>OY728132.1:1832646348-1835562682 GCA_963277665.1 Viscum album
ACTTGTATCTCATCACCCATAAATAACATCGACTTGTTTTTCATCCTAGATCAAACACCATGCCCTATATCCTACCACAATATGCTGTGATTTAACCATTACCCAAATATTTGTAAGGATCTATAGTTCCCACCATTCAATTAAATAAAATTATTAAAATGTGGGGAATGTGACCATAAATCATTTAGCACATTAGAAAACTTGAAATAAAATGAGTTCTGTAAAAACATCATCATAACCTAACCCCTAGTAAATTAACAAGTATAATACATATCATGTCTTATAACCATAAAAAATTATATAATAAATGTTAATTGTATCCATGGTTTTTATCCCCACTAATTCCTATGTTACACCAACATAAAACATTTATATAATAAAACATTATTAGAAAATAACAATATAATATACTTTTTAAGATCCATTAAATTATGAAGGAAAACAATTATTTGAAAATAACCATAAAATATTTTAATCGGAGATTTATATTAATAATGAATAATTCTATTTAAAGAATATTCTCATGTCATAAAATATTAAAAAAATTTATTCCATATTTTTGTAGTCAAGTAATAATGAACTTTTATTATAAATTGATAAAATATATTTTTTTTAAAACATATTTTTATAAATTAAAAAACATTAAAAACATTAAACATTCATTGGATAATAGTTAAAATATTTTTGAATTTTTTCAGAAACAATAGACATGGAAGTAAAAAATTATCCATTGGAGACATAAAGAGAAATAATCTGGAATAATTATGATAAGGTGAAATAAACAATTTCCACTTTGAAAACAGATGTACCATATGAAATATGAAAAAAAAATTATAAGGATTTTTAAAACACATAATATTTATGGGATGTGACAAAAATGGTATTCATTGGTGTATATACACCACAAAAAATATTACTAGCGTATATGGAATGTGTCCCAATGAAAAAAAATAGAGGAAAATCTATTACATTAAGTCTTAACATTATTCAAACACAATAAAATCTCTAGTAAATTAAATGAAATTCAGTATTAAACATATCATATGACCATACTCATATATATTACACTATATATGTTTTGTATATTGTTTTATATAACACAGTTATAAATAATTTTAAGTTGGTATTTTTTTTCCAAAAAACCACTTCATTTATCCAATATGTGATGAATTTTAATTCTTGTAAATATTTTATAGATCATGAATTAATCATTTAAATAATTATAAAAATTTTATAAATATCATATATATTAATCATATATTAATTTACGTTTATTCATAAAAATTTTAGTTAGAAAATAAAATAAACTATCTACCAATAGTGTAGGCCATACGTACGCATGGAAGATGTTTTCATGTAATTTTAAGGATAAACTAAATAAAAAAATATGTTATATTATCATTAAATAATATTTAATTTTTCATATTTAATTTTTTTTAAATCCCAATAAATTTAATGTAATGTATGAAGGAATCACATCACATCGTGAGTTTTCCGTCTAATATACACACAAATGAAATTATCATATTCCAACGAAATATAAATCCTAAATGTGTGAGAGATAAAATATTTCGATAAAAATAATTACATCATAAAAAAAATATATCAAATATAAACATTAAATACATAAATATTTATTTATTTTAATGGGGGTAATATAAGAACTAATGACATTGCAATGTGAGGTGGTAGTCTACCGTACACATGAATGATGATTACATATCCCATTTGAATTATGTTTGTTAGGTTGTAGGTATTACTAATAATACAAACTTACTTACTAATCAGATATTTATGTGATTATATGTACGAGAAATATATTTAATATAAGGGAATCAAGGAAGAAATAAAAAAAAATATTTTTTGATGAATGTTATCTACCCTTTATGTATATCTTTATGATTCTCACAAAATGGAAATTCTTGGATGGATTTATCACCAATAGAATAATGGTTAGAAGAAGGGAAGAAATTTTGGAGGAAAGATTCATAGATATTGGATATTCAAAATAGGATTCTATGTGTGATGTAAAAAAGAATATTTTCCCATTTATAATTGATTGATTGAAAATTTTAAAATTTTACCAAAATATTAGATAATAATAAAAAAAATCCCAATCTAAATATATCCAAAAATAATTTTATTAGAATATAATATATGATAAAGTTTTAATAGAATCAAACTATATATTATATCTATACTTTTGGGGTTATTTTATACCCTATAATTTTGATTTTCAATTAGATAATCATTTCATGTTTTTACTATAATAATATTTTCTCAATATTAAAAACATATATTTTTTACATATAAAGTATAAATTTCACCATAAAAGGAAGCATATATAGTTTTAAATACCATATATCACACCATTTTTCATTATTTTTGGTTTTTTAATATATATATTATTTATTAATATATTATTTTCATAAAATATCATTATTTACAATTTTAACACTATTCATTACATTATCATTAATAATTTAAATATAGTGAAAGAAATTATGGAAACTAATTGACACCACATCTAAAAATACATATTAACATATAAAATTTAGGGAACCCCATTATTAATTAATATTGTTTTTATTTTTATTTAAATTATATAATATAATTTATTATTTCATTAAATGAATTATTACTACATCATCATTGTATAATTATTTATAGAAAATATTTATTCATTTGAAAATTAAAAAAAATTAAATTATGTATATAAAAAATTAATCTCACATAATAACATATTTTGACATTAACAACAACAATTTACAATTAATTTACCCATACTGATAATATTATGCTTATTTAAAGTAGGTGTGTGCAATTTTTTCACTCTTATAGATTTTAATAATATCAAATCTATTTTTATAAAAATGTATCCATTAAATAATTATATTAATAACATTGGCATTACGTATTTAATTAATTTCAAATGATATAATTTTCTATATTGTAAGGTTAATTTTTATAATTTATGTAATATTATATTGAATTATAATAAACAGATTCACCCTCTTCTGTGGTTATAAAATCATTTTGTTTACTATTTATATTATTAAAAAATAAAAAATAACTAATTAAAATAATAACCCAATGATTCCAAATATGGAGTTCATTATTGAAAAATCAATTCATAAAATATGTAGAAAATAATTTATAATTAATACTCTATTAAAGACCGAATAACTTTTTTTAAAAGTTATAGCGTCAACATTGAATATATTGATACGTTTTTGTACCCAATTCAATGCGAATATTATTATGATGAACTAAATTGGACTAAATAATAAAATATATATATTTATTATTTAAATACAATTAAAAATATAATATATCAATATAAATTAAATATATTGAAATCTTGTTTTGAATTTAAATTATTTATTTTTGACAATTCTTTTTGACAATAAACTTATCTAAATAATAAAGAATTCATGAAATCATCTTATGATTTTTGTCATTAAAATAATACTATATTTTTCATAATATAATTTATAAAAGTGGAATAAAATATATTTAAAACAATTTCCCAATCAAATGGAAATAAAACTGCCCATTAAGATGAATACATATTTTATGCTTAAAATTGGATTGGAAATTATATAAAGTCTGTAGAAAAAGTTATATTAATATTAAAAATTATATTAAACATATATTAATATAAACCAACTATAGTTATTTTTTTATTGAATGGTATAAAAACACAATTGGGACATTGAAATATAATTTTAGATAAACATTAATTTTAATTGAGGAAAGGGATTTATTTTCATTTATAATTATTTGGTCCCCATATAATCATATATATATATGTGCTTGTATAAAATATATTTTTATAATTCATTTAATATTTTTCATGCATTATGTTATAGTAATTATGTTATAATTCTCTTGTTTATATAATTAAAATAATAAAATGATGTTTCATTAAAAATAATTTTTGCATATAAAAAAGTAAGAAATTTTTCCATGTAACATAATATCAACTTTGTGATTCATAAAATACATGATTAACATGGTTCATCCATATTGAAAAAACAATTTCTAGTTTTTTTATGATAAAATATCAACAATAATAAAATAATTAGAAAAATATGTCACAAAATCTCAAGGTGCTACATTCAGCCCCCTTAAAATGAATTTATCCCTATAAATTTTCCTTCATTTTCGAGGGATTAATATTTGAATAATTCTTTAAAATATATCCAAATCATAAAAATTAATTCCAAAACATCCATCAAAAAGGAAATTTTGAAATATAATGCATACCCAATGTATCTCTTAACTAGGCTTCCACATAGAAGAATGTATATGGTATGTGAATATATGAAAATATAAGACAAAACTATCAATAATTTATTGGTGGAGAGTGATGAGAACATGGTTAGAAGAAAGTTAATTAATCTAATGGATTAAAAAATATTCTTGAAAATTGTCTTTGATATCGTCAATAAATATTATAACATGACAATATTTTATTTCAAAACCCTTTTGTAAATGTAGAAAAGTTTTCATGAGAATATATAGTTATATGATTTCAAGAAAAACTACCCCTTTGTTATTCCTGGATCTATTTAAATAGTATATTTTATTTGACTAAACGAAGGTGAATTTTTCATTCCATTATTATTAGAAAATAATAATATCTATAAATAGAATTATTGGTCATATGAATATTAGTTTTGATGGTGTCCATGTTCTCTCCTGGAGAACTCTAATGATTATTCTTTTCTCTATCCTTCCTCATATTTTCACCAGCACTAGAGTTCTCATCTGATCTATTATCTGCTAATGATCTCATTGGAGTGATCTCTTTATATATCATAGGGTTCCATCCCATTGTAACACCTGATATTTTTATGAGTAATATTTGGTTTTTATATCATCAAAGGAATCTTTCACTGCACACTTTCTTGGCTTACTTTACATGCAATCACGACCTTCCTCGATAGCTTGCGTCGTACGCAATACTGAGTTTCACTAAACAACGATATGCTATTAAAATATTATTATAACTAGCTATTATGAATAGTAATAACCACTTTTTAAATTTTAGAAAATTTAACTCACAAAATGGACTTCATTTTTGGATTCGAAGTATCGAATTTAGCCTAAGGTAAAATTTTGGTACTTTTCGGACAACTTTCATATTCTGATGAATAGTAAAAATTACTAATTTATAATTAAAAACAACTTTTTTAATAGAAATAATTAATAGTGATAAATTATTAATTTGAGTGGTTTTAAAGTATATTTAGAATATATTTTTACAATTTAATACAATGTTGGTCATTGGATGTAATTTCACATTTAAACCAGACATAATCAAGTGTCAATCTTTTGATAGATATTGTTTCTTAAAAACACGCTATTTATTTTAACATCGGGATTTAATTATAAAATTAATTAATTCAACTTCTATGATATGAATTTTGTAAAATAGACTTCATTTTTGAATTCGGAATATGAAATATAGCTTAGGATGAAATTTTGGCATTGTTCTGAAAAACATCAATTTTTGATGAATAGTGAAACTACTAAGTGGTAGTTAAAAAACTGAATTTTCCATAAAACTTAATTTTACCGCTTCTGTGAATGAAATTTCAAAAATCCGAGATACACGGTTGATGTCAGTAAGTAAAATGTGGTTCAATGAGATGAAAATAATTTTTGGTGAATAGTAACTTTTTACTTTTATTTACCACGGTTAAATGTAAATAGGGTAATTAAGGGTAAGAATGATATTAATATTATCCTAACACATGTCCTAATCCTATTGAACAAGTTTATATCGACCAAAAAAAACCTTAAGTGTAAAATATTATCATTTAGGCCCACTTGGATTAGATTAGAAAATTTATTATTATTTAATTCAAAGAAGAGTTAAAAGAGTTAAAATCAAAGTTTATTTACTAAAACATTTTTAATATAGAGTTATACATAAGATAAATTCGATTGTAAACATTCATTAGAAAGCTAAAAAGATTTCCTACATGATGGTATTTTATTTGTAATTTTTAGACATCAAATAATTTAATTTATTTATGACACAAAGATGATGCAGTAATAATCTAATTAATAAAATATTGACATAATTGATATTATAAATACCAAAATAAATTTAATTTAAGACTTTTTATGAATTCCACTAATTTTATAGGTTACTATGATATATTATTGTTGATTTAATCAACTTGGTTTGAACATATAAGTCTGTTATGACTTTCACAAAAATCATATATCAAAAAGTGTCAAAATTGACACAAAATAGTTTTTAAATCAAATATTATATAATTAATTGTTATTTTATTCCTACAATCTAAGGTTCGGCCAAATGACTTAGATAAGGATATATATATTAATAATAAAAAATATGGGGTTCGTTTTATAGTAAGTTTATTAACCATATAGTATAAGAAAACAAAAAGACACGGTAAAAGTTAAATTATTTAACTTAGAGTTAAATCTAATTGATAAGGTTAAAATAATATCCTGAACATGTCTAAATCCTATTGGATGATAGGATTTCGACCCATCCCCACATTATCTTCGAAATAAGACCCTTTGGAACCATTATAAACTGATTTTGACTTTAATATAAAATAATATCTTGAGATATTCCTAAGGTGCCCCTCTCCTCCCTTATAAAAAGGCACCTCCTCCCCCTCCTCCTCACACCAATTTGAGCACTCAAGCTCGGCCAACCCCTGCCAAAATCCCTTCTCCACTTCCCATGAATAATCCCAGAGGCTATGGTCTTATTCAAAGACCAATCTTAGTTCCCTAAGTGGAGGATTCAAAGAGGCGTTTCAAAGAAGAGGTAATAACCATTACCGATCTTTTCAATTTCTTTCTTCTGCAACATCTTCATCTTTAGTTTTTTCATGACAATGTAATAAAATAAGTATTACTTACATACTGATATGTTATTATAAATATTAAAACAACTCTAATTAACCTTCTATCCATCCTACGGAAAAAGGAAATCACCGCGCGTGCGTACATACGGAATACCGTCTCCACGTCGTGGTGTCATCTATTTTCCACCGCCACCTTAATTGGATGGGTATAAAAGTGTAATGAGTAACTATATATGATTATTTTAAATTTATATTGATACTGAAATAGTATACATACAATTCAGCACAATTCCACGACCATGGGAACGATATCATCGCTCGTGCGTACGTACGGACTACCGTTTCCACGACGCGATGAGATTCATTCTCCATGTTAACCATTTAAGAATGATTATAAAGTATATATAAGAAATAAAAATGAAATATATGAAATTATAAAGCTACTGGATTTATGTATCTATATATATGTATGTCATCTACTTACTTCCATTCAAGACAATAAGTAAAGGAAAACAGCGTTCATGCGTACGTACGGACTACCGTCTCCATGAACGGTGTTTTTCATTTCATTTATCTATATATTATATATATATATACTGAATATATGTGATATATAAATCATATTTTATATTCTGGAAGTATGTAAATCATGATATAAGTAATAATAATGTCAAGAACAACAAGTCAAAACACCTACGATTAATGAAACGATTTTACCCAAAACGCTTCTTTAACATGGAATTTACAAAAGAACGGGTAATATAAAGTCATAAGTGAACCATATATGATATCATAATAATGAATATGATTCTGTAATAACTAAATGACATTATTTAAATCATTATACATAAGGTTCGGACACATACAACGCAAGTCGGACCTAAGGTAAGAGAAATATCACAATCTCATTTCTATCCGAGATTGTTTATACTTTGTAATTTACTGGGGTGTATTTTATCATCCACATCGATGTTTCCTCAATATTTAATATTATTTTCATCCACCTAAAATTTTTTAAATCCAATTTTACCGTTCGGTGAGTTTTTAGTAAAAGATATGAAAGGAATCTTTTGTCGTTTTTCGTACGAGGTACTTTTTGACTTTTCCGACAAAAGTACGAAGAATGTTTTTTTAACTTATACGGCATGAATGGATTTTTAAAACATTATTCCCAAGAAGATTACTTTACAAGTTTTCAAGTTTATTTTTAATCAACTTATTTTATTTTAATGTCGTATGACATGTTATGAAATGAAAAAATTTTTTGAAGAAGAAAGGATATTTTCCTCAACAATGGAGTTCAAGTGTTTTATCAAAATTATTTTCCATCTAAGATAATAAAGGGTTCTGTTTTTATCCCTATTATTACATTGATTTGATCATGTTGTGATGGAATTATTTTTATGAATTCCTTTATCTTGTATGAATTGTTTTACGATGTCATGATGTTTAAGATTCCCATTTTTATTACATGGGTTATGCTATGATGTATGTTTTATGATTTTGTGGCACACATAAGAATGGTATCATTATGAGATGGGTGGGACCTATATATCCCTCCAATGCATTGGGTAATGATTTTATATCTCATGATATAGACATGACTAGAATGGTAGGTTATACCGGTTCAGTGAAACAGGACTGGAACGAGGGTTACTCGATTCAGAAAGGGACTTTGTCCACTAAGATAGTCTTGGAAATAAGTCTTGACTAACAAGAAATGATTCTCTATGATTATGTGTGTTTATGCCATAATGTTTCATGTTTTATGTTATGATTATTGGGATTACATTTCACTTCTATGATTTACCCCATGTTATGATATTATGAGCTCTTTTGCAGGTTAAGATTTCCAAAATCTATGTTCTTATGTATATGATGTGATATATTTCTCTTTTGTTTACCCTTACTGAGCATTTGAGCTCACCCTTTTATGTTTTCTTTTCCCCAGGATATAAAGAAAGATTTTAGGTATAAAAAAAGGATGATTTTTATGGGAGATATTGAAGATCTTTCACCAGGATTAGAAGATTATATTCCGAGTTTCCAAAGACACTAAACTATTACGATCCTTATGTGTGTGTTTTTGTTATGTACCTAGAATTCCGCAAAATTAATGTAATGTCCATGTACGATAAGCTTTGGGGTCTCTACAGTTGGTATCAGAGGAAAGGTTTAGTCAACCTTTGGAAACTAGGATGCAAAAACCCTAGTGAGATCCCTAGAGATATTTCTACGGTATGTCTATGGATGTCCCTAAGGATAAGTATACGTATAGGTTATAGTACTAGAACTACGCTAACGATCATAGAATTAAACCTAAGATGTTAGATATTGAAGGTACTCCCCCTTTATTATGTTGTTTTCCCTAGCATGATTTTTTCCTCTCACACTATTCTTTTTGGGTTTTAGATGATGGCTGGAACCCGAAGGAACCGTGTTGATCAATGCAATGGACAATGCAATGATTGTCCTCCTGAACAAAAAAATGTTATGGGAGATGGAGTGCAAAATCTTATTGCTATACTTACACAAGCTATGAATCATTCTGGACTTCCAAATGAGCAGAGAAGGGAACAATATTCTATTGAGTCCTTTATGAGGCAACGTCCACCTTCTTTCAGTGGGTCTTCTGATCCACTTGTTGCTGAACAATGGATCAGTACCACTGAAAAGATATTTTCAGTTCTTCAATGTTCTGAACATGATAAATTCATCTTAGCATTATATCGTTTGGAAGGTGAAGCTGAACAATGGTGGAATCTTATCAAGAATACAAGGCAAAGAGATGAAATTGAGTCCATGGAATGGGACGAGTTCAAGAACTTATTTTTCAATAAGTACTTCCCTCGTATTCTTCGAACAGTGATGGAGAAGTAGTTTCTTGAACTAAAGCAAATGGATGATGAATCTGTTGGTATATACGAAGCGAATTTTACAAGACTTGCAAGGTATGCATCTGGCATTATCATCCAACCTGAAAGTAAAGTTGGTCGATTTTGCATTGGCTTAAAACCAAGTCTTCGAAGGGCATTAGCTATAAGAGACTTCAGTAGCTATGATGAAATTGTGAGTTGTGCTATCACGGTAGAAATGGAATTTGGTGTTACATATCAATCTCATGGTTTTGACAAGAAACGAATGATGGAGTTCAAGGAGAAATCTCAGAATAATGGTGAAAAGAAGATGAATGTTTCCTTATGCACAAAGTGTGGAAAGAATCATGGTTGAGATTGTCTTAAAGGGACTAGAAAATGTTTTAAGTGTGGAAAAGAAGGTCATCGAGCAGCTGAGTGTCAAAGTATTGGAAAAAGGGTTTCTAATGATGTGAATAAAGCAAACACTGCAGAGAACGCACCACCAACACATCAATGCTTCAAGTGCAAGGAAATGGGGCATTATGCTAATAAATGCCCTAATCCAAGGGTTAGTGATGATCAACATGAGCAACCACTGAAGGCAAAGGACAAAGGGAAGTCAGATGCGATCACTATTGGCAATGTTGAATATGACAACGATGTGGTGGAATGATTAAGTGTTTATGTAATGGGATTCCAAAATAATGTTGTATCATTTAGTATTGCAATATTTATTGATGTGGTATTCAAAGTGATTGAGATATTTTTTTGGAAATAAGATGATATGCACATAATGAAGGGAAAACGAGAAAATGAAATGTTTAATAGTATTCATGAGCTCATGATTGATATAAGGACTAAGTGATATCATGGTTTGAGTATATAGAATTTTGAGGATTTTGGTATGTGGAAAGTGTTAACTATAAACTGCATTCATGTTTTCACAAAGGTATTCAAGAGAATACATGATTAACGACTTTGAATGTTTGGAATGTGACCAACAATACATATCTTATGACATATGGGGATCAACGATGGTATTAAATCTCTGGTAATCGTTTTCACTATGTTATGAGAGTGGATTACAGTATTATGGATAAGCCTAAAGATTGAAATGGATTATGTTGGACATAAGTGAGTATTGTTTAAGGATAGAAGTTTTTTTTCGATATTATTGATGGGATGTTAGAGTAATGTAGTTTTAGAAAAAGGACAACCTGCAGGACGGGTGACAGCCCATCGCTTTGGACAAGGCTGTGGGAATTGAACCCACAACCGAAGTGCGACTGGCCTTTATCGCCTACCACTGGCCTACAGGAAGTCCCTGTTTAGTAGAAACTAGTTTTATTATATTAAGCAGTATGATATATGAAGTATGAGTCCATTTTAGGAACCATATATGATTAATCTCACTATAGATCGACTTATGTATATAATTTTTTCTAACCTTTTGTTTGAGACAGATGGAATGACCCGTCATTCTATCACATGATCTGCTAACACTTCACGAATAACAAATTCAACATCATTTATTTAAGAGATGTAGTGGAAATTGTTCAAGGCATGAACAACAGTGAGATTGTACCAAATTAAAGAAAGTATTTATTCTAATTCAAATTTTCTACTTTAGGGAAATGATCTTGAAAACCAAAAATGTTTTCCTAGTGATCTTATACCTGAGGAATCAGATGGTACCTTAGATCATCACAAATTTATGGATTTGTGATTACTGGATTTTCCATAGCCATGTTCTCTACCACTCTTCATCAGAACATGATGGTTACATTTCTCTTCCATATCCATATTTTCACCTATGTGGAAACCCAGTGATTAGTTTATTTGGGTAATCAGTACATTTCATACGTTAGTTTTTAAAGCCATATTTTGGTATTCCTTTTTACGATGTGGGTTTCTATTAAAGAAACTTTCGAATAGTAAACCATTTATAACCCCGATGAATTTCGAGGGCGAAATTCTTTTTAAGGGGGGTAGAATGTAACACCCGAGATTTTTATGAGTAATATTTTGATTTTATATCATCAAAGGAATCTTTCACTACAAACTTTCTTGGCTTACTTTACACGGAATCACGACCTTCCTCGATAGCTTGCGTCGTACACAATACCGAGTTTCACTAAACAACGATATGCTATTAAAATATTATTATAACTTGCCGTTATGAATAGTAATAACCACTTTTTAAATTTTAGAAAATTTAACTCTCAAAATGGACTTCATTTTTGGATTCGGAGTATCGAATTTAGCCTGAGGTGAAATTTTGGTACTTTTCAGACAACTTTCATATTCTGATGAATAGTGAAAATTACTAAATTATAATTAAAAACAACTTTTTTTAATCGAAATAATTAATAGTGATAAATTATTAATTTGAGTGGTTTTAAAGTATATTTAGAATATATTTTTACAATTTAATACAATGTTGGTCATTGGATGTAATTTCACATTTAAACCAGACATAATCAAGTGTCAATCTTTTGATAGATATTGTTTCTTAAAAACACGCTATTTGTTTTAACAGCGGGATTTAATTATAAAATTAATTAATGCTACTTCTATGTTATGAATTGGGTAAAATAGACTTCATTTTTGAATTAGGAATATGAAATATAGCTTAGGATGAAATTTTGGCATTGTTCTGAAAAACATCAATTTTTGATGAATAGTGACACTACTAAGTGGTAGTTAAAAAACTGAATTTTTCATAAAACTTAATTTTACCACTTCTGTGAATGGAATTTCAAAAATCCGAGAGACACGATTGATGTCAGTAAGTAAAATGTGGTTCAATGAGATGAAAATAATTTTTGGTGAATAGTAACTGTTTACTTTTATTTACCACGGTTAAAAGTAAATAGGGTAATTAAGGGTAAGAATGATATTAATATTACCCTAAAACATGTCCTAATCCTATTGGACAAGTGTATCTCGACCAAAAACAACCTTAAGTGTAAAATATTATCATTTAGGCCCACTTGGATTAGATTAGGACATTTATTATTATTTAATTCAAAGAAGAGTTAAAAGAGTTAAAATCAAAGTTTATTTACTAAATTTTTTTTAATATAGAGTTATACATAAGATAAATTCGATTGTAAATATTCATTAGAAAGATACAAATATTTCCTACATGATGGTATTTTATTTGTAATTTTTAGACATCAAATAATTTAATTTAATTATGTCACAAAGATGATGCAATAATAATCTTATTAATAAAATATTGACATAATTGATATTATAAATACCAAAATAAATGTAATTTAAGACTTTTTATGAATTCCACTAATTTACTAGGTTACTATGATATATTATTGTTAATTTAATCAACTTGTATTGACCATATAATTCTTTTATGACTTTCAAAAAAATCATATATCAAATAGTGTCAAAATTGACACAAAATAGTTTTTAAATCAAATATTATATACTTAATTGTTATTTTATTCCTAGAAATCTACGGTTCGGCCAAAGGACTTAGATAAGGATATATATATTAATAATAAACAATTTGGGGTTCGTTTGGCAAGTTATAGTATGTTTATTAACCATGTAGTATAAGAAAACAAAAAGACACGGTAAAAGTTTAATTATTTAACATAGAGTTAAATCTAATTGATAAGGTTAAAATAATATCCTAAACTTGTCTAAATCCTATTGGTTGATAGGATTTCGACCCATCCCTACTTTAGCTTCCAAATAAGACCCTTTGGAACCATTATAAACCGATTTTGACTTTAATATAAAATAATATTGTGAGATATTCCTAAGGTGCCCCTCTCCTCCCTTATAAAAGGGCACCTCCTCCCCCTACTCCTCACACCACTTTGAGCACTCAAGCTCGTCCAACCCCTGCCGAAATCCCTTCTCCACTTCCCTGGAATAATCCTAGATGCTCTGGTCTTCTTCAAAGACCAATCTTAGTTCCCTATGTGGAGGATTCAAAGAGGCGTTTCAAAGAAGAGGTAATAACCATTACCGATCTTTTCAATTTCTTTCTTCTTCAACATCTTCTTCTTTAGTTGTTTCATGACAAAGTAATAAAATCAGTATTACTTACATACTGATATGTTATTATAAATATGAAACAACTCTAGTTAACCTTCTATCCATCCTACGGAAAAAGGAAATCACCGCGCGTGCGTACGTACGGAATACCGTCTCCACGCTGTGGTGTAATCTATTTTCAACCACCACCTAAATTGGATGGATATAAAAGTGTAATGAGTAACTATATATGATTATTTTAAATTGATATTGATACTGAAGTAGTATACATACACTTCAACACAATTACACGACCATGGGAACGATATCATCGCTCGTGCGTACGTACGGACTACCGTCTCCACGACGCGATGAGATTCATTCTCCATGTTAACCATTTAAGAATGATTATAAAGTATATATAAGAAATAATAATGAAATATATGATATTATAAAGCTACTGTATTTGTGTATATATATATATGTATGTCATTTACTTACTTCCATTCAAGACAATAAGTAAAGGAAAACAGCGTTCATGCGTATGTACAGACTACCGTCTCCATGAACGGTGTTTTTCATTTCATTTATCTATCTATTATATATATATATATATATACTGAATATATATGATATATAAATCATATTTTATATTTTGTAAGTAAGAAAATCATGATATAAGTAATAATAATGTCAATAACAACAAGTCAAAACACCTACGATAAATGAAACGATTTTACCCAAAACGCTTCTTTAACATGGAATTTACAAAAGAACGGGTAATATAAATTCATAACTGAACCATATATGATATCATAACAATGAATATGATTCTTTAATAAGTCAATGACATTATTTAAATCATTATACAGGAGGTTCGGACACTTACAAAGCAAGTCGGACCTAAGGTAAGGGAAATATCACAATCTCATTTCTATCCGAGATTGTTTATACTTTGTAATTTACTGGGGTGTATTTTATCATCCACATCCATTTTTCCTCAATATGTAATATTATTTTCATCCACCTACAATTGTTTAAATCCAATTTTACCCTTCGGTGAGTTTTTAGAAAAAGATATGAAAGGAATCTTTTTTCGTTTTTCGTACGAGGTACTTTTTGACTTTTCCGACAAAAGTATGAAGAATGTTTTTTTTAACTTATACGGCATGAATGGATTTTTAAAACATTATTTCCAAGAAGCTTACTTTACAAGTTTTCATGTTTATTTTTAATCAACAACTTTTATTTTAAAGTCGTATGACATGTTATGAACGGAAAAATGTTTTTGAAGAAGAAAGGATATTTTCCTCATGAAGGGAGTTCAAGTGTTTTATCAAAATTATTTTCCATCTAAGATAATAAAGGGTTCTGTTTTTATCCCTATTATTACATTGATTTGATCATGTTGTGATGTAATTATTTTTATTAATTCCTTTATCTTGTATGAATTGTTTTATGATGTCATGATGTTTAAGATTTCAATTTTTATTACATGGGTTATGCTATGATGTATGTTTTATGATTTTGTGGCACACATAAGAATGGTATCATTATGAGATGGTTGGGACCTATATATCCCTCCAATGCATTGGGTAAAGATTTTATATCTCATGAGATAGACATGGTTGGAATGGTAGGTTATACCGGTTCATTGAAACAAGACTGGAACGAGGGTTACTCGATTCAGAAAGGGACTTTGTCCACTAAGATAGTCTTGGCAATAAGTCTTGACTAACAAGAAATGATTCTCTATGATTATGTGTGTGTATGCCACAGAGTTTCATTTTTTGTGTTATTATTATTGGGATTACATTTCACTTCTATGATTTACCCCATGTTATGATATTATGAGCTCTTTTGCAGGTTAAGATTTCCAAAATCTATGTTCTTATGTATATGATGTGATTGATTTCTCTTTTGATTACACTTACTGAGCATTTGAGCTCACCCTTTTATGTTTTCCTTTCCCCAGGATATAAATAAAGGTTTTAGGTATAAAAAAGGAAGATTTTTATGGGAGATATTGAAGATCATTCACCAGGATTAGAAGATTATATTCCGAGTTTCCAAAGACACTAAACTATTACGATCCTTGTGTGTGTGTTTTTGTTATGTACCTTGAATTCCGCAAGATTAATGTAATGTCCATGTACAATAAGATTTGGGGTCTCTACACCCATGATGTTTACTCTGGAGAAACATTATAGATTTTATAATATTTTATTCTTTTTTCATAGGCTTTCATTCACTCATTGGTGATTTTTTATTATTTAGGGTAATATATGTTTCCCATTCTTTGATTTTCATTTCAGCTTTTCTTCCTTTGGATTTATTACCATGTTCATTTTGGTTTTTAATCATGTTTTATTATTTTCCATTCGATGGTGGTTATGTGTTGTAGATATGTTTCTATTGGGAAATCTCGATGGTGCAATAGTTTTTGTTTTTCTTGTGAAGATTCCATGTTGATTATTTTTTGTGTTTGTTTTTGTGCATGCTTGTTCTTGTTTTTATATTGATGTTCAACAACTTATACTCTTCTTTGGCCTATGCGTCCATGGTTCTCTTCATGATCAGATTTATGAATTGGATTTCAAGAGGCATTTGGTTGGGTTTTTCATTTTGGTGGTGGGTTATAAGAAGAAAACCTGGTTTTCAGGCTATGGTGGGGTATCAGTTAGGTTGGTTGTTTTCATTGATTCTCACAATTCTCTATTTATGCTCTTTTATACTCTTAATGTGATATAGAATTGAGTATCATATATCCTCCCCAAGTCGGTCTTATAAGGGGGTGTTCAAAACAACATTATGAGGTGTTGATCGATTGGATATCGACATTCCATGAGCTATGATCCTATCACAATGGTTCTTGCAAACACAACAGTTGTGGTGCCTATTTTGAGATGATTACAGTCCCGATTTGGATGGTGATGATGGTGATGATAATGTATTCTTTATTTTTTGGATGTCATATAGAGACCAAAACCCCTGAGAAAATGATTATTATGATCATGGTGATGTGACAATGTGATAGAGGAGATGGTTATTTGTCGACGATGTGATGATGGTGGTGAGGTTATATTGCCCTTGATGGTATTTGTTCAGTGGAACAGTTTCATCAGCCATCTCACAAGATTTTTTGATATTTTTGTTATGTTTTTATATTTTTTATTCTGAAACAGGTGTAATTGATGGTCTTGGGTTGGAGAATGGCTTAGTTTTATTATTTTGATATTCAAAATCTATAATTTTTGTTTTATTGGTGTGTAACATGATTTTGGATGAATGGTTCTACATGATCCCACATACCATCAACGTTCCATTTCAATAAAATAATCTAATAAATTTTTTAATATGGATGGTTCATTCCATACATAATATTCTCAACAAAATGTTTATCACAATTAATCCAATATGAATAATTCCTCATATAGAGTGATAATACTATAATCACTATACCATAGTCATTGGTTTTATAAAAACTATTCCATAAATGGTTATCCTTATGAAACATCAGAAATGTAAATATCGAAAACCTTCTAAATAAGGTCAATAAATTTCTCAAAAACATTTTATCAATGATCCCCCTATATAAGGTTATTGTCTTTTGTTTGTCACATACAAAACATTTGAATATCTACATCATGTATTCTCTTGAAACATTGTAACTACCCTAAATATATTTTGAAATCTTGCATTATTTATTATAAAAAATTAAATAGGATATATTCCTTATGTAAAAAAGTGTATAAAACACCATACATAATAGAATAAAAGATATTTTCAACTAATCCTTAATTAGTTCAACCATAATCAATACAATCCAATTAATTTATTCATATCCAATATATCATTATCCAAATACCATTATCTCGAATTTAGAATCATATCGATTTTTATCATTCCCTATAACATTATGTTTCACATAAATATCACATTTCTATTTAATATGATTTATATATTTTCATCACCACTCGATATATCCTTTTTTATACTTGATGACAAACATATAATGAAAATTCTTATATATTTCATTATTTTTATAACATAATATTTTAATTCCAAAATATATACACATAAATAATCTTACAATGTTCATTAACCATTACTCATGGTTCATCACCATCTTCGTTCCTAGAATATAAATAATTATTCATTTTATAATGTTATGAAACCTTAATATAATAATACTAATTATGATTATTATAAAAAATATTATTATAACATACTATACAATTCAAATTTTTTCAGTTTCTTTCTCATCATTAGTATGAAACATACTCACACCACCTTCATAATTCTCATCATGATATTTCCCATGTAAAAAATTATTTTCCCAAGGAACATACTTTATTAAAATGAAACATTCAATGTAATCATTACTCCTATTTTGTATTAATGACTAGGACAAAAACTATAGTTTTGAGAAACACATATTATATAATAAAAACTTATAATAATGAACATTTATTTATATGAAACCTAAATCATGAAACATTATTTTAAATCTATGACATGTTACAATTATACATAGTTAATTTATTATAAATATCCTTATAAATATAAAGACGGATGTTCCTAATATTTTGTCATCTATGATTCCAATTGATGATTAAACCCTTCTTATAAAATGATTCATTAAAACCTATAGAAAAAACATATAAAAATGGTGAAAAAATATTCTCAGTATGGGTATATGTAAAAAATATCAATTTATTATCTTATGATGTAAATTCATAAGAAACATGGTTTTTTGTTCATGAAAATATTACATACCCATCATACAATTGATCATAAACACATGTCATGGAATAAAAGACTATCATTTCAAAAGACAAGAATCATTAGAATAAAAATTACTCACAACTCAATCCTAAGACATGTTTTTTCCTCAGAAAATTATATTTAATAATCAGAAGTATATAATAAAATTTCATGTCACAATTTTTATTACCCAGACTCTCAAGTCAAGAACAACAGCTTGACCCCCATCACTGATAAATCACTTTTACTCGTTTCCAATCATAGATTTTTCTCCATGACATGTTTCACTTAACTATATCACGTGACATAATTCATTGCCTAATTTATGTGAGGAAGATTTTCTTCTAAACGCTCATATTATGATAACTATAAATATGTGTTCCGCATTATCATAAATCATTCATCCAATCATTACCTATGTAAATTATTGATTTTTGTAATAACTTCTTTAAATAAGAAAACATGGAAATGAAATATGATTAATAAATATCATTACAACATAATAAAAATCCATTATGAGAATGAATAAGACTACTATCCATGTCCCATATCACAAGGAAAAAACGTTTAACACCAACAGATGTCATCACTTATAAGAAAATTATTCCTCAAGAAATATTTCATGAAATATTTCTTTAGGATAAAATCATTTCCTTTATGAAAAAATTTATTAAGAGCCACACAATTATAAAGGAATGTCCTACGATGAAAATAAAAATTATTGTTTTTAAATATATATTGAATTAATTATTACAACTTGAATTTGGAAAAATAATGTCATTCTATATTAGCTACAAAACAATCTTTCCAAATTTGTGCATGAAAAGTTAAATGAGACTCATTTACGAAATAACCAAAAATATTATTTTCAAACCATTTTGTAAAAATTGAAACATCTGTTAAAAAAAACTAATAGTATAATAATAATATAATTTTAAAAACATTAATAAATAACATATAAAAGGATGATAAATATTTTCTATGTGAGGCATTATAAAAAATAGCTTTGAATGATGATGTGATATTGAAATAAACACATTCCATACTGAAAGTAGTCTAATAATTTTCCCTATAAATGAAATAAACTTATATGGATAATAAAATACCATTTTATTACGGATAGAAATTAAAATAGGACCTCATGGGTTGTATATAAACTACAAAAAATAGTGTATTAGATATGTGTCCCATATATATATAATTGAGGTAAACATATCATACCTTATTTCTTAGATTCCTTTGTTAACATTAAAAACTCATTTATAATATATAAAGGTTTCTTATAAATACAACATATATCCATATTAATATATAATACCATATTTTATATTATTATGACTTTATATTACTTTTTTATTTACAATTATATGTTTAGGTAATGTTGTGGGTAATAATTACTATATTTTTCGAACATATATTGACATTTTATTCTTGATAATCTTACATTGCTCATGATTTTACCATATACATAATAATAAAAATGATATAAATAAATTACATATTCATCATATATGTTTTAATGTTTAATCGTAAAATTTATATCTAGAAATTAAATAAATAATTAATCGAGACATTATGTCGTACCTACACATAAATACTATATAAACTTTCATTCGATGTCAAAATAAAAAAATATGATTTATTATCTCAATAGAGTCATTTGTATTTAATATAAATCAAATATTTTTATCAATTTCTTTCTTAATATATTCTATTTAATCTGTGAATGAATAACATCACTTCACGAGGTGATATCCTTTTGTAAAAACGAACTATGTTATTGTATTTAAAAAAATGCAAATAATGAAGTGAGTTATAGAAAATTAGAGAATAACAGTAACATCATTTATATTATATATATTATATATACTACGTAAAACCATCATTGTCCCTAAACATTAATGTTGTTAATTGAACAATGAATGACATCTGTTCATTAGGCGGTAGTTCACCGTACACTTGAAAGAGGGTAGTGTAACCCATTTGATGGATGTCTATGTAGTTTTATGTAGTAAAAAAACATGTAAAAATATTCAATATTCTTATTTTATTATATAAAAAAGAAATAAATTTTATTTATGTCGTTTATGGAAGAAATGATTCCAAAACATTCAGTGGTAATGTTACCACTACTACAATTATGTAGTTTTGATTTTTGCAAAAAGTCCTCCATGGATCTATTTATATCCAATTTAAATATTTTAGTATGCATGTAGTATGGTATGAGGATATTTTTACAGAGGTTTTCAAGTTAAGATAGATTTCTAGTTTTCAAGTAAATTGAAGATGAGGTTCCCATATATAAGAGAGGTGAGGATCATTTTTTGAAATTTATGAAAAATTTAATTTTAATTAAAATCATTATAAACACAAATATCACTTAAATGAAATTTATTAAAATCAAAGATATTAATGTCATATAATTTCATAAACCATTATATTTTATCTTATTTTTGGTTTATATAAATTGATATCACTTTGATTAACAATTATTACACCTAAGATAATTTTAAATGTTTTAAAAAAATTTCAATATTCAAATGATCTATTATTTTAATATTTTTTATTAGTTGATGAATTAATAGAAAATTAATTATATTTTAGGAAATATATATTCCAATTTTTTACTTCTTTAAAATTTATATGTTTTCTATATAACATAATGAATTATCATTTTTATAAAATATCATTAATGTCAATTATGAAACTATTCATTACGTTGACATTAATAAAATAAATAAATCATTAAAACTAATAAAATAGAAGCCTAAAATTCCATATTGACATATATAATTCATTTATTTCATTAATTAAATTAAATTAAATTAAATTATTTTTCTAATTTCATTTAATATAGTTTTTAATTAACTGAATAATTACTACAACATCATTATATAGTTATTTATGATAATTATTTTCTCACTAAAAAATAAAAATAAAATTCTAGGATCTATATAAGCAATTTATATAAAATAATAATTCAATTAGTTGTGTAAATATTATTTTACCCCATATTAAAAATATTGTACTTATAAAAAAATAAGATGTTACATTGTTTCACCCATAATGAATTTTATAAAATCATAGTCATGTTGGTAGAGTAGTATCCATTAAATAATTGTTTTTTAACTAAATATTTCATGGTTCGAATTAAATATATCATGAAATATTTGGACAGGTGTTATGATACTTTCTAATATTTATAATATTTTCATTACCCTTGATTACCAGATATAACATTAATCGTGGTAAAAAATTATTATATTCAATATTAATTTATTCCAAAAATATAAGTGACATTATATATATATATATATATATATATATGGACATTCTAATTCAAAATATTGGATCTATTTTTCAGTTTTCCAATCACATAAGTTTTTGAAATTAATTTACAATTAATCCACCATACGAGACGAAACAACATGGTATTAATGTGTAAATATTCAATAGATTGAATTTTTTTTAACAAAATTCATTTTTCAATTGATAGTAATGACAAAAAATTTGTGAACTGATATAAAATTTAAATATTTATATTTTAGAACTAGTCAAATATATAATATTTCATAATGAATTAATTATCTGAATAAGAATTTTTTAATTAAAAATGGGTATTTTTTAATATTAATATGGGCATGAAACTTATAAAAAAAATACTCAAAATGAAACTGAGATAATAATTAATATTACACATTTATATAATCATATTCTTTACCAAATATAATTTATAAATTTTTAAAAAACATGGTTTAAAACAATTGTTCCATTGTAAGATGAAAAAGCTTCCTTGTGGGAAAAATACATATTTGTGCATAAAATTTAAATAATTTTTTATATGGTATATAGAAAAAAATAAAAATAATGTTATGAATTTTATTTAATACATAATAATATAATATGATAAATTTATTTTTTAATTTACCACTATAAAACACACTTCTGCACATTTAAATTAATTTTTAGGAATATAAATATTTGATTATAAGATGGGTTTTAAATTGAATTATAAATAAGTTTCAACAAAATATTTTTAAATAAATGTATAAAGAATATTTTTATAATTTTATAAATGATGTCATTACCATCCATTCTAATGGATATGTTAAAATTTTATTTTTTAGATAATTGTATTAATAAAGGATGTATTGTAGATTCTGAATGTCATGACTTATGTAAGATAAGTTAGTGTTGCATTTAATAGAATCGAGAATTGGTGTTCTATAAAATAAAATAATAAAGTTGGTTTTTTATAAATCATAATCTGTATTCAGTTTTACGTGAAATGAATTATATTAAAAATGTTATATTTTTTCAAAACACATTTCACAAAATCACAGGGTATTACAATTCTCGCCTTAACCATAAATGTTGATGGATTTGTGATCTAAATGGTTGTATAAAAAATGTATTTTGTTGTATAAACAAAAAAAAAGAGATAGAATATTCCTCATGAATGTTGATGGTTTATAAGGAAAACAATTCAAAATATGATCATTCG
This sequence comes from Viscum album, assembly GCA_963277665.1. Lineage (NCBI taxonomy): Eukaryota > Viridiplantae > Streptophyta > Magnoliopsida > Santalales > Viscaceae > Viscum > Viscum album. The sequence continues at coordinate 1,832,669,343 of OY728132.1, forward strand.
TGGGCTATTATAATGTTTATAACGAAAATTTGAATACATTATCTTTATAGAGAGAAGATTGGTGTTTATATATATATAAAAAGATCATGAAGTATATATTAATATAGATTGATCTCACCATGATACATTTAAAATGGTTTTATGTAATCATTTATAATGATTACTAAATCATTTACCATATTGAGAAGGAAAATAAATTCATGTATTCTATATGTAGAAATGATCCTATAACATTATGTATAAAGAGGATTGAAAAGGATCAAATCATTTAGAAAATAAAATGGATGGACATATAAATAATAAGTAATGGAACGAAATACATCCATTATAAATTTATTTCTATTCCATAATAATCTAACAATATTATTGATTATTAAAAGAATTATGTAGAGATATAAAATGATTTGGAAAAAATAAGGTAGAGATAATCCTATGAGATCGAGTGTGATTATGGTGTTGTGATATACATGAAATTGTATTATCTTCCACTATATTTTTAGGTCAACATTTAGATTCCTAATGAGGCTCATAGATTGACATTCTACTTCATCTTAGGAAACACGAAAATTTATATAGATATTCAAGAACACAGTCTGAGTTATTTTATACAGAAGATGATTTTGGAATAAATGTATATTTAAATGATGGATCATAAATTGATGGGTAGGGTAAAAAATTAAAATGGGATGTTGAATACATTTACCATTGTTTTATAAATATATATGATCAAACTAAACTAGATATTTCCTTATACGTCATCCAAATTTAGTGGAAGAATAACATTCCTTATGGATTCTTGTGTTGCATATTACCAAGATAACAAATTTAACACCCATTTGAAAGGATTTACCACTTGGTAATCTTGAACAAGTATATTAAATATTTTTTAATGATACGTGGAACAGAAAAATTGAATATATCAAATAGAGAATAATGTTTTACCAAAATATTATGGTAGATAAATTAATAAACACTAATCCTGGAGTTGAATATTACTATTAAATATCTTGCCCAACATTTTTTATATTCTAAAATTTTTATCAAGTCACATTATGAATTGTTGATATATTTTTATATAGACTTCATTGTTGGTGTGGAACATACATTCCACTTGTAGGAAATTTTTTATAGTATCAACAGAAATGAAAAAATCTAAATTGAAAAATAAGAATTCCTATATCGATAGATATGTAGAACACCTATGCGATAGTACATGATAGGATAAGAATAGTTTCTAGGCCATGTGGTGGAGGACGAGATGATATAAATGATCACTCTCATTGAATAAAAATTAATTGTAGTGCTGAGTAAATAGAATTTTTTATCTTATTAACATCGATGGAACATACATCATGGTAAAAAATAGATATTATTATTATGAATTAGGGGAAGCTGTATATGAGATATATTTTCCCCATTGAGATTATTATAATCATTACTGTAATAATATTTTGTATATTTATCCCACCAAACCTGTCCATATTACATGATGTGTACCACATATCAATTTTTTTGATGTTAATACTAGATCCCTCATATATAATGAATCCAAAGGTGCACAATTATAAAATTTTCTATTTTTCAGAATCTACTAATGATGATATTAAACCGGAAAGGCCATGATATGTTAAATAATTCATACATAGTCAATGTAATTTCTAGAAACCAAATGTATGGATTTTAAATGTCAAAACATAAAGAGAACCTAAATCAAAATACATTTTTTTCACTTTGTATATGGTGTTCAATTTTCGTAGATAAATTTATTACGGTCATAGAATATAATGACCTAAGATACTATTGTATTTTTTATGAAAAAAATTAATTGTTCTGAAATTATGATACATGAAATAACAGACTACACTAAAAACAGTGAAATGTTAAATGAATTACATTATTAAATATATATTTTAATAAGTTCTAAACATTTGTGACATGATAGTATAATAACATTTTAATTCCCAAATTTTTAATATATTTTATATTTTTATTTTAACAAATTATTACTTTTTTTAAAAATATCTATATATACATATGGTGATTTTTGTGTCCTTTTCGAAATATTTATTTTTAATACATAAATTGAAATTCTAATAAAACAAATAGTTTTACGATATAATAATTAAAAGAATGTTTTTAAAACAATTATAATATATAAATTATATTTTACAATGTTAATTTTATTATTATAAATTATTCATTTTATATATAAAAGTCAAAAAAAATTTATAATATTTATTCAGCATTTTAGTGAAAACTTTTATACATCTGTTTTTTTTTGTATAATTGTATAATGGTGGAATTATGTATTGAATTATTTTGTTTACATATTATTTATATTATAATAAAAATAATAATTTTATTATAATATAAACATTTTTAATTTTATACTAAATGATTATAGTATTATTAAAATTACTTTTTATTCTAAATTCACTTTTAATGTATTATTTGTGTTAGTGGAAAATTCATTTTTAATTAGATATAGAAATATTATATAATGAATTTTATTTTGGATTTGAAAACATTATATTAATAAAACCAAATAAAACAATATTTTATAAAATTATTAAATTTAAAACTTTAAGGTGAAAATTTCAGTACATGAGTAAAAACAATTTTAACTAAAAAATTAATAAACAAAGAGTATATGAATAAAAAACATGTATAAAAGAACTGTAGAAATTTATAAAAGATATTTTGGGACCATATTCCTTATCAAACTCTATTATTTTGATCATTTCATTCATATTCATTGTTAACCATGGAATGCTCTTGTATTAATAATTTATAAGTCTCAAAAATAACCTTCTTTTAAATTATATATTTAACCACCCCATCCACCTATCAATACATCAATTACCCCCATGATCATCCCATACTCATCACAAGCATCACATCGTCCCTCTCCACATGAAAAAATTCTTTCCAATATAATATGCGATGTCTTCTAAATGTGATGGCAAAAAGACATCATCAACATTGAGATGTAATATTTTCTATGGCACCTTCAAAATTAATATCTAATTATATCACCAAAAGAATATTCCATCCAGTAGACCATGATAAATAATATATTATAAATATTCTATAATGTTTCAATAATTTGATAAAATAAAATTTTTAGTTTCATATAAAACCATTCTAAAAAATTGTGTCATAATTGGAACATGTAGACTACAACATCCACATTAAAACAGTTTTCATTACATTTCAATAATTACTGTGATGGGATAAATAAATCATATATTTAATTAATAATAATTTTATTTACAAAATCATTATCCTATTAGATTTTTAATATTATAAATTCAATTACAGGTACTATAAATAATTGGCTATAATGAATATAACTTCTAAAAATAATATATCAAGGTTGCATTTAGAATTTTTGATCATTCCATGAAAACCTATTTACCCATATAAATAATGAAATAATATAATAATAAATGGAATACTATTCTATAAATCTTGATATTATGAAACTTTTTTATATTACACTGACTGTGTTAGAAATTTGACCACATTTATCTAGAAATTGATTGAATAAATTAATGTAAATGATTTATGTAGAAATAATGTTAATAATTAGAGAAAAATGATGATATATTGACCATATTAAAAAATATATTGGTGGTTTATTTTATGATACATAATATAATTATTTTAAATATGTATATTTTAATTAATTGTACATAGTTGATTCATACCAAATGTATAGGATCTTACATACCACCTATATTAAATTGTACTTACACATTTAAATCACTGAATCATTTCATTATTATTATTCAATATAAAATATTCTATTTTTTTAAATATGACCTTATAATAAGTTACATCTTAAATATATTTATCATTTCTTGGTTACACATGTTTTAACATTCTTATAAAATTCCCAATTGTATGTATAAATGACTTAATAGAACTATCATATTCTTTATCATATATCAAACATCACCCATTTAATTTTTCTATCTGTGAAAACATTATAATTAATTGAATTAATTATTTTAAAACCCACTTCATATAATAATACTTTTTCCAAAAAAAATATATAAGGTTCATTAAAATGATACATTACATATTTTAACATGAAGAACCCATGTGGTAATTTTTTTATTATTTCTCCTCTAAGATCATTATCATAAAATATTTGTATTAGATATCAATGAATACACACTATGTTTAATATTAAAACTTAGAAATAAAATTTATTTATTTCAGACAACTATTTGGAATCCATTTTAATTATCATTAGTTTCTCCCTTGAATATGAATTATGAAACACATTTCCTTCAAATGGGTTCAATTATTTTTATTATTTTTATTTTCAGAAGTATTTTACTTTTTCTGCATTCAAATGTTTGTTACTCATTTATTTTCCTTGTGGGTGAATAATTATATATCTTGGTATTGTAATTGAATATATATATATATATCTAGTGTTTTTAAGTAATTTATCAGTGATTAAAAATAATTAACTATGGGACTTTGTGCGCATTATAATGATTGTATTTAGAGTAACTATAGATATATTATTATGATATGATGTTTTCAGTTGTTCCCAAATGTATGTGATTCCCTTGTGTGATGATATAGATGTATAATTTTTCATTTTGAGTCATATGACCTCCATACTTATTATATATTTGTACACAACTTTAGAATCATGTTTTTTATTTCTATATATTTTCCCTTTCATTGATTTATATCTCTCTCAATCCCTTATGTTTTTACCCAATATATCTAATATATATTTTGAAGATATATGAGTGTTAAAATATATATGTTAAGATTTAAATAGAATCTTTTATTTACAATATGAAAATGACTTTTTTATGTATAATCATCCAAATATAGTATACCTCATGACCATTGGCGTTAATTTGTTTGAAAATTATTTTACTAATTTAAAAAACATTTGTACACCATGATTTAGTAAATATTTATTAAAAATATATGGAATTATAAATTTTTATTCATATTACATTTGAAAAAATTAGGGAACATCGTAGAGATGATCCTTTGTATAGGATAACATCATGAAATTTTGGTATTGTTTTTAGTAAAATGTTTTCTATGAAAAAAATCCATGTCTAAAAATTGAATGTTTCTATAGATTCTGTTACAAGAATACAAAGGGGAAATAATAATAAAAATGAGAGTTTTTTATTAACATGAATTTTTCCAAGCGAGTGAAAATGAACGATAAATACACATAAAATATTATTTTCTAGAGAGATTTTATTTGGATACATCATATTCTCTTTAAAACCCATTATTTTGTATTTGATAATGTATTTTGGTACGTAGTTTGTTCCCATAAAAATATAGAATAAAATAAAATTAATTTTCTAAATTGATTCATAGTGACTACTATATTAGGAGAATAATTTCTTAAATTAGTTATTACTTTATCATTTTTAGATTCTCTTTTATGTGGTTGTTATTATATGTATTATAATAACATTGTTAATTTAGGCGCAATAAAACGATAAAAAAGAATCCAACCCTGAAATTTTCACTCATTATCCAATAAAAAACAAAAAATGTATTATATTATTATATTTCCACTTGTTTAATCATATAAGTCTTGATTGGTATAAATATTCAAAATACACCAAAAAACATAGAGGTTATGTTATTAGAGATAAATTCTAATAGAGAGATAGTGGAATATTGAGTACATAAAACATCCAAAATTTATATATTTTTGATGAATATCTAACTAAAAAATATTATAATGCCATTATTGTAATATAGTTTTCCCATTTAAATGGAATGTTGATCTCAATAAACACCCCACATCATTATCTAATAGAAGTATATCACCTTATGTACATTGAATTACCACATCAAACTATTTAACTATATATAGAGGATGAATCTACTACATAATCATACATAAAATCATGGTTATATTTATATTATGAGATAATTATTCTACCTCATCTGATTGGATAAAATGAGAGGGACACACATGAGAACATTCCCATTATAAATTATTATTCTAATTATTCAACAATGCATTTAAATATCATCATATTGACCATGAAATATAGTTATATATTAACATTTAGGTCCCATTTTATAATTATGATAGTATTTTTAACTGAATTATGCATACAATGATGTTTATTGAGAAATGGTAGATTTGGAATAACATAAATCATCTCATGCAGTTTTTTTACAATCATGCTGACCATCAAATTATATAATATCAGATTCACAATGGTTAAGAATGTCTATCAATTTGAGAAGATGTATTCTGGATGAAAATGATAATTGGACTCATCATGAGATCATACTATAATAAGTGATCTTAATGGGGTAGAATTAGAGTCTACATGATTGTTTTATAAATTTAATGATTCTTTCTTGATCATGGAGTTATCATAAATCATATGTAAGTGAAAAAAACATGTTTTAGAATATTGATGAAATAATGTGGAAGGGGGAAGAGATGATGTCAATATTATTATAGATGATAATTAATGAAATATTTCGCTTGATGAATATAAAGTAAAATAACTATGAATTAAATGTTCTGTGATGCTAAATTTTCTCATCAAAGTATTCAATGTCATGAAATAACTCATGATAAATGATTATGTATTTGAACAAATGGAGTTTCATGAAATCGAAGTTAGAAGAATATATATACAACATTTTTGATATACAAATATATTCATTAGAGGTAGAATTAGTTCTACATAAATATCATTCATATTTCATTGAGAAGAGAAATATGTTTTTGAATTTGATGTTTCTAATAGTATTACATTGTAATAATTATGTCATCATAATAGTTGGATGCAGAATCTTTTTGAATTCATTATGAAAAAAATAAGTGGTTGAAAAGACGATAAAAAAATTCATATCATAATCAATAATTTTGTCATTCATTTTAAAAATAATTAGAATCAAACTTCCAAGAGATTGAAAGAGATAAAAAAGTGACAGATAATGGAATGATTAATTTAAAGGAATTTTTTTATCATTTGGTGTACGTAAATATAATGAATATAACAAATTAAGAAATCAAATTGGTGAATTAAAATAACGTCTTCTAAAAAAGATCAAGGTTTCCTATTTAATCATCTTTTTAATTGGTATTGATCAATCTAATAAAAATATCATACTATGAAAATTTTAAAGGGAAAATATAATAAATATAACTTTTCTAAAAGAATTTTATAAATGAGATGAAGTTTTATTAATATTTTAAAATTATAAAGAGGAGGTTAGAATACTTGAAAAATGTTATGAAGTCAAAATGCATAAAAATTTCAAGGATTCATGAACATAAAGTTTATTTAGTAAAGAATTAATGTTTTCCAGAATCTAAATCAAACCATAGATTATAGTGTCTAGGGGTGGTGATTTGAGACCCCTGGACATGTGACTGATAGGAAAACACTTGTGGTGTTTGGAATCACATATGACTATACCATGAAACTATAGGCTACTCATATTATTGGTAATTGTTGATAGTTGGATATCCCCTGACACCCTCATTTGGGATTCTATTACTGAACATATATCAATCTATCTCTTCATATTTAGTACCCTGACCATAGATCTTGGTAACACTCCTTCCAAGGGAGAAAAATTGTACAGGGTCTCCCATGTTCATTCCATGTCCATCTTATTGTGGATGGATGGGTCAACTCTACCCCTTTATGTACAGAAGACTCAATGATGGGTCACCTCCTCACAATTTCAAACTAATCATTTATGTATATTCCAACATTCACACTATTTATTGGTTGAGATTTACATTTTTTATTCACTATTACATAACATTGTCCGATTTACAAATTCACTTTGTTTGTATATATTACTACTTCTACTTCCCTTTTTTTGGGTATTCTACAGGTAAAGTATATACTCACCCCTGAATTGGATTTTCCCAACACTCATAATGTCTTTTGAAAGATGTTGACATGTCGATCCTTACAACTGTGTAGTATCGGGACACGAGATGTGTGGACCATATACAGTGCACATCGTTGGGATACATGATAAGGGACCTCAAGCCGATACACTTTTCCTGTTTTCTTCAATTTTGAACAAGATTATATTTTTGGAATGTGTTTTGAAAATTTAATTTCAATATTCACTTCCCTTTTATTATACCATCTAAAGATTCACACATTTTCAAATTACACAATAGTTATTTTCACTTTCTCTAATTTTCTACTGCACTTTTTTATTGAGTTAGAAACTTTTGTGTGTACACATTCACAGTTTAAGGGCTCAATGATTTTTTATACCATCGATGCATGTCACCATCCCCTGGCCTATTGAGGTGTGATTTGATTAGTTGTGGTTCAAGCCCATGCTTGGGTCAGGATGTGATTGATTGGTTTGGGAGGTGGTTCGTACCTTGGGATGTTTTTCAGATGTTTCCTAAAAAGTAATTGGTTGGGATTTATGAAAAGAGTGTCGAAGTGTCTTGAGATCATCTCATATGAAAGGGATTTTAGTGATGGTATGTGAATCATAGATCTATAGGACAACCTGAAGTGGTCCTATTATACACTTGTGATCGGTGAGGACATATGGAATGGGACTACCTAACAATGCGTACTATGAATCCTAGGAATTCCACAAATGGACCACCACGATAAATAGAAATATTGGATCTGGGATCTCCTAGGAGAAGTATAGGTGGTCCCTAGGGAGGTAGAGTTGTAAGAGGGGGTGGGAGGAGCTACACATGGTGGAAAATAGTAAGAGGTTATCCCACCACCACCATAAGGAAGACCACAGCAGGGTCTGGGAGCTAGCAGTTGGGGATATAGACAACATCAAGTTATTGATTTATATGACCATGGTCCATACATGACGACTAGAGGTATGATCTATGTTTATTATAATAATTCATTATTATTATTAAGAACATTAACTATACATTATTTTATTTCTCAACTATTTCTGTGAGAGTTGGATCTCCCATTAGAGATTCATTTATAACAACAATTCCTTTAGGTTTCTATAAGAACATTTTCCTTTATATCACTCATATATCGATAATTCAAGTTATCTCTTAGAGTTGGGACATTCATCTGGGAACTCCGAGTTATCACGATATAACATTATGTCATCATCTTATAATTGATTTTTCTATCCATGGTTCATGACCATACTGATTGTCATCATAGATTATTTAGTTTCCTACAATCATTTGGGATGAGAATCTTATTTTTTATGAGAGAGAACTCGTATCAGGATGAGTGAGTATTGTTAGCATGATGTTACATCACATTACCCATCAGCTAGCGAGTATTACCCTTTTAAAATCATACTCTTCATGAATATAGATCTTATATGTTTAATAGGATTGTATGGATGTACTTTCGTAACGATTTTTGGGTCTTCTTCTAAAGAGGGAGTTGGATTGTTTTTCATTTACCTTTAGTTTGGGACTACCCTGTTATTCTCTCCAGTATGTCGTATGGCACCCACTATGCTTTGGTAGATGAGGATATATCTAAAGGTCCTTTTTGAGAATGGATTCATTAGAACTAGTGTGTTCATCTGGGTGGTTCCAGTATTGTTTGTGAATAAGATAGATGGAATCATATATCTTTGCGTGGACTACCATTACCTGAACCAGGACACAATAAAAAATACATACCCATTTTGAGGATTGATGAATTCTTTTTTATTATATAATGAGTGCGATGGTTCTTCAATATCAAAATCTGGTCTGACTACCACTATTTTAGGGTTCTTGAGAAAGATATTTAGATGTTGGAATTTCATTGTCGCTATTGACACTTCATGTTCGTACTGATGAACTTTGGTGTTAAATATTCACCTTCCTTTTCTATTTAAATGATAGAGAATATCATCTATCCAAACATAGAAAATTTATTTATTTCCTTCATCAACACCATAATTATCAACTCTGCAACATAGGTTGATCATACCTAGCTATTAAAGAGGATCATTGATCTAATTTGAGTGCACTAGATTTATCGAAACATGAAGAAATTATAATTCAGGATACAACATGTTTTCTTTCTTAGGAATTTAATTTTTTTTACAGGGTTTAGTTGTAGAACCATTGAAGGTCAATGTAGTTTTTTCATGGGTTCCACCAAAGAATGTGTATTAGGGGTGTATCATACATGAAATGGAGGGGTACTACCAGAGATTAATGAAGATTTATCCAATATTGTTATGCCATTGTCAATTATATCATGGAAGAGACATTTGTTTAACTAGATAGAGAAAATTTTTGATGTACTTTGATGAGTTGAGGAAGAGGTTGATGAGCGCTTTAGTTTTGGGGCTACTTGAAGAAAAATATCACCTCATAGTATATTGTGATGTTTCAAAAGATAGGCTCAGTTGTGTGTTGGTGTATTTATAGAATGTTAAAGAATTTGGGTCAAATAAATTGAGACCCAATGATCCAAACTATGTGACTCTTGAGCTGGATTTATCAATGATATTCTTAGATTTGCGGGTGGGAGGAACTCCCTTTAGGGGGAGCCCATTGTGGTTTACTCAGACCACCAGAGTATCAGCTGCATCATTACTAAGAGATATTTGATCCAAAATCAGTGACTCTAGGTGGACATCATGACTACCTTTTACTTCAAGATAGTATATAATCTAGGTAAGGGAAACATTATAGCAAATTCCCTTAGTGGTATTTCCTTAGATCACATATTTTGGGAGGATTTAGAGTAGTGAGCTTCCCTATAGCTGACATTAACAAAGCATGATGGTACAATTTTTTTAATGTCAAGGCTGTTGGCTCCTATTCTCCGTGATCATGTGACGGAGTCTGAGTTGGGAGATATTAACTGTGAAGAAATGCGCAATCTTTTATCCATTGGTGATGCACCTGATAGATATTCTAAATGAGGGAATCACGAGATCTTGTTCTAGGGGAGAACAATTGTTCTATAGGAGATGAGGGAGGAATTGATGTTTTGGTTCCACACTATTCCCTATGATTTACATTTTGATATCGGGAAGATGTATTGGGTCCTTCATAGGAATCTTTGGATATCCGACATGAGACAGATTGTTGCTGAGTTCATCTCACAATGCGTTACCTGTCCGAAGGGGAAGACTGAGCACCCACTTTCAAAATGTTTATCACATCCTCTTGATAAAATAGAGTTGAAATGGGATTGAGTATGCATGTAATTAGTCACATAGATTCCATTCACATTGATGTTCCATGACACCGTTTGGGCTATAGTGGAAATACTAACAAAGCGAGCTCACTTCATTGCTAGTATTGAGTATCATTTAGTAGAGATATTGGGGTAGCTATAAGTATGGGGGGATCATCCAACTTCATAGTGGTACCCATGAATACTCTCTCTAATCAGGAATTTTATTTATGTTATGATAGTGGAGCGGCATACATGAGGTGTTTGAGACCCAACTACAGATGAATACAAACTTTCTCCCATAGAATGATTGGATGACTGAGTGCAGTATTAAGTTAATAGAGGATATAATGAGAGTGTTCATATTTGATTTAAGCTGATGTATGGGGGATCACATATATTTTATGTATTTTACATACAACATTAGATACCACTCCACTATTAGGAAGACACCTTTTGAGGCCCTATTTTGGAGACCCTGTATATAACCCTAGAGGTAGATGGAGATTGGAGAGTCATATGTTATAGGTCTGATGTTGGTGAAGGAGAAAAAAGAGAAGGTCCATGCCATCTGAGAATTAATGAAAATTGGCTACACTAGAATAAAGAATTATATGGAAATCTATCATTGTCAATTGGAGTTCGATAAGGGAGAAGACATCTTATTGAATGTATCCCAAAAATGTGGAATGTGATGTTTCTTCCAAGGATGAATTTTTTCCCATGTGGTTCATCTGGTCATTCGAGATGACACAAATGGTTGTTAGGGATTCCAATCACATTTCCTTACCCCCACATCTGGAGAAGTTGCATGATGTTTTTAATATGTTTTAGCTAAGGTGATACTTTCATGACCTTATGCCCGTTATTTACTACAGTGAGATGGAAATCAATGATGGAACCACCATTGTGGAGAACCCAGTTGCAAACGATGGTCACATGGAGTGAACCATGTGAGGATGAAGCATACCTTTAGTCAAGATGATTTGGAAGAAAGAAAATGTGTAAGAGAGTTCATGGGAATGAGAGAGAAAAATATGGTCATTTTATCACGAGTTGTTTGTTTACATTTACCTTTTGTAGATGAAATTATAGAGGGAGGTAATGTTGTTTGGAACTGATTTTTTCTTATTAATACATTTAATGATTTTAATATATTATTCCAGAGATTCCATTAAGACCCTATGTGATTACAAGGCATGGTATGACCCAACTATATTTTATAAAAATATTAAATATATTTTATATTATGTACATGTGGATAAATAAAGAAAATGATATAAATATAAAATTTTTGAACTGATTAAAAAAATTAGACCATGGTTGTATCTAGAGCATGGTTTTTCCACTATGATAGACATAAAATACATCATTGTTTGATGTTTATACACCTCGCACATTGTATGTATGTTTATTTAGTTAAATGTATTAATATATTTAATTACATAAAATATATTTAACCAAATAGTTTGATATAAGTATGCTGCTAATGGAATGTTGTCCACACAATAATTGTTTTTTTTCCTACCTACGAAGACCTCTCCTCACCTCACATATTCATTGCTGAAATGATGAACAAAGATCAAATGATGAGAAAACATTGTATCTAGAAATATTGAGATGCAACTGATCATCCTCCTTCATTGACAAACATGTTCATCGTCAAAATTGATTCATCCAATCTAACTACTAAATTTCGATAATGTTTTTACACAATGGATTAAATTTTTTGGAATATTGAACCTAAATTATTTTACATTCACTTTGGAATTATAACCTTGCATGAATCCGAGTATCAATTTCCAATTTTTTAATTATTCTATCCCAAATTGAAAAATTTAGATCAGTTGGACAGGAACTCATGTAAAATCATCCAAACCATAGTTTCGTTGATTTTTCCCCATGATACATCAAATACTTCCCCACGAAACTCCTTTGAATCCCAGTTTGATTATTTCAGGGTGACCCAAGATCGATCGGGCACCAAAAATGATACTAAACTATCGAATGGTATTAGATATGTGGGTGAGGCAGAGTTCAAGAAGAACAATTATTCAAAGATGTAGAATATCTTATTTTAATGATTATTTTACTAAAATCAAAGACATGGTGTTGTTTGGATGATCTGTCCAAACAATCATTTTCCAACATGGTTGATTCACAATGAACAACAAATAAACCCTGCATTATGTAGCCAAATCTGATGTTTTTGAAGAATATTCAAGTGAATTTGACCTTGTTTGGACAAGATACATTGTTTAGATGATGATTTGTGAGAAATGTAGTGTTTTTATTGAAATTCCAACCACACACTATGTTATGTGAAGAACACATGGTGTGTATCCTTCCTCAATAGTGACTCTATGGTATGTGAAATGATAAGGGTGAATCATTTTGTACACCACATTATGTTGTGTATAATACCATTCCCTGGGAGGTAATCCATGTGAAGGAAAAAATTGATAGGAACAGAGAATGTTTTGAGTATAGATGCATAGTTTGGCCACATGGGAATCATCCCATGTTGATCAACACATCGTGTACTTAAGTACATTGTCATGGATTCTGTGTTCTAGAACACTACCATAAAACACAGACCCCATCCCTCGAAAAATGGAACACACCCTTTAGTCCACCTACATGGCATACACAAAAAAATAGAATGAGCCCATGTCCAGCCAAATGCATGACCAAATATTGAATATGTTTCATAAGAAATTTGAAACCCCTCATACACAATGTATGTTTGATCTCCCACGAGAAATTATAAACCCTTTATATCTTCTTTGTTTGAAGAATGATTTTTGCAAATGCGATGCCTATACTGAGTGTTTTTTCACCAAGAATGAGATGGTTCCCTCAGAAGTTTTCTTTGAGAAATAATGTTTAATTTTCATGTTTGGAGCCCATAGATATGACACCAAATAATGGAAAAATCATATAGGCTTAGTAGAATGACCTTCATGGACGACCCTCTTGTATGAGTGAGTTTTGTAGCCTGGGACGATGATTCTCAGTGGAACCTCTTGATGGTTTGTGTAGTGTTGTCTCATAATACTTATTGGGATGACCATATAGTAGGTTTTGTTAGTGTAGTCCCCGATAATGATTTCAGGATGACCCGCCAACCGGGCTAGTTAGTATAGTCTGAACAATTTTTTGGATGACCCTCCGACTAGGCTGCGATGTGTATTCCTTATGATATTATATAGAAGATTCAAAACTATGTGGCATAGTTGCAAGGAATGATAGGACATACCTAATGATTCATGATATTGATTACAATTTCTTCCACTTATATGTGTTCTAATAATGTTATCTAAAACCATGCAGGAGAGTATGTTCTACCCAAATATTTCATTGTTAAGGGGAGGTTATTTGAGCCACATCGAATTGAGACTCTTGAGGTTCTAGGCATTATAGATTACACTACCTTGGACCTATTGGGTACTCATCTGATTGGGCTGAGATGTGAGATATAGATCTCCATACTTTTCTATTTGGGATTCTATGAATGAGTATATATATATATATCCCAATCGAGTCCCCCGATATTGGGTATTGGTTACTCTACTTCCAAGAGAGGTAAAGACGCATGGGGTATGCCACATTATTACAGTGTCTATATTATCTTGGTTGGATGGTTATGTTACCCAGAATTATGTAGCGATGACTCGAAGGGGGGTTTACCTCCCCACCATTTCAAGATCATTTGGTTTTGGAATATCCTAATTTCATACTATTGATCGGTTGAATTAAATAATTTCCATCCACCACAACTATACCTATTGCATTTAGTGCATCTCTATGGTTGAATTTGTTACTACTATCTGATATCCTTTTGGGGCATTATATTATGAATGATTATACTCACACCTACATGGGATTTTCCTAAAACATGTCATGCCTTTTGTAGATAGTGGACATGTTGTTTGTGAATATAGAGGGTCATAGGGATACATGCAATGTGGATTTCATACAATGGTCATAGTTGGGATACATCAGTTTGTCTCTATAATTGGATACTCTTTTCGAATTGTATTTAAGATGGAACTGTATTCTGGATTGGGTGTGTATTTTTTCCTCTTCATTTTAGTATTCTATAGAATACTCTTGTACCATAAAGGGTTTCATGCCTCTTCAATTTACATTATCTCATTTTTATCTTTTTCAACTTTTCACCTACACTTTTTCATTTTTTTAGTAGTCTGTTTGTATACATGTTCTTAGGAAATTGCCTCCATTAGTTTTTTCTGCCTTTGGAACTTAGCGCTATCACCCATCATGTGGGGGAAAGCATGGTGTAGTTACAGATCAAGCCCTTGTTTGGGTTGAGTCATGACATAATATTCTAAATAAAAATATTAATATTAATAGTTAAATATATTTCAATCTTAAAAATGTATATCTATGAAATTTTTTCAACAATTTTTCATATTATCATTTAAAATAATTTATAAAATTTAACTAATTTATGTAGTTCTATAGATGTCCATTCATTCACAAATAGGACACCACTGAGGCTCTGTTCTTCACACCACCAAGATCTACATAACTTGACCTACAACTCTATTAACATCAAGTAGACATAACTATATAGTTCATAGAGTTTCTTCTATCTAACAAATATAATCCATAGATTCTATAAGAAGAAACGAAAATAAATTCTCCTAATTTAGAGGGAGTCATTTTAAGTAAACTATTTAATTTTACATAATATTAATCAAAATTAAATTAGTTCATTAGAATAAAATTTTTATAACATAACTTTATAACATATATAATGATGTCATTTTATTTCTTTTATATCATTAATCATGATTTTTTTACAAAAAATGGAAATAAATGTGTCGATCATGTGTACAAGTGATATATTTAATTTTAATGAACCACCTCAAATAGATATTTAAAATGATGTATTTAAATATATATATATATATAAATATTGGATATTTACGGAAATATTATGGTTTTTAATGGGGAATCAATATTTAATTTTATATTTTCCATCAATCCACTAATCGAATAAAAACAGTTTAATAGGTATGTACCACCACCTCCATGTAGTGATGTAATTAATTTACTCTCACCAGTTTATTTAGAAACATAAAATGATGTATATAATTATCAAATATGATATTGTTTGAAATTTGATAGATGATGAATCCATTTTAAAATTACATGGACATAAAATTATTTCATGATATATATTCCATATTTACTATTGGTTTCTTATTTGAGGCTTATATAATACACATGAAGGTATTGTTTTGTGATTTTATTATAATTTATTGTGATTTAACATTCCATTTAAGGATCTATCTCTCATTAGTTTTTATTAATAGATTAGTGATGTATTAAATGGACTTCATACCAATTCTATTTTGACAAAGTTCATTTAGTGTCATAAAACTATTATGTTTATAGTGTATATATATATCCCCATTAACACGTTATATTAGAAATGTCATACAACTCCTTGTATATACAATTTCATCTTATGTTATTCATTCATCTAGATTAAAACTATAATGTTACCAATTCGGTATTGGTATTATGTTAAAATATTATTTCTTACTAAGATTGATTATGATTATGTTTAATATGACAATATTTTTTATCCATCTCAAAAAAATCCAATGATTTTTTTCTACGGTTTATTCATTTATATAACATCATTTTAATTAAATTTATTGACATTATTTATTCATAACACAATAAAAATATTTTCATTTAAAATATACATTCATTATATCTTATATATAAAATTATTTTATTGGAAGTCTATATTTTCTGAAAAAAAGATTAAATTTATTTTTATATTATTCTCCAAACAATTATTAAAATCAATGCTAATATTCATTTATTTTATATAAAAAAGATTTAAGAGAATATTATTGTATATTTTCAAATTGTGGCACATTTAAACGTGTAATGTAAATGTAAATGGTGTAATAGTTTATACATATAAGGTATCAATATAATTTTACACCATCATTATTTATTAATGTTTTAAAAAAATAAAATAAATAATACAATTTGTCATTTAATGAATTTTTTTCCACAATATTATTCATAATTTTAAATAATTCATTTCAAATCAAACATGTATTTCCCAATGAAAAGGTTTAATGACATTAAAAAATATTTCACCTATGATAAAATATTTTGATGTTACTTATCCTTCCATGAGGATGAAATTATTTGAAACCATCACTATTTTCTCTTTGAACCATTAATGATGATGAGGGGGAAGTGTTAATAAAAATCATTTTCATTTCAATGATTTTAATTATGATGGAATGGTAAATTTATCATCAGTCTTCTAGCATATAAATTAATAGATGTTATATAATTTATTGGAGACTTTGTATTATAAAACCACTAAATTTTGGTAATTATTAATATTTTAGGATATGTAAGGGTATATAGGAGGTTAGCCAATGATTAAAATAGTGAACACATGAGTTAAATTCAATACAGATTTGTGTAACACAGTATGATTTCCCAATAACATGCTTGGTACATGGTAGTATAGCCCAATAATTCCGTTTTATTGTTTTCTTGGATGGTATCCATGAAATAATATTTCAATGATAATGATTATTTATCACATTAGTTCATGTATTAATGATATTAACTATACCTGTATAGCCATAAACATTACATAATCATGTGTTTTAGTAAATAATGAACTTAATTTCACATTGTGTATCAATTAACTATTATTGTTTTGGGGATTTAGGTCATAAATCATAGATAACATTTAACATTCATAAAAAGTGGATAATAATGGAACAATTAACACTTCTTCCAAAATAGATTACAATTAAAAAAATTAAATTCTTTTCAAATAAAATTATTCATAACATTAATTATGTCTTCCAAATTTTTCATACAAATCATTATATACTATCAAAAGTCATTTTAAAACAGTTTTTTTGAACATAATCCTATATAATTGATATAAAATTAATGAAATAAATTGTTACTCCATGAATACTTATAAACCCTTGATAAAAATTTCATAATTCATTCTTTTCAGCCATTAATCATAATCTAACTAACATACCTTAAGAACTCATAATTATAATGTAAAACTAAAAATATACATAAATCATAAATTTATCTGATTTAACCATTTTCAAATCAATCTAAAATGTTATGAATCCTTCACAATTACATTGGGAGTAACCTCTAGAGATAAAATTTTAATAATTATGTCATCCTAATAGTTGGATGCCGAATTTTTTTGAATGATTTATAAAAAAAATAAGTAGTTGAAAAGACGATAAAAAAATTCATATCGTAATCAATAATTTAGTCAACCATTTTCAAAATAATTCGAATCAAACTTCAAAGAGATTGAAAGAGATAAAAAAGTGTTAGAAAATGGAAATATTAATTTCAAGGAATTGTTTTTATCATTTAGTGTACATAAATGTAATTTATATAACAAATTAAGAAATCAAAATGATGAATTAAAATATTGTCTTCTAAAGAAGATCAATGTTTCCAATTTCATCATATTTTTAATTGGTATTGATCACTCTAATGATGAAATCATTATATGAAAATTAGAAAGGGAAATTATAATAAATGTAAATTTTTTAAAAGAATTTTATAAATGAGATGAAGTTTTATGATTATTTTAAAATTAAAGAGAGGAGGTTAGAATACATGGAAAATTTTATGAAGTCAAAATGCACAAAAAATTCAAGGAATCATGAACATAAAGGTTATTTGGTAGAGAATTAATGTTTTCCAGAATCTATATCAAAACATAGAGTATAGTGTCTCGGGGTGGTCATTTGAGACCCCTAGACTTGTGACTGATATGAAAACACTTGAGGTGTTTGGCATCACATATGACTATACCTTGAAACTATAGGTTACTCAAGTTCATGGTAATTGTTGTGAGTCAGATATCCCATTACACACTCATTTTGGATTCTATTACTGAGCATATATCAATCTATCTCTTCATCATTAGTACCCCGACCATAGATATTGGTTACACTCCTTCCAATGGAGAAGAAAATGTGCAGGGTCTCCCGTGATCACTCCATGTCCATCTTATTGTGGTTGGATGGGTCTACTCTATGCCTTTATGTACAGAAGACTCAATGATGGGTCACCTCCTCAAAATTTCAAACTACTTGTTTATGTATATGCCATCATTCACACTATTTATTGGTTGAGCTTTACAATTTCTATTCACAATTACATAACATTGTCCGATTTACAAATTCTCTTTGGTTGTATATATTACTTCTTCCACTTCCCTTTTTTTGGGTATTCTACAGGTTAAGTATATACTCACCCCTGAATGGGATTTTCCCAACACTCGTAATGTCTTTTGAAAGATGTTGACATGTCGATCCTTAAAATTGTGTAGTATAGGGACACAAGATGTGTGGACCATATACAGTGCACATAGTTTGGATACATGATTAGGGACCTCAAGCCGATACACTTTTCCTGTTTTCTTCAATCATTAACAAGATTATATTTTTGGAATGTGTTTTGACAATTTAAATTCAATATTCACTTCCCTTCTATTATACCATCTAGAGATTCACACATTTTAAAATTACATAATAGTTATTTTCACTTTCTCTAATTTTCAACTGCACTTTTTATTGAGTTAGAAACTTTAGTGTGTACACATTCATAGTATAAGGACTCAATGATTTTTTATACCATCGATGCATATCACCATCCCATGGCCTATTGAGGTGTGATTTGATTAATTGTGGATCGAGCCCTTGCTTGGGTCAGGATGTGATTGAGTGGTATGGGAGGTGGTTCATTCCTTGGGATGTTTTTCAGTTGTTTCCTAAAAAGTTATTGGTTGGGATTTATGAAAATAGTGTCGAACTGTCTTGAGATCATCTCATATGAAAGGGATTTTAGTGATGGTATGTGCATCATAGAGCTCTATGACAACCCGAAGTGGTCCTATTCTACACATGTGATCATAGAGGACATATGGAATGGGACTACATAACAATGCATACTAAGAATCCTAGGAAGGCTGCAGATGGACCACCACGATAGATAGAAATCTTGGATCTGGGATCTCCTAGTAGAAGTATAGGTGGTCCCTAGGGAGGTAGAGTTGTAAGAGGGGGTGGGAGGAGCTACAGGTGGGGGAAAATAGTATGAGGATATCCAACCACCACCACAAGGAAGACCACATCAGGGTCTGGGAGCTATCAGTTAGGGATATAGACAATGTCATGTTATTGATTTATATGACCATGTTCCATATATGACGATTAGATTTATGATATATGTTTATTATAAGCATTCATTATTATTATTATGAACATTCTCTATACATTATTTTATTTCTCAACTATTTTTGTAAGAGTCGGATCTCCCATTAGAGATTCTTTCACAACAACAATTCCTTGAGGTTTCTACAAGAAATATTTACTTTATATCACTCAAATATCGATAATGCATGTTATCTCTTAGAGTTGGGGCATTCATGTGGGATCTCCGGGTTATCACTATAAAACATTATGTCATCAATTTATGAATGATTTGTCTTTCCATGGTTCATGACCATACTGACTGTCATCATTGATTATTTAGATTCCTACAATCTTTTGGGATGAGAATCTTATTTTTTTGATAGAGAACTCATAGCAGGATGAGTGAGTATTTTAAGCATTATGTTACATCACATTACCCATCATCTAACGAGTATTACCCATTTTAAATCATACTCTTCGTGAATATAGATCCCATAAGTTTAATAGGATTGTATGGATTTATTTTCTTAACGATTTTTGGGTCTGCATCTAAAGAGGGAGTTGGATTTTTTTTTCATTTACCTGTAGCTTGGGACTACCCTGGTATCCTCTCCAGTATGTTGTATGGCACCCACTATGCTTTGGTAGATGAGGATACATCTAAAGTTCCTTAGTGAGAATGGATTCATTAGACCTAGTGTGTTCATTTGGGTGGTTCCGGTCTTATTTGTGTATAAGATAGATGGAAGCATATATCATTGCGTGGACTACCATTACCTGAACCAGGACACAATAAAGAATACATACCAATTTTGAGGATTGTTGATATCTTTTTTATGTTTTGATGAGTGAGATGGTTCTTCTATATCAAAATCTGGTCTGACTACGACTATTTTAGGGTTCGTGAGAAAGATATTCAGATGTTGGAATTTAAATGTCGTTATTGACACTTCGAGTTCTTACTGATGCCCTTTGGTGTTCAATATTCACCTTCCTTTTCTATTTCATTGATAGACAATATCATCCATCCAAACATAGAACATTTATTTATTTCCTTCATCAACACCATAATTTCAACTCTGCAACATAGGTTGATCATGCCTAGCTATTGAAGAGGATCATTGATCTACTTTGAGTGCACTAGCTTTACAGAAACATGTCGAAATTGTAATTCAGGATACAACATGTTCACTTTCATGGGAATTTAATTTATTTATAGTGTTTAGTTGTAGAACCTTTGAAGGTCAATGTAGTTTTTTCATGGGTTCCAACAAAGAATGTGTATTAGGTGTGTATCATACATGAAATGGATGGGTACTACCAGAGACTTATGAAGACTTATCCAATATTGTAGTGCCATTGACAATTATATCATGGAAGGGACAATTGTTTAACTAGATAGAGAAATTTTTGATGTACTACGATGATTTGAGGAAGAGGTTGATGAGCACTTTAGTTTTGGGGAAACGTGATGAAAAATATCAGCTCATAGTATATTGTGATGTTTCTAAAGATAGGCTCAGTTGTGTGTTGGGGTATTTATATTATGTTAAAGAATATGGGTCAAATTATTTGAGACCCAATGATCCAAACTATGTGACCCTTGAGTTGGATTTATCAATGATATTCTTAGATTTGCAGGTGGGACCCATTAGGGGGAGCCCATTGTGGTTTACTCAGACCACCAGAGTATCAGGTACCTCCATACTAAGAGATATTTGATCCAAAATCATTGAATCTAGCTGGACTTCATGACTAACTTTTACTTCAAGATAGTATATAATCTATGTAAGGGAAACATTGTAGAAAATTTCCTTAGTGGTATGTCCCTAGATCACATATGTTGGGAGGATTTAGAGAAGTGAGCTTCCCTATAGCTGACATTAACAAAGCATGAGAGTACAATTTTCTTATTTTGAAGGGTTTTGGCTCCAATTATCCTTAATCATGTGATGGATTCTGAGTTGGGAGATATTAACTGTGAAGAAATGCATAATCTTTTATCCATTGGTGATGTACCTGATATATATTATAAATGAGGGAATCACGAGATATTGTTCGAAGGGGGAAAATTGTTCTACAGGAGTTGAGGGAGGAATTGATGTTTTGGTTCCACACTATTCCCTATGATTTACATCTTGATATCGGGAAGATGTATTGGTTCCTTCATAGGAATATTTGGATATCCGACATGAGACAGATTATTGCTGAGTTCATCTCACAATGCGTTACATGTCAAAAGGTAAAGACTGAGCACTGGCTTTCGAAATGTTTATCACATCCTCTTGATAAAATAGAGTTGAAATGGGATATAATATGCATGTAATTTGTCACATAAATTCCATTCACATTTATGTTCCATGATACTGTCTGGGCAAAAGTGGAAAGACTAACAATGTAAGCTCACTTCATTGCTATCATTGTGTATCATTTAGTAGTGATATTTGTGTAGCTATAAGTATGGGGGATTATCCAACATCATAGTGGTACCCATGAATATTGTCTCTAATCAGTAATTTTATTTATGTTACGATGGTGGAGCAGTATACATGAGGTGTTTGAGACCCAACTACAGATGAATACAACCATTCACCCAAAGAATGATTGGTTGACTGAGTGCAGTATCAATTTACTAGAGGACATACTGAGAGTGTGCATATTTTATTGAAGCTGACTTTTGGGGGATCAAATATATTATATGTATTATACATATAACATTAGATACCACTCCACTATTAGAAAGACACATTTTGAGGCCCTATATTGGATACCATGTAAATAACCCTATAGGTAGATGGAGATTGGAGAGTCATATGTTATAGGCCTGATGTTGGTGAAGGTGACAAAAGATAAGGTCCATGCCATCTGAGAATTAATGAAAATGGGATACACTAGAAAAAAGAATTTTAATATGGAAATCTGTCATTGTCTATTGGAGTTCGATAAGTGTGAAGACATATTATTGAATGTATCCCTAAATGGTGGAATGTGATGTTTCGGTCAAGGATGAATTTTTCCCATGTGGTGCATCTAGTCATTCGAGATCACACAAATGGTTGTCAGGGATTCCTATCACTTTTCCTTACCCCCACAGCTAGAGTAGTTGCATGATGTTTTTTATATGTTGTACCTGAGGAGATACGTTCATGAACTTATGCTTGTCATTTACTATAGTTAAATGGAAATAAAGGATGGAACCACCATTGTGGAGAACCCAGTTGCGAACGATGGTCACCAAGAGTGAACCATGTGAGGAAAAACCATACCTTTAGTTAGGATGATTTGGAAGAAAGAAAATGTGTAAGAGAGTTCATGGGAATGAGAGAGACAGATATGAGCATTCTATCCTGAGTTGTTTGTTTACATTTACTTTTTGTAGATGAAATTATAGAGGGAGTTAATGATGTCCGAAACTGATTTTTTCTTATTAATACATTTAAATATTTTAATATATTATTCTAGAGATTCCATTAAGACCATATGTGATTACAAGGCATGGTATGACCCAAATATATATTATAAAAATATTAAATAAATTTTATATTATGTACAGGTGGTTAATTAAAGAAAATGATATAAATATAAAATATTTGAACTGATTAAAAAAATTAGACCATGGTTGAATCCAGAGCATGTTTTTTCCACTATGATAGACATAAAATATGTCAGTGTTGGATGTTTATTCACCTCGCTCGTTGTATGTATGTTTATGTAATTAAATGTATTAATATATTTAATTACATAAAATATATTTAACCAAATAGTTTGATATAAGTATGTTACTAATGGTATGTTGACCACACAATAATTGGTTTTTTTCTACCTACGAAGACCTCTCCTCACCTCACATCTTCATTGCTGAAATGATGAACAAAGATCAAATGATGAGAAAACATTGTATCTATAAATATTGAGATGAAACTAATCATCCTCCTTTATTTACAATCACGTTCAATGTCAATATTGATTCATCCAATCTAACTACGAGATTTCGATATTGTTTTTACACATTGGATTAAATTTTTTGGAATATTGAACCTAAATTCTTTTACATTCACTTTGGAATTCTAACCTTTCATGAATCCAAGTATCGATATTCAATTTTTTAATTGTTCTATCCCAAATTGAAAAATTAAAATCGGTTGGACAAGAACTCTTGTAAAATCATCCAAACCATAGTTTCAGTGATTTTTCCCAATGATTCATCAAATAATTCCCCATGAAACTCCTTTGAATCCCAGTTTGATGATTTCAAGGTGACCCAAGATCGATCAGGCGCCAAAAATGATACTAAACTGTCGAATGGAATTAGATATGTGGTCGAGGAAGAGGTCAAGAAAAAAAATTATTCACGGATGTAGAATAAGTTATTTAATGATTATTTTACTATAAACAAAGACATGGTGTTGTTTGGATGATCTGTCCAAACACTCATTTTCCAACATGGTTGATTCAAAATGAACAACAAATAAACCCTGCATTATGTAGCCAAATCTAATGTTTTTGAAAAAGATTCAGGTGAATTTGACCTTGTTTGGACAAGATCCGTCGTTTAGATGATGATTTGTGATAAATTTAGTGTTTTTATTGAAATCCCAAATACACACTATGTTATGTGAAGAACACACGGTGTGTATCATTCCTCAATAGTGACTCTATGGTATGTGAAATGATAAGGGTGAAACATTTTGTTCAGCACATTATGCTGTGTATAATACCATTCCATGGGAGGTAATCCATGTGAATGAAAAAATTGATAGGAACATAAAATTTATTGAGTATAGATTCATAGTTTGGCCACATGGGAATCATCCCATGCTGATCAACACATCATGTACTTATGTACATTTTCATGGATTCTTTGTTCAAGAACACGACCATCAAACACAGACCCCATCCCCGGATAAATGGAACACACCATTTAGTCCACCTACATGGAATACACAAATAAATAGAATGAGACCCATGTCTGGCCAGAGGCATGACCAAATATTTAAGAGGTTTCATACTCAATTTGAGACCCCTCATACACAATGTATGTTTGATCTCCCACGATAAATTATAAACCCTGTATATTTGCTTTTAATGAACAATGATTTTTGAAAATGTGAGGCCTATTCTGAGTTTTTTTTTCACCAAGAATGAGATGGTTCCCTCATATGTTTTCTTTGTGATATGATGTGAACTTTTCATGTTTGGAGCCCATATATATGACACCCAATAATGGAAAAGATCATATAGGCTTAGTAGAATGACCTTCAAGGATGAACCTCTTGTATGAGTGAGTTTTATAGTCTATGACAATGATTCTCGATGGAACCTCTTGATGGGTTGGGTAGTGTTGTCTCATAATACTTATTGGGATGACCATCTAGTAGGGTTAGTCAGTGTAGTCCCAAATAATGATTTCCGGATGACCCGCCAACCGGGCTAGTTCGTATAGTCCCAAACAACTTTTTGGATGACCATCCGACTGGGCTGGGAAGTGTATTCCTGATGAAATTATATAGAAGATTCAAAACTATGTGGCATAGTTGCAAGGAATGATATGACATACCTAATGAGTCATGATATTGATTACAATTTCTTCCAATTATATGTGTTCTAACGATGTTATCTAAAACCTTGCAGGTGTCTATGTTCTACCCAAATATGACATTGTCAAGGGGAGGTTATTTGAGCCACATCGAATTGAGACTCTTGAGGTTCTAGGGATTATAGATTACACTACCTTGGACCTATTGGCTACTCATCATCTTGGGATGAGATGTGAGATAGAGATCTCCATACTTTTCTATTTGGGCTTCTATGAATGATTGTATATATATCCCAATCAAGTCACCCTATATTGGGAATTGGTTACTCTACTTCCAAGAGAGGTAAAGATGCTTGTGGTATGCAACATTATTTCTGTGTCTATAATATCTTTGTTGGATGGGTATGTTACCCAGAATTATGTAGCGATGACTCGATGGGGGGTTCACCTCCTCACCATTTCAAGATCATTTGGATTTGGATGATATTAATTTCATACTATTGATCTGTTGAATTAAACTCTTTCCATCCACCATTAATATACCTATTGCATTTAGTGCTTCTTTATGGTTGAATTTGTTACTACTATCTGATATCTTTTTTAGGGCATTATATTATGAATTATTATACTCACACCTATGTGGGATTTTCCTAACACATGTCATGCCTTTTGTAGACAGTGGACATGTTGATTGTGAATATAGAGGGTCATAGGGATACATGCAATGTGTATTTCATACAATGGTCATAGTAGGGATACATCAGTTTGTCTCTATAACTGGATACTCTTTTCAAATTGTATTTAAGATGGCACTGTATTCTGGATTGGGTGTGTGTTTTTTAATCATCATTTTAGTATTCTATAGAATACTCTTGTACCATAAAGGGTTTCATGCCTCTTCACTTTACATTATTTCATTTGTTTCTTTTTCTACTTTTCACCTACACTTTTTGATTTTTTAGTTGTCTGTTTGTATACATGTTCTTAGGAAATTGCCTCCATTAGTTTTTTCTTCCTTTGGAACTTGTCGTTATCACCCATCATGTAGGGGAAAACATGGTGTAGTTATAGATCGAGCCCTTGTTTGGGTTGAGTGGTGACATAATATTCTAAATAAAAATATTAATATTAATAGTTAAATATATTTCAATCTTGAAAACGTATATCTGTGAAATTTTTTCAACAATTTTTCATATTATCATTTAAAATAATTTATAAAATATAACTAATTTATGTAGTTCTATAGATGTCCATTCATTCACTAATAGGACACCACTGAGGATCTGTTCTTCACACCACCAAGATCTACATAACTAGACCTACAACTCTATTAACATCAAGTAGACATAATTATATAGTTCATAGAGTTTCTTCTATCTATCAAATATAATCCATATATTATATAGGAAGAATCCAAAATAAATTATCTCAATTTAGAGGGAGTCATTTTAATTAAACTATTAAATTTTACATAATATTAATCAAAATTAAATTATTTCATTAGAATAAAATTTTTATAACATAACTTCATAACATATATAATGATGTTATTTTATTACATTTATATCATTATTCATGATTTTTTTACAAAAAATGGACATAAATGTGTCGATCATGTGTACAAGTGTAATACCTCCTATAAGAAGAGATATATTTAATTTTAATGAACCACCTCAAATAGATATTTAAAATGATGTATTTAAATATATATATATATATATTGGATATTTATGGAAATATTATGGTTTTTAATGGGGAATCAATATTTAATGTTATATTCTCCATCAATCCACTAATCCAATAAACACAGTTTAATAGGTATGTACCACCACCTCCATGTAGTGATGTAATTAATTTACTCTCACAAATTTATTTAGTAACATAAAATGATGTATATAATTATCAAATATGATATTGTTTGAAATTTGATTTATGATGAATCCATTGTAAAATTACATGGACATGAAATTATTTCATGATATATATTCCATATATACTATTTGTTTCTTATTTGAGGCTTATATAATACACACGAAGGTTTTGTTTTGTGATTTTATGATAATTTATTGTGATTTAACATTCCATTTAAGGTGCCATATCTCATTAGTTTTTATTAATAGATTAGTCATGTATTAAATGGACTTCATACCAATTCTATTTTGATGAAGTTCGTTTAGTGTCATAAAACGATTATGTTTATACGGTATATATATATCCCCATTAACACGATATATTAGAAATGTCATACAACTCCTTGTATATACAATTTTATTTTATGTTATTCATTCATCTAGATTAGAACAAAAATGTTACCAATTCGGTAAGGGTATTATGTTACAATATTATTTCATACTATGATTGTTTATGATTATGTTTAATATGAAAATATTTTTCATCCATCCCAAAAAAATCCCGTGATTTTTTTTCTACTATTTATTTATTTATATAACATAATTTTAATTAAATTTATTAACATTATTCATTCATAACACAATTTAAATTTTTTTAATGAAATACACATTCATTATCTCTTATATATAAAATTATTTTATTTGAAGTCTATATTTTCTAAAAAAAATATTTCAATTATTTTTATATTATTCTCCAAACAATTATTAAAATCAATGCTAATATTAATTTATTTTATATAAAAATGGTTTAATAGAATATTATTGTATATTTTCAAATTGAGGAACATTTAAACATGTAATGTAAATGTAAATGGTGTAATAGATTATAAATAAAAGGTATCAATATAATTTTAAACCATCATTATTTATTAATTTTTCTAAAAAATACATTAAATAATACAATTCGTCATTTAATGAATTTTATCCCATAAAATTATTCATAATTTAAAAAAATTGATTTCAAATGAAACATGTATTTCCCCATGAAAATGTTTAATGACATTTAAAAAAAAATTACCTATGATAAAATATTTTGACATTACCTATCCTTCCATGAGGATGAAATTATTTGAATCCATCAATAGTATTTCTTTGGACCATTAATGATTATGTGGGGGAATTATTAATAAAAATAATTTTCATTTCCATGATTTTCAATATGATGGAATGGTAAATTTATCATCGGTCTTCTGGGACATAAATGAATAGATGTTATATAATTTATTGGTGACTTTGTCATATAAAACCACTAAATTTGCGTAATTATTAATATTTTAGGATATGTAAGGGTATATAGGAGGTTATACAATGATTAAAATAGTGAACACATGAGTTAAATTCATACAGATTTGTGGAACACAATATGATTTCTCAATAACATGCTTGGCACATGGTAGTATAGCCCAATAATTCTATTTTATTGTTGTCTTGGATGGTATCCATGAAATAATATTTCAATGATAATGATTATTTATCACATTAGTTCATGTATTAATGATATTAACTATACCTTTATAGCCTTAAACATTACATAATCATGTGTTTTAGTCAATAATGAACTTAATTTCACATTGTGTATCAATTAACCGTTATTGTTTTGGGGATTTAGGTCATAAATCATATATAACATTTAACATTCATAAAAAGTGTATAATAATGAAACTATTAACACTTCATCCAAAATATATTACAATTAAAAAAAATTAAATTCTTTTCAAATAAAATCATTCATAACATTAATTGTGTCTTCCTAATTTTTCATACACATCATTATATACAATCAAAAGTCGTTTTAAAACATATTTTGAGAACATAATCCTATATAATTGATATAAAATTAATGAAATAAATTGTTACTCCATGGATACTTATAAACCCTTGATAAATATTTCATAATTCATACTTTTCTGCGATTAATCATAATCTAACTAACATACATTAAGAATTCATAATCATAATGTAAAACTAAAAATATACATAACTCATAAATTTATCTGATTTAACCATTTTCAAATCAATATAAAATGTTATGAATCCTTCACAATTACATTGGGAGTAACTTCTAGAGATAGAATTTGAGTACTCCACACAGTACACTACCTCAATGTGTTTATATAAACCCAAGTAGTTAAATATATCTCATATCCTTGTGCCTTGGAGAGGTATATCTGGATCACCAGCTGTTGTATTATTATGGAAACCACTGTAATCATGAAAAATCCCCAAGAACAAAAACAAATGTTATACCGAAAAAACATTCATAAAAGAAAATTATGTTTTTAAATAACTTTTCTTAACAATAAAGCCCTGCGTGAAAAAAACAGTAATTTTGAAGATGATAGTGTAAACATGTAATGTAAGAAATAAAACACTAAAAAGACATAAAATTAAAAAACCTATTTAATACATATAAAATAAAAATATTCTTTTCATATTTTGTAAAAAAAATTAATAGTAACATTAAAATAATTTTTTTTTAAAAAAATGTCCACAACATAAACCCTAAAAATTTCCATTTTCATAAAATTTCAGAAATTATAAAATTCACAAATTAAAACATTTTTGTCCACATAAGTACATTCATAATAAAAAAATTAAAAACAAGACCTTGAAATAGAATGATTTATAAGAATTAATCATTAATATATTATAAGGTTATGTTTTACTAAAAGAGGCCATTGTTAATATCATATTATTTAATTATCAATAAACACAATTGTTCATATGTATCCATATTAATTCCAAATAAAAAAATTTGTAAATAATTCATAATATATCAAAAACAAATTTCATAAAAAAACATATAATGGAATAATTAAGATGTAGATGTTTGACCTAATTAATTGAAATTAGGTTAATAATTTAATAAAAGCATTGAATTTGTAGAATCATATTACAAATGAAATAATAAAAATTTAAAAACATTAAATATCATAAGGTTAAATAAATATTGGATTCAACGTGTCAAATGGTCATTATATATACCATAAAATAGAATAAGGTTCATGACATCACAATATGTCATAATGAAATGTGATTAATAAGAAGTCTCATACCTTTAGTCAGATACATAACGTCCAATAATTAATTCTTGAATAATAAAAAATATTAACAGTTTAGAGTATTGAGAACATTTTAAATTTTAAATATTTTCTTCATATATCATACTATCATGTTATAATAATTACTTATTTTATTATGTTCATATGAGTTTATTTTTCAATATATTGAACTTGAGTAAAAAAGTAAATTTTTATGATTTAAAAAATAAATATCATCAAAATTAAATATAATAATTTTCATTACATAATTATCAAATTTATACATAAATTATAGTTTTAAATTAGAATATTTTTGTATGTATATGAAAAATGAAAATCTTTATAATTATGGAGATGGTAGGTCGTACGTACGCATCAATATCATTCACATTTTACAATGCCCATTATTAATAAATGGAAATAATAATTATTTAATTATTTAATTATAATAATATAATTAATATCATATTATATATATATATATATATCATTTTTTAAGTTGTGATGAAAAATGAATCACATCACTTCATGGAGTTGGTAGTTCAAGCATACACACGAACAACATTTGGTTTTTTATGTGCATGGAAATGTAAGAAAAAATTGATATAGAATCCATGAATAATGATAAATATTTCACTAATATAATATATAAACATTAATTCCATAATTATAACCAATTTTGAGATAATGTTGTGTGATATTTATTATATCATTTGTGACATGGTAATCCTCCATACAGAGAAACAAAAAATTCATTTCCCATTTGATGAAATTACAAAAAGATTTAGGTGATGACTATAATATAATAAACTATAACTATATTTATAAAACTAGGGTTTTTATTTCATAATTCTTGAATAATATTTTAATATTGATGAATAAAAATAATAAATTATCACTTAAAAATAATCTATACCTTTTTTAGACTACCACCTTGGATTTACACTTACCACCTCTTAGGAGAGTGTTATGCCATTTTTAAGAGCTCTAGAATGTGGGGAGATATTATATAATGGTATTTAATAATATATTGGATTATTAAAATATTATTTTATGTGTGATGTAAGGTTATTAATGGGTTCCCCTTTATAAGAGACGAGGGGAGTACTATTGGAAATCATCATAATATTAAATTTATTAAAATTTATTTTATAATCAAAATAGATTTGAAAAAATTAATTTTGAATATATGATTATTTTTGGGAATGTAAATTAATATTATAAATATTATATAACATTTAGGGATGTTTTTTAATAATATAATAATTTATTTACAATTAATTACCAGATTTATAGATAATTTTTCTAATAAAAAGTAATACCCATTTTACAATTCATAATATCCAAAAAAGTGACATATTTATTAAATTTAGATCATCAATATTCAAACATGGAATCAATTATTTATATTTAAATAAACATATATTAAAATAATTATTTAAAAATTGATCCCATTTACATAATTAAAAAACATGTTTTTATAGTAAAAACGATTAAATGGTTGAATTTTTTTATATCCATATTTATTGTGATATTTACTCTATTGATTTTTTTTAAATGTTAGTAAATTTATCTAATTACACTTTAAAACCATTAAAAATAATTTTAACAACATAAATAAATTTAATGGAAAACAAAATTTCAATAACAAGTCATTATTTGTTCACTATTCATAAAAAAATCATATCAGAAAAATACCATAATTTCAACCGATGAAATTGTTAAAACTACTATTTAAATTAATAATTTTTTTAAAATTGATCTAATAAAATTGAAAAAACTAGATTTAAATCATCGTATCCATCATAACATGTAGAAACATTCTCTTAGGAAAAATAATTTCTTAATTCGTAAAATTGGATTTTTTTATATATCATGTCAAGAAAACAAAATATATTAATGGAAAAAATTAAATTAAAACTATTATATTCATATAATCCAATAATAATGATTTATTAATTTATTTGTATAAACACACTTGTTCACTTTTTAATAGTTTGTCAGAAAAAAATTTCCTTCTATATAAAAAGTGTTTCTATTTTCATTTAAAATAAATTTCTCACAAAATAATTAATTATATATAAATGTTTAAAAAATATTTTCCTAAAACAATTATTATTTTTCATTCCCTCGATTGTAATTTTTTTGTTATATATGTAATTTTTTATTAATATAATTCCTTTTTACCATATTCTTGAAGTGGCATATAATGTATTCTATAGAACATAGTATTTCTCTTTTAAAAGTAGGGTAAGTCAAATTATTACACTATAAGAAATTCATTTCAATCCATTTTGAATTGGGTCTTGGTAATAAATTTTTAATATTTCAAAATTATATATAATGAAATCCAACATCATTAGATGTATTAATGAATTTTCCAAATCAAAATAATAAAATGAAGTTTAAGGGTCACTTGAGATTACATATACTGGGGATCCATATAGGAAAAAAATTGTAGATTGATGAATAAAAACTAAGTATCATGTTTTGATATAATTTTATAGAGTACGTTGTCATGTGAATGATACCAATCACAAAACCATAAATCTATGGATGGTTAAAAGCTCACTCATTTCATTTATTGAAATTAAACAATAAATTTTTATTTTAATATCCTTTCCATTGAATTATGAATTTCATTTATGTCATAGAGTTTGATTATAAAAAAATATACATGAAAATTTTAGTTTCAAATTTTAATTATTTTCCATCTCAAACTCACCTTTTCCCAAAAATAATGAGTATTTATGATGGATTTTTCACTCAATAAGTACTACATTCAACATCTAGGGAATAGAATTGTCTACATATGGTTAAATATCTATTCCTCTTGTAATTATACATTATCTAAAACCATAATCATTAGTTAAATATAATCTATAACTATAAAACTAAATAACTTGTATAAGTAGAAAGAAATATAAATCTCTAAAATTCACCATTAATAGTAAAGGATGTACAAAAAACACTCAAAAAATAATTTTCCATATAATTCATTCATAAATTCAAAACTATGATTGAATCCTAAAAATCAAATCTATTTTATCACATATTAATCTATGATAAATATTCACATTTTTCTGAAAATAATTTAAATCACTTATAATTCCTCATAACAAATATGTACTACCCTAAGTCAGATAATATCCATTATACTCTGATTATTTCCACGTATAACCCGAATTTCAATATATCTATTATAAAATCATAGATTCTTTGAAATTATTCTTAAATAATTAAATCTCTAAAAGTCCCATTGTTATTTTATTCCCCATAGACATATAATATTTCTAAATTTGTTATAGTGTTATGAAATAACATTAATCACTTAACCCATAAATAACTTTTCAAATATGAGAAGAATTTAATTCACATAATCTAGTTATTTCTCATCCCCAAAATAATTTAATGAAAAATGATTTGTAATAATTATTGGAAATTGAAGAATGATAGTGGTAAGAAATGGAACATTATCGCCCTATAGTTTTGTGTTTAATTACAACAATCTAATCGGATGTGATAGGTTGTTAGCCATACTATAGTTTTTTCTTTTTATATGACTAAATATTTTATAAAATATATGGAATATTTGATAATGTATTCAGAAAAAAAAATTAAATTTTGTTACCTCAATGGATATCTTATACCATTAATTTTCTATTAAAAATGTTATATCCCCCAATTAACTTAAAAATAAAGATAATATAATACCTAAAAGTTATCCATACCATTAAAATTATGTCTAAAAATAAATGATAAATCTTTCTAAAATAACATTTTAACATGAAAATTTTATGGGTTCTATTTAACAAATGTTATAAAATAATCCAAATTACTCCCACACAAAAAACAATATTTACACATTTAGACAATTTATCATCCAAAAATCTACAATTACAATTTACTTTCATCTATGAAGATATATTTTTCTTTAAAAATTATTCATGATCCATGATCCATTACATTACATCATATTACATCATGTATAGTTCAGACAAAAAAAGACGAATCATGTCCTACGAATCAATATTGTCAAAACATGAGTTAAGAAATAATTCTTACCTTATATATTTCAGTTTCAGTTTCCTTGTATTCAATTTTTAATGAATTAGTTATTATTAATAATATATTTCTATATAAATGATGATACAATTCAGGAACATTCATTAATGGAAATTTATTTTCATTTTGACAATACTCCCCAAATATAAATCATTCAATTAACGGTTTAGGAACAAATTAATTCATTTTTATGATGTATATTAATTCCTCAATTATTCCCCTTTTATATTATTACATTATAAACTCCATTAAAACATTTAAAAAAATCATTCAATCACATTTATAAAATTTCCTTGGTGTTTCTTTCCACATTCTTGACAAATATTATTTTATATATTATTTTTTTTATAATTATTACAAAAACAACTATATGGATACATTTTTTTGTATATTATTTAAAAGAAAACTCTCAAATGATCAAGTTTTTAAACATCTCTCTTGATAGTAGTTTTTGAATTACCATATTATTTTTCATTGATTCTACAATTTGATTCTATCACTTATTTAGAGAATGACTTCATTTTTCATCACATCCATTATAACAATAGGGGATTCAAAATCCATCCATTTACAAAAAACAAAAAGGTAACTGTGTCTAGAAGAAAATCATCATAATCTATCATATTAGGATTATATAAGAAATGATATACTTCTTCATGTTATCTCAGAATATTTTAGTTAATATATAATAACTTTGAATCTCATAACCATGCTGACTATTTTGGTTATATACAAATGTTAAATTGTTGATAAATAACACAATAAATTTTAAAATTATCTAAAACGACCATTGATTCCAACCACAATGACAAGACCATAAATTTTACATAATCATTAGATTTATTATTATTTTTGTTTCTCTACCATTGAGGATATATTTTTGGACATTTGAAAATAATTAGGTCGTAATTAATACATAACATTTCAAATTCATAAAAAGTGGATACAAATAAAATTGTCTCCATCTCTTCCAAATTATATAACAATAAAATAAAAGAGAATTCTTTTTACTAAAAAATCTTCATAACAGTCATCTTTACTTCATCCTTTATCATACCTATATTATATCTTTTCGAAAAACATTTTAAATCATGGCATTCTGAAAAAAATTCTGTAAGGTAAATAAAAATAGTGAATACAATATATAGTCATGGAATACATAGAAACACAAAAAATCATTTTAAGATAATATAATATTGGTACATAAATCATACGTTCAATAGCTTAACTGATTAAATCATTATCTTAATTTTAAATTCTATTGAAAATATAAATACTAAATGTAACTTGTGGACTAATTTTCATACCTATCTTGTATTTAATATATATTTAATTGCTTCATGGGGTGTATCTTCAATAGATACATTTGGATGACCCACCACAATATACTCTCTTAATATACTCAGATAAATACTACTAGTTATCTTTTCCAAATTACCCATTTCGTTGGAAAAATATAATGGGCTCACCCACCCCCAGTTTATCTTGGAACCACCATACGAAAAAAATGGTAAAAATCAATAAAATAAGAACATCAAATAAGTCATGAATAAAATAAAAATAATGTATGAAATCACATATTTTTTTATTGACGTTCCACACTCAAAAATGAAAAAAAAAACATTATTTAAAAATAAAATTGTACACAAATAAAGTATGAATAATGATGTTAACGGAATCTAAAAGATTGAAATCAATTTATTGTATATAAGATAATAAAATTCAATTTTTATTTGGTAAAATAGTTCAATAATTATCATTAAATTGGTTTTTAAAAAAAATATATCTATTAGATAAAACGTAAAAATGATCTCCTTTAAAAAATGTGAAAAATATGAAAATTATAATTTAAAATAAAAAATCCCTATTTAGTTACATTCATAAAATTCATATTGAAAATACATGGACATGAAATATTAAAATTGATAATAATAAATCATTATCACATTTAAAAAGTTGTTTAAGTTAATGTGTGCATTGAAAATATCATATAATTGAAGTTAATATAAATAAAATGAATTGATTGTGAGTATCTGAATAAAATAAAAATGAAACAAGTAAAAAGAGTAAAAAATATTTTAAAAATTAATATAAAAAATATTCTTCCAATGACATAATAAAATAGTGTATATGTTAAACAAAAAATAGACATTAGGTTATGAAGTTCCATACAATAGTAAAATTAATAGAATCATATTCCACTTGATTGATTAATAGTTTAAAATACTATATATAATGAGAAAACATTAATTCGATATTTAATATGTAAATTTAGAATTGAATACATATTATAAAATGATACATATAATAACATCAATATATTTCTTAATTAAAAGAGATTCAATCAAATTCTCATATCATGAGTAAGCCTCGTTACATTCAATAATTATATTACAGAATACTATACTTATATTAATCATTTCCAATATTTAGGAACGTTTTTTTAATGTTTATAGTCCAATTTTTATCTCTTTTTTTCATGTTATAAAAATTACTTATTTATTTATGTTCATGTCAGACATTTCTTTGAAATACAATACTTGAGTCAAAAATTATTTTTCTATGATGTACATAGACAATGCGGTCATTAGTACATCATATCTATTATAATATTAATGATATAATCATAATATATATAAATAAATTATACTTTATAATAAAAACATTTAATGTCGGTTATGATAAAAGAACAATGTATTAATATGGAAATAGTATATATTATAGATGCATTAGTAATGATTTCATTTTTCAATAATCATTGTGGAAAGAAAATAAGAATTATTTTAATATTACAGAATGATCCCGATATCATCATTATCATTTTAATAAATTAATATTAATTAAATATATTCCATATATGTGATAATGTCATGACAAACAAATCACATCGTTTTATAGAGATGAGAGTTCGTTGGTACGCACAAACAATATTACCATTTTTATGTGCATTGAATGTTAAAAATGAAAATGATATGTAATTATA
Source organism: Viscum album (assembly GCA_963277665.1). Classification (NCBI taxonomy): domain Eukaryota; kingdom Viridiplantae; phylum Streptophyta; class Magnoliopsida; order Santalales; family Viscaceae; genus Viscum; species Viscum album. The sequence continues at coordinate 1,832,707,285 of OY728132.1, forward strand.
TTTATATTTTAAATAAATCACAAATATCATATATAATAATTTATTCCATTATTATAAATGTAATAGAGAATAGATGATAGAAAATTAATTATATCGGTTTGTGATTGGAAGCCCACTCCACACGAAAACATAAAAATTCATGTCGAATTTGATAAAATTGGAGAATGATTTAGGTTATGATATTTATAGAATAACTTATTATTATATTTAGTATACTTTGGATATATTTCTTCATTGTTGAATAATATTTTATGGTTTTTTAAGAAGAAATAATATAGAAACACTTAACTAAAAATGATATATTTTCTTTAAATAACATCCATTGATTAAAACAGTAACACCACAAAGGTGATTGTTATGCCTATTCTAAGAGCTCAATATTGTTTGGAGGTATTATATGAAGGGATTTTATTAGATATTGGGTAATACAATTATGTTTTCACATGTTTTTAATATATAATAATGGGTTCACATTTATAGGACAATGGAGGGGCAGTATTGGAAATATAAAAAATGTTAAATTTATATAAAAAAATTAAAATAATATACATAAAAAATTAATAATTTATAAAATATTATTATTTTGGGTTGATATATATTCGTATAATAAAAATTATGACTTATTTTTGTAATTTTATTAAATTATAATTTTATTTATAACCGTAATTACACAATTTACCTGTAACTGTTGTAATAAGATATATTACAAAAATTACTATTAAAAATTTTCATTAAAAAAGGTACCAATATAAAAAAATGGGATGTATTTTTAAAAATATGTAATCAATTTTTACAAATTCAATACTCATAAATTTCATAAATAATTTAAAATTAATCTCATTGACGGAATGAGAAAGTATATTTTGAAAGTAAAAACATTCAAATGTTTGAATTGTTTTGATATCCAATTTCAATGTGCAATTGATTATAGGGACATTAATTTGATTAAACTTATGAAACATGATATAATTATAATTTTACACCACCCAAAAATATATTTTAATAATATAAATAATTTTGATGAAAAATTAGTTTTTAATATATTTGAATATTTTTTTAATATTTCATCAAAAATTAGATCATAACTAGAAGATAAAAAATTTCCTCCCATGTAAATTTAGATAATAAAATTTAGAAGAATAATTCCATACTTTCAAATAGAACTTTTAGAAGTGTTAAATTTAATATTTATTACAGGTTCTACCTCAAAATGAAATAAAACATCCTTTTCAAAAAAGTAAATCATCTATTCATAAAATTCCATTTAATTTAGTATCATTTCTAAGAAACACATATGATGAATATTTTTGAAAAAATGTAATATTATATATATATATTATTTAACAACATGACTTTATTAATTTATTGTTTTAAAAAATTGAAAATTGATAATGTTTTCACAAAAGAACCATTTATATTAAAAAATATTTTTACATTCAATTATATTTAATTTGTTAAACAAACATTGAATAATATATATATAATATACTATATTTTTAAAATTTATTTAATAATGTTAATTAATTATATTCTAAAATCACTTTTATAGTTTTAAAATAATAATAAAAATATTTACTTGTTCTCTTATGTGGGATGTGGTCTATCATGTACGCTATCAAATATAGTATTAAAATAATTGAATCCCAGGATTTAACATTAACATAGTATTTTTTTTCCACTTAATCATATTTTTATTTGATTAAAATATGATTAAATTATTTCCAACATAAATGACTTATTCCATGACTGAGTGTAATAATCTATGAATTTCAGTTAAGGATTTTTAAATGTTTAGAGCATGTTATTATTCTTTTATTCTCATGTTATGAATAACTAATGATCAATATATCCCATTTTTATACATACTCAAAATTAATGTTCAGTAATTATTCTATTTAGTTTTACATAGGATTTCAAGAATGGTTTTAAGAAAGATATTTATAGGACAAGTTGTAGTTATGAATAATTAATAGGAGATGATGTTAATATTTTATGATTCTGTTTTTTATTTATTTGTCTTTCCATAAACAATAAATATTTATGTTCATAGAGTGTATCATAATTTTATATAATTAATTTTAATCTAATAAGATTTAATATTAGTATATTACATTTCCTCATTAACATGTTTTATATTATGTAAATTTTTAGTATATTTTTAAAAGTAGGATGAGAATAATTTAGTGAGAATACTTATGATATACAAATGAATTGTAGTGCATTGTTATGTTATATTAATGAATGGACTGTGGTTTTCCTAGAAAATAAACCATTAAATGAATATAATATTTTGGATATAGATATATCACAAATAGACCGATATATAAAAAAATTGAATACATAATATTTGGAAATAACTTGATCCACACTTGTTCATCAAGAGTTTCCCTAATTCCAAAGACCAATAGAGGCACTCCATAATGATATTAATCGTTTAATTCAAATTTATTTATAATAAATAGTTGTAGGCATGAAAATATGATGACATGGGTAACATATGTTTAACCTATGGTGTCGGTGATTAAAAATAATGGTGTCTTGTTTTAGACATCCTTTGATTTATTATTCAATATAAGATGATTACTGACATTGATTATATTTTATCAAAATAATATTCTTTTTCTTTTAGTTAGTAGGTAGATATAGAAAATTCTTATTAATCCTAAATATGATGGATTATAGATTAATTTAAATTGTGGAAACAAAAATAAATTGGATAAGGAATTCCAAAATGTATGGCTATACCAAATTGGATATCATGATTATAATTAAAAACCTATTCAAGATGTGAGATTCAAGATATTACAAATTAATGAAAATTACAGTTAAATTATGAAAATGTAGGGAATAATATTTATCTTATCAAATGTTGATAATTTTGAAAAAACATCCAATGATTATTTATTTATGTAGTGGAATGATGTTTTGTTTTAGGAATAGAAGGAAATAATGCATTTCATTACTAAAAAAACATGTGTTGTATAGAAAACTATAAGATCAACCTATAGTGTGATTTATTATTCAACTTCATATGTGTTCTACTCTTTGAAATTACCTATTTCAATACCCTGTTCTAAGAGTATTCATTGAAGTCAAATCTGTGACATTGTAACTAAACATATTGATGCATAATGATTGAATATTTTATGTTTTGTGAATAAATAATTATGTTTAGTTTGTCTGTTATCAGTTTTATTATTTTTTAAAGAAAATTAAATCATAAATTTATTGTTATTTATTTATATTATTGATTTTCAAGAATATCATGAATTTTAGAAATAATCAATAATAGTGATTTTTTGGTAAGTATATATTTTAAGGAAGACCCATAATTGAGGGTTACATACCTCCATATATGATCAATATTTTGAGATATTAAAAATATAACGGGAGAAATAGTTTATTAACATTTAAAAATTAAATTGGATTTAATTAATGATAATGGAATTGATAATTCTGTTGGGGATGAAGCGATTTTTTTAATTTGATAATGTTTAAAACAATTTTTTTGACTTTTTGAATATGATTATTAGTTTGCGAAATCTGATAATTGATAATTATATGGTATGTTTTTTGGAAGAATTTATATTTTCATTGAGGTTTCATGTTGATTTATGATATTTTTATAAAGGTTCAACATATATCCATGGAATATATGATCATGGTATTAATGTATTTTGTGTGGGACATTTTCAGCTACATTATGTTGTTTGGGAATTATTGTAATTTTAATTTTCAAAATATAGTGTCAATTTTTTAAAATTTATGTCTACTGAATTTGGTACGACGTGTTTAGGAGGTTTTAAAGGGTAAAATATGTATAAAAATTTTTTACATTATTTTTGTGTTTTATTGATACTAATTTAGAGATTTTTTTTATTATTTCATCAAATGATGAATTATAAATTATTTGTAACTTTTTATAATAGATTTGGATTGGATAAATATATCTTTAGATTATGAATTACTTCTTAATATTTTATATAATACATTATGTGATAAAATTTAATTTTAAAGCTAAAATGAAAAATTCAACTTGAAGATTAATTTCATGGAGAATGATATGAATTTCAACTTCATCGAAGGACATCCAATTTATGAAATTTTTATTATTAAATGAAGATAAAGAACATAAATATATTTTCTTGAATTTTTTATTATAATAATATATTTATATGTCATCTTTATAAAAATGATATTGAAATAAAAATTTATCATTTTTCACTCATTGAAGATAAATTGATTTTCTTTTTGCAGCTAAAAAATTAATTCTTATGGGGTTTTGATATTTATCATGAACATGTTGTCAATAAATCACTATTATTTAGAGGATGTTATTTTTATCCTTAATATGATTATTTTTACATTCCCACAATTATAAAATCCTCAACAATCTCGATTATCTGTTATATTATCTAATATTCATATTTCCATCTTCCCATTAAAATGGATGTTTTGTTATCCCTTTTTATGATATAGGATTTAAAAGAAGTATTTCTAAACATTGAAATTCTTATATAATAGATAAATTTAGTAGGAAAAAATATATAACATTTTTTGAGAATTTTATACCACAATATTTTATTTTATAATGTCAACATACTCGATAGATTACTTAACAAGCATCACTAACCACTAACATAGTAGTGATGATTTAGAAAAATATTAATTTTTTTTGTGACTATAAAATCATAGATTTTATATTTTTTGATATATATAAAAGAAAATAAAATCATTAATTATTTTCCTAATGGAACTGAAAAACTAAATTTTACTAATTAATTATTATGAAATAATTAATCATTTATTATTGAATTCATTTAATGATTCATAATTAATTCTTCCACATATTTTATGTGTAACTATTAAAAATAATTTATGTAATATTTATAAATTATAATTTATAAAAATCATATTATTTCTTGAGGCATCATATATAATTATTTTATGTTATGTTTTTTTAAACTTTCTAAACATATTATTTATTTAGTGAATATTAAAATACGTTGAATTTATATACAACTTACTTTTAAATTAATTTATTTTAAATATAAATTTTTATATTGAGTCTATTTTATTATATAATTATTTATTTACTATTAATCGTAATCAAATTAAATTAAATTGAATTGACCGTATACTTAATAATTTTATATACACATTTTTATATGTAATAATAATTATTTCTGGAAAAATATATTTCATCATATTTTAGGTGTTAATATAAAAATTAATTTTTAGTACATATATTGAATCAAATTGTTATAATATAATTAATATTTATAATTTAAAAATTTTAAATTTGATAAATATAGTGTCACGACCTGTCCCCCGGGTCCCGGGCCTTGACTACCCAAAGCGATACATCCATAGCCTAGGTGGTAGCGACTAGCACCAAAGGAGAAAATCCCTAAGACTGGGAAGGAATTTCTTTTATAAAGTGTAAAAACACACAATAGAGAATGAGATGGATGTAAAACACTAATTGAAACAGTATACAAAGCAGTGCTAAAATGTAAAAGGGTCTGGAAATAGAAGCCCAACTGTAATGTAGAAGTACAACCGAATGAAAATTAAAAGAGCTGCCAGATCATCCACCGGGAAACCCTAACTAAAGTGTAGGTACAGCTGGCCTCCTCGGCGCTCCATGTCCGTCTGCCTCCTCCATGTACCGACTTTTCATAAGGATCACCTCTGGGTACCGTCCAGTCCTGCTACTCTCAGCCTCTGCCAAAGTTGTCCGTTGTCTACAGCCAACACAAAGAGAAGCGGGAAAATCCCATGTAGGGGTGAGTATACCGATACTCATTAGGGACCCCAAGACCCTCATGGTCTCAAAAAATCCAACAAGGATAAAACACAAAGTATTAAATCAAAAGAAAACCCCACATTGGTATATTCCCATACATATACAATTGTTATCAAGTAGTCGATCTCAATCATGGGAAAAACACAACGTTACTGACACAGATAAACCAGATGTTTTATTCACATTGTCTAAACAATGGATTCTGGAGAACTCCACCTCTGTCGAGTGGAGTGGGCTTGATGCCACAACTAGGTGCATCCCACTAACCTTGGACTGGTAAGGTAATCCTCTTGTCGAGTAATGTGGGTCTGTCACTCTCACACTAAGGCGCTCCCCACGGTGGGTCTGCCGCCAACTACCAGGCGATCCCCCAAATATACTGCAGACATAATCCTCCTATCGAATACAATGGGTCTGCCACCAAATAATATGCACTCCTCCATCGTGGGTCTACTTCCAACAAGTAGGCGCTCCCCACTGGGATAGTCTAATCACACTGAGTCGAATCGGTCAAGTAGTCATCTGGTCACAGCCAGCTACTAGGTCTTAGTACTTCGCTCGCCCGCCTCCGAGAGGGTCCGCTCCATGAGCTACATGATGATACTCTAAAAATAAGGATGTCTCACATTTAAGTATCTCAAGGGTATTCATCATCATAGGGGTCTCAATGCAACAGACAGCACATCAATCGTACGCCCTGTCTTTGAGTTATAAGCTTTATGGTCCCCGGATCCCGATTGGATTTGTATATGATCCAACCTGTCTATATATCAGCATTACCCTGAACTCTATTTGGGTATACTCAAAGGGACCATCATGCTCCATGAAATCCAACGCCACTGACAGTTCTTCAAATGGATGTCTAGTGCCAATTATATGGCCATTGAAGCAAAGTGTCGGAAATGGACCTAGGCCCGGTCTGACCCGATCAGATCGACTCGGCCCATCCCAGTCTAGGACAACCTAGTTTGGGTTGACTTGGTCATACCTACTTGGTCTGACCCAACCCATTGGGTGGGTCAGCCTGCTAGGTTTGGCCCAGTCTGCTGGGCCCAGCCCAGCTGGCAGCTTTGGTGGTTCGGCCAGGAAGTTGCTGCGTAGGTGGCTCAGCCCAGAAATCAGGGCCAGTTTGGCCAACGCCGCGAGGGGCGCGGCTCGGCGTCACCGCAAGGGAGGTCGAATGGGTTCCTCAAGGCCACTTGGGGCTAGGGGAGGCTGGCCGGGAACCGGGATGGCTGAAGGCAGGCCGGAGGGCGCGCTGGAGGACGCATGTAGGCTGGGCCGGCCGGTTCTGCGTGGGCCGGCGGTGATCGGCCCAGAGCATCGGTGTGCCACGAGGGTGGCACTATTCGTAGTGGGCGCGAGTAGATCCACCTTATTCTTAGTCACCTTCATCATCTTCGCCTCATCACCGTCCCTATGAAACATCACAAAAGATCAGCAGAGGGAGTCGGGACATGTTAGATCCGCCCGCACCCTCCGTTTTTAGAGGTGATAGCAACTGGTTCATCAAAGGAGAACTCTAAACAAAAATTTCTTACATACATTTTCAATGATTACTTTCAAACATAGATGAGGAAAATAAAAGTATATTACTCAATGTAAACCCCTCACATTTTTATCATCAATCGTTGTTGGTGAATTCACGAAAAGAAGACAGATTTGTCACCCATCACATCTGTAGAACTCTTCCACTTCCAAATACACTTGAAGGTTGTGGAACATGCTTCACATCGGTAGGTGTCTAGGGAAGAAGTCTGAGGAGAAAGTCTGTGGAGGATGTTCGTGGAAGATCGTTGTCGGCTTTCATCGTTCTTCGTTCATCGTCAGGTGAATGGTTCTTCATTGGGAGATTTATCCCAATGATCCTATAATGCTCATTTTCCATCAAATGATAATCTCACCCCTCCATGTAAAATATTGGCTTTTATTTCAGATTCTTGGTTTTAAAGTTAATATTGTGGTGTTTAACTATATGAGAAGACTCGTTTAATTAATGGGAGGGAGTTGACACAATTACCAATGTGTTGGATCAATTAATTAATGGGGAGGTCGAGAGGCTACCCCATCCCCCATTCATTAATGAGAGGTGTTCAGAGGTTTTCCTCTCCTCCCATTAATAGGGGGTTAAGCCCCATATGGTACCACTTCATTAATCCTCACACGGGTGGATGATTTCGGGTGGAACCCACCACCATACCCTCTCATGGGAGGTTATTGTGTGGTGGTCCCACAACCAACCACCATGAGGAGGTTTTAAAAACCACACACCAAACAGCGGCTCAAATAAAATAAATTGTAGGGAACATTATTTTATTAATTTTCGAGGAAAACCCATAAACTATCTTCTACCCTCAAATCACTATCGTCGAACTGAAAGTTTTCATAAGAGAATACTGACACTGCATGTTCAAGGGTTCCCTCAGATTTCAATTCTGATAACCATTTCAAAAGTTATAAAATCCCTCTTGTATGTTCACTAATCGAACCTGAACAATATATCAGAAAATAATTCTAGACACACCGGGTCTCGGAATCAAGCATCGTAAATTTTTACGGACTCATAGAAATCCCATTTATTAAAAATAAAATTTCTACTAGATTTCGGAGTCAGTACATTCTCCCCACCTTAGGGATTTGCATCCTCATAAGATACAACTCGAACTATGGTACCAAATTGGGGTAATGAGCACACATATGAACCTCCCACTCCTATGTTCTCTCCTGGAGGTTATCGTGCTGCCAACAAATGCACATCAGAGTTATCGATCGTCCACGTAGGACCAAGTCCTGTTGATCCACAATCTCTTCTAGGACATCCATGAATGTCTCCATATCATCGACATCTAGCTCTCCACTGTTGATGATGTGAGTATGGTCGTGCATGTATCTCATCAGCTGAGATACGTGGAAGATGTCATGCTCCCGGTTCCACTGCTGTGGATGATCTAAGTGGTAAGCCACCTCTCCAAATCTGCTAAGGATCTGAAATGTTCTTATGAATCTTGGAGTTAACATTTTGCTTCAGCCAAATCTCTATAGGCCTCATTGAGGTGAGACCCGTGGAAAGATGGGGTCCCCATCCTCGAACTCCATAGGCCTCAGTCTCCTGTCAGAATATGACATCTGCCTGCTCTGTGCAGTCATCATCCTCTACTGGATTATATGAATCATTTATGTGGCAGCTAGTACCATCTCTGTTCATACTAGTACTAAATCCCCAGGGTCTTTCTAGCACAAGGGTGATCTGAAAGGTCGAGTGTACAATGCCTCGAAAGGTGCCATCCCTATGGTGGAGTGATAGCTGCTGTTATATACAAACTCCACCAAAAGCTAAGTGATCCTTCTAGCTGCATTTGAAGTCAGCGACAAATTCACAGAGCATGTTCTTAAGGGTCTGAATGGTTCCCTCAGTATGGACATCTGTATGAGGATGGAAGTTTTTGCTCAAACTAAGCTGTATCCTAAAAGCTTCTAAAAACCCCTACCATATCCGGGAAGAAAATAGTGAGTCATGATCGGAGACAACAGTCGATGGTATTCCACATAACCGTATAATCTCCTACACATAGTGGCATCCCAAGATCTCTACTATTCCCTACTCTCTGATCGATAAGAAGTGGGCCGGGATGGTGAGTCGGTCAACAATCTTCCAAATCGAGTCGTGTCCCCTAGATGTACATGGAAGACCTATCAATATGTCCATGGATATCCCATCCCACTTCTACTCTGGTACCCTTAAATGCTGATCCAAGACTATTGGTACCCGGTTCCCCACCATCATTTATAGACAAGTGATGCATCATGAGACAAACTCTGCTACTACCTTCTTTATACATGGCCACCAGATCTGTCATCAACGGTAGTGGTACATCTTCACTAGTCCTGGATGTACCACTAGAGAAAATGTGGGGAACTCCTTCTATAATTCCTCCTAAAGTGACACTGGTACCATGGTACATACTCTGAAGAGGATGGTGGGCTCCCCACTTTCATAGAATCCATTAGCTGCCTTCCATTTGGTTATCTGAGCAAGTTGTGCCTCGTAGTCAGCATCCCCATGCTTTGCCTACCTGACTCGCTAAGGAAGTGGAGTTATTGTAAGACTGGAAGAATGTTGCTTTACCTCAGTCCACATATGAAATCTATAAAGCATCCAGTTCCTCTATCACTTCTCCTAGTTGTAGTATACATGATCTCTTGTTATACGCATCTGCAACAAACTTTCCCCTTCCCATGAGTATAGAAAATCTCGAAGTCATGGTCCTAGAGGAACTCAAGCCAACGTCGATGTCTCAGGTTCATGTACTTTTGAAAGATGATATACAAGAGACTCTTGTGATCAGAGTACATGGTAAATTTTTTTCCCATAATATAGTGTCCCCACATTCTCAAGGCGAAGTCCACTACTCCTAACCCTAGGTCATGGGTAGTGTAGTTCTGCTCGCGTGGTCTCACATGTCGAAAACCATATGCATTAATTGCATGCTCCTTCATCAGGACACACCCGAATCTGATCCATGATGTGTTGCAATAAACTATGTACCCCATCACTTCCTCTACAAAACTCAAGTTAGGGGCACTATTCAGCATCTGCCTTAGTTCCTGGAAGCTCTGATGGCATCTATGACGACAAAAAGGGTTTCCGCTTCTTTATCAAGGATGATAGTTGTGTTGTAAGTCTTGATATATCTGGTACGAAACTTCGGTAGTAACCAGGAAAACCCAAGAAACTTCGTACCTCTGTCACACTCCTGGGTGGATCACAAGAAAGTACCACCTCAATCTTCGCTGGATCCACTACAACTCCAGCCTCTGAGATGAAATGACAATTAAAGTGAACCTCTCATATGTAGAACCCGCCCTTTGAGAACATACCAAGAAGCTAGTGAACTCATAGTCTGTCCAGTACTATCTGCAAATATGAGGCATGCTCCTCCTAAATAGTAGAGTAAATCAAAATGTTGTCGATTAAGACCACAACACAACGATCGAGGTATGGCTAGATGATCATGTTCATGAGTCCCATGAAAACCACTAGAGAGTTGGTTATGCCGAATGGAATCACCAATAAATCATAATGGTTGTACCAACACCTGAAGGTTGTCTTCCGCACATCATCAGCTCGCAATCTGAGATGGTTATAGCCTGATTTGAGGTCCATCTTTGAGAAACATCGTTCTCCCTTTAGCTGATCAAAGCATTCATCAATCATCAATAGCGGGTACTTGTTCTTCCAGGTCACCTTGTTCAAGTGACAGTAGTCAACACAAATTCTCATGCTCCCATAAGCCTTCACTGAAAACCGATTCGGGGTTGCCTAGGGAGAAACACTGCGCCGAATGAATCCCTTCCCTGGTAAGTCCTCTAACTGTACCCGTAACTCACGAATCTCAGCAGGAGCCATATGATATGCTAGTGTAGATATTGCTTCCATATCAGGGTAAATGTCAATGTCTATGTCCACCCCTCTATGAGGAGTTAGTCTTGAAACATCATCATGGAAAACATCCGCATACTGGTCCACCACTACAGGATAGCTTGGACTCTCCACATCAACTGTTCTGAGTTTATGGTATGCCAACTGATGAGTTATCATATGCAACCTCCTTAGAGTATGTTCTCTTATGATACAAAGGCTTCCTTCTCACCGGTGAAGGTAAACCTTATCCCATCTATTGGTACTCACTGCACCTTGTGCCTAATACAGTTAATCTGAGCATGGACTGTATATAACTAGTCCATACCCAAGATGACATCGTAAGGCCTCAACACCGTTACAAGGAGACTGAGCTAACGCTCTCTCCTCATAGAGTATTCTCACACTGTAGGCACCAATGCATAATCATCGAGTCTACTTCTATAAGAGTCTCTAACTATAAGGATCAAGGCAATGACTCCATCAGAATCTCCGAGCTCCGAAAAAGGGAAGTGGGAATAAAAGAGTGATTGGCACCTGTGACTATAAGAATTGAACCTATGGTGGAGTAGACACATATGGTACCTCAAATCATATCTGGAGAGCCATGATCATATGCCTATGCTTCCTATAGTTGAGCTCTCCCCTTTCCACCTTCTCCCTGTAGTCGCGATGGACCTCATTGCCGTGGTGGCAGTAACACATCTACTCATTACCCATCGCCTACTGCACGACCAGCTCCTCTGCCACGTCTGCCTGCTCCCAGTGGACCACCTCGATCAAATATATATCTCTTCCTAGGTGGTATTTTGACCTTCTTATGACCGTCCGAACGGTGGGTCGGAGAGTCACGAGCCACGTGACCATGCCTTCCGCATGTGTAAAAAAACCCATTCCTGGCAGGTCGGTGTCCACTTCGGCTGCCTCGCACAACCAATCATGAGTCATGAGGTCATCCATATATAGTTATGATCATCTTGTACTTCATCATCATCTGTCTACTACCAGCTATAGAAGACTCTACAGCATGTCGACTAGGTGTGTGTCTCGCTGCTGGAGTCTACTCAACAAGGGGACTCTCCACTAAGAGGGTTCGCTCCAACACTCCTGCCTGCGTTGGGATGCTGAAAGAGATCACTGAATCTATGATCACTCGCCTGAGCCATAGATTGAAGGTATGGGCCCTGATGAATGGGTCTTGTACCATATCGATGGTGTATCATGAGATATCTATGATCCTCGCTGAGTACTAAGCTATAGTCATACTACTGTGCTATAGATGCAGTAGCTCCTATATCTGCACTGCTTGTAGGGTGTCTGGGAGAATCTCCACCCAAAATAGGCTCTCAAAGATTGTCCATTGTAGCGCCATCATGTCAGGAACCTAGATAATCAAGCTACACCATCTGCTCGCTGCTGATTCTAGAAGGTTAGCAACAAGAATCACTATGTAGTCTGCTGGTGTCACTACTAGTCGGATGACTCTCACTATAGCCTCCATCCAATCCTCAGACACTTGTGGGTACATCTCTCCCCAGAACTAGGGTTGCTTATGATGCTATAACTCGTGAAATGCTCTTACGAGGCGCGCATCGTCTGCTGCTGGGGCTGGTGGCATTGGTGGCCCAAAGGGGAGTGGACCACCGGTGCCTTTACTGGAAGAGGGCCATACCCCGAGGCATGGTCGCTCGGTGTGCTATTTATTCCTGCATCTCTCAGGGCTCTAAATTTTCATCCATAGGGATGAAAACAAAATGTATCAAATACAACTCAGTAAAAAGATTTATTCCTGTTGAGCTGACCTGGTTGAGCTGACCTACTTGAGGAGACTTAAAGAAAAACTTTTGAAAACAAACACGCAATCTATGTTTTTGTGCACTGAGTCGGAAGTCCGTAGTAAGGGTAATGATGTATGGATGCATCGGCTGCCACAACATCATTGGACTCCCAAAATAGAAAACCACAGTCAGTAAACATAACACAAATTCCTTACAGAAATTTACGATCGGAGTATAAAGTTATTCCATAGAACCAACTCCTCTAATACCAATTTGTCACGACCTATCACTCGGGGCCAGTGCCTTGACTACCCCATGCCCGCCTTCCATAGGCCAGGGGCTGGCGTCTGTCACCAAAGGTGTAAATTCCTAATAATAGGAAGGTATTTCCTTTATAAAATTTCAACACACACAACAGAGTACGAGTTAGAATTAAATCCCTTTGAACAACTGTATATAAAGGAGTACAGAAAAGTAATAGGGGCTGAAAATATAGGCCCAACTATAAAGTATAAGTACAACTGAAAGAAAATTAGAAAAGATACTAGATCAACCACCAAGAAACCCTACTTGAAGGGTAAGTACATATAGCCTCCTAACCGATCCATGTTCATTCGGCTCTTCTATGTACCGACTAGTCGTAAGGTCCACCTATGGGTACCGTCCATTCCTACTACTCTCACCCTCAGTCAGTGCTCTCCGTCATCTGCAACCAACACAACAAGGTGCAGTTAAAGCCCCGTACATAGGTATGTACAATGATACACAGTAGGGACTGCTAGACTCTCAAGGTCTCACAAAATCCAACAAGGATTAACCACAAAGTATGAAATGAACCGATAACCCCCATAGGTATATGCACATACATATACCTATGTTATCATGTAATCCATCTCAATCATGAAGAAAACACAACGTTACTAACTCAAGTCAACCATGATTTTTATTCACATTGTCAAAACCACCGCTGCTGGAGAACTCCTCCTCTATCATGTAATGTAGGCATCCCGCCACAAAAAATCGCTTCTTACTAAGCATGGACTGCTGAGGTACTATTCCTATCAAGTATGGTGGGTCCGCCGCACTCACACCAAGGATTTCCCAAATGTAGATCTGCTGCCAAATACATGGTGCTCCTCCTAATAGCCAGCAAAGGTACTCCTCCATTCAAGTACAGCGGGTCTTCCACCAACTACCGGGTGCTCCCCCACCTTGGGTCTTCCACCAACAACTAGACGCTCCCCTCTGGGCTAGTTGAATTACTCTGAGTTGAATCGGTCAAGCAGTAGTTAGGTCTCATCCAGTTACTAGATCTCCATACTCCGCTCGCTCGTCTTTGGGAGGGTCCTCTCCACAAGCTACAGGTCAATACTCCAACTATCATGAAGTCCCACGTAGAAGTAACTCAAGGGTCCGCCTAGTCATGGAGGTCTCAATGCAACATACGACGCATCAATCAGACGCTCGTTCTGTGAGTTATAATATTTTTAGTCATAGGGGTTCAGTTGGATTTGTGTACAACAAAACATGACTGTATCTCAATATTATCCCGAACTCCAGTGGGGTACACTCAAAGGGAAAGTCGTGCTGCAATAAAACTGGTGTCGATGATGGTTCTTCAAAAGGATGTTTTGTGCCAATGATATGACCAAAGAATGTAAAGGTTCGGTAATGGGCATGGGCCCGGTCCGATCCGGTCGGACTGACGCAACCCAACACAGATTGGGTCAAACTACTCTTGGTCGACCCAGTCAGACACACTAGCTCTTACCCTGCCCATTGGGCCAGTATCCCTACTAGGTATGGCACAGTCCGCTGGGCGCATCCCAGTGGACTGTGGGGGTGGTACGACCTGTAGGTCGTAGTGTAGGAGGCTCGACCTGGAGGCTGGGGCCGATTCGGCCAGCGCTCTAAGGGGTGTGCCCTGGAGGCTCGGCCTGGTAGGTCAGCAAGGCGCCATATGTGTTTCGGGAGGCCCCATAGGGCGCATGGTTGAGTGTTGAGAGGCCGTGCGGGACGCGGGGCAGGCCGGTGGGGCAATGGGAAGGCCGACCAGGCACCAGGCTGGCCGGTTCGGCATAGCACAAGCTGGCGCGGGACGACAGTGTTCGGTCCAGAGCATCTGTGCACCGTGGGGGAAGTGTGATTCACGGAGGCCGTAGGTAGCGTGAAATTTGTTTTTCCAACCTTCATCGTCGTCGCCTCATTGGCATGCTGAAGAAACATCATAAATTATTAGTGAAGGGAGTCAGTCCATTTTATTTTGGCCTGCAACCTCCATGTTTAGAGGTGATAGAAATTGGTTCCTAGAAGGAGAACGATGAACAAAAACTTCTTACAAACCTACACTTCAATTCCATTCAAAAAATATGATGAAAATAATGGTAAATTACTCAATGTGAACCCCCTATCTTTTGATTATCAGTCATTTATGGTGACGTCTCTAAACGAATACATAGTTGTCTCTCGTCACGTCTTCTTCATTCTTCCACTTATGAATATGCTTGATGGTTGTGGAAGAGACTTCACATCGGTAGGTGTCCGAGGAAGATGTCAGTGGAAAACGTTTGAGGAAGAAGTCTGTGGTAGATCATTACTAGCATTGTTCGTTCAAAGAACATGTTCTTCGTTATTCATTTATTGTTGGGAGAATGGTTCTTCATTGAAAGATTTCTCCAAATGAAACAATAATCCTCTTTTTACAACAAATGAAAATCTATCCACTCCAAATAATAAAATGCCTTTTATTTTATATTATTTGGATTAAAAATCAAATTGTGGAATTTAATTAAATGATATGAGACATTTAATTAATGGGGTGGAGTTTGCATAATAACATATGCATTGGCTCAATTAATTGATGGGGTGGTCAAGAGGCTCCCCCACCCCCACATTAATGAGGGGTGTTGATAGGTTTTTCTCTCCTCCCATTAATATGGGGAAATGCCCTTTGTGGTACCCTCCTCATTTATCCTCACATGGGAGGTTGAGTTCGTGTGGGACCCACCACCATAACCTCTCATGGGAGGTTAAGGTGCGGTGGTCCCACCACCAACCTCCATGAAGAGGCTTTAACCACCACACACCAAACAACGGCTCATATAAAATAACTTGTAAGGAACAATATATTATTTTATTTTTAATAATACCCAATAACTATAATCAACCCTCGACTCATTGTCGTTGATGTGTAAGTATCCTTAAGTGAATACATGCATTGTGAGTCAACGGTGCCATCAAATTTTAATTCCGAGCACCAATTCAAAACTTATAAAATCCCGCTCGTAAGTTTACTGAACGTACCCAAAAAAAATTCAAAAAATGATTTCGAGCACACTAGGCCTTAGAATCAAGCATCGTAACATTTCACGGACTTGTAAAAATCCCATGTATTTAGAAAATTAATTACACAAGATTTATGGGTCTTTACATAGTACATGTTTATTCTTGTTCATTAAAAATAGTAAACATGGTAAATATTTTTACTATCTGTAAGGTTAAAGCGGGTAAAAAAAGATTAAAACAAGGAGATACCATATAGAAAACATACATCCATAGGACTATAATTCAATGAATTTTTCTAATTCATCATTCCCAATAAAAATATTATAATATATTAAATTTTTGTACTATTTTACATTAATAAATATCTTTTCGATATTTAAAATAAATAGAAATTAACAAATGTCACTTTATTTCATTTAATATCACTTATACATATATAAAGAAATAAGATATTGTTATAAATGAATAACAAAGTATATTTTTAATATAAATATTTTTTTATTATATTTTAATTATTTTTAGTGATAGTAAATTTTTAAAAAATACATAGAAAAAACAATACATCGATTGTACCCATAGTATGGAAATAAAATAAAATGAGTATAATTTACATAAAAGATTATTTTTTCAGGATTAATTTTGGTATCACCATAATTTTATTGTCAATTATAATTTCATATTTATTTTTTAAGAGTTTGTTTTTTTAATTAGATATATATCAAGATATCATTGATATAATGATATGGGATTATTTTCAAAATTCTCTATAGTGGTATTGTATGATAAATAATACCTCATTTAATATTTTAAAATCATATTTAAATTCAAAAAATTAAATGTGGTGGGATATTATATATTAATTGTTCCTATTTACATTTTGTTCCAATTAATATAGAAGATGAATAATTGTACTCAATTATATTTATTAAAAAATATGAAGCAATGTGAAGTGTTATAATTTGATAATAAAGGGGATAAAAATAATATATGTTTAATAGTTTCATAAAAACATATCCATGTCTTTTAGTTCAAGGGATTCCCATATTATCAAACTTTAAATTCAATTTTTTTGCCACAAAAATATACTTATATATTGTATTGTATTCAATATATATAGTTCTTTTATGAAAATCTATGTGTTCCATTTCCATCACTACAAATGGACATTGCCTTGCCAATATCCACCACCCCAACATGATACACACTTTCTGTTCTTAAAAGAATTATTCTGACTCATAAACCAATTTTTTTATCTTCACGAATCAAAAAGATAATTTCATTCGAAATTCCTTTATCCCTACACTTTAGGCTATAACTTTATTAGTGATAAAAAATTGTAGTGTCATCGATTATCTATGGATATTTTATCATACTTCTTTTTAATATGTAAATGATACAATTTATATAATCAAATATTCATTTGTAACTTTACCCTTGATGGAATACATAATTTATTTACCATGGTTTATCCCAATAATAGATATAATGATTGTAAACATCCATGGCATGGTTTATTTTTTTAGTTAGATCCAATCATGTTTCATGGTCGGTGATTAGAGATTTCAATTCTATTCATTACCCTAGTGAGATGATTGGTCCTTCTCATGATCACATTTGATCATGTGAATTTAGAGCATCACTATAAGATTTAAAAATGATTAAAATCAACCTTACATCTCAAAAATTAACATGGTACAAAAGACATTGTAATAGATTGGTTGCTAGAAAAATCGATAGAGCTCTAGCGAATGTCTCGACACTAGATTAATTGGACACTATTTCTAGCATCACCTTACACAAAATAAACTAAGACCATCACCCAATTCTTGTGGGTATTCTATCTAAATTAACCAATACCATTATACCATTTAAATTTAAAAATTCTTTTTATGCGGTCATAGAATGATTCCATATCATTCTTCATAACTGGAAGTCAATTAAACATCATTTTGATTCATTTTCATGTATTACTAAGTTTAATAATCTCAATAAGTGTCTCAAGAGTTTTTTAGTGGGTAAATATAAACTAATTGACCAGGACATATCCAACATTGATAACGAGCTCAATTAAATTCAAATTAACTTATCTATATCTGATTTTTCCTTATATCCTTATTATTGAAATGAACATCTTTATGAAACCCAATTCACTTCTAGTGTGTAAGGAAAAAATCTCTAAGCATGAATTCAATGAAAATGGCTCATTGATAGAGATAGAAACACTATGTTATACAATGCCCTGTAATGAACCAGCAATGTTTACTGACCTCTGTTTTTTCATAAACTCAATGTCGCCCTCATGGAAACTGAGGCAACCACAGAAAATCATGTGGTTTCTGATTTTGAAAATATTATTATTAGTTATATTATAATCAAACAACTTATTCCTGAGTATATTCCAGTTTTGGTTAATTAGGACAATAATCCCTTTCTCATGAGCACGCATCTTGACCATGAAATCAATGCATCTTACTTTAGTGTCAACACTGATAGTGCTATAGGTCCTAATGGATTCAATAATGGTTTTTTCATCACTACTAGTAGGTAGTCCACTCCGATATATCTACGATTGTCAAATAATTTTTTTTATAATGGTGTACTCCCTTATGGACATAATACTCAATTTATCTACTTAATTCCCAAAGAGGAAAATGCCTCAGAAATTCATTTATTCTGACCTATTTCTCTCATTAACTATCTATAAAAAATAATTACAAAGATATGATACAATATAAATTCCTCATTATGCAATGAAATTATCTCTTGGAATCAATTTAGGTTAATCAATGGTTGGTCTATCAACTATTTCATTTTCCTTGCCTTGTAATGTACCAACACTCTTAATGAAAATACCAGACTATGAAATATTTTAATTATATTTGACTTTAGAAAAGACCTTGATACCATATATTAGAACTTCATTTTCAATGTAATTTAGGGATTTGGTTTAATGATGTCATTAAAATCAGTATAAAAAATCAATTTAATTCGGATTCTATCTATGTCCTTACCAATGGCTACACTGAGGAATATTTTAAATGGTCAAAAGGGGTTCGACAAGGTGATTCATTATCTGCTATCTTTCCTCTATCATAGAAGCCTATCGTGGTAGAATTATCACTCTAATATTTTATCAAAACAAACTGTAGCCTATTGAGGAGGAAAAAAAACCTAAACATTTCGACCCATTTTTTTATGTCAATGACATAATTCTGGTCCATCAGGGGGGAAATAAATATTCTTAACCAAAAAAATGATTTATCGTACTATAAATATATATCTATTCAATCCATTAGTTGGATCAAATCATTTTTCTTCTTTGGATTTTATTTTCCTTTTATATTAAGGGTAACATCATTAAAATTCATGGAATCAATTAAGGAAAAATCCCTTCTACCTACTTGGGATTTCCCAAATTTTGTGGAAGGACTAAATTAATCTATTTCAACACTCTTATTGACCAAGTTATCAAACAAATTTCATCTTGGAATGGGAAATCACTCTCTAAGGCTGTTAGGATATATCTAGTAAAATATTCAATTGTGTCTAAAATGATTTACTATGTAATGATCAATAACTTCCCTCTTATCCTCCTCATTAAAATTAATGGTTAAATCAGAAATAATGTATGTAATTATAGAATTCATGAAATGAAGTGTGTTACCATCCCCTGGTCTACCTGTTGTAAACCACATGATAGACGAGGTCTTGGTATCAACAATCGCAATCTCTTTAATGAGGCCCATCAAGGTAGTCTCACATAGAGATTGATGAATAATAAATCTGACTCCAGAGATATTCATAGAAATAGAATCATGTAGATGTTAAAAAATAGAAATTTGAGTTATTCCAACTCATTGATATGGACTTCCATAAAAAATTACCATTCCAACATCATGAATAACTCTAGATGGATGGTTAGTTCAGATTCCACCACGAACCTAGGGATTGGGAACTAGACTGACACCCCCTCATTTCCATTTTTATTTCTAATTCAACTCCAGAAAACATCATCTTCAAAATAAAGGAGGTGATTCAATCTCGTAATTTAAAACATCATGATACCATCACGCGAGTGTTTGATAATTACCCATTCTCTAATGATGATGATAGCTTTATTTTGGAATCTACCCATAGTTGTATCTAGGATTCCTACATTTTGTTCAATCATAATTTCACTAACTATGATACTAGTTTTTGTTGGTTGAAACATCTCAATAAACCCTGTATCAAACCCTCTATACATATCCTTGTTTAGGGTATTAGTCCTAACTATATTCCTACTATGGTTTGTCTCTAGTCCTTTGTTTACCAACTCTGCTTTAAATGTCCCTCTGTCATCCACATAGAAATGATTCCAACCACTAATTCTTTTCTAGTGCTATGGCTTCTTCTATTTGGAATTATATTACAAACATGTTTCACTAAAGATGGTTATTCTATGACACTATTATCTCTCAAGTAAAATATCTTATGTATCATGATAATTTAATAAAAATGAAGATTATCATCTTATCTATTGTTTTTGGGGTCCTCTACATGATCTGGAATGAAAGAAATGGTATTATTCACAACAACTAATCATTCAATCATACTACAGGTTGGAAGAAAATTATATCTCAATTAGGGATGCCTCCATGATTCATAATTCCCATTGTGATAAATTTGTTGGTGACATTTTGATTCAATGACATCATGGAATGGAAGGTATCTATAGACATGCTGGTTGTGATCCAGGCTACTGACTTTGTTAAAATAATAGGATGGAATAACATCTAGGAAGAATGTGATTCCACCATAATTAGTAATGTTATTTGGAATGGTGTTGTTCACCATGCCTGGACTATCACTACTCATTGTATGAGTTTCATTGACTCACTTCTAGATATCCTATACATTTTCACCCATGCCTATCCTGAATAGATCATGATTGCTGATGGTCTGGCCAATTATGGAATCCCCTAGGGAATTACAAGGTGTGATGATCTTCCGGTTGACCATCTACCTCTGTTGGAAAATGATTGTAATAAAATTCTCTCTATCAGACTCATGTAGTTCCAGTCATGCCTTTTTAATGAATTGTGTTTCCATATTTGACCAGGGCATTACCAAAAAAATTTGGAAATAGAATTAGTTAACAATGCTAAACAGTGACTTCACTATTGATTTGTCAACAGTAGTGTAATAATATTTGAAAATAAATTCATATATGATATGATATATATTAATATTCATTATTAATATATTTATAATAAAACTATACTTAATATACATGTTATTTTAATGTTATAAAGAAAATATTACACTAGATGTAAGGTTTTATCATCTCAATTAAAATCCATTTATACATATTCCATATTCACCACTTGTTTCATTTGTATGTTTTATATAATATAAAAAAATTATTAGTATTAATTTATAGATAATTATGGGGACATACAATAAAATATTTTTCTCAATTTCAATAGTTTTACATGAAAGGATTTCTAATGTGGTAAGGGTTCTACACCTCAAAATTGTTTCTTTGATATATGATTGAGGTTATGCTAATTTCTCTATATTTGATTAGTACATACTACACAATTAAATTTTTTTATCATAAATATAAATATTATAATAATAAGTAAATTTTCATTTGATGTTATTCCTTCATGTGGATTACTATTCAATAGTCATAGAACATGAATTGTTATTGTGTTACAATATAAATTTTTAATTGGAATATTCATTATTTATTTTTCATTTGTCAAATTTTTTCTTCATTATCCAAAAGACTCATGAATTTTCTTAAAATAAAATATATTTTAAAGATTATAATATTTTTATATCAATTAATACCCTTTATTTTCTCACGATACTGAAAAATTTTATTTTTTCCAAATACTAACATAAATTTTCTTTTCTGTAGGGATTGATTTTCTTAAATGTTCATATATTCTTAAAATGTTATCATGATTTTTATACTACTATACAAATATTTATGAAATTACTTTTGTTATGTGTTTGAATATATAAATTTATTTAAAGGAAACTTATTTTATTTTATTCGAATGAGGTACTTTTAAAATTTTAAATAAAATATGAATGGAACCATTGTTTTAATGATAAATATCATGTCCCATCCCCCCAAAGGTAACCCATCCTTGGTTAAAAATGAGAGAAGAGAGATAGCTATTTCACAATTCCATCATCCAATTGGACATGATCTGTTTTCTATAACTGAGGTGATAATAAGATAACATATAGAAGTCATTACCCTATTGGAGAACTTGTAGAGGATTAAGATAAGACCAATTCACCAATAAAAACAATCAAGAAAATATCATTAATATAAATAATTAAATCCAAATTCTATATAGTAAATATTTTAATACATTAGAAAAACAAAATGAAAAAAATAGTTATGAAAAATCTACTAAAATCAGTTACCATAGAGCCAAAAAAAATCCTCTACAACAAAAATCTATTAATATTATATGAGATATCATCTTTTATCTAGTATACATGAAAAATATTTTATATATTTGTATTGGGTGAATATAAGTATAACTAATAGGATCCTACCCAGATAATCTCATTCAAATGATACTGAATTTATACTAAAGAATAGAGTACAATATTTGAACTAACTAATCAAAAAATATTCTTAATAAATTATCATCCATAACATGGGTAACTCATAAAATTTATGTCACATAATAAGCAATATAATATAAAAATAATAATAAATAGGTAATATGACCATGTTATCCATTATTTTTTACTCTTCTCAAACATTTCACGTCCTGATCCATCTCTAACTATTATTAGTTTGCTCATATACACAAAGGTCTAGTATCATAATTTACACCTCCTGCATTTCATCCTCACATCATCCCTTATCATATTACCAATGCTAAACAAATTATTTTTCAAAATCCACCACATCTTGTAGGTCATTTTTCATGAATTTTGTATTATACCTCAATATATTGTAGCCCATACCCGTAGTAATTATCACAATCAATTAAAAAATGTATGTATCATTGATATAATTATACTTTTGAAACTATATCTATAGATACATGTGTTTTATAAAAATACAATCCATGAAATGCCTCTACAAAAATATATAGGAAACTATCCATCATTCCTGATATCATATGTAAATACTGAGAAACATAGAGTGGGGACCGTGTGGGTATTTAGACATCCATCCTCCAACAAGGATGTTTGGGAAAAAACCTATCATTATCAACGAGGTGATATTTTAAATTAAAAAATGGGTAAGACAATAAATGAAATATTAGATTATGTAGAATAAATTTTTTTACAAAAATACAATATATTAATAACTTATTCATATACTCATCTAATGAAATGATTTATTGGTCTCATAGACGCCACTTGTAAAAAAATATATCAAATAATTATATAGTATCATTAATGATATTCATTCAATACATCATATATTTTCTGAAATTTATTTATATTAATTAATTTATTAGACATAAATTAACCAAAAAGCGTAATCTTAATTATAGTACAATTTCAAACAGAAACATTAAATTCTATCTTGGTATAAAAAAATCTGATTCCATGGATTGTGGAGTATAACATATTTCATATATTTGGAATCCATTAACAAAAACCCCTCAGGTTAAAATTTTTTTATTCATTATTAGCATCATTTCGTTAACCAGTCACTATAGAAAAACCATCCTAATCTTCAACCGTGAAGAAAAATGAAATCTTGGCATCTATACCATTTTATATGTTGGGAAATGAATAAAAATAAAATAATAAATATGGGCATTTTCCATTAAAAAGATTCATTTAATGTGATCATCCATGTTTATCACATCAATTATTAAACCCAACTTCAACCCATTCCATTTTATTCGAATTTATAAACTAAACCCCCATTCATGTCTCTATCCATCCAACCATAATTTGATATAATTCATTTTACATCATATAGGCCTCCCAAGAAACATACCACATCATCCATTCTAGACTAAACTATCCTAGGATCATATCATATCATGGCCTCCACTCCCCATATCACATCACATAGAGGATCTAAAAACTGGGAATAATAAAAAAACACCATGAAACAGAAAAGAACAACCAGTAGGGAAATGTTGGCCCTAAAATAAGGCATACATGACTTTAAAAATAATATTATCTTATATCTCTAATCTCATTGAACTATACCTTCTAAATGGAATATAGAACTAATTGACAAAAATTATCCTTACAAAAAAAATTATTACATAAATCATGAATTAAATGTATAATTATTAACTGGTTATTACTATAGGAATCCTAAGAAATCATTCTATATCAATATATATAATTAATTAATCATGAATACAATAATACATTCTTATTTCAATATACATTGTGGAATTAAAATTCAATACATTGTCATTAATTATTTTCACCATCAATAATTAATTTTATTTATATTAATCATCAAAGTACATCCATACGTGTAATTAAAAATTCAAATTAAAATGAAATCTCAACACACATTAATAAAAATTAAAATAAAAAGTTATTGGATTTATTAAACCAGCCTCTTTATTCTCTATCCAATTATTTATCAATTTTTTTTGGAGTTGTGATCATTATTATTTTCCTAAAATAAAACGTGATAATCCATATTCGTACATTAATTTCTATCCATATTTACATATATAACGCACTCTCTATGAAAATAAATAAAGAAACTATTACCACAGTGTAATGAAATATAATGTGATCACTAAAATACAAGTTTCTTTAATCTAGTTTAATATTTATTAGTTAAATTACATTTCCTTCCAAGGGAACAGACCATGACACATTTATTACAGAATTTATAAAAATAACAAAAGAAATGATTTATATTCCTATATGAAATATTCTTCAAAATATTTAATAAAACAAAATCAACTGGTGAAGATAATATGGAATAAACACAAGAGAAATCAAGAAACCAATAGAAGGGTTCCTTAACTCCATGAAAAGGGTTTTGGAACATATAGTCACTAGAAAAGTCAACTACGATGCAATTAATAAATTTAACTAAATTTTATTATCCATGGATATTGAATGATTGGGTTTTTAGATTAAAAAAGTTTAATTACAACTATCAAGGAACCGATTAAACACCATTAATATGGAAACATTTATGGACACTTATATCATTGTAAATCATGGTTGTAATTATCAATGTTCAATCAACCATTTATGGCCCTTTAATTTCACATTCAAGCGGGCTTCATGGTTGTTTTCATAATACATGTAGATATAATCATGGAGTTGATTTCACATTGCTGAAAACAAAAAATCGACAAATGCTCCCCATAGTAATTTTCCCACATTGCTGAATTCCTAAAATATATTGAAATTTCAAAATATATGAGTTCCCATGTATCTTAATTCCCTGAATAGATGAATTCACCACATTCCTAGAATTATCAAATAGAAAAATTGCCAATGTAGAAAAATTCCATTCCTAGACAAATTCCCTATGTTGTTAAATCATATTTCTTAACACACACATAGATTATATTTTCACATAGTTGTTTCATATATCCAATCCACATATCAATTTCAATCTTACTTACTACTTTACATAGACAATCTATCCTTTTATACGGTTCATCCATGTAGATGATGTTTCTATATAATTGATCTGTCGACATAGTTCATCTATCCACACTCTCAATTTCCCTTAGGTGATGTCTCTATATAGTCGATCGAAATATTCATTATTTGATATCCCTCCTAATAAGTAAATTTCACCTTCATACTTTGAAACTATTCATATATCCATATTTTTTCATCTGAACTCATCAAGACCATCTCTATTCCTCCTCCATGCACCAATGGCCTTAGAAAAATTACACTGGATATAATTAATGTATTGGATCCCCTACCTCATATTCCTGCCAAAAAATGATCATAATGAAGAAGCAAAAAACCAGTCTGATGGGGAACTTGAAATGGGGGTTATCTCAATAACTACAACATTAGACACATCTGAAGAATCTATCCATCACATGAGAAAAACCAAATCATTAGTTGAAAAAAATACTTTTATACCAAAAAAAGTTAACTCTAAAGAACATTATTGGGGAGGATGCCTTTCTTATAATGCTTTTTATCTAAAAATAATAAATAGGAAAACATATAAAAAACAATTAATCTCACCATCAACATGAGAAAAACATTACATGAAAAATTTGGACATCAAACATCTTATGATAATCATTCTACATATATGACTAATGATAATAGGTAGTCTCAATAGTTTCACAATGTCACTGAAAAACATGATCAAGAGAATATAATTCCAAGACATAACCTCCTCTGAGTTGTCCTGGATCTCAAAAACATTCCCCTTAGATGTCAAATCATATTCAATATCAAACTCACCCAAATAAATTTCATAACGATCACGATTAAGATAATTATTGAGCTACAACATCTTGAAAACGTTATATCTACCCACATTTGGAGTAAGTTATATCTGATAATCCATGACTCCAAAATGATACAACACATTTAAAATCCCAAAAATATTGTGATAAATCATTCTCTCATTACTAAATATTTGTTGGCCATGATGAGGAGTTGCCTTCAAGAATCTCTTGATCTTGTAATTCAAACTATGGAGGTCTCCCCTATGATTGGAAAATGATTATGGATGATCCTCAATTGCCTTCATCTTATTTTGAACTACCTAGGTCATGTATTTCATATTCCAAAATAGTTATAACCTAATAATTATAGCATATCCAATCGCAATCCATCACAATAGAGAAATGATTGGTTGTCGATAGGAATTCTCAACTGTACTTATACCTTTGGGAGATTGGATATGGATACACTATAAAAACACGAACATGGGTGGTCTCCTCATCCAAAAAAATGAAATATATAATACATAATATAAAAATTTAATTATGTTTATGAGTGTTCCTCTATATCAAATCATCTATGTATGGATGAAAAAATATGTTATGTTTTAACAAAGACCGTATATTATAGTGGATCCCTCTCAAAATCCTTGAAGTAAAATGTGGATTTCAATTATATATTATCTCCATAAGAACTCAATGGTGTTTCACCACATTCAAAATATACATCCAAGAAAAATAATCCACCATCCATGAATCTGTTGTCATTCTTACGTGATCTTCTTTCATCAAATGATCCTCTATCACACATATTGTATCACATAATTCCAAAAAATGAGGTATACTAGTAATGAAATCCATCAGGATGTGAAGACACGTTCTTGGTGAAAAAAAAATCTATGGATAAAACACCATTAATGTGTTTCATATCATTTTATTGTAGAAGACAAAACAACTTGATACAAACTCCACAAATAAAAGCTAAACCCTAGAATTTAATAATAACCCCTTATATATTGATGCACCTCCACCATGATATGATGTAATACAAAATATGAGGTATTAAACACATAGATAATCATATCACGCATAACTAAAGGAAACGAAAATCTTCCCTAGAATAACACGTGGTGTTGTATAGCATCAAGAAAAATCTTTCTGGTCATTGCTAAAAAAAATCAGTCTCATTAGGACTCCACATTAGAATTCCACAACATGGAGTCATCCTCCAATTACAGAAAGAATTATTTGACATTTATATATATAATAAATACTCTTATTATAAATTCAACCATTTTTATATTCATATATTAGATTTCATTAATCACAATATTAAAAAACCCTGGTTATTAGAGGATAACATCAAGTGACTCCCTGCATAATTAGTAAAAAATAAAATTCACCATTCATATAATATATGAATTACAGATATAATAATCTTACTATAATTCTATAAACATATACTTAACAAGGATTATGTTACACTTGTAAAATAAATACATCAACCTCTTATAGTCGATAATAAAAAACTACTCTCTCATGATGTAAGGTCACAAAAATATCAAATAAAAACAAACACACACCAAATATAGATCATGGGTGGATCAGTTTTTTCACTTGGACATAACTATTGATTCCAATAAGAAACATTTGACTATTCTTATATCAAAACAATCCCCATTACAATGATTTCTTCCTTAAATAAAACCTCAATCTGAACTATCTCTACATTAACCAAAATAGATTGCAGCACTGACCAAATTGTCCATTATGTACTAAATATCTATATTAAACTTGTTTGTCGTAACAAAAACCGGGTATTTTCTGGACAAGGTATTTGTATGAGTTTTAATGTAAGATAAATTGTATCTTATCATATATTAGTATCCAACATGCAAAACGAGACTCCATATCTCTACCAATATTTTTTGGGATTAAAAATCAATATCATCTATCATTTAAGGGAAAATATATACTTCCTACTAGGATATTATATACCACAAAATAGAAACAAATAGAGAATATATCACACATCAATAATTGTTTAAATATACTGTCCTAAAGAATAATTCACTAAAAAGAATACAGATTAATTGGATGCTCCTACTTACACATAAATTAGACAATTATGTTGTCTATTAAAACAACCATAATCATATCTAGTAACTGTCTAAACACAACAATAACTATCTATTTGTACATTTATAGAGTGTTATTTGTACATAATTAAATATTAATTAACTCATAATTCCAATGAAAAAATTATAATGATGCAAATAGAATATCATCATCTTTCCTATGAATGTGATGATATCTGGAATGCATTTCGATTTTTTAGAAACCAAATTGACTATTTAGTTCATTGAATAAATCCTCAATCTATTATAGTGTATAGAATCTCTCCATATAATATCTATATGGGTGTTGAAAATCAATAGAAATCTACAATATACATTTGAAATTTTAAGGATCATAACTATTACACCCCATGGTGACACACTCAACTGAACAAAAACTCATTTCCATTGATCATCGGGTACTATTCCCATATCATGAAATTACTAATTTTTTATCTATTATTGAGACATCAATATATGAGGGAATCATTTTATATCTTAGACCCGAAATCAATATTTTGTTGGGGGGTAGTATAACATCCTCATATGTGAATATATAATCGTATTCCAATACACCATTATGATACAAAAACTAAGAAACTTTTAATGAATTATGTATTATATCATTTATCAAATATGAAAATAAATGGACACAATGCCTACCCATCTGAGGTTATCTCTCACTAACCAACTTCAATGCCTCCAAATCATTATCATATAACATGAGCAAACTCATAAGGAATCCAATGATAACATTACTTATGTACAACTAACCCATTATGAATATTAGTTCATATAGTTGTATCTGTAAACATAAAAAATATCCCCAAGAGTATTTATTCCCTTTAACATTCTTATAGTCTTTACCTAATTCATAATGGTCAACTCTACCTTCTTTTTGTCTAGTAAATTCCATGGTAATTAGAAGCCTCCACAACTCAATACTCAAAACATCAATGAGGGTAGTTTATATAAATAAATTTTTATCACATGTATAAATCAAATAAAATAAACTATATTTAAAAAAATCAATGATTCTTCAGCAGTTGTTTGGATTTTCCAACACTATAAATGATAAAACATGAAGCTGACCACAACAAGATTTGTAACCTTTCAAACCCTACTGATGAAAACGACCATTGATTCCATATACAATATAAGTACTAGGATATTCTTGGATATTAACACCACCTTCCCAACATCCCCATTTATATTCCCAAAATATAGAACCCTTTTTTTACTAATTGGACTTCAAACAATTCAATTAAATATCTGGTGCATGTTGAATTACCATAAAGGTCATGTATTAATTCCACTGATGATATCTTCCTCTATAATAAAAACGGGAATATGATACCTTGGAATATGTATGATTGACTATACCCCTTGAAAATAAGATGATGGGGGCCTGAAACTACCCATGAATGGTCAAATAATTTTATATACAATCATCTGGGAACCATAGACCACATATATTCATACAAATGAATCATGATGACTTTTCAATCATGATTATCTCAATCTATCTACTGTCCATTAAATACCATTATATCTCAACAGCACCTTAAGGAAAGTATTTAGAATAAATGAGGTTTCCTTTTATTTGATCACTACATGAAATTACTCCTATAAATTCCAAACCTTTTCATCGACATCTGTAAAGCGGCCTGACTCATATCGCAAAAGGGTCTTAATGAATATCCCAAACGCCCGCCCACTGGAACTCCAATATTGAAGGGAATGTAGTTATTGATGACTAGCATCTATTCCATTTATAGATATAATCTCTTTCTAGAAATATTTTCTAAATGTTATGCATGAGAATGAAGACCCCATATTAATAATGTGGTATAAGAACCAGAATTAATCATTTCTTAATAACACATCATCATAACAAACAAAACCCAGTGGTCCTCACAAGAACATATCAAATTGATATCTATCCCATCATTAACCAACAAGAAATATGTGATTGAGTCCAAAATAAATCACTTTTACTTAATCATTCAATGTTTTTGATACTCTCGGTGTTTCCTCCTCTACGAATTGTTATATTTTATTTCTAATATGTGATGATTTTCTAGCACAACCTCCAAAACAACTTCAGCTAAAACCTCATTTGAATTTTGACCAGGATGCATTTCTACAAAATGAAGAATGATTAGTTCTAAAAAAGACGGAATATCAAATATACAAAAACATTAATTATTTTTTATCCTTTTATGGATTTATCTGATTCGACAGTATACCCATTTAAAAAACAATAACAAAGAAAAGTAATGCATGATCCTTTCCTAGGTCTCTCCTAAAATTGGTATCATATCATTTAGTAGGTATACTGCACAAAATTATTGGTGCATCAGATCACACGGGGGAATAAATACCCATGTCTTAACTAGTACCATGTGTTTACATCTATTATTAAAATTAGATTAATCAATTTCATTACTAGCCCATGTATGATGTAGAAACCCAGCGATTTTGAATGATTTATTCCCTAGAAAATACATCTTATATTATTTCATACTCAAAAAAACTATATTTCTTCAATAATGGTGTGTGTATAATTTTAAATGGGACCATCATGAATTACCCTTTATATAACTAAGGATCAATTATTATCATTGGAAACTATATTATTAATTATATTTTTTAATTTTTAAAAAATATTTATATGTATAAATGAAAAAAGAAAAATTATTATGAAATGAGAAAATTTATGGACTCAAATAGTAGAGTCATGCCATATGAAGCAAATTTCTTGGATGATGGAAGGGAGTTATTTTCACAGTTTTTAAACCTTTACCATTCCCTTTAAGAGCTTTAAAAATAATTCTTGAACAAAATATCCTATTGGAAATGTTCAAGCTAGTTGATATTACTTGTACTAAAATATTAGTTGATTCATCCCATTAATTTATCACTATCACAAACCATATACTTAGGTCATATGAGGCAGTCATAAGGGGTTATCTTTCATGGCCATAGTTAAATAATTTAAAAATCTATTTTATAAAAAAAAATCTTCTTCCATTAGCTGTGTTTTAATGAATAGTTTTCTATATTAAATTTTGGATGAATTAGATAAATTTCTTGTTTTGGAAAGAAATTTTACATTAAAAAAAGATATAATTGTTATAAAAAAATATATTGTTGTCAATATATTTTATTGAAATGATATTTTATGATTAAGACAATACTATATATATAAAATTGATAAAATATATTATTTATGTGTTTGAAAAATCATGATGCATTTCCAACCCAATATTATATATAATAAGTATGATTTTTTATATTTATAAGATAAAATTAACACATTAATTTAATTATTATTATATTTTAAATTTCAATATTTAGATCAACCAGTCAAAATTATGTTAGGTTGAATTTATAAGCATTTTCTAATATACATATTTTTTTTATAAAATGAGAAAATATAGTTAATGTTTATCGATGGGTTTAATTAAATAATAATTATTTAATAATGATGTAATGACTATATAACAAAAATATACATCATAAAATATGTTATTTAATTAAAATCATGTATTCTAATTTATTTTATGAAATATAATAATTTTAAATAAACATTCATATTTCTTAAATAGAATCCTTAACATTAAAAATGTAAATTTCTAAAAATATTAGTCTTGGTTGAAAGATCAATAAATTTAAATGATAATAAAAAACCATATATTAAAAATATGTATTCCAAGTGTCCAATTACATGGGAAAATGACTTGGACAGTCCCTCAGTTTCATATTTAAAACTTCCTAGGTATCCAAGGCCATTATATTCAAATTAATAAATATATCTAACACATTCTATATAAATAACCACCCATTAATACATTTCTATTCACACAAAATTCATCATCCTTGAATATATTGTCTTTGAAAAAACCGATGATTCCCCACAAGGGGTTTTCCATGCCTCAATGTTCCGATCCTCATGTTTTATGTGTCATTCATTTAGGTAATGGTAATCTCCACTTCTCTTTTACATTCATGTTTTCTATCTTTGTGACATGTATTTCATGTTTCCCAACAATATACTTATGAACAATTTATAATATATCATTACATTATAATGTTTCTTATATTAATGGTATATCCATTCACCCTATATTTCACACATTTCTAATACCATGTTTTACACCCATTATTCTTCTGATTATACTTTTCAAAATTCCACTCTTAAATTCGTGAAATGAAATTTAATTTTAATTATTATACTAACAAAACCCATATCAAATCTACTTTTACTATCCAATATTTTGAAATTAATTTATTTTATTTAGAAATTGACATAAATAATTTCATTACTCCCTTTATGCATGTTATTAATGAAATAACGTCTTTGTTTTTAAATAATTTTTTAAAAACCACTATTTTTATATGAAACCATATTCTTTTATTACATATGGGATTATTATGAACTGTTTTTTATTATAATTGCGACTTAAATTAATAATGAAATATTAAGGGTGTACCATTATAGCGCTCAAATGTTTTGGGTAATGAATTTAATTTATATTGACTACTTTTTTTATAAACAGCTGGTGAATAAACATGGAATTATTTATTACATATCTGGTATAGTCTGTCGTGTTATGATTATGAATGTATTATTAAAAAAAATTATCCAAATTTCCATGTTATTATTAATCTAATTCTAATTATCATATTCCAATTCATCATTTTCTCATTCCTTTATTATTTTATTCATGTTCTTATTATTACATCTCAAGATCAAATGTAAACACTTTCGGTTTCATTTCTTTTCTGATATTTATGCTCACCCATTCATTGATTCTTGTCCCTATCATATTATATGAATAAAATGAAATTTTTATTAACCATTTATAACTTAATACTAGTGTACTAGAATAATTTTTTATCTTTTCATGTATTATATATATATATTTTCCAAGAAACTAATCTTTAAATGATCCTATTATTGGAATATTTATTGAAATGTTTGTAAATAAAATAGTTGGAAGCCATATTTTTTATTTTAGTATGATTTAGTGATTTGTGGTAATATGGATTTGATAGAATTATGATGAACCCAATTGACATTTTTTAATATAGAAAATAATCCTCGTATTTGGGGAAGTATTAAATATGTGGTCTCCACAATGAAAAATTATGTCTAGATATGAACTATTGGACCTTGTTCTAGAAATTATTTACCCAGCATCAAAAAATCTAACAAGGTGCATCGGGCCAAACATAGAAAAACATAGTACATGATAATGATCATACCACCAAATTGGATTATCACACCTATGGGATATGTTTGGTTAATCATAATAATATTAAGATCCTTTAAAATAGATATATATTAAATATAATTATTGATAATTAGTAACATATATAGGCATTAGGTTTAATGTCATCGAAATATTAAAAAAAATATAATTCATAAAAGTATATGGTTCTTACAATGTATTAAATTTTAATGAAATTGTGT
The DNA here is from genome assembly GCA_963277665.1 of Viscum album. Lineage (NCBI taxonomy): Eukaryota > Viridiplantae > Streptophyta > Magnoliopsida > Santalales > Viscaceae > Viscum > Viscum album. Next base: position 1,832,741,563 of record OY728132.1, read on the forward strand.
TTTGAATGATAAATCATGTAAATATTTATAAAAATTACCCATAAATTGATGACCCTCCAATAGAAGTTGGAATATAAAATTTCACAAGAGTCATCGATAAGCATACTTTAGAAATGAACAATAACTTGAATCAATCTATGATATAGGATTCAACTCGATGGGAACAAAATTCTTTTGAGTCATTTATAAATAAATTAAAACATTCAATTAGTTGATGTATATACCGATTTATTATGAAAAATGGAAAATATGTACAGAAAACAACATTACTTTTCTTTATTTTTTGGAATATAAAAAATCCACCCGGGTTGTTTACCAAATATATTACAAAGGTGATCAGTGGTGGGAATTGGTTAAATATATGAATCCAAGGGGGAGATTTATTGTATATAATTGAAGGAGTTATATGGAATCTATCCCAATAAATATTTACTACGTTTGATGATAAAAAATGGAGAGTTTATTCATATAGACGTAGAAAAATAAAATTGAATCTATTGTGAACTATGAGTTGAACATGACTCTAAATTTCTATTAAACCACATTATTTTTCATGTATCTTAAAAATATTGTTTATAGATTCATTAGTGCACAAATACCCCATCAATGTAAGAATATTTTCAATAAATTATATGAAATGTATAAGGAGATAGTGTGTTTTTAATGACGGATGAATTAGATTTTGGTGAGATGCAGTGCTCTAAAAATTCAAATGAAATGAATATATCATTGTAGACAAACTTTTCAAGTAACATTGATATAAAAGTGGGGAAAATAATGTTTAAATTACAATATGCAAAAAATCTAGGAAGAATAACTTGTGTAACTACATTATTGGGAGTGGAAAATGTCACATTTATGGATGACATGGCCATGTAGATCAGAACTATCTTAGTGAGTTGAAGCCTTCACATATTATCAGTAACAAAAAATGGATGATGTTACATGTCCAATGTGATGTCCATTTTTATATGTGGTAACAACATGGGAACAATTTCTATCACTATCCAAATCAAAATATAGTTGGTGGAAAACACCACTACTATAGTATAGGACAAGAGATAAATGTAATTATTTTTTTATGAGAATGGATGAAGATGATGCTCAACATGATGTGGTTATAGGTACTCTCATTGTTATCTCAAAGATAGTGGGTACATTTTTTTAGTATTGTTCAACTCATTCCATTATATAAAATTTTTTTGAAAAAATTTAAAATCAATCCCAAAACATATATATGTAGAACTATAACATAATACTCTTGGAGGGATTTTCAAAGCATTAACTGTATACAGAAATTATATCATTTACATTTGAGTTAAGAATCTCATAAAAAAGTAATTATTCCTTTACATGATGAAAATTGGCATTATAATAGGGATAGATAGCATCTCAATGTATAATTATACCATCAACTACAGTAGAAATGAAATTTCAATAGTCATGAATGGAAATTTCTACATTCAGGAATGCATTGATGTATTTCTTAATGCATTACATAAACCGCTAACAGAAATTGTGGACGTATTCCCTAATGGCATCATGCATAGTTCCAAGATGATATAAATGATCCAATATAGAATGGAATATATTGGGCTTGAGGAATTAAATAAATATCTACCATATCATTTGTAGAATCGGTTACTCCAACCAATTGATTAATTTTTTGGAGTAACCATTCAAATTGGGAGGAAAAACGATGGATCAATGAGGATATTAATTTATTATGATGAATATAATGAGATCATTGTGATGAAAATGTACACAAATCCATTTATTAATGATATATTTTTCTACTGTTGTGGGGATCATTTATTCTCTTAGATAAAACATCAATCATTTTTTCATCAATTGATCATCTCGAATGAGTATATTATGAGGAATAACATCCAATAATGTAATGGTAATTAAGGATTTGTTTTCATGTCCTTATTCTTTTATTATTCACCTGAAAGTATAATTGTTTTAATTAATAGGGTCTTTATGTACTGCCTTTATATCATTTTTGTAGTTTTTATTATTGATATTCTGATATATTCAAAAAAACATTTATGACCATGATGATAGTATAAGGGTCATATTTAATACTATATAAAAGGTTACACAATTCATAAATTTTTGGAAATGTATGTTTTTGTTACTACATGATTTTTTCATAGGGAATGTTTTAACCAATGAAGAAATATCAGTTGACCAAGAAAATAAAATGGTTATAGAGGAGTGGCCTTATCCTACACCAGTAACTAATATTCATAGATTATGTACCTTAGTAGGATATTATAGAACGTATTTTGGAAAAAATTTCATGACATTATCATCCACTTATAATGCTAACTAAAAAAGGGGGACTGTTTATCTCGAAAAAATAGTGTGATGACTGTTTGAAAATGATGAAAAATATACAGGTTACATCCCCCAAGTAAACTCTACCCTCCTTCAAAGAAGGATTCATTATTTTTAATAATGTATCTATAAAATAGATTAGGATCAAACTTTTGAAAAATGAAAAGGATATTTCTTATGCAACTTCACTAATAATGAATCATGAGAAGAATTATCCTAAACATATCTTGGAGTCAGCTATGATTATTTTCTCTCCGATGATATTGAGTCATAACATATATAGGGAAAACTATGATATATATAAATACCACCAATGTTTTCGGTATTTTTTTATTTTTAATGAATATTGAACATGTATCGTAGGATATGGTTGGAATATCTTAAATGATATGATTTTTCAATGTGTATCACCCTGGTAAAGTAAAAATGTTGATGATTCATTGTGTAGGAATGAAAATTTAGTTCTAGAAATGATGTGGATTAGAGGAGATACATTTATAGAAATGTAACTGAAACACGATATAATAATATTTTTGGAGGAGATGTCATCAACCCTATCTAAAATTATTTCACAACAACCCTTCCTAGGTATGAACAAAAATTATCATAGATAAGATATATTGTTTCATAAGAAGATATAGGCTGTGAAGAATGGGAGGATTCTTGAGTTCATTATTGATCATGAAGGTGTACTAAAATTTGATGCAATGATATGTGTTCCATCTATTACAAAAATAAAGAAGGAGATGATGGATTAAGATAATAGACTTAAATTATATATACATTATGGAATAACTAAAGTAAATAGTGATAGTTGTGATTCTTATAGGTGGGAAAACCTCAGAAGGGATACTCTTTCCTCCAGTATAAGGTTCCCACTGTGTCACAAAGTGGTACAAATGAGAAAAAATCTTAATCGGGTATTACAACCAAAATCAGTACCAACATTAATGTGTGAATGTTTAACTTTTTACATGGTCATATGTATCTCAAAAACAACATATGTAATCAATTCTAGATTTGTTATGGTGGATGTTCTATCAATTTTTTCCCATTATATCTTTTTATGGGAATATTTTTATCTTGATCATCAGGACATTATATACTTTATGAAACTGGTAAGGCTACATGGGGAACTCATATGCATCATTTGGAATCATGATCAATGTTTTACATCAACATTTTGGAGAGGTATCCAACATGATCTAAATAATGAATTTAATTTCAATACAACCTATCACCTCCAACATCTATTCTAATATGTGAGAAATATTATTATAGTTTATTAGAATTTGAGAAAATTATCAGTTGTATATAATGGAGGATGGGATCATCATCTACCACTAGTTGAGTTATTATTCAAAAAAATCCATTTGAGTTTTAAATAGAATGTTTTGATTCTATATATGGGAAGAAATTTATTACTCCAACATGATAGGAAGAATGTTGTTAGAGAGTATTTCTCGGTAATGATCTCATTGAGTAGATTATAGAAAAGGTTGATTTTATCCAAAAATCTATAATGGCTTCATTGTGCAATAAGAAGTTCTATGCTAACAATACATGAAGGGATTTTCGGTTTCACTTTGATGAAAAATGATTCCTTCATTTTTTATCATAGAAGAGAGTCATCTGGTATTAGGAGAAAAGAAAGATCATCCCCTGGTACATTGGACCATATAAACCCCTTGATTTCATAGGATCAATGGTATTTATTTTATTTCATCCAAATATATCTCATGTTACATATTAATTCACATTAGATCTCTTGAATATGTACATAGATAACCCCTAGCATGTTCTGAATCCTAAGGTGGTATGGCTGGAACATGACCTCCCCTATTAGGAGAAGCCGGTGGAGAACATAGACTGTAGGGACAATGTATGACATAAAAAGACTACCCACATTGTCAATTTTTTTATGAGGCACCATAAATATGAAGTATAAATATTGAAACCCAGTGAAACAATAAGGTATAAGTACCAAAAAAAAATCTCAATTAAGTGAAAAGATGAAATTTCAAGGAAGATATTTCTTATTGGGGGAATAATGTAACATCCCAAGTAAATAATGAATAATATATATTTTTATCTATGCCTATTAATGAATAAGATAGTGTTTTAGAGGCTTAAAATGAAAATAAATCCAATCTTAAGCATGGAATACACTAATATTTTTAAAAGATTATTTTACTACCTTTTAATGGAAAACCATTTTTAAATATATCTTTTGACAATTTTATAAGATATGTTTGTCAAAATAGACTTATTCTTCATGATTGGGACATCAAAATTTACTTTTTGTGAATTTTTGGTATTTTTCTAATAAAGTTCATTTTTTAATGAATAGTAAAAAATGTTGTATTTTAACATGAAACCTCAGTTTATTCTAATTTATTTATATGATTATATTTTCTTCTAAGTTGGTTTTAAAGTGAAATTAGAACATATTTTTACCATATAATCCAATGGTGGTCATTGGAATCAATTTCACTTTGAGATTGGGCATAAACTAGTGTCAATCTTTTGATACTTATTATTTCATAAAAACATGCTATTTGTCATGACAGTGTGAATTAATTATTAAATTAATTAATGCATCTTATATGATTTGAATTTCGTAAAATAGACATCATTTTTTAATTCAGAATATCAAATATATCTTAGGGTGTTGTTTTGGAATTTTTCTGAAAAACATCAATTTTTGATGAATAATGAAACCACTAAGTGGTAGTTAGTGAAACTGATTTTTCGTTTAAATGAAACATTGCTGATTTTGTGATTTGATTTTCAAAAATCCGACATACATGGTTGTCATTAATAAGTTAAATGTGGTACAATGAGATTAAAATAATTTTTTGGTGAATAGTAACATTTAACTTCTTAATCGCAATTAAAGGTAATTAGTGTAGTTTAAGGTAAAAATAATTTTTTAATAATAGGAGATGAGCCTGAAACATGTCCTACACTCATTGGATGTGTCATGGACGACCAATACAATCCATGGGTCAACTTGGGGACTCCATGGAGACACTTTGGTTGGGAAATGACATAAATAACTTTTTATTTAATGTTAAAGTAAAAATGACAGAAACATGAGTTATTTTACTAAAACAATTTTTACATGGGGTTATACAAGTCATCCTTTTTATTATAAATAATCATAGGAAATATAAAAATATTTACTACATCATTGTATTTATTTTTATAATTTTTAGACTTTAAATAAATTAAATTATTATGACATCATGATGATGCAGCGATTACCAAATTAATAAAGGATTAAAATAAAATGAAATTATAATGTAAAATCATTGACCTACACATTTAAAAAACCTATTGGATGGGTGTATTTCGAACCCTTATCACCTTACCCTATAATTATATCAATGTGGGGCCTTTTGGATCTGAAAATCATTTTAAAATAAAGTAACATTTCTTTACTTTCCAAGAGTGCCCCTCCTCTCCTCTTATAAAAGTCCCCCACCTGTACCTCGTTACCCACACTTCCAAAGCCTTTGTCTCAGAGAACCCCTGACCATTTTTTCTCTCCACATCCCTCTCTTACTGCTTGAATCCTCACATTGGGCAGAATTCATCCCAAGGATGCCTTTGAGCTCAAACCAAAGGGAGTTACTCGATTTTACGGTAATGTTTCCCTTGAGTCCTTTTGTTTTATTTTGCTACTCCAACCCCCTAAAATCTTTTTATTCATTTCTTTTGTAACAACACCAGTATCTTCAATAATCTAGGATGTTTTTATAAGAAGGATTAGAGCTAAACCTACACACACCTACATCTAATGGTTAAAGAACATACTATTTCCGTGGATTGCGAATTTCCGCCTCCCGAAATGATGATTGTTCAACATTCTTTTAACACCTTCAAAGGTGGCCATTAAGATGACACTATATTTATATATGATATATAATATGTTTATTTTTTCTATAAGATTATTTATTTTTCATTTTGGGAATACCTTTATGGTTTCCATTATGGGTAAACACGATATCTTCATTTAAGAAAGTCCAGACTACCGCCCCCTCAAAGTGATTTGATTCATTAATAACATATATTGGACGTATAAAGGATGAAGGTATGATATTATATTTTATATTACACTGGAATTATAATAAACATTTATATCATTATCATTCCATTCTATAAAATACGAAATAGAAATGAATGTAGCGTTCATGCGTACGTACGGCTTACCGTCTCCAGGAACGGTGCATTTCATTTCTTACCTCTAAATGATTATGTAATATTATAAATTCATGTATATACTAGATATATATGGCATATATGATATCTAAATCATGAATACCACTCTGGATATAATGGATACATGAAAATCTTGTAATTATAAATGGTTTATTTTTTACTCAAATAGCAATGATTGTTAAAACGACCGTTATTAACTTAAATAATTACATAGTGTTCATGAAATGGAAATTAGAGATATAAAAGGGGTAATGAACTTTAAAAAGGTTATCAAACAAGTAGAAATTTACTCAAGTTTATTATTCTGGATATTAAAGAACGATCGAGTCGAGTAGGACCCAAGGTATGGGACTTTATCTCAATCTCCTTTCATTGAGGCATATTTTGTTTTATACACAACCTTCTTTTATACAGTGTATAAACCCCTTTGACTTTTACGTTTATTCCAAAGGAATCTTCTTTATATGAAGCATTTATTAAATGACAAAAGGGAATGTTTTTGTCATACGTATGCGGCGACAATGACTTCTCCGCCGCCATGACCATTATTTAGGTTTCGGCTTCCTCTACAAGCCATACCTTCTTTTTAAAGGAAAAATAAATACCATGTTTTACTTTTCTTTTATTTTGGTATTGAAAATGTTTTTCACAATGTTTTTATGTCAAAATGTTGTATTGAAATCTTGTCATTGAAAGGTGGAAATGTTATTTTTCCTTTCTGCATATTTTATGTGATACGATTATGTTGTGGTTCTTGGGAATTATTATGAAGATGGGTGGTTCCGTGATATACTAAGGGCGGGTGAGCCTGATATAGCTCTCCAATGCATTGGGTAATGCGAAGGAGTGAAACGTTAAGGTTTCTCCGAAGAGATTTAGGGAATATATTGTGATGGGTATTCCAAACGTAACCAAGAGGGTTACCCCCTACCTAAGAATGTTATGAATTCCTCAAGTGACCTTTATGTCTTATGATTTATATGATTTATTCATGATTTGATGAGGTATGCTAAAGTGGTTATGTTTTATGGGTAAAGTAATATTTCATTCTTATGTATATATGAACTCATGTTTCATTTCCATAATTTTATAACCCATACTGAGCTTTTTATGCTCATCCCATGTTTTTTTGAAATTTTTTTCACAGTTCAAGGGAAAGTTACATGATATTATGATAGTGTAAAGGATGTGTCAAGAAAGAATCCATGTTTTATTTTATATATTTTCCATTGATGGAAAAAAATGAATACTATCTTTATGTAACCACTTTGTTTAAATGTGCAATGTAATGCGAGTTTTATGATCTAATTCTATAAAACATTAAACCTGAAAAGATCCTCAATGTGTAATCTTGTAATAACTCAAGATTAAGTAAGGATTAAGGGTGGGGCCTTATAGTTGGTATCAGAGGTCGGTTTAGATAACTACAAGAGTTAGAATTATATTAAATGATTATCCAACGATATTTTTTTTGAAATGATATTGCATTTGAAGATTACCATGTTGCTTCATTTAATAAATGTTTGTTCAGAATGGTTTTCTGCAGAGGAAACAAGGAAGCAGTGCTAGGAAGGCATACAGAAGGAAATAACCTTCTGAATCAGCATCTTGAGATGGTCAGAATTGGAATTGAATAGTTTGTTGCAGTAATGGCGTAGTTGACTCAAGCGTTAAATGGAGGTGGAATCCATGCATGAGATCAGCCAGATCAACCACAAAGGAACATGTCAGTGGTGGAAAAATTTATGAGGCAACATCCCACATCATTCAGAGGATCATCTGACCCTGTGTTAGATGAAGGGTGGATTAAAGCACTGGAGAAGATTTTCAATGTCATGGGGTGTTCAGACAATCAAAAGGTTAGTCTTGCTATTTACCGTTTGGAGGGTAAAGCAGATCAGTGGTGGTCAATGGTTAAAAATATCAGGGACGTCGATGAGATTGATGCTCCTGACTGGGATGAATTTAAAGGTATGATTCTCGAGAAGTATTTTCCTATTGCTGTTCGAATTAGGATGGAAAAAAAATTCCTGGAATTGAGGCAGGAGGAAGATTCAGTGGCTACCTATGAAGAAAGGTTTACTCGATTGGCAAGGTATGCTCCAAATTTTATCCGAGACCTTGATTGTAATATAAATCATTTTTACTCATGATTAAATCCAAAATATCGAAGGGCATTAGCTTCTCGTGAGTTTAAAAGTTATGAAAAGCTTTTTCGATGTGCTGAGAAGGTGGAAATGGAGTTTTCCGATGACGAAGTGTTCTATAACAACCAACAGAAGAAGAGACCGAGATGGTAGGTGAAAAGGGAGAATTCTCCAAAAAAGTATGATGGTAAGAATACTATGTTTCCAGTTTGTGATAAATGTGGAAAAAGGGAAGCTGGGGAATGTTTTCTGAATTCTGGAATGTGCTACCGATGTGGTAAGATGGGACATAAGGCTCGAGATTGAACTGAAAAATATCAAGGTAATGGTATGTTCAAATTTGATTTACAGTTAGTGAAATGTTTTAAGTGCAATGAGATGGGTCACTATGAAAACGAGTGTCCGACAAAGAGCTCGCGTGATGGGAAGCAGTTATACTACAAGCAGAAAGGGGTGGTGAAATCCTTTGCAACTACTTCAGCAGATGTCGGGACATCAAATGAAGTTACATCAGGTACTTTTTTGTTTTTTCAGATTATGCCAGTGTGTTGTTTGATTCTGGGTCTAAACATTCATTCATCCTTGAAACCTTTTCTAGTAAAATGTAAATACCATCTCATGAAATGACTCCTGAACATCTGGTAAAAACACCTGGGGGAAATGTTGATGCAAAAAGAATTTATAAGATTATTCCTATCCTTATCCGTGGAAAGATCCTACTTGCGAACCTTATTGTTCTACCTATAGTAGAGTTTGATGTTATCCTGGGTATGGATTGGATCTCTATTTAGCATGCTAAGATTGACTGTAGAGCTAAAGCAGATTCTTTTCAGAATGACTTTCAGTTTGTGTACAACAATGAACCCTTACTGTTGATAACATATCAAGAGGCCAAGAAACTTGTAAAAGATAGAAATGAATGTTACCTTGCACATATTGTTGAAAACAAGGGCACTGTTCAGATCAATGATGTCCCAGTGGAAAATGAGTATCCTGATATTTTTCATGATGTGTTGCCTGGAATAATACCAGATCGGGAAGTTGAATTTACTGTTGACTTAGTTCCTGATGCTAAGCCAATTTGGAACCCCCCTTATTGAATGGATCAAATTTAACTTTTAGAGTTGAAGGATCAATTGCAAGATTTATTAGAGAGAGGTTTCATTCGACCTATCACATCACCATGGGGTGCTCCTGTTTTATTTGTTAAGAAGAAATATGGTTCTATGATACTTTTAATTGATTATAGAGCCTTGAATAACATCACTGTTAAGAACAAATATCTTTTTCCTCATATCGATGATTTGTTTGATCAGATCCAGGGAGCTCAGTTTTTTTTCAAAGATTGACCTGAGATTGGGGTACCATCACTGAAGTTAAAGGAAGCTGATGTTCCGAAGACTGCGTTTCAAACAAGATATGGCCATTATGAATTTGTTGTAATTCATTTTGGGCTAACCAATGCACCTTCTGTATTCATGGACTTAATTAATATAATTTTCCATGAGTTCTTGGATAAGTTTGTTGTGGTTTTCATTGATGATATTTTGGTGTTTTCTAAATGTAAAGAGGATCATGAAAGACATTTAAGGGTTATTTTGCAAACCTTAAAAGAAAAGAAATTGTATGGGAAATTCAGCAAGTGTGAGTTTTGTTTGCAACAAATTTCTTTCCTTGGTCACATTGTTTCTAATGATGGGATAACCGTTGATCCTGCAAAAAAAAAAAGGTTTCTGAAGAATGGACAAGACCCACAAATGAAATATAGATTCGCAGTTTCCTTGGTTTGGCAGGCTATTACCAAAGGTTTGTTAGAAATTTTTCACAGTTATCGAGTCTAATGACTAAGCTAACTGGGAAGGCTGTTAAGTTTATTTGGACAAAAGAATGTGATGATTGTTTTCAGGAATTGAAAAGAAGATTGGTGAATGCTCCAGTTTTGGCACAACCTTCCAGGAATGGTGAGTTTGTTATATAATGTGATGTTTCATTGAAAAGAATTGGTTGCGTACTAATGCAGAATGATCAGGTAATTGCTTATGCTTCATGACAGTTGAAAACTCATGAGTTAAATTACCCTACACATGATTTGGAATTAGCTGCTGTTGTTTTTGCTTTAAATATTTTGAGGCATCATATGTATGGAGTAAAGTGTGAAATATATACTGATCAGAAAAGTTTAAAGTATATATATTCACTCAGAAAGAGTTGAACATGAGATATAAGAGATGGCTGGAATTAATCAAGGATTATGATTGTACAATTCAATACCATCCAGGAAAATCAAATAAGGTGGTTGATGTTTTGAGTCGAAAAAGTAATGCTTCATTAGCAATGTTGCGTTTGGAACGTGATCCTTTGGTTAAGGATTTGATGAACTTTGGCATAGAAGTTGTTGGTACAGGATGTTCTTCTGTTTTGTTTCAGGTATCAGTGAAATCCTCTCTATCAGACAGAATCAAGCAAGTACAGAATCAATACAGTGAGTTGCAGAAAAAGGTAGAGCTGGTTCAGAAAGGTAAGTTTTCTGATTTCAACATTGATAATGATTGTGTTTTGAGATTTGGGAAGTGATTGTGTGTGCCTTGTGATTCATAGTTGAAGAGAGAGTTGTTATGTAAAGCTCATAGTTCTCCATTTTCAGTTCATCCTGGCATTACTAAGATGTATAGAGATCTACGGGAGTATTACTGGTTGGATGGAATGAAAAGAGATATTACTGATTTTACATTGAAGTGTTTGACTTGTCAAAAGGTTAAAGTAGAGTGGATGTTACTGAAAGGGATGCTTCCGCCTTTACCGGTGCAAGAGTGGAAATGGGAAAATATATCCATGGACTTCGTTGTGGGATTGCCGAAGACCCCTCGAGGTAATAATGCAATCTGGGTTATTGTTGATCGTTTGACTAAATCTGCTCATTTCCTTTCTATACGAGATAATTTTTCCCTTGATCAACTTTCCCATTTGTATCTTAAAGAGATAGTCAGGTAACATGGAGTTCCATTTCCATTGTATCTGACCGTGATCCCAGGTTCACTTCTAACTTTTGGAAAGGCCTTCATAAGTCGTTGGGTACTGAATTAAATTTTAGTACAGCTTTTCATCCTCAATCAGATGGGTAGTCAGAACGAACAATTCAGACCATGGAGGATATGCTACGAGCATGTTAGATGGATTATCATGGAAGTTGGGACCAACATCTTTCATTGGTTGAACTTTCATATAATAACTGTTTTTATTCCAGTATACAGATGGCACCATTTGAGGCATTATATGGGAAGCAGTGTCCAACTCCTGTATTTTGTGATGAAGTGGGTGAAAGGAAGCTAATGGGACCAGAATTGGTAAAAGAGATGGCAGAAAAAGGTCAGTTGATTCAGAAACACATGAGAATAGCTCAGAGCAAGATGAAGAGTTATGCAGACAACAAGAAGGAGGATCTATCTTTTGAGGTAGGAGATCATGTTTTCCTCAAAGTCTCACCATGGAAAAGTGTGATGTGATTTGGTAAGAAAGTAAAGATGAGTCCAAGGTTCATTGGACCATAAAAAATTATGGAGAGAGTTGGATCAGTTGCATACCTGGTGGCTTTACCTCCGAGTTTATCTCAGGTACATAATGTTTTTCATGTTTCGATGCTGAGAAAGTACATGCCGGATCCAATTCATGATTTGAGTCTAGAGGTAGTTCAGCTGGAAGAGAACCAATCATATGAGGAACAGCCGGTCCAGATTCTTGACCACAGGGAGCAAGTGTTACTGAATAAGGTGATTAATCAGGTAAAGGTTTTGTGGAAAAACCAATGATGGAAGAGACAACATGGGAATCTAAAAATGCAATGAGGGATAAGTACCCCCATTTATTCGATAAGTAAATAAATTGTGGGGACACCGTTTTCTAAAGGGGGGAAGTATGTAACATCCAATGTAAGTAATGAATAATAGATATTTTTATCTATGCCTATTAATGAATTAGATAGTGTTTTAGATGCTTAAAATGAAATTAAATCCAATCTTAAGCATGGAATACACTAATAAATTTAAAAGATTGTTTTACTATATTTTAATGGAAAACCATTTTTAAATCTATCTTTTGACAATTTTATAAGCTATGTATGTCAAAATAAAATTATTATTTATGATTGGGACATCAAAATTTACGTTGTGTCAATTTTTGGTATTTTTTTGATAAAGTTCATTTTTTAATTAATAGTGGAAAATGTTGTATTTTAATTCAAAACCTCTTTTTAATATAATTTATTTTTATGATTTGATTATCTTTTGAATTTGTTTTAAAGTGAAATTAGAAAATATTTTTACCATTTAATCTAATGGTGGTCATTGGAATCAATTTCACTTTGAGATTGGACTTAAACTAGTGTCAAACCTTTGATACTTATTGTTTCATAAAAACACGCAATTTGTCATGACAGCAGGAATTAATTATTAAATTAATTAATGCATCTTACATGTTGTGAATTTTGTAAAGTAGACAACATTTTTTAATTCAGAATATCAAATATAGCTTAGGGTGAATTTTTGGAATTTTTCTGAAAAACTTCAATTTTTGATGAATAGTGAAATCACTAACTGGTAGTTAAAGAAAATGATTTTTCGTTTAAATGAAACATCGCCACTTCTGTGATTTGATTTTCAAAAATCCGACATACATGGTTGTCATTAAGATTTAAAATGTGGTTCAATGAGATTAAAATAATTTTTTGGTGAATAGTAACTTTTAAGTTCATAATCGCGATTAGAGATAATTAGTGTAGTTTAAGGTAAAAATAATGTTTTAATAATATGAGATGAGCTTGAAACATGTCCTACCTCATTGGATGTGTGATGGGCGACCAAGACAATCTATGGGTAAACTTGGGAACCCCATGGAGCCACTTTGGTTGGTAAATGACATAAATAACTTTTTATTTAATGTTAAAGTAAAAATGACACAAACATGAGTTATTTTACTAAAAAATATTTTACATGGGGTTATAAAAGTTAGATTTTTGATTATAAATAGTCTTTGGAAATCCAAAACGATCTCCTACATCATAGTATTTTTATTATAATTTTTAAACTTTAAATAAATTAAATTATTCATGACATCATGATGATGCAACGATTACCTCATTAATATAGGATTTAAATAAAATGAAATGATAATGTAAAATATATGACCTACACATGTCCAAAACCTATTGGATGGTTGGATTTCGAACCATTATCACCTTACCCTCTAATTATATCAATGTTTGACCTTTTCAATCTGAAACTCATTTTAAAATAAAGTAACATTTCTTTACTTTCCAAGAGTGCCCCTCTTCTCCTCTTATAAAAGGCCCCCACCTCTACCTCCTTACCCACACTTCCAAAGCCTTTGGCTCAAGAAACCCCTTCCCATTTTGTCTCTCCACATACCGCTATTACTCCTTGAAGCCTAACATTGGGCAGAAGTCTTCCCAAGGAATCTTTTGTTCTCAAATCAAAGGGAGTTACTCAATTTTAAGGTAATGTCTTCACTTGAGTTCTTTTGTATTATTTTGCTTCTCCAACCCAGTAAACTATTTTTATTCATTTCTTTTGTAACAACCCTAGTATCTTCAATATACTAGGATGTTGTTATAATAAGGATTCGAGATACACCTACACACACCTACATCTAATGGTTAAAGAACATACTGTTTCCAGGGATGGGGAATTTCTGCCTCCCGAAACGATGATTGATCAATATTCTATTAACACCTTCAAAGGTGGCCATTAAGATGAAACTATATTTATATATGATATATGATATGTTTATTTTTTCCTTAATCTTCTGTATTTTTCATTTTGGGCATACCTTTATGGATTCCATTATGGGTAAACACGATATCTTCATCTAAGGAAGTGCGAACTACCGCCCTCTCAAAGTGATTTGATTCATTAATACTATATGTGGGACGTATAAAGGATGAAGTTATGATATTATATATGATATTACACTATAATTATAATATACCTTTATATAATTATGATTCCATTCTATAAAATACGAAATATAAATGAATGTAGCATTCATGCGTACGTACGGCTTACCATCTCCATTAACGGTGCATTTCATTTCATACCTCTAAATGATTATGTAATATTATAAATGCATGTATATACTGGATATATATGACATATATTATATGAAAATCATGAATACCATTATGGATATAATGGATACATGAAAAACATGTAATTATAAAGGGTTTATTTTTGACTCAAGTACCAATGATCGTTAAAACGACCGTTATTAACATAAATAATTGAATAGAGTTCATGACATGGCAATTAGTGATATAAAAGGAATAATGCACTTTAAGAAGGTTCATAAACAAGTAGAAATTAACTCAAGTTTATTATTCAGGAGATTAAAGAACAATCGAGTTAAGTCGGACCCGAGGTATGGGCCTTCGTCTCAATCTCCTTTTAGTGAGGCATATTTTGTTTTATACACAACCTTCTTTTATATGGTGTATAAACCCCTTTTAATTTTACATTTATTCCAAAGGAATATTTTTTATACAAAGAGTTTACTAAACGGCAAAAGGGAATGTTTTTGTCGTACGTATGCGGCGACAACGACTTCTCCGCCGCCATGACCATTATTTGAATTTCGGCTTCCTCTACAAGCCATACCTTCATTTTAAAAGAAAAATAAATACCATGTTTTAATTTTCTTTTATTTTGGTATTGAAAATTGTTTTTATAATGTTTTTATATCAATGTGTTGTATTGATATCTTGTGATTGAAAGGTGGAAATGTTATTTTTCCTTTATGCATGTCTTATGTGATATGATTATGTTGTGGTTCTTGGGAATTATTATGAAGACAGGTGGTTCTGTGATAAAATAAGGGCAGGTGAGCACGATATAGCTCTCCAATGCCTTGGGTAACATGAAGGAGTGAAACGTTAAGGTTTCTCCGAAGAGATTTTGGGAATATACTGTGATGGGTATTCCAAAGGTAACAAATAGGGTTACTCTCTACATATGAATGTTATGAATACCTTAAGTTACCTCTATGTCTTATGATTTCTATGATTTATTCACGATTTGATGAGGTATTCTAATGGGCTTATGTTGTATGGGAAAAGTATGATTTCATTCTTATGTATATATGAACTCATGTTTCCTTTCCATTATTTTATAACCCATACTGAGCTTTTTATTCTCATCCCAAGTTTTTTTCAAATGCTTTTCACAGGTCAAGGTAACGGTACATGATATGATGACAGTGTCAAGGAAGTTTCAAGAAAGAATCCATGTTTTATTTTAAATATGTTCCGTTGATGGAAAAAAATGAATACTATCTTTATGTAACTACTTTTTTTAAATATGGAATGCAATGCAAGTTTTATGATCTAATTCACTAAAATTCTAAACCTAAAAAGATCCTCAATGTGTAATATTGTAATAACTCATGATTATGTAAGGTTTCAGTCTGGGGAATTATAAATAATATATCAACACAGACTTATTGAATGAATTTTTCCCATATAAAATATGGCTTATATTATTTTTTTCATCAAAATTATTTTTCCATAATAATGAATTGTGCATTATTTTAAGAGTGACTGTTTTGTTTTGACAAATATATTCTCATTGGTCAATTTTGACCATTGGTCAATATGTCTATTGGAAACAATACTTGTAATAATTTTTTTAATTTTATGAATTGTTTTTATACATTGAAATGATAAAGGATAAATAATTCAAAAAATAGAAATGATATCCTCAACAAAAACATTTGTTCCATTGGAATTCTGTTAGTTTGAACATGGGAGGGAGGTAGATTCACATGACTTCACTCTTGACCAAGACCAATTCAAGCTTCTAAATGCGAATCTTCAATGAAATCTCCTACATAATAAGTTCATGTTAATGGTTATTTCCACTAAGGAAATGATAGTCGAGAGGCCCCATGAATATGTCACCATTGAAAATCTTACCCTTAAATTGAATATTGTTATAAGGGGTTATTAATTGAGGACCAATTTACGGAATTATTAATTTCATTGTAAAAATAAAATTTTCATTATATCAATTTCATTACAAGAATAATTTTGCTTAATAAAAAATTGATGGAATTTTATAAATTGTTTTTTTTCATATTTAAATTGAAAATTTTAGAAATGATTTAATTTTTTAAATAAACACTGGTATTATTAATTTTTTTTGAATTTTAGGCTATAGTATTAAATAACTAATTATTAAATATAAATGATGAAACAATTTTAATTTTTCAAGAGCCATAAATTTCTCTATAAATTTTCATTCCGAAATTATTTTTAATAAACATGAATTTTTATATTTAAAAGATAAAATATCCATATTAATATAATAACTACTAAAAAATAAATATCATTTTTTAAATCACAATATTTAAAATAGTTTATGGTGAATCAATGAGAGTTTCTAAAATACATATTTGTTTGTAAATAGTAAAAAACATATTTGGTGTATCATGGTATGTTTAATGACTTCATAATTAATTCATAATAATATAATAAATAAATAACCACATTTAAAGACATAAAATGTACAATCGTATGAATATACATTATTTTAATAAATTTTTATCAATTTAAAAATATATAATTATACTTCTAAATTCTTAAATGGAATTATTATCATAAACAAATGTTATTATGTTAAAATGTTATATTTCTGGACAAATTAATTTATATAAATTTATTTTAAAAATAATTTTTTATAAAAAAATTAAAATGTGTCTCATGAATAAAATACTATGGGAAAATATCATGGTAAATTATATGGTATTTTATTTTCCACTACATATGTGTCAATGTCCTTTATATATAAATTTATAAATAATTTCTCCAATACTACTTTAAATACCCACCCATTTCTCTATTTACCTTCACTCACAATTAATTCACCAGGAATATATTTTATTATTATATCACATGGTGTCCACTATGTTCCAAATACTCTTATTTTATGATTCACTATTTAACGTAAGTAAAAAACTCAACTTCTCTTTTCCATTTGGGTCTCCTCTTTATGTTGTATGTATATAAATTTCATAACCATGTTCGGATACCAAATTTATTTTATTAGATTACTATATTAATAGTATTTTATTAATGGGAGACCAATGTACCATCTCTTTTTACCCCTATCTAAAATTGGGTTTTACACCAATTATTATATAGATCATACTTCTCAAATTTCCTCTCATCTCCTCATGAAATTCCATTTTATTATCTTTATCTGAACACCCAAAAATGATTCATTTCTAGTTGAATTCCATAGAATGTAAAAAATAATTATTTTATTTTATATTTATAAACATAAAACCATCATTCCATTCTATTCGGTTATAAATGACATATTGATATTGTACTTAAACACCTTATAAAACACCATTTTTTCCATATAGAATTTGTTAATTTTATTCTCCATATGTTATTTATGAAATGTTTTTTTATTATATAGGTGACTCGCAAAAATTGATAAAATAATGGTGGTCATTGATAGTTCCCTAACTCATAGGGTAATGAATTCAGTCTTTAGATATGTCATGTCATCTCATCACTTGGTGAATAACCATGGTAACGTTTTTGACACCTTAGTGACAAACCATAGTAATATGATTATGAATATTTCATTTAAATGTTGTATAACAATTTTTTTCATTAATGATAAATTTATTTTTATATTCCCACATTTCATTATATCGTAATTTATTGACATTCCACAAATTTTTATTGATATTTCTCAAGATCACTTGTGATCTATTTCACAAGACTTTCCTTATTGGGACATATGCTCATGAATTCCATTGGGTTAAGTACCTACGTAATGAGATTCATCAAATGTAAATATTTTATACCTTTGAAAAATAATTGCAATTGGATTATATAATAATTTAATTTTTTCATGTATTATGTACCTCTAATCCCAGAAACTAAACATTATAAATTCTGTATTTTTACAATGTAATTAAATGTTATGTAATAAAAAGTTGGCATTCCATATAACCTCACGTGATACTAATCCAAATTATATTATATCCCATTAAATCATCCTCTAATACAAAAATTTCATGACCCCTTCCACATATTTTTACCCCTCCTAAGACATAAATGAGAAAAAACACATGGTGACATCCCATGCCACACATCCAATAGTCTATAGGATGGATTCTATCACCATTGGATTAATGAATATTTTAATTGGTGGAATTACCCCATATAAAAAAATTTGGGATGGGGATATAAGAAATATATTCCCATAATTAACTTCTTGAATTTCAATTCCATGATATCCCATGTGAATACATGCACTAACATACAATACAATAATAACTGAAACAAAAAAAACGGGTACCCAAGAGTTAGAGATGGTAGATAACCCCAAAACCAAATAGATCCTAATGAAAAAGAGTGCATAATATCAATCCATCTATATATGGGAAAAAATTTAATATATATATGTATGGTGAGAATAAAATTACACTCAATCAAATCCTCCATTGAGCCACTTGTGCAAAATGTAATTCATTAATTCTAAAGAATAGTAATCAATAGTGAAAATATCTCATCACCTAACATGGTATAAAATGATCCCAGCCTCAATATGGATATCTATCACCATGTATTGCATCAAAATGGGAATATAAAATAATAATTAAAAATTAATTCTACCCCACTACACCTTCCACACTGGTTTTCTGCACTTCCCTAATGTGGCATGTCCTGAACCATATATATCTATATTAATTCAACCTATAAACACCTTGGATATGTATCACAACATTATTATCATGAAACACATCATCACATATTCGAATATAACATCTCTAAACATAGTAAACAAGTAGTATCTAATATCCACCATAACCCATATAACGTGTATCGTAGATTTGGTTCTATATCTCAATCTATCACATCCCATACACTGAGTTTGTATATAAATCTATCAATTACTATAGACATCATACATGTAATAACTCAATGGATACAATATCTTGATATACGTGTGTGTGAAATTACCAAAATCCATTTCAATACTCTATAGACATATTGTAAACTCACCTTTGTGCATACAATCACATGTAACTAGAAAGAGAAGATGGTTGGGCCAGATGGTGTATATAGTTATACATACCCCCATTAGGGAATTGGGGTCAAACACCATCATAATGCCTGATGGGTGTTAGTTGAACCAACTGAAATGGATGTGATACCATATGAAATCAATTAATATACATTATTTTATATTTTTCTAAACCATACATTAGGTTTAAGCTACTATTATTTTCAATTTCATCTAACCTCACACAGTATCTAGGTTTCCACTTCTAAGACCATATATTATATATAAACTCATGAAATCTAAAGACATACATTAGTTAATTTATTAACTTCAATAATTTCCTTTTAAAAATTAATATATTTTCCATCAAATATCCCAAAATAGTTTTTATGAAATTATACAAACCAATATTGTTGATTCCATTTTGTGCAGGAATAATATAATCAGTTTTCATAATTTCACAAGCTTAACATTATTCTAGCATTTTCATTATATTAATATCAACATAATGGTTTTGAAATTATTTTATTCATTATTAGAATCAATAGATAATACATGTAATATATAAAATCATCCAATTACATTAAAAAATATGTTTAATGGAACAAAAATGGTACCAATACCAAATGTTTTAGTTAATGGAATGAAGATAAAGTAAAAAACGGGACCTTTTTTCATTAAACAGAATTATTTCATGCATGCATCCATATAACACCCTTTCCCCTTCACATTGGATTGGGCATAAAGTGAGATATTATATGGCCTTAAGAAATATCCCTAGGGCCTCAAAGGCAAGAAATAAATGTCGAAGGATTTCTACAATTTTGGGTAGAATATCCCCTATATGAATAAATAATCTAACCAGATATTCCATAACCTAACAAACCTCTATATGATTCATGATAACAATTAAATATGAATAAAAATATCATTTATCAAAATCATACTAAAATCATGTAACACATCATAATATAATAATATCAATGTAAACTAGAAAAGGCAATCTAATAAAACTAAAAGAAAACTGGAATAATTCATGCTCCACAAGCTTCATGATCCAAGTTCCCCAAACATCACAATTATTATGAATTAGCTCATAAAATGTGTGATATGTTACCTTTTCCCATGTATTAGTATATGATAAATAAAAAATCAACAAATTTAAAAAGTATATGTGTGAACTAAAAACAAATTTGGTTTTTCCCAATGAATTCCCATGTCATGCCACTATGACTGAAATTTAAGAAAAATTTATATATATTTTTTATCCAAAATTTTTTTAATGAAAATTAATAAATATAAATACGTTCTATATCAACCAGATTCTCCAAAAAAATCCAATTTTTCAATGAATGAAACAAAATAATTATTTAAAATCATTTCAATAGTTTAATTTTTGGAATATCCAAACCATTAAAATTATCTTCATAACTAACCATGCACACAACATTATGAATGTTCCATACTCATGAGTGGTATCTCTATTATCCACCTAGTAATTATAAGTTAATTATAACTCATATTCATTAAACCAGTGACATCAAGAACAATTAAAGTTTTTAGCCTAGATTTGTAAATGAAATATCAGCACACTAACACTATGTATGCCCAAAAACCATTTGAATCCAAACATGCCAAAAAAATTCAATAATTATTTTTGTCGAAAACCATTTTCTAACTATCTATTTCAAATATACATATATCTATATTATAAAAACAATATTTTAAAATCAATAACCCAAAATTACATTTCACATCAAATTATCGCAATTCCATAATTTCACCAAAAATCAATAAACGCCACTAAATAGGATTTATATGATTCTTTTCTCACAAAATTTATAAGAAATTAATTGGAATTAAATATGTTTAAAATTAAGCCAATCATTTCTAAAAACAAAGAGTTGGAGGGAAGACACCTACATTAAGTGTTTTGGTGAAAACAATAAATGACATGAAAAATGTCATATAACCCGGTCTAATCTCAACAAAATCACCTTTGATATCAACCACTATCAGTAAAAAAATACCTACATTATTGGAATACAAACCAATAGATATAAAAAATTGTTATAGATCTATGAATCCATGAGATATAGGGAAGTAGATCATAGGAAATAATCAATATCAACAAATAATGATCACATACCATATGAGTCTAGCTTCAAGTCAAAAAAAATAATCCTTCAGATCACCTTCAGGTGGACGATTGAACCCTCATTGTAATTTGAGAGATAAAAAACTAGTGTTTTGTTTGTTTGGTGAAAAGGAGGGGTTAATACAAGGACACATCCAAGAGTCACATTTTAAGGATAATTATTTAACTATGAATGGTTTAGTCACACTATTAATAAAATTATACACTAACTATGCATTTTCAACTACCTTATGTATGAACCATGGATTAACATATCACATGGTCCCCAAAATATGCACAAACCATGCTGAAGCAACTACCTTAAAAAGACCAAATCCAATTTTCAAATCACATAGTTTCTCTAAAGTGGATGCATGTTTTGGGGAATTATCTACTACCATGATGCTTCCCTTTTACCCATGTCTCACTATAGACATTTTTTCCATTAGTTTTGTGGTTTTCACAAATTTTTTCACCACCTATATACCTGTATAAAAATATAAAAAACACTTATATGTTCTATAAAAATCTCCCAAACCTCACCCTTGTACATTTTAGATATAAAAATCATAATGAATGTTTTACATACTAGAAATAGGTGGTTCTACATTCTCCCCACAATTGTTCTATCATACCTTATAATTTAAAAAATACGATGTTTCACTCAAAGACATATAGTCATTATTATTTAATTTCCTCCCCCCATATCCATGTATCATTTTTAATCTAATAATGTTCACACAAAACAATCAGTATTCTGATTATTTTTCAATGAAATACTTTCTCTGGCCAATCCACAATCTGCACTAGGATATGTATCAACGAAGAATCTTAGTCTTGGTAAACATGGTCAAATATATTGTCATGGTCACAGTTAGAAAGATACATTTTATTTTGAGATATGTGAAACACACTTTGAACTATTCTAAACCATGTTGGTAATTCTAAAAAATATTAAACCCCCCCAACCCATTCTAGTATCTCAAATGTTCATATGTAACGAGGAGATAACATTACGTGCTTCTAAAAATGATGTTTTCTAAGTCGTTGAGATAAACTCAAAAACTCATGATCACTCATGATGAATAAAAATAACCTTATTTAATGATACACATAATATTTGTGATGAATATTGGCATTCTTTTTATATTTACTAATAAACTGAATCATCTCCATTTTTTGGACAATGTTGTGCTAAACTAGTGATTACACACATGTTTCCACCCAATAATGTGATGAACCTAAAAGATTATGATAAAATGATATGAATGGAGAGATATGTATTGATACATGATATTTATTGTTATATGATAAATACTAGAATGTTACATTATATTCTTACAAGACACCAAAATCCATTACACAATAATGGAACATATCTTTCAATGATTGTATTGTGCTTTCAGATTCTCCATCCATGTAATAATGATACACCACAATCATAGTCAATTGTGTCCAAAGGTATTTTTATATATATTTAATGAAAATAGACATAATCCATGTATATCATTCTAATATAATGGAAACAAGTATTTCATATCTATTTCCCACATCATGGATATAGATTATGGATTGATCCCCTGTCGTATGGGTTTCACGAATAGGTATAAACAGCGATGGCATGGTATGATTATTCACTATTAACCATATCTCATCATGTTTAAGATCCATTTTAGGGAGACTAGTAACTACATCCATACCTATTTCCTCCTATTTACTAATAGAAATATGTAATGATAATAATTTACCTTTTGGTCGCTGATAATCTTCCTTACCTTTCGGATATGTTAATCATTCTAAAATTAACTCAGGCACCATCCTTTTAATGTTGATCTACTAATACTATTGTTTCAATGATTTATAAATATTTTTTTATTATTTTATGAAAATATAATCTATAATAGTGGTAAGAATGGAGATGTATTTTCTAACAATCCATATATTCAACCATCTGATTTCAAAAAAACAACACTAAAATCTCATCTAGATTTCATACCACAATTACCTCCCTAATATCCAGTTTGGAACTAAAAGTCACACATTCTGCATGAGATGAATGTGCCTTATTGACCATCATCACCAAATTAGAAACAATTGTTACTAGAAATCACATTGTTCTTCGCATTCCACATGTATTATTGTAGGATCGACATTAGTTACCAGTAATTTGAATCTTCTTTTTCTAACTATTTTTACAAATTTCATCATAATGAATTAGGAACAAGATAAAATTTTCTTGGTGTATAAATCAATTCAAATCCAAAATTTAGTAATACTCCATCTATATACATTTCCAATGATTGAAATCTCTTTATGATAAAATATATTTCAAGATTTTTTGTTTATTAATCACTATTAATTTCACCACAATGACATAATGACACAAAATCTTCAAGAAATGGATGACTGCATCTAACTACAAATCTTGTGTTGTGTAGTTTTTATCTTGAATCCTCAAATTCCTTGATCAACAAAAAACTACATGGTCTCCTTGCATGAGAACACACCCCAACACAGATCGTAAAGCATTAAAACAGAACGTATACCATTTTATTATTTTTCAAAATATCATGATATCTAAAGATGTATGTTGGACATTCAGTTCTTGCAATGATTTATAGAATTCCTATTTCAATTTGAAATTAAGAAAAAATTCAATTATTTCATGTGATAGGATAGACCTGAAAAATCATCAAAAAATCATCAGTGGTAATTTTATGACTATGAAAACACCATATCTCAATATCATTTTCGGTTGTTTTGACGATATAATAGTTTATATCTTCTCTTGATCAATGAAAACAAATAATTTAGATATTTCATGAAAAGTAAATCATACATATTGTGTCAAGAAATCAAACATTCATAAGATGGTATAGAAAATTCATTTTCTCTATATTTTGAACATTGTCTCTATCTATTATCTGGGGTCTTCCATTTCCCTTGAATACACTGAAATGTCATCGACAAACACTAAAACCATTGATCATTGATTTTATTGAATTATAAAATTCATTAATTCCATAATGTCTGATGTGGTATTCATATGACCAAATGTAATTATCACATACTCATAATGATCATATCTTCTACTAATTTCATTTTTTAGGAAATCCCAATTCTGAAATTGATATCAGTGACATACTAATCCAAAATCTATCTTATAGTATCAATAAACATTCTATAATTGACCAAATTGATCATCACTGAATGAAATTTAAAACCTATAATATATGATATCTTTTTTATGTATACTAAAATCCACACACATCTTCAGTGTTAAATTTTATTTCATTACAAACAGGACTGGTACTTCGCACAAAGATGTTAATCGCCAAATGAACCCTTTGACTTCTAGATCTTGAAAATAAAATTCCAACTCAATAAATTATAATGTTGTAATTCAATAATAATTAATTGATACTGAACTGGTATCCAGAAAGAGATCTAATGTAAACTAATCTTCCCTTTCCGGTGTAAACCCAGATTAATTATCTGGAAAAAAAAACAAAAAATGATCCACCGATGACTAATACAATATATCCATGATTTCATTAACTGATTAAAATTTTAACACTACCAACTTGTAAGCTATTTCTCCAACTATTGGGGGTGACAATCTCGATGTACATTCATTTACTCGTCTTTCCCCTTAAATTGGAATTTCAATGCCAGCCTCCATTAAAAAAATAACTGTTCTACTATTACATTTGATGTGAGATATGAAGATTGTGAACCTATCCATTCATAAGACTAAATACTAGAAATCCATCATCAACATAGAGAAATCCAATTTCAACACAGCTCCACCCATGGTGATAGAACATGATCTATGCAGAAAATATTTAAATTATCATTATCTAAGATGTGTTTAATGTTTTATCACATAGGGAATAATATCAATATTTAAAATCAGTAAATTATAAGACTAAGAAGAATTTTTGAATGTGATGTACCAGAATCAAACTGCAATTGCATAGGTATAGTATTCAAATAAATTATAAGTCTCACTATAGATGGTTCATCCTCATCATTCACAATCCCTATCTCAGCTCAACAAAATTTCTATGTCACTAGACACTATTATTTGTTTCCGTAATGATATTTCTCTTGAAGAGGAGTCATGTTATTCCATGAAACACCATTTATAGCTTTGGTCTATTGATTATATAAATTCTACTATCATCACCATGTCGAAGACTACAACACCTACAATAACAAATATGTGTCTGATGCACCTGACATTAGAGCACTATGATAATATAATTTAATATGTACCATCTTTTTGCAATTGTTTCAATCCCTTGATTATTGCATACACTATCACTTTATGTGGTTGATATAACATTGTTAGACACATAACTCTATTTTCTAGGTTATCTGAGAAAGAATCACTGATAAAACAAATTTATTTTGATTCACACTCTTACATTGGAATTAGGTGCCCCACATCCTTATGAGCCTTGTATTATTGTTCCTAATAGTTCACATGGATATCAACATACATCATCCAACCATATATACTTATATGTCATATTCAATCATTATCTATATGATCACTATATATATATATAATATTTTATATAGGGAACAAATATCATCACGAGAATATCTTCCCTTATTCGCAATTTAGTTATTTCTTCTATCAAGGATTCACTAGATGGATTCTCAGGTTCAATGAATAATAAATTCATAAATATAAATTCATACACAATGATAGAGATATTTTCTTACTTCAAGATGAAGAATTCAATCGTCCATTGAATCATGAATATGTGAGGAAATAATTTTTTGTTTAATTATTCCTCAAAATAATCCAATAATAGGCCTTGATCCACATTGGACTTCATTTATATATCCCACTACTGGCATGGAATATCATCTTGCTTATATATCAGCAACATGAATTTTAGCTCCACAGGTTTGATAATGAATTCAAAGATAAAATTCATCATATTTCACCACACCAATAAACATTCAAGATTATAATAACCCCATAAGATTAGTGGAATTTGAATTTATAACTATATGGAATGGTCCACATACATTTCATGCACATCCATCTCGTTTATTGTTTCCTGAGTCAGAAATGTATATATGATATAATGAACTAGATGATGGTTCACATGTGGCTCGGGTATAACCACATTCTCCATAGCTTTTTTGATTTATTTCAATTGTCCCTTCTAGGTACCATTTCATATATGGAAATCAAACACCATAAGTCTCACTCTTTAGAAACAAAAGGATTATCATTTCAAATTCTATCTCTTCAACTATTACAACATAGATTTCAAAAAATCAACCTTATTCATGTTATTTTTTTTCAAAATATATACTTTCTATTGAAAATAAAACTATTCATAAATATCCACATCAATTATGTTCTTTAAAAAAATCATATTAAAACAATATTAAAATTTTATAAAACAAACTTTTTTGAATGAAAACATCAATCATTTCTCAATATGATGTATGTAATCTACGTGGGGCGTCATTCCTCTAATGCATTTCATCTTCTTCTCATTAGCTAAACCCATGGAAAAAATATTTCTGAATCCTATAAGCGTCCTCTAAACACTTATGTAACCAAACACTACTAACATGAAGTTCAATGGAAAATGATAGCAACATCTTTTTATGTAATACATTTCTTGTACCAACAATCCAACTCTTTTATATGATACCAACTGAATGAATATACAATAAAAAATTAAAGTCAAGGAACAAGAATGTGGATGACTACTTATTCATCAATGATGGACTGTGATGTTACCACGTATCTCAACTTGGATTTTGGACCTAACAAAACCAATACCATTTGTAATGTTCCTCCCCCTTTTTATACGCTTGAGTAGGCAGTGAGATGTTACATGGTCTTAAGTGACATCTGAATGATTCAAAATGGTATAAATAAATGACAAAGGGCTTCAATACCTGTGAGGGATCATTTTCTGTATAAGAATAATAAACTATCAAGATAATCTAGAGACCAAAAACCATAATATGATTAATGATAACAATGAAGAAAAATTATAAAATTTCATTTTTAAAAAATATACTAAAATCGAGTATCGTAATTGAGGCGTGTATTATCAATGTAAATAGCTGATGAAAAACTAATAAAACTCCATGAAAAGAACAAGACTCCATAGTCCACTGGAAATAAGTTACAACATCAATAAGTAGACCATTTATCATGATGTACTGCTTTAGTTGTATGTTGTGTTGACTTTTCCCAAGTCACGGTAGGTGATATGTACTGAGGCATCAATGTGCCAATATATTAGTGAGTACTAAATATCAGTAGGTTTTTCCTAATGAAATCCCTACTCATGAAAATAATAATGAAATGTTAGAATAATTTAAATAATATTGTTTATATAAAACAATTTCATAAATATTTTATCAATATTTAATGAAATTAAATATCAATGAATTTAAAAAAAATCCAATTTTCAAAGTAATAATCCGAATAATAATTTACTACTCTCACTTATTATATTTTTTGAATAACCAATCCATTCAATATATCTATACAACCAGACATGTGTGATTCATTATGAAAATTCCATACTCTTTAGTGACATCTCATCGATTTATAATTTCATCACAATATAATTATATCCCATGTTCAATTTTACCGTTAATACTGAGTAGAGATTCACATTTCAATAAAGACTCATAAATTCAATATGAACACACACGCCAAGTATGATAAAAGAACATGGAAATCCAAATAATACAAAATAAATTTCACTAAATGTAACACCCCATGATTTCATAGTACGATATATTTTAAAAATAATTCAATAACATACACTACATGCAACACTGAGTTAAATGGCACCACGACTTACCAAACTAGCCTTTCAAAAGTTGTTATGAATATTATTAACTGAATTTTGAACTTTATATAATCCTTATAATTTTAGAATCTATATTATGTGTTTATTATACACAATGTAAAAAACTAATATATTTTTTAGATAAAGGATGCATTTTTAAAAAATTGGAATTTTACAACCTTTTAATGGATAACCCTTTTTAAATCCAATATTTGAAACTTTTATATATTAAATTTGACAAAATAAACTTCTTCATTAGAATTGGGATATAAGAATTTAGATTCAATAAATAATTCGTGATTTTCTAATAAATTTCATATTTGGGTGAGTAGTGAAAAATACTATATTTTAACTGAAAACAACTTTTTTAATCAAAATAATTTATAGTTTTCAACTATATACAGTAATGTTTTTGAATTATAATTATATTATATTTTTAACATTTAAACCAATTTTGGCCATTGGAAATAATTTCCCTTTCAAATTGGATATAAACAACTGTCAATCTATTGATAGTTATTGTTTCTTATAAAAACATGTTTTGTTTTGACAACGGGAATTAAATTCAAATTAAAAAATTAAAAATCTATGGTTTTAATTTGGTAAAATAGACATCATTTTTGGAATTGGAATATCAAAATTATCCTCGGGTGAATTTTTGGTATCATTATGAAAACGTTCAATTTTTTATGAGTAGTGAAAAAAACACTAAGTTATTGTTTAAAACTGGATTTTTATTTAAATAATAATTTATTTTATTTAAATTTATTTTAGGTCGAAATAGATAAATAATAGTTATAGAAATTCAAATTAATTCGTTGCTTTAAATTTAAAATAATTTTAGATATATAAAAATTTTATTGAACTTTTTCACCGTCTTTTACCCACCTCCTAGGAGAATTTGTAAATTCATATAAAAATTATTTTTACAACTTCTGTGAGTTGAATTTTAAAAATTCGGTAGACGTGGTTAATATAAAGGTGTAAAATGTGGTTCAATAAGATAAAAATAATTTTTGGTGAATAGTAAATTTTTACATTTATTTACCACGGTAAAAATTAAATACGGTAATTAAGGGTAAAAATGATATTATTATTACCCTAACAATTATCTTAATTCTATTGGACAAGTGTATCTCGACTAAAAATTACATTAGGAATAAAATATTATCATTTAGGTCCAACTGGATTAGATTAGGACATTTATTATTATTTAATTTTAAGAAGAGTTAAAAGTGTTAAAGTAAATCTTTATTAATTAAAAAAATTTTAATATTGGATTATACATATTATAAATTCAACTATAAATATTCATTAGAAATATAAAACTATTAAATATATCATGGTGTTTTATATATAATTTTTAGACATTAAGTAAAAAAAATTTAATGACACAATGATAATGTGGTAATTACCTTATTAATGAAAGAATCAAATAAATGGTATTATAAATATTTAAATAAATATAATTTCAAAGTTATTATGACATACACGAATATTATAGGTGACTATGAAATGTTATGGTTAATTCTTTGTATCTTGTTAGAAGTAATCAGGTTGTTATGACTTTCACAAAAACAAAATACCAAATAGTGTCAAAATTGACATAATTTAATATTTAAAAGAAATACTATATTATTGGCTGATATAATGTTCCTAAAAATGTAAGGTTCTGCAAAAGGGATTTAATAATATTATATATGTCATTAATGATCCACTTTAGGTTCTCTTGGATGTTTATATTATGTTTATTAACCATATAGAGTAAGAATACAAGAAGACTCATTAAAAGTTAAAGTATCTTACAAAGAGTTAAATCTAAATGATAAGGTTAAAATGGTAACATAAACTATTATAAAACCTATTGGTTGAGAGGATTTCGACCCATAACTACCTAAGGATCGAAATAAATTTATTTTGAACCATTATAAACTGAGTATGATTGTATAATAAATTAGTACTTTAATCTTTTCCTAAAGTGCCCCTCACAACTCTTATAAAAGGGCACCCCCCTTCTCATTAATTCACACCTCCAAATCCATTTGGATCAGCCAAACCCTGCCCAAATATCCTCCCAACTTCCCTTAATTAAACATAGAGGACTTATTTTGATCAGGTAGCCAAACTAAAGAGCCCTTTTGATCAAATCAAAAGTAAGAACCCGAAGAAGAGGTAATGATTTCACCACCCTCTTTCAAGTTCCTTACATCTTCCACTTTTTCTTTCATGTTTATTTCCATGATAAACTAATAACTCTAATATATTCTATATAATTTTATATTTTACAATCATATTCATTTTTCTATCCATTTTTATTAATGACATGTAACCATAAGTGCGTACTTATGACTTACCGTCTCCACGTCGTGGTGTAATTGTTATTCAATAAATTATTATTGGGATGTGTATAATAATGATTGTAATTGATGTAAATAAAAAATATTTCATGATAGTGATTATGTATATATGACATACCATCCAATTATATATTATTTTAATATCAAAAGAATTATATTTTCCCTCATGCGTACGTATGGATTTCTGTCTCCAAGACGCGATTAGATTCATTTCCAAGTCCACCATTCATCGATGATTATAAAAATATATTACTAATAAGTGTGTAATATATTACATAATAATGCTACATGATATATATATATATATATATATATATATATTTATTTATTTACATACATATATCTTATTCACTTATTTCCGTTCAATTTAATGAAAATGGAAACAGCGTTTATGCGTAGTATGGACTAGTGTCTCCATAAACTGTGTTTTTCATTTCATATATATTCCTATTATACATATTTATATTATAAATTTACATTATATATAAATCAATTTTTATATTACGTACATATTTAAATCATTATCTAAGTGAGACAATAAAGAGTAACAAGGTAAAACACGTAGGATAAATAAAGAGATTATTACCCGAAATATTTATTCAACATGGAAATTATTATTAATGGGTAGTGTAAACTCATAAATGAATAATGTATGGTATCATAAATAATAATATTATTTTATTTATAATTTAATAACAAACTAAGGTCTTCATACATGAGGTTAAATGTACCCTTGACTAAAATAAAGTGCAAGGTAAGGGTTTTTCATCTCACTTCTTATTTCCGTGAGAATCATGCCATATTGCCACTATTACCTTTTGTGTAGTGTATGTACTGCCCATAATTGTATTCATTGTGTAATAAAATTTAATTTATGTGTATATACATATTCAATGTATGATACATTTTTCATGGGTTGTATGTTTTGTATATTACCAAATTGGTAAGGGTTAATTTATCCATCTCATTATTATCCTAGATTGTTCATGTGAAATTATTTACTGGGAAATTTTTATCATCCATGTATATTTTCCATAAAAATGATTTCAAAATGAATATTTTAAGTATTTTAGAAAGGTAAACTTTATCAAGATAATAATTTAAAATGTTTAAAAGATTTAACCTTCTTAATCTTATTAATTAATGTCCATGTTTTCAAAATGAATATAATGATTTATTTATATGGACATGAATGTTTTGAAATGATAACTCTTTACAAAAGATTAAATGTTGTATGAGACACTTTGATTCAAAAATCCCTTTTAAATTACTTCAGTTATAAATGTGTGACTTTTAATTGATTTTACCAAAAGGATATTTCTCTCAAAAAGTTTTACTCATTATTTTCAACTATGTCAACATCCTTTACTGGATATTATTTTTGATTGAAGTTGATTTATTATAATACAATATTCCATATTATATTGAATGATATATGATGTGTTTGACTGTGGATGTTCTATTTTAATACCATTAATGGTTTATGTTTAATGTATTGACATTTAATATTATTTTTTTAATACGAATGATTATTTTATGTTTCAACAATTCATATGAGGAATGCAGTTGACTTAGTACGTGATGGGTAGAGCCCTCTATAACAACTCGATGCATTGGTAGGTCTAATGAGACAAACTAGTGTCTTAAAACAAGGCCTTGACAAAACTTTTATTTGTAGTCTTGTCATGAGGCCTTGACTATGTGGTAATGATGTCTGGTATTAGGCATTCCCACATTGTGAAATTATTTATTACATGTGATTATTCAACTAGTAGAATATCCATCTACATGTTTATATGGTAATGTTTCATTTATTTTTTCTATATTATGGTCATGTTTATGTTTAAAAGGCTTTTTTTATTATGCATTTTGTCAAAAAAATTTATAGCATCGGCTAAATTATTTCCCCTTACTAAGCATTTGATATCACCCCTTTCTTATGTTTTATTTTACCATGATTCCATTAAGTGTATTATGATTGATATTCATGGATAGGCTAAAGGGATAAATAGAATTCTCAAGGAAATATCTATGCAGTGTTTTATCTTTCAAATTGTAATGTATTGTTAATGTATGTAATCTATTTTCCAAGACAGCTAAACTGATCAGTCCTTCTGGACATGATTCATTGTAATTGTGCCAATTTATTAAAATAATTCACCGGATTTGGGTAATTGGGGTAAGGGCATTATACTTGGTATCATAAGAAATTTAGAAATATCCTTGCAAACGAGATTTAGATAAACTATGATTAGATCACATTACAATAAGATAGACGTTGAATATTAGTATAGAAGAACATCCTAGAATTTTTATAATGTAGAGATTTTGTTATTTTTCTAATCAAATACATCCATGTCTGGATACTATCAGGTATAGGCAGCGTTGGAACAGATGTACCAAGGTGTAAAACCCGAAAACACCGCTTTGAGCTAGACTCGAATGAGAACTAGTGCACGACAATGAGCCTTACTACATTCTTGGTTACAAAACTCCTGGGGTATATACCTAGTATAATTCTAATTTTCATTAAAAACACCATGAAGGGTTTATGAGTATATACCTTCTCAAAGAAAACAATTTTGTGATTATGGATTATATCCATAAACTATTCAATTTACGCTTGGAATTTTAAATGTTTGGAATTACGAATTGTGATTCATAAACCGACCTAGTGTATGCCATTGTATAGAAATGGATCCCAATAGAAGGAATTTGAATTCCAGTAATACGTATGATCCAAAGAGTAAAAATGATCATATCTTTTATAGTATTAAGAAATAATTAAAAGGGATGTATTCTACAATATATTCTTAACATATGAGAAATAATATCATGTGTTAATAATATAAGTAAAGAATTTTCTTACTTCTATGGATTTGAAGGGAAGAAGGACATGAAAAGTATTGAATATAGAATGATGGATAAAGGTAAGAGGGAAAATAAGGATTTTCCTATATGTGATAACTGTGGAAATAATCAACAAGGTAAATGCATGAAGGGAATGGGAGTTTGTTATATGTGTGGATAAAAAGGACACCATGTACGTTATTTCAAGGGTAAAAACATTCAAAATGTACAATGCTTCATCAACAAGGCATTGGGACACTATGTGAATCAATGCGTTAGTCATCAGAGTATACATTAAATGATGTTATTGGACAATAATCAAGTTATGATGCAACCTCATGTGAAGAGGAATGACTAGTGTTATTTTGCTGTTAATATAGAATTATTTCATTTGAGTGTTGTATCAACAATATAATAGTTATATGAATTATGGAGATAAATAAAGATTGTACTCTAGTACTATTATATTGGGGATTTGAGATTATATGGTTCTAAAAAATGTTACTTAACAGTAAGCTACTCTTTTTGGAAAACAAAAGGT
This sequence comes from Viscum album, assembly GCA_963277665.1. Taxonomy (NCBI): domain Eukaryota; kingdom Viridiplantae; phylum Streptophyta; class Magnoliopsida; order Santalales; family Viscaceae; genus Viscum; species Viscum album. Next base: position 1,832,776,100 of record OY728132.1, read on the forward strand.
TGATGGAAAGGTAACCCTTAATATGGTTCAGATAATGAGGTTGTGATTTTGGATTAAGATATGGTTTATTTGGATAAATTGGATATTCTTCACTTCCTTGAAACTGATTAATGATTTGTATATTCCTTCATTGTTGGAGTTTACAACCTTTTTGGATAGAATTATTATATCCAGTATTCTATAAGTAATAAGGGAGCATGAATGAAATCAATATGGTTTTATGGTAATTGAGGATTTTTTGGTGTTTTAAAACAATACATGATGAATGCATTCACATGGTATTACTTGGAAAAATCCTTCTTCATTGTGTTTAACTTCATTATAAATTTTGGACTGAGAGTTTGGATATAAGTATTTTGGATAAGTCTAAAGGTTGGAATGGATTATGTTTAAAATTGGATACTACTGTTAAGGTTATTTTTGGATAGTTATAAAAGGACAACCCAGAGGTCAGGCGACAACTAGTCATATCCGATAAGGCCACGAGATTCGAACCCGCAACCAAAGAGGAACAGAGTTGCATCACCAATGACTGGACTACGTGATATATTGGTTTGTATAATTTAGTTCTTTTTAAATAGTCTGACAAATGAATTATAAATTCATTATATTTAGATCCTTAAACAATTTGGATAAATAGATTTTTTTAAATCATTTAGTGTGAAAGATTGGTTAGTGGTCGGAATTTTTTGAATGATGAAACTCTACATATCATGTATATGTATATATATGTATATATATTTTTCCTTCTTATTAACACTAAAATTTTATTAACCCAACTTCTGATGTGGGTTTTCCCACAAAGGTATTTTCTATTTTCAACATTTTATTTTCGAGGAACAATTTCAAATTCTGAGGAAGAAATTTATTAAAGTAGGGAAGAATGTAACACCCCATGAATTCATAATATATTATATTTTCAATGTAATTCAATATCTTGCACTATACGAAACACTGAGTTCATGTGCACCATGACATACCGAACTAGCCATTCAAAAGAGGTTATGAATTGTATTAATTGAATTTTGAACTATATATAATCATTATAGTTTTAGAATACATATTATGTGTTTCTTAGACATAATGTAAGAACAAATACATTTTTTTCAGATAAAAGTATCTTTTTCAAAAAATAATATTTTATCGCCTTTTAATGGAGAACCATTTTTTAATCCAATATTTGAATGTTTTATATATTCAATTTTACAAAATAAATTTCTTCATTAGAATCGGGATATAATAATTTAGTTTCAATAAATTATTTGTGTTTTTCTGATAACTTTCATATTTGGGTGAATAGTGAAAAATACTATATTTTAAATGAAAACAACTTTTTAAATCAAAATAATTTATATTTTTAAACTATACATATTTATGTTTTTGAATTATAATTAGATTATATTTTTACCATTTAATCCAATGTTGTTCATTTGAAGTAATTTCACTTTCAAGTTGGACATAAACAAGTGTCAATCATTTGATAGTTAGTGTTTCTCAAAAAAAAAATTTTGTTTTGACAACGGGAATTAAATTTATATTAATAAATCCAACTTATATGTTTTGAATTTGGTAAAATAGACATCATTTTTGGAATTGGAATATCTAAATTATCCATGGGTGAATTTTTGGTTTCTTTCTAAAAATGTTAAATATTTGATGAATAGTGAAAAGCACACCGAGTTATTGGTTAAAACGGGTTTTTATATAAATAAATATTTATTTTATTTATATTTATTTTTGTTTAAAATAGATACATAATATATATATAAATTCAAATTAATTCAATGGAGTCAATATAAAATAATTATAGATATATTAAATTTTTATTGACCTTTTTCACCATTATTTACCCACCTCCGAGGAGAATTTTTAAATTCATATAAAACATAATTCTACCGCTTCTGTGAGTTTAATTTCGAAAATTTGATAAGCACAGTTAATATCAAGGACTAAAATGTGGTTCAATAAGATAAAAATAAATTTTTTAATAGTAACTTTTTACCATTATTTACCAGAGTTAAAAGTAAATAGGGTAATTAGGGGTAAAAATGATATTAATATTACCATAACACATGTCCAAATTATATAGGACAAGTGTATCTCGACCAAATAAAAACCATAGGAATAAAATATTATCATTTAGGTTCACATGGATTAGATTAGGACATTTATTATAATTTAATTTAAAGAAGAGTTAAAAGTGTTAAATTCAAAGTGTATTAACTAACCCATTTTTAATATAGGGTTATCTATAATATAAGTTCAACTATAAATAACGATTTGAAAGATAAAACATTATATACATCATGGTATTTTATTAATAAATTTTAGAAATTACATAATTTAATATCATTATTACACAATGAAGATGCAGTAATTACCTTATTAATGAAAGAATTAAATAAATGGTATTATAAATATCAAAATAAATATAATTTCAATGTTTTTTTGACATACAAGAATTTTATAGGTTACTATGACATGTTTGGGATCATTTAATGTATATTGTTCGAAGTAATCAGGTTGTGATTACTTTCACAAAATCAAAATACCAAATAGCATCAAAATTGACATTAATTAATATTAAAAACAAATACTATATTATTGGTTGATATAATATTCCCCAAAATGTATGGTTTGGTGAAAGGGCTTAAATAATACATTATATGTCATTAATGAGCCACTTGAGGTTCTCTTGGATGTTTATTGTATGTTTATTAATCATATATAGTAAGAATATTAGAAGACATGGTAAAAGTTAAACTATCTAACTAAGAGTTAAATCTAAAATATAATGTTAAAATGTTAAACCTAAACTTTCCTAAAACCTATTGGATTATATGATTTAGACCCATAACCACCTAAGGATCGATAAAAATTCATTTTTAACCATTATAAACTGAATATGATGGTATAATAAATTTATACTTTAATCTTTTCCTAAAGCTCCCCTCATCCCTCTTACAAAAGGGCACGCCCCCTTCTCATTAATTCACACCTCAAAATCCATTTGGATCGGCCAAAACCAGCCCAAATATAATCCCAACTTCCCTCACTTCAACCTTGAGGCCTTATTTTGATCAGATAGCCAACCTATAGATCCCTTTTGATCAAATCACAAGTAATAACCCGAAGAAGAGTTAATGATTTCACCACCCTCTTTCAAGTTCCTTACTTCTTCCACTTCTTCAACCATTGTTATTTCTATTATAAAGTAATAACTCCAGTATATTATATGTAATGTGATATTTTACAACCATATTCATTATTCTATCCATCATTTTAATAACATTTCACCATACGTGCGTAGGCACGACTTGCCGTCTCCATGTCCTGGGGTAATTGTTATTCAATAAATTATTATTCGGATTGGTATAATAATGATGTGTAATTGATGTAAATAACAAATATAACATGATAATGATTCTGTATATATGATATAACATACAATTATATAATATTTTAATATCAAAAGAATGATATTTTCACTCGTGTGTACGTACTGATTGCCGTCTCCACGACACGATGAGATTCATTTCTAAGTCCACCATTCATTGACGATTATAAAAATATATTACTAATAAGTATGTAATATATAACATAATAATGAAACTAGATATATATATATATATATATATATATATATGAATTTATGTACATACATATATCTTATTTACTTAGTTTCATTCAATACGATATGAAAACAGAAACATCATCTATGCGTACGTACGGACTACCGTCTCCATTAACACTGCTTTCCATTACATATATATGTCTATTATACATATTTATATTCTAAATATAAATGATATATAAATCATTTTTTATATTCTGGAGGTATTTAAATCATTATCTATGTGATTCAATAAAGAGTAACAAGTTAAATCATGTTCTATAAAGAAAGCGATTATTACCCGAACCGTAAATTTAACATGGAAATTATTATTAATGGGTAGTGATAAGTCATAAATGAATAATATATGATATCATAAATAATAATATTCTTCTGGTATAATTGAATAATAAACTATGTTCTTCATACTCTAGGTTAAAAGTACCCTCGACTAAAAGAAAGTGCAAGGTAAGGAGTTTTCGTCTCACTCCTTATTCCTGTAAGATTCATGAAATATTGCCACTATTACCTTTTGTGTGGTGTATGTACTGCCCATAATTGTATTCATTGTGTAATAAACAATAATTTACATGTATTTACATATTAATTGTATGATACTTCTTTCATGGTGTGTATGTTTTGTATGTTACCAAATTGGTATGGGTTAATTCATCAATCTCATTATTATCTGAGATTGTTTATGTGAAAGTATTTAATGGGACATTTTTAATCATCCATGTCCATTTTTCATCAAAATGATTTCTAAATTAATATTTTAAGGATTTATGAAAGGTAAACTTTATCACGATCATAATGTTAAATGTTCTAAAGATTTATCATTCTAAATATTTTTAATTAATGTCCATGTTTTCAAAATGATTTAAAGGATTTATTTATATGGACATGACTATTTTGAAATGATAATTCTTTTCAAAAGTTTCAATGTGCTAGGGGAATCTTTGATTCAGAAATACCTTTTAAATTAATTCATTTATAAATGTGTGACTTTTAAATCATTTTACAAAAAGGTACTTCTCTCAAAAAAATTTCTCATTATTTTCAACTATGTCAGCATCCTTTACTAGATATTTTTTTGATTGTGGTTGATTTATTATAATATAATATTACATATTTTATTTAATTTGTTATTATATGTTTTAATGTGGATGTTATATTTTTATACCATTAATGTTTTATGGTTAATTTATTGAAATTTCTTATTCTAGTTTTAATACGAATTTTTTTGTTATGTTTCAACTATTCATATGAGGAATGTAGTGGACTTAGTAAGTGATAGGTAGATCCCGCTATAGCTCCTAGATGCATCGGTAGGTCCCATGAGAAAAACTAGTGTCTTGGCACGAGGCGTCGACAAATATTTTATTTATAGTCTTGGAACGAGGCCTTGACTATGTGGTAATGATGTCCGGTATTAGGCATTCCCACGTTGTGAAATTAGTTATTAAATTTTATCATTCTACTAGTAGAATATCCATTTGCATGTTTATATAGTAATGAATAATTTATTTTTACCATATTATGTCCATGTTTATTTTTAAAAGGATTTTTTTTATTACACATCATGCCTTAAAATTTTATAGCTTCCGCAAAATTATTTTCCCTTACTGAGAATCTGAGCTCACCCCTGTCTTATGTTTTATTTTCCCAGGATTTCAAGAAGTGTATTATGATTCATATGTAGGGTTAAGCTAAAGGGAAAAATAGAATTCTCATATAACTATCTATGGGGTTTTTTATTTTTTTAATTTTAATGTAAACTTCATGTATATAATCTATTTTCCATGACTGATAAACTGATTTGTCCTTCGGGACTTGATTCCTTGTAATTGTGCCAGTGTATTAAAATAATGCACCAGCTCTGGGTAACTGGGGACGATTCATTACAATAAAACAACACTTGTACAGAAATATTTAATCAAAAAATCCATTAATGAATCTAGTAATCTATATTCTAAAATCTAAATTTTATATTCAGGATCTTAAAGCTCATTGCACAAAAAATTACAACCACTCAACTAGTTCACCAAAAACCATAAATCATCACTAAATGGGTATTTTATCATGCATTAAACACCTATTTCACAATCAATTTCATTAGATTAAATAAATTTGAAACTAATCCAATCAATTCTATTATTATTTGTTGAGTTTGAATCCACTTACCTCATTAGTATTAGGGAAAACAATAAACAACATGAAAAATATCACAAAATCCGGTTGGATATACATGAACCCATCATAAATCTCCTCCCACATCATTATTAAGGCCCAATATCAACATATATGGAATCAAAAACTATATATCTACCAATATTGTGATTATATATATGAATCCAAGATAAAGGGATAAGTAAATCGATGAAAAACATCATGATGTATGATTAATAATGACATACCCAATGAATATGGCTTCAAATAACCAAGTAAAGCATTCAGATCATCATTGAATCAATGAATGAATCATCATTGACCAGCAATTTTATTGAAACCTATGTGTCAAAACCTTATGATGACCTATATACACGTTTTAATAATCTTTTTTTTAATTCCACTTAGTTTAGTCACATAGTTACGAAACCAATGTTCTAACTGTATGATATAGACTACCTTAATAAAAATCCTCTCCTAATATTCGTACGTAGTCTCCAAACTATGAACAAACCATTCCACATCCCCTTCCTTAAAAAGAACAAATCCATCATTCAATGAAAATTGTTTCCCCTATGTGGACACATATTTTTTGAAAACTGTGTGACACACATGAGTATTCCCATTTTCACTTGCCTCACTATGCATAGTTTCCTACAAGTGATTACGTATTCCCATACATCCTTCACCATCCATTTACCAATAGAATATCCCCAACAACTATAAATGGTTATCCAAAATCTCCCATACATCACCCATATACATTATATTAATAAAATGAATAAAGAAATACTTACATACTATATACAATGGGTTCCAAAATATAAACATATCACATCAATAGGAATGACTCGCTTCATCCAATTATATCAAATGAAAATCCCCCCCCCCCAAAACTAGCATGTATGTCCCCATTAATCTCTATATCTTAGGAATTAACTATTATAATACAATATAGGAATCCCTTCCAATATATCACATCTATCATCTTAGTCTCATCAATCCTTGGCCCATATCCAATCCTAGATACCTTTCCCCATACCACATCTTATAGAAGAGTAAATATTGAGTGAAAACCACAATAAAAGTAAGGGAAAAACATCCAATAGTTAAATTAAGGCCCTAAATCAAGAAATTCATTTTTAATACATAAACATGATGCAATATCTCTATTCACATGGAACTCATTTTTCTCAATAAAATGTAAAAATCAAGGACTAAAAATTATAGTTATCAAATATTTTATTTGTATTATCTATTTTACAAATTCATTCATTATTCACAGGTTCCACCAATTGGAATCATAATGCATCATATGATAATAACCTAAAAATTAATTAAATTTTTTATTTATACATGCTTCCATGCATACATTTCAGTTTAAAAAATAACAATATGGAATTAAAATTCATTAACATACAATGAATTAATTTAAAAATTTTTTTTTAAGAAGAACTACATTATTCGTCATAATTCATCAACATATAGAATTAAATATTCATAAAAACATGCATACTCATATCAATTTATTCATTATCAATTTAAAAAAACAACATGATTCATTAAACACACCTCTTCATTATCTAGACATATAATTACATATAAAAAAAATACTTTTTCCATTATCATTTTCCAAAATAATCACCTTATTAATCCAAATAATATCATAACATTATAACAGTAAATTTATATATATCAAACTATTAAAAAGAATCAAAACGAAAAATGTAGGCATGTTGGAAAGATACATCTTATTGTTCATACAACAACCTATTTTATAAATCATGTTCAATATTAATTTGGTACCTTTTGATTCTTAATAATGGTAAAAACAATTATAACATTACAATTTCACATAATGAAATTGGACATGCATCTTGTATCCCAACTAGAAGAATGAATCTTTGTGTAACCCTATGCACCCAAACAGTTGGCATACGTATGATGGAATCACCATTTGGAGAACTATAGACTCCAAATAATGGTTCCATGACTCCAAGGATGGGTTCTGGTAATTCCAATCTCAATTGATGTTAATGTTTATGACATTAAATGAAAGAAATTCAATTTTATAGTCAAAAGACATCGTATGACCGAGATTAATAGTTTCAAAAGGATTTAATTAACATTTTTATGGATCTCATTAAACACTATTCATAATAACCCATATATGGACTCATAATCCTCAAAATATAGTGGATATAATGACTATTTATGAATCATAAATTAATGTACCTTGATTCATGATATTAATGGACTACATGGATGTTCTCATAGTAGTGGACAAATCACCACATTGGCTATTTGACATATCTGTAACCATGAAATTTCCAATAGACATAAAAATATGTTTTCCCATGATGGAAAATAAACTAGATAGATAGATTTCAAATTATTCGTAATTTTATACATAGCATAATTTCATACACAATTGAATTACCAACATAGCCAGAAGTACCATGAATATGAATTCCCTGCGTAGGAAAATTCCACATGCTTCCATTTTCAACATGTATCCAAACCACACAGCTGATCATGGATGTAGCCAATCACCATTTATTATAAATCAATGTAGCTTATTCTCATAGCTAATAAATTCTTCTATTTCACTCATATAGCAGATTCATCAACAATGTTGATCTAGCTATGTAATCGATCCATCCATGTATAATATCCATCCATACGGCCAATTCATCTACATTTCTGAACTAAGCACATAGAAAAATCATTCATATGACCAATTTAATTACCTTTATGCATCTACATAGATGATTCTACTATACATTATTTGTTATATCACAAAATAATTGAATCAAATTTTTACAAAGTGAAACAATACAACATCAATATTTTAGCAACAAAACTCTTATAGAGGTACTGTAAGCCTCCTTCAAGAAAAACATGGATAAATAATAAAGACTTTGTAATACTAGGTTTATTTTTTCCAATAAATATGTGACCTGTGTAGAATTTAACACCCTCATGAATTGAAAAGTCATTGATGATTTCATTTTATGATTCAATTTATCTTTTCCATGAAAATGATTTCAATAAAATTTTGAAATTTTTAAATATATGCTATAAAAATGGAAATCGTATTTTTTTAAAGAAAAAATTTTGTAATATTTTGAAGGGACATTCGTCTTTGATAACATGTATATTTTTTGATATTATTTACTATGGATATGATTCATTGAAATCGGCCTTATTTTTTATTTAAATGTTTTCTGTTTTTGAGGATGAAATATTCAAGAATCCAAATATATTTTACTTGGGTTATGTTGTGATGGAATCATAATTTATTTCTTAATCAAGTGACTTATATATGATTTATTATTATTCTATTAAATATGTGATAGTTATATTTATCCAATTTAAAAGGTATTGATTACATTTTTATGAACTGAAAACCTATGGGAGATTTTATCTCATTCCAAGAGGTGTGTACATGAAAGGTTATTTCTTGATCAAATATGGTTCAAGGGAGGTTTTTCCTAATCCTGAACTAGTTACATGGGTGGTTATTTCGATCATAGTGTGGGATGAGTGTCATATTATTTATATATGTCATTTCATTTTATTGATTAAAAATATGACACACTTTATATTACTATTTTAATATTAGAAATAATGAATATGTTATACATTCAATGAAATTGATCTCTAATTACTATTTGATTCATGTATCATGAACATATATGATTCATGTTATGAATCATGATTATGATATATCAATTTTTATTTTTTTCATTTTATATTTTCTTTTCATGCATTCATTAAATTACTATCCTGTAACTCATAAATGATCGTTAGTATATAACTTAATTTCTTTAATAGTGGATCTGAGATCACCATTTTATATGACTTTTTTTCACTGGTATATAAATAATATTTTAATCTATTAAATTTCTAAAATGAGTTATATATATAAATAACATACGGGATATTTTATGTATAATCTATGTTATAGTTATTTATGTATTCTTACTTCTATAACTAGTAATACATTATTGTTTTGGCATTGATATAAATGAAATGTATTGAATATTCGTATGATATGATTTAATATCAATATATGTAATTATTCTGTCTCTATATATAGTTTTAGAGAATAGATTAATAATTTTTACAAAATATGATAGGAAAAATATTATTTACATCACTTCGTAGAATTATATGAATAACAGAACATCCTAATGTTATAACAAATAAAGGGATATTGTTTTCCTAGAAAATAAATATTATTTATTGATACGTAAAAGTGGATGGATCTATGTAACATACTGAAAAATAATTAAATATTTTTAATATATAAGATTTGGTATTTAATCAATCAACACTATTGTAATATTATTTTGAATAATATAAATAACATGGATGTAAAATGTTAGGGGATATGATTTGTATTATTTACAATATCATTTCAAAAAAATATGAATAATTCTACTAGATATTGACCATAGAAAATCATAGTTATGATTATGGTTTCATTGATTCAAAATAAAGGTGATATGATATATAATTCTCACGAATAATTATTCAATATCATATCAATACTCATTAGGATTATTTTTTATCAAATTTCTAATTTTTTACTTAATGGATTGAAGTTGGGGGTATTATGTTAGAGCATAATGTGATTATTATCCGCTGATTAATCTTTTGGGAAACTAAATAAATAAATATATATAATTCCAATAATTAAAAAAATTAATAACTATCTATCATGATATATGACCCACAACTGAAATATATATTATTTTGAAGATGCATGAAAGGAGAGAAAAACATTATATTCCTGAAAATATGTTGATATAAACAGATATATATTCATGAATATAAATACAATACAATGAAGAAACAAGGTAAATGTCTCAACCGAATTATGTAATTATATTTTTGGAGAAATGATGTTGAATTTTTTTTTTTGATAATTATAAATTGTTTTTGATAAAAATGATGGTTATACTAATGTACCTATTATAATTTAATTTGATATGTATGGGACTGATGGAAATTATATAATTCAATACTCTAATAAATGATATAACTCAACAAGTAATTAAGGACCAATTTTATGTTAATCATTGAACATTATTAATTAATGAGTTTAAGAATTATGATTTTGAAATTATGTTTCAGAAGTGTTCTATCTATGATATTTGGGTCGTGATAGACATGAATAATCAATGGATTGTTATCTAGCTATTTTCCTTTAATTATTTTCAATAATATGTTTAATGGTACTAATAATAATGGAAATTTATTTTGTGGTAGGTGAAATATTATGTAAATCTCCATATTGATGGATAGATAACTCTTAATATGTTCCCAACATTGATAAGAAAATGATTGCTTTTTGTAAGGACACTTTATATAATCCTAAATTAAACTATATAAAATTAATTCCATTGAAATTTATTTAATAATTTATGATAACATAGTTTATGTTATATATGAAAATGTCTAACATATTTTTTTTATATAATATATATATTCTAAATTAAATGATTTTATTTTAAGAATAACGATAGAGTTTTTTTTGAAATATATTATATTTTAAGATGTATTTTAATTTTATTCATGTTGTTTTATTAATGGATAATACTTTATTAAGACAATTTCAGATCATAGTATTCATGTGTTTGGTGTGTGTTTTATGAGAAAAATTATATTTTTTCGGGATTAATGTTTAGAATATATTGGAATTTTATTGAAATTTTATGAAATCTTTTGGTTTTTGAATATTTTCATTAATATTTTTGGGGATCCATATTGGTGACTAATTTTGTAATGTATTATGTTGATCTCTGGGAGTTGTTATTATGGTTTAAATATTAGTTTATTTCTTTATCCCGTGTTATTTTTACAATATTAGATACCTTGATATAGTTCTTTTGGCATAAAAATATATATGAAGACTAGATGATAGAATTTTCCAAATTTTTTGGATCATTATCTCTCTTAATATTTGTTTCTAGGGCATTGGGAATTAAATAATTAATAAATTTCATTCATTTATAATAATATGATATGATTTTGAAATTCATCGAATGATACGGTATGTATAAATATTTCTTATGGTATGGAAATAAATAAATAAATTTTATTTTATAATGTAATATAAATTGATATTGAAAAAATTCTACATCATTTGAAAATGGATCATGATATAATATTTTCATCACATTGAATTAAATTATGATAGATTGATTATAATGTATCCCATTACTAAATTATGTTTTTTGGTCATTAACTATATTATGAGAATTCCAATATCAATATATACTAGCTTTAGGATGAAATTTCCTTCTTATATGATCATATTAGACCATCCCCAAATGTTACTAATTTCATGAAATCATATTCATTGTTATTCATGTATCCTTATTGTAACCTAATTCTCATTTTCAAGGTACATTTTTTCATCCATTTTTGTTGTTTTATTTTTCAATGATGGTATGTTCCAATATTGAATAATTGATGAATGAGATATAATATCAAGGAAAAATAATCAATTTTAAAGATTGTAGAATATATAATCCCTATAATTTAGTATAACCTAATTATTAGATCTATATATATCATAAGAAACAACATTGCTTGTGAAAGAAATTTTTACATATTATAAGGATATTATTACCTAATTTTGATCTTAATAACAAAACAATTTAATTAGAATATATTAATATGAGTAACATAATTTTAAAATATAAACATATATTTTATATAGCTACAAAAAATTTATTTTTATAATAATTCTTAGGAAATAAGAAATCAATTTTTAGTGAATCCAATGTCTGTTTCTGAAAAAAAGATACATAAAAAATAGCTTTTTATTTTATAGTTATCTACTATATTAATTTCTAAAAAATGAATTCAATTAATTTTTTATGACGATATCATTTTTAAATTTACATTTAAAAATTACCTTATGGTATGATATATATAATTTTAATGAGAAATTATTTTTTGGTGTATTATACAAATTATCAATTTAGTAGAATGATTTCATATTCAATCATGTATTTATAGTGTATAATTTATTAAAAATTAATTCAAAATATAATTATTGAATTTGGAAATATAATAATTTTATTCTTTATATAAATATAATTTAAAATTTTATTATAATTATTTTTTAAACCATTTTACTCTATAAAATACATTCATTTAGAAAACTCATTCATCATATTTTTTTGATGAAATTATACAATTAATTTATATAAACTATAAAAACTATATTTTTATAAAAAGGAATATATATTTTTAATACACATGCAATCATTTCATAAATCGGTGAATATTTTTTTCATTATGAATAATATCTATGATAAATATTTGCCACTATGGTATGGGTAAAATGGGCAGTGAAAACATAAAACTATAAGAGAAGAATTCATTTTAATTATACATTTTCCTTAATTTTATTGAGTTATTGTTATTATAAAAACCCATTCAAATAATTCAATATATTTATTTTTAGTAAAATTAATCTGTTTTAAAGATCATGGTCTTTTTTAAAGTGAATTTTTATCCAACAATATTTGTCTCTTGATTTTAATTAATATCAAATGTTATCATAGAGATACAATGTCGTTTTGAATGATTATAAAAATTTATATTTTTTACAATGAATTTATTTATATGATGGTAATATTTTAAAAATTTTTATGGTTTAATTATCTTACATTCTTTTATAAATCTCACAAAATCAATATTAATTCAATATAAAAATATAATTAAATGAATGTAAAAACAAAAAATGAAATATTTGTGGATAATTTATATTTTCACATGAATTATATAATTAATTAAAATTTATAATTGAATTTGAATGTATTTATATTCGTATTTCATGATATTATTTGTATCATTAATTTTGTAATATGGGAACTATTCTCAAAATGACGTCAATGGTATTTTTTTAGTATTATATTATTATATGATTTATATATTAAAAATATCATGAAAATTGAAAAGATGTTGAATTATTCAATAAAAAGTCGTCTCTCAATATTTTTTATCCATTTTTCTGATTATAAGTAAATTTACCACCCTTTAGTTGAGAAAATTTATATACCATTATAATGGATTAATTGGGTTTGTAATGCAATAAAACTGAAATATACAGTTTAAAATACCATAAAAATATATCACATATTTTTCTGGTACTTGGGATTTCATTACTGACAAATATTATCATATTATTTTTGGCAACATTGTTCCACTGGGACATTAAATTTTATATTTTATAATTAATTATTTCTGTTATTCCATTTGTGTAATTTCCTTCCCTAAAAAAGGACACAACCTCTCCCTCTCTTTTTCCCCAATATGATCCACATAACTCTACAAAAACTAACTACAAATTCTTAAAATAATTTGTACTCATGTAAATATTTTTTTCTATTCATATGTTCTACCATAGACTCTATATTAATAAACTAAATGGGAGTAAATCATAGAGTTGGTAATCATTTTATTCAACCACTTTAATACTAATCATTAAACAATGAAATATTCTCTCAAGATCATTTTAATATATTAAAATATATATCTCCAAAATATTGAATTCTTTTTTTCTAACTCGACAACCATATTCTTATACATTTGTCAACAAATTTGAAATTATTTTATCATTCTTGTGTATGTGTGAACTATATCCTTAAATAATAAATACTAATATTATTACATTACCTCATCACGTAGATGTTTATAATGATGCATCTAATAAATATATATGATATTTATTAAATTATTACAATTTAGTGTGATTAAATTTTATTTCCATTTCCATTGACACATCCATCAATGGAAATAAAAATCACTTATTCATTTATACACACTACTATCTATTTGAAATGTTATTATTAATTGTCCACAGTAAACTATATATAATATTTACATATATATAATATAATGAAAAAATTTCATATAAATTAAACACCAGTTTCTAATGAATGAATTTTTTTGTATATAATGTTGTTTTGGGGAACACATGGAATACGTTGGTCTTTATAAAAAATTATAATATATAGCCCCGTAGATTTAATTTACTGTTAAATTTCATAAATTTATGTAAATATACATTTTCTTGTTACAGATATTATTAATATTACATGATTAATGATAATATATAATTTAACAATATTCAATAGATAGTGTCTTTTTAATGTAGAATTTTACCCTATGGAAAACATTTATCATAGCTTCAGAGGTATATGACATCATTGGAGTTTTTCCTTTTTATAAACCATTATGAGTTACAACATGAAAAGTATGAAAAACTCATTTATGGGTGATGTAAATCCTTTTCAATATCAGCACCCATACCATGATCAATAAACCTTCATGATAATGTGTCACCATCACACACCTTAAACATAGGGAGTACAATAGTATAATAATTTTTTATGTTTCTAGATGATAATAAAATTAATTATTACAATTTTATATAATACTATTATTTCATTTATCTTTTATTATTATTATATAATGAATAAATCAATAATGAGTTCTATAAAAATTATATTTTTTATATGATGAAAAAAGTATTATTACTGGGAAATATGTATTTTTAATCGACACCCACATTATGATAAAATATAATATTATTTCAGGAAAATGTAATTTCAATAGAAGATTCCATTGAAATAATATTTATATAAATTTAAATGAAAAAAATAATTTTACGAATTAAAAATTACTTTTAATAAGTTTCAAGAACATTTATTATCTTAAAAATCATAAATAAAAAAAATATTGATTAATGAATTTAAATTGTAATTTTTTTTATAAATTTTGTTTGAGAAATAAATTTGTTTAAATCAGCATTCCAAAAATATCTAAATGTAAATAATTTATAAATTTTGGAGACAGTCCAATAAGATGGAGGAAATTTAATAAAATATAAATATATGGTATATAATATGACATCATAAAAATAAAAATTCAAGTAGTAATTATTATGAATTTTATACATGAGAAAATTTGTGATCCATTTTAATATAATGTGTTTCTAACTTATTTTATTAATTTTATAAAAAATTAATAAATCCATAAAACCATGTATTTTATATTAACGATAAGTATTGATTCATTATGAAAATGACTCACTATTACATCACCAAGGGTAATTTTTTATTTCAATCCATGCATATGCATATAATATATTTGAAACCCACATATTTGGAATTAACCATTGAAAATATCAATTTGAATGTTTTATATTTTGTCTATTTTATGATATAAAATTCAGTTTATTTATCTAGATATTAAAAAATAAGTACAGTATATTTTGGAAGAATTCCCCAGCCAAACACCCATTAATTTACCCTGCATAATCTTTTTGGAATTATTTTATATATAATATCTTTAATAGAGATCTCTTAATTTGTTACAAATCACTTATATATCCTCCCCCATATTATTTGGAATCCCGTTATGAAATTATGTTATTTACCTATCGTTGTTTTCATTCAATAACCTTGTATTTATTTATAATTTTGAAACTCAAATAATTATGTTTACTTGTATTGATAAATACCATTTTACTATCAGAATAATTTTATATATTTAAGATATCATTTGACCCCCTTTATTAAAATATTCACAATATTTGTAACTATACCAATGTAATGGATAATGTTGTTCTCATTATTATTAAAAAATATTTTTATTATTCCATTAGAATTCTATATTTTCATGATGGAATATAATTCTCCCATCCCGTTTTAATTCTATGGGATATTCAAGTAACGAGATACCTCTTTTCACTATTACAAAAATCATTCATATATCGTTATATTTTTTATATATCTATATAAATTATAATTACATATTCCATTCCATACTATTATGCATTGAATACCAATCCTCATTCTCACTCAAAGGTATACAGAACGTCCTACATATCGTTAATATAATGAGTAAATCCATTTCTGTGCCATATATTTCTTAATCATGTGATTAATAGAGAAGAATTATTTTCTTATGTCATATTATCTAGGAGGCACACAAATGGATATTCAAGATATAAATGTGATGGGTGGTCCTACAATTATATATCCCAAAAATGAATATTATTATTTTTTCACCCATAATATACAATTTATGGCACATAAGATATTATCCAAGAACTATGTATTATTTTTTCTTGTATGTTAGCCATAACATATTTTTATGTTCTCATGTTTATTTTTATTTTCGACATACCAATCTTTCCATTATGTTTTATTGCTATTTCATAATTTTATTATCATGTGTATGATTCAAACCCCTCTGATGTGTGACATACATATCTCATGAACACATTTAATACATTACATTATCCTAGGATATGAATATTCCCTTACTAAGATTAAAAACTCACCCCTATTAGGGTATTTAACTAGGTCACTCCTTGAATGATAATAATAAAATTGTATTTTTAGCGAATGTAGTGATGTTTATAAATATTATTATTGTACCTAGGTTTATTTTCATTCTTCTATGAACAAAATTTCTAAAAGAGACATGTCCTAAATATCATATTATATTGAATTATGTGCATCAATATATAAAAAATATGGAAATACGTTGTGTCATAATATTGGTTTTCATAATTAGAATCATATAAATTTCTATTTATTTTATGAATTATGAATAAAACAAATTGTTAAATCCTTAGTGATATGACTAAAAAGAATAAATCAACCATATCATTTTTAATGTATTGAGTATGTGGTTTCTAAAAAAATTCACTTTCATGATTTTGCATGTGGATGTGTCATTATTATAGTTTTACACACTGGTAATACACATGGAAATGGAACATTGGTTTTTATTGGATTGTTACACATAACATGATAAAACAGAATTAATACACTATTTGATTCAAACATTCTATAGATAATATTATGTAAATTCAAAATATCATTATGAAACATAATTATGGGATTAACAAGTTTCATGGTATTATATATTATGAAATAGACCAGGGATATCCATGATTGAATCCTATAAATTCATTAATTAATTATCATTTTTAATTTAGGAGTTATCTAATCAATTTTCATATTTTTCCTTTTATATATTAAATAGTTTAAAAAAATTGATGCATAACTGGATTTTTGATGATGCACAAGATTTGAACTACAGTCAAATAGAGACTGGAAGGATTATTAGGCATTCATGGAAATCAAATTTATAATTTCAAAATTATATTATTCACTATTTCATGTCACAAATGTTTAGTATAACCATTCAAACACCACCCGAAAACGAAATTTGACTTATTAGTAATAATCAAAAATGAGATATCTATTGAATAACATTCATATAACTCATCCCCTATAAACAATGATGTAAAACAAGAATTAATCTATGATTCTAAAACAGTATTTACACTGATTGCGACACTGTAGATAATTCTTATGTGTAAATGGGTTTAATGATTTTTGATATCATCCAATATGTTTTTTCTATGTTTGTGAAATCTTATATCCATTCTCTAATTTACTCTGAAGGGTTTGTGTTTGTGCTAAATGTTTGCGGAAAGTTATGTACATTTCATATATTCATTTAAATATGAATGTATATAATATATATGAATATCACCATTCATATGTGGAATTATTTGGACATACTATGTGTTAGGTGGGGACCTCTATAGCCTCTATGTTCATCAGTATGTCTCAGGTCAAAAACTATTGTCTAGGCATGAGGAATTGACAAAATGGATATTTATGTTTTTTGCACAAGGTGTTGATGGTATGGTCAGGAAATCTCACATTAGTTATTTCAAAATTATTAAACTAATATTTATAATTTATGATGTTATTTGACTAGTATAATACCCATTATTTCGTTTTATTATGGTACTATTTACTATATAATTATTCATTCCATATTATGTTCATGTTTTTTTAAAAAGGAATGTATATTTAGTTATTCATCATGACTAATGATTATGTTGAGGATATGTTCTGCATTATTTCATACCCTTACTGATCATTTTAGATCATCACATTATTATATTTCATTTTCTATAGACATTATTAGGATTAAGATGAATGAACCATAGAGATAAACATTGAATTGTGGATGTTCCTAATAAAACATAAACATTTATTTTCATTTCAATTTTTAATGATGAGCTTATATATGTATCTTGTTTCCAAAAAACTAAACCATACCTTCCATTGCGGTGAACAGTCCATATTTATATTCCAATATATGAAAATAAGGCACCAAATCTCGGTAATTGGGGTCGGGTCCTTATATAACAAGTATATTGTAGTGATATATTATGTTTCGTAAGTGTTATGTCCCTACCAGTATAACTATGCAACCCATGATATGGAGAAGGATGAGTTTGTTCTTGTGTTAATGCTGGGGAATGTTTCCTCATCAGTGAGATCTCTATTGTATTTTTAGAAAACTAGTACATAAAATATGATTTTTCTAAGTAAGATTTGAAATTAAATTTGAAAAAATTGATGGATTATCACCAAAATAATGATTTTGAGTTCTCTTTTATTTCAGGAAGGGGGATTGTTTTTTAATATATATATAGATCAATAAACCCACATTAGATGTGTCTTAGGAGAATGAAAATATTTTGTATGTATTACATGATCTTCTTGTGAATGCTATTGACATAAAAATTAATGGAAGATGATTTTGTGGTCTTTAGATGATTATGTATTTTTAATTTATTTTAATGGTGGTGGAGTCTCAATGGGGAGAATCATATCTATAAGTGATGTGTTATAGTGATTCCAATAGTGATGTCCATTTTGGATGGCTGTAATTAGATGTTGTTCACATGGAGGTTGTTTCTTCCCAAGGTGATGAATGAGGGCATTCATCATGTTATTCAAAACTCACCATTAATATTATATCACAATTTCACAATGATGTATCATAGATTCCAGAGGTAGGGATGTTGTTTGGGGATGAAATTTTCATTTTATCAATTTGCGTAATTTTTTTGGTTTTCTAGTAGGTGACAGTGGAGAATCAGGTTACTATAGGTTTTTTCTATTGATGATTCAATGTCTTCATAAAAATACATCTTTATGGATTTCATAATTAGGTTTCCCTAATCGTATGGGTGTTTTGATTCAATTTTGGTGTTACATTACCAAAAATTGATGTATAAACATTATATATTAATCCCAGATTCATGTGTTATGAATGTCTTTGTGAGAATGTATATAGATGATATGGTTAGGATTTACATTTTACTAAGTTATATCATCTCTGATTATAATTTTATTATTATATTCTAATTCTATATAGTATTTCAATATTATTTTTTCTCCTAATTCATCCTTAGTATATATTTAATACCATTGAATGATAGAAATATAGAGAATACCCTCTATTCACTACAGTATTTGTCATAATATTTCAAATTGGACATTATTGTATCTTTGGTAAGAGTGTAATCCATGGTTTAGTATTCCAAAATTAACAAAAATCATAGTTTTATTTGTATGGACTCATTTTTGGTGTTATATGAGTGGCCTTTTCATTATATATTGTACTATATAAAGCATGTGGAATTAATATGTATTGGTCCACATGTCGTGTATGTCATCCCAAAAAAGATTGTGTAGTTTAAAGAGAGGAGGAAGGAAGTGTAAAATGTTTATAAGGCTAGTGATTTCATAGGTAGACGCCCTTTGAGGAAACTTGGATACTATGTGTTCTTGAGAGTCTTTTCTTGGGGTAGAAATCGTAGGTTTAGAAGGGGAAGTGGTTTGGATTTATACATATATAATAGTGATATTTGAGGTGTTTGGGAATATTTGTGAGGTTATGTATCAGTTGGAATTCTATACATGGCTGGGTAGGTTCCACGAACATATCAACATGAATTAGATCTAATTGAATCTTCATGATGACTCCCAATTCATTTTAAATGAATATTAGGTTATCATGGATGGCCTGATGTTCGTGGAGTGGCCACTATAGAAATGGGAACATCTAATGAGGCTTAATTATGGAAGAGCCATTCCTTTTAATCCATTGTATTGGATATGTGGTTTCCTAGATGATATTACATAGGATAATGATATGAAAATATGTGCCCAGTACCAAGGGATATTTTTAATTTTTCAATTTTTACGAGATGATGATATGTTTTTATTTTGTTATTTTATTTATATGTTATTTCTATTGATCTTATTATGTCTGATTAATTTTTAACATTTAAACAGGAAAACCCCAATTCCTAATTTGTTAATTTGATCCCTCATACTTAATAATTCCATGTGGAAGATTTGGATCCACCAATAGAAGATAACATCATGACATGGAAAATGTAATTACATAATTTGTTCAATGGGGAGAGTGATGTGTTTTTTCCTTGGTTTTGGTAATGTCAATGTTAAAATTGTTTTATGGGGTGTTGTGTTGGGGTTTTATGGGTACCAAGGTCTTCATTTTTGGGATGTCTGTACAGAAATATTAATAATTATAGTATATTGTGGAATCTCATTTTTTTTTCAGAACAATTTCTTATTTTCAAGGGTTGGTTTCGAATCATGAAGGAAAAAATTATTTTTTAGGTATCTAATGTAATGTCTTTAACCATTAAAAAAATCAATTCTATTTTGAGGTAGTCATAGGAGGGTATTGGAGGTTTAGTGGAGTTAGAGATGCATTATAACTAATATATATTTATTTTGTGATTTAAAAGTGGTATTTACATCATATGATGGTTGATTATGGAATGATTTTATAAATAGTTTATGGATTGTTTATAGTTGGAGATATTCCATGAAAATTTCAATAATCATAAGACATGTATTTATGATATATGTTAATTCTATATGTGGGTAACATGTTTTATAGTTGTAATGTCGTTGATGGAATTAATTGTGGACATTCATTGTATGTTAATGGTGCCGTGGAATTTACATTCTGAATATTTAATTTACACCATAAATTTTGTTGGTTGTAGGTTGTTTGTAAACCATTTTGATATTACTCTATTCTAATAAAACTAATCATATCTCACTCATTTATATTGATTCCTATGATATTATTGGAGTTTTTCTTACACATCATCTATATCTATGCTTTATGGGTTAAGGAAGAATATTATTTATGATTAGTGGTTACATTCTTAATATTTTATCATATTTATCCATCCATTCTTATTTTAGTGATACTCTTTGAATAATATGTTCTCATTGGGGTGTGTTATGGTGATTTCGTTGGGATCCATGATGTTATTCAAGTTCATATGTCAATACATAGTAAATTTCTATGTTTTTTGTTGTTTTCTCTTTATCCTACAATGTGTAGGGAGATCAATAATATTTTTTGTGGTAGGGGATCATCATTATATGTTATATATGTGTTATGTGAGAGGTGATGATATAGGATATCATATATATTGAGAATTATGTATTGCATGTTGGACATGGATGTTGTGTGGTTATTTGTGAGATTGTTATGATGTATGGTGGTGTTCTTCCATGGGGTAGAGTAGTGGGATATGATGAATATTGGTTATGATGTAAAAATTTAGTGGGAAGTGATTGTTATGAACAATGGAGATGATTTTTGGCGGTTACATGTGTAAGATTTATATTGTTTTTGTGTTTTGAATGTGGTTGGTATGTGGGATTTTTAGTCTTTTTTGAGAAAACATGGTTGATTTTTCAGTATACATATAGTTTATGCAAGGCATTGTGGTAATGGTTATATGATTTTGGCCGCAGTTTATGCATTTTGGATTTATTATTTATCTTTTTAAACAGGGAATGAATAATGATGTTGTATGTAAATCATGATGTTTAGTAAATGAATGAGGAATGGTTTTAATATTATTTCGGAAAAATTATATTAATGAATTTAATTTTAACGTAATGTGTTGTGATAATGTGAATGAATTCATTGAAAATTTATTCTTATTTGAAACATTAAATGATTGGAATGTGGGGTTTATAATACTTGAAAGTTAAATGTTTTTGGTTCTGTGTGTTGTGACATGGTTTGTTGTATATAATAGTGTTAGTGTTTCTTTATAGTTGATATGTGTTCTGGTGGTGGTGATGTTATGTTCCCTAGTGTAATCAATTCCAAACCATTAGTGGGTAACAATTTTATAAAAATATATCTTTTGTTTTATGTTATTTTTATATAGACTAACTCATGTTGGATAACCATACCAATGCTCAATGTTCCATGGATTGAAGTGTTTTTTTTAATCTAGGATTGTAGTGATAGAGATAGATTTATTTACACTATTTGACATTCTTCATTTAGTATAAGGGAATATAAATCTGGTTGTCGATGATTAGCCAGTAGTGTTGTCCTAGACGTTTTCAGACAATGTGTGATGTGATAAATACTGATGTTATGAGTACCCAACCCTAGAAACTCATAGTTGCTTCTTATAACATGGTGTGTAATTATTTTTCATAAATGCATGGTGAAAAACATACAGATCAAATTATATCATAGTGAATCATCCATGTAATAGTTCTGGGAACCCAGATACAAATGATGCATTTCTTCATAAATGAATCTCGTAATCTTTATATTGACTGAATCACATATAATTATTGAAGATTTCCAATCCAATAACCCTATTAAATAAATTAAAACTCTACAGTGGGAACCAAAATACCCAGTGAGGGTATTTGAAAACCAGGTAATGAAATTATTTTTAAAAACATCATTTTTTACATTGTTATAATTCATTTTTTTGAAAAGGAACAAACTTTATTTTAGCACTTCATCATCATTTTTCAATGTTTACAGGAAATAATTTTTGATGAATTATCATAATCAAGAATTTAAAAAATTATTTTAATGATTTAGATAAAAAACATATCGAAGTCCACATACATGTTCAAAAATTCATTGAATGATGCATATACATCAGTAGTAGATACAAATAATTTCATGTTAATATTCAAGGATGAATATACAAATTATCACATTAAATAATAATTTCATATAATTTCATAAGTAACGAAATCTATATTCACTAATCACATAATTTTCAATTCATTAAATGAATGATGTATTACAATCTTTTTTATCATTTCTCTAAAAATATATACTAATCATTCTTTATAAAAACATTCCAAGTACATAATTAATTTTTTCTTGTGCATTTCTCACCATTTTCATATGTAGAACATTATTAACAATACAATATTTTAATATTAAAATAATCACGTGGTCAGTTAAATATTAATCACATGTTGAGGAAATACATAATACCAGACCATCATAACATTATGTTGAGGCCTCATGCCAAGACCAAACATAATCATTATATAAAGGCCTCATTACATGACATTTTTTCTCTCATGAGACTTGTTGATGCATCAGGAGGCTATAGCGGTCCTCCCCTATCACATAATCAGTGAAATTCATTCCTCAAATGTATAAATGTATATAAATAAATATTTCTCATTTCAAATTTATTTATTAAATTATGATTATTATTTGAAGTGTCCCATAAAAAATCAATAATTAATTTATGTGTTTTATTCGAAATGTCCCATACCCATTCAAATAATTAATTTATGTCTTTTATTCGAAGTGTCCCATAATACTTCAAATAATTAATTTATATATATTATATTCTATGGTTCCCTTACCACTTCATATAAATAAATTTTAATCCATAAGTTATTATAAGTTCTAAATTTAATTTTTTATTTAGGTACATATTCATAAATAAAAATAATTATTCATTAACATTAAACATTGGTCAAAATAATGCATGGACACAAAGTTGTTCATTATACATTTGATGTCAAATGTTTCACATAAAATAATCGTTTATTTGGGTTGGTCACATAATATGATAACACTTAAATTCAGAACCCTTCTTTCCTGGAAATGGTTATTTTTCATACATAAGATTCATGTTCACTATATAAAGATAAATGTATGTTTCAACAGGTGAAACCATTAACTAATAGTTTTTAATTTGGTTCATTATTCATGAATTAAACATAATATTTGATAACGTATAACATTCATATTGATGAATAAATATTTATATACACTTCAATACTGTTGTCTATAAATGTATATGAATATGCATTAAAAAAATATTCTTCCAACCACTTATCCTAAAATTAAAAATTATGATGTATGTAGAGTCAATTACATTGACAAGGTGATGACTTATTTTATAATTTTTAGGCACACAATATCAAAACAAGTTTTTGTTATTATATTCCAATATAATAATTTATCATGTGTATTGTATAAAATCATCACCACTTTATTATGTTTAAAAAATATAAAATAAATTAGGACATGCATATATGTAATTATCATTCTTATAAATATATATATAATATGGGTTTGAAAATTATAAAAAACGATATATTCAAAAGGTTTATACATAGGATTTTCACAATAAAAAACAGGATTTATAAATCCTTATAAATATCGTATATATGAAAAATATTCTTTGATAATTTAGTATCAATTATTTCAAAACCTAATTCATATTGATATATATATATATATACTTATATTCTTGTAGAAGTATATAAAATGCTTATATATGGGTTTTTCACATAAAAAATGATGCTAGATTAACCCCTTGAATCACACGAACAATGAACATCATTTAAAAATTTAATATGCGTCATTAATTTTATTTAAAATAGAATATGTTTTATATATAATCATACATACACATGTATGAATATATAGGTTTTTTCACACAGAACACAAAACTAGAAAAAACCTTATAAGTATCACACAATTTTAAACACTACTTCTTCAATAATATAAATTATATGAGAACCTAATTCAATGTAGAATTAAAATACATACATATATATATTATTTTTTATACAAAAGGTGTATAAATGGGTTTTGTATATCAAAACATAATCTAAAATAAGACTTACTAGAATTATGTAAATTAATAATACCATTTAAAAAACCAAAGTTCATCATTCAGATATCATAAAAACAAGAAATGTTTTATTTTAAAAATAAACATATATATATATATAAGAATATATATTTATAATTTATTCAATTACAAAACAAAATAATCCCTTACCTAAACATAATGGTTTGGTAGAGCTGAGAAAAGTTTGGAGGGGATTTGGGAGGAGAAAAACCAACAGGGGTTTGTTGAAAATGGACTATATAAATGGGTTAAAATTCAATTATTTTGACAAATAAATATCATAATTACCACTAATAATAAAGGGTTATAATATTGATAATATATATATATATATTATTGGAAAATTTCTTTCAAATAGGTTATGTTTATTTTAAAATGAAAACCCCTTGAATACAAGGGGAAATGAGATATGTGGAAAACAGGGATGTGGATATGGATAAGAGGACTCATGGGTGAGGAAGGATCGGTGGAGAGAGAGACAACTATTGGTGTTGCACAAAGAAAAAGAAGAATAATGGGGGAAGATTTAGAAAAGTAACGGATGACCACAGTAAAACAAGGATGATCAGACATCTATGGAGAGTTCTGCGGTTTTAGAAACAGATGGATGGTTGAGATTTTTGAGGTATGATTGGATGGTCATGGGGAACTACGTGTTTTGAAAAGGGTGGAGCAGCTGAGATCTGTAGCATCCTGATTGGATGGATAAGGATAATGTGGAGAAATGATGTGGTAAGTGGAGTTAGAATTCATGAAAAAAACAAATGGTCCATATCTTACCAAATGATATTGATCGGGTCAGATTAGATTTCCCTTAAAAAATCACATCCCACATCGAAACACAATGTTAAATTATGTAGATTGTTATATATCGACCCCCATCTACATGTGAATGAAATAGAAAACACCACAGGGTCAATACACACGGGACCCACACCCCAACAGGCCATAACCCACCCACACTTGCAGTGGTGTGTGACCTGCCTCATCCCTTGTGTGAGCCCGATCCAGCCCTATACATAGATCTGTACGTGCGCATAGACCACACCCTGCACAACCATTACATGAATCGTCATGCACTATTCATGCTCATCCTGAGGGTTCTCTAACCCCACGATTCCATGTGATATTCCTATTATACATTGAGGTATTGGCCTTCAAGGATTCCCTCGGTTTGGTGGGTACTGATTAATTTTTTTTCAAAAACAAATTCATTTCTATTAAACACAAGAATATATATATATAATGATGCTTTAAAAAATAATATATACATTCCCTTTTATACTTAATAAACACTCAAAATTCAATTATTTTCATCAGTTGTATTCATTTTTTAGTTTTAAAGAATTAAAAGTTCAATATATAAATACATCATTTAACATCCATTAAAAGATGTTATAAATTTATATTCATTTTAATCATTCTAAAAGTAACAACATGGTTTTTACTGTTATCTTTTAAAATCCAAATATAAATACATATTAAATTTTAATGAAAATTTTCATTAAACTAAAGATAACACTTTAAACATATTTAAAAGAATTAAAACATTTTAAATTTTCTAATATTCTTAAATAATAAGTATACATAAAAATCCAAATACATAAAATACCTAACAATTAAATACTTTTATGAGAGTTACAAAAACCAACGGTCATATAAATAACTAAAAAACCAACAATGGTCATATTTAACATCATGGACTTATAAATAAATTTTTAGTGTTATCAAAAATTCAAAAACCAATTCGTTGAAGATGGTTTTCTACATTCTCATGAGGATTATTACAGTTTCCATTTTACATGCCATAATGTTATTCATTGTTATGGACCAAAATGATGTTCACAACATACATGGTCATATTTTTGTGTTTTTTGGTCTCCTAGTGATACTAAAAGGTATCTTAGTAGGTATTCTAGGATAGTAAGGGTCATTTGGCCATTTTGAAATTGTAAGGAATCAACATTTTTTTATGAATAAAACATGTATTATTATTATTCTAGATGTAGTTATTTTTTAGACATCATTATTCCAGAATATAATAATTAAACTTATAACAAAAATATATATTATTATTACAAATATAAATGTGTTCAGGGCATCACATTATCCCCACATCAAAATAATTGCATCCTCACAATTCCATTGTAGTCCTAGATATCCACCACAACCAATATTGACATTAACATTGATTTCTGTAAAAGATATGTTTTAATTATTATTGACTAAACAATTCATTGACAGACAAAAATTAATTTATAAGTTCACTAGGTCCACCACTGTGGATAATATTCCGATGACCTCAGGTTGATTCCCAAGGTATTTTTGTAATGCCCAAACCATAGTTACCCAATGTCGGTGCATTATTAAAAAACACTGGAATGATCACAATAGATCAAGTCTCAAAAGACCAATTAATATAGTATACTTGGAGGTACTAGATACATATATATGTTTTACAATACATTATGGAAAGGAAAAACTACAACTTTGGGTCTCCTTTGAACACACTCATATCCCATAGCCTATTTTTCAATGTCAATCACGATATACATCTACATATCTTGGGAAAAATAAAACATAAAAATAGGTGAGCTTAGATGCTAAAAAAGGATATTAATATATCATAGTCTATCATAAGATTACATAAATATTTAAGGAAATGTATACAACTAAATCAATAGCTTTTTAACCATAATATTCGACATAATATGGAAAATAAAAATCAAATAATTCAATTTACATATTAACATGGATATTATAAGAGTCAAATAATCACATCTCATATTAATAGCTAATTTCATAATTATGGAATTCATAATTGTGACATCAAAACCACATACTCAGTTCCTCGTGCAAAGACTAAAAATATGATTTTTCAAGGCCCTGTGCCATGACAGTAGTTTCTCTCATTATACATACCAATGGATCGAGAAGCTATAGAGGGCTCTAACCATCATTACTATGTACAATTCACTCTTCATATGAAGTTGTTAAAATAGAACATAAACATTCATCTTATAAATAGCATATGAAATTTTAGTACTTTAACCATAAACCTTTACTGGTATAAAAATAACACATCCACATAAAACATTTCACAAAACCATCAATAAAATATATAATATTGTATCATAATAAATCAAATTCAAACATGTGTAAAATTACTCAATTAATGTTAACGTAGAATAAAATAATCAGTAAAACTATTTGAGAGAATTATCCCCTGTTTAATGAAAACATTTAAATGATTCACTATTTATAATAAAGTTGATTAAAATATATTTTTGAATAAAATTTTCCCATGAAACTTTGAATCATTTGAAATGAATATAAATATTAAATAATTAATTTACAAATAAATAAATCATAATAAAAATTTAAAACATGGAAATTAATGAGAATGATTTATAAGAATAAATCATCAAAACACATAAAATTATATTTTAAATAGAGTTTCTAAACAAATGATATATGCTTGAATAAAAATAATATAGTTAAAAAAATTCTATAATATCATGAAAATAAATGGATTCGTGATATACTATGTCAAAGTACAGTATGTACACCATATAAATGTGAATAGGTGCATAACTACAAAAAAGTAACAATATAATGTAAATTGAGATGAAAATCCTCATAAAGACTGTATCATTAGGTTAACAACAAATCCATGAAATAAATGTGTGAAAAATATAAATACACTCAATAATATTTAATATTAAATGTAAATAAATAAGTGTAAATTCACACATATTCATGTCAAGAAACACCACTGATTTGGAGGGTTATCTTAGTGATTGTGAATTTTGTTATGATTACTCTTCTCAAGATCGTGTCGATGAATTGAGAATTTATATATGGGGTGATTGTGTGTGTTAAAAATATATCCACAAAAATTGTAGTTGAAATTACTAAAAAATGATTATATAGTGATTCCATACATAATCATTGGTTAAAATAATAAATAAAGTTTTCATAAAATCCAATGAGTTGAAATTGTAAATATAAATTCCCTACCGATTAGGTAACATACAAAACAAACACACCATAAAAGATGTATCATACAATGAAGATATAAATAACCATAAATTAATGAATATTACAAAAAATTACACAATCATTGGCAGTACATACTCCACACAAAATGATGTGGTGGAAAATATTACTGGAATCTCACAGCCGTAAAAAGTGAGATAAAAACCCCTTAACATATATTTTTCCTTAGTAGAGGTTAGTTAACCACCTATATAATGGTAAAATAATTGTTATTAAATAATACAATTACCACATTCATAAATATGATATCTTATATGATATTTTAATATTAATTTGTTTATGATATTTCAGTAGTATCATTGTTTTGGTGTTAAGTGATTAATTTTCTTTTATATTCATTACTACAAAAGTCATGTTTGTTATAGATGATATTTATTTGATTCATATATAGAATAATATTCAGTTCATATAAATTTTTTTTCATCATCAAATGAAAATTATTATTGAAAGGTTATGATGGGGAGCGAAATCTCATTGCCTTTCTTCGGCCCCAACATTATAAAAAACGAAATTTCATCGCATTGTGGAGATGGTAAGCCTTACGTACACACGTGCGACAATATCAATTTATTAGTGGTAAAATAGTATAGATCCAGATGGTATATTATATATAAATAATCATTAAAATTCCATATTTTTAATTTCCTTCAGTCATACTAATTTTTTTCCATTCAAATAATGATGGGTTGAATAACAAATTACACAACAACTTGAAGACGGTAAGACGTACATACACACATATGGTGTCTTTTTTCCTTCATATGATGGATAGAAAAATGAATATGGTTGTAAAATATTTATAATAACATTACATTATGTATAAGATAATGGATTTATAATTTTTGTATGGAAACAACAATGAATGTTGAAGTGGAAGAAGAAAAGAACATTGAAATAGTTAATGAAGTAATTAATTCTTCTTTGGGTTATTCATGTTGATTTTATCAAAAATGATCATTAGGTTGGATTGAGATCAATTTATGGATTCTAGGTTAATGTGAGGGTATCATGAAAGAAATTTTAGCTAGGTTTGTCTATGAAAAATGGATTTGGATTTGTTAAATTAATAGAATGGGTAGAATCTTTTTATAAGATAGGTGATGGTCACATTAGGAAAAGAAATAAATATTATTTATTTATATAATTATATTCGGGTTATAATGGATACAAATAGATTTAGTTTGGGGATATGGTTTTTATGGGTCCAAATAATATCCACCAATAGAGTTTAGATATGTTTTGGTGACTATATTAACATTATATTTTAGATTTAATTCATTATTATATAGTTTAACTTTTACAATGTCGTATTTTTTTTATTTTATGGTTAATAAACATACAATAAAATTACAATAAAACCACTAGTGGTTCATAAATAAAATAAAAATCATTAAATAATTCCTTTGGCAGATGATTATATTTTTAGGAAAAATAAATAATTTCATAATGTAGTATTTGTTTTGAAAACTAAGTTTTGACAATTTTGACACTATTTTGAATTTGGATTTTGTGAAAGTGAAAAAAAAAATATTACCTAGAAATAAATACATCAAATCAACTCTTAAATTTCATATTAACATTGAAATTAGTTATATGAATCAAAATACTGAATTTAAATTTATTTGGATATTTATGATATCAATTATTTTAATCCTTCATTAATAAGGTAATTACAGCATCATCATTGTCTAATAAATAGATTTTATTAATTAATGTAAAATTTATAAATAAAATACTATGATATGGGAAATAATTTTTTATTATAATGAATACTTATAGTGGAATTTTTCCTATGTATATCCCTATATTAAAAATGGATTAGTTATTGAATATTCAATTTACCAAATTTAACTCTTATTTATGTAAAATAATAATAAATTTACTAATATAATCCATGTTTATAAAAGAGAATCATATTTTATTCCTATAGTTTATTTTGGTCTAAATTCAGTTATACATAAAAATTAGGACACATTTTACCGTAATTATAAAATCATTTTTACCTTTAATTACCCTGGTTTCTTTTAAGCGTGGTAAATAAAATTCAAAGGATATTATTCACCAAAACTTATTTTCATCCTATTGAATGAAAATTTACTAACTGATGACATCTATATATCTAATATTTATTATATTCAAATCAAAGAATCGGTAAATTCAAATTTTATGATAATTTGTAGATGTCCCTTAAAGGTGGGTAAAAGACGTTAAAAGGTTCAATAATGTTTTATACATCTAATTATATTATAAAATGACTCAATGAATTACAAAAAATGTATATAGGTATTATGTATCTATTTTTAAATAATATATATTTAATTAAAATAAATAATTATTTAAATAAAATGTTTGTTTTAAACAATAACGTTGTGTCTATCACTATTCATAAAAAATTGAATGTTTTCAGAAAAATACAAAAAATTAACTATAAGCTAATTTTGATATTTAAAATTCAAATATGATTTCAATTTTACCAAATTCAAATCATAAATGTTGCATTAATTAATTAAAAATTAATTCTTTTTGTCAAAACTAAACGGTAGTGTCACGACCCGCCTTCACCAAAAGGAGTGAATGGTCAGTAGATTGCTAGGCCCTTCCTTCTATAAGTTGAAGAAAAGATAATGAACCCAGAAACCCACCTTCAATAGGTCCCTGAGTGGCGACCAGCACCAAAGGTATAATGTCACACACTAAATGGAAGGCATCACCCTTTTTCTTTAAATAGGATTGGTAGATAAGATATTGAATCGCACAACACCAATCTGAAAGTAAAAGTAAAGCCGAGAACCATTCCCAATGCATGTTACAGAAGTAAAATCCACAATGTATAAGGGGACTAAAAAGAAAAATACCAACAGAAAGAACAATAGCAATTGCGATGATCTGTCATAAGGTCTGAGCTAGTACAGTCCAGCACAATCCCCGAAGTCCTCCTGGAAACCTGAAAGCAGTTTTATATATGTAGGGTGAGCATACATGTATACTCATTAGGGAAAACCAAAGACTCTCATGTAAAAGTGGAGAGGCATACTAATTCAATTTCAGAAAAGAAATAACCAAGCACATAATAGGGAAACTAACCACCCAAACCTCACCAAGTCACACTCCCCAAATAATGCATGTCAAGTAATGTATGGTAATAGCACATCGATGTTTGGGTACCCCACGCCACTTCCCCACTAGTTAATGAAGACATCCTACGCATCGGACCAATCCTGCCATTCTCACTGCATCCCCACTACCATACCCCTCCCGCACACATCTGGGCCTCAACCACACATCCCGCCTGCAAAAACTTGGTCCACAACCACTATCCCACACACATACACCTAGGCCACAACTGTCACACGTGACCATGCCTTCAAACACATAGGCAAGAACAACCACTGCCATGACCGAAAACACATGGGCTAGAAGAACTACTACCACGCCTGAAGACACCAGGGTCTCATCCCAAAGATACTTGGGAAACCACCTACTCGCACACACCTGGGCCAACCACCACACTAACATGCCCGAAGATTCATGGGCTAATAATTGACTTTAGGCCATCACAGCCTGCCCGATGATTCTTGGGAAATTCGGGAAAGGGAGAACGAAAGAGCTAATAACCAGCCACTGGTAGAAGTGTTGGAAAAAACACCCTCCCACATGAAATAGGGGTGTTCAGAACTATGTTCTCAACTTGGGCGGGGTGTGAATTATAAACACAAAAACAATAAGTATGTATAGGTAACAAGCACTCACCAAAATCAAGTTTTTTCATCAGCAAGCCTGAAGAACACACTCAACAACTGTGTCCAAGTCACAACTCGCACCAAACCAAAACCCATTTGTCCCATCCTTGTTTTCTTGTTCAGTAATAATGTTTAAATAATCTTCTAAACATACTTGGGAAACTTGTAAGAATAAGAACAATCCAAATAAAGAATACACCCAACAAAAATTTAAGCATTCAGACCTGGTTCTCTTTTAATCTCACAACAATAGAGGGATAAGTGAGCTCCCTCTTAGTACTGGAACCAAATAAAACCCCTAGATACAGCCCTATGTCCCCAGGATCTAGGAGCCAATGGTTTCTCAACAACAGAAGATCCCACAAGAATTCGTGATATAATCAAGTAACCACACATCATCATATTCATAACCAGCTAATCCATAACAAAAGTGGATCCCATCTCCACCCACATCACCCAGAAATTGTCCTGTGAATGAAAAAAACAAAACCACTACCACCAACACAAATAAGTCACATTCCGGCATTTTCAGATTTAAAATATTTAACCCACTCCATGATTCCAATTCCGCTGTACTCTAACCGGGGTTATCACAGAAAATGATTGATCCTGGCACTTTCAATTTATTTAGCCAAATATACATGATCAACCAATTTCATTTACATGGACAACATGAGAAGTAAGTGTTTATTAATGCACAGAGAAAGACCACCACCGACCATGATTTTCAGTAGGCGAAAACCCACACAATCCAAAAAAAATTAATCATGAAAGAAGTGGAAAACATAGCAGCATCATCGGTCACACCCCTCCCCATAATTATTTAGAATCTGTGTATTATCATCTTTAATTTTTGGTTCATCAAATTCTATAGAATAAATAGCGTACCCACCGGTCAAGATACACAGAAATGAGAGACAAATGTGAATCCCTACTTGATTGATCAACAATCAATGTTTTTCTCAATGCCCTAGGAACAGGGGATGTGTGACGTGCAGGTCTCTGACATAGGTGCACCACTTTCCTCAGTAAAAAAGGACATCAAACACACAATGAAGAAGAGAGATGTTGGCCAAAATGGAAGAAGGGTGAAGAAGAACTTCTTCTGTGATTTATAGATAAAATCCCATTGTTACAGAATAATAAATTTGAAATCCTTGGATGTTGGATCGTGGTTATTCCATGTATTTGGGTGGTTACACACTACTGGATTAATTATTATTTAATAGGGAGGTTTCTCAGGATTTTTAGATATTAATTATGTCTTAAAATGGCCTTGAAACCCTTCAAAAAGTTAAAAGAGCCTAAAATTGGGGTTATGGGGGAGGCTGTAGGAGAAAAACTCGCCAACACTGGGTGACATCGATCGGTCCCACCGATCGATCGCAATGATTGATTGCACTGATCGTTCCCCCCAATCAGTCACGCCGATAATTGGAAAAGGATGTGGTCATGAGGGTCTGAGTCATTACATTAGATACCTCTTAAACCATTCTCACCCTCGAGAATCAAAACTATACCTGGAGGGAGGGGGGATCCAAATAACCACCCTGGAAGATACCTCTCAGGAGTTAACCTCTCTGATATTAGAATATCCTATATTCTAATCAAACACAAACACACTTCCTCTCCTTCCCCATTGCATGCAAAACAAAAGGTACAAACCATCTGGTCCAGTGGGAGAGGGGTTTCCCTTGCTCCGTGTTAAGATATTATCCACTTTTCTTGGCACTAACTCTCCTACACAGTTTTAGGTGCATCTTCTTTAATACTTCTTAACGTGGTATCTGGTCCTCACATCCCCATTCATTAGGAAACTTCACACAAACATCCAAAGAAATGAAACTGCACATCCATTGCCGACAAATAAATCATTACACAACAAAAAAGTACTGACAAATCAAGATAATACTAAAACCATCTCGGGGTATTGGGAACAAATCTGCACGTCCCTCTACCATGTACTTTCCTAAATCCCACCATGACTCCATAACACACGAACCAAGGTAATGGTTCGCCCATGAAGTTCTTTCTCTTTACGATCTTCGATCTTGATCGGTCGTTCTATGAAGGTTGTGTCGCCTTCGATATCATGCCCTCCCCAATCGAGGACATGTGAATCATCATACAGATATCATCGGAGCTGGGACACATGGAATACGTCATGTATCCTCAGTAGCGATAGTGGTAGCGCTAGCTGATAGGCCAATTCACCAAACCGTTGCAACACTTCGATGGACCCGATGAACCTGGGAGAAATCTTACATCCACTGCTAAACCTCAATTTTCCACTCTGAGGGGAGACCTTTCAAAATATGTGTTCTTTGACCTCGAACTCCAGGGGTCTCCTCCTATCATTGGCAAATAACTTCTGGTAGTCATGGGCCGCCTTCATCCTCTCTCATATAAGCTGAAAATTCTCTGTCGTGCTCTGCACCCCCTCTGGGAGAAGATCACCTGCTTCCCTAACCTCAGTCCAGAACACGGGTTAGCGACATGGGCTTTCATATAGAGAGTCAAATAGAGCCATACTATTTGTAGAGTGATGGCTATTAATGTAGGAAAACTCTACCAGATGAAAATTTAGCACCAATGATCCCCCAAAGTCAAGAATACATCCCCGCAGCATGTCCTCCAAGGTCTGGATGGTGTGCTCTGTCTGCCCATCTGTCTAGGGGTGGAAAACAGTTCTCAGACGTAGACGGGTGCCAAAAGAATGCTGTAATCCCCTCCAGACTCCTGAGCTAATGCATGAATCCCTGTCCGAGACTATAGAACTCGGAACTCCATGCAACTTCACTAACTTTTCCACGTACTTATGTGCAAGAGAGTCCACTCCACATGACTCCTTAATCTCCAGGAAGTGAGATGAATTCATCAATCGGTCCACTACTACCCAGATGGTGTCACAGACTCCTTGCACATTGGGTAGTACCATGATTAAATCCATCGATATGTCGTCCCACTTCCACTCGGGGACATCTAAAGGTTGCAACAACCCTCCTGGAACATGGTGTTCAGCCTTCACCTGCTGACACACTAGGAACATGGACACAAACTCTGCCACTACTCACTTCAATACGGATCACAAAAAATGACTCTTCAGATCCTGGTACATCTTTGAAACTCTTGGGTGCACTGCTAGGGGTTAGTTGTGGATCTCACCAAGTACTTGGCCGCATATCGCCGCTAGAACAAACAAATTTTATCTGAAAAGCATCCGGTTCTGACCATCCTCCGACCTATGGGATATGGGCCCACCATACTTCCACTGTATTAACAAACATATGTGGCCCTGCCCTGAAGCATCACATAAAACCTCATATGCTGACCCTTTATCTTGTAGTCTCAGTACTGGGTCACTAACTAATTTCTCATTCAGATTGCTGAAGGCTACCTCACACTGCTCGCCCCATACGAAAACCTGGTCCTTCTTGGTCATGGTTATCAAAGGTGGTTCATCTCATGAGAAGTTGGGTACAAACCTCAGAGAGTAACCTGCAAGCCCAAGGAAACTACAGACCTCTTCCATGTTCTTGGGAGCTTCCCAAGAAACAACCGCCTCAACCTTTGATGGGTCTACCACTACCCACTATTCGGACATAACGTTCCCAAGGAAGTGTACTTCTCACGTCCAGAACATTAATTTCGACAATATCCCATAGAGCTGGTGTTGTCAGAGGACCCCTAAAACCATCCTAAGATGCTCTGTGTGGTCCTTCTCTGATCTAGAATGGATCAGTACGTCGTCGATGAACATGACAACAAAATGATCCAGATACTCTCGGAAGACAGAGTTCATAATCCCCATGAACACTGCTGGGGCGTTCATAACGCTGAAAGGAATGACTACAAACTCGAAGTGCCCTATCTACACATGAAGTTCATCTTCAATATGTAGTCATAATTTACCCTCAACTGGTGATATACAGACCGTAGGTCGATCTTTGAGAACCATCCTACCCCTTTCAGCTGGTATACAAGATCGTCTGTCCTCGGACGAGGGTTGCGATTCATGATTGTCTCCTGATTCAGCCTCCTATAGTCTATGCACAACCTCAGACAACCATCTTCCTTCTTTGAAAACAATACTGGAGGACCCCATGGTGACACACTTGGTCAGACATAACACATCTATATCAGATCGTCAATCTGAATCTACAACTCCTGTATCCCCGAAGGTGTCGGCCGGTTGGGAGCCATTGAAATTGAATGAGCACCAGGATGAAATTCTACCCCAAACACGATATCACGTCTAGGGGGTAGAGCCATTACCTTCTCAGGGAAGTCATCCAAAAACTCAAGGACGATCCCTAGTACTTCCACCATCTTAGCATCTACAGACTCTACTGACACCTCGGCTAACAAAAAGAGGAGGGGTTCCTCTCGCCTACGGCCCTTCTGACCATTCCACTCTCCGGTGAAAGTAATGTGTCGGCCACCCATGTCTGAGAACACAACCCTCCATAGGAAGCAGTCGATGATGGTACACACAAAGAACAGCCTCTCGATGCCTATGATGACATTGTATGGCTATATCTGAAGCAGTAGTAGATCCCCGGCCAACTGGTGTGGCCCTATCATCAGTGTGCATCCTCTACAAACATATAATAAGTCGATCTTACCTCCGACTGGTGTGCTCAGCACCAGGGGAACTGGATGTATCTCAGCATCTAGACCCAGGGAACGGGCCAGACTGGGTGCAAAAAAGGACTGCGATGCTCCAATTTCAAACAAGGCATCAGCAAGGGTATTGAACAAACTAATCGTACCTCGATCAACCTCCGGTCCCACTAGAACTATAGCCTCCGCGGCATGCAACTATCCACGCCCAGCTTTTCTGCCCCTCGCCTGTCATCCGCCTCCCCGACCACACCCTGGTCATGGTCACTGAGGAGCACCCTGAGGCCGGCCTCCCCTTGCAACATTGGCCCTCGGAGGAGTGGGAGCTCGCTGCCCCTACTGCTGCTGCTGCAAGGGCCTCACTGGAAGCTGCTGCTGAGGCGGGTGCTGGGTCTGTCCACCACTGCCTTACTGAACATTGTATGGGAACTAATTCCGAAGTTGTTCATGGCTCCTAAAAACAAAAAACCTAAGTCATAGGCCTAAAGGGAATGGGAAAGAACTGGGGGACCAAAACTAGAACTACTACGGCCTACTCCCTGCTAGTCGGAACCTAGAGGGTCCTGATGCTAAAGATCTGGTGCTGACGACCTTCCCCTGTGAACGGCCTAGCTGAATCCTCTCTCGTGACACACCGCCCAATGTCTGCATCCTCTCCACCACCTCTTCCTTATTCTAGACCTCCCAGTAGGTCGGCAAGGTGAAGGGGGTAACAGCGTATTGGAGGGAGGGTCAGAGTGCCTCCTCTAAACGTCTCTCCCGAGACTCCTCATCTGGAAAGAGGTCTGGAGCAAGGATGAGGAGATTATTTAATGTGATCCCCAGATCGCTTACCGACATACTCCCCTGCTGGAGGGAGAGTAGCTCCTGCCTCTTTTCTGCCTTCATCGTAGAAGATAGGAATTTCTCACGGAACTCCTTCTCGAAATCAGTCCATGCCACCTCAGCCTCTCTCCTCTCCCCTAGGTAGAGCTTCAACCACTGACAGACTGTTCCCCACATCTGGCTGATGGCCAGAGGAAACCAAAACTCGTTCGAAGCCCAGATCCAGCCGAAGGCTATCACCAGCTCCTCCAGCCAGCCCTCTGTCTTCAGGTCATAGGTGCTGCCCTCATAATTCTCGAGGGTCTGTCACTGGAAGGCTCGAAGCATCTTCTACCACTGGTCATCATCCTCCTCTCGATCATCCCTCCACTGATCATCCAAGTCAACCAACTGGGCCTCGATTTCCCGTATGACTCGTGGTCGCCTTCCGAGTGACATAGTTGCATGGTAAACAAAGAATGCCTAAGCCCATGTAGGGCAGAACGTTGTTCTTAAAACTTCTTAAACTTTTATTTATTTCAAATTCCCAAAACAATCCAGAAATATTAGAACAGAAGTCATTATGATGCAAGTATCTCACCTAGAGTCACTACCCTGCAATCAGTGTGGCCTCACTCGGTCGTTTGGTAGGTCTAGAGTCCATTTATCGGATCACGGGGGGCCATAAAATACCAAGTCCTAGCTAGTCTTCCCTGGCTTATTCACGCACCAAGGTCACCCAAAACTGTTGCCCAACCATCCCATACAATCCTCACTGTGCCTAAATCTAGACTCCATCCTATCTCTCAACCTCCATTTATACCATTCTGTCACGACCTGCCTTCACCAAAAGAAGGGAAGGGTCACCAGATTTCCAGGCCCTTCCTTCATTAAGTTGAATGAGAGATATTGACCCCTGAAACCCACCTTCAATCAGTCCTGATGTAGAGACCAGCACCAAGGGAATAAATTCACACACTAAATTTTAAGCATTACCCTTTTTCTTTTAATATGACCTGGAGATATGATAGTGAATAAAATAACAACAAACTAAAAGTAAATTTAAACCCTGGAACTAGTCCCAATTCATGTTACAAATGTAAAATTCATAATGTATAAGGAGACTAAAATGAAAAATACCAAAATAAAGAACAACCACAACTGCGATGATCTGTCCCAAGGTCTGAGCTAGTAAGATCTAGCACAATCCTCGATGTCCTCCTGGAATCCTGAAGGTAGTTTTATATACATTGGGTGAGCATACAAGTATACTCAGTATGGAAAACCAATGGCTCTCATGCCCACATGGGGAGCCATACTAATGCCTTGTGATAAAAGAAATAACATATCGCCTTACATGGAAACTAACCACCCAAGCCTCACCAAGGCACACTCCCCAAATAACGCAAGGCAACTAATGCATGGAAATAGAACATCGATGTTTGGGTACCCTGTGCCACTTCCCCACTAGTTATTGAAGACATCCTATGCATCGGACCAATTCATCCATTCTCAACACAGTGCAACTGCCTTACCCCACCCACACACACCAGGGTCACAACCACACATCCTGCCCGCAAACACCTGGGCCATAACCACTAACCCGGCCACAGACACCTGGTCCACAACTGTCACACGTAACAATTCCTGTAAACACCTAGGCCAGAAAAGCCAATGCCATGCTCGAAGACACTTGGTCCTTATCCCAAAGATACTTGGAAAACCACATGCCCGCACACTCCTGGGCCAACCACCACACTACCATGTCCAATGATTCGTGGGAAAATAATGGACATCAGGCCATCACAGCCTGCCTGAAGATACATGGGCTATCCGGGAAAGGGAGTAGAAAGGAGCTAATAACCAGCCACTAGTAGAAGTGTTGGGAAAACACCCTCCCCCATGAAATGGGGGTGTTCGGAACTATGTTATCAACTTGGGAGGGGAGTGAATTAGAAACACAAAAACTACAAGTTTTTATAGGTAACAAACACCCTCCCAATTCAAGGTTTTTCTTCTGCCAGCCTAAAGAACATACTCAACACCTCTGTCCAAGTCACAACTTGCACAAAACCAAAAACCATTTGTCCCATCCTTGTTTTCATGTTCAGTAATAATGTTTAAATAATTTTCTGCACCTACATGGGAAACTAGTATGCATAAGCACAAGCCAAGGAACGAATACACCCAATAGAAATTTAAGCATTCTCACTAGGTTCCATTGTAAAGTCACAACAACAGATGGATAAGTGACATTCCTCGAAGTAATGGAACCAATTAAAACACCAAGATACAGCCCTATGTTTCCAAGATCCAGGATCCATCAGTTTTTCAACAATAGAGGATCCCACCCCAATTCGTGATATAATCAAGTAACCACATGGCATAAAATTCATAACCAGTGAATCTATAACTACAAGGGATACCATCTCCACCCACATCACCCAGCAATCGGCTCGCGAATGAAAACAACCAAACCACTACCACCGAAACAAAGCAGGCCCATGCCAATATTTTCATATTTAAACGATTTAACACACTACATGATTCCAAAAACATTGCACTTTTACCGGGGTTATCAAGGAAATGGATTGATCCTGGTTTTTTCAATTTATTTAGCCAAATATACGTAATTAACCAATTTACATTACAAAACTAACACAATATGTATGGGTTTATTAATGCATAGATAAAGACCACCAATGACCATGATTTTTAGTAGGCGTAATCCCGCACAATCTAGCAACCAATAATCATGAAAGAAGAGAAAAATAGAGCAGAATCTTCGGTCACACCCCTCCCATTCGTTATTTAGAAGCTGCTTACTATCTTCTTTAATGTTTGGTTCATCCAATTCTATAGAAGCAATAGTATACCCACCCCACATGATACAGTGAAAGGTGAGATGAATGTGAAACCCTACTTGATTGATCGACGATCAATTTTTTTCTCCACGCCCTAGGAACATGGGATGTGCGACTTGCAGGGCTCCGGCATAGGTGCACCACTTGTCTTGTTAACAAAGGAATTCAAACGCAAAAGGAAAAATAGAGAAGTCATCCAAAAATTAAGAAGGGGGAAGAAGAACTTCTTCTGCGATATATTGATAAAATATCGTTGTTAGAGAATAATAAATTTTAACGCCTTGGAAGTCGGATCGTGGTTATTCCATTATGTTGGGTGGTTACACACTACTGGATTAATTGTTATTTAATACGGAGGTTTCTCAAGATTTTTAGATATTAATTATGGCTTAAAATGGCCTTGAATCGCTTCAAAATGTTAAAAGGGTCTAAAGTGGGCATACGAGGGAGGCTGTAGGAGAAAAACATGCCAAGGAAAGGTGACACTGATTGGGCTCGCTGATCGGTCATGCCAATTATTGGAAAAGGACATGGATATGACGGTCTGGGTCATTAGAGACAGGTTTTTAAGAAGTAAAAACTATCAAAATATTTACATGTGAATATGTACAATTTAATTGTAATATTATATCTAATGACCAACATTGGATTAAATGATGAAAATATAATCTAAATATACTTTATAAGTATTAAAATTTATAATTTGACAATTTAAATTATTTTGATTAAAAACCTTGTTTCAAATAAAAATTTAGTATTTTTAACTATTCATCAAAATATGAAAATTATCAGAAAAGCACCAAAAATTTATCCAAAAAAATTTTATGACTCTATTCTAAGGAAAAATATTATTTTGTCAAACTGAATATATAAAAGTTTCAAATACTGTATTTAAAAAGGGTTCTCCATTAAAATGTGGTAACATTACATTTTTTGAAAAATATTATTTTCATTTGAAAAATTGAATTTTATGTATATTATGTATAAGAAAAAAATAAAATTGATGTTAAAATTATATGGAGTATATAAAATTGAAAATTCAGTTATTATTATTCATAGCCATTTTTT
Source organism: Viscum album (assembly GCA_963277665.1). Taxonomy (NCBI): domain Eukaryota; kingdom Viridiplantae; phylum Streptophyta; class Magnoliopsida; order Santalales; family Viscaceae; genus Viscum; species Viscum album. Next base: position 1,832,818,940 of record OY728132.1, read on the forward strand.
TGAACTACTAGTTTTGTATGTCTGGGATATTAATGATAAAGTAAGTGTCAAGAACTGATGGATAGTGATAGAAAACATGACGAGTAGAACATTAACAAGAAGAAAACCACAAACTTGTGATAGGTAAAACGGTCATTAGTTACCCTGTTGGAAAAGTAAACAGACAAATTTTTTTGTTTTATGTTAAATTTTAAAATAATGAGGAATTTATTTATTAGGTTTACTAAGAACATAAAGATATATACTTAATTTTAATTTGGGGATTCATTATTTAATAAATATATACCACTAACACATCATTTTTCTAAATTATTAGTATTCAAGATGACTTTTTACACCGAAAGTATGAGAATAAACTATTACATAATCACATATTCCTCAAATGATGAACTATATATCTCCCTTTTATTTAGATATTAACCAAATCATAACGGTTAGTAAAAGATCAGATGAACCAAAAAATGGATAATCCATTATAAGAAGAAAAAGTTACTGTAATTTCCAAAATTGAAATAAAAAAACAAAAAGTTCAATAAATACCATTCAGTAAAAAGTTGTAGTTAAAATCATTCATTAAAATCTTATCTATGATTGAAACCCAAAACTCAGAAGAAATTAATCACATAGTCTTTCATATTAAATCATAAAATTTATTTACAAATAACATCAACTACTCTTAATGAATCATACAAAAATTTAATTAACCAAATCACATATTATCTATGATATTTTAATAATTTTAATTTATTACACGAATCTCTAAAAATTCATATATTCTTCCAATATAAAAAAATCCAACATTACATCTCAAAATAAATCCCACAATATTCTATTTTTCATAGGCATATAGTGTTCCCAACATGGAAAATGTCTTCCAAAATTACATTTATCACTTAATCACGGTATCCTTTTTATATACTAAGGATATCAATTTGAAAAGACAAAAGTTCCCAAATAAACTTTTTATTGATAAATAAAATCATTTATCTTAAAATAATTACTCACATTAACCTGGGACTTCACGTAGTCCAATGGTAGGAGATAAATTCCAAAGGCACTTTGGTAGTGGGTTTGATTCCTACAGCATTTTTCAACGTGATGGGTTTTCACACGGTCTGCGTGTTGTCCTTTTTAAAACAATATATTTTATATCAATCTCAAAAATAGATAAATACTTAAAAATAACCATAACATAATTTAACTAGTATTGTTATCTCAAATCCTGTTTTTTCATCGCAAAAATATATAACACGTAATTATATCACATTCAAGGATTTTATAATTCCAAATTGTTATTTAAGACAATATCCACAAACGAAATGACAATTGTTCCTCAAATATAATTTTCACATAACAAACTGTTGTGATATACATAAAAGAGAAAATTCATCCAATGAAATCCCATTAACAAAGTGAATTAATGTAAAACCCCGTGATTTTATTAGATATATTATTTTTAATTTCTTTGATGAATTATGTTATACACTACACGAAGATTATATTGTACTATACGCAACAACGTATTAGCTTGCAGTATACACATCATATTCTTGGCTCGTGTTACACACAATTTCAAGTTTGTTTGATTGTAGTTATTCTAGAAAACATTGAGTGTATATATATATATATTAAACGTATAAATGAAATATGGTTGGATTCTATTATATGCAATAATGAAAGAGTCTTTCACTACATGCAACCCTGACCTGGCTTGCATTACACACAATCACAACCTTCCTGGATAGCGTATGTTGTACACAATATCGGGTCTCACTAAACAACGATATATGGTTATAATATTATTATGAACTAGCTGTTATGAATAGTATTAACTAAATTTTTAATGTTATAACATTATTATTCGTATTATACATTTTCTAGAACATCGTGTTAGAAAAAAATAAATGTTTCGAGTAAAATATGTATTTTTAAAAAAATGCAGTTTTTCCGCCTTTTGATGGCCCACCAAATTTAATTCTAGTATTTTACATGTTTATAAGTTCAATTGGGAAAAATAAAATTTTTCATTGGAATCAGGATAGAAAAAATTTAATTTGGATAAATTTTTCCTATTATTCTGATAACATTCATATTTTAATGAATAGTAAAAACAAGCTATATTTTAATTAAAAACATATTTTTTCATCGTAATAATTTATACAATTAAAATTATAATATTTAATGGTTTTAAACTATAAATAGATTATAGTTTTACCATTTAATATAATATATGTCATTATCATTTATTTTAAATTGAATTCATAGGTAAAATCATTTAAATCTTTTGCAATGTTTTATGTTTTCAAACTAATTTTTTAAAAAGGAGATTAATTTTAAAATAATTTCTGCAACTTCTGTGATTTGAATTTGGAAAAATGGATTCCATATTTGGAATCAGTAGGACAAAATAATTTTAATAATCTACTTTTTATTTTTATTTATTATGAATAGTAACTATGGTAAATTTTATTTACCATAGATAATAGTAAATCGAGGTAATTTAGGGTAAATATAATATTATAAAATTACCCTAACACTTCTCCTAATATAATTGGATGATTATATTTTTTCGTAATTCATACTTGGGTTGAAATGAAATCTAATGGAACCCACATGTATTTGATTAAGACCATTTATTTAGTTTATTTAAAGGAAAATGAAATGTCTCACACAAACATTAATACTTTGATTATTATTAATATATAGTTATACATAATATAAATTTGATTATAAATACTAATTTGAAATTTAAATTGTATTTATTTATCATGGTAATTTATTTGCAAATTTTAATAAATATTTTATGACCTTAAAATCTTATACATCAATGATGTAGAAATTATTTATTTAGTGAAAAATCAATAATATTTTTTTTATTTAAATAATAATACCTATCAAAAGGACCAAAAACATGACCAAACATTATTGGTCGAGTATATATATACCCTAATCATAAAAGGGTCGATATTTGGCCCATTAAGAGCCTAATAAAACCGATTAGAACATTTACATTATTTTATTTTCATTGATTTCAAAGATGTCACCTTCATAATTTAATAAATATTACAATTTAAATATTGTGATTTTAAGATGATAAATTTGAGTGAAAATATTATTATTAAAGGTATTATATTTAACATCATCAGAGGATTTTATTTTTAATATTTATTCTACTATTAAGTATATTTAATGATTATACAAGAATGATGTAGTAATATTTTTATTAAGAGAAATATCAAATAAATGGTTTTATAAATATTAAAATAAAAATTATTAATGCTCTAAACTAATTTTATTGATTAATATAAAATTTTAGTAATCTATTAAACATTTTAGTTCGAATATATCATTTGTGTGGATTTTATTTAAATTGAAATAAATGAATATTATAAAAATTAACACTTGTTATTTTATAAAAATAACATAAAATTAAATTGTTTAAAAATCACATAAATTTTTAAAAATTATAAATTAAAATTTATATGGTCTGAAATGTCATAAACTTCACAATTATGGATTATTCACAACACATAAGTAATTATTTATAACAATTTAATATTTATAATATTATTACAACAAATAAGATTACATAAATTAAATAAGGATAAATCAAATTGATATGGTTTAAAATAAATTTCTAACATGTCTAAATTTTATTTGCTGATGAGATTACAACACCATTTCATCTAATATTCTAATATGTGTAATTTTTTGTGGTTTTTATGTGGATTTTGATTTATTATAAATTAATATTTTTGAGGTTTCCAAAGGTGCCCCTCTCCTCCCAAGAGAGCCTCCTCCCTCTTATCATTACACAATTTTGATCCTTCAAGCTCATCCAACCCAGATTATTTACCTTATAAACTTCCCTAGAAACATTATAGAGGTTCTGGTCTCCCCAATAGACCAACACTAGTGCCATAAGAGAATGCTTAAAAGAGGTTTGTCGAAGAAGAGGTAATCTCTTATACCGATTCTTTAAAATTTATTTCTTCTTCAACATATTTTCTTTAGATTTTTCATTATAAATTAATAACATCAGTATAAATAATTTACTGATATTTGATTAAAAATATGAAACAACCACATTTCAAATTCTATACATCCTATAGAAAACAAAATCACCGCGTGTGGGTACGTACGAAATACCATCACCATGTCGTGGTGTAATCAATTTTTCCACCACCACCTTACTTGGATGGGTATAATGGTGTAAAGAATAACCATATATAGTTATTATTACATCATAATAATTCTAAGATATTATATCATCCACTCAAATTCAATTCAATAATTATGGTAATGATATCATTGCTCATGCGTAGGTATGGATTATCGTCTCCACGATGCGATGAGATTTATTCTCCATGTTAACCATTAAAAATTGACTATAAAGTAAATATAATGAATAATAACGAAACATATGTCATGATAAAACTATTGGATTTATGTATATATATATATTTGTGTGTGTGTGTGTGTGTTTGTGTGTTATCAACTTACTTCTATTTCTGTTATTAAGGAAAGGAAAACAACATTCATGCGTACGTACAGCCTACCGTCTCCATGAACGGTGTGTTTCATTTCATTTATCTATCAAATATATATATATATATATATATTGAATATATATATATATAAATATTTTTTTACATTCTGGAAGTAATTAAATCAGGATATAAGTTATAATAATATCATGAATAACAAGTCCAAACACGTACAATAAATAAAACGATTTTACCCAAAAAGTTGCTTTAACATTGAATTTACCAAAGAATGGGTAATATAAAGACATAAGTGAAATATATATGATATCATAACAATTAATATGATTCTTAAATAAGTCAATGTTATTATTTAAATCATTATACATGAGGTTCAGAAACGTACGAAGCATATCAGACATAAAGTAAGGGATAACTTTTCCAATCTCATTTTTATCCGAGATTGTTTTTTCCATAGTATTTACTGGGGTTAGTGTTATCATCCATTCCCATGTTTTCTAGGAATATTTTCATATATTTTTAAATTCATTTGTAAACATTTTTTATATTTACCACATGTTAGGAATGGAATCTTACTTTTTTTTACAACACGAGAAACTTTTTGACTTTTCTGACAAAAGTACAAAGATAATTTTTTTTAACATATACTGAATACATGGATTTTTATGGGTTTATAAAGAATTATTTTCATGAAAAAAACTCTAAAATATTTAATTACTATTTTCAACAAAATCATTTTCTTTAAAATTTTCACGGCATTTTATGAAAAGAAATTGATTTTTTAGAAGAAATGATATTTTCATTAAGAATTATTTTCAAGTGTTTTATCATAACCATTTTCCATCTAAGATGACATTATTTCATATGTGTATGTTTCAGGTTTAATATCTATATTATTTACATGGTTTCAATTTTCTTATGATGAAACGATATCCAATTTTTATATGGATTATGTTCTAATGGAATTATGTTTATGAAACCTATTTTTATTCTATGGGTTATAATGAATGATTTATGTTTAGGTTGTGGCACAAGTAATAATGATTTCATTATGAAATCAGTGGGACCTATATATCCCTCCAATTCATGGGGTAAATATTTATATCTCATGATATTGACAAGGCTGGAATGGTATGTTAATCTCGTTTTGTGATACCGGACTGGAACAAAGAGTGAACTCGATTCCGAAAGGGACTTTGTCCACTAAGTTGGTCTTGGAAGAAATTCCTTGGCTACTATTGAAATCATATGATGTACATAATGTGTTTCCATAATTAAATGTATTATTAATATGCTATTTTATCATGATTTTATGTTCCTTTATGATATATTCCTTACGTACTACCATGATTTATTTCAGTACTCGTGATTTTGATGTTTAAACATTATGATCATGTTTTGAAGTTAAAATATATATAGTTTGTTTTATTTTCTCCATTATTACCCTTAATAAGAAGTTGAGATCAACCATTATATGTTTTCTTTTCCACAGGATAGAAAGAATGGTTTTAGGTAAGAAAGAAAAGGGAAAATCTTTATTGGAGATTTTGAAGATCTTTCACCAAGATTAAGAGAATATGTACCAAGGTTCAAAAGACACTAAACTATTACGGCCCTTTGGTGTCTATTTTTGTTATGTATTAAGTATTCTAAAAAAGTAAAGTAATGACTTTGTACGTCAAGCTTTGGGTCTCTACATTTGGTATCAGAGCAAAGGTATAGTTAACCATTGGAAACTAGGATGCAAAAACATTAGTGATATTTCTAGAGATATTTATAATGTATGTCTAGGGATATCCATAAGGTTATGTATATTTATATGTTATAGTCCTAGAATTACGGTAACGATCATAGAATTAAACCTAAGACGTTAGAGATTGAATGTAAACCCGAATGATTATGTTGTTTTTCTATTATGAGTTTTCCCTCTCATACTATTCTTTTTGGGTTGTATGAAATGGTAGGAAACAGGAGGATTCATATTAATGGAGAATATGATGGACAATGGAATGATATTCCTTATGATCAAACAAATGAAATGGGATTTGGATGTCCAAACATCGTTATTATGCTTAATCAGCAATCTCATAATAAGTTCCATAATATCAACATTGGTATGTATCCCGACTCAGTTAATAAGAGAAAGATGGAGTTTCATGATGATCATAGAGGAAATAATGTTTAATTTTCATCATGTAAATCATGTGGGAAGAGTCATCATGGAGAATGTTTCAATGTAACTGGAAGATGTGTTGGGTGTGGAAAAGAAGGACACAAAGCCAGTAATTGCAAAAGAAAAGGTTTAGTTAACACCATGGACGAGGATAAATGGTATTGTTAAGACATCAACAATGGTTAAATGTTTTAAATGTGCAATTTATAGGCATTATGCTAACCCATGCCCTAAGGGAAAGTTTCATGAAGAGAATCATCATGGTTGTATTGGTAGTTTTTATATTGATGATGATGAAGAGACTACAAATGATATGTGAGATGAAATAATTTTTGAAGCTCCGTCAATATTTTGAGAAGGCAGTGGAATTATTTGTGTTAATCAAGAGATATGTTGTATTGGTAATTGTACTATGGAATAATGACACATCTACAGATTTTTTCACTTTTGTTTTTCCTAAGTTTTTTGAAAGTATATGTTGAATGGTAAGGGTAACCATTAAAGGTTATTCAGATATTTTTGGAAAGTAGACGATATATGCATAATGAAGGGATAAGGAGATAATGAGATGTTTGAAATTATTAATGAGATCATTACTGATATAAGGACAATGTGATATCATGATTTGAGTATATAGAAATTTTGGGATTTTGGTATGTGGAAAGAGTTAACATTTGATATCATTCATGTTTTCAATAAGGTTCTATGGTAATTCATATTTCAAGAAAATACATGATTAAGGTATTCACATTTTTAGAATGTGACCAAGAAGATATATCTTATGATATATGGGGGATAAATGATGTTATTCACGTGTTTGTTTTGGGACCTTTCCATTAATCATTTTCATTATACTATGAGATTGGGAAGATGTATTTTGGATAAGTCTAAATATTGGATTGGATTATGTCGAAAATCAGATAGTATTGCTTAAGGCTATAACTTTTTGTTTTTATTTCTTGAAATGTTATGATAGTATAGATTTAGAAAAAGGACAACCTACAGGATGAGAAACAACTTGTCTCGTTGGAGAAGGTTACAGGAATCGAACCCACAACCAAAGTGCAACAGGCCTTTATCACCTAACACTGGCCAACTAGAAGTCCCTGGTTAGTAGAAACTAGTTTTTTTATTATGAATAATGATAGATGAAGTAGATGTCCATTATCAGAACCATATACGATTAATCTCACCATATATGGACTTATGTATATATATTTTACTAACATTATGCTTGAGACAGATGGTATGACCTATCATTCTATCGCTTGATCTGATAAAACCTCACCAAAGACAAATTCATCTTCATTTCATTATGAGTTGAAGTGGAAATTGTTCAAGGCACAAACAACAGTGAGATTGTACCAAAATCAATTAAGTATTTATTATAATTCAAATATTTCATTTAGGGAAAAGGATATTGAAAACAAAACATTTTGTCCTAGTGCCCTTATATTTGATGAATTAGATGGTACCTTATATCATCACATATTTATTTCTTTGTGATTTTTGGCTTTCTCATAGCCATGTTCTCTACCATTCTCTATCCAAACATGATGGTTTTATTTCTCTTCCATATCCATATTTTCACCTATGTTTTCCTATGTGAAAATCTAGTGATTAGTTAATTTGGGTAACCATTATGTTTCATACTTCATTTATTTAAAATTTCATTTTAGTATTCCTTTTTACGATGTGGGTTTCTATGAAAGAAACTTTCAAGTAGAAAACCATTTATAACCTCGATGAATTTCGAGGGAGAAATTAATTTTAAGGGGGGTTGAATGTAATACCCCACGATTTTATGAGATATATTATTTTTAATTTAGTTGATTTCTTCTATTGTACACTACACCAAGATTATATTTTACTATACACAACACTGTATTATCTTTCATTATACGCAACACAATTCTTGGCTAGGGTTACACACAATTTCAAGTTTGTTTGATAGTAGTTATTCTACGAAACATTGAGTGTATATATATACATATACAATATATAAATGAAATATGGTTGGATTTTGTTGTACGCAAATATTAAAGATTCTTACCATACACGCAACCCTGACTTGGGCTTCCTTACACACAATCGCGACCATTCGGGATAGCGTGTGTTGTACGCAATATCAGGTTTCACTGAACAACTATATATTGTTATAATATTACTATGAACTGGACGTTATGAATATTATAGACTACAATTTTAATTTCATAACACTATTATTCATATTACACATTTTCTAAAACATCATGTGAGAACAAAATAAATTTTTTGAGTAAAATAAATATTTTTTAAAAAATGCGATTTTCCCACCATTTGATGGTGCACTCACTTTAAATCTTGTTTGTGACATGTTTATAAGTTCAATTTGACAAATTAAAATTCTTCTCTGGAATCAGGATATAAAAAAATTTCTTTGGATACATTTTTGGTATTTTAATGAATAGTAAAAACATGCTATATTTTAATTAAAAACAACTTTTTTCATCATAAAATTTTATTTTGTTATATTATAATATTGAATGGTTTTAAAATATATATTGAATATATTTTTACAATTTAATATAATGTATGTCATTAGCATTGGTTTTACATTGATTTCATATGTAAAATCATTTCAATCTTTTGCAATGTTTTAACTTTTAAAACACATTTTCATAACAATAGGATTAATGTTAAATAAATTTCAGCAACATCTGGGATTTGAATTTTGAAAAATTGATCCCATATTTGGAATCAGTCGGTCCAAATTATGTTAATAAGTTACATTTTATTTTTAGTCATTATGAATAGTAACTACAGAAAATTTATTTACCATAGTTAAAGGTAAATCAAGTTAAATAAGGGTAAATATAATATTATAAAATTAACCTAAAATAGGTACTAATATAATTTATGGTTATATTTTACCCCAAATGTTACTTGGGTTGAAATGGAATCTAATGGAACCAACTTGTATTTGATTAAGACTTTTTATTTATATTATTTAAAGGAAAGTGAAATGTCCCACTCAATCATTAAAAATTAGACTATTTTTAATATATAGTTACAGAATATAAATTCGATTATAAATAATAATTTGAAATAGAAATTTTTTTCTTTATCTTGGTAATTTATTTGTATTTTTTAATAACTATTTTATTACCTTAAAATCATATACATCAATGATGTTGAAACTATATATTTAGTAAAAAATCAATAGTATAGTTTTTATTAAAATAATAATACTAATCAAAAGGACTGAAAACATAAACAAACTTTATTGGTCGAGTATATCTATATCCTAATCATCCAAGGGTCGATATTTTGTCCATTTTGAGCCTTATAAAACCGATTAGGACATTTAAATTAATTTATTTTAATTGAAGTCAAAGATGTCGCCTTCATAATTTAATAAATATAACAATTTAAATTCTGTGATTTTAAGAAGTTAAATTTGAGTAAAAATATTATTATAGAAGGTATTATCTTTATATTTATCATAGTATTTTATTTTTTATTTTTATACAACTAATATGTATATTAAATGATTATACAATAATGATGTAGTAATTGTTTTATTAATAGAAATGTGAAATAAATGGTTTTATAAATGTTTATATAAACATTATTAATGTTGTCCACAACTTTTCTAGAATAATATGCTATGTTAGGAATCTATTAAATATTTTCGTTCAAATATATCTTCTGAGTGGATTTTATTTAAATTCAAATAAATGAATAATTTTAAAATTAACACTATTGGTATTTTATAAAAATAACATATTATTAAATTGTTTATAAATAACATAAATATTTAAAAATTATAAATTTAAATTTAAATGGTGTAAAATTTCATAAATTACATAATTAGGGATAATTCAGAACACATATGTAATTTTCTATAACAATTTAAAATTTATAATATTATTACCCCAAATAAGATTAAATAAATTATATAAGGATAAATAAAATTGATAAGGTTTAAAATAAATTCCCAATATGTCTAAATTTTATTGGCTGATGCAATTATAACCCCATATCATCTAATATTCGAATATGAGTTATTTTTGGAGGTTGTTATGTGGGGTTTTATTTATTATAAATTAATATTTTTGAGGTTTCCAAAGGTTCCTCTCTCCTTCCTTATAAAAGGGAACCTCATCCCTCTTATTTTTACGCAATTTTGAGTCTTCAAGATCAGAAAAACCCTGACCATTTACCTTCAAAACTTCCCAAGAAACATTATAGACGTTATGGTCTCGTCCAAATACCAACTCTAGTTCCTTAATAGGAATCTTAAAAGAGGTGCATCGAAGAAAATACAATCTCTTCTACCAATTCTTTCAAGTTTCTTTCTTCTTCAACATCTTATTATTTAGCTGTTTCATTATAAAGTAATAACATCAGTATCAATAATATATTGATATTTTATTATAAATATGATACAACCCCATTTCACCTTATATCCATCCCATGGAAAATGAAATCACCATGCATGCGTACGTACTGAATACTGTCTCCATGCCATAGTGCAATCTTTTTTTCCATCACCACCCTACTTGGATGGGTATAGTGGTGTAATGAATAACTATATATAGTTATTATAACATTGTAATGATTCTGAGATATTATATAATCCTCTAAAATTCAATTAAATAATTATGGGAATGATATCATCACTCGTGCGTACGTACGGATTACCGTCTCCACGATGCGATTAGATTCATTATCCATGTTAACCATTCAAAAATTATTATAAACTATATATAATCAATAATAAATAGAAATATGACATGATAAAGATACTATATATATATATATATCATATTATTACTTCCATTCATGTCATTAAGGAATGGAAATCAGCGTTCATGTGTACGTAGGACCTACCGTCTTCATGAAAGGTGGGTTTCATTTCATTTATCTATCTATTATATATATATTGAATATATTTTATATATAAATATTTTTTTACATTCTGGAAGTATGTAAATCATGATATAATTAATAATAATATCATGAACAAAAAGTCCAAACATGTACGATAAATAAAACAATTTTACCCATAATGATGCCTTAACATGGAATTTACAAAAGAACGGGTAATATAAAGTCATAAGTGAACCATATATGATATCATAACAATGAATATGATTCCTAAATAAGCCAATGACATTATTTAAATCATTATACATGATAAATGGATATGTACGATGCATATAAGACATAATGTAAAGGATAACTTTTCCATTTTCATTTTTATCCGAGATTGTTTATTCTTATGTATTTATTGGGGTTATTGTTATCATCCATGCCCATTCATTCTAAAAATATTTTCCTGTATGTTTAAATTAATTTTTACCCAATTTTTAAATTTACCACATTTTATGAAATTAATCTTACTTTTGTTTACCACATTAGATACTTTTTGACTTTTCCCACAAAAGTACGAGGAGAATGTTTTTTTAAATTATACGGCATGAACATATTTTTACAATTCTATAAACCCTTATTTTCATGAATATTACTCTACAATATTTCATTACTATTTTCAAAATAGTCCTTTTCTTTTTAAATTGCATGTAATTTTGTGAATATAAAATTATTTTTAAGAAGAAATGATACTTTCCTAATGAATTCTTTTCAAGTGTTTTATGAAAACCATTTTCCATCTAAGATGGAATTACTTAATATGTGTATGATTCAAGTATAATATCTCTATGATTTAAATGTTTTCACTTTTCTTGTGATGAAATGATATCCATTTGTTTTATATGGATTATGTTATCATGGGATGATATTTATGAAACCCATTTTTATTCTTTGGGTTATGATTAACGATTTATGTTTATGATGTGGCACAAGTAATAATGATTTCATTATTAGTTGGGTGGAACCTATATCTCCCTCCAATGCATTGGGTAAAGATTTTTATGTCATGAAATAGACATGGCTGGACCGGTATGTTAATCTAGTCCTGTGATACAAGACTGGAACAAAGAGTGAACTCGATTAAGAAAGGGACTTAGTCCACTAAGACGGTCTTGGCAGCAATGCCTTGGCTACTATGGAAATCGTATCATATGATTAATGGTTATGCACACTTTAGTTTTTTATTCACATGCTATTTTATAATTATTGATGTTCCATTATGATCTATGCCTTTCGTACTTCCAAAATTTAACTAACAACTAAATATTTGGATGTTTAATCATTATGTTCATGTTTTGAAGATCAAATGTACATAGTTTGAATTATTTTCTCCATTACTACACATAATGATCATTTGAGCTCACTCTTTATATGGTTTCTTATCCCTAGGATATAAAGAAAGTTCGTAGGTACGAAAAAAAGGGAAAATATTAATGGGAGATTTTGAAGATCATTCACCAAGATTAGAAGAATATATTCCATGTTTCCAAAGACACAAAACTATTACGATACATTGGTGTCTCTTTTTTTATTTGTTAAGTATTCTACAAATTTAATGTAATGTCTATGTATATAAAGATTTGGATCTCTATAATTAATACTTTTAAACATTTCTCTATAAATATATTTCAACATAGATGATTCCTTGACCTAGTTGATATCTTATAGAATAGGTAATTAAGTCATGTAATGCCCAGTTCCCATACATTTATCGAAAATGACTGTAAATAGAGTCATATGATAGTTTTTATATTCTTCCACAGTTCTCTTCATTTTTCCTCAGAAATTCATTACATTATATCCTTATTTCTAATATATAAAACATATATTTGTTCCATTGAGACACGTTCTTGTGTGTCTCCTTCCACATTTCTAGAATTATGGAAATTGAGATTTCTTTTCTCTATAGTCACCACTGATATATCTCTTATCATCCTATGACATTCTATTATTTGATGAATTCGGGAGTTGTTTAATGTATATAAGATGGATTATATTTTTGGAAACTAGCTTCATCATGAACATTAATTTTTTACGCCTATCAAAATTCCATTTAGTTTATCATTTCCACCATCATGATAACTTTTTAAATTATCTTCAATGTTACTATGACACCCGTTGAATCTAGTCATTTGATAATAGTAGAAAGCATAGTTTGAGAAACAATAGTACTAAAATCATTTAGAGAATATCATTACACTGTATTTTCAATATAACACCCCTATAGATTAACGAATATCATTTATTCTCATTTTATATTAAAATCCTTCAATCCTATTTGTAATGGGAATTTAAAATATCCATTGTATATCCCTCGATAGTGTGGTAACCAGGAGTGCAGGAACACCCATTGTCATGGGCCAATTTTCGTTCGAGTTTAACTCAAAGGGGTGTCTTCGGGTTTTACCCCTAGGCACATTTGTGCCAGAGCTACCTCTACCAGCTCATATCCAGACAATGATGTATTTCTTCAAAAACCCACGTAATATTTGAATACCAAATTTTTTTGGATGCTCATTTATACTAATACTCAATGTTGATCATAGGGTAGTGTATTCAAATTAAAGTTATAATAAAACAAGATTCTAATTTTTGTACTAATCATCCTCTAATACAAACTGCAAAGACTTAACTATAGTTACCAAAACTCAGTGAATTATTACATAACATTTTCATGATCACAAGAGATAAATTCTAAAAATACGGCTTCATTTAGTAGCCTAGGAGGTAAGAGATTCCAACATACGTTTTACATTACATTATTACATGGAAATACTACAACATTGTGTCACCATTGAACACACTAACATCTCGTAATATATTCCAACAGATCAATTATAATATACATCATCATATCATGGAAAAAATAGAACATAAGATATATATGAGCTCACATGCTTAGTATGGATAACAATATAGTAGAAACTATAATATAAAAACATAATATTTATGGAAATATATATGAATAAAAAACAAGCCTTTTAAACATAAACATCACCATAATATGGAATATATAAATCATATAATTACATTTACATAATCACGTGAATATTCTACAACTTGAATATTCAAATGTGATATCAATATCTAATTTCATAATGATGTAATGTAGAATGTCAGATATTATGAAAACATAGTCAAAGCCTCGTATAATGACCCATACATCAAATACATTGTAATTACGTCAAAATTGAATCATACTTATTACACCATATAACAAATCCACAAATAGGATCGTATAGGTATAGTGTCTTTAGAAACTGGGAATCATAAACAACGGGTTCATAAAGCATCTACATTGTCTCCCATTTATTTCATCATATCTAGAATCCCTTTTTGGTATATCCTACTTAAAACCCTTTTTCCTAACCTGGGGAAAAGAAAACATAGAAAGGTGTGAGCTCAAATTTTCAGTAAGGGTAAACAAAAGAAATATCAATCACATCGTATTCATAAGAACATAAAATTTTGGAAATCTTAACCTGCAATATAGATCATAATTTCATAACTTGGGATAAATAATAGTAGTGAAACATAATCCCAATAATCATATGATGAAACATTGTGTCATACACACATAATCATAGAAAATCATTTCTTAGTAGTCAAGACTCATTTCCAAGACTTTCTTATCGGACAAAGTCCATTTATGAAACGAGTTCACTCCTCATTTTAGTCATGTATCATTGAATCATATTAACATGATGTTCCATCCATTTCTATATCATGAGATATAAATCTTTACCCATTTCATTGGTGGGACATATAGGTCCCACCCATCCCATAATGAAACCATTCTTATGTGTGCCACAAAATCATAAATCATACATCATAGCATAACCCATGTAAAAAATTGGGAATCCTAAAAAATATTCCATTATAACATAATCCATATAAGATAAAAGGACATCATAAAAAATAATTTCATCCTAACATAATCAAATCAATGTAAAAATAGGGATATAAACAGATCCCTATATTATCTTAGATCGAAAATAATTTTGATAAAACACTAGATCTCCATTCTTGAGAAAAATATCATTTATACATCGAAAACATTTTTCCATTCATAACATGTTATAAAATTTAAAACTAAACTAAGTTGATTAAAAATTAACTTGAAAACTTCTAAAGTATTCTTCAAGGAAATAATGTTTAAAAAATCCATTCATGTCGTTTTAGTTAGAGAAAAACATTCTTCTCGTACTTTGTCCGGAAAAGTCAAAAAAGTGCCTCGTACTAAAAACGACAAAATTTTCCATTAATATCATTTACTAATAACATAAAAATGGGTAAAATAGGATTTAAAAACTTTTAGGAGGATATAAATAATATTAAATATTTAGGAAACATGGATGTGGATGATAAATATTCCCCAGTAAATTCTGAAGTATAAACAGTCTCAGATAAAATTGAGACAGCGAGATTTTCCCTTACCTTAGGTCCGATTTCTTTAGTACATTACTAAAACTCTTGTATAATGATTTAAATAATGTTATTTACTTATTCCATAACTATACTCATTGTTATGATATCATATATGGTCTATTTCTTAGCTTCTTATTGGTAATATTTCATTGTTACTGGTTATTCGGGTGTTTATTGCTTTTTGTTCTTATGCGTGTTTTGTCGAATAAATTGTTATTCTTATTATTAGGTTATAGATACCTAATTTACAGAATTTTATTAGTGTAATATATAACATAATTATTCATTAAATCCATTTAAATAATCATTATGCAATGAAGATCATGTAGAACGAGTCTCATCACATCATGGAGACGGTAGGTCGTACGTACGCAGTGCGTTGATATCGTTCCAATGATCGTGGAATTGTATTTAAGTTTACGTATACTATTTTAAAATAAATATAAATTTACAATAATCATATATAGTTATTATTTACACCATTATACCCATCCAAGTAAGGTGGTGGTGGAAAATAGATTACACCACGACATGGAGACGGTATTCTGTACGTACGCATGCGCGGTGATTCTGTTTTCCATATGATGGATAAATGGATAAATTGGTATGTTTCATATTTATAATAACATATCAGTATATTAGTGATAATAATGATATTACATCATAAAGAAACATCTAAATAATAGTAAGTAGAAGAAGAAATAAATTTGAAACAATCAGTAACAGACATTGCCTCTTCATTGAAGTGCCTCTTATTATCCTCCTCTTAGGGAACTAAAGATGGTCTTTGAAGAATAAAGGACCTCTATACTATTTATTGGGAAGTTGAAGAAGTGAAATTGTCAGGGGTTGGCCGAGATTGAAGGATCAATGTGGTGTCAGAAGAAGAGGGAGGAGGTCCCCTTTTTATGGGATGAGAGCGTCACGTTAGGAAAAACATAGAATATTATTTTATTATAAAGACATATTCGGTTTTCAATATATAAAAATTGAATTATTTAGAATCTAAGGTGGGGATGGGACTATATCTCCTCTACCAATAGATCTTAGTCAAGTTTAGGTTACTATTTTAGTGTTATAATTTAGATTTAACTCTATGTTAAATAATTTATCTTTTACCGTGTCTTCTTGTTTTCTGATACAATTTGGTTAATAAACATACTATAAAAAGCCAAACAAACACCAAGTTGTTCATTATTAATATATATAACTTTATCTAAGTCATTTGGCCGAACCTCTAATTTTTAAAAATAAAATAACAACTAATAATATAATATTTGTTTTAAAAACTATTTTATTTCAATTTAGACACTATTTGGAAATTGATTTTTGTGAAAATCATAACAGCATTATTAGTTAGAAAAAATTTAATTAAATAAACAATAATATGTAATATTAACCTATAAAATTAGTTTAATTCATTAAAAGTCTCAAATTACATTTATTTGGATAATTATAACATCAATTATGTTAATATTTCATTTATAAGGTAATTACTGCTTCATCATTATGTCATAAGTAAATTTAATAAAATACCATTATGTACGAAATATTTTTATCTTTATAATGAATATTTAAAGTCTAATTTATCATATGTATAACAATATATTAAAAAAAATTTATTTATTAAACGTTGATTTTAACTATTTTAACTCTTCATTAAATAAAATAATAATAAATATCCTAATCTAATCCAAGTGGAAATAAATGGTAATATTTTAATGCTAAGGATCTTTTTGGTCAAATTAAACTTATCCAATAAAATTATGACATGTGTTAGGGTAATAATAATACAATTTTTACCCTGAATTACCCTATTTACTTTTAACCGTGGTAAATAAAGATAAAAGATACTATTCACAAAAAATTATTTTTATCTTATTGAACAACATTATACTCATTGATATTAATTGTGTCTCTCAGATTTTTGAAATTCCACTCATAGAAGCCGTAAAAATATGTTTTATGTAAATTTTCAAACTCTCCTAGGAGGTGGGTAAAAGACGGAGAAAAGATTAATAAAAATATTATATATCTAAAATTATAATAATATGACTCCAATGAATTAAATTGAACATATATAGCTATTAAGTATCAATTTTTAACTAAAATTAATTAAAAATAAAAAAAATTAAATAAATAGTAACCATGTCTGTTCACAAATAATAAAAAATTGAATGTTTTCAGAAAAATACCAAATATTCACCCTATTCTTATTTTGATATTCCAAATAAAAAAATGAAATCCATTTTGAGTGAAAAAATTTATAAAATTTAATTAATTGGGTATTACTATTCATAACGGCTAGTTTATATAATATTTAATAACATTTCGTTGTTTAGTGAAACTTGATATTTCATAATACACACGCTATCGAGGAAGGTTTCTCTTGCGTATAACGCATGCCAAGACAGTGATGTGTGTAGTGGAAGATTCCTTTATATAATTTTATACATAAAACCAAATATTTCTCGTAAAAACTCTGGTGTCACATTCTACCCCCCAAAAAATGAATTCCGCCCTCGAAATTTGTCACTTTATAATAAATAGATGAGGATACATCTCCCTCATCATATCCTCAAGCTCCCATGCAGCTTCTTCTAATAGGTGGTTCTTAAATAAAACTTTCACCATGATAGTGGTTTTGTTCAGTAGGACATTTTCGCTAAGATCCAGATTCTCTATCAGTTGTTCTTCATAAGAAAGATCTTGCTCCAGTGGTACAACTTCTGAGTTGAGTGCATTTGAAGGATCGAGTATGTACATTCTCCAGAGGGATAAATAGAACACATCATGAACATGAGGGAGATTCAGTGGAATCTCCAATCGGTATGCTACCTTCCCAACATAATCCATTATTTTGAAAGGACCGATATACCTAGGGCTCGGCTTTCCCTTCTTTCCAAATCTCATTACTCTCTTCAAAGGAGATATTCATAAGTACACTTTAACATCCACTTCAAACTCTAGGTCTTTTCTTCGGTTATCAGTATATCTTATTTGTCGACTCGGAGCTGCTCTTATGTGTTTTTGAAAAGATCTAACCTTTTATGCCATCTCATCATCTTCATCGGGTCCTAATAGTTTTCATTCCCCAACTTCATCCCAGCAAGTTAGAGTCATGCATTTCGTTCCATAGAGAGCATCATAAGGAGCAATATGAATACTAGAGTGAAATCTATTATTATAAGAAAATTTCACCAATGGTAGGTGTTGATCCCAAACATCTTTGAAATCCATAGAGCAAGCTCTTAACATATCTCATAGTGTTTGAATTGTTCTCTCAGACTGACTAGCTGTCTGAGGATGATAAGTAGTTCTGAAACTCAACTCTGTATCTAAAGTTTTCTAAAAACATCTCCATAACATCGAGTTAAACCTTGGATCCCGATCAGATATAATGGAAAGTGATACTCCATGCAATCTTACTACTTCTTTTATATATATCATGGATAGCTGGTCAAGATAGAAATATTTGCTGATATCAATGACGTGTGCCGACATTGTAAGACTATCAACTATGTCCCAGATAACATTATTACCTTTGGATGTTTTAGGATGTTCGGTGACAAAGTCCATATTGATTCTATTTAATTTCCATTCAGGTATTGGTAATGGTTGTAACATCCCCTTTGACACATGTCTCTCAGCTTTAACATACTGACAAACCAAGCATCGAGAGACGTATTCAAAGAAATATATTTTCATGACATCCAACCAGAATTACCCTTTCAGTTCCCTATACATCTTCATGCTTCCAGGATGAATAGTGAATGAAGTACTATGATCCTCTTCTAGCAGCTCATTCTTTAATTCTGGGATGGGAGGAACACAAACTCGATTCCTTAACCTTATTACCTCATCACAATCAAGGTTGAATTCAGGAACATTTCTCACCTTCTATTGTAACTCTACATCTTCTTTTTGTGCGTCTTTAATCTTCACATGTATAGGGGGTTGAACATTCATTTGAGAAAGATAATATTTCTCCCCTTCTATTATAATTCCAAGATCCATCCTTTGTAAATCGAAAAATATCAGATCTTTTGTGATCCTTATCAAGGATAAGCTAGCATGGTCTTGTCAACTTAATGCATATGCCACCTTGTTTGCTTTCTTAGGGTGATAATGAATTGAGAAGTTGTAATCCTTAATCAACTCAACCCATCTTATTTGGTTCATATTCTGCTCCTTTGGTGTGAAAATATACATTAAACTTTTATGATCTGTATAAATATCACACCTTTATCCATAAATATAATGCCTCAATATTTTTAATGCAAACATTACCACGGATAACTCCAAATCATTAGTTTGGTAATTTTTCTCATGGATTTTCAACTGTCGTGAGGCATAATCTATCAACATATCATTTTACATGAGAACACACCCCAATACCTTCTTGGATGCATCACATTAGATCACAAACCTTTCTCCACTTCAAGGAAGTGTGAGCACAGGTTCACTGGATAACCTTCTTTTTATCTCCTTGAAATTCACTTCACACTCCTCCTTTCAAAAAAAACATTACTCCTTTTCGAGTCAACCTAGTTGTGGATTAGATAATCAGGATATGTCTTTAAAAAAACTTCAATAATATCCTGCCAAACTAAGAAATCTTCGAATCTCAGTTACTGTTGTTGGTCTCGACCTTCTTTTGATAACCTCTATTTTTGTTGGATCCACAGATATCCCCTCTTTTGAAATTATGTGACCCAAAAATGAAACTTTCTGAATCCAATATTCACACTTGGTAAATTTGGCCTAAATCATCTCCTTTATCAGTGTCTTCAATTGAATTCTCAAGTGATCTTCATGTTCTTCCTTTCTCTTTTAATAGACATGAATATCATCTATAAAGACTACCATAAACTGATCAAGATAGTATCTAAAGTCTCTATTCGTCAGATCCATGAAGACAGAAGGAGCATTTTTAAGACCAAATGGCATAACTATAAATTCATATAGTTCATACTTTATACCGAAAGCAATCTTTGGTATATCTTCCCTTTTGACCATTAATTGCTGATACCCTAAATGAAGATCAATCAAGGAAAAGTATTGAGCTCCACATAGCTGGTCAAATAGGTCATCAATGCTTGGGAGAGGATATTTGTTCTTGATATTGATCTTGTTATGTTCTCGATAATCAATGAAATGTCTCATTGATCCATCTTTCTTCTTAACAAACGAAACAAGTGCTCCCCAAGGTGATGCACTAGGGCGTATGAATCCCTTATCAAGATTTTCTTGGAGTTGCTTCATCAATTCCTGCAACTCAATTTAGGTTCATTCTATAAGGTCTCTTTGAAATGGGCATAGCACCTAGTATGAGTTCAATTGAAAACTCAACATCACGATTTGGTGGAAGAGCAGGAAATTCTTCCAGAAAGACATCATCAAATTAACATAAAATGTGCATATTCATAATCATGAGTTTCTCACAAACCATTTGAGATAAATAATGTTCATTTACTGGAATCAAGTCCCATAAAATGGAAAAAATTTCCACTGGATGGTTATGTTCATACCTGCATCGATAGACGATCATAGATTGATAGGGAATATGAAATTTGACTTCCCTTCTTTGGCAATTGTTTTGAGCTCCATATAAATAAATCAAATCCATGCCAAGAATCACATCAAATTCTACTATAGTAAGGATCTCATGATTTTCAGGAAGTACTTTCCCACAATCTTCAATCGGAGAAGAATTATAAACTTTTTATGTGACTATTGTGCCATTAGGGGTTGTCACCGCTAACTCAATAGCTAATTGTTTAGGTGATACGGTGATACCTTTATAAATATATTCTGAATTAAAACAGTGGGTGGATCCATGATCAAATAAATAATTTGATACTTTAGAGTGTATGGAATGTGTACCTTTCACCACTTAATTATTGTACTCCACATCGCTGATAGAAATTGCATGTGACATTCCTTTTTCTTTAGCCATAAGAGTTTATTGACGTCGATCATCATCAACGACCCTTGTATTAGGGCATTGATTAGCATAATTCCTCATTTCATTGCACTTGAAACATTGAAGTGTATGAGGTGCACTCTGTGAAGCCTTTTAATTATTTGCATCACTAGACATCTTCTTCCCATCATTGCGACATTCAAATGCCTGATGTTCCTCTTTTCCAAAGTTGAATCATTTACTTGTCCCATTATGAAAACTCCCTACATGTTTCTTTCCACACTTTGAGGATAAGGGAAAACTCATCTTCTTTTCACTGTACTCTTTATATTTTCTTTGAATTCTATTTTCCTCTTCTTATCAAACGAAAATGACTGATGGCTTACCCCAATCTACATCTCTACCTTGAGAGAACATCAAACTATTTCCTCATAGCTATTGAAGTCCCTTATGGATAATTTCCTTCAAATACTTGGTTTTAAGCCACTAAAGAATCGATCGATCTTACTCTCAGGTTGGATAATAATCCCAGAAGCGTACCTTGCTAGTGCTGTAAAATTTGCATCATACATACCAACAGATTCAACATCCTTTTTGTTTAGTTCAGGAAACTCTTTCTCTATCTTTGTTCGAATAATACGAGGGAAGTACTTATTGAAAAATAAGTTCTTGAACTTGTCCCATTCTATGGAATCAATTTAATATCCCGTCCTCATGTTCTTGATAAGATTCCACCATTGATTAGCTTCACCTTCCAAACGATAATCTACTAAGATGACTTTATAATGTTGAGAACAATGAAGAACTGAAAATATCATTTCAGTGGTACTGATCCATTATTCATACACTAATGGATTAGTAGACCCGCTGAATGAGGGTGGACACTGACTCATGAAGGATTTAATAAAATTTTTCTCCTTCCTTTTCTCATATGGAAGTCCTGCATGATTCCTAGATTGAGAAATTTGTGTGAGCATGGCTACAAGATTTTTCATTCCCACTCCCATAATGTTTGTTTGCTCAGAGGGACAATCATTTCATTGCCCGTCGCATTCTGCAATAACACGGTTCCTTCTCATTTTATGAATTTGACTAAAACCAAGATGAATAGTGTGTAAAACACTAATTATAATTGAAAAACCACATATTCAAGAATCAAATTTCACACATAAGGTCTTATCATAGGATGTTTGTGTCCTTGTCTAAAACACTAAGATTGTTTTCTATGCTTAGATATATACTTTGGGTTCTTACTAAGGCTTTCACATCATAGTTTCCAAAGGTTATCTATACCTTTCCTCTAATACCAACTATAACAACCCATAATTTACAACATTGTTATTGCTTCAAAATTGAAGCATACATATTACAACATATAACAAAACCACAATAGGACAATATAGGTATAGTGTCTTTAGAAACTGGGAATCATATACAACTGATTCATAAAGCATCTACATTGTCTCCCATTTATTTCATCATATCTGGAATCCATTTCCTGAATATCCTACTTAATAAAATTCTCTCTTACCTAGGGAAAAGAAAACATAAAAAATCATGAGCTCAAATGATCAGTAAGGGTAAACAAAAGAAATTTAAATCACATCATATTCATAAGAACATTACTTTCTGGAAATCATAACCTGTAAAAGAGATTATAAATTCATAACATGGGATAATTCATAGTAGTGAAATGTGATCCCATTAATCAATACATGAAACTTTGTTTCATACACACATAATCATAGAGAATCATATCTTAGTAGTCAAGACTCATTTCCAAGACTATCATAGAGGACAAAGTCCATTTTTGAACCGAGTTCACTCCTCATTTCTGTCCTGTATCATTGAACCAGATTAACCTACCATTATGGAAATGTCTATCTCATGAGATATAAATCATTACCCAATGAATTAGAGGGATATATAGATCTCATCCATCTCAAAATGAATCCATTCTTATGTGTTTCACAAAATCATAAATCATACATCATAGTATAACCCATATAATATAAATGGGAATCGTAAACATCATGCCATCATAACATAATCCATATAAGATAAAAGGAAATCATAAAAAATAAGTCCATCATACATTAATCAAATCAACGTAAAAATAGGGATATAAATAGAACCCTATATTATCTTAGTTGGAAAATAATTATGATAAAACACTTGAACTCCATTCTTGAGGAAAATATCCCTTCTACTTCAAAAACATTTTCTCTTTCTTAACATGTCATACAATTTTAATCTAAAAGAAGTTGGTTAAAAATAAACATGAGAACTTGTAAAGGAATATTCATGTAAATAATGTTCAAAAAATCCATTCATGTAGTATATGTTGAAGAAAAACATTCTTCTTTTACATTGGCTAGAAAAGTAAAAAAAGTACCCCATAATAAAAACGAGAGAAGATTCATTTCCAATAATTAACTGAAAACATACCAATGGGTAAAATTGTATTTAAACTATTTTAGGAGGATAGATATAATATTACATATTGAGGAAACATCGATGTGGATGATAAATATTCCCCATTAAATTCTGAATTATAAACAATCTCGGATAAAAATGAGATTGTAAGATTTTCCATTAACATAGGTCTTATTTTCTTTGTATGGGTACAAACTACCTGTATAATTTATTAAATAATGTTATTTACTTATTCAATAATTTTACTCATTGTTATGATATCATATATGGTCATATTCTTAGATTCTAATTAGTAATATTTCATTGCAACTTGTAATTCGAGTGTTTAATTTTTTTTGTTCTTATGCATGTTTTGTCGAATAAATTATTATTCTTATTTTTAGGATATAGATACCTCATTTACAGAATTTTATTAGTGTAATATATATCATATTTATTCATTCAATTAATTATATAATCATTATGCATTGAAGATCATGTAGAACAAGTCGTATCACATCATGGAGACGGTAGGCCGTACGTATGCACGAGCGATGATATTGTTCCCATGATCTTGGAATTTTATTGAAGTTTATGTATACTATTTAATAATAAATATCACTTTACAATAATAATATATACTTACTATTTACACCAATATACTCATCCAATTATGTTGGTGGTGGAAAACCGATTACACCACGACGTGGAGACTGTATACTGTACGTACACATGTGCGGTGATTTCATTTTCCGTAGGATGGATAGAAGGTGAAATAGGTTTGTTTCATATTTATAATAAAATATAATTATATTACTGATACTGAAGTGATTACTTCATAATGAAACTACTAAATAAGAGGAAGTATAAGAAGAAATAAATTTGAAACAATCGGTAATGGACATTAACTCTTCTTTGAAGTGCCTCTTCTTATCCTCCTCTCAGGGAAATAAAGATGGTCTTTGAAGAAGACCAGGACCTCTAGGATATTTATAGGGAAGTATAGAAGAGAAATTGGCAGGGTTTGGCCGAGCATGAATGCTCAATGTGGCTTGAGGAGGAGAGGGAGGAGGTGCCCTTTTATATGGGAGGAGAGGGTAACCTTAGAAAAAACATAAAATATTATTTTATTATAATGTCGTATTCAGTTTTAATAACTCCAAATTGATTTATTTCAAATATGAGGTGGGTATGGTACTAAATTATCTAAAAAAATCTATTTTAGAAATGTTTACACTACTATTTTAACTTTATCATTTAGATTAAACTCTATGTTAAATAATTTCACTTTTACCGTGTCTTCTTGTTTTCTTACACTATATTGTTAATAAACTTACTATAACAAGCCAAACAAACCCCAAGTTGTTAATTATTAATATATATAACCTTATCTAAGTATTTTGACCGAAACATATATTTTTAGTAAAAAAATAACAGTTAATAATATAACATTTATTTTAAAAACTATTTTATGTCAATTTTGACACTATTTTGTAATTGATTTTTCTGATAATCATGACGAAATTATTAGATCAAAAATAGATAATTAAATCAATACTAATATGACATATTAACCTATAAAATTAGTTTAATTCATAAAAAGTCTCAAATTACATTTATTTGGGTATTTATAAAATCAATTATGTTAATATTTCATTAATAATGTAATTACTACATCATCATTGTGTCATAAGTAAATTTAATAAAATACCATTATGTATGAAATCTTTTTATCTTTTTAATGAATATTTATATTTGAATTTATCTTCTGTATAAATCAATATTAATAATGTTTTAGTTATTAATCATTGATTTTAACTATTTTAATACTTCTTTAAATAAAATAATAATAAATGTCCAAATCTAATTCAAGTTGACCTAAATGGTAATATTTTATTCCTAAGGTAGTTTTTGGTTGAATTACACTTATATAATTGAATTAAGACATGTGTTATGGTAATAATAATACCATTTTTACCCTTAATTACCCTTTTACTTTTAACCGTGTTAAATAAAAGTACAAAGTTACTATTCACCAAAAATTATTTTTATCTTATTTAACAATATTTTACTCCTTGATATTGACCGTGTCTCTAGGATTTTCGAAATTCCACTCACAGAAGCGGTAAAATTATGTTTTATGTAAATTTTCAAACTCTCCTAGGAGGATGGTAAAAGATAGTGAAAAGTTCAATAAAATTCTTATATAACTAAAATTATTATAAAATGACTCAGACAAATTACATTGATCTTATATAGGTATTAAGTATCAATTTTTACCTAAAATAAATTTAAATAAAATAAATATTTATTTAAATAAGAAGTCGGTTTTTTAATATTAACCATGTATTTTCACAATTCATCAATAATTGAATGTTTTCAGGAAAATACCAAATTTTCACCCGAGGCTAATTTTGATATTTCGAATAAAAAAATGAAGTCCAATTTAAAGATAAAATTTATAAAATATCAAAAATTGTGTATTACTATTCATAATGGCTAGTTTATATAATATTTTAATAACATATCATTGTTTAGTGAAACTCCGTATTGCGTACAACACATGCTATCGAGGAAGGTTACTCTTGCATATAAAGCAATCCAAGACAGTTTTGTATGTAGTGGAAGATTATTTTATATAAAATTATTCATAAAAACAAAATACTTCTCATAAAATCTCATGTGTTACACCTCATGCTAAGTCTATTAATAATATTTTCTCAAGGCCTGGTGCCGAGACACTATTTGGTCTCATTAATCATACCGATGTATCTAGAAGCTATAGAGAGCTCCACCCATTACTTACTAATTCCGATGCATTCCTAGTATTTAAAGGTTTAAACATAACATAACCATTCATTGATAAACTAGCAATCCAAATGATAATACATTAACCATAAACCATAAATGGTATAAAAATAACACACCCAAAGTCAAACATTTCAAAAAACATTCCAAAAAATATGTAATAATTTATAATAATAAATCAACATCAAACATGTGTGAAATACATCAAATAATGATTACATAGTTTAAAAATGATCAGTACAAATACTTGAGAGAAATATCCCATTTTTCATGAAAACATTTTTAAGACACATTATTTATCAAAAAGCATTTAAAAATATATTTTTGAATCAACGTGTCCCATTCCACTTTGAAACATTTGAAAGTAATTTTAATATTAACACATTCATGTCCATATAAATACATCCTTATAAAAATGTTTAAAACATTGACATTAATGAGAATGATGTATAATAAATAATCATTAAAGCATTTAAAAAAATATTTTAGTAAGAGGTTCTAAAAAATGAGAGACTCTAGAATAAAAATAATTGAGGTAATAAAAATTCTATAATATCTTCAAAATAAATGGATTCATGATATTCTATGTCAATGTACAGTACTTAAACCATATAAAAGTGAATTCGTGCATAACGACAAAGAAGTCTTAACAGAATGTAAATTGAGATGAAATCCATTATAAAGACTGTATTGTTAGGTTATGGATAATGTAATGATATAATTTTTTGTGACAAATATAAATACAATCAATATTATTTGATGTTCAGTGTAAATAAATTAGAGTAAATTCAAACATATTCGTGTAAAAACAACACCAATGACTTTGATGTTTAACTCAAGGAATGGATATTGAGTTTAGGATACTCTTATCATATTTATATAGATGACGTGATAATTTATCAATGGAGTGATTATGTGAATCAAAACTATTTATACGCAATGGGCAGTGTAAATTACTACATAAATAATTAAATATTAATTTCATACATAATCATGGAGTAAAATAATAAATCAAGTTTGCTTAAAAACCAATGACTGAAAATTGAAAATAGAAATTATGTTACCGATTTGGTAACATACGAAACATACACCCCAAGAAAGAAGGATCATACAATGAATATGTAAATAACCATAATTTAATTTACATTACACAAATTATAAAATCACTGGATGTACATACACCACACAAAAGGAAATAGTGTCAAATATAGCATGAATCTCATGGGAATAAAAAGTATGATGAAAACCCCATACATTGTATTTTTCCATAGTAGAGGGTACGTTAACCTCCTTGATAATGATAAAATCGTTGTTTTTAAATTATAATGAACCATATATATAATTATGATATCATATATGATCCCTAAGTATTTAATTGTTAATGATATTTCAGTAGTATCATTGTTTTGAGTGTAAACTGATTTGATTTCTTTTATATAATTCATTACATAAATAATGTTTTTTATGGATATGATGTATCTAATTCATATATATAATGATATTAAGTCATTAAATTTTAATTTTAATCATAATATGAAATTATTCATGAATGGTTACTATGGGGAATTAAATCTCATCGCGGCGTGGAGATGGTAAGTTGTACGTACGCACAAGCAACAATGTCATTCTATTATTGGTCAAATAGTTGGTAATGTGATGGTATATTATGTATAATGAATCATCATCATGTCATATATATAATTTATATCATTAATACTCATTATTATACCCATCCACATAATGATGTTTTGAAAAACAAACTACACCACGACGTGGAGATAGTAATCAGCATGTACGCACGTATAGTGACTTTGTAATTCATAGGATACATATAATAATTAATATGGTTGTAACATATTTATAATAACATAAGTGTACAAAAAATGTACTATATTAATTATTTTTAATAGAATCTACAATGAAATAGAAAGTTTAATATTACTAGAACTTTGAATGACTTGATGAAGTAATTACCTCTTCGTAAGGTTCTTCCTTTTGATTTAATCAAAAGGGATCCCTATGTTGTATTATGATAAAGGTAACGCCTCTAGGATGAAGTGAGGGTAGTTGGGAGGGTAGTTTTGCAGTGTATGGTTGTTTCCAATGGCTTTGGAGGTGCGTAATTAAAGGAATATGATTTACCCTTTTATAAGAGAGATGGGTGTCAATTTAGGAAAAGCTAGAAATATTATTTTATTTTAAAATCATTTTGGCTTAATAACGGCTCCAAATGAAATAATATTGAGGATATAATAGGGAGGGGTGAAAAAATCTCAACAATTAGATTTTGGACATGTTTATGTCACCATATTAACCATATCATTTAGATTTAACCCTTAGTAAAATAGTTTAACTTTCACAATGTCATCATGTATTTTTATATTATATGTTTAATAAACATACAATAAAATGTCAAGGGAAGCTAAAGTGGTTAATTAATGACATATAAATCATTATATACGTTTTTTGGACTATCCTTAGATTTTAAGGAATAATAATTCATTTCATAATATATTATTTGTTTAAAAATCTCATTTATGTCAATTTTGCCACTATTTAGAAGTTGGTTTTTGTGAAAGAAAAAAAAATATTTCTTTGAAAAAACACATTAAATAAACTCTATCAAGTCATGTTAAATATAAAATTATTAAAATGCCATAATTGTCCTAATTTACATTTATTTGTATATTTATAATATCAATTTTTTAATCATTAAATAATAATGTAATTACTGAACCATCATTATGTCATAAAAGTATATAATAATTTAATGTCTAAAAATTATAAATAAAATACCATGATGTAGGAAATATTTTTCAAATTATAATGAATAATTATAGATTAATTTTAATTATGTAAAACCCAATATTAAAAATGGTATAGTTATTAAACATTGAATAAAACACATTAAACACTTCATTAAATAAAATAACAATAAATGTCCTAATCTAATCCAAGAAGATCAAAGAGGATAATATTTCATTCCAACGGTTTATATATGTTGAAATTATCTTATCCAATAGAATTATGACACATTTTAGAGAATTATAATATCATATTTACTTTTAAATTACCATATTTACTTGTAATAATGGTAACTAAATTTCAAAATATAATATTCACACAAAAAAATCATCATGTTGAACCACATTTTACTTACTGATCTCAACTGTATCTCTTGGAAGTTTTAAAATCAAATCACAAAAATTGTAAAATTACGATTCATGAAAATTTATAAATGTTCCTAGAAGGTGGGTAAACGGCGTTAAAAAGATCAATAATATCTTATACATCTAATTTTATTATAAAATGACACCAATGAATTACGTCGAACATATATAGTTATTATGTATCTTTTTTACTTAATATATATTAAAATAAAATAAATAATTATTTAAATCAATATTTTTTTCAACAATAACGCATTTTTTTCACTATTCATAAAAAATTTATTGTTTTCAAAAAAAGGCAAAAAACACAACAATTGTTAATTTTGATATTACAATTTCAAAAATGAATAATGTTTTACAAAATTCAAAAAAATGTATGTTTCATTAATTAATATAAAAACAATTCATGTTGTCAAAACCTAACAGTAGGTTTTTAAAAAATAATACTTTTTAAAAGATTGACATGTTTTTATTTCCAATTTATAATTAAAATTACAACCAATGACCAAAATTGGATCAAATGATAAAAATATTATACCACTATACATAAAAACAATTCAATTGTACAATTTAATAGTATAAATTATTTTTATTTAAAAACTTGTTTCAATTAAAATGTAGTAATTTTCACTATTCATCAAAATATGAAAGTTATCAGAATAGCACCAAAAATTTATCCAAACTAAATATTTATGTATCGCTTCAAAAGAAGTTTATTATTTTGTCAAATTGAATGTATAAAATTCTCAAATATTTTATTTAAAAATGGTTCCCCATTAAAAGGTTTTAAAAATGTTATTTTTTAAAAAATACATCTTTTATCTGAAAAATATAATTTTTTCTTATAATATGTATAAAAAACACATTATATAGATGTTAAAATTATATGGAATATATAAAATTAAAAATACATATAATATTATTCAAAACCATTTTTTATAGCTATCTTTCTATGTTGTGGATATAGATGATAAACTATATATCATGTTCTGAAGGATTGTGATATAAAACATGATCAGGAGAAAGTTTACAATAAGAAAACCACAAACATTTAATGGGTTAAACGGTCATTAGTTTCCCTATTAGAAATTTAAATAGTTAAAAATTTTGTATTATGTTCGATTTCGTAATGTTGAGAAATTTATTTATGATATTGACTAAGAAGATTAACATATATACTTACTTCTTAAGAAGTGTTTCATCTTTTAACAAGTTTCTTCAACTAAGTCATCTGCTCACCAAACAGAGAGTATTCAAGATGACTTGGTGACAAGTGATGTGCTAGAATCAACATCTAGATGAGAACATAATCCACAAAGGATGAACTATATATTTCCAAGTTCATTAGAGATTATCCAAAACCAAATGGTTAGAATAATATTAGATGACCCCAAAATGGATAATCATTTATAGAATGAAATATCAATCTTAATTTCTAATATTAAACAAACAATACAAAAAGTTCAATAGATATCATTAAATAATCAACTGTCCATAAAATCCTTCAATAAAATATAAACTAATATGTAATCAAATAACATAGAAAAATTTAATCACAATCTATTTCATAATAAATATTAACATTATCGCCAAAAAACATCAATTACACATAATTTCTCATTCATAAGTGTAATTATGAAAATCACATATTTGTTATGATAGGATAATCTTTTAAATTAATAAAATGAATATCTAAAAAAGATGTATTAATTCAAAATAAAAAAAATCCACCATTACTCTTCAAATTGAATCCCATAATATTATATTTATCTTTCGCATTTAGTGATCCCAATAGAGAAAACATCTTCCAAAACAACATTTATCTCTTAATAACCAAATCATATTCAATTAATAAAGATATACATTTGATAAAACATAATATCAAAAATCATATTATTATTGATATATAAAATCATTTAACTAAAAATAATTACTCACACTAACCATGGACATCATGTAGTCCAGTGGTAGGAGATAAATCCCAGTCTCACATTGGTTGTGGGTTCGATTCCCGAAGCTCTTTCCAATGTGACAGGTTGTCACATGGTCTACATGTTGTCCATTTTCGAAAACTAAACATTATAATTTTCTTAAAATTAGATTAATTTTTCAAAATAACAATAAAATAATACAAAACAATGTTATCTCATACATTTTATTTTCATCCTGAATATTAATAACACTTAATTACCTCAAATATAAGGATTATATAAACCAAAATGCTTATTTATAATAGTATCCAGAAAAGAAAAGATTATTCTTCCTCAAATATCATTTTCACATAACAAATTGTATGGTTACACATACAAGAGAAAAGACTTCTAATCTAATCCCATCAACAAAAATCATTCATACATTAAAACATTTCTCTATCCATTTATTTGGACTTAGGTTCTTCTATGATAATGTGGTTATCCTACAGAATAGGGCATTGACCCGGGTAATGCCTAGGTGCTAATAATTTTCAAAAAATGATTGTAAATGAATTCATAAGATCTTTTTTATTTTTTTCATATTACTTATAATTTTTAGTCCCCAATTATTTAATTTATGCCCATATTTCCCATATCTAATGCATTTCTTTGTTCCAATGAGACTCTTTCATGGGCGTCTCCTTCCAAATTTCTGGCATGATGGTAATTGAGCACTCTTTTCTCTATGTTCTCCGCTGCTGGATCTCTTATCATTATCCACCTTTCTCTTCATTGATTATTTTGGAAGTTGGTTAATGTGTATATTGTTTATCATATTTTTGGAAACCTGATTCAGCATGAAAACGATATATTGTATGCATATAAAAATTCCATTTATTTCCTCATTTCCACCAACATTCCCACCATGTACACCATGTTCACTGATACTATGAATTCCTTCAAATGCATCCATTGACTAAAACTAAAAGCATGGTGTATGTAACAGTAGTAATAAAATCATTTAGATACTATCATGATTCGATTTTTTCAATATTAAACACCTTATGATTAACCAAGGTTATTTATTATCATCTTATATTAAAATACATCAAATCATTTTGTAATGAAAATGTGAATTATCCCAATCATATCCCCCTGGACTGTCATAAACGAGAGTGTAGTAATGCCCATTATAGTCCACTAGTTCTCCTTCAACTCTAGCCCATAGTGATGTTTTCAGGTTTTACACATAGGAACATATGTTCCAAAACATCCTCTACCTGGTCGTATCCAGACATAGATGTATTTCTTTGAAATCGCAAATTATATTAACATACCAAATTTTTTGGATGTTATTATTTAATAATCTTCAATGTCTATATTAGGGTAGTATTTTCTAAGAAGAGTTATTATAAATCTAAATTACAATGTTTTTACTAATCTTTCCCTCATACCAACTGTAACACCTTGACATTAGATACCCAGATTCAGTGCATTATTACATGACATTGACATGATCACAAATAGGCCAATTCATAAAATACTTATTACCTTATTATCCATGGAGGTACTAGATACGTAAATATGTTTTACATTAAATTATTAAATGGAAAAAATACAACATTGTGTCTCCATTGAACACACTAATATCCCTCAGCCTATTTTTCTAGGTCAATCATAATATTCTTCTTTATGTCATGGGAAAAATAAAAGAGAAGAACGGGGCGAGCTCTAATGCTAAGTAAGGATAGAAATATATATGAATCTATAATAATTAAACAAAAACATATAATGAAATGTATATGACTAAGAAAAAGTTTAAACATAATCTTCACAATAATATGGAAAATATAAATGAAATAATTATATTTACTTATTCACATTGATATTCTACTATTCAAATGACCAAATGTGAAATCAATAGCTAATTTCATAATGGTGGAATGCATAATGTTAGAAATCATAACAATATTTTAAAATTCTCATGCCAAAATTAAAAATACAAATTTGTTAAGACCATATTCCAAGACACAAGTTTGTCTAATGAAATATACCGATGTATCTAGGAGCTATAGCGGGCTCCACCCATAACATACTAAGTCCAAATAATTTCTCATATGAAAAGATGAAACATAACATAAACATTCATATTAAAACTACCATACGAAATGTTAATACATCAACCATAAACCTTTAATTTTATAAAAATAACAAATCCACAATTAAACATATCACAAAACCTTCCATACATTGTTGAATGTTATATAATAATAAATTTATACCGAACCAGTGTAAAATCCATCAAATGATGTTCACATAGATTAAAATAATCTGTAATACAATTTGAGAGAAATATACCATTTTTCATGAAATCTTTTAAAAGCCATATTATTTATCAGGTAGTTGTTTAAAAGAGGATTTTGAATGTTGTGATGATTTAATTACCTATTCTTTGGTTTCTTCATTTTTTTATTATCAATAAAGATCCATAGGTTTGCTTCTGATCAAAATATGGCATCTTGGTGAAATTTAAGGAAGTTGAAATGATATTTGAAAAGGGGTTGTATGTGCCCAATGGCTATAGAGAAGTGAAATTTTGAGATGGGGACATACCATTTTATTAGGGAGGTGAGGGACACAATATAAAAATCTTGAAATATTATTTTAGTGTAAATTTTTTTTGTATATAATTTCCCCAAATGTATTTAATTTGATTCTATGGTATGCATGGGTCGAAATAATCTCAACATATAGGTTTTTAGGAAGTTTAGATCACCATATTAACCTTATATTTTAGATTTATGTTTAACTTTTACAATGTCTTCTTTATTTTTATATTATATGGTTAATAATCATACTAAAAAATGGCATGGGAACCTCAAGTGGCTCATTAATGACATATATATATATATTATTATATTATTACTCTGTCTGAACAATATATATTTAAGAATATTTTATCATTTAATAATATATATATTTTTTTTGTTAAAGCACATATATGTCCATATTGATAGTATTTAGAATTTGTTTTTTGTGAAAGTAAAAAAAGTTATTACTAAACAAAAAATGCATTAAATAATCCATAACTTGTCAAATTGACCTAGAATATTAGTGCAATGCATCGAAAGTCTCAATTTAATTTTTTTTTTGATATTTATAAAATCAATTATTTAAATATTTCATTAAAAAGGTAATTACTACATCATCAATGAGTGAAAAATATATTTAGTTATTTAATGTCTAAAAATTATAAATGAAATATCATGATGTATAAAATATTTTTATATTTCTATTGAATACTTAGAGTCGAATTTATATTTTTTACAACCATATATTAAAAATAGTTTAGTTATTAAACTTCGAATTTAGAACTTTTAACTATTCTTTAAATAAAATAATAATAAATGTCCTCATCTAAACCAAGGACATCAAAAAGGACCATATTTTATTCCTAAGGATGATTTTGGTCGAAATACACTTACCCAATATAATTAGGACACATGTTAGTGTAACAATAATATCATTTATACCTTTAATTACTCTATTTACTTTTAACTGTGGTAAATAATATTCAGAGGATACTATTCACCATAAATTAGTTTCATCCTATTGAACCAGATTTCACATACTGATGTCAACTGTGTCTCTCAGATTTTTTAAATTAAAATAACAAAGTGGTAAATTTATGTTTAATGAAAATTTGAAAATCATCCTAATGGTGGGGAAAAGAAGTTTAAAAGTTCAATAAAAATAACTATATCTAATTTTATTATCAAATTCAATCACTGAATTAAATTGAACATTTATTTGTATTATGTGTTTGTTTTTTCTTAATACAAATATAAAAAATATAAATAATTATTTAAATATAATGATGGTTTGAAACAATAACTTAGTGTTTTTTACTATTCATCAAATATTTAATGTTTTTAGAAAAATACAAAAAAATCACTCTAAGATAAATTTGATATTCAAAATTCAAAAATGATGTAGATTTTAACAAATTCAACCATAGAAGTTGCATAAATTAATTTAAAATTAATTGTTGTTGTCAAAAATAGAAAGTAGTGTTTTTTGAAGTAAAATCTATTAAAAGATTGAAATGTGATAATGTTAATTTTAAATGTAAAATTACTTCCAATGAACAACATTGGATTAAATGATAAAAATATAATCTAAATATACTTGAAAATAAATAATATTTATAATTTATCTGTATAAATTATTTTCATTAAAAAAATGTGATTTCAATTAAATTTTCGTATTTTTATCAATTTCTGAAATTATAATAGTTATAATAAAATCACGAAAAATTTATCCAAATACAAATTTTTCCCCACATATAAAGTATATGTTCATTTTTTCAAATTGTAAATATAAAATTTTTATACATTCATTTTAAAAAGGGTTGTTCATTAAATGGCGATAAAATTTTATTTTTTAAAATTCATCTTTTATGAAAAAAATTGGATTTGTTGTTATATTATGTCTAAGAAAGACATGATATGGATCTTAAAATTATATGGGGCATATAAAAAATTGAAGTTCATACTATTCATAAACATTTTTTTAAGTGTTAGATTGGTAAGTCATTTTGCCCTCGAACTAGGTCTACCGTGAAGTGCAAGATATTGAATTAATTTTAAGAAAATATAATACTATAAAAACATGGGGTGTTCCATTATTCCAATATATTGAAAATTTCATCCATGAAATTTTACAATTGGGCTTGATAAAATCTTAAAAATTACCACATCAAAAAAGGTGTCAATAATACAATCACATTAAAAGAATGAAATAGATTTAAAAAAGGTCACTTGAGATAACCCATACTGAGATCCCATGTTGAAAATGATAGATATGTAAGATAAACTACATTTTATATTCTGAGGGAGAGAGATAGAAAACATGATCAAGAAAAATTTAACATCAAGAAAACCACAAACTTGTGTTGGGTTAAATGATCATTAGTTACCCAGTAAAAAAAGTAAACAGACAACATTTTATGTTTTAAGATCCATTTTATAAGTCTAAGGAATTTATATTTTCTGATTTACTAAGAACCTAATGAGATATAAAAAATTATTAAGTATAGTTTCCTCCTTTAATAAATTTCTACCACAAAATCAAATTTTCTCCAGATGAAGAGTATTCGAGATGACTTGGTTACACATGATGTTCTAGAGTCAACTCCTAGGGAATCACATAATCCACAAAGGATGAAATATATATTTTCTTTGTATGTAGAGTTAACGAAAACCAAATGGTTAGTACAATATCATATGATCCCCAAAATAGATAATAAATTAAAGAAAGAAATATTAATCTTAATTAAGGAAATTATGAAGGAAATAGACAAAGATCAATAAATACCATTTTATTATCAATTGTGCATAAAATCCTTATATATTATCCATACTAATATTGAAACCCAAAACTCAAAAAAATGAAATCACATACTATTTCATAGTAAATAATAGCATTTTTATCCAAATAACATCAACCACTCTTAATGTATCATACAAGAATTGTAGTTATCAAAATCACATACTCTTTATGATAGTTTAATCATTACCATTAATAACCTATATCTATAAGAAAAATTAGATTCTTCAAAAAAAATTACACCATTACTCTTTAAATGAAATCCCATATTTTTCAATTTTTCATAGACATATACTGTTACCAAGAGATAGAAAGTCTTAAAAAACAACAATTTTCACTTAATCACCAAATCATTTTATTATACCAATGATATAAATTTGATAAAACATAATATCCAAAATAAATTTATTAATTATCAATAAAATAATCTAACTAAAATGAAATAGTCACACTGACCTAGGACTTCACATAGTCTAGAAGTATGCGATAAATTACATACGCTGTCTGGTTTTTGGTTAGATTCCCACACCTTTTTCTGACGCAAAGGGTTGTCACACAATATATATGTTGTCATTTTTTAAAATATATATCTTATTACATTCCGAAAATTTTAAAAATTCTTCAAAATAACCATAACATATTTTAACCAAATATTTCATCTCATAACTCATATTTTCATCTCAAAATTAAATAACTTTTAATTTCCTCCAATTCATGGATTATATGAAAAAAAAAGGTTCATTATAACTATATCAATAAAATAAAATATAAATCTTCCTCAATATGCAATTTCACATAACGAAAAATAGGGTTATACATACTAGGGAATATTCTTCCTAATTAATATCATCAACTAAGAGCATTAATACTTTTAAAAATTTCTCCATCCATTTATTTCCACATAGGTTCTCCATTAGCCAATTGGATATCATATAGAATAGGGCTTTGACTCAGGTAATGCCCAGGTCCCCTTCATTTATGAAAAATGATTCTAAATGGATTTATCAGATTATTTTTTTCTTCCATATTACTGTTCATTTTCCTTGGAAATTCATTACTTTATGTCCTTTTCCACACATAATGCTTTTCTCTATTCCATTGAGACACATTCCTAGGAGCATTCTTCCACATTTTCAGCATGATGGAATTTGGGATTTCTTTTTTCCACAGACTCCAATGCTGGAACTCTAATAATTCACTGTCATTATCTTCTTTGTAGAGTTTTGGAGTTTGTTAATGTATATAATTTTATTCATATTTTAGGAATCCTGCTTCATCATGAACACTATTTCTCTTATGAATATCAAAATTATATTTGGTTTCTCATTTCCACCATCGTGCCCACCTTGTACATCATGTTCATTGTGACTATGACTTCGTTGAAATCTATCCATTTTCAAAAACTAGAAATCATAGTGTTAGTAAAAATAGTCATAAAATCATTTAGAGAATATCATGAAACCTTACTTTTAATATATAATGCCTTAGAATTTACCATTGTTATATATTCTCATCATATATTAAAATAATTAAAATTGGTTTGAAATGAAAATGTGTGTTATCTTATGCTTAACCAC
The DNA here is from genome assembly GCA_963277665.1 of Viscum album. NCBI lineage: Eukaryota > Viridiplantae > Streptophyta > Magnoliopsida > Santalales > Viscaceae > Viscum > Viscum album. The sequence continues at coordinate 1,832,858,160 of OY728132.1, forward strand.
TAGGAGTGCAGTAACCAAGAGTGCATAGATACTCAATGTCGTGCACCGGTTCTCATTCACATTTAGCTCAAAGTGGTGATTTTGGATTTTAAACCTAGAAACATCTGTTCCAAAAATGAATCTACCTTCTCATATCCAAACTAGGATATATTTCAGGGAAAACCGACAGAATATTTACATTACCTAATATTTTTGATATTCTTCTTTATTAATCCACAAAGATTATCTTAGGGTACTATTTTCTAATCAGAGTTATTCAAAATCTAGCTTCTATGGTTTGTATTAAGCATCCTCTAATGCCAAATGAAAATCCTCAAACATAGTTAACCTGAGTCGGAAATTTATTACATTACATTGTCTTGATCACAAGTGAACATGTCTCCAATAAATGATAATTTTAGTAGCCTCGGAGGTACAAGATACCTGTATACGTTAAAATTAAATTATGAAATGGAAGAACTATAACATTGTTTCTCCTTTGAACACACTATTATTGTAACTCCCCGACCCTAGTAAGCCAGAGTCGGTACATTATTAAATAACATCGGAATGATCACCAAGGATCGAGTCCCGAAAGACCTATTAGTTTAGTGGCCTTGGAATTACAAGATACATTCATAAGGTTTACATTAATTTATAAAATGGAAAACTACAACAACATAGTCTCTATAAGACATAGTCATATCACATATACTATCACTACAGGTCAAACATAATATACTTCATTGCATCATGAGAAACATAAAACATATAAAGAACAGTGCTCAGATGCATAGATTGGATTCTATTATAGCGGAAACATTCAAAAATAAGCATAAACAATTAAGGCAATGTATAAGACTAAAACAAAAGCCTTTTAAACATTAAAATCAGAATAATATAACAAAGATAAAATCAAATAAGTCCATTTACTTATTCACATGGGTATTATATGGATGAATAATTACATGAAATATCAATAGCCACATTCATAATTTTGGAATACATAATGTCGTACTTCATAACCATAGAGTCAAGGACTTGTGAAAGATTACAAAAAAAAAATTTCTGTCTGTGTCTTATGCCAAGACACTAGTTTTTCTCTTGAGACCTTCCGATGCATTGAGTAATTTTAGTGGGCTCTGTCTTTCACTTACCAAGTCCAATGAATTTCTCATATTAAAAGGATTAAACATGACATAAACATTCATATTAAAACTATAATATGAAATGTCAATACAATATCTGTAAACCATTAATTTTGTAAAAATAACACATCGAAATTCAAACATATCACAGAACCTTTAATACAATGTGGATGTAATGTATCATAACAAATCATCATCAAATAAGCATTTAATACATCAATGGATGTTGACATAGATGAAATCATAACTTTTTTTAATGATATATCTAATTATGTTTGGAAATAATTTAGAAGTAATATAATAATAAAAGAATTAATTTAATTCGAAAATATTATTATAATATTGTAAGGGAAATTTGAAAGATGTTATAACGGCAAGAAAATATCTACAGCCGCAGTATAAGTAAAAAAATATTTTTTAGGTAAATTTGGTCGAATAGGACATAATGTACCTTTTTTGGAAGATAATGAAAATATTCATTTCAAAAACATATATAGTCAAATAATAGTATTAATGACTTTAACACATTTTCTATTATATATTAAAAATGTTTTTGAAATAAATTTTTACGAACCAAGGTTATGGATGATAAAGAGGTCCTAGTAGATACTCATGTATAGAACAACCTCACATAAAGGGATTTTGAAATTATCCCTTCACTTGTTCCTTTCCATGGTCAAGGTGTGTTAACCTCCTTTATAATATTTAAATCATTTTTATTAAATTATACAAGAACCATTTACATTAATATGATATCATATATGATCTTCTTATATTGATTTGTTAATGATATTTCAATAGTATCATCATTTCAGTTGTTAACTGATTCATTTTCCATTATATGCTTCCTTATGTAAGAAATGTTTGTTGTGGATAGTATGTATCATATTAATATTCAGAATGATATAAAGACGTTAATCGTTATTTTTAATCATCAAATGAAATTTATTCTTGAATGGATATGATGTGGAATGAATCTCATCATGTTCGTGGAGCCGGTAATTCTTACGTATGCAAGAGTGACAATATAATTCGTTATATATTTGCATCAAATAAAATTGGATGTTATATAATATATAAATAATCATTATCATGTTATATTTATTATTTACATCTGTTAAACTCATTATTATACCCATTATAATGAAAAAGTGTTTAAATAACAAACTACACCAGGATATAGAGACAATAATATGTACATACGCACGTATGGTTATTTTTACTATTATAGGATATATAGAATAAGTAATATGGTTGTACTATTTTTATAATAACATCAAAGTATATTTAAAAAAAATATAGTTATTATTTTAAAATGTAAATAACATAGAAAGATGAAGTGGAAGAAGAAATGAATTTGAAAGAGGGGATGAAATATTTACCTCTTCAATGGGTTAATCAATATGATTTGATTAAAATGGCACCATAGGATGGATTTCATACTAATGTAAGGCCCCTAGTATGAAGGTAGTTTAGTTGAGAAGATATTGGTGTAGGGTTTGGATGAGCCAAATGTGTTTGGTGGTGTGAATTTGATGGAAGTGGAAGTGCCCTATTATAAGATGGGTGAGGGGAACCTTAGGAAGAGATTGAAATATTATTTTAAAATATAATAATTTTCATTTTATAATGGATCCAAAATTAATTTCACTATGTCTATGGTGGGGATGGGTCGAAACCCACTCCACTAATAGGTTTTATACAGGTTGGGTCACTATATTATACGTATGATTTATATTAAACTATTAGTTAAATAATTTGACATTTATCATGTCACATTGTATTTTTAAATTATATGGTTAATAAGAATACTATAATCATCCAAGAGAACCTAATTTGGAAAATTAATTACATATATAATATTATATATTCCCTTCAAACGAACCATAGATTTTTAGAAATATAATATCCATTAATAATATAATATTGGTATTAAAAACTCTTTTATGTCAATTTTGAAACCATTTGTTTTTTAATAAACTCATTAATACATTATTACTTAGAAATAAATTCATTTATTCAACCCAAACATATCATATTAACATATAAAATTAATGGAATTCATTAAAAGTTTCAAATTTATTTTTTTTGGAAATTTATAATATGAATTATTTTAATCATTTATTGATAAAGTAATTACTACATCATCACAGTTTCATAATTAGATTTAATTATATAATGTCTAAAAATTATAAATAAAATACAGTTATGTAGAAAATAGTTTTAGATTTATAATGAATATTTATAGTCTAATTTATCTTATATATATCCCTATATTAAAAATTATTTGCTAGTAAATGTTGATTTAAACTCTTTTAACTATTCTTTATAAAATTAATAATAAATGTCCTAATCTAATCCCTATGGACCAAATGGGATCATATTTTATTCCTAAAAATGTTTTTTTGTTGAATTATAGTTATCCTAGATAATTAAGAAATATGTTATGGTAATTATGATATCATTTTATCCCTTAATTAACATATTTAGTTTTAACTGTGGTAAATAAACGTCAAGAGATAACATTCACCGAAAACTTATTTTCATCTTATTGCACCACATTTTACATATTGAAATTTACCATGTATCTTGTATTTTTGAAATTCAACTCACAGAAGTGGTAAAATTATGTTTTATAGAAATTTAAAAATGCTCTTATGAGGTTGGTAAAAGATGGTAAAATGTTCGATAAAATTATAGTTATCTAATCTTATAATAAAATGACTCCAATGATTTATTTATATGTTTATATAGGTTTTATATATCTATATTCACATAAAATAAATTAACATAAAATAACTAATTATTTAAATTAAAATTTATTTTTAACAAATAACGTCATGTTTTTCACGATTCATCAAAAATAGAATGTTTTCAAAAAAAATAAAAAAAATACACCCTAAGGTAAAATCGATATTCCAAATCCAAAAATAAAGTCATTTTTTTATGATGAAATTTATCAGATTTCAAAAAGGGTGTATCACTATTCATAATCTCTGGTTTGATTAGTCGTGGTGTGTTAAAACATCAAGTAGCGGAAAAATCAAGATATTGCATTATTCAAAGAGAATCGTACCATGGAAGCATGGGTTGTCACATTATTCCATCCTTCAAATAATTTCATTCTCTGAATGTATAGAATACTACCACACAAAAATATTCAGGTTTTTCTTCATCATAAGTTCCTCTGGTTCCAACGTTCCATCTTCCGGCTTATGGTTTCCCCATAGAACTTTTATCAAATGAGTCATCCAGATTCTCAACACCTAATCTCTGGTATCAAGAATCTTGATAGGATCATAACAAAAAGAGAAATCAGGTTCCAGTTTAATTTCCTAATATGTGAGTACATTCATTGGATCAAAAATGTATTTTCCCTACAGTGATATATGGAACACATCATGAACATTGGAGTGACTTGGCATCATTTCCAAACGTTATGTTACAACCCAAATTCATTCTAGAATTTCAAATGGTCGGAAGTACCTAGGATTCAATTTACCCTTCATACATAATTTTATAATTTCATTCCATGGAGATAACTTCAATAATACAAGGTCTCCTACATGATATTCCAAATCCTTCCTTTAGTTATGGGCATAGATATTTTTCCTACATTGGGATGCATTGATGTGGGTTTGGACAACCTTCACCTTTTCCATTGCTTCCTCAAAAAATTCTACAACTTCGAGTTTTCGTTCACCAACATCATGTCAACAATTTGGTGTGTAGCATATCTTTCCATATAATGCTTCAAATGGTACAATCTAAAAACAATAATGAAAGCTATTATTATTGGAAAATTCTATATGAGGTCAATTTTGATCCCACATAACTTCGAATGTCAAGTGAGAAAGATCTCAACATGTCTTCTATGGTTTGAATAGTCCTTCCTGATTGTCCATTAGTTTGAGGGTGGTTGGAAGTGCTCAAACAGTTCAGTATCTTGGGCATTCTAATGAATTATCCTGAATCTTGATGTAAATTTGGGATCCTGATTAGAAATAATCGATAGGGGTACTCCCTAAATTCTTTCAACTTCATTAATATAAAATCATGGTAAACGTTCAAGTGTAAAATGTTCTCTTATAGTAAGAAAATCTACTAACTTTGTAAGTTGACCAAAAATTACCCATATTGAATCATTCCATCTAGGAGTATTGGGTTGTCCCATGACAATGTTCATCGTAATATTATCTCATATCAACACAGGTATGGGATGTGGTTGCATGACTCCTCCTGGCTGTTTCCTTCCAACATTTAGTTGTAGACAAACCATACATCTTGACACACCATCAGCAATATCCCCATTAATGATCTCCCCCCAAAAATGTTCATTCAAATCTCATTACATCATGGTGATACCAGGTTGTGGGGAGAAATTGGAGAAATCGGCATCATCTAAAAATTCTCTATTCAGATCAGGTATATCGGGAACAAAAATTCTTTTCCCAAATTTAAAAATTCTATCTTCATATATGTATTCAATCAATCTCCCATCATTTTCAGCATTAATTTTATTTTGAAACTCCCCATCCTCATCCTGAGAACTTATTATCCTTTCTAGTAAAGATCGTTTGTAAATCATTTGAAAAATTATTGATGGTTCACCATCCATGATTATTCCCGTGGCCATTTTTACTAGATCAATGAAAATTGGATCCCTTTAAACTGTAATCTTGTTAAAAAATATATGATCCTTTCTGATCAAAGAATGAACCAACTTATTTTCATTCCCCAGGTTGTAGTGTATTGTGAAATCATAATCGGTGAGTTGTTCAAGTCATCTCATTTGCCTCATGTTGAGTTATTTCCGTGAGAAAATATACATTAATCTCTGGTGATCATTATAAATATCAAATTTTTCCTATAGAGATAGTGTCTCTATATATTCATAGTAAATATTACAACAGATAACTCATGATAATGAGTCATATAGTTCCTCTCATGAAATTCTAGATGGCATGATGCATAGGAAATAAACCTATCATTCTTTGTAAGGACACAACCAAGACCTTTATTTGAAGCATCAATATAATTAACAAACTCATCATTCCCTGATGGTAGAGTCAACATAAGAGCATTGACTAATATTCTCTTCAATTCTTTAAAACATTCATCACAAACTTTTTTCCAAATTTGTTTTACCCATTTACATGTGAGCTTGGTTAATGGGTTAGCCAATTGAGAAACATTTCAGATTAAATGACGATAATAACCTGCGAAACCAATACAACTGAATACCTCAATTATACTCATCGGTGCTTCCCATTCCTGGAACTCTTTTGTCTAAGATGGATAAATAGTGATTCCATTCATAGAGACAATATGTACATGAAAATAAAAATCATGAATCCAGAATTCATACATGATAAATATCCCTTATAATTAATTTCTTCTAAGAGTTTTTAGAGTAATGTTCAAGAGATTTTTGTGATATTCATAGATATGGAGTATACCAATATGTAATCAATAAATACCACTACAAAGTCATAAATATATTCCTTGAAAATTCTATTCATTAGATACATGAATAAATTGGGTGAATTAGTCAATCCAAAAGGCATTACTATAAACTCGTAATGCCCGTACTTGGTTCGAAATACTATTTTCAGAAATTATTCCTTATTCAAATAGAATTTATGATATACAGATCGAAGAGAAATCTATGAAAAATAATTATCTCCTTGAATTTGGTCTAGAATGTCTCCAATTAGATGTAGGGGATACTTTTTATTTATAGTTATATCATTGATCCCCCTGTAGTCAGTGCACAACCTCAAAGATCCATCATTATTTATAACAAAAAGGACATGGGCTCCCCATAGAGAAACACTATGTCCAATAAATACCTTGTTACAAAATTATTCATGATGATTCTATACTTCCACATATTCTACAGAGGCCATTCTATATGTGGGCTTTGATATGGGCCTTGAACTAGGAATTATGTCAATGGAAAACTAAATTTCCTGTTCTTGAGGATATCCAGGTAAATCCTCTGGAAGCACATCAATATATTTTTTCACAATAAGTATGTCCACTATTTGAATATTATTTTACTCATCCATAGTTATTTTATTATCTTTCAACCTAATAATTGAATTTTGTTGAGCTACTGAGGGTTTATCTTGATAAGAATCTGGTGGTGACATTTCTAAACTATAGATATGTTACTCTTTTTCATCATCAAAAATAGTAACCTCCTTCTTCTCACTATAAATTTTCACATCATGGTCTGAAAGACAATCCATAAGAAGGATTATATCATATTCAATCATGTGTGTGATGATGAGGTCAGTAGATAACTAATGTTTATATGCCTCAATGGGAACTGATTCACAAAACATTGTTTCAATGGTACTACCCGTGTGTGTCTTGACTGACAACTCCCTTGTTACATAAAATATGAAATATCTAATTTTCATAGAAAGCATGGATGATATGAAACAATTCGATGATCTAGAGTCAAATAAACCATCGGATAAACATGAGGATACCAATAATTTACTTTCCACCACGTCTTTCGGATCATCAACATCAATATTAGTGATCTCGTAATCATGGCCATGATCCCTTGGCATTTTCTGAGTTATGTTCCCTTGGAACTTAGGACATTCTTTTGTATAATCACTCATTATCTACAATTGTAGCATTCAAAACTAACAGCCACTTTCATCCCCTTGTAATAAGGAACTTGGTGGCCTTTTTGACCACACTTTTAACAGACCCCCATTACTTTCATGATAGTACAAGGTTGTTTCGTCCAACAATTACCACATGATTGATATTCCACTTTTCCCATATTCCCATTATTTCCATATCCAATGTTTTTAACAGATATCTTCTTCTCACGCTTTTCATTAAAGACGTAAGACTTAGACAATATTTTTGTCTTGAAAGCACACGAGACCATAACTTTTTACAATGAGAAGGATTGTGAGACTAATGCTTGATAGAGAAATGGTTTTTACCAATCAATGAAATTACCTTTCTTATTTTAAGGGTTATGTATATATTCTGAACCATTCCTTGCTAACCATGTATGTTTAGCCTCATTATTCATGACATTATCATCCTATTTTTGCCTCAGAATCAAAAATTGTCTTTTGATATCTGCTCGATGGTCATGATGAAGGTATTTTTTTATGAAAACGTCATTAAACTCCCTCTATTCCATTCCTGATACTTCTTCATCTTCTGTTGTGTTTTTATTCAATGACCACCATTGATATGCATCTCCAGTGAGGTGATAATCATCCATGACAACATTTTCCATTTTCCAAATTGCCAAATCATGAAATATTTTCTCTATTGAACTTATCCATTTCTCAGATAAAATTTTTTTGTAGGCCCATTAAATTTCATTGCTTTTTTCCTCATTCGGTGTTCTAACATTGATCCTCCACATTTTGTATCTAGGTGCTTTATACGGGTATGGTTTTTATTCATAATCTAAGTGAGTATTCCCAATATGATGATTAGCTGATTTGTAAAAGTTTCATCACATGCTCCACTATAATTATCTTATGTTGGTGGGAAATTCCAACATGGATTACATGAGTTGATACAGTTTCCAATCCTTCCAGTAGGAACCATTTCTAAACAATGGAATACAATTGATTACTTATGAAACACAATACATAATTCCAAAATGTAAAACACTTAACATAAATTAAATAGTTTATGGATATAATCGATAATCATAAAAATGTTTTCATTGAATATATAAATACATATAAACCCTTCATAATTGTTTGTAATGAAAATGGGAATTATCCTAATAATATCTCCCGGGAGTGTTTTAACAAAGACTGCATCAAGGGCCATTATCATGCACCGGTTCTGGTTCGAGTCTAGGTCAATGTTGTGTTTTCGTGTTTTACCCCTAGGTACATCTTTTCCAGAGCGGCCTCTTCCTACTCATATCCATAAATGGATTTATTTCATGGAAAATACACAAAATCTCTACATTACAAAAATTCTAGGAATTTCATCCATATAAATCCTCAAAGTCTATATTAGTGTAATGTGCTCTAAAAATAGTTTATATAAATCTAGTTTCCATGTTTGGTATTAATCTTCTTCTCATATCAGTTGTAATGCCCAGACCCTTGTTACCCAGTACTGGAGCATTATTACATTACATTGGCATGATCTAAAAATATTATGTCTCGAAAGAGTGATTAGTTTGGTAGCCTTGGAAGTAATAGATACATTAATAAGTTTTACATTACATTATAAAATGAAAAAATACAACAACATTATCTCAATAGGAGACAGTAAAATTTATTAGAAAATCCCAACAGGTCAGACATAATATATTTCTTCACATCCTTGGAAAAATATATCATTGAATGGGGTGATCTCAGATTCTCAGTAAATATAACAATATAGTGTAAATGTTCCTAAATAAGAATAAACATTTCAGGAAATGTATAAGACTAAAAAAAAGACATTTAAACATGAACATAATTATAAAATGGAAACTAAATAATCAAATAATTCCATACACTTATTCGCATGGATATTCTACTATTCGAATAATCACATTCAATATCAATATCCACTTTCATAATGATGGAATGCATAATGGAAGACTTCATAACCACAATGTCAAGGCCTTGTTCCAAGGATACAAATAAGATTTTGTCAATAGATTATTCCATGACTCTAGTCTGTCTCAAGATACCTATAGATGCATTGAGGATCTATAGCGGTCTCCACTCGTCACTTATTTATTCCAATGCATTCCTCATATAAAAAGGTTTAGACGTAACATAAACATTCATATGAAAACTTGCATACGAGGTTTTAATACATTTTCCATAAAACCTAAATGGTGTAAAAAAAACCTGTACACATACAAATTTACCACAAATCCTTCAACACAATGTGGATATTTTTTATAATAATAATTAAACATGGAATAATTATATAATCCATCAAAGGATGTTGAGAAAGATGAAATTAAAACATTTTTTAGAGAGATATGTCTTTCTATTTTAAAATCATTTAAAATTCATATATTTATCAATGAAAAACATTATTTTTTAAATATTACTATTATAATTTAAGGTAATATTTGACAATATATAATAACATAATATAGTTGTACCATCATATTATTTAAAAAAACATTTTTACCATTATTTTGTCGAAAAGGTCATAAATTTCCTTGTTTGTTAAACGACATAAAGATTCCATTCCAAAACATATAATATAAAATAAGGTTATGAATAAATATAACCAATTTTCTATTAAATAGTAATAATTTTTTGAACTACATTTTTAAGAAACAAATATGTGGATGATAAAGAGGTCTCAGTAGATACTCATGTATAAAACAAACTCGGATAATAAAGAGATTGTAAAATTAACCCTTAGCATGTAACTTTCCTTGGTTGAGGGAAAGTTAACATCATATATAATAGTAGAATTATTGTTAATATATTATACAAGAACTTTATACAATTATATGTTTTCATATATAATCTTCTAATATTTCTTTGTTAATGATATTTTAGTAGTATCATTTTATCAGCAGTTAACTAATTCATTTTCATTTATATTCTTTGTTACATAAGTAATGTTTGTTAAGGATATGTTGTATTGTATACATATTCATAATTATATTATATACTGAATCATTATTTTTAATCATCTAATAAAAATTATTCATTAATGGATACGATGGGGAATGGATCTCATCGTGTTTCTGGAGACGGTAATCCATACATACACACAAGTGAAAATATCATTCTTTTGATATTCAAATATTGTATAATTGGATGGTATATCATATTAACAGAATAATTATAATTTAATATATATTTTTTACATCAGTAATTGCAGGGTGATCTCAAATTCTCATTAAGGATAATAATGTAGAGGAAACTATCAAAAGAAAACATAAACATTTAATGCAATAAATTTGACTAACACACCAGCCTTTTATACAGAAACATCAACATAATATGAAAATGATATATCAAATAATTCCATTTATTAATTCACATGGATATTATACTAGTTAAATAATCACATGTGATATCAATATCTAATTTCGTAACGAAATGATTCATATTACCGAACACCATAACGACATATTTACGCCCCCGTTCCATGACTACAAATAATATTTTGTAATAGCCTTGTGCCAGAATACTAGTTGGTCTCATTACTCCTACTGATGCATCGAGGATTTATAGTGGGATCCACCTGTCACTTACTATGTACAAATTATTCCTCATAGGAAAATATTGAATCATAACATAATCATTGATATTAAAACTATCATATTAAATGTTAATACTTTAACCATAATCTATGAATGGTATAAAAATAAAACATCCACACTCAAACATATCAAAAAACCATAAATAAAATATGGCTTATTGTATCATAATAAATCAATTTCAAACTAGTGTGTATTCCATCAATGGATTCCAACATAGATGAAAATAACAAATAAAAATATTTGAGAGGAAAATTGGATTTTTCTTGACATCATATAAAAGTATCATTATTTATCAAGAAAATAATGAAAAGTGATTTTTGAATCAATGTTTTCCATAATACTTAGAATCCTTGAAATCTAATTCTAATTTGAAGACATTCATGTCTAAAAAATAAATCCTTAGAACCATTTTTAAATCAATGACATCAATGAAAATGATTTCGAAGAATAATACATTAAAGATTTAAAACGGTATTTCAGTTAGAGTTACCATCCAAATTAGAGACACATAAATAGAAATAATTCATGTTATAAAAATGATATATTATCATGAGAATATATCAATTCATGATATACAAGGACAATTTATAATATGTACACAATATAAACATGAATTGGTGTATAATAATAAATAAGTCTCAATAAAATGTAAAATGAGATAAAATAATTTACAATGATTGTGCCATTAGGTTAAGGATAAATCAATGACCTAATTATGTGTGAAAAATATAAATATGCTCAATAGGACTGGACATGTAATGTTATTAAATCAGATAATATTCACAGAAATTTTGGTAAAAACAACACCAAGGACTTGTATGTTTAACTCAATGAAAGGAAATTGAGTTATGATTACTCTTATAAAGTTACTATCAATGACTTGAGAACTTATCAACTGAGTTATTATGTATAACAAAATTATATCAACAGAAAGGGTAGTTGAAAATATTACATAAATAAATAAATAGTTATTTACCACATAATCATTTAGTAAAATAATATATGAAGTTTGTGTAAAACCCAATGAGGGGAAATTGAAATTAGAAATTCCCTTTAATGATATGGTAACAAAAGATACATACACCCCAAGGAAGAAGGATCATAATATTAAGATGTAAATACCAATAATTTAAATTATATTACACTAATAATATAATCATGGGTGGTACATACACCACACAAAATGAAATAGTGGAAAATATAACATGAATCTCATGGGAATAAAAAGTGAGATGAATACCCCATACGGTGTACTTTTCGATATAGGAGGGTAGGTTAACCTCATGTATTATGGTGAAATCAATGTTATTAAATTATAAATGATCCATATAGATAAATATGATGTCATATACAATCTTTTAATAATTCATTGTAAATTATATTTTTGTATTATCATTGTTTTGGGTGTTAACTAACTCATTTTTCATTAAAGTTTTTATTACATTGGTCATGTTTGTTATGGATATGATTTATTCGATTCAAATACAAAATGATATTAATTTCATAAAAATTATTTTTAATCATTAAATGAAAATTATTCTTGAATGGTTGCATTTTGAATGAAATATCATCCTCTCATGGAGACGGTATGAAGTATGTTCGAACAAGAAACAATATCATTATATTCAAGGTTAAATAGTATGTAATTGGATGGTAAAATATATATAAAGAATAATTAACATGTCATATTTTTTAATTTATATCAGTTATACTCATTATTATACACATCCAAATGATGATGTGTTGAATAACAAACTACACCACAATGTGGAGATGGTAAGTCGTACGTACGTATGAATTGTGAATTTTTCCTTCATAGGATGGATAAAATAATAGATATGGTTGAAACATATTTATTATAATATATAATTATGTAGAAGGTAATGTATTTATTATTTTTTTATGGAAACAAAAATGAATGAAAATTGAAATAAGAAAGGAAAATTGAAAGTGGTGATGAAGTAATTACTTCGTATTCAGGTTCGTCTTTTTTATTTGATCTAAAGGGATTGTTAAATTGGCTTCTGATAAATGGAAGGCATGTATTTGTATATGATGGTATTTGGGAGGATATTTGAGCATTGTATGGAAAATAAAAATGTCTTTGGAAGTGTGAAATTAAGAGAAGGTGTAGTACCCTTTTATAAGAGCAGTGAGGGTCACTTTAGGAAAAGATTGAAATATTATTTTTTATAAAATCATTTTCAGGTTAAAATGGCTAAAAATTGATTTATATTAAGTATAATTTGAGGATGAGATGACATAGAATATACCAATAGGTTTTAGACAAGTTTAGGAACCATATTAACCTTATCATTTAGATTTAACTCTTTGTTAAATAATACAACATTTAAAATGTCTTCTTGTATTTTTATATTATATGGTTAATAAACATACTATAAAATTCTAATCAAACATAAATTGGTTCAATAATGACATATATATTATTATATATGTCTTTTTTTATATTTATATTTTAGAAATATTATATCATTTAATAATTTAGTATTTGTTTTAAAAACTTATTTTTGTCAATTTTGAAACAATTTTGAATATTTTTATTTTTGAAAGTAAAAATAATTGATGACCTTAAAAAACATACATTAAATCAACCATAACGTCTCATATTAACCAATAAAATTAGTGGAATGAAACAAAAGCCTCAATATACCTTTATTTGGATATTTAAATTATCAATTATTTTAATGTTTCATTGATAAGGTAATTACTGCATCATAATTGTGTCATAAATAAATTTTGTTCATTAATTTATTAAAATTATAAAAACCATACCTCAATGCAGGAAATATTTTTATCTTTACAAATATTTCTTATAGTTGAATTTATCTTATGTATAAGGATATATTAATAGTGTTTTTTTATTAAACATTGAATTTAACAGTTTTAACTCATCGTTAAATAAAATAAAAATAAGGTCATAATCTAATCCAACTGGATCAATAAGGATCATATATTATTCCTGATATTTATTTTTTTCCAAATAAACATATCCAATATTATTAGGACACATGTTAGGATAATTATAATATCATGTTTTATTACATTATTTACTTTTAAGGGTGGTAAAAACAATTAAACAATTACTATTCACCAAAATTTATTTGCATCCTATTGTACCACAATTTACATACTGATATAAATCGTGTCTCATTGATTTTTGTAATTAAAATAATAGAAGTGTTAAAAAAAATTTTATGCAATTTTTTATATATTCCTAAAAGGTGGGAAAATCCATTTAAAAGTTCAATAAAATTTTATAATTCTAATTTTATTATAAAATAAACTGAATGAGTTAATTTGATCATACAAATGTATTATGTATCTATTTTGAAATATTTTAAATTTAAATAAAATTAATAAATAATGAAATAAAATTTCAGTTTTAAATAATAATGCATTATTTTCACTATTCATAAAAAATTTAATCATTTCATAAAAATACCAAATATTCACCCAATGATATTTTTGAAATTTAAAATTAAAAAATGATGTTGATTTTACCATATTCAGATCATAGAGGTTTAATTAATTAATTTAAAATTAAATCTTGTTGTCAAAACCAGAAATTGGGTTTTTAAGAAATAAAAACAATAAAAAGATTTGCATGTCTTAATGTATAATATAAATGTAAATTTACTTCCAATGACCAAAATTGAATTAAATGGTAAAAATATTATCTAATTATAGTTCAAAACCATTCATGTTTATAATTTAACACTATAAATTATTTTTATTATAGAAGTTGTTTTCAATTAAAATATTGTATTTTTCACTATTTAACAATATATGAATGTTATCCGAAAATCACAAAAAAAAATTATCCAATGTAAATTATTATGTCCTATTTTTAATAAATAAGTATATTTTTCATATGGAATATAAATAAGTGTTATATATTGTGTTTAAAATGGGTTTCCATTAAAAGGATTTAAAATTTTATTTTTTGGAAAAATACTTCTTTTATATGAAATAATGATTTTGTACTTATATTATTTATAATAAGAAAATAATTTGAATGTTTAAATTATATGGAGTATATAAACATCAAATTAATGTTAATTTTTTTCATAACCGTTTTTTGAACAACTTGTTTGGTAATTCGCGGTGCACTCGAACTCGGTTTTTTTTTTGTAGCGCAAGCTATTGAATTAATATTACAGAAAATTACATACTATAAAATATTGGGGTATTACATTTTGACCCCTTTTGAAAATTAAATCCTCTCAATTTTAAAAGTGGGCTTGGGAACTTCATTCAAATACCCACATTGGAAGAATTGTCGATAAAACTATCACATTAAAAAAATAAATAAAAGTACAATGGTCACCTAAGATAACCAATACTAGGATGTCATATAAGAAAAAATATATATTTTAGATATAAAAGTGTATTATTCTGAAGGAATGTGAATGAAAATATGTCCCGGAGAAATATAACAATATGAAAACCCCAATAATGTGATGGGTTAAATGATCATTAGTTTCCCTTTAGGAAAAGTAAGCCAACAATTTTTTTTATTTAAAGATCCATTTCATAATTTTGAGTAACTTATTTATGAGATTGACTAAGAAAGTAAAGAGATAAATTTATTTTTTAATTAAAGTATCATCTTTTTAAAACATTCTACAACTGACTCTTCATTTCTGCAAACGATGGGTATTAATGATGACTTGGTCACAACTGAAGTGATAGAATAAAAATATATAGAATCACATAAACATCAAAGGATGAACTATAAATTTAAATTGTATTTAGTGATTGACCAAAAACAAATGGTTAATACAAGATTAGGTGATACAGAAAATGGATAGTCATTTATAAAAAAAAATAATGATCATAATTTCCAAAATTAAACAATCAATACACAATGTTCAATAAATATCATAAAATAAATAGTTTTCATTAAAAACCTTCAATATAATCCAAACTAATATTGATTTCCAAAACACAGAAGAATTTAATCACCAATTATTTCATATTAATTCTTAACATTTATCTCCAAATAACATCAAATACTCTTAAAGACTCATACAAAAGTTTAATTAACCAAATCACATATTCTCTATGATAGGTTAATAATTTCTATTAGTATCATGAATCGTTAAAAAACATAGATTCATCCAAAAAAAGAAACCATGTTACTCCTCAAAAGAAATCACATATTATTCTATTTTTCATAGTTATGTAGTGTTCCCAACAATGAAAACATCTTCCAAAATATCATTTCTCACATAATCACCCAATCATTTTACTATACAATGGGTTTCCATTTGATAAAACACAAGATACCAAATCAGCTCTTTATAGATCAATAAAATCATTTACCTAAAAATAAGTAGTCATAGTAACCAGGGACTTCATGTAGTCATGTGGTAGGTGATAAATCCCAGTCTCACATTGGGTTTTGGTTTGATTCCCACAGCTTTTTGTAAAGTTATGGGTTATCAAACATTCTTCGTTTTGTCCTTAAAAAAACTATATTTTATAACATTCTAAAAAAAAGAAAAATTTATTAAAATAACCATAACTTAATTTAACAGAAAATTATATCGCATAACTCATATTATCATCCCAAAAATTAATAACCCATAATTATCTCAAATTCAAGGATCATATAAACGATAATTTTTCATTATAAATATATCCACAAAATAGAAGACAATTCTTCATAAAATATCATTTTCTCATAAGAAACTGTAGGGTTACACATAAAATTGTCAAGTATTCCAATGTAATCCCATCATCCAAGAGTGTTAATACTTTTAAACAGTTCACCATCAATTTATTTCCACATAGGCTCTTCAATGACTGATTGGTTATCCTATAGAATTTTGAATGGACCCAGTTATTTCCTAGGTCCCCTACATTTACAGAAAATGAGTATAAATGAATTCATATGGATCATTTTAATTTTCATCCATTGTACTTTTCACTTTTCCTTTGGAATTATTTACATAATTTCATTATTTCCATCAAAAAAATCATTTCTTTGTTCCATTAGGACACTTTCTTGCGTGTCTCCATCAACATTTCTAGCATGATGGAAATTGAGCTTTCTTTTCTCCACGGTCTCCACAACTGTATCTCTTATCATTATCAGCCTTTCTATTTATTATTGAGATTGACAGTTTGTTAATGTATATATTATTGATCGTATTTTTGGATATCTTCTTCGGCATGAACACAATAAATTTTATGCCTATCAAAATTTCATTTAGTTTCAAATATCCAGGGTAGTTCCCATATTCCATATCATAATCAATGTTACGATGAATTCCATGGAATCCATCTATTGTCTAAAACCATAAACCATAGCGTGAGTAATAATAGTCATATAATAATTGATAGAATATTAAGACACCTTATATTAAATGTAAATCACATTTGGATTTACCAATGTTATTTATTATCATCTTATATTAAAATCCTTAAAATCGATTTGAAATGAAAATGTGAATTATCCAAAGCATATCCCTCAGGAGTGGTGTAACCATGAGTGTTAAAATGAAGGCTATTGTGCACCAGTTTCCATTCATGTTTAGCTCGAAGTGGTGTTTTTAGGTTTTACTCATATGCACATCAATTCCAGAGCATTCTCTACTAGCTCTTATACAGATAGTGATTTATTTATAGGATACCCGCAATATATTTATATTACCAAATTTTTTGAATGTTCTTCTATATTAATAATGTCTATCTTTGGGTAGTGTTTTCTTACAATAGTTTTTATAAAACTAGATTCCATTGTTTGTACTAAACTTTTTCTTATACCAACTGTAACACCCCCAACCATAGTTACATAGAGCTAGTGCATTATTACAAAACATTGGCTTGATCACAATAGATCATGTCTCGAATGACCAATTAGTTTTGTATACATTGAGGTAGTAGATACATACATGTATTTTATATTACATTATGAAATTGGAAAACTACAACATTGAGTCTCTTTTGAACACACTCATACCCCTTTTCCTTTTAGAATAGGTAAATCATAATAAATTTCTTCATATACTAGAAAAATAAATTACATGAATTGGGTGATCTCAGATGCTCAGTAAGGATAACAATATAGTAGATACTATCATAAGAAAACATTAACATTTAAGGCAATGTATAATAGTAAATCACTATCCTTTTAAACATAAACATCAACATAATATGTAAAAGAAAATCAAATAATTCATTTTTCTTATTCACGTTGTTGTTATACTAGTCAAATAATTAAATTTGATATCAATAGATAATTTTGTAATTATGGAATACATAATGTCAGACATCATAAAAACATAGTCAGGGACTCCATCCAAGCATAAAAATAATATTTTTTCAAGGCTTTGTGCCAAAAAAAATAGTATGTCTCATTAGTACTACCAATGAATCAAGAAGATATAGCATTATACACACATCACTTAAGAAGTTTAATTCATTCAACATATGAAAAAAATAATCATAATGTAAACATTAATATTAAAACTAGCATACTAAATGTTAATACATTATCCATAAAACATGAATGGTATAAAATTAGAACATAAAAAATGAATCATATAACAAAAAACATAAGTACATTATTGAATATTGTATCCTAATATATCAAAATCATATAAATATAAAATAAATTAATGTATGTTTACATAGATCAAAATAACCAGTAAAACTATTTGAGATAAATAACCTTGTTTTCTTAAAAACATTTAATGGTCACACTATATTTCATGATGATTTGTAAAAGTGATCTTTGAGTCAAAGTGTCCCATAACACATTATAATAGTTTAAATGAAATTTAATTTTAAAATATTCATGTATTTATAAATAAATTATTAAAACCATTTTATAAAATTTTATATTAATGAGAATGATTTATAAGAATAAATCATTAAAACATTTAAATCTATATTTTAGTTAGAGTTCCTAACCAAATTAGAAACACTTGATACAAAATAATATAGGTAATAATATATATATAATATCACGAGAATAAAGGGATCCATTATATACTATGTCTATGTTCAGTATCTACATGTTATAAAAGTGAATTTGTCCGTAACAATAATGAAGTCTCAATATAATGTAAACTGAGATAAAATCCATCATAATTAATGTATCATTAGGTTAAGGATAAATCAGGGACATAATTTTCTAGGACAAATATATATACACTAAATATGATTGGATATTATTTGTAAATAAAGTATAATACATTCACACATATTTCTTTCAAAAACAACACCAATGACATGGATGTTTAACTCAATTAATGGAAATTAAATTAAGATTACACTTATCAAGTTCATGTTGAGGAATAGAAAATTTATCAATGGATTTATTATGTGTATCATATTTATATCCAAGCAAAGGGGTGTGGAAATTACTATATAAATAAAAATTAATGATTTCACATATATTTTCTGAGAAAAATAAAAAACTGATGTTTTTACTAAACCTAATGAGTTGAAATTAAAATTAGAAATTAACTTACAGATTTGGTAACTTACAAAACATACACAAAATTAAAGAAACATAATAACATTTCAATGTAAATACCCATAAATTGATTTATATTACACAAAGAATACATTCATGGGTAGTACATACAAGAAAAAAAAGGAAATAGTGGAAAATATAGCATGAATCTCATGAGAATAAAAAGTGAGATAAAAACCTCATACATTGTACTTTTCCATAGTAGATTTTAGGTGAAACTCATGTATAATGGTGAAATCATTATATTATAATTATACAAGAACCACATAAATAAATATGATATCATATATGATCATTTAATATTTCTTGGTTAATGATATTTCCGTAGTATCAACGTTTTTCATGTTAAATGATTCGTTTTCCTTTATATATTTTGTTACATAAGTCATTTTTTAAGGATATGATGTTTTTGATTAATATCCAGAATGATATTACGTTTTTATACATTATTTATAACCATAAAATGAATATTACTCTTGAATGGTTATAATGGGAAGTTAAATTTCATTGGGTCATGGAGACGGTGAACCATACATAAGCATGAGCGACAATATCATTATATTAGTGGTGAAATCATAATTATTGGATGTTATAATATATATAACAAATAATTAAATGGTCATATTTATTATTAACATTATTTATATTCATTATTATACCTATCCAAATAATGATGTGTTGAATAATAAACTACACCACGGGCTGGAGATGGTTAGACATACTTACACACGTATAGTGACATTGTAATTCATATGATGGATTGAATAATCAATATTGTTGTAAAATATTTAAAATAACATCAAATTATATATAAGGTACTATATTTATGATTTATGAATGGAAACAACAACGAAATTGGAACTGGAAGAATAAATAACACTGAAATAGGTGATGAATTGCTTAACGCTTCTTTGGGATCTTCCTTTTGATTTGATCAAAATGAATACATAGGTTTTCTTCGGATCAATGTAAGGCCTCTTGGTTGATTTTAGTGTAGTTGGGAAGATATTTGAGAAGGTTTTGGCCTATCTATGTTGATTTAGTGGTGTGATATTAAGTGGAGAGGATGTACGCTATTATAATAGAGATGAGGGTCACTTTTTAATATTCTTGAATTATTATTTTATAATAAAACCATTTTCAATTTATAATGGCTCAAAATTGTTTTATTTCTTGGAAAATGTTGGTATGAATCATGAATCGTCCCCCGGGGCCCGTATCGTGACTACCCCAAACCCGCCTTCCATAGGCTAGGGGCTAGCGACTAGCACCAAAGGCGTAATTTCATGAAACATGCGAATGAATTTCCTTTATAAATCATAAACACACACAACCAAAGAACAATACGATGAAAACACTAATAAAAAGTTGTTTAACATGTTTACTGAAGGTAAAAGGGGCCATAAATGCAAGCCCAATAGGAAATCAGAAGGAAAATACAAACATGTAAAACTAAAAATACAAACAGTTGGTAGGTTTCTTGTAGCTTCAAGATCATCCACCACAGATCCTACATAAAGGGTAGGTAGAGGTAGCTTCCTCAACTCTCTACATACGTCCCTCTCAACCATGTACCGACTTTTTATGAGGTCTACCTTTGGGTACCGTCCATTCCTCGCACACTCCACCTCGGTCATCATTGTCTGTCATCTGCATCCAACACAATGAGGTGCGAGCATTGCCAGTGTAGTGGTGAGTATAACGGTACTCAGTAGGGTCCCCAAGTCCCTCATGGTCTCACAAAATCCATCAAGTATAAACCACAATATATGGATAAATAGATAAACATTACTTATTTATATTCCCATTCATAAACATATGTTATCTTGTAACCCATCTCAATCATGAGGAAAACACAAAGGACATTGACTCAGATCAAGCCATGATTTTTATTATTGAAAACACTACTACTGGGGAAATCCTCCTATTTCGTGTAAAGTGGACATGGAACAACACTGAGGTGCTTCACACTAACCTTATACTGATATGGTAATCATCCTTTCAAGTACTATAAGTTTGTTTTCAAATATCGGGCGCTCCGTCGGTTGTGGGTCTGCCTCCAAATACCAGGCGCTCCCCCTAATAGCCTACTGAGGTACTCCTCCTATAAAATACTATTAGTCTACTAACAACTACCAGGAGCTCCATCCACCGTGGGTCTGCCGCCAAATATCGGGAGCTCCGTCCATTAGTCCAGTCGAATCACTCCGAGTTGAATCAGTCAAGCAGCTGTCAGGTCTGTCAGCTTCTAGGTCACCACACTATGTTTTCTCATATCTGGGAGGATCCGCTCCATGAGCTACTGGTCGATACTCCAAGTGTCATGATGTCTCATTTATAAGTATCTCAAAAGACCTCCATGTCATAGGGGTCTCAACGCAACAGACGGTGCGTCAATCAGACTCCCGGTATATGAGTTATTAGCCTTTTAGTCATTAGGGCTTTGTTGGTTTCATGCATAACCTACCTGACCGTATCTCAACTATTCCATGAACTCTAGTGAGGTATTCTCAAATTTATTCTTATGCTCCAAGAATATCAGCGCCGCTAACGGTTTGTTAAATGGACTTTCGGTGCTAATGATAAGTCCAAAGAAAGCAAAGGGTCTGTAATGGTCACGGGTCCGGTCCGACCCAGTCAGACCGATGCGGCCCAACCCGGTCTAGGCCGAACCGGTCTGGGTAGCCCGGTCAGACTCGCTGTGTTTGACCGGGACCAATGGCTGTGTCACCTCGCTGTGCTTTAACCGGGTCGGCTAGACCCGGCCCAGTGGACCGCAAGGGCAGTTTGGCCTGGTAGTTTCCACATAGGCGACTTAGAGACTTGGCCCGGATGACCGAGCCGGTTCACCTAACGACACTGCAGGGGATGCCATAGGTTGGCTCAAGAGGCCAGTGGATGGGTGGCTAGTAAGCATGTTGCGCGGGTCGTGTGCTGGCCTGCCAGACAACAGGCAGGCCGCGGGGCAGGCCACGGGGCACTAGGTAGGACATCGGGACACTGGGCTGCATACAGGGGAGACAGGCAGAGCGGGGGGCGCCGGGAAGGCCGCCAGAAAGCACGTGGTGGCACGCCGAGAGCATGATAGGGTGCCGAGAGACACGGTGGGGGGCATCCGGGCACTGTGTGGTGCCCTGAGAAGTGCGGAGGGGTGCCATAGGGGGTGCCGGGTAGGGTGGAAGGGCACCATGGGGTGTACCAGGCAGCACGGCAGGGCCCCAGGGGGTGCCGGGTAGGACGAAAGGGCACCGCGGGGTGCACTGGGCAGCGTGACAGGGCACCTAGGAGTGACGGGTAGGCCGCCAGTAGGGACGGGTGGTGCGCCGGAAAGGGGCAGGTTGCACGTCGTCGATGTGCGGCGGGCCGACAACAGGGCCGCGGAGGATTGCAAGGTGCTCGGGTCAGGCGTCGCGCATTTGGCGCGATGGTTCATGAAGGCCACATGTAGTAAAACCTTTGTTCACCATCGCATCTTTGACATGTCATCATAATCAATGAAGAACTAACAAAAGGGGAGGTTTGGGCCGTGTTCGTGTGGTCCAGACCCACCTTTTATGGTGATATCATTCGATTCTCATTCCAGAAATCTGTATGACGTAGAACGAGTACAGAACAATTAGAAACCCCCTACCTTTCTTGAAGATGATCATTGACTATGTCACGAGATGTCGGCGTCGTTTCGGTGACATCGAGAAAGAAGATGCCAAGGATGGCGTCAGTGTTCTTTGTGGGTGGTAGTGTTTCTTCAACTTGTTCCGGTTGAAGAGGGAGAAGGCGATGTTCGTCATTCATTGGTGGAATGAGCGTTCTCCGCGTTCTTCGTTGAGAGGATGAAGTTATCTCAATTCATCAAACCCTCTCTCAAACTCCACCCAATGATTATGCCAACACCAAAAATAATTGGCATTCTATTATTTTAATGGTTGGCAGGAATTATAAAGAAATCTAAAAGGAGGTAATTAATTAATTTTAAGGGTTTAATTAATTAATTGTGATAGAGTTGGCACATTAATGTATTGGACATAAATGGGGGGTATAGAGGGGTTAATGGGGAGTTAAAATATCGGTGGGTCCCACCGTAATTATGTGCTCCCAAGGGTGGATATTATTTTCTGGGCCCCACCACCCTAACCTCCCTTGGGAGGTTAGGGTGGGTTGGACCCCACCTCCGGCATCCCCTGGGATGTTTTAAATACATCTTATATAAATAAGTTAAGTCTTATTTTTATTTAATTTTATTTAAAAACCCCAAAAACTATCTTTCACTCTTGATAAAACACAAATACGATGAAGGTCTCACTAAGTAATTACTGACGCTATGAATTCAACGGTGCCCTTGTATTTCAGTTCCGAGCACCAGTTCAAAAGTTATAAAAACCATATCATACATTTACTGAATGTACCCAAGCCGAACAATAGAAATTGATTTCTGGGCACACTGGGGATCGAAATCAAGCACTATTAGAGACTGCGAGCTCATAAAATTTCCCTGTTTTTATGAAAAAAATTTCCACAGAAATTTCATGTCTCTAAAATCTCCACACCTCTGGTCTTTACATGCCCGTAATCTATAACATGAAATGAGGGAACAAATGGAGGTACTGAGCATGCATTTGAGCCTCTTACTCCAAAGTTCTCTCATCAAAGTTCCCATGCTGCCAGCAAACGCGCACTAGAGGTATCGACCGTCCACATAGGACTAGCTCCTACCAATCCTCAATCTCCATTGGATCTTCTATGAATTCCTCGTCGTTATTGAAGTCTATCTCTCCATGATCGATTATGTGAGAATGGTCGTGAATGTATCTCCTCAGCTGAGATACATGGAAGATGTCGTGCACCCAGGGCAACTGAGGTGGAAGAACTAACCCGTAATCGGACGCGCCTACTCTACTAAGGACCTGGAATGGTCTGGTGATATGCAGAGATAACTTTCCACCTCAGCCAAATATTTGTATACCTAGTCGAGGTGAGACCCGAATGAAAACATGATCACCGTCCTCAAACTCCAGAGGTCTTTGTATCCTATCACTTATGCCTAATCTGTGTAGTCTTCATTCGATCTTGGATGATCTGTACCTTCTCCGTGGTAGATCATAGTATCTATGGTGCCACTAGTGCTGACTCCCATGGATCTGTCCAGCATAGTGTATATCTACAAGTTCAGCCTTACAAGGCCTAAAAAGTTTTCATAATGATGTGGTAGTGATAGAAGTTATTATAGCCAAAGTCCACCAAAGGTAGGTGATCCTACCAACTTCATCCAAAGATAAGTACACATGCACGTAGCATGTTCTCGAGGGTCTACATTTTCCCCTCGGTCAGACCATCCAACTATGGATGTAAGGTAGTGCTCAAGTGAAGCTATGCAAAAGCTTCCTATAGAACCTTCCATAGCTGGGAAATAAATATTCTGTCATGTTCAGATACAGTAGAATAAGGTACTCCATGAAAACACACAATCTCTTGCACATAGAAGCATCACATGTTCTCTATTAGTCCCTGCTCTCTGATTGGTAGGAAGTGGGACGACTTGGTGAGTGGGTCGACCATCACCCAAATTGAGTCATGACCCATGGATGTACGTGGAAGACCAGTCACTAAGTCCATGGATATCCCATCACACTTCCAGTCTGGGATCACAAAGGGAAAAACCAATCCTGTGGGTACCAGGTTCTCCGCCTTCACTTGCTGACAAGTGAGGCATCATGAGACAAACTCTTCTACCACCTTCTCCCTTCCTGGACATGAATGCTGTCGTAGATGGACCTGATACATCTTCGCCACTCTTTGACGTACTACTAGAGGGAAAGTGTGGAACTCCCTCCACACCTCCTCATAATGTGCAACTGGTACCATGGTATGTCCTCTGAAGATAATGGAATGCTCCCAACCATCAGAAAATCCATCAGTTGCCTAACCTATGGATATCTTCGCACATCGTGTCTCATAGTCAGCATCCCCCCATTGTGGCTCCCTAAATCACTGATGAAGTGGAGGAGTGTCTGTAAGAGACTAAAGATAGGCTGTTTTATCCCAATCAACAAAGGATATCTGTAAGGAATCTAGATGCTCTGCCACCTCTCCGAAAAGCTGAATGTCAGTCCTCCTGCTGAGCGCATCCGCAACAACGTTTCCCTTCCCAGGAGTTTAGATTATCTTGTAGAGATAGTCCTAGAGTAACTCAAGCCATCCTTGATGTCTCAGTTTCAGGTCTTTCTGAGAGAAGATATACCCGAGACTGTTCTAATCAGAGTACACGGTAAAACAATCACCCATCAGATAGTTTCGTCACACCTTCAAGGTAAAAACCAATGATGCTAACTCCAGGTCATGGGTAGCGTGGTTATGCTCATGCTATCTCAACTGCCAAGAAACAGATGTGATCACTGCTCTCCCCTGCATCAGGACACACCCGAGTCTGCTCCCTGATGTGTTGCAGTAGACTATGTACCCTACTCCTTCCTCTAGAAGCCTAAATATGGGGGCACTAGTCAGCCTCTTCCATAGCTCCTAAAAGTTCTGGTGGCATCTCTCCGACCACACGAAGTGTTTCCCCTTCTTCTTCAATGATGAAAATGGTGCTGAAACTTTGGAGAAATCTGGAACGAACCTCCAATAGTATCCAGGAAAACCCAGGAAACTTCATGCCTTTCTCATACTCCTGGGTGGCCCCCACTCATGTACTACCTCGATCATTGCGGGATCCACTACAACTCCAGCCTTCGAGATGACTTGTCCTAATACGTGAACCCCTCGAATCCAAAATTGGCATTTCAAGAGCATACCATAATGCATGTGCTCTTGGAATGTTACCATTGCTACCTACAAATGGTAGGAATGAACCTTCTCAGTAGTCGAGTGGATCAGTTTGTCATCGATGAAGACTATGACAGAGCGATTGAGGTATGTCTAGAAGATCATATTCATGAGACTCATGAACATAGTTGGATCATTGGTTACGATGAAGGGAATAACCAAGAACTCGTAGTGGCCATAATGACCCATAATGGTCGTCTTCTAGACATATTTGTCTCGAACTCTGAGATGGTGATAGTCTGATATGAGGTCTATCTTCAAAAACCATCGTGCTCCCTTGAGCTGATGAAAGTGGTCATCAATCCTCGGGAGTGGGTACTTGTTTTTCACATTCACCGGGTTCAAGAGACCATAGTCAGCACAGAGCTTCATGATCCCATCTGCCTTCGTGGAGAACAAGATCAGGCCTGCCCAGGGGAAAACACTGGGCCAGATGAATATCATTCCCTACAAGTCCTCCAACTGTACCACCAACTCGCAATGCTCAGCGAGAGACATCCGATATGACGGAGTAGATATCAGTGTTTTCCTGGGTACAGGTCAATGTAGATGTCTTCATATATACGTGGAGGTAGTGCATGAACATCATCAGGAAGGCATCAGCGTTCTATTCCACCACTATAGGATAAGTCGGACTCTCCACATCAACTGCTCTGAGGGGGAAGCAAGCCAACTGGTGAGTGATTAGCTACACCCTCCTCTGAGTTAGTCTGTCTTGCACTGCAAAGGTTCCCTTTATGCCAGTGAAGGTGAACCTCATCCCATCCGTGTGGAATGTAGAGACCGAAAGCTTGATGTACATAGACATTACAATAATTTTGCGGAATACTTAATACATGACAAAAATAAACTCCCAAAGACCTTATTAGTTTAGTGTTTTTGGAAACTCGGAACATGATCATAAAATCCTGGTGAAAGATCTTCAACATCTCCCATAAAGATCTTCCCATTTTTTTTTCTTACCTAAAACCTTTCTTTATATCCTAGGGAAAAGAAAACATAAAAAGGTGTGAGCTCAAATGCTTAGTAAGGGTAAACACATAGAACATAAAACAATCCCTAAACATTTGAACATAAGAACATGATCATAAAACATCAAAATCATGAGTAATGACATCAATCATGGAATTTCATAATTCATTGATCAAAAAAGAACATTAATCATGATAAAATATCATGGGGAATAAAAAATGTAATTATGGAAAACCTTTAAGCACATGATATTATTTCCAAAGTATCCATGTCATTGATGCCAAGACCATCATAGTAGATATAATCCCTTACTGAATCGAGTTCACTGCTCGTACCAGTCCTATATCACTGAACCAGATTAACTTGTCATTCCATCCATGTTTATCTCATTCGATTTAAATCATTACCAAATGCATTGGATATAGATATAGGTCCCACACATCTCATAATGAAATCATTATTTCTTGTTCCACAAAATAAAGATACATCATTCATAGTAACCT
This sequence comes from Viscum album, assembly GCA_963277665.1. Taxonomy (NCBI): domain Eukaryota; kingdom Viridiplantae; phylum Streptophyta; class Magnoliopsida; order Santalales; family Viscaceae; genus Viscum; species Viscum album. The sequence continues at coordinate 1,832,886,330 of OY728132.1, forward strand.
AACTAATAAAATGGGTTTCATAAACATCATCCCATCATAATAAAATCCATATAAAATAAATGTATATCATTTCATTATAAGAAAAATATAATCATGTAAATAATAGAGGCATTTTAATTGAAATATAGACATAGTAAAAAAATACCATCCTAGATGGAAAATAGTTTTGATAAAACACATGAAATGAATTTTTGAGGAAAATATCCTTTCTTCGTCAAAATCATATTATTTTCTCAAAATGCCATGAAATTTTAAAAGAATAGGATTTTGATGAAAATAATCATGAAATTTCATAGATAACGCTTTATTTAAATAAGTCGTTATGAAAACATAGAAATCCATTCACACCATATATGTTTAAAAAACATTCTCCTAATAATTTTAACAAAAAAGTCAAAAAGTACCACGTATGGTAAAAAATAGAATGATTACTTCCATAACACAAAGTAAATGTCAATAGGGGTAAAAATGACTTTAATCATACATGGTAAAATATTAAACACATAATATAAACATTTTTATGGACAAGGATGAAAAATTTAACCCTAGTAAATACTTACTAATAAAACATCTCGGATAAGAACGAGATTGGAATAATTATCCCATACCATAGGTCTATTTTCTTCTGTATGTGTCCTAAAATAATGTATATTGCATTTAGAAATATTATTAACGTGTACCAAAACCATAATAATATTTATGATATCATATATGATTCACTTATGACTTTATAATATCCAATCTTTTGTTAATTCCCTGTTAATGTGGCATTTTGGGTAAAATCGATTCATTTATCATATATGTTTTGACATTTTTTTTCATGATATTATTACTTATATCCTGATTTACATAATTCCAGAATATAAAACATGATTTATATATATCATAAATATTCATCATATAAATATATATGGTAGTTGAATAAATGGAATGAATTACACCGTTCATAGAGATGGTTTTTCGTACATATGCAGAAATGATGTATTCATTTTCTTATTTAACTGAAAGGAATTAAGTAAATGAAACATATATTTAAATAAATATAGTATCATTATTATGTCATAACTAAAATTATAATTTATTATATATACTTTATAATCATTCTTCAATAGTTAACATGAAGAATGAATCTCATCGCGCAGTGGAGACGGTAATCTGTACGTATGCATGAGAGATGATATCATTCCCATAGTTATTTAATGGAATTGGAGTTGATGTTATAATATTTGAAAATTAGTATGATGTTATAATAACCATATATAGTTATTTTTTACACCATTATACCCATCAAAGTAAGGTGTTGGTGGAAATATAGATTACACCACAGTGTAGAGACAGTACTCCGTACGTACTCAGGTGCAGTGATTTCATTTTCCATAGGATGGATAGAAGGTGAAATAAAGCCATTTCATATTTATAATAACATATCAATAATGAAAATTGAATGAATTGGTAGAAGAAATTACCTCTTCCTCGACGTGCCTCTTTTAAACTTCCTCATATGGAACTAGGGTTGGTGTTTTGAGAAGACAATAACATCTTTGATATAACTATACATGTTGAGAATAGAAATTGTCAGGGGTTGGCCGTGTTTTAAGGCTAAAAATTGTGTGTGGAGAAGAGGGAGGATGTACCATTTAAAAAGGGAGCAGAGGGGAACCCTTGGAAACATAAGAAAGATTAATTTATAATAAATTTCAACCCCACATAAAAACCTCCAATAATGACTCAATTCGAATATTAGATGATATAGGGTTGTAATCTCATTAACCATTAATATATAGTGATGTTTTGGATCTATTTTAAACCTTATCAAATTGACTTATCATTATTTAATATATTTAATTTTATTTGTGGTAATAATATTATAAATTTTAAATTGTAATAAATAATTATATATGTGTTCTGAATTGTCCATAATTGGATACTGTAAGACATTTTAAACCATATAAATTGAAAATTTATAATTTCAAATGTTTTTTCAAATTTTAAACAATTTAATGATATGTTATTTTTATAAAATAACATCAGTGTCAATTTTGAAACTATTCATTTATTTGAATTTAAATTAAATCTACACAGAGGACATATTCGATCAAAAATATTTAATAGATTCCTATAATGTCATATTTATCTAGAAAATTTTTTGATGACATTAAATATTTCATATAATATTTATTTTAATATTTTTACAACCATTTATTTGATATTTCTCTTAATAAAATAATTACTACATCATTTTTTTATAATTTTTTAATATACTTATTTTTTTGGATTACAATTAAAAATAAAATACTATGATGAAGAAAAATCAATTTCATTTCGTAATAATACTTTTAAACAAATTTATCATATTAAAATCACATCATTTAAATTTTTATATTTATTAAGTTATGAAGGTGACAACTTTGACATTATTAAAAAAATAATATAAAGTTCATAAACACTTTTTTACGGTTCCAAATGTTCCGAATGGAGACACCTGGATTCTTATGGTATATATATACATGACCAATAGTCTTTGGTCAACTGTGTGTGTGTTTTTATTGGTATTATTACTTTAATAATAACTATATTATTGATTTTTCACTACGTAAATAATTTCTTCATCATTAATGTATTAGCTATTAGGGCAGTTAAATGTCACTTAAAAATTTCAAATAAACTACCATAACAAAGGAATACTTTTTACCTTTAAAATTAGTATTTATAATGGAATTTATGTTCTGTATAACTTTATATTAAAAATACTTCAATTATTAACGTTTGAGTAAGACATATTTAACTTTCTTTAAAATATATTACATTAAAGGTCCTAATCACATCCAAGTGGGTTCTAATGGATTCCATTTTGACACAAATATTCCTTAGGATAAAATACAATGATTCATTTATATTAATACAAGTGTTAGAGTAAATTTATAATATTATATTTACCCTTAATTAAATGATTTACCTTTAACTATGTTAAATATAATTTTCCATAGTTACTATTCATAGTGCCCAAAAAAAAGTTTCCTATTAACATAATTTAAACCTACTGATTCAAAAAGTTTGAATCCATTTTTCCAAATTCAAATCACAACAGTTGTATAAATTACATTAAAATTAATGTCGGTGTTATGAAAATGAGTTTTAAATATTAAAACATTGCAAAAGATCGAAATTATTTTACCTATGAATTCAATTTAAAATCAATGCTAATGACATAAATTATATTAAATGGTAATAATATATTTTATTTATACTTTAAAACCATTCAATATTATAATTTAACCATAGAAATTATTATGATGAAAAAAGATGTTTTTAATTAAAATATAGCGTGTTTTTACTATTTATTAAAATATGAAAGCTATCATAATAATATGAAACATTTACCCAAAGTAAATTTTTATATACTGATTCCAATGAATTTTTATTTTCAAATTTAACTTATAAACATGTCAAAAACTAGATATAAAATGGGTGCACCATCAAAAGGCTGCAAAACTACATTTTTTAAAATTACTTATTTTACCTATAAAATATATTTTGTTCTCATACCAGGTTCTAAAAAATGTGTAATATGAATAATAATGTTATAAAATTCAAATCATAGTTAATACTATTCATAATTTCTAGTTAGTAATATTATTATAACAATATATCGTTGTTTAGCGAAACCCGGTATTGCGTACTACACAAGCTGTCGAGGAATTTCGTGATTGCGTGTAATGAAAGCCAAGATAGGGATGCATGTAGTGGAAGATCCTTTTGGTGTTCCTTATGATATAATAAAAACTTATTCATTTATAAATTAAAAAAATCTATACTTAATGTTGTGTAGAATAATTTACACAAAACGAACTTGAAATTGTTTGTAACATGAGCCAAGAATAGTGTTTCAAATAATACAATCTAATACGGTGTTGCATATAGTACAAGCTAATATTGTATTAGTGTACAACAGAAGACATAAATGAAAAAATATATATATCATAAAATCTCAGGGTGTTACATTCTAGCCCCTAAAAATTAATTTCACCCTCAAAATTCTTCGAGGATATAAATCGTTTACAACATGAATGATTCATTCCTAGAAACCCACATATTAAAAAGGAATAATAGAACATAATTTTAAAAAGTGAAGTATGAAACATAATGGTTACCCAAATTAACACATCACTAGGTTTCCATATATGATAACATAGGTGGAAATATGGATATGGAAGAGAAATATAACCATCAACTTCTGATGAAGAGTGGAAGAGGAAATGGTAATGAAAAATCCAACAATAAAAAAGCCATAACTTTTTTATGATCTAAGGTGCCATTTGATTCATTGAATCCAAGGGTACTAGGACAACCTTTTTGGTTTTCAATATAATTTCTCTAATGTTGTAGAAGTAAAATAAATACTTACATGATTTTGGTACAATTTCAATGTTGTTTGTGCCTTGAACAATTTCCACTACATCTCTTAATGAAATGAATTTGAATTTGTCTTTCGTGAAGTGTTAGTAGATCATGCCATATAATTATAGGCCATTCCATCAGTCTCAAACATATGGTTAGCAGAAGTTATATACATAAGTCCATCATATGGTGAGATTAACCGTATAAGATTAAAAAAAAGGACTTATACTTCAACTATCATACTATTTTAAAAAATAAAACTAATTTTTACTAACCAGGGACCTTATGTTGGCCAGTGGTAGGTGATAAAGACCTATCGCACTTTAGTTGTGGGTTCAATTCCCGCAACCTTGTCCGACGCAATGAGTTGTCTCCCATCTTGCAGGTAGTCCTTTATTTAAAACTACACTATGATAACATTACATAAATAATATCAAAAAATGTTATTCCCTTAAATAATACTATCTGATGTACAATATAATACATTCCAATCATTAGAATTATCCAAAATAATTCTCTCTAATATCATAGTTTAAATAAAATGATTACTGTAAAGGTCACATAACAAGCATCTGAATACCATCCATTATCCACCATATATCAAAAAATATATCTTATTGATCGCATTTCAAACATATGAATACCGTAATTGTGTTTTCTCTTGAAAAATAAAGTACCATAGAACCATAGTGAAAACATGAATGCTGTCAAAAGGTTACTCTTTCCACATACCAAAATCCCAAAAATTCTATATACTCAAACCATGACATCTCTTTTCCTTATATCAGTCATGATATCATATATACTATCAATCATTTCATTACCTCCTTATCCCTTCCATTTTTCATATTAGGTGCTTTCCCAAAATATTTCAATCACATTTCATGGTTACCGATAACATTCAACATATACATCCAAAAATTCAAGGAAAAATAAGAGTGTAACAATCCTTATATTTATATTTATTCCATACTACCATAAATTATTCTTGATAAAAATGCAATCATTCCACTAGATTTTTAAACCATTGTCCGTGCTTATTAATTTTATCCCCCAACACTTATTTCATCTCATATATCATTTGTAGTCTTTTCATCATCAACAACATAAATACTACCCATACGACCATGCTAATTCTCATCATGAGATTTTACCATATGGAATTGGTTTTCAAAATGCCTGTACATTCCACATTTAAAATATTTAATTGTTGTTGATGTCATAGAAATACCATTATCCTTGTCCATGGTGTCAACTGAACCTTTTCCTTTGAACATACTGGCTTTCTGTCCTTCTTTTCCACACCAAAAGAATCTTCTAGTTCCATTGAAAAATTCTCCTTGATACCTATTACCACATGATTTACATGATGAAATTTGAACTTTCATTCCTCTATGATCATCATGAAACACGATATTTCCCTTCCTAGCTGAGTCAGGAAACATACCAATGTTGATATTATTGATCTTATTGAACTTATTATCATATTGTTGATTAGGAATAATAATGTTGTTTTTCCTTCCAAATCCCATTTAATTTGTTTTATCAGGTAAATAATCATTCCATTGTCCATCATATTCTCTATTAACATTAATATTCCTCTTTCTTGCCATTTTCTAAATCCCAAAAAGAATAGTGAGAAAAGAAAAGATCATGCTATGAAAACAACATAATAAAGAGGAGTACTTTCAATCTATAACATCTTAGGTTTAATTCTATGATTGTTACTTTAATTCTAGGACTATAACCTATACTTATACTAAACCATAGGAAAATCCCTATTCATTTCATAGAAATATCTGTAGGGAACTAATGTTTTCACATCCTAGTTTCCAATGGTTAAATTACCCTTTGCTCTGATACCATTATTATTGGTCTAGAATTATTTCTAGTGGACTAGAATTGATAACTATAAGAGAACTCCATGGGTGGCTACACGCCCTTGGTGGAACACATCACTATCACCCGTGGAAGCCATTTCCTCATGATGCCCTTGGGTGGAGAGCGATGTTTTGTCCAACGCTCACAACTGAGAGCTCCCAAGGATTGGATTCATTCCTACCTCATTTTCTCCAATACCAACTGTAGAGAAACAAATATTGACGTACATAGAAAATACAATACTTTTGTGGAATACATAATACATGATAAAAAATATATTCCCAAAGACTCTATTTGTTTACTGTCTTTGGAATCTCAGTACATAATCTTATAATCATGGTGAAAGATCTTCCCCTTTGGTTTTCATACCGAAAAAATTACTTTATATCCTGTGGAAAATAAAAAATAAAAAGGGGTAAGCTCAATTGATTAGAAATGGTAAACATGGAAAATATAAAACAATCCATAAACATTTGAACATAAGAACATGAACATAAAACATCAAAATATTAGGTAATTACATAAAGAATAGATCAAAAATGAACATTAATCATGATAAAATAGCTTGGGGAATTAAACATGTAATTGTGTCAAAACATTAAGCACATGATATGATTTCCATAGTAGCCAAGGCATTGTTTCCAAGACCATCATAGTGGACAATGACCCTAACTGAATCGAGTTCACACCCCATTCCAGTCCTGTATCACTGACCCGGATTAAATTGTCGTTCTAGCCATGTTTATCTCATGAGATATAAATCATTACCCAATGAATTAGAGGGATATATAGGTACCACCCATCTCATAATGAATTCATTCTTTCGTGTTCCAGAAAACAAACATATATCATTCATAATAACCCAACGAATAAAATTGGTTTCATAAACATCATCCCATCATTACATAATACATATAAAACAAATGGAAATAAATTCATCATAAGAAAAATATAATCATGTAAATAATAGAGACATTATAATTGAAACATAAACATACTAAATAATGTCATCATATATAGAAAATAGTTTTGAAAAACAACTTGAAATAAGTTTATGTCTGAAATTTCTGTTATTTTTCAAAATCATATTATTTTCTCAAAATTCAATGAAATTTTAAAAGAAAATTCTTTTTTTTAAATAAAAATTAAATTATGTAAAGAAATATTCATTGAAATAAGTCGTTATGAAACCATAAAAATCCATTCAGGCCGTATATGTTAAAAAAACATTCTCCTCGTACTTTTGACGAAGAAGTCCAAAAGTACCATGTATGGTAATCAAAAGAAAGATTCCTTCTATAACACAAAGTAAAAGTCAAGAGGGGTAAAAATGACTTTAAACATACATGGATTAAAATTAATCACTTTATAAAAACATTTTTAATGAAATGGATGAAAAATTTAACCTCAGTAAATAATTATGAATAAAAAATCACGGATTAGAATGAGATTGTAATAATTATCCCTTACCTTAGGTCCAATTTCATTCATAAATGTCTGAAACTCTTGTTTAGTGGGTTTAACCATATTATTATCTTGTAACAGAACAATAATAATTTTTATGATGTAAATATGATTCACTTATGACTTTATATTACCCTTTGTTTTGTCAATTCCATGTTAAATCAGCATTTTGGGTAAAACCGTTTCATTTATCGCACGTGTTTGGAATTGTTATTCTTGATATTATTACATATATCCTGATTTACTTATTTATAGAGTGTAAAAAATTATTTATATATAACATATACATTCCTCATATAAATATATACGGTAGATCAATAAAGAGAATGAAATACACCGTTCATGGAGACGGTACGTCGTACGTACACATGAATGCTGTATTCGTTTCCTTTTTGAATTTAATGGAATTAAGTAAATGAAACAAATATGTACATAAATCCAGTATCATTATTATTTCCTATCTTTCATGATTATTTATTATATATAATTTATAATCTATCTTGAATGGTTAACATAGATAATGAATCTCATCGCGTCGTGGAGATGGTAATCACTACGTATGCACGAGTGATGATATCATTCCCATAATTATTGAATGGAATTAAATTGGATGATATAATATCTCAGAATTAGTATGATGTTATAATAAAAAGATATAGTTATTCTTTACACCATTATATCCATCCATGTAAGGTAGTGGAGGAAAAACATATTAAACCACGGCCGAGAGACTGTATTCCGTACGTACGCACGCGTGGGGATTTGTTTTTCCATATGATAGATAGAAGGTGAAATAGGGTTGTTTAATATATATAATAACATATCATAATATGAGTGATACTAATTTTATTACATTATAATGAATCAAATAAATAATAGTATGTTGAAGAAGAATGAAACTTGAATGAAACGTTAGAAGAGATTACCTCTTCCTCGACGTGCCTCTTTTAAACATCCTATTTGGGCACTAAAGTTGGTCTTTTGAGAAGATCAGAACCTCAATGATATAAATAGAGATGTTGAGAAGAGAAATTTGTAGTAGTTTTCCAAGCATGAAGGATAAAAATTGTGTGTGGAGGAGAGGGAGGAGCTTCTCTTTTATAAGGGAGGAGAGGGGCACCTTTGGAAACATAAGAAATATTAGTTTATAATAAATTTCAAACCCACTTAAAACCACCAAAAATGAATAAATTATAATATGAGATGATATAGTGTGGTAATAAAATTTAAAAATAATATTTAGATGTGTTGTGAATTTATTTTAAACATTATTAAATTCAATTATCTTTATTTAATCTATTTAATTTTATTTGTGGTAATAATATTCTAAAATTAAAATTTTTATAAATAACCACTTATGTGTTTTTAATTTCCTATAATTGGATACGTTACGACATCATGAACCATATAAATTTATATATAAATTTTTTTATTTTTTTTGTGATTTTTAAAAAACTTTATAATATGTGATGTTTATAGAATATTTGTAGTGCCAATTTTGACACTATTCATATATATTGAATTTAAATAAAATCTACACAGAGGATATATTGGATACAAATATTAAAAAGACTCCTAATATGTAATATTCATCTACAAAATTCTTGGAATACATTAAGTACTTCATATAATATTTATTTTAATATTTTAAACCATTTATTTGATATTTCTCTTAATAAAATAATTACTATATCATTTTTGTATAATTATTTAATATACTTATTTGTCTCATAAAAATTTAAAATAAAATATTATGATGAAGATGTATATATTAACTTTAATAATAATACATTTAGTCAAATTTTTCATCTTAAAATCACAACATTTAAATTTTTATATTTATTATGTTATGAAGGTGAGAACATTGACATTATTAAAAATAAAATAATATAAATGTCATAATCTATTTTACAAAGCACAAAATTGTCCCAAAATATTCCCATGGATTCTTATGGTATATATATACTCTAAATATTGGTTTTGGTCATGTGTGTGGGCATGTTGATGGGTATTACTACTTTAATAAAAACTGTATTATTTATTTTTGTCTATGTAATTAATTTCTGCATCAATATTGTATAAGCTATTAATGTAATTAAATATCACTTAAAAATTACAAATAAATTAACATACCAAAGAAAAACATTTTATATTTCAAATAAGTATTTATAATCGAATTTATATTCTATATAACCTTATATTAAAAATACATTAATTATTAAAGTTTGAGTGAGACATATTTAACTTTTTTAATTACCTGATTTACCTTTAACTATGGTATATAAAATTTACCATAGTTACTATTAATAGTGCCCAAAAATAAGAATTATCCTATTAATATAATTTGGACCTACTGATTCCAAATATGGAATCCCTATTCTCAAATTTAAATCACAGAAGCTGCAAAAATTAATTTAAAATTATTCTCATTATTATGAAAACGAGATTTAAAAGATAAAACATTGAAAAAGATTGAAATAATTTTACCTATAAATTCAATGTAAGACCAATTCTAATGACAGAAATTATATTAAATGGTATAAATATATTATTTTTAAACTTTAAAACTATTAAATTCTATAATTTTTCCATATATATTATTACAATGTAATTTTTTTTAAATAAAATATTGCGTGTTATTACTATTCATTAAAATATGAAAATTATCAAAATAATATGAAAATTTTATCCAATGTAAATTTTGATATCCTGATTCCAATAAAGAATTTTATTTTTTCAAATTGAACTTATAAACATGTAAAAAACTAGATTTAATGTGGGTCCACCATCAAAAGGCGATAAAACTGCATTTTTTAAAAATACTTATTTTACCTGTAATAATTATTTTGTTCTCAAACCATGTTCTAGAAAATGTGTAAGATGAATGATAATGTTATAAAATTCAAAATTCAGTTAATTCTATTTATAATGGCTAGTTCATAATAATATTATAACAATATATCGTTGTTACGCGAAATCCTGTATTGCGTACTACACACGATATCGAGGAAGGTCGAGATTGCATGTAATGTAAGCCATGTCAGGGCTGCGTATAGTGGAAGCTCCCATTGGTGTTGCGTTTAACATATTCAAACATTATTTCATTTATATTTTAAAAAAAATCTATACCTAATTTTGCATAGAATAATTTCCACAAAATGAACCTGAAATTGTGTGTAAGACGAGTCAAGAATAGCGTTGCATATACATCAAGATAATAAGGTGTTATGTATTGTACAAGCTAATATTGGTATAGTGTAAAATAAAAGACATCAAAGTAATTAAAAAAATATATATCTCATAAAATCCCGGGGTGTTACACGGACTCACCGCAATTTGCACCTAATACAGTCGATCTGAGCCTGGATTGTAGATAAGGAGTCCATAACAAAGATGACGTCATATGGCCTCAATGACACTACGAGGAGATCCCAGCCAAAACTCTCTCCTCCTATAGTAAGCTCACACTACCGATAATAATGCATAATCATAGAGTCTACTTTTGTAGGAGTCTGTAGCCGTAAGGATCGAGCCAACAGCTCTGTCGGAATCTCCAACCTATGAATGAGGGAAGTGGCAATGAATGAGTGACAGGAACCTGTGTCTATGAGAATTGCAGATAAAGAGGAATAGACACAGATCGTACCTTGAAACATCTCTAGAACATTGTGAATGTAGGCCTTAGATTCCTGAAGCTATACATTGACATGTCCATCCGCACCCTGAGGCCGGGGTGGACCCCCTGGTGGTCGTGGCGGTAACACCTCATAACATCATCCACTTCCAGCAACATGACCAGCTTCTCTTCCACATACACATTCACCATGTGGACCACCTCGATCGAATCACTTCCTCTGCTTGGGAGGTCCTTAAACTGTCTGCTGATTATCTGTATGGCAAGTATTATAGTAACGAGCCATGTGACCATGTCTGCCACATGAGTCATATTGTCCGCTCCAGGCATGTCTGGCTCTGTCTCCACTCTGGGTTCCCCATAAAACCGATCCTCAGTCATGCAGTTGACCACCTATGGGTTTAGTCATCTTGGTCCTCTGCATCATTTGTCTACTACCAGCTATAGAAGACTCCGCTACAAGTCGACTAGATATGGGTTTCATTGCTAGAGGTTGTTTAGCAATGAAACTCTACACAATGAGGTCTCACTACAACACCCCCATTTGAGATGGGATGCTGTGGGAGATAACTGAAGCTCTGATCTATCAATTGTGTCCCTTATCAATGGGTTTGGCCCTGCACAATGTGTCATGTACCATTTCAGTGGAGTAGCGCGAGCGATCGGTGAACCACATTGAGTACTGAGCTACACTCATGTTTCCCTGCTTTAGATGAAGTAGCTCATGTATCTGCACCGCTTGAAGGTTGGCTGGTATAAACTCATCCCAGAACAGTCTATTGTAGTTTTCCCACAAAAGTGACACTGCATCGTGCATCTAAAGCAACATGCTCCACCACCTGACCACTACTGCATGAAGGAGGATGGCATCAAGGAACACTATGAAGTCATATGGGGTCTATTCTAGCCATAATACTCACACCACAGCCTCCATCCAATCTTTATCCACCTATAGGTCCATCTCTCCCTGTAACCTAGGTGGCCTCGAGCACTAGAACTCATGCGACGTGCTCAAGCGGTGTGCATCATCTTCTGCTAGGGCTAGTGGAATTGGTGCCCTAAGGGGTGGTGGTTGCGATGGTGCCTCCACTGGAAAAGGTCCCTACACCAAAGCCACGTCGCTCGGTGGGCTGTCAGTGCGTACAACTCTCAGGGTTATAACTGGTCATCTACGGGGAGGCATCCTGAAATAGTAGATTTGACACGGTCAAAAGACTCTACATGGTGTGCTGACGTAATTGGAGCATAAATAAAGAAAACTTTTGAAAACCGACACACAATCATTGTATTCATTTACTAAGTCGAAAATTAGTAGTCAGGGTCTTTGTGTATGGTTACATCGGCCGCTACACCAACACTGGACTCCATGAACTAAAAACCACACTCAATACCCCTAATAAAATTAATTCCTAGAAGGAAAATATCAGATTATTATGTTATTCTGTAAAATAGACACCTATGATACCAATTTCTCACTACCCGTCCCTTGGTGACCGTATCATGATTACCCCAAACCCGCCTTCCATAGTCCAGGGGCTGGTGACTAGAACCAAAGGCGTAAATCCTTAAAAAAATATGAAGGCATTGCCTTTATAAATCGTAAACACACACAACAAGAGAACAAGATGAAGAAAAAAATAATCGAAAGGTGTATAACAAGTGTACTGAAAGTAATAGGGGCTATAAATACAAGCCCAAAAGTAATGTACAAGGAAATGATAAACAGGTACAACTAAAAATACAAATAGCTGGAAGGAGTCTAGCAACTCATGGATGATCCACCATGGATCCTACCAGATGGGTATGTATAGATAGCCTCTTTAGCACTCCACGTCCATCCGTCTCCTCCTAGTACCAACTCGTGGTGAGGTCCACCTCTGGGTACCATCCGGTCCTCGTACACTATGCCTTGGTCAGCGCTATTTGTCATCTCCATCCAACACAATGAGGTGTGGGCATAACCTATGCAGGGGTGTGTTTAATGATACTTAGTAGGGACCCCAAGACCCTCAAGGTCACACAAAATCAAACAATGATAAACCACTATGTATGAATAAATAGATAACCATTACTTAGGCATATGCCATTACATATACCTATGTTATCTAGTAACCCATCTCAATCATGAGGAAAACAAAAAGTCCATTGACTCAGCTCAAACTGAGATTTTTGTTATTGAATCCACGACTACTGAAGAACTACTCCTCTGTCGTGTATAGTAGGCATGTCGCGACACCGAGGGTCTTCTCGCTATCCTTAGACTACTTAGAAACTCCTTTTGCGGAGTACCGCATGTTTACTACCCAATATCGGGCGCTCCATCCGATGTAGGTTCACCGCCAAATAGAGGGCACTCCCCCTAGTAGCCTATAGATGTACACCTCCTGTAGAGTACCATGGGTCTGCTGCTAACTACCAAGCACTCTGTCCGCAGTGGGTATACCGCCAAATACCGGGATCTCCGTCCACTTGGCTAGTAAAATCACACCGACTTAAATCAATCAAGTATTCGTCAGGTCTATCAACCACTCGGTCTCCGCACTCTACCTACTCATTTCTGGGCATATCTGCTCAATGTGCTTCTGTTCGAAAGTCCTAGTGTCATGAAGTCTCATGTGCAATTATCTCAAAGGACTTCCAAGTCATAGGGGTCTCAATGAAACAGATGATGTGTGAATCGGCTCCCGGTCTCTGAGTTATTATCCTTTTAGTCCTAGGGGCACGGTTGGTTTCGTTCACTGACCAACCTGACAATATCTCAACTATATCCCAAACTCCAGTAGGGAATTCTCAAAAAGTGGGTTATGCACCATGAATATTGCTGGTGCTAATGGTACGTCAAACAGAAGCCCGGTGCTAAAGATATCTCCAATGCAAGCAAAGGTTCGGTAATGGGCCTAGGTCCAATCGAACTCCGTCGGGCCGACTCAGCCCAACCCCGTATTAGCTGAACCTGTCTAGGTTGACCCGGTCAAATCGCTGTGTCTGACCTGGCCCAATGGGCCGGTCAGCCCGCTGAGGTTTAGCCCATTCTCTAGGCCTGGCCTGATGGACCACAAGGGAGGTACGGCCCTGTAGTTGCCCCTTAGGCAGCTCGGTGGATCGGCCCAGAAGACCGGGCCAATTTGGCCAGTGACACCGCGGGGGACGCTGCAGCTCGTCTCGGGAGGCTGGTGGCCGGGTGGCATGAGGGCAGGCCGCACGGGGTGCGGGAAGGCCGACTGGTCCCTAGGTCAGCAGAGAGGGCACCGGTTAGGGCGTTGCAGGCCACTGGTCAGGCTGTGGGGTGCCAGTGAGGATTTCGGGGCACCGGGCTAGATGCAGCTGCGCTGAACAGTGCGGGGGGTGCTGGGAAGGGTGCCTGACAGTTCGCAGGGGCATACTGGGTAGCACGGAATTTCACCGGGGGCACTGGGCAGTGCGGTAGGGCACCACATGGTGTTCCGGGTAGGCCGAAAGGGCACCGGGAGGCACCGTTTAGGGCGGATGGGTGCCGCAGTGTGCGTCATGCAGCGCTGCAGGGCGCTGGGGGGCGCCGGGCAGGCCGCCGGTAGCGTCGGGTGGAAATCCTCTGAGGCACAGCGGGCCGCCAAGAGGGACACAAAGCAGTGTGCAGGGCTCGGGTCGGGCGCCACCAGGCCGACGGTGCGGTTCGTGGAGGCCATGGGGAGCACAACCTTTGTTCGTCATCGACTCTTTGACATGTTGTTATCATCAATGAAGAACTAAAAAAGGGGGATGGTCGAGCCATGTTCATTATTTTTGAACCCTCCTTGTTATGGTGATATCATTGGGTTCTCATTCCAGAAATATTTAGGATGAATAACAGTTACAAAAAAAATTCAAAACCCACTACATTTCTTGACGATGATCGTTGAAGAAGTCAGAGGATGGCGGCGTCGTTTCGTTGATGTCAGGAAAGATGAAGCTGAGGAAGGCGTCAGTGTTATTCGTGGGTTGCAATGTTTCCTCAACATGATTTGGATGAAGAGGGAGATGACGGTTCTCATCGTTCTTCGGTGGAAGGAGCATTCTTCTCGTTCTTTGTTGATAGATGGAAGTTCTCCCAATTTTCCAAACCCTCTCTCAAGGACCACCCCAATATTATGCCGACACCAAAAATAATAGACATGAAATTATTTTAATGGTTGGAAGGAATTCAAAATAATTTTAAAAACAGATAATTAATTAATTTCAAGGGATTAATTAATTAATTGTTAGAGAGTTGGCTCATTAATGTATTGGGTTGTGGTGGAAATTTTACATCCCACATAAAAGGAGGGTTTAGAGGGGTTAAAGGGGAGTTAATACCCTTGTGGGTCCCATATTAATTATATCCTACCAAGGGAGGTTATGCTCGGGTGTCCCCCCACCATAAAATCCCCTGGGAGGTTCAGGTGTGGTGGCCCCCACCTCCAACCCCTATTGGTTTTAACTACCTCAAATAGAAATAAGTTAATTATTATTTTCATTTAATTTTATTTAAAACCCCCTAAACAATCATCCACTCTTGATAAAATGCAACTACAGAGAATTTCTCACTAATAAATTATAGAAACTAATAATTCAATGGTTCCCTTGGATTTCAGTTCCAAGAACCGGTTCAAAAGTTATAAAAACCCGCTCGTACATTTACTGAACGTACATGATCCAAACTTCAAAAATTATTTCTGGGCACATCGGGCCTCAGAATCAAATGCTGTCAGAAACTACGTACTCGTAAAATTCTCAAGTATTTAAGAAAACATTTTCCATTAAAATCCCGAGTCTTTACATCATTAGTAAAAATAGTATCAACCAATAGGTTTTAGACAGGATTGGGTCACCATATTAAATTTATCTTTTAGATTTAACTCTTAGTTAAATAGTTCAACTTTTACAATGTCTTATTGTATTTTTATATTATATGGTTAATAAACATTTATAAAATTCCAAGATAACCTCGAGGGGTTCCTTGATGATATATATATCATTATATAAGTTAAATTATTGAATATTATTTTTTTTAAAATATTATATCATTTAATAATATTTTATTTGATTTAAAAACTAATTTATGTATATTTTCAAAATTTTTAGAATTTGGTTTTTGTGAAAGTGAAAACAACAATATTGTTTATAAAACATTACATTAAATAAAACTCAAAAATGTCATATTAACCTATAAGATTAGTGGAATGCAACAAAAGTCAAAATTTAAATTTATTCAGATATTTATAATATCAATTATTTAAATCATTCATTAATAAGATAATTTCTGAATCATTATTTTATCAAAAAAATGTAATTATATAATGTCTAAATATTATTAATAAAATTTCATGATGTATGAAATATTTTTATCTTAATAATTTATACATATCGTCCAATATATCTTATGTATTATCATATATTAAAAATGATTTAGTTATTAAAATATGAATTTATCACTATTAACTCTTCTTGAAATAAAATAATAATAAATGTCCTAATCTAATATATGTGGATCAAAGAGGATCATATTTTCTGTTGAAGGTTGATTTTTTTTAATACATTTATTCAATATAAATGTGATTCATGTAGGTGTAATTAATATATCATTTTTACTTTAATTACCCTATTTACTTTTAAATGTGGAATTTTTTTTTCAAAATTTACTATTCACCAAAATGTATTTTCTAAATTTTGAACCACATATTACATATTAATTTCAACTGTGTCTCTCTAATTTTTCAAATTTAAATTACAGAATTAGTAAAATTACCTTTTATTCAAAATTTCAAATGTGCCAGAAGGTGGGTAAAGACGTTAAATAATTCAAAAAATTTTAATACATATAATTTTGTTATAAAATTATTCCAATTAATTACATTGAACTTATATAGGTATTATGTATCAATTTTAACTTAAAAAAAATTTAAATCAACTAAATTATTATTTAAATAATTATTTTTTTCAATAATAACTGAGTGTTTTTCACTATTGATCAAAAAATTGAATGTTTTCAGAAAAATACCAAAAATTCACTATAATATATTTCTGATATTCCAAATTAAAAATTTATTTTAAATTTTCCAAATTAAAAACATAAAAGTTTCACTAATTTATATAAACAAAATTCTTATTGTAAGAATGAGAAAGATGATTTTTCAGAAATAAAAAACTATCAAATGATTTTCATGTGGTTATGTCTAATTTAAATGTAAAATTAAGTCCAATGACAATCTTTGGATTATATGATAAAAATATAATCTAATTTTACTTTAAAACTATTCAAATTTATAATTTATCCCTATAAATTATTTTTATTACAAAAGTTCTTTTCAATTTAAATTAAGCATTTCTCCATATTCAACAAAATATGAATTTTTTCATAAAAGCAGAAAAAATTTATCCACAATAAATTTTTATGAATTAATTTTAAAGAAGAATCGTATTTTTTCAAACTGAATATATATATTTTTCAAAAAACTAGATTATAAAAACGGTTCTCCATTAATGGGCGTTAAAATAGAATTTTTTAAAAATACTTCTTTTATATGAAAAATTGAAATTGTTCTTATATTATTCCTAATAAACACATTATATGGATGAAAAAATTATATAGAGTTTTTAAATATCAAAATACAGTTAATACTATTATTAGGAGTTTTTTTAATTTGGTATTTTGGAAAGTCGTGGTATGTTTGAACTCAGTCCTTCTTGTAGTGCAAGCTATTGAATTAATTTATGGAAAATAACTCCCTATTAAACTTTGGGGTGTTACATGTTTTCAGTTCACCAATATCCATATCCTAGATAATCCTTGAGTATTTAGAGTCAAACTGATACGTGAAACACTCGAGATTACAGAGATACGCATGGGAGGTATGGAGCTCATTGCTTTCTTCGTGGACTTGATCATTATAGATCTTTAGAACATTTTCCTTCCTTAGAGTTGTTATGTCATAGATTCTCTCACACATTCTCATAATCAAAACCTAGATGAAATAATCTACATAAAGGTCTCCCTCCAATGTAGCTTCTATGAACATCCCTATGATAGGAAATGTTCGGACACCACGAAACAGATGAGGAGATATTCCTGATAATTTTACATACACCTATACTCTGAAAATTGGGCATTTTCCATACAAAGAATGACATCGATATATCCCAGATAGGATGAAAAGATATTTTTGATGATTAACACTTGACATGTGTGTTTTCTAGATAGATGTAGGTTTTCAAAAAGGTGGTATGATTCTGAACAGATGATGACAATTTAGTTCTCAAGTAATTTTTTAGGGAGAGAAAAGATTTTTGTTGGTGAACCATCACCTTCTATTAAAAAATTATAATAAAATTTATACTCAGTGAATCAAAGTAAATTGTTTGTTATTCTGTTCATGTTTTTGAGAATTTTATAAATTGTTCCTCTGATACAAACTTGGAGTACCCGACCACATAAGTGTAACACCCCGAGATTTTATGAAAAATATTCTTTTTAATTTCATTAATGTCTTGTGTTATACTCTACACCAAAAGGACCTTTCACAACACACATCTCGGACCTGGTTTGAATTACACACAATCGCGACCTTCCAAGATAGCGTGTGTTGTACGCACTACCAAGTTTATCTAAACAACGATATGCTATTAAAATATTATTAAAACTAGCAGTTATGAATAGTAATAACCACTTTTTGAAATTTTGTAAATTTTATTTTTCAAAATGGACTTCATTTTTGGATTCAGAATATCAAAATTAGCTTAGGGTGAAATTTTGCTGATTTTCGGATAACTTTCATATTTTGATGAATAGTGAAAATTACTAAATTTTAATTTAAAAGAACTTTTTCTATCGAATTAATTAATAGTGATAAATTACTAATTTTATTGTTTTTAAAGTATATTAAGAATATATTTTTATAATTTAATACAATGTTGGTCATTGGATGTAATTTCACAATTAAACCAGTTATAAACAAGTGTCAATCTTTTGATAGATATTATCTCTTAAAAACACGCCTTTTGTTTTGACGACGGGAATTAATTTTTAAATTAATTAATGAAACTGATATGTTTTGAATTTGGTAAAATAGAAATCATTTTTGAGTTCATAATATCAAATATAGCTTAGGCCTAATTTTTGGCATTTTTCTGAAAACTTTCAATTTTTGATGAATTGTGAAACCACTAAGTGGTAGTTAAAAAAACTGAATTTTTCCTAAAACATAATTTTACCGCTTCTGTGAGTGGAATTTCAGAAATCCGAGAGAAACGGTTGATGTCAGTATGTAAAATGTGGTTCAATGAGTTGAAAATAATTTTTTGGTGAATACTAACTTTTTACTTTTTTTTACCATGGTTAAAAATAAATAGGGTAATTAAGGGTAAAAATGATATTATTATTACCCTAACACATGTAC
This sequence comes from Viscum album, assembly GCA_963277665.1. Lineage (NCBI taxonomy): Eukaryota > Viridiplantae > Streptophyta > Magnoliopsida > Santalales > Viscaceae > Viscum > Viscum album. Next base: position 1,832,906,097 of record OY728132.1, read on the forward strand.
TAATTCTATTGGAAAAGTTTAATTTGACCAGAAACAAACATAGGACTAAAATATGACCATTTAGGCCCACTTGAATTAGATTAGGACATTTATTATTATTTAATTCAAAGAAGAGTTAAAAGTGTTAAAATCCAAGTTTATTTACTAAAACATTTTTAATATACGGTTATACATACAATAATTTTGACTATAAATATTCATTAGAAATAAAAAAATATTTCCTACATTATGGTATTTTATTTGTAATTTTTATACTTTGAATAATTTAATTTATTTATCACACAACGATGATGCAGTAATTACCTTTTTAAGAAAATATTAACATAATTGATGTTATAAATGCCCAAATAAATGTAATTTGAGACTTTTTATGAATTCCACTAATTTTCTAGGTTAATATGACATTTTATTATTGATTTAATTAACTGTTTTTGAACATATCATTCTGTTATGATTTTTAAAAAAATAAATTACTAAATAGTGTCAAAATTGGCATAAAATAGTTTTTAAAACAAATATTATATTATTAATTGATATTATAATCCTAAAAATCTATGGTTCAGAAAATGACTTAGATAAGGATATATATATTAATAATAAACAACTTGGGGTTCGTTTGGCTTGATATGGTATGTTTATTAACCATATAGTGTAAGAAAACAAAAAGACACGGTAAAAGTTAAATTATTTAACTTAGAGTTAAATATAATTGATAAGGATAAAATAATAACCTAAACATTTCTAAATCCTATGGGATGAGAGGATTTCGACCCATCCCCCCATTATCTTCGAAATAATACCATTTGGAACCATTATAAACCGAATTTGACTTTAATATAAAATAATATTTTGAGATTTTCCTAAGATGCCCCTCTCCTCCCTTATAAAAGGGCACCTCCTCCCTCTCCTCCTCACACAAATTTGAGCATTCAAGCTCGGCCAAACCCTACCAAAATCTCTTTTACACATCCCTAGTATCATCCTATATGACCTGGTATTCTTCAAAGACCATCCTTAGTTCCTTATGTGGAGTTTAAGTGAAGGCGCGTCAAAAAGAGGTAATATCCATTACCGATCTTTTTCAATTTATTTCTTCTTAAACTTCTTCTTATTTAGTTGTTTCATGAAAAATTAATAACATCAGTATTTCATATATACTGATATGTTATTATAAAAATAAAACAACTCTAATTAACCTTATTTCCATCCTACGGAAAAAGGAAATCACCGCGCGTGCGTACATACGGAAAAAAGTCTCCACGCCGTGGTGTAATCTATTTTCCACCACCGCCATAATTGGATGGGTATAATGGTGTAATGAGTAACTATATATGATTATTATAAAGTGATATTGATACTGAAATAGTATACATACACTTCAACACAATTCCACGACCATGGGAATGATATCATCGATCGTGCGTACGTACAGACTACAGTCTCTATGACGCGATGAGAGTCATTCTCAATGATTAACCATTCATGAATGATTATAATTTATATATAATAGGTAGTAATGAAATAAATGACATAATAATGATACTTTATTTATGTATATTTATATGTATGTCATCTACTTAATTCCATTCAATTCAATAAGGAAACAAAAACAGCGTTCATGCGTACGTACGGACTACCGTCTCCATGAACGGTGTATTTCTTTCCATTTACTGATTTATTATATATATGTATATTATGAATATATATATATAAATCATGTTTTATATTCTGGAATTATTTAATCATGATCTATGTAATCATATGAATAATTACAAGTCAAAACACGGATGACAAATGAAACAATTTTACCCAAAACGCTCTTTAACATGGAATTTACAAAAGAACGGGTAATAAAGAGTCATAAGTGAAACATATATGATATTATAACAATGAATATGATTCTTTAATAAGTAAATGACATTATTTAAAAAATAATAAATTAGTTTCAGACACTTACGAAGAAAATCGGACCTATGGTAAGGGAAAATATCACAATCTCATTTTTATCAGAGATTGTTTTTACTTTAGCATTTACTGGGGTGTATTTTATCATCCACATCCATTTTCCCTCAATATGTAATATTGTTTCCATACACATACAATAGTTTAAATCCAAATTTACCCTTCGGTGAGTTTTTAGTAAAGAATATGAAAGGAATCTTTTGTCGTTTTTCGTACGAGGTACTTTTTGACTTTTTCGACAAAAGTACGAAGAATGTTTTTTTACATATACGACATGAATGGATTTTTAAAAAATTATTTCCAAGAAGATTCCTTTACAAGTTTTCAAGTTTATTTTTAATCAACTTCTTTAGTTTAAAATTGTATGACATGTTAATAAAGGAAAAATGTTTTTGAAGTATAAAGGATATTTTCCTCAAGAATGGAGTTCAAGTGTTTTATCAAAATTATTTTCCATCTAAGATAATATATGGTTCTGTTTTATCCCTATTATTACATTGATTTGATTATGTTGTGATGGAATTAAATTTTTATGAATTCCTTTATCCTATATGAATTGTTTTATGATTTCATGATGTTTAAGATTCCCATTTTTATTACATGGGTTATGCAATGATGTATGGTTTCTGATTTTGTGGCACACATAAGAATGGTATCATTATGAGATGGGTGGAACCTATATCTCCCTCCAATGCATTGGGTAAAGATTTTATATCTCATGAGATAGACATGGCTGGAATGGTAGGTTATACCGGTTCAGTGAAACAGGACTCGAACGAGGGTGACTTGGTTCAGAAAGGGACTTTGTCCACTAATATAGTCTTGGCAATGAGTCTTGACTAACAATAAATGATTGTCTATGATTATGTGTGTATGCCACAATGTTTCTTGTTTTAAGTTATTATTATTTTGATTACATTTCACTGCCATGATTTATCCCATGTTATGATATTATGATCTCTTTTGCAGGTTAAGATTTCCAAAAGCTATGTTCTTATGTATATGATGTGGTTGATATTTCTTTTATTTATTCTTACTGAGCATTTGAGATCACCCTTTTATGTTCTCTTTTCCCTAGGATATAAAGAAAGGTTTTAGATATAAAAAAAGGAAGATCTTTATGGGAGATGTTGAAGATCTTCCACCACGATTAGAAGATTATATTCCGAGTTTCCAAAGACACTAAACTATTACGATCCTTGTGTGTGTGTGTTTTTTTTATGTACTAAGTATTCCACAAAAGTAATGTAATGTCCATGTACGTTAAGCTTCGGGTCTCTACAGTTGGTATCAGAGGAAAGGTGTAGTCAACCTTTGGAAACTAGGATACGATAACTTTATTGAGATCCCTAGAGATATTTATAAGGTATGTCTAGGGATGTCCCTAAGGATAAGTATACGTATAGGATACAGTCCTAGAACTATGGTAACGATCATAGAATTTAACCTAAGATGTTAGATATTGAGGATACTCCACCTTTATTAGGTTGTTTTCCCTAGAATGATTTTTGCCTCTCACACTATTCTTTTTGGGATTTAGAAAATGGATGGAAACAAGATGATTCACGATAATGGAGGATATGATGGAAAATGGAATGATGAGCAACCAAATGGAATGGGATTTGGAAGTCCAAACATCATTATTATGCCGAATCCGCAATCTCATAATATGATCAATAAAGTAAAATTTGGTAAGTTTCCTGACTCGGCTAATAAGAGAATGATGGAGTTTCATGATGATCATAGAGGAAAGAAAGTTCAATTTCCCCTATGTAAATCATTTGTGAAGAGGCAACAAGTAGAATGTTTCAAAGGAACTGGAAGATTCTTTGGGTGTGGAAAAGAAGGACACAATGCCAGTAAGTGCAAAGGAAAAGGTTCAGTTAACACTAGGGATGATGATAATGGTATTGCTATGACATTAACAATGGTTAAATGTTTTAAATGTGGAATGTACGGTTATTATGCAAACCAATGACCTAAGGCAAAGTCTCATGAAGAGAATCAATATGGTCGTATGTGAAGTATTAATGTTGATGATGATGAAGAGACTACAAATGATATGTGAGATGAATGAATTGTTGATGCTCGGTCAATGGTTTATGATGTAGTGTAATGATTACATGTTTATCATGTGTAATGTTGTATAAGTAATCTCATGGTACTATGGAATAAAGAGACATATAAGGATTGTTACACTATTGACTTTCCTTGAGTTTTGAAAGTGTATGATTAATTGTACCAGTATCCAAGAAAGATTATTCAGATATTTTTGGAATGTAGATGATATGCACATAATGAAGGGATAAAAAGAAAATTAAATGTTTGATAGTATTCATGAGCTCATGACTGATATGAGGAGAAGGTTATGTAATGGATTGAGTATATAGAATTTTTGGATTTTGGTATGTGGAAAGTGTTAACTTTTAACTGCACTCATGTTTTCACTAAGGTCCAATGGATATACATTCTTCAAGAGAATACATGATTAAGGTAATCACATGTTTTTAATTTGACCAACAAGATATATCTTATGATATATGGGGGATAAATGATGGTATTCACATTCTTGGTTGATGACATTTCAAGTAATCATTTTCTTTATACTATGACCATGGACCGAAGTATATTAGATAAGCCTAAATATTGGAATGGATTATGTTGGACATATGATAAGTATTGTTTAAGGATATAACTTTTTTTCGATATTATTGATGGGATGTTATAGTAATATAGCCTTAGAAAAAGGACAACCTGCAGGATGGGCGACAGCCCATCGCGTCAGACAAGGCTGTCGGAATCGAACCCACAACCGAAGTGCGACTGGCCTTTATCACCTACCACTGGCCTACAGGAAGTCCCTGTTTAGTAGAAACTAGTTTTATTATATTAAACAGTATGATATATAAAGTATAAGTCCATTTTAGGAACCATATATGACTAATCTCACTATAGAATGACTTATGTATATTTAATAACTTTTGCTAACCTTTTGTTTGAGACAGATGGAATGACCCGTCATTCTATCACATGATTTTCTAACACTTCACGAATAACAAATTCAACTTCATTTATTTAAGAAATGAAGTGGAAATTGTTCAAGGCACGAACAACAGTGAAATTGTACAAAAATAATGTATTTAATCTAATTCAAATTCTTCAACTTTAGGGAAACAATATTGAAAACCAAAAATGATGTCCTAGTGCTCTTATATCTGATTAATCAGATGGAACCTTAGATCGTCACAAATTTATGGCTTTGTGATTTCTAGCTTGTCCATAGCCATGTTCTCTACCACTCTCCATCAGAACATGATGGTTAAATTTCTCTTCCATATCCATATTTTCACCTATGTGGAAACCCAGTGATTAGTTTATTTGGGTAACTGTTACGTTTCATACTTTTGTTTTTAAAAATTGTTTTTGGTATTCCTTTTTACGATGTGGGTTTCGATTAAAGAAACAATCGAATATTAAACCATTTATAACCCCGACGAATTTCGAGGGTGAAATTCATTTTAAGGGGGGTAGAATGTAACACCCCGAGATTTTATGAAAAATATTCTTTTTAATTTAAAAAATGTCTTGTGTTATACACTACACCAAAAGGAGCTTTTACAACACACATATCGGACCTGGCTTGAATTACACGCAATCGCGACCTTCCACGATAGCGTGTGTTGTACGCAACACCAAGTTTCGCTAAACAACGATCTCCTATTAAAATATTATTAAAACTAGCCGTTATGAATATTAATAACAACTTTTTGAAATTTTGTAAATTTTATTTTTCAAAATGGACTTCATTTTTGGATTCGGAATATCGAAATTAGATTAGGGTGAAATTTTGGTGATTTTCGGATAACTTTCATATTTTGATGAATAGTGAAAATTACTAAATTTTAATTAAAAACAACTTTTTTCAATAGAAATAATTAATAGTGATAAATTATTAATTTGTGTGTTTTTAAAGTATATTTAGAATATATTTTTACAATTTAATACAATATTGGTCATTGGATGTAATTTCACATTTAAACCAGTTATAAACAAGTGTCAATCTTTTGATAGTTATTATCTCTTAAAAACACGTCTTTTGTTTTGACGACGGGAATTAATTTTTAAATTAATTAATGCAACTGATATGTTTTGAATTTGGTAAAATAGAAATCATTTTGAGTTCATAATATCAAATATATCTTAGGCCTAATTTTTTGCATTTTTCTGAAAACTTTCAATTTTTGATTAATAGTGAAACCACTAAGTGGTAGTAAAAAAACTAAATTTTTCATAAAACTTAATTTTACAGCTTCTGTGAGTGGAATTTAAAAAATCCAAGAGACACGGTTGATTTCAGTAAGAAAAATGTTGTTCAATGAGATGAAAATAATTTTTTAGTGAATAGTAACTTTTTAGTTTTTTATCACGGTTAAAAGTAAATATGATAATTAAGGGTAAAAATGATATTATTATTACCCTAACACATGTCCTAATTATATTGGAAAAGTGTAATTCGACCAAAAACAAACTTAGGATTACAATATGACCATTTAGGCCCACTTGAATTAGATTAGGACATTTATTATTATTTAATTCAAAGAAGAGTTAAAAGAAATAAAATCAAAATTTATTTAATAAAACATTTTTAATATAAGGTTATACATAATATAATTTCGTTTATAAATATTCATTAGAAAGATAAAACGATTTCCTACGTAATGGTATTTTATTTGTAATTTTTATACTTTATATAAGTTAATTTATTTATGACACAATGTTGATGTAGTAATTACCTTTTTAAGAAAATATTAACATAATTGATGTTATAAATGCCAAAATAAATGTAATTTGAGACTTATAATGAATTACACTACTTTTTTAGGTTAATATGACATGTTATTATTGATTTAATTATCTTTTTTCAAACTTATCATTCTGTTATGAATTTCACAAAAATCAATTACTAAATAGTGTCAAAATTGACATAAAATAGTTTTTAAAACAAATATTATATTATTAATTGTTATTTAATTCTTAAAAATCTGAGGTTCAGCCAAATGACTTAGATAAAGATATATATATTAATAAAAAACAACTTGGGGGTCGTTTTCCTTGATATGGAATGTTTATTAACCATATAGTGTAAGAAAACAAAAAGACACGGTAAAAGTTAAATTATTTAACATAGAGTTAAATCTAATTGATAAGGTTAAAATAATAACCTATACTTGTTTAAATCCTATTTGATGAGAGGATTTCGACCCATACCCACTTTAACTTCGAAATAAGACCATTGGGAACCATTATAAACCGAATTTGACCTTAATATAAAATAATATTTTGAGATTTTCCTAAGATGCCCCTCTCCTCCCTTATAAAAGGGCACCTCCCCCCTCTCCTCCTCACACCAATTTGAGCATTCAAACTCGTCCAAACCCTACCAAAATCTCCTTTCCACTTCCCTAGTATCATTCCTAGAGGTCTTGGTCTTCTTCAAATACCATCCTTACTTCTTTAAGTGGAGGATAAGTGAAGGCGCGTCAAAAAGAGGTAATATCCATTACCGATCATTTTCAATTTCTTTCTTCTTCAAATTCTTCTACTTTAGTTATTTCATGATAGAGTAATAAAATCAGTATTTATTATAAACTGATATGTTATTATAAATATAAAACAACTAAAATTAACCTTCTATTTATCCTACGGAAAAAGGAAATCACCGCGCGTGCGTACGTACGGAATACCGTCTCCACGCCATGGTGTAATATATTTTCCACCACCACCATAATTGGATTGGTATAATGGTGTAATGAGTAACTATATATGATTATTATAATGTTATATTGATACTGAAATAGTATACATACACTTCAACACAATTCCACAACCATGGGAACGATATCATCACTCGTGCGTATGTAGAGACTACCGTCTCCACGACCCGATGAGATTCATTCTCAATGATTAACCATTCATGAATGATTATAAAGTATATATAATAAGTAATAATGAAATATATTACATAATAATGATACTGTATTTATGTATATTTATATGTATGTCATCTACTTAATTCCATTCAATTCAATATGGAAACGAAAACAGCGTTCATGCGTACGTACGGACTACCGTCTCCATGAACAATGTATTTCTTTCCATTTAATGATTTATTATATATATTTATATTCTGAATATATATATATATAAATCATGTTCTATATTCTGGAATTATGTAATCATGATCTAAGTAATCATTTGAATAATTACAAATCAAAACACGGACAACAAATGAAACAATTTTACCCAAAAGGCTCTTTAACATGGAATTTACAAACGAACGGATAATAAAAAGTCATAAGTGAACCATATATGATATCATAACAATGAATATGATTCTGTAATAAGTCAATGACATTATTTAAATCATTATACAGGAGGTTCGGACACTTATGAAGCAAATAGTACATAATGTAAGGGAAAATATCACAATCTCATTTTTATCCGAGATTGTTTTTACTTTGGCATTTACTGAGGTGTATTTTATCATCCACATCCATGTTACCTAAATATGTAATACTGTTTCCATCCACTTACAATAGTTTAAATCCAATTTTACCCTTCGGTGAGTTTTTAGTAAATAATATGAACGGAATCTTTTGTCATTTTTCATACGAGGTACATTTTGACTTTTTCGACAAAAGTACGAAGAAGGTTTTTTTTTAACTTATACGACATTAATGTATTTTAAAAACATTATATCCAAGAAGATTCCTTTACAAGTTTTCAAGTTTATTTTTAATCAACTTCATTAGTTTAAAATTGTATGACATGTTAAGAAAGGAAAAATGTTTTTGAAGTAGACATGATATTTTCCTCAAGAATGGAGTTCAAGTGTTTTATCAAAATTATTTTCCATCTAAGATAATATATGGTTCTATTTTTATCCCTATTATTACATTGATTTTATTATGTTGTGATGGAATTATATTTTTACGAATTCCTTTATCCTATATGAATTGTTTTATGATTTCATGATGTTTAAGATTCCCATTTTTATTACATGGGTTATGTAATGATGTATGGTTTCTGATTTTGTGGCACACAGAAGAATGGTATCATTATAAGATGGGTGGGACCTATATCTCCCTCAAATTCATTGGGTAATGATTTTATATCTCATGAGATAGACATGGCTGGAACGGTAGGTTATACCGGTTCAGTGAAACAGGACTGGAACGAGGGTGACTCGGTTCAGAAAGGGACTTTGTCCACTAAGATAGTCTTGGCAATGAGTCTTGACTAACAAGAAATGATTCTCATTGATTATGTGTGTATGCCACAAAGTTTCATGTTTTATGTTATTATTATTGTGATTACATTTCACAGCCATGATTTATCCCATGTTATGATATTATGATCTCTTTTACAGGTTAAGATTTCCAAAAGCTATGTTCTTATGTATATGATGTGATTGATATTTCTTTTATTTACCCTTACTGAGCATTTGAGCTCACCCTTTTATGTTTTCTTTTCCCTAGTATATAAAGAAAGGTTTTAGGTATAAAAAAGGAAGATCTTTATGGGAGATGTTGAAGATCTTCCACCACGATTAGAAGATTATATTCCGAGTTTCCAAAGACACTAAACTATTACGATCCTTGTGTGTGTGTGTTTTTGTTAAGTACTAAGTATTTCATAAAAGTAATGTAATGTCCATGTACGTCAAGCTTCGGGTCTCTACAATAATCTTGGAGTCTATTCCTAAAACATGGTCTGTAATTTTATTTATAACAAAATGATGATAAAATTACACATCACATTCCATCATAGAGAATATTATTAGTCTACTTTGATGAAAAATTTATGCAACTGATACATTTCTTCAACATTGTATAAGATAAGTTTCATATTTTTTTCATCACATAGAAGTACTGAAGCTAGAGAAATCTACAAACCCTATAAAAATAATTTAAAAATGTAGGGTGACCACAATAATTCTATGTAAGGGGTTATAAAATAAACGTAATGATTTTTTAAAAAACTCTTTTAAATAGTTATAAAACATTTTCATTAAAGGAATCAAAATTTCCTATAGTACATCATCATCATTTTTCAAAGGTTACATGAAATAATTTTAAGGAAATCTCATGCTGAGGAAGTTTATTATTTATTTTAATTCTACAGATAAACACATATCACAATAAGAATACATGTTCAAAAAGTATTAGAATATTATATATAAGGTAGGAGTTAATCCCACTAATTTAATTGTGATATGAAAGGATACATGATCAAATTAGAACATGGAATAAAATTGTCTCGGAATTACATAAGTATCAAAATCATTATTCATATAACACATAAATTTCTATTCTGGATGTGAAAGATGTGTTACTAACTTGTGTATCCATGCCCAGAAAATAGATGCTACAAATTCTTTATCAAAACATTCCAATTAAATACATCATTATATATTGTGCACATATCAACACTTTCATAACTAGATGATTCTTATCCAAGGGATATTCTACTAGTAGAATTATCACATGGTCGGTAAAATATTAAGCACATATTTTCGAAATGCATAATATCTGAAAATCATAACATTATGTCAAGGTGTCATGCCAAGACCATACATAATCATTAATTCAAGGCCTCTTTCCATGAACTGATTTTCTATTGAGAGTAGAGGATGCATCGTGCGGCTATAGCGGGCATCATCTATCACATAATCTGTCTAATTAACTCCTCACATATATAATTTTATATAAATTAATGTGTCCTATACCACATTGAATTGTTAAATTATTCTTCTTATTCTATGGTTCTCATACCACTTCAAATATTAATTTTATGTCTTTTAATCAAAGTGTCCCATATAACTTAAGATAATTAATTTACATATTTTATTTCAAGATTCTCATACCACTTCAAATAATTAAATATGTCTTTTGTTCAATCCATCCAATATCACTTCGAATAATTAAATTATTAATCCACAATTTATCATAGGATCTGAATTTCAGAATGCATTTATGTTCATATTCATAAATAAAAATAATTAAGAATTAACTGTAATCATTGTTCTAATGAATGTATGGATAGATAGACAGAATTGTTTTTAATAGTGATGATAACCGGTGCCCATAAAATAATAGTTCAGTTGGTTGGTCAAATTATATAAATACGCCTAAATTCAAAACCCTTCTTACATGGAAATGATAATTTTGTATAATTAAGATTCATGTTCATCATACACTGATTAGTTGATGTGTAAATATGATAAACCATGAACTAATAATATTTACTTTGTTATATTTAATCATGACTTGAAACATAATATTTTGAAATGTATAACATTCATAGTGATTCATAAATAATTAAGTATACTTCACTACATGTTTTTGTGCATATATATGTTACTATATTAAAAAAAACATCTAACTAATTATCCTAAAATAATAAATAATTATTTTAGTAGAGTCAATTTCATTAACAAGGTGATGACTTCTATGACAATTGTTAGGCACACAGTAACAAAACAAGGTTCTATTACTGTTTTCAAATAAAAAAAACTTATCATGTGTATTGAATAAAATAATCCCTAGGATAATTATCATAAAACATATTAAATAAATAAAAACATGTATAAATGTAATTTTTAGTCTTCTATATATATACAAGTGGGTTTAAAAATTATATAAAACCATTTATAAAAAAAAATTATCTCACAGTTAATATCAATTATTTGTAAACCAAATTCAGATTAAAACTGATATATAAATATATTCAGATAACAATATATAAAAAGTGTATATATTGGTTTTTCACATCAAAAGAATAAAAAAATGATACTAGAATAAATCACTTGAACAATGATAATAATTTAAAAAAAATATACATCATTAGAAAGATATAAACCAGAATGGGTTTTATATATAAACATATATACACATATATGTATATATAGGTTAATAAAACTAAAAACAAACTAACCATATATGTATCATACACTTAAAAACATTACTTCATCACTAATTTCAATTATATGATATCCTAATTCAAAATATGATTAAAATCAAAATATATATACATATTACTGTATATTAACATGGTCTATAAATGTGTTTTGTTTTTAAAAATTGAATCTAAAATAACTCTTACAGGAATTATTTGAATGAATAAAATCATTTAAAAAACCAAATGTTCATCATTTGAAAATTATAAAATGACAAATAGGGTTATTTTATAAATAAACACACACATATATATATATATTACAATGTATATATAATTTAATCAAACTCAAAATAAATAATCCCTTACATAAACGCAACGGTCAGTTTCAGCCAAGCAAATGTTGGAGAGAATTATAGAGGAGAAACGCTAGTAGGGTTATGGTTCAAAATAAGGTCTATATAAACAGGTTATATAAACTATTTATATGTATATATTATATATATTTTGGATTGTGAAAAATAAGAGGGATAAAATAAATTTGAATCAAATTATTTAGACAGAGCCAACCCCATAATTAGTTCCAATCCTAAAGGGTTCAATTTTCAATAAAATATATATACATTATGGAAAAATTACATGAAAATAGGATGGTTTTATATTCCCATAAAACCCCATTGGAGACTTATGGAATGGAGAATGGTTGAAAACTGGGAAATGGAGTTGGATATTAAGACTTGTCGTTGAGGAAGATGTAGGGGAGTGAGCGATGACTACTGGTGCAGTATCGGGATGAATAAGAAGAAGGGGATAAGAAATGGAAAAAGGAACAGACAACCATGATAAACCAAGGATGATTAGATGCCTAAGGTGTGTTCAACTGTTTTAAAAATGGATGGATAGTTTAGATTATTCAATCTTTGATTGGATTTTTGATAAGGGCCGCGAGTTATAAAAAGGGTCTACTGGTTGAGATCATCCACCTCCTGACCAGACAACTTATGTAAAATGTGGAGAAAATGAGAAGCCTGTGGAGTTCGATGGTGAGACCGAAACTAATGGTCGGGATCTCCGATAGTGATATTAGATAGATCAGAATAGAATTCTCTTCAAAAAACCCATCCAAAATTTAAATGGGATGATAACATGTACCACCTTATATATCTCGACCCCTCAGCAATATTCCAATAACACATCACACACTGTGGTGTCCATACACACGGGACCACCACCCCCGGGGGTCTTGGCCCTCCCACACTAATGCCGATGTGAGACCTACCTCACCCCCTATGCATGACCGACATGGCTTTATACCTATGTCTTTGTGCATGCCCATGCATCACCCATCACAATATGTGGACACATCGACATGAACAATTCATGCCCTGCCCGATGGTTCTCTGACCTTGGTGTTCTATGTGATATTCCCACTAGACTCTCAGGGCATGGCCTTCAAGGCTTCCCTCAGTTTGGTCGGTACACACAGAAATTGTTACAAAAAAATGTCATTTTAAATAAACATAAGATCATATATGTATATATATATATATGAATGTATTATAATTAGAATATACATATTCTCTCTTATGTTTAAAAAAACAATAAATACCCTTTTTGATAAGGTATATTCATTTTATTTGTTTTAAAGCATTATAAGTTCAAAATTTAAATAAAAGTTTTAACTTCCATTAAAACATGTCATAAATTTATATTCATTTTACTCATTATAAAAGTAACACCTTTGCTATTAGTGTGATATTTTAAAATATAAATATAAATAAATATTCAATTTAAAACCATAATTACTTTAAAAAGAATAAAACACTTTAAAAAATATAAAAAATTTAAAAACATTTGATATTATTTTTATACTAAAATACATGATGGTTAAATTTCTCTTCCATATCCATATTTTCACCTATGTGGAAACCCAGTGATTAGTTTATTTGGGTAACAGTTACGTTTCATACTTTTGTTTTTAAAAATTGGTTTTGGTATTCCTTTTTACGATGTGGGTTTCGATTAAAGAAACAATCGAATATTAAACCATTTATAACCCCGACGAATTTCGAGGGTGAAATTCATTTTAAGGGGGGTAGAATGTAACACCCCGAGATTTTATGAAAAATATTCTTTTTAATTTAATAAATTTCTTGTGTTATACACTACACCAAAAGGAGCTTTCACAACACACATATCGGACCTGGCTTGAATTACACGCAATCGCGACCTTCCACGATAGCGTGTGTTGTACGCAACACCAAGTTTCGCTAAACAACGATCTGCTATTAAAATATTATTAAAACTAGCCGTTATGAATATTAATAACAACTTTTTGAAATTTTGTAAATTTTATTTTTCAAAATGGACTTCATTTTTGGATTCGGAATATCGAAATTAGCTTAGGGTGAAATTTTGGTGATTTTCGGATAACTTTCATATTTTGATGAATAGTGAAAATTACTAAATTTTAATTAAAAACAACTTTTTTCAATCGAAATAATTAATAGTGATAAATTATTAAAATGTGTGTTTTTAAAGTATATTTAGAATATATTTTTACAATTTAATACAATATTGGTCATTGGATGTAATTTCACATTTAAACCAGTTATAAACAAGTGTCAATCTTTTGATAGTTATTATCTCTTAAAAACTCGTCTTTTGTTTTGACGACGGGAATTAATTTTTAAATTAATTAATGCAACTGATATGTTTTTAATTTGGTAAAATAGAAATCATTTTTGAGTTCATAATATCAAATATATCTTAGGCCTAATTTTTGGCATTTTTCTAAAAACTTTCAATTTTTGATTAATAGTGAAACCACTAAGTGGTAGTAAAAAAAACTAAATTTTTCATAAAACTTAATTTTACAGCTTCTGTGAGTGGAATTTAAAAAATCCAAGAGACACGGTTGATTTCAGTATGAAAAATGTGGTTCAATGAGATGAAAATAATTTTTTGGTGAATAGTAACTTTTTAGTTTTTTATCACGGTTAAAAGTAAATATGATAATTAAGGGTAAAAATGATATTATTATTACCCTAACACATGTCCTAATTATATTGGAAAAGTGTAATTCGACCAAAAACAAACTTATGATTACAATATGACCATTTACGCCCACTTGAATTAGATTAAGACATTTATTATTATTTAATTCAAAGAAGAGTTAAAAGAGATAAAATCAAAGTTTATTTAATAAAACATTTTTAATATAAGGTTATACATAATATAATTTTGTTTATAAATATTCATTAGAAAGATAAAACGATTTCCTACGTAATGGTATTTTATTTGTAATTATTATACTTTATATAAGTTAATTTATTTATGACACAATGATGATGTAGTAATTACCTTTTTAAGAAAACATTAACATAATTGATGTTATAAATGCCAAAATAAATGTAATTTGAGACTTTTAATGAATTAAACTACTTGTTTAGGTTAATATGACATGTTATTATTGATTTAATTATCTTTTTTCAAACTTATCATTCTGTTATGAATTTCACAAAAATCAATTACTAAATAGTGTCAAAATTGACATAAAATAGTTTTTAAAACAAATATTATATTATTAATTGTTATTTAATTCTTAAAAATCTGTGGTTCAGCCAAATGACTTAGATAAAGATATATATATTAATAAAAAACAACTTGGGGTTCGTTTGCCTTGATATGGAATGTTTATTAACCATATAGTGTAAATAACAAAAAGACACGGTAAAAGTTAAATTATTTAACATAGAGTTAAATCCAATTGATAAGGTTAAAATAATAACCTATACTTGTTTAAATCCTATTGGATGAGAGTATTTCTACCCATACCCACTTTAACTTCGAAATAAGACCATTGGGAACCATTATAAACTGAATTTGACCTTAATATAAAATAATATTTTGATATTTTCCTAAGATGCCCCTCTCCTCCCTTATAAAAGGGCACCTCCTCCCTCTCCTCCTCACACCAATTTGAGCATTCAAACTCGTCCAAACCCTGCCAAAATCTCCTTTCCACTTCCCTAGTATCATTCCTAGAGGTCCTGGTCTTCTTCAAATACCATCCTTAGTTCTTCAAGTGGAGGATAAGTGAAGGCGCGTCAAAAAGAGGTAATATCCATTACCGATCTTTTTCAATTTCTTTCTTCTTCAACATCTTCTTCTTTAGTTGTTTCATGATAAAGTAATAAAATCAGTATTTATTATAAACTGATATGTTATTATAAATATAAAACAACCAAAATTAACCTTCTATTTATCCTACGGAAAAAGGAAATCACCGCGCGTGCGTACGTACAAAATACCGTCTCCACGCCATGGTGTAATCTATTTTCCGCCACCACCATAATTGGATTGGTATAATGGTGTAATGAGTAACTATATATGATTATTATAATGTGATATTGATACTGAAATAGTATACATACACTTCAACACAATTCCACAACCATGGGAACGATATCATCACTCGTGCGTACGTAGAGACTACCGTCTCCACGACCCGATGAGATTCATTCTCAATGATTAACCATTCATGAATGATTATAAAGTATATATAATAAGTACTAATGAAATATATTACATAATAATGATACTGTATTTATGTATATTTATATGTATGTCATCTACTTAATTCCATTCAATTCAATATGGAAACGAAAACAGCGTTCATGCGTACGTACGGACTACCGTCTCCATGAACAATGTATTTCTTTCCATTTAATGATTTATTATATATATTTATATTCTGAATATATATATATAAATCATGTTCTATATTCTGGAATTATGTAATCATGATCTAAGTAATCATTTGAATAATTACAAATCAAAACACGGACAACAAATGAAACAATTTTACCCAAAAGGCTCTTTAACATGGAATTTACAAACAAACGGATAATAAAAAGTCATAAGTGAACCATATATGATATCATAACAATGAATATGATTATGTAATAAGTCAATGACATTATTTAAATCATTATACAGGAGGTTCGGACACTTATGAAGCAAATAGTACCTAATGTAAGGGAAAATATCACAATCTCATTTTAATCCGAGATTGTTTTTACTTTGGCATTTACTAAGGTGTATTTTATCATCCACATACATGTTCCCTAAATATGTAATACTGTTTCCAACCACATACAATAGTTTAAATCCAATTTTACCCTTCGGTGAGTTTTTAGTAAATAATATGAACGAAATCTTTTGTCATTTTTCGTACAAGGAAATTTTTGACTATTTCGACAAAAGTACGAAGAAGGTTTTTTTTAACTTATACGACATTAATGGATTTTAAAAATAGTATATCCCAGAAGATTCCTTTACAAGTTTTCAAGTTTATTTTTAATCAACTTCATTAGTTTAAAATTGTATGACATGTTAAGAAAGGAAAAATGTTTTTGAAGTAGACATGATATTTTCCTCAAGAATGGAGTTCAAGTGTTTTATCAAAATTATTTTCCATATAAGATAATATATGGTTCTATTTTTATCCCTATTATTACATTGATTTGATTATGTTGTGATGGAATTATATTTTTACGAATTCCTTTATCCTATATGAATTGTTTTATGATTTCATGATGTTTAAGATTCCCATTTTTATTACATGGGTTATGCAATGATGTATGGTTTCTGATTTTGTGGCACACAGAAGAATGGTATCATTATAAGATTGGTGGGACCTATATCTCCATCAAATTCATTGGGTAATGATTTTATATCTCATGAGATAGACATGGCTGGAATGGTAGGTTATACCGGTTTAGTGAAACAGGACTGGAACGAGGGTGACTCGGTTCAGAAAGGGACTTTGTCCACTAAGATAGTCTTGGCAATGAGTCTTGACTAACAAGAAATGATTCTCAGTGATTATGTGTGTATGCCACAAAGTTTCATGTTTTATGTTATTATTATTGTGATTACATTTCACTGCCATGATTTATCCCATGTTATGATATTATGATCTCTTTTACAGGTTAAGATTTCCAAAAGCTATGTTCTTATGTATATGATGTGATTGATATTTCTTTTATTTACCCTTACTGAGCATTTGAGCTCACCCTTTTATGTTTTCTTTTCCCTAGGATATAAAGAAAGGTTTTAGGTATAAAAAAGGAAGATCTTTATGGGAGATGTTGAAGATCTTCCACCACTATTAGAAGATTATATTCCGAGTTTCGAAAGACACTAAACTATTACGATCCTTGTGTGTGTGTGTTTTTGTTATGTACTACGTATTTCGTAAAAGTAATGTAATGTCCATGTACGTCAAGCTTCGGGTCTCTACAATAAGCTTGGAGTCTATTCCTAAAACATGGTCTGTAATTTTATTTATAACAAAATGATGATAAAATTACACATCACATTCCATCATAGATAATATTATTAGTCTACTTTGATGAAAAATTTATGCAACTGATACATTTCTTCAACGTTTTATAAGATAAGTTTCATATTTTTTTCATCACATAGAAGTACTGAAGCTAGAGAAATCTACTAACCCTGTAAAAATAATTTAGAAATGTAGGGTGAGCACAATAATTCTATATAAGGGGTTATAAAATAAACGTAATGATTTTTTAAAAAACTCTTTTAAATAGTTATAAAACATTTTCATTAAAGGAATCAAAATTTCCTATAGTACATCATCATCATTTTTCAAAGGTTACATGAAATAATTTTAAGGAAATCTCATGCTGAGGAATTTTAATATTTATTTTAATTCTACAGATAAACACATATCACAATAAGAATACATGTTCAAAAAGTATTAGAATATTATATATAAGGTAGGATTTAATCCCACTAATTTAATTGTTATATGAAAGGATACATGATCAAATTAGAACATGGAATAAAATTGTCTCGGAATTACATAAGTAACAAAATCATTATTCATATAACACATAAATTTCTATTCTGGATGTGAAAGATGTGTTACTAACTTGTGTATCCATGCCCAGAAAATAGATGCTACAAATTCTTTATCAAAACATTCCAATTAAATACATCATTATATATTGTGCACATATCAACACTTTCATAACTAGATGATTCTTATCCAAGGGATATTCTACTAGTAGAATTATCACATGGTCGGTAAAATATTAAGCACATATTTTCGAAATGCATAATATCTGAAAATCATAACATTATGTCAAGGTGTCATGCCAAGACCATACATAATCATTAATTCAAGGCCTCTTTCCATGAACTGGTTTTTCTATTGAGAGTAGAGGATGCATCGTGCGGCTATAGCGGGCATCATCTATCACATAATCTGTCTAATTAACTCCTCACATATATAATTTTATATAAATTAATGTGTCCTATACCACATTGAATTGTTAAATTATTCTTCTTATTCTATGGTTCTCATACCACTTCAAATATTAATTTTATGTCTTTTATTCAAAGTGTCCCATATAACTTCAAATAATTAATTTACATATTTTATTTCAAGATTCTCATACCACTTCAAATAATTAAATATTTCTTTTATTCAATCCATCCAATATCACTTCGAATAATTAAATTATTAATCCACAATTTATCATAGGATCTGAATTTCAGAATGCATTTATGTTCATATTCATAAATAAAAATAATTAAGAATTAACTGTAATCATTGTTCTAATGAATGTATGGATAGATAGATAGAATTGTTTTTAATAGTGATGATAACCGGTTCCCATAAAATAATAGTTCAGTTGGTTGGTCAAATTATATAAATACGCCTACATTCAAAACCCTTCTTACATGGAAATGATAATTTTGTATAATTAAGATTCATGTTCATCATACACTGATTAGTCGATGTGTAAATATGATAAACCATGAACTAATAATATTTACTTTGTTATATTTATTCAAGAATTAAAACATAATATTTTGAAATGTATAACATTCATAGTGATTCATAAATAATTAAGTATACTTCACTACATGTTTTTGTGCATATATATGTTACTATATTAAAAAAAAATAAACATCTAACTAATTATCCTAAAATAAAAAATAAATATTTTAGTAGAGTCAATTTCATTAACAAGGTGATGACTTCTATGACAATTGTTAGGCACACAGTAACAAAACAAGGTTCTATTACTGTTTTCAAATAAAAAAAATTTATCATGTGTATTGAATAAAATAATCGCTAGGATAATTATCATAAAACATATTAAATAAATAAAAACATGTATAAATGTAATTTTTTGTCTTCTATATATATACAAGTGGGTTTGAAAATTATATAAAACCATTTATAAAAAAAATTATCTCACAGTTAATATCAATTATTTGTAAACCAAATTCAGATTAAAACCGATATATAAATATATTCAGATAACAATATATAAAAAGTGTATATATTGGTTTTTCACATCAAAAGAATAAAAAAATGATACTAGAATAAATCACTTGAACAATGATAATAATTTAAAAAAATATACATCATTAGAAAGATATAAACCAGAATGGGTTTTATATATAAACATATATACACATATATGTATATATAGGTTAATAAAACTAAAAACAAACAAACCATATATGTATCATACACTTAAAAACATTACTTCATCACTAATTTCAATTATATGATATCCTAATTCAAAATATGATTAAAATAAAAATATATATACATATTACTGTATATTAACATGGTCTATAAATGTGTTTTGTTTTTAAAAATTGAATCTAAAATAACTCTTACAGGAATTATTTGAATGAAGAAAATCATTTAAAAAAGCAAATGTTCATCATTTGAAAATTATAAAATGACAAATAGGGTTATTTTATAAATAAACACACACATATATATATATTACAATGTATATATAATTTAATCAAACTCAAAATAAATAATCCCTTACATAAACGCAATGGTCAGTTTCAGCCAAGCAAATGTTGGAGAGAATTATAGAGGAGAAACGCTAGTAGGGTTATGGTTCAAAATAAGGTCTATATAAACAGGTTATATAAACTATTTATATGTATATATTATATATATTTTGGTTTGTGAAAAATAAGAGGGATAAAATAAATTTGAATCAAATTATTTAGACAGAGCCAAACCCATAATTAGTTCCAATCCTAAAGGGTTCAATTTTCAATAAAATATATATACATTATGGAAAAATTACATGAAAATAGGATGGTTTTATATTCCCATAAAACCCCATTGGAGACTTATGGAATGGAGAATGGTTGAAAACTGGGAAATGGAGTTGGATATTAAGACTTGTAGGTGAGGAAGATGTTTGGGAGTGAGCGATGACTACTGTTGCAGTATCGGGCTGAAGAAGAAGAAGGGGATAAGAAATGGAAAAAGGAACAGACAACCATGATAAACCAAGGATGATTAGATGCCTAAGGTGTGTTCAACTGTTTTAAAAATGGATGGACAGTTTAGATTATTCAATCTTTGATTGGATTTTTGATAAGGGTCGCGAGTTATAAAAAGGGTCTACTGGTTGAGATCATCCACCTCATGACCAGACAACTTATGTAAAACGTGGAGAAAATGAGAAGCCTGTGGAGTTCGATGGTGAGACCGAAACTAATGGTCGGGATCTCCGATAGTGATATTAGATAGATCAGAATAGAATTCTCTTCAAAAAACCCATCCAAAATTTAAATGGGATGATAACATGTACCACCTTATATATCTCGACCCCTCAGCAATATTCCATAAACACATCACACACTGTGGTGTCCATACACACGGGACCACCACCCCCGGGGGTCATGGCCCTCCCACACTAATGCCAATGTGAGACCTACCTCACCCCCTATGCATGACCGACATGGCTTTATACCTATGTCTTTGTGCATGCCCATGCATCACCCAGCACAATATGTGGACGCATTGACATGAACAATTCATGCCCTGCCCAATGGTTTTCTGACCTTGGTGTTCTATGTGATATTCCCACTAGACTCTCAGGGCATGGCCTTCAAGGCTTCCCTCAGTTTGGTCGGTACACACAGAAATTGTTACAAAAAATTGTCATTTTAAATAAACATAAGATCATATATGTATATATATATATATATATGAATGTATAATAATTAGAATATACATATTCTCTCATATGTTTAAAAAAACAATAAATACCCTTTTTGATAAGGTATATTCATTTTATTTGTTTTAAAGCATTATAAGTTCAAAATTTAAATAAAAGTTTTAACTTCCATTAAAACATGTCATAAATTTATATTCATTTTACTCATTATAAAAGTAACACCTTTGCTATTAGTGTGATATTTTAAAATATAAATATAAATAAATATTCAATTTAAAACCATAATTACTTTAAAAAGAATACAACACTTTAAAAAATATAAAAAATTTAAAAACATTTGATATTATTTTTATACTAAAATACATAGTAGACATGAAATAATAAAAATAATTAAATACCTAACGTTTATAAAATTTTATAACAGATACAGAAACCAATGTTCTTGTATAGACTTCAATGAAAAAAAACAGTCATATTTAACATCAAGGCCATATAAATACATGTTTACGGTGTTCTAAATTTCAAAAACAAATTCATTGAAGATGGTTCTCTACATCACCATGATGCATAGTACAATTTCAATTGTACCTTCCAAAATGATCTTCATTGTAAAAGAAATAAAGAATTTCCTCTACCTACATGGTCATGTTTTTGTATTTGGTTGTATCACGGGGATTCTATGTGGTCTCATAGAATGTATTCTACTTTAGTGAGGGTCTTTCGAACCAACTAAAAATGTTCAGTTTCATAATTTCTATAGAATAGAACATGCCTTTTTTCTAAAATTATTTATTTGGGACAAATCCATTATTCAAAATAATAATAATATAACGAATAATTAACAAAATATTATTATTAAAAAAAGGTTCTGGACATCACAGAAGTGATGGAATTTATTTGGTCAGGCACAATGCATAGATGGACGAGGTAAAAGGTTGATATACTTCACATTCATAACACCATAAATCCAATGATATATGATGAGATTATATTAGATTGAGTAGGATTATTTTTGATAGAAATAGAATTTTTATTCCTAATACTTGCAAAGGATGAATGACCTTGTGAGGGTGGGGTATGTTGGGATGTATGACAATACAAATAATAGATAACCCATGTTTCTTTATGTGATTTGTAATTATATTTGGATATCATGTGATATGTATGGAAGGGATGGGAGAAAATGAAATTATATGATTATCCTAATATCAGAAAAATTGTCAGGATTTATCTACAAGTCACATTTCTTTTCATGATCTTGATTGAAAATGGAAATCTGTGATTTAAGATTTGTTTGTGTTCCATGGTTAGGCTGGGTTAATTTAGTTGACCATTATTGGATCATTTGGTTTGTAAATTTTCAATCAATTATTAATATCGTCCTTTAACATGTGTACATTAGACATTGGTTATGATCTAATTGAGTGTAGTTATATTCTCACCCTATGTATATCAACTATTTATATATTTTTCTTGGAGGATATTGGGGAATGATCTCGACATTCCTACTTTGGATTGGATCTAATTGAAATTATCTTATATATTTAATGTATTTGAGTACAATATGTTAAAAACATTTATCTTATTTTTTCTATCTATTCATAAATTGTGGGATGTTTTTGGGTATTCATTTATATCATAATGGAGTTTTTGTTGTTTTTTGATAACCCTATCTCAATGTTAAAATTTAATATATATATATATATATATATATATGTTATTTAATCCAATTACATATACTTATAATTGCATAGTGGTTTATGAAATCCTACAGCCTATTGGAGGCATTATATTGGGGTCATTATATCTCCTATTTCATTGTAATACCTTGAGTGGTGTCCTTAGAGAGGGAGTTTTGAAATTTACTACCCATGCATAATACATTATATATAATTAGATAAAAAAAATTCCTCCTTATTCCATGAATTCATTTCTTCCATTAAATTGACAACATATATAATAATTGAATATGTGCATACATGCATTTTCTACCCAAAAATACAAATACAAGCATAAATCATAATCATGATAAGATCCTAGAGCATGAAGTCACCTTCTTAATAATTTAACAATGAATAGTTGATAGCTATATCATATTTATTTTCAATGGATGAAGTAATTATGTTTGATTTTATGTTCATATATTTTGATATATATATATATATATATATATATATTGTTATCATTATGATCAAGGAATCGCAAATTTATGATACAGATAAATGGGATTGATGGATAAAAAATAACCACAATGGTTACCCTTTTAAAATGATCATTTTATCATCTAAAGAAGGTAAGAAAATTTTATTTCTCATAAGACTAAAATTTAACTATGATGTTTTTTAATAAAATAATAATGCCTTCCACAAATCTATTCACAATGAAAATATTTTTGTATAGGTGAAACTATTCATGTAATATGATATCAACATGATCCTTTAAGTGATGATTATAATATTTTTGTTATTTTTATAGGATCATATAAATGTATGAATCCTTAAAAAGATTAATTTTTATTAAATTTTGTGTACATTTATGGAAATTTTATACCAAATTTTCAAGAAAATCATGCAATTATGATAGTAAAAAATGAGGAAAAAGAATGTGAATTTGCAACTCAAATGTAATGAGGATGGTTTTACTAGATCCATTATTTATATATCTACTAATTTTTGACGATATCAATCATCAATAAAAGAATAATTGATCATCCATTTGAATAAATGAGAATGGATATATGATTTTCACATCAAATAAAACATAATTTGGTTTCAAATTAAATTACTAAGAAAAAATTTGAAGGGGATTTTTTTTATAATTGGATACAACAATATAAGAGTATATAAAATATTAGGATCATAGTTAAATTTTTATAAATGAAGTCAAATAAACTATATAGAATTATTAAATCAACAATTATCTAAATATAAATAAATAATTTATATGATATTAAATAAAATTTTAATCTATCATATTATATTTATTGAAAAAATATTTATTTATAAAAACAATATAAATTTTAGGGAACACATATATTTAATCCCATAAAATCAAGTATAATGATGAGATGTTATATTTCCTTGTATGAAAAAAGTTTATTCTAATAATATCTATAAGAAAAATATCAATGAATTTTTATATAATATCCATTATTATCTCATGGAATGTTTATTGAGAGGGAAACCACAAATAGTTATCTTTATTTCCTATTAAACAATCTATACTCATTCATAAAATATCTTTTTTGATGGTGAATTCCATGAAAATGTAGTGAAATTTCGATGTCTATGACACTGAAATCTTAATGTTTTGAAGGATGGATCTATTTTAAAGGAAAATATATGGGTTTCAATGAGAAATCGAAATATTGAACTCTCATGAAGGGGTGGTGGATTGTCACATATATAGGTATAGTTAATTGGTCTTTTTAAATATCATTTTCATAACCATATTATTATTACATTATTTAAGGACAAAGGAACCCGAAATAAAAAATAATAATGATAGTTGGTGTTTGGATGAGCCTTTATCATACATCCACCAGAATTAAATTTTTTATATTTTTTACTATTTTCAAATAGTTTAAATCTTATAAACCCTTATTTACATGTAGTTTCCCACATGATAATTGACTAATTGGTTTCCTGATATGGATATCCACATCACCACAATCCCCCCCCCCAATGTACACAAAAGGCTACACACAAGAAGCATGGTCTTATGGTATGTCTAAGAGGATCTTATTCTCTCATGGGATAGAGTTTATGAAAATCATACCCAATAATGGTAAGAGGTTAATGTGGTGAAAATTAAGGTATAGTGAAATAATAATTCATCTATAATAATAAATATGAATAAGATGAAAAGGATATAGATAAATAAATGATGATGATTATAATTTCATGTATCTTTTAAAAAATTTGAGTTCAAAAGATATATGGAATATATGAATATACAACATGATAAACAACAAAACAGCCAAATGAATCCACTAATATTAACACGATCATAATCTTAGTCCTGTAATTTCATACTATATACTATTATGAAAATTATAAATCAAATATTGGGTACATCTAATTATGTACACATGATATCATGATGTTTGGTTGAGTACCATGGGAATTAAAGGTGGGGTGTGAGATATACATAGAAATCCACCAAAAATGGTATCTAGGAAAAAAATTAATTGATCTTAAATTGAGTAGTGTGTAAATACAATATATGTTATGAAATAAATACAAATAAAAAAATGCACTATGGTCCTCATCAATAACTGACCCACATTACATTCGTCAACCTAAACTGAATGTCTCGAAACCAAACTGACATATTCATGTATAATAATGATGGTATAATAAATGAGTAAAATAATAAGGTTTTTGGATTTGATCAAGCCCGAGCATGTTATTTTGAATTCCAAATACTTCCATTAATTTGTTAAATTATAATACATTTAATTGTATATAAGGAATCTATTGAATATAAAAAAATCATGGCCCCAAACAATGTGAATTGTATCCAAGAATCCATTTATCTCAAATAGAGTTTCATATATTCTCAAATATTGAATAGTAAGTCTTAGGTGGTCAATAAATGGAATCCCATGTATCACATCAAAAATGATATTAAGATATAAATATTAGAGCCCATCATTGGTATCTCACAGAAGGAACCAAATATCATCAATAGATTTGTATAAACATTTTTCCAACAAGAACATTATCCATTAATCTACTTGTTAAATGATATGAAAAATAATTCAGTAGATTATATGTACAGAGTGTTATTCTAAATAATTCAATATGTCTCTCCCCCCATATTTTACATTCACTAAAAATATCTTATTATAGTTAATTATGGTCCCATCAAAGGGGATTTATTAATGGAATCCCATGTATAACTCATAGAATTTAATAATTGAATAATTCGGCTATTAGGTTCTCATAACATTTCTTAAAGGAATAGAACTCATGATACTTTAACAAATACATCCAAATTATTTAATTCATAAATAAATAAGTTTGACACTAATAATAAGGGATTAATCAATCACCTATCATTTATCAAAATTTCAATTCAAATTATAATGTGTAAAAGTTACATTTTTTTACAAGGAAACCTCCACATGAAAATGTGATTATAGAAATTTTTTCAAATGAAATTTATTCCGTTATGCATTGGAATACACATGGGTAGGGGGCTCATGATATGTAGTTTAATCATAAATATGATTCAATGTTCTTGTAGACTATATAACACATGGAAAAAAATAAATATAAATTTTATTAATTTTCAGGGAGTTGTTTATGGATATGTATGGAATGAAATATAGTGCAACAAAATATAAAAATAATGATAAATTTCGGAAAATAACTATACCACTAACCTTATGTCCATATCACTATCCATGTCTTGCGATTGTAATTGTATTGATATAGATTGGAATAAATTAGAATGGAAGATAGAAAACCTAAAAATATGGAATATCATCTTGTGAAGAAATATGATAGTAGATTGGATGTTAAATACAGAATGAGGGTTGATGACTAAGGGGCATTCCATTGCAGATCAGACACACCCAAAGACCAAGCAAACCATGATTTACTGAAGTTTGTTTAAAAGAACAAATGTGATACATAGAGATCCCTCTCACTCTCAAATGGATCTTTATATATAATTGGTTAGTTATATCAAAAGGGATCCCTATCCCCAATAAAATGATATTAAAATTTTCAAGGTAAATTATTTTTAACCATCGTGTAATGCTCAGGTTTCTTCCTTACCTGGAAAAGCCAATGTATGCAGTTAGTGGGGACAAGAAAATGGATTAATAATCATGCATCTAATAAATTAATTTTATTTGAAGTATATGAAATCTAAAAAATAAATTTAATTTAATTTTCCAATATCTAGTCTCCAATCCATATACGCCCCCTTTTTTATAAATGAACCAACCAGCAGTTGGGTGTAGTTTCCAGGGAAAAACAAAACTAAAAAACATATCATACCTGGTCAAATAATTGAGCCCTTTAAACCTCTATTAATTAAATAATATCTTCCTTTGGATTCTATTATGATAGTTAAAAAGTATAATCTATGACAATTTTTACCCATTAAACTCATATATCATCATTCATATCCGATATCTCATCCAATACATGACCATGTTTCTATTTCACCTACACTAGGGGAACTGGCCTACATTGGTGGTCTTTCATTCTAATATTAATGATATATATTAGATGATCATAAAATGATTTATTTTCCCATGGATCAATATATTTGGGATTAAATGAATTTTATAGTTTAGAATGATAAATACTAAGCTGATAAACATGGAAGGCATTAATCATGACACAATACCTCTAAGGTAACTACAATTGACAGGTTACCAGCATGACTCTCTCTATGATCTAGAATATCCAGACTATAAAAGATTATAGAATTCACTTTATACAAACCCTTATACGACCCAATATTGGAAATATTAATATAATTACATTGTGTCACACATCAAACACTTGAGGTTCTCAAAACAATCGATATAAGACTTCTACCTAGATTAAGCTATAACAATATTTTCTTGAATCAATTTTAAATCCCTTGAATTATCCTAAATGGGTGGATGACATAATTTTGAATCATCACATAAATCAAACCAGCACTTGGATGAATGGAAAAACCTACCATGAGGGGCCTCAAATGCTTCCATAAGAATCATTTTATGAAAACTATTATTGGGGGAAAACATTACTAGTGGTATATATTTCTCCTATAAACCACATAACACAATGAAACAATACTAAATCATTCCCTCTAAAACAAGTATTATACAATTATACATTGCATTTTTTTGAGGGTGATATGATGTTCTGATGAGCACCTTTGAACACATTGACTTATATAACCCATACTAGAATTGTGATGTAAACTGGGAGTCATTGTCTGATAAAATTTAAGGGATAAAACCATGAATGTGAACCATTTCATAAATTTAATGCCTCCCAAATCTCAACATATGATAATGTATTTAAAACAGGATGGAATTTTGAGACCTTTTTCAAACTAGTGGGGATCACTAATACCACATTACTGCATTATGGTGATCATAGAAAACATGTCACAAAATCAATAATAAGTTAATTACAAATCCACTGAAGAATTTATATTGGATAAAAAATCATAACAAGATTCTTGTACACTGCCATCACCTAAAGATTGGTGGAACAACTCATGATAAAACCTATAATATTATTCCGGATATATTCCAGCCAATACCTATTTTTTACATCTATGTACATAATTCTAAAACGAGTTTGAACAACACAAAAAGATTCATGATACTCTTACATCAAATTATCTAATAGGAAAATAATCACTCATACATATCAAAGTAGGTGTATGATCTCATTCTCATTCTCATCCAAAAGAGTGATTGGTTTCTCACTAGACACCATTTACCACAAAACAGGCCTTTATAATTTTCAATATTTTTCATCTGAACCCATTATAGAAGGGAGGAGGTCCTTGAAAACAATGTAAAAATCTCTCTATGAGATTCTAGATCCTCTATATACATCACAGAAATAAAAAACAACAATATAAACACTCCACTACTATAATGTACAACCTATGGATCATTATATTGGGTCAATATGTTAGACATATAACTTCATTATCTATGTATATATGAAGTATTAATATCGAATGACTTCTGTTATTTTACCATATATAATAGCTCAGATTAAATTAATTCTTTGATGAAAAATATTCGAGACTCTTATGATCCATTTATGTTTTGAGAATGTTGGATCGAGATGTTATTGGGATTAATAATTTTTTTTGAAGAGTGCTGTAATTTTTTTAAAAAAAATGTTAAATCAATTCACATTGTAAAATTCATGGACTGCATGATGATTATTTTCTAATTTGTTTTTCAGAAATATTATATGTTTTTTGAAGAAATTGTAATGAATACCATAGAAAGTTAAAGGGGTAGTAAATATGCCTTCAATCATAGTCGTGCGCAATTTGAATGAAATATGTTGCTGGAAGATTAGGATCTTACAACACATTCATTTTTAAATTTGATGATGCAAAATGGGATCAATCAAATACAATAGGTCACAATATATAAGGTTCGTTATGATAGTAGTCATATATTGAATTTGATATATGATAGTAATGTGACATGGGTGTTCTTTACATATAAGATCATTTCTGTTGTGGAATCTCTCATTGTTTTTCAATTTATTCAGCCCAAAATAGGGAGTTTATCTTTTTTTGAAAGGGAAGGATTTTATAATTGTATAGTTGAAGGAATGCAATGGAGTGTTCAAAAAATAAAAATGACATATGAAGAGTGTTGAGGAAGTCTGGAAAAGAGAGAATTCAATAAAGTGTGGTATGCGTACCGCGTATGATAAATGGTTCATGGGTGGATCATAGTTGATGGGAGGACTGATGTACATGGGAGGTAAATAGTACACAGAGAAGGCATTTGTTTGTTCAATGGAGGCAGTTATTCTGGCCACCATGATGAATTAAATGTGGTACACATACTATTAATGGAAAAAGTTTAGTAGGATGAAGATTTTACATAGTGAAAATAATTATACATTGAAAAATTATGTAAATTTTATTATCAATATTTTTTATTTAATTTCACATTGAATAGAGACTAATCACACCACTAAAAATGATTCATTTTCATATGATCAAATCATCCCTCTGAAGAAGAATTTGGCTATGTTAAAAAGAGATCACGAGGGAAAATACCACAAAGGTAAGTAGTTAGAAAATACCACGAAGGTATGTTGTTAGAAGTGGAAATATTCCACATATGAAAATGTTTCCTACCAAAGTAAAATGAAATTTTTCAATAGGAAAAAAGAATATTCGGAAGAATAAACTCAATATAAATAGAGGTAATATGAATAATTTGAACATGGAGACGATACACAGAAGATGTATGTGGAGGATGTTGGTAGAGGTTGTTCATGGTGGTGAAATGTGGTCATGTAACACTAAATAGTGATAGTCTATAGAGAATAGCCAATTCATAGATGAATAGGTCATCCTCAAATAACGTTGGATACATGGTGAAACTTAGTTCAAGGAGGATACATGTCGTTCATAGAGGAGGAAAAACTATTCTAAAAAACTAAAGGAAATCCCTACCATCTTTTGGTCATGAAAGAGAATAATATTTTGAAATGTTTAAATTTGTAATAGATGATAAAGAAGAATCGTGACATTTAATTTCATAATTTTTTGCTCGATGAAGCACACACACTATTTGAAAATTTTCAATGTGCTATGCGAGTGTAAGTGAACACCTTACTCTTTTTATTCCACGTCACATGATTTTTTATTGTGGATTGGGTGGTGTTAGATTAATTCCAAACCATAAAAATTATGTAGCTACTTTTGTTGGTTGCTGATCCATAAAAATTATTACATTCCTATGGATGTGGGTTTTGATAGTTTTCATTAGGGAATGAAAATATTAACAGTAGAAGAATGCTATTTCAAAAGTAAGGGAAAATAAGAAAATTTATATCACTGATACACGCCATCCCACTCTCACTGATAGTGGAATCCAATATGGGGAAACTGAAATGAAAACAATGAACTATTCAAACAAGATCTAATTCCTCTAATAGTGTAAATAATTAACCATATCTAGTATCTTTGTGGTAGTGTATAGAGTAATTCTTCCCATGAGGTCTCAAAAGGTATGACATGTACAACACATATTTATCACCCTATGTATGAACTAATCTATCCCCAATTCCTAAAGAATCATACTAAATGGTATAGTTTTTTCATAGCTCTGGAATAATCATGATCGACATTGATTTATGTGTCTTTATCTTCTCTGGAAAAAGTATCTGACAAGGTCCAATCCATAATAACATTCCAACCATTTTTTTCAATATATTAATAAGAAAAACTGTGCATGATAAGTCCAAAATTAAATGCATAAAATAGAAATCCATCCTCAATAAAATGTGCATGAAAATTACACAATTTTACTAACCCTAGGAACCTATGATGTTTAAATTATAAATTTAAAATGATACTCTATCCTATGAGAGTATATGAACCTATAGGTGATCCTCTTAGTTGATAATGTTGAATATATTTTCTCGAATATAGTTGATTATCACATAGTGTGTTCAACATAATCTCTAAAATTTTGGTACGGACATGTTGCAGGTCATAATTCAGCTTGATGTCAAACATAAATATCACCTCAAATAAATATAACTATGGTGACAAAAAAGTTCATAAAATACATAAAATTTAGGGGTGAATAAGTAAGACCAAATTACATAACCAGGTAATCATAAAATATATTCCTTCATTATAACATTTTATGGAGTATATCTAATAGTGTCATAAGAAATTACTATCTTCCTGAACAGAAATTTTAATTAATGAAAACCATTCTTCCATAAAGATAGCCTAAGAGGTCATTTATATATGAAATTTGTTACCAGTTCTTAACTATAAGCTTGTTCAACATATAACAATGCATGCAATACGTGAGGATATCATCTTTTATATTTGAAAAAAATGATAGTTGAAACCCATGAATAAATATTGGTTCATATAAAAATTTCCCTCTATGTCATCTAACTGCATTTTATGTTCCTAGATCCATGTAGGTTCCATCCAACAAGAATAAATGTACAATGGTGCCACTTCCAAAAAATACACCATGTTGATCACCCCACTATAAAATGATGATAAAAAAAAGAATTCAACAATTATGATATTATCTATTTGATCCACAACATGATGTAATTACATTTAATATGGTCCCCCAACACTCATAAATAGACTATCCATATGGGATATTACTATGCCTTGTATATGATTAATTAGTCTAACTCGTCCTTCCTTGAAATCCCATTGACCCATTTGTATAAAATAACACACCATAGGTGACATAAATGACACCCTAATGATATTAAAATTAGCATATTTTTGAAAATGAAAATGCCATACCATTTTGAGAATTACATTGAAACTTACCATATTTATGAATAATATATTCAAAAATAATAATTTCCCACCTATCATAAGGAGATTCTCCATGTGAAATTATAGATGCATAGATAGGACCCTATGTGGTGTTTTAAGAGTCATAAATCAACATATCAACACCATCCCTATGAAAATAAATTCAATGACTTCTTTAGGAAAAAAATAATGTCAATCACTTGATTCAAATTGGCTAAATCGTAATGTATAGGATACGAGAATAGTTCCTAATATAGTACAATGATTTTGAATTTCCTCCATGGGTATATGTTGCACTATATTGATATGGTCATACCCATGTCCCTAAGTGAATCCTTAATATCTTAGAAAGGTCCATTACGCTAGCACAAATCCATTAAATTCCAACTTTCTCATCCATAATCACCACATTAGTATGATATTATTGTTTTATACCAAATCCAATTATTACATCTATATGTGTATACTATTAAATAATGTTATCTCATTTTAAATCATTTCTCACAATCAATTAGTAGGAAAACATCACAGAAAATTTTAGGTGACCCATCATTCCTTAATCATATCAGTATATTTTAGTCCTCATATGTTCTGGTTTTTAATGCCTTTCCATGAATCACTGGTGTCAGACCTCCTAGTTCTTGGTACATATCAGTTGTATTCATCTTTATTTTGGAGAAGATATTAAATGACGGTTCCTGCTACTGTAAAAATTGTCACCCATTTTTAAAGACAACATGGCTTGACTCACATTTCTACATATAATAATGTTCACCCTATGATGATGGAATGTCTCACTATCTCAGAAATAGTGGTATGCCATATAACATTCACATGTGGTTCTATGGAATACAAAATCTCATCCTAAATGTGTTTAATAGTCCTCAACACATCACGATATGGTGTCTGCGCAAAACGATGAATCTCTGTAAAAATATATGGATATTCCATAATTAAAATATCATCCTACTATTAGTGTATAAAATCTTGGGAATGGTCTAACGATGACATTTGTTGAAATAATTGATCATAAATTTCAATTTGTATGCTCACCTAGACAATACTCGGATGACGTCCGACATTGTGATGTTATCCCAAAAACGTTTTGTTGGACCATGTAGCATATTGTTAGATTGTTTGACACTCCGCTCTATAGAAATCAATAAATTCTCAATGATAGATGACATGGAAATTAACCATGAATTAGTAGCCTAAAGACCTTAACCCCTATTAGTGTAGAGTATTTTTCTGATTTAATTCTCATATGGGATCTATAGTAGTAGGGGCATGTCATGGAGCTCCATGTACAGACATCATGTATAATAAATATCTATCTCAGAACTAAGAAACAGTTCCTAGTGGATGATCAATAAGAGGTACTATTTGTAATACTATAGGAGGTTAAATTTTTTTCCCTTATCCCCAACCAAATAAGAACGTGTGGCATCACCCTCCTCGTATACTGATCAAGGACATCATTGGGACATAGCTTTACAATTTCCAACAGAACCCCTCACATAAGATATAATATAATATTTAAAATCTGATAATAGGGGAATACATGTACAATTCCATCCAAAAATTGTTTCAAACATCTCTACTTATCATGACCCCCTCCCCACAGTGTGAAAATCAACTGGTCTAACATTTGGAGAAGATATAATGTGACTCCTGAGTTTTTCCCCTAGTAGGACTAGAGTTGGAAGCTATATTTGTGGTTATAGTAAACGTGGATATGGTAGGAATTACCCTATATAAGGGATTCATGTGAATGTGTAATTCAATAGAAAACCCAACCAACTACTACTCATAAAACTATATAAAATTAATCACATTTACACCAATTTAATGTCATTCAGTAACTACTACAAATAAAAAAAACTATAAGTACAAGAAAAATATAAAGATAGCACTGATCATGAATCCAAAACTGCTCATGAAAAACCCTTCAACCATATAGTAATTACTATTATCTCCATCCTTATCTAATTGACCGAAATAAAATTTATATATAAATAGGGTTAGTATAATTTTATACATAGAAGGATCTTATTTGTTTACTCTCATGAAAAACTAAATGAAATCATGAAAAATCACAATGACATACCAGTGAATCAAAATCATCACCAAAATAAGTTTAAGACGTTCCCAGATTCACCCGGACCACTATCAAAATGTTTTTCTAATAAGAGAATAATATATAATTGAAAATATAATAATTACCATATTACTAATTTTCCTTGGGGTTTCCACATTTCCTTAGTGTCACATGACCTTCGAATTTCCCTCCAAAATGGTAAGCCAATAGACACCTAGCAGAAGCACCACAACATGATATTCGTTCAACACACCACAATGTCAACGCATCCAAGTGAAATAATATAATTTCTTCAATAAACTATAGCTCATATAATGTGTATAAATTGTTGGGGATTAGGAATAAACCCATCATACAATGGCTAAAGAGCCTCAAGCCATCTTATTCTACACACATTATAACTAAAGTAGTCTATATGATACTATATTTAGAATATATTTCTATGAAATACCCATAATAAATTATTTCTATATAGAAACATATATAGTAAAACATAACCATCATTCATTCTATAACAAGTAACAATCACAATAATAGATTAGTGTAGATGGTGGTAGCTGGTCATCCATATTTCCATTGGTATATGTGGGAAAACACATTCCCTGGGCTCTGAATCCCCAGGGTGTCAGTTTCCATAAAAAAATGGTAGATTCGATTAAATAAACTATAACATTATATGATATAATATAGCTCAAGACCACACTATGGGAACAACCTAGTCGCATACTCATATATAGCTAAAGTCATTCAGACTCCCAACTTCTACTACTCTGTCCAATTATCCAATAAAAGGAAATCCAATTTAAAGCTGTAAATTAATTTATCATATTCCATTTCATCAACATAAATGTAATTAAATTAATTTATTACACATTAATTATCAAATTTCATTTTCAACATTACAAATCATTTTCTCTTCAAAAAGGATTCATGCCCTCCTTGTATAAGCAAGCTATGTACACAATTTCATGGAATTACAACCTTACCATTTCATCCCCAAAATAACAAACCCCATTGGTTAAAAATGTATATATTTATTAACAACATTAGTTTTCCTCTTACTATGTATTCAAGTAAAAATAAATAATCTACCAATCACAGGGGTAACAACATTATAATTAAGTGAAATTACAAGAGAGTCTTCACCAACTATATTAGAGGTGTTGACTCATCTATCCATGATAAGGAAGACATCGAAAAACATGTAGTTTAACCGGTCCATCGTCGCATTTCATGGAAGTTGTGTAACCAAAACCATCATCCTATAGCAGGGGGGAATGAATAATAGATAATAACAAACATTTGTATCATCAAATATGTTGATTATACACACATCCACATTTTTTTAAAATGCTTATACCCAATTAATCTACATTTCATCATATCTGGTGTCCTCCACGACACCCAAATGCATATAATGATGAACCTCACCAGTTCCAGAATAAACTACTATAAGAACAATTGGAAATCACTATCCCACATTCTGAAATATCCCTCTTTGTTTAGCCATCTGATGATCATGTCACATCCTAGACTCCCATCAACACAGACAACAAAAATACTCCAGGTTCTACACTTCAATGTTCATATCACATCACATGTAGCTGAAAAAAAGCATAGAAACAAGATCTTTGGAACAAAGTAACAGAATTAATCAATTACAAAAAACCTTTATCTAATAGATCATAAATGCAAGGCATGCAGCCTTTAAAAAATGGATAACTTATTCTATACAAATGAATAATATTTTATCATGCAATCTGTTCTAAAAAAATAAATAATTAAAAATTCTTCATTATAGGTTCCAACTACGAGAAAAATAAGAATTGAGATATTTCATGATAACATAGATTAAATAACAAATTAATTTACCATTCCTTAAATTCTTCTATCAATAAGAATAATCATTCTTCAGGAAAACTAAGAAAATTAATTAAACATGCACACTTGAATAAAATTGACTAAAATAAATTTAAAACAATAAAATCCAGATTCATTTTACATTATTAATTAATCATTTAACCAATTATTTTTCAGTTTGTTAATTCTATATATTCTTTACCAATTTATATTAATAACAACATTCTAAAAAACATATCATTGAAATTAAACTGCCTAAAAAATCAAGAGCAGAACTTTTATAATGGTACAAAGAAGCGACATCGCTATGGGATAATGGAAAATTCTATAATACATTTAAAATAATTATTTTGTAAATTTTATTATGATTTAAGTGCCTAAATCATTTTAGATCTATGATTCGACCTAAATAAAATGGGAAGCAATGAGTCCTCTACCTTAGATGGTCTTCAATGTTCTTTGCATGAGAACATAACATGAAACAATGCTTTGATCACCCCTCTACCTATAACATAATTCATTTCAGGATGTCGTGGATCCAATTAACCAACAATAATATCTAAAAACACCATTTTATGCTCCCATTAAACCCTGCATCCTGATAACTATTGGGGTGGTTTCACCGATTTCAACTGTAGGTTTTACCCTATCATTGGAGGTTACTATAGTGGATTTAGACAAGGATGATTCTTCTTTAAAATGGATTCCATGGCCCTATTTTCAAAAGAGAGGCCTCACGTCTAATCCATCATGAGGGTTTGGGATTCATGGGGGATTTAGGTGCCGACTCATAACTCTGTTGTTCACTGTCTATCCTATGCAATTTTTTTCCTATCAAAAGTAGATTTTATCCTCACCTAGTGTTGGGTGCCTCCGTGTTTTGGTTTTTTGAGTTTTAGCATGTTTCATTGGTCAATGAACATCCAGAATGGGATGTAATGTCCCAAGGTGGCAGTGTGGATCCACCTCCAAGGTATCCATCTTCCCTTTTAGAATGTGGCTTTAAAAAATAAATTAGGGATTCCATATATGGTTTCCATTTCATGGATGACCATACCTGTAGTGGTGAGGATTGGGATGTGGCCCAGATCTGTTTCGAGCTCATACTATCAGATACTCCTAAGGACTCCCTCTAATTGATGTTAGATGGCTCAGTTGAATGGTCCCAAGATATCATATATCTGTAGTTCCCTGTGTTATTCTCCTCATGCCTCCTCCATGGAAAATCCTTATTGGGTTGTAGGAATAGTAGTCATCATTCTGGAAGTCATGCTTTTAGAGGATCCCTGAGGGGTGATGTTTTTTTCACCCGCTGGTGGAGAAGGAGAGTCTATGGTGGTGGTTTCAGTTTCCCGTGAATACCCTTCTCCTGCATGTAGCCCCGGCTAGGCTCCTCCCAGGTCTACTGATGGTTCTGTCAACTTGTGGTTGGAAGTGGATCCAAGCAGCCCACATGTCTCTCCATCATGGCTATCAGACATCTTCACCCAATAATTAATCCCTAACCAGAGCTGGTCCAATGGAGACCAAATAGAGTGCTTAATGAGGCTCCAATGCAATTCCCCCTTGGCCATATCCTTCCTCAGGGGGAAGATATTTCCAGATAATGTTGAAAAATCTGCAGGTGAAAAACATGGGGCTCAACCTTTTAACCGTCAGAAATAAGGATCGATCAAGGAAAATTGGAATGATGAATGGAGTTCCAAGCATGATCCTTCCACAGCCTGGGCATCAGGTCATTCTTTTGAGACTGTTCCCCCACCAAGAGGAATCCATGGAAAACTACTCCTATTTCACTCACACTTGTCAATGAAAAACTATCATCCACCCATTCTTGATTCTAGGAATATATAATCGGTCAAAGTACAAGAAAATGACGCCTTTCAATTGTGAGGGATATTCCTCCCTACAGAAGAGGACCAAGGATCATAGAGCCAATATATGGCTACACCTTCAATAATGTTTCCCATTACAATATGAAATTTTCATGGGATCAGTGCTCGTGTGAAGACAGACTTCCTAATGTCAGAAATCAAGAAGAATAAGGCTTATATTTCTGTTGTCACAGAACATATGAAGGTCCCGACTAAAGTCAATTAGTTCACTCATAAATTATGGTTTCATGTTTCCATGCATGCTGACCCAGTTAACTATCATATATTGATCATCTATAGATGGAAAATCTGGGTTGAACTAGTCCAGCTGGGTGACCAATTCATTATGATAGAAAATTAAGAGAACTATTGTCCCAGGAGCTTAGTGCTTTCGACCTAGGAGAGGTTCCATGGATTATTAGGGGGGACCACCACATTGTGAAGGATCCCAAGGAGAAGAATTAGAGAGGAACGTTTACACCATGGTCTAGAATGTATTTTTTCCATTTCATGGACACCAAAATAATTAATGGATATGGGTTATGCAGGGATCATTTCACATTGTATAGTAATAAAAACTGGAATAAAAACATCTGGAGTGGACTTAATTTATGATTTACATGCATCCATGACATCCCGAAATTCCCAAATGTGAAGGTCAGTCACCTGGTGCGGGGAATTTATGATCACTCACCAATGTTGGTCCATCTGTATACATGGAAGGAGGAACACAAAACATTCAGGTTCCATGAATACTTTAATGGAAATGCGGACTACATCCAACTGGTTTGATCATCATGTAGTGAACTATTTCGGGGGCATACTAGGGAGGATATTCATAAGAATCACATGAGATTGAGGAATAATCTCCAATTGTGGGAACAAAATAATCCCTATATCAACCAGAACATGGAACCCCTTATACAAGATATTGAGTGCATGGAATAAAGCCTAGAGGACCTCTGGAATAAGACAATGTTCAATGATATTTTGAAATTGAAGGATAATCATCCAGAAACGATCCATAGACGACAACCAAAGGCTTGAGAGAGCTCAAGGATCAAATGGCTGAATGAGGGGGATAAGAATATATCTTTCTTCCATGCCAGTATTATGGAGAAAAGAAGACCCATAAATCCCATTATCAGGCATGAGGATGGATCCCACATAATTGAGTGAGAGAATGTTTATGTCACATATATACATTTCTTCGAATATCTTCTCGATGGCCTACACCATAGGATTCCCAGGGGGCACCCCAGTGGGAGTGGTGAACTCTGGGAAGAGATACCCAATAATCTATCCCCAAAGGACAACAACAACATGGAGTTGATCCATAATAATGAATATATACAAATAGTGATGCTCAAACTTATTGCGGATACTGCGCTAGGGCCCTACTGCTTCCCAGATGTGTTCTATAGAGGGTCTTGGGAGGCATTTAAGGGGGAAATTGTCACTGCCATCCAAGACGTCTTCCATTGGCGATTCTTTTTGTATGTGTAAAGTGCCCCATCCCTCTTTCTTATTCTGATGGTTAAGGTAATGTTGTCTATTTCACATTACAGCCCCATTAGTGTGTGAAATTTAACCTATAAGATACATTCTGACACCATTAATTCGAGGATATCCAAGCATCAACCCCGGTGGATATCAGTCGACCAAATATTTTTGTGAGGGAATGGTCTATTCGTGAAGAGAATCCACTGGCATAGAAAATGATGAGATATTTAAACAGTAAGTCCCACGGTTCCAATACGACATTGAAACATGACCTGAATAAGTTGTAAGACAGGTTCAAATGGGGGGATCATTGACATGGTCGTCACCAGCATTGTCTTGTCTATCATGGCTCTGGATATTTTCCTAAAATGCTTTATCTTAGTGTGGATGAATGTCACCTTCATGGGGAGATCATAAGGCTACTTAAAGGTGGTACATGTCCTATGAAAAGTGGATCCTATATCTCTGAGTATTTTCATACACCAGCAAGACACACTCATCCGACTGATTAACCGAGGGAACCGAAGTGGTAGGATCATGTCGTACAAGAGGGAATAGATTATTCCTTTCATATCACACATGATGTTTACATATAACACCATCATATTCTAAAATGATTGAAATATAATTTTTCTTAGCACCAATAGGATTATAGAGGAATGCTTACCTTTGAGCA
Source organism: Viscum album (assembly GCA_963277665.1). Taxonomy (NCBI): domain Eukaryota; kingdom Viridiplantae; phylum Streptophyta; class Magnoliopsida; order Santalales; family Viscaceae; genus Viscum; species Viscum album. Next base: position 1,832,947,107 of record OY728132.1, read on the forward strand.
GGAAGCTGATCAATTACTCTTAGTGCAAACTGTATATTTCTAAAAAGTGTTCTCATAATCTGGCCACCCAATTGTGCAGAAGAATGGATATGGGTATTGTTTCTTATCCTCTATAATATCTTGTCACTCCCATTCCTTTTGTATGCAATCTCATATAGGACATCGACCATGTGGTGTGTATAATAATAGGGCAGGTTCTCAATTGGATGAATTTTCTCCTTTCCATCGGGGGGAGCATAGCTTTGTTTTTTGTTTGGATGTGTTGTCTGAAGGTAAGAGGAACCGGGATTCATGGGTTAGGTTGGACCATCCAATATCAATTGGTGGGATTAATGTAAAATTCATTGGGAGAATGATTACATTCTTCAAAAACACACGTGGGATGTTATCGAGAACCGTACATTATTGGGAGGACTATGGATTACCAACATGGACTAAATGTGAACAAAGTTAGAACACAAAGCTCAAACATCTAGTCTAGTATCCTCACCTCATGCATATGCTCAAACAACTTCCTTGGTGGATTTTGGGAGAAGGTAACAAAATATTGTGGTTCCATAATTGGATAGGAGATATGATCAGTTATCAAGGGTGGCCAATCCCATCAATTTACATTAAAGAGTCGAGCAAGCATCAGTACATCATCAAGTGTGTGCTAAAAAATAAATGAAAATATATTTTTTACGCGGTCATTATCATAGAGGAACTAGATAGAAGCATGTTAAAACCATATAAATCTAGGAATTTCTCAATGACGTATTTTCATAGGATTTCATCACCTTTGGTTCGATGAGATGTTTGGAATAGGTACATGTGGTGAAAAGGGCTTCTAGTGAAATATTATTTTCTCATCTAGAGGATTTTGTAAAGGTTGGTGCCAACAGATGACAACATAAAAGAGGATGGGATTATCCTCACCTCCTTTTTTCACCGAAATAAGTACAAGTCGAAGGTAATCATGTAGTTTTTCTTCATTGAAGGAAAATGGTCCCAAAATGTTATAGGTCCTTTTGTTCTTTCACCACTATATTGGATTCTTCCCTTTATACAACTTCATTCCTTGAAAAAAAATTTGTTGGGCGATGGACATAGTAATTGATTGGTCGACTCAATCATTGATTTTGAGCATATTTTGTTCATGTTTACAGAATGAGAGGAACTTGGAAAGATATGTGGTGTCCCTATCTACAATTAGGTCCATCGTATTGTGGACAATGAGTATTTTGGTTGATATTGTGATGATGATATAGAACGGGCAGGTGGCCCCATCTCTAAGTCCTCTTCACTCCATCTCTCCCCTAGCCATGCAACCCATGAAACGATTGTTGGGTGACTGGATTCGATGGAATCCCATTCTATCAACCTTAAAATTAATTCCAATGGGTCCTATATTTTGGGTGACCGGCATAGAGGAGGGGGGGTTCGTGATGTCGGGGGATGTGTTCTCTTTGTTTTTACACCTCATTATGGAACTGGAACATCACATCAAGAGGAGGAAAATGATGCACTTACTATACCTACTCTTGGAAATCATATTAATATGAAGCTTATAAAAGAGTAAATTGACAATATGATACTAAATGACTTCCTTCATGGAAAACGATTCATCCCATGGTCGATTGTGTATATCATCTGAAATTTTAAGGATCCCCTCAACAAGAGCAACCAAGTCACGTACACTTGGAGGGAGGGAACAAGTTTTCGGATTACGTAGATTCGATTTGAGAACATGGGTCAAATGATACTTGTCTCCCTAACATTACTTTTATTTAACCAGAAGGGTCCAACTTAATTTGAATGGATTATTTAGGTTTTCAATACTTTAGGTCTCCATAGGGAATGGTGATCTTGGACCAATGATTCATTTGATTATTCTTATGACATTGTATTTTTTCTTGAATAATCTATTAATGATGATGATGGGATGAAATATAATACCCTTTAATGTCATGTAATCCTTAGGGTTTAGTTGTCACAAAAAATGAATCACCTCTTAATTTTATTTTACTTATCGACCCCCAATATATTACATGGAATCAAAACCTCTCTCAAATTATGTAATTTCATTACATGAAATTAATGCCACATTCAGATCATTGCTATTCTCGGGTCCTAGATATCATCACCCAAAATCATTGGTAATTCCACCGAGCCGCCTAAAATCATCTCACACCTCAAAAACATGCAAAATGTAGATCAACGTGAATCTGGGACCTTAAATTAGATATCATTCAAAACAATTTAATCCTCTAGAATCTGAAATAAACTATATAGTAAATATAATGTTCCCATATTAATAAACAGTCCATGAGATTCCTATCAAGGCTCTTACCATCATAAGAGACTATCCACCTCACAATGGGATTAGTGAAAAATAACACAAGAATCATATCCATATCATAAACACTATCACATGGGAGATAAATCCCAAATTAGATCAATACACGACATGGATAAATATTAATCCATCTCACTAGAATAAAAGGATTACAACCAAAAAGAAAAAAGTGTTACAAGATAACAGTTAAACTTTAAAATATCGAAGGTACTGGGCATGTGTTAATTACTCAATTTCTTATGTAATCTCATCCACACCACCATGCCACAACCCTACATCAATCCATAAGGGTAGCATGCCCACACAACACCTTATCCTGGTGATCCTCGGTCTTTGTAGGCCACTCCTCGAAGGATGTATCTCTTTCAGCATTAATCTCACCCCAATCAATGATAATTGAGTCGTCATGAAGATAATGAAAGTGCTACAACACCTGAAAAAAATCATGTATCTGGCTCTTATACAGGGGAAGTGAAAGGTAATACACTATGACTCTAACACGAACCAACAACTCAAAAGGCACAAGAAAACAGGGATAAAGCTTACTCGCAGGACCAAACAATCACTTTCCACCATGGGGGGTAACCTTTCACGAACAGAGGATACCAAAAATAGAACTCTATAAGTCTTCTCTTATGATATTAATATGTGTTCTAAAATCTTTTGTTTCCATTATTCTCTCACAAATCACATGAAGTGTCCCTATCGTATTCCATACTAGTTTCAGCGCGAAAATTTCTGACCCTCAGACCACAGTCCCTCATAATGGAGAATGGAATGGTATGAAATACAAGGAATAAAACCTTGCTATCTTGATGGTGATGTGAAACTATTTTTTAAACTAACTCTTAAATGAGACGGTTCCCTATAAATGAACGTCAAAAAACAATATGTAAGAGTGCAACATGTAATTAGTATTCAGGAAGGTCCACATGGTATGAGAATCTATATACGGATGAAATGAAGTACTATGCATTTTCTAGAAACCAAAATCACAATACAGACCTCTCCACACTCTATAATTAAAAGGATGATCTCAATCACAAATGATCATTATTGGATCCTCGTTTAGTCTCACAACCTCCTCCAGATACGGACATCACAAAATCTCCAAATATTCCGACTCCATGATTTCCATGATGTTTTCTGATTATTTCACTTATCCACTACACCTATATAGTGTCAAATACTCCAAAAAATCATGATAAATAAGTAACTAATTCCATAGAGTTGACCTCCCACTTCCCCGGAGTATAATAAAATGGCTAGACAAAATCATCGTGATATTAGTGTTGAGATGTTATTTCTGAGTATGATATTCTATATAATACCAAATGTATGATTTAAATAATTGAGATACTGTATAGGGTATCTAATGATGATCAATACAAAAAAGAGGGATTGAATTCTATACTTTAAAAATATTCATTTAGAACTGTTAAATATCATTATGTTTAACAAAGATAAACAAGTTAATTCACTTAACCTCTTGTTCTACACACTTTCTTGAATCAGGAAATACGATTCGAAGAAAAAAAAATCCAGAAAAATGGTTCTAGAAATGAATCTTATTTAAAGTTTACAATGATGAATATACTACCTTAATTATTATAGAATCTAACTAAATTAGAGTATAAGTATAATGAATTATAAGATAGTTTTACTTTCCTCAATAGTACAAATGCAGCAGAAAATATGAAACAAACAAGTAACAAATAGTAAATCTTTTAACCCAAAGAGAAGGGTATTCAACAACCATGGATAAAGGTCCCTTAATTTAAACTTCCAAGAAATTATGTCTTATCCACACCAGGGTAAGCCCTCAATATGTAGATCGGAGTCTGTCTTGCTATCCCTGCATGCCCTCAACTTCAAGGTAGTTGGAACCTCTATCTTCCTCTGCATGGAAGCCTTAATCTTCAAGGTAGTCGGAGCCTCTGTCTTCCTATTCCTGGAAGACCTCGAATGTACTCCGCAACATTCAAGGTCGCATAAGGAAAATCTGAACCAGATGTTCAGTACACACAATGCAATGAGAGTCTCTCTCTTGAAATCACTTCAACAGCATGTAATCTCTAGTGCCATAGAACTGTCAAAAGATGTGAGCTCATTCAAATGCGCTTCTATTTATAGGCACGACTTCAACGGTCACCTCCCTCCTCCAGCGGTCTTATTTTTCCTTGAATTTTTGAGGGACCTATACACGTGTCACTAAAACAACGGATAGATAGTAACAGAAAGCATGACATAGTTTTATAACAAAACAAGTGAAAGAAAAATACATGGTTACCTAACTAAAATCAAATATTCAAAATGTAAGGAAATATTAATGTTCGAAGTCTAACCAAAATTTAATTTGGATTCTTTTATAGAAGGATAGTCAGATTCTATTTTCTACGAATTCAAACCTTGAGCTATATAGAATACTGAAGTCTGAATTTCATGGAAATTCAGAATCTGGATTCACAGGAATTCAGAACCAGAATTTACAATGTTTGGAGATAGAATTTGTATTCAGAATTCAAATTCAGAACATGGAAAAGTTTGTATCCAGAATTCTTAATCAAAATTCGATGTCAGAACATGGAAAAGTTCTTAACCAGAATTTTTTATCAGAATTCGGAGTCCGAAATCAGAAGAGTTTGTATCAAAAACATGTAATAAGAATTTGGGATCAGAACTCAGAAGAGTTTGTAACTAGAATTTGTAACCCGAATTCTGAGTATTCAGATTCCAAAACAGAATTCTTCATATCTAGGTATTTATAGGATTCTGAGGTTTTGGTTTCAAACTGAATTTTACACATAGAAAAATTATGATATGAACAATGAAAAAATGGTAAGGATAAATTTCCTTGGAGATGAAAATTGTCCATTATAGAAGTAAATCATAGGTTAATATGAAAATTTCCTAATGATGTGGTGTTTGTGATTTTCAAAACAATAATGAATGGTAATGTAATAAGGAATCATTATTGAGTTAACAATCACCCCCATGTATGAAGGAATTGAAAATTCATATGGAAAACAATATTGACACAACACATAGTTTTCGACCTTTACCTTTTGGTAGACCAAACATTATGGCATAAACACTAAAACGATGTTCATCAACCCAATAAACAATAATGGACCTCTCAAAGCTCGTTATATAATTGGCACACTAGGATGTAACACTAAGGGTGAGCAATGTAACCCTCTGAAAACCATATCATGAATCTATAAATGAAAAATAGTATTCCCCGAAACATTACATAGAGTAGTTTTTCTTATATCTAATCATTGAGGGCCTCTTAACAAACCACTCAACCCTTTTCTACCTCCACCTAATGATCCCTAAACTATGATTCCTCTACTTTCCGAATGATAAATGATTATACCATCATCTAAAAACACATCCTCTTCACTATACATCTCCCATATCTTGGTGTAATGCACAATGTTTTTCCATCACTATTGAGGAATCATCTGTTTTCCAAATTATATAATTACATGACTCCATCTATCGAAAATCAGATACAATATTAGCTTTCCATGTGTATATTAATCACTTAACTTGTAATAGTATATATACACTTCTCACCAATGATATCACAAGTTCATGCCATATTTGGATAATGAATACCTCTTGATCTTATGATTAGTTATAAAAATCACCTATGAGCTACTATCTCCAAAAATCATAGAATGCACCACTACCACCAACTAGAGATCATGTATGGAATTGTATTTCTCCTAGGTTAATTATAATAGTTATACAAATGAAATGACAGATCTATGATCCATCAGAACACTTCCAAAGCCATGAAATAAATCATTACAGGAAACATCAAACTGAACCCCTTCAGTTGGTACAAAATTTATTAAAGCACATACCAACATCTCCTTTAGATACTCGAAGGCTAGTGGAAACTGATTATTCTAGCAGAACACATGATCCTTTCTGGTCAATGCTTCATGAGTTGTTGAAGTTGAGATAAATTAAAAACGAATCTATTTTAATAACATACATGAACAATGAAATTGTGCACTTCAACCACTGTATTGGGGACTACCCAAGACACAACTACTTATATCTTTGATGGTTCCCCAACTACCTCCCTACAAGGATAAAACATTACACCAATAAAATACATCTATATCCCAAAAACTAACTCTTCAACAATATCTTGAAATACATTTCATGATGGGGAACTCCCAAAAAACATGAAGATTCACTGCATTCTCCTCCCCAAATGTGGTGTATTTGATTATTTCATCAATGAAATCCACTACAAACATATCCATGAATTCTGGGACACAGTGTTTATTATCCCATTGACTATATATATATCATTCTTTAAATCGAACATCATTAAAAAAACCCATAATTCCTATGATGATGATGGAAACACTCATCATGATATCCTTACTCTCCACACACACCTACTGATCTCTAGACCAAAAATTGATCTTTGATAACCATCCTATTCCATTCATTAGATTGAGTAAATAATTAATCCTTGGAAGAGTATAGTGGTTATTCATTGTGACATAGTTTATCTAAGGACAATTGATACACAACAAAAAAATTTCTTCATCGTTAATCATGAATAATACTTGTTCAGAACATAGTGACAAACTCGGCTAAACAAAACATCACTCCAATACACAATCACGTTGTATATGTAGCTCTCACCAATAAGAAGGTACCATCCAATACAAAGACATCAGGATATGAGACATGCATATCTATAGTTTGATCCCTAACTCGGTCTCTCATTGAGACGGTAACACTTCAACATCTTTTACAATGATATTAGGGAACTCTACTATGACCCAAGGAAAAGTCGACTACCGAACCTCTGATTGACATAAAATCATCTCATCCATCATGGATGAAAGTGAAAGAACATGCCTATGACCCATTTGAGGGCTCACCCACCAAAAAAACTTCTATATATTCATCTGAATCGAAGAACATAATCTACCTCCAAATGAAGTCCCTAATAGAAAACACTAAATACAACTAATTAATGCTCAGGATGATTCCAGGTTGTTATATCTATAGACAATGAAAATATCCCCAAAAGAAAAGCTAAAAATTAAATATTTATCCATCTTTAAATAATTCAAACATGTCATCTTAACCTCCAACAAGTGTGGTCAATGAAAAAGGATCTATAATTCTATCTACCTCATGTCAATAATAATGGAATATTTAAGGTGATATGACATGATTTTCTATCTCCTGGAACAAACAAGTCTTACATCTATGTAATAAAAAAATGGAACCTCGAATGATATTTGCCTCACCTGATGCAGGAAAAGATAAAGCATGAAGCCGACTAGAACCTGCTATATAGCCCCTCTGACCCTACTTACGAACAACTCCATAGCTGCAGTCATTTATTTGAGGATTAGGATTATCATGATGGTTTATTATGTTTTCCCCAAATACTCATTGTATTACAAATTTAAAGCAACCAACTAATTTTTCATTTAATGGAATTGACTATGAGGAGGTACAGAAAGTGAAAAAAACAATCACACACTAACTACAAAAAAAATCCAGGCACTATCACCTCCAATGAAAGTGGTCTCCACAAGGAAAACATGCATCAGATCCATTGGAATAGGTCTAAGAGCCAATTACACCCCCTGAGAAATGAGACTACTTGTTATGATAAATAAGATTGATAGATAGTAATCTATTCTTTCATAATAACTAGGAACCCTATGCCACCACATTACTATACGAGTAATCATAATGATTACCATATCATGATGTTCAGGTACTGGATAACATCCGCTCGATGAAAACTTCTCTTTCCATCAAATAGAGATATGTATTCAACATAAATTGGGTGACCTAGAGATGAATCTCTACACAAAAAGACTCCCTGAACTTCCACTCCCTGCCTCCTCACCTAGAAACTGGTTAGACGTATATCCTGGAATGATCCTGAAAATGATCCCAAATTTACAAACACTAGAGTTCCATTATCAATGTGTAAGACACTCCATGAATTTTTTTAACATAGTGGTCGATGAAATAAACTCATCTCTAAATTATTCTCAGATCTCCTCCCACGAGAATACAAACTCCACATGATCATTGAGAAATAAGAACCACTTCATCCACATTCCTCCACACATTATTATCAAACACATTGATACATAATGATCAGTACAATCACAGATCTACCTAAAGTCCATCTCAAAATCCTTAAAACAATCTTCTATGACTACATCGAAAATAGATTCTCCATTCCTATAATGAATATGGTGGTAAAACTCTTAGAGTGTCCTCCTCTTACTATATTCATCATCAACCTTCACATTGTAGTGATCTTCTGGAGCAACATGTTGAAAATATTCTGTGTGAACCTAATTAAGATGTCAACATGCAACCATAACTTCAATATAAAAAAAATTATACATCATAAAAATATAATATGGAATACCACAAAATCAATATTTTTTTATTCATTTTAGTTAACATATCCCAATGACAACCTTTTCAAACATTTCCTTGGAGAAGAATGATGTACGATCTTTTCATAGGTCTATACCTGACAAACTGTATCAATTAATTTTGTAGTAATTTTATGCATAAAGGTCCATGAATCGTATCATTGGGTTCCCTAAATACTCATGTATTATCAAGTATCCCATGTTTACAGTGTGTACTAAACATAGCTGACCTTGATTCCCTACCATCCCATGGAGCCTAACATGTTCCAAACTCTCTACAAAATCCTAAAACTAATCCAATCCACTAATACAACAATTTCACGACCCCTATCTACAAATTTTGTACCTCTAAGGATGGTTATGGGAGAAGATAGATAGTGACCTCCTCGATTACCGCCTCCCATGGGCCCCAGTTGGAAACTATAATAGAAGGTATAGTAAACATAAATATTGGAATAAATTACCTTTAAAATTTAAACACGTTGGTGAGAGAAATAAAAGAGACACGAACCTCCTCATTCTCAGACTACAATAAAAAATAAAACCCAACTACAAAAATACAATTTAATGCATGAACTAACCTGATTGCCTTGGAAAAATTCATCTTCCAAATGAAAGTAAAGAGGATAGTGTCATTAAAGCTCATACTACTCCTACAAAAAAAACAAGTTATTATTGAATTACCTTATCTGAATCCTACTTCCAATAAATTGAAAAATAGTTTATATTTACATAGGTTGAAGAAAATAGTATAATTAGTTTGATCCTCCACTATGAATCTTGTGAAAAAGATAATTAATGTGTGCTTTATAATAGTGAAAAATAAATGAAACAAACACCTCACCTAAACAACTATGATAAGCTCCCAACCTAACAAAGGATAGTCCCAACACGTATCACATAAAAGAGCAAGTAATATAATATAGAATATCAAGGGGATCCTGATTCTACTTCCCCAATGGTTTTCCAATTTGAAGATACATCACATTCACTAATGATATCCCTCTAGAAAGGATATCCCGAAGAAATATAGTTGAAGTGCCACAACATTCACCTCATGAAACAAAACCCCACATAATTGTATCCAAAAGTAACTATTATTAATTTGAGAGCCCAGAATGCTTAAATAACATGTATCATATGTAGGGTACTATACCTAAAAACATCACAACCCCTACACTGAGTACATATTCTCAATCCATCACTTCTGATACACATTATACCTATAACACTCTTAATGAATCTATATCCAGGGAATATTTTTTGTAAAATAATTGCAAAACATTAGAAAACACTAAAAACATATATGGGATAAACTAACCATTATGCATACAATTAGACGTTAATACAATGTAAATATAGTGGGACCATATGGGATATCAGTTATCCATCTACCCATCAAAATGTTGGGGAAAATTCCTCCCCAGTGTCCAAAATCCCTTCGGTGTTAGTTTTCATAAATAACAAGGCTAATGTAGAATATAGAAACCGAATATGTAGATGATATAATATTGCTGATAACAACACAATAGGAATAACCTAGTCCCAAAATCAACTAAACTGAACATCTCTTGGACTCCCGGTTGCAACATGTAAGACTGGTTATCCTATAATCACAAAACAATTTTAATTTTATAAATTATGTTCTCTTATTCCTTTTACATTACTTTACCATTATGTTAAATATATAGTATTCCATTAATTAAATTATTAAAATTTATGAAATATATTTCATTATCATTTTAACAAATATACATTCCCTCTTGGAAAAAGAAAATTAAGTCAAAGGCTTCTCAAAATTATAAACTCAATAGTGAATCTAGGAAAGATGTAAAACCATGGGTAAAAATTTAATTCATTTATTAAAAAATTTATTTACCATATTACAATGTAATCTAGTAAAACCTTATATGATACCATACATGAGGGGCTCAACATGGTGAGTAGGTGAACTACCCGTACAATCTAATTCGACTACATCATGAGTGTATACTTATCCAACCTTGTTTAGATATACAAAACAAGAAATTTGAATTCCACATGTTTCTTTTCCAATCATTGAATAAGATTAAGAAACCCCATATTCTTGATAGATAGAGGAAAGAAAAGAAGATAATGAAAAACATTACTTTCTTCAAAAAAAATTATGCGAATAAGAATCCAACATTCATAACCATAGTTAATCCCAGATTCAATATGTTAAATTGTCTCTCTTGTCCTCCCTGATCCCAAGATGCATATAGTGATGTCTTTCAACACTCTCATAATTAATTAATGCCATAAAAATAGGCATCACTTCCCAATATACCGAATGATCTATCCAGGCACACCATCTTAGGATCACATAAAATTTGAGCCTCCGTGCCCCACATACCATTGCAACCCTTCAGAATCCACATACCTCGATAACATCACATCACAAGAATAATGAAACAATTATTAAATGGTATCTTGAAAACAAATAATGTCATTCGTAAATCACACATAATGACCCATCATTACTCAAAATGAGTATTCAATTATCCTTAATAAGAAAACAGGCAACACTGGCCCTATGAAGGAATTATCTTTTATCATGCAACAAATTCTAATTCTATGTTGAATTTATTGATTCATTATAATATGTTCCAACAAATGGATAACTAAAATAGAAAATATATCATGTTATAAAAAATTATATATATTTTTTTAAAATTATTTTACTCTTATTATCCACATGATTTATCATGACCCATAATAATTAACCAATTTAATTATACATTCACAGTGGTATCTATTTAATTAAAATAAATTTATAATAATAATAAAATGATTTAATAAATACCCCTCTTTAATATTGAATCCAATTAATCATAAATTAATTATGGTGTAACATTCATTTCCAATATTAATCATGAACAACATTCTAAACCTATAAAGGCATATATATCACTATATGTAGAAAATAACGTTGCAAACAATTAAAACACTAAAATGTTGAAACATCCCAATTAGATCGAATCCAATTCCACTATCCTGTTTAAATAGTTATTAGTTCTATTTCATTGAAATATGTGGGGCCAAAAAATGATATATCTATGATTTCACATAAATTAATTGAGATTTAATGAATACACTACAACAAAATGTCGTCCCCATTCTGTAAATGAAAACATACCATGAAAATGATCTCTGATCAACCCTACCATAAGAACATTACCACTCGAAGGACTCTATAACATATGTACACCAAAAATAATATAGATATACACATTTATAAATATTGGTATGTAAACTCCATAGCAAAGAGAGATCAGTGGGTGGAATACAAGATCAAAAACGTGGAAACTGATAGAAATTGAATGAAGAATTCACCATTGATCTCCACTGATCACCACATATTGAATGAAGAATCCCACGGATCAACTCTTGTTGAAGGGAATCAAAAAATATGAAAGATAAGGCTTCCAAATACTTAAATATGATATTATCCAATGGTTTTCATAATCCCATGTGGATAAAAAAACTAAAACAATCTCAACAGAAATGATTTAAATGGCATGTAATCACATTTCACATCATATAATCTTTAGGGTTGAGTTTTTATGGATAAACTCATAACCACATCATTTATTTTATTTTTTAAACACATTTATATTACCTATTATCAAAAACAAATTCACATCATAGATATTCCCTACTCCTAGCTCTCTACACCCAAAATCCTCCAGACATCCTCTACGCCTCCTCTGAGAATTTGTAGCCTTAGAAACAACAAAAGGGACTATCTGCATGGATTATGGCCCTTATATTATCTGCTCCCAATCTAGGCCAAGGTTATAAAAGAGAACATGAATCATAAATGAGACAAAATCTATTTCTCATTACTATTTCTTGGTCATGTATAATTTCAAACATTACAAAACAATTATTTAGGTACATAGATTATGAATTTCATGGTATATGAGTAAACAAAATTCAATTTTGAATCCCTTTTTATTGGAATCCTTTTTATTTTAATATTTAAATACTATTTTGATCATTATTATTTATGTTGAAATTTTGATATCAATGTACTCTTATATTTTCTGCCATACCCAAGATATATTTTTACATTATCTTTAGAAAATGGAAGTGGGATTTCATGTAACTATGAGCAGATATTTACATCTGGTAACAAGATATATCATGTCAAGTAAATTGATTTGTTTAAATAAACTACCATTCAACCTTTACATAAGTACAAAATTTATAAATTGATATTTATAATCAATGATCAAATTATTTAATGTTTCAACTGATAGAACCAGTGTTTGATGGCTCAAACATTGTATAATTTTCTAATTATTTAATAATCATCAACATATTTTGTAAAAGATATTCATAATTATGTATGTACAATAATTAATCCTATTATGTTATCCCTACACAAAATTTTCTCATAATTAAATATAATCATCTAGAAGATAAATATATGTAGTACAAAATATAGGATCCAAGTAAACATTTCCTGTAAAATTGCATTGAATATAGGCCATAATGTAAATTATAATATGCATGAAATGATTCCTTCATTTAATAACTGTACAAAAAAATAAATCAATTATAATAAAATATAATAATAATATTTTCACAAAACCTGTCAATCATCCAATGGTGAATTGAATACTAAAATGTCCGGGACATACCAAAAACCATAATAACACATCACATGTAATTTGGTATTCCCCTATAAATGGGATATAAACACCCAGGAAAAGTCTCATTTACAAATTAAAAATCATCATAGTATCATAAATAATAGAAAAATAGTATAACAATATGAAATATATTCTCTAATATCACTTTTAGTTTCGCACCATGAAATCAAATAAATGGTTCCAAAAGACGATTAGCTAGATGAACTCATGAAAACCTCCCAATATTCCTGAGGATGACTATTACCAACAAGGAAATCTGATATGTTTGTGTAGAGAATATTCTCTCAAGAATTATTGTGTAGCATAGTTGTACAACATAATGAAATGTGGTTGAGAAATTGAAACATTTGCAGCATCAGAATTATAAATCATTCATATAAATATAGAACAGGAAGAGAAAAAAATAATTAATTAATTAATGTCAGGATCATTTTATATAGCTATAAGTAATTTTTCAATAAGATATAATAGATACATGTATATCAAAAATTATATAAAAACAAAAAGACCAAATGAAGCCACTAATAGAATATTGAGAATATGCTCTATCCTCTTCTCATGTACTCCATATTATTAATGCAAATCAAGAATTAGAGGTTGGTTGATTCATATTATCTACACCAATAATCAGGATGTATACTTAGATGACATGATAATACTAATAAGTGTGTGATATATACTCTATAGGCCACCACCATGGGTGTCTATAAAAATGAATTAAATTCATATTAAATGAGAAATGTGATAATAATAATATAAGTGTATAACAAAATAAATACTACATGTCAGTCTAATTACATTAGTGATACCTATATAAACATAACCACATTGGCCTAAACTGAGTACCTTTTACCATGGTGTCATTTACAACTATAATGATGTAGTTGTAATAAACAAGACATCATAACATAAGTTCCATGATATGAAAAATATGATTAATGCATTTTTCTAGGGGTATTAGTAATTTAACATTATAAATTAGCATTATTTATATGATATTTAAAGAATATATAGAATCAAAATAAGAAAAATCATGTTCCCTTCCATGGATAACCATATCAAGAAACACAAATATGACACTAGGAACACACCATATACTCATCACCGTAAGGGTCAATTCATACATGATTTAAAAATGGAATCCCATGTGTCACTCCAGGTTTTATCTGATTACAATAAGCATCGAGACCATCCCATTTTCTCACATCGGGTACCGAGTATAGCATTTATCATTGTGTAACAATTTTTCCCATGTTCCAATCAGTTGTGGTTCAATAAGAAAAGGTATCACTCATAAGTATTTACATAACATTCATTATGATCTCTTCTATTCTATACCAAGTATCTCTCAGATTATATTTATAATTATTTAAAAAAATTATTTATGAATAATGATTATACCATCAAATGATGTCCCAAAATGGAATCCCAATTATCACTCTATGAATTATAACATGTTATGGTTGAACTATTTTGATCACATATCATTTTATAATGGAATTTTAGTAACAATACAATAACTATGATGGAAAAAGAATTTATTTTAATCAACCAAAGATATAGAAAAATCATAATGTCCTAACACATGGAATATCATTTTATTTACATTAAATATAATAAAAAATTGTAAAATTATAATTTGTTACATGAAAAATTAAAGACAAAATTTATTTGGAAATCTAATGTAATGGTAATGTACGTTCTTATAGAAGAATTCAGCAAATGGGGGATCACATCGAGGAGAAAACCAATGGAGTTGTTTTTTCCATGATTTAGATCCATATATGTCATTAAAACATAATTATAAAAATTTTAATAAGCATGTTGGATTAATATTCATGTAATTATGAGAGATGGTACAATATAGAATAATATATATATAATGCGACTTTTGTGAAAATAATTATAGAACCAATATTAAACTAATAATACTATAATAGTTAATTATTGGAAATTGTGGAGAGCTATAAAATAATAATTAGTGGGATATGTGGAACCACTAAAAATAGGGAAAATTATCTAAAAATTAATAAGAGAGAAATATAGGATGACATAAAATGGAATGAATGTTGTGGAGTGAGGATCTTAAATTCATAGACCCAACACACCTAAAAATGAAAAAGTTGTAACTATGATGAAGGATGAGTTGAATAGACTTTGTGAGGAATTAATATATATCTCTGAAATAGAGCACCTACTGGAGAAAAAATGAGAATATTTCAAAAAGAGCCCCATCCACATATTAAAATCCCAAACCTATGCATTCACATGAAATATAAATTTTCATCATTTCTTAAACATTTGTTTTCATCCCAAAGAGAAAATCCTAATTCTCAATGTTCCAGGGGACTAGATAATCCATTACACATCATGTATTTAATTAACGATATGTATTTCAAATAAATACTGTGAATAAAATAAATGTTGTTTATTTTTGTTGTAGCTGACGTCCATTACATCTTCATCCTATTTTCCTGAACCAAACTGATCTACCCTTAGACATGGAATGTGTGGTTACGAAAAAAAACGTATAAGGATGAAAATATTGGATGATACGTTAATATTATTGGTTTAGATCCTTTTTATAATCAGAAATTAATATTCATGACCAATATTGAAATTTGGAATGAAATCTAATTTGAAAATGATTACATATGTAATTAATATTGTTTTACAATATGTATACTCTATGGGTTATGAAATTTTATATTATAATGTATGAAGAAACACTTTAAAAATATATTTTGAGAAAGACTATTTAATATTATTATTTTTAACATTAATTTAGAATTATAATTTCTTTTTTATTTTTATGACTGTTATTGGATTTTTATATAAAAAATTAAATCCATTTGAGCTTAAATGGAATTCAAAACTGAATTTTATTAATGTAATATTCAATAAAACAAAATCGAAAAACTAAATTTATATTCATTATTAATAAATGTGTTTTAATAATAAATGTTATAATTTTTTAATAAAATAATCTATTTTTAAAATATAATGTTATTTATAATAAAAAAATTTCATTTATTTAATTGTTTGGTAAACTTCTATGTGATTCTAATTTTATTATACTGTAATAGTTTTTGGTAATGTTAATATTTTTAATATTCACATAAACAATATGATTTTCAATTATTTAAACTATGTATTCCTATTATTATATTACTATTAGAAATACTAATTATCTCTCATTTTTAGAAATTTAATATAAAATATTTTACTGTATAATAATTTACCAAAATGATAAAATTAAATTAAATTTTTTATATTATAATAACAGGTTAATTTTATTATTATTTTACTAATATAAAAGTATTTAATAATAAATTTTTAGTTAATATATTTTATATTTCAAAATATTTTTTATTCACATTATCCATCACTATTAAAATCAATATATTTTAAATTATAAAAAATATATGAAAAAATAAAATTTTAGTTGAAATTTTATTTATTTTCATAACATAATCGTGATAAACATTTATCCATTTTTGTTGTATATATTCATTAGAATTAAACATGGAATTTATTATATTTATAACTATATATCATAAATTAATTACCCCTATATAAGCAACAAAATAAACACCTATATTTCAAAGGTTATATAATGTTTCATGGTAAGTTCTTTTTATTAGACCTCGTTTGAGGAAGGAAATCAACATATTATTTATTTAAAAAAATTCAAAGAGTCAAATAATGGGGTATTTCAATTTATATCATTAAATAGTTTTGATATTAGAAATGAAACCTTATAGGTATGATGATAAATAGTTGTCCATAACCAATGGTATCTCAATAATTCAAAACATGAATGAAAATTAAATAAAATTTTATTATTGTTATTATTAAATGTTAAAAATTTATCTAATATATTGATCTAATTTTTGATCTTGTTAAATAGTAAGAAACTTATTTTAGTTCTCCTTAATTGAGTATATTGCAAGTTAAAATGTTTCAATCCCACAAAAAAACTGTTAATTACATATTATATGTTATTTTATTTTGAGGTGTTTTTAATATCATTTTATATGTATATATCAATCCTGTTAGAATGCTCCCTCTTCATAACATATGAATTGAAACAATTTCCATGGAATTGCATGAATTTTTCATTCAAACTGGACAATAGTGACAATAACAATTAATTATTTTACTCTAATGATTATTTTACTACATAATAGAATTTTGTGTAGATTTTTTTAAAATCCAATAATTATTCAATATAACTAGGTCCATTGTTATAAATCCTATTTGGGAATACCTTGATGAAAGAACTAATTTTTAAAAAACAAAATGTATCATATTTTCTTTATATTTAATCTTCCATTAATTCTTTTAATCTTGGATTTTTTTTCCTTTAAATAGTATTTTTTAGAATCAATTTGATGAGATTTTACATTATAGGACATATCATATTCTTATCTATGACAATTTACTAAACAAGAACATGTAATTTTATGCATTATAAATGCATAAATATATAATGATTCCATGATTCCATTCTTATGTGTATTATAAATATTACATATTTTACAGATATAATTTTTATAATTATTCATAAATTAAATCATGGTATAACAAAAAATTATAAAAAAATTAAAAAATAAATAATTGTATACTTTTTAGTGGGAGTATAATTAATACCGTAATTTATCATCAAAAAATAAAATATATTACATGTTATGTATGTTACCAAGTCCATGAATTATGACCCATATTATGTTTCTAAATCTCATAGTGCTCATAAGATGTATAAAATATTCCTCAATGTCTTGAAGGCCGTAATTTTTAATTTATTCTTTATAACCCACCATCCAAGGGAAGAGTCAGAACCCCTATAAGGCCCATAGGCTGATGTGACGTTACATGTCCCTTTGGTCATAGAAAATAAACACATACAAGAAGATTTGGAATAACCCCTCCCCAACAAATGTAGTGTTGTCCGCTCTCTACCTTCACATAGTTGGTCTTCTAGCAATTCGATGTATAGTTTCGCATGCACTTTACCGAGGGAAATTCCACTCCATCTTAATCTTCAATGTTTGGATAACTATGATCTGGTTGTAGGGGTTCACATACTAAAAGATATACATTGGGGGAATCCACAAAATTTAACTATTCCACAGCAAGTATTCTCATTTCAAGTATTTTTAAGGATTGTCCATGGAATTCTCCGAGATGTGTAATAAATGAAGAATAGATTTTTCATGGTGACTTTTTTAAGATAAGGTATTGGACCTGATAATTACACTTCATGTAATAATTATACACCATTTAAATTAATTTTTATGCTCTAAATATATGTACCATGAGGCCTTATATATTCACTAAACCCTTTTACATCATTCCAATTCATGGTGAGCTAAGTCCCTATTCCTATATGTTTTGGGATTCCATCAATGAGGATTAATAAATTGGTTCATGTCTCTGATTTGTGGTGATCCTTGGTGAGTTATACATTCAATTATTCTGGATTATTCTTATTTGGGATGTGTTTATTTATGTTTCATTTTTTCATATGAGGGAATATTAGCATCCGTGTTTCTTATAAGGTATTTTGGGTTTTATTTGGTTGGGTTTTTTCGAAGAATCCTATAATGAATGCATCATATAATGGGATATGTAATATGGATCTATAATATTGGTACATTATAATTTGAAGTATGTTGAATACTTTTTTTGAAATGGATTCACTGCTTTTCTATTTTTTATATGAAATCATAATCTATGAATGGGATTGTCCCATAAAATGGTAATGAAAATAACATAACAATATAAGACCATATTAATAATATTTTTTTTGATATCATGTTTTCTATATTGATTCGTATTACCATGATAGTTGTTTTCCTAATTTTTTACTAGATAGTTTGATATCTATTATATATAATTATTGAATTTTATTATGATTAGAGTGTAATTTCACAAATTTTAATTAACATAATGTTGTTATTAAATGATATTAAATTTTTTTAATATTTATTTAGAAATAGGCATGTTTGTAATTCAATTATGATGATCAAAATGATTTATTTTTCATGTTTAATTTAAAAAAATCTTTCATTTGATTAATGAATTTGATAATTTATTTTAAGAGTGTTTTATATAGATAATATTAAATTATTTTTTATTTGAGAGTTTTACTTCTCAGGATATATAAAAAATTAAATAAATGCTGAGGGAATGTTTTTAATTTGATTTTTATAATATCTCAATTCATTATGATTCCATTAATTAGAACATGTGAAAATGAATATGTTAATTTAGAATATATTAAGAACTGATTGAGTGATAAATATAATTAATAGTACCAATGTTTCCATTTTTTTGAGAATATTGCCTGACATGTTTTGGAGTTGGGGTAGCTAGTTAGCATGTGAATGTTTAGTGAATTATTCTAGAAGAAATTTATGTCAATAGGATTTCCTTTAATTTTCACTATGATTTTGTGATTTTCAAATTTTGTGAGACATTGATATGAGTTAAATTTCAGTCTTGATTTTATGTGAGTTGGGGATAGATGAGCATGAGATGGCTTATGTGATGTATAATGGGAGGTTGGGATGATGTAGTAGTAGTTGATGCCTAAGATCGATATGAGAATCAATATATTCATGTGGGTGCCGATGAAGGAACACAATAGTATTTAATGGGTTTCATCTAGGCCTACCCATTGTTGTAATGATGAGTGATGAGATTCTCACAAATGAATTTGTTTAATGATTGATGACTGAGTTAGAAATTGTATCTTCATTCATTTCCAAACTACATTATGGATCTATGAGTTCTTTGTATTATGATTTATCATATAGATATATTTTGATTTATTTCTTATAATTTATGGATATATAATGATGGTATTTATTAATAAATAATTCATAACCCCTAGTGTTGTTTTTAATGGAATTCAAATGATTAAAATATATCAATCATGATAAATTGTGGACTCTGTTTCTATTATTCCTGGAGTGTATAAATTTTAATCATATGATTAATGTATTTTAATGTTTAATATTGATTACAGTTAAAATATTAATAAATAATTAATGAATTTAAAATAAATTGTTTAATGAAAATAATTAATTAATGTATTTTTTAAATTCTAATGTGATTATATGATTTCATGTCAACGTAGTGGTAGCTTAGACTCTTTGTGATGTCAGCTGCAGTTGATACTAATAATATATTTTTCTAACAGTGTGGTTGTGATATATAACATATCATTTAACTTATATGATTTTAAATATAACCCTAACCATGTCGGCTAGAGAAACTGGACCCCATTAGTCTCTAGGATGATGTTTCCACCCATCATCCTAATCGGAGGATGGATGGTTTCCAACCCCCACAAGAACCATTATCTTCCTTAGTAGATACTTTTTCATGAGAGATCATTGGTTTTTTGTTCCCATATACATTTTTATGGGGTTTTGATAATTTTGGTTATTTAACACACATGATTTCCTTGAAATTTTATACAAAGGATCATTATAAGCATGAGTGATATATTTTGTGATGTCTTGAGGTATTTACATTGTATATGGGATGTGATGGATTGAGGTATACTAATAGATGTATGATTGATGTATAATAGGATGTATTCTCTCCTAAAAACTACATTGTTATTATATATTATATTGTGGATTGGGGTGATGTGAGGACATAATTCATGCATTGATGGTAGAGATACATTTCCAAAGTTACATTATGATAATTATTTTTTTAGACAAAAGTATAAGGACGTGTGTCATTAGGGTAAAAAAGAAAACTAGTTGGGAATATGTAATGGGATACCCTTGATGATTTCTTATTATATTATATATTCTCATGTTTGTGATGCCTGGTGAGAGATAGCCTTTGCGAGGTTGATAACAATGTATACCTATTCGGGTGATGAGTTTCTTTCACTATTTTTCTATGCTCTATTCCATTTTTTTATATATTTCTTATAAGATTCTATGGGTAAGATACAAATATGTATAATTTATTTTTCATCCTACATATACATAATATATGTTTCATGTCATCCTGAAATGGTTGAATATTGGGCTATATTTTACTTGCTCATGGTTTTACAGGAGGTTCTTTAGAAACATTGTCAATGTCTCTGTTACCTTTTTATAACTTCTATTTTTCATTTAGTTTTCATATAAATATATTAAATTTCATGTTTTTACAGAGAAATGATATGTATATATATATATAATTATTTTTTAATTTTTGTATCAACCAAATCCATCTCATGGAAAAGTTTTTTAAAGGGTAATCCCTCTGATATTCATGTTAGTAATACCCTTGTGATAATCACCAACATGGGGCCACCTAAATGCAGGACTTGAGCAGTCACTATCTCTATCACATATTTTTATTAAAATATTGTAGATCAGGTTGTGATAATCTAGCATCAGAGGTTCATGTTGAGGGATATGATAGATTTTAGAACTAGGGAGAGGTGATGTTAAATAGGGTGGTATGGAAATCATGTCATCTATGTTTATTAAGAAATATAAACATTGTAGACTAGATGATACATAGTCCTTTTGGGACACCTGTGTAATGTTTAAAAAAACTCTAAGTGTATAAAAGACAATAAGTGATGTGATAATTGTTGCTAGGAGGAGACCAAGAAGAATATCATGAATTAATTTCTTTGAAGTGTTTGAAATTGATAGATAATGGGATATATTAAAATATTAAAAATATAATTATAAAAACAATTGATAAATGTCAGGTATTAATTATTCAGAGTTTATGATCTCTAATAGTTTGTTCCTTTTACATGAAGACTCTAGGTCGACTTCCTATTTAGGTTCATGATAGTGATATCCTATAACATGTTCTAGATTATCACCATAGAGTGGAGGTCAATGATGAAGAAACATGGACGAGTAAACACTAAATGTTCCAGCTATATTGTTTTTAGAAGTATGAGGTATATCTTTTAGGTACATTCACATAATACAAGATATAGTAGGTGAAGATAGATTTTTGTTTCATCCATGATCATAATGAGTACTAGGTACCATTGGTTATGGAGATGACATATGGATAATCAATAAAATGTATGTTCATATTATATAAGGATTATATGGATTTAGTGTTCTCATTGGAGATATTTCGAGACCAGCTTGAAGATGTGATTCATTATTTTACCACGAAAGAATCCAATCACCCAAAGATACATACCATTCGGAAGGGGCGATATAATATATAGGTGTCCATAATCCATTTGAGGGACCTTATATGCTATTATTCCATCTATATTCTTGATTAGGTTTCCCGGCTGTGGTATAATGAGAGGATTTCTGTCTAATGATCTAGTGCCACAACATCCCATTTATGATGAAGATGTCACTCGAGATGATGATGAGAGAATATGATATCAAGGGGATGATGGTCATAATCGGGTCCATGTAATATTGGTGCAACATCCCGGGTAAATAAATAATAAGAAAATTTTCATATTTTTTAATATTTGTGAATTAAATAATAATTTTACATTAAATGGGTTTCTATGTTCGATAACGTACTCGATACGCAACAATGGGTTTCATTGAAACCTTACGTTGCTCACTAAAAATATAATATTATTATTTTAAATGGTAGTTAACTCCTAGCCGTTTTATTGGAGGGAATGAAAAAAAAACTAATTACAATATTATTATACATGTCTGATAACTCTTTTTTACATTTCTACAATAAAATTTAGATGCTTAAATTGTGAATGAATCTAATATTATGCATAATTTACATTAAATGGTTGAATTACCGCCTTTTAATGAAGAACCCTATTTAAAACTGATTTGGTTAATTTTTATATGTTATAATTGACCAAATAAAATCCTTCCTTATAATGGGGACATTAAAATTTACATTGTTAATTTTTTTTGGAATTTTTCCAGATAATATTCATTTTTAAATGAATAGTGAATAATATTGTATTTTAATTCAAAATTGCATTTCAATAAAATTTATTTATATGGTTATATTATCTTTTTAATTGGGTTTAAGGTGTAATTAGAATATATTTTTACCATTTAATATAATTTTGGTCATTGAAATTAATTTAACTTTGAGAATGGACATAAACACGTGTCTATCTTTTGATATTTATTTTTTCTTAAAAACATTATATTTGTTTTGACAACGCGAATAAATTTTATAATTAATTAACTACACTATTATGTTTTAAATTTGGAAAAATAAAAAAAATTTGAATTCAGAAAATCAAATATTTATTAGGCTGAATTTTCGGTATTTTTTTGAAAAACATCAATTTTTGATGAAAAGTGAAACCACATAGTAGTAGTTAAATAAAATGAATTTTTCATTTAAATAAAATTTTACCACATATATGAATTGAATTTTGAAAATCCAAAATACATGGTCATTATCAATAAGTAAAATGTGGTTTAATAAGTTGAAAATAATTTTTGTCGAATACTAACTTATGACTTTTATTTACCGCAGTTAAAGATAAATAAGGTAATTCAAGGTTTAAAGAATATTATAATAATTAAAAATTACCTTAAAACTTGTCCAAACCATATTGTTTGAATCATTTACAACCATGGGAATATTTGTGTCGATTTTGGGAACCCATTAAGCCACTTGGGTGTAATAATGAAAATTTATATTAACTAACTTAATATAAAGGAAAAAATGACAAAAGAAAATATATTTTAGTAAATTAATTTTTACAAGGGGTTGTATACATTATCATTTTGACTATAAATATTCATTATAAATTTAAAAATATTTCGAACAACATGGTAATTTTTTATAATTTTTAGACATCAAATAAATTAAATTATTTATGACGCAATAATGTTGTAGTATTTACCTCATTCATAAATGATATAAATAAATTATATTTTAATGATTAAAATATTATCCAAAAAATGTCCAATTCCTATTGGATAATTTTATTTAGACCATTATTCATATTATATTCGACTATAATTATTTTTGGACCATTATAATATGAATATCATTATATAACTAATTAATGTTTTCACAATATCCTAAAGAGCCCCTCCTCCCCCTTATAAACGGAGACCACTTATAACGAATTACTAACACATCTCAATCCGTTAGGCTAATCCAAAATCTGCACACATAAGATCCCTAAATCCATATCATCCTCCTAGAAGCCTTACCTTGGGCAGAAGGAACTTCAAGAAGTCCTTAGGTCAAACCAAAGGGAGTTACCCAAAGTAAAGGTAATAGTTTCTCTACACTTGTTTTCTTTTATTTTACTTCTCCAATCTCTAAACACTTTTTATTCATTTATTTTGTAACAACAAGAATATCCTCAATATTCTAGGTTGTTTTATGAGAAGTATTCGAACTGCACTTACACACACCTCCATCTAATGGAGAAAGAATATAATGTTTCAGTGGATGGGAAACTAACGCCTCACCAAACGATGATTGTTAAAATATATCCAACCGCCTCTCATGGTGGCCATTATGAAGGCACTGTATTTATATATGATATATATTATGTTTATTGTTTCTTTATTCTTCTGTATTTTCTTTTTATATCATGCCTTTATGGTTTCCATTAGCGGTAAATGTTATAATGTCATTAGAGGAATTGTGGACTACCGTCCCCTCAAAGTGATATGACTCTTTAATACCATATGTGATAGGTATTAAGAATATATTAAATAATATTATATATGGTACAATACTAGAATTATAATACTACAATGTATCATTATGTTTTAATTCCATAAAATATGAAATATAAATTGAATTAGCCTTCATGCGTACGTATGACTTACCGTCTCCATGAACAGTGCATTTCATTTCTTACATCTAAATGTTATGTACTATTATAAATACATGTATATACGAGATATATATGATATATATGATATTAAAATCATTAATATCATTCTGAATATAATGGACTATTGACCACATGAACAACATGTAATTATAAGAAGTCTATTTTTGACTCAAGAACCAAATATCGACCAAACGAACATTATTAACTTAAATGATTACATAATGTTTATAACATGGTAGTAAGTGATATAAATGGAATAATAAACCTGAAAAAGGTTATTAAGAAAGTAGAAAATAACTTTATTTTACTATTCAGGATATTAATGAATGAACGAGACAAGTTGGACACGAGGTAAGGGACTTCGTTCCAATCTCCTTTCATTGAGGCATATTTTGTTTCAATACACGAATTTCTTTTATATGCTCTATAAACACCATTGAATTTTCAAAGGGAATAATTTTCATCAAACCTTTTTACTAAACGACAAAAAGGAATGTTTCTTTTAAAGTAAGTGGTGACAATGCCCTTTCTGCCATTTCGGGTATTATTTCATCTTTGGCTTCCTCAACAAACTATAATGTTTTTAAAACAAAATAAATACCATATAATCTTTTATGTATTTTTGGTACTGAATTTTTTTTTGAAAATGGATATGATATGTCAATATATTTATGTTATATATTGTGAGTGAAATGTGGAAATGTTTTCTTTCCTTTATATTTTTTGTATGTTTTATGATTTTATTCTGGTACATGGGAATTTGATGGTGGTTACATGATAAACCAAATGACAGGTGGTACCGTGAGTACTAGGATGGGTGGTTACATTATATCCTCTAATGAAATGTGTATGGAAGTCAGTCATATGGCTATTCCATTTAGTGATATGTGTGGAAGTTGACAGTATGGTTATTCCATTTATGTATATTTATGTCCCAAGTTACCTTTATATGATATGTGTTTTTTATATGGTATTTATGGTAACCTTTTGGTTACAAAAAGGGTACAAAATGATATTTTATTCAGTGAAGAGTGTTTACTACATCATAAAGGTGAAAAGTATTACATGTGATAATGTATTCATGGTTTACCTTTTTTCCTGAAAGACTAATAGTTTTCATTCTTTGTGTATCCCTTACTGAGCTTTTTATGCTCATCCCAAGATTTTGAAATGTTTTTCACAGGATGTAAAGAGGAACAGGGCCAAGAAATGGATCAAGGGAAATTCATGCTCCCATAAACCTGGAATTAGAAATGACTCTTTTTTTCAAGCATTTTTATTTTGCGAAAAAAATCGAAACTGACTAGGAGTGTTTACTTTGTATTTTTGAGATGTTATATTTGGTAATGTAATAGTTGTGGTCTAACTCTATAATACTCTAAACCTGAAATAATCCTCAATGTATGTTATTCATTTAATTCATGATTAAGTAATGTTTTAAGGTCTGGTCTATATAGTTGGTATTAGAGGTCGGTTTATATAACATTAAGAGTTGGGGTATTATTAAATAATTTTCCATAAATAAATTTATGTTAATAATGATATTATATATCATTTAAAGATTACCATGTTGCATCAACGAAGATATTTCTATGTTGAGAATTGTTCTTCATAGAGAAAATAGGGTAGTTGTGATGGGAAGTCATACAGGGGGAAATAACCTCCCAAATCTGCATCCTGAGATGGTCAGAATTAGAACTGAATTGTTTACTATAGTGATGGCTCAGTTGATTATGGTGATAAATTATTATTATGTTTATTGATGATATTTTGGTTTATTCTAAAAGTAAATAGGATCCTGAAAGTTATTTATGGGTTTTATTGAATTCCTTAAATGAAAATAAACCGTTTGAAAAATTCAGAAAATTTGATTTTTGTTAAAAAAGATTCATTCCATGGTCAGATTGTTTCAGAAAAATGTCATAAGTGATGATCATACAAAAACAAATGTTGTTGAAGAATGGCCAAGACCCACAAATATAACCAAAATTCGTATTTTTCATGGTTTGGAAGGTTATTACAGGAGGTTTGTTGAATATTTTCATAGTTATCTAGTCCAATGACTAAGTTAACTCGAAAAGGTTTAAAGTTCATTTGGATAGAAGAATGTGATGATTATTTTCATGAATTGAAACGAATATTGGTGAATGCTATAGTTTTGGCACTGCCATTAAAGAATGGTGAGTTCATTATCTACATTGATTATTTGTTGAAATAACTGGGTTTTGTCCTAATGCAGAATGATCAGGTAATTTCATATGATTCACATCAGTAGAAACCACATGAGTCAAATTACCCTCCACATGATTTAGAATTAGCTGCTGTTTTTTTTTTCTTTATGAATTTGAAGGCATCATTTGTATGGACTAAAATGTGAAATATATACTGATAAAAAACGTTTGAAGTATATATTCACACAAATTTTATTGAACATGAGATATAGGTGGTGGTTGAAATTAATCGATGATTATTATTACATGATCTATTACCATCCCAAAAAAGAAAATAAAGTGGCTGATGCTTTTAGTAGAAATAGTAATAATTCATTATCCATGATACATTTGTAATGAGATCTGTTAATTTTATATTTGATAAACTTTGGAATTGAAGTTGTTGGTGCAGAATATTCATCGATTTTGTTTTTGGTGTCAATGAAATCATCTCTATCAGACAGAATAAAGCAAGCGTAGAAAGAAGACAGTGAGTTGTAGGAAAATGTAGTGTTGGTTCAGAATGGTAGGTTGACAAATTTGAACACTGAAAATGATTGTGTTTTGAGATTTGGAAAGTGATTATGTGTTCCTTATGATTCACATTTGAAGAATAAGTTTTTTTGTGCAACACATAGTTCCCCGTTTTTAGTTTATCTCGGTAGTAATAATATGTATAGAGATCTTCAGGAGTATTACTTGTGGGATGGAATGAAAAGAGATATTGTGGATTTTACTATGAAGTGTTTGACTTTTCAGCAGGTTAAAGCAGAGTGACAGTTACCGAAAGGGAATCTTCAGCCTCTACCAGTGTCAGAGTGGAAATGGGAAAATATATACATGGACATCATTGTGGGATTACTAAAGACATCTCGAGGTAATAATACAATATTGGTTATTGATGATCGATTGACCCAATCTTCTCATTTCCTTCATATGCAGAATAAATTATCTCTAGATCAACATTCTCAACTATATGTTAATGATATAGTCAAGTTGCATGGAGTTCCTCTTTCTATTGTACCTTATTATGATCACAGGATTACTTCAAACTTTTGGAAAGGCCTTGAGAAGTCAATAGGTACATAATTAAATTTTAGTACATCTTTTCACCATCAATCAAATGGAAAATCAGTAAGAACAATTCAGAAATTGGATGATATGGTACATGCTTGTTTGATGGATTACCAGGGAAGCTGGGACCAACATATTTCTTTGGTTGAATTCTCATATAATAGTATTTTTCATTACAGTGTACAGATGGATCCATTTGAGTCATTATATAAAAAGCATTATAAAAATCCAGCTATTTTAGATTAAGTAGGTGACCAAAAACTGATGGGAACAAATTTGTTAAAAGAGAAGGTAGAGAATGTTCAGCTGATTCAAAAGCACATGAGAACAGCTCAGAGTAGACAGAAATGATATGCAGATAACCGGAGGAAAGATATTTCTTTTAAGGTAAGTGATCATGTCATTATCAAAGTTTCTCTATGGAAAAGTGTGATGTGTTTTGGTATGAAGGGAAAGATGAGTCCGAGGTTCATAGTACCTTATGAAATTATAAAGAAAGATGGATCAGTTGCATACAGAGTGGATTTACCTCCATGTTTATCCAATGTACACAATGTTTTTCATGTTTCGATGTTGAGAAAGTATATGTTAGATCCATCTCATGTTTGTAGTCCAGAGGTAGTCTAGTTGGAAATGAATCTCTCTTATGAAGAACAACAAGTCCAAATTCTTATCCATAGAGAAAAATTGTTGTGAAATAAGGTAATTCACCAGGTAATGGTTTTTTGAAAAAAACCATGTTGTTAAAGGGGAAACATGGGAATCTGAAAATGAAATGAGGGATAAATACCTCCACTTATTTGATAAGTTAATATAATTGCGAGGACGTAATTTTAAAAAGGATGGAAGGATGTAACATCAAGGGTAAATAAAGAATAAGAAATTTTTCATTTTTATTTATATTTTTGAACTAAATATTAATTTTACTTGTAATGGGGTTCTATGTTCGATAGCAAACCTGATACGCAACAATGGGTTTTTTTTGAAATCTTACGTTCCACACTAATAATATAATATTATTATTCTAAATGGTAGATAACTTCAAGCTATTGTATTGGATGGAATGAACAAAAAAAACAACAATATGATTATTCATGGATTTTAAATGCTTTTACATTTTTCAATTAAAAGTTAGATGCTTAAATTGTGAATGAATGTAATTTTAAGTATAATTTACATTAAAAGGTCAATTTAACGCCTTTTAATCGAAAACCCTCATTAAATATAATTTTAGTCATTTTATATGTTATAATTGACCAAATAAAATCCTTCCATAGAATGTGGACATTAATATTTACATTGTGTAAAATTTAGGAATTCTTTCCAATAAAGTTCATCTTTAATGAATAGTGAAATATATTGAATTTCAATTCAAAATACCGTTTGTATCGAAAATAATTGTATGGAAATATTATCATATTAATTGATTTTTAAAGTGTAATTAGAATATATTTTAACCATTAAATCCAATGTTGGTCATTGGTATTAATTTCACATTGATAGTGGAAATAAACAAGTGCCAATCATTTGATAGTTATTGTTTCGTAAAAACACACTTTGTTTTAACAACTGGAATTAATTTTAAAATTAATTAATAACACTTTTATGTTTTGAATTTATGAAAATAAAAAACATTTTTTATGTTTTTATATCAAATAAATCAAAGGCTGAATTTTTGGTATTTTTTAAAAGAATCAATTTTTGATTAATAGTGAAACCACTTAGTAGTAGTTAAAAATGAATTTTTAATTTAAATAAAACTTTACCACTTTTGAGAATTGAATTTTAAGAATTCGACATAGATGGTTGTTATCAAGAAGTAAAATGTGGTTCAATTAGATGAAAATAATTGTTGGTGAATAGTAACTTTTGACTTTTATTTACTGCGGTTAAAGGTAAATAAGGTAATTCTAGCTTAGAAGAATATTATAATAATTCAAAATTACATTAACACTTGTCCAAACCATATTGGTTGAATCATTTACGACCATGGGAATCTTTGGGTCGATTTTGGGATCTCATTGAGCCATTTGGGAGTGATAATGACAATTTTGATTAATTAACTTAAAGTAAAGGAAAAAATTGCAAAAGCAAATATATTTTAGTAAATTAATTTTTAAATGATGATATAAAAATTATAATTTCAACTATAAATATTCATTGGAAAGCTAAAAATATTTCCTACATCATCGTATTTTTTTTTCTAATTTTTAGACATAAAATAAAATATATTATGTATGTTGTAATAATGATGTAGTATATTCCTCCTTAATAAATGATTTGAATAAATAAGATTTTAATGATTAGAATATTATTAAAAACATGTCCAATTCAAATTGGGTAATTTTATTTTGACCATTATTCATTTGATCATGGACTATAATGAATTTTGGACCATTAGAATCCTAATATCATTATATAATCAAATAATGTTTTCACACATTTCTAATGAGTCCCTCCCCCCACCGTATAAAAAGAAAACACTTCTAACAAATTATTAAAAACTCATAAGCCTTTAGAATCATTAAAATGATACCAAATTAAGATCCCTGCGTCCCTCTCCTCATCCTAGAAGCCATACCTTAGGCATAAGGAACTTCAAGAAGTACTTAGGTTCAATCCAAATGGAGTTACCGAAATCAATGGTACAATTTCTCTTAAATTGTTTTCGTTTATTTTACTTCTCCAACCTCTAAACTCTTTTTATTCCTTTCTTTTGTAACAACACCAGTCTCCTCAGTATACTTGGATGTTGATATGATAAGTATTCGAACTACACTTACACACACCTCCATCTAATGGATGAATATCATAATGTTTCCGTGGATGGAAAACAAACGCCTCACGAATCGATGATTGTTCAAATATCTCTAACCGCCTCTCATGGTGGCCATTATGATAGAAATATATTTATATATTATATATATTATGATTTTGGTTTATTTATGATTCTATATTTTTCTTTTATTCATTCCTTTATGAATATTATATATGATACAATACTTGATTTCTAATACTACTATGTATCATTATATTTTAATTCCATTAAATATAAAATAGAAATGGAAGGAACGTTCATGTGTACGTACTGCTTATCATCTCCATGAATAGTTCAATTCATTTCATACCTCTAAATGTTATGTACTATTATAAATACATGTATATACTTGATATACATGATATCTAAATCATGAATATCATTTTCGATATAATGGACTATTGACCACATGAACAACATGTAATTATAAGATGTCTATTTTTGACTTAAGAACCAAATATTGACAAAACAGACATTATTAACTTAAATGATTAAATAATGTTTATAAAATGGAATTAAGTGATATAAAAGGAATAATAAAGTTGAAAAAGGTTCTTAAGGAAGTAGAAATTATAGTTTTTTATTCAGGATATTAAATAACGAACGGGTCAAGTTGGATAAGAGGTAGGGACTTCGTCTCAATATCCTTTCATTGTGGTGTATTTTGTAATAATACACGACATTATTTTATACTCTATATAAACACCCATGAATTTTCAAGGTGAATATTTTTTTTGATTATTTTTACTAAATGATGCAAAGCAATGTTTATTTTAACATAAGCAGCGGAAATGACCTTTCTGCCGCTGTGAGTATTATTTTATCATTGGATTCCTCAACAAGAGTTAATGTTTTTAAATGAAAATAAATACCATATACTCTTTTACATATTTTTGGTATTGAAAATACTTTTGAAAGTGGATTTTTTATGTCAATATATTTACGTTCTGTATTGTGATTGAAATGTGGAAATGTTTTCATTCATTTATATTTGTTGTATTTGTAATTATTTTATATTGGTACATGGAAATTTGATGGGTGGTTACGTGATAAACCAAATGAAGGCTGGTTCCATGAATACCATCACGTGTGGTTACGTTATAACCTCCAATTCATTGGATATGGATGTTGGCTGTATCGATATTCCCTTTAGGGATATGCGTGGAAGTCAACCATATGGTTATTCCATTTATATATGTTTATGTCCCAAATTACCTTTATATGTTATGTTTTCTTTAAATTGGTTTTATGGTAATCATTTGGTTCCAAAAGGGTATGTAATGATTTTTTTTCATTGAAGATTATTTACTACTTCATAAAGGTGAAAAGTATTACCTATGATAAAGTATTCATGGATTACCTATTATCTTGAAAAACTAATAGTTTTCATTCTTTGTGTATCCTTTACTGAGATTTTTTTTATCATCCCATGTTTTTTACATGTTTTTCAAAGGACATAAAGTGGAACATGGCCAAATATGGGATCATGTAAATGTCATGCTCTCTAAAACATGGAATCAGACATGACTCTTTTTTTCAATTGTTTTTATTTTTTGAAAAAATGGAAACTGAGTAGGCGTGTCTACATTGTATTTTTGAGATGTAATATTTTGAAATGTAATAGTTATGGTCTAACTCTCTTAAAATCGTAACCTGAAAATTTCCTCAATATGATTTATTCATTTCATTAAATATTAGGTAATGTTTTATGGCCAGGTCATCATAATTGGATTCATCAGGATTACTCTTAAAGTAGCCCTATTTCATAGGGATACATTTTTTCATTATAGAAGAGTTCATAGTCATCCAAGGGTAGGCCATGTTACTCATCTTCATGATTCACCATGGATGGATATATGAAAAATATTCCAAAAGATTAAACACATTTTTATATTCTGGAGTCTTGTGTTATTAGTGGAGTTCCTAGACTTTTTGAATGCTCTGTTTGAAATAGGTGATCTATAAAAGGTTTCACAATTGAGAATATTTTAGGAGAGATAGAAAGAACATGGTATTCTAGTTTGGCTCTGATGAGATGATATAGTGTAAGAAGAGTAAAAACATGACATGATGCATGATCAAATAACGAAAACAATTAACAAATAGGTGGTCAACATAAGAGTCATATATGATATGGAAATGGTCATGGTGAGGTTCATTCATTAGTGTTTCCATCACTAGGTGAGCCAAAAATTGTTCTAGGTGTGCTTTTCTTGTTTTCTATTTGGGATCATGATTTTATTGATTTTTCAATAAAACAATGCATTATATCACACGCATTAATCCATTCATACTGATATGAGGTAGAGAAGAATCTACATTCATTATTGCCGAATACACTGGTTGGAGGTCAAGTAAAATTGTAAGATTTTTTAGAGACTATGAGATAGTACTGGGGATGCACCTCACATAAAGAGACTTATTATGGTTTGGGATATAGGCATTTATAATCATCCATAGAATTCTTTTCATGTATTTTTTCAGGATAACATTCTATTATTAATAATGAAGGTTTTTTATGATTTTGATCAATATCCAATACAGTTTTTAAGATAACGAGGCCATAAGATGGTTAGTAGGTGGATTCCATCCTTTCAATACTTGACGGGATTGTTTACGTTGATCCCATCAAAGTTTCATATATCAATGATACTAACGATTGTTGAAGAGTATACTGAATTAATTTCATATGATGATGAAGAGTCACCCCTTTTGATGAGAGATTGGTTTTTGGAACATGATATAATATTCAATGACATCTATCATGCTATATCTATTTAAGATAGAGCATTATGTGTTGTGTGAGATTTGAATCTAATGGATTTGTTAATTGAAACCACATTTTTTAACCAATTATTTCATCTTTATGCTAAATATTTTTCCTCATGAAGATGGATAATTTTAATTTTCTTATTTTTATCAATTGGAATCACTTTAACCATGTGGTAGTGAAAACCCCATTTCATATTCTAGGGATTGGTGATTTATTTAGTCATATGAAGGGAGAATTTTGATTCTCAAAAATTGTTTTCTGGTCAGGGTGTCATCAAATGTGGGTGAAGGATGAGGATGTTACTTTGTATTACATTAGTTTTATCATGAGAATTATGTGTTTATTGTGATTTTATTAAATATAATGAATTATACAAATGTTTTCATTGGGTTGATGAAAAATGTTTCCAGATAGTTCATCTATATAGAAATGGTGGTTTTCATCGATTATAGTCATTGGTACTCAACATCTGAGGAGGACCATGTAAAGGATCTGTGAGCCATTTGGGATGTTCATCATAATGAGATGATATTCAGGATGTTTGAAACTTTTGTGTTATGTTCCTAGGTAGACTATTTAATAGAAATTTTATTTCTCATTAGTGAGAAGATATGGATAATTCGAATAAATAAGTAGTTGTTTCCTAGGAATCCACCATAATAGTGGCTAAGGGAAAATGAGTCATTGTCCTTGGGAATATAACAGGAGGTTTGAGGTTGATATAAACCGTGTAGATATGTTTCTGATGGCCTTAACCAAGATGGATCGGGCATTAATTTGGACTGACTAACATCAGTAAGCTTTTGAGCACCTGATGGAGAAGAATTTTTGCACTATTGTCCTGTATTTTTTAGAAATAGGAGTTCAATATAATTTTTTCTATAATGATTCTTGACATCATTTGATTATTATTATGATGAATCCTATATATTTTGATTCTTATGGGTTTAAAAAGTTATATCACCATGAGAATCACTATTCCACCCCTGATCTTGAGTTTGAAGTACTTATGTTTTCATTGATGTTGTGGTGAAATTACCTTAATAGTGAGTATTTTTTGTTTTTATAACTATTAGTGTAGTATCCCATGTTTTAAAACATGAATAAATTCCGTGAGATTTTGAATTTCATAATTTGGAGGACAAGAAATTAATCATATCTTCCAAATGTATCTATATGAGTTTAAACACAAGATATTTGATTTTATTTTATACAGATGAAGGATAAAGTGGTGTTTAAGTTGGTCCAGTGAGTTTTTGGAATGTTGGGACTGAAAAAAAACAATTTTTGAAGTACATGTGAGGGAACATCGATTTTCTAATACTATGTGGCCCTCTAGTATGAACCATTTGGTCCTATAATTTTTTATGATAGTGCCACATGGATTTATCAAATAGTGTGTACCATATTGTATAGTCATATAGACTTATGAAGGTCATGGGTAGACATGGAAAATTGTTTTCAGCATATTTTCCCAAACTGTTCCATTAATTGTTTAGCCTCTATACTCAAGAAGTAGCACAAACCCTGTTGGCACACGAATTGGGAAACCAAGCAACAAAACCATGGTCCACATTATGGGTTATAAAATTTTAATTTTTTCATTACATTTTATGAATCCTCTCCCCCATCCTTTTTTCTCCAATGCGTTTTGCCTCTCCCCTCCATCCAAGCTCTCCTTTGGCTTCCTCATACACACAGACTGATCTCATTAATTTTGTGATAGAATCATGTTCCTCCTGACTCATTGGATTCATATCTGTGGTATATTTGACACATTAAATTTTATCCTTTATTATCTATCTCTTGTCTATGATATTGTACTGAAATTTAATTTTTTGGCAGTTTTTGAAAAAAATATTTCTTTATGGGATTTCCCACTAACTAGAAAAAACAAATTCATAAAATGTAATTTGCGGGTTATACGTTGTATAAGGTATGTTTTATATACCTTTTTCTATAATTTAAATCATATATATAAATTTTTTACATGTACTACACCTTGTACTAACCTGGTGTCACTAATGATTTATAAAATGGATTATATTTTATTACTTAGATATCCTTATGATGTGTGTTGTCTATTCATGGTGTGGTATGAAGTCAATAACTCAACCTTAATCACCTCTGTTGGGTGGATATATATATAACCCTTTTCTAAAAATCATCTTCCATTGATAGAGCCACCCCAATGGCTGTTCATTCATATAGATATTATGTTTTTATGATCAACTATTTTAAAACCACCACTTTGTGAAGTTCCAAATTAAATGTAAATTTTTTTAATTTCTTATGATAAATTGACTGAATTTATTATTAACTAATATTTTCATCAAAATCCATTATTGAGGTGCACTATCTTCAAATTGGAAATGTTCCAAACATGTTATCCCATGATTTTTATTTTGGCTTGAATGTTTTACCATGGACCACCATATATAGTAATTCAAAATTTATTTTTAATTAAAGATGATTGTGATATACTTATTAATTAATTGATTGAGATGTGATGCAACATAATAGAGAACATGAACAATAGTATTGAAAAATGTAATGGAAATTGGTTTTGTCTTTATTAAGATAACCATTCCTCATTTAATGTTATATTTAACTATCACAGACGTTTATTTATCTAGTTGAAAAAATTAAAATAATTATGAATACAATGAAATATACATGTTTTTTTATTAATGGAATGAATATTATATTCTCATTGTAATAGTTAGCAGCTTAGTACTAAAAATTGGATAAATGAAGTTTGTTAATAGTACAGTATGAAAACCGGAATATGTGTTATTAATACAGTTGTAAGAGAGATATTGGTTCCTTAAAGGATACATTTTTGGGACTGATGGATGGATTATTATAATAGAAAATGAGTGAGACGTGGTCCTCCAAATGTTGATACCATATATGAGGTCAGAGGTAGTCATTTAACGTTAGGTTGAGAATGATATATGTGAAGCCATTCATAGATCATATTGGATGGAATTTGACAATAATAGGCATCATGGTGTTATATATGCAATACATGTGATCCTTGTTAAAGTTTTCCATAGATTGGATAAGGTTAATCATGAGTTAATTTTGGACTTTACACATTTATCAAAGGCTATATATGAATATTTATTATCCAATAGATGTGTATTTGATGTCAAATCACATACTTGTGTTTGGTTAATCTCATCATTCTTATGTTAAGTCATATTACTATGAGTATTTCAATGAATAATTTTTTTAGGTTTCATATGGTTCAAAACATTTAGTTTGTGATTGAGGAAGTATTGTCGAGCAAGGTGACCTTGAGGAACCAGATACAAACTTATTTATTTATTTATTTTTATTTACTACATTACATTTCTTATATATTCACACTATAAATTTTATACACATGAAATAGATTATTCATTAAACACAGTGGATTGTATCCTACAATATATATCTCATACCATATTTGGGACATCATTACACTTAGGTAGTGAAGCAGATCTTAATGTGCATTTGTCCTTTCGATTTATTATGTATTTTAATGATTGAACAAATCTGTTAGTAGTATATGGCCGGGATGTACATTGGGGACTAGTGGATACTTCCCATAAAAGTGTTTGAATAGTTTTATTAATTTTGTTTTTTATTTTATGTGTGCTTCCAAGTATATTTTAATTAAATATATTTATTGTATCATCACATGGAAATAAATTTGTTTGAATTTTTTGGTATGGCCCATTTTATTTTACTTTTTATTATTATTCCTCCACTACTCAGAAATTCATTTTTACTAGTCCCAATATTTCATGGTTATTATCAATTGATCATATCATTGTGAAAATTTGATATCATGTGTACAGTCTCCCAACTATACCATTATTAGACCCTCATTTTTAACCATCAGACTCATGCGTATGGGGTTGGACACTTGAGCACATGTGGAGATCAGGTTGGAAACCATGTATGTTGTTAGTCAGGTCAGAACGTTTCAATGTGGTATCCATGCCAGATTTATCCTTTGAATTTTCTTATTGGGATTGTATAACAAATACATTGAAATTTGAACACTAGGAAAATATCATTTTCTTGGATTTATTAACCCACATATTTGGAAAAGTCAATGTGGCCTGAGATTATGTTTTTTGGGGTTGTTCAATTTTTCCAGTCGTTATGTTTTCATGTTGAATGATTGAAGTTAATTCCACTAGATAATTATTAATCAAAATTTTCAAATTCCTCATAATCCAGTGTTAAAAAAACTAGGATTACATATATTATCATAGGCACATAGCAATTCATATATTGTGCATATATCATGCCATGTAGATTGGACTTCTAGGTTTTTTTAGTTTATTTACATCTAATGAGTGTTTATTATCACACATATTCATACAATTTCAGATATTTTAATAACATTTTTGTATTATATACTCTACAAAATTTCAATAACATTTTTATTTTTATATCCTGATATATTATATTTATTGTTTTCATTCTTTTATAGCAGGATTTGATATACTTATTTTGTAATGTTTCACATGTTTATACGGGTTCCATGATTTTTTATCTCCCTATTTATATTGTATTTTTTCATGTTATTTTTCATGATTTCCTTATTATTCCAAAAAAATTACATTTATTAACAACATTCGATCACATTCCTTGATATAATGATGAAGTAAGGATAGGTAAAATAATATTTCATCATCAATCTATGTTGTGATTTCATTCATTGATTGATGGTGAAATTATATTTTACAAACCCATCGGGACATGTTTCTGTCATGAAAATTTATTTGCATGGGATGAAGCATATTATTTGAGATCCAAAGTTATCCAATTAGAAATTTATAAAGAAATTAGGAACATTATAAATTGGAAAATAGTATCTTTCATAGTCACAAAATTATAAATGTTATTTATTTACATAAATATATTTGTAAAAATATTAAGCTATTAAATTTAGAAATAAAAAAAAAAAAATTTTTATTATATAATTGGAAATTTCCTTAAATTTATATTTTGTATAAGTATTTTACATGTAGAGATGTAGTGACCCATATAACTGAACCATCCCTTAAGAGCACTACTTATATTGAAACAAAAAAAATTTAAATATTTTTAATTTTGTTATACAAAAAATTTTAATTTTAATTTTTAATAAAGGCTCATAATGTTATTAAATGCTTTTGATGAGCCATTCAAATACATTCATAAAATCACAACTAGGAACATGGATGATTTTTCAGGCATTTTTTTTATGATTGAGACCCATTATATTTATTTTAAAAAGCATAATGTTTAAAAAAACCTGGAGTTAATTTTAATGAACTATATGGGTCATGAAAGACCCCATAAGGTCAAACATCCAATTTTATACATAGTATATAACCCAATGAGTTTATGTTTCTGATATACGGTGGTGATCATTTAATATCACCACAATTATATATATGGTTTACACAGATAGATATGAAGATATATTACTATACCAAACCCCACATTAATTAATTAAATACATACTTATTTCATTTGAATTTTACTTATATGGGTTTCTTGTAATTTGATATTACAATTGTATCCTAATGAATTTTTCAAAAAAATATTTCTAATAAATTTTTAAATTGATAAAATTGTCAAAATTTCTATAGAAATTATGTTAAAAATTAATGTTTATGAAACATGTGTCTTAATTTTTATGGGACATAAATAAAATAAATAATTATTTCTACAATATAAAATACATTTTCCCATAAGGCCTTAGCTAAATACTTTTCCATA
Source organism: Viscum album (assembly GCA_963277665.1). Classification (NCBI taxonomy): domain Eukaryota; kingdom Viridiplantae; phylum Streptophyta; class Magnoliopsida; order Santalales; family Viscaceae; genus Viscum; species Viscum album. The sequence goes on from OY728132.1 coordinate 1,832,987,029, forward strand.
TGATTTATCATTTAGGTGTGTATTTGTTTTTCATTAAAGGTAAACCTTTCAATGTTTAATTAGACAGTGAAAAAAAAATGATTTTACATAAATTGGAAACATAATTGTCATCCATAGCTTGGACCCACACATAATGGTAGTTTTAATTTTCTCGGTTTTTTATTTGAGGTTAAAAACTGTGTATTACCTATAGGCCCCTTCATTTTATATGTTGAATCTAAAAAATAGGAACTTACTCATATTGACCATATAAGTCAGGATCACTTAATAGGATCGATACATTTTGCTTTTGTAGGGGCTACCCCATTGTAGTTAGAGACTCCATACCATTTTACCATTCATAAATATTATGGATCTCCTCAAATATGTGGAATGGTTTGGGTTCCATCGTTCTATGTTGGGTATTTAGTTTCCAAAATTGAACCCGATTATTATGGGTGGATGTGTGGTGTTTAGACCCTTTATAAGGACATGTACATTATATAATTTAATGTTTCAGTTGATTAGGCATTCCTCATGGATGGTCAGTCAATTAGTATATCATGTGACGAAAATTTTCATTCTCTTCAATGACAGGCATCCTAGTACATCTTCATCCATCATTTAAAGTAGTGTGGTATAGTATTCCAATGGTTTATTCTCCTTTTTAGTAAAGTGATACATGAATACAAAAGGTGGTAATCCTATGGATAATTTCATGGATGTTTTATTTTACTATAAAACATTTGGTTAGATGGAATTATGTACATGGTACACATCTGGTTTATAATTTTTGTTGTGAATTGTTTGATTCTGCCGGTGATCTCTAAATCCCCAAGTATTTCTTCTTTGAGTAAGGGTTAAATTTAACGTTGAGTGAGATGGGTATTAATGGAAATTAATATCACACCAATACTTAGTGTGGTGTCATAAAAATTGATATTATTTTCATAATTTGGTTTGTTGTTTTGATTTTTAAAAAAATTTCATGACAAGTGGAAGTGTGACTCAGAGGATCATCATGTGTAAACATATAATTAATATGTTCAACCAAATTGTTATGTGATATTAATTTCTATTTTTGGGTTATTTCTTGGTAACTGAATGTTCATCACATCCATGACACAAATTTAGTTTTCAATAGATCATAAATACTGGGAAAAGTCCTCATGATCATCAATTCTGATGTTATGGTTTTTCCTAAGAAGGTGGATGACTCATCGGTCTTGGAATTCTATATTAATCTAATAATAAGGATCACCTCAAAAAAACAATGAATGGTTCACTATGAATGGAAGAATGGAAGACACAATTATACATGGATGTATATCACTAGCATTTCATTTGAATAAACAGGTTTCCCTTGGTAATAAATGCACAATTGTCATTTTTTGGTGGGTTTTTCAAAGGACAATCCATAATTTTCAAGATAAATTCGATCCTTGGTGGTTCACATGATCTTCTTTTAAAACTATGTGTATTTTTGGAAGGAAACCATAATAAGAATCTTTTACATGGTGTGGATGATATGTAAAGAGTCATCCTAGTATCTTGTATGTCCCATATATCATACTCTTTCATTGGGTGATCATGTACTCTATACATACAACATTTTGATATCATGAGACACATTGGCCTTATAGTGAAGAAATATATATATGTTATTTGGATTGATAAATTGGATCCTTCAATTTTTCATAGTATAATCTTGTTTATTTTCAAGGAACAACTATTCTTGAGTGATAGATGGCTTCTTAAGATGGATCACATTGGACATGATCAAAGAAACAATATATTTCATTTCACTTGTTACCTAGGATAATGATGTTATGGGATCTTTAAATGTCCTTGATGATAGGACATTAGGACTTGTATCCACGTCCCAATTGTGAACAGAACAACATGTAATGAATCAGACAAAAATCATTGGTTCTTAGTACATGGTTCCATGTTTAACCAATAGTCCCATTGAGTTTGTACAACATTTATTAAGAATATTGATCCATTTGTTTTGGATCGTGGTTATATCCATGTTCATTCCAATGCATGAAATATTTAAGGGATGTTTTTGGATGATACTTCACTTGAATCTAGTTATGGGAATTAGTGAGCACAATCTAGAGAAATATAAAGGATCATTCTCCTAAGAGAAGTAGGCCTAGTTCTTATAATTCCTTATCGTATAAATTTGGGTGTTTTTTAGGGAGTTCAACCAAGGGTTGTTCGACTTGATAGCCCATTATCTTGTAGTATTTGGTCAGTGAAGAACTAATTTTTTTCATGTAATATTATTTAGTTGAGTATTCATTTGTTCAATTAGTATTCTCATTACAAGAAGGTGCGAGCATTCATTCGGGATAAAAACCATTCCAATTATATCATTGGAATTCTTTGGGAATGCCTAAAATGAAAATTCGTATGGCAGATATATCATTATTTTGAATTTTCCATTAATTGTTACAAAAATAGAGGGAATACATAGAGTATGGATTCAGGAAGATATCATAAGGTGATCATCTCTTGAGTTGGAAGGGATTATGTGATCCCTCTCTCAATGATCATGTTATAAAACCAGAATTTTCCCATGTTTCAAAGGATTGTATTTCATATGCTAGATAGTTTCACTATTGTTTTTTGGGAATTAATATACAAAACAAAAATCTATTTGGGACGCTTAATGAAAAAAGTATGTATAGTATTCCCTTATTTCATTCCTAAAGAATTAAAGTGAATGAGACGTTTTATATAGGGGAGGATGTATCTACCAATGTTTTTTATAAAATAAAATTCATTGGGATTTTTATTTTTATCATTTGGTGAACATGAAATTATATAAACCAATCTGATGAATGAAATTATATTATTTAGAACACCCACACATGTGTTTTTAGTATTGGTTTATGGACCTAAATGTGTGGAGGATTCATTATTTTTATAATTCAAGGGCACTAAGACACTAAAACATATGTTTTGATACTTGTAAGGGAATATAGTGTATTTGAAATTGTGTTACCCTCCTATAGTAAATATGAGTCCTACACAGGGTGAATGATGGTGTCACAAGGTTTTTGTGTGCACCAGGATTATTGACTATGTAAACATATAATGTAATTAGAAATAGGAGAAACACAATGTTTTTTTATCATTTCCCAATCTATGCATATGAATTGTGCATCTTCTCTCTTCATGAAACATCACATGCATGGTTGGAATAATGTTTATCCATCTATTAGGCCAAACCATGTGACTCAATAAATCGTTTTATATTATACTTATAAATTTTTTTTCATTAAACCTTCATCTCCTCGTATTCCCTCACATGTGTATGGCCTCTCCCATCCACTCAATCTCAACGTTGGCATCCACGTTATCATATATATATATATATCCACTATTTGTTATTAAAATCGGTCTATTATAGTCTCATTGGATGTCTATAATTAAGAGATTTTATCATTTATCTTCTTTATTCGTTTATATCACTCTTGTATTAGTTAATGTGGTATGAGATAATTATCCAAATTTATTGGGAAAAAGTTTGTTTCATCAATATGTCTCAAACCGTACCAAATCAAGCCTAAAAATTAAATGTGTTTGTCATATATAATATAAGTTATGTCATCTATAGATTTTAAATTATTTTTATACATCTATGTAATAAGTATCCATGTGGTACGTGTTTAAAACATCTATTATGATTAAAATTTATATGATTAATTAAATTAAAAAATATAGTCCACTTTATGATGTATATAGAACCTCCTTATTGTGGTTGGAGTTGAGAAACTCAACATGAACCACCCATTTTTCCTGGTATCAGTTAGCATATATTTCTAAATATAACCATCCTCTGATATAGACACCGCACTGGGTGGGCATTCATATAAATAACAAATTTTGATTTCATCCACTCTAAAACCACCTCGATGTGATGTTCTATTTTCCTGATGATAAATATGAATTTATTAAGTTTAATTGAAGGATTTTTTTTAATTATGTTTTCACATAATACCCCTTTAATTTGTGTTCTATATTTAGATTTTAAATTACAAATATTTGTTATTTTATTATTTCTATGTTTGTATGAGAGTTTTCTGATGGATCTTTTTTATTAGTAATTCATTATGTATTTTTAATTATGATTGAATGCTATTGGCTTAATACAAAATACTTTGTGATTTGATGTGAATTGATCAATCAAATGGATTTATTATTATAAAATGGATTGGAAAATTTGCTTTTCCATCATAGGGTTCTTGTTATCCATGTTATTGAATATTTTACTATCATTAACATATAATTATCTAATAGAATAGATTACATGAATTGTGAATGTCACTATTGATACTCATGTTTCCATACACGGAATTCCAAGGATGAGATAATAATTATTTTAAAATTCTCTCAGGTAGATTGTGTATTTTGTGGGGGAGATATTGGTTCACTAGGAAAGGATAACAACACATTATTTATAACTTTTCATTAGTTATAATGGGTCCTTATTATCGAATCTTTGGATATGCTCAATGTCAAGATGGTTATTCCATAACACGATTCAGGATTTGCCTACTACGTGTTGGTACCATGTATAGGATCATAGGTTTTCATCTCACATTAGATATGGAATGATATTTGTGAGGACATTCATGGGTCATATTGGACATGATCTAACAATGGAGGTAATTTTTAGCCCTCTTGATGTGAAACCTGGGTTCCCTATCAGTGTTCCCCATCGATAAGCCCAAGATGAAGTTTGTTAAATTTTTATAGTTACATTTATAGAATTGGATTATGATTTATATTTTAATCCTAGAATCATGTCCTCTATGACAAGTCATGCACATCAGTTCGGTCAATCTAACGATAGATAATATAGGTTGTTTTTATCACATCCCCCATTAATCATTTGTATTTTTTCCTTTTAATCATACATTATTGTCATAGTGTGATGCATGTACGGTCGGTCCAGGTGGATTTATGGAACATAAGCCCATCATGGTTACATTATAATTAAAAAATTGTGAATTTATTTCAATATGCATAGAGACATCTTTTTTACATATAAAAAAAATGTATTATTCATTTTACGCAGATTTTGGTTTCCAAATGATAATACATTCCCACAAGGTTGTGTCTCAATTTCACTGGTTTTCCCAAGTTGATATTCAAAATCACTGGTCTTTTGGATTTATCATGTGTTTCAATTCTTGAATGTGGGATTTAATATCACATGATCAGAATAGTACTTAGGATGGATGTGGAGACATCCAACATGCATTTTTTATATGTTTTTCATGATTCTGTTTTGTATTGTATGTAAAATTCCTTGTAAATATTTCTTTTATAAAAGTATCATATCATCATCTGGACATGCATGTATCATTGTGTTTTGCATTGAAAATTTTACTCAGTTTATAATTATTTTTATTTATCTTATATATCATTTATTATTACTTCATATTATTTTGTCTATTGATTTACACTAGATCATAAAATTCGAATATTCTGATCATGATTGTATAGTATCCCGAAAATAAAATTATGAGTCCTACTCAACTATTCAGTTTCCAATGTAATATGGGGATTCATGATTGTAGAAATATGCTTACTGGTCTAGATACCGATTATGTTTTCATTCAGGCTGGAATGTAAAAGAAATATATTGATGTATTTGCTCCCTTAATGTGTATTTAAATAGGGTTAGCGTAGATGGAAGGATGTATGAAATTATTATGACATTTTGATTTCATATACACTGTAAAATGGAATTGAGGTAGCTAATTTACAGATCATAAAATCCCATAGTGACTACATGCATGAATATTGATATTGGTAGAGGTTGATGGAGTAACTCAATTTAATGAATCTGTATATCAGTATGATTGGAGGAAGAAGTTTTAATTTCCAAATAACCATGTAATCATTATTGTTTAATGCAGTTGGAAGAGTCCAATGTATCATATTTTGAGTTAGAAAATTTGAGTGACTAATATTATCATTTGTTTATTCTCCGTATGGTTAGTTTGAGAATTAACATGACTATGTGCTATTTTTGTAATTATTTTTTTTTTCTATTCAATAATGAATAAAATGTTTCTCTTTGAGTTCCATAGTATAAATTTGGATGTAAATAATTGCATAAAATTTTTTTAGAGATATTTTAGAGGTTATTTTTTAAGTCCTTGGATGATTTCTATATTTGTAATGTTTTTTTCTTCATGGATGGTCTTTTAGAAGGTGAACGTAAAGAATTTTGTTTCTAATGTTTTAGTCAATCTATTAAATGTTCACCAGTGGATGTGTAAGGACACATCTATGTAAATTTTTATGTTTAACATGATTTATGGGGGAATTAGAATATATAAAGGTCATATTGGTTTGTTTTTTGAAATCATACCACATTATAGGGATACATGAGTCTTTTTAAATGGTGGACTTATAATGGTAGAATCGAAAGGAGGTTATATGTCTTCATGGATTCCATTTAATGATCATATATAATAATGATACATGTTTTAACCTTGGGGTGTGTAAAATTATTCAAAAAAAATTTGGTTCTTAATTATTATTTATAACATTTCTTCAACCATAGAATGGGGGTTAGATAAAGCTAACTGTATAGACTCTTGAAACGATATTGCAATCTTTTGTGCTGGATTTTGGTTATATGTGGATGATGAACATACCCATAGTTTTGTTTAATTCAATAATAGTTAACACTTTACCATTGGTATGATTCCAATTTATGTTGTGGGTGACTAGCCATTACCATTACCATTGTTAGTGAATATGGTAACAGAGGCATCAATTATCAAGCTGAAAATGGTATAGAATATGAAAAATTTTATTTAGTTAAATCATTGGCATATAAATGAAATGTAGGATTGTCCAAAAATCATATAATGTTCATAGGACTAGTAATAGGTAATTATATAATAGATGCCATGTGTTATTTAAGGTAAATCATAGTCATGTGTAGGTATGTTTTGTCATAGGAATAATAATTCTCCCATTTTTTTGTGCAATTGGAGATGTTCACTCATTATAGATACATGGTGTATCAGAAGGGACTTCCACTTGAGATGATCATGATACACAACATTTTACACATGACACATCTTAATCATTAACTTCATTATGACTCTAATTTATAAAATTTTGGATAGATTGGTGTTGATAATGATTCAACCATCAAGTAAAATCATGTGGAGATCCATGAAGGCCTATAGGATTTCATGCATGATCATTTTATTCAATGGGATTGTGTATTATTTTGAAATATTCGTTTGGAAGAGATTTCCTGTGAATGTGATCCATAGATACAAACTCATTACCCGAAATATTTTGATATTTTTGTATTATATTTTATCATTTTTACCATATGGTCGTTGGCCATTATGGTTTATGTGATGGATCTATATTATTTCATGTTGTTTCTATACTCTTTTTTGAGTGTTATCTCTTTGAGGAGAGTGTTTAGTAGGATGTTTTGGTTGTTTCATTGGTTTTGGTTTTTTTCTAATGAGGTGGTTGATATATTAATATGGTGAGATAATTATTGGTGTCTGAAGGGGTGGATGAAAGAATTAATACTTTTTGTATCTCTTCATATGGGTTTTCAATCTCGAGAAAAAAGATTTTTTGTTATGAAATTAATGTAATGACGAAGATAAATTTAGTATCACTAATTTATTTTAAATAAATCGTGTGGTGATTAGAGGGGGAAATGATTAAATAATGAGGGGGTTTAATTGCTTAAAATTTTTTATAGGTAAAATTCACGGAATATAAAAATATTACACTAGGATTTATTATTTAATGTCTTACAATATATGGTTCATAGGGTCCATAATGTCATGTAATAATTATGGAATAAAAGTATTCAAGACTTTTTTTTTGTTTTGGGAGAGATATATAACCCGATGATTAAATGATGTGTAAGAATTAATAGAGATAAATCCCATCCATTACATTTTCGATCATTCAAGAACCAAGTTAATTTTTAAATCATTTTATTGTGATTTATTCTTTTTTTTCTTCTCATTATTCTCTAATTTTGTATTTCCATGTTATAAAATTTAATATTCAATGATTTTGTTTGGGATTAGTGGTTGTTTTTTGGTCAAGTTGGTTTGAGGGTTCCTTTGATGGATGTATCTTCTCACATGAGTGTTGATTTGGATCTATAATGTTGGATTGTTCTTGTGATATAAATGTTGATTGTTTTGAGTTATCATATTATTTTATTATATTTACTTATATACATGAATATTAAAATTTCTCATGGTTTCTACCTTTTTATGGAAATTGAATTAAAATAGAAATATTGAACTACAATAATGAAATTCATAACAGTCTAATGTTTTTTTTGTTTCTTCTTATTACCATGGTAAAATTTTTCCTCATGTTTTTCTATGTAGTATAATATCAATTGTAGGATTTGATAGCATGTGCTATGTCTATTGTAGAATGTTTATATTATTAATTAACATACAACTTTAATAAATTGAAAAATAAAATTCTTATGAATAATTAACGAATAACCTTGTTTGTAATATAGTGGTCAATGTAATATGTATTGATCAAATTGGTGAAAATTTAATGTTTAATTTGAAATTATGTTCCACATCGTTAATTGAATTTATATAAAACCCAAAGCCTGTTGATTCTATTTCTGAATAATATTATCTATTATAATTTATAATGGTATTTATATAGGTTTTTCGAAGAATATGTATATGAACCCACCATTAAATTTATTAATATAACATCATTTAAAACATAAAAAATATAATATCATTTTACAACTAAGATCCAAAGGATTAGTGTCTTGGAAAACATGAATCATACATAGCTTTTACACATAAAACATTTACATTATTTTAATTCCTTCTTCACTAGCTTCTTATTGGCCCTTCAAAACTACTTAGTACACATAATCACCTTATTATATAAATAAAAAAATGGTGAGATATAATTGTATTAAGAGTATAGATATGAAAAATATATAAATATGTTAGCACAATTATAAATATTCATTGTATAATAGACATGAGTTGAAGCATTAATAAAAGATATGAAATGTGGCTATGAAAAAATAGAATCATCATGTTTTTGTTGTCAACTACCACACATAGTATTGAAAAAAATAGCATCATCTTCAAATATCATTTCAAATAAACTCACAATTATCATAACTGTAGTCAATACATTTGAGTGCTATATAATTATGGGCACACCAGTCACATTTAAACATTCATATTGCACTATATAATACCATGTGCACCAGTCACATAATAATATTTTAATAATCATGCATGAAACATGGAATATATTTGAACATAAATAACCCAGGTATAATAATTGGTTTCATATAAAGAAATTAATAAACAATAGGTTACCAAAATATTGATGGATTAAAATACTTGATACTAGAACCACCAACCCTGAGTGGGATGTAAAAGGTATGTTTTTGGAAGAAGAAATTTTTTGGAAAATATTGGGGTTAACATAAAATCCAATGAAAATCATGTATATCCCATAAAATATAATATAATAATGAATTAATTATGTTGTAAAGATTAATAATACCAAAACATGGAGCAAAATATGGGGAACTTGTAGAAATAATCTTGGGATGAATAATTTTCTCTTACATTATATCCAAACACTTTATTCACATTAATGTCTTATATAATGAAATTATATTAATTAAATAGAAATTCCAGAACCTTTAATAAATGAATAATAATCCTTATGATTTAATTAAGTACTTTTATAGGCCATTGGATGAGTTATAGAGTATAAATCCATTGTTCGGGAGTGTAAATTTACGTACCTTTTATGAACGTTTCACTTGTATTTACGAATGGATGCTCATTTGAAATGTAGATTAATATCCATATTACTTAATATAAAATATTAATGAAATTGTAGGGATATAAATTTTTTTTATAATGAATTTGGTAATGTACAATTAGGATGGTTCATTAGATATAATTTACTTATATACATTTTTTGTTAATTTGGGTGGTTTTTAGATCATTGCAAACTATTTTAATTTTTTCAATTAGTGTCATGTAAATAAGATAGTTACATATAACAATATGCGATAAAACATACACATTAAAATCCATTTTATGTTATTTTATGATTTTATTTACATCTATCAAGTCTTTGATGGAAAAAGGGAGTGCATCGCCCATAATGTAGGTAAATTAACACATCACTGACAATAATTTCATTTCTAATCACAATGATAGGGAGGGATGAGTATAATGAATAAACATCCATTTAAAGGATATTATACCAGTATATCAATAGTACTTATGTTATCATGATTTTTTGATAATTATTGTTGATGATATGAGAATAAAAAAAATAAATTTTTAATGGAAATTGAATGAAATAGGAGAGAGGAATTACCTCTCCAATCCTACAATTTAGATCCTCCTTAAGAATCCTAAGCATGGAATTTTTATGAGACCATGATCTCTTGGTCGTGGGAGAGGCTCTATGGAAAATATTTTGATAAAATTTTGGAATGTATTGAAGATTGAGTGGTTGGAAGTAATGATAGTGTCATATGTGGTTTGTATAGTGGGTGAGAGAGGGGTTTCTTGAATATTTTAATCATTAGTTTTTTAATTTCCACCCAGATATGAAATTGTAATGATTCCATGACCAAAAATAGTAAATAGTTCATTTGATTTATATATTTGGGTGCATATATCATTCATCATGTTAGGAATAGTTTATTTAAATTACAATTTATTTATATAGTAAATTAATATATTTTTCTATTCAACAAAAATTATTGTATCTCAGAAAAATCACAAAAATTCACCCTTACCATTTTCCAAAGTGTAAAATAAAAATATTACATTTATTTTATGAAAATATTTTTCTAAATATAATCAATATAATTTAAATTATATTCATAATTTAATAGAAAATTATATATTATAAAATTAAAATATATATTATAAGACTTTCAAAAAATACATAAGGTGTTATAAAATTACATTAAAACATGATGATATATTTTTTTTATAAATACGTTTTATGATTTTAAATTTTCATTAAAATTAATTAATTAATTATAATTATTTATTTATGACTTCAAAAATTACTAATACTTTTACTATGGTAATATTATAAATTATAATATGCCTAAATTTTATTTAATCATTCATGGGAGATGTTAATATTATTTTGGATGACTTAATATTCATAACGGTCATATTACTATTCATAAGGGTAGTTTACTATTTTTGAGGGTAGGTTACAGTTCCCCAAAAATGATGTTTGTTCTATAAGACTCAAAAAACACCCTAAAGACAACATTCTATGTTAGATTTATTAAATTCAAAACATATAAGTGGAAAATTTATGTTTAATGACAATATAGTATTTAATATCATGATATATCACTGTTTTTATAATTTTATTATACATTAAGTCAAAAAAACAATAGGGATATTCCAATGATAAAACATTGGGTCATTACATTCTACCCTCCTTGTAATATTTATCCCATGAATTTTTTTTTACTCAAACTATTTTGGGTACCCCTCCTTTAGATCCTCCAATGATTCCCATGTTGATTCTTAAAATATATACTTCCTCCACAACACATTGAAATGATGGGTTTTCTTGTAGAGTATGACCATAAAACTCTTATCCAGAATCATTACTGGTGCTAATCATAAAAGAGATCATCTTATAATTGTACCACCTCTTTGTTCAGTATACATCAGTGATTTGTTATGTACATCCATAGGTGTGGTATGTGAAACACATCATGAACATTATCCATATTCAATGGATGTGAAAGACGATAGGCCATAGCTCCAATGCGTTCAAGGATCTTAAAGGGGCCAACGTACCTTGTTATTTTCGTCCATTTCTATCCAAACTACATGAATATCATCCATGGTGATAATCAAAGGAATAATTTATCCTCAACATTATACACCAAGTCCCTTAAATAGTTGTCAACATATCTTTTTTGTCGAATCTGAGAAAATTTGGTATGTTTTTGGATGACATAATACTTCTCTAACATCTATTTCATAGTATAAGGGCCCAGTTACTTTCATTCTCTAACCTCATCTAAAAAGGTTATAGTTATGCATTGCGTTCCATATATTTCATCATATGGAGACATCTAAATATTCTAATCGAATCTATTATTGTATGAGAACTCAACTAATGGGACATCTGGTCACATCCACCTATGAATTTTAAATAGTAGGCTCATAGAATATCATCAAGATTATGAATAAGTAGTTTTGATTTGTAATCAGTTTGGAGGTGATTGGGTATGCTGAAATATAATCATTACTCAAATATTGTTGAAGACTACCCTATAATTTAGATTTGAACCTTGGATCACAGTCAGTGAAAATCGATAGTGGAACACCATATAGTCTCACCACTTCCGTCATATATGGCCTTTCATGTTTTTGTAGTGAAATATTTTCCTTAATAGTAATAAAATATAACGTATTGGTTAGTCGTTCAACATCAACCCTTATCGTATTATTTCCCTTAGTCGTATTTGGGAGACCTACGACAATGCCCATAGTGACATTATCCCATTTCCAGATGGGCATAGGGAATGGTGGAATCATCCCTTTAGAAGTTTATCTATCTTCATTGACATACAGACATACCCTACACCTTGAGATATATTCCTCAATCTTATTGCTCATGATATCCCATTGGAAGTTCTTTTCGAAATCACTATACCACATGGTGCTACCAGGATGGATATAGAATATTGATCTATGAACATTTTACAATAGCTTATTCTTTATACTAGGTGAGTAAGGAATATAATGTTGTCTTCCAAACTTAATCACACATTCATCATTGATATGAAGCTCTTGTAACTTCTCTTCCTTTACTACATTAACCTTTTATTGTAACTCCATATTATATTTTTGTGCCTCTTTATTCTTCTTGAGGATTGATGGTTTCATAATAATTTGGACAAGGTAGTTTGTATCCATTGCCCTTATAATTTCCAAATCTATCCTTTCCATGTCCAGAAATAAAGGGTCTTTCTCTATTTGTAACATGGATAGATTAGTAGGTTCTTTTCTGCTTAGAGCATCAACTACCATGTTCACCTTTCTGGAACGGTAGTGAATAGGGAAATCATATTCCTAGATTATCTCAAACAATATCCTTTGATGAATTTGGATCTACTTTTGTGTGAATGCATTCATTAGGCATTTTTAGTCGGTATATAAGTAACACTTCTCACCGTAATGCTAATTTCACTATATTTTCAGAGATGAAATCACAACTGCAAACTCTAGATTATTTGTCGGGTAGTTATGCTCTGGGATCTTCATCTCATGTTAGGATTAGGATATAAACTTATTATTTTTCATGGATACTAAACCCAAAAATATCATTGAAGCGTCATGATATATCACAAATCATTCTTCACTTTTCGGTAATGTGAGTACAAGTGCAGTGACTAGACTTAGCTTTGGCTCCATTAATATTCCCTCATATTCTTTTATCCAAACATAAATTACCCCTTTCCTTGTTAAAATGGTTACCAAGATGGAAAATCATGAGAAAATTTTCAAACATTGTTGATAATATCCAGCTAATCCTAGAAAAATATGAATTTATTTTCCACTAGAGGTTTAGGGCCATTCGACAATCGCCTCTTTTGGAAGATTCCACAGAATTTTTTTCACTTTTTATCACTTGTTCAAACAATGTAAGTTGCTTCATCCAAAAGCCTCCCATGTTGAACTTGTCATATAACATATCATTTATTAATCATTGCAATACAAGTTTTATATTTTATTCTTTTTCCTATATTCTCTTGGAGTAGATGGAAATATCATCGGTAAACACTACAACAAATTTTTTATGATAATGTCTAATGATTATATTATACCAATCCATGAAGATTTCAGGGGAATTAGTAAGTCTGAATGACATCACTGAAAACATATAGTTTCCATTCATTTAACGGATGAAAATCTTCTAAATATATTTATTCTTTACCTTAGGATGATGATATGTCTAATGATGATCCACTGTTAGGAATTATTGAGATCATATAAACTGATCAAACAAGTAATTTATCCATTTAATATGATACTATTTCGTAATTTTGATCATGTGGAGTTCTAGACAATCAATACAGAACTGCGTTGTTCCATCCTTCATGTTCATAATATGCACTGGCACACCCCATGGTGATGAACTAGGGCACATTAACCAATTTTCCAAATGCTCTTGCAGCTGCTTCTTTTACTATTCTATTTTATTAGGATCCATCATATAGTGACACATTGATATAATAATAGAATTGGGTAAGAGTTATATGGAGAACTCTACCTCACAATCTAGGTGATGTCTAGGTAACACTTCAGGAAATACATCACATTATTCCCTCATGATGGGAATTTCTTCTAGGTCGATTATTTCCTTTGACTCAACCATATGTTTGGGGTATTCTTTTTCACAAGAAATCAACACCCACACCGTTGAATAATTTTTCAATGGATATTTATGGCCAAAATTTTATATGTAGTTAGGAATGTGATGGTTTGGAATACGAAATGATATATCCTTTTCCTGATAGTTAATACGCTCTCTATATAATTAGAACAAATACATTCCCATAATTGTGTTGAATTACACCAAGGGATTTATTTCTAGATTTTATTGATGAATCCTCCAACATACTCCAATAATAGAAGAGTCAAACACTTATGGTGCAATGTTTTCACAACTAGGTTTTTTTAAATATATCTACTTAATGTTTTCATGAAATCAATTCAATATTTCTATAAAACAAGAAAGATATAAAGGATTGTATATAAATATAATGATATAAGGCATTTTTCATTCATGAGTGAATGAGAAGTGTACCATGTATGATTTATTTTTAATGCTCAAAATATATAGCAGTGATGGTGTAAGCCTTCCCATGTTCCTTTGGATATGGTGGCTGCTGATGCTGATTTCCCTCAAAGGCTCGAGGTTATGTGCACTAGATTGGATAGTTCCCTTGCCCCATGATTATTGAAGCATTGGACTATGGGAGGTTCTCTCCATTAATCCACAATATCTTGTTACCTTCTCATATAATTTCAACATTCATGATATTGATTGTATGCTCTACCACAATGTAATCATTTCCCCAACTCATTGATGAAATTCCCAAGATTCATCATCCAACATTTTTTACATGTTGGTGGATTTGTTTTTGCATCCATATTTATAGTCATATCTTACATCTTTAACCACCATATTTTATATCTATATCCATAACCATGCGATCATTCTCCAAAATCCATCTCACATTTTAGAGATCATTGAAAAACTTCTTCATAACTCCCAATTTCCTGAATTGAAAGAGCCTTTTGAGGGTATGGTTTTAATCCACTAACGAATCTATCAGTTTGTATGTCATTATTGATAACAAGTCCCTAAACCTACCTTGAATTACATGAGAATGTCACCTTGTTTGTTGTGACATAATCTCTTTCCTCTTTACAGAGCTCTTGGAATTATATCTCCATCTTCCTATAAATATTTCCTTGGGAAAACTATAAACATGATCCTAAAGTCTTCTCATTTCATCTCTTCAATTTCTCCCAATTGATTGGTGTTCAAAATAAAATCCCAAAATTGATCATCCTCTCTATGTATATGATAAATGGCTTGTGTCACAATCTATATCTTTGAATAGTGAAGCATAAAAAATATTTTCTTTGTGGAGTTAACCCAATGTTCCGTAACAAGTGGATCATAATACCCACTAAATGTTTGTCATCGTTAATGCATAAAACATTCAATAACAAGTTTCTACCTCTTTGTTGAAGGGGTAAATAATTTATTATAATGTTTATTACTCATAACATGTGATATTTGGTTATAAATTTCTAGGAATATTTGAACTCCACCTCCAAAATCATTCGGTATGTAGTTCAAGAAATCATGGCATTGGGCCTCTCACGATGATTGTGCCTGGTATCTCCTAGTTCCAGTGATTTATTAATATATAAAAGTATAGGAGAAAAACATTTTTCAATAATTCCGGAATAATTAACTTACTAATAGGTGAAATTTTTAATAAAATAATATCGTATGTGATCCAAAAATTTATCAATGCTTATGGTGTTCACATTTTTTTTAAATAGTCACTGACTAGAGGTTTTCCATATTGTTCACTAATAATAATTCCCAAATTAACCAAACCTTGCTCTGATACCAACTATACAAGGCCCCAGTCTTAAACATTAATTAATTTCAAGTTAGATAAATAATTCACATTGAGGGTATTTTCAGTTTTAGAGATTTAGAAAAATAGGCCATAATAATTACATGACACCTCAAAAATTAAAATGTAGAAACTTTAAATTAGTATTGTTTATTATCATAAAATAAAAATAGTTAATTAAAGAAACATTTCTACTTCCATGTTTTTGACAACATGTATTTTCCTCGATCTTATCCTTGACCCTATTCATATTTATGTATTATCATAAAAATTTCAAAACATGGGATGAGAATAAAAATCTCAATAAATGTTATAATATAAGGAATAAAATCATTAGCCCATAAATTAATAAAATTCAATGAAACCATACAATTAAGTCATAAAAACCCTTGTAAAATAATAATATTTGTGAATAAAACACAAAAATCATTAATCATAACTATAACATATGGAATACATAACAAACATATATTTTAGATTTCACACCTACATAGGGAGTTGAATTTGGAATACCCATCACAATATAATCCCTAAATCATTTAGGAGAAACATTAATATTTACCTCTGTCACGTTGCCCAATTCATTTGGGAGTTATCTAAGGCTCATCCATCCTAGGTCTGTCAAGGAACCACCCGTATAGGTAAACAATGCAGATGAACCAGAACATAATCATTCCATATAAAATACACATAAAATCAAAATAACATTTTAATATTTAAATAAAAATATATCATTTAAAGAAATTTACATAATCAATGCTTTATCAAAACCAATTTCAATTGCATTTAAAACATTAAAAAGTCATTTTTGAACAAAAGTGTCCCCTATCAATTTGAAAATTTTAAAGGAATTTTCATTTTAAAATACTAATGTTCATATGCATAAATACTAAAACCCCTTTTGAAAACAAATACATTAATGAGATTGATTTAGAATAATTAATCATTAATACATTTAAAACAATTTTTTAGTTAAAGGGTCCCTTACCACTTGAGAAAATACTTGAATAAAAAATAGTTAAAGAATAATATTAAAAAACATATAATATCATGGAAATATAGAGGTTCATGATATATTATGTCAAATTGAATTATATACACTATATATGATAATAATGATGAACAAGGTCATTATGTGGTTCAAATTATGGGAGATTCAGACATAGACTTTTACAAAAATTCAGTTGGAAAACAATGTCACATTAAAATTAAACAAATGAGTTGATGACATAGAGAAGGATCTATAATCACATAGACATAAAAAGTACATATATATAGAAATATAAGAACATATCCACAAATAATAAAATTCATATTAAAATACATATCAATTTTTTTTACAAAAATATGCATGTGAAAGGTTCCCATACAAAGATCGTATCATTAAATTATTGATAAATCAATGACATAATTATGTGTGAAAAAAATAAATACACCTAATAAAATTGGATGTCATGTTTAAAACAATCACAATTCATTTAAAAATATTTAAACTATGACATAGTCAAGATGTATCTGTTTATACCAAATAATGTAAATTGGGTGAAGAAGATTCTTTACAGAAATTCGACAGCCTAACAATGTCGCTTTAATGTTTAGAAAATGAGTTGATGAGAGTGGAAAGGGTCTCTCATGACATAATCATAAAATGAATTTATAATTTCACATAAATTTAATTATATTAAATATATAATACAATCATGGGAAGTACATACACAACAAAAAAAGAAATAGTGGAAAATATAGTATCAATCTCACAAAAATAAAAATTGCGATGAAAACCCCTTAACTCATGTATGCCATGAGTCATTAATTAATTAAACTTCAGAAAAATAAAATAAATTTAATTTTAACAATCTTGAGAACACTTTTACGTTTATTATTTGTTTTATATCTTTTATAACCAGGTTATAAACATTATGAAATCATTTGATTTAATAATGGTAGTTTTGTCAATAATTGGTACATGAGTCAAAATGAGCGTCTTATAATTACTAGTTATTCATGTGGTATAAATTCCATTATATCTAGAATGATACTCATGATTTAGAAATCATAAATATCATATATAACTTTTTTATTTATGTAGATATAATTGTACAAAACATTTGGAGGTAAGAAATAAAATGCACCATTCATGGAGATGGTAAGTCCTTTGTATGCACGAACACTACTTTAATTTCTATTTAGTATTTAATAAAATAAAATATTAATGATAAAAATGTATATAATAATTCCATTATAATATCATATATAATTTTAGTAACTCCATATTTTATATTTTTCACATATGGAATTAATGAGTCTTATCACTTTGAGGGGGAGGTAGTCAGAACATCCACAAATGAAATTATCGCATTTATCTATTCTGGAAACCATAATTGCATGATATATATGATGAATAAAAAAGTATAGAGACAATATAACTATCATATATATTGCATATAAATACATTTCCATCATAATGGAACCCATGATATACCATTAGAGATATTTTAACAATCATCATTTTGCGAGGCAATACTTCACCGTCTACAAAAACTATAGGTTTGTATCTATTAGATGAAGTTGTGTGTATTTTTAGTTCCAATAAATCTCACAAAAACAATATAGTATATTTATGAAAATGTTCTTGCTATAAAATAATGTAATAAATATTGTTTAGGGGGATGGAGAATTAAATTTAAAGAACATAATAGAAGTTGTTACCTTAAAATTAGGTATCTCCTGTTGGTTTGAACCAAATGGTTTACTTGGATTACCATCTGCCTAATAGAAGAATTATAAGAGGAATATTGGGATATTGGGAGCGTAATTTGTCAGAGTTTTGACAATCCAAGGGGATTGATAGGTGTGAGTAATGTGTTATAGGTGATGGATTTTTATATGGGGGAGGATTATATCTTTTAGAAATATTGAAAAAATTATTTTATTATAAGCTGATTTTCAATTTCTAAAGGACTAAAACTCATTACATTCAAAGTGTAGTCAACTGGAGTTCATAAAAAATCTTCCAATATAAATTGGGGAGGTTTTGGATCGTTTCTTAAATTTTATATTCTTATTTATTTAAATCATTTATTAATAAGTTAATCAATGCATCATAATTGTGACATAAATATTTTTATTTTTTTGAATTATATAAATTATAAATAAATTTACATAAAGTAGTAAATCATTTTATGCATCAAATAAATATTTATTGTTGAATAGATAACTTATATAACCACATGTAAAAATTGATTCACTGAATCATAAATGTTTTTGTAATTTTTGTCTTAACGTTAAATTAATTAATATAAAGTGTCATTATCACTCATAGGTGTTTCTATTGGGTCCCAAAAGTGACCTGAGGATGAACATGGTCATTCATGTATCACGAAATATGATTTGGAAATGTGTTAGGGTAATTTAATATTATTATAATATTTTTCATTAACCTTTTTTAGAATATTTACATTTTAACCATGGGAAATAAGATATTTACTGAAATAAATATTCATAATGTCTAAAAATAAATGTTACATATTCACACAAATTGGACCTTCTAATTCAAAATATTTAATACATTTCTCCAAATTCCAAAAAAAAGAGGTGGTATAAATTAATTTAATATTAATTCTTGTTGTCAAAACAAAAAGCATGTTTTGAAGAAAGAATATCTATCAAAATATTGACACTTATTAAAGTTTAAATTAAGAGTGAAATTACATCCAATCACCAACATTGGTTTTATTTTAAATATATATACTAATTCAATTTTAAAACAAATTATATAGGTATTCAAATTATATTAATAAATTATATTAAAAGGTAATTTTGAATTAAAATGCATTATTTTTAAATATTAATTAATATATGAACATTTTCATAAAAATGCCAAAATTAAATCCGAAGTAATTTTTGATGCCTCAATTATCATGAAAAATGTTATTATGTCAAATTGAACATATTAATGTGAACAAACTACATTTAAATAGGGTTTCCCATCCAATGGTGGTAAATCAACATTTTAAAGAATATTATATTGTTTATGCTTAAAAATAGAATTATTCACATTTTAGGATTCTATCTATTATTGGATAAATGTAAAAATATTTAAAAAACTTGTATAATAATATTTTAGTTATCCCTATTTATTCCCACTAATACAACTATTATATATTAACTACCATTTAAAATAGTATTATTATTAAAGAAATCAGTATAACATTACATTGTGTGTAACATATGTTTTCAATGAAACTGATTGTTGTATATCAAGTATTCCATAAAACATGGAATTCAATTTAAAGTAAAATTAATATTTAATTGAAATTATTTATAAATATGAAAATTCCATATTCATTATTCACATAGGATGTAACATCCTTCCCCGCTTTGGGGAATTGCGTCCACACAATTTTTTGGTCATGGAAACTTCATTAATAGTCTCACATCATAAAATGAGTCAATATAACTATCTCATAAAAAGAAGGAATGTGAAGTACAAAGGGAACCTGATATCACCCATACGAGGATTCCATGAAATCATGGATATTGAGGAGAAACTAAATGTCACGATATTATGGAGAGTGATTCAAAACATGATTAGGATAATATTAACTACCAAAAAACCACAAAAAATAGATATATTAAACTTACATTAGTTTCCAAGTAAGTAAAGTAAACAGACAATGTTTTTGTTTAATGTTTCATTTAATATAGTAGAAGAATTTATTGATGAGATTAACTAATTACATAAGGATATATACTTACATTTCAAGTATAGTTTCATCCTGTAATAAGATTCTACCCAAAACTCATATTTTCTCCAAAATTTGAGTATTCAAGATGAATTGGTTACGAATAAAGCAATAGAATAAACATTTAAAGAATCCCATAATACAGATAATATGAACTTTATATTTCCCCTATCTTTATTCATTAACAAAACCAAAATAGTTAGTACATGATCTGATAATCCCAAAAAATGATAATACTTTATAAAACAAATTACTTCTCTAAATATACAAAACATGACAAACAATACCCAATGTTCGGCAAAGACCATTCAAAAAAATGTCCTTAAAGTTCTTCTAAGTATCCAAAACTATGATTGTAACCCAAACCTCAGAATGATTTAATCACATAGTGTTCTACATTGAAATATAACATTTATCTCTAATAACATATACTACTCTTAAAGTCTCATACTGAAGTATAAATAACTAAATCACATATTATCTATGATTTTTTAAGCATTTCCATAAATAACCTAAATCACCATTTGTACATAATAAAAACATAAATTCATACAAAATAAAATTCAACCATTACTCCTCAATACAAATCCCAAAGTATTCTTTTTTCCATAGGCATATAGTTCCCAAAAAGAGAAAACATCTTCCAAAATAACATTTATCACAAAATTCCTAAATAATTTTCTTATACTATGGATATCCATTTGATAAAACATAATATCCCAAATAATCTTATTCTTGACCAATAAAATAATTTAACTAAAAAAATATGACATAAAAAAGTGGGACAACACATAGTCTAGTGGTAGTTGATAAATACAAATCGCACTTTGGTTGTGGGTTTGATTCCCACAGATTTGTCTGACGTGAAGGGTTGCCACAATGTCTTTGTGATGTCCTTTTTAAAAAACAATAAAATTTTATAATAATCCAAAAAATGAGAAAAACTCTTCAAAAATAACCATATAATTATTTAACCTCTGTAGTTTCCTTTTGCCTCTCATTTTCATGCCAGCTCATAATGACCCCAAAATTATAAATCATGATGAATTACATATATTGAAAATTACTTTTACCACCATAAATTAACACTATTCCCAAAGAATGAATATCGTTGTCACGACCCGTCCTCGGGGCCCGTGCCGTGACAACCCCAAGCCCGCCTTCCATAGGCCAGGGGCTGGCGACTAGCACCAAGACGTAAATCCCGGAAAAAGGAAGGCATTGCCTTTGAAAAGTAAACAAGCACCACAGAGTAAGAAAGCGAAAAATTAAACACTATGTAAAAATGTAACAAGCTGTGCTGAAAGTAAAAGGGGCCAGAAATACAAGCCCAACTGTAAAGTACAACTGAAGGGAAAAACAACAACTAAAAAGAAAAGCCGCAGCTTCGAGCCGTCGTCTGTAAGTCCCACCTGAAGGGTGGGTACAGATAGCCTCCACAGCTCCTCGGTCCAGCCGTTCGCTCCGAGTATGTCCCGCCCAGTGTTCCACCTCCAGGTACCGTCCTGCTCCGTACGCCTCCACCACGATCAGCGATGTTCGTCGTCTGCAACCAACACAACGAATTGCCGGCATAGCCCATGCACGGGTGAGTATAAGCTACTCAGTAGGGACCCCGAGACCCCGAAGGTCTCCCGAAATCCACAAAAGATAAACCACAAGGAAAGATACAATCACGAAGTAGCATCCGACACTGCTTAGGTATATGCCCATACATATACCTATGTCATAAATTCCCATTCAGCTCCAACATCCGAGCCTATGAACAACCCAATCCACACAGGAAAGCGAAACGAATACCCACATAGGATATCACAACACAATCCACAAAGGAGAGTAAACAGTAAATCCACACAGGATAGTTCAACAAAATCCACAAAGGAGAGTAACAGTAAATCCACACAGGATAGCTCAACCCAATCCACAAAGTAGAGTAAAACAGGATTCATCTCACACAGGTATACTTCATCGGATGACGATAAAGATGATCACTGATCCATCTAATTCATCGGACCCACAATGGATCGATAAGTACTAACCCTCGCAATGACCCACACAGGATCAATAGGTAACTAACCCCCACAACGACCCACACAGGATCGGGCCTACACAGGACTTGTAGGCGCTGGATCACATAGAACCGTTGAGCGCTGAACCACAGAAGATCGGATCCACACATGATCTGTAGCACTAATCTATTCAGGATCGCTGAGTGCAGTAGTCGTCACAGTGCACTGAGGATCTCTGCACAGGCGTCGCTACAGTCGACTAAGTATATCTGCACAGTCGTCACTGTCGAAGTAGCAGTCGCAGCCAGCACTAGGGTTCCCGCAAACAGCAAGCTCGTTCGGGAGGGTCCGCTCCACGAGCCGAGAGGCTGATACATCAATTGACACAATGTCCGAAGTTGATGTATCCAAATGTTCCGTATCGTTAACAGGAACTTAACGTCGCAGACGGCGTGTCAATCAGACGCCAGGTCTAAGAGTTATTGGCTTTTTCGTCCCAGGGCTCGGTTCGTTTTTAATGAAAAACCAACCTGACCATACTCCACCTGTGTCCAAACCTCAGGCGGAGTGATCCAAATGATCAATCTCACTTAGAGGGATCCACCAAAGCTGACGGTACGTCAATCGGACGTCCGTAGCTCATGATATGAGCGTTTCCGCTCTGAGGGCCCGGTTGATTTCGTTAACAAACCAACCTGGTTGAACCCAAAGAATTCCAAAACCTTTAATGCGATATACCTAAATGACCATCTCGATCCAAGGATTGCGTTGCCGCTGAAGGCACATCATTCGGAGGCACGTAGCTCATGTTACGGGCAAAAGACCGAAAATGGTCTGAAGACGGGGGGTCTGGGCCCGGGCCTACCTGGCCCGACCCCCCCTGGGTCAGCCGAACCGGGATGACCCGAACCGGGTCAACCCGACCCGGTCCAACCCGGTCCGGTCCGGCCTGGGCGAGGCCCGGCCGGTCGGACCGGCCTTGCTCGGCTCGGCCGAGCGGCCGAGCAGCTCGGGTGCCGTGGGGCATTGCCCCCGCGGGTTGGAAGTGTCGCGGCCCCGCGTGGGGCCCCGCAGGATGAACAGACGTGGCATGTTGCCGCGTCCCGTGTCTGTGAGCTGGACCCGTGCGGCCGCCTGTCCGATGGCCACCGCCGCCGCGGCTGAAGCCGCGACGGCCCTGTCCGGCGGCGCGCCGGGGCGCCGCCAGCGACCCGCGCCACCGGAGTTTCTCCGGTGGTCAGTTTTCCTGTCCATCTACGCCGTTGTCCCTCCCAGGTTCCGTTCTTCACTGCGGAATCATCAAATTTCCCTTCCGTCACGTTTTTTCATCGCCTGCCAAATCCGCACATCCACGAAGAATGACAGAGGGTTGTCGGGCCGTGTCCGTTTGGCCCGCAGCCTCCACGATAGAATAAAAACAACAGGAGAATTATTAAACACATGAATCAAAAAATTTAATAAATTAAAATTGTTCATATGAATCTAGTTCTTTAATTTTAACGAAACGTTCACGGTAATATAAAATATTCACAAATACCCCTACCTAGCCAAGTCGCCACATGCAAGTTCTTCGCGGATTTTATCGTCGCGGAAGGTGGGGACCGTCGCGTCTTCACGGTATCCGGTGTTACGTCGTCGAACTCCGAGGACCGAGCAACAACAGAATTCATTATAAATAATTAAATCTATGTTTTTTTATATGCCACAAAGGAGGTTTAAAAGAAACCCGAAACTCTCACCTCAACGGATGATCGATTGTTTTTGTCGCGGAAGAAGGAAGGTCACATAAGAATGTAGCGGGAGAGGAAATTTCGGCATCACGGCACACGGTGTCATGTTGTCGATTTCCGCAGGTTTGGAGTTCTTCGTCGGAGGCCGACGTTCTTCGCGTTCTTCACGTTCTTCGCGTTCTTCGCGATGAAGGGTGAAGGCCCAAGAATTCTGTCAAAAACCTCTCAACGTGAAATCCTCAAAAAGTCGGTGTTGGTCTTATTTTATTATTAGGCCAACAAACGAATAAGAGGTAATTAAAGACCCATTAATTTGTAGAATTAATTCAACGAAATAAACTACTCATTTAATTCACGAAAAAAACCGCCCAATTAAATGGTGCGTTAAGAATTTAAGAAAACGCTTCAGTTGACTTTCATAATGACGGGTTTTCGCGGGTTCGTTACTTAGCGGAAAAGAAACGGCGGTCCTCATGCGGGCCCCACCTTACAAATATCCTACCAATAGGGTAGGATATTTTCATATAGTACCCTATCAGTTTCAACTCAGTTTAAGTGGCTTAAGTGAAAAAACATAAAGTTTGTCGAACAATTTATTTTATTTATTATCATTAAGCCCGAAAATTAAAAACCACCACCGAGAAAACGCAACTCTGGAAGAGGCGTTTCTAAGAAAATACCGGCGCTTCAATTTCATCTGTGCCCTCAGAATTCGATTCTGGGCACTGGTTCAAAAGTTAGAAAAATCTGCTCGTCCGTTCACTGAACGTACCCGAGCCAAACCTTGGAAAATGATTCCAGGCACACCGGGCCTCGGAATCAGGTGCCGTCAGAAACTAGGTTCTTATAAAATTCCCAAAAAAAATTAAGAAAAAAATTTCCATGAAATTTAAGGGTCTTTACATTACTCCCACCTCAGGTCTTTACGTCCCCGTAAAGATACATCATAAACTAGGGAAACAAATGTGGGTACTGAGCACGCATCTGAGACTCTCGCTCCCAAGTGCTCTCCTGGAGGTTCTCGTGCTGCCATCTAATGCATGCACAAGAGGAATCGATCGTCCACGTAGTACCCGCTCCTGTCGATCCTCGATCTCCACTTGGACCTATGCAAAAGTCGCTCCATCATCCACGTCTAGCTCCCCATGGTCAATGATGTGTGTCGGGTCGTGCGCGTATCTCCTCTGCTGAGATACGTGGAATACGTCTTGCACCCGGTGCAACAGAGGTGGTAAATCCAGGCAATAAGCCACCTCACCGATCCTGCTAAGGACATGGAAAGGCCCGATGAAGTGTGGAGACAACTTGCCTCCTCGGCAAAATCTCCACAAACCACGTCGAGGTGAGACACGCAAGAAGACGTGGTCTCCATCCTCGAACTCTAGTGGCCTCTGCCTCCTGTTAGCATAAGATTTCATCCAGCTCTGATCTGTCCTCATCTACTCCTGGATGACCTGGACCTTCTCTGTCGTGGACCAGACCATCTCTGGTCCCACGAGTGCTGACTCCCCAGGGTCTGTCCAGCAAAATGGAGATCTGCAAGGTCTGACGTACAACGCCTCGTATGGTTCCATCCCGATGGGGGAGTGGTAGCTCTTGTTGTATGCAAACTCCACCAAGGGTAGGTGGTCCTCCCAACTGTGACCAAAGTCGAGGACACATGCACGGAGCATGTCCTCAATTGTCTGAATGGTCCTCTCTGTCTGACTATCCGTCTGCGGGTGAAAGGCGGTGCTCAGACGTAGCCGCGTCCCGAACGCCTCCTACAACCCCTTCCAATGCCGGGATTTAAAATGAGCGTCCCAATCGGAGATGATAGACGTTGGCACACCGTGAAGCCGTACAGTCTCTGGAACGTAGAGACGCCCCATGCTCTCCACTGAGCCCTGCTCTCGGATGGGTAAGAAGTGTGCTGACTTTGTGAGTCAGTCAACAATCACCCAAATGGAGTCGTGACCTCTGGAAGCGCGTGGAAGCCCAGTCACGAAGTCCATAGATATGCCGTCCCACTTCCATTCTGGGACCTCCAAGGGTTGTACCATGCCTACTGGTACCTGATGCTCTGCCTTCACCTGCTGGCAGGTGAGGCACCGTGAAACGAACTCTGCCACAGCCTTCTTCATGCCCGGCCACCAGTGCTGTCATCTGAGATCCTGGTACATCTTTGCCACCCCAGGATGTACCGCCAAAGAAGAAGTGTCAATCTCTCTCAGCACCTCCTCTCGTAAAGTGACTAGTACCAAGGTACGTCCTCTGAAAATGACGTCGTGCTCTGCTCCAAGGGAGAAACCATTAGGTGCCTGTCCCGAGGATATCTATGCACGCCGCGTCTCACAGTCAGCGTCCCCACACTATTCCTCTCTAACCCGTTGTAGAAGTAGGGGGTGACTGTGAGAGACTGAAAGAAGGCTGCTCCGTCCCTATCCATGAAGGATATATTCAAGGCGACTAGCTGCTCTGTCACCTCCTCAAGTAGCTGAATGCTCGTCCTCCTGCTAAGGGCATCGGCTACTACGTTCCCCTTCCTAGGAGTATATACTATCTCAAAGTCATAGTCCTGGAGGAACTCGAGCCATTGCTGCTGTCTCAGGTTCATGTCCTTTTGAGAGAAGATGTACATGAGACTCTGGTGGTTAGAAAAGATTGTAAAGCTCTTGCCCATCAGATAGTGCCGCCATGTCTTCAATGCGAAGACCACTACTGCTAAATCCAGGTCATGGGTAACCTAGTTCTACTCATGTTACCTCAACTAACATGATCCATAGGCAATCACGGCCCACTCCTACATCAGGAAACATCCGAGTCTGGTCCCTGATGCATCACAGTAGACTATGTATCCAACTCCCTTCTTAGGAAACCACAAGATAGGTGCGCTGGTCAATGTCTGTCTCAGCTCCTGAAAGCTCTGCTGACATCTGTCTGACCACACAAAGGGTTTTTCCTTCTTAGTAAAATCTGAGAGTGGCGCCGCAACTCTAGAGAAGTCTGGCACAAATCTCTGATAGTATCCGGCTAGACCCAAGAAACTCTGCACCTCTGTCACGCTCCTGGGTGGCTCCCAAGCTAGCACTGCCTTGATCTTTGCGGGATCCACCGCAAATCTCGCCTCCGAAATGACATGCCCCAAGAAGTGGACCTCATGTAACTAGAACTGGCACTTCGAGAGCTTTCCATAAAGGTGGTGCTCTTGGAGTGTGTCTAGTACAACATGCAAGTGTTAGGCGTGCTCCTCCTCCATGGTCGAGTACACCAAAATGTCGTCGATGAAGACCACGACAAATCGATCGAGGTATGGTTGGAAGATCCTGTTAATGAGGCTCATGAACACTGCTAGAGCATTGGTTACGTTGAAAGGAATAACCAAGAACTCATAGTGGCCATACCGACACCTGAAGGCCATCTTCTTCATGTCCTCGTCTCGAACTCTGAGCTGATGATAGCCTGACCTGAGAACTATCATCGAGAACCACCGTGCTCCCTTGAGATGATCGAAGAGGTCATAAATCCTCGGTAGTGGATACTTGTTCCTCACTGTCACCTAGTTCAGGCGACGATAGTCGACACACAGTCACAAGCTCTTGTCCGCCTTCTTGGAAAACAAAATCGGGGAAGCCCAGGGTGAAACACTGGGTCAGATGAACCCCTTGCACTGCAAGTACACCAACAATACCCGTAGCTCTAGAAGCTCAGCATGGGTCGTCTGATATGCTGGAGTGGATATCGGGGTTGTCCCGGGGTACATGTCAATATAAAAGTCTACCTATCTATGAGGAGGTAGTCCTGGAACGTCTTTGGGGAAGACGTCAACATACTGATCCAGCACTGCAGGAAAACTAAGACTCCACATGTCCACTGCTCCAAGGATGAGGCTAGCCAACTGATGATTGATGGGTTGTCCCCTCCTCTGCGAGAGTCCCTCCTGTGCTGCAAAGGCTCCCTTCTCGCCGGTGAAGGTGAACCTGCTCCCGTCGGTGCACACACATCGCACCTTGCGCCTAAAATAGTCAATATGAGCATGGACTGTAGATAACCAATCCATGCCCAAGATGACGTCGTGAGGCCTCGACGCCTCTACAAGAAGATCCCAGCTGAAGATCTCACCTCCTAGAGTAAGCTCACACTGCCGGCACCAGTGCGTAATCATCGAGTCTGCTCCCGTAGGGGTCTCTAGCCGTAAGGATCGAGCCAATGGCTCTGTCAGAATCTCTGAGCTCCGAACAAGGGCAGCGGCTATGAAACAGTGACTTGCTCCAGTGTCTATAAGAACTGCAACAAGGGTGTAATAGACACAAATCATACCTCGAATCATCTCTGGCGCGCCGTGGTCATAGGCCTCCGCTGCCTAGAGCTGTGCCTGTCTCTGCCCGCCAGCTCCCTATGGTCGTGGCGGAACTCCTGGTGGTGGTGGTGGCAGAGCCTCAAAGAGTCACCCACCACCTGCTGCTCGGCCATCTGCTCTTCCTTGTCCACCTCCTCCCTGCGGACCGCCACGGTCGACCCTCTACCTCTGCCTAGGTGGCCCTTCCACCTTCTGCTGCTCCTCGGTACGGCGGGTCGGGCAGTCACGAGCAATGTGGCCCTGCCCACCGCACGCGTAGCACTACCTGCCTCTCGAATGATTGGCTCCGCGTTGTGTGCCCCACACTGCTGAGCCAGTGTCCTGAGGCTGTCTACGAGAGGGTCTGGTCTTCCTGGAACCCTGAGTCATCCGTCAGTTACCTGCTGCCAAAGACTCTGCTACTCGCCGCCCTGCGGTAGGTCTCATTGTGGACTCAGCCAGAAAGCTCTTGATCAGAAGGGCTCACTCCAGTACTCTTGCCTGGGTCGGGATGCTGAGGGAGATCAGTGATGCCCTAATCTCGTGTCTCAATCCCTGATAAAAGGTCCGGGCCTGGAAGAAGCGGTCTCGTTCCATGTCGGTCGAGTAGCGAGAATGATCGGTGAACCTCACCGCGTACTGGGAGACCGTCAAGCTGCCCTGCCGCAGCTGAAGAAGCTCCTGAATGCGCACCGCACAGAGGATGGCCGGGACGAACTCTGAGCGGAAGAGGCTCTCGAAGTCCGTCCAGATGGGAGAGGCCCCATTGTGCACCCGGAGCATCAAGCCCCTCCATCGACCCATTTTTGTGTGTAGTAGGCTCGCCGCGAGGATCACCATGAGGTCTGCTGGTGTCCTCACTGGCCTGAAAACTTGAACGACCACCTCCAGCTATTCCTCAGCTGCCTGGGGGTCTGTCTCCCCACAAAACCTGGGTGGTCTCTAGCGCTGGAACTCATGTAGAGCTCCGAGGCGACGTGCATCGTCAGCAGTCGGTGCTGGAAGCATCGGGGGCTCGGCGGGTAAAGTTACCACCAGTGCCTCTGCAGTCAACGGGCCCTATACCGAGGCCTCGTTGCTCGGAGGGCTGTTGTCGCGCTCTACTCTCGGAACCCTAGCTGGCAGCCATCGTGGGGCCATCCTGAAAAGGAAACAAGTGCGCTACGGTCAGAATAGTATACCTGGTGAGCTGACACAAGTAATCACAATGAAAACTTGAAACACACATGCAATCAATGTTTTCGTGCAATAAGTCAGAAATCAGAAGTCAGGGTCCTGGTGTACGGATACTTCGGCCGCCGCACCAACACTCGACTCCCTAGACTGATAACCACACCCAATACGCTAAACACTATTGCTTCACATAGAAGAAAGATTAGAGTCTGCGGTAGAACCAAGCGCCTGTAATACCAATTTGTCACGACCGGTTCTCGGGGCCCATGCCATGACTACCCCAAGCCCGCCTTCCATAGGCCAGGGGCTGGCGACTAGCACCAAGTCGTAATTCCCTGAAAAAGGGAAGGAATTTCCTTTGAAAAGTAAACAAGCACCAAATAGTAAGCAAGCAGAAAAGTAAACACTAAGTAAAAACGTATCAAGCTGTGCTGAAAGTAAAAGGGGCCGGAAATATAAGACAAACTGTAAAGTACAACTGAAGGGAAAAAAGCAACTGAAAAGAAAAGCCGCAGTGTCGAGCCGTGGTCTAGAAGTCCCACCTGAAGGGTGGGTACATATAGCCACCAGTGCTGTCATCTGAGATCCTGGTACATCTTTGCCACCCCAGGATGTACCGCCAAAGAAGAAGTGTCAATCTCTCTCAGCACCTCCTCTCGTAAAGTGACTAGTACCAAGGTACGTCCTCTGAAAATGACGTCGTGCTCTGCTCCAAGGGAGAAACCATTAGGTGCCTGTCCCGAGGATATCTATGCACGCCGCGTCTCACAGTCAGCGTCCCCACACTATTCCTCTCTAACCCGTTGTAGAAGTAGGGGGTGACTGTGAGAGACTGAAAGAAGGCTGCTCCGTCCCTATCCATGAAGGATATCTTCAAGGCGACTAGCTGCTCTGTCACCTCCTCAAGTAGCTGAATGCTCGTCCTCCTGCTAAGGGCATCGGCTACTACGTTCCCCTTCCTAGGAGTATATACTATCTCAAAGTCATAGTCCTGGAGGAACTCGAGCCATTGCTGCTGTCTCAGGTTCATGTCCTTTTGAGAGAAGATGTACATGAGACTCTGGTGGTTAGAAAAGATTGTAAAGCGCTTGCCCATCAGATAGTGCCGCCATGTCTTCAATGCGAAGACCACTACTGCTAACTCCAGGTCATGGGTAACCTAGTTCTACTCATGTTACCTCAACTAACATGATCCATAGGCAATCACGGCCCACTCCTACATCAGGAAACATCCGAGTCTGGTCCCTGATGCATCACAGTAGACTACGTATCCAACTCCCTTCTTAGGAAACCACAAGATAGGTGCGCTGGTCAATGTCTGTCTCAGCTCCTGAAAGCTCTGCTGACATCTGTCTGACCACACAAAGGGTTTTTCCTTCTTAGTAAAAGCTGAGAGTGGCGCCGCAACTCTAGAGAAGTCTGGCACAAATCTCTGATAGTATCCGGCTAGACCCAAGAAACTCCGCACCTCTGTCACGCTCCTGGGTGGCTCCCAAGCTAGCACTGCCTTGATCTTTGCGGGATCCACCGCAAATCTCGACTCCGAAATGACATGCCCCAAGAAGTGGACCTCATGTAACTAGAACTGGCACTTCGAGAGCTTTCCATAAAGGTGGTGCTCTTGGAGTGTGTCTAGTACAACATGCAAGTGTTAGGCGTGCTCCTCCTCCATGGTCGAGTACACCAAAATGTCGTCGATGAAGACCACGACAAATCGATCGAGGTATGGTTGGAAGATCCTGTTAATGAGGCTCATGAACACTGCTAGAGCATTGGTTACATTGAAAGGAATAACCAAGAACTCATAGTGGCCATACCGACACCTGAAGGCCATCTTCTTCATGTCCTCGTCTCGAACTCTGAGCTGATGATAGCCTGACCTGAGAACTATCATCGAGAACCACCGTGCTCCCTTGAGCTGATCGAAGAGGTCATAAATCCTCGGTAGTGGATACTTGTTCCTCACTGTCACCTAGTTCAGGCGACGATAGTCGACACACAGTCACAAGCTCTTGTCCGCCTTCTTGGAAAACAAAATCGGGGAAGCCCAGGGTGAAACACTGGGTCGGATGAACCCCTTGCACTGCAAGTACACCAACAATACCCGTAGCTCTAGAAGCTCAGCATGGGTCGTCTGATATGCTGGAGTGGATATCGGGGTTGTCCCGGGGTACATGTCAATATAAAAGTCTACCTATCTATGAGGAGGTAGTCCTGGAACGTCTTTGGGGAAGACGTCAACATACTGATCCAGCACTGCAGGAAAACTAAGACTCCACATGTCCACTGCTCCAAGGATGAGGCTAGCCAACTGATGATTGATGGGTTGTCCCCTCCTCTGCGAGAGTCCCTCCTGTGCTGCAAAGGCTCCCTTCTCGCCGGTGAAGGTGAACCTGCTCCCGTCGGTGCACACACATCGCACCTTGCGCCTAAAATAGTCAATATGAGCATGGACTGTAGATAACCAATCCATGCCCAAGATGACGTCGTGAGGCCTCGACGCCTCTACAAGAAGATCCCAGCTGAAGATCTCACCTCCTAGAGTAAGCTCACACTGCCGGCACCTGTGCGTAATCATCGAGTCTGCTCCCGTAGGGGTCTCTAGCCGTAAGGATCGAGCCAATGGCTCTGTCGGAATCTCCGAGCTCCGAACAAGGGAAGCGGCTATGAAACAGTGACTTGCTCCAGTGTCTATAAGAACTGCAACAAGGGTGTAATAGACACAGATCATACCTCGAATCATCTCTGGCGCGCCGTGGTCATAGGCCTCCGATGCCTAGAGCTGTGCCTTTCTCTGCCCGCCAGC
Source organism: Viscum album (assembly GCA_963277665.1). Taxonomy (NCBI): domain Eukaryota; kingdom Viridiplantae; phylum Streptophyta; class Magnoliopsida; order Santalales; family Viscaceae; genus Viscum; species Viscum album. The sequence continues at coordinate 1,833,020,053 of OY728132.1, forward strand.
TCCCTATGGTCGTGGCGGAACTCCTGGTGGTGGTGGTGGCAGAGCCTCAAAGAGTCACCCACCACCTGCTGCTCGGCCATCTGCTCTTCCGTGTCCACCTCCTCCCTGCGGACCGCCACGGTCGACCCTCTACCTCTGCCTAGGTGGCCCTTCCACCTTCTGCTGCTCCTCGGTACGGCGGGTCGGGCAGTCACGAGCAATGTGGCCCTGCCCACCGCACGCGTAGCACTACCTGCCTCTCGAATGATTGGCTCCGCGTTGTGTGCCCCACACTGCTGAGCCAGTGTCCTGAGGCTGTCTACGAGAGGGTCTGGTCTTCCTGGAACCCTGAGTCATCCGTCAGTTACCTGCTGCCAAAGACTCTGCTACCCGCCGCCCTGCGGTAGGTCTCATTGTGGACTCAGCCAGAAAGCTCTTGATCAGAAGGGCTCACTCCAGTACTCTTGCCTGGGTCGGGATGCTGAGGGAGATCAGTGATGCCCTAATCTCGTGTCTCAATCCCTGATAAAAGGTCCGGGCCTGGAAGAAGCGGTCTCGTTCCATGTCGGTCGAGTAGCGAGAATGATCGGTGAACCTCACCGCGTACTGGGAGACCGTCAAGCTGCCCTGCCGCAGCTGAAGAAGCTCCTGAATGCGCACCGCACCGAGGATGGCCGGGACGAACTCTGAGCGGAAGAGGCTCTCGAAGTCCGTCCAGATGGGAGAGGCCCCATTGTGCACCCGGAGCATCAAGCCCCTCCATCGACCCGTTTTTGTGTGTAGTAGGCTCGCCGCGAGGATCACCATGAGGTCTCCTGGTGTCCTCACTGGCCTGAAAACTCGAACGACCGCCTCCAGCTATTCCTCAGCTGCCTGGGGGTCTGTCTCCCCACAAAACCTGGGTGGTCTCTAGCGCTGGAACTCATGTAGAGCTCCGAGGCGACGTGCATCGTCAGCAGTCGGTGCTGGAAGCATCGGGGGCTCGGCGGGTAAAGTTACCACCAGTGCCTCTGCAGTCAACGGGCCCTATACCGAGGCCTCGTTGCTCGGAGGGCGGTTGTCGCGCTCTACTCTCGGAACCCTAGCTGGCAGCCATCGTGGGGCCATCCTGAAAAGGAAACAAGTGCGCTACGGTCAGAATAGTATACCTGGTGAGCTGACACAAGTAATCACAATGAAAACTTGAAACACACATGCAATCAATGTTTTCGTGCAATAAGTCGGAAATCAGAAGTCAGGGTCCTGGTGTACGGATACTTCGGCCGCCGCACCAACACTCGACTCCCTGTACTGATAACCACACCCAATACGCTAAACACTATTGCTTCACATAGAAGAAAGATTAGAGTCTGTGGTAGAACCGAGCGCCTGTAATACCAATTTGTCACGACCGGTTCTCGGGGCCCATGCCATGACTACCCCAAGCCCGCCTTCCATAGGCCAGGGGCTGGCGACTAGCACCAAGTCGTAATTCCCTGAAAAAGGGAAGGAATTTCCTTTGAAAAGTAAACAAGCACCAAATAGTAAGCAAGCAGAAAAGTAAACACTAAGTAAAAACGTATCAAGCTGTGCTGAAAGTAAAAGGGGCCGGAAATACAAGACAAACTGTAAAGTAAAACTGAAGGGAAAAAAGCAACTGAAAAGAAAAGCCGCAGTGTCGAGCCGTGGTCTAGAAGTCCCACCTGAAGGGTGGGTACAGATAGCCTCCACAGCTCCTCGGTCCAGCCGTCCGCTCCGAGTATGTCCCGCCCAGTGGTCCACCTCCAGGTACCATCCTGCTCCACATGCCTCCACCACGATCAGCACTGTTCGTCGTCTGCAACCAACACAACGAAGTGCGGGCATAGCCCGTACATGAGGGAGTATAAGCTACTCAGTAGGGACCCCGAGACCCCAAAGGTCTCCCAATATCCACAAAGGATAATCCACAAGGAAATATAAAATCACAAAGTAACATCCGACACTGATTAGGTATATGCCCATACATATACCCAAGTCATAAATTCCCGTTCGTCTCCAACATCCGAGCCCAAGCACAACCCAGTCCACACAGGAAAGCAAAACGTATACCCACACAGTATAGCACAACACAATCCACAAAGGAGAGTAAACAGTAAATCCACACATGATAGTTCAACACAATCCACAAAGGATAGTAACAATAAATCCACACAGGATAGCTCAACACAATCCACAAAGGAGAGTAAAACAGGATTCATCTCACACATTTAAACTTCTTCGGATGACGATAAATATGATCACTGATCCATCTAAGTCGTCGGACCCACAATGGTTCGATAGGTACTAACCCCCTCAATGACCCACACAGGATCGATAGGTAACTAACCCCCACAAAGACCGACACAGGATCGGGCCCACACAAGACCTGTAGGCGCTTGCTCACACAGAACCATTGAGCGCTGACCCACAGAAGATCGGATCCACACAAGATCTGTAGCACCGATCCACGTAGGATCGCTAAGTGCAGTAGTCGTCGCAGTCCACTGAGGATCTCTGCACAGTCATCGGCACAGTCCAATGAGGATCTCTGCACAGTCGTCGCTGCAGTCCACTGAGGATCTCTGCACAGTCGTCGCTGTCGAAGTAGTAGTCGCAGCTAGCACTAGGGTTCCTACACACAGCAAGCTCGTTCGGGAGGGTCCGCTCCATGAGCCGAGATGCTAATACATCAACTGACACAAAGTCCAAAGTTGATGTATCCAAATGTTTGTATCATCAACAGGAACTCAACGTTGCACACAGCGCGTCAATCGAACGCCCGGTCTGAGAGTTATTGGCTTTTTCATCCTAGGGGCCCGGTTGGGTTTTAAGGAAAAACCAACCTAAACATACTCCTCCTACATCCAAACTTCGGGCAGAGTGAGCCAAAAAATCTGTCTCACTTAGAGGGATCCACCAAAGCTGACAGCACGTCAATCGGACGTCCGTAGCTCATGTTATGAGCGTTTCAGCTCCGAGGGCCCGGTTGGTTTTGTGTACGAACCAACCCGGACGAACCAAAAGTATTCCAAATCCTTGAGTGCGATATACCAAAATACCGTATCGATCCAAGTATCGTGTTACTGCTGACGGTTCGTCGTTCGGAGGCTCGTAGCTCATGTTACGGGCAAGAGACCGAAAATGGTCCGAAGACGGGGGGTCCGGGCCCGGGCCGACACCCCCTCGGTCGGCCGAACCGGTCCAACCCAGCCGGACCCGGTCCGTTCCAGTCTAGGGGCGGCCCGACCAGTCGGACTATCCTGGCTCGACTCAGCCGAGCGGCCGAGCAGCTCGGGTGCCGCGGGGCGCTGCCCCTGCGGGTTGGAGGTGTCGCGGCCCCGCGTGGGGCCGCGCTGGATGAACGGACGTGGCATGTCTCCGCGTCCCGTGTGTGGGAGCTGGACCCATGCGGCCGCGGGGCCGCTGGCCGCCGCCTCCGGCCGCCGGCGCCGCCGGCCGCTTCCGCGGGCCACCGGAGTTGCTTCGGTGGTCGGTTTCCCTGTTCGTCTGTGCTGTTGTCCCTCTCGGGTACCATTCTTCACTGCGGAATCATCAAAATTCCCTTGCATCACGTTTTGTCACCACCCGCCAAATCCGCACAACCAGGAAGAATAGCAGAGGGTTGTCGGGCCGTGTTCGTTTGGACCACACCCACCGTGTTAGAATAAAAACAACGGGAGAATTATTCAAGACATGAAACAACAATTTTAATAAATTAAAATTGTTCATATGAATCCAGTTCTTTAATTTTAAAGAAACGTTCACGAGAATATAAAATATTCACAACAACCCCTACCTCACCAAGTCGTCGCACGTGGGTTCTTCACGGATTTGATTGTCGTGGAAGGTGGGGATCGTCGCGTCATCGCAATATCCAGCGTCGCGTCGATGAAGACCGAGGACCAAGAAACAATAGAATTAATTATAAATAATTAAATCCATCTGTTGTTATATGCCATAAAGGAGGTTTAAAAGAAGCCCGAAACTTTCACCTCAACGGATGATCGAAGGATTTTGTCGCGGAGGATGGAACGTCGCATAAGAACATTGCGGGAGAGGAAACGTCAGCGTCGCGGCACACGGCGCCGCGTCGTCGATTTCCGTGGGTTCAGCATTCTTCGTCGGAGGCCTGCGTTCATTGCGTTCTTCGCCTTCTTCGTGTTCTTCGCAAAGAAGGGTGAAGGCACAAGAATTCTGTCAAAAACCTCTCAACGTGCAATCCTCCCAAAGTCGGTGTTGGTCTTATTTTATTATTACGCCAACAAACGAATAAGAGGTAAGTAACGACCCATTAATTCAGAGAATTAAATCAACGAATGAAACTGCCCACTTAATTCATGAATAAAACTGCCCAATTAAATGGTGCGTTAAGAATTTAAGAAAACGCGTTAGTTGACTTTCATAATGATGTGTTTTCGCGGGTGCGTTACTTAGCAGAAAAGAAAGGGCGGGGCTCATGCGGGCCCCACCTCACAAATATCCTACCGAGAGGGTAGGATATTTTTGGATACTACCCTATCCGTTTCAACTCAGTTTAAGTGGATTTCAAGTGGATTCAAGTGGCTTAAGTGAAATAAAATAAATTTTGTCAAACAATTTATTTTATTTCTTAACTTTATGCCCAAAAATTAAAAACCACCACCGAGAAAACGCAAATCCAGAAGAGGCATTTGTAAGCAAATATCGGCGCAACGATTTCATCGGTTCCCTCAGAATTCGATTTCGGGCACCGGTTCAAATGTTAGAAAAACCCACTCGTCTGTTCACTGAACGTACCAGAGCCAAACATCAGAAAATGATTCAGGGCACACTGGGCCTCGGAATCAGGTGCCGTCAGAAACTGCGTTCATTGTAAAATTCCAAAGAAAAATAAGAAAAAAATTTCCTTGAAATTTACTTGTCTTTACAATTGTAAGCTTATCATTGTGTCCACCTGGATTCATCGTCATCATTTTTACAAAAATAGATGGTGCACGCTTTGTAACAATGATTTAAATATCATTCAAAATCATCTGATTCATTTTTCCAAATACATATTATACAACATCGGTCATATGGGTGATCATAAAAAAATGGTTTTGGGAAAAATCATGAATAACATATAATTTCCAAACATATGATAAAACATTCTTTTTATAAAATAGTAAGACTAAGAATGAGTTAAAAAATTCAATCATTGGTCCTTATGATATACCATAAATATCTGTGGAAATATAATGATTTAATAGAAAATATAAAAAGGATGTGCAAGGGTATCACTCTATAGAAACATTTTCAAAATAATACTATCTTCAAAATCATGTGATACGGTAAAATATTTTAATATTACTTGATAATATATACCATTATCGAGAATATGGGAATATTGAGAAAATAATATTTGATGAAATAAAACCCATGATCCATGATTGATTCGAGGTATAACAGAGGTTTTTGATATCTCAAACAATTACTTCCAAGTGAGTTGTATGTTATGAAATGTTTCAAAGTCTTCTGGACATGACTTTGATATAATTATTGCAAGTCAGTCATCAGGAAGAGATAGGAATGTTATATGAGGTCCTCCTCCTTCCATTTGTAAGAAACATTACTTGATCTGAAAATGTTACAAAATAATGATTTAACATAAAAATAGACATAGAAACTAACAATGTGTCTATAAAAAATTATAATACATAAATTTCTCTAAACCATACTATGATACAAACTATAAAGACCCAAAAATAAAACGAACTTGATCTTGAGTTAAATCAAGAATTCACATGGATAATATTTTCAGTCTTAGAACATGAGAGAAATAGGCCATTAAAATTACATTACATCACAAAAATTTTAATGTATACACTCTCACTTATTATCCATTTTTTCCTTATATAAAAACTTTTAAAAAATAAACAATTTTAGTTCAATGATATAGATAGCATGAATTTTCCATGATCACATACATGACCCTATTCATCATTATGCCCTTTGAAAAACATTTTAAATGGGGTATGAGCATAAAAATCTCATTGAGGGTTATAAAATATGTAATGAAAACATTTGACAATTAGTAAATATAATTCAATGAAACCATACTTTTCAATCATAACATACCTTATTATATAATAAGATTTATGAATAAATCACAGAAATCAAAAATCATAAAGGTATCATTTGGACTATATAACATAATTACATTGTATATTTCAAAACTACATAGGGAGTTAAATTTGGAATAGACATAATAATATATTCCCTATATATATTAGGAGAAACCAATACATTTAACTATGTTATGTTACCCAATGCATTGAAATGCTATCTCGGGCTCACTCGCCAACCTTTTATCATAAAACCACCAATATATGTAAGAAATGGAGAAGAACCATAACATAATCATAAAACATAAAAAAAACATAATGGAAAGATAAAATTTCTATATTTCAATCAAAATATATAAATTCTAGATATTGGAATAATAAATTCTTCATCAAAACCATTTTCCAAACAATTTTAAACATATAATAAAGTAATTTTTGAAACAATTTTCCCATACCACTTTGAAAAATTTAAATTAATTATCATTATAAATCAGTAACATCCACATAAATAAATCTGAAAAACTATTTTTAAAATATAGACATTAATGAGGATGATTTGGAAGAATCAATCATTAAAACATTTAATATACTATGTTAGTTAAAGAGTCCCTTACCGCTTAAGAATGTACTGGAATAAAAATAGTAAACTAATACCATTAAAAAAACATATATTATCATGATAATATGTATATTAATGATATAATTAGTCATGGGGAAGTATATAAAATCTATAAGATAGTAAAGGTGCTAAGATCATGATACACCTCAAAAGAAGGGAGACTAACACATAGTCCCTTATGAACATTAAGCATCCATACGACGTCACATTAAATTTAAACAAATGAGTTGATGAGATATAAAAAAGATATATTATCCCATGGAAAAAATATTTATAGAAATAATTATATATAATAACATATCCCAACATAAGAAAAAGTAAATTAAAATGCATATAAAAATAAGAAGTCATTGACTAAAAGAGGAGGGTGAAAGGTTCTCTTACATAGATCGTATCATTAAATTAAAGATAAATCAATGAAATAATTATGTGTGACAAATATAAATACCCAAAATTTAAGTGGATATTATTTCTAAAACAATAATTGGTCATTAACACATAATTATTTCATGACATAGTCATGAAGTAGAAGTTCAACCCAAAGAATGGAAATTGGGTGAAAAGTTGCCTAACAGAAATTCAACAGCCTAACGGTGTCGCTTTAAAATTTAGAAAATGAATTGATGAAAAAGGAAAGGATATATCATCACATGTATATTATGTACAGATTTAAATTTCAATAAATTAAATTATATTATTCAATAAATAAAATCATGGGTAGTATATACACCACACAAAAGGAAATAGTGGCATGTATAGTATGAATCTCACAGGAAGAAAAAGTGAGATGATAACCCCATAACTTGTGTATAACATGACTCGTTAGTTATTTAATATTCTTAATAATATACTAAAGATAATTACTACTTGATAAAGAAAAATTTTCAAGTTTATTTTTGCTTTTTTATTGCATATTACTATGTTATAAACATCATTTAATCATTTATGTTAATAGTAGTCATTTTGTCAAAATTTTGTACATGAGTCCAAATGAACATCTTATAATTACATGGTGTTCATGTGGTCAAATGTATATTATCTCCAGAATTATATTCATGATTTAAAAATAGTATATGTAATATATGTCAAGTATATAAATGTATTTATAATAATACATAACATTTGGATATAAGAAATGAAATGCACCATTCATGGAGACGTTAAGCCTTACGTATGCCTGAACTCTACCTTCATTTCTATTTCGTATTTAATGAATGGAAAACATAATGATATATAGGTATATTATAATTACATTATAATAACATAGTTTATTTTAGTAACCGCATCCTTTATACATTCTATAAATGGCATGAATGAGTCATGACATTGAGAGGCCGTTAGTCCACACTTCCTCAAATTAAATTATCACATTTTCCCATTATGGAAACCATAATGGGATGCTATATATGAATAATAAAAAATCCTAAAGGAAATATAAATGTAAAATATATTACATATAAATACATTTCTGTCATAATGGCAACCATGAGAGGTTGTTGGAGATATTTGAACAATCATCGTTTCGTGAGGCAGTAGTTCACTATCCAGAGAAACAATTTGTTCGTATCCTTTAGATGGAGGAGTGTTGAAGTGTAGTCTAAATAAATCTCATAAAAACAACCCAATATATTAAGGATACTAGTTTTGTTAGAAAATAATGTAATATTTATTGTTTATGGAGTTGGATAAATAAAATAAAAATACATATGAGAAGATGTTAACTTCAAATCTGGTATCTCCTTTTGGATTGAAGAGAAAAGATTACATGAATTGCCTTATTTCAAGGGGAAGGATTATAAGATTAAGATATGGACATAGAGAGATTAATTGGGTAGATCATGGATGAGACAATGGTCTAAAGAGGTTTTAATAATGGGTTATAGTTGATGGCATTTTATTTGGGGAAGGAGAGGGCTCATATAGAATGTTTGAAAAAAATTATTTTATTATAATCTGAATTTCTATTTTGAAATATCAAAAAATCATTTAATTCAAAGAAAACATAACTCTCTGAAATATAATCATCAAATAAGCATAATATTGGTTTTGTATAGTTTTTTTAAATTTTATATTCTCATTTTTTAAAATCATTTGTTAATAAGTTAATCACATATTCATCACTGTGTCAAAAATAATTTAATTTCATTGATGACATAAAATTACAAATAAAATAAAATAATGTAAACATTCATTTTAACATTCAAATAAATATTTATAGGTGAAGATATAACTTACAAAAATCCATGTAAAAATTGATTTACTAAAAGATCTATGTTTATATAATATTTATCTATACTTTAAATTAATTAATATTAAATGGAATTATCTCTTATAAGTGTCTTTATATGGTACCAAAATCAACCCAAGGTTGCAAATGATCAGACATGTATCATCCAAAAGGATTAGGACATGTGTTATTTTAATTTATATTATTATAATATATTTTCTTTTATTTAGCAGATTTGTCTTTTATCCCTTTCATATATAATATTTTCTGATGTAATTATTCATATTATATCAAAATAAAAGTATCATATTCAATCAAATTTGACCTCTTGATTCCAAATATAGTATCCATTTATCAAAATTAAAAAAATAGAAGTGGAAAAAATAAATTATAATTATTTCCCATTGTTATATCAATATGAGTGTTTTTGAAAAATAATATCTATCAAAATATTGACATTTGTTTGTGTTCAATTTATGAGTGAAATAAATTACAATGAACAAAATAGGATTAAATGGTTGAAATATAATCCAATTAAAATTTAAAACCAATTAATATAGTATTTATACTATATAAATAAATTATAATTAAATTAATTTTTGAAATAAAATGTAGTATTTTACACTATTCATTAAAAGTGAACATTATCATAAAAATACTGAAATTTTATCCAACGTAAATTTTGATAACCAAATACTAAAAAAAATATTTTTTTATAAAAAAGAATATATAAAAGTGGAAAATTATATTTATAAATTGTTTTCCATTAAAGGGAGGTAAATCAACATTTTAAATAATATAAGAGTGTTTATGCTTAAAATTGGATTCATTCACATTTTATGGTTCTAACTTTTTTTGGATAAATGTAAAAAAATTTATCAATAATGTATAATCAAATTGTAGTTAGTCATATTCATTCCTAAAAATTTAGTGACTATGTGTTAACTACCATTTAAAATAACAATATAATTATATTATTTTAAGGTATAATATAACGTTGTGTGTAATGTTAGTTTTCAATGAAACCCATTGTTTCGTATCAGGTATGCAATCAAACATGGAATACTCATTAATGTAAAATTCAAATTTAATTCACAAATATTAATAAATATAATATTATCAGATTATTTATTTACATGGGATGTTACAAACTAATGAGACACATTATTTTATTTATATTGCTAATAAATAATTTTAATGATAAATATCATAAAATTACTTCAAAACTAGGATAAAAAGTTTTAGTGTTTTGGAAAACATGAATCATACATTACATTTATACATAAAACCCAAACATTTATTTAATTCTTTTTTCACTAGCTTCATATTTTCCCTTGAAAAATCTTTAGTACACATAAAAAAAATATGTAATACGTAAAAAAGGGGTGAGAAAAAATCATAGTATGAGGATAAATATGAAAAGTATAAAAATGGGTGAACACAATAATTACATAGGAAATATATAATGAACTTTATAGTAAGCATTAATATAAACATGAAAGATGGAAATTCATAAATATGAATCTTCATGTCTTAGTGGTAATCAACAACACATAGTTATTAAAAAATAGCATAATGTTCATATATAATTTCACTTTAACTCATGATAATCATAACATTACCTAATGCATTAGAGAGTTGTATATTTCTAGGCCTCCAATCACTTTATAACACTCATATTGTGCTATATAATTATTTTCGCACATGTTACAACAAAAATTTATAATTATAATCCATGCCACATAGAATATATATCAACATAAATACCATTGAATGTAATAGGTTTAATATAATACTAACTCATTGATAAAAAATGGGTCCCCAAAATACTGATGGAATAATATACAGGATATAGGAAACATCAACATTGAGTGAGAAGTAAATGGTGTGTTTTTGAGTGAATACTTCTTTCAGAAAACATTTTGATTGACATAAAAACTAGTGGTAAACAAGAATATCCAATAATAGGTAATATAATGATGATAAAAATTATTTTTTATAGATTAACCATACCAATAATGGAGGGAATGAGGGGAACCAGAATAAATAATGTTGGGTTGGATTATTTCCAATTAGCTTTTAACCAGACACTTTCTTCACTTTAATGTCTTTTATAATGACATTATATTCATTAATTATAAATTAGAGAACAGTCTATACATTAATATGGTTCATTATGGCTTCAATAATTTCTATTATAATCCTTGATTGAGTTATGTATTTTTAATTATGTGTTCGGGAGTGTAAATTTTTTTAGCTTTTATGAAAGTTTCACCCGTATTCATGAACAACATTTGATTTGAAATGTGGTTGAACATCCAGATTTATTGATATATAATATATGTTGAATTAATGAGATATAAATAATCTCATAAAGAAATTTTTTATCTACCATGATGATGAATCATTAGAAAAAATTTAATAGTGATCATTTTTGGTTAATTTTAGTGTTTTTTCAGTCACAGAATACTTGTTTTATTTTTTAACTTATTGTTATGTAAATAAGATAATTCCAGTACATTAAATAGGATAATACATAAACCGTTAATTCCTTTTCAAGTAATTTTATGGCTTTATTTACAACCAAAATGTTTTTGAATTAAAATGTGTTGAGCCCTCTGGAAGATTGTTTATTTCATGTCTATGATTGATGTTTTAATAATCACAAATCATCACATAACATTAATGCTTAATCTGGTTTGATTTCTCATAAACATAATTACAATCTGTTAATGAATCTGTTATCATGTTTTTGTCTATGCTTATTGACTTACAAAGTATTTTGGAAGTCTTCTGGATTCAACAGATATCGGAAGCACTGATCCAATATCAACAGACATCGGAAGCACCGATCCCATATCAACAGACATCGGAAGCACCGATTCAATATCAACATACATCGGAAGCAGTGATCCAATATCAAAGGACAAAGGAAGCACCGATTCAATATCAAAATACATCGGAAGCACCGATCCAATATCAAAGGACAACGGTCGCACCGATCCGATATCAAAATGAGCCATTGATCATATGACTCACCGATGCTGATCAAAATGACTCACGGATCATCTGACTCACCGATGCTGATCAAAATGACTCACCGATCATCTGACTCACCGATGCTCATCAAAACGACTCACCGATCAAATGACTCACCGATGCTTATCAGAATGACGCACCGATAAAATGACTCACCGATGCTGATCAAAATGACTCACCGATCATCTGACTCACCGATGCTGATCAAAATGACTCACCGATCAAATGACTCACCGATGCTGATCAAAATGACTCACCGATCAGATGACTCATCGATGCCGATCTATCTGAGTCACCGATCATTACTCACTAATGCTGATGACCTACTGATCATTTGATTCTTCAATTGTCATAAACAACTGTTTGAATTTCTTTATCTTTATCTTTATTTAATCTAACCAACGGTCATATTAGGTATATTTTAATGCTCTGTCAATTAATTAATAAAGGTTGTCGGATGTCAGGAAACCGTACCACGTACCTGTGGAAAGGAAACTTTTTCTGTCTTCCGAAGCACGTGACATAAATACAAGAAGACTCTGCTGAAGAAGACAGTGGATGGAAGAACACAAGAAGAATATACAGAGGAAAGAAAGAAGAGGAAGAAAAGAGCAAGACAGAACCTCATACACAATCAAGCCTACTCAAGAAGAGTTCTGTGCATACAAAAGAACATTGAAGAACTTCATTGACTACATATCACTGCATTTGAACCTGAAGCATACGACACACTTCATCTCAAAAAAAATGAGAAGAGGACTCAGAATAAATTCTGACCAAACACAAAAGAGTCCAAAGCTACACTGAAATTACTAGAGCCATTTCTAAACTCTACATCTATGCTCTGTGATACATTTGTTTACATTTTGAGCAGTGTGTGTTATCTGCTGTATTAAACACACACACTAACTACTGTGCTTTCACTGGAGGATCTGTAAATCCTCAGCAATCCTTTTTACACTTCATTTCCCACTATGGATAGTGGTAGAGGTCGTGTGAGACCTGGACAGCTCTAAGCTGTTGTTTGTTTCCCCACGCAGATCTGTGGTAGAGGTCTTATGACCTGGACATTTTTTTCACTGTTGTTAACCCCTATCCAGGGTGTGGATCATTTTTATATAAACGTTTGAGAGGACTATGTCTCGGCGTGAGACTGAACCTCTTGGTTAATTCTCTGTGTTTATAGCTACACACTATATCCATACCACATATTTATTTCATATTCCGCTGCTATTACTTTGAAATATAATTTATTTTCAAAGCTACTTTTATAGTTAAACTCACAAGTGTTTATATTTATTATAAACCAGTAAGTTAGTTTCAAAAGTTAATTTAATCATAAGAATAAGTTAACTGATAACTAATCAATCTTTGAGACACTAATTGATCCTTTATAATCTGTATAAATTCACTACAGTTTAATCTGTTTTTGAAATAGGGGAATTTTAATCAACATTTTTTTTAACAGAAAATTTTAATTGGAACTCAATTCACCCCCTCTTGAGTATCCACTCCGACCAACATTTGGTATCAGAGGTTGGTTAATATTTTATAAAAGTACTCTTTTTTTCAACTATGATTTTAGTTGTATTATAAAGTTCATAAAATTTCTGTTATTTCTAAATTTTTATGTCATTAAAATTCTTTTTGTAATATCATGGATAATATACTTGAGGGTGCTACTACTAACCGGCCACCTTTCTTTAATGGAAACAACTATGCTCAGTGGAAGCTAAAAATAAAAATTCACTTAGAAACTATGAGCTTTGATATTTGGACTGCCATTGAAGCTGAATACAAAATTCCCAGTACTAATGAATCTACTTGGGATGAACCTATAGAGACTGCTTACAATAATAATTATAAAGCTATGAATGTTCTGTACTGTGCTCTAGGAGATGAGTAATTTAATAGAATTTCTGCATGTAAAACTGCATATGAAATTTTTGATACCTTAGCTGTTTCTCATGAAGGAAAAACTAATGTTATGGAGATGAGATTGAATACCTATACTATTATGTATGATAATTTTAATATGAAGCCTGATGAACCCATTTCTGATATGTATCTCAGGTTCAATGAAATTGTCAACACAATGACTTCTCTGGGAAAGTCTGTTCAAGCAAAGGAACAAATCATGAGAATTTTGAGATGTCTACCTGAAAGATGGAGAGGAACCACTGTCTCCATTAGAGAATCGTGTGACATTGGAGAACTGCCAGTCAAGGATCTAATTGGTAAGTTGATGATGTATGAAGAAGAACTCAAGGTAAACAATGAAGAAAATGATGAACCTAAAAGGAAGTCTTTTGCCTTCAAGACTACAACCTCCAATAATAAGGATAAGGAAAAGCCTCATGCTATCAATGAAAGTTCAAGCAGTGAGGAAAGTGAGAATGATTCTGACAGTGATGCTGAGATGGCTCACATTGCTTGAATATTTATGAAATTCTATAGGAAGAAGAAGTTTTTCAGAAAGTCAAACTACAATGGCAAGTATGATAACAAAAGACACTGGAAAAAGGATTGGAAGAAGTCTGATAAATCAGATGAAGTTGTCTGTTATGAATGAAAAAGAAAAGGACACATAAATGCAGACTATCCAAAGCTGAAATACAGAAAGAAGTATGAATACAAGTATAATAAGTACAAGAAATCCATGAAGGCTACTTGGAGTGCTTCAGAAGACAACACAAGTGAAGCTGAATCTTCAGACTCTGAAAGGAATCGAGCCAACATGTGTTTCATGAAAAACACTTCTGAGGTAACATCAGAAACTCCTGCTTTAAATTCGTATTATTCTGGAGATGATTCTGAATGTGATAACATGTCTAAATCAGAACTGTTTAAATATTGTGATATGCTTGATGAAACCTGTAATGAGCTTAAAGATAAATATAACGGTTTAAAGAAATAGTATTCTTTAAGTGTTAAGCATAAATCTGATCTGGATATAGAAGTAGAAAAGAATGCTCAGTTACTTAAAGAGAATACTGAACTAAAATTGTCTAATGAACAACTCAGAAAAGACATATAGAAGTTCACAAATGGTAAGAATACTCTAACACAAATGCTAGGAAAGCAAGTTGCACCTAGATATACTACTGGTATATGATACCAACCTGGACAAAGAAAAGTTGCCAAAACTAGATTCATTCCTAAATCTGGATAGAAGATAGTTAATTCAGGAACTTCATTTGCCCCAACCAGTTATATTCATAGTTATGGATCTAATAAGGTTTATCTTTCAAAGAATATTAACTCTACAAATTATATGAGACCCATTAGACATATATGGATACCTAAAGTATCATTGGCTAACATGTCTGGACCCAAGAAGATCTTGGTACCAAAATCATCTTCCATCTAAATCTATTTTGTAGGAGACCTGCTTGAAGAGCTTTCACAAGAAGATATGGTACTTAGATAGTGGATGTTCAAGACATATGTCGGGAGACTTTTCATGTTTCAAGAGCTTAGTAAAAGTTGATGGAGGCTTTGTCACTTTTGGGGATAATTCAAACGGAAAAATCATCGGCTCAGGCCAGATTGGTACCACTGATTCAATCTTGGTTTCTGAAGATTTATTTGTCGATGGACTTAAATATAACTTGTTAAGCATTTCTCAGTTGTGTGATTATGGTTTTTATGTGAAATTTAAAAATGATTCTTGATTTGTTTTTAACTCTAAAAATGTTTTAGTATTTTCTTCTTTAAGAAATGAAAATGTTGATGCTGTTGATTTAGATTCTTTAGCTAAGCAGAATATTCCCTGTTTAAATGCTTTTCATAAAGAGTCGTGGCTTTGGCACAGAAGATTAGGACACTGCAATGTACACTCACTTAGAAAACTTTCTAGGAAGAACTTAGTTAGAGAGTTACCCAAACTTGAATTTCCAACAGACGAAGTTTGTAATCCCTGTTAAAAAGGAAAGCAACATAAGGTTTCTTTTAAATCAAAGAAAGAAGTGTCAACTTCTCAACCTCTCGAGTTGGTTCACATGGATTTATTTGGACCTTCTATAGTTTCTAGTTTGAATGGGAAGCACTATGTATATGTTCTTGTAGATGACTTTTCTAGATATACATGGGTATATTTTCAAGATCGCAAAAGTGAAGCTTGTTCTTACTTTGTCAAATACGCCAAGTCTGTAGAAAATCTTTGTGGACTCATGATTAAGACCCTGAGAAGTGATCATGAACGTGAGTTTGAAAATCATGAGTTTGATTCTTACTGCTCACACAATGGCTATAGTCACAATTTCTCTGCCCCTAGGACACCCCAACAAAATGGTGTAGTAGAAAGAAGGAATAGAACCCTGCAAGAAATAGCTAGAACTATGCTCAATGAATATGAACTGCCTATTTACTTTTTGGATGAAGCTGTAAATACAGCTTGTTATGTCATTAATAGAGTCTTAATCAGACCAGTTCTTAAGAGGACCCCTTATGAGTTATGGAACCATAGGAAACCTAAGGCTAACTACTTCAAAGTTGTTGGCTGCAAAGTCTTCATTCTCAATACTAAAGACAATCTTGAAAATTTTTCATCCAAGAGTGATGATGGAATTTTCCTAGGTTACTCTATCTTTAGTAAAGCCTATAGAGTTTTCAATAAAAGAACCAAATGTGTGGAAGAATCTCTTCACATCAAATTTGATGAAACTGATCCACATGAACCTAAAATCTCTCTTGAAGATGATCTCTCTGGTTTGAATCTCAATGATAAAGAAAATGGACATATAGTTGAAACATCCAGCTCTGGAAATTCTCCAAAACCTGCTTCTGTTGAACCCCAATCTGTAGATGAATCTGAAATCTCTAGTCCTATCTTTTCAAGACTATCTAGGACTCTAAAGAACCATGCTTTAGATGTTGTTGTAGGAAATCTAGATAGAGTAACATAGACTAGAGATTCTCTAAGAAATCAGGTTGAACATCAAGCTTTTCTTTCACAGTTAGAACCTAAAAATATCAATGATGCTATCAATGATGAATTTTGGGTAATGGATATGCAAGAAGAACTAAATCAATTTGATAGAAACAAAGTCTAGAAATTAGTAGAAAGATCTAAGGACATTTTGAGCATAGGCACAAAATGGGTGTTTAGAAACAAAGTTTATGAATTTGGAAACGTCATTAGAAATAAAGCTAGGCTAGTTGCACAAGGTTACAATCAAGAAGAAGGAATTGACTATGAGGAAACCTTTGCACATGTAGCTAGATTAGAGGCTATTAGGATCTTACTTGCCTATGCATCACATCTGCATTTCAAGCTATATCAAATGGATGCAAAAGTGCTTTTCTAAATGGTTTAATTGTTGATGATGTTTTTGTAGAACAACCACCTGGTTTTTTAAATCCTCATTTTCCAAATCATGTTTATAAACATTCTAATGCTTTATATGGTTTAAAACAAGCTCCAAGAGCTTGGTATGAAAGGCTTTCAAACTTTCTTATCTCAAAAGGATTTACAAAAGGAGTAGCTGATCCCACTCTTTTTATAAAAAGGATTTCAAAAGATGTATTAATAGTACAAATCTATGTTGATGATATTATTTTTGGATCTTCTAAAAATTCCTTATGTACTGATTTTTCAAAGGATATGCAAAATGAATTTGAAATGAGCTTAATGGGAGAGCTTAAGTATTTTCTTGGTTTTCAAATTTTTCAAACTAATGATGGAATTATTTTAAATCAAAGTAAATATACAAAGGATATTTTAAAACGTTTTGGATTGGATAGTATTAAAGAAAGTGATACACCTATGAGCATTACCTGTAAATTGGATACAGATGAAGCTGGGAAACCAGTGGATCAAACCAATTACAGAGGTATGATTGGTAGTTTACTTTATCTTACTGCTAGTCGACCATACATTATGTTCAGTGTATGTATGTGTGCTAGATTTCCAGCTAATCCTAAATAATCACACTTACTGGCCGTTAAAAGGATTTTTAAGTATCTTAAGTATACTATAAATTTAGGTTTGTTTTATCAAAAAGGACAACCATTTAACCTAACTAGCTATTCAAATGCTGACTTTGCTGGGTGTAAGTTAGATAGGAAGAGCACATCTGGAACATGTCATTTTCTTGGAAAATCCCTAGTATCATGGTGTTGTAAGAAACATAACTCAGTTGCATTGTCTACTGCCGAGGCAGAATACATAGCTGCTGGTAGTTGCTGTGCACAAATTCTGTGGATGAAACACACTTTATTGGATTATGGATTTGATCTTATACATGTTTCAATTAACTGTGACAATACTAGTGCAATAAATATATCTAAGAACCCTATGTCTCTCTCTAGAACTAAGCACATATATGTCAGACATCACTTTCTAAGAGATCATTATCAAAAAGGTGATATTTATTTGAAATTTATTAGTTCTGAACATCAATTAGCTGATATCTTCACAAAGCCTTTATGCTCTGGAAGAATGAAATTTATTAAACAAGAGTTGTGTATGATTGATCTGTGAAACTGATCTATGAAACCGATCTGTGAAACTGATCTGTGAAACCGATCTGTGAAACTGATCTGTGAAACGGATCTGTGAAACTGATCTGTGAAACCGATCTGTGAAACGGATCTGTGAAACTGATCTGTGAAACCGATCTGTGAAACCGATCTGTGAAACTGATCCGTGAAACCGGTCTGTGAAAATAATCTGTGAAACTGATCTGTGCAACTGATCTGTCATACCGATCATTTATTTTATTTTATTATAATTAATAAGTAAATTACTTTTATACTTTTTTGGAAACCCTATATGATAAAATAAATGATACGCGGATATTTATCTTCCCTATAGCTTTGACCTTTCATTTCCCGCCGAACCTTTCAACCTCTCTTCCCCTCTACTTCGAACCTTCGAACTCCTGCCTTCCCAAAATCCTTGAATGGCTAAGCAAAAGAGACCGTGCAAAGGACTGGTTATCCCTGTACCTTCAAAGCATGCTCGAGGCGAGTCGAGTAGTACCTCTCAATGATCAGTAAAAACGAACCTGGAAACTCTGATTATTGCTGTAGAAAGAGAAGTCAGCTCTGCATGGCTTTTGTCAAGTAAGTCACTATTGCTGCAAGTTCTTGAATCGCAAGGATGGGTAGACTGGTTTTTTGACAACTCTCGAATAGACTACCCGAAGCTGGTACATGAGTTCTATATGAATCTGGAAATCACTTTAGATGGTGTGGAGGCTGCCAGGATGTCGTCTGTGGTAAAAGGAAAGAAAATATCCTTCTCATCTAAGCAGTGGGTTGAGTGCTTGAATGTACCTCATGAAGGTCGGTATGAGGATTATGCTGGGAATATTCCTCCAACATCTAATTACTTCTCTTATGAATTAGCTCTAGAGCTTTTGACTGGAAATAGAGAGTCACGGAGAATCACAGCTTCAGAATTAGATGGTGAATGCAGACTTCTTTTCAAGTTTATTCAGCACCAACTTTGCCCTATTTGAGGAGATTTTGCTGCTGTAAAGTACCAGGATGTTTTCCTATTGTTCTTCTGAAAACACATGAGAAGATCAATTTGTGTAGATATGTAATGGTGCACATAGCGGGAATGGTAAAACTGTCCAAGAAAGCCATTGCCTTGTTTTATTCAAAGATGATATCTACCATGCTCAAGAATCTAGAATGTATTGATGATGATGATGAAGTTGATGAAACAGATCATACCTTCTGTCTCAACAAAGAGATCTGCAAGAGGATGAAAATCAATTGGAATCCATGGAAGAAGTGCTGGGTTGAAGATGAAGATAAATTGTATGAAGCCAACAATCCCATAGATCATGGAAAGAGGCCAAAGGATTTGAGAGACCCTGGCTTGAAACCAGATGAGGAACCAGTTTATTCTGATGATGATGAGCAAGAAGAAGGAAAGGATGAGGCCACCAAAGCCCAAGAGCAAGAAGAAGCTGAGACTGAGGAAGGAAGTATGTCATATGCTGATGATAGGAGTGATCCTGACACTGCTAGTCCAAAAAGAAGAATAGAATTTGGACCTGCTAGTCCACCCTTAACCCTACCAGAATCAGAACCTATTCTTGGTGATGAAGAAGATTCTGATACTGAAGAATATCATAGTGAAGCTTCTGAGAAGAGTGATGATGGACATGCTGATGATGCTGAGGCTACTGTTGATGGTGATAATAGACCAGTGGATGGTCTTTCTGAAGATCAAATTGAATCACCTCAGTCAGAACAAGAAAAACATATCAATGTCAAGGTTGATTCACCAAAAATCCGTGGAACAACATGCTATGAGAAACCAAAATACACCCTGTGTGCTGTTGTTTGGGATGACTACCCTGGTTATGCTGTGTTGGGCTTAGAATATTCTGAAGAAGAAGAAGCAATGCCAGAATCTGCTACAGCTGTGAAGAGGAACCTCCCAAGAGAAGCAAGGTCTGTTCCTGCTGTTGATCCTACAAATGTTAATCTACCTGGTTCTGGAATATCTCAAGCTGATCTTAATAAGTTTAAGATTGAATTTCTAACTACTGTGAGAGACATAGTTGGAGAGGAAATTTATAATGCTCTTACTCAAGTGTCTCTACAAGTTTCTAAAAATTCATTGGAAGCCTTCTCACAAAGAGTATCTAATGCTATGAAGCCAGACCTGGCCAATACTAGTGAACTTATTGGTAGGCACATAGCCTTTTTGAATCAGACTATGAAGGATCTTCACACCGGCTTGGTATCTCTATCCAGCGAATTCCGATCAACCATCTCTGGTATGATGGAAGTTTTGAGAAATTTGATTGAACATCTCAACAAGTCTGACCTAAGGAAGTTGAAAGCTGAGTTAACTCACATAGTTGGCCAAGCAAGTACAAGCAAGGTAACCAAGATCACTACCCGTGAGCTAGAAGCTCTAAGAGAAGTTGTGCATGATGAGTTAGCTGCTGTTAGAAAAATTCTTGATTTAGAATCTTTGAGGAAGATGAAAGAGCTCTGTGATAACAGTCATAGGATGGCATTGGTGTATTCAGCAGATGCTAAGAAAGCTCTGCAAGAGATCAAAGAGAAAGTTGATAATTACTTTTCCAAGATTTATACAAAGCATGAAATGGCTGCAAACTTCAAGGTGTTGGAAGAGAATCTGAAATTACCTCCAGTCACTCAGGCCTTCAAAACTCAAGTTCATCTGTTGCAAGATTTTACCCCTTCCATGGCACAGTTCATGGAGAATAAATATTATTTTGAAAAATCTATGAAGCATGGAGCAGAAGTCATTTAGGAATTCATTCATCTTTTGAAGCCCTATTTGAATGCACCGGCCACTGCAATAGTAGTTCCTACTTCTGCACCTCTCAGTGACTCTGATGTAGCTCCAAATCAGCTGTCTGTTGCTCAAGCTCTCTCTCAGTTAAGACCAGTCCCTCAGCAAACTTCTCAACCAGCTCCGGTTTCTCAACAACAACTCTCTGTGGCACCTGCTCCTACACCTGCCCGAGTTGTCCTACCACCACTTCAGATTCGCCAAGTACAGCCTGCCTTCATGCCTTCAAACATACCCACTATTGATCCCAAAGACAAAGGCAAAGCCCCTTTGTATCCCACCAAATAGTTGTGTATTGTTTTTGATAGGGTGAACAATTTGATGCTTGTAATATTTTGTACTTTATCAACTTTTTTTCCCTACTCTATGCTTACTGCTTTTACTTTAACTTTCTCTTATATGTTTTCCCTCCTTTTTGATTATCCCAAAGGGGGAGGAGAAAAAGAATGATGTATGGGAGAAGAAAGATGTATGGGAGATATATATGGGGGAGAAAAGATGTATATATATCAGGGGGAGAAATCTGTATAATATATATGGGAAATTTAAATTAAGGGGGAGATTTATATATCTCTTTATATTTATTCTCTTAATGGTTTAACTCTCATTATGTTTTTATTAATAATATATCATATTATTTATATTTTATGATAGAGATTTGTGATTATCAAAAAGTCGGATATTGTTGAGCCCTCTGGAAGATTGTTGATTTCTTGTCTATGATTGATGTTTTAATAATCACAAATCATCACATACCATTAATGCTTAATCTGGTTTGATTTCTCATAATCTTAATTACAATCTGTTAATGAATTTGTTATCATTTTTTTGTCTATGCTTATTGACTTACAAAGTATTTTGGAAGTCTTCTGGATTCAACAGATATCAGAAGCACCAATCAAATATTAACAGACATCGGAAGCACCGATCCAATATCAACAGATATCAGAAGCACTGATCCAATATCAACAGACATCGGAAGCACCGATTCAATATCAACATACATCGGAAGCACCGATCCAATATCAAAGGACAATGGAAGCACCGATTCAATATCAACATACATCGGAAGTACCGATCCAATATCAAAGGACAACGATCACACCGATCTGATATCAAAATAAGCCACAGATCATCTGACTCACCGATGCTGATCAAAATGACTCACCGATCATCTGACTCACCGATGCTGATCAAAATGACTCACCGATCATCTGACTCACCGTTGCTGATCAAAATGTCTCACTGATCAAATGACTCACCGATGCAGATCAAAATGACTCACCGATCAAATGACTCACCGATGCTGATCAAAATGACTCACTGATCATCTGACTCACTGATGCTGATCAAAATGACTCACCGACCAAATGACTCACCGATGCTGATCAAAATGACTCACTGATCAAATGACTCATCGATGCTGATCTATCCGAGTCACCGATCATTACTCACTAATGCTGATGACCTACCAATCACTTGATTCTTCAATAGTCATAAACAACTTTTTGAATTTCTTTATCTTTATCTTTATTTAATCTAACCAACGGTCATATTAGGTATATTTTAATGCTCTGTCAATTAATTAATAAAGGTTGTCGAATATCAGGGAACTGTACCTCGTACCTGCGGAAAGGAAACTTTTTCTGTCTTCCGAAGCACGTGACATAAATACAAGAAGACTCTACTGAAGAAGATAGTGGATGGAAGAACACAAGAAGAATATAGAGAGGAAAGAAAGAAGAAGAAGAAAAGAGCAAGACATAACCTCATACACAATCAAGCCTACTCAAGAAGAGTTCTGTGCATACAAAAGAACATTGACGAACTTCATCAACTACATCTCACTGCCATTGAACCTGAAGCATACAACACCCTTCTTCTCAAACAAAAACTAGAAGAGGACTCAGAATAAATTCTGACCAAACACAAAAGAGTCCAGAGCTACACTGAAATCACTAGAGCCATTTCTAAACTCTATATCTATGCTCTGTGATACATTTGTTTACATTTTGAGCAGTGTGTGTTATCTGCTGTTTTAAACACACACACTGACTCTTGTACTTTCACTAGAGGATCTGTAAATCCTCATTAATCCTTTTTACACTTCATTTCCCACTGTGGATAGTGGTAAAGGTCGTGTGAGACCTGGACATCTCTATGTTGTTGTTTGTTTCCCCACGCAGATCTGTGGTAGAGGTCTTGTGACCTGGACAGTGTGTTCACTGTTGTTAACCCCGATCCAGGGTGTGGATCATTTTTATATAAAATTTTTGAGGACTATGTCTCGGCTTGAGACCGAACCTCTTGGTTAATTCACTGTGTTTATAGCTACACACTATATCCATACCACATATTTATTTCATATTCCGCTTCTATTACTTTGAAATATAATTTATTTTCAAAGATACTTTGATAGTTAAACTCCAAGTGTTTATATATATTATAAACTAGTAAGTTAGTTTCAAAAGTTAATTTAATCATAAGAATAAGTTAACTGAGTACTAATCAATCTTTGAGAAACTAATTGAATCTTTATAATATGTATAAATTCACTATAGTTTAATCTGTTTTTGAAATAGGGGGATTTTAATCAACGTTGTTTTTAACAGAAAATTTTAATTGGAACTCAATTCACCCCCCTCTTGAGTATCCACTCCGACCAACAAAATGTAAGTGCATCACCCCTGATGTTGGTAAATTAACACATCATAGGGAACAATTACATTTTTATTAACATAGAGACGGTGGGAGGAGTATAATAAATAATCTTCCATTAACATTAATTAATAAATGTATATTAATCAAACAAGTGTTATCATATATTTTGGATAATATATGTTTAGTATAAGAGAAGAAAAAAATGAATTTTGGAAGGAACTTAATTGAAAAGTGTGAAATGAATTACCTCTTGAGATCCTCCTCTTGGGATCCTCCATAAAAATCCTAGGCTTGGCCTTTCTATAAGGCCAATGGCCCCTGTTCATGGGGTTGGGTAAGGATAGATCAATAGGTATAGTTTACAATGGCTAGAAGCTTTAGAGGTGTGATGTAATGTGGGTGTGATGGGTGGTATTTATTGTGGAGGGAAGAGTGGTTTTCTTAATATTTTAATCATTAAATTAATAATTTCCACAATGATAAGAAATATTTATTGTTATGTTACTAAAAATAGTAAATAGGGCCTGTGAGGGTTATATTTGTGTAATTATATCGCTCATTATGTCAGGAATATTGGATTTAAATTGTAATGTATTTATACAATAAATTATTTTATTTTACTATTCACAAATAATTCATTTATTTCAAAAAATATACGAAAAATTAAGAAGAAGTGTTTTTCAAAGTTTATCATAAACAATGAACTAAATTTTATTAAAATAATCATCTAAATATATTTAATTTTTTAATTGAAATCATAATTTACATAAAAATAGAAATTTTAAAATTAAAACTGATTTTATAATGCTTCAAAAAACTATATAAAGTCTCATAAAATTATCATAAAACATAAAGACATAGCATTTTTAATCTTTGAACAATAAATATAAATATAAATTTTATTATAAATTTTATTATTTAATTATAATAAATTGAATTTGACTTACAATAATATAAATACATTTACTATAGTCTTATTTTCACATATATGATGCTTAATTTATATTTACTAATTCATGGGTGAGGTTACTATTATTTTACATGATTTAATATTTATAAGGGTCATATTTCTATTCATGCGGGTAGGTTATTATTCATATGGATAGGTTACTATTCACCAAAAGATGGTTTAATCTTTTAGACTCCAAAAATAATTTTGAACGCAACTGTGTATGTTGGATTTTTAAAAATAAAATGATATAAGTGGAAAAATTATGTTTAATATTCACATATTCTTTAGTATCATGATATTTAATTGTGTTTCATAATGTGGTTATATGTTATGAAATACTTATAATAAGGGGATTACATTGATAAAATAATGGTTGAAACAATATATAAATGGTAAGATCATGTTTTTCCTAAAATAGATTGGTACTGATAAATTCTATTGGTTTCCCATATTTGGAACTTGTGTTGCTGAATAATTTATTTAATGATTGTATAGTTAATCATCATGTGATATAGATATTTTGATAGTGTGATTTTTCTATTTTCATGAGAAGTTTGGGTGCTATGTTTTAGAGTTGTGAGATATCATTTTCATGTGAATAAAGAATTCATTATTTTAGGGAACAGTTTTAAATGTTATAATTCATTTTTTTGATATTTATTATATTGTTATGTTCCGGGGATAATATCACTTTCACATCTAGGGAGGGGATTTATGGATTTGACGCATGCATGGGATAGATAATGTGATGTGGGATGGAACACATAGCTAATGTAGTATTAGAGTACTCATGTGATGGTGATATGAATTGGTATATGCATGCTAGTTTCAAGAATGGAATAAGACATGATGATAAGGGTTGATGCTATGCCTACATGTTTAAGTGATTCTCATAGAAGGGATGATATATTACGAATATTTTTATTGGACAATGTTATTGAATCTTATATTATCCACATTTCATTCTACATGGATTATGGCCATCAGGTGAGATTGGTTTTTGTTTCCTTATAATGGGTTTTTAGGATGGCTGTCTAAGAGTACATAATTATGGAATGGTGCTAATATTGAATAATGTATTCCTATCCTAAGGGGATATTTTTTATGTAATTTAAATAATAACAATATTTAGTCTTGATAAACCATTGACTGTGTTAGGTTTATTCATAAATGGAATAGAATTTATGCTATGGATTAATGTAGTGTAATGTGGAATAACGTTAATTGTAAATTAATGTGTGATAAAAGAAATAAATGTAAATTTAGTTGTTTAATGAAAATAAGTAATTATATGTAGCATATTAAATTATTTTGTTCTTATTGTATATCTAGTCTTAACAGTGTTTGATTGGAGTCTCGGAAATGTTACGTACAGTTGTTTCTAGGACTTGGTTATTACTATTTTTTGGATGTTATTTATATTATATCATGTATATTATAAGATTTCATATGAATCCCTGTCGATTTAGGATTCATAAAATGATTTTTAGTGGACACTGGGAGGTTTATTCCCCAATATCCTAATTGGTGTATAGAAAACTGACACCCTGCTAAAAAATTGGAAGTTGTAGTGGTTTAAAATTCAACCAATATTTAGAGGACATTGGAAGGGTTATCCCCCAACATACTGATTGGTGTATTGAACCATCACTGATATGTTCTATGGTGGTTTGTTTTGGTGGTGCTTATTCCTTACTACCACTAAATATATTTTATCTATATTCGTTAGTAGTGGTTTCAGAAAATAGACGCTCAATAAAATATCATTATAAAATAATTTAAAAAAATTTTACATAAAAAAATTGACATCCAATGATGTGAAAAATGAATATATTAAAATCCCTAATACGTACATCATAAATCCATAAAATGAATAAAAAAATCCACAACTATCATAACTTAATCTCATTCAACCCATACATGTGTCATCTAACACAAATATCTTCCTCCATTACATCCACTTCATGACTCTTATACACCCACATCACTACATACAATTCATTTTATTCCTCTACTACATCGCATCAACTAAAATTGATGAGGTCATGTCATCAAATATAAAAATAATAAGAACAGAAACTAAAACTGAAAATAATAAATCTTAAATAAAGTATCATAATTTCAATAATTTCAAGATACCATAAAATCCAAGAAACATGATTAATTTTTTATGAAAATTTTTTGGAATTTGAATGGTCAACCTCCTTCCAATTGTTGGAATATGTCACCTACAATGGGAACCATAATATTTACGAAAATAAATTAGAAATGGCAAAGTCACAAAATATATTCATAATGATACACATAATCTATAATAATTTATTAATTATAACGAATATATTTTGACATAGAAATAATAATATATATAATAAAAAAATATTTTAAAACATAACCATATCAAATTAAGATAAGATTCAACAGATGAAACAAAAAAGGAAGAGGTTTTTTTTCAAAAAAAATCAATGTGATGAGTGGTGTGGTTGATATTTTCATAATAAATATATATTAATTTCTATTATACCAGATAAAGTAATATATTTGAAAAATAAATTATCAATGGTTTTCTAATGAATTTTCATTTTTTGGTAATTATTTTTCTTTCTACTATTCCAAGAAAATTTCAGTGTTTTACAGCACTAATAACATATTTCCAAAAGTTATGAAAAATATACATTATGATAGAAAATGTTTAATTTCACAGAATTTTAAAATTATATTTATAGTCTTTATCCCCTAATTTATGGAAAATGTAACATCGTTTTCCTACATTTAACCACCCGGATATAAGTTTTTAAATGTATTCAAATCAAAATGAAGTTTCAATTCAATCATTATAACCACACCACATTTTAGATTTATATTTTCCTTATGCATGAAAATAAAATGTATCAAAGCAATGGGTTTTCTATTATTTTATGACAATCTGATGTTTTATTTCTTTGGGATTTACCATTCCATGAATTTTTTACTGTTTTGAAACCCTAAAAATGTTTTTACATCCATAACAGGAAAATCATCATTTGGAATGTCTTTCCTTCAATTTTTGTATTTTATTTTTAAATATATGGTCATTTTTTACTCAATTCAGGGAAATCTACCATTGTATACTTGGAATTGACTCCAGCATCACTTGATATTAATTATTTCTATTCCTTTTAGAAGTTATTATTGAGTACTTCTAGTCACACGACACATGAGATTGGAATGTTTTCTAGTAAAAAAATAAAATAACATTGGTAGGATTAATATGATTTCACATCAATATGAGGACATATTATATTGTTTCCACAATTCCAGGAATGTTTTACTGTTTTTGAATAGTAAAACATGTTTAGTTCCATAACTAAAAATATATCATTAATAATGATGTTTTTTGGGTTAATGAATTAAATTGTTTTAATATTATCATTATCCCATGATTTCAATAAATCAAACATCATTTACCCATTTTTTACTTCCCGACACTTGTTATTAAAAACTTTTGAAGAATTAAAAAATGGTTACAGAGTCATTTTTACCACACCAAATGTTATATTGATATGTTGGATGTTCAAAAACATAAAAAATAATGTATTTGTTGGTTTAAAATTATTTAACATCAATTAAACTTTTTTTCTTATGTTTATGACTATTTTACTCACATTTTAGTTATTTAAAATGTGAAAAACATGATTAAATACATAACAGTTAAACTCTTATTCAGAATGAATTTTTTAGTTCCAAATATTATAAATTATTTTTTTGGTCTTTTAATCATTATTTAAGTACTATCAATTTTTTTTTCAATTTTGGTCTATTACAATTGTTTTTCATGGTTTTTGAAACAATAAAAAGGGTTTACCGAGTCATTCTCGCCACAAAGCATGTCATATTGATGTGTGTTATGAAAAAACACATCAAAAGTAAATCTGTAGTGGTTTTTTAATGATTTCACTTCTATATAATGTATTTATTTATGGGTTTGACTTTTCCATGCACTTTTTTCATTATAAATCCCTAAAAACATGTTTACTGTCATGAAAAGAAAACCGTCATTTGGAATAACATTCCATTAATTCTAAATTACATGAATAAAAATTTGGCATTTTTTTTCTAGATTTCATGCCAATCTAATGTCATTTTATTTATTTTGAAAAATATTTACTTGTTTCAAAAACATTTATATATTTATAATATATTATTGTGTCATTATGAGCACACAACATGTTGAATGAATATGATTCTTGGTTATAGATATAAAAAATAATGACATGGTATTTGTAAAATAATTTCAAATCAATATTAATGTATTTATTTTTTTCAATAAATGTTCATTTTATTATTTCAAAACACTAAAAATATATTTACATGATAATAAACATACCATAACATAGATTGAAATATTAGAAATTCATACATTTCAGAAATCAATATGTGGTTGTTGTTCAGTGATAAATTTTTAAATAATTAATATGTTATTAAATATTATAATATTATAATTATAATATTATTAACTAAATTAATGATTTATCATACCTAACCTAGTGGTGTACAGTTTCACACCCCTTCTACTCACACCTCCCATCATGTCATGTCCTGTATCACAACACATTATGACCTTTCTTCCTCAAACATGCAATAAATTCTCAACATTATAGAACTGGGTTCTTAAAGCTATTTAAAGATGTTCAATAAAAATAAATCACTTCTACATGGAAGTTTATTTCTATAAGTGGTGGTGTATAGTTCCAAAAACAAATATAGTGGTTTTTAATTAAATACCCATGTATAAAATTTTAACACCC
Organism: Viscum album; assembly: GCA_963277665.1. Lineage (NCBI taxonomy): Eukaryota > Viridiplantae > Streptophyta > Magnoliopsida > Santalales > Viscaceae > Viscum > Viscum album. The sequence goes on from OY728132.1 coordinate 1,833,049,689, forward strand.
CAAAATGATAATACTTTAAAAGATTAAATGATATTGATCATGTCAAAAAGGTGCACATTTCATTTCGAGAGACTACCAAATTTGATATCTATATTAAGGCGTACTTGGGCTGATGTAGTGATCGGGATGGGCGACCTTCTGGGATGTTTCCCATGTTGTGTGTGAGTTTGGAAACAACACACTGGAATGGAAATATGTGGGCATGTGTGGACATTCATTAGTCATATGAGCCGTTCGGGCACGTTGGTGCACCCAAGGGTGGGGACCACATGTTTTTGGTGCAACCGGTGGGTGGGGCTTAGTTGATACATTAGGTTTTGGAGGGGTTACCCAACCGTAATTGTGGTGCACTTCCTGGGTTGAGATGTAGGGACCACAATGAAAAGATTGTACCCTAAAGGGGGGGGGGGTGTGATTATAACACCACAGAATGATAAAAGGATTAATGACTAAATTATATGACTCATGTCAACAATGTTAATATTCATATTTGAGAGCCTAACCAATTATTACTCCAATATTAAACGTGACTGTCCTACAATAGTAATCAGGATGGGTGAAGAAGTGATCAAGATTGATAACATTCTATGAAATTTCTCAGGGTATGAGTGAGTGAGGACAAACCACACAGAAAGGACATGTGTAGGCCTATGGGGATATTCATTACTCAGATGAAAAATTTAAGAATATGGGTGGGCCCCTATGTTGGGACCACGTGTCTCCAGGGCAACTATGGTACCTGGCGGGCCAGGACACAATGACCATGTTAGGGAATTTGGGTGGGCCCTTGGCTGGGGACCACATGTCTGGAGTGTAAATGGTGGGCGGGGGTCAGTTGATACATTTGGTATCAGAGGTGGTACATAGCCTTAAGTGTTGTGCAATACATAGGTTGAGATATAAAGCCCACACTGCGGATGTTGTGACCTTAATTGGGGGTTATTGTAACAAACTAGAAAGATAAAGGATAAATGACTAAATGATATGACTCAGGTCAACAAATTTCACCTTTTTATTTGGGTGCCTTCTTGATTAGAATTCCATTATTATACATACCTGTCCTGTAGTAGTGATCTGGATTAGTGGAGTAGTGATTAGGATGGTGACCATATAGGAAATTTCCCAGGGTAAGTGTGAATGAGGACAGAACACATAAAAATGACATGTATTGGCTCTTGGTGATAGTCATTACTCAGATGCCCCGTTCAGTCATATGGGAGGGCCCCTAGTTGGGGACCATGTGTCTATAGGGCAACTGGGGTACCTGGTGGCTAGGACCCGACGACCATGTTAGGGTGGGGTGTCTATGCTTTCAATGGGACCTAGTTGTCACATATATTTTCAATGATCACTTAGTGGAATTGGTTATAGTTGATATATATTTTTCTATTTGTTGTTTTTTGGGTACTCATCTGTGTGTTTTTATACAATTGGAGACACATTTTGTAACAAAAACTAATATTTTTATGTTTTCAGGAAATTTCAACTTCTCAAAATATAGATGCCAAATAATAATTTTATATATTCTAGAAGTTTCCCCATCTCAGCAATAGTTTAAGGTATAATATAATTACTAGGATCCATAAATGATAATGGTAGTGGCAGTCTTCTCTAAGATGTTGAATCGTAAGGATCCTGATTTTTTCCTTCCCAATAGTCCTACATTTCATATAATTTAGTTATATTAGGTTTATAAAAAATGAAAAACAGAAATAATTAATGAAAAACTAGATTAATGTTTATAAGTAATAATTTCTTATCAATGATAAATTGTACTATATTTTTATTACGAGCATATTCTTTCAATTATCTTCATCTTTAGTATCATCATTATTACAAAAATCTATTGTGAATAGTCTATCATTTTCACCCTCTCCTTCATGTTATAGTAATTTTTTATTTTTTAGAAAAATGTTCAATATTTGGTGGTTGATGAGGTTCACTATCACAATGCACCAAATTGATCTTCTTCTCCCATATCATATAAGTATAAAAATATTTTTTTTATAATAACACTCTTTCCTTCTTTTATTTCATCTTCCACAAAATATACCAACTTCTCCATTGAGTCCAAGATAAATGTGTCATGTTCTACCAGATCATTGTTATCCATCATACGAGATATGTAGAATGATTAAAAATTTAATAGATCCTTCATAATACTCCTTTCAATGAGGACAACGTTCATTTAAAGAAAACAACTAAAAAAAATCCATGATTATTTAATTAATTTATAACATTAATCTTTCTATTGTATCCCACTTATTAAAATTTAAATACATAACTATTGTGTGTTTTCATATCGTCTCATGATAAATTGTTCTAATCTTGAATCTATTAATACTATATGAATCAAATAGCTTATCCTTATTTAGTAGAATGTGATCAAAAAATATCAAATTATTCGATATTTTGACATTATTCTCAAGATTCCTTATCTTTTAAAAACATATATGTTCTTACTATTTACATTAAAAAATATCTGCATGTTAGTAATATGAATATGGGTATATACTTACACAATGTTAGTACCATTCAACATCATCCTTATTAATATTTTTAAATTCAAAGATATTTTGAGAACAACCACTTAATCACCTCATTTATTAACTGACAATTTCTCAATTATTAGATCTTCAATAACACTATTTATCATCACATATAAATCTAATTTTATTAACTCTAATTAATATAGGGTAAAGTTTGACCCTATTCCAATGGTTCATTCATTAGTGGGAAATACCTATTACTAATTTATTGAACAATAATTTGTGTAGATGTCATCATCATATCCATAATTATTTAATATAGTCTCAATCAAACACAAATACCTAAAAAATAAGGACAATCACTCATCAGCTATGTAACCTCTATCAATAGAGTTATAGGGTTGTGAAATATTGCTCACATGTTATATGAATTGACCTATGTACCTAATAAAAGATAATAATATCCACATTAGAAAAATATATTCGATTAGTTGATAAAAACAAAATAAACTATGTAAATAAAAAATTATAAATGCATCTCCCTAGGAGATACATTCGTTGATCGTGTTCCAGTCCACAATGTTTAGGTTCATCAACCACAATAATAGTCAAAATAATCATTACTATATAGAATGAGTGAGGAAATTACCTCTCCAATTGAAATGGTTCGAGAAAAATTATTTCTTTATGTTCATTATGCTTGGTGGGATTTATATTTTTTCCTAATGTTCTTTAAATAAGTTATAAAACAAAATTAGATATATTGTAACGTTTTTAGATAACTTATTTCCCACATCTAATGAAAAAAACTAGAATGTTAAAATATGTGAGTTATGACTTTTAAATCCATCTAAAATTTTAATTTTTATGTCAACTCATCTCTATATGTCAGTTGAATATTCATATAGTACATATAAATATTTAAATATAGAAGGAATACATCATTCACATGAATTTTCATTGTAAAAATATCTGAATGATACATTTGATTCTAATTTTTCCAAAAACTATGACTTGAATTCATTTACACATACTCCTTATGAGAATTATGGTGATCCTTCGATTTATACTTCTCACTAAGAACTGTATAAATTATATTCTCATAGATGTTCTTCTGAATATGTAATATATAATGATTATTATGTATCAAATTAAAATTACACTCATAATTCTTTAATGATATTATCATTTTCATTAATTTTATAGTTCTAGTGTAATCAAATACAATACCTCATACCCTTTCACCCTTCTATAAACTGATTTAATTTTTCATATTATTTAGTGAAATTAACTATTTTTTAATGATTTATATACTATATAACACTTTCCATGACATTATTATTTCAATATCATTATTGAATCATGTTCTGATAAACATAAATTTTTGAGAAGCATTATGAAATAGACAATTAATCATAAAACATAATTTTGTTCTATTAGTTAATCATTAGGGTTCAAATAAAAAATTAGAAATATTATAATCCAAAATATAACAAGTTTTCTATCCAGAAAAAGTACCTTGTATAATAATGTCACTAATTTTTCACATTAACCATTCATGGATTTATAATATTTTTCTTATTGATGTGTCATATGTTTCCATGCCATTAACCCGTAATTACAGTAATTTCTTCGTTAGAGGATGAAGGTATACATTAATTTCATTTCCAGGAATTTTGATTCCAATAATAATCACTAAAATAATGAATTTTGAATTCTATATTAACATCCATATAGGTTGATTCTTGGGGATCAAAATAATATCAAAATTATAATATTATTACATGAATTACTAAGGAGTTTAAAACATTGTGAATAAAATCCCAATTATACAATCATAGGATCCAATGAAATTACTGGATATAAAAAATAAAATAGCTTCTATAATGATGACTCATTTTAATGTCTCATAAATCCATCATTATTATCTAGAGCATGCTACTTCATGTTATATGTTATCTTATACAATAATAATAATTGTGTAATTTTTGTTTTCGAGGAAAATAATGTAATACATTCATAGGTGTTTTCTTCTATTCATTCTTCATGTGGTTTCTATTATCAATACTATCAATTTATTTACTGGGTTCCATCTACTTATATGACATTTTGTGAATTATTTATTATCATACACTTCTACGATGTAAATCCAGAAATAATTATAATGTGAATTCATATTTGTATAATTATATCCATGTTTGTTGATATATTTCACCACCTCATATAATAATGAATGGTTTCTTTTAATTAACAAGTTGATAATGAGGAAACTCCAAAATAATGGTAATTTAATATTTGGTTATTCTACAATGATATTAGACATGATACAACATCAATCAGAAAAATATAAATTTGAATACATATCAGGAACGCCATATAGTTCTTGTTGTATGTTATCAACTAATTATTAATTTTTTTTCACTGATGTTATGAGTAATATTATTCAGTCATGGATGAACTGAGGGTATAATTGATATATTAATAACATTGAAATTTTATTTTTGTAAATTAGTAATTTATTTAATAGATTTCGATCTAAATTCTACTCTACCCAATAACATTTTATTTAGTTAACAATATTTTTATAGTTTTTAATTTCCAGATCATTTTATTCACCATGAAAAATAGAATATATCTATCAATGTTGAAATTATTTCTACATAAAATTCCCATTTACTTCATCTCTATTCAATAATATAATGATTTTTTAATCAAGGTATATATATTTTATTCTAACATACACTGATTAGTTTTCAATTTCATAATTTATCAATACTTTTGACCCCATGGCCCACTAAGATTTTTATCATTCTAAATTAATCAAAATTTTATCCTTATGTATGGGATTTTATTTTCTCTATACATTAAAATATAAATATATAAATTTTTAGCCAAATAGGTACAATCAAAATCATGGAATAATCTATATAGGTTAGAATTATTCTCTAGACTGTGGTATTTGATGTCATAAACATGATTAAAACAATTTATTTTTAATAATCATAACGTGGATAGAAAACTCTACATTAATGATGATAAATATGTATCATTTTTTAATATTTAATATGGTGATGATATTATTTATATGTGATAAAAAGATAATGGTGTATTCTATCGTAATGTTTTAACTAAGTTTGATTTATTAAGCTAAAAGATTAACTACATTGATCATTATCAAAACTACATCACTTTTTCAATCATACACCATGAGATCCCGTTTAAAAATGATAATGAAAATATACTGTATTTGAATTTCATACATTATTGGATGGGTGAAAATAATAAATACATAGGTTTTAGGATTTTTATACCTATTCATACATCATTCAACAATTAGCTGTCATTTTATATGTGAACATAAATTTCATGAGAAACAAGTCAACTCTTACTATTTTGTAAAATTAAGGCCACAAATAAGTAATCAAAAAAAATATATATTCAACCATTCAAAATATAATCTCTCTCACACCTTTGTATAAACATTTAGAAACATTGTTTTCTCATTCGTAATGAAGAATAACAAATATGTTTAATCTCTACGAGATATCTACATGGAATATAATTTAAATTTTAAAATATTTCAAGGGGAATAGTCAATGGTCAAATTTTAATACTATTTTTGATATTTTCCAAATTTAAAAAAATACAATTTTAGAAACATATTTGTAAATATTATTTTGAAAACCCAAATTCTCTGTCATCATTAAGTAACTATATTCAAGGTAGTATAATCACTGTTCATAAAAACCAACACACACTCTTGGAATTCAAGAGTTTCCATTAAATATTATTTTAATGACCAACAAATATTTTAATATCTATAAATAATATAATAGAAAATTTCAATTATTTTATCAAATGTTAATTGTGAATGGGAGTTTAAAAATAAAATTGAAAGGCCTATTTTTATAAAAATACCCATTAAATTCAATGTAAGGCAATTGAAACATGGATTCCCTATAAAATGTATTTATTTACATACCTTAATTTATTTTGGACTCTAAAACCCATATTAAAGCTGCGTGAAAACATTTTTGGAGAATTTAATGTACTATTAAATATAGTAAACCAACCTATGTTCTGCCACATCCATAATGTGAAAAACTAAATCACATAATTATTTCAAAATAAGTATAAGGAGTTTAAGAGGATGGGAAATGAGCATGTGAGTGGGTAGTAGAAGGTGGTGGGTCTGCATCGTCGTCAGTATGTGGGAGGTCATGGGGGTATTCTGTGTCTCCATGGGAAGATATAGGTTAGAGGGGTTTTCATTTCACCACTAGCTGGAGGCAGGTCAGATGGAGTTTAATTCACAGGGTTAGGGTCACATGATAGAGGGTATAGGATGAGATTGTTTGAGGGGGTGGGGATAGGGTTTAGGGTCTCACAGTGGGATCAGGGTGCGGGATAAAAAGAAGGGTTTTTAAAACATTTCATGGATGTATAATGAAAATTTCCCCTAATTTTTAAATATAAAATATTTTTTGATTTTACTAATCCACAATTATATTCTTATTTTTTGAAAACAAATTTATCCAATGGTGTTAAATATAATTTCTACAAATAATCCACTGCAATCTAGGTTTTTTTTCATTTTTTAGCTGCTCCCTTCTATCTTGGTAGTTCCATGTCCTAGTTTGAATGAAGGTTAGTATTATAAATTTTTTTTAGTGGGATGTGATAAATTTTGGTTATTTCACAAAAAATTTTCACCACATATTGTATACAAAGGATTATTATATATATGATATCTATACAAATTAATGGCTTGAGGTAAATAGACGATGTCTGGGTTTTGATATGTCAATATATCGTTATATTGATGAGATGAGGGGTTGATTTCATGCATGTTATTGTGCCATTCCCATTGGTTATCTGGACTGAAAATGTTGGAGATATATGGTATATGATATGCGATGTTGGAGGAGAAAATAAATTTATTGAGGTTGTAGGTGTAGGTTACTATTGATGTTTGAAAAAACTATTTATTAGTACCCATATATAATCACTCTATGGTATAGTGGGAACCCTACAAGATGAAAAAGAAAAACCAAAATGCCCATGGGGATCCTCTATTTTATGAACAATCCATTCCATCCCCTAACAACAACAAAAAGAAGATTCTCAGGGATGAAATAAACAAAATCTGCATTGGGTGAGAAAAAATAGAAAAATACACATAAAAAACGATCACCATGATCCCATACATCATGCCCATTAGCAACAACCCATCATGATGGCTCTCGATACAATTAAATCACCCATCCCATAGTGGACCGAAGAACATATCGACCATCGCTACCCCGATAGCTTAAAAACATGAGTGCTAGATTCGAGATGAGGGAAGATACCCATGGTAGAAGATGATGGATGGAAACCCAATTTGATGTTGACAATATACAAAACAAATTCAAAACATTTAATGAAACTTCCCACAATCCAATAAAAAATTGAAATCCATAATTCTAAAAATTTACCAAGGATAACTAATGATGGAGTTAAAAAACAGAAGGGGTTTCATCAACAAATCTTTGAACATGGGATCATGGCACACACACTGAGGATACAATCCACTCTATCTCCCAAATCTAGACCCAATGAAGGCGGTGAACATTATCTTGGTTCAAAAATAAACAAAAACTAGAAAAAAAAACTATAATGAAGGTGTTTAGGATTCATGGGTGCATGAGAGTGAAGCATCCTATGGGAGAAAAAGATTAGTCAAGAGAGGGGCTATGGAAATTGAAGAGATGAGCGGTGGAAACCCTAGAGAGGATAAGCTGATTGGGCCTCCCCTTATGGGCCCACCATATGAATTAACTATTGATTATTCATTATAATATTATATACACTATAATATGTTATAATTGGTGATAGTTTTCTATGGTGTGGAAAAAAATTATTATTCATGATTATGTGACATTATAGATTCATTGTCGTTCACTATGGTTTAGAATTTTTTGTTTATATATTTCATGAGAGGTTATAGGAATAACCAAAAAAGTATATGTTTATTCTCACCATATATATCTGTACTATATTTAGGCCATCAATAGAATAATATATTTCAGTCTAGATATTACTAGATTTAGGATTTCCAGTAGATTTTTTGTTATTATTTTTAATTACTATGTTTATCATTTTGGTACGTGTATTTTCGTTTCAGTTGATAAATTATTATATGAAATTTTATATTTTCTCTTGGTATTTCATTTTATATTTAATAATTAATAGGTTTTGATTGGTTTATTTTTCATATCTCACCTAATTGTATGTCCCTATTTGAGGGAAATTTACACAATTTTCCTGTTTATTATACCATATGTGATAGTTTTTAACACCGGGTTTACATGATGTGATACAGTAATGAACATTATATCTCTAAAATTATTTTGGATTTATTTTGGGTTGTGGATCACGAATCATTAACACATTTTTTTTAATTTACTCAATCTAATTTAAAATTTTTATTTGTTCTCATCCATCTATTTTTTCATTATGATGATAATTTTCATATATTTGTCTTCCAATTTCACTTAATTTAATCCTTAATGTAAATTATCAATGACCAATCATTCATATAATAATATCTTTTTGAAAAAATCATAATATTTGTTTGAGTATTATAATTTATGGATTTATATGATCATATTCATTTTAAATTATAACATAAATTGTAGTTTCTTAAATACACTCTAAATCGTAGGTACACTCCCCACAACTAGAAGAATATTTATTGAAATATTTAATTGTCATTATAAATATTATTAATTATTCCATTTTATCCATATAAATGGAGGATTATATTATTTAATGGAATGTTAAATTATAATAGATGCCTTTTGAGATTAAATATATGCATCATCCGTATATTCTCTTAAGGGGTGTATAGTTAAAAATTTAGAACAATTTACTATAGTAAAAATAATGCGGTTATAACGGTTGTTATCATCAAAAAATAATAATTTGGAATCAAAATTATCATCCAGAATTAGAATGGCTTGCTTCACCACAATATATTATTCATGATTATCTTCATACCAATAATCGAGAGGTCTATCATGTTTAATCTACATAATAAAATGAAAATTAAAGAAAATTCATTTATTCTAACAGAATCACATAGACTTATACATATTTATATTGTGGCATCCATTAATAAATTTACTTATTCATAAATATAATGATGTTTTCCAAAATAATTATAGTATATTTTAATCCAATCATATCAATTGAATAAACTTTATATTATAGATATAATAATTCATTCCATGCATTCTCAGTGGGGTTGTGATTTTTCCTTAAATACATGTATCATAAGATGCCTCACATTTAGTTATGAATCCATGGAGTATAGGATGATGAAAATAACATCCCAAAGAGAGAATTTATTTTAAAAAAACATTTATTGTATATTTAAATAAATTATATATCACATATTAGAATTTATGTATACTAAATAATTATATTATTATTCATTGGAATATTCACTTATATATCATCATGAATGATACTATGCTATGATTTTGGTTAATAGAATCCCCTAATTAAATGATTAATATAATGACTGTGTGGACTATTATTGAAAATAATTTCACCCTTCAAATAGATGATATGATTATTATAATACCATGATCTCTTTATCTCAAATATTGATTAATGTAAATGACAAGAACACTATTATATAATAACTTTCCCCTCAAGTTTGAAAAATATTTTGAGGAATTATTGTTATTATAAAACGCAATAAATTTTTATATTTCATTATAAAATAAAACCATTATATTGGAAATATCCATCAACCAAAAATTGTTTAGGAACAAACTAATTTAATAGTAAATATCATTATAAAATAAAATAAATAATAAATGTTATCCTAAACATTTATTTAAGAGATAAGAAAATGTCTCCATTAATATAAGGACATGATAATTTCACAATTTATTAAATATTTATTTTCATATATCTATCTCTACAATTTAATTGTAACATTAATTCATAAATAATTCAATTATTTTTTAATTATCAAATACATTAGTAAAACATATGTAAAAAAGTAATATTAATCAATCATTATGCTTACGACATGTGTCCAACTATTTTCCTTTGATAAATTTAATAATTTAAGCCACTTTAAAAAAACCTCATTTTTATCAGAATTTAATTTAAAATCAAAAAATATATTTGGATGATATTTACTAAAATTACAAAAGAGTCCTTGAAAATTATTTTTTCCATGATTTTATCATCTACATATTCACTCAATATGATAATTTCCCCCCAATATCTATGATTTTATTTCCAATATCGAAATTAATAATATAAGTTTCTATGAAAAATATATTACATTAAATGTATTTTTATAAAAACACATTTTTTTTGTCAGTAGCTCTTGTGTAGTTCTGGAATGAAAATCATAATGAAATTCTATTTCTACAAATTCTATCTATTACTTAAATTAAATAAGGACTTATTTGGGATTAATATTATATTATTAAATCTAATCCTTTGGATAGAGCTTCAATATGGGATACCCCTTCTTATAAATCGTTATCCAAGACAATATACCATTACAAAATAATCATAGAAAAAAATTACTATAAAACCTCCACATTCCATGTTATTATGTGTCTATTTTTCTCTTTATCAAATACTAATTCATAATAGATTCATATTCTTTGAAAAAAACTATTAAGATGAACTGTTTTTTATATGGATTCAATCAGTGAACCAAAAATACTACTATGGAATATAATTAACATCTCAAAAATGTAAATAATCCCTTATGAATTATGATAATGTTATTACATATATAACTATAATAATATATCATTATGTTTTTCTACATTGAAAAAAATATAAATATGAATAATTCAATGTTCCCTATTCCATTTTTCATTATCTAGCTTAACATGAATTACAACGGACATTTCCATCCACAAATTCCATGGATTTTAATTTTTCAATAAAATTCACCTAGGACCATTATATAAATTGTTATTCCATTTTGGATAAGGAAATAATAAATACACCAATAACTCTAAAACATTAACAGTATCCTCTACTCAAAAGTGGGTTATATATACAATGGAGTTTTTTAAATCCAACAATTTGTGAGGTGATGTTTCATTCACCAAACTATTACTACATTTCACCATGTTACTTGAGAAAAACTCATAATCCAAAAATCAATTTTATATTATATAATATACCCTTAAATCCATAAACTCCCATTCATATAAATCATTTGAAACATAAAATATGTTTTTAAAAGTATATACCAGCATATATATGATTAATAAAATATATGAATAATCCATATGACCTTGAGTAGAATAACCGTTCCATTATTCATGGTATTATAATTTAATGTTAAGTGTATAATATAATACTTTTGGGATTCATGATGTATTATATTATTGGATATTTATTTTAGCCAGAGAATAATGTCAATAACTCCTTTTTTATTTACTATAAATTATCATCCTCAATTATTGGATAATTTTTTATTATGTAGAGTTGTGCAACCATAATGAATTTTAAAACATTAATATGTGAAAATTTTATTTTTTTAGCTGATAATCTTTGATTTTTTTCACACAATCGTATTACGTAATTTAATTTTAATATAGTATATAAATAAATAAATATTATTAAGTCATGATCATTTATGTGAATCCATTTTTATATTGTTCTACCATAAAATATGAATTTTTACAATTACATAGGATGTTATTATATTATTTTCACTGCAATGTTCCTTGAATATGTAGTGAATTGAATATTTACTATAATTGAAATTGAGATTAGTTTCGGTACTTAATTTTAGAATCCAGGTTTATTTAATGCATTATTGACAATGTTTCATTGATTTATTATTATGTTTTGACGAATATATATTTTATCACCATTAAAAACATGAATGAATTATAAGTCACATTATATAAATTATTCTTTGGTTAAGAGGATTCATCAATTGATATGTAAATGAATGTTTTATTAGAATAGAAATGGAAGAAAATTTTCTTATAACATTTGTATTTTTTTTGAAATGACTTGAAACGCATAATTTTAAATATATGAAACAAATAATATTTTTTTATATGTATCCAATGTAATTAATGATAAATATGTGATATTAATTGGATACTATTAGAGTGGTTTCGTTTTCATAATTAGGGTGAAATTATTTGATCATCCATGATATCAATTATAAGGATAGAGATGAAAAGTTCTTTAGAGGAGTTACTATATACATGGGGTAACATCAAGAATACCCTCGTTAACTTATTGTGGTATATCTAAAATCCATGATAATAATGATTGATATCTTTATCATTATATTATTCTAAAATTTATTGAACACATTGGTTTTTATTTTTTTGGGTATCTTTTATGGTTATATAATGTGATGTTGTATTGGATATATTTTCATTGTGTGTAATGGGATGTAATATTGTATTCTAATTTTTTTTTAAATGTAGGTTTAACGTTGTTCTGATAAATATTATAAGGAAAATTTAGAAGATTGTTACTGTAACAACTCAGGTTTTGGGGTTGTTAGAATTTGAAATATCCCTATGAGTAATTACAGGGCTATGTATAAAAGCACCATTTTATTTTATGTCTCGGTGTTCATGAAAGATATTATATAAAAATATTATGTAATTCTATAATTTTTACATGGAAGATATATTTTTTCTCATAAAAATTAACTCATATCAAAAATCTGTGGGTATAGTTGCATCAAAAGCAAGCCATTTACCTTTGGCAGGGTGTAACCTTTGTGGGTGCAGACCATCGGTATAAATAGGTGACCAGTGGAATTTCCAAAAATAAATGAATAACTTTATTTATGGATTTTGTCTTGAATAAAACATGCTGGGGGACTTAGATAATATTTTTGAGACCACCGTTGAGTTTGAAACATCGTTTATACCTTTCATGCAACATAAACATTGCTAGTTCCTTGTGTCGGCGTGGTGGCGAGTCGGAGCATTGGAGTAAATCGATATATATTAATTAAAAATTAAATCCCATCCCATCATTGTCCCCCATATACACATCAAGAGATTGATGCCCATTATTTCCGTTCCTCTCCTCTTTGGTGACGAACAAAATAAGTGACAGATCATCCAAATAAAGTGTCATCGGACTCAGATCTTGATGGCCATCTCTCCCGGATCGTGCAACATGTGTTTGTAATGAGGATCCATCCTCAAATAATTAGTTTTTCCCTATATATTGGTTGTTTTTTATCTAGTATTTATTAAACTTTTTATGAGTTTTGTTATGGTTATTGAGCCCTTAGATAACTGTCAAGGACCCCTGGTGTGTCGAACTATGTGTCTCGGGTTGAATGGGTGTGATCCTAGCTGTTTGTAGGGAAATCCCATTGACTTTTCCCGTCAATACGGCATGTAAACCAGTCACACACTCCATGTGTTCGTATCATTTTTTAATATGGATTTTTAATAGTATTCACCATGTAGTCCTACATGGGGGTGTGTTCCTTTGAAAATTCAAAAGGGGTGGTGGTTTTGTGAACAGTACGTGACGTCTATAGTAATGAACACGCTGTGTATATCTATATGGGAAGACCCCATCTACCTCAGTGTACATGCCATGTACTTTACCTTGTCGGTTTTTGTCTGGGGGTTCTTTAAACCCCTAAAATTTTCATTCCAGGGGTCCATTATTCTTGATATCTATGGGAACATGACCATTGAAACGAGGAATACATTTAAGAATAATTTAAGGTTTTGTAACCGATTTTTTTTATCAGCCCCAAGAGGCTCGGATTGGGAATTTTGCAGTGAGATGTGACTTTTTCACCGAATTTTTATTTTGGATGAATCAGTGGTCGAATCCATATGATTTTATGATAGGATAGCATTGGTGGGATCTATTATATGTGTTCAAATATCGACATGAGGTCCCCACTTGATTTTTTTATATTGAATTGTATCTTTTTCAACTGTTTTCCATTTTGGGCAAGTAAAATGCCTATAATTCGTGTTTTTATACGTAGAACTTGATTGTAGCTTCTGTTTGGAACTCAGACGAACGTATTGTGGTGAGGATGTCGGTCTCTTTGGTTAGCGATGTGTGGGAAAGCAGTGGATGAGTAAACTCCCTATGTTTGTTCATATGTGGGTTTGGGTGGCATTACCACCCAATTAAATGTTTTTGATCCCCTCGCTAAGATGTTTTTAATTAGTGTTTTGGTATCAATATGGTGTGTCCAAGGCAGGATCTTCTAGCTTCACAGTCCTAGATTGGGTTCATGGTATCACTAGGACCGCTCATCCATGGGAGGTGATCCCCTATATTGCATAATAACCCTGTAGGTTTTGCTAAATCATTGTTAGTATGATCCCTTACGTAGTGGACACTAATTGGAGTGTTGTTGTATTGTTTGGTATACGATTCGCTACACAACATGTGGTTTTCATAGGGTTTGTGGTATCATCCAACTGATCCCCTGCATCGTGAGTTATACTAGACGGGGTTCTAGGCATTGTAGAACCCCCCTTTATATGAGTGACGATCCATTATCTTATTTATATGGTATGTGAAATGTAAAATGGGGTTGTGGTATCTCCTAGTTGATCTTGGGAGTGATCCCCAATCTGTGAGATCTTTGAGTAACTGGAGTGGGTTCATGTATCCCCATGTATACCCTATTTGTGATGTCCTATTTGTAGAGATTGGTGTATCCACTACTTCAAGTGGTATTTTTAGTGATGATGTTGATGATGGTGTTCTCTCAGATGCATCATCAACGATGATGCTGTGACACCCAATGGAGTGTATCTCTGGGACAAGTGTCATCTGAGATGACTGAGCTCATGGTGTGTGTTTTTTAGGATATGTACATATCGCTGGTGATGATGTCAAAACCTAATTAGGCTTTATTCTTCAGACGAGAAAATCTAGATGGTTAGGGTATATGTATTATCATATACCTGAGCTGAGCGAACTAGATTTGTTTTGATAAGGATGATCTCAATATTGATATTATATCTTATTTGGGTTCTATCTGGCTGGGATGATTTAACCATTACCATTTAGTTGATCCTTTTCCTTTTGGGGTTTTGGGGTACATAATATGTGTCATTATACTCAACCATGCATAGGATTTTCCCGCACATATTTTGTGTCTTGTGTAGACCAAAGGTCATTTGACGAAGTCCTAGGAGGACCCAGAGTAGGAGGTGCTTAGTGAGCATGACCGACCAGGGTGTTTAATGGAGCTATAATGAGGAGCTTTATGGATGGTGATTTTTACAGCAATCCCCTCCATTAAAGAATTGTGTACACTTTTGTAGTTTCATTTTGGTGGGCCACATTTTTTCACTGTTGTACTTTTTGTTGAACTCTGGTTCGTGGTCAAATGTATGCATGCTTTTCTTTTTGGTTTATATATATATATATATATATATATCTGTAGTGTTTTCATTGAGGTGTATGTGTGTGTGTGTGTGTTTACATTCACCTTAGGTAATTCCTCTCATGTGTTTTATTGCCTACTCGGTGCTAGACGTTAGCCCCTAGCCTATTGGAGGCAAGATTAGGGAGTCAGAACTCAGGCCCCGTTGGGTCAGGCATGGCAATTACGTTGTATCTGCATGCAATTATAATATTTCTTTTCACTTGATATTATTTCGTTATGACCAAATTTTATTATTACTACTACATATTTAACAAAGTTTTACGTCATATTTGGTTCATGAGACATCCCAAACCGATCAGACATACATTTGAAATAATTTATCTAGAAAAATAAATTTTACTCATCATTAAATAAATCATTCATCAATTATTTAATTATATCATTTAATATTATCAATAATTTAAAAGGTATTTTATGATAAAATCTATGTTTAATCATATAAATATTTTATACATGACTCCACAATAGAGATATTGATCATTGCATTCTTCATTGATGCAAAAGGAATTAGTATTTATATGAAATTGGTGAGAGAAAATTAATTATAAGGTAATAATGTAATATCATTATGGGGACATAAAATAAGATTCAAATCATATGATGGAATCTACTCAAAAGAATTATAATGATTAAAATTCTAATGCCCTGAAAATTTATATCATGTTAATGAATCATTATATCATTATAAATTTATATGGAATATAAATGATAAAATATTAATTGATCATCATTAAAATATAAATTATTCCTTGGCATAAGAATCAAAACACTCTAATCATGAACCATAGTGACATCCCATTGTAATTTTTTAAATAAATAATCACATTATTTTATAAGATACACTAATTATAACTTATGATATCATAAAATCTTTATAGATAAATTTAACCACATCATGTCCATGAATATCATAGAGAAAAAATCATATTATGTCCGGACCGTGAATAACATTTGGAAAATAATTATGTGATTCATGTTCATAACTATAAAGGATATAACATGAGATCAAAATCATCAAAAAATAATTTGTATGTGTATATAATTTTATCATCACATCAAATATATTTATAATTGAAAATATATTGGGTCCTGTAGAAAAAATCATACATCCATTAAAATCATATAATGATTATACAATTGAAAAATAATGGTGTACATAATATTAAATCAAAAATCACATATGAAATGATCAATATTATTTTCTAATAGAACCCAAAAATACTATCCCCTAGTACTATATTATAATTTCATAATTTAGAGGGTTATTAAATAATTCTATAAAAAATGGATAATTGACCATTAAAAATATAAATTAAAATTGAAGATAATCAGGAAATTATTTTTAATGATTATTTCATACAAATGATAAAAAATTAATTCTTATTAAAAATAATTTTAAAAAGTTGAAAAAAGGATTAGATACATTATTTAAATAGTAAAAATTTCAATAATATGGTTATAGAATGAAATTAATGTGAAAATTATGATATTTGAGCTAGGAAATTTTAAAAGGTATAGATTTAGAATGAAAAAAATTTATATATTATTTAATGGATTACATTTATCTATCCTAATTAAAATAGATAAAGAAATTATATTTATATATGAATAAGGGAAAACATGATAATTAACAAAATGAATATATATATAAATTTTAGTATAGTATAATAATAATTATTTTATGTGAATAATAACTTGTATATGGATGAGAAATATGAAACATACTGTGATAAAGTTATCTATAATAATATTATATTTTTTGAGATATTGTTAATTAATATTAGATATTTTCAAAAAATATCTATTATTTATAGAAAATATTGGAATCATAATTAAATGTTGGAATACAAAAATAATTGAATAATTATTTTATAAAATAAGTTGTAATTTTTAATAAATGGACATTTATTATAGAAGGATGTTTTCAAAATTTACCTCTATCTGATGTGATCATTAAGTGCCATTAAAATAAAACGAGGTTCATCATATAAACACATGGAAATATAGTTAAATTACATATACATAATACAAATCATTTATATTTTATTGTTATAAAATTTTTAACTAATAATTTTTAATTTTAATCACTCGATGATATTTTGCGTATTTATTCCATGATTAGATTATTATTGTGGTTTCAATCCCTACTCCCTGGACATGTGTTTATCACCATCCATATTTTCATCAATAAATTATATATATAAATATATGTTTGAGCATATTTTAGAATCCCATGAAGATTTCATGAATACTATCGTAATTTTCTATATTGTATTATAATATTTTTTCTTTTTCATGATTGTTGAATTAGTAACTATTTTTCATTTTATAAATTATGATATATATATATATATATATTACTATTGTTTAATTAAAATAATTGGAATATATAATTATAAATACAATATATTAATATTAATATTTTATCATAATCATCTATTATGACAATACTTGTGCACCATTAATGTAAGTCATTAAAATTACATATTATAGAACAAGATATCATTTAATGTATTAAAATGAAATTTCATTCTAATAATATCGTATTAAAATAGTGAAATTTATATATTTTAGAATATAATTGATTGATAACTAATAAATAAGAAGTAAGAATATGGGAAGCGAAATGGAATATAAAGGTATGGTGTAGTTAATTAATTTTTTGATACATATCCTTCAATTTTTCTATAAATTTAAGGAATTTTGGAATCCTTAATGAGTCTAGAGTCTATTAAATGTTTTATAGTAAAATTATATACTAGAATTGTTTTGATTATTATTGGAAACATAATTAAATGATAGAATTTGAGTGTGTAAATTTGGTGTCTCTATATAAAAGATTTTGATTAGAACATTAAAAAATTCCAAGTATTTAAGGAACATTAAATATAATATTTCATTTAATGGTAGTAATATTGTGATGAAATATGAGAATAAGTCATCTATTCCATCATAACGAAAATTTATTATAATTTCTATTAATATTTCAAAAACTTAATGAATTCTTTTACAATTAACAATATATTATACTTCACATAAACAACTCATAACTTACATCAATACATTAATAACTATTTCAAAAAAATAAATTAGACTTATGAAAAAAATTTATAAAAAATTCAAATAATATATCATATTTTATATTGATAATTTGAATAAATGTTAATATATATTTTAAAAATAATAATTTGTAACAACTGAATTTGATTTAGGGAAATATATTTTAAAACATAAAATTATTATTTTTATTTTTATATCCTATTAAGAATTACTACATGAATAATTATTATTATATTTTAATAAATATAATAGTGATTTTGTTAAAAAATTTCATTTCAATATCAATATATATTAAAATATTCTTATAATAATTCATGATATAGCAAATCCAAATTCGTTTTAAAAAAAATTAATTTTATTGATGAATTGATATATTTTGATTACATTAAAAAAATTATTTATTGTCTCAATATTAAAATTAGAATATATTATTTAAAATTATTTCTATATTTTTTAAATCCATTTCACTATAATATAGCTAGGTGATACTTGTAATTTATTTGAAAAAATATTCAATATCCATATTTCAAATTACCTTAAAATAATTATATTACCTTTGGTATAAATTTATATTAAAATAAATGTTTAAAAAAATTATAAGGACCTGGCCTTAAACATTATATAATATTTAATTAGATGAGTAATTAACTTTGAGGATCTTTTCAGGTTTAGATTTTTATATAATTAGGACATAACTATTACATCTGAGAAGATTACTAAGCAGAAACATGCACTGAGTTTATATTTTTTTCATAAAATTATAACTCTTGAAAAAAAGGGTTGTGTCTAGTTCCATGTTTAAGATAGCATGACATTTACTTGATCCCATCCATGACACTATTCCACATTATTTCTTGTTAAAAACATTTCAAAAACTTTGGGTAAGAATAAAAATCTCAGTAAGGGATACACAAAAAAGGAAAATGTTAGTTTTTCAAAACAACAAGTAAATCATGAATACTTTAACATAAGTAATACTTTTCACCTTTATGAAGTAGTAAATAATCTTCACTGAATAAAATATGACTACATAACATTTTGTAAAATATATTACCATAAAACCCATATAAAGAATACTTACCATATAAATGTAACATGGGATATAAACATACTTAAATGGAATAACAATATAGTCGACTTCCACGCATATTAAAAATGGAATAGCCATACGGCCGACTTCCATTCCTAATTCATTGGAGGTTATAACGTAACCACCCATCCAGGTTTTCATGGAACCACACGTCATTTGGTTTATCACATAACCACCCATCAACTGTCCAAGTACCATTATAAAATCATAACACATAAAACAAATATAAATGAAGGAAAACATGTCCACATTTTAATCACAATATATCACTTAAATATATTGACATAAAATAATCCTTTATCAAAACCAATTTCAATACCAAAATACGTAATAATCTATATGGTATTTATTTTCTTTTTTAAACATTATGGCTTGTTGAGGAAGCCAAATATCAAATACTACTCCCGGTGACGGAAACGTTCATTGTCACTACTTACATATAAAAAACATTAATTTTTTCATTAAGTAAAAGGATTTATAAGAAAAAAAATATTTATTTTGAATAAATGTAAATGTCAAATGGGATTATATACCGTATAAAAAGAACGTTGTGTATAAATGAAAATATGCCTTCATGAAAGGAGATTGAGACAAATTCCCTTAATTTATGTCTGACATGACCCGACCAGTTTTTAATTTCCTGAATAAAAAAATAATGATAATCTCTACTTTCTTAATAAACTTTTTAAAATTTATTATTCCTTTTATATCACATATTAAAATGTTATAAACATTATATAATAATTTATGTTTATAACATTTGTTTTGTCGATATTTGGTACTTGAGTCAAAAATGGACTTCTTATAATTACATGTTGTTCATGTGGTAAATGGTTCATTATATCCATAATGATATTCATTATTTTGATGTCATAAATATAATATATATTCAGTATATATATGTATTTATAATAGTACATAACATTTTTTGGTAGGAAATGAAAAGTACCGTTCATGGAGACGATAAGCCCTACATACGCATGAACTATACATTCATTTGTATTTCTTATTTTAATGGATTTAAAACATAATTATATATAGTTATATTATAATTACAGTATAGTATCATATATAATATCATTAACTCCATCCTTTACACGTCCCACCTAAGGCATTAACGATCCATATCACTTCGAGGGGGCAGTAGTCCACCCTTCCTCAAATTAAATTATCGGTACACCAATAATGGAAACCATAATTGTATGATATAAATAGAAAATTCAGAAGAATAAAGAAAAAAAAACAAAATGTATATCATATATAAATATGGTGTCATCATAATGGCCTCCATGAGAGGCGGTATGAGGTAATTGAACAATCATCGTTTAATGATGTGTTAGTATTCCATCCACAAAAACATTATGTTCTTCACCCATTAGATGGTGGTGTGTGTAAGTGTAGAAAAATTAATTAACATAAAAATATCATCGTATATTGATGATTCTGTTTCGGTAATAAAATAAAGGAATAAAATGAGTTTAGGGGTTGAAGTAGTAAAATAAAAGAAAAGAAGTTAAGAGAAACTGATACCTTTAATTTGGGTAACATCCTTTGGATTTAACCAAAAGGACATCTTGAAGTGACTTCTCCCTACGGTAAGGCTTCTAATTGGAGGAGAGAGATATAGGGAGCTTAATTGGGCAGTGTTTAGAAGAGCCTAAAAGACTTAGAGTTGTATGGAATTGGTTACAAGTGGTCTCCTTTTATAAGGGAGGGGAGGGGCTCTTTATAAAATTATGAAATTATTATATTATAATATAATATTATTCGGTTTCAAAATGTCCAAAAATCATTAGAGTAATAGATAATATGACTCGTGGTCGAAATAAATTCAGAAAATTAATAATGGGATTTTTTAGGTTATTTTAATATTTTTAATCTTATTTATTATAATGATTTATTAATGAGGTAAACACTACATCATTATTGTGTCATAAATAATTTAATACATTTGTTGTCTAAAAATTAAGAAAAAATACCATGATGTAGGAAATCTTGTTATATTTTTAATTAAGATTTATAGTCAAAAATATTACTTATATAACACTGTAATATAAATTAATTTACTAAAATATTTTTGTTTATGTCATTTTTGCCTTTACATTATATTAATTAATCTAAAGTGTCATTATCATTCATAAATGAATCCATGGGGTCACAAAATAGACTCAATGAGGACCATGGTGGTCCATTAATCATCAAATAAGGATAGGACAAGTTTTAAGGTAATTTTTAATTTTTATAATATTCTTTTTACCTTGAATTATTTGGTCAAATAGAATGTATTAAAGTTACCAAAACATTATTTATGATGGTTCTCCCTTAAAAGGCATTAAATCGACCATTTAATGCAAATTATTCTTAAAATTACATTGATTCACATTTTAATCCTCTAACATGTATTGGATAAATGTAAATATATTTAAAAAACATGCATAATCATAATGTAGTTAGTTTTCTTCATCCTCTCCAATTCAATGCCTAGGAGTTAACAACCATTTTAAATAATAATATTATATTATTAGTGTGCAACATAATATTTCAAAGAAACCCAATGCTGCATACTGGGTACGCTATCGAACATAGAATCCCCTTTATTGTAAAATTAATATTTAATTCTCAATTATTAATATATAAGAAATATGTCTTACTATTTATTTACTTGGGATGTTACACACTTCCCCCATTTTAGAAATTACATCCTCACAATTTTTATTCACTTATCAAATTAGTGGGTGTATTTAACCCTCACAGCATTTCCAGATTCCCACATTACATCTTCGACCATATGGTTTTTTTACAAAACCATTACCTGGTAAATTACTTTAATCATCAAAAATTGCTCTATATGATCAAGAATCAAAATTAGTTGTTCATTATAAGAGAGATTCTCTTCCAACTGAACTACCTCTGGGCTGAAAACATGATATAGATATGGAATATACATTCTCATCATAGAAACATGAAAAAAATAATGTGCCTGGGATAAACATGGAGTCAAAGACACTATGTACGTAACTGATCCAACTTTATCCAGAATTTCATAAGGTCCAATGTTCCTGGGAATCAACATTCATTTTTACCAAAACTCATAACACTTTTCTATGCAGAAAAATAAAATAAGACATGATCACCTACTTCAAAAGAAAGATCCTTCCTATGGTTATCTACAATACTTTTCTGTCTGCTATGAGCTATTCTCATGTGGTTCTAAATCAACTGAATTGTATCTATCATCTCTTCTACCAATTCTACTCCCATCAGCTTCCTTTCACCTACTTCATCCCAAAATGTTTGAGTTCGATAGCACTTTCCTTATAATGTCTCAAATGGAGCTATCTGAAAACTAGAATGAAAACTGTTATCATATGAAAATTCAACCAAAGATATGTGTTGGTCCCAAATTCCCTGATAATCCATGGAGCAAGGATGTAATATATCCTCTAATGTCTGAATTGTTCGTTCTGATTTTCCATATTATTTAGGATGAAATGTTGTAATAAAATTTTATTCAGTACCCAACGACTTCTGAAGGCCTTTCCAAAAGATAGAAGTAAACCTTGGATTGCGATCAGATACAATGGAGAGGGAAACACCATGCTACCTGACTATTTCTTTAACAAACAACTGAGCAAGTTGATCTAGATAAAATTTATCTTGAATATGAAGGAAATGATCATGTTTAGTCAATCAATCAAAAATAACCTAGATTTCATTATTACCTCGAGATGTTTTTGGTAATACCACAATAATGTTAATGGATATATTTTCCTTTATCCACTCTGGAATTTTTAAGGGCTGAAGCATCCCTCTTGGTAACGTCCATTATACATTAACCTAATGACATGTCATGCACTTCACAGTAAAAATAACAATATCTCTTTTCATTTTATCCCACGAGTAATACTCACAAATATCTTTGTACATCTTAGTACTTCCTTGATAAACGGAAAATGGAGAACTATGATCATCACATAGATACTCATTCTTCAATTGTAAATTACAAGGCACACATAATCCATTCCCTGACCTCAAAACAAAATCATTGTCAACATTAAATTTACAAAACTTTCCCTTCTGAACCATCTCTACATTTTTCTGTAAATCACTGTCTTCCTTCTTTGCCTGCGTATTATTGTCTGATAGAGATGATCTCACTGACACCCAATACAAAATAGAAGAATTGACTGCACCAACATCTTCTATGCCAAAGTTTATATAATAAAAAACAAAGAATCTTGTTCCAAATGTATCATGGTTAAGGAAGCATTACTTTTTCGACTCAAAGAATCAAAAACATTATGTTCTTTTCCTTGATCGTAATGGACCACGAACTAATACTCTTTGATTATTTCTAGCTATCTCCTCGGTCTCATGTTTAATTATTTTTGAGTGAAAATATACTTTAATCATTTGAGGTCAGTATATATTTCATATTTACTCCGTAAAAAAAATTTCTTCATGTTTTTTATGAAAGAAACAACAGAAGCTAATTACAAATCATGTGTAGTGTTATATAACTCAAGTGGATTCAACTGACATGACACATAAAAACTTACCTGATCATTCTTCATTAGGACACACTCAATTCCTTTCCACTAAGCATCACTATAGATAATAAAATCATAATTTCGAGATGGAAGTTCCAAAACACAAGCATTCACCAATCTTCCTTTCAATTCCTGAAAATAATTCTCATATTCTTTTATCCAAATGAACATAAGACCTTTTAGAGTTAACTTATTTAGTGGACTTGATAATTGTGAAAAATTCCCAACAAACCTACAATAATAACATTCCCAACCAATAAAACTACAGATCTCGGTTATATTTATGGTTCTTGGAAATTCTTCAACAACTATTATTTCTATAGGATCAACAGTAATGCCATTTTTTGAAATAATGTGGCAGAAGAAAGAAATATGTTGTAACCAAACTCAAGCATGCTGAATTTCCCATAAATTTTCTTTTCTTTTAATCTTTTCAAGTCAACCCTTAAATGACATTCATGATCCTTTTTTGATTTTTTAATAATTTAATAATAACATCAATGAACACAACCACAAACTTGTTAATACCATGGACTTCTATGCATGATTTGGAGTATGATTTTTGTTTGTTGTCAATCCTCAGTGGATGTTCAGAATGTGTACCAGCAATGAGATCATACAGTTCAAGTAGAAAACAATATTTAAGGTGGCGCTATTTCCCGGTGTTTGCCAAAGTTTTGGGCCTGAAAATCAACAAATACAGAAATGTGTTTTTGGAAAATTGACTTGCACGTCGTGTAATTGATAAAGAGGATACATGCGCGCCAAATTTTTTTCAAGATTAGAACATGTAAAATGGAAAAGGGATAAGGGATGTGCATCTTTTTGGATGGTCGCGCAAGTGACATGTGCGTCGTGAAGAGACTTGCGCGCCAATGCCTAGGAGGACTGGAAACTTGCATGCCTATTGTTTTTCAACATCAGAACATGAAAATATGGAAAAGGAAATAAGGTAGTGGAAGTATTTGTGTGGTCGCGCAAGTGAGTAGCATGACAGAGGCTATGAAGGATGAGCTGCGTGTCAGAACCTGCGCGCTGAGGAAAGACTTATGCACCACCACACAGGGGGTCCAGTTTTCCTATAAATAGAAAACCCCCCTACTCATTTGCAACGAAGTTCAAGACTTAGATATTTTTTGAGCTCTCTTTGCACAAGTGGTTGAGTCTCTTATGTGGTTGGTGGTCACGCATGTAGAGGCTGCACACCGATAGTTGGCTGCACAACTATGGAAGCTGGGGAGTTGAAGTCGCAACGTCGCGCAAGTTTGGTGTTGAAGGAGGCAGGGTCGCGCAAGTACTTTGGTGTCACCTGCACGCCGAATTTGTACCACGCAAGTAACTTGCGCTCCGAGATTGATACTTGTGCACCGGGCTTGGAGAGGCATGATAGGGTGGTTAAAGTATATCTGTACTTTTGAAGCTGCACGAAAGCTGGAAGATCTCCCGGTACCCTTAGCGCAAAGTGGGATTCGTCTTCTGGTGAGAGATAGACATCAACAGAGAATCTATATATGACATAGGATGCATTCGTATGGAATGATGAAAAGAACTTCATGTCTATAAACTGAGCATGACTTCACCACGAGCAGTGAGTTAGGGGGAGTCAACGGGAGTGACCCGAGGGAAGCAGTGAGATATCACTGAACATTTTTAAAGGCATTTTCCCTGGGACAGAGTGACCGTTCCCGAACCTTTGTAATCCAAAGCTGGTGAATATTAGTTTAATTAGGTATGACCGACAACTCATCGGCGTATGCTCCTTGGACATAGCCCTTAGTGGTGAACCCACTAAAAAGTTTGGTGTCTTCCATGGGCATTTGAATGTTTGCTTTCTGATCATATTCATCATTCAGGTTCAACAAGTTCCTACCAATGTGGGAACAAGATCCATCACATTTAAAGAAAAATTTGTCACCCTGATTCACCCCACCCCTCTCATGGTGTCCCAGGGTCCTTCATGTGGTACCAGAGCGTAATGGTTGCTGGTGTTGAATATGTCCTTTATCATCATGGAGAATGTAGTCAATGTCAGGGGAGTCCCTCGCTTCTATGGAAGTAATTTCCATATCTAGAAGAACATAATGAGATCTCATCTAAGATCACTTGTATTGGAAGTTCCCATTTCTACTGTGCAAGGAATACAAGTCATTGATCCAATAGGCCGGGCTATGACTGAAATAGACAGAAAAATTCTTGATGTAGATGCTAATGCACAAAATGCACTCACTGCAGCCATTTCTGATCCAATCTACCAAAAGGTGATGAATTTCACCTCAGAAAAATCCATGTGGGATAAATCGAGAATATTTATGGAGGAGTTAGAAAAGTGAAGGAGGTGAATCTAAAAGGGATGCACTATCGGTTTGATGATCTCAAGATGTATCCAGATGAGAATGCATACTCTTTATTCAATCGAATTACTGAAGTGGTTGTGGCAATTCAAGGTCTAGGTGAAGAAATCAAAGACACTGATATTGTAATGAAAATATTAAGAAGAGTTCCAACTATGTACAATGCAAAGGTGTCATCCCTTGAGGAAAGAGTTCTTTCCAAACATTCTCAGGATGATCAACTGAGCAGCTTAGTAGAATATGAAATGATAGTCAAACCAGAAGAAGCTATGACTCTTGTGAGCAAGGAAATGGAATTCAAATACATGGATAAACTGAAAATCTCAAAAGATTTTAGTGGTGAAAATGATGAAGAAAAATAGATTCTTTCTCTCAATTCAAAGAAGGTCTACAAGGGGAAATGGAAATTCAATGTGAAGTTACCTCTCAAATGTTTTCGTTGTGGAAACGTTGGGCACATTGCTTCTTAGTGCATAATAAAGATCAATGATGAAGATGGTGAAGACGAAAGCATCGAGAAGCCTTGGAGAAGATTCTTTAAAAAGGGAGATTTAAAATATGGAAAGAAAATGCAAAGGAAGAGTTTTGTCTGTGAAGAGGAAGAACATGATAATGAATTCTGTGATGAAGAAGAACCATAATTCAAAACTGGCAACCATGCATCTATGATGGCCAATGTTGAAATGTCAGAAGATACTGGTGGTGAAAAACATCTAAGAAATTATGTAGATCCCTAGATACAACTTAAGGATGTGGTCAGTAAGCTTAAAAATAAATGTATGAGTTGCAATAAGTGGAAAAAAATTGTAGAAGAATCAACTGATTATGTTTATCAACATGAAGCTTAAATTTAACGAATGGAAGAATTTGTTAAGGTACAATCTAAAATAATTAAATGAAATGATGATGTAGTGGATCTGAAGCTGAGAATTGAAGAGCAGGAAAAGTTCATCAAGGACCTCACCTCCAGACTTGATGAAAAATCCAAGACTGTAGAGGGACTTGATGAGGAAGTTGTTACTCTAAGGAGTAAACTTGAGACTGATTCCATTACAAAATAATCGAGGAAGAAAATACAATTTGGAAGATTCTTAGATGTAGAATTACTAGCAAGAGCTAAGTGTTGATCAGATGGGGTTTGAAAAATCATGAGTGATTAAAGAACCGCTTGCATGGGAATGAGTGGAATTGGTTATGAGGCTGAGACATCAACAACTAGAAGTGAATGGATCCAAAACAAGGATAAGATGAAAGTTGAACATGTTGAAACGTTGCCTAAAGTTCCAAAAAAGGAACCCTCATTCCAAAATAAAAGGAGAACTGATAATTATCCTCAAACATTCGGAAATGACATACAGTCTAACTATTCTCTCAAGGAATAAGGTATGGGGAGAAATTCAAATGAGAAGACATTTCTTCTCCTGAAGTGTCAATTATGTGGCTATCTGGGCCATACCTTGTCTTATTGGGAAGAGTCAAGAAGCTATGTTAATGTAAAAGATATAGAAGTTCAACATAGGCGAACAATTTCATATCGTAATTCTCATAGAAGAAGCAATTTATATGGATATTGTTATCGTTGTTCTAACTTTTGTCATAAGGTTGCTAATTGCATGCCGAGAAGGGACATGGACACCTCATACCAAATTTCAAGAGAAGTCATGTCTTGTCAGTAAGACAGTGTAGATATTTCAAACAGGTTTTCTCCTCTCAAAGAAGATTTCGTCTATGAAGAACCTGGGTATGCGTAAGAGATAATTGAAAGGCCATCAGTACTATTTACTCAATCGAATGTCTCATGGAATGAATGGAAGAAGATTGAAAAATACAACCTTTCATAGGTGTACCTCAATGCTACAATGAACAAAAGTACCTAGATTCAAGATAGTTGTTGTTCATATCATGTGATAGGTAATGTCATTCTGCTAATGGATATCAAAAATATGGTTGATGTTACAGTACGATCTGGTAATGATGGGGCTCTGAAAATCTAAGGGAGTGGAAGTACTGAATTATCTAATGGAGAACTAAAGAAGACTGAAGTCCATTACATAGATGACCTATGTCATTATCTCCTCAGCGTGAGTCAACTATGTGACTCGTGATATATAGTTACATTTAATCACAAAGGCTGCACTATCAAGGGAAAGACATGCAATTCACTTATGAAGGGATGCAGAACAAAAGGCAACTTGTATCAGGTTGATAGTTATGAAAATTTATGTTACATGACTGTTGAAGAAGAAAACAATTTGTGGCATTAGAGACTGGGACACATCAATCAACATTACATGAAGAAAATATAAAAATTGAGAATTGTCATGGACATTCCCAACCTGAATCATGAGCATGAAAAATCTTGTGATGCTTGCATTCGTGGAATGTTGGTCTGCAGTTCATATCATCCCAAGAAGAAAAAGGCATCTCACCTTCTTGATCTGATTCACACAGATGTATGTGGACAGATAAATGTTGATGGAACTCATGGAGAAAGGTACTTTGTCCTTTTCATATATGATTAAAGTATAATTGAATGTGTGATGGTCATTCACAGGAAATGGCAAGTCCTTAACTGCATGAAAACATATCGGCGAATCGCCAAGAAAGATACTAGACGAAGAATCAATGTGTTGTGATCTGACAATGGAGGAGAATACACGTCCATTGAATTTGATATTTACATGGAGAAGCATGGGATACAAAATGAGGAAGCTATTGTGAGAACTCCACATCAAAATGGAGTTGTTGAATGTAGGAATCGACAGCTGGACAACATGGCACGAAATGTGCTGATGGATAGTTGTATTCCATGACATTACTTGAAAGAGGCTATTCAAGCTGCAGTGTACATTAAGAATCGAACATGACTTTATATTGGTGAGACGAAGTCACTATATGAATTATGGGATGGACGAAATCCCTCTTTAAAATACAATTTTGTCTTTGGAAGTAAATGATTTATCAGGAACAAAGACGGAAATCAAGGGGAGTATGGAGACAATGCAGATGAAGGAATTTTGCTCGGTTACTCAATGAACATCAAAGCCTACAAATGATTTAACAATCATTTAGGAAGGATTATGGAAAGCAGTGATGTTAATAAAATTGAAGAGAAAACCACAAATGCTTCAAGAACATCATATGCTGATGTGATTGAAAGTCAGTAAGAAAGTGAACATGAAGAAGATACAAATGCAGAAATATTGGAAGTTGTAAAAAACACTCAGTAGTAACATCATGATGTTGACTCAGAAGAAGAATATGAAGAAGAAACTGTTGTTGAAGAGAATGATACTGATCCTCGCAGAAGAAATCGAAGAGCTGAGATTGATCCATCCAACATAATTGGGGGCAGGAGTGCACCCACTCAAACAAGAACGATGAGGAATAACACGCAATCTGCATTTCAATCAGTTGTAGAGCCATCGTCATTCGAAGAAGCTAAAAATGATGAATCTTGGGTGAAATCCATGAATGATGAATTATATCAGATTGACAAGAATCAAACATGGGATCTTGTCCAGAGACCCGACAGTCAAAATGTGATTGGTACCAAATGGATCTTCAAAAATAAAATTTATAAGCATGGAAGTGTCATAAAAAACCAGGCATGACTGGTATGTAATAGATACTCCCAGATTGAAGGCATTGATGTTGAAGAAACCTTTTATCCAGTGTCTAGACTAGATTCAATCATGCTTTTCCTTTCCATGGCACTCCAAATAGGATATATAGTATATCAGATGGATGTCAAGACATCATTCTTGAATGATGTACTCGATGAAGAAGTTTACATTGAACAACCAGTGGTCTTTGTTTTAGGGACTGATGAAACAAAGGTCTTCATACTGAAGAAAGCTCTTTCTGGTGTGAAACAGGCACCACAAGTGCGGTACTCATGGCTGGATTCATATATCATGAAGCTGGAATTAATAATAGGAGGAGTAGATCACAATCTCTATGTGAATAACTATCCAAAAGATCAATTCATGGTTCTAGCCTACATTGATGAAATCATATTTGGTGGCATCAGGCAGAAATCAGTGGACTAATTTTATAACCACATGAAATCATAATTTGAAATGTCTATTATTGGGGAGCTCACATATTTCATGTGGTTGTAGGTGATTCAAAATAAGGAATACACTATCATTTATCATGAAAAATATGAAATAGATCTGATGAAGAAGTTTAATATGCAAGAATCCAAATCAATGACAACACCGATTGCAGTTGGAACTAAACATGGAAAGCATGAGAATGGGGAATCTGTTGATCCAACCATGTATAAGAGGATCATTGAGAGCCTACTATACCTGACAACGACACAACCAGATATTGTCTTTTCCACATTCCTTGCAGCCTTCTCTCAGAGTAATCCAATGGAGGAACATCAAGCGGAAGTAAAAATAATCATGAGGTATATTCAAGGTACACATATATTCGGTTTATTTTTTGCTCCAGGCAGGGATAGTGAATGATTAGCATTTTCTAATGCTGACTTGGCTAGTGATGTAGTAGACAGAAACTCCACTAGTTGTGGAGCCTTCTATATTGGGCATACATGCGTTGGCTGGTTGAGAAAGAAACAAGAATGTACTTCTCCTAGTACTGCCGAAGCTGAGTATATCTATTCCACAAACGCATGCACTCATCTGCTATGGATGAAGAAAAAAATAACAGATATTGGTGATGAGTTAAAGAAACCAATGGTGGTTTACTATTATTACAAGATCTCAATTGATCTTACGAAGAATCATGTTCAATATTCCAGTACGAAACATATTGAAAATATATGTCACTATATAAAAGAAAAATTTGAACAAGGGGTGATTAGAATGGATCATGTGGGAAAAGATGAGAAAGTGGCTGATATCCTGACCATGTCACTATCTGTGGCTGTGTTTGAGAAGTATCGGTTGAACCTGGGTGTTCATCTACCTCCCAGTGCATAAGGAGCTTACGCAATACCCCTCTCCTTGATTATGATATTTGTTTTTATCTGTTTATGGATGTGATGAAGGTTTGTGGGGGAGATACTATCTAGGGGGAGTATGTTTTGAGATAAACAATGAAAAAATAACAATACATCGGGTTTATTGTCAATGTGGGAGAAAGGAATAAATTCAGGAATGTTCAGGCATATAATTCTCCTATGACATAATGAGAATTCAGTGTCACTGATAGGATGAGAATGATATGAAGGAATTCATCGATCATGTAATGATTCATTGGAATCATTGAGAATTCCAAAACACTGGAACCCAATTCAATCTTCCTCTCTTGTTTTCTACACTGATCATTGCTCATGTAGACTTAGAGTGTTGACTAGGCTGATTCTTGCGTTTTTGGTTCGCACATGGATGAAGATCCATTGAATTTATTTTCTGATTGCCAACAAACCCAATGGGGGAGATTGTTGGAACCATGGTCTTCTATGCAAGATTTGGAGTATGACTTGTGCTTCTTTTCAATCCTCAGTGGATGTTCAGAATTTTTACTAGCAATGAGATCATACAGTTCAAGCAGAAAACAGTATTGAAGGTGGCGCTGTTTCGCCGTGTTTTCCAAATTTTTGGGCCTGAAAATTGAAAAATGGACAAAAGTGTTTTTGGAAAAGATAATTACATACTGTGTAATTGATAAAGAGTAAACATGCACACTATTTGTTTTTCAAGATCAGAACATGGGAAAATGGAAAATGGATAAGGGCCACACAAGTTTTGGGCTGGTCGCGCAAGTGACCTGCGCACCATGAATAGACTTTCACGCTGATGCCTAGGAGGACTGGAAACTTGAGCACCTATTATTTTTCAAGATCATAACTTCAAAATATAGAAAAGTAAATAATCTCGTGCAATTATTTGTGTGGTCGTGAAAGTGTGTTGCGCGACAGAGGCTTGGTAGGATGAGCTGCGCGCTAGAACCTGCGCGCTGAGGGAAGGCTTGTGCACCACCGCACAGGGGTCCAGTTTTCCTATAAATAGAGGAACACCCCTCCAAATTTACAACAAAGTTCAAGACATAGATATTTTTTTAGCTATTGTTGCACATGTGGTTGAGTCACGAAAGTGGTTGTTGGGTCGCGCAAGTAGAGGTTGCACACCGATAGATGGCTACGCGACCAAGGCAGTTGGGGAGCTGAAGGTGGAACATCGCGCATGTTTGTTGTTGAAGGAGGCAGTGTCGCACAAGTAGTTCGGCGTCACCTACATGCCGAATTTGTACCGTGCAAGTGACATGCGCGTAGGGATTGAAACTTGCACGCCAGGCTTGGAGAAGCGTGATAGGGTTGTTAAAGTACAGTTATCCTTTTGAAGCTGCACGAAAGCTCGAAGATCGCCCGGTACCCTCAGTTTAAAGTGAGATTCATCTTCTGGTGAGAGTTGGATTTCAAAAGAGCATCTACATACTATAGAGGATGTATTCTGATGCAATTATGAAGAGACCATCATGTCTATAAGCTGAGTGTGACTTTAACCAGGACAGTGAGCTAGTGGGGGTCATCGGGAGTCACCCGAGGGAAGCAATGAGCTATCCCTACACCTTTGTAAAGGTAGTGAGCCTGGGACAGAGTGACTGTGCCCAAACCTTTGTAATCCATAGCTAGTGAAGATTAGTGGAATTAGGTACAACCAACAACATGTCAGCGTATGGTCCAGAGATGTATCCCTTAGTGGTGAACCAAGTAAAAAGTGATGTGTCTTCTCTGTGCATGTGAATGTCTTCATTATGATCATATTCATCATACTGGTTCAACAAGATCCTACAAATGTGGGGACAAGATCCATCACTTTTAAGGAAAAATTTGTCACCCTGATTCACCCCTACCCTCTTAGAGAGTCCCAGGGTCCTTCAAAACATATCCAAGAACTCACAGAAAATTATATTCATATGATCAATTAATATAGCAGGTGCATTAGTTAACCCAAAAGGAATAACTATAAATTCATAATGGACATATATAGTATGAAATGTGGTCTTTAAAATGTCTTCTTTCTTTAATTACAACTGATGGTACGCCGATATCAAGTCAATCTTTGAAAAATAGTGAGCTACCAGAAGCTTATCAAACCAATCATCGATATTAGGCAATGGATACCTATTATTAATAGTTATGTTATTCAATTCTATATAATCAACTAAAAATCTCATTGAACCATCTTTATTTTAAACAAACAATATAGGAGCACCCCATGGTGATGTGATAGGTCAAATGAAACCTTTATAAAATAACTCAAGAAATTTCATCTTTAACTCTAAAAGTTAAATTTGAGCTACTCGATATGGGGGTTTTGAAATTTGCTTAATATGAAGAACTATGACAACCGATAATTCTACTTCTCAATCATGTGTAATAAAAGGAAAATCATCATGAAAAATATCATGGTACTCATTTACCATTGGCACATCATTAATCTGAACAGTTACATTATTTTCAACAATATGTTCATGGTAAAATCGATTTCCATTTTTAAGTAGTTTCGCTACATCATGATATATTATCAAAATCAAGGATTCATTCTTGTAGACAAACTATAAATCTTTCTGAAATAAAACCTATTCATCTCTACAGTCAATCTTAGCATGATAAATAGATAGCCAATCCATGTCCAGAATAACATCAAATTCTACTAGATTCAAAATAATGAGGTTTCTCGGTAGATTCTTTCCGCACCCAAGGACATGAAAGTTCTTATGTTTTCTTTGTTGTCTCAAAATTTCCATCAAGAGTTTTTATTGTATGTTCTGTATTCATATCTTGAGATGGAATTCCCAATTTACTGAAAAATTCTCAAAAATGAATGTATGTGTAGACCCTGAATCAAACTGTAACAACCCACGCTTCCATGGTACAATTATCTTTGATTAATACAGTAGCGTGTGTTGTACGCAACTTCAAGATTCTAACTCACCATGACCAATCAAAGTAGCCTTTATTAATAGTACTACCCAATATTTTAAATTTTATAAATTTTATCTATCAAAATTGAATTCATTTTTTGATTCGGAATATCAAAATTAGACTACGGTGCAATTTCGGAACATTTTAGATAACTTTTATATGTTCATGAATAGTGAAAGTTACTAAATTCTAATTAAAAACAACTTTATTAATAAAAAAAATTAATAGTGATAAATTACGAATTTGAGTGGTTTTCAAGTATATTTAGAATATATTTTTACCATTTAAAATTTTTTTGGCCATTGGTAATAATTTCACAATTAAACCGGATATAAAAACGTGTCAATATTTTGATAGTTATTCTCTCTTAAATACAGACATTTTGATTTTACTAATGGAATTAATTTTAAATTATTTTATGCAACTTCTATGTTTTGAATTAGGAAAAATATATTTCATATTTTTAACCAGGATGTCCAAATTTTGTAAATATGTAACTTTTATTTTTAGAAATTTTGAATAATTTTTCTTTAAATATTTTATTTACCATGGTTAACGGGTAAATACGGTAAAGAAGGGTAAAAAATAAAATTATAATAATTATAAATAATCTAAAATCGTGTCCTAACATTATTGGTTGATACATTTCTGACCATTGGAATTTTTGGGTCGATTTGGGGAGCCCATGGAGGCCATTGTTGTTTATAAGGACACTTTATATTAATTATGTTAAAGTAAATACAAAAAAAACATAAGCATATATCTTTTAGAAAAACAATTTTTGCATAGAGTGATACATGTTATATGTTTGACTATAAATATTCATTAGAAAGATAAAAGGATTCACTTCATAATGGTATTTTATTTATTATTTTTATACATTAAATAATTAAATTTATTTATGACACAATAATGATGCATTATTTTCCTTATTAATGAATGAATCCAATAATTTTTATTATAAAAGATAAAATAAATATAATATGGTTGTTTTCATGACATAAAAGAATTTTATTGGTTAATATAACATGTAATTAAGGCTTAAATGTGTTTTATTAGAATTAATATTTGTTTTTACGACATTAAAAAATCTAATATTGTATAGTGTAAAAATTTTCATAAATGAGTTTTTAAAACAAATATTATATTATTAATTGATATTCTATTCCAAAAAATATACGGATTATCAAGAGGACTTATTTCATGATAGGTGTATCATTAATGTACCACTTTGGGGTCTCTTGGA
Organism: Viscum album; assembly: GCA_963277665.1. Classification (NCBI taxonomy): domain Eukaryota; kingdom Viridiplantae; phylum Streptophyta; class Magnoliopsida; order Santalales; family Viscaceae; genus Viscum; species Viscum album. The sequence continues at coordinate 1,833,085,837 of OY728132.1, forward strand.
TATATATAGTATGTTTATTTACTATATATTATAAAAATACAATGTGACATGGTAAAAGTCAAACAAATTGACTAAGAGTAAAAACTAAAAGATAAAGTTAATATAATGAACCAAAAATTAATAAAATCTATTTGTTGAATGAATTTATACAGATACCCACCTTATACTATTAATAATCCACTTTTGATCCATTATTAACCGAATATTAATTTATTAAAAAATAATCCTTTATGTTTTCCCAAAAGAGCCCCTCATCCCCCTTATAGAAAGACAACACTTCTATCCAATTATTCACACCTTCAAAGCCTTTTGGTTTAGCCAACCCCCATCCAATTATTCTCTCAACCTCCCTCACTTCATCCTAGAGGCCTTATTTTTATCATAAAGCGAAACTAAGGGGACCTTTATATCAAATCAAAAGGAATAACCAGAAGAAAAGGTAATGTTTTCACCACCCACTTTCACGTTCATTTCATCTTCAAATTATTATTTCTTTTGTATTTAAATTAAAAAATTATATCTCCATTATATTCAATAATCTTTGATGTTATTAGAAATATGGTGTTACCACATTCAGGATTCTATCCTTCCTTTGAATGTTATGTCACTATATGTGCGTACGTACGGCCTACCATCTCCACATGGTGTAATTGTTATTAAATAAATTATTATTTGTATGGGTAATATAATGATGTGTAATTCATGTAAATAATAAATATATCCTTATAATAATTCTATATATATTATATACCATCAAATTATATATTATTTTAATATCAAAAGAATGATATTATCGCTCGTGTATATGTACGGACTATCGTCTCCAGGAACGTGATAAGATTCATTCTCCATCGTATCAATTCAAGTTTAATTTTCATTTGATGATTAAAAATAATGTTCAAGGACATGATATAATTATGGATGTAAATAAGATACAACTTATCGATAACAACCAAGTCTTAGGTAACAATACATATAAATAAAACATGTAAGTGAACACCCGAAACGACGATAATACTAAAATATTTTTTACAAAACAATATTAAAAGATCATATATGATATCATATTTATATATATTATTCATTTATATTTTAATGAAAATAATTTAACTATTATACAGGAGGTTAAACTACCCTCGATCAAGAAAAATTACATGGTAAGGGTTTATTTCATATTCTCTTCATTATCCAAGTTGTTTATATGTAATTATCTACATGGGCCTCTTTATCATCCACATCCATGTTTCATAAAAATAAATTTCAAATAATTTTAACTATTTACTAGACAATGAGTTATATTAATTTATAAAATTATTTGTTTTGAAAGGAATCTTTCCGTCATTTTCCAAACAAGGTACTTTTTGACCTTTTCGACTAATTTAATGTAAGAATGTTTTTTAACTTATAAGGAAGGTGTGACTATTTTCTATCGTTATAAACTCGTCGAAGCTTCACATGCAATCTTATAAAAATATTTTGAATAAAAATATTTTGTTTTATAATTATGTGAATTTAAAATGATTTCAAAATGAATATTCTATGAATTTTTGAAAGGTACTCATTATCAAGATCAAAATATTAAATGGTCTAAAGATATAACATTAAATTTTTTTAATTAATGTCCATGTTTTCAAAATGATTTTATGTATTTATTTATATGTACATTAATGTTTTGAAATGATAGTTTTTTTCAAATGTTTCAAACATGTATTGGACACATTGATTTAAAAATGTCTTCAAAATTACTTCTTTAATAAATGTGTGACTATAGAATGATTTCAAAAAAATAGAGATATTTCTCTCAAATAGTTTTGATTTCATCTATGTCAATATCATTTGATGGATTTCATGATTTTTTATGTTAATTTATTATGATACAAAATGTCCTTATTGTATTGAAGGTTTTGTGATATGTTTGACTGTGGATTTGGTATTTTTATACCACTCATGGTTTATGGAGAAAGTATTGACATTTTGTATGCTAGTTTTAATACGAATGCTTATGTTATGTTTAAACCTATTCATATGAGGAATGCATTGGACTTGTTAAGTGATGGGTGGAGCCCTCTATAGCTCCTTGATTCATCGGTAGGTCACATTAGACCAACTAGTGTCTTGTCACAAGGCCTTGAAAAAATATTATTTGTAGTTTTGCCATTAGGCCTCGACTCTGTGGGTATGATAGTCTGGAATTATGCATTCCATCATTAGAAAAGACATTATTGATATTGCATGTGATTATTCGACTAGTAGAATATCCATGTGAATAAGTAAATGGAATTATTTCATTTTATTTTTTCCATATTATGCTGAAGTTCATGTTTAAAAGTATTTTTTTTAGTTATACATTGCCTTAAATGTTTATGCTTGTTTATGAATGTTTCTGCTATATTGTTATCCTCACTGTGCATCTGATCTCACCCCATTCTATGTTTTATTTTTTCCAGGATTCCAAGAAGTGTATTGTCAGTGATATGTCGTGTTAAGACAAGGGAATAATGTCATTCATAAAGGATTATTTATTTTGTTTTGTATGATATAAAGTGTAATGTATCATTCATGTATGTAATATATTTTCCAAGACTACTAAACCAATCAGTCCTTCGGGACTTGATTCCTTGTAATCATGCCAATGTATTAAAATATTTCACCGAATCTGGGTAACAGGGCTCGGGGCGTTACAGTTGGTATCAGAGGATGTTTAGCAATAAACATGGAAGTTTGATTAAGATAAACTCTGATTAGATCAAATAGACCTAAGATGGACATTGGGGATTAGTATAGAAAAAATTCATAGAATTTTCGAATTTCAGAGATTTTGTATGTTTTTCGAGCAATGCATCCCTGTCTGGATACGAGCATATAGAGGCGGCTCTAGTACAGATGTACCAAGGGGAAAAAACCAAAAACACCGCTTTGAGCTAGACTCAAACAGGAACTGGTGCACAACAATGGACCTCCCTGCACTATTGGTTACAACACTCCTGGGGGGTATTCTTAGGATAATTATCAATTTCTTTACAAACCATTATGAAGGGTTTATGAGTATATACATATTCATTGAAAACTTATTTTTATGATTATGGATTATATCCATAAACTATTCAATTTAAGTTAGGTATTTTACATGTTTGGAATTATGTATTTAGATTCATAAACTAATCTAGATTATTCCATTTTTTAGAAATGGAACCTAGTGGAAGGAATGGAAATAGTATCAATGCACGTACTCCATGTAGGTATTTCCCTCATACTCAGGAAAATTATTGAGGATCTGGTGATACTACTAGTACTGATTAGCTTATCACCGTACTAGGACAACTCACTCTGGTTATGAATAATAACCTTACCCTTATTGAGCAACCTGATCCACAACATAGAGTATCAATATTAGATCAGTTCATGAGAAAAAAACCACCAAAATTATATTGGAATACCAATCCATTGGTAGGTGAGAAATGGATAATTTATCTATTGAAAATATTTCAGGATTTGGGGAGAAGTGAAAGGGAAAAAGTTGTCATGGCATTTTATCGCCTCACTAGAGATGTTGATCAATGGAAGTCATTGATTCAAAAAAAAAAGAGGATAATTAATTATCAAGTTTGTAATAGAGGGAGATTAATGAAATTTTCAAAAAAAAATACATTCTTCATGACCATCAAGCAGTTATGGAATGACAATTTCTTAGACTGAGGTAAAAGGTCGATTATAATGTTGTAATATATGAGGCCAACATTACAAGGTTAGAATGGCATGCCTCAGATTATATACGTAACCCACGAAGTATGGTTGATCATTTCATTGATGGGTTAAAACCATTTTTCCTTTGAGCATAAGTATCTCAATCCTTCTCATCATATGAAGATATTATATCATGTGATATCAAGACAGAAAAGGAATTCTCAAAATCTTATGACAATAATGTAAAGAATGATAAGAATAGAATGGTGGAGCAAGAGATAGGTAATGGTATAAAGTAAAAGAAGGATTTTCCATTATGTGATAATTGTTTGAAGAAACACCATGGTACTTTCCAAAAGGGAATTGGAGTCTGTTACAAGTTTTCTGAAAAGGCCACCAATCTCATGATTTCATGGGAAAGAAAGTTGTTTTCAAAGTTGAATGCTATCATTTTAGATAAATGGGGAATTATGAAAATGAATTTCCTAAGAGACAAGGAATCTTACCTCAGAAAAGGACAAGGGTTCAAGGCTAAGATTATACTGTTACTACAGTTGAAGTTGAATAATTATTGTATTTGTGTTTTTGGACTCAAGAACTATATTCTAGTAATAAGAATAATGTGATATATATAAGGATTGTACTGCAGTACTTGTTGTTTTCAATAATGTTTTAATATGACTAAGGTAATCATATTTTCAGTATGTGACAATAAGAGAAACATTAATTTTTTTGGGGAATCTGATGTTACAAATGATTTTTGAATTTAGATACATTTTACACAGAGTCTAGACTGAGGTATTTTGGACAATTATAATGTTTTCAATGAATTAAGTGAAACATTGTATTGTATTGTTTAAGTTTAAAACATTTCTTATGATTATTACTTGAATATTATAAAACTATAGTCTTGGAAAAGGACAACCTGTGTGTCGGGCGATAACCCGTCACTTCAGACAAAGCTGTAGGAATCAAACCCACACTCATAGTGCGACATTACTTTATTACTTACCACTATACTACAAGAAGTACCTGGATTATAAAAAATAGTTTTCATCATTTAAATGGTATAAGTATATATTTGAAACCCTATACGATTAGGATAAATAGAGTATTTTTGAGTTTTATAATGTTTTGGAGTGACATATGAGTTTGTGGTAGAAATTTATTAATGGATAAAACTCTAATATAAAGTAAGTATACCTCCTTATGATCATATCCAATCTCATAAATAAATTCATCAACATTAAGAAAAGGAACTTAGAACAAAAACGTTGTCCTAGATGGTACCTTATATCATCACAAATTTATGGATTTGTGATTGTTGGCTTTTTCATAGCCATGTTCTCTACCACTCTCCATATGATACTTATGGTTATATTTTTCTTCCATGTCCATGTTTTTGTACATGGAACCCATGTATGTGTTATTTTTGGTAAACTTCATACATACCACTCTTTATTTTAAAGAGATGCATCATTAATCTTTTTTTCGATGTGGGATTTCAACTACGATATTTTTAAATGTCAACCACAAGTTTCCAATACCGAGCATAAATCGCGAGGACGCAGTATATTAAAGTATATGAGAATATAAAATCCCATGATTCCACGGTAAAATTCTCATTGAATAATATAGTAGCATGAGTTGTATGCAACATTGAGATTCTAACACACTGTAACCAATCAAAGTATTCATTATGAATAGTAATACAAATTTTTGAAATTTTATAAATTTTATCTCTCAAAATGGACATCAATTTTGGATTTGTAATATCGAAATTATCCTAGGGTGATATTTTGGGACTTTTCGGATAACTTTAATATTTTGATGAATAATGAAAATTACAAAATTTTAATTAAAAATAAGTTTTTTAATAAAAATAAATAATAGTGATAAATTATGAATTTGAGTGGTTTTGAAGTATATTTAGAATACAATTTTACCATTTAATAAAATTTTTGTCATTGGACATAATTTCACAGTTAAACCGGATATAAACAAGTCTCAATCTTTTGATAGTTATTATCTCTTAAATACATGATTTTTATTTTAATAACAAGAATTTATTTTAAATTAATTTCTTCTACTTCTATATTTTGAATTTGGAATAATGTATTCCATATTTGGAATCATGTTGTCAAAATTGTGTAAATAGGTAACTTTTATTTTTAGACATTTTGAATAATTTCTTCGGTAAATATTTTATTTAACATGGTTAAAAGGTAAATCCGGTAAATAAGGGTACAGAAATAATATTATTATAATAATAAATTACCATAAAACATGTCCTAAACTTATTGGTTGATACACCTATGACTATGGTAATATTTGGGTTGATTTTGGGACCCCATGGAGCCACATGTAGGTGATAAGGACACATTATATTAATTAATATAAAGTAAATACAAAAATGATATAAGAATATATCTTTTTAGAAAAACAATTTGTACATAGGGTTATACATGTTGTATTTTCGAATATAAATATTCATTATAAATCTAAAACTATTTCCTGAATAATGGTATTTTATTTATAATTTTTAGAAATTTAATAGTAAAATTTATTTATGACAAAATAATGATGCAATATTTTCCTTATTAATGAAAGAATCAAACAATTGTTATTATACCAGTTAAAATTAATATAATTTGAAATTTTTGATGCCATACACGAATTTTATTGGTTAATATTACATTTTAGGATTGTGTAAATGAATTTTATTCTAATAAATAAAGTTGTTATGACTTTAAAAACAATCAATTATTGAATAGTGTCAAAATTGGCATAAATTAGTTTTTAAAACAAATATTATATTAATAATTGAAATTATATTCTTAAAAATATAAGGCTAGGCCAGAGGACTTATATCATGATAGGTATATCATTAATGGACCACATAAGGGTCTCTTGGATGTAAATAGTATTTTTATTAAATATATAAAATAAAAATACAATGTGACATGGTAAATGTCAAACTAATTAACTAAAAGATTAAACTAAATGATAAGGTTAATATAATGACCCAAACCTATCTAAAATATATTTTTTTAAAGGATTTAGACCCATTATCCCCTAATAATTTGAAAAATCCACTTTGGATCCATTATAAACCGAATATTAAATTATTACAAATTAATACTTTATGTATTTCATAAAGAGCCCCTCCTCCCCCTTACAAAAGGACACCAATTATATCCAATTCTTCACACCTTCAAAGCCTTTTGGTTCGGCCAACCCCTGACCAAATATTCTCTCAAATTCCATCACTTCAACCAAGGGGACTTATTTTGATCAGAAATCTAACCTAATAGGCCCTTTAGATCAAATCAAAAGGAAGTACCCGAAGAAGAGGCAATGTTTTCACCACCCTCTTTCAAGATCATTTCTTCTTCAACTTATTATTTTTTTTTATTACATTATAAAATTATAACTCCTATATCATAATTATACTGTGATGTGTTTATAAATATGGTATAACTATATTCAGTATTATATCCATCCTTTGAATGACATGTCACCATACGTGCGTACGTACGGCCTACCATCTCCACATCGTGGTGTGATAGTTATTCAACAAATTATTATATGGATGGGTATAATAATGATGTGTAATTCATTTAAATAATATATATAACATTATAATGATTATTTATATATGATATACCATCCAATTATATATATTTTTAATATCAAAAGAATGATATTATCGCTCGTGCGTACGTACGGACTACCGTCTCCATGAACGCGTTGAGATTCATTCTCCATCGTATCCATTGAAGTCTAATTATCATTTTAAGATTAAAAATAAAGGTTATTGACTTGATATCTTTCTGGATATAAATAATATAGAACCTATGGATAACAACCACAACTTATGTAACAAAACATATAAAAAATGTGTAAGTGAACACTCGAAACGACTATAATACTAAAATATTAGTAACAAAACAATTTTAAAATATCATATATGATATCATATTTATATATATGATTAATTTATAATTAAATAACAATGATTTAACTATTATATAAGAGTTTAACCTACCATCGACCAAATAAATGTACAAGGTATGGGTTTATTTCATAATCTCTTCATTATCCGAGGTTGTTTATACGTAATTATCTACTGGTACCTCGTTATCATCCACATCCATGATTCATAAAAATATATTTCAAAATATTTTTACTATTTACTAGAAAAATGGTTATATTAATTTATACCCTTATCTGTTTTGGATGAAATCTTTCCATCATCTTCCAAACATGATTTTTTTTGGCATTTTCGACAAATTTAAAGTAAGAATGTTTTTTAACTTATTTGGCGGGTGCGGATATTTTATACCATTTTAAACTATTCGAAGCATCACATACAAGCTTATAAAACTATTTTTAATGTAAGTGTTTTATCTTATAATTATGATACTATTAAATGATTTCAAAATGAATATTTTAGAAATTTGTAAAAGGTACTCATTATCAAGATTAGAATTTTTAATGTTTTAAAGATTAATGTTTCTAAATATTTTTAATTAATGTCCATGTTTTCAAAATGATGTTAAGGATTTACATATATATATATATGAATGTTTTGAAAGGATATTTCTTTTCAAAAGTTTCAAAGTGGTATGGGACACTTTGATTTAAAAATCTCATATAAATAACTTCACTAATAAATTTCTGACTTTTAAATCATTAAAAAAAAGATATTTGTCTCAAATAGTTTTGATTTCATCTATGTCAACATCATTTGATGGATTTTAAGTTTATTTTATGTTTATTTATTATGATACAAATATTCCAATTTTAATAATGGTTTTGTGATATGTTTTACTGTGGATGTGTTATTTTTATACCATTCATGGTTTACAGAGAAAGTATTGACATTTCGTATGGTAGTTTTAATACAAATGTTTATGTTAGGATTAAACCTGTTCATATGAGGAATGCATTGGAATTAGTATGTGACTGGTGGAGCTCACTATAGTTCCTCGATCCATTGGTACGTCTCATGAGACAAACTAGTGTCTTGGCACCAGGCCTTGAAAAATTCGTATTTGAATTCTTGGCATGAGTCATTGACTATGTGGTTATGATAGTCTGGCATTGTGCATTCCATCATTATGAAAGTGGTTATTGATATTTATTGTGAATATTTGACTAGTATAATATACATGTGAATAAGTAAATGGGATTATTTCATTTTAATTTTTTCTATATTACGCTGATGTTCAAGTTTAAAAGGCTTTTGTCTTAGTTATACATTGCCTTAAATGTTTATGATTATTTATGAAAGTTTCTTCTATATTGTTATCCTTACTGAGCATATGAGATCACCCCTTTCTATGTTTTATTTTTCCCAGGATACCTAGAAGTGCATTGTGATTGATATTCAAGGTTAATACAATGGAATAATGGCACTGATAAAGGATTATTTATGTTGTTTTGTATGTTATGAAGTGTAATATAACATTCATGTATTTAATGTATTTTCCATGACTTCTAAACCGATCGGTCCATCAGGACCTGATTCCTTGTAATAATGCCAATGTATTAAACAAATGCACCAACACTGGGTAACTGGGGTTAGGGTGTTACACAAACAACACATTGGAATAATCTGAACAAACAAATAATGTACCTGATATAACTTCATTGGATGTCCCAACATCTGCTGAAGTAGTTTCAAAGGATTCGTCCACCCCTTTTTCATTTATTATGGCTACTTCCCCTAATATTTGTTCTTTTTTGGATACTCATTTTCATAATTACCCATTTCATTACACTTAAAATATCCTACTGATGGCTTTTGATTGCATGTTTGATCATCTTCTTTATAGTTCTGAGCAATATGACCAGACTTACCATACCAGATTCACTTTCCAGGCATTGATAAACATTATCCAGGATGATTTTTACCACACATATCACTAGTGGGATATTTAATTTTCTTACCTTCAGGCTTCTATGATAAATTGATTCCCTTTGACTGCTAACTGGATCTCTTATTTTGTTGTTTTTCAAAGAACACCAGATCATATTCAAACATCATTTCCACCATCTTCTCACATAACACGTGTTTTTCATAACTTTTGATCTCACAAGAGGCTAATACTCTTAGATATTGTGGTTTCATTCCTGAGTTAGATCGATTTATCTTACTATACATACCTCGGATGAAATTTGGTGTCTACCTTTCTAGTTGAGTGATCATTGCCTCATAAGCAACCACTGAATCATCCTCCTGACTCAATTATTAGTATTTGATTACATCCTAAGACGAAGCACCTTAGGAAATATTTCCCAATAATCATATATTTGAATTCATCCCAATCAAGAGCATCAATCTCTTCACTATCCCTGATATTTTTCACGTTCAACCACCACTGATCAGTTTCACCTTCAAAACGGTAAACATAAAGACTATCCTTTTGATGTTCTATGCACCCCATAACATCGAAAATCTTATCTATTACATTAATACACCCTTCATCAATCACAAGGTAAAATTATCCACTAAATGATTGGTGATTTTGCTTTATAAAATGCTCTACTACTGACATTTTCCTCTACTATTGATTTGGCTGATTTTGTGGATGGATACCACCATCATTTATAGCTCAAGTCAATTGTGCCATCACAGTAACGAACTATTTAGTTCCAATTTCGACCATCAAAGGTTGCTGATTTGGAAGGTATTATTCCACTTGATGTCATGCTAAGAAATCTACCATGTTTCCTCTCCAGAAAACCATTTTGATCACAACAATATCTTTAGCGATGCAACATGGTAATCTGTAAATGCTATATGATTTCAATGATACCATAAATTAATTTTTGGACATTTATTTAATAATAACCTAAATCCTAATGTTATTTAAACCAACCTCTGATACCAACTATAAAGACTTTACCTTAAACACTACATAATATTGAATTATATGAATAATTCACATTTTGGATCTTTTCAGGTTTAGAGTTTTATATAATTAGGATATAACTATTTCATCTCAAAAGATTACAAATCAGACACTTGTACTCAGAATCTATATATTTCATAAAATAATCACTCTTGAAGACATGTGTCATGTATAGTTCCTTGTTTAAGATATCATGGATTTTCCTTGATCCCATCCTTGACCCTATTCCACATTATGTCATATGAAAAACATTTAAAATACTTGGGATAAGCAAAAAAATCTCAGTAAGGGGTACCCAAAGAAGGAAAACTATTAGTTTTTTAAAACAACAAGTAAAACATTAATACTTTAACATAAGTAATAAGTTTAACCTTTATGAAGCAGTAAATACTCTTCACTGAATAAACTATCACTACTTACCGTTTAATAACCAATAGGATACCATAAAACCAATATAAAGACCACATAAAATATAAAGGTAACATGGGACATAATAATACTCAAATGGAATTACCATATGGTCAACTTCAACAGATATCACTACAAGGAATATCCAAACAGATGACTTACATATCAAATACATTGGTGGTTATAACGTAACCACTCGTACTGGTTTTCATGGCACCACCCGCCATTTGGTTTATCACATAACCACCTGTCAAATTTCCATGTACCATTATAAAATCATTACACATAATAAAAATATAATTGAATGAAAACATGTCCACTTTTTAATCACAATATATCACTTAAACATATTGACATAAAATAATCCTTTATCAAAACAATTTTCAATACCAAAATATTTCAAAGTGTATATGTTTATTATTTTATTTTAATAAAATTACAGCTTGTTGTGGAAGGAAAAGATCGAATAATACTCACGGCGGTGGAAAATGACATTGCACCTCTTAAATTAAAAGGAACAGTCTTATTGTTGTCTAGTAAAACACTTTGTATAAAAAAATATTCCTTTTGGATAAAATTAAAAGTAAAATGGGTTTATACACTGTATAGAAGAATGTTGTGTATAAATTAAAGTATGCCTCAATGAAAGGAGTTTGAGATGAAGTCCCATACATCGTGTCTGACATGACTCGATCTTTCTTTAATCTCATGAATAATAAATTAAAGTTAATTTATAATTGATTAAGAACCTTTTTCATGTATATTATTACTTTATATCACTTATTACCAGGTTATAAACATTATGTAATCATTTAAGTTAATATCAATCGTTTTTTCGATATTTGGTACTTTAGTAAAAAATGGACTTCTTATAATTACATGTTATTCATGTGGTCAAATGATCATTATATTCAGAATGATAATCAAGATTTGGATATTATATATATCATATATATTCACTATATATATGTACTTATAATATTACATAACATTTGTAGGTATGAAATGAAATGCACCATTCATGAAGACTGTAAGTCATACGTACGGATGAACGCTACATTCATTTTTTCGTATTTTAATGGAATAAAAACCTAATGATACATAGTTATATTACAATTAAAGTATAATATCATATAAAATAACATTAAATACCTAGTTTTTATGTCCCTCATAAGTCATTAACGAGTCGTATCACTTTGAGGGGGCGGTAGTCCGCACTTCCTCAAATGAAATTATCGGCTTACCGATTATTGAAACCATAATGGTATGATATAAATGAAAAATACAAAAGAATAATGAAAAAATAAACAAAATCTATATCATATTTAAATACACTGTCATCATAATGGCCACCATGAGTGGATTTAGGAAGTAATTGAACAATCATCCTTTTGTGAGGCGTTAGTTTTCCATCCATAAAATCATTATGTTCTTCACCCATTAGATAGAGGTGTTTGTAAGGGTAGTATAAATCCTTATCATAACAAAATACTAGTATATTTATGATACAATTTTTATTATTAAAGAATGGAATAATAAGATAATAGAGGTTGGATCAATTAAAATAAAATACAACAATTTAAGAGAAATTGTTACCTTTAATTTGGCTAACTTCCTTTAGTTTGAACCAAAAGGACTTCATGAAGTGCCTTCATCATAATGCATGGAATATAGGAAGATGAGAGTCATGGAAGTAGATTAATTGGCCATATATTTGATGAGGATAAATGGTTATGAAATGTGAGTAATTGGTTATAAGTGGTCTCTTTTTATAATGGAGAGCAGGGGCACATAAGGAAATTGTGAAAATATTATATTATTATATAATGATATTAGTTTCCAAAATGACCAAAAATAATTAAAGTAGTTGATAAGATAACTCATGGTGTAAATAAAATATGCTGAGTTTTAGATGTTATTATAATATTTATAATTTTATTTATTTAAATTATTTATTAATGAGGTAAACACTACATCATTATTGTGTCATAAATAATTTAATTTATTTGTTGTCTAAAAATTATTAAAAAAATACCATCATGTAGTAAATATTTTTTTATTTCTAATGAATATTTAGAGTAAAATCAATTACTTATATGACCCTATATAAAAATTAATTTACTAAAATATTTTTGTTTATGACATTTTTGCCTTTACATTAAATTCATTTATATAATGTATCATTATCATTCGAAAGTGGCTCCATGGGGACCTAAAATAGAAAAAATGATGCCCATTATCGGCCAGTATTCATCCAATATCGTTAGGACATGTGTGAAGATAATTTTGAATTATTAAAATATTATATTTACCTTGAATTACCCTATTTACCTTTAACCACGGTAAATAATAGTAAAAATTTATTATTCACCAAAAAATTATTATCATATTATTAAACAACATTTATCTTAATAATAAAAACAATCTCTTTCGGATTTTATAAATTCAATTCATAGAACTGGTTATATTTCATTTATATGAAAATTGTAGTTTTTTAACTACTACTACGTGGTTTCACTATTCATAAAAAATGACGTTTTTCAGAAAAATACCAAAAATTCAGCCTAAGCTATATTTGATATTCAGAATTAAAAAAATGATTTACAATTTTATAAATTCAAAAAATATAAGTGGAATTATGTAATTATAAATTAATTGACGTTGGTAAAACAAATAGCGTGTATTTAAAAAACAATAACTATCAAAAGATTGACAATTGTTTATGTCCAGTTTCAAAGTGAAATTATTTCCATCGACCAAATAGATTAAATTGTAAAAAATTTATTCTAAATATACTTTATAACCAATATAAAAGATAATTTAACCATATATAAAATTTGATTAAAACATAGTTATAAATTAAAATACAATATTTTTCACTATTCATTAAAAAAAGAAGTTTTTCAGAAAAATTCCAAAAATTTACACAATGTAAATTTTGAAGTCCCCATTCTAAAGTAGGATTTTATTTTGGTAAAATAAAATGTATTAACGTGACCAAAACTAGATTTAAGAGGACTCTCCATTATTAGGCGGTAAATCGATAATTTAACGTCAATTATGCATAAAATTAGATTCATTCACATTTTTAGCCTCAAACATTCATTGGATTAATGTAAATACATTTAAAAAACATGTTTAATAATATTATAGTTAATTTATTTCATTCCCGTCAATACAATGTCTAGTAGTTAACTACCGTTTAAAATAATAATATTATATTATTTTTGTTCAATGTAAGTTTTCAAAGAAACCCGTTGTTCAGTATTTGGTATGCTATCGAGCACAATAACCTATTTAAAGTGAAATGATTATTTAATTCACAAATATTAATAAATTTTAAAAATTTATTATTCTTTATTTACCTGGCATGTTACAAAAATCATGCTCTTTATTTTATTACTGTATATATCCACCATATTTCTAATATTTTTCTTTATGTTGATAGTTATAAGAGGTTGTATTATATTTAAATTTGACTAGGAAAAAGAATACATGAAGATCAAAATAATGTTATTTACATATGGTTTAATTCCCCTGGTTGTATTCATAAGTTTATTTAATATATCTAACTATTATTGTAAAATTTCTCATTTTATATTATAATATTCTATATTATCAAAATTAAGAAAAATATAATTTATCATGGTACTTCATTGAGGGTACTTTATCCAACAATCAAAAAAATTTAAATGAATTTTCTTGCAAAAATTATTTTGTAAAAGAGAAATTGTTTTTGACAATAATTGGATATTTTTCATATCATAGAAAAAAAATTGGAAAATAATATTAATTTTTGGGAATTATATGTTTTCTTGGATGTAATGTGATTTTGCAATATTTATATAAATATTGAAAAAATTTCATCTCAAATGTGGTTATGGTTATTATAAAAAATCACGGTCAATATTTTGTGGTTAATACATGTTGCAATGTAGAATGATGATATATAATTTTATAAAATATGTAATTGATAATATGTTACTCAAGCACATGCCTAAAGTCCATTATCCCATAAAATGTTGATATGTATAATTTTTTTACCTGTTTCATTTCAATAATTACTTATAGATTCGACTGATGGAAATTAGACAATTCTCTCAATTGGGATATGGATCATCCATGGGGTCCAATATAAATAATGTTTAATGTTCAATATATCAACTCATCAAGGGTTTAGAATAGTTTGATTTTACTATATGGTAATGAATAAAGACACACTATAAACATATTAGTAATAAAAACTAAAAAAAATAAAAATTAAAATACATAAATGATAGACTGAAATAATATTTATTTACCCAAATAATGATTAATTGCAAAGAATTATTAGTCATTAAATTATATTTTTAATGGTGAATTTAATTGAGAAGATATAAATTAATTTTTTTGAAATAAGATGTTAAATTAATGAATAAAACAAATTCAATCTCTTTTAATATATTTTTCTCTATGTATTTTGAAGGACACATGCGATTAAAAAAATAATAACAATAATCGTTTTAAATTAGTTAATCTATCAGATCATAATAAATTTATATAATATTTATAAATATTATTATAAAGAACACATTAATGTTGTGAATCTGTTAAACATAATTTTCTTTGGATCCATTGATTAAAAATAATAACTCTATTGAGAATGGTTTTTGAGTATTTAAAAGAGTATATTTGTGTTTTTCGTTTCTTATTATATTCTTGGTGGTTTAATTAAATCTGATTTCTTATGTTTATTTGGAATTTATGTATTTCATATGTTGATATTTATAGCGATATACACTATTTGAAATTACGTGTTAAAAAATTAATGTAGTTATTTTTTCATTTTATAATAATTATATTTAGTTATATTAATGATGATTAGTCTTTATATAGATGAATAAATTATGGAATATATAATATCATTGTATTTTTTAATCATGAAATTGAGCGTGGTTGTTTTTTGTATTATATAAATATTTAAGAAATTCTAAAAAAAATATATGGATGTTAACAAATAAAAGGTAATTTAATTTATGTTTTGGTGATGGTATAAAATGTATAGGTTGTGAAAAATAGCATCCTAGTTCCTAATGTTGCACTACTGTGTTACTCAGTTACTAACTTTTTAGGTATTATCTAATATACTTCATCTAGGTTTTGAAGACATTAATGAAACTTTTAGTCTATGGACAGTGACATTTAATGAGAAAAATAATTGAATATAATTATTTTTAAATTATAACTGCAGTTCTGGGATAACATCCTCTATGATAAATGACTATGGGTTACACCTCCTCTTCAAAATTTGTATTTCAACATTATGAATGAAAATTTTTCATGGAGAGCATAGGGTAATTGATTAGTTGTGTTTGGTTAATTAATTTCAAATATTATTTTATTCAACCTATTATTCCTATTTATTTTTTATTCATTGATTTATTTTGAGAATATTTATATATTTATATAAAAAATATGTACAAATCCATAATTTTTTTTTATTTTAATGGATAATATTTGGAGACTCAATAATAGTGGATACATATCCTTGTAAATTATTTCAGTGGAATTTAGTTAAAAAGAATTCATGTAAGGGGAAATATTTATTTGTAGAGAAAATATATTGTATTTCGAATATAAAGTTGAAATTTTATTCCAAGGAGTATTAAATAAACATTTAGTGTCACACATAAGTGAATAGTGTATCATTTTTGTTATATTATGCATGAAAATATGTCTAACAATATTAGGGATCCACTTTACATATTATATATTAGGATGTGATATCTATTTGGTTTCTATTAAAAAAATGTCATCTCCACTTTTTTATATGGTAATTTTTTTCTTATGATGTTCATAGAAGTATATTTTCAATAAATTAATTGATATTAGTTAGTAAATTTTTTATATTTGTTTAGATGGAATTCATTAGAGATTTATGCAAATAAATTTTGTTTTAATTATATATCATTATAAGAATATTATTGATAGTACATGGACTACCATTATAAATACAATTATATATTCTTCCAAATGATGTATACAATTTATTGATAAATTATTCAAATTATAATTGGTTTCTAGATCCTCGTGTCATTTAATTGGAATTTTTAGATAAATTAAAATAATTGTTGTTTCATTTTTCATTTTTAGGTTACTATATACATTGATATTCAAAACAACGTTCCATAGAGTTTATGAAGTGTGTATCATTAATTTATATATTATGTGTACTAAATTATATATAATCTATAATATCTTTACATGACATGATTGTGCCAATAAGATGAAATTTCATGTATCTTATAATTTTCATCTAAATAACCTAAGGAACATGATAACAGATAAGGATATGAATACATCCAATGGGTTGTTATTTAACCTCTAATGTTCCATGAATCGTCAAATCATGTTACATAAATATGAAATAAAAGTGTCTATTATAAAACCGTATAAGTAATATTTATATATCATTAGATGAACACACAAATTCACATGTATTTTGAAATTCCAATTATAAATATGAGTTAGTTGTCACAAAAAAATTTATGGTTAAAAAAACTCAAATTAATGAAAGAATTTGTAGAAAAAACCTATCATAGAATACCCATTAACCTATATATACAACCAACATGTGATAATACATTATCAATTAATTATTGCACCTTCCTGACATTTCTAAAATAATTTTCCATAAAAGTTATTTGTACTTTTATATTTTATGTATACATAGTTCTAATATAATTCTAATGAAATTCTATTATTCACAATAGATATAATGTAATTAATTATGATCATATATTAATAATATAGTGAATTAAAAGAACTAAAAATATCAGTTTCAATATTACAGGAATGAGTATATTGTTATCTAGGATACATTTATAACCTCATAACAAATTCCACCATCATTTTAAAAATATAAAATAGTATAATAATACATAGATAATAATCTTATCATACAAAAATATATGAATAAAATTATGTCATATTCAAAATACCTTGTCTCTCAATATCTCACTTTCCAAATAAATAGAAACACAAAACATCCCAGGTCTAAGATGAGGCCATGTGAATCACATGGATAATAAAAAAATCTACTTTTCAAATATTACCGATGGCATTGTATAAGTGACCATAAAAAATAATCATTAAATGCACTAAATAGTTTTTTGAATATATTCATCCTTTATTTTATTTGATGTAATACTTATTAAATTAAGAATTGTGATATTCCTAATAAAATATTAGCAAAATTTGAAAATGGAATATGTGAATAAAACAAATACACAATTACTCTTCAAAGTCCATTCATATAATTTTTTGTAAATTATTTACAAAATTTTTTTTTTTTTTAATATTTTAATCATAATTTTTAGAGAATTCTATTATGAAAAAACCTTGCCATTTTTTATTTCAAAACAATATTTAAAAAATATTATCAAGAGAACTTTACATTATGATACAATAAATCGACTACAAAAAAATCACTGATAGTATTTCATATTTTTTGTTAAATTAATATTATTTACACTATATTAAATTTATTATATCCTAATATAGAAAACATTCAATTAGATAACATAGACCGAAAATTATTATTATTTAATAAAATTTAACATAATATAATTATAGTATTCACATTTAATGGAATGAATTTATATGGAAATGAATATGAATCATGTTATTATAATTATTATAAAACAAAATATTTATTTGTTTCTTACATATATATAATTTTATCATTAACGATTTCATCAATATAACATTATAATAGAAAATATCCTCTTTTTTCATACAATGAAACTAAAATGTTGTTAATTATTGAACATGAACATATTATATTATGACAATAAAAAATTTATTTTCCAAAAAATCATATCTTATAATAATATTTTATTCGATGTCATAAAACAAAAAATCATTAAATTTAAAAAATATCATGAAAATCATATTTAATAACGTGATAAAATGTATTAAATCATGACATCATCTACATTACACAATTTTAGTAATTGTGGACTGAAACATTTATTACAAAAAATTATAAAGAAATTAATCATAGGAGATAAACAAATTTCGGATTAAATCCCAATGCATTCCCTAAACTTCTAAAATTTTATTAAAAAAATTTAGTATCATGTTGCTCTCATTGAGAAAAATAAAAACATCTATCATATCAAATATATAATTGCATATAAAGATAAAACCACTCCTATAAATTGAATGATGATATTGATAATATTGTATTATCATGATTTGTGAAAATATCTCCATGAATTGGATAACCCTAAATTGGTCAATAAATCCCATGAATATAAAATAAAAGGAATTTTCCTAATTAAATAAATAGTCAGTATATTCCCAGGTTACCACATCATATACAATGGGTTGATAGGTAGCTCAACATGAACACTTGACATTTCCAATAACACCACAATGGGTGTACCAATAGGCTAGTTTCTCAATCACGCACTATGATTACAATGATATATACTATTGGGTTAATATTTTTCTCCAATATTGAATTCAAAAATAAAAACATAATTCACCTATTCATCCACTTCAACCCTCCAAAACTCCCAAATCAATTTCCAATTAACAAAAATAAAAAATAAAAAATAACAACATTAAAATAAACCACATTACCCAATCAGATAGGCAATTCTATACATCCAACCACTATAGTTCTTATCCTAGTGATATTTTATGATAAAAAACCACTACATCCATTGGAATATTAATTTAGATTCAGAATATTATTCTCCTATTATAATTTTTTATATAGAACAATATATCCATGACACTACGTCCCAATATGATTAATTTCGTGCATTATCCTCTTTAAAAATGTCATATAGAAATCATCATCTACATCATTATAGTGGAACACATTAGATATATCTGGTTAAAATTTCAAAATATTGAATATATGAAATAAATCATCCATGTGAAATAAATCATAGGAAAAAATATAAAAAAAGATAAATTTTTGTTCTCATTGAATATATAATGTTTTTATGAGAATATTATAACAACATTAACAATTTTTTGAAACATTGTGGTCCCAAATGAATTGAAATATGAATAAAAATGAAAACCATGACTAGAAAACTAAAATGAAAACACATATGGTATGTATAATAAATCATTATTATATTATTTTTATCTAGATGGTTCTTGTTAATTAAGAATTCCCTCATGAATCTTAATTGTATAAATAATTGGACATTGTCATTTTTCAAAAAACCAATACTCAACATCCCCTAAAAACACAATGATTCAATTAATCATATTAAAAATATAAGATATAAATATGGAAACATGAATGAAAATTAACATATTGGGTATCCCAATATCCCTCCTGGTTCTAATAACAAAAATCATAATAGTCACTATAACCTTTTGATACTCTCAAATTAATTAAAAATAGAAAACTTGAGAGAGTTGCTGAATATAATCAGAAACTATATAGTTTCATTATTGATATTGGGTAAACCATATCATTAAATCCATGTATATGGAAACCCATTTTGAAAATAGTTAAATGAAATTAATCAATCATCCCTTCTTTCCATTGATTTGTTTTCTACACCCATGTATAATGGAAATGAAAAGAAATAAAAATAGAAAATTCTATTTTTATACCAATATACATAAAATGTCATCAAAAACCATAGTTCATAATTGAAAATCCATATTAATATATGGAAATATAAATATAATATTATATCATTACATTATTAGATAGATCTATTAAATCGTCAATCCTCAAATAGAACTAGTGGCGTGAATCGAGAATATGTGACAATCTTTTTGGTTCCTACTCATAATAGGACGTTTTTATATAAACACAACTATCAGAATATGATAATTTTAATTTTTATCCAAATTCATAAATCATGTTTTAATTATAAATGATTCCAATGAAACACGAACCCACTCTTAATAACATATTGAAATCATTTTAATATAATAGACATCAGTAACTACACCCCATAAGATTATCCAAAAACAACAAATTATGATTTCATTATAAATGTTTTTTAATGGATTTGCCTTTTATATGTGTATATATCAATATAAAATAATAATAAATATTATAAACATACATTATCAATAATATTTTTTAATTAAACTATATATATATCTCATTCAATCCATTAAGATCATTGAAGACCAAAAATCCTCTGAAAAATCATATAATGCCACAATCATTTATGATAATGTAATAGAAAATCAAACTAAAGAAAATGAGTATATAAATTATTCTCATATAGCCTATGTGGTTGAGAAAAATATCCCATTAATTTCCCTTACTAAATCACCATACACCCCAATTCCATTCTTGAGGTACCACAATACAAAATGTAAGACCTCCAAAATTATAATAAAATTAAATTTCGATATTAAGAAAACCACTTCATCAAGTCTAAGTATACTACAAAATATTTTGAAACCAAAAAAATCTTGAGTCCATTTAGTTCATGTTCTATACTATAGGATATTTCTATGAAAAATTCTAGATTATCCAGTGAGAATAAAATAAATGGATCTATAATTTCCAAGACGCACATAGATTTTTTAGGATATTCCATGATAGCATAGTACCCACATTCTTTGGATATAAAATATAATATATTTAATTAAACATAGCCCTATTTTTTATGAAATGGTTCCAAAAATGATAATTAAAGATCCAAATAATCTTTTATGTGGTTGCAACATATTATAAAATATAGAAAATAATTTTTTTATTTTCCCCAAGGATTTAGAAAATATAAATTTATCATCATAAACAAAAACGCATTTTATTAAAAATAAAGATATAATACATTTTATATAATTTCCATAAATATATGTGGTTGATTCATTAACTAAACCAGAATCACAACGTATTTAATGTGACAACAAATGGATTCAGGGTATAACATAAAATTTTATATTTTAGGGGATGTTGCGACCACATAATGGTCAGATGATTTATTTGATACCCATTCAACAATTAAAATACAACATGGATTCAGGGTATAGAATAAAATTTCATCCTGGTAGCATGACTTATTTGATAATATTCGAGACGAAATAAAAATATATCAACTACGAAAAATTGTGCATTAACACCTCATGAATACACACATATACTCTTACATAATTTTGATTAATGATCATACAAATTATTATTTAAGTACTAAATATATATAGGAACATAATTACAATAAGAATATATATTTTTTTACTTTATTAATAATATTCATATTATAATCTCCACCTATTTATGACATAAAAATAGCATAATTTCAACAAAAATAAAATAAAGATGCTTATAAAAAACAATGTATATGAACACTAAATGAACTATTACATGAACATATATACATTTATACTACATAATTTCTAATCTACACCAGCTAAAAAATAATAACTTCATTTCTTAGAATATTGTCTCAAAATAATAGAAAAATATGTGATTCCGCATGAGGAGATAACACCACATTCCTATAATAGAAATTAAGATATGTTTGAAAAAAAAATGGTGAGGAAATCATTTTGCAAATTATTCCCTAAATATTCACGATTATGAATTCTTAATGATTTATGAATAATTTATGATTTATGAATCTATATTTGTTAGTAGTAGATGAAATATATATTTTGAAGTGATCCACTAATGTTCCCAATATTATATTCATAAACATACCCCATAAAAATATATATGAATATCATTGTTAAAAATTAAATATATATATATATATATAATTATGAGAAATATAAAAAACTAATCCCCAAAAATAGAAATATATAAGTAGACATCAAAATTATTCTAATTATGGAAGAACTTGAATAGTGATTTATTCGTGAATGTAGAACAAAAAAACTAACCACATCCCACACTAATAACATGTTCTTTCATCCCAAGACCCCATGTACAAAATAAATACTATAAAAAATACCCTATATTATTTTTATATTCACAATACAACAGCTCAAAAATAACACATATCTCATACTATAATATTTTTACTAGATCATGAACTAAATTATTATATATTTAGATCATAAATAACATCATTCTTATTGATCCTTGTTAATATATTTTTAATATTATATACCACATTTAATGAATGATAATCTATATGTAACATCATGTTATTGTATTCAAGTATTCATGAACCCATTTATAAACTAATATTTGGATAGGTTTCATTTGAGTTTTTTTTTCAGTTAAATAAATTTTGAGATTTTAAAGTATGTTGTCAACATTTTTCACATGGTTTTCCAAAACAAGAAACCATAAAGGAGAAAATAGTGGAAAAAAATTATTTTTGGTTTTCATTGTTTGTGAATATTATTAAATTAGTGAACCCACCTAGGAGGAACCATGAAATCATTTTTAATTGGGTGTAGCTCTAGGTATAAATTTTTAGTCTAACTATGTTATTTACCTAGATGGATCAGTTAATGTAGTAGGATATGTGATAATTAAAATAAAAAAATTTATGGCTTATGCATAATGGTAGTTGAAAAATCATGATAAAATTTACAAAAACAATCACTATTTTGTAGCATTGATAAATTCATTGAAAAAATGTCAGAAATATATCTATTGGAATAAGTGTGTGATATTTACTGATCAAAATATTCTAAAATATATATTCACATGGTAGGATGTTAATTTTCACATGTGAATATTATTAGAGCTAATCAATGATTATGATTTTTCAATCTACTACTACACTGGAAAGGCTAATAAGGTGGGAAATTATCATTATAGATATTATCCTACATCTTTATCGATGTGGGTGATTGAGATGGATCCAAAATTATTATACATTCAGAAGATATAAATTGTAATAAGTATTGGAGCAACATCAACAATCCTTTCACAAATTATTTATTATGTGTCCCTTCTATAGAAAATAAATGATACATAAAAGAATGATGTTGAAATTTTGAAAAAGGTTGATTCAATCAGGAATTAGATATCCTCGTAATTTATTATTGAAAATGACTGAGACACGAGACTTAAGAAACAATTATGTTTAACATCTAATATAGAGTCAAAGAAGGATCTTTTGAATGATTCACAAATATGAACCATCAATATACATCGATGGAGGATAACGATGTATCTAGATCTCTGAGAGAACATTTGGTTTGACAATATGAAAAAATAAATAATTGAATATACAAAAAATTTCTTATTATTTCTAATATTGAAGACTAAAAGATACCCATCAAAAGGTATGTTGCAAATATTACCCATATGAACATGAAAATTGAATTACATTACTATAGACTTTGAACTGTACTTTGATAGAAATCAATAAGAATCTATACGAAATTGTTTATTATGGATCATCTTATAAAGACAATCCACTATATCAAAATTTGTGCGAAATTTTTTTTGATCAATATGAAATGATATAAATTATATAACTGATATTGTTGTTTGGAGTAACATTGTTAAATTATTCTGATAGATATTCTATATTCACCTCAATGTTATGGAAAAGTATCTAAAATGATATATACACAGAGATGAACATCAATACGACCATCATCCTCAAACAGAAGGCTTACTAAAATGGACTATTCAGACATTATATATCAAGTTGAAATCTTGTTATTTGGACTTCAAAGAAATATTGTACCAACATCTTCCTATAGTGGAGTTCATATACAACATTAGTTTCACTCGGGCACTTGAACGACTCTATATGAATCCCTTTATTAAAAAATTTGAAGAACACTAGAATGCTGGGTAGAATTCACTGAGTGTTATCTATTAAGACCTGAAATGGTCAATGAAATTCTAGAGATTGTAAAAACCATTTAGAAACACATCATGACAGCCCAAAGTGGATTTAAGTGTTATGAAGATAATAATCAGTATTCAAAATTAATTACGTGATTAATTTATTTAATCATGAAACAAATCTCATCTCCATTGTAAAAATATTGTTTTTTATAAAATCAATATTTTCCATCAAAATGATTTGAAATTTATTTTAAATCAATTAATAAATAATAAATATATTTTACAAATGTGTAATCAAATTTTTTTTCCTAATTAATTTACTCATAATAATACACACAACTCCAAACTATTTAATTGATGTCAAATAAATTAATAATATTTTAATTGTAAAGCTTATCGATTATAAACATGATGTTGTTTCTAAATAAAATTATTAATGAAATCAAACTTTATTTATAGAAATATATCTTAAAATATATTGTCCTAACATTTAACCATTTTTGAAATTAATTTTTCCCTCAAAACTATGGTACTTGATTTCAAAAGGTTTTTCATCATAGACATGATCATTATTTAATGGTACGAACACAATGATTCTTACATATGAGGGTTAGTTATGTAATTCATTAGGAGTTTTTCATATTATAGTATGTGAACTTCAAATAGGATCAATTTAAGAGCCATGATAGACGAAACTATCCAAACTCAATCTAGCATCTCAAAATTTCCGCTATACTAATGTTTCATATATCTGTTTCTTGAGAATATCATAACCTTCCTTCATTGAAAAATTTATAAAATTGAATTTCCACCCATTTTTAATTCAATATATGACATAACATGTCAAAACAAATTTGGTTCAACTCTCAAATTCATTTTTATGATGATAGTCATATCTAAAAGGTCCAATAATTTCATCATCATACAAATTTTTGAATGATAGTTTTCTCCATCTTGGACATATACCATTAGTAATTAGTAATTCATTCCATGTGGTCCATAAAAGAACCAAATGGGTTCTCAGGTGAAAGATACTATGGGAATGAAATTTGAATACAAGAATTTATCCATCACAACCAAAATTTAAATCCATAGAACAAAACCCCGTAATATCTTCTATGATTTAAATTTTATCTCAAAATTATCTTTTATATTACAATGAAAAGTATAATTTCAGATCAACTATGTAATTATTTATTGGTGAAGGATTCGATATAATTTTGAGGTAATCATCGAACACTAATAAGTTACAATAGAATGTGGTACCCCTGGAAACCTTAAAACATACATAATTATTTTTTTAGAAATATGATTAAGAGAGATATGTCATATAATATCATTAACATTTGATGAATTTTTACTGAGATATAATAAATAAATAAAAATATCTAGAATTTAGAATTTTGGTTTTATCAGTTAAAAAATCTGTGGTTTTGTTTTCGAAAATCAATTATATTATGGGAAATGGTTGAAACAAAACCATGTACTTATATATTTCATCCTTAAATAAATGACTTATCAAGTGTATTAATACATACTTATCAAAATCAATCTTTTTATTATTCCGCTATAAATTTTCTTTTTAATCAATATACATCTTTGAAATTAATGAATGAAAAATGAATTATTATCAATGAGAATCATCATACAATTCCTTCTTCAAATATATTTATATATTTAGCACAAACTTATATCATAATCCACATTATTAAATAATAATAATTGTTGATCTTAAAAACATTTTTGACAGTTATATGTAGTTACATAACATCATTATGAACCAATTTTCTAATCTCGTACATATATGGTTGAACACACATTTTATGAAGATACTATTTATATATTTCCTTTAATATTTCTAGTTAGATACTTGTCAAATCGTGAAATTATAAATCTTTTTTTAATCCTGCAAAAATAAGATTGTATGAACCGTTCAACTCAAAGAATCTATAACCATGTTTTCATTCCCATGGTGGTAATTAATTTAAAAATCAAAATTTTAAATCAATAATAAGAATCTTATCTGGAGAATATTTTTATTTTTTTGAGTGAATATATACATTAAACATTTACAAGTACTATATATATAATATTTCTTGCCACAATGATAATTCATTCATATCATTAATATAAAAATTAATATCGGAACCCACAAATAATGAGTTTGGTAATATTTATAATGATCTATGATTTTTCAAGAGGAATAAGCAAAAAAAATTCTCTATTTGAAAAGTAAAAACATTTACCTCTTTGATTAATCATTTTTAAATAAACATACTTCCCCTCTCAAGATTATCTTAATGAGAGGTGTTTTGAGTAATTTTTTATTTAGTTCCATGAAATATTCTTCACATTCACCATTCTAATGGAACTAGGATCTCTTCGATGTGAAAATGGTGAGTGGATTATAATTTCATGGGAAATTCCCCATAAATATTTGATAATATAAAACATAATTATTAAAACTAAATATATTGATCATATTTGTTGGGTTTTCCAAATTGTTAGCAACTTCATTCTTTTGATGGGTCAACCAATATATCCATTTTCAATAATATATGAACAAAAATTGAACTTTTATAAAGAAATTCATAATTTTTCTATTTATCATAAAATTTAACATTCCTGAGGGTCTTAATGATAATCATTATGTTCTCTACATTATCTTTGTTACTCATTGATATAAAAAAAATATCATTTATAATTTCTACCAAAAAAATATCAAGGTAATATTTATTGTATATATTCACTAAAATATTAATATAGAATGTGAATTAATTCATAAAATATATAATATATAGGAATACCTATTTTTATAGCTTTAAATTAATTCATTAATGGGAATATAAAACTTCAAGACACATAATTAATGATATATAGAATAATTTTCAATCATTGAATAGTATAAAGCTCATCATGGATGGTGAGATAAGTCATTAATATGAGGATGATATCAATTTTTATTTATGCTGATATTTTTATATACCAATTAATCAATTAAAAGTTTCATTAAACAATATTTATTATAATTAAATAGGGTATCCAAAAAAAAGAAAATATAGATGAAATAATCGATTTTCATTATTATCCTAATGATTATTCTTTAATTCCATAAAATCAATCGGGTTCATTAAAAATAGATAATTTTAAATATATGTAGCACATAATATAATTTTTATTCAGAATGTAACATCATGATTCCATTGATGACTTGGAATATATTATGGATATATATTAAAAAATACTATATAACAAGTAACCCAATTTTAAGTGTTTTGCCCTAAACAATATATGATAAAAAAATTATTAATTGGAATATAGACCCATTTAAAAGAAACTTGTTTCCATTGGATGTTCATATATACCATAACACATATAATTTGTCTTATGATAGTTCATAATAACAATTTGACTTTACATACTCATAATTGTATGTTCTCTATGTGTAAATATATCTGATCCATTCAAAAAAATACATTTAATTCAACATGTGAGTTAATAAAAATATTTACATCATGCAAATGCCCAAAAACATCAGTCAAAAAAAATTCATTGAATGATGATGTGGTCATCATACCATTATTGATGTTTTTTTCTAAGTACACATCACATATTTTTTGTGCTACTATGATACACATAGTAAATTCTTATAATAAGAATGAGTGGGTATATCATGAATAAAATAAGACATTAAAAAATATATAGTAAATGGTATGTGTACCTATTTACACATCATTGTTTTATTCTACCTTAGAATAAATTATTACAATATGATTCCCTTTTTCAATGGATATAATTAGGTACTAATTTCATTCATCATAATTTATCTTCAGTTTATATCACTTCATATATTAATTCTCATATTCCATGCATTTAAAATAGTGGAGTGTTGGTGGATCATTATATGTTTTTTACATGATTATTATATAATATCACACTATGAATATGACATTGTTATTCAAAACGAATTTCCATTGAACACATATATGATTTACAATCTCCATTGGAAAAATTTCATTAATGATTCCTCACTTAATTGGATCACGTTAAAAATATCATTTTAATCATCCAATGTTTTTATAATTTCCAATGATTTCCATAATTGTTTTTTTGTAATACTATGAGATGTAAATGGAACTAAAACAATCATTTTTTATATTATAACACATAAAATGACATCCTCAAAAATAAAAAAGTATGTTATGAATAATTATTTTGAGATAATTTACTTCATAACATCGATGAACTGATCAAAATTATATTTTGTTTGATGATAAAACCAATATATCAATGTTTATAATCCAACCTTCAACCACTACTGGGTCAAAAGATCAACATAATGTGGGAGGGTGTTCCGTTAAAAAATGTTCCACAATCATCATGTTCTTTGTGGTAGCCCTGATTTATCTCTTTCATGGATTCCACCACCATTTATCGCATTTGACAGCTATTACATTAATTTTATAAATTTAATGGTTCCAATCATCACCATTCTAGGCTGCAGGTTCTGATGGATATCGTTAAGTCAGTGACTTTCCACCTCATCAACATTGTTTCTAATGCCGAATACCATTCTGAAAAACATATCATAGTTATAGAGACATGGTAATATTTAAATTATATGAAATTTAAAATTAACATTAGTGAAAAATAATTTATGGTATTATTTTAACATAATCATAACCCCTATGTTTATCTAAACCATCCTTTGATACCAACTATAAAGACAAAACCTTATTACATTACAAAATCGTAAATTTTAGCCAAAAAAACTACCTACCAGATTGAGGACCATTAAATGTTAGTGTTATAGATAATTAGGATTTAATTGATACATATAATTCCACATTTATATAATGTAGATACCACAAATCTCGAATCCATTTTATCTAATATAAAAAATGTATCAAATAAAACATGTTTTCATTGAAAAATAATCATAACAATTTTCTTAGCTTCCATAATTGTCTTATATATACTTATAACATATGAAAATAATTTAATAACATGGGATGAGAACAAAAAAATTTATTTTCGGAATAAAAATATAATAAATGGAAAAATTAGTCCATGAATACATGTAATCCTATGAAATCACCATGAAAAAGTCATAATTTTTACCCACATATACTTACTTTGTAAAACATGATATTTCCATGAGATTCAAACAGAACATAAAGATCATTAATATTAACATAAAATTATCTTGGTGTATTGAAATCATAATATTTAAACTATAGTGGATACCTTCTAATTTGTAACCCTCACGTATACCTTAAAATGTAACCCTCACAACTAACTTGTTGTGCTTTCATCATAGTTACACATAGAGTATCTATATAGCCAACCTCTAACAAACACATAACCAATCAATTGGATATATATATAGGTCCCATACTTTGTCAATAATTATTCCAATTAACAATAATATATTCTTATATCATGAATAATTTAAAAAAAACATTTCTTTTTAGGAATGAAAAATTGGATTTTAAAAACAAAATTTTATGGGAAAACCCCTTATAAATTTATTATTATTCATGCGAGAAATAGTAGATTTTATGGAATATGTATATAAACATTAAATGCATAATTCAACTATATATAATAAAAAATCATAACACATAAAAATTTTATACCACATAATTTATTAATCATAAGGTTAACCCAATGAATTGAAATTTGCGTAAGAATTCCACTACCTCGGGTTCGTCATAAATCAGATGTGTTTAAACCTCTAATATAATGGTTAAAATAGTGTCATTATTATATTATTAAAACATATATATGTTTATAACACTTTATATTATTATTTAATAACATCAATTTACCCTTTTATTATTAGTATTTGGTTCCATCTATTATTTCAGGTGCATTATTTCATTATTTCTATGGCCAGTTTGTATCTGATTTTCATCATGTATTGAAATGAAATTCTATTATTATAATTAAATAATACTAATTTTTTCCATATTATTAAAATATTCAATAAACTTGTCTTACATATGGTGTCTGGATAAATAATTAGATAAGTCTTTAGTCATATCTATTTTTATCATTATGGCGGTTCTTTGATAATCACGAACTAGTATCATTATATAACATAGTATTATGTGTATATATTAACCCCAGAACATGAAATATGATATAACATAAAATTTACAATTTTTTACATATATTAAATGGTTTTATAACTATTTTTGTTGGAATTAATGTAAATTGATGAAACATCGTCCATAGTGTCGATAAATTGACACATCAGGGAAGAGGTTTTTATTTTTAGAATAAGAGGAAATGAAGAGAAATAATGATGAATAATTTTTTCCATAAACATGATAAAAATATATAATATATATAAGTATTGAGCTTTCATTCTGAATGTATAATTGGAGGATAAGGGAGGACATGAAAATACTAATTGAAAAGAAAACACAAGAAAATGAAAGAGGATCTTGAACTCTTGATATATTTTCCTTAAGATCCTTCATAAGGCCCTTAGTTTTGGAATTTTGGTGAGAACATAAGGTCTAGTATCTGGAGGATGGTCTTGAAAATATTATTTAGAAGATCTTAGACATGGATAAAGGATTTTGTGGTGTGATATTAAGAGGGGGTGGGTGAGGGTTTTGTGTATAGCGATGAAGAAGTGAGGTGTTTCATTATTTTAGTCATTAGTATAATATTTTTTTCTGAAGAATATTCATAGTATTTATTCATTTATAAAATATTAATAGGTTCATGTTATTATGAGTGAATAATCATTTAAATCATCCATTACTCACGTGTGATGCATATATTATTTTATTTTTTCATATTTTGTTAATTATCGCATTTCACTTTTCATATAAAAATTCATGTATTTAATAAAATCCCAAAACATCACCCTAATCATTTTTTGACTTGTATAATAAATAAATGAAAAATAATTTTAAAAAATAATTTTCTAAATATTAATAATTTATTTTTAAAATAAAATCATCATTTATTTGAAAATTTACAAATTTAAAACTATACCTCATTTTTATCAACTAGAAAAATATATCAAATCACCATATATAATAACCATAATTCAGAAATTAATGATAACAATTTTTAGTATTCATAAGGGTAATATTACTATTCATATTACAATATATAAGGGTATGTTACTAATCACCAAAATACATGGTGGTACTATCGAACTCCAAATAACATACTTTTTACAATAATACATGTCTGTTTTTTGAAATTCAAACCATATAAGTGAAAAAGTTATGTTTAAAGGATATTTTTATAATATATCCTTATAAAATTATCCATTAGGAATAATCTCAGTTTTTTATGCATTTCATTAAATTAATTTTGTTACCCTCAGGTTGTTTCATTTTCATCACCGAAGGTTAATTTGAATTCAGTTTCATCAAAACAAATTGATGTCTATTCATTTTTATGTAATATTAGTTTTCTACAATGAAGTTGCTTATATTCATAGACATATATCATCCATAATGATAACAAAAAATCACATATCCAATATTCAATGTTTCAAATGAAGGTAGATAAAGGAAATTGCAATTAAAAATTCCTCGGTTACCATTTTCAAACACCCCGACTATAATCCTTAGGGATGATTCATGAATCCAAATTACCCCATGTTTGCTTCCCCTTATTAAAGTGGATTTCCACTAGTGGAGGTAACCAAGTGTGACATCATGTTGAGAGTATTATTTATATACCACATAATTATATTTCTATAAAATATATTTTATAATTTTATAAATACATACATACAAAATAAATAAAAAATTAGTGTAAAAAATACTCTTCAATTACAAAAGCCAGCAATAAACACGTGGCAAGTAAGTCAAACAATCCATGAAAATGATAATGATCACACAAATTAATCTATTATAATATAAAATAATAATAACACTATAAAAATAATAGTATTCATATGAACATGAATTAAATTATATAAAGACAATATCCTATAAAAATTGCTAATCAATTTCCCATTGTATGGTCTTTTCCATTTATCAAATCCCTAGATAGGTAGACAAAATACATACTATGTTTTATACATATAGTGTGAGTAAGTAACATAGAATGAATTCTAAAAAAGGAATTTATACTTCTGTGAATAAGATATATTGGTTTATTACATAATGAAATATAAGTCACATATTTAATTTATTCAAAACATATATATTTTTCCCTTTGATATCTTCTCTTCAAACATTAGCTCCTTTATTGGATGAATATCATGTAGCTACATGAAATATCAACCAAATATGGGTTATTATAAATATATATCTATCACATACCCTTTGAAGGGATGTTCAATACACATGATGATCAAATGTATTTTTTCTATCCATTGGGGATAGTCTATATGAATCAACTAGTATAAATAGCTATAAGAGACCCAATAAAATCAAATAAAACATCATAAAAATGATTTATGATAACATATAACTCCATGAAAAGCAAGAGTCATAACAAATTCAATTCCATGTCTGACAAAAAGGTATGTAATATTTCCTTGTGTCTACAAATGGATACCATATGTTATCAAAAAGCAAACATGTATCTCATGATATAAAAATAAATGGATAAAATAATGTCAATAACTCTTATAATTATTCTCTTATGATAATGGTCACAGACCTCTAATGTATCACTATGAATTTCATATACAGACATGTGATTCAACATCTAAACCACCTTCATTTAAATTTAGTAACATGATTTACAATAATTAAATCATTTAAGAAGTTACATAATTTAATCAAAATCAGCATAGAACAACACTCGTGAAGGATTAAAGCATTTTAAATTATTTAATAATAAAATGGAAATCAACACCAATAATGGAAGTTTCAGAGGCTATCTAGTGAATGTGAAAATTCATTATATAATTAATTAAAAAAAGGTTGAGGATTAAGGTTCTTATTATAGAGCATAAATGTGAGAACCTATAAAATTTTACTCCCAATAACATCAAAAATTTAATGATCTAAGTAATTCGTATGAATATAAAAAATTAGCTGGAAATTTTTGTTTCCAAGAAGGTTGTAAAAAAAATCAATTTATAAGGAAAACAAATAAATTGAATTCTCCTTAATGGACCCTAATTAGGATTTTATACATTTCATCATTAAAATATATATATCTTATAAAAAGAGGTAACATTTATATATTTTTAGTTTCATCGAGAATATAAAAATTGCTACCACAATGTCCTTCCTCATATTGTGATGGCATAAAACACACCCATGACACACATCTATTGTGTTGAAACTCATCCAATGTTTTTCCATTCAAAAAACCTTACACCTTAATTATCGTTAGATTCCTCTTGTCTTGGCCCACATATTCATTCCTTGAAAATATCCTTATAGCCAAACACATTTTCCATTTTCATATTATACATATAACCACACCAGGGCCATAAATCATTCACTCAGGAATGATGATGGCCGTTTAGAACTGTAGAATACCAAAAAATAGTTACAAATCTTCAAAAAACCTCATTCAATAACTAGTCTCATGTTTTTAAATAAATTCCTAGAAACATCACATAAGATGGGTTGGAAATTATACTAACATACCCACTAAAATGAGGGTTTACATGTTTTTCTCTATTATCCATTTTTATATGTTCTTATAAAGGAAAAGGTTTTGGTCTACATCATTTATGTTATTATTTAATTTCCATAAATGGATAATAATGTATTTTATTTATATTGTATAATATACATGGGTATACATTTTGAATATATGATGAATTATTTGGATAAAAATTAAACATGTCTGATTTATTTTATTATTTATTTATTTACTCACTATAATAAATCTCAATGTCTTAAAAAGATAAATGAAAAATATAAAATACATTTCCCTACCAAATATAACTAGTGTATTGGAATAAATGTCAATCACATGAAGACGAATAATTTCATATAGTTTATTTTATTGTATAATAAATAATAATTGTGTGTTAAAATATATTATTAAAATAAATATATGTATTTATACTGTATAATAATTCTTTTAAAAAGAGGTTCAATTGGTTAAGTGATTAATAAATCACTTAATTCAATGTATTTAATAAAATAGAACTGTGAAACTATATAACGTAATTATAATGTAATATACATAATGGTAATGAAAAAATAACCCATTTAAAATATAATATAAAAAATTATTTTATTCTAATAATTGTTCGTTGATGAATAATTTTTTTATCGTTTATAATATAATTATTTTATTAATGTAAATATTGAATCATTTTATTAATAACCCATTTTATATTTTTAATATTATAAATAATCGGACAACATGTTCCAATGTTAAATTCATCTATTGTTGCAATGATTTTTAATATATTATTCATATTTATAAATTGTATAAATAAAGAGATTTTATTTAGTGAAAATTATATATTATTATTTTTCAGGTTTCATTGAATTTCATTCTTTGGGATATGAAATGATTTAATCATGAATTTCATCAATCATGAAACAATAAAATTTTTCTAAGGGATTATGAATCAAAACTCATATCTTCTATAAATATTAACACAATCTATCTCATTTAATTTCTTAGATCATATGTTTTTAATTTCCACAAACACTAATATATATAAAAATTTAATAAGATGAATTTTTTTAAAAGGGTAGAATCACATTGATTCTAAAATTTATTATATTATTTGATATTTTCCTTAATTTGGTAATAATTTTTTAATGCTAGAATCACATGGGTGTAATTCGAAAGACACTGATTAAATATAAATAATAAAATGATTCTTAATAAATATTTATATAATAAGAATGATTAATTAGAAATAAATTTCTAGGGATTTCCATTATATACTAGTTATATAATTTATAGTTAAAATTTTCCTTTGGAAAATTTGATTTCTATAGATTTTTATTAACTCTCTAAGTGAAAACCAAATAAATCAATAATCATATTATGCTACCAAACACTATCATCTAATAGGTTGTTTTATTTTTTATATACCCAAAAATTCATCATAAATTTATAGGAATCCATAACATAAAATATATCTAGAAATCAATCTGTCCATATCCACATAAGATATACATAGTTAAATGAAATAAAAAATTTATGAATCATCATAAAAGTATTCCAATAAAAAGTATTACAAATTAGATTTTATATTTGTTATAATAGAAGGCCTAATATCAATAAACTTAAACCAATCTCATGTTACTTTGAAATAATACCAATATACATTGAAAACAACATCTTAATAACTAGTAATTAAAAAATGTAGTATTAATAATTTTATGGGTTTATATTCACCGTTACTTGAAAAAAATTGATACCAACCATTAAAAAATATGTATATGTATATTTATATATATATCATTTCTTGAAATTTAACCCATTCAAAGGTGAAAATAAAAATAGAGTGTCGGATATCAAAAAAGGGACACAATCTTCACATCAGCTCAATGGAAATAGATGAACACAATACCAAAATTAATCGAATCATTAATGGGGTGAACATATGATAAGAAAAAGGTTTTGGATATAATTCCAAAATAACAGTATCCCAAAAACATAAATGAAAAATAGATAAAAATTTTTATTTCAAAAGAATGATGGAACATCATATAAATCAATTTTCTTGTGGAAAAATCAACATTTTTTTACTAATCCTTGTAGAATTCAATACATATAAATCATTTAATAAAAGTGGAAATGATAAAAATTACACAACTAATCCAATGATGTATTTATTTCATGTGATCCCACGTAGATCATATCTCATCAAATTGTGAGCTAATGTTTATGTCATAGTATATCTAATCACTAAAAATATATTGGATTAAGTAAGACATAATGGTGTTTTATTTATTTCTATAATAATTTCTTATAAGAGAAGAAAGAATATATAAATATATAAATATCACTATCCCATTCCAATATACATAATTTTTTAAGCGTTTACATTATTGAATTAGTTTTATTCAAAATGAAGGATTTAATACCCTATATCAATGTGAGCTATACCCTATCCTATGTGGGATTTCTTAAAACCATATTACTATAGGTAATGTTTTCTATATATCAATAATATAACCAAAAGTTATACCTCATTCTCATAATATCTCTATTTATACGATCAAAAATTTATAACAATATCCATCAAATATTTTTCACATCCACGAAATTATCATTCTAACGAGGAACCTATGAAACTCATTACACCTAAAATAATCATTGATTAAAATTATACATTCCAAATAAATGTTTTAACTATAATTCCATGAATATAAAATTGTAATTTATGTATCATTCATTGATATTTTTTGTGAAAAAATTAAGGAATATTAAACACCAAATAAACACATAATTCTCTGACCATGGTCATGATTATGTGATGTTAGATTCCTCATCATAATTGATAAGGATCTATGAAAAAAAGAGATAATTTAGATAATATTATTCTTCAGGGAGTACCTACACTATACATCATTTCTTAGGTATAAAATCTATTAATGTAATGTAATAACTAGCCCATAACTATAGTTGTATTCCATGAGAGTAATGAAATGCTTATATTTATATTTCTGAAATCAGAGTCACCATCCATTGATCTTATGAAAGGTAAACCTGTAATGATCATTAATCATTACTACTAATATCATATGGCCATAAATTATGGAATACATGTGTGGTGTGGGGAGGATATCATCCACAATAGTATTGAAAAAAGTGTAACAGTATTGAATTAATATGTTTCTATCCTTTTATAAAGACTAAATATATGAACTATAACTATGAGGTTATTTCAAGAGATAAAATTACATGTTGTTCCTTCTAAATATATCTATCTATTTTTTTCTAATATTCTATAATTATAGAAAAAATGGGAAAGGGAAAAAATAATTTTATTAAATATTGTTCCACTATATATCAACAAAACCACAAAAGAAAGAATATACATTTATGGTGTAAAAATCCTACATATTTTAAATGTTATGATACCCATGCTAAGAATATTATTTATGTGATCACCAAAAAATCTCCCAATCCAAAAAATTCTTATGATTTTATTATCCTATAATACGTAGAAACATATCACAAATGAATTATTATATTGAAGATAGTCTAACCACAGTGATGTTGATAGAATTATATAGATAAATAGATATTAATTTTTCATTTTTGTCACCTTGGTGAGAAAATATACAAAACACAATATAGATAAAATATATTTGGTTTTTATTAAAGACCATAAAACAAGAATTGTAAAATCCATTAATGTGTAATTTAACAACACTATATTTTCATATATCCTTGATAAACATATTGTTCTATGTGTAATACATGATATGTTTGAAATAAAAAAATTTAAATAATTTAATGTAAATCATTATGATATATACAATATAAAATAGGGATTGTAGTACCAAAGGCCCATAAATTTCAAGTGACCGGGATCTTTTAGTGTCCTGTTATTGATCATGGGTAGTATTACAACATTATAAGAACATTGAATTATGTTGATGATGTTCAATAATTAAACTAGTGTTGTGTTATCATTGGAAACAAAAAATAGTCATATGACCTAAATAAATTTTGATGGTCATATAATCTTTATAATGACATAAAAATTCATGGTTTTTTATCATTAGCTAAATGTCATGTGATCAAAAATTATATAAATAGGTTTTCAATATAACTAAAAAATCATATTATTTTAAAAAAAATTCACTTATACTATCAATTATTGACAATAATGTAATAAAAAAAAAGAAAAATGAATCAAATTGATAAATTATAAAAAATAAAAATAAACTTCCAATTCTGTGTCCAATCAACTATGATTTGTGGTTAACACAATGATGATATTATATTCATTATTGTATACATCGAGTGAAAAATGGACAACCTTCCTCATACATGTATCCCCCATCTCACCCAATAAAAACACATGTTTTGATTGTCAAAAATGATATTTCCATCTCGAATGATGTGAAATAGGTTATTTACAACCTTGGATGAAAAATATGGTAAAATTAAAATATAAAAAACCTCAAAAAACGAACTCAAACAAGGTCAAAAATATAGGTTCATGTTTAAACACTATATTTTTTTTAAATATTTTTCCCTAGTTTACCATTACAACTATATATATATCATATAAATCAATGTGTATATAATAATTTTCAATCCTATGATGATAAACAATAATAACGTAATAAATGTTAAAAATTAAAAAAAAATTAAAATTATAGTGAAATATCTATAAATTTACATTCAAATGTATTCAATAATAATTGAGAACATTAGAAACATTAGAAAATTAGAGGTAATTTTATAGTTTTTACATACCATTATACTCTACATTATGATTATGGGCATCAAAACTATGAAACAAGCATAAATATTAGTATGTGATATCTTATATTACTACATCGTATCCCACATCATGTCCACCCATTCAAAAAACTAAATAGAGTGATCTTCTTGTGATGAAGAACATTATCCAAAAGGTGTATTTTTTACAGGCTCAAAAAAATATCTCATAGATTCGAATGGTCTATGAATGAATTATGAAGAAGAAATTAACCCCATTAAGGACTCATACTATAAAATTATTTTGGAATGAGTTTATATATATAAGAATATCAATCCTCTATGAACACTATAAATACGAAACAGATAATCTGATAAGATTTTATCACATTTAAATCTCATCTACAATTAATATCCTCATTTACTTCCTCCTAAATTTTATTATCAAATAACATATTTCACAAGTTTACTTGTAAAATGAAAAACCACAATCCATCAATATCAACATGTTAAGACAAATTCTCTATTTGAATACCCATGAGAAATTCATTATTCACAACCACAAATATTGAATACCATAATTAAAACATATGAGGAACTTCTAATGATATTATAAATCCCTATATAGTGATTCAAAATGATCAACATGTTACCACATAAGCGTATTCAACTATATACCATTGTTTCTTCACAAACCGTATATGTTGATTATTTATTGATTTGGGATAGATGATAACATAATGTTTTTTGATGATAATAATCTAATTATAATAAGGTAAAATTGTATTTATCAATGATATTTACTAATTTATAACCAATTATAGTTGATATAATCCACATAATTCTAATTATATGTTGATTTCTATTGAAATTACACATTATTGAGAACAAATTATTAAATATTAATTTTCCTCATCTCATATCATGAGTGCCTAAATGAAAACTACAAACATAAACCTCAAAATATCATTATGTATCCATCGTAATATAAATGAATGATAAACTATTCAACTAGATTATATTGTCATATAATCATTAATAGACTATCCATACATAGTTCAAAAAAATAATAGGTCCACATCATAGAAAATCATATAGAAAATACATATTTCGTGTCCACTATAAATGTCGTAAACGTGAATAGATTACATTTTAATGAAAATAATAAGCATTACATAATATAATCAACACATAATAAAAAATAATTTTAGAACTATACTAAATATTCTCAACTGGGAAACATAATGAACTAAAAATGAAATATGTATTCTTGAATCTCACAATGGGATGGTCTTATCAAACTCTCAATGAATGGGTATCCTTCAAAAACAACTCATTGAATATTTCATGTAATTCAACATTGTATTATGAATAATCAACTGAAATTACATCATAAAGGATGGACACACTCACCAACTGATGAAGATCCTTGAGTATCATATTGAAGGGTAAACCTAATCATTGAATGTTCCATACAACTAAATATAAAAAGAATAATAAAAAACATCATGAAAAAATAAAAAAGAAATGAATTATTATTTAAATTGAGTATAATTATACATATATATTTTTTTTAACTTTAATCCTATTAAAATAAAAAATATATGAATAGGGATAAAACTAAGTGAAATAATGTAAAATCATGTTCATGGAATATAAAAATATATATACAACTAAATGAATAACTGGTAATCTAAAGAACTAAATGATTGTGATGAGGTAAAATCTCTATACATGAAAATAATGGGAAGAATAAATTATCAATAAAAATATTTATTTGAATGTTTATGGAATTTGTTTCATCAGACTATTTTGAACATAATATCTACTTTTTATGAAACTAATCATATTTTATATACCAATTTGGTGCTCATTGTGAAATATTATGATCATAGAGCCCATGATCACGTTGATTTTAATAGTCTTGTTATCCTCATACAGTATATATTCATTATCTATAATTAATAATTTTACTATACATTATTGAGAATACTTTCATCATCATATAATAATTTTCAATAAATTTATCATGTATTAATATAAAACTAATTACTAACATCACCAATTATTTATGGAGTATTTTAAAATTAATACTCACTGGTTAATTAAATTAGAAGGCAAAACATAAATACAATAAAAAATATACTATCATAATAAAAATAGATAAATGAATTTATATTCATTAAAATAATAATTTCA
Source organism: Viscum album (assembly GCA_963277665.1). NCBI lineage: Eukaryota > Viridiplantae > Streptophyta > Magnoliopsida > Santalales > Viscaceae > Viscum > Viscum album. The sequence goes on from OY728132.1 coordinate 1,833,127,108, forward strand.
TAATTTATTTGTAAAAAGTATGAGGAATATAAATAAATAGTATAGAATTATGAGATGATAGGATACCACTATTGATAACGACTCATATCTCAATCTTCATCTCTAGGAACTGCTTAGTGTACAGTTTTCACCTTTTACATTGTTATCCATTGATATCATGTCATCTTAATCTATTTATAAAAAATCGAATAATTAAATTTATATCTCAAACGTGAATATAAGTACATGAAATTATAGAACAAAACAATATCAATGGATTCAAATACTCGGATAATCCAAATCATGAACAATCAGTTACACATCCAATCAGCAATGATGAACTCCTTCCAAATTTTAGAACTTCCCAATTAACATATGTGAATGAATATCCCCATGTATTTGGATTCAATAACAATTTGAATATATTAATTGAATACATAGAAACCTAGGCATGTAAATCATACATGCACATGAAAAAATTGGCAACATAGCACCTAATAAATGAATAAATGGATATATTTTTGGAAAAATAATCTTTGTAGCTCTTCTAAATTAGAAACATGGTTACATGTGACATAATAAATTTCATGTTACAAATATATAAAAAAATTAAATAAAAAAATTTATTTAAAAATTTAAAATTAATAGAACTTATAAATTAAATAAAACTAATGATTTTAAATAAGAACAAAAAATTAATTTTTAAATACACAATCTCATTAATTATATAATTCGATAACATATAACTCACATTAAAATAATATCATAATTAAGGATCATTAAACCTATAAAAAATAATTTAAAATAAAATATTTATGTAGGAAAATTCAAGAATTATATTTTTGAAATTTTATATCATAAATCAATCACATTTTACATACTTAGTGCTAGAAATTGAATCACAAAATTTAAAAACAACAATTCCAAACATAAATCATCATTAATAATATATTCTATACAAATATGTCCTATATAAAAACAAAATTTAATTCTTGAATTAAATTTTTTCTATGATAGGTATGTTTGTATTTTAAGAAAAATATTAATAATTTTATATTTATATTTTAATATACAAAAATTATATTTTGATCTAACAAAAATTTCAGAATATTATTTAATTCGTGTATAATAGAACATTTTTTAATCTATAATAAATAGAAAAATTATTTTAGGGGTGTTATGATAATTATTGGTTGAATTATTAATCAATATAATTTAGAATGAATGACTGAATGATTAATCGGTTATTTATGGACCATGGTTTTCTTTTCAAAATCAATTTGGAATCATATCATATGAGTAAATTTTTATTAAAATGTTCAATGTTAGAGATTATTGTATTTTATTTTCCATAATGTTTACTTTAATTCATTTTTCCAAATATGAAAAGAAAATAGATTTCGTCCCATTTTTTCATAAGTAAATGTTCAATACCTTCCTAAATGTGGACTGAAAATTATAAAATTTGAGAAAAATAATCAAGCAAGGAATATTTATAATTGATGATTATGAAATAAATTTCTTAAAAAATTAGGGACAATTAATTTATGATTATGAATTATATTTTACTTCAATTTAGAATCATTTCTATGACATAATACACAATATTATCTGTAATATTGTTTCCAAAATATGATGAAAAATTTAAATAAGGTTAAAAGGATTTTCAAATGAAGATAATGGAAATCATGTTTTTGGGTAACAAGAATAATCATAGATTAATTTTCTATATAGTAATCACAAAATTATTACAATAACAATTAATCCTTATTATATCAAACAAATAAAAAGTACATAGAAAAGATGTTTGCTAAAAAAATTATCCATGAATGTGGAAAGTATAATGATTCACAATATGTAGGGAAATAAAAGAGCACAATAATGGTAAATATATCTATTTTATCTAAAATATATGTAATGACCTACATGTTATTTAAAAAATTTCAATATAACAATTTAAAAAAACTAAAATTGTATATCAAAAATAATTTACTATAATTTAGGTAAATATATAAAAAAACATTACCCCCTATAATATAGATTCCTTTTACATTGAGGTAATATACATGTAACATTACTTTAAAACACATTAATATGTAATATTAACATAGAGTTATTGAAAATTTATATAAAAATTCAAAATTAGTAACCTAAATGTTATTCTCAATGAATAAAATAATCATAGATATGTGAAAAAAACGTTTAATATGATAAAATTTTAAAATTTACCCCCATATAACATTAACAAATAGATGAAAACCAACTCATAAAGTTAGTATATTTATAAAACATTCACTCTCACATAACAACTTGATCTTATATGCTAAAAAACATCATTTAACCCACACAACCAGTCAACCTAATTGATATCCACATATCCGCATATCACATACATCTATGGGAATACCATATAAAAATATAAAATCGTCCTCAGACAATTATAATGATGAAAAATAATGATTATGGTGGTAAATGATTGAATAGTTGAGAGAATCACACAATAGTGAAGAAAGAAATTATTTAAACAAGAAGGAAAAAATTAATATCATGAAAAAACTCTGGTAACATCATATAAAAGAAGAAAATTATAAAATCTATCCATACCTACAATCCTAAAAATATATCCCCAGTAATTTAAAATGTTTGATTCATATTTTATTTTTATTCAAATTTTTTTCATTTTTATTATTGTAGTCTCATTAAATAGTTTTAATTCTTCAACATCTCTAAAAATTATATAAATTAAAATATTAAACTTCCTAGATTCTATTTCCTTTAGGATTTGATTCATATATTTTTCATTTATAACCCATAATAGAAGTGAAAAAGGCAAAAATTATACCAGAATTACATGATTCACATGACACTTGTTCCACTACGCATGGTGTAATCACATAACCAAAATGGGTAAACATTTTCCGTTGTTTTATAACTAGTAGATGTAATCTCATATTAAAGACTTGTATATTACATATGGTAACTCTATAAAATTTCAATATTAATATCCTTAATCACACTAATAGATAATTGAACATTATAATAACTGATAGAATCTACTAAATACTTGTTTCAATCAACTAATAATCTTTTGGGGAACTCTTTTATTATATCCTATTCATATTTCAAAATTTATATTTTAATTCCATGAGAATTAAAATTAACCTTATACTCATTCCTATATTTCAAATCCTCATTTTTACTAATGAAAAAAAATAAGATTTATAACAATGATGTTTTATAAAAAATGAATTAGAATCCATTTCATGAACAAAAGAGTGTTGTAAAATTTTAACCGATTATGACACACAATCAATTAGATAACATGTATTGGGATAAAATATTTTAGGGGAGTGATAAATATATTTCCTAATATGGAAATCAATTCAACACAATTCTTCTGATTCTTATGCAGACTCCGATTTAATAAAATTATCTATAATGTGTACATTGAAACATTAATTAATCGAATCATCTATAGAATTTTCATAATAATTCATAAACATAGTCTTAAGAATATATTAATTCATTATAAATATTCATACCACTAAAAACATGTTGGATGACGTTGAATTTTTTTTAACAATAGTTATCATTATGAAGAAAGATCTTATCAATTTAACATTCTATTACAAAACTAGTAATGGATTAGAATAACCTTACTAAAATTATTGGGACATTGCAACATAAATCCAACATAAAAATAATATTTTTGATTGTAAATATTGTTTTCCTTCACCATATAATCGGTGATATACCATACCATAACTAAAATAATGATAATTATTCACGATCCATAGGGAGAAATTTGTTTTTTGAAATCATTCATGACAAAAATACTAAACAATGAATAACAAAATAGTCAATTATACCACCAATATCAGTAAATCATATAATATACCCAAATAACACTATTCACGAATAATTCAATAGGAACAGATTTAATCATTTTGTAGGAAATATTATTTGATATATTGGTACTAAAATACTCTATATAATTTTTTTTGATCTCCAACCCCAAAAAATATTATTATTCAGTAAACATCAGAGTAATATCTCGAATGTTTGGATTTCATTTATGGTTTCCAAAAATTCATATTGATAATAAGAATAAAAATAATTTGATGAAAAATAATCTAATAATATTCATTATTAACTTTTATCTATTATGGAAAAGGAATGGATGGTGCGAAATTTTCCAAAATAGGTTTTCCATTATCCTTTTCTCCAAAACACTCTATTTTTTAACCATCATTAATCATTTCCAAAATAATTTTTATTTTTTCTTTTTCATTTCAAATTAATTTTTCATTGTTTTTCCTAGTCTTATCAAAATTATCTATATTTAAATTTTATAGATTTAAAGTAATTTTATTTCTAGATTTATAATTTTCATCAATTTTATCATAAGTGGGATTCCCATAACATGGTAACTGTTTTTCAACGATAATTTGACATTTAAATACCCCCATTTTCTCTCATATTTATCTAATATTTTATTTTATATTTTCCATTATCATTCCCAAATATATTTTTATCAATATTATAACCATGATTATATATGGTATAAATAATAATTTTTTTATTTTTTCAATGAATCACCTAGAACATGGTACAATATACCAATTATATTTCATTAATATAATAAATATTTGTCACTAGATACTACGAAGACCTTATCCATGAGGAGAGACCAGGTGATGAGTTGGATTCCAAATTATTGAGGAACGGGATCCCCACAAAAATTAACTTCCTCATGTGGCATATAAGTAATATGGAACTGCAAACATATGAAAATGGTCAGCCGAAAGGAATTCACATGCTGTCATGATGTTTTTGTTATGAGAATCCATAGACTGAAAAAAATTCATATCCACTACTAGAGTAGATGGGATCATTCCCAATGGTCATTATTCTATCCATGTCCCTCTTTTGATACCATTCATGCATTACTATATGGATTCATTGGATCCTAGTTTCACAATGGTTATGGGAGGGCCACGAAATGCAGGTTGCTGGCTAATGTCATCGCTTCATCGTGATAGATGTTATGGAAGTCCCACAATCATGTTAGGCTAGGAAACAAGAGAATACATTGGTTCCTAAAAATTTGATTTAAAACACTGATATTGGATCTTGGGTATGTTCTCAAATAGAATCAACTATCAATTATGCCATGCATGCTAATTTATCATTCATCCTACACCTCTATGGAGGGTTGATGTAGTATGTGGAATCCACCTAGGGGTGGCCTGAAGCTGAATGTGGGTGGCTCCCTTCAGGGGGGTGATGAAGAGGGGAGGATGTGTCCTTCATGACTCGAGGGGCTCAGTTCTTCAAGGGTCTGTGCTTTCTATGGTTCAGGATGTTAATTATTTACAGGAGTTAAGGATCTAATTTATTTATTGAGATCTACAAAGAATACTGTTTTGATGTGGGGTGGCATGAGGTTTTATGGCGAATAGTGTATCTAGTTTTTAGGTGTTCTAAGGGGACCATCATTGGGTATAATGTGTGACATATTTGGAGAGAAGACAACATTTTAGCTAACTCACATTCCAGGATAGGTAGCGTGGCATATTATATGATCATTTACAATATATTAGGATAACTAAATAATGAATGTAGGATGGTGTTCCAAGTGAATTCCCTTGCTTTTTGTCACATCAAACCCCCCTTGAGGGCCCCCTCTCTTATTTACAATTTTTGCTTCTATTTAATAAAAATGATTTTTTAGTCAATCATGATATTGATTTGAATAAAATATTTTTGTCTATAAAAGGAAATTTGTGGTAGATAAATATTTTATTAGTCGTTTTTATTTAAATGATGATTATGTTTATTTTTAAATCCAATATTACTCAATTATACAATGAATCATTGAAACCATGAATTCCATTACTATGATCTATTATCAAGGCACTCTAACTATATTGGATATGTATAAAAATACTGGGAAATAGTTTTTTTGCTTGTCCAATCATCTAACAATGAAAATACAACTCCTTATTGTAATTTTCAATATACATAAAAGTTTGACTACTATTTTAAAGTTTCTGAATGTATCACCGCCTAGTAATTTTATTTTACATTTCCTCCATTTTATAAAATGTTTTTTTTATATTATCAACAATTGAATCTAAGAAAAAAATCAATAAAATGATCTGATTTTTTTTGGTTTCATTGTTTAATGACACCAGAGAATATATATAACAAAATATAGATATTAAATTAGTTATTGTAATACTATTTTAATATGGTTCTAAAAATATACCATGAAACATTGATAATTGTAACTCATCCCCCAAAAAAATTATTCATCGTATTGCAATTAAATTATTGTAGAACGATGATAGAATTTGGACCCATATGAATTCTAAATATCATTTAGTTTAATAAGATTTATTAATCTATATTGTTAAATATCATTATTTTTTGGAAAATTATATATAATATAAAACAAAAAATCTCATCTCCTATTCACTCTACCCAAGAATTTGTAACTATAAGAATGTACCATTTAGATCTCTAATGAACCCTAAAAATATTCTATATCTAGCTCAGTTATTGATGGATTAATATCGAAATGAGATTATATGATCTCAAAAGTCATGTACCATGTATATAGAAGAATACATAATGGAATAATTTCCATTAACAGAAGTTGTGACACTCAATGTCCACATGTCATAGGTTATTGGACTAAAAATCCGAATTTGTTTTTCTGATAGTTCCTATTTCCAATTTTACATTTTTTCCACATGTGATTTCTTTGGATTACTCTTACCAGAATAGTTTTTATTAATTTGTAAAATTTTATTTTATAGTTAAATAATGGATTATTTTCTGTGAATAAAATAAATATGGATTTACTGATAGGGGCAAATAAAGAAAATCATTTTTTAAATGATTTATTAATATATTATTTTTTGGAAAGGATTCACTAGACATTATGAGAAGTGATTCCTAAATAATTTAATGAGTAACATTGAACACATAAAAAATTATTTATTTATATTCCTTTTTAAACTAATAGTTTTTTAAATATGATAAAACCTACGGTAATAAAATTTTATAATAGTTGGATAAAACAAGAAAAATTAATGAAAAAATCATCAAAATGCACAACTGATTGTGAAATGGTGAAAATGAATGAGACACAATGTAAATAGTGTCGATGTAATGAAAGGAAAGAAATAAAATATAGGTACATATGTTAATAATTAATTTATTTTGGTTTATTAAACTATTTTGGCTAATTATTGATTTTATCTGATTCTAATATGTTCAAATACAACTATTTTGTGCATTGAGAAATGGAGAGGGACCACTGTTAAATTTCATATACATTCATTCATAAAATGATTATTCTTTAGTTATTGTCTCATAAAAATTAATAAAATATAATTAAAAACATTATATACAAGTGGTTCGTCATATTTTCTATATTTTTATCTATTTTTGACGATCAATGTTGAAATTATTCATTATAGTCAATCAACGGTTCTTATGTATTTTTAAATTGATACTCAAAAATCAATTAAATGAGAGTAATAAACACAAATAACACTAATTAATAATATTATTTATTTATAAATAGAAAATTTAATTTTAGATCATTGCCACTCAAATTCCCCTATATATTATTAACAAATAGAATTAATATAAATAAATAAGAAAAAATATTTGTAACATCCCAGGAAAATAAGGAATATGAAATTTTCCTATTTATTAATATTTTTGAATTAAATATTAATTTTACTTTAATGGGGGTTCTATGTTTGATAGAGTACCCGATATGCAACAATGGATTTCTTTGAAATCTTACGTTGCACAATAATAATATAATATTATTATTTTAAATGGTAGTTAACTCCTAGCCGTTGTATTGGTGGGAATAAACATAAATAACTAAAATATGATTATAAATGTTTGTTAAATATGTTACATTTATCTAATAAAAGTTATAGGCTTAAAATTTGAAAGAATCTAAATTTAAGCATAATTTATAATAAAACGTCGATTTAACGCCTTTTAATTGTGAACCCTCATTAAATATAATTTTGGTCACTTTAATAAATTATATCTGACCAAATAAAATTATTATTTAGAATGGGGACATCAAAATTTACTTTGTGTTGTTTTTTGAAATTTTTCCGATAAATTTCATTTTTTTATGAATACTGAAAATATTTTATTTTAATTCTATAATAAGTTATAATATAATTTATTTGTATGGTAAGATTATAATTTTAATTGTTTTTAATGTATAATAAAAATATAGGTTTTCCATTTAATCCAATTTCGGTCATTCGAATTTGTTTAATTTTGAAATTGAACATAAACAAGTGTCAATGTTTTGGTAGATATTGTTTCTTAAAAACAAGCTATTTGTTTTGATAACGGGAATTAATTAAAAAAATAATCAATTCCACCTATATGTTTTTAATTTTAAAAAATAGACATTAATTTTGAATTCATAATATCAAATAATTCTTAGGCTGAATTTTTGGTATTTTTCTGAAAAACATAAATTTTTTATGAATAGTAAAACCACTTAGTGGAAGTTAAAAAACTAAATTTTTCTTTTAAATGAAATATTACTACTTCTGAGAAATTAATATCAAAAATCTGACATACATGGTTATTATCATTATGTAAACTGTTGTCCAATAAGATGAAAATAATTTTTTGTGAATAGTACCTTTTGACTTTTATTTACGGCAGTTAAAGGTAAATATGGTAATTCAAGGTAAAAAGAATATTATACTAATTCAAAATTACCTTAACACTTGTCCATCCCTTATTGGTTTAGTCATTAGCACCATGGGCATCACTGGGTCGATTTTGGAACCCCATTGAGCCACATGGTAATGATAATGAAAAATTAGATTAATTAACTTAAAGTAAAGTAAAAAATGACAAAATCAAATATCTTTTAGTAAATTAATATTTAAAAGTGGTTATATAAATTATCATTTCGACTATAAATATTAATTGGAAATATAAAAATATTTCCTACATCATGGTAGTTTTTTTATAATTTTTCGAAATCAAATAAATTAATATATTTATGACACAATAATGATGTAGTATTTAACTCATTAATAAATGATTTAAATAAAAAAGATTATAATGATTTAATTATAATCCAAAACATGTCCAATTCTTATTGGATGATTTTATTTCGAATATTAGTCATTTTATTTTCTACCATAATGATTTTTGGACCATTATAAACCGAATATCATTATATTATAAAATAATATTTTCACACTTTTTTAAAGAGCCCCTCCTCTCCCTTATAAAAGGAGACCACTTATAACCAATTCATCACACCTTTCAAGCCATTTGGATCATCAAAACTTTGAAAAATTACACTCTATTCCTTTATATTCTCTATCTATAATCCTTACCTAAGGTAGAAGGCACTTCAAGAAGTCCTTCGGTCCAAACCAAAGAGAGTTACTTGAATTAAAAGTAACAATTTCTCTTAAATTGATTTCTTTTTATTTTACTTCACCAACCCCTAAACTATTTTTATTTCTTTTATTTTGTAACAACACAAGTATCCTCAATATACTATGATGCGTTATGGGAATTATTACAACTACACATACACACAACTCCTTCTAATGAATGAAGAACATAATGTTTCTGTGGATGGAAAAATAACGCCTCACGAAACGATGATTGTTAAATTACATCACACCACCTCTAATGGTGGTCATTATGATGGAACTGTATTTATTTATGATATATATTATGTTTATGAGTTCTTTATAATTATTGTATTCCCCATTTATTTCAAGCATTTATGGTTTCCATAGTGGTTAAATTCGATAATCTCATTTGATGAAGGGCGGACTACCACCCCCTGAAAATGATGTGACTCATTAATTTCTTATGTGGGATGCATAAATGATATATTTAATGATATTATATATATTATTATAATGTAATTATTATATAACTATGTACCATTAGGTTATAATTCCATTAAAATAAGAATTATAAATGAAAGTAGCGTTCATGCATACGTAGGGCTTACCGTCTCCATGAACGGTGCATTTCATTTCTTTCCTCCAAATGTTATGTACTATTATAAATACATTTATATACTGGATATATATGATAAATATGATATATAAATCATGAATACCATTCTATATATAATGGACTATTAACCACATGGATAACTTGTAAATATAAGGTGCTCATTTTTTACTCAATTAACAAATATCGACCAAATGAACATTATTAACTTAAATGATTACATAATGTTTATAACATAGTAATAAGTGATATAAAAAGTAATAATAAACTTGAAAAATGTTCTTAATCAAGTATAAATAAACTTTTGTTTATTATTTAGGAGATAACAGAACGATCGGGTCATGTCGGACACGAGGTAAGGGATCTGACCTCTCTCTTTCTTCTGAGGTACTCTCTTTTATGTCATTTATTTTATTCTCCATGTTCATATATTGTAGGATGTTATATTATATTCACCATAATGTTATTTTTATTTTCATATGGTGTGATACCCCCTATAACTCTCATCAATTCATTTTAATAAATTTTTAAGTGGTGTTGTTAGGCTGCCGAATATTTGAAAGTGATTTATTGTCTCACTTTTCATTTCATAAGATTTCCATTATTTGCCACTTATTTATTGAATGGGGTGTCTTTTGTACTGCCTTTTGATATATATTATCTTTAATATCATTATCTTCATGGTATTCTATGATTAATTTGGTGGTTATTAACTTTGGTTCATACGACTCGATTGATTACAATGTGGTAAGGGGTATTCATCTAACTTTTCATTCTAGTGAGATTCACGCTATATTTGCCACTAATTTCTTTTGTGTGGTGTATGAACTACCCATGATTGTATTCCTTGTGTAAGATAATTTCATTTATTATTATATACATCTTAATTGTATGATCCTTCTTTCATGTGGCATATGTTTTGTAAGTTACCAAATCGGTAAGGGAACCCTTCACCCTGTTCTTTTTAAAAGGCTTCCTTTTGTTATGTATTTTAATTTCCATCTTATTATGTTGGGATATTTTATTATATATCCTTATTGATGTAAATTTTATTTTCATTCCATTAGATACCCTTTTTATATCATAAATTCATTTTTTTTTAATTTTAATGTGACAATGTTAGGCTGTCAAATATTTGTAAAGGGACTTCTTAACAAAATTTCAATTCATTTGGTTAAACTTCTACATGTTGATTATGTCATGCTATAAATATGTGTGAATGACCTCTGATTGTGTTACACTTAATATCCCCTTATATTTTTTGTATTTATACTTGTCACACATAAATTATTTCATTGATTTATCCTTAATCTAAGGAAACCGTCTTTATAAGGGATTGTGTCTCAATTTACCTTCCATTGAGTCTTCATTATTTTTATGCACCAATTCGCTCTTATAAGGTGTATATACTATCCTTTTACATATTATTTCATGAATACATTTATTCTCATGATATTATAAAGTTATGATTAAATTTTATTCTTCATGTATTTTTATTCAAGCGTATCTCATTTTGTTAAAAACTCATTAACAAAAATATCATTTTTAAATGATTTAAAGATTCATCATTCTAAATATTTATATTTAATGTCAATGTTTTAAAAATGGTTTGGATTATTTAATTATATGGAAATTAATGTTTTAAAATCACAATTCCATTAATACTTCATTGTGGTATGGGACACTTTGATTCAAAAATCATTTTTTTAAATTTTATTTTAAAATGGATTGATTATTTCAATATCAAGAAATTACTTCATGTGATTGAAAATGAAATGTTATTGGTGAATTGTTCATATTTGAAATATTTTATGTGTTATGATTGTACTTTAACATTTGATGGTTGGTTACGTGATAAACCATATGACGGGTGGTGCCGTGAATACCAAGACGGGTGGTTACGTTATAACCTCAAATGAATTGGGTATTGAAGTCATCTGTATGGCTATTACATGTAGTGATATGTTTAGAACTCGACCGTATGGTTATTCCATTTATGTATATTTAGGTTCCAAGTTTTCATTATATGTTATGTGTTGTTCATATGAATTTTAAGGTAATCTATTGGTTACAAAAGGGTATGTAATGATCTTTTATTTAGTGAAAAGTATTTAAAACTTAATAATGGTGAAAAGTATAAATTATGTTAATGTATTGAAGGTTTAATTGTTGTTTTGATAAACTAACAGTTTTCATTATTTTTGTATCCCTTACTGAGTTTTTATGCTCATCCCATGTTTTTGAAATGTTTTCCACATGACTTAAAGATGAATAGGGTCAAGGATAGAATCATGGAAAACTCATGCTGTCTAAAATATGGAAATTGACATGTTTCTTTTTAAGACTTTTTATTTTAAGAAAAAAAATGGATACTGAGTAGTACTGTCTACTTGTAATATTCAAGTTGTTATGTAATAATTATGGCCTATTTCTCTAAAACACTAAACATGAAAAGATCCTGAATGTGAATTATTCATTTAATTCATGAATATGTAATGTTTAAGTTCAGGTCCTTATAGTTGGTATCAGTGGTCGGTTTAGATAACTTTAGCTGTTAGGGAATTCTTTAACCATAATTTAAATTACCATAATTGATAGGATTTCAGAAAGTGTCATAATTTTTTTAGATAAAGTGAATGAGTTTAATATTACATGAATAAGTATATATTAGTTCTTACCATCCTCATAAGATATTATATGATTACTTTACTGATATAATCACACTTACCATTTTGGTTTGATCAATGGATGGATCTACTAGGAATCAAAGTAACAATGGATGTGAAGAAAACTAAGACAATTTTCTGAATGAGCAATAGATTGAAATGGGAGATACAATGAGAACTCTTGGGGTTATTCTCAACCAACAATTTGGAGTCATGATTGACAACCTTAACCATGGTGATTTTTATAAGATGTCGTATATGCGAGAAACAAATCCCTATAGAATTTCAGGTAATAATAATAAAGGTAAGCATGATAAAAAACCATTGTGTCAAGGATGTGGAAAGAAACACCAAGTAAAATGCTTCAAATGGATGAGAATATTCTATAGATGTGGAAATGAAGTTCATAAAGCAAGAACCTTCCATGGAAAAAGGAAGCATATAGTTGACTCTGGGAATGGGATGGAAGTCCTTTACGAGGGATCAATTGAATGTTTTAAATGTGGTGTGCATGGTCATTATGATAAGGCATGTTCTATAAAGAAGTTTTGGGAATGGGATCACCAGGATCATACAAATATTCGTTTACCAATACCTAATGCCATTTCGATTGAGGATGATGAAACTGAAAATGACCAATGAAAGGTATGGATTGTTTCGTAACAAATTTTTTCAAATTATTGGATTTTTAGGATATGATTCATGATTTTGTTTGTAGGAAATAATTATTTCAAAATAATTTGGAACGGAATGGTTAATTGATCATGAAGAATTTTTAATGAGTAAGAAGTCAATATATAAGGGATTTAAGAGTTATAGTAGAATTTAGGATGGTGAAATGTATAAAAGTATTAAGGCTCTTATGATGATAGTATTACATTAGAAGACTTTTTATAGTATTTGTAACCCTTATTGTTGATATATTAAAATTTTTATTCAAGGAATAATTATCTCCTCTTTTTTTGGATATAGTTATAAAGAACCATTTGGCATTATATGATCATTGAATTTGAGAAAATTACCGAATAATGTATTTCGGGAAGAAAAATGAAAGTCTTTAGGTAACCTTTGTGGTTAAAATATTTTATGGTTATTTCTGATGTATTTATATATTTTTGGGAATGTATTAAAATTATGTAGTTTTTTGAACTGGGAAAAAACGCAAAATGTGTGACATCCCGTCACATCGGGTTAAGCTGTGGGAATCAAACACACAACTAGTGTGTGGTTGGTATTGATCACCTACCATAGGACTACATGAAGTCCCTGGTACGTTTGACTAATTATTTTTAGTTATGTGATCTTTTGAATCGGGAATAAGTTTATTTTGGGGTACATATTGAAATTACTAAACTATCATGGAGGATATTTGATTAGGTTAATTGATTTTCAGTTTGAGACTTTAAGAGTAACTGATGTTATTTGGAGATAAATGTTAAGATTTACCTTGGAAGACTGTGTGATTAAATCCTTCAATGATTTAGGTTTCAATCTTATTTTTGATTACTTTGAATAATTCTAAGGATAACTATTTATTTAATTGTCTTTTTTGGGACTTGGGTTATTTTGAGGAATCTTGGAGATTAAGAGTAGTATTTCTATTTATAAAGGATTATCCTTTTGGTGATTATCTGATCTTGTACTAACAATTTTGGTTTTAGTTGATGTCTAAATTCATGGGAAATAAATAGTTTTCATTTTGTGGAGTATGTGATTCCTTAGAAGATTATTCTTTTTCTTTTGATTTCACCAAGTCTTTTTGAATGCTCATCATTTAGATAAATGATTATTTTTGGTAGAATCTTATTAAATGATGAAACTCCTCTTGAAGGTAAGAATATTTCCTTATGTTTTTATTATATATATAAGATGAATTCAAAAAAAATAATTAAAAGGAACATAAAACAAAAACATTTTTTGGGTTATATTTCCTACTGGGTAATCAAAGACCGTTTACACACATCATATGTTTGTGATTTTTCTGTGGTTAACTTTCTCTTAATCATGTTTCCTATCACACTCCATCAGAAATTGACCCTTGTTTTTCTCCTCCATATCCATGTTTTCATGGAATATTATTATGGGTTAATGAGGGTAAGCTTTCTACTTCTCATTCATTATTTTAAAGTGATAGTTTTGTTGACTCTGTTTTCGATGTGGGGCTTTCAATGATGTTCTCGAGCCCAATTTTTAAACTTGTGGGGACGCTATTTCCAAAAGGCTGGAAGGATGTAACATCCAATGAAAATAAAGAATATGGAATTTTCATATCTATTAGTATTTCTGAATGAAATATTAATTTTACTTTAAAGGGGTTGATATGTTTGATAGTGTACCTGATACACAACAATATATTTCATTAAAATCATACATTGTACACAAATAATATAATATTATTATTTTAAATGATAGTTAACAACCTTGTCTTTGTATTGGTGGGAATGAAATAAAATAACTACAATATGATTATATATGTTTTTAAATGTATTTACATTTATCCAACAAAATTTAGAGGCTTAAAATGTTAATGAATCTAATTTTAAGCATAATTTAAAATAAAAGGACGATTTACCTCCTTTTAATAGAGAACCATCATTAAATGTAATTTTTTTCAGTTTAATACATCATATTTGACCAAATGAAATATTTCATTATAATGGGGACATCAAAATTTACTCTGTGTAATTTTTTGGAATTTTTTTAATAAAGGTCATTTTTTAATGAATAGTGAAAATATTGTATTTTATTTCAAAAATACTTTTTAATATAATTTATTTTTATGGTTATATTATACTTTTAATTGGTTTTAAATTGTAATTATAATATGTTTTTACCATTTAATCAAATTTTTTGTCTTTGGAATTAGTTTCACTTTGAAATTGGACATAAACATGTGTCAATATTTTGATAGATATTGTTTCTTAAAAACATGCTATTTGTTTTGATAATGGAAATTATTTTTAAAAATAATTAATGCCACTTCAATGTATTAAATTTTTAAAAATAGACATCAATTTTGAATTCAGAATATCAAATAATGATTTGGCTGATTTTATTGGTATTTTTTTGAAAAACATCAATTTTTGATGTATAGTGAAACCACTTAGTGGTTGTTAAAAAGATGACTTTTTCATTTAAATGAAACTTTAACACTTATGTGAATTGAATTTCAAAACTCTGATAGAAATTGATATTATCAATAAGTAAAATGTTTTTCAATTTGATGAAAACAATTTTTGGTGAATAATAACATTTGACTTTTATTTACCACGGTTAAAGGTAAATATGGTAATTCAAGGTAAAGAGAATAATATAATAATTCAAAATTACCTTAACACTTGTCCAACACATATTTGTTGAGTCATTAACGTCCTTGGGTATCTTTGGGTCAATTTTGGGAACCCATTGAGCCACATGGTAGTGATAATGGCAATTTAGATTAACTAACTTAAAGTAAATGCAAAAATGACACAAGATAATATCTTTTAGTAAATTAATTTTTAAAATGGGTTATATAAATTATCTTTTAGACTATAAATATTAATTAAGAAGTTAAAAAGTTTTCCTACATCATGGAATTTTTTTATAACGTTTAGACATCAAATAAATTAACGTATTTATGACACACTAATAATGCAGTATTTACCTCATTAATAAATAATTTTAATAAATAACATTATAGTTATTATATTATTATCCAAAAAATGTCCAATTCTCATTGTATGATTTTATTTCGAATAGTATTCATCTGATCCTTGATCAGAATGATTCTTGGACCATTAGAAACCGAATATCATTATATTATAAAATAATAGTTTCACACATTCTTAAAGAGCCCATCCTCTCTCTTATAAAAGGAGACAACTTATAGCCAATTCATCACACCTCTCAGTCCATTTTCCTCATCCAAACACAGACAAATTATACTCCCTACATCCCTCTCCTTTACCTAGAAACCTTAACATAGGTAGAAGGCACTTCAAGAATACATTTGGTTCAAACCAAAGGGAGTTAACCAAATTTAATGAAATGGTTTCTCATAAATTGTTTTCTTTTATTTTACTTCTCCAAACCCTTAAAGCTTATTATTTCCTTTATTTTGTAATAAAAAAATTATCTTTAAAATACTCGGATGTTTTTATGCTAATTATTATATCTACACTTACACAAAACTCCATCTAATGGACGATGAACATAATGTTTCTATGGATGGAAAACTAACGCCTCACGAAACAATGAATGTTCAATTACATCTTAACACCTCTCATGGTGGCCATTATAATGGAACTGTGTTTATATATGATATATATTATGTTTATTATTTCCTTATGATTCTTTACTTCCCCATTTATATCAAGCCTTTATTGTTTCCATAGTGGGTAAATATGATAATCTTATTTGAGGATGTGCAGACTACCGCCCCTCAATGTGATGTGACTCGTTAATGCCTTATGTGGGATGTATAAAGGATAGATTTAATGATATTATATATGATATTATACAGGAATCATAATATACCTATGTATCATTATGTTATAATTCCCTTAAAATAAGAATTAGAAAAGAATGTAGCATTCATGTGTACGTAAGGCTTACCTTCTCCATGACCAGTGTATTTCATTTTGTCACTCCAAATGTTATGTACTATTATAAATACATATATATACAGGATTTATAAGAATAATATGATATCTAAATCATGAATACCATTAATGATATAATGTACTATTGACCACATGGACAACTTGTAAATATAAGGTGCTCATTTTTGACTAAATTACCAAATATCGACAAATCAAACATTATTAACGTAAATGATTGCATAATATTTATAACATGGTAATAAGTGATATAAAAATGAATAATAAACTTGAAAAGGTTATTATGAAAGTATAAATTATCTTTAGTTAATTATTCAGGAGATTAAAGTACGATCGGGTCAATTCGGACACGATGTAAGGGATCTGACCTCTCTCTTTCTTTTCAATTACTCTATTTTATGTCAGTTATTTTATGCTCTATGTTATTATGTTGGAGGATGTTCTTTTATATTCACCATACTGTAATTTTAATTTTAATATGGTGATAGAGCCAATCTTACTCTATTTAATTCATTTCATTATTTTTTATGTGGCGTCGTCAGGCTGCCGAATCATTGTAAGGGATTTCTTATCTCACTTTTAATTTCGTGAGATTTATGTTATTCGCAACTTATTTATTTCATGTGGTGTCTTTTGTACTGACTTTTTAATTATATTATCATTACTATCATTATAGTCATGCTATTATGTGATTCATTTGGTGGTTATTAACTTTGGGTCACACGACTCGATTGATTACTATGTGGTAAGGGGTTTTCATCTCACTTTTTATCCCCTTGAGATTCATGATATATTTTCAACTATATCCTTTTGTGTGGTGTATGTATTACCAATTATTTTATTCATTGAGTAGGATACATTCATTTTGAGTATATACATCTTCATAGTATGATCTTTCTTTCATGTGGCATATGCTTTGTAAGTTACCAAATCTGTAAGGGAACCCTTCACCCTCCTCTTTTTAAGAGACTTCATTTTGTTATGTATTTTAATTTACATATTCCTATGCTGGGATATGTTCTTATATAAACTTATTGATGTAAATTTAATTTCCATCTAATGTGATACACTTTTTATCTCATAAACTCATTTTCTAAATTTTAATGTGACGCCGTTAGGCTATTGAATTTTTGTAAAGGGACTTCTTAACCCATTTTCAATTCTTTGGGTTAAACTTCTACTTGTTTATTATGTCGTGCTATAAATATGTGTGAATGAACTCTGATTATTTTACACCTAATATCAACTTATATCGGGTGTATTTATATATTTCACACATAAATTATTTCATAGATTTATCCATAATCTAAGGATACCGTCTTTATCAGGGATTGCGTCTCAATTTACATTTCATTGATACTTCATTATTTTTATGCACCAATTCACTCTTATATGGTGTATATACTGTATTTTGAGATATTATATCATGAATACTTTTATTCTCATGATATTATGAAGATATGATTAAATTTTATTCCTCAATTATTTGCATTCAAGAGCCTCTCATTTTGTTAATAACTCTTTTAAAAAAATTCATTTTTTAAATGTTTTAAAGATTTATCATTATAAATATTTATCTTTAATGTCCATGTATTAAAAATGGTTTTTATTATTTATTTATTTGGTCAATAATTATTTAAAATTTTAATTCCATTAAAATCTTCAATGTGGTATGGGACACATTGATTCAAAAATCTCATTTAAATGGTTTTTGAAAATGGATTGATTATTTCAATATTTTAAAATTAATTCTTGTGATTGAAAATGAAATTTTATTGGTGAAGTTTTTATATTTGAAATATTTTATGTGTTATGATGGTACTTGGACATTTGATGGGTGGTTATGTGTTAAACCATATGACGAGTGGTGCCGTGAATACCAAGACGGATGGTTACGTTATAACCTCAAATTCATTGGGTATGGAAGTCAGTTGTATTGATATTCCAGGTAGTGATATGTGTGGAAGTCGACCGTATAGTTATTCCATTTAAGTATGTTTATGTCCCATGTTACCTTTATATGTTATGTGTTCTTTATATGGGTTTTATGGTTATATTTTGGTTACAAAAGGGAAAGTACTAATATTTTATTTAGTGAGGAGTATTTAATACTTCATTAAGGAGAACAATATTACTTATTTTAAAGTATTCATAGTTTACTTGTTGTCATGAAAAACTAACAGTTTTCCTTCTTTGTGTATCCCAAACAGAGCTTTTTATGCTCGTACTATGTTTTTGAAATGTTTTACATCAGACATAACGATTAATAGGGTCACGGATGGGATAATGGAAAATTCATGCTCTCTAAAATATGGAACTAGACATGTTTCTATTTAAGAGTTTTTATTTTATGGAAAAATGGATACTGATTAGTAGTGACTATATGTAATATTCAAGTTGATATATAGTAGTTGTGGACTAATTCTCTATAACTCTAATCCTAAAAAGATCCTCAATTTGAATTATTCATTTAATTCAAGATTATGCAATGTTTAAGGCCGGGTACTTATAATATTGAGACGGGAATACACAATTTGCGATAAAAAAATCCTCCCTTGATATTGATCTTCAAGAACTAATCTATGTATAATTTTATTCTTCTATATTGTGTCACCTAAATGAAGAAACAATTTCCTCCTATTTGAAAACATACACTAATTTGAGTTTTTTCTCTAATTTAATTTTCCGATTCCATGAAATCCTATTCTTATACATCTTCAAAATGTGGCATCCCAAAAAAAAATTTTACTTAGAGGTTCCCCAATATATATAGGATCTATGACATCAAGAACATCTCCCTAAAGTCTAGGGTTTCTAGTCTAGCAGTGATAGCCATGTTTGTGTTAGTGGGGAGACAATTCCATCACTAATAGAGTGAACCATAATAGATAACAATATAACATGTAATATAGTATGTAGTTTAATTAAATATATGGAAAATTTAAATCATACAAGAGTAATATACAAAATAAACAATTTAAAATATTACTTAAAAGTTTATGATGATAAATGTTATGTGTTTATAAATAAGGACAACGAAGATAAAAGTCTAAATGATATTCATGCTATAAAATATTATAAACTAGAATACTAATATTATCCAATCATCCTGAGCTCTATCATGGGTATATTCTATCCAATTATATGATATGTTGTTAAGAATGCATGTTCATGAAGTAGTATGCTTCCCTTTTTCAAAAAATTCATACAGGTAATATTATCAATTTCTAGTGGATGCCTAAAGAGGTTGTGATATAAATCTTTGTAGTACGACACGTACTATTTCTGTTACATTATTGCGATGAAATATAAACAGAAAAAGTGTAAATGCAATAATATATGAAGAAAAGTAAAATAGTAACATAACATCCTATGTATTTTTTTATTCCTCAACTAGTGTCCAAACAATCATCTGGTTCATTAATTTATTAGTTATGTGTTTATATGGTATGTAACATGACGTATAACAAGAACTAAATTATTTTCATGAAAATAATATTAAAGGATAAAATTTCTAATATGGAATCTTATTGATATTAATAATTAATAGGTTAAGTGTTGATATGCAAGGAATCAATAAACTCAAGGATTGAGCCAACTCTTGTAGTGAACTATATCCTATAAAAAGATAAGGAGTGTAATTTGAGGATAATCACCTTTGTAACTCCACAATAAATTAATTCAAACAATTTCCATTGAATCATCCATGTAAAAACAAGATATATAATGCCTTGGAAAATAGTATAGATGAGGAAGCTCTTCTTTAGAGAAGTCACGCTAGATCCATGTAGTGTATCAAAATATTCATATAATTATAATAATTAAGGGACCTTGTGGTGTCATAACAGCCATCTACCAGTAGGAAAGGATCAGGTTCCCAGGGGGTTATCAACCATGGAACCAGGAATCCTAGAATTGGAAGCCATCCATTAGTGCTAATGTAATTCTATCTGGAGGTAAAGGGAATCTCTAATTTGTCAACCCATATAATAAAATCATGGTCAATATATATTATTCAACTTTCAATTTACTAATTAACATTCCAATTCCATGTAAATACTCATGCATTAGATAATTAAATTTGTCCAAGTCATTTCCTTCTATTAGTTTGGAATGTGTTACTAGACAAGAAACAATTTTATTAATTCGTTTATGACATATATTGATTAATATGGTTCACTAAGAAACTTTCTATTAGACATGGAAATGGGATATAGGAACTTTCAACCAATCCTTTCATTTATATTCAGCAAGGCCAACTCATATATGTAGAATATGTTCCAAATAAATCACTTAAAAGTTTAATAATTGAGAACACAAATTACCATATAAATTATACTAAAACTAACATATTCACATGAATCCTTAAATCCATTCACTATGAACACATATATGTATGGTCTTACCAACAGAAAGGTCATGAAAAATCACATCCATGTGGTGGTGTAGTAGCATATAAGAACACAGAAAACGAAAAATTATGGAAAATATGATACATGGGTTGGAAATAATTGAGGATTTACCCTCTAATGACAATATAAAAATTTATTTAAAAAAGGACATGATCATGATGAATGTAATAAATTCATATAAAATATATAGACCATGCCTGATGAAATTTGTGTATATAAAATTATGTCATTTTATAAAAAGAAAAAAATTAAAGGATAAGTTCTAGTACACCTACCACATACATTTATGTCTATCCTAATCTAGTATCTACATCACGTTAGGCCTAGATTAGAAGAGATATTAACAAAAGATCAAACACATGAATATTAAGGTTCTAGTAGATGGATTTGAGGAGAAATTTATAGTTTATTCAAATACTAATTGTTTTCCATTCTTTTTATATCCAAAATATTTCAATATATGGTAGCTTTATTGGGATTAATAACATCAGGGATTAGATATTTACCTAGTTTAGACACAAGTTAAATGTAATCGTGTGGCTAATGATTTGAGTAGGAACGTTTCTGTGTAGGCATTGAATATGTCATGTGAGTAGTGGACAATTATAGGGTTTTTTCTCATATGCACTAGAAACCCATGTAGATTAGTAGAATCACATTCATGGATAGTATCCAGTTGACTCATTGTCATCTATATTTGATTCACCATCAGAATAATAGTGATGATCTATTTTATATGTCTATGTAGTCTATTTAATGTGGGGAGACACTTTGTGATTGGTTGTTGTCTATAGGGGGAATTTTATATTTCATGTTACTCTTTGTGGTGTTATTATCTCTATAGAAGGGGTAGATATTGGATGGTCACCAATATCAGTGTCTTATTCATCCTGCTTCTACCAAGATTTATAATGATGGTGTTTATTAGTTCTAGTGGTCAATCATGAGGTGGGATATATAAGAATTTATCTCCTGGTGTTATTCGTGATAGAAAGTGAAAGCCAAGACTCAAAGGACCTCACAGTTGCTTCATCCACTACACATTCATACCAATAAGTTGGATGATATTTATATTGACATCCATATTAGATTTAAATGAAAACACTAATGTAATAATTTTATATGGGTTGTGATCGATCATCTAATAAATTCATCAAACTACATTCTTATCAGAAATTTAGGTATTGTAATTGAGATGGGAGAGTTATTTGTCCAGTACATAGTGGGGATTAATGGGGTGACATATAAAATATTCTATGATTGGAATAAACATTTAACCTCATTGTTTTGTGAAGGCCTTCATTTGGAAATGGACTCATAGATCATTTTGGGTACAACCTACCTTCCCACAAATTTATCTTAAGACAGAGAGTTCAAATCATAATTTTTAATACATGATCCATGTATTTATATTGTACTTTGATGTTTAATGGGATATCCATTTGGGATTG
Source organism: Viscum album (assembly GCA_963277665.1). Lineage (NCBI taxonomy): Eukaryota > Viridiplantae > Streptophyta > Magnoliopsida > Santalales > Viscaceae > Viscum > Viscum album. Next base: position 1,833,150,270 of record OY728132.1, read on the forward strand.
ATTGAATTTTCATATAAAAATAGCAGACAATCCTCAATTTAAATGGATCCATTTGTTGTATCATGTGGTCGGTCAAGTCAGTCACTATTTTGCTCGGTTGAGGTGGGTGAGACAACACTGTTGAGATCTAGTTTATTGTTGGAGATTTCAGTGAAGGTCAACAAAATTAGGAAATAATTTTCCTTATCACATATTTTACCAGATTCATATTCAAATCAGATATAATGTGATTTATATTTTGTAGTGGGTGACTGGGTTTTCCTAAATATAGCTCATCGATTGGTTCATCATTGTTTGGGAATGAAATTGAATTTATCTGTGGAGAATTCAATGAAATTTGAAATTATTGATAATGTTGGTAAGTTGAAATACAAGTTACATTTTCCTTCATTGTTTAACATTCTTCATGATTTATTTCATGGGTCCTGGTTAATGAAGTACATCCCAAATCAATCACATGTTCAATATTTGGAAGAGTTGTAGTTGGAAACTGACTTATATATGTTTTAATGATCAATATGGTTATTATATGTCCATGAGAAGGTTTTTCAAGGGAAATTAATTATGATATTTTATGTTCATTGGAAACGCGGAAGTCATAATCATGATATATGGGAGATAAAAATCATGGTTTTAAAGAGAGTACCTTTTTTATTATCTGATAATGATTCAAGTTGGATTTTGTGGGGTGTAAAATTTTTATCATTGGGAATGTTTTTACAAAATTGTCTTTATATTATGTATTTATTCTATTGATTATGATTATGTGCATATAATATGGGTTTTATTTATTTTTCTCGAGAAAAATAGAATATTTTACTTTGGAAAAACTATTTCATGGACTGTGTATAGTTAGAGGAAAATGTGTATCTTTCCCAGGAAACCAGGCACCATGGTTTCATTTTCAGATAGGTTAAAATCACATGAATAATGAATGGTTTGTCAAATAGTGTGAATATCATTGAACAAATCCCTCCTGGATAGTAGTGACAATATGGTTGTCGCGCAGTTTGGAAAACCACACCGTAAAATCATGTCACAGCCCTGGTCAGTAGAAATTTTGATCATCCTAAACTTCCCTATATCAAATTTATCAGTAAATCACACATTCCATCCCACAACTATATATTATCTTTCCTATGTGCTTCAACCTCTCCCTATTCCTCCAATGAATCTCCATTTTTGTGGAAATTTTTCTATTATTTCTTCATGATTATTTATGTCACGTAATCATTGGGTTATCCCATTATTCTAGTGTTTCCTACCACTATATTTGGTGTCTTCTATCTCTTCTGGGTTGGGTGACCTATTATGTGTTAGATTGTGATTTTTGGGACTCAATCATGAATTTTTATGTTTATTTATTAATTTATAAGGTTTATTTGGGATTTATTTTGGGTTTAGCCCAGATTTATAGTTTTTTATACATTTTAGGTATGTGATTCTGTTCTTAAACACTATTTTGTGATTTTTAATGTTAACGATTTTCATATTTTTAGGTTATTTGGATTATATTTGAGTTGTGGAATAGGTTTTTTGAATGGTCTAAGGAGTGTATATTATGGATATTTATTTCCCAAATATTGTTTGGTATTTTATATGTGTATAATTTGTGTTCTTACTTGGTTTCTTATTCAAAGTGTTTAATGACTTATTCAATTATTGAAAAAAATGTTTTTAAAGGAAGTTAGTGTGACTTTTTTCACAAAATGGGGTTCGGGTTTAGAGATGTAGGGTTAAAATGTGTGTTTATATTATTGTTAATATGTGTATGTGAATTGTTGTGATTGATGTGACATGCGGATATAAAATAGAGAATGACGGGAAACTTAGGTATCTTGGTGGGAATAATAGGACTAGTATTATAATAATTTGAATGTGTTTTCTCCTAGAATTGTCCAAGTGGGAATTTTGATAACAACTCTATGTAGATACTTAAAATTTTTTATGACTAGTATTAATTTGGATGTTTCTTATCTCTAGTGAACCATTCTTGAGGACATGGTTAGTCATGCATGCTACACATCTTTTCATAGAGATATGATGTCACTCGGGTACAACATCAACTAGATCCTATAGTGGAATTATATTAATAAGTGATCTATGATGATATCATACCTATCCTTAGAAAAAATGTATGATATTTGTTATTTCAAAAGAAAATTATATTTTCCTTAATAAGATATCAAGGAAAATTTTCATTGTATTTTATAAAAAATTGGCTTGTTATTTTGTCTTATAATGTATATATACAATTGGACCTTTTATTAGGTGGAATCCTATGAGGCTTTGTCTCACACTATACAAACACCTTTCGGAGTATGTATATGTGGATACATTTGACACAGGTAAAGGAAATTTTATTGGTGATGGTGGTTCCAGAAGGTACTTTATACCATTATAGGTGTTGTGGTGGTGGCATTATTGTGATGATCATGTTGTTTCATGGTTGTTTGTTGGATAATTTATTAGTTCATCTTCATTTTTTCCAGTTATGGTTTTGTTTATTGATTTATGAATTGAATATGAAATTTTTTATTCCATGTTTGGTTATGTGTTTTCCTTTTTGTTCAGTTAATTATAGTTGGTTTTCTATGATTATTCATGTGGGGGAAATTTTTCGCATGTTATATTTTTTATATTTCGTAATTTTTGAAATCATGTAGAAATTTGGAATGCCCATTGATTTATACAATGAGTTATGTAGGTTATCGGTCTAAATGGTACTATAGCATGGTTTCTTGATAGCTAAATATCATGTTCTCCCAACTTCCTGAATCATGAAAAAAGTATTAAAATAATAAAAAATGGATGTATTAATAATTATCTATAGAAAATTTGTTTACTGCTTCATCACAAATTTCCAGAAATTAATGAATTGATACAATTAAATTTCTCAAATAGTATTTGAGAATATCTGCAACCACTCATATGATCACCAAAAAATATGTGTCCCATATCATATATTTTGTTCAATTATTTTATTCCATATACACTATATCTTTGAAAAATTATTTATTTTGTTTAATTCGTCTAAATTTTCAAACAGTAAGGGACAAATTATTCATAAAAACATGACACAATACATTTTTCCTAGAATATTCTCCACAAAACATCATATTTACATATAAACAATCTTTACAGTATTTTATAACCTCATTAATAATATATGAATTTAATATAACTTGATAATCTCAATCTCGATTCATATCAAAGATTTTCAGCTTTTTTGTGTAATTCAACTGAAAAAAGAAATTATTTTGATCACAATAAAAAAATTTCATTCAAATTCACACGGAAAAGAAGTTTTTAATAAATATATAAGATACATTGTAATTGGATAAGACATGATAATTAAAAAAAATCTTAACAATCCATTACATGTTACAAAATATATATATATAATTTTTCTCTAACATTATTATCTTCACTTGCTGCATTCAATATACTGCAGTCTGTAAATGAATTTTCACATTACATAATCTCATATGAATTTCATATTTCTAAAAATTAATTCATGAAACATGTTCATTCATAATAAATTCTCTCAAACAACATAGAACATTCATTCTGAAACATGATCCTCATTCACATACAATAATCATTCACAATGAATTTACCATACATTAACATTTCAATGAAATATTTATTAAGATTGACTTTTAAATTTTCATGAATGATTAAAAATTTTCATTCATTGGTACATATAATAATGTCTATAATATTATATATCCATTGATCGACATACAAAAAATCATTTTATAGGACATTTATTGTCATCATTAAAACTAAGAAGATTGTTATTTCACCAATACAAAAATAACATAGATAATGCATATGTTAATTAATTATTCTACCATCACAGTGATAACTAAAATAATGATATTAATGAATATATAATGGTTTACATTTCATTTTATCATTTTTCTAATGATATTTTTTTGATATAACATTGAATTTGATATTTTATTCAGTCTGCGACATAAAATACCAAAGACAATGTTTATCAAAAAATTCATTATTATTGAATGGATCTTATGATCTACTTTTGGTATATGATGTAATTTTTTTTTATTTTATTCATATAAACAATTTCATGTATAGATATGGAACCTTATCGATTTTTCTCCTCGGACACATCTATATATTATGGTTTTTTTTCTTCAGAAACGTCATCTTATACAATTGTGTTTTATCTAAGACACAGTGAAACCTATGAACTATGGGCAACCTCACCCCATATTATCCCACTACCGCATTCAGATATTTACTCTACCATGTTGTCCTTGATTTATTTTTTTTGGTATATCTCTCCCCATTCATCTATATATTACTGAAAAACCCATTATTTATGTAATGAAGGACATCCTTGAGAAGGAAATCCTAGAGTTGTCATAGTTTGGCTCGATTTCAAAAATTATCAAACATCATAGATAATATAATACATCAATGTGTAAAAGGATAATAAAACATTACATATATTAAAAATCATTTTTAATTTGTGTTATTAATTTCCGTTATTAATTTATCATTTTGGATAGTAAAATATTGGTTGATTTTGACAAAACTCAACATAACTTCATCAATGACTATTTAATAGTCTAAATTTGGAATTTTTGTAGTGGAAGATAATTTTATGATAAGGTTTATTATCTTATGTAGCAATAAAAATATTAATCATGACAAAACTGAAACAAACAACACTATTATCTATGACTCTCTTCTCAACTGAGACCCCACCCCTGAGTGATTTCATATAATATACCCAGCAGCAAGAGTCTCACTCACAAACATATCGAGGTCTTTCACACCTAGAATAAGTGTATAAAGGTTAATGATTTTATTTCATCAATGGATTATCTTGGGATATGGATTATATATCTTATATTATTATGTTTTTTTCAAAAAGGATTAACATTTTAAGAGTGAAAGATCATTGTATCAACTATTTTTCACTCATTTCGACTCATTATTTTCATATTCCACTCCCTTTAATTTTTTTTCGTTGAATCAAATTTTTTTCAAGAAAGAAATTATTTATTTGTACATTATCACTTGTTTGACACTTTAATATTATCATTTAATATTCCATAAAAAATCCCACAATATGGATAAAATATCATAATTTATTTATACACAACTAGATGGAGAAATGAATACATCATCATGAATTATAATGGTTCACCAACTTTCAAAAATAAAAAAAACCCCAAATCACTACATTTAATTTTATTTTGTAATGAAAAATTATTTTTATATGAAAAATAACTATATACTTTAAAGACTATTACACAATGATGTGGATTTGGATAATTGTATTAATATTGATATATATTTTTATATGTCAGTTTTAAGGGATGAATATGAATAACTTTTTTGTGTGTTATCAAACATGTTTTCAAAATGATGCAAATTCAGATTCATGATTAGAAATAATAATTAACATCAAATATATGTTTCTGATAATAATTTTTAATAATATCCAATTTGTTTCATTGTAAAGTTTGTTTGATGGTATTCAATTTTATTTAATATTATAAAATTTATTTTAAAATGGTTTCTTTCTTATATTACATTAGTTGAATGTTATAAATTTTGATGAAAGGGGTATTATTCCCATCACATGATCTTAGTAAATATATTATATTATTTTATAGTAATAAATAATATTATAATATCAAATCAATAAACAATTCAAAATTCATATTTTTATGTTATATATGATTAATTGATAATCATTTTATAAATGAATTTATTTTTTCACATTATATAATACAATTGTATTTTTTTATTTGTATTTTAACGAAATTTATATTTACCAAATATATTTTTCAATAAAGATAAATCACCAATTATATTAAATTTTTTTAATGCTATAATATGAAAAAAAAATTATCCTCATTTTTATCAACATTATATTGACATTAAATAAAAAATCTAAGATTAATATATTCATATTTTACTATCATTTGTTTTCTAAATACCAACATATTTATTATGTAATAAATTATATATAACAATAATGATCGTAAACTTTATATTTTATGTTATTTTCTTCCCAAAATGAATACATATGTGTTCTAGAATGAATTTTATCATTCATATAAATTTTATGATTTTGTTATTTTAAGAAATTACCCATTCTATTAAATTAATTCATCTACTTAATATTTATATAATTAAAATAATATTGCACATTAACCATATTCCATTGTAAACATCCTATATAATGTTGAAATTTTATATAATTATTTATCATTATAAAATGAAATGTAAACCTATTTTTTGAATTCAATAATAAATATTTCCTCTATAAGAGTGGTTAATTTTTATGGAATATTTTTTCAAAAAATTTTATACATCATTTTTAACAGTATATTCATCTTCAAACTATATATAGATAATTTATATTTCCTTGAAATTTCATTCATGATTTCTCTCTAATTTTTTAATTTGAACATCCTTTTTTATCATTTTGAGTATTTTAGGACATTTTGGAAGACCTGTAATTTTAATAACCTCAATAGTAACCTTATATTGTATTTCCAAATTTCTTATTTTAATATATTTTGAATCATATATTATTTAAATTTAAATTAATTTTGTGTATTATAACTATATATATTATTAACATATCATATAATTCATTCAATGTTGGAATTATATTATATATTCATCATAGTAAAATCATTTTCAATCATTCCATTTTTTTTATAAATTGATTAGTTTTTTAAAGGTTAATTTTGAGGATTATATACGATTATTTCTTCCCATAGTAATTTATTTTTAATCAATTTTTATTAATGAACTGACATTAAATGTTATTTATTTCATTGATTCATCATTATATATAAGACCAAAAATTTTGAACGAAATTTTTTAATTCCTACTGGTTTTCTATAAATGTTATATTTGTGAATTATTATATTTGTATTATTTGACCTATAATGTGTTTTTACATATAGAAAAATGTTTATTTAACATATTTTATATAATTAAAAAGTTAAAATCCAATCAACCCTATCCAAGAAACTCAAAACAGTTACATATAATGTGATTATATTTTTTACCTTTCCCCATAGACATACACTAATCCTATAATATTTAATGTATATATAGAATACCAATTATAAAAATACAATGGCCACCATCCATCATTGATTTTATATAAAAGTTATAAAACCACATAATGATTTAGAAACAATCCACTTTCCATATAGGGTGCCGAAGAATCTATAATTTTATAGGATTTTGAAAAATTTATTTATTTTAGTCTAATTAGCAAGTGAATGAGTTAAAATGAATAACCCATAGGTCAATTACAAAACCTATTTAATATTCCTGCAATAAAATGCCATGTGTATGCATGGAATGAGATAAATAACTAGAAAATAGTTTAATATTATATATTAAAATGAAAATGTAACCAATATTTTTTTCCAATGTATTTAATCTAATGAATCATTAAATTAGTGATATAATATATTGTGTAGAAAATTTTCATATTATTATTACTAGATTGATGGAATCCATCATAATCTGGTGTATTATTATGAATAATCTATACTAATTTATCATTGATATTTTTATATATCAATTAAAACTATTAGATGGGATTAGGTTGAACCATTATGATATTATTATATCATATATGAAATTATTTCCATCTATATAATATGGCTTAAATTTTTTGAAATAAATTTTTATATACTATTCCATGTGGTATAGGTTAAAAATATCATTTTCAAATTATGAAGTATGTAATATATTCTATAATCTATCACTTTCAATTATTCTTTACAAGAATTAAAAAATTTTACATTATATTGTATCATATATAATAACATAGAATCCTTATAAAAAATAGTTATTATTTTAAAATAAATCATTAATGTCATTATTAAAATAAATATACTATCATATATTATAAAATAAATTTTAAAAATTTAATAATAAATATGTTTCCATTAAATATATACTATTCTGTAAAAATACAATCCTCATTCTATCAACCAAATTTTTTCAAAATAATTGACATTTTACATTTGAGAATAAATATTTATAAATAACTAATGACTATAATAATTGATATTCATTTTAAAATAATAAATTTTACTCATACTATAAATTAAAATAGAATACTATTATTTAAAGACATGTTTTTAATAAATATTCTGAACTATTGTATCCAATACATGCCTAAAAATTTTAGATGATTCATTTTATATATCATTGATATATCATGGAAAATAAAATTTATAATCCCCATAAAACTACACAATTTTTCTATAATCCCCAATTATTATTTTCCCAAGATTATTAAGATATAACTATTCATTCATAATTATATAATTTCAAATCAATTCCTGCTTATCCAATATATAGAATCATAAAATTTCTTTAATATGTGTTGTTGAAATCCCATTTGGTCTTTTTTGGTCAAGGGCCCATGAATCATACTAATAATATAAGAGGTCTAATGTAATTTCTATTGACTATTATCTTATTACATTATTTGGAACATACGAAAATAATACTTTGGATAAGTATTCAATAATGACCTTGTGTGAAGAGTATTAACATATGCCTATTCTTTTGTAGGTTATCTCATTGTCATTAGTCAAACAAAAATGAAAATATAAAACATGAATCCTAGTAAACTAATGATACAATGTATGAAAATCTATAGAATATATAGGGGATAAATAAATAAAAATAATAATTTGTTTCTCCTGAGATTATTTTGTATCTCCATATGAAGTATTACCCTTAATAACCAAAATGATTTGTTATATCCTTTAATGTTCAATGATTAATTATTGATATGGATAACCAAACTTCATAAATTGAGTTGTTAAATCATTTAATATATAATTGCGACATAAATAATTGAGGCTTCCCATTTAATATAATTAATTATTTTATATTCATAATTTTAATAACAATTGTTGACCCAAAAAATATATGTTATTGAGATATCATATTATAAACTCAGTTCCACGAGAATGACCATATTATTAAATAGATTCTTCAATTCCAATTACAAAACATTTTAATTTTGGCTATATTTCCACTTAAATTTTTTCATTGAACAACAATAATAAATTATTTTATTAATTTTTATAATTTTTGATAGAAAAATTAAATAATATTTAGTGGAGTAAATAATTTTCATAATTTCCAACAAATTATTATAATATTAAAATTCATTACATTCACAATATCTAATTTCCTATTGTCCATATATCTTCAGCTATTAGTACAAATATAATGGTAATCATCATTATAATTCATTTAAACATTCGTTCAATAATTTATTAGGTTCTTTTTTAGAAACATTTTAACTACATAAACTAATTTTTGATGATAACATTCTAAGAAAATTAAATTATAATCTATAATTTAAATTGATATGATAACTAAATATTACTATTTATGATTATCATTAATGATATCCAATATACTCAATTTTTATATTCTATTACGTTCATGTCTTTTACCATGAAATTTATATTCATGACGATCATATCTCAAAATATATCCCACTACTATCTTCCAAAATATTCTCCATAAAATAATAAGCCTTGATTCACTATCTTCATTATGTCATGAAATAATTTTTATATAAATTTTCTAGAATATTAATAATTAAACAATTATAACATTTTCAAATATGGTTTTTTTATAACTATGTATTAAAAAAATTATTTCATTATATAAATAACTAAACTGGTTGGGGGTAGGTTCATAACCATCATATTTTAACAAAACTATCGATAAACGCACTTGCCTATGATAAAATTAATTTTATCAGTATCAGATTTTCAACCATGTTATACAATCTCTTGGTCCATAAATCATTTCTATCAAATACATGATAACATATTATCAATAAAAACACAATATTTAATAAAAATATTCTCTTATCTTATAATATTAATCAAAAAAATTCTAATAAGATTCAAAAATGTTTTATATATTCCATTACATTAAAATACATGATTAATAATAATTTTATTCATTATTTTAATAAAAACTAATATAATTATCAAATTATTACTTTAAATAAAACCTTATTACATTTTCCACCATTATAAAATATAAGTATTCATAACATTTTCCATTAAAAATGAATAATTTTATTTGAATAAGATTGATATCCAACCTAGAAATTTTGTGGTGTTTTTAAAACTCTATAAGATATCATTGAAAATTTCATTATATAAAAAAAATTAATTACATTTTTGATAAGTATTTATTTCATGGATGTAAGATAAATTATTTATAAAACCATCAACATTTATCTCATTTTTTCATTTACCCAATTATATGATAAACACAACACCATATCTTGTATATAACATGTGCAATTATTTTATGCTCAACACATTCAATAAATTAGAATTTTTTAACTAATTCACAGTGTTGGGAATTCTAAAAATTAATTATTAAAATAATTTTATGGATTCAAAATTACAATTAGTATACAACAAACAATAAATTTTATTGAATTATTAAATCATATTGCATACTCGAGGGTAGAAAAACTTATATCTATTAAGATTATTTTTGTATTATGTTATGTATTTAATTTATATAAAAATGTCAATTATTTAAAATTATTTAGTACATGATAATTTAATTTTTATTAAATCCGAAAATAAGTAATTTAGAATATATAAAATTACACATTATTATATAAACAATAAAATTAAAACATTATATGAATATTATAATTTAAAATATAAAACATTTTTATATTGTAACTTATTTTTTAATACTTATCATTTTTATAAATTACTGAAATATGTTTGATATTTTTATAATAAACATAAAAATAAATTAATTCGTAAAAGAAAATTTATTTTAACCCATTTAATATATATACATTTATATACTATATTAATATCCCTAAATATATTTTCATATAATATAATATTTTCCATATATAATTCAATTCATAAATCAAAATTATTAAAAGTTATATATGATGTTATATTATATTTAATGACATATTTATATCATAGTATACCATTGAAATGCCATGTAATTTTAAACCATTATTCTTCTATAATAAAAAATTAATTATATAGTTATTTGGCTTCTAAAAACCTTTGAATGAGATGTTAAATAACTAAAATATTACTGGATACGCATTGTCTGAAAAAAAGAGTATTTTATATGTGAATAATATAAATTCATGTAATAAAGTTAACTATACCATGGATATTTGGATTCATATATATTAACCCCACAATTTTAAACATATGTATGAATAAATCCATCAACTTCTATATTTATTAAATTTAGATATAACACTCAACACCTTGGATGTTGTTGTTTACAATATATATTATAATACAAAAAAATGATTGAATCCTTATTTTATTTCAATTTTAAAAATTTACTACATTACTACATATTATATGACACCCATGTTTCTTGAAATAAGATATGATAAAACTAAAGAATTTCATTGATTGATCATATATGATATCACAGAACATACTTGGCGATTATATCATATTTTATGATATAAAATATCATAAAACTACTAACCATGTAATTTTACATCACATAAGAAAATATGTAATACAACAAAAAAACTCTTCCATAATTCAACATTTATAAAAAAATATTTAATTAATAATGAATTGTGGAAGATAATTTATTATAATATTGATTTTATATAGATAAAATAAAACTCAATCAACATAATATAAACAAAAAAAATCATGAAATGTAATGATTGATAATAGGTGAGACAAAAACCATGCATATATAAAATAGAATAAAATTTATATCAATATCCATAAATAGACACTTTTTTGTTCATTATTATTATTATTATTTATAAACATCCTAATGCAGAATCTAGTGGAATACATTCTTCTTCGTGTATCCACATGGTGATCAGAATCCAATGATAAAACCGTACGATTCTCCATGCCACCATCATATTTGACTCCCTCCCTTTGAATTAAATACTAATAAAGGATCTTTGAGAATTGGAGAATCAATTATACCATAGAAAACCTGATCTTCCAACTCAATTTAGTAGGATCATTTAAAACACATAAACACCTTCCCCTGAATATGCATTCATTTATTCAAGAATTTTTAAAATGATTTAGTAATCCATCAATTACTAACAACTTGTATTCCTGAATCATATTCCATGACATTTATCTTAAGACATTATTTTGTAAATAAATCATATAATTTTTAATTTATTAAATGAATTATAATATTAACATTCATATACCATTTTAAATCATACATATTAATACAATTTATTAATAACAGTTCTTCATGAAATGTTATATATATCAATATATATAGAATAACTAAATTTCTTATAATAATTAAATTATATTTATATAATAATATACGAAATTATTATTTTTTTTTCAAATTACTTAGATATATTAAAATAATATTACCTTATATCATACCTTATATTAAAGAATAATTTCTATTTTAAATTTTACATTCCATATGTTGTATCACCATCCATCAAAATATTGAAACATTTAAATCTCTACTTGATCCCATATAATCTATATTTTGATTCAACCCTAAATATTTGAATATTTTTGACTACTTATTCATCAAAAGATTTATTATTGATAATCATTCTTTAAAACAGCTTTGAATATCACTTTTTGGGATTGACTAAAACTAAATCGTCACGTTGAACCATGTTGATTCAAAAAATGATATAACGGAAAATATGATTATTTAACTAAATAGAGATTCTTAAAAATTTATTTATAATTATCTGTGATAATATCTTTTATTATTTCACAATAACATTAAAACCATCCTATATTTTCCATATAAAGTATCATTATTTTTTTATTCTTTATATTACATATGTTATAATTAATTTTCAATATAACATAAATAAATTATTTAGGTATTTATTACAAAATAACACACTATAAATAAAAATAATAAGATATTTGAATAATAATTACTAAAAAAATAATTTAAAATAAACAGGTACATAAAAAATATTATTTTCTTCAAATTTCCACCCAATAAGTGTCATGAGATGAACATACATATGATTTTATCAATGAAATAAAGAAAAAATAAAAAATGTATCCGAAATTATGGACATTAATGGAATTTTAGGATAAATAATATTTGGGGAATCCTATTATGTAATATAGAGTAATGAGATATGGTCATTTTAACAATATATCGATAGGTTATATATGTTCATGTAATATATAGTTGTTGGACATATCATAGTTACCCTATGTGTCTATGTATATCAAAAATTTTATTCTTAAAATATAACAACATTTTTTACAATAAATATTTATTTTAAATATAATTCATAACATGGATATAATATATTTGAAATTTATTATTATAAATAGCTATTATAATCTGTATAATATATTCACTTTTTAAATAAGAAATAATAATTACGTAAAAAATCACGTTATTATAAATTCTTATTTATATTATTTATACTAATATTTTAACATAATTAGACAATTAAATATTAAAAATATTATTATTAATTTTTATTAAAATTTTAAATTTATTTACATTGAAAATTTTCATTTCTATGTAATAATTATTTTTTGGAAGAATATTGTATTATTTTGAAAAATAGTAAAAAGTTGAAAATAAGTTATAAGATATAAATGAAAAATTAACATATATAAATTCAGAACATAATTTAATATATCATTTAATAACTCTCCTTGTTTTTTCTCTATTTTTCCCCCACATTTTAAATTTAATTACCCTTATTTATCTATTGGGGAAAATATATTTGCAAAAATACCACTCTATCACATTAATAATATGCCTAATTCCCTTCAATTTTCCGTTAACATAAAATGTTTTATTTACTATTAAATATATACCCAAATAATTCTCATAAGTATAAAATGTCATGTTTTTTCAACATTAAATATCTTGAAGGAATCATTAATATTTCAATATGGTGGAGGTCATTATGATAATATATGATTTCACCAATGTTTCTAATGACTTCAATAAGATATTTTTCCATAATAACATTTCAACGATATGACATGTTTTAAATGAAAATTCATATAGAAATGAATACATTACATTATTATGAAATTTAATTATGAACTACACATTTCCATGATCCCCTCCCCAGAAAGAGGACCACTCCCTGAATGACAGTGAGAGATAGAGGTTGTTGACTATATGACCACCACCTCTAGTAGGACATGGGTTTGCAACTAACTCTAATGTTATAATAAGAAAATATATGGGAGACATTTCCATATTATATAATAAGTTAATGTATAGATAATAAAAATACACCTATAACCACATAATAATTCATCTATACAATTGAAATCATAATTGAATACATGCAATGACATACAATACTAAATGAATTGAAATGAAAAATAAAAGTAAAAAAATTAAATGTCAACAAAAATCAAGAATCCAAAAAATCTCATATAAAAAACACAATATAGTAATGCCCATCTCAATATAATTCATACACCTCATGACCCAAGATAATATTATATATATTTGGGGTGATCAAAATAGAATACTTAATAGGATCCTCTATAATGACTCTAGTCTAAAATATATTTAAATCATGCTAAAACACTATGAAAAAAAATCAGACAAACTCACAACCTAAACATGTATACAATATTCAAATCCCTGACATGCCTATTTTTTACAAGTAAAACATACAATATATATTATATTATAGTTAGGAAACATCAAGGGTACCCCACAATGTCACATATCCCGATCAATTGTTATCCAAAATAATCCATCCGGCAAACACATTAGATAGGTAAAACAATATGAACCACATTGTTCATATCATCACATCATAAGATATTATATCCTAATGGATAAAACTTATATTTTGGGATCCACCACAACCCATACAATGTGAATTTTATAGAGGTTACTACACCTCAATCCACTATAGACTATACACCGAGTTAGGTGCCCTAAGACATCACATCTTATACATATCAATCATATAATAATCAATTGGATACAACATGTATGCATATAATTGTGTTAAATAAATACAATACCTCAAATACCACTATACTCATGTATGAAAAAACTAGCCACCATGAAACTAGTACATGACTACCAATAGAACATGGCAGGGATATATAGAGTAGTTTCAAATCCAACATCCCAATGGGATGTTGTGGAAAACAACCTTATAGAGTATATTAGGCTTTATTCTATATAAAAAAATTTCTGTGGTATAATATGGAATCATAAAATATACAAATTAGATATATCTCAAAACCACACTATAGTCATAAACTAGTGAAAATATCAAGAACATATATTGTCTCTTGAACACCCGTCTACCACTTACATGGACTATATATTAAATTATACAATGAAATTAAATAGATACATTATATTAATCTATTTCTAATGAAGAATTAACATTAAGATAATTTATTAATTATAAATTTATTAACTATAAACAACATCTCAAGGTAGATTAAAATTAAATTTAGCAGCAAGTCCATAATTACTAAGAATTATCCAAAATATGTACAATTATTCTCAATAGAAAAGAATAATTTTCATTACAAAAACATTAACCCCATTGAATAATTAATTCATTAAATAATTTTAAATTTCATTCCACATTTTTTTAGTCTTGTAAAATATCCACAAATTCCATTAATTATTATATCTATTCAAATCCAGTAGCTTCAAGTTGTGGTGAATCAAATGAAGATACAAATTAAAATTGAATTTTATCGATGACACAAATTCATATCAATAATGTATCCAACTTTGTCAAATTAATGTGTAATCTGACCATCAATACGTTCAATCATTCTATGTTTATATAACTCAAACCCTTAGGAATATCATTGTTCATATCACTATCCTAGGTTTCTTGAATGTCTCGACATCTAGGCCTAAGTAAATTTTATCACACTATTAATCCTAGGATCATCCATCCTAGGGAAATATAAAATCACATGTATATGATCGCAAAAAAATCATATCATAATTAATCAAGAATAGATAGGATTAATCAATGTAATATTTTCCCCTAAAACAATTAATATGATATTCAAATAAAAAAGATCTTTCACAATTATCCACAAATTGAATCCATACATTAATAACAAAAATTATCTCATTAACCCCAATAATTAAATTTATCAACAACATGTGTTTATTTCATATTTAATTGAGTAATTTTCATATTTATATGTTCTAACTATGGGTAATCTATGGAACACAGCTATAACATGATTTCCATAGTTGAACATTATTTTAGTATAAGTTCAAACATTTAACTAACATTTGAAGTTAAATTATATTATAAAAGGCCATTTCACTCTAACATAGACAATAATTCACACGATTCACGTCATTTCCCAATTCCATTTACACATAAGAAAATGATTTGAATTAAAAATTCATAATTCATTAATATTATTAATAACAACTAATAATGAAAGTCAATTTGATTTCAAAATTATAGTTCCGTAATTATGAACCAAATTTATAAAATTATTTTGGAATAATATTATATTCCATTTTCCAATTATTATTAGATTTCAATCTATAGATTAACAAAAAATTAATTCTTACCTTACTATGATAGTACCCAGTAGAGTAATCACGGTGTCAAACCATTAGCATAGTAGAAAGAAAAAGCATATGTCCTCCAAGAATAAACAAAACTCATTCACTAATTAGGTTAAATATTTATAATATTAATATAATTTACATATAAATGGATACAACATTGTATTATTAAAATTTTATATAAATAAATAAGACAGGAAATGACCACTCTAAATCAAATTTTTTTTCTTTTACTCACATGCTAAAGGACAAACATCATAGATTCAGGTGACTTATATTTCATGAAGACTACATACTTCCATGGTGTATGAGTAAAAACCATGACAAAAAAATACAAAATACCATTTAAATATGGGGTGGAAACCAAAATTGTATATAAAAAATGTGAGATAAAATAAATTACCAAACGAGGTCAAGAGAGAACTAATATTAGATTTCTTTATATAAAATATGGAATTTGAGTGTAAATACCATTACCCGTTCTTCATAAACTCCTTGAAATCATTTTATTAGCCACTTGTTGATTTTTTAGAAATCTTCATAGGTTTTTATAGAGGTGAGGGAACTATAGGCCATATACCCCCCTTCCATGTGGACAATTATGAGGTCAATAACCAATATATGCCATAAAATGTTTCATTTTTATTGAAAGTATGTCTCCTAATCCATTTCAATTCACAATTTATTTAAATTATAAATCTAAATTTTTAATTGTAATGGAAATTTGTCACATAACAAAATCAACAACACAAATACACTATAAACCACACTTATACCACAAACCCATACTTACACCGTTAGTTGTTCCAACTTCTAGTAATTAGCAGCCGAACTCTAGTAGACCTATACTAATCACAATATGAAAACTATGGGATATGAAATCAGAAAATGGTAAATATAACATGCTATTGGCTACTTATATTATATACATGTCAAATAATTCTCATCATTGAGAATAAAAAACCAAAAAATGAGGTAAAAGTAAAGGGTAATATGAGAAACCATAATGAAATATTCCTCTCAAGGGTATCCCCATTATAGTTTTTCATCCTCCACATCCAATTAAAAATCGACAATAAATGAAATTTTATAGTCATATACAGAAAATTATCACATGGGTGATACCTCAAAATATAGGTATATTTTACCAACTATAAATGAAAAAATTGAGAAAAATATCATTCACCAAGAAATGTTTAAAATACAAAAAAATATGTATTACCAAAAATGTATAACTAAATATCAATCAACTCAGGGTACATGGAAGTATAAAATGAATCACATTCCAATATCATATCTTATATTACACTACGTAACAAAAATTATAATCTAAGGGAATATAATTCTCACACAATACAATATCAATGTGGCCATAAATATCCACAAGTTACACCTTGAACATATCATCAAAATCAATATTGATCTCTCCCTAATTAATGAAATTAGATACCTCATGTTGATAATCAATGAGTAGAAGAATATGCAAATAATATAAATATATTCTTCTTTGGGGGGAGTGACATCTGATACACCATGGATCTAACCCGAGGCAACCACACAAAAGGCCCAAAACAATGAATAGAAAAATTACTCCCATGAACAATCATTCAATTTCCATGATGAGGCTTTATATTAAAAAACCCATGATCTCGATTGTAAAACTAAAGGTGTCACTTCTTATTAAAAATATTGTTTTACTTATGATCATGTTTTACATTAAACCTCTGGCATTTCAAATAGACTATCTGTACCATGTTCTTTAATCAATATACCATATTATGTATTACCTCTCTAACCATAGAATCACATAGTATATAATAGATATTATGTTTAAATAAGTAATCAAATATCATGATAATAGTTAAAGATAGATATATATTGTTTAAGTTGAAATCTAATAAAGATAGGTTCCTCAACTATAAACCTAAAAATTTATTTTCACATGAATGAAACATTTCTTCAAAAGTCAAAATGGTTCACACTATCTGAATATTTATATTTTGATGAAATTTAGTGACAATAAATATCAATGATAAAAACCATATAGGATACCACTTCACATCATATTGTTAAAAAATATCAATTATCATAGATGATAATCCTTGGGATGTGATGTTTTTTAATATACAAATGTAACATATCTGAAAAATTATTTCATTGTGGAGATACATTAAACATTATATAAAATATTCCAATGTTTAGGGAAGATACTGCATGTGATGGAGAGGAAGAGAGAACCTTAATTTAATTCAAAATGAAATAATAAAATACTGAATAGTCAATGACATATTCAATAAAATTGATAAATAATTTACCTAAATATTCGAAATGTGATTTCTATATCAGTTTGGTCGAAATAATATTATTGATGTATAATTGAATGTTGGGACATTAGGTGATGTCAATGTCAATCTTATAAATGTTAATGTGAAATGGGAATAAAAAATATGTAATGAATATTGATGTTTTAAAATATAAAAAATATGCACTCAAATTGTTTATTAACACAGAGTTAGGATATTTACAATCTTATATCTAAAAATTTAATAAAGTGATTACAATTTAGAAAAATTATTGTCAATAATAAAGTTGTAATAAATGAAAAATTCAATCCTAGAAATTAAAATAAATGATCTCATAGAGATTCATGATATTGATATAAATTTAAACATCCCAATAGGCTAAAAATTGTTGTATACAATAAAATTGTATGATCAAACAAAATTGAAGTTGGTTATGTATGAATTAAAAATAATAAAGTCAAAATCCTTCTTATTAAATTACATAATATAGTTTTTAGAATTTTAATGGAATTTTATGCATTATCAAGAGAATAAAACTCATCATATTAAAAAAAATATTTGAATGTTTTGTTCAATTCCTACGAATTAGATTTGTGTTAAGAGGACAATTTTTTTTGAAAATAAAATGTATATTAGGAATATATAAATATTTATAATAGTAAAGGAAAGAAAAAATAATACAAAATGTGGAGTAAAAAATATATGAATGTAATGTAAATATAAATAATATTATGTAATAAATTCATAATTGAAATCATTCGAATAATTGAACCAAAATGAGTGGTGAAAATGTGTAATATCGACAAGTGTCAAATTTTGTGTTATATATTTGTTGTGGTTAGTTATCATACATTAGAGTATATTTTTACATAGGGGGATTGAAGAATATGAAAAATATTGTTTTTGTGAATTATATAACAATATATGATCCCAAGTCTATTGGATATACAGTGAACTATAAATGTGTTGTAATATAGTTTTATGTATTTATATAGAAAATATTTTTTCCAAAAAAAATATTCAAAATATAGTCATCTATTTATTTAATTCATATATTTATCAATATGAGATTGATTAGAAAAAAAAATATATTTGATCCATCAAATAGTGTTTGAAATTCTATCAATTATATGTTAAGGGTTAAAATATGGCATGATTGAAAAATTACATTTTGGTTTATTATTTCAAAAATAAGGTCATGGTTGATGATGATTCCATTGATAAAATGATGCAACCGGAATAAAAATATTTATTTGATTTTAAGAATCTAAAGAACAAAATGAATTTAAATAATGTTGAGGAATATTGTTGTAGAATTAACGTATGTTAATATGTTTTCATGAAGAGTATGATAAGTTGGATAAGAATTGAGTAATATATAAAGATATTTAGGATACATATTTTGATTCATATATTTTATGTGGTGTTGACTAATATAATTCATCTAAAAATATGTAGAAAAAAATTAATGATTGAAATATTATTTGAAATTTGGGACAAAAAGAGTTGATTTTAATAACATTGAGGAAAATAATACATAACACATTATTTTACCAACTGAATATAAGTGATGTTGTATATGAATTGAAGAATGAATATCATATTGATGTTATAATGAACTAATTGTATTCAATTTTAAATTATGATATTTTGTAGTTTTTTACGATGATTAATGTGAATAACATTATTCTAATAATGTTGGTGTTATGAAATAAATACAATTATATAAGATTAATTTTTCTGTAAAAAAATTATTTTTTATGAAGGGTAATATAATTTAATTGGAATAAATTGTGTTGAAACCATTAATCAAGTTTAATGTAATAAATATATTATAAATTAAAATTTTATTTCATTACAAAATTAAAAAAGATATCCTATATGAATGTCACATTTTTTTCTCTCAATGGGTAATTAGAAGCGGTGGTTTAAAATATATTACCATTTGGAATAATTCATAGTGATGAATATATTTATGATATTACGTTCAAATAAGAATTATTTGGGTTGTCATATTTTCCAATAAATATTTTACTATAATGATTATTGATTTTTATTATATTGATGATTTAAAATTGATTAGTGGACAAAAATATCGATATCAAAAATGAAAATGATTAATATCTCATTTTAATGGTTCATATAGATGAAATTATTAGTACTATAAATTTTTAAAATTAATATTTATTAATCTCCAGAAAATAGATATATAAAATCTTCATTAACATGGAAATGAAATAGAGTTTTTTTTAAATATTAATAAAAATTTATGTCATAACATTCAATATAAATGGAAATTTTTTAATTAACTCCTTATAAAACATGAATAAATAATTTTATACTTATTTTAAACCATATATTGGTGATGGCCATTGTATTTATAAAAGAAAATTGCAATTAAGTATATAAATTTGAATTCATGATTCATATTGGATGTATATTTTTGTAGACGCTTTCTTTTCTAGATTTGGTTTTTTTGCAAACACCTTTTGTATAGTATTTATATTCCTAAAAACATTCCCATTTCACTATACCAAAGTGGAATCATAGGTATGAAAAACCTACAAAAAATGTGTCACTATCATTTAACACCATGTGTGCGATTAATCTATCTGGATATAATGTATCACATTGTATATATTATGATGATCTAAGCAGGGCCAAATCTGGTAGAGGATTCATCGTTGGAGATATGTTTGTGTTTTTGAAAAATTTAAAAATTTGAATATTGTTACACTATTAACTATTGATTCAGAGTATTTGAATTTCACTAAATCAACAACTGAATTTATATTTATAAGAACACAATTTGTGGATCATATTATTTAATTTATTTTTCCAAAATATCTTGTTAATCATAATAATTTTTTATTTCAATCGATGAATGATTCTGGATCAATATTCAATATTAGAAAGAATTTATAAAAAAATAAATTCATATTACTGTGTTCAGAGGTAAATTATTATAAATTTATTTTGAAGTAATATTCTAAAATACTGATGTGTTTTCTATGACATTAAATAATGGTGAATTTTGAAAATTGTTTTTTGTTAGGATCCAAATATCATACTTCATGGGGATAAAGAAATGTAATTTTACCCTCTCTCATATAATATTAAAAAATTTATTTTATTTTCATATATAACATAAATAATTCATTATATTTAGTATCTTTATTGAAAAAGAGAATAGAGAAATATTCAATGTGGTGTATCCATTGATATGTGTTACCATTAAAGAGTTATATCAGATAGATGAATTTATATACCTATTATTTTTATATAGGGAAATATATGATTTAATAAGTGTTTTTAACAATTTATAATTTGATTATAGGATATAAAATAATTAAAATTCAAAAATAAATATATTTTTATTTTTTTATAAAATTTTATCAACTATATTAAATGTTTCATTATAATGTATAGATGAGTATATCATATAATGTTTATATGAATTATTTTTTGAAAAATACATTTTATGACTTAATTTGTTTCATGATATAATAATTTAAATAAATTATCCATTATTTGAGAGGGTTTTAATTTTAATTAAATAAAAAATCAAATGAAAAAAATTTATTTACTGTAAAGGATATAATATTAATCATTGTTTTATTGAAAAAATGATTTTACTTTTCAATAATAAGGATCCATACACTGAGTCAACTCAAGTAGTCCTACAATAGTTATGTTGTGAATAATTCCCATATAGGTTCTTATTTGACTGTTATTTATATTACTAAGATTCCATCAGTTTGCAAATGGGGTTTCTTGTTCTCAAGATCATGTTTATATTATATTCCACTTGAAGGATATTTTGTTCTATATAAATATTTTTAAAAGGATTAAAATGGATATGTTCCATTGTATTGGACTATGTTTCTAACTTATTAAATCTTATTTAAATTCAAATTATGATTGTTATTTTATTTTAGAATAATGAATTATTTAGTATCTATGTGTTTTTATTATATTTCAAATTAGTTTTAATGAGTTTATTTCATTGGGATTAATTTCTGTTAAATATGATTACAAGATATAGAATATAATTTTCAATTTACTGTGAAAATATGGGGTATTCATATTCCGATAATATATTTATATGTATTTATGTATCACCCCTATACCTTCATTCAATAATTTTTCATAATAGTTATTTCCCTCTTCATTTTGGTTCTTTTTGGGTCTCCTTATGATGAAGAATATCTATTTTGGAATATTACCAAATATTTGGTTAATTATTATTTTTTGAATTTATAGATTTAGTGTATGATTAATAAAAATGATTAAAAGCATCCATGTGGTGTCTGGAAAAACTCATAGGGTTAGTTATATGTGTTTTTATAGAATCTATATGATAAATAATTAAACATCAAGAAAGGGTTAAATTGACATGATTTTTTATTTTGATAATTATATTACATCGCTGAAATCATATTATGTTTTCACATTGTAATATTGTTTTACATCATTAATAGTTTGGTCTGAAATTTTTTAAACTAATGTGGTGTGTTTCTGATAAATAATATTTTGAGGGATTAAACATTGTGAACCAAATATCAATTTCATGTACTGCTAATGGACAGTAGATTTTTATGGACTAAAAATAGTAATTTATTTCATTAAATTATATTCATTTATCTCAAAACCTAGGTCCACCCCCAATTTTTTTTTGATTATCACTCCTTCTATATCATTTTGATTGGTGATTAATCTTCATTTTGACTACAACATGTCTATCATAATAAGTGTTATCTTTGATTATTTTTTTATTGATTACATAATTTTCATTACACTATACATAGAGATCTAATATTCTTTTCATGTTAATTTAATTTAATCATTCAAAAAAATTTATGTCATCTTCCACTAATGGATAAATATTTTATTGGTTATTGATTGGAATAAATAATTTGTTATGTACATTTTGTTTTATCTTCTCCTCTAACTAATTTTTGATTGAATTATTTTTAGATCTGCATATTGTTTAAATGGTTTATTTCGCAGTGTTTTCATCCTTCAATGTCACTAGATCCAATTTTAGAGAATTTGAAACAAATTTTCCATAAATATTTCTATTTGTATCCTATAATGGATAAATTTTACTTATCAGGTTTTTTTATATATTAATTGGAATGGTTGTAATGCATGTGTGGAAATGGTTTTTGATGAAATTGGGTTTTCTATGTGTTTTGGAAGAATAAAATTTATTGTCAAATTATTATGAAATGTATTACTGAAATTGATTTCCTTAAATTTTTTTATGAAATGGTTTTTAAAATGACTCACATTGAATTACTTGGATACTGAAGTGAATAGTGTAGTAATATACATCATAATTTGATATTGTGGGGGTATTTACTTATGCAGTGTTCTTTTTCTCCCTTATCAAATTATTCTTCGTACCCTCTATAATTTTTGGAGGATTATTCTCGATTTATTTCCTCCAATTTATAGATTTTATTAATATATCTACATACATGTCACACATTATCTTATATGATCGGGTATGAGTGTTTTATCTATCATGAATTTTATTGGTATTTGGATTGATGCATTATGTTACATTTTTGTACTATTTAGGATATTATATGATACGTAATGCATGAATATTTTTGAATTGATTTCATATATATTTTTTCCTTTGAAAAAATTCTACTCTGATTATTTATAACTGTGGAAAAAGGAAACAGTTTTACTATTTATTTAATATAAATAATGTACAAAATATTGTAATCCAATTTTTTATTCAACATTGTGGATTTATGAAGTATTTTATTATGACATGATATGAAACACATAAGTCGGATGTAAATGATGATTATTAACACACACCAAGTGCACACCTTTCGTGGTGTATAGACCGTGTAATTTCTTTCATTGTTGAGAAAGGCATAGCACCATAATTGGGCCTCAGAGTTTTTTTTATTTTTGTATGTGTAGATAGTGATGCTATTGTGTCATTTTTTTACACAATCACATGTTCAAGCTATTTCAATTTTATTTATACTATTATGTTTGACTTTTACCATATATATTTATTAGCTATATTTGATTTCTCTCAATTTTTTTGTTATATTTTTTATATGAAATTAGTTTCATGTTTATCATTATTTTTCATATCTTCATCAAGTATATATATATTTCAAATTTCAGTTGGTAGAAATTATTCCCAATATTTTTTTTTGAAATGATTGGATTATTTTTGAAATATAGTAGGGATCAGTACCATCTTGTGGTTTTGTGACAGTTATTGTTAGGTACCATTTTGAGTTGGTGTCCTGGTTCAAGTCACCATAATTTGGTGCTGTTAGAATCTTATTTTAGCTTAGTTATGGAATTTTTATTGATTGGATATAGGAATATTTTGAAATGAATTATTTTTTTCAATGAATGTGTATATATTTCATTCTATGGATAGAGACACATTACAATGGGATTTATGGATGTGTGAATTCTATTTTATGTTCATCATCTTAATATCAAACATTTATTATGTTCTTCTAGGATAAACTGAGATAACCTTATTTTATAGTGGCTTCCTCTATTATACTTTTCAATGATTGGAATATTATATTAATTTAATGGGTCCACTAGTAAGGTGAGTTATATTTTCCTCAAGGTAATATTCCTCAATTTCAGAATAATTTTGAGGAAATAATTTGGGTAGTTCGTAAAGACTAGTAATATTTTTTGCATGTCCAATATGAAATTTTTGAGGTATATTCAAGATCTTCCATATAATGGGGTCAACCACTTGAGTTATTATGTTATAAGGGATCATCCTTTTGGGTTATAAATAACCCAAAATAAATGGAGTATTGGAGAAACAAAATTGATTAGATATTATACAAAAATGATAGACTTGTGAATATCAAGGTGAATTAAATGGAATTTATTCTCTTGGATCCCAGCAAGGGATCGTGGTATTCAATTGTACATGTGGACATTCATATGAGATTTGGAAATAACTAATTAAAGATAAACATAGAGAATAATTATTCCTATATTTGTTTACTATTCTTAGGTATCTAGAGTTCAACTCTTTATAGTGATAATTATGTTCGGTATTAGTGCACATAAATATGTTTAAAAAATTGGTTATTTTTTATTAAAATATATTAAATAATTTCCAAGTGAACTCATATAATTAAATTAATGTTTGATGACAAAATTTCAGTACATATACATTTTTGTTAATGATTTATACATACATGGATAAATTTTATAGGAAATTGTCCGATACATTGATTTGGAATGAATAGTTGGATTTTCCCCCTTCTTATCTAGCATGCTATACCATTAGTACTATATTAATGGGGGAGAGGAAGTGAAATAAACATCACTAGTGTTTTGGGATGGTTCTCAGCTACGATAATCTTCTACACATTCAATTTTATAAAATATAATTCCCTTGACTTGGAATCATTTTTGAATTATTGGGAACACCCAATATTCTTCTTCCTCAACTACGAAAATGTATCAATGTTGTGGATTATATATTCAAATATATTGTTTCATTCATGATATGTCTGTACTTATTTATGATTAAAGATCTTCATATCCAAAAGCTAATGCATCTTTTTCATATGGTTCATAAACTACAATTTTTATGAACTCTGTCACATTAATGAAGCACCTTCATGCAGTGGATGCGTTTTTTGCCAAGGTATATGTAGGTCCAATGATAGTGAGAGTTTCCATCATTATTAAATCATAAGTAGCTATATATGAAGATGATACATGTTCTTATAACTCATATATGTCATGTATTATTGTATATTTTATTTAATTATATATATATTTCATATCCTTTGTTATGAAGTTATGAAAAGTCTTTAAAATATGAAATATTAGTGGTTTTTTTTGTTCTTGTTGTATATTAATGATATCCAAATTAGAGTCTATCTCGGATTTCATCTTACCCAAACTAGATATGATTGACATCAACATTGGAATAGATTGAATTATTTATCATCATGGTGAGATTTATTTTTATCAACATCATGTATTGTTCTTTTTCAAAGATGGGTGATCTCAGGTTGTATAGGGGGATTTGGATATGAGCTTATGATGTTTAGGAACGTCCCTCCCAGATCTCATAAGTGTTTATTCTATTATTTTAGTGGATCTTGATGACATTTCTTTTGTAACTAATCTTTATCAAAATTTTGAGGGTACTATTATTGGTTTCCAAGATGATTTATTCAATAATCATCCATTATAGTAGGTAGGGTTTATGAATGAAATGTTGATAGGTACATAGACCATTAGAGTACCCTCTTCTCATATGGATCAGGTGATTATAAGTGAACCGAAGATTCAATTAGATGATATATTGTAGAAATATTTTATTCTACATAGTGTTTATACATGGGTAACCTTAATGATATTTTATACTTAGGATGATAGGTCACTTCGATTATGTGTAGACAATCTAAATATTAAACATGTGTCATTCCTGAATAAGTACATTTTCTCTCTTGAAAATGATTATTTGGAAATTTTAAATGCATAATAGTTTTTTTGATGATTGATATTAATTATGGATTTAGTAAACTCA
This sequence comes from Viscum album, assembly GCA_963277665.1. Lineage (NCBI taxonomy): Eukaryota > Viridiplantae > Streptophyta > Magnoliopsida > Santalales > Viscaceae > Viscum > Viscum album. The sequence goes on from OY728132.1 coordinate 1,833,177,753, forward strand.
TATATTCTATATTTTATATACTAATAGTGAAATCTTGTGATTCTTTTTGCTTGTCCTAACACATCAAGAATTTTCATGGATTTGACTAATTAATTATTTCATGAAATTATAGACACATTTTTGGTTGTGTTTATGTATGATATTATTATTTATCTTCAATAATTATGTTGGAAAGAGAATAATTTGTGTTTGGTTATAGAAATCATGAGAAGTCAACATTTGTTTGGAATGATATGAAAATGTAGTTTATATATAAATTACATTATGTTCATTAGTCATATTATTTTTGACAATTTCATATTATTACATTATTAGAATTTGGTGAATTTGATTCCAATAAAAGTTCCATGGAATTAAATTGAGTTTATGATCTTCATTATAGTGACCCCCACTTTTTAAACATTAAATTTTCATCACTTTTGTGGAATAATCAATATAAAAACAAATCATACAGCGAAAGGATATATTAGTATACTGTATTTGGAATCATTGAAATGTAAACACTTGTAAATAATTGAGCTAATTTATTTTCCAACAGGTTTATCATGAATATAACCCTTATTAGACATAGAAAAAATAAAAAACATATTCATTATTGTGGTAATGAAACAAAAAAAGGCTGAGCTCAGATGCTCATAAAGGTAAAAAAGAGGTGCATGTAAAAATATACTTGGGATTATGGGAATGATAACATGTCCATAACATAATAATATCATTCCTTTTATATCAACAATCATAAAAATGAATTAGGAACTAGTTTTTTCTAGTTCATATGACATGAATCATAAGGTAACACTTAAAAAATCCATCAAATCATAACATAGTAAGAAGGTATTGGATTTTTTCAAACACAGAATCATGTAATAACCTTCCAAATAATTAAAGATGTGTTTTCAATACATATCATGGAACTTCATGGGTACTATAACTATAAGGAAATAGAATGACCAATCTAATGTTTTAATTCTTTCCTTGTAATGGATTGGGATTCAACATCTTGGTATAGTGTAACATGTTTCCCCTTCTTTCCATAGAAGATCGAGTTTCCCCATCATCCCATAGTGGATCAAGTTTCACCATCATCCCATGGGGGAAAACATTAATAAACATCATTCCCATGATATCCTCATGAGATATAAATCGTTACCAAAATATTGGAGGGAGATATAGGTACAAAAATAAAATAATGAATACCATACATATGTGTGCAACAATAATAATATATCATCAATCATATTATAACCGGTGGAATGAAATGGTTTTCATAAATATAACGTCATCTTAAACATTAACCATTATCATGGAAAATAAAAATGGTCCCATTGAACCACATTCCTACTAAAATATACATAACATCAAATACTATTATCTTAGATGAAAACTATTTTTTTTGTGATAGTATGAAAGAAAACCCTTGAATGAAATATCATTTCTTCATTGATAACAATTTCATTGATTAAAATAAAACACAATATTAAAATATATATTTTTTAAATTGATATAGTTTATTTTAATGGATACATCAATGTTATAAGCCATCACAAATGTTTCAAATTGTATTTGTCCCCAATAATTTAAAAATAACATTACTTAAATTCATTTTTAAAAAAATATATAAAGTAAATTGTTTCAAATTTAAAAAAAATCCTCCATTTAAAAAAATTATAAAAAAGTGAAAAAGGTTATAATTTTCATTAAACAGTCAAAGGATAATAGCAGAAAAATATTTGAAATATTTTTAAAACTAAGGACATGGATGCTACATATTCCCCAATGTATATTTAAAATAATATAATCCCACATATTGATGAGATGGTGAAAAAAATGTGTATAACATTATAATCTGTATAATCACATTCCACATGAAATTAAAAAAATTTTATTGATATGAAAATATGTTCACGGGATGTATATACACCATGTAGATGAAATAATTAGTGTATAAGTTATGTTTCTCATAGATATAATAGAGATACATAAATACCATATCTTATAATTTGACTCCATTCATAATAGTTCAAATATCATGTATAATTAAAACAAGTTTATTATAGATAAATCATATAACCATTTAATTATATATAATACCATATATGATTCACATATAAATTTATATTACCCATTGATTGAAAATTCTATGTTAAAGTAATATTTTTTGTAATACCTCTTTGATTATCGTATTTATTTCAACTAATCAATCTTCATCATCATACTTAAAAAATAATTTACTTATTTATGGAATGTAAAACATGACATACATATCAAATATATTGTGTATATATACATTTATTATAATATCTAATATATAGATATATGAAATATGATACACCGTTCATTGATACAGTAAGCCATACATATGCATGAATATTGATCAAATTTTCATGGTGTGATGATAAAATGAATGTAAATGGAATATATCTTTTTATATATATAATATAAATAAATTATAATTACTATTTCTCATATATAGATTATAAATGTTTAATTCACCTAGAAATTATATATTCGAAGTCAAGATTTAACGAATCAAATTTTTAAGAGGAGGCGGTGGTCCACACTTCCACAAACGATGTTATCATATTTATAAAATTTAAAGGATGAAAGTATGAAATTTAAATTAAATAAAAAAGTATAATTTCTAAATAAATATATTTAATATAATATAAAACTAATTCTTCAATCTTAACTGAAATCTATAATATGTATTCAGCTAAAATGCAGAACATCATTTTGAAATGTCATAGTTCACCATATACATGAACGTAATGATCGTAACCCATTAGATTTAAGTGTGTTTAAGTTATGGTAAAAACAATAAAACAATTAAATATCCATATATTGAGGATAATAAGGCTTTTATTATTCATGGAATAATATTAATTAAAGTGGTGGAGAAATAAAATAATATAATGGAGCTTGCAAAACTATGTTACCTCTTCATTTGATAACTCATTTTGGATTACACAAAAAGGCTTCCATGGATGGATTTATAAATAATGGTAGGTTTTCAGGAGTTTGGTATGTATGTTGGGAATTGGACTTTTTTGATAATGTATGATCCAAAAACAATTATGTGTGGGTAATATATAATAATGGGTTCCCTTTAATAATATATGGGACACAAACACTTAAAATTATTTGAAATATTTAAATAATTAAAATAAATTTTCTATTCAAAATTGTTCCACAGTGACTAATTTAAAATATAAGATGAAGATGGGTTGAAATAAAATCATCTAAATAAATGTAGTGATTTTTTTATTTTTTATGATTTATCTTTTTTAAAGAGTTATTTTAACTTTTCAACTATTATCGTGACATCATGTAATATAGAATCTATGGGTTGAAATAATTACTATATCATTAACAAAAACCAATAAATTTTTAATTTATGAAAATTTTTTATATCTTAGAATTATTTAGCACAATATTATATTTTTATAATTTTTATATTATTTAATAAAATATTATTAATTTTATAATATCAATAAATAAAATTTTGACAATATTCATTATTTGAAATTTAAAAAATATTTGAACATGATATATTCTAAAAACTACATTATAATTTCATAGTCATATAAATTTTTTTAAGGATGTTAATTTTATCAAAATATATTTCTCATGACATTTTTAATAACATTTATTTAATATTTTCACTAAATATACTATTATTACATCATCATTGACTAGAGATATAATGGTAATTATTTATTTCATATGAAGTACAATTAAGTAACTTTTATATAGAAAACAATTGCAATAAAATTTCTACTTGTAGTCTAATTTATCATTATTTTAGACCTATTTGATAAATGATTTTTTATTGGACATATGTTTATGATATCTTTATGTCTTCATTACAAAAAATATATAAAATATATTACCCTCATCCAATTTGTCTAAAAAGATCCTAATTTTGTCTGACAGATTATTTTAGGATAAATACAATCATAAAATGAAATTAACACATGTGTTAGAGTAATATTAAATTTTTTAAAATAATATTTCTTACCATTTAGTATTTGATTAAAATTTATACTGCTTAATAAGAAAAATCACAAGATATTATTCACAAGGCACAAAAAATTAAAAATATTAAACTCGTTTATTACTTATCATTCCAAATATTTAATTCATATTCAAAATTTTAATATAGATATTATGCGATATTTTATTTAAAATTAATCCCATTGAAAAGGTTAGAGAAATTCTTATCCATAAATAAAAAATTAAAATGATTGAAATAGGAACGTACTTAAATCACATGTAAATTTTATTCAAATGACCAATATTATAATAAATCATAATATATTTATATAACTATATATTATCAACAATCAATAATGAAATTATACACTATAAGTTAAAATAATTAAAATTTTATTTTTCAATTAATATTTAGTATTTTTTAGTGTTCATCAATAAAAATATTATCATAAAAATAGGAAAAAAAATATAAAATTTAAATAGTTAAATTAAATTTTATTGTAATTAGTCTATTGTTTCAAAAATAAATTATTAATATGTAAAATTTTAAATTTAAAATGGGTTTCCAAATATAAATTAAAAAAACCGTCATTTTAGATAAATATTTCTTTTATGAGTAACATTAGGTTAGTAAAGATATAACTTCTAGATTATGATGATGATGAATTTTAAAAATTAGATTATTTATGTTTTAAATATTTCATTTATAAAATTAAAAAATATTTATTTTATTTATTGGTATATATTACAAGTGTTCATATTGAATAAAATTCATAAAATCTTTTTTTATTTTAAGAATATTTTAACATCCATTTATAAATATTAGGTCCTTAAATTATGATTATATCATAATTTCATAAGTCATATATAAATTTTCATACAATCTATTCTAGAATATTTATTAATATTTTATTGATTAAATAAATAAATTAATAAAAAATTGATGTTTCGTAGAATCTCAATGTTTCATGTAAATTAAACTAAGAAGGTGTTGTGTATTGATAAAAAACATGGTGTACCATATAACAAATTATTTTATATAATTTATTAAATAATGGTTCATTTAAAACTTAATAAAACATTCAATCAAATTAAAATGAGTTTATCCCATGACACTCATCATTCTGATAAAAAATAGGATAATTATACCTTATCGTATCATCAAATTCCCACAAATCTTCCTATAACTGGTCGTTACTATATAAATCTTTGACTAGGTAAGTGGTCTTATTTTGTTGAGAATTTTCTATAAGATCTATATTTTTGACAATTTTTTCATTAAAAAAAAGATGATTCTTTAGAAGAATGACTTTTATGTTTGTTATATGTTATGTGTCGGGTATCTACATTCTCAGTGGAGGCACATGGAACACATCATTCACTTTAGAGTGGTTCAGAGGATGTCCCATGTTATATTTTACCATCCCGATATGATCAAGATTCTCAAAGGTACTGATATACATATGGATTTGTTTCTATTTCGTCTCAAAACTCATAAATGTTTTCAATAATGAAAATTCATAGAATCAACTCCTCACAACCATCTAATTATATATCATTTCCTCGGCTGTTTGCATAAATTTTCTACTGACTTTTTCTCTACCAAGATATGAAACTAAAAAGTCATAAAATTCTCTACCATTTACTCAAAAATCTCATGTCTCAATATCTTTATTACTCCAACATCATCACAGTATGTTGGAACTCTATATTTGTTCACATGGATGGATTAATAAGGGGCCATCTAAATTTATGATTGAAATATATTGATGAAAGAAAACTCAAATATAGAAACAGTTTGATCCATAAAACCATTAAAATACATCAAACATGGTCTTAACACATCCTATTGAGTTTTAATTAGTCTTTCAGTTTAACCATATATAAAAATATGATAAGCTGTTTTGAAATTCAATTCATTATCATGTACTTAATGAATAATTCTCCAAAACTATGAGGTAAACCTTAGATCCCAATCAGATATGATATAATGTGGTACTCTATGAAACAGTACAACTGCAATAATGTATATCATGGAATGATCCTCTAGGGAGAAGTCATATCTGATATAAATCTATTGCGCTGACTTTGTTTGGTGATCGACAGTCACCCAAAATGAATTTAAACATTTAATGGATTGTAGAGTCCAATGAAAAAATCAATACTGATTCTCTCCCATTTCTATATTGGTTTTGATATTTCATGCAGCATCCTATTAGACATATATCTTTTAGCCTCAATATATTGTCATTACAAAAACCAAGATGCAATTTATAGGATATCCCTTTTCATTCCATCCGACTAAAATTATACCTTCATGTCTGAATAAATCTTTTTACCTCTAGGATGAATAAATAATTAATAGAAAATAGCATCTACTAACAAACCATTCTTCAAATATGGATTGGATGTTATACATACATATTTCATGAACCTTATCATCCCATTTTGACCAGGGTTAACCTCTGGAACATCTCTATCCTTAATTTACATCTCATTATTTTCTTTATATTCTTCTTTGAACATAACATGGATAGAGTTTATATAATTAAATTAAGACAAATATGTTTTATACCCTTCCTTAAAGATTTATTGATCCATTATTTTTAGGTCTATAAATATTGGCTCATTTTTCTGATCATCATCATGTTTATGTTGGTGTTTTAATTTCAACATAATGAATTAGCCACATTGTTCTATTTTCAAGTGTGGAAATGTATTGAGTAGTCATAATCTATTATCATCTCAAACCATCATCACTAGTACATGTTCAACTCCTTCTATGTTAATATATATTTTATTTTTAATTATTTTTATATATATCACACTTTTATCCATAATGATAATGCCTTCATAACATTAATTGAAAAATATCATTGCTAACTCCAAATCGTGTTTTGGGTAATTTTGTCAAGGATCATAAATTATATTTAGAAAAGTGTGATAACCATGTTATTATACATATTTACATGTCCCAATTCCTTATCACATGAGTTTTTATTTATTAAAACTCCTTCTTTATTACTAGGTTTTGTTAGTAGAGGTTCACTTACCAATATTCCCTTCAGTTCCATGATTTTTTTCAAATGTACAATTTTTTTTATTCAAAATTTATCATTATTTAATTAAATTTATTATTATTTAAAATTGTTATATAAGACATATTAACTTATTTGGTTCTATGTTATTGTATTTAAAAGTACCAATATGAATTGTTAACATTCCTAATATAGTCATTGAAAAATGATCAAATGATTAGTATAAATATAAGGATTTAACAAATTTAATTTACTATGACAAAGGAAGTGATGGCCTCATCTAGTTTAATTGCTCCATACAAAGCCCACTTTTTGGATATTGTAATGGATGTGGCACCACTGGGCTTCACACCTGACCAAACCTGAGATGAGCTTCAAAACATTGTGCATGAATGGAACAACCTATGGGAGTAGTGGACGTTAATAGAGATTACTACGTGAGAAAAGTTATCAAAGAAAACCCAAGAGTATTTTCCCATCGCACACCATACCCTTAGGTCATATATGTGAGTTATAAGGGGTTATTTTAAAATACCCTATCACTATTATTATGTGCTCTATGTTTTCTATAATGAATATACATTCATTTCATTATTGTTACCTTGTTAATTGTTTTTAATGAATAAATAGTATTTTTAGTTAATATAAAGTTATGAAATATATTTTGATGAATTAATGAAATATTGGAATTACATAATATTATAATAAAATATTATTATAAATTAATTTTTATTAAATATAACTGATTGTATAATTTTGATGAATGCAATGGTAATTTATATTATGGCTTCAATGATTTTTTTGTCCAAACCCATGAATTTTCGATAAATATTGGTTCTTAATAACATATATAGAAAATTATATAGAAAAAATGAATATTTTTTTGTAATTCGAACTAAAAAATTTCCCAACAATGAATTTTTCAAATTTTTCGAAAATAAACGAACTTTTGGGTGAAAATTAAATTCTATTTAAATATCAAATTTGTTTTATAAAAACATAAAGAGACAATAGTAATATAATAAATTACTATAAAATGTATGTTTGACAAATATATTTTTTATCTTTACGATAATGTAATTTATGATCTGATTTAATTATTTTGTGCTGCCTTAGTAGACTCTCCAAGACATATAAATCGATTTAACATTTTAAAATTATTTCCTTGACTGTGTGACTCACCTCCACATAAGCAAAAATACTATTTTAATATGTTAGGTAATTTTACATAGAAAATAATTTATCTTTATTTATTTTGGAAAAACCGTTGGGAAAAATGGGTTGGTTTTTGTTCTTTATTAGTTTATTATGTAGTGTCCAAAACCTAAATAATAAAGAATCCCCTCTCCTTTACTATATAAAACACTTAATATCCTACTTTTCATCACTCAAAAACCTTATTTAATTTCCCTAATAAGCCCTCCTTTATCTAAAATCCTCCAAATCACACCACGCTCCCAGGAATCCACTCTCAATCATCTCCCATTCCATTGGAATTTCAATTCCACGTAAGGGATTTCTTCTTTTATCAATTTTGTCTAAATGTTTTTATTGTCAAACCTTTTGTTTTCAATTAAAAAGTTTGGGGTATGACTTCTCAAATAAGGACCATGCCATAAACATTACATAATATTTAATTAAATTAATAATTAGCAATGAGATTCTTTTCAGGTTTATTGTTTTAGAGAATTAGGCCATAACCAAAACATTTCATGAAAAATTACAATGTAGACACTTCCACCCAGTATCCAGTTTTTTTCAAAACATGGACAACGGGAAAAATAAATTCATGTCTACTTCCATGTTTAAGACAACATGAATTTTCCTTTATCCCATCCATGACCCTATTACACATTATACCCTATGAGAAACATTTCAGAAAAATGGGATGAGTATAAAAAGCTTAGTAAGGGATAAAAAAATAAGTCAAATTGTTGGTTTTTCAAAACAACAACTAAACCTTGAATACTTTAATATAAGTAATACATTCCACCTTAATGAATTACTATGTACTCTTCACTGAATAAAAGTTCATTACATACACTTTTATAACCGGAAGATTAGCATAAAACCTATATAAAGAACACATAACATATAAAGGTAACTTGGGACATAAACATACATAAATGGAATAAGCATACGGTCAACTTCCACATATATCACTAAATGGAATAGCCATATGTCCAGCTTCCATACCCAATGCATTGGAGGTTATAACATAACCACTTATTCTGGTATTCACGACACCACCTGTCATTTGGTTTTTAACGCAACCACCTGTCAACTGTCCAAATAGAATTATAAAATCATATCACATATAACAAATATAAAACAATGGAAACATTTCCACATTTCAATCACAATATATCACTTAAGTATATTGACATTAAAATTAATTTTTAAAACCATTTTCATTACCAAAAATGTCACACCCTGACCATTGCATTATTTTAGCTTAATTATTTTGGGTCTCGTTTTTGAATTTGTGTTTTGAACCGGTTTTATATTAAAAGGAAATCTCATTTTTATATGAACGAGCAAGCGTATGCGCACCCTGCACAGCCCCTAATTTTTGTTAAGGGGTTGTTTGTTTTTTGAATACGTTGTTTTTGAGACACGCAACCATGCGCGCGACCCCGCGTGTGAGATCATGCGCGGTGTCCGCTCTCAGTTAATAATTTTATTATTATTATTTTAGTTTATATTTTAATTAGGGATTTGTTTATTCATTCAGATTTTATTTATTTATTTTATTTCTTTTTATTCACTTTATTTATTTATTTTTATTTAATTTTATTTATTTATATCATTTCATTTTATTCATTTTATTTATTTATTTTTATTTCTATTTCATTTTATTTATTAATTTTTATTCTTTTTTTTCTTTTCTATTTTTATCCTTTTTTTCCTCCCTCACTCTCTCTCGCTCGGGCCTCTCCCCTTTTCCCCCGTCGCACTACCCCTATCCCCCAGTGCTGAACCCTTTCTTCCCCTCTGCCCTCGCCGCCGTCCCGTCCTCCCGCTCCGGCCACGCCGCACCTCCGGCCAGTCGTTCCGCCCACCGCGCTCGCTGAGACCCTCCCCCCTGCCGTCTCCGGCCCCCTGCCGCATCCCGCAACCACCGCCTCCCTCCCTCTCAGACACGCACACACCCCCTTCCAGCAGGAACTTCAGCTGGCACCTCCTCTCCCTCTCCCTCCAGTGAACGGACTCCATCCGGCCACACCTCCCCTTGCGCGGAAGCCCCTCTCCAGAATCCCCTTAGGGTAAACCCCTATTTTGATTTTGAGTTTTTGGTTTTCAGAGGGTTTGATATTCATGATAGGGTTTTAATCTTGAGTTTTCTTGTTTAGTATTCTGGATTAGGGTGTATTTCAGTTTCCTTGTGGTGCGTTGACATGAAATTGTGGAATTGACACCAAATTTTTAGGCAAAACGACTCTATGGTAAGTGTTTCTGTATATTATTTTTAATTGATGACATATTTTTCTTATTTAATTAATTTATCATGGTTGTTGATTATTTTGTTTGATTCGAATTAGATTTTTAGTTGAGGATTAGTATATTTCTGATGTGATTATTAGTTTAGTGTTATGTTTATATGATATGAGTACTGGATGCTTTGAGAAAAAATGTTGAACGGTTTAAATAGTGTTTTAAAAATTGTGCAATTAGTTTATCAATATGTGCAGGTGGTGCAGAGTGTATTTTTTTATGGAGTCATGTGAGTTGGATTTCAAACACAAATATTTTAGTGTAGTTTTGTGGAAAAACATTGAATCACACCTTGAAAATGTTTTAGTAAGTTTCTCTTTAATTTATTTAAATTGTTTATGTGGAGAAAAAAAATATAGTTTTAAGAAGATTTATTATACATTGATTTTAAAGTGGTATCTTAATATGAGATACGATGTGTTTTATTTGAAAACCCGTGTCAAGCTTCTTATCACTATTTTATAAAATGTATTGCTAGTTTATCAAAGTGTGGAAAGACTACAGTTAGTGTTTTGGTATGGTTTCAATGTGCGCTTGGTTGTTGAAGTTGGATTTGGCTGCGTTCTTGATAAAAAAGTCTCATATTGTTATTTAAAATTGTTTCATAAATTTTTTTAATGATTTGTTATGTTATAAGGGAGGTGCAGATTGTGTTTTGGAGTCCTTTTGGTGTGTGCATTGTCTCAAAATGGTACCCATGTGTGTAAATGACGATTCTAGGGGTGTAGCGTATCTTGTTTCATCTGGTGCGTTAATGTGATATGTCTTTCTAAAATGTTTTGTAGATTGTATATGTGTTTATTTGTTTTATTAAATTTTATTTGTAGTGTGTTGTTCTTTGCTTCGTTGGTTTTGGGCCACGAGTGTCGAGACATCCTACATGTACATGCATAGGGTAAGACATATATATATATATGTGACGTCTTTGTACTTATTCCCTCATGGCGCGAGGAATGTGTGCAATGCAGCTAGTGGCGTGTGTATATATATATATATGTATAAATGCATGTGTGTGTGTGTGTGCCAAGGATCAGTTTAAATGTTCGTCATCAAGTAGCGACATGTTGAGGTAGGTCCCCTATGCCTAAGCATTTAATTTGAAATTCATAATTGCTTGACTGTTTTAAGAATATGTTTCACACTATGCTATATATATATATACATGCTATGGAATCTGATTGCGGTTGCTAGGTACTATTATGCCTTGTATTGGTAACTTGAAATGTTTTTCAAAGCTGTTGGTCTTAAGTGACTTTTCCTGATAAATGGATTTCTGAAGTGGTTCTGAATTGGTAAGAGGTATTTCCAAAGGTTTTTCGACTTTTGGCTGACTGATTGAAAAAGGGTGTTCCTTTTTTTTAGTTAAGCATGTTTGGCATTTTAATAATGTTTTATGAAAAAAAACTATATTGAGGCCTGTTTGACACTTTGAGATTTTAATTGCGAAAATAGAAAATACCTTTTGAGTCATTCCCCTTAATTTGAAAATAAAATGTGATGTAAGTGTTTATGAGCGGTTTGTGATATATGTGCCTAGTTTAAAGGCTTGTGCGTGATTCTGTGATGTAAAGAGGGGGAACGCACTTAAGTAGGGAGTGCGGTGGTGAAAGGTTGAATGAATTTTGGATAAAGAAAGTGTAATGTACTTATTTGAATGCTTGATAAAGAAAACTCACCACCATTTGAAATAGAACACAATGGGAAACCTAGGTATCTAGGTGGGTGACCAGGACTAGTACGCTAGATGACACGGTAGGGGTTGTTCCCGGTTGGTCTAGCAGGATTGACGCGACAACACTAACTAAACATATTAATTTATGAGGGTCGTGGCCTTCTAAGCCACGTTTTCTGAGGGTCGTGGCCTTCTAAGCCATGTTTTCTTAGGGTCGTGGTCTTCTAAGCCACGTTTCACTGAGGTACGAGGTCTTTAGGTTCCCACTTGTTTTAGCAGCCTATAGGGATTACCCATGGTGCTCACTTTTTGTCATGCTGCTAACGATGTAACTTTCTTTTCAGTTGTTTCATACATGATGCCTTGTTTGTGAAAACCATATTTTAATCCAAACTGGTTTCTTTTCATTTTGAAATGTTAAATTCATGCTTGAAACCTATTTTGAAAATGTAGTTGAAGTAAATGGCATTACATGAAAATGCAAACTCGTTACTTAAATTTGAAAAGGAGAAACACTATTTTGTTATATCTTATTTCCAAACTGGCATTGTGGATTTCATTATAATGGCAGAGGCTTAAGAAGTGGTTGTTTTTGGCTTTCCTACTGAGCATCTCAGTTATCACGCCTACTTTACTTATCAGTTGCAGGTTTCAGTCTTGGATTTCTTTTTGATGTGAGTGGTTGTCGTACCGTGGTGATCCACGGGGTCACCTGAGGTATGTCGCGTTTCTTTGTTTATTCCTGTTTATGTTGCCACGTCATTCAGTTTGTTTTCCTTTATTTATATACTTGTTCAGTTTATGTTTTCTTATCTTTTTCATGGGCCAAACCATTCCCAACAGGTTTGTTTTGATGCGTGGCACTAGTTGCCAGCCCGTGGGGATCGGGAACGCCCTTCGGGCCATGTCACGGACCGGGTCGGGTGTCGGGTCGGATGATGATCCGGCCTGGTTCATGAAAAAAAAATACGTAATATAGTATAAGGTATTTATTTTCTTTTAAAAACATTATGACTTGTTGAGGAAGCCAAAGATCAAATAATACTCGCGGCGGCGGAAAAGGTCATTGTCACCGCATACATTAAAAGAAAAATTCTTTTTATTTTTCATTTAGTAAGACACTTATTTGAAAAATATTCATTTTGAATAAATTTAAAAGTCAATGTTGTTTATACACAGTATAAAAGAATGTTGTGTATAAATGAAAATATTCCTCAATGAAAGGAGATTGAGATGAAGTCCCTTAACTCATGTCTGACTTGACTCGTTCGTTCTTTAATATCTTGAATAATTAACTAAAGATAATTTATACATGATTAATAACCATTTTCAAGTATATTATTCCTTCTATATCACATATCACCATCTTATAAATATTATGTAATCATTTAAGTTAATAACTTCCACTTTGTCGATATTTGGTACTTGAGTCAAAAAAGAAAACCTTATATTTACAAATTTTCAATGTGGTCAATAGTCCATTAAATACAGAATGATAATAATGATTAAGATATCTTATATATCATATATATCTAGTATATAGATGTATTTATAATAGTACATAACATTTGGAGGTATGAAATGAAATGCACCGTTCATGGAGACGGTAAGCCGTACGTACGCATGAACACTACTTTAAATTATATTTCTTATTTTAAGGGAAATAAAACATAATGATACATAGTTATATAATAATTCTAGTGTAATATCATATATAATATCATAAACTACATCTTTCATACATACCACATATGGCATTAACAAATCACATCACTTTGAGGGGGCGGTAGTCCGCACTTCCTGAAATGAGATTATCGTATTAACCACTATGGAAACCATAATGTCTTGATATAATTGGGATGTAAAGAATAATAAGGAAATAATAAACATAATATATATCATATATAAATATAGTTCCATCTTAATGGCCACCATGATAAATGGTAGGATAAAATCGAACAATCATCGTTTCGTGAACGTTAGTTTTCCATCCACAGAAAAATTATGTTCTTCACCCATTAGATGGAGGTGTGTGTATGTGTAGTTCTATTATTTCTTATAAAAATGTACTATTATATTGATAATACTGGTTTTGTTAAAAAATAAATAAATAAAAAGAGTTTACGTGTTGGAGAAGTAAGATAAATGAAAACAAATTAAGATAAATTATTGTCATTAATTAGGGTAACTCCTTTGGTTTGAACTAAAATGACTTCTTGAAGTTCCTTCTTCCAATGTTAAGGCTTCTAGGGGGAGGATAGGGATGTAGGGAGCTTAATTGGTTAGAGATTGGACTAGCCAAATGGCTTGAGAGGTGTGAGGAATTGGTTAGTAGTGGTCACCTTTTATAAGGGAGAAGAGAGGATCTTTAGGAAAGTGTGAAAATATTATTTTATAATATAATAATATTCTTTTTCTAATGGTCCAAAAATCATTATAGTTGAATATAATAATATTCATGGTCGAAATAAAATCATCCAATCATAATTGGACATGTTTTGCATAATATTTTCATCATTATAATCTTATTTATTTAAATGATTTATTAAGAAGGTAAATACTGCATCATTATTATTTCGTAAATAAGATTATTTATTTGTTGTCTAAAAATTATAAAAAAAATAACATGGTGTGGGAAAAAAATTTATATTTCAAAAATATATTTATATTCTAAATTATACTTATATAACACCATATAAAAATTAAATACTAAAATATTTTTGTTAATGTCAATTTTGTCTTCACATTAAATTAATAAATCTAAATTGTCATTATCACTCTCAAGTGGCTCAATGGGGTCCAAAAATAGACCCAAAGATGTACATGGTCGTAAATGACTCAACCAATAAAGTTTTTACAAGGGTTAAGGCAATTTATAATTATTATAATATTCTTTCATCCATGAATTACCCTATTTACCTATAACGATGATAAATAAAAGTCAAAAGTTACTGTTCATCAAAAATTATTATCATTTTAATGATCCACATTATACTTATTGATAAAAATCATGTATATAAGATTTTGGAAATTTAATTCACATATGTGGTAAAATTTCATTTAAATGAAAAAGTCAGTTTTTTAACTACCACTAAGTGGTGTCTCTATTCATCAAAAATTAAAGGTTTTCATAAAAATACTAAAAATTAATCCTATGCACTATATGATATTTAGAATGAAAAAATTATGTCTATTTTTACAATTTCAAAACATAGAAGTCGCAATAATTAATTTTAAAATTAATTCCCCTTGTTAAAAAAATTGCGTGTTTTTAGGAAACAATAACTATCAAAAGATTGATACTTGTTTATGTCCAATTTCAAAGTGAAATTAATTAAAATGTCCAAAATTTGATTAAATGGTTAAAATAAATTCTAATTAAACTTTAAAACCAATTAATAAGATAATATAACCAATTAAATAAATTATATTAAAACAGAGTTTTGAATTAAAATACAATATATTCACTATTCATTAAAAATGAACATTTTCAGAAAAATTCGAAAAACATACCAAAAGTTAACTTTGATGTTCCCATTATAAAAGAAGGATTTTATTTGGTCATATAGAATGTATTAAAGTGACCAAAACTCGATTTAAAAAGGATTCACTATTAAATGGTGTTAAATAGGCCTTTTAATGTAAATTTATGCATAAAATTTGATTCATTCAAATTTTAAGACTCTAATTTTTTATTGGATAATGTAAATACATTTAACTATCATGTATAATCATATTTGAGTTATTTTAATTAATTTCTTCCAATACAACAGCTAGGAGTAAACTACCATTTAAAATAATAATATTATATTATTAATGTGCAACGTAAGATTTCAAAGAAATCGGTTGTTGTATATCGGGTACGCTATCGAACATAGAAACCCATTTAGAGTAAAATTAATATTTAATTATGTAATATTAATGAGTATAAATATATATTATTCTTTATTTAATTATGATTTTCAATCCTTCCCCCCTTATGGGAATTGCGTTCTCACAATTTTTATTCACTTATCAAAATAAGTGGGGGTATTTATCCCTCATAGCATTTTCAGATTCCCACAATGCCTCTTCCACCATATGGTTTTTCCACAAAACCATTACCTAGTGAATTATCTTATTCTGCAACACTTTCTCATAATGGTCAATAATCTGGACTGGATGTTGTTCATAAGAGATATTCTCTTCCGACTTAACAACCTCTGGGCTCAAAACATGAGATTGATCTGGCATATACTTCCTCAACATCGAAACATGAAAAACACTGTGTACCTGAGATAAAATTGGAGGTAGACATACTCTGTATGCAACTGATCCAACATTCTCAAAAATTTCCTAAGGTCCAATGAACCTCGGACTCAACATTCCCTTCTTATCAAAATGCATCACACTTTTCCATGGAGAAACTTTGAGAAAAACAAGATCACCTACCTCAAATGAATGATATTTCCTCTAGTAATTGAGATAACTTTTCTGTCTACTCTGAGTTATTCTCATGTGCTTCTGAATCAACTAATCTTTCTCTTCAATCTCTTCTACCAATTCTGGTCCCATTAGCTTTCTCTCACCTACTTCATCCCAGAATGATGGAGTTTGACAACTCTTTCCATATAATGTCTCAAATGCAGCCATATGTGTACTGTAATGAAAAATGTTATTATATGAAAATTCAACCAAAGAATGATGTTGGTCCCAACTTCCATGATAATCCATCGAGCAATCACATAACATATCCTCCAATGTATAAATTGTTGATTTTGATTTCCCATCTGATTGAGGGTGAAAAGATTTACTGAAATTTAATTCAGTACCCAAAGACTTCTTAATGCCTTTCCAATAGTTAAAAGTAAACTTGGGATCACAATGAGATAAAATGTATTGGGGAACTCCATGAAACCTGACTATCAATTTAATATACAACTGACCAAGTTAATCTAAATACAATGTATCTTGAATAGGAAGGAAGTGATAAGATTTAGTCAATCTATCAACTATATCCCAGAATGCATTATTACCTCAATATTTCTTTGTTAATCCTACAAAAAAGTACATGGATATATTTTCCCATTTCCATTATGGCACCTATAGAGGCTGAAGCATCCCTTTCGGTAAATGCCGCTAATCTTTAACCTGCTGACAAGTCAATCACCTCACAGTAAAATCAGCAATATCTCTTTTCATTCCATCCTGCCTGCAACACTCTCAATGATATCAGTATATCTTAGTACTACTAGGATGAACTGAAAATAGAGAACTATGAGCTTCACATAAAAACCTAGTCTTCAACTGAGAATCACAAGGTACACATAATATCTTCCCAAATCTCAAAACAAAATCCATATCAATGTTAAATTCATGCAACATACCCTTCTGAACCAACACAAAATTTTTCTTCAACTCACTTTCTTCCATCTACACATGCTTAATTTTGACTCAGAGAGATGATTTCAGTGAGACCCGAAACAAAACAGAAGAATATCCTGCAACAACAACATCTATTCCAAAGTTCATCAAATCAAAAAATAAAGTATATCATTCCAAACGTAGCATGTATAATAATGTATTACTTTTTTTACTCAAAGCATCATCCACTTTATATGATTTACCTAGATGATAAAGGATAATGAAATCATAATCCTTTATTAATTACTACAATCTCCTCTGTCTCATGTTCAATTATTTTTGAGTAAATATATAATTCAAACTTTTGTGGTCATTATATATTTCACACTTCACTCCATACAAATGATGCCTCAAAAATTTTAAAGCAAATACAACAGCAGCTAATTTAAAATCATGTGTATGGTAATTTAACTCATGAGGTTTCAACTGACGTGAAGCATAAGAAATTACCTAATCATTCTTCATAAGGACACATCCAAGTCTATTCAATAAAGAATCAATGTAGATAACAAACTCACCATTTCTAGATGGTAGTTCCAAAACTGGAGCATTCACCAATCTCCTTTTCAATTCATGGAAACAATCAACAAATTCTTTTGTCTGGATGATCCTTACACCTTTTCGAGTTAACATAGTCATTGGACTACATAACCATGAAAAAGTTTCAACAATCCTCTAGTAATAACATGGAAAATCATGAAAACTAAAAATCTCGGTTATATTTGTGGGCCTTTCCAATCATTCAACAACATTTGGTTTAGCATGATCAATATTTATGCCATTTTTTGAAATAATGTGACCAAGGAATGAAATTTTTAGTAGCCAAAACTCACACATTGTGAATTTCCCAAATAATTTATTTTCTTTTCTAGATTGCAAGACAACCCTTAAATAAACATCATGCTAATATTTACTTTTAGAATAAACCTAAATATCATCAATTAACACAACCAAAAACTTATACAAGAACCCATGGAAAATTCTATTCATAAGATCCATGTTTATAGCATGTGAATTGGTTAAACCAAAAGGCATAACTTCAAATTCATAATGGCTATATCTAATACAAGACATGGTCTTCGAAATGTCTGATTCCTTTACATTCAACTGATGGTACCCCAACCTCAAATAAATCTTCGAAAAATACTTATCTCCTATGAACTAATCAAACAAATCATCAATATGACGAAAAGGATACGTGTTCTTAATAGTATTGTTATTCAATACTCTATAATCAATATAACCTCTCATTGAACCATCTTTCTTTTTAATAAACAAGAAAGGAGCACCCCATAGTGATGTTCTAGGTTGAATGAAACCTTTATCTAATAACTCCTAAAATTGCTTCTTTAACTTTAAATGCTCAATTTGAGCCAATCAATAATGGGGTTTTGAAATTGGCTTAGCATCAGGAACTATGTCAACAGAAAATTCGACTTCTATATCAGGTATAATACAAGGAAACTCATCAGTAAAAAAATCAAAGATCTCATTTACCATTGTCACATCATTAATCTAAATAGTTCCTCGGTTTTCAAAAATATGTGAAAGGTAACATTCATTTCCATCATTTACTACTTTCTCATCATCCTGATATTTTGTCAACAACAAGGGTTCATTTTTGTATACAAACATAAAATCATTTTGAAAAGAAAGCTATTTATCTTTGAAATCTATCTTAGCATGATAAAAAGAAATCCAATACATGCCCAAAATAACATCGAACTCTACTACAGGATAAACAATAAGGTTTGAAGGTATATTATTTCGCACACAAGGATAAGAATGTTCTTATTATTTCTTTTTGACTCAACATTTCCTCTAGGTTTTTTTACCATTATTTCTATATTCATATCTTGAGATGGAATTCCCAATTTACTAGAAAAATTCACAGAAATGAAAGAGTGTGTAGACTGTGAATCAAACGACACATTGAAAAATCTGAACAAGAAAATAGTGTACTTAACACAACTTCATTTGATGTCCCAACATCTTATTATGAAGTTGAAAAGGATTTCACTACCCCTTTCTACTTGTAGTCCAACTGATTTCACTCAGTTTAGTTTTCCTCTGGACACTCATTTTCATAATGTCCAATTTTTTTACACTTAAAATAGCTTACCGATAGATTTTCATTGCCTTTTTGTTCATCTTCCTTACACTTACGAGCAATATGACCAGACTTACCACACCGGATGAACATTCCAGTCTTTGAAAAAAATTCTCCAGGATAATTTTTACCGAACTTCTCATAAGATGGATATTTAGTTTTATTACCTCTAGGCTTCTTTGATGACTTCTTCCAATTTGACTTCCAACTGGACCTCTTATTCTCTTGTTTTTCAAAGAACACTTGATCATCGACAAACTCCATTTCCACCATCTCCGCATATCGAACAAGTTTTTCATAACTTTCGAACTCACGAGAGTCTAATGCTCTTTGATTTCAGGGATTCAGTCTTGAGTAAAATCAATTTATCTTACTATCATGATCTTGCATGAAAATTGGTACATACCTTGCCAATCGAATGAACTTTCCTTCATAATTAGCCAATGAGTCATCCTCCTGTCATAATTCTAGGAATTTTTTTCAATCCTAAGATGAACAACCAAAGGAAAATATTATTATAGAAACATACCTTTGAATTCATTCCAATAAAGAGCATGAATCTCCTCATTATCCCTGATAGTTTTCACTATCGACCACCACTGATCAGCTTCACCTTCAAAACAGAAAACAACAACACTAACATTTTGATGTTATGAACAACCCATGATTTAAAAAAATTTCTCTAGTGCTTCAATCCACCATTCATCTAGCACCAGATCAGTTGATCCTCTAAATGATGGGAGATTTTTCCTCATGAAATGATCCACTACTGACATGTTCCTTTGTGGTTGATCTAGATGATCTCGTACAAGGATACCACCACCATTTATTGCCTGAGTCAATTGTGCCATCACTGTAACAAAATTTTCTATTCCGATTCTGACCATCTCAGGTTGCTGATTTGGAAGGTTGTCCTCCTCCTAATTTCGTCCCAACATTGCTGCCACATTTCCTCTATGGAAAACCATTCTAAACATAGAAATATCTTAGGCGAAGAAACATGGTAATCTATAAATGCTACATGATTTCATAAATTAAGTTATGGATTTAATTTAATAATACTCTAACTACTAAAGTTATCTAAACCGACCTCTGATAGAAACTATAAAGACCAGACCTTAAACATTACATAATATTGAATTAAATGAATAATTTACATTGAGAATCTTTTCAGGTATAGATTTTTAGAGAATTAGGCCATAACCATTACATTTCAATAAAATTACAATATAGACACTTCTACCTAGTATCCATTTTATTTTTCAAAACATGTACTCTTGAAAAAAAAATTAATGTCTATTTCCATGTTTAAGACAACATGAATTTTCCTTGATCCCATCCTTGACCCTATTCCACATTATATCCTATGAAAAACATTTAAAAAATGTGGAATCTACATAAAAATCTCAGTATAGGATAAACAAAGAAGTTAAACTATTAGTTTTTCAAAACAACATGTAAACTATGAATACATTAACATAAGTAATACTTTTCACCTTTAGAAATTAGTAAATACTCTTCACAGAATAAAAGATCATTACTTACACTTTTTTAATGAAAATATTACCATTAAACCCATTTAAAGAACACATAACATATAATGGTAACATGGGATATAAAAATACATAAATGGAATAACAATACGGTCGACTTCCACACATATCATCAAATGGAATAACCATATGGCCGACTTCCATACACAATGCATTCGATGTTATAATGTAACCACCCATCCTTTTTTCACAGCACCACCATTTATTTGGTTTATCAAGTAACCACCCGTCAAATATCCAAGAACCATTATATAATCATATCACATACAACAAATTTAAAGGATTGGAAGAATTTACACAATTCAATCACAATATTTCACATCATTATATTCGCATAAAAATCCATTTTCAAACCCATTTTCAAAACCAAATAATACATAAATGAGTATTTGGTATTTATTTTCTTTTAAATACATTACAGATTGTTGAGGAAGCCAATGATCCAATAATACTCGCGGCGGAGGAAAAGGACGTTGTCACTAATTACGTTAAAAGAAAACATTATTTTTTTACATTTAGTAAACAGATAGGTAGAAAAAGATTCATTTTGAATAAAAGTAAAAGTCAAAAGTTTTTTATATACAGTATAAATGAAATTTGGGTATAAATGAAAATATACCTCAATGAAAGGAGATTGAGACGAAGTCCTTCACCTCGTGTCTGACTTGACCAGTTCATTCGTTAATATCCTGAATAATAAACTAAAGTTAATTTATAATTTCATTAAAACCTTTTTAAAGTTTATTATTCCATTTATATCACTTATTACCATATTATAAATATTATGTAATCATTTATGTTAATAACGTCCATTTTGTCGATATTTGGTTCTTGAGTCAAAAATGGACACCTTATATTTACATGTTGTCCATGAGGTACATAGTCCATTATACCAATAATGATATTAATGATTATGATATCATATATATCATATATATCTAGTATATACATGTATTTATAATAGTACATAAGATTTGGAGGTAAGAAATGAAATGCACTATTCCTTGAGACGGTGAGCCGTACGTACGCATAAATGCTACATTCATTTCTATTTATTATTTTAATAGAATTCAAACATAATGAATCATAGTTATATTATAATTCTAGTATAATATCATATATAATATCATATCTCCATCCTTTATACATCCCACATAATGAATTAACGAATCACAATAGTTTGTGGGGGCGGTAGTCCGCACTTCCTCAAATGAGATTATCGTATTCACCCACTATGGAAACCATAACGGCATGGTATAATTGGGAAGTACAGAAGCATAAAAATATCATAAACATAATATATATCATATATAAATACAGTTCCATCATAATGGCCACCATGATAGGTGGTAGGATAAAATCGAACAATCATAGTTTCGTGAGGTGTTAGTTTTCCATCCATAGAAACATTGTGTTTCTCTCCCAATAGAATGAGGTGTGTCTAAGTGTTGTTCAAATCCATCTTATAAAAAAATCATAATATATTAATAATACTGGTTTTTTTATGAAATAAAAAAATAAAAATATTTTATGGGTTGGGGATGTAAAATAAATGAAAACAATTTAAGAGAAATTGTGGCCATTAATTTGGGTAAGTCCTTTGGTTTGAACCAAAAGAACTTCTTGAAGTGCCATCGGCCTATGTTGAGGCTTCTACGGGGAGGGGGGATGTATGGAGCTTAATTGAGAAGAGTTTGGACGATCTAAAATGCTAGAGAGGTGTGAGGGATCATTTAGATGTGGTCTCCTTTTATAAGGGAGGGGAGGGGCTCTTTAGGAAAGTGTGAAAATATTATTTTATAATATAATGATATTCAGTTTCTAATGGTCCAGAAATTATTAAAGTCGAAGATAAGATGATTCATGGTCGAAATAAAGTCATCCAATGATAATTGGACATGTTTTGGATAATATTTCAATCATTATAATCATATTTATTTAAATAATTTATTAATGAGGTAAATACTTCATCATTATTATGTCAAAATTAATATAATTTATTAGTTGTCTACAAATTATAAGAAAAATACCATCAGGTGGTAAATAATCATAGATTTCCAAATAATAGTTATTTTTGAAAATAGGACTTATATATCACCATATAAAAAATAATTACTAAATTTTTTTTGTTAATGTCAATTTTGTCTTCACATAAAATTAATTAATCTAAATTGTCATTATCACTTGCATGTTGCTCAATTGGGTCCCAAAATCTACCCAAAGATGCCCATTGTCGTAAATGAATCATCCAATAAGGTTTGGACATGTTTTAATGTAATTTTGAATTATTATAATATTTTTTTAACCATGAATTACCTTATTTACCTTTAACCGCGGTAAATAAATGGAAAAAGTTACTATTCACCTAAAATTATTTTCATCTTAATGAACCACATTTTACTTCTTGATAACAACCATGTATGTTAGATTTCTGAAATTCAATTCCCAGAAGTGGTAAAATTTCATTTAAATGAAATAGTCAGTTTTTTAACTACAACTAAGTGGTGTCACTACTCATCAAAAATTGACGTTTTTCAGAAAAATACCAAAATTTCACCCTAAGATATATTTGATATTTTGATTAAAAAAATTATGTCCATTTTTTCCAAATTATAAACATATATGTGTCATTAATATATTTTAAAATTAATTCCTGTTGTTAAAACAAATAGCGTGTTTTTACGAAATAATAACTATCAAAAGATTGATACTTGTTTATGTCCAATTTCAAAGTAAAATTAATTCCAATGACCAAAATTGGATTAAAAGGTAAGAATATATTTTAATTACTCTTTAAAACTAATTAAAAATATAATCTAACCATATGAAAATATTATATTAAAACATAGTTTTGAATTAAAATAAAATATTTTGACTATTCATTAAAAAAATGAACTTTTTCAGAAAAATTCCAAAAATTTACACAAAGTAAATTTTGAAGTCCCCATTCTAAAGAATGATTTTATTTGTCCATATAGAGTGTATTAATGTGACCAAAACTATATTTAGAAATTGTGCTCCATTAAAAGGTGATAAATCGTCTTTTTAATGTAATTTATGCTTAAAATTAGATTCGTTCACATTTTAAGCCTCTATCTTTTTCTTTGATATTGTAAATAAATTTAACAATCAGGTATAATCATATTGTAGTTTTTTTCATTCATTCCATCCAATACAACTTGGAGTTAACTACCACTTAAAATTATAATATTATATTATTAGTATGCAACGTAAGATTCCCAAGAAACCAGTTGTTGTGTATCGGGTACGCAATTAAACATAGCAACACTTTTAAAGTAAAATTATTATTTAATTCAAAAATTTTAATGAGTATAAAAATATCTTATTCTACATTTACTTGGGATGTTACATCTCACCTCCCTCATAATTATATGCTTATGTTAGAATGACAATATATCTCTTTGTATCTCATTAATTCTCCCCATCTACACTCGTTACCATGCAGAAATTATGTAATGAATTTATCTATTCTCATTTACATTAAAGAGACAATTTTATATTGTGCATATAAATAATATAACATATGTTGGTGTATTTCATTCCATGACCTCCTTACATTACATTTCATTTGTAAATGATGAGAGACCCCATTATCTATTATAGACCCATTTTATGATATATATTAGATGTTGTTATACATTTGAAGGTGTACCAAAATATCCAGGACAAAATCAACATGTAAGTTGATTCCTTACCAATTTCTCTATATAGATAATTCTACTTTAGGCACATTTACTTTTTGATTGTGTACTTACATTTATGTTTTACACATCTCCTGTTTGTGGAATTAATGACGATGTCTAATGAAACCATGTTGTATGAGCTTTGTAGTATGGTTATGCATAAAATAAAATGATGAAGAATGGTATGCCTTAATAGTGGTCCAATGAATTGGTTAATTATTGGTATCATGATACATCATGTACAATAACGGTTTACTCATGCTAATTCATGATAATTGATTGAATACTAATTATCCAAGTAAAATGATCCTTGGATCATGATAATATAGTGTTAAATATTGATTCCTCATTTCCATGTTATGATGATTATCTTATGTCATGCATGTATGTTCATGTTTGTATTATGATCCACTGATATCACTATTTCCTAACATGTACAGTATTCTTCATTTTATGCCTTTTTTAATCCTTTACATTGATTTATAGATCAAAAATTTCTTATGCATTTCCTATAGTTATCTTATGCTAGGATAAGTATGAAGGAATGTGTGTGGTCATTTAAAATATGTTTTCAATAATTCTTTTTATTTGATGTTTTATTTTGTAATATATTGTCCCAAATTCCCAATGATAGAAGACCTCTATATCTTCTAGGTTGTAACAAGTGATGATTTTTTGTAACAAGTTATGTTTCAGTGTGAAATAAGGAGTAGGGTTGTTATAGTTGGTATAATATGAATTGTTTATTTATTTATGGAATTTGTATTACAATACCTTATTGAAACCTATATGATAAGACTGAATAATAAAAAAATCCCTAAATTTTGGTGATTATATTGTAATTGGTATATCAAGATAATAAATACCTATTTGGATACGAGTACATAGAGGTGGATCTAGAACATATGCATCTAGGGGTGAAACAAGAAAACAATAATTTTAGTAAAACACGAACAAGAACTAGTGCATGACGATTGGATTTATGCACTCTTGTTTATGAAACTCTCAAGGGATATGATTTTTTAAATTCATAAACACAATATTTAACATTGTTACAGGGAAAAACATTACCCCTAATAATATATTTTGGTATGTAGATCATATATAACATATATTAAAGCCTATAAATTCATACATTAGATAAATAAAATTAATTTATAAGTTATATAATATTTTCATTGTACTGCCCATTATGTGTTAGCCTAATGTTCCATTATTCAAGACAATGGAAGGTAATAAGATGTCACTATATAAAAACTGATGAAAATATAAATGTGATGACTATTCTAATGTGATTCCCAATCCAATTTGACTGGTAATAAATAAAATTTTTAGTATACTATTTCAGTTAATTGATGTGTTTAATAGAAGCATGGGTCAAGAGTAACATTCAACCCCCCTAAATGAACAAGTCACAATCGAGAGTTTATTTAGATAAATGACTCATACTATTAGTTTATCATATGATCCCTCAATTTCTAAACAATAGATCAACCTCATTGAGAAGATCATATGTATCATTCAATGATGTAAAAAAATATCATACTTTTGGTTGTGTATCATATGGGGAGTGAGGCTAATAAATGGTGGAAATTGATAAAATATATGAAGAATGAGGATGAAATAGAGGCTTTGGAATTGATGTATTTTGAGAAAACATTTTTAAGTAAATATTTTTATCGCACCCTTTGACTTAAGATAAACATGGAATTCCTTTCCCTCTAGCAAAAAAGATGATGAATCCATCAGTGGGAACGAGGAAAACATTATAATTCTTGCATGATATGCCTTTGGCATTGTCGTTATCCTTATATGCAATGTTGAAAGCTTCATTTGTTGTCAAATACCAACCCTAAAAAAATCTTTAGAGATCTATGACATCGAGAGCTATGTGGTAATTGTATGATGTACCCTCAATGTATAAAGGAGAATGAAAAATCATAGGGGCACGATGGGGATATGAAAAAAATGTGGACCATAATTCTGGATATCTGATGGATTAATCCAATGGTGATAATAAATCCCATCACCCATTACCCAACGGTGTGGAATGAAGCACCCCAGAAATTAGCTGAATGGGTCGAAGAAATTATTTAGGTGTGGAAGAGAAGGGAAATTGGATATTAACATCCATCATGAAAAATCTATGGCTACGGAAAATGAGTGGAACACACTGTTTAACCCCCAATGGGTTTTTAATGGTTTTAACATCAAATAACTAGGCCACTTTTCAAACAAGTGGCCTAATATAATGGATTTTTGGGGAATCCAAAAATCTCCAAGGCTTATTGTGTGATATTTTTCCACCACAACCACCAAAAAGAACATAGAAAACAAAGTGGTGATAGTTAAACTTGTTATTCACTAAATAATATAATAAAAATTGATTCTAGTTTTACGCATTATTTTATATGAGTAATGTTTTGTAAAATAATCAGAACATCACAAAAATTCATGGATATAAAGATATCAGTGACAAAAGAAAATGGGGAAATCATTGCGACTCATAAATATAACTCCATTAGTCACAGTTTGTGGTTTTAACATCCCAAGGAAACTCTTTATACACACTTTGGTGGAATTTTATTCAATTCATGGCTTCTATTAGATTTCCTTATATAGAGATAACATAAATTTCCATGATATGAAAATCACTCTCCATATAGTCAATCGACCCCTGATTCTGTACAAGTTCAAGGAGGAGTATGAATCTTCTTTAAAACCATTATCTCCAGCATGGATATTACATACCTATAAGCACGCGTATCTTGATCATATAATTGAGTATAAGGAAGTAACTATCCTTGAAGACATACCTATTTTTAGGGAATCACTGATGTGTTTCCCAATGGATTTCATAGTCATCCACCTAAAGTGATGTTTAATTATCAAATGATATTATAACTGTGGAATTGCCAATTTCCAAGACCCCATATAGAATAGTTTTTTTATAGTATGTGGAGTTGAAGAATCAAGTATATTAAAATCTGGATAAAGGGTTTCTACATCCAATAACTTCACCATGGGGTGCACCAGTACTCTTCATCGAGAAGATGGAATGGTCGATGCACCTTTGCATTAATTATCATGATCTAAAAAAAAATCATGATAAAGAAAAAGTAACCAATGCCATGAATTGATGACTTGTTCAATAAACTATATGGAGCACATTACATCTCTATGATGGATATGTAGTCATGATATTACCATGTATGGGTGAAGAACAAGGATATCCCAAAGACTTATTTTCATACAAGTTAAGGGCACTATTAAATCATAGTAAGGCCTTTCAGACTCAATAATTCTCCAGAAATCATCATGAACATGATGAATAGAATATTTATAGATTACATCAGCAAGTTTTTGGTTGTATTTATAGATGATATTAAAATATAAACCAAAATACTTTAGGATCATGAGGATCATCTAGGCAATGTACTAGAGACATTGCGAAATGAGATGATCTATGAAATTAACAACATGTGTGTGTTATGGATGAAATAAGTATCATTATTTGATCATATCATCAGGAGTAATGGGATATTTTTCGATCCCTCCAAAATAGATAAAATTGATTGATGGTTGAGGCCAATATCAGTAACAGATATCCACAGCATCTTGTTGTTAGCTAGATATTATAGTTGATTTCTGAGAAATTTATCATGATTGTCCAACCATTTTACTAATGTAACTCAAAAAAGAGTAATGGGTTGTTTTATTTATGAATGCAACAATAGCTTCATGGAGTTGAAAAAGAGGATTATCTCTACACTTGTGCTCACATTTCCCAAAAGTGGAGAACTTTTTGTGTTACTTAATATTTCTTCGAAGAAGGGCCTAGGATATGTGTTGATTCAAAATGAAAAAATCATTGCCTATGCTTCACAAAAATTGGGAGTTCAGGAGAAAAATTATCCAACACATCATCTGGAGTTGGCTACAGTAATATTTTCTTTAATAACATGTCATGATTACATCATTAGGGAGAAGTGGAAAATATATACAGATCATAAAATACTCAAATATATATTCATACATAATGAGTGGAATATGCACCAATAATGATGGTTATATCTGATAAAAGACTATGACTTATCAATCCATTACCTCCCTGGGAAAGCAAACAAGGTAGATGATTCTCTAAGTAAAATGGACCCATGATTCTATAATTTATTAGAATTTGAATGGATCTAATCTTGTTTGATTTCATGAAGATAGTCATAAGAATCATAAATAATGGAACATCATCAATACATTCAAAAATGATTTCTCAATCACCTATTTTGTAAAAGATTAAGGATGTTCCAAAGGATGTTGTGGGAATTTAGAAAAGGTGTAAACTATGAGAAAAATAATTTTGTTAAGGTTAAATTTTAATGAACAAAGAATTATGAGATTTTGGATTAAACTATGTGTTGCATAAAATATGGAATTAAATAATGATCATTTGGATGATGAAACTAGTTTGAAATTCTGCATTCACCTATGAAACACAATGATGTATTGAGATATCTGAATGCATTATTGGTGGTATGACTAGAAGAAGGAGATCGTTGAGTATAAATCAATGTACCACGTATGTATGAAAGTGAGGGATGAGAGGTAGATGTCTATGGGGATGATTCAACAATTACCCATGCCGATATAGAAATGAGAATAATTTTCCATGCACATTTTCAACAATCATCTGATGATATATAAAGGAAACTATTCTATTTGGGATGTTTTGGATCGTCATAGAATGATAGAAAAATTCATTAAAATTTGATTGGATTTCTCATTAGATCAACTACCACAAGAATATATCATATAATTAGTAAGGTTTTATGGTATACCAATATATATTGAGTCTAATTGAAATCCATGATTGACCTCTTTATTAAGGAATTGTCTTCAACATGATCTGATTATTAATCTGAACATCAGTAGGTCTTCTAATCCTTAAAATAATGGCCAATATGAGTAGTCTACCAAAACACTTGGGGACATATTGATAACATGATCAATTTATATCAAAAAAGGATGGGATAAACAAATTCCTCTGGTTGAGTTATCTAATAATAATAGTTTCCTCTCAAGAATCCAAATGGATCATTATGATGACCATAATGGTTTGAGATGTAGAGCATAGAAATGTTGGGATGATGTTTGGGTGTGAAAACTCCTCGGTCCAGAAATTGTTGAAGAAATGGTGGAGAAGGTTAAGACCATAAAAAATCACATTAATTTTTCTCATAGTTGACTAATGATCTATGCTGATAATCCTCGACGAGACCTAGATTTTGTTGTTAGAGACATAGGATTCCTCCACATATCATATTTGAAGAGAGTTATGGGATTTCGGGAGAATGGAAGTCGTAATCCAATATAAATAGGGCCTTTTGAGATCCTATATCGCATTAGAGTAGGGGCCTATCAACATACACTCCCACTGAATGAATCTGAAGAACATGATTTATTCCAAGTATCACTCTTAAGAATGTACAGTCCAAACCCAATGCATATATTAAATCTATAGGTGGTACCCTTAGAAAATTACCTCTCCTATGAATAGAAGTCAATGATGATATTAGAATGTAGGGATAATGTTATGATAAATAAGACAATTCCCCCCATCAAGGTGTTGGAGAGGATCAACATGTTTGGAGTGGTGATCAGGGAACCAGAAGAAGTTATGAAGCAAAGTTTCATGCATCTGTTTTATTATGAAAAAAACAACATTTTAGGAGAAATTTCTTAAGGGGAGATAATTATAATGACCCAAAAATTTAATAATGGAAATTCATATTGGACTAAAAAATATATTATTAAGTAAAATGGTTATATGAATCATATTGACATATTTGTTTTTATGTTTTGGGATCTCAAAATATCCTTAATAATTGTTACCATTGGTAATATAGTCATTGAATAGTTATCACATCATTTGTATATATATAGGGCTTTGAAAAATGAAATTTACCCAGAAAAAGGATGAGGTGGACTCATCTAGTAGAATTTCTCCATACGAAGCCCATTTTTTGGTTCTCTAAAAGGATGTGGTGTCACAAGATTAATTCATATCCAAGACCAAGATGAGCTTCAACACATTAATCTTGAACAAAACCTACTACGGTAGAATTGGAAGTCAATATAGATTACCACCCGAGTGATGTTATCTGAGCTACACCATGAGTATGTTGCCTGTGCACACCTTACACATAGGTCATATTTTTGGGTTATAAGTTGTTATATAACAAAACCATAGATCTATGGATATGGGAATTATTATTTTTTATAATGAATATGGATATATAATTATTTTTACTTTGTAAATGATTTTTAAATCACAAATAGTATTTTCAGTTAATATTCAATTAAGAAATATATTTCAGGAAATTAATGGATTATTGGAATTAAATGATATTTTAATAAAATGTTATTATTAATATATTATCTTTTATGAAATATAAATGTCGGTATAATATTTATTAATATAATTGTAATTTTTATGAAGGTTAAAAAACTATTTTTGTCAAAAACCCATTAATTTTTCATAAATTTCAGTTTTTATTAACATTACAGAAAAATATTTACAAAAAAGTAATATTATTTTTGGAATAATGATGTCAAATTGGTCCAATGGTGAATTTTTCCTAATAATCTATGACAGTCAGAGTTTTGTGTAAACAATAATTACCATTTAATATATAATGTATTTTGGGACATCATGATGACCCAATAGCAAAGTAATAAAATACTATAAAAAGGATGTTCTGCTAATATATGTATTTTCATTAAAATAATGTTATTTTATATTTATTTAATTAATTTTATGGTGCCTAAGTGAACCCTCCAAGACTTATAAAACATATTATATTTTTAAAAAATTATTTTCATTTGTGTTTGAGTCACCATTGTATAATAAATCCTAATATATTGATATCATCGTCTATTTTACTTATAAAATGTTTTATCCACTCCAATTTGGCAAATACATCTGGCAACAAATACTGGGTCGTTTTTTTGTTTAGATTAGCTTAAGTTATAGTGTCCAAAACCAAAATAGTAACGAATTATTCTATTTTCTTATATAATCCCAAAAAATATCCCACTTATATTGAATAAAAGCCCTTGGATCTCATCTCTAATCTTCCCACTTATCTCTATAATCCTCTCAATGCACCCTGAGTTCCCAAGAAGCCTTTATCAAGCCTCTCCCAAGCCATTGAGATCAAACTTCCATGTAATTGATTTCTTCCATTCTCATTTTTTGAGGTTTGATTATATTGTTATACCATTATATTTAAAATTTATAATTGTGGGCTATGATCTTAGACCTCCCCCATACTTATCTCCTTTTGTTTTAATGATGAGTGATATCTTTCTATCTCATTAATACCTCCCATGTACACTAGTTACAATGCCATAATTCTATATGAAATTTATCTATTCTCATTTACATTCAATAAATTATTTTATATTATACATATAAATTAAATTACATATATTGATATATTTTGTTCCATAACCCCCTATATTCCATTTCATGTATAAATTATGATATACCCATTTATCTCTCCTAAACTGGTTTTACAGTTTCTATTTGACGTTGTTATGCTCCTGAAGATACTCCAAAACATCCATGACAAAATCATCATGTCAGTGAATTCCATTACTATTTCTTTATCTATGGTATTCATATTTATGAACATGTAATTTTTTTATTGAGAACGTAAATTTATGAATTTTTTATCTTTTTTTCGAGGAATATGTTATGATGTTTAATAACTCCATGGTGTATGATCTATGCAGCACACATATTCATGAACCGAAATGATTAAGAAGGGTGTGAACTAATGGCACTCTAATGCATTTGGTAATGACTAATATCTTGATATATAATGTGAAATGTGGTTTACTCATGCTAATTCAAGTTCAATGAGAGTTTACTCATGCTCCATGTGACATTATCCTTCTCCCTTTCTAATATCATGTTAAATGTTGTTGCAACATTTCCATTTAATGATTATCATGCTATATCATGACTTTATGATTAATTTTATCTTCTTCTCATTTGATATTCGTATTTCCTAACATGTACTATATTTTTCATGTTATTCCATTATTACTCAATTACTGAGCATAATTGATCACCCTTTTCTTATGATTTTCTCCATGTTATCCCATAAAAGAATAGGTGTGTTCGAATGTGTGTGGTCATGTAAATGATCTTTGAAATAAAAAGTCTATTTCATATATTAATTTTCTATGTAATTTTACAAAGAATCAATGACACTAGACCTCTACATCATCTATTTTGTAATAAGTGATTATTTTATGTAATATGTTATTTTTAAGTGTGAAATTAAGATAATATATTTTATTGTTTTGCCCACATTTTTTTATCTTATGAATATTTTCGCACTAATAAGTCATGAAGGATATATTATTTGAAAGTCCTAATAAATTAACTAAAAAATGTCGATAATATAATGATAAATAATAAAAAAATTCTTTCTCATTCACTGGGGATGGTTTCGGCCGTTAGTCAATAGCTTATGTCTTTGATGGTTCTACAATTATAGAATATTTTCTAATTATGTGACCCAAAAATAAACCTGTTTCCCAAAATTCCCCCATTGTATATTTTTCCTAAAATGTATACTTTAGTATGGTTTTAGAAAAATTATCATTTTTTATACATTCCTTTAAATTATCATTGTTAAAATAAGGATGTAATCTATAAATACTACGACATTATAATTGAGTTAATTTAAAAAGACTCTATTCTTCAAATCTAGGAAGTTGTTAGTGGAATTATTAAAAACAAAAGGAATCACTATATATTCATAGTTCCTATATTATAACCTGATTATTTATTACACATATAAACTTAATTTATTAAATAATATCTTCAATTGATAAATCATGGATGATAAATAGGTCAAGTGTATTTGGGGATTAAGAATATTATATACAAACTTAAAACATTAAACACATTATCATTATTGAAAACATCATTAACATGACCACTACATTCCCTTGTACTTAGAATTGCATGAGATAACCTAAGGACATGCATAAGAAAAGTGTGAGATATAAAGCCCAGTAAGGTAATAAACATGGAATAACATGAGGAATACAATACATGTTAGTCAATAGGAATATCAATTGTGCACAAGAGAAGAATGAACATAAATTTATGATAATGAATTATAATCATAACATAGAAATGTGGAACCAACAACTAATATTGAATTATCATGAGCCAAGGCACATTGCACATGGGGCATGAGTAAACAGCCATTGCACATGATGAATGGGTAAACCCATGTGGAAATTAAATTATCATGATTCTACACCCATTGATCAGGACATTCCATGATACTATACTTTACCCAATGCATTGGAGCGCAATCAGGGTACACCCTTCTTAATCATTTCATATCATGCATATGTGTGCCACAGGATCTAAGAAAAAGAATTCATTAAACATAATAATTTATTCTAGTATTAAGGAATGTGGAATTCATACATGAAACTGTTACATCCAAATATAAATGTGAATAATGTTGAATACCCTAGTAAGGTAAATGGGAATGATATCCACTACACAATGATTTTGGTTTGGAAAATTGTGGTGCAATTTCAGAAGCATAATAGTGTGGCATAAAACATCATAAAAATGGTTGACGAGAGAAAATGGGGTGTCTCATCATATGAATAGAAAATGGAGAGTATTGGGAGTCCTATAAATACATGTCCCAATATATTTAATGTAATTTAGATTCATAATACAAATGAATTGATTGAATGTTAATGAGGAGAGGGAAATTCCTTAAGGAATTTTTGTATAGTAACTATGTACATAGAAGGAATTAATAAGGGAGAAAGGGGATATATCATTATTAAAACATTAAGAGGTTAGTATGGGAGACCTGTTAAATCATAACCAACATTTATAATTGAATTTAAAAGTGCATAACAATATAAGGAAACTTGGATATAATTAAAGAATGTGCGAATCCCATACATGGAAGAGTTATTCAACGGTCTTGAGAGAGGGATGAGAGAGGAATCATGGGATCATCAGGCACAATGGTAGTATTATAGAGAGTGGAGGGAAAAGCTTGTTCGAACATAAAAATATTTCAGTGAAGTGGATGTGATAGCATGTTTGGGTTTATATAGGAAAGGAGATAGAATTATTTTTTATTTTGGTTCAGGGAATCTCACATAAAACTAATATAACCACAAACCATCCCATGGTTATTTCCCATGATTTATTCCAAAAGTGAGTGGAAAAAAATATTTTATAAGACCAATGTCTGAACATCTTAAAATAATAGGGTTCCTTATGGGGAGGTGACTCAAACACTCATAGAAAATGATTTTAATAGAAAAAATGTTTTATAAGACTTGAAGGGTCCAATAAATCATTATAAAATAAATAAAACAATCCCAAAATCACATTATTTTAATGTTAAAACATATATTGACTGAAAATAATTCGTATAGTATTTTTTTACATCATTATTGGGTCATTATGATGACATATAACACATTTTATATTTAAATAGTTATTATTTTTTACCCAAAAAATTGACAGGCTTAAAAAATAATGAAAAAATCCCTTTTGGATAATCTTAACATCCGGATTCCGAAAATAAAACACATTTCATCAAAATAATAAACTAAATATTTTAATTTTTAATTTTAAAATAAAAATAAACATTTATCGAAAATTATTGGGTTTTGAAACAAACATCTTTTAAACCATAGGAAATATTACAATTGCATTTATGAAATTATATGATAATTTATATTTAATAAAAATAAATTTAATGATAATAAAATATTATTATTAAAATATTATTTAATTCATAAATCCATTAATTCCAGAAAATTGATTTCTTATTTGAATATTTACAAAAAACAATATTTATGCATTAAAAACTATTTATAAATAAAAAATTATAAAATGAAAGAATTTTTTTATACAATAATAGTGTACATAATCGTATTACTGGGGTCTTGTTACATAACCCCTTATAACACCCACATTAGACCTTAGGGTATGGTGAGCGATGGTGATAGACTCTTGGGGTGGCTCAAATAACATTGCTGTTGTGGTAATCTCTATTAACATCCACTACTCTCGTAGGTGGTTTAGTTCAAGAAAAATGTATTCACGATAGGATTTGGCTTGGTCAATAGAGAAGCCCAATAACAACACCTCATTTCTGAGCTCCTAAAAATGGGCATCATATTGGGAAAGTCTACTAGATAAGGCCATCACTTTCTTTGTTTGAGTCAATTGGATTTGTTAAAGCCCTCTATTGATACTAATCATTTAATCACTATTCAACGAATATATTTTCAATGTTAAAAATTAATAATGGTATTTTAAAATCCATAAACAAAAAACCAATGACGTTCACAATTTATATAACCATAATAAGACATTTAATTTGATCAAGAGGAATTTTTATTAATGAATGTTTGGGTCACTACAGTCTTACCCCGTTAAGAAATTTCACCCTCGAAATTTAATTTTCCCAAACTAAAATAGATGTGGTATCTTTGAATCATCAAATCCTCTAATTCCCATATCCCTTCTTAAATCTTTGGGTTTCTTCACAACACCTAGATGAAAATGATTGTCTTATTTAGAAGTACATTTTCTTTACGATCTAAAATCTTCATTGGATGCTCATCATATGAAAATTTATCCTCAAACTATAGAACCTCTAACGATAGAATATGTGAAGTGTATGGTATATACGTCTTTAATAGGGATACATAAAAGACATCGTGTACTTAGGAAATGGAAGGTGGATGTGCTAGTTTATCTATATAACTCTTATATTGACTCTGGGCAGCCTTGATATGTTGCAGAATGGTTTTCACCTTCTCCAACATTTCTTTGACAATTTCTAGTCTTAATATCATAGGGTCATCGACTTAATCCTAACATTTTATTATTCTTCACATCTTCTTATAAATGGATTCATAAGGTTCTATTCAGATGCTCAAATGGAAACTATTATTATAGGAGGATTCAACCAGAGGAAGATGTTGATCTCATCCTACTTTAAAGTCCTTTGAATGTGATCTTATCATATCTTTCAGTGTCTGAATGGATTCCTTATATTGGAAATCATTTTGATGATGATTGAATGTACTGATGTTCGGTTCAATATCCATAGAATGTTGAAAACTCTACCAAAAAATATAGGTGAATCTTTGATCTCAATCGGATACAATAGTTATTGGTAATTCCAGAAGCCTTACTGCATCCATGATGTATATCTATGCCACCTGATCCAATGAGAAATCATCCTGAATTGCAGTGAAGTGTGAAGCCATTGTAATATAGTTAAAAAACCCCATATTGCATTGTTTCCATTGTACGTCTTTGGAAGTCTGATGACAATGTCCATGATAATGTTCTCCCATTTCCTTGAATGTATGGGAAATGGTTACATCAACCCCTTAGAATTCTGCATCTCTTCCTTCACTTGCTGACACACCGAGCACATTGATGTATACTAAGCGATATTTTTATTCATATTCTCCAACCAATAATGCACTCGGATATCTCAATAAATCTTTGGGTTTCTTTGGTGAATAGAAAAATTTGAACTATGTGCACCATCCAAAAGTTCCTTTTTCATCTATGGACATGATGGAACACATTGCCTTTTCCCAAATCTCACTATTCATTCCTCATTAAAATTTAACTCTAAGGAATTTCCATTCCTAATAGCGTCCACATTCTTCTAAATACCCACATCATCATTTTGATCATCCTTTATCCATTCCAAAAAATATGGTTGAGAAAGCATTACTGAATTGATGCATGATGTTCCCTTCATTATTATTATCATATTCATCTTCAAAAAATCTATGAATTTTAGATCATTTTTATTCAAATAAATGATATAATTTATGAGTTCTTCCTACATAGAGTATCTTCCACCCTATTCTATTTCTCTAGATGGTAATGGATTGATCAGTCATATACTATGATCAGCTCTAACCATCTTTGTTGGCTAATGTTCAACTGTTTCCGTGTGAATATATACATGAGGCTTTTGTGGTCCATATATATTTCAAAAATTTCCCCGAAGAGATAATGCTACGAAATGTTTAAAGATATGTTCACCACAGCCACCTCCAGATCATGTGTTTGATAATTCTTCATAGGAACATTCAATTTCATAGAGGTATAGGATATGACATTGTCATTTTTCATCAACACTCAACTCAAGCCCTTCATCGAAGCATCACTAAATAACACAAAATGTTCTCCAATTGTGGGTAATGTGAGCACAAGTGCAGTGATAAGCCTCCTTTTCAAATCCTTGAATCTTTTTCGCATTCATCACTCCATGCAAATTTTACACCCTTCCGAGTTATCATGGTAATAGGGATGGACAACCATGATAAATTTCTCAAAAATCATTAATAATATCCTATTATGCCCAAGAAGCTACAAATATCCATTACCGATGTTGGCCTCTACCATCTCTCTATTTTAGCTGTCTTGGAGGGATCCATGAATATCCCATTGCTTGTGATGATATGGTCCTAGAATGAGACATCCTTCCACCAGAACACACACATGTTGTACATTGCATAGAAATTATACTTTCTAATAGTATCTAGTATAGTTCTTAGATGCTACTCCACAAACCCCATGGCTTTCAGAGTATTTTAGAAAATCATCTATAATGGAAACCAAAATTTTTTCAAGGTAATCATTTAATACATTATTCAGTATTTCCATGAATATTGTAGTAGCATTACAGATTCTGAAAGGCATTACAATGAACTCAAAGTGACCGCATCTTGAACGAAAATCAGTCTTGGGGATATCTTCTTTCTTTACCCTTACTTGATAATATCCCAACAACAAATCTACCTTGGATAATTATTCTTCTCTACACAGCTGATAGAATAAGTCATCAATTCATGGGAGGGGATACATGTTCTTTATTGTGATTTTGTTAAGCTTACGATAATTGATGCAAAGGAGCATTGACCCAAAATTCTTCTTGAGGAAGAGGACTGGTGAACCCCATCGTGAAACACTTGGGCGTAAAAACCTTTTATCCAGAATCTTTTGTAGTTATTTATTCCTCTTCTCAAGCTCCACAACAACCATTCTATATTTATTCTTGAATATTTGCAATTCCCTAGGTATAATATCAATTGAGAATTAAACATATCTTCTGGGAGGAGGACTACGAAATTCCTCTAGAAACACTGAGGTGAATTCCCTCACAAAAGGAATGTCTTCTAAATATTTTTCTCCTTAGAATCACTGATCTAAGCTAGATACACATGCTCATAGTGCATTAATATCTATGCTTGAGATGGTGGATCTAAAAAAGAATAATCTTCTTCATTTAAATTGTATTGAATCGGGGGTCGATTCTCTACATGGAGAATGATTTCCCTCTCACAGTAATTAATGATTTATCTATATAAGGGAATCCATTCCATTTTGTAAACTACATCAAAGTCCATGAGAGTGAGTATGTCTCAGTTCTCTAATATGTTAAATCCACCGATTATGACATGGGATGTGTTATTTTCAAGGGATGCATTGATTTCCCCATTTTTGTACTCAATGATGTATTTAATTCCATTATTTGTGTTGGTTTTGGAATTATTCTACAAAACATACAAGATATAATAGAATGAGTAGAACCTGATACAAAATGTATGTTTTTCTATTCTGGAATGAATAACTAGTGTACGTTTCACCAGATCATTGTTAGGGTTCACTTAGGCATTAGTGATGGAAAAATCTCTCCCTTTATTCCTTGGTTGTTGTTGTTTGCCTCTGAGAGACCTTTGCATAGGTCACTATTTTTCAAGATTCACTGGTTCATTACAGTTGATTCAATGAACATCACATTGAGAGTCGAACAGAGCATTCCTCTCCTCTATCACAACCAGGGGGTTTTCTTATGAGATGTTAATTCCTAGGTTCTCTTCTTTTCGGCACGTAAATCATATCCTCATCCCCTTCATGAAATTTCTAGTGTTCTTATTTCCACACCATTGGAAAGTGTGGTGTTATATTTTCATTGAACCATTGGATGTATCCATTAGACTACCAAAATCGAAGTCCACCTTACGCTTTCTTATCACTATGATACCCATGAGTTTTACTGACCTCCATAAAAACATTGAGGGAATATCAAACAAATTCGTCATAGTTGTCTATGTTGTGTATCTCTAGGGCATTCCGCATGCTCGGTTTATGCCCACCAAAAATGATATCAACATTGCATTCAGGGGTAATGACAAAGACAGAATCATATCGTGCAATCCAGGGAATTTTAGCATCAGATGATATGACAGATTTTTCATCTTTTATGCCTGAGGTCAAGGAAGTCCTTTTCATCTTAAGTCGGAGGGTTCATGGAAATTTTTTTTCAAAAAATTTCTTTTGGAAATCCTTCCATTCAAATGCCCTGAATCTCCTCCTCAGGCTCTGTATTTTTTATCAATGTCCACCATTGATCGGCTTCCCCCTCCATACGATATGTATCCAGAATAAACTTATCTTTTTCAGAACATTGAAAGATATAGATTCTCTTTTCAATGGAGTTGATCTATTGTACAGTGATTTAGGGATAAGATGATATTTTAATAGTAGGAGGCTTTTGTCTCATGGTGTTTTTGATAGAGACATCCTCTTTATTGGGGGTGTGGGGGGGGGGGGTTGAATGTTCAACTTTACCGATTTTTCTATTCGAATTTTCTATTAATTGGGATAGAATCATGATAATGTTTGTGATTCGAGCACCCATCTTATTGAAAATATCATTAGAATAGTCCTAACATTGGTCTTCATATCAGTTGTTAGTCTGAGTTCTTATTTTACTGGTCATTAGCTGGAATAAAAGGAATGATAGGGGTAACACATAAACGGTAATTCAAAGACAAAAGAGATGACATATAAAGAAATTTTATTACCCTAACTTATGAATAAATAACCTTCAATATATTATATACATGATCTACATTCTAACATATATTCTAAGGGGGTTTTTTTAATTCCCTTAATTATGGTTCATACTATGGTTGTAAATTTTCCAATACATATCTCCTAGGAGTGTCGTGACCAAGAGTGTAGTAAGGTCAATTGTTCTGAACCAGTCTACAATGGGTCTTGCCCGAAACACCCTGATAGGGTTTTCCCCCTAGGTAAATTTGTGCTTGACAGGCCTCATCCTGCTCGTATCCATACAAGGATGTATTTGATTGATAATCCACTTAATCAATACCCACCATTTTTTTTTGATATTTATACTATACATAATCATTTCACTCAGGCTTCACAAGGGTTTTCTAATCCTAATTCCAAAATTAACTAAACATATCCTCTAATACCAACTATAATAACCCTACTCTTTATTATACAAATAAATATGATTTGTTACATAAAATCATCACTTGATAATACATGGAATATCGAGAGGTATAGTGTATTTGGGGATTTGGAACATTACATAACATCTTAAAACATGAAACACAACATATTTTTTGGAAACATCCTTTACATGGCCAAAACATTCCCTCGTACTTATCATTGAATGTGATAACATGAGGATATGCATAAGAAACATGTGAGCTATAAAGTGCAATAAGAGAATAAACATGGAATAGCAATTTAAATACTATAAATCTTAGTAAATATTCATATCAATATAGAATAAAATAAAAATGAACATAATGTCAAGATAGAGTATGATAATCATAACAAGGAAATGTGGAAACTACACTTAACATAGAATTAGCAAGAGCGAAGACTCATTGCACATTGAGCATGGGTAAACCCTCATAGAAAATATAGAACGAGTAATCCCTCATTTCACATGAATTAGTATGAGTTGAAAACCATTGAACAAGTCGTTTCATGATAATAAAATATTCCCAATTAATCAGACTGATATCTGTGCGCACCAATTTTAATTATTTCATTTCAAGCATAAGTGTGCCACAATATCATTGAACACGAATTCATAAAACATCATAATTTATTCCACGATTTTGGAATGTGGAATTCATACATGTAACTCTTACATACATATGTAAATGTTCATAAATTTGAATAACCTTGATAGAGAAATGGGATTGGTATTCACTACACAATGATTTTTCCAATGAAAATTGCGGTGGAATTTCTGCAGCATATTGGCTAAACATTGGACTTCATAAAAATTGTTGATGAGGTAAAAATGGGTGTCTCAAAATATTTTAATGAAATGGAAATCATGGGGAGTAATATAGATACTTTTCCCAACATATGTAATGGAATTTATATTCATAATATAAATGAATTAGTTTAATGTAAATGAGGAGTAGGAAATTCCATAAAAAATTCACCATAGTAATAGGTGTACATGGAAAGAATAAATGAGAGATAAAGGGGATCACTGATTATTCAAAATATTACAGGTAAATATATGGAATGTGTAAAATAATCCCCTAACATTTATAATTAAAAATAAATGGGCACATAAATATAAATAATCTGGGACATAAATACGGAATTTGAGAATACCTAACTTAGAATTGTGATCCCAAAGGCTTGGAAGAGGCTTGAGAGTGGATTCATGGGAACTTGGGGTGCCTTGCGTGGATTCTAGAGAAAGTATGGAGGAGTTGGTTTAACTCTAAAGGATTTTATTGAAGATGAAGTGGGAGAATTTGTGGGTTTATATAGGAAAATATAGGGAATTATTTATTATCTAGGTTTGGGACACCTCACATAAAACTAAACAAAACCACAAACTCTCCCATGGTTTTTGCCCATGTTTTTTCCTAAGGGAGGTGGAAGACAATATTTTATAACATCGATGTCTGAACATATTAAAGTATATGGTTGATTATGTGAAGCTGAGTCACACTCTCAACGAAAACAATTTAAAAAGGAAATTTTTTTATAAGCCTTGAAGAGTCCACTAAATAATAATAAAATAAATAAAATATATCCAAAAAAAATATTTTAATTCTAAACCAAAAATATGTCCGAAAAATTTGTATATTGTATTTTATTAAATCACTATTGGGCTATTATGATGACATATAAGACTTTATAAATTTAAAATCTTTTTTATCCAAAAATTCGACTGTCTCAGAAAATAAAGAAAAATTCACTATTGGATAATTTTTTCATAATGATTCCAAAAATAACATTCATTTTATAAAAATGAGTTTGTAAATAAGTGAATATTTCTTTTAAAATAAAAACCATTATTTATGTGAAATTCATGGGTTTTTTTAAAGCCCTATA
Organism: Viscum album; assembly: GCA_963277665.1. Lineage (NCBI taxonomy): Eukaryota > Viridiplantae > Streptophyta > Magnoliopsida > Santalales > Viscaceae > Viscum > Viscum album. Next base: position 1,833,221,019 of record OY728132.1, read on the forward strand.
TTTATACTAATCATGAAATAACTGCTCAAAAACTATATTTGCGAGCGTCAAAATTATTAATGGGATTTTAAAATATAGAAACTAAAAAATAATGTTTTTCACATTTTATATAACAACAATAAGACATTTATTTATATAAATAGAAATTTTCAATAATGAATGATTGGGTCGTTACATCCCAGACCATGTATCGAATGTCATCCAAGTAATACCCTCCATATTGACCCTCATATTATGACATCCATAACAGAGGTCAATCATGGAAAAGAATTGTGAAATTTATAGTTAATCAGTTGTTTCAGAAATACGTTGAAGATGATACTTTTTCATGATTTTGATCTTGTTTAACACCAGATTATAAAAAAAGTCCCATTGATCCATATTTATTTTTAATATAAAGAATAGGAGTACCAAATGTTTATTATCATGCATGACTGATTCCATTAAGAATGCTTTCATGGAGTTGAATCATAAAATATGATATGAATTTTTTTTCCATTATATAGGGATTCATTAAAATTAATATAGAACTAGCTATGAGTAGTATCAAGAACTCAAAGACAATTTTTGGTGAAAGGCATGGAAACTATTCTGCAAAGATATCCAAAAATTACTAAATAATTTTTATATAATCATTTTCGTTTTTCTCTCCAACCATTTAATTTATATAAACCTTCTATAGGGGAATTAATACCCATACACATAATTCAATATACATAAGATGACAAAATTTATTGTCACATTGATAAAAGTTCATAATTTTTTTTGAAACATCAAACATAACTTCCCATTCATTAAAAATGATATGGGAATTATGAAGGAAAATGCAATCCTTTTTGGAACCATGTTTTATAGAGAATGAAGTATGATGAGTTTTTGTTTTCAGGATATTGTCTAATTTGGTAAACTATGATAAATCAATTAACATTGTAAATGTTAATATAAATATGATGATGCAATGATGATTTTTGTTTCTCATGTATCATAAGGTTTTTGTAAATCATTTTAATAGACCATCAAGATAGAAATGGTGAGTACAATTGTTTCCAATCAAAAATAGTTTTAATTTTATAAAACATGTTAGAAGAGTATAAGGATGTTTCAATAAATTCTTAACTAAATCTGACAAGGTAAATCATAATAGATAAAATATAATACATACCATGACAGATGATGTTCGTGATAAAATAAAATGTTTGTAAAATAAAAGAGATGACAGTGAAGAATCATGGTTGTTAATGGAGATGATGATTTTAAGGTTGTGTTGTAAAATACCCAGATGGTATGTGGAACTTGATGGAATGTTCAAGGAATTCAACGGAGGTTACCAGAAAATTATTAAAATTTAGAAAAGGAAGGATTCTGCAGAGAATGGTATGAAGACATTGTTGGAGAATATTTTTCTTAGGTAGATCATGGTTTCTGCGAGGCTTGAAGTACAAGGGAGGTCAGCAGTTTGCAGTGAAGGGTATCATTATTAAAAATTAGGTGGTGGGTATTGTAGCTGTGAAGGAATAATTATTGTACATGTAATCCTAATAGAAATGGTTTGCAAAAAAATATATTTTGGGGGACAATTGTGGTTTGTGAGAGAATATTTGTTTTCAGTGAATGCTGCGACACATTCATTATTTGGTAAATCTCAAATTATAATATTATAAGTATATATTTTTTATATATAGTGCAATAATAAAATCATTAATGTCACATAAAATTTCATAAGAAAAAAATTTTTCATTGACATTGATTTTGGCAGAGTCAAGAAGAGATTGTGAGGAGGAATTTTGAAATGAGAAGAAGGTAGCGGATGAGAGATTATACATTGGATGAAGATGTGCATGGATGAATAAATTAATCCTATAATTGGATAATGATGTCTTTGAAAAAAACATTAACAATATTAGAAGAAAAATTTGAATGCGGTTTGCATAAGCAATATAAAAAAGTGGTACACCTTCAATCAGGGTTGCATTGGGAATTTAACATCAATGGAGAAGTGACTGTTCACGAAGGAAGAAGGTGGTCCATGAGGCATTCCTACAACATGGTAAACAATATATAGATGATGTTCACAAGGGAATCAATAATTATTATACCATCATTTAGGTAGAAAACATAATAATTTTTTTTGAATGATTGAATTTTTAAAAGTTGATCTAGAATCACAAAAACATTGGATTGAATCATTTTATTCAATTAGAAGAACCTTCCCTATTGGATTAATATTGTAGTTCTACATGACTGTATGTTAATATCCTAATATTTGTATTCCACAAAAAAATTATTTCTCTTTATTGTATTGTATTGTGTTGTATTATTTCCAAACCATACCAAGAACGTAGCTACTCTTGTTGAGTAGTGAACCGTGTATATTCTTGGGTTCTGATGGGTGGGTGTTTGGGTTATGTTCAGAAAGATATGACGACATTAACATTAGTTGAAGATTATTTCAAAATAATGTTAACATAAAATAAAATAATAGAACCAAATAAACCCCTCAAATACTAAATTATACTAGTATCTTAACTGGAAAACATCAATCCATTACAAATATGACATCAAATTATGCTAGTGAATGAATGAAAATAGTTTAAGGAAAAAAATTTCCACAAAAATAATTCAGAGAATATTTATATAAATTAGATTATATCATTGTAAAATTAGGGGTTTATACTAAATATTTCACATCTAATTTTTCTGGGTGCTCTTAAATCTCTTATAATGTTCATAATAAATTAATGAGTTTGTTAATCCAATCTCAAATAATATACTTGCAGTTTGTGAGTGGATAGTAAGTATACCATCACATAATCATTATCACACCAGTAATAAAAAAATAATTCTTTAATGATATTCCCACCATTCCATGAGCATAATTGGTGATGATGCTGATCATATTTTATAAACATAATGTTTTAGAACTAGTTAGAATATATCTCATTCTCATTAAACGTGATGTGGGAAATTATGGGAGGTTCATCCTGTGTTGATTCCACTATAATATTATTATTTTAAATGATTTTTTCCCATTAGTTAGGTAATCTATTATCTAATAGTCGTCCCTTTTCAATATAAAATAGTGTTAGACACCATAATTCAATTCCCTCTTCCTATCATTATAATTATCATAATGTATATATCATCGTCATACCTTTATGAATGTTAAGCATTCAATTGAAATTAATGATTCATTTCTTGATAATAAATTGGGATAAATACATATCATTAACCACCATTTCACTTTTTTTCAAAAAAAACAAATCCTCCTCATAGAAAAAAATATATCATCCTTTTCTGGTTAAAACCTTTGGATTGATACAAAACTCTAACCACCATTTCAACTTTGATTTCACAACACACAACCTCTTCATATGTAAAAGTGTATCTTATGCGTATCAACCATCTAATACATTTTGGAAAGCCACTAGAAAACCTATCATATTTACTTTTTTGTGGTATAATAATACATAAATCGTACCTTTCATATAATGCAGAATTATCCTCATAGGTATCGACAAATTCGTTATCAATTTTTTTCAACTCAAGGAAAACATTTTATATCATCATACAACGAACATGAGGAAACTCTATATTGAAAAATGGGATCTTGAAGTCATCCCAATTAATGGATTAAATTTCATATCTCTTCTTTATTTTCTTGATTATATTCCACCACCTTCCTACTTCACCTTCCAACAAATAAATAACCAAAATCACATATACATGTTTCTAACATATGATAATGGTGAATAAATTTTTATTGTTACATATCCTGTAATTATAAAAAAGGTGGTGAAAATAATCATTTAATTAATGTGGGTAATTATTGATTAAGGGATAAACTAAATATTGATCCATAATTTTATCATTTTGAAGCATGTCATATCTGATAACATTAGAAAGTTTTCTAATCATAACGATAATCTTTTTCATTGCATCTCCCATAACATTAAAATTATTATGAAAATGATTGTTTAATTTTTCATCACAATCACAAATAACATAGTTCCTTTGGGTTCTATCCAAAAAATAAAACCATGAATCATATATAAGGAAACATTTTCCAGAGTGAAGAAATTCAAAATCATGAAAAACAATGAATAATATGTCTAAAGAATGAGAATTCATTAATCATTGAAACATTTTAATTATACATAATTACATACAAATACATATCAATAGAAATATATCTATGTATATCACCATTTTTCCCATCCTACATTCCCAAGGATAACATGTATTTTTATCTAATACCAACTGTTGCGACTGTAACTTTTAAAAAATTAAAATTAAATCCCCATTCTTAATTACATAATATAGTACACAAACATATTCTCAATGACATTATTTATATTTTCCCACATAATAATAGTAATTTAAATAGTGGTTCAATAGTGATATATATTTTCTACCACTCGGTTTTTTATTACCAAAACCCCTCTAAGAAACGAAAAACTAAATATCTCTATATCATGTGGAAGTAAATAAAAAAGGATAGAGATAAGATTCATAGTCATTGTAAATAAGAGAGACATGACATAATATATATGAGAACAGTTGTATGAAAACATGATCATAAAATTGAAATATCATACCCAACATAACAATGATAATGAACATAAATGAAGGTATAAGTATTGATAGTAGATAAGACACAATTAATGTGAGATTCCTTCCTTTTTCCATGTATCTTTTCATTTGATTTTATATTTTTATAAATTAAAAAATTATTTCTTTAAAAAAATAATTTTTATTATAATATAGTAATTGGGAAAATTTATTCAAAATAAATTAATAACTTAAAAATAGTCCGATGTATTTGAAATATGATTCGAAAGTTATGTAAAAAATATGATGTTTACCCAAAGAGGGGTATAACATTTTATGACACCATAATTTTGGATTCATCCTTTGTGATTTAAAGTTATTAAATAATATTAAATATATTATTTTATTAAAAAAAATTAATATCACCAAAATTCAATATTTTATGGGAAATGTAAGGGCACTGATTGGTCCCGAATGAGGATCTTTCCCAAAAAAGGTGTTCAACATTTGTAACCATAGGGTGTTTGGATACCTCACTCACAAAAAATAAACCATTTATTTTTAATTAATTATTTATTTAATTTTTATAATAATAAATCATTAACATATCATTAAATGTGCATTTTATGAGAAATCCATGTCAACTAACTGATCCCTAACATGGGGTATACCCAAGGCCGGGTAGAATTCTTATATGAAACATACATATTATTTTAGTCACAAAATAACATTATTTATTAAATATAATTATTAAATTAAATAAATCATTAAAATAGAATGCTTTATTCATCATCATCCCCAATAGATGAAACATTTTCATAACCTACAATGTGTCTAGAATCCACATTTTTGGATCATTTTCCCCATGAAAATCATCAAATATATTATTGGGGTGAATTAATCACTGTATTAACAAATACTAGATGAAGAAAACATGAAATGAGGATTTTAAATTTTGGATTTTGTTTGAATTTATACATTTCTAGATCTATTATTTAAAGAAATCTTTTATTATTTTTCTAGTTATATTTGGTCAACTGCGATCAGTTCAGGTTGTTCATTACATTACCTGGCTTCATCTCCTTCCTCGTTGGAGACTGAGTGCACCGCCCATTTGTTTTTCCTGTTTATTTTTTTATGCCCATCTACTAGGTGTGGATCAATAGGATACCCAAATTATTATTATTTTTTAATTTCTTCTATCATTTATAAATTTTTCCTTCCATTACCATAATTATTTTATGAGAACAGAGATGGATAAAAATCGAATAAAGAAGGATTGTTTTATAAATTATAATTTTATATCCGCGATTTTATGTATTTTTATAAGAAATTATCAAATAATGATTTGATAAAATAATCTTGAAATTATTATCATTTCGTATTCTTTTATTAATAATATCAAATACAATTATAATGAAATAATATGTATTCATTATACCATAATTATATATAAGATATTATCAAAATTTAATTATCAGAGGGTAACACATGTTCTATAGGCTGACTATTTGTTCTTCATTTTCACTAGAACTAGACCAAACCATATTTTGATTTTGACATGTGAATATTCTTCACTATATGGTAAGTGGTCTGAAATATAATCCATTATTATCAAATTTTATTTTTATGAAATTGTACAAATACAATGGTGTAATTAAAAATGTATTTTTTTTCTAATAATCAATTAATTAACTAGGAAAATTAATTAACATTTTAGACATTGAAATTGGTAATAGAATTAGTAGTAATTTATAATAAATTGATAAATTAATTAATATTATTTATTTGATGATGTGTTATGTTAATTAAAATTTAAATTATTTAAAAGTTATAATTTTATTAGTTAATATGGTTATTCAAAATATTTAAATAGTTGTTTTATTTTGATGATTTTGTTAATGAGAATTTGGTTAGTTAATTTTAGAGTTAATTGAACAAATTTTTGGGATTAATGGTTGGATTAATGAGTCAATATTTTGAATGGTAAATTGTGATGTAAGGTTAATCATTATTAAAAATTGAATTTTGTGATTTATGTTATATAAGTACTTGGTTGAAAATTAGTTGTGGGACATCGACTGATGTTCCAAACACCCACAGGGGTTCTACACATGGTTCTTTAGAGGAAATAACGTGCATGAAAATATTAGTATATCAGATATGTACAAATACTCCAAATACCCATGTGGTTGTGAGAGAAGGACAGATGCTCCAAATACTTCCAAGTGTGATATACATGAAAATCTATAATGCTTCATTTATTTTGGACTATAATTCATTTTGATATTTTTATATAGAATTTTGTGGAGTAATGATTATGAATTGAATATTGTAAATGGTTCTGCTTTCCGCAATGGTCGAAGAAGGTATAATGTTTTTGGTGAACTGTGTAACTCAAAAGTATAATTTATTAAATAATGGTTAATTGGATAAATATAAACTATTTAATCTACTTCCTTATTTAATTATTTATACACTTGTATATAGGTCGTCTTACTGGATTCCTCATAGATAGAATTGGTGGTGGCATATTGAGTTATACTAACACCATACGCGGGCTACCTATTCGGTACCCGAATAGATTTCATGGGTGCATGATATGACAATTGTAATGGGTTCTCTATGATAGATATGTCTGTATGGAGAATTTCTGAGGTAGATGGATGTAGTTATAACTTGATTCAGTTTCTTTTATGTCATATTTTCTTGTTTTTCTTTTTCTTCTAACATTAGATACACATTATCATGTATATGTTTGTACTTTTAAGAGATATTATAAATACTAAACTATTTTTCATTACTTATTTCCAATGTTAATTGTATTTATATGTTTCAGTATATTCATGTTTTCATTCAATATATTTTACTCTGATATATAATGTTAATGTTTCCACATGATTGACCTACCAGACCCTCACTACTAGTTAGTAGCCTCTGGCATTAGGGGAAGCATTCCTGAGGGTATGTGGAAAACTGGATCAGGGCACTGTTGCGTGTCACATGGGGAGGGACAATACAAAGTAGAATCAAATGATATTTTCTTTCTTATTTTATTAACATTTGGGAGAACATATATAATAGGCTGAGAAGAGTCATGTATTTGTAATGGGAATGTGCACGGGAGACTCAAACCCACATATAGGGAAAACAAAAGTAATCATAGTGGGATTTTTTTATTGATGTTTTTATTATAGATGAATATTATTTCACATTGGGTAACACACTTCTTCACTACTGGAAAAATGACTTTTACCAACTGTTTTGGCAAAATCGTTGGTATAATTCATTAATTTGGTCCTATAGCAACGGTTTGGCCAAAACAGTTGGTATAAGTCACTTATATAGACCTATACTAATGGTTTTAGAAAAAATGTTGGTATAGGTCCATTATAGAGGACCTATAGCAACGATTTTGTCCAAAACCATTGGTATAGGTTCATTATGGGGACCCTAAATCAACGGTTTGGCCAAAACCATTGGTATAAGTCCCAAAATCAAAAAACCTATACCAACGGTTCTCAAAACCGTTGGTATAGGTCTATTGCAACGGTTTTGACAACCGTTGGTATATGTCCATCGATTTTTTATCGACTCTTCTTAGAGAGAACATTATATAAATCAAAATTCAAAATAATTATGAAAATACATATATATATATATATGACATTATGTTTACAAAAGTCATGTTAGGTTAGTGGTTTAGTCATTCAATTATAAACTAGAGGTCCTCGGATCAAATCCCACCGAATATTTTTTTTTGAAATACATATACCAACCTTTTTGAGAACCATTGGTAAAGATTTTCGTATTACTTATACCAACGGTTTACCCAAAACCATTAGTATAGACCTATTGTCACAAATTACTTGGCAACGGTCCTCCAAACCGTTGCTATAGCCTATACCAATGGTTTGGAGGCATATACCAATGGTTCCAAACAGTTGGTATATGGTATTTTTCCTGTAGTGCTTGTCTTATGTTATGATTTTTTATTGAATTTCATTAGCTTTGATTCATGGTCCAGAATAGCATGACTGCTAATTCTTCATGCATCATTCTAGGCACATATGATTACTGTTAAATGCATCATTCTTTTCATAGAATGTATAATGGTATATGGATAAGTGTTGAATCAAATATTTTTTCCTCGCTTGTGAATTTTTAATGGAAATTGGGCCCTACATTAAAATGAAGAAGATTGTAAAATTATTCACGAAAAGACAAATAAGGTGTATAAATTTTAAATTTGAAGGTGTAAATATTATTACCATTCCTAACCATGTCATTGAAATATTAAGGTTATGGGTAGTGATTCCACATCAATTTTGACCATGTGGATACACTCTGGGAAGATTCTTTTAGTAGCTTGTTATGTTTTCCTATTATATAATCATGTTATCATTGGTATTTTTTCCTTAAGGTGTGTGTCTAGATTTATAGAATTTTGGATCCATGATTCATGTTGAGTGGATGAAAATGGGGAACGAATATGAATGATACTTTAGTAGTGGATCCTGAGGCATTGATAGTGTTGATTGAGGAAGTGGAAGAATAACTTCGGGATAACTTCACAAGCTTTATCCAGTTCATTTATAATGACCCAATGTGGGTTGTGAAGATCATTTCTAATCTTATAGGGGTGTTTCAATTGCATCACCCTCCTAAATTTAATTGAGATGGTAGGCTAGAGGTAGCTGATTTTTGGGTTGAGTCAATCCAGAATGTACATGACCACATGGACACACCTATTGAGAAGAGAGTCAAGCTTGGAAATTGCCTTTTGTGTGATCATGAGTAATGTTGGAGGGATATGTATACTCTTTATGGTTAGATGGAATTTTTAGAGTGGAAATAATTTCCGGAGAATTTTAATGATCACTTTTATATAATTATTCCCAGTAAAGAGAATACATCTGAGTTCATGAGGCTGACTCATGGAATTCTATTTTTGATGGACTATGCTGGAATCTTTATAGGCATAAAAGGTTTTAATCCATAATTATAAGTAGATTATGGTACATAAACCAGATGGTTTTAGATGGCGTTAAATTTTATGTAATGTCCCAATTAAATATCTTTTGGTTGAAGAAGTTTAAAGTGGTTTTGAATAAGTAAATCATATCTACTGTAAATATATAATATTCCTCTATTGGATGATATGTGGTTATTAATAGACACTCATGTTTTATGACATTCAATAGAATGAATTAGTCATTTGAGGATATTAACCAGCGTATTTGGAAGAAGAATATCTAGATAGAGGGGTAAGAAAAAAAAGGGCATGGAGTGATTTTTTTCCTTAGTGAGATAGGTTGGGACATTGTGGTAATACTATCCCCAAATACCAATGGAATAGAGATCCTATGGTTGGATGGGACACCTACAGTGGTTCTGTAGGAACCTAGAAAATTCATGTAGTGATGGAGAATCTTGACAGAGCAATAATGTGGGAAATGGGTTTTCTTACATGTTATTAGTCAGAGAGATGGAGTTATAAAATATATGGGGTAGAAGAAGTAGATATGATGATTTTGGGAATCAATGAATATATCAATATATTTTTCCTACATAGGGTATTCACAGAACATCCTAAGAGAGAGGGGAAAGGCAGCTTCATGTGGTACATCCTACACATTAAGAGAGAGAGGATCGACCATTGACAATGAAAGGTACTATTCTAGTACCATCTACATTAAAAAGTTATTTATTTGATATTGGTGCCTCCAATTCTATTTTATCTACATACCTTTTTAATGGTTGGATCCTGGTAGTGGGTTTCTAGGGTGGGGATTTAATGATAGATACAACGTTGGGAGTGCGGTCAAGAGACATATATATGTGCAAGGGATATTCTCATGAGATTATGGAGTATCATTTTCTAGGGGATATCTTAATCATTGACATGACAGGCTTATAGAAAATTCTACATATGGACAATCTAATCACATAACAAGACAACATTGGTTTTTATGACAGGAGGGTGGCATTTACTTCTCCTATGGATGAAAATTATATTCACTAGGTGGAGTGGGATATCCAGGTTGGACAAGAAGTTCAAATTACTCAGTAATTGGTAGAGCTCACAACACATGTTTATAATATTTTGTTGGATGATGAAGATCTTATGAAAAATGCCAAACTAACAGTGATGGAACTATTTCTATATGACTTTTTAGAAGACTTATCAAGGATAACACATGAGAGTGATGTGGAATTAACTATTTATCTCATGCTCATGAATGATCCAATATCAATTCAACCAATGAAAATCGAATAGACAGAGCATTCAAAAATAAAATCTCAGTAGGTAAACATGAAGGATAAAGGATTTATATGTTTATTACATCACCTTGGGGATCACCTATGTTTTTTGAAAATAAGGATGATTAGATTTTATGAATTTTTGTTGATTATTGGAGGATAAATAAGATGAATGTGAAGAATAGATATCCTATTCCACATAAATATATTTTGTTTTACTAGTTTAAGGGTTCATTTTTTATAAATGTTTGACATAATATAATGGAAACATCAATTGATAGTTCAGACATATGATTTACCAGGGTCTACATTCCAGTTTATGTATGGGAATTATGGGATTTTTATAATGTATTTTGGCTAGAAAAACTCACCCACAATGTTTATGGCCATCATTAATAAGTACATACATATATATCTAGATAAATTTTTGTTGGAGTTTTTGGAAAAAAATGTGTACTCCAAGACACATGCCAATTATTTCCAACATCATTACATCATGATGAGTTCCCTAAGAGATATTTTGATATATACCAAACTATAAATGTTTTAGTTCTTGATTCAGAAATTAGTATTCTTATAGATCATCATCTCAAAGGAAGAAATGTTAGTGGACCTATATAAGGTGTATGAAGATGATTCTAGGATGTAGTCTATGAATTCTTTTGATATCTAAAACTTTCTGGTGTTAGCTGGATATCTCAAGCAATTTTTCCAAGACTTTTCGCTATTGGATATTGTCACAATTTTGTTTGAAAAAATTGGACTAAAATATGTTTGGTCTTAGGCATGAGAGAAATCATTTTAGGAGGTTAACAATAATTTGATGTCAGCACCAATTTCAGTCATGTGAGAGTCAGGTGAAGAGTACGTGGTGTACTATGATGCTTCTAGGACTAGACTCAGAGTTGTGCTTATGCATAGGGATAAATTTTTGGTCTACAAGTCTCGATGGATAAGAACACATGAATAAAACTACCCTAATAACTCCCTTGAGTTGTAAAAAATGGTTTATTTTTTGATATTTTGACGACACTTCCTTTTGGGTGAACGGTATAAAATTTATACAGACCAAAGGTCGTTAGGTAAAACTATTAGAAACATGTTTTGAATCATAGGAGGTGGATATGGATTTAGTATATGCTTTACTTTTATATTTTGTAGGAATATAATCTTAGGATAGAAAACAATGTGGCTTCCACATTGTGTAGTAAAATCTCAGACATAGATGGTTCTATAATTTAGTACTCAGTAGAAGATGATGTCGTTACAAGTTGAGATGTATGTTGAGGTTCAAGAGAGAAAATATTAGATGACACATCTGTTAGTTTCAGTATACTCTACACTTTCGAGACTAATTAGAATTACGAACTATGACGAAGAAGAGTTATTTTCCTTTATAGAAATTTTTTAAGGTGGGGGACATCTTAAAATTATATGTTCTATGAGGAATATATAATCTATGTGATGAATCCGGTAGTTGTGCCTATGAGAATGAGAATAGATCACATACAGGAGTTCCATGACTGAATGAGGTTGGTTCATGATAGTGTGAATGTAATTTATTGTGACCTACGACAATAGTTATTGTGGTTGGTCATGAAAATGGTGATAGAAGGTTTCATGTCATGGATATCCACTTGTCAGTAAGTGAAGTTAAAGCATAAATGTCTTGGAGGTTTAATGCAACTATTAACCTTTCTAGAATAGAAGTGGGATATTTTGATTATAGAATTTGTGTTAGGTATTTGGAAGAAACTGTGGAAGAATGACGATACATGGGTCATTGTGGATTTATTTGTAAATGAGAGAGAATTTAAATCCTCTAATGGTAACATTTAATGTAGAGATGTTGGGATAGATTTATGTACAAGAGATTGTTCATTGGAAGAGGAATCCATGGAATACAGTTTTATATCTTGATTCATGCTTTACATTATGCTTATATGATAGAATGAAAAATGAATTATGTAGACATGATTTAATGAGTACTGATTTCCTCCACCAAACTAATGGATATTCAAATAGTATTGTACATGTTCTTCATAATATACTAATGGCATGTGTTCTTTTATTTAGTGGGTTAAGGGGAAATCAGTTGGATTTAGTGTAGTTTTCCTATAACAACAGTTATCAGGAAACTATTTAGATGTTACTAGATTAAACTGCTTATGGTTGTACATAAATATATACACTTTGCTGGATAATGTAGGAGAGTCATAGTTGTTATGACCAATGCTCATGTAGGATATGAAAGAGCAGGATCGGCTGATTCAAAAATTATTGACGACAAATTTGAGTAGGCATAAGTTGTATGCTGAGAAATGGATATGACCCCTAGTGTTTACTAAGTGTGATCGTTTATTCCATTCTGTGTCACCTAGGTTGGGTCACTATAGGATACTGATTCATTGAAGGTTATTGGACATTTTTAGATTATCGAGAGAATCATGCTAGTTGAATACAAATTGGATCTAGCATAAAAAATCAGTGTTATGAAGGAGGTTTTCCATTTATCAATAATTTGGAACTATCACCTTTACCCTTCTAATGTGATTGATGATTATAATGTCGATCTTGAGATAGATTAATCATTTGAGAAGAATCAGATACATGTATTTGATTAACGTGATAAGGGTTTGGGGGGAAGGATTGTACCAATAGTTCATGTTTTATTGTGACATATGAATGTGAAGAAAGATACATGGGAATGAGAGGTAGATATTCTGGGTGATTGGACCGGTCTATTTGGCTCAGAATCCTATGTAGTATTGGGAGTGACGCTCTAGGACGAGTTGTTTTAAGGTGTTGGGATTGTTAGATTCCGTCTTTTTTCTAGGTATGTTTACCATTGATTTTTTATGTTTATAAATTACAAATACATTATGTCAAATAAAAATAATAATTATTATATTATATTATGCTTATACAATTTATCAAAAATAAATGAATAACTCCAAAATTGTTTGATGTATGCAATATATGAGACCATTATTATGTATGAAATATGTAGTTTACCCTAGTATGGGTATAACATTAAATGAAAATAGTCTTTTAGATGGATTACTCAGGAGTTAAATTTATATAATAATATTCAATATAGTATTTTCTTAAAAATAATTAAATATCTATCGATCAGTATGTTGCATGAGAAATATAAATCTATCTTTTGGTTTAAAATGAGGGGTTTCCCCTGAATAGGTATAAAATTTTCTGGCATAGGTAATTTAGATGCCTCTCTCTAAAAATAATTTTTTTTAATTATTTATTTATTATATTTTTATAGATTAATTCATTAATATCTCATAAGATCAGTGTCATTCAAGAAATCTAAGACCACCAATGTGGTCAAAATAGGGAGATTACCCTAGGCAGAGTATTATTCTTAAACATAACATATTTATTAGTATGGTTGCAAATGAATATTGTATTATTTAATTAATTTATTAAATTAAATATTGTTTAAAACAAAATATATTGTTCAAAATATTCCCAAATAGATTAAATGTTTTTGTGACCATCGAAGTGTATAAAAACCTCATTTGATAACCTTTTTCTCTATAATAATGATTGAAAAATCTTCTAGGGGTTAAAAAATAACTCTTCCAATAAAAACTGTGTGAAATAGACATGAAATGAGGAGTTTAAATTTTGTGTTTTTCATGAATTCAAGCGGTTATAGATCCCTTCTTTAAGAGAATTTTATTTTTGTTACTGGTTAGATCGGATCTAGTGTGATCATTTCATGTTTTTCATTGAGTAATCCGACTTCACCTACTTCCATAGTAGAGACCCAGTGCAGGAATCCATTGTCGTACATGTTTTCTCCTGGTGCACCTCTACCCAGAGCACATCAACAATATCACCTTAATTTTAATTTTTTAATATATTCTATCATATCTACTTTTCATCATTATTGATCATAATTATTATAAAAAATTAGGTGAAAAATTGAAAAAAAGATGATTTTTTCATAAATGATAATTGTTTTTTAAAATTATAATGTCATGTATCATTAAAATATATTTTAAAATAATTATTTGATAAAATAATATTTTAAAAATTATAGTTTTGTCACATTATTGCAACAAAATAAATTATAAATATATTAAAAAATTGGAATTATTATATGGTAATTATATATAATATAATAATATGATTTTTATCAGTGGATAAGATGTGTTTTTAGGATATTATTATGTTATTAATTTTTTCTCAAACTCGACCAAATCATAACTCGATACTGATGTATGAATCATCATCAGAAAAAGGTTTGTTGTATGGAATCTCTTCTCACAGTCTCAATTTGTTTATGCGTATGCAATTATACAACTATCAAGGGGTAATTAATAATTGTGTTTTTCTATAATAAAATAATTAATTGTTTAAATTAATTATTATGGGGTTTGTGAAATTAATAATAGAATTAGTGGACATAAATCATTATTTGAAAAACTAATTAATAATATTTTAGTGATTATGGATTGAGTTAATTAATTTTGGACTTAATTAACAGC
This sequence comes from Viscum album, assembly GCA_963277665.1. NCBI lineage: Eukaryota > Viridiplantae > Streptophyta > Magnoliopsida > Santalales > Viscaceae > Viscum > Viscum album. Next base: position 1,833,236,345 of record OY728132.1, read on the forward strand.
CATAATGTTATTAATAAATTTTTTTATTTTATATAATTAATTTGTGAATTAATTATACAGATTTTGTGAAAGTGGATTTAGTTAGTTGATTTTTAAATTAATGGATCTATTGTTGTGATTAATGGTTTAATTAATTTATATATTTATTTAATTTGAAATTTTTATTGAAGGTTAGAGTTGATTATCAATTTAATACTATGATATATGTATTATAAATGCTTGATCGAAAATGGACTGTCAGAAACAGAATGTTGCTCCATGTACCTGCAGTGAATTTATCCATGCAATTGTTGGACCTAATAACATGAATGATGTTATTATATTATGGTATCAAGACTGATGCATTAATTACCCATGGGTTTTTGAGATAGGTATTGATGCCCCAATAACTAACACAGGTTCTAGAAATGAAATTCTAGACTCTTCCATTTATTTTGTACTGTGGTTTCATTTATATCCTTCTAATTTGAATAATGTGATGTAATGATTATGAATTGAATATGGGAAATGGTTCATACTCTGGTATGGTCCAAATCAGTTATTTTAGTTTGGCTAACCTTGAGAATGGTTGTTTTGTTATTAAATGGGAGTCAATTGGATAAATATAAATCCAATAATCTACTTCCTTATTTAGTTATTTATACAACATAATAAGATGATTGTAATTATATTTTTTGGAAATTGTTGGTAGTGTCCAATTGAGTAGTACTCACTCCTATCTTGAACATCCACATTAGTACCCATATAGATTTCATGGATACAGGACATGATAAGGTAAAAGGGTCGTGATATATTGCTTTGTTAGGATAGAGCATTATTTATGGAGGTGTACATTATTTGTACTCACTTGGGAGTCATTTGTGTCTTCGTTTATAGTTTTATATTAATTGAAAAATGAGACACACATTACCACAAATTGTTTTAGTCTTCTGTATATTATAATAAATAATTTGATTGTAATTAGTTATTTCTTATGTTCTTTTAACTTATATGTCTCCTTTGTTTAATATTTAGTTCTCCTAGAATTATAATCTGGTAAAGGATTGTAGAATCTACCTAAGTCAAACATACAAGACCATCGATTCTAGTCGACAACCTATGAAATACGTGGAAGTGAAATGGAGGTGATGTGGAGAACTAGCTCAGGGAACTATTTCAACATACATCGACATGGATGTTGAAAATAATATGGGAATAAAGATCTTAATACATGAAACAATAACATTTACATAAGACATGGAATTGTTGAAATCATCTAAACATGTAATAACTCTCCCTAAAATTTATGACAGGTTTCATGAACTTATCATGGAACACCATGGTGATTAAATATTATTAGTATGATAATGCACTATCTCACGTCACACTATTTTCCTTGTAAGGGATCATTTTTCCCCTACTTCTTCTAGTAGATATGGTTTAACAATCTTCCAGTTGTTAACCGAATATCCCTATCATACAATAGGGGATTAGGATCCGCTATATTCCAAAATGTGGTCAACCCTGCTAACATGATTCCAATAATTATCACATGTGAAATAAATTTTAAACCAATTCATTAGAAAGATATATATTTTCAACCCAAACTAAATTAATACCATATATGTGTGTTCCACACAAATAACATATCATCGATCATATAACATCTCATGGAATGAAATGTGTTTCGTATATATCATTCCTTCATAATCCAAATTCATTCTAAGAACGAATAATAATGGTAGTATTGAATTAATTCCACATTAAAACACATGTAAACTAAAATATTGATATGATATATGTAAAATAACTTTGAGAGATAACATGAAAACAATTATTGAGTAAAATATTAAATTTTATTTTAAAATGATTTCTTTTTTGAAAATGAGGTTCAATTTAGAATATTTTTTTAAATAACCACGGAAAATATGAAATGAAAACATAAAATCATTAAGGATTTATGATATTTGAAAATTCAATTAATTCTGTATAAAATAAAATTATCATTACTTTCATACTTTTTCAGGAAAAGTTAAATGTTCTTCTTTGGGGAAGGGTAAAAAATATATCTTTCTAATACTGTATTAAATAAATCCAAAATGGGTAAATAGAATTTATTAATAATTATGATAATAATAAAAATATTTTCAAAAACAATTTCTGAAAACAAGGAAATGGATGATTAAAATTATAGAATATAGTCATAAAATGAATCAATCCCAAATATTGATGAGACAATGAAATAAATACCCATCACATTAGAATTAGTAGAATCATTTTCCTAATGAATAAAAAAAATTATATAGATATTAAAATACCATAATCATATTTTTAGACTTATAAAATAAATTCATTGGAATATATACACTATGTATATGAGAGTATTTGTGTGTAAGGTATCCTTCCTATATAAATAAAAGCACGACCTAAATTGAAAACCTTTTATTGTGAATACATTCATACTCATTCAAATATCCTGTATAATAAAATAATATTAGTATACATATATAAAAGCCCATTTTGTTATATATTTAATTCCATATATTATTCATTTATGACTTTTTATAACATTTTATTTAATAATTTTGTGTTAATTTAACATTTCGGGTAAAACCGGCACTCTTTTTCATATTTTTCATTACTACTTATTATTGATACATTTAGTTAAATATTTATTCACTTATATCATGAATGAAAAACATTAATTATATTTCATATATATTTATTATATAACAATTTATAATAATTTATAATATATATATATATATATATATATATAATGTAATGCACTGTTCATGGTGACAGTAAGTCGTACGTACAATTGAACATGGTCTCAATTCTCCTTGTGTATTGAAAGATTTAATGTAAATGATATATATATATATATATATAAATGTATATAAAATAATTAATTTAGAATTATTATTTCACACACACACATATATATATATTTTTTATAAAATACCCATCCTAAATATATTCCATTTAATTTGTAAACAAAACACATACCTTTGAGGTGGTGGTGGTCCACACATCCATATAAAATTTTATCATATTTAATAAATAAGGAAGGTATTAGAAATTATTTATATAATATATACAAAATTATAAATAAATCATTAATATAATATATATCATATAAAAAATTTTGTCTATCAAAAATCACAACCATAATAGGTGGTAATGGTAAAAGGAACAACATCATTTTGTGGTAGAAAGTCCATCATACACAAGAACTATATGTTCGTTATTCATTTGATTGTTGTTTGTGTAACTTAAAATTACAAAATTATCATAAAAAATATCATAATAATTAGGATAATGAGGATAATATGTGTGCATGAATTATGATGAATTGAGTTTGTGGAGAAAAAACAAATTAATGGATCCTGAGGAATGATGTTACCTCAACATTGGGAAAATATATTTCATTTTCCCCAAAGGGATCCCATTGATGGATTTATGAAAAAATGGATCCTTGATTGAGTATAAGAGGGATGTTGGTAATCTTATTGGGTAGATATCAGAAGGGAAAAAGGTTTTTACGTGTGTGGAATAATTATGATTGGATTCCCTGTTATATGTTAGTGGTGGTGAATTCTTATATTATTTAAAATATTAAATAAATATTAATTATAATTATATTTAAAAAGTGACTGTAGTGAGTTATTTAGAATATTGAATGTTTATTGTTAAAAATTAATTCAACCAATATATCATATACAAGATTTTTATTTTTTACATCCTTATCTATTTGTTTTAAACCTTGTTTTATCTATTAACCTTTTACAATGACATCATGAAATTTAGACTTTCAGTGTAAATATACTAACAATAAAATACCAAAAGTCAAATAAATGAGTAATTTATTACATTTTAGAACATATCCCAATGATTTGGTCTAATCATAAATTGAAATAAATTTCATACTATTTAATAAAATATTATCGATTTAAAATTATAAATAATGTCAAATTTTTTTAGAATTTATTATTTGACAACATAAAATAATCATTAAATCATTTTATATTCTAAAAACTACATTAAATCACCAATAACATGTAAATTTAATCTATAAAATTCTTGGATGACATTAATTATTTTGAATGATAATTATTTTAACATTTTAAAAGGCATCTATTTAATATTTCCATTTATTAAAAAATTACTGAATCATCATTATGTAATCAATAATGTCAATTATTTACTTTATTAAAATTTAAAATTAATTCCCATGATAAATAAATACATTTATTATTTCAAATTATCATTTTTATCCCATTTTATCTTCTACATAACCCTGTATAAAAATTGAACTATGTTGAAAATATTACAATAAAATCGTTAAAATTTCATTAAATAAAATATATTAAATGTATTACTCTCATGAATGTGTTTTTATATTGTTATAATTTTTGAGAAATAATGATTATATTTGAAAAAAATCAATATATTAAATTATGACATGTTTTAGGTTGATTTTATGTTAATTATAATACTATTTTTTACCTATTATTATCTGATGTTCATTTTACAGTGTTACAAAATGTTTCTCAAGCAACAATTCATATTGAAACAATATAAAAAATTCCTCATTAAATAAATTGAACCATATTATAAAAAATATTGAACTATTTTTTGAAAATTCAATACAGTGATATTTCATTAAATAATTTAAATTTAATCATGTTGATGTGGTAAAAACATCTTATTGAAGTTAAATCATGGAAAAGATGAAAATGTTTTAATATGTAAATTCAATGTAATGTCAATAGAAATGAAATATATATGATAAAATACTAAATTTGTTATCTAATTATATATTCAATAATATTAAAAATTAATTTAATAGTATAAAGTCTTATAACCATAATTGTAACTTTTATTTATAATTTTGTATATTTTATTAATCTAGAAAACATGATTTTTTTAGAAAAATACAAAAAAATAATCCAAAAAAAGTATGTATATGATGATATAAAATAATAATAGGGTTTTCTTATATAATATATACAACTTTCATAATTATAATTTATAATGGGTTCTCCGTTAAAATTCGACGCAACATTCTTTTTAATAAAATTCATCTCTTATGAATAAAATTTTATTAGTTATTATATCATGTATAGAAACTATATGAGGTGAATGATATCCAATAGATTCAGTATATTATAAATAAATTTCATTAATAATATTCATCAATATTAATTTTATTATATAATTGTAAAACACAGACTGATTCATATTTATATAATTTTTTTAAAAAATTTCAATTGTTTTTTATGAAGGGTTTTACAATCATTTATAATTAATTTGGATAACAAAATATATTTTATTAATAATTTCATAATTAAATTAATGATGTTCATAAATGTAAATCTAATTTCCAGGTTAATATTTTTTCTATTTAAATAAGTGTAATAATAAAGCGATGTCTCATAGAATCTCCATTGTGTGTGTAAATAAATCTTTGTCGGTGTTGTCTGTAGTGAAAGCATAATCTGGTGTATAATATAGAATAATATTTTAATTAATTTATACAAAAATATGTTCAATATATCTATTGTAAATGCATTCATTGATCATTCTAGATATTACCAATTGTTCATCAAGGATTTATCAAATATATCATCACTATTTCCACTCTTACCATTAATGGGGAGAAATTCTTACCTAATGAAATGATAAAGTCTTAACTCAGTGTGATCAATTGAATTTTGATATCAACTTTTATTATGATCATACATAAATACAGTAAGGAATATTTTCATTTGTATGATATTTCTAGTTCTATTACGGGTTGCATTCATATCAAGGACGATCAGGTTGTGGCTTAAGATTCTCTTTAGCATTAAACACATATAAAAATTACCCAACTTGTGACTTGATGTTTTCAATTGAAATTCATGAACATTAATATTTTTGGATGTATATTTTTTATATATTGTCATAACATTTTCAGACCACATATGTGTATGATATATTTTTTCTCAGAATGACATTAATATTAAATAGAGACGATTGGTGGAATACATTTATATGATTGTCCTTGACATCTTCTACACATTGGGTAAAGAAAATTTTAAATAAAGGTGCTCTAAGAGTGAAATTACATCTATATGATGTAATGTAATTGAGTTGTTTTTGGAACATGATGGTGTTATTTACTCAGTTTATCATAACTTGATAAGTGGATATATTACCTCTGTTGGTTTCCATATCATTAATGACAAGTTTACTTGTATACATTTATTAAGGGTTATATAAAGTAATGGTAATTATTAATAATTGAACATATGTGTTATTAATTATATTATAGGTTTATAATTGGTTTTAAACAACATTTGGTTTTATTTAATGAGGATTAATCATTCGATAAATAGTTAATGATAAATGATTTTTTTTATTTTTCACGTTTTAAATTACAACAAACTGATTTTGTTTTATAAATTAATTTCATGTGCAAAAAATGATTCAAGAACATTAAATAATATAAAATATATATATAATAATATGGATAAACAATATGAAGTGTTTTATAACTAGCATTGATTATTATAATTGAAATTGAAAACTTCTTCATCCTTGAATTTGACAAAGTTACACATCACAGAAGATGGTTTCATGTTTATAATAAAAGGAGTATGTAAAGAGAGATGATCATAAATTGTCTCTTTTTCATTTCAACATTATTGAATATATAAGTTAATCTACTTATCATACTTTTTTATGAGGGGATTTTTTTATTAAAATAAAAAATAATGAAACATGAAATGAAATTAATGAAAATGTCAATGGATTAACCCCATGATTTTTTCTTCACGAGACCGTCATTAAGTGATTGGTTTTAGTACATTATTAAATAAAAATGATAATAATCTTGTGGAATGGAATTGGAATGGGATTAGAGAAGAGTTTTTGAATGTTCGATGGCATGAGATAAGTGAGGATAAGAGTTGGTGGGGTGTGGTATTTATAGTATTGAAGAGGATTGTTTTTTCTATATTTTTCGAAAAAATTTATTATTTTATCATTAAAATAAATATTACTAACTCTTGAGTCTATATTATGTAATTAGATGTAATTAGTTAAAACCAAAGATTACTTACAACATCTATGAATCATGCATGACACATAAATTTGTTTACATATTCAGTAAATTATTGATTTTTTGTATTACAAAAAAATCATGTATTTTATAAAAATATAAAAAAATTACCATAATGATTATCTATTTTTTAGAATTTAGTACTCTAATCCATTTTATGAAATTAATTTTATAGAAATAAAATTTCAAATTTTAATTAAATAAATCATTTTCTTATAAAAAATTTATTTTTAAAAAATAAACTATTTTAAAACACTTCCAAAAACTAACTATGGTCTCTTAAAATTATCATAAAATCATAATAATAATATGAATTTGGGAAATTTTTTTATTAAAATAATTTTCTGTTTACATTATTAAATTAGTTATTAAATTTTAATTAAATATTTATGATAAAGGAAGAAACCTACACATACTTATTAATTTTAAATATATTTAATTAAATATATTAAATTATAATATAACATTTTTTCACTTATAATATGGTTAAATATTATTTATACATTCATTGGAAAAGTTACTATTAAATTTTTAGGTATACTATTTGTAAGGGTCATTTACTCGTTCAATGGTTATGTTACCATTATTTTCGTATTAGATCATTAACTTATAGAAATACATTCTAGTTCATTCATATATCATTTATATAACATGAATTGTGTTCTTATTGTGATTTAATGGGATTTTACTATATGAAATGATAATAAAAATAGAAATCCCAATTATAGAACTATGATTTGTTACATGTGGTTACTGCATATTTTAGAATGGGCCATATGTGATATCATATATTCAGTTTTATTCGGTAATATCTATAGTATACACATTTGATTATATTATTTTATATCAAAAAATATTAAATTTATGTTCCTTATTTATATCATTATTTTTTCATATTTATAATGACAATGAGAGTATTATTATAATTATACATGTTAAAAATCATTATGAAGGGACGTATAAATAATTTTAAAACCCTGAATCACCCCTACTCACAGCTTTCATATATGGATGTGGAAGATTACATCATATAATAAGGAATGATTATTTAATATATTTTTTTTCAATTTGAGTGTTATTTAAATGGGAGAAAAGTTTAATCGGACATATTTTAAGAAGGTATTTTATATTCGAATCGAAGGTAACTATTTGAATGATAAAATGGTGTTTATTAAAATGAACATACATAAACAGATCACCATTTCCATAGTATGTATATTAAATAACAAATTTTAAGAGAATAAAATCATTAAGGGGCTACAAATATAGATCAAACCTTCTTGTTTTACAGAGAGAACATGACATCCCATTGGGGATATAAATGTCTATAATTTGATAATTAATTATTATATAATATAGCTAATATAATTAAATATCCATATAAACATTAAAAATTAATTTTTTGAATATGAAAATATATTTTCTGAAGATGGATAATGATGTGGTGGGATTGGGTGATAGGTGTGGTATTGATTAAATATCAAAGCATTATTTTTTTATCTTTGATTACTAAAAAAAATATCTAATTTTTTTAAAATTTTATATTAAAAAAGATATACATAACATAGATAATGGTACCATTATAGATACGTAGATAAGATAATGTTTGAAAAGCCCTAACAACATTCACTGTGTTTGACAATGAATCAATGTCTAAATTATATTTTTTTAAAGGATAAATTACTATAAACAATTTTATGATTTTATTTTTAGGATCGAACAACTATGAATAATTAGTTAGTAAATAAATAGTTACAAATCTCAATACCTTGGTGACACTAAATGGGAGTTCCTTCATCCAATAAACCAATAAAGAATGGTGTCAATTTTTTAAAAAGATGAGTAATGGAGAATACTTATAAAAAAATTATTAAAATTCAATATGATTCATTAATTATATGAATTGGACTAGTATAGTGAATATTGTGATTATAATGTAGATATTTTATGTCTTGGTGCATGAAAACTTATGTATATTTCTCCCAATATTAGATAATGGACATTAAAAAATAATCATGGGATATTTTATTTTCTAAGGAGGGGCGTTTTAAATTTTCAATTGTCCATGAGAAATATTTTATAAAAAATAATTAATCATATTTATTTCTAGGATAGTATTTTATGTCCTTCATACAATGAGGTTATAATATCTCATAATAAGATTAAATATATTTTAGAAACTCAATAAATAAATTAGGAGGAATTTTATAAATGTATGACTATTATCTATTTGGTGTACTATATCACTACCATTAGATTTTTTGTCACTACAGTTCCACATTATCATATCTAAATAAGGGTATTTGAAAATATTGGAATTTGAGTTTTGTTAATGGAACACAATTTAAATATTTATAGAACTAATTATGATATTTATATGAATGAAATTATGTATCCATAATAAAAGATGATTATAAATGGTGTAAATGACTAATATAAATTAATATCCATTGATATAAATTTATATTAAAAATAATATAAATAATTTCATAACCATTTATAATGGTATATTAATATATTTTTGATATATATTTTTTCTATTTCACTAATATATGTCATTAATATCATCAATTGGATTTTATTTAGTGGACTACATATAATATTATTTGATATTATTGGGTGAATTTCATTCTCATGGAAGAAAAGGAGGGTATAGAACATAATTTCATCAATCATTAATCAATCAAAATTTTAAAATTTATTTATTAAGCAACACTCATCTCATTTGACTACGAATTACTCAATCTATCATTATTGGCCACTTATCACCTATGTTAAAATTTTCATCATATATCGATATATAGAAAAATATAATACAAAACAATTATATTTAAAGGGAAAAATAATATTTACATTAAAATTTATTTTATTATATTCCATTTTTTATAATCAGGTAAACATTTCTCAAGGGTTGATTGTCTAGTACATAATTTTTTAGACCCCAATAATATTTATGTCATCAAATTATTCTTAAAATTTTTTTTATAATATTATTAATTAACTACCAATAAATTTCATGGTATTCCCACAGAAACATATTTTATGACTATTATGTAAAATTATAAATGGATAATTTAAAATTTTCCTGATGTTTCTTAACACTACATGTCTACACCAAGGTCGATGATAATATGAGTGTTCCACCACACACTTGCCTCTAATATGGTGTGGGATTGTTAATATCACCAAAAATTCCTGATATATATTTCTCATTCCCCAAAATAAAAAACAGAAATATTTATCTATGTGACACCGTCAAATAATATGTAAATAAATAAATTAATTTAAATATAAATGAATACTATTAAAAAATATCCCAATTAAATATAATAAAAATTCTATTTCACAAGGGTTAAAATTGAAGGCATGATATCCTAAAACATAAACTGATCACATGTTAATTTGAAGATAGATCACTATATAATTAAAATTCTATCCAAATTTCTGATAACATTAATCACAGATTGATAAAAAAATTATGGCTTCACCATCATCATGTGTAGTGAAATTGGTACTGAATTATACAATATATGAATGTATACATAAAATTGGAATGAAACCCATTTAATGGGAGTGAATAAATAATAATTGTAAGAAATCATTAAAAGGTAAACAATATACAAATAATTTCAAAAGAATGGTCCATAGAAATATCTCCCATAATCAAATAATTAAAGGGGATACATATGATAACGAATATGATTTCAATTTACATCCTAATAGCACTCCATCACACAATAAAAAATGAAAATTAGATGTCAAAATTTAATGTAATTAAACATAATGAGGGATCAATAAATAAAAAATTTTTGTTGTGTAATACTACACTTTTGGAAAAATCCATGCACTATATATAAAATATAAAGAATTTTAAAAAATTAAACATCTTTTAAAGACACCTTATCAAACCCAACATGGGTATGTTTAGAGTGATCTTACATAGATAGGGTATCATCAAACATTTTCCTTTCATTTATGACATACTATCAACAATCACTCAAATTATATGATGATAAGTAAGACTCGATAGTGTATTATTTTTGTTCCTAGATAAATTCTTTATACATTCAGAAGTCACATCAAAACATATATTTCTCAGTGTCTCATGAATATAGACATATCAAATAGGTTGAACCTATACAAAATTGATATATTTTCATTCAAAATAATAATTGATTCCTCTTACACATACATTCTCAATAGATAAGATCAAAAAAATTAATGTATATCCATCCAACATATTTCGTCTCCAAAAAAGTAACACGACGAAGGGGTAAAAAAATAAAATTTAATAACAAATACACATTAATTAAAATCATACAATCTAATAATGGATTCAATAATTATCATATAATGCTAAATTCTATGTTGGTATCTCATTAATTAACCTAGTTTGTTAAAAAATTAGGGGATTTTACTAACCCTAGTAAATAGTTAATATCCAATCTATGGACATGGTAATGAATGTGAGATAGTTCTTTATCATTTTAAAGGATCTCAAAATACCCAAACTAGTTTATAAAATTTTATTCTTTAGGGAAGACCGACATCCCAAATCACTAATAATACACAAACTATATGAATGTAAGGGAACAACTAAAATTAAATAATAGCACAAGTCCATGAGAAATATGATTCTTTTATCTATAAAACACTTTTATAATAGTCAGAAAAATCATTGATCTTCTATAATGGATAATTGGAATGATCTAAACTCACTAATTTAACTATACTATTTCCACTTAGGTTTAAATACATGGGGGATGATATCATCCAATATTATATTGAATGGAAATGAGGAGGATTGTGTAACATTAGAGAATAAATCTGTTTATATCATTTTATCATCACTGAATGTATGATATATAATCAAGGGGTTCTTTGGAAAAATAAATTACAACTATGTTCCTAGTAAAAATATAAATCTCTTCTTGTTACCCTACTAAGGTGATTTAAAATTTAAATAATGGCACTGATGTTTTTCTAGGACTCTTGATGCATATATAAAGAGATTTACATCTGAAAAAAACACATTTACCACTGAACTCCAAAATACACATGATGGTTATATACATAAGATATGTAAATAACTTATAGGTATCACTATCCAAACATCAGATCTGAATAATACACAAGTGTTTATTAACCACTTGTACAAACACAATTCTATCAAAATAACTCTTAATTGGAATAAGACCCATCCATAGTGAAATACAAGGATTGATAATCATAATGCGATATTATTTTTTCAATTTCTGACACCAAAATGTGAATATATGGAAGTTCCTATATAGGGAAAATTTATATTGTGTGAATTTTTAACTATACAACATATAAACTATAATCCTAATGTGGGGATATTATCTACACTATATATTATTATATTTTTTATATGAATAGTGTACCTTTTATGATACATGGTATATATGATGGAAAATAATATAAATATTATAGTTTTATTAATTATGATATATCATCTCCACTATATAGTTTATGGAACCACATTTAACTCAATTTCATGTACATTAGACTTTTTAGTGTCATGTAGACAATCATTGGTAGTATTAATACATTCCATGTATATTATATTTTTCTAAATAAGTACACTAATTCACCATGTGTAGTGTAATTAATGGACCTAAAATATATTGGTATGACAAATAGAAATGTTTATTTTCATATAATTTTTATAATCCCATCAGAAATCTACATGGTTTGATTACATTAATGTGATGTGATCATGAATAAGACAAATATTTTTCACAATGAACTCTTGAATATTATTATTTTTTCAAAAAAAAAATCATATACCATAAATTATTAAAAATAATATAATATAATTTATAAAATAGGAATAAAATATAAAAATGACATGAAATGAATAAAATGATTTTAATGTTATATAGAATCTAAAATGATTTGTGGTTAACACAATGACGATCATTGATTAATTATTATATCCTCCCAATATAGATCTAATGACCTTACTCATACAATTCTCTTGCCTCTCCCTCGGTCTTCATTCATGTTTCTATCATCAAAAAAGAAAATTAAAATCATGTATTCCTTGAAATAGGATAATTCCAATATGGGATAAAAACATTCAAATATAAAATTTAAAATATCTCAAACATGTATCTCGACCATAGACCCCCGAAATAGGTTCATTTTTATACTAACTATATTTATTACATCTTGTTTCATAGTTAAAAACAATGCCTATATTTTTATAGTCACATAATTTTCTAGACAATGATATTTATACTTGTAAGAATCAAAAATACGTACTTAATTATAATTGAACATTATGTAAATTCTAATTATATTGAAATATTGATAAGTTTTCATTTTTCTCTAATAAATAAATGTTCATAAATATATATACATAAAAAATTCATTTATTTTTAAGTGTAAATTTTAAAAATTTCACAACATAATCTTAATTTTCATGAAATATAAAATATGAGATTAATCATTAGTATTTGAAATCATAGGTCACAAAATCATCTCCCTCATCTTGTTCGTACATTCAAGAAAACTAAATAAAAAGAACTTCATGGGGAGAATCCCATTATCAAACCTCATATTTTCTTATTCTACACCCATGAATAAGATCATATAGCTTCTAATGTTCTATATATCTTTGTAGAACTAGAGTATAACCCACTCATGATCTCATAAAATTAAAATTACATAGGTCTAGTGTTATATTTGTAAGACTAAATTTTCACTATGAACACTATATGTTACACACCCATTATACGTAATATTTGATGAATTAAAAAACTAATCTATGATTAATCACAACATATAATTATTCCAAAATTCAATCCTGAAAAATAGATTTAAAAAAAAATTACTTGTTATATAACCATGAGCATCAATATTGATTAGTTATGATGCATTAACCCTGATATAATAATAAAGGTATCATGATACTATCTCTATGATAAAGTATCCCATAATAATATCACAACATGATTTTCTATCAATATAATAATTCTACAAAGGGGGAGTTATCACTGTAACACCCCAAGCTTCCATTGTATGTTTCACTTTGAATAATGCAATGGCTGGCATTCTACGCAACTTGGAGTTTTAACAAACCAAATCCAATTAATTAGTTGTTATAAATATTAATACAAATTTTTTGATATTTTATAAATTTTACTTTTAAAAATGGTCCTCATTTTTGGATTCATACAATAAAAATTATCTTTGGGTGAATTATTGTTATATTTTTGAAAACATTCATTTTTCGGTTAAAAGTGAAAAACACAACATTATTGTTTAAGAACAATTTTTTAAAATAATTATTTATTTTATTTAAATTTATTTCATGTAAATATAGATACATAATACCTATATTAGTTCAAATAAATTCATTGCAGTCATTATATAATAAAATTAGTTATATAAAATGTTATTGAATTATTTTAACGTCTTTTACCCACCTTATAAGAACGTTAGATGTTTTTCATAAATCATAATTTTTCCGATTAGGTAAATTCAATTTCAAAAATACTAGTAACGTGGTTGATATCAGTATGTAAAATTTGGTTTAATTAGATGAAAATTATTTATTGTGATTATTAATTTTTGACCTTTATTAACCATAGTTAAATTTATATAGGCTAATTAAAGGTAAAAATGGTTTTATTATTAACCTAAAACATTTATTAATTCTATTGTATAAGTTTATTTCGACCAAAATAAATGTTAGGAATAAAATATGATCCTTTTGGTCCACATGGATTAGATTTTAATATTTATTATTATTTAATTTAATGAAGAGTTAAAAGTGTTAAACTCAAATTTTCATAGAAAATTGATTTGTAATATATAGTTTAACAAAAGATAAATTCGACTATAAATATTTAATAGAAATCTAAAATTATTTCTTACATAATAGTATTTTATTTATAATGATTATAAATTAAAAAATTAAATGTATTTACGACATAATGATGATGCATTAATTACCATATTAATGAATGATTAAAATAATTGATATTATAATCATCCAAATAAATTTAAATTGATCTTTTGATAAATTCGAATATTTTTATTGGTTAATATGACCTGATAAAGTTGATTAATTGATTTTTTTTGAAATAAACATTTTTTAGGACCTTTATAATAATCAAATACTAACTGGTCTCAAAATTTCCCTAAATGATTTTTAAAAACAAATAACATATTATTATATGATATAATAGTCATAACAATCAAAGGAAAGGAAAAAAGACTTATATAAAAATAGACTTGTAGTTACTGAACCAGTTTGGGTTATCATGACATTATATAGTTTGTTTATTCAGCATATAATATAAAGATACTAGGAGACATTTCAAATTTAAAACTATTTAACCAAAAGTTAAATATAAACGATAAGGTTAATATGGTGACATAAACCTGTATAATAAATATTGGTTGAGAGTTTTTCGACCCATATACATAATAGCCTTAAAATTAATTATTTTGGAGCCATTAGACATTGAGTATGATTGTATTATAAAATAATATTTCATGCTTTTCCTAATGTGACCCTCCTTACTATTATAAAAGGGCACTTCCCTTCCGTAAACATCACACCTCCAATGTAATTTTTTCTTATCAAACCCTACTCAGTTATCCTCCCAATGACCGTCAAATCTACCTAGAGGCATTTAATTGATCAGCAATCCATCCAAATGAGCCTTTTATATCAACTCAATTGGAAACACTTGAAGAAGAGGTAACAAATTAAACACCACTTTAAATGTTCTTTTATTCTTCCACTTATCATTCTTTGTTCATTCCACTACAAATTAATGAATCCAATACCATAAACATACATTTATTTTATTATAAATATTTTAAAACTATATTCCTTATTCTATCCATCCTATAAATGAAAAATCACCATACATGTGTACGTACGGCTTACTGTCTCTATGTCATGGAGTTGTTTGTTATTCAAAATGTCCATTATTTGGATGGGTATAGTAATCAGTATAACTGATTTAAATAGTAAATATAACATGTTATGGATTCTTTATATATGATATAACATTCAATTACCTATTAGATCACTATCAATGGAATGGTATTGTCTGTCATGTGTACATACGGATTACTGTATCCACAAACACGATAAGATTCATTCCCCATTGTAACAATAAAAAAATAAATTACATTTTAGGATTAAAAAATAATTTTTATAACATAAATTCATTATGTATATAAATCAAATACAAAATTATCCATAAAAACATGATTTACGTAACAAATCATATAAAGGAAAACGAATCTGTTAACACATGAAACGTTGATGCTATTGAAATATTATTAAAAAAGCATTGTTAGAAGATAATATATGATATCATATTTATGTATGTGGTCATTGTATAATTTAATTAAAATTATTTAAATATTATACAAGAGTTCAATGTAACCTCAACCAAGGAAAAGAACATTGTAAGGGTTAATTCTATAATGTCTTCATTATCCAAGTTTAGTTATACAATACTATCCAACATGACATCGTTACCATCCACATATGTGTTTCTTAAAAATGATTTTATAAATATTTTTAAAAATTCCTAGACGATGGGTTAATGTAATTTTTTTCCATTTTTTTATAAGATCATTGAAATGGAATCATTCCGCTTTTTTCCATAATTGGTCCATTACGACCTTCTTGACAAAACTAAGGAAATAATGTTTTTTAACATATATTGAAGGTGTAGCTATTTTCATCCATTATAACACCATTGAAGCTTACCATAAAATATTATAATAATAATTCCATAATAAATGTTTTCTTTCATAATTATTTGAATTTAAATAGTTTCAAAATATAAATATGTAATTCTTTCAAATAGTTTTCATTTCATCAATGTCAATATCCATAAATGGGTTTTAAACATGATTGAATTTGAAATATTATGACTCAAATTTCCAATATTCTATTGATGGTTTTGTGATATTTTTTAATGTGAATGTGTTTTTTATGTAACATTAATCGATTATGGAAAATAAATTGACATTTTGTATGAAATTATTAATATGAATGATTATGTTATGTTTAAAACCTTTCCAAAGAGGAATGCATTGGACATAGTAAATGATTGGTGGAGATCGCAATAGCTCTAAGATGAATTAGAAAGTCTCATGAGACAATCGAGTGACTTGGCACAAGGTCATTACAAATTCTTATTTGTAGTATTGGCACGAGGCCTAGACCATGTGGTTATGAGGTCTAGAATTACGCATTCCATCATTATGATATTGGATACTGATATTACATGTGATTATTGGACTAGTAGAATATGAATTTGAAGAAGTAAATGGAATTATTTTTTATCATTTCCATATTATGCTTAATTTTATTTTTAAAACACATGTGTTTTTTTATTTTACATTTCCTTAAATGTTTACGCTTATTTGTAAATGATTTTTCTATATAGGGACCCTTACAAAGCATCTGAGCTCCCCCATTTCTATATTTCATTTTTCGCAGGAACTGAAGAATTATATTATGACTGATGTGAAGGGATAGTATAAGTAATATTAATATTTTCAAAGGAGACAATTTTGTTTCTATTTATCAATTTATAATGTAATGTAAAACATATGTATGTATCTAATACATCCATGGCTACTAATCCAATTGGTCATTCGGGACATGATTCCTTGTATCATGCCAATGTTATGTAATAATGGACTGACACTATGTAGCTAGGGTTGGGGGATTACATTTGCTATTAGGGGATGTTTAAAAAAAATTCTAGGAAGCTTGATTTAGGAATAATCTCATTTGAAACCATTACCCTAAGATAGTATTTGATAATTTTTATAGAATAACATCCTAGAATATTGATAATGTAAATATTTGTGTGATTTATACAAGAAACACATCCCTATCTGGATATGATCATGTATAGGTGGCTTTGGAACATATGGCCAATGGAGTGAAAACTCTAACAAAGAGTTCCAGTCTTGACCCGGGGTGTCCTGGTACACAACAATGGGTAGTATTACACATTTGGTTACCACACTCGAGTGGAATTTTCATAGGATAATTAAAATTTTTATTAAAAACCATTATGAAGGATTTATGAGTATATACATCCTATATGATAACATTTTTCTGAATATGAATTGTATCCATGAACTAATCAAAATATGTTAAGTGATTTATAATTTTGGAATTATGTATTTCAAATCATAAATTAATATAGTGTATGCCATTGTTTAGGAATGGATCCTAGTAGAAGGAATGGAAACTGTATCAACAAACGTAATCGATAAAATGATTTCCATCATTCTCAAGATAATTTTAGTGCAGCTGGTGATGCAACTGGTGCTGATCAGCTTATCACCATACTCAGACAACACACTCAGGTAATAAATAAGAACTGTACTCGTATGAATCACCCTGATCAACAATGTGGAGGATTAATGTTTGAATGCTTCATTAGGTAACAAACACCAACATTCAATGGGACTACAAATACATTTGTAGCTGAGAAATGGATATGTTCTTTAGAGAAAATATTTCATGCTTTTGGAAGTTATGAAAGAGGAAAAGTTTTCATTGCAGTTTATCACCTCACGGGAGATGCATATCAATGGTGGTCATTAATTGAAAACAAAAATGAAGATAAAAAAGTTATTAAATATGGAATGGATGGAGTTTAAAGATATTTTATTACAAAAATACATTTCTCGTGACCATCAAGTAGATAAAAAAATAAAACATCTAAGTCTAAGGCAATTAGTGGTTGAGAATGTCTAAATGTATGAGGCTAACTATGCATGGTTATGAAGTCATGAAATAAATTATATACGTAACCTAAAGAGTATGTTTGATCGATTATTAAATTGGTTAAAACTGTTTCTCCTCCAATAAGTTGTATCACAATTTTTCACATCATAAAAAGATATCGTCTCTTGTGCAATCAAGAGAGAAAAAAAAATTACATAAGTATTATGACTTTAATGAAAATAAAGAGATGAAGATATTTACTGAACACCATGCAAATGGAAATAAGGGGAAGAAGGGAAACACCCATGTACATTTCTAAAGGGATTGGGAGTCTTTTAAAGGTGTGGTGAAATGGATAACAAGCTCACGATTGTAAGGGAAATAAATAGACGGTTAATGTTGAATTTTAAACATGTAGAGAAAAGTGGAATTATGAAAATGTATGTCCTTAGTGCCAAGGAAACATACTTCAGAAAAGGCCAAGGGAGCATGACTATGATTATGTGGTTACTACTACTAAGGTAGAATCTCCTAAAGACATGGTGACAGTTAATTTAATTTTTTCCTCATATTTAGCTAGTTCATTACTTGGTTTTGGATCATCTCA
The DNA here is from genome assembly GCA_963277665.1 of Viscum album. Taxonomy (NCBI): domain Eukaryota; kingdom Viridiplantae; phylum Streptophyta; class Magnoliopsida; order Santalales; family Viscaceae; genus Viscum; species Viscum album. The sequence goes on from OY728132.1 coordinate 1,833,255,791, forward strand.
TTGTTTTATAAATTCCATGCTTTCTATAAAAGTTTTATATTTACAATTTTATTTAACAATGGATTTTTTAGACCAAACTCATAAGGGAATTATCTTTGCAACAATTTTTTGTGAATCAGTTCCAATTAGGGTATATAAATGTTCTTTATCTAGTGATAACATCGTCATACCAATGATTGATTTTTATATAATCCTCTGTATGGATTGGATTTGTGACCATGATGAAAAACATTATTCTAAGAATAAGGAGGTGACAGTTTTCAATAATGGTATGGAGTATATTATATTTAGAGTTGAAATGTCACCATCTGATTCTTATCTAGATCAGCCCCCATTAATTCGACTATATTCAATTATTGGGGAGGATGAGAATGAAATTACTATAGTTGAGGAAAATAATGTTCAATTAGAGGACATACCTATTGATCAAGAATATGTTGATGTGTTTCTAGAGGATTTACTTGGACCTCGTCCAGAATGAGAAATTGAGTTTTATATTGATTTAAATCTCGGTTCAAGGCTTATAACGAAGACCACATATAGAATTAACACTGCAGAATTATTGGAACTGATGAAACAACATAAATAATATAGTTATAATTAATTTATTCAACCTAGTTTTTCCTTATGGGGGGCCCCAAATTCTTTTTGTTAAGAAGATAGATGGATCAATGTGGATGTGCAGTGACTATATGCAGATCAGTTTTATTACAATATAGAACAAGTATCCCTTACATTGTATTAAATATTGCTCCATCAACTTCATTAGCTCAATATTTTTCAACGATTGAACTTCTATGTGAATATCATCAGTTGTGTGTGATGATTGAAGATATTCCAAAACTGCATTTCGAAATAGGTATGGGCATTTTGAGTTTACAGAACTTCCTTTTGAAATTACTAATGCACCATATGTTGTAATGGATCTAATGTATAATGATTTCAAGTAATATTTTGATGACTTTGTAGTACTTTTTATTGATGATATCATGGTATACTCAAAAAGCTATGAAGATCATGAAAATCAGTTGTGCACTATTCTTGAATCCCTTGGATGAAATTAATTATATGTAATGTTTAGCAAGTTTGAATTATGGCTTCAGGATTTTTTCCTTTTCTATATTTTCTCTAAGGATGGAATCACTATTGATCCTTCAAATACAAGAGCAATATATGAATGGCCATCACTATAGAGTATAATTAAGGTACATAGTTTAATTATTTTACCAGGTTATTATTAGAATTTTGTCCCGAATTTTAAATGATTAGAAAACCCAATAACCAAGATCACTCGTAAAGGGGTTAAATTTGTATGGACAAAAGTGTGAATAATGATTTTAATAAATAAATAGATGGTTTTTCAATTCCTTTAAACTGACTCTACCATCGGGTAATGAGGGGTTTGTTATTTATAGTGATGTATCAATGAAAGCACATGGTTGGGTCCTTATGCAGAATGATAGAGTTATTGCCAATGCATCACGAAAACTAATAATTAATGAACAAAACTATCCCAATGATAATACTGAGTTAGAATCTGTTGTATTTAATTAAAATATATAGAGACACTATAACTAGGGTTAAAAATGTGAGATATATACTGATCAAAGCAGTTTGATGTATATTTTCTCACTAAAAGAACTCAACATGAGGCAAAAGAGATGGCTCAAAAAAACTCAAGGATTATTATTGCACTATAAACTACCACCCATGGAAGGAAAATAAAGTACCATATGCTTTGAGAATAAATTATCATGGAGTTCTGAACAATATGAGAGTTGAAAGGTATCCTATGTTCAAGGATCTATTAAAGATATATATGGGAATAATCATGGAAGGTGAAATATCAATACTTTTTCAAATGGTTGACAAACCATCATTAATAGAAAGGTTAAAATCATCTAAGAATGGAGATGAGGAGTTTCAAAATAAATTTAATGCTACGAATGATGGGTGATTGATCGACTTTATATATGAAGATGGAATTTTGAAATTTGCTAAGAGACGTTATGTTCCAAACATATGTGATCTAAAAAGGATATTCATGGATGATGTTAATATAATGAATATCTCTATACACCATGGTAGAACTAAGTTGTATAGATATTTAAAGGATCATTTTTTAATGGACATCATGATGAGAGAGATTGTTTATTTTGTGTCATGATGTATGGTTTTTCAATAAGTGACAGTTGGAAGACATCATCCTAGAGGATTCATGCAACCTCTTCCCATACCTGAGTGGAAATAAGATGATATTACGATGGACATTGACATGGGACTACCGAAGACTCATAGATGGAATGATGAAATATGGTTCATTGTTGATCTTCTTACGTATTCATCACATTTTTATGCAATAAGATAAGATTTACAACTTGAACCTCTAACAAGATTATATATTAATGAAGTTGTAATACATCAGGGAGTACCCATATTTAATGTTCATGATCATTATCCATATTTTACATCATGATTATGGAATATTCTTTAGATGTTCATGGATACAAAAAGTCATTTTAGCACAGCCTACCCCCATCAAACTGATGGAAAATCAGAATAGAATATTCAAACCTAAGAAGAAATTTTGAGATCTTTCATGCTTGACTTTCAAGGTATGGGGGATCAATATTTACCTCTAGTAGAATCTTCTTATAATAAGAGCTTGCATTCAAGTATTCTAATGGAACCATATAAATATTTATATTGAATTATATGTAACACACAAACATGTTTGGATTATGTTGGTGAAAGAAAACTCATTGGCCTGGATTGTGTTGATGAAACAATGGAAAATGTGAAGGGTATCCAAACTCACCTCAATGCATATTAATGTATGAAAAATTGATATGTCAATAACCGAAAGAAATATTTGGAATAAAAAGTTAGAGATCATGTTTCCCTAAATGTATATCTATTGAAGTTTGTTATATGTTTCTGTATGAAGTGTAAATTGAGTCCCATGTATATTGGTCTATTTTAAATTATAAAACAAATTAGAGTTGTAGCTTATCGTTTGGTAATGCCACTATGTCTCTCCAAAGATCATCAAATGTTCCACGTATCACTCTTAACAAATTACATGTCTGACCCCACACATGTACTCACTAATGAAGATATTGCACTTGAACCTGACCTGTCTTATTGCGAAGAGCCGATCAGAATTTATGATACCAGAGAAATAGTGTTGAAAAACCGGACAACTAATCTGCTGAAAGTTCTATGGAGAAATCGTAAGAGGGAAGAGGCATCATGGGAACTCGAAAAACATATGATGAAGAAAAAACCAAATACTATTATGTAGTAATACTCTATAAATTTGAAGGAAAAAATTACTTTAAGGATGGGAGAATGTAACACCCCAAACATCCACGGAAGGATTCCCATTGAATAATGAAATAACATCTATTGTAGACAAATTAGTGTTTTAAAAAACCACAACCAATCAAACTAGCTATTATGAATAGTAATAGCAACTTTTTGAAATTTTATAAATCTGATTTTTCAAAACACACTTCATATTTGGATTCAGAAAATCAACATTAGCTGTTGGTGAATATTTGGTATTTTTCTGAAATCATTTGATTTTTTATAAATAGTAAAAACACTACGTTATTGTTTAAAACATTATTTTTATATAAATAATAATTTATTTTAAATAAATTCATTTTATGTCAAAATATATAGTTAATACCTATAATAGTTAAATTAAATTCATTTGAGTCCTTTTATATGAAAAATAGATATACAAAATTTTATTGAATATTTTTAACGTCTTTTACCGACCTTTTTATCATGATAGAAAATTTGCATGAAACATATTATTACCACTTTTGTGAATTGAATTTAAAAAATATGAGATACACGAGTGATATTAGTATGTAAAATGTTGTTCAATAAGATGAAAATAATTGTTGGTGAATAGTAACTTTTGACTATTATTTTCCACAGTTAAAAATAAATTGGGTGATTAATGGTAAAAATGATATTATTATTACCCTAAAACATGTCCTAAATCTATTAGATAAGTTTCTTTAGAAAAAAATAATCCTTTGGAATAAATTATGATCCTTTTGGTCCATTTGAATTAGATTAGGATATTTATTATTATTTTATTTAAAGAAGAGTTAAATGTGTTAAATTCAAATTTCTATAACTAAAACATTTTTAATTTAGGGATACACAGAAAATAACTTTGACAATATATATTAATTTGAAAGATAAAAATATATCCTATATAATGGTAGTTTATTTTAAATTTATAGACATTAAATAACAAAATGTATTTATGACACAATGATAACGCATTAATTACCTTATTAAGGTATAATTTAAATAATTTATATTATATGTATCTAAATAAATCTAAATTGAGACTTTTGATTAATTAAAATATTATTATAGCATCATATTACATGTTAGGGATTAGTAAATGAATTTTATTTAAGTAATCAAGTTGTTAGTACATTTAAAAATATCAAATATTATATATTGACAAAATTGACAATAATTTGTTTTTAAAAAATACAATGTTATTAAAAGATATAATATTCCTGAAAAAAGAAACGGAAAAATATTTATAAAATAATATATATCTCATTAATTAACCAATTTTGATTTTTTTTGAATTTTATAGAAAAATTATTAACAATATAGTAAAAAGATACAAGGAGACATGGTAAATGAGAAACTACATAACCAAGAGTTAAAACTTAATGATAATGTAAATATGGTGACCTAAAGCATTCTAAACCCTATTGGTTTAGATGTTATCGACCCATTCCCATTTTATCCTTAATATAAATCCTTTTTTAGACATTATAAACCGAATATTGTGGTATAATAAAATAAAATTTCATGATTCTCCAAAAGTGACACTCAGCTCTCTTAAAAAATGGTATATCACTTCTCTCCCAATCACACCACCTTAGCCATTTGTATCGGCCAAAACCTACTCAAATATCCTCCCAACTACCCTCATTTCTACCTAGAGTAATTACATTGATAAAAATCCATCATATGGAGAAAATTTTTTCAATGGGAACAGAAATACCATAAGATGAGGTAATATTTTCACAACTTCTATCAATGTTCTTTTCCTCTCCCACTTCCACATTATTTGTTATATCTATACCAAAATAATAAAATCAGCAGAATTTAAATAATGTGATGTTATTTTAAATATTTTATAACCATATTCGTTATTCTATTTATCCTATGAATAATATATCCCTAAATTTGGGTATATATGATTTTCCGACGCCACGTCGTTGTGTTGTTTTTTTTCAAACACGACATTATTTATAAGGGTATTATAATGAGTATAATTGTCCTAAATATTAAATTTAACATGTTACGAATTCTTTATATTTGATATACCATCCAAATAAATAATATTTCCTCATCAATAGAATGGTATTGTCGCTCGTCTGTATGTGCAGATTACCCTCTCCACGAACGTGATAAGATTCATTCCCCATAGTAACCATTAAAGAATAAATTTCATTTTATGTATAATTTTTTTTAATAACATGATATCATTATGGATATGAATCAAATACATATTATCCATAATATACATGACTTACATATCCATACATATAAAGGAAAATGAATGATTTCACATTGGAAATGTTGATACTACTGAAATATTATTAAAAATTACATTTTAGAAGATCATATATGAAAACATATTTATGTATGTGGTTCTTATATAATTTAAAAAAATTATTTAACTATTATTGATGAGGTTGACGTACCCTCGACCAAGTAAAATTACAAGGTAAGTGTTAGTTCTACAATATCATCATTATTTGAGGTTGTTTATACGTGATTATCTACGGGGACCTATTTATCACCCACTTCTGTGTCTCATAATAATTTATTTCAAAACATTATTACAATTTTCTAGACTATGGTTTATATTAATTTATACAATTTTTTGATATTTTATATTATTTTTTTGAAGGATTCATTATGTTGTTTTCTAAATAGGGTCTTTCACAACCATTTTGAAAAAAATAAGGAAATAAGGGTTTTTTAACTTATACGGTGGGTGCGGCTCATTTCTAGCATTATAAAACCTTTAATGCTTCCCTTACATTATTATAATAATATTTCAATAATACGTTTTTTTTATAATTATGTTACTTTTAGAAGGTTTTGATATATAAAGAGATATTTCCTTTAATAAGTTTTCATTTCCCCTATGTCAACATCCTCTGATGTATTATAAACATGTTTTATGTTGAATTATTATGATACAAATCTTCCATATTTTATTAATGAATTCAAGATTTTTTTGACTAGGTATGTGTTATTTTATACCATTCCCAGTGAAGACGATGACGGGAGCTGGTGTACCTCGCCGGTGTTCCGGTAAAAGTGTGGCATGTGACGGTGTTTGGGTCGTCGCGTGGCTTTCGATTGGCGTGCGGGCTATTGCACAGTGAGGGATTGACGTGCAGTGCGTGGCATGAGGCATGTCAGCACTGTCACAGGATTTGTTGGTAGGTTTGAAGCGATCGTGGGCATGTGAAGATGGCACTGGTTCGAAGCTCGAGGCTGCTGGCGGTTGATTTGAATTTGAAATTTGAAATGTATTTTTCATCTTGATGTGGTGATATGGTTCATAGGATGTGGTGATGTGGTGTAATGCATACCAGAAAACCCCTTATACCGGCTTCTGAAAATGTGAATAAATTGATTTGAAGGCAGGCTGGTGTATTGATATTGTATTTACATTTTGTAAGCTATTTTTAATATTAAATTTTATATTATGTTTAAGACTTTTCATATGAGGAATGCATTGAACTTATTAAGTGATGGGTGGAGCCTTCAATAGCTCCTCGATGCATTAGAAAGTATCATGGGACAAACTAGTGACTTGGTAGAAGGCCTTGTCAAATTCTTATTTGTATTCATGGAATGAGGTGTTGACTATGTGGTTATGAGCTCTGGCATTATGCATTCAATCATTAGGGAATTGGATAATAATATTACATGTGATTATTTTACAAGTAAAATATTTCTTAGATAAAGTAAAAGGCAATATTTTGTATTATTTTTTTATTATACTGAAGTTTTAGTTTAAAAGTCTTGTATTTTATTCTTATAAATTGCGTAAAATGTTTATACTTATTTATGAATGTTTCCGCTATATTGGTATCCATACTTAGCATCTAAGCTCACTCCATTCTATGATTCATTTTTTCTATGAAGTGCAGAAGTATATTATGACAGATGTAGAGGGATATTCTATGAAATATTAATGTGTTCAAAGGAGAAAATGTTGTTGATGATTTCCATTTTCTAATGTAATTTATAACTTATGTATGTATCTAGTAAATCCAAGGATACTAAACTGATCGATCTTTCAGGACAAGAATCTTTGTATCCAGCCAATGTTATGTAATAATGCACCGACTCAGGGTATCTAGGGTTGGGGCGTAACAATATTTATCTCCATATGTCAACAGAGGTGGATCCAACCATACCCCATTATTCTTTGATAAAACAAATATGTTGATTCCTATTTGATTAGGGAATATGGATAACATCAATGAATTTTTTCATAATAATACAATTATAATAATTGAAAAATGTATTTAACAATAATATTTACTAGGTTCTCACCTATCACGCCCCGTGCCCCATGGCCCGTGTCATGACTACCCAAAACCCCCTCCTTCCATATGCCCGGGGTTGGCAACTAGCACTTGAAAGGCATATATCTAAATGAAAAGGAATTTACATTAAACCTATAAAAACACACATTCCATCTACACAAAAAGACTCATCCATGATGTAAAAATATAGTAGTAAAAGTGTGTACTAAATGTTAAGGGGCTAGAATAAATGAACAACTAAAAAATACAACTACAAAAGAAAACAGATCCTAAGATCATCCAAAATGGATCCTACCTAAATTTAGGTACAACTCGTCTCCACATATCTTTACATTAACCTGTATACTCCATACAATATCATTTCCTAGCTCATTGAGACTCATTCAAAGGCGCATGTCTTCTTAACAATATGCAACAATGTGTGGGCAGAGCCCATACAGGGGTGAGTATAATAATACACAGTACAGACACTGATACCCCCAGAGTTCTCTCAGAATTACACAAAGGAAAACAAAAATCAAGATCTCAAACATAAATCACAATGAAAAATACTCATTTTAAACTACGTACACAATAAATAGATTATGAATAATGTTTATTTTTCATAAGCTATATCATTTTATTCCGTAAAATGTTCATAAAATAATCCAATAAGAAGTTGTTCCATTATCAATCCACCTATGGTCGTATGTTTTTGTTCCATGATGGGACACTCTAAGGATAGTCCTAATCGGTTCAGGCATTGCTGATCCACATAGGATCGGTAGAATGTTTATCTACACATGGTTGCTATAATGTTGATCAACACATGGTCGAAGTAATGTTGATCCACATATATTCACAATAATATTGATTCACACATGGTCACTAAGGGGAGTCTCCGTATCCAGATGTGATGTCTGCAAAAGGTGGTCAGCCCTTGCCGAGCAAAATTTGCGGAGAGAGGCATGACGTCGCATGTCGCAGGAGGTGGCAGCAGCGAACAAGAATTGTGCCACACAGGTCCTGCTTCCAGATGAAGCCGAACCACATGGATCCATTGGATACAAAACCCGAACATCTTGGACATTCGGGAATGTGGATCGACCCCCATGTGGCTACTCAGCTGGTGGACCATGCTGACCATCAGGTCGGGCAGGTCTGCGGCCTAGCAGGTCGGGCTCACCGTGGCCCAACCCACTCGGGCAGGACCGGGTAAGACCCGGGATAGACCCAACTCGGTTCGGTTCAACCTGAACTGGGTCGGGTTAAATCAATATGGGAGGGTTACATCCGTCATATAGGGTCAGTTCATTCCGACAGGGTCGGATGACACCCAGACCATTTTTGACCCAGATCCACATAAAAGGCTTTATATAAAAAACTAGACATTTTCTTGGAGAACCGTTTGGTGAACTATAATCCATGGGACAAGATGGTCGATTTGATATACTGCATCTGAGTTTAAAAGAAATTTGGAGTACATCCGAGATGAATTGTACATGAATCCAACTCGCTCCTTGACACTAAAATACCAATAACTCTCAGATCAGGCATCCGATTGATGTGACATTTTTTTAATTAGTACACTTATGAAAGGGAAGATCATTGTAATACTTCTTCGTTGGACATCATTCTAGTTGAAGTATGACCAATGGATTGTGGAGAAGAACCTTCCTGAATCAAGTGTTCTTTGTACAAGAGAGTAGTGGATAGTTGTAGAGACCTGTTGTACCTACCTATTAGGTAGGATCCTTAGTATATGATCTTAGGGGTTTTTTATAATTTCTATTGCATTTTATCATTCATTTTTTCTTCGATTTCGACCCTCTTATTTCAGTACACACTTTTACTACTGTTGTTTTACATCGCAGTTGCAACTTGTTGTGTTCATAGACTATGTGTTTGTATAGGTTTAATGGAAATGAATTCCTATTTTAGGGTTAATCCTTCCGGGTATTAGTTTCCAACCTCTGGACTATGTATAATGTGCTTGGGTAGTCACGACATGGGCCCTAGTGGACGTATGGTGACATCACTCATTTTAGATGATATAATCTATATATTGATGTTTGCCAAAAAAATATAAGTAGTCAATCCATAATGTAAATGAATTATTCTCCTCATCATACATAAAATGATTCTGAAAATAATCTGCAACCAAACACCTCATTATGTCTCTACATTACACTCATATTGGAAAATAATGATAACCTAGTCAAATTGATTAGATCCTAATTAGAACATCAATATATGAACCAATCTATTTCCTAATATATATCATGGTCTATATTTGATGAAATGGAAGAGATAATTAAACATACAACATCTTATAGAAATTATAAAAACATTAATTAACAAAAATTTATATGAAAACATTAAAATACATTATATATGCCACATATAATACAAAATAATTTTATCACTCACCTACCCGATCTTATATGAGACACTAAATGATCTAAAAATTTCATCAGTATTCTCCCATAACACGAGATAATGATCTCATTCAACTCTCATATAATGGTAATCTAGTTAATATAACCAAATAAAAATATCATGTAATACTTCATTCATTTATGAAAAATCAATTGAAACAACCTCAACAATCATGGATTCACTAACCAACAAATGAGGAATTTAGAGGATCCTCTTATGGGATGACACTTCTCATATAAAGGTACATAGAACAACCTATATATAGACTAAAAAATTTTCAACTATGAATATAAACCACATATATATTTATTTTACCAAATAATCATTATACATGATAACATATTTTATTAACTTATGAAAACATAATCAAAGAAGAATGGATTTCAAAATAAAGGGAATAAAAAATAAATAGTTCGAAAAAAACAGAAGGATAATATAAAATAAAAAATGAATTATAAATAATGTGAATGCGATAATTATTTTGATGATGTGAAATATTTATGAAATAAATGCATGGGAAGAAATAATTAATGTAACTATGTTTAGTTTGTAGAACTGATAGAATTTGATTCATCTGACTATTTTGAACTAATTATCTATTACCTATGATAATACTATTATTATATATACATATAAACTACACATTTGAAACGGTGAAGTATCATTGAGGTCATGATTTAATATTTTTTCGTAATTTATTTATCCTCATTTTTTTATGATACAATATCAAAAATTAAAAATGTTTTTTAAACATATGGGGAAGGCATTCATCTTCCATTTCCAATTTTCTGTAATTTCATTAAGGATAATGTGTCACATTAATCACTACCAAGACCCATAATTTCATGTATTTTGTGAAATTGATACTGAAAACATAATGACATTATAAAACTAAACATACATTATAATAAAAAATTATAGAAACATCTAATGAATGGATAAAATTATTTCATTTCATTTAGCTCCACATTTGCTAGTCTATTATTCATATACAATAATAAGAGAAATAAATAATATTTAATATTGAGATGATAAGATATATATATTTTTAATGACTAGTATGTCATTATATATCACCATAAACATATCTATGTATGGTTTTAGTATTTTATTCTGATATACCTATGAATGATAATCCACATCATTTCATTCCAAAAATTTGTATAAATATTTTTTTTCACAAAAATGAACAATAGAACGTGAAATTATTCAATAAGAGGAAACTAGGGTGACTATAATATTTTTATAATGGATATCATTTACAATAATGTACATCACCAATTAGCTATGAGGACCACTTTCTAAAATGAAAATTTCTCCAATTTCCCTATATGAATTCTTTTCCGAAATGATTAGGATTTGAGGGAAATTTAAATCAATAATTAGATTCATTGAACCGTAGGGAATGTGAATCATAATTATCTAGGGAATAATATGATACATAGCACCTCTATATGTGAGAAATAACTATTTTAATGAAATAATCATTATCATGGATCCTATAAATTGATAACATGGTCACATGTGATACAATAAATTTTTTGAAACATCATATAAAGAAACCCTTAAATATAAAAACAAAATATGGTTAAAAATTAAAAATGAATAGAAAAAATATATTAAATACCAAACAATGATTTGAATAATTAACCTAAAAACAGTATTAAAACCAACTGACACATTAATAGAAAAATTCAATACGAACAATACCACATAAAATAATTTAATAAATTCATGAACATTAAATAATTTTACACCAAATTGAAACAAAAATATTTATTTATAAATATTCAATAATTAATTCCCCAACTAAAGTCAACTTTATTTAGGAAATGGTATTTCCTCAATCAACCACATTGTACAGACTCTGTTGTATACATTGAATATTGAAATGGAACAATAGAAATTTCAATGAGAATTTATTTTCAAAAATTATTTCTAACGAATATTGTTTATAGAAAAAAGTCAATATCTTACTGAATTAAATATCCTCAGTGATATGTTGATTATGGTTTTGCAAAAATGATTACTATGTTTTTATTATAATGAAAATTTTAAAAAGAAAATCAGTTTTCATCCAAATGAAATTCCAAACCACTATTAACTTCATTGGTATAAGAATAAAAATGATTATCAAGACTCAATATATAGAAACAGTTTTGGAGGGGGTGGGGTGATAATTTAATTTTTGATTAAAAAACAATCTTAGTGGTTAATGAATGTAGAATAAATGAATGAATGATTAAGCAATTCAACATAAATCTTGATTTTTTTCAATATCCATTCAGATGAAAATATTATGAGTAAATTATTATTTAAATTTTCAATTTCACATATTATTTTATAATATTTTTTGAATTGTTTACTGAAATGAAATTTTCATAATATGGGAAAAAAATTATTTTGACCAATTTTATTCAATAAGGTAATTTTAATTAATTCCCACTTTGTGTCATGAACACCATTAATTATATGACAAATAATTAGTCATTTGAAATGTCTACATGATGATTAAAAATTAAAAAAAGTTATATTTAATGAGATCAATTTTATCCAAATGAAATACATTTTTTCTAAATTTAGTCACCACACTCACAAAAAATATATATTATTATCCCTAATATTGTTTCTCAAATATAGATAAACATAAAAATTAATTACAAATTGATTATAGAAATAAGTAAAAAATAAATAAAATTCTTAGGTGTCACATGTGTGATCCAATATGTGTTAATAATACAATAATCACATAATAAATACATTAAAAAATGGTCATAAGTATACATAATTCATTAATAATACATATAAAATATGTTTATAATTTTTATGTCCATTAATGTGGAAACATGAATGATTCCCAACATGAGGAAGAAAAATAATTCAAAATCATGGTAAATAAAATGTATTTAACTAAAATATTATTAATGAAAAAATTGTTTTTATAACAATACCATGATAAAAATTTATAAAAATTGTATCATTACCTAGAAGATTGAATCCTAGAATAAAAGTAAAGAAATAAATTAATTTACTCCAACATAATGTAGATTATATTTACATTGATATAAAGTATATTTAGAGTCCTATAAAAACCCTTGAATATGTACTATAGTTGTAAACATAAATCACTTTTGGAAAAATCATATCAACACGAATAATAGAATTTAATATGAAAAGAAGAACCAATCAAAAGATAAATGTCAGAATATATTATCTACATTAAATCACCTAATTAATCCACATTTAACAATAATAAAGAGAAAACAAATTACACATTTGGTGAATAGATTCTAACTACATCAACTCTCACATAACAACCTCATATTTTAGTGCTAATACACTTCCATAAAACCATAAATCATTTAAAACTAATGGATATCAAGCTAAAATAATGGTACCTTAACCTATTTTAAAGTCACCTTTTCCAATAAATCAGACAGTATACAATAATAATAATGATAAATAATTATTAATTTAGAAAATTGTAGTATTTTTAATCAGTAAAAAAATAATGAAAAATAAATATATCCAAACAAGAAGAAAAAATGTACACCTTGAATACCCATTGGTTATTTCTAAATAACTCATTAAATTATAGTATTTATACAAAACAACCATCCTAAAATTATATACATGATCATTTAATGTGTATGATTTGCTACTAACTTTTATTTGAATATTTTTTATATATTCTAAAAACACCACAAAACTTTTTGCCATTCATATATTATTAAAAATATAATTTATCATATAGAACTGATAATATAATATAAAATTTCAACTTTAATTGAATTATTTCTGTATGAACACCGTAATATTTAACCTACAGATGTACACTCACATGTTCAAACAATTGTTTTACAGTATTAGTTGTTTGATCACTAGTAGATGCACTATCTTAATCATTTAATTTTTATGATATAAGGGAACTCTATGATATATATTATATAAAATCTGTAATAATTATATATATACATATATTCTATTATCTATCATTATAAAAACAAGTATGATATTGTATAGAGTCATTTTCATCAACTCATAATATCATGGGGGCTATTATATCACATTCTATTCATATTAGTATATTTTTATTCTAAATTTGTGATATTCAATATTAATCAATGAAATAGTTATAGATTTCAAACACTCAATTTATACTATTTAAATAAAAATTTAAGAGGGAGACTGCTCAGTTTTTATATAATAATTACTAGTATCATTTTTTAAAACATGGGAGCACTAAAAATTACGAACCGATTGAGATAATATATTAATATTATAAATTGTTTAGTGATATGCATCTTTAGGGGAGTGAGAAATAAATTTCCTAATATTTCAATCAATTTAAGAAAAAAATTTCTTATATATATTATGATTCATTAAATTTATCATTAATGTGTACTTTGAAAGATTAATTAATCATATCATCTAATGGATCATTATTTTTCTTACAATAAACACAAGTTTTAGTACATACACATCAAAATAAATATTCTCACCACTCACAAAATGAGGGAAATATTTAAAACATGAATTTTCTATCGATATTTAACATCATTAAGACATATCTTTATAATCAAAATATCAATCATAAATCTATTAGTGGTTATTATAAGTCTTCTTAAATAGATTAAAACATTGTTCACTCACTACATTTTAAGTATAAAAATGATTATGGGTAAATTTTGTTTTCATAAATCAACTAATAAGTAAAATACCATCCAATAATGATAGTAATGTAGCTAAATAGTTTTTTATATTGATTAAATTTCAGATTTAAATAATTGAGGCCCAATACATTTAATAATGATTATTATAGACCGTTACTTATATATCAACAATCAGTCGATAACACAATTTCCTCACTAAGTAAAAATCCTTAATGAAAAAAAATATATGGTTTCTTATCGTGGGGAGGAATATACTTATGATAATTTTACTACAACAAATTTTCTAAATCATTGTTTATAACCCACCAAAATTACTGTTATTATACAACAAACATTTATGAATATTCATTTATGATTGGATTATATTTCAGAATTTTAAAAAATTAGTATTGATATTATAGATCCATGTATGTTGATGAAACATCCTAATATAATTTTAATTAGTATTATTCATCCATTATGGAATAGGAATTTATGGGGCCTAATTATATTATATGATTTCTTCACTACCAACATCTACTAACCTCACTATTTTTAAACCATCAGTTATCAATACAAACATCATTATCTGTTTTTAAATCTTATTTTCAATTTAATGGTTCATCATTCATCACAATATTATCAAAACATAATAGAATTCATGATTAGATATATATATTACTTTTATTTAATGTTTTAAAATTTTTATCAATTTAATAATTAGTGGGTGTCTCCTGGTTGTTTATTTATATTTCAACCCTGATAATTCAGTTATAGACATCACATTTCTCCCAAATTTCTCCCAATTTTTTAGGATGTTATCCATTATATCAACCACCTTGATATCTATCCATCTTACCTGTTTTAACATTCGAATATATTAAAAATATAGTCTATGTAATTGTCCATAAATATGCCAAAACCCACTAGAACAAACTGAACTCATTTCCTTCCTAGAATTAATATTTTACAACATATTCATTTGAATAATATATATATTCTATATTAAAGGTATCTTGGTGTAGAAAAATATTTTATTTAATGTTATTATTTCCCTAACTGTTTAGGGTGATCTTAAATCAAACCATTAATTTATTTTATAAAGTATCATTTCTATCATGAATTCAATTACATGATCAATAAACATGTCACTCACTCTAGATTTCAGGTATATGTAAATGTTTGGAAATCGTTTTAGTATTGGTCCAGATATAACACAATGACAAACCTACTTGGTAGTTTAATTTTCATTATCCATGGATGGTTGAGAACTATTTTCATCCTTATGAATGGATCACCACCATGGATGTTTTTTTTATATATAGTCCATTTCAATAGATTTTTTTTGAAATAATCAATAATTGAATATAAGAAAGTATCCAAAAAATAGTCCCAAAAATTTATGGTTATATGGTTAGAAGAAATTATTGAATATATTAATAAATAGAAATAAAACCATCTATTTATTTTGATACCATTTTAATATTTTTTGAAACATATCCCAAGCATTAGTATTATGTCTCTATAATCCTAAAAATAATAAATTTATCTTATTCATATAGAAAATCGTGATATACCTTGGAAAAAATATGCACATATATGAAATTTGAATATCAATGGGGTTTTCAATGAATTATTAAGCTATATTCTAAAATTATATTATTTCCCTAAAAACATATATATAATGTAAAGGAAACCAATATCTGTAGTACGTCACTCTTCATATTAATTAAAATCTATTTGAATTAACTATTAAAATATGTAATTTACCCTAAAATACACTATATATAGACTAGTGAATGATGTATTCATCGAGAGATGAGATTTAATTATATCACAATTCATGGGTCATGGAAAATTACAAATAAAAAATGGAATACAATTAATTGAATGAATTTGTAAGTCTCTAATAATAGGTATCGCATGGGCCTGAATAATTTCTTATTTTTATTTTCATATCATTCCTATAGTGTATTTTACAATATTTCCTCTTGTGTTTTCTCATTTTTATTTTACGATAATAGTTATTATTAATTTCAAATACATGATATTATATTTCAATCATAGGGTGTCATATATGGATAAAATAGTATTAAATATTTTAATAAGTAAAAAAAATTAGAATGATTTTGTAAAATATTTTTTTTTGCATTGGTTTGACATGACATTATGATAAAATAAGAAAAAGTAATAAATAAATATCATCGAACACATAAAACATTATTTATATTCCATTTAATACCAATATAGTGTTGAATATGGTCAAACTGAGGGGATAATAATTTTAAATGTGTATGTTTCAACCAAGAAGAAGAAAACCAAATCAATGATAAAAACAATGATGAAGTGACATTTTAATGTTGAAAATTAAGGAAAAATAATGAAAATTTTGTAGATATAATTAAAATTAAAAAATTAGAGCTAAATGAGAGTTTTAAATTGATTTAATTATGCTTGTTTGAGATCATTGAACATATTATAGTTTTCCATGGATCCTTCTAATCCATAATACAATAATTTAGTTCATTAAAAATGAATAAGGGCCACTAAGGTCTTTATTAAATAACCTCTCATAACATGGTCATCATTTTTTTTTCTAATCTCTTGATCATAACAAAAAACTATTATCATCATTATAAAACAAATATTCAACTCATGTTACCAAATTGGTTTTCTTTTTTGATGATTAAGGGCTAATTGATTCATTATAATCAATCATAATTTCTTAAGTAACCTTAAATTGATACCCCCAATAAAATGAAATGATATCCATAAACATAGATAACAATAAAAAACTATATTAAAAAAATGATAAATAGATAAATTATATTCATATCATTTAAATTATTATTCTTAAATATATTATTTAGAAAATAATTAATATAAATACACAAGAAATTGTTATATATTAGAGGACTGTTTTGGTGATGAAAAATCATCTCTCAGTGTTGAGATCCATGAACTACTCTAATTTTAGTTGTCATTTTTTATACTATGCTATCCTCAGATGATAAAAAATTTCTTATTTATAGAAAAATTACAGGAAATTTTCATTTATCTCTAACATCTTCTTCATCTTCCTAAAAATCACCATCATATTCAACCGCAAACTTTGACATCCAAGACCTTTATTCCTCTAAGAGGATCCCTGATCTCGGGGGGGGGGCACATTGAATGAACCCATGCCTTCTTTTCTGGTAAGGGTTTTTCATTTATTGTGTTTTTGAAATAATGTGGGGAATATGGAAATTTATGGATTATAATACATGTACTTTAGAGTACATGTCGTGTACCTAGTTGTTTCGGGTGACTGTGTACTGGTCACATGATGGCCGAGTACATGGCCATGTCGGTTGACATATAGAACACCAAAATTGGGTCCCTGTAAAGTCATATACATGCCCTGTAATTTTATAATATATGTCGCAGAATTTACTTTTTATTTGAATAAATGGATTGGGGTCACACATAATTGGCAGCACACCCTTATTTTCACTCGGTCTTGTAAATGAGAAACTGAGAGCGACGATTCTTCATTGAGCCCCGACCCACCTTCTATTCTCTGAATCAACCGTTATTGATTGTATTGGAATCCCCCAGTGAGATCTTCTTTCATTAAGATCATCATCTCATGATTTACCCTCTCTCGTGAGATATCTGTGGTTGAATGTTTTGAATGTTTATAAATATCTACAAAGGTCATTATTGATTATAAGAATGAGGTTCAACTATATCAATCATACAACATTGATGTTGGAGTTTTGTGCCTTTTAGTAGTATTTTTTTCAATTATATGTGAAACATTTCTTAATAACCTAGTTTGGGGTTTTGGGTGTTTAGGTATTTTAACCCTATTGATGTTTTCTCTCAATTTTTTCAGGAGTTTTGGATCATGTTTGTAAATAGAGTAATTTTTCCACTCAATATTGGTGTTTTCCCATGTTTGATTTGATCTTGGACATTTGGTCCAGCTTTAGTATATAATTATATTATATGATGATGCGGTATGCCTTGTAGCTATTTAGCCCAGTAGTACTTTTAGGTTTACTTTGGCTACTGAATACAATTGTGCATGATTTCCCACATATGGATGTGGGAAACAGGTGTTGTTAGACCACAGTGTGACCTGATGATGTGCTCTTCCCCAAAGTGTCTGTTACATTTCATGTTGCGTGACCATATGGGAGATGGATGTGTGTTCTCCCTCATAGTGTCTTTAGTTCCACGTTGTGATACTAGAGGTGGGAATTGGATGTTTAGTGCTTCCACATAGTGTTTGTAGTTAACGAAAAAATATAAAAGGTGGATTTTATGGTGAGTACATCCATAGAAGGTTTTTTATGTTGAAATAGAAGAGATTGACCTTGAGTATATCCAAGAGGATTTCTTGTGATTTTTTGGTTTCATGTTTTATTAAATGTAAATGGATGTAATTAAGATTTTAGGATTTTGTACTCTTGAGTATTTCCTTATTTATTACTTCAATTTTCATATTGCATACCATATATATTCACATACTATTAGACACTGATATTTTGGTGGTTTATTATTGGGATTCATCTCACACAATGTTTAGGTCATTCTTTTGGGCCCACATAGATTATATTTTTTCTGGTATAGATAAAGGATAGCCGCATTTTACTCTATGTACTTGATTGTTGTGGAACTGGGGAGCATGGGACCAAGATGAGGCTAGAAATTATAATAGAGTTGTATAAGTGTTTTCATTTGTAACTGGATTTATTATTGTATTACATAATTGTGTTTGTTTGGCATCATTCATAGATAATTGTGACATTCATCCTTATATATATATATATACATTGTAGTTGTTTATTACTTTAAATATTCTGATGATTACTTATTGTATGGTATTATTACATCTTCTATTGTTATCTTATTTCCATTAAGACGTGTTACTATACTAATTAGGGTATAGTTTCCCCACTATCATACTCAAGGCCCTTGCTGCTAGTCCGCAGTCTCTGGCATTAGGGGAAAGTCTATTTAAGACTTGTGACCAATGTGTTATGGGGATCCTTTGGGTGACACCCAGAACTGAGACGAAACAATGTGGGATCATAAGAAATCAATTCATCTTGACATACAATTTTTAGCCTATAGTCAGGGATATGATGGAAAAGGTAGTTGGTAATAATATGTGTCATTGAGGAGCTAATATGTGTATAGGGAAAATCCAATATACCTCATATATTAAAAAATTTCTGGTTTTTCAAATATTATAGTTGATTTGATTTCACTGTAGGATAATTCACATGTTGTGTGGAATGATTTATACTATTATTGTGGTTCAATTTATATTTCATCCCAATGAGGTGAGTGTATTCTATATCATGAATCATATATGAACATTCTATAGATAACATGTCATGCATTATTTTAATACCATTAAGGTGCATTGCAGATTTAATGTTGTTGTGATAGATGTCATGCTTGATATGCATGTTATTGTGATAAATGCACTGACAGAATATCTGTTATTTGATAGGGTATTGGATTTTCTGTGGTTTTTTTGAATGAACTACAAACTTTGGTTCTTAAAAAGTTATGGGACCTCATGGATTGGAATTTGGTGGGTAATTCAACTATTATTCTTGTGTATGACCTGTATTGGATGCCAAATTTTGATTAGCGGGATGTATAGGCCCTCACAGATCATAATTTTGCACTTTAATGTACTTTTCTGTGTTTTTATAAGTTCTGAAGTAGATTATGATGCTTACTATCTATAATAACCCATAATACATAGTGTTTAGTGATAAATCACTACAAAATAATTGACTTTTACCAAAAAAAATTTAGTGAAAAACAATATATCTTCTGGTATAATTGAGTAATTCCAACAGATATTAAGTTTTATTGGTGTAAAATTCAAGTACTAACATTTCTTTTTAACGACAAATACAACTATTGTTATTAATTTCTTAGTATAAACTTATAATTTACTAACAATTACATTTTTTTACTTTTTTATATTAATACCGACATTTTTTGCAAATAAATAGATCCATTGTTATTAATTATTATTTCCAACGTTTTATTGTCAATATATAAATCTGTTACTAGTATTTATTTAGTACAAAAAATCATTTAAAAATATTTTTTTATTAGTAATAGTTTACTAAAATAATTATATTATGATTATAAAAAACATACCCATATGGGAATCATTCATTTAAAAAGGGGAAAAAATTAAACATAGTATCTCATCTATTCCAGTAGCCGCTTACCACCCAACGTGATAGCCTCCTAATCTTCATCTATCACCGACAAAGTTGTAGAGATTATCACCTATACTCATACCCCTGGTTCATCACACCCCACATATAGACACTCGATTATTTACAACTAATCACGCCCCTATCCACTGATGTTCGATTGTTTTTCTTCTCTTTCAATTATAATGACGAGGAGTAGTGAGGTGCCTGGAGATAAACCCATTCACCAATCAATTCGTCCATGTTTGGCCCTATTATCTGGAATGTACTTCCTCTGTTGATGTTTTCATCATCTAAAATCATAGTGATTTATTTTCTGAATTGAAGTGAATTTAATTTATGGTTTTAGTGAAATTCATATTAAACAAGATTTCATGTTCTTGTTCCTAAGGAGCTCTTTCAAATTGTTAGATGGAAATTTTCGGCTTTGGGTCGTGTTTCAATATATAAAAAAAATCCATTTTTTCAAGTAAATCATTTTGATTAAAATGGTGGCCATGTTCCAGTGCATTCTAAATTGTTTGAGATATTGATATATTAATGAATCATAAAAGTGGCTCTTGTAATCTAGAGTTAGTTTTCATGTGACTTCCCATTCAGTGCTTTATTTTGTAAACGATTTCATTGGTCATGAAACCCTATTTGATGCCACATATGTTTATTGCTCCTTTTGTTGGTTTTTTTATAATTATGTGATTGATGATGTATGAAGGGGTCTTTCTATGGAAGGGTGTTAGAGGTGATGAGTGATACATTACCTATGTTTTCTATTGGTTACTTTATTGATTGCGTGCTCACCTCCATGGTTGGTTGGTTAGTCATGAGAACCTAATTTTCATGGTTGGAGGTCTTACATCATGATAATTAAATTTGATAAACACGGTGATAGGGTGTCCATAGTTTTTCATTTTTCCTGGGCCAGTGGGGAGGTGTCATTATGATGAGGATGATGTAGAATAATTTTGTGGTGTGTGTTATTATGGTTCAATGTGTAACGGTTGTTGATCAATGTTTTTTATATTATGATTAGGACCGAAAAAAGTAGTGCCTAGAGTGTATCACCTGACATTTGCATGATATGTTGTTGTTCATAGACATTTTAATTCGTTATTATCATATCCTCTTATTCTTCTTTGGCTAGTGGGATGATTTGAATTATTTTACAGTATTATTGAATATTGAAATTGTTTTTCAATTTGATTTTTTTTCATTTATTTTTTTCTAGATGAGTTTTCAAATTTTCATTTGAGGATGGTTTTTATTGGTTGATTTAAATAAAATTGGAATGCTCTTTTTATGGTGGTATATTAGGAAATATATGTAAATGGATTAAAATGGGCTTGTTTCGGTCTTCATGGTTACCATTTTAATTTTTCAAAGTGGATACATTTATAAATGATTTAAAATGAGGGATTCCATTATTTATGGAATTAGATATTCATAACTCGAATGGGACTGTTTCCATGGTGTCAAACCATAGATATAGGCCCAAAAACCATGGTTGTGTAGTAAGACCATGGTTTACATAGACCATGGCACGTATTGTCACTGCAATGGGGTCTATGTTGTGACTACGATCTTAGACTATGGTTGTAGGTCCTCAAGGACCATAGTCTATGTGGTTCATGGCTATAGGCTACCCTTCATTTTCCAATGACAACTATGTCCATGGTTTATGGGACTGTGTTCATAGGTACCTAATGCCACATTCAGTGACTGTGGACATATCCTTTCAAAAATTAAATAAATCCATTGTGATTTGATCTCGGGACCTCTTTTGTATTCCTTATAATGCTTTATGACTGACCTTTTACTCAACACATTTATTAATACACACATACACACACATAGATATATACATTATTATGCATTAAAATGATGAAAATACCCATATTGACTCATGGGATGAATGACTATGATCGAACTAGGCCATGCACATTGGTCCCACATATGGACATGGTCCAAGGAAAACATGGCCGTAGGAATTTCAAGAACACCTATAGCCACAATCCATGTGAAACGTGGCCATATACCCTATCTACTACTAAGATCTACCATGGATTTTCATATATAACAATTTACAATCAATGTCAAATAGAGTCAGGGTCTTAGAACTTTCTCATGCTCTTCTAACCTATTTCACATGAAAGTTTGTAGTTTTGCAAACTCACCTTCCTCCATGGTTTTAATTGACCTTGGATGTTGGTTGGCCTTTCTACACACCACAAAAACTGTCTATAGGATATCAAATTCATCCCTACGGACATTTTTTAACAAAAATTATGGAAATATGTTTCCCTATGGCTATAGTTTATATGACCATGGATATAGAACCATGGTCATAGATCAAATTTTTAGTTGACTAATGCTAATTTATTTAAAATAGAAAACATTATTTCTTACCACATATCTATAAATAATTTACGGATTGTCTATTTAATGGATTTTCATACTCTCTGGAAAGATCCTCCATGGTCTGTTATCTCACACCCTCTATTCACACTATAGTGTCTGTGTGTGTTGGTATATCTTATGATTTATAAAGGTTACAATTTCTCTTCAGATTTGTTTCCATTCTCTTAGGTTGATATTGGTGAGTAGAGTGTAGTCAGACCATTGGATGCAAGGAGGGTCTTGTGAATGGTTCATCATGAGTATATATTTTATTTTGGATATCGATGTAATGGTCAAATTGGCATTTCATTATAATTATACAGTTTTATTTTTTGTAGCTTGATATGTGTTTTTTCTGGATGATGCTTTCATGTATTAAAAAATATGTTGTATCATTACATTACATATTGTGACTTATTTGGTTTGATAATTTTTTTATAATGATCATTGATGTCTTATGCACGTCTTATGCATGGAGGGTGCATGTAGGACTTTCAGTAGAAGATCTGATGGTCATTTTAACTAAAATTTTAGGGATAATCCTTTTCCAACACAATTTCTAGATGTCCAAGAACCATTTTTTAATCCATGGGTATCGGTAATGCCCATCGGGGCTAGTGACATGCCAGGTCAGGTAACGCGTTGGTTCAACCTATGATAGTTCATTACATTCATCCAATATGGAACGTTTGGTTCTAGAGTTTATAGTTATATATCTAATACAAAGCGAGAATTGGTGTTTAATGTCATGATTTATTGACCAATAGTTGTAGAATATAATGGTTATACATATTTGGCTAAATGGGGTGAGATGATCTATCCAGGTGGGGGTAAAAAACCTATTTTGAATGGAAATCCCAATTCTAGATTAGAATGAAAAAAGAAAGATCCACATAGTTTCAGTTCATGGTGCGTAGACCAAAGGAAGTGTGGGAGTTTAAGGATATATAGATTTGACCATTGGGTGAGATGCTCTATCCATTTAGGGAATTTTAAACCTGACCTGAATAGAAATCCCATTTCCACTGTACACTACCTATGAAAAACATTACATAGTTTGACATCGTGGTGCGTGGAGAATGGGGTTCTGGAATATAATTTCTTACAGATTGGACTATGGGGAACTTTTATTTAAGGACATACAGCCTAAAATTGGACTGTGGGATACTTCTATTTAAGGACATATATCGAGGAAAAGTGTTCTATAGTTTGAAGTTATACGACTGGGACCTTGGACACAAAATAAAGATATATGAAATACATATTTAGGAACCTCAATATGGTGGGAGGTGTGAAGATCTCCCCATCAGTGAAGATCAATGTTTCTGCACTACTGAGTAGAACTTGGGAATGGCGGAGGGCCCTCCCATTTTGTTTCCAACATCTGTGTTTTCCATCCAATTAACTTTTCTGCACTCAATTTCAGTAATAAATCACTTTGGAATAATGAGTTAAGGTGTTGTTTCTTGTTAAATGATCTGGACACATAATTACAATTGATGTAGTGATTGTGAAACAATTATATCTTATTTTCATATTGTTTTTCCGTCTAGATTAGATTGTCCTGAGAACTTTTATCTGGAAATAAATTATCATAGATGGCTATACTCAATAATGGAAGATGAAATGTAGGGAGAATGGAGTCACTTGGCTGGATGTCTGAGTTGTCATATGATATTCCCACATGGCTTTAGAGAGCTTTCTATGCCATCTCATCATCATCTAATCGACTATATTCTACAGAATGATAAAGATTACATTTGTTAAATTTATTTATCATTCCATTGAATTATAAATGATAACTAAAAGTATAGTTGGACAATTAATATAACATAGCGAATAAATTGTTCATATTAGAGACTCGTATAATGGTATTACTTTTTTGTAGTATACTGTGGGGGATCCCATGTCAATTAATTATGTGGTAATTCAAAAACATGATAAAAATGTAGTCATGAACTCCTTGATGTTAATGGATTTAGCCCATTATGATATGAATTCCGAATCTTTAAAAATGTACATAAATCATTGGGATATTGAAAACAAAAAAGGAACCATGAAATCAATTCACCATTTATAAAAATTATCAGTGTACATTTTGGTATGTTTAATCATTGAAAGATAATGCACATTGTTGGAATGAACCTGACATTGATGAAACTTTTTGGTGAATTAATGCTGTAACAAACTATGTTGTACCAAATATTGTAAAATCTATAGATCTGGTGAGAAAATTTTTAATAATTTATGGATATCAAAACATGATCCAGAATGAACCTCATATAATTCCCATGGAATCATTATTTTATGTTTAATCCTAGCATTCCATTTATGGAAACATTGATATCCCGGTGATCAATTCTGTGAAAACATCTTGTATATATTATGCGTAACCAATGTGCATATAATTGATTATTCGTATTCCTTAGATCCCTGTCTATTTTATAAAATATTCATAGTAATTAATCATATTTTTATTTATTCATGGTTTTCCATTTCAGTTCAACACCGCAGTCATCTTCCCAACTTATCAGTGGTACATCAACATCATTTGTGACTACATATTCGACTCTAAAAATATTTCATGACAAAAAATCACTATTTGAGATCAGTAGATGTTTTGAGGTATTTGATATCATCATGCATTATTATATTCTTTCTGAAAATTAACTATGTTTAATTATTACTCATTCCATTTTTTATTGATATCAATTTTCTATAACATCTTCTAAACAATTTATCAGAACTGGTAATTGCTGGAAGCAGTTATGGTTAAGTCATGTTATACAGTTCTATTTATTGACTACACAATTATTTCTCTACCTATAATTTCCTGATGTATTGGATTTCTTCCATTTACAGTAGTTTTGATCTAATTTTTATTTACAATTGTTTGAAGATTAATATAACCAATACCATTGGTTTTCTTTTTTTTCTTTTCAAAATTCCCAATAATGTATAGGCCTATTTTTTGTAGAGGTCCAAAGGGAAAACACTATTTTTTTAATGATGTTTTCAATGATTGGAAGATCAAAATGGATTCCACACATTAATTTTTATTCTAAACAATGCATTGTATTTTTATATAAATTCTGCCAAAAAAAGGCTTCAGCTAATGTTATTAAACTTAATTATTAATTATTTATGTTAGAGCTCTGTATTGTTGCATTTTTATAGATTTCATTGCGTGATAAAATTGTGTTGCAATTTCAGTTTTCCAGGAAGATGACGAATGTTTTATTTGATAATTTAATGAAATTGTGTTTGATAGTCTAGCGGCATATCAACGTTGAAATTTAGCATTATTTTTGTTTTTAATGAAAATTGTTTCATTTTTATTAAAAACCCTTCTTTTCTATTGTGCCAGTCTGACGTTGTTGTATTATTGACGATCTTTACAAATATAAATTGTATTTTGAGGGAATTGTATGGCTTTGTGGTTACAACCCCTTTTGAGTTTAATAATGAAGCTCATGGATTGAACATATTGACCCTACATGGAACACAGATGAAATTATTTGTTGAGATTTCAACATAGATGAATGAAAATTGTCTATTCTATAGAGATTATTTTTTTCTATTTTCATCTATTTATATTTTGGTTTCAATTCATGTAAATATTTTTCACTGATTTGTGGAAATTCTATTTGGTTGTGTGTGTTGTAGATCATGGAGCAGAAGGTTGTCGCATAATAGCGGCTTCAAGTTTCTTTTTGGTATTAGAGCTGACTTGATTTACTAAGTTGTCAATAGGGATGATGAATGATGAATACAAAATTATAAATAATATTTTAACACTTGAATATTATTTATTGTTTCAATTTATGATGATATTTTGCATTGATTTGTACGTATAGTTTTTGGTTTTGTGTGGTGTAGATCTTGGAGCTGAAGGGTGTGACAGAATAGCAACTTAAGGTTTCTCAATGGCACCAGAGTTGAATTGGATTGTTTCTTCTAATTTGTTACTTAGGGGTGATGAAAAATCTTTAGATATGATATTCTTCTACAATGATGGGTGTCAGAGGATTGCATCCAAGTGACACTAGCTTTTTTCATCTGGGGGGGGGCAATGGGGTGGCAGGTGCTGCATAGATGGATTCTGGGTTTCTGTTTTCTTTTGTCTTTTTTGGTATCAACATCAACTATGTATTGATTCAATTTTTATTAAATTCTATTATTAATATAAATAATATTTTTATAATTTTGAACATTTGTGAAAATCATCTTCGATATGATAATTAAATCAATTGTATAATATATGATAAATTAATAAATATAATATGAAATGTTATAGGAAATAAAAATTTAGAATTTTCATGTAAATGTAATTTATAATTTTATATTATATGATGTTAATATTATTACTAACAAATATATTTGTCATATAAAACTGTTGGTAAAAACATTGACCAAAATATATATTATCTGTTTGTATTATTATAATTGTAATAAAACAATTTTATCTGTAGCAAAAAAATTTAGCTACATAGTTTTTTCTGACATTTTTAGTGACATGATATTTTTTGTTCGTAAAACCTTTTACCAAAAAATAAATCACTTTTACCAATAGTTATACCCATGTTAGAAAAATCTATTTATTTTGTAGCGAATACATTCCATGTATCATTTTGTACAGAAAGGAACAATTTTTCTTATGTATACATCATCTAATGATTGTAGATGTTGTATAGTCTATAATCATCTCACTGGTTTTGTGGGTAGAGACATAGGGTTGGTAAATCCTTGGAGGAACACACTGTGTATCCGATGTAAACATCATGTTGTATGGACTACATGTTAACCAATGTGAATAATGACATTTATGGATGAAAATTATGTTATACATGTAGTGTCAAACTTGAACACACCTTGTAGTGTAAAACATTATTCTGGTTGTGTGAATAACAACATGGGTCAGTGATATACTTCTAGTACATGTCGTGTCTGGCATGATCATGCTGTAAAGTCTCGTCTTAGGAGAGTCGTGTGGGTTAGTCATGTCGAAAAACTTTGGTTGGATAAAATGATTCAAATATATGTGATGGCTTGGGAGAACACATTGTGTGTATGGTGTGTAACATGACCATGTTTGGCAAGAGTACACACCCATGTGAAGGAAAAAAGGATCACATCATGTAGGAATCATAGAGACCATGTATCACTGTATTGAAAAAAACATGAATTCTTTCTTTTTGTAGTTCCTTTCCTGAACATTTATGTTTTAGTATTTGATAATCAAGATACAATGTTTTCACATCACTATGCATAGTCATGCCACCAAGACACCATCCGTTTTTAGTGAAATACATGGAAATGATCAGACATCAAACTAGGATGGTATGGTACTACCACTAGATCATCACGTCATGCCGGTCATGTCACCAGTAGTCATTTAAGTCACATGTGCTGATGCACGGTTCTGAAAAGGCTTCTTAAGGTTTATGCAGAACGTCATGGAAGCACCACATCACGCCCCATCAATGGAAATTTTTAAGTGATCTATTCAACATCAGCATCATCCAACATTCTCAGGGGACGGAGGACCCCAGGCTTCTGAGTCATTTTTGGGATCCATTATATTTATCTACGAACATATAACAACATCTCTTGAGAGGAGGGTGAATCTCTCTACTTATATTCTTCAGGATTCCTCCAATAGATGGTGCGATGTGATCTCACAAGAAAGACACCATTAGGTTATGGTATGGGATGAGTTCATGCATACCTTCTATGATTTATTATATAATATGTCATTGAAGACCGACCAATCCTAAGAGTTCATGAGTTTGGAGTAGGGTACTCTCTCAATCATGGATAATTTTTTCACTTCAGAGAGATGCAACTCCTTACACCAATTAGAAGGGGCGATGAGTTATTACTAGAGAGGATGTTTGAGGATGGTTAGACATAACATCTGTTCTCATGTGAACATGTTCATATTGCCTTCCATTATTTCTATAGTCAACCAGGCGCTTATCAAAGAGCACAACCTACTGGAAAGTAGGCATATGAGTCCACATTGCCTTCAATTGGTGTGATACATGTGCAGGAAGAGTAGGCATATGAGTCCACATTGCTCGAGTGACCCCGTGGAGTGCTGATCCTGTGGAAAGACAGTCCATAATCATATTTTCTATAATATCATCACACAAGGAGTGGGCTATAGAGGTACCTATATGAATCCTCATTAAAGAGTAGCACCACCTGTTTCTCATTAGTCTGGGAACTAGAGTTCTCCAGGTCTCTTAGGATGAGGTGGAGGTCGTGGCCATGGTAGAATGTCAGTATGATTTTAGCACAAACCATGTAGATCAACTCATCGTGGTATGGTAGGGTCACAGTGT
This sequence comes from Viscum album, assembly GCA_963277665.1. Lineage (NCBI taxonomy): Eukaryota > Viridiplantae > Streptophyta > Magnoliopsida > Santalales > Viscaceae > Viscum > Viscum album. Next base: position 1,833,285,469 of record OY728132.1, read on the forward strand.
TGCAGTATATGATAGACATATGCACTGGATTAAAACCAGCTGGAGTAGGATCTTGGACCCTCTTCAGTTTGAGGTATGATCACCATTTCCTCAGTCATAGCTTTTGCAATTTTTGAAAAAAGGATTCCAATATTTTCATATCTATTGTAGTTGTGGAGTGTCTGGGCTTTGTATCATTTATTTTACGAAAATATTCACACTAGACACTCCCTATGGGACAAGGAGGGTTAGATTACATTAGTGCAAAGAGTTACCTATTGATGTTGGTGGGTGTCACAACATATAGGACTTCTATGTCCTAGATATTATAGGCTATGATATCATTCTCAGAATGGAATGATTATTTGATTTCATGTTTTTTGTCTACATCATTCATCGTAGGGTTAGTTTTACATCATAAGAAAGTTGTTTGTTCTTATATAAGGGTGAATGGGATGTCTAGTCATGTAGAGAATGACTGAAGCATCATGTTTTTGGAGGAATTATAGCTCGGGTTGCTAGTATGTATCTGGATTACTAGTGGACATAACAGTTGTAATTTCATCCAATGGTTTATCATTTAAGGAATTTCATTCCAGATGACATATCAGGTATTCCTCAAGAGCAATAGGTTGACTTTTCTATTGATATTGTTCTGGGAGATATAACAAAGTTCATTCCTCCATATAGGATGGATTCACCAAATATATAAGAGCTCAAGACGCAGTTATTGAAGTTATAGAGAAAGGGTTTCATCCACCCAGTACATTTGTATATGGTTGTCATGTTCTATTTTCAAAGAAGTTAGATGGTCCTTTTATTAATATTGTGGATTATCAAAAGATTAACCATTTGACAGTCAAGAACTGACATCCCTTTCCGAGGATAGATGATCTCATTGATCAGCTTCAAGGATCCCGAGTGTTCGTGAAGATTGACATGATATCAGGTTATTGTATTTTTCATGTGAGACCATCCTATATACTCTTAAAATTGTTCAGAGTAGGTATGGTCTATATGAGTATATGGTTATGTCATTCAATCTAATGAACATACCATCTTGTTTTCAAGGAATCGATGAACTGAGTGTTCAATCCGTACATGGATTCTTTCATGGAATTATTTTTGTATTATATATCTGTGTACTCACACACTCAACGCATCCATGATACCAACATTGTTATCATTTTGAGTAAATTGTGTGAGAATCATTTATATGATAAGCTCTCAAAATGCCACTTTCTGATGGATCAAATTCATTCGTGGGTCATGTTATCTTAGTGATAGGAGTATTAGTATACCCAAAGAATGGGAGATCAGTATTTTCATGGAAGTACCAAAGGAAACTCTTTGTGGGGAGGTGTTTTCATGGGATGGCAGGACACTACATGACATTTAATACAAGAGTTTTTACCCATAGTAGCTCCCCTAATGCACCAGACTAAGAATGGAGTAGAGTAATTATGGATAGATTCTATTGAGTTATCCTTTTAGGATCTGAACAAGAGGTTGACTTCAGCATTGATACTATTATTGAAAATTCTAGGAAATAGATATATTGTACTCTGTGATGAATCAGGTATCGGGCTGCATGAAATGCTTATGCAGGGGGAATGAGTCATGGCAGATGGGTCTCAACAGTTGAGTCCACATAAGAGGATTTTCCTGGTGCATGATCTCAAGATGTATGTTGTTGATATTACCTTACTATGTTGGATAGATTATCTATTGGGAGATAATTTTTGGGTTTTCACCAACCACAAGGTCTGAAGTACATCTTTACTCAACACTATCTGAATTTGTGACACCAAAGGTGGGTTGAATACTATCAGTCCTATGAAATTGATCTTGCCTACTCTCATAGGAAAGGAAATGTTGTGGAAGATGCTTTGAGCTTAAGGACTCATGAACATGTATTTCAGGATGCCAGCAGGGATTACTATCTTTTGGGATTATTTTCTCATAGGCATTTGGAGGTTCACGACAAACAGGGGCAGCCATTTTTTTCTTATGTGCTTGTTACATCTACTCTACCCGATCGAGTGTTAATGATGATGCTATCAGATTATAAAGGCCTAGTATTATGGGGGAGTGTGTCCGGGGAGGACCCTATTCCTAGATGTACAATTGTTTCTGATATGCTCTTTCATTTTTATGGGCATTTATGGTTGTCAACAAACATAATAAATAATTAGATGTAGGACTTTCATTCCTCAGTTCGGGCAGTTCATCTTCATGTCACGAAGATGAATCCAGATCTATAGTGTTATTATTGGTGGCTAGGAAAGAGGAGATATGTTTCTGGGGTTTTCATGAGGTGTTCCACCTGTTAGAAGATGATGGAGGAGCATTACTGACCAGAAAGACTTTTGCAACATTTACCCGCTCCCAAGTCAATGTGGAATGATGTTGCGATTGATTTCATTATATGTTTACTAAGGACTCCTTGAGGGAATGAGACAATATGGGTTGTTATAGAATGACTCATGAAGGTTTTTCACTTCATGACGATCAAGGAGACCATCGATGTGAATGAGCTGGGAAGGGTGTACATCTGATAGATTTTACATTTACATGGTGTTCTACAATTCATTGTTTCAAACAGGGATGACTGTTTTTCTTGACTGGTCTAGAAGGGACAACAGAAGGCTTTGGGTACACATGTACTTATGTGTTTGGATTACCATCCCTGGACATATGTCCATTCTGAGTGTATGATTATGGTTCAAGAGGAAATGATTCGAGCATGTGTCCTATATTTTAGAGTATCTTGGGAGAATCACATACCTCTTGTGAAGATTTACTACAGTAATTGTTTTTATTAAACTATTCACATGGATCCTTATGAGGCTTTGGATGGTAGGAGATGCCAATCACCCCATTTTTTGGCTAGATTCTACAGATGTGTCTATGAAGGAACCTCATCTTGTCTAGGAGATCATAGAAAAGATATAACTGATTTAGAAGAGGATGTATATCACACATTAATGATAGAAGTCTTATGCTTATCGATGATGATGTGCTATTGAGTTTTAGGTCAAATATTAGGTTTTCCTATGTGCCACATCGACGTCCAGACATAAGTGTATTACGAGACTAGTTATGCTTTCTACGAGATATGTTGGATCTTTTGAGGTTTCCGAGAGAGTCAAGAAATTTGGCTATAGGTTTAGTTAACTTAGAGTTTATGGGATATCCATATCATCTTCCACATTTCATATCTAAAATGTTACTTCTCAGAACCATCTCATTTTTTTGAACCTAAGAAGATTGAGTTACAGGTGGATGCATCGTTCAATGAGAAACCGATTCGGATTTTTGATCACAGTGTGAAGGATCTCCATGGCCAGTCGGTATCTCTGGAATGGGTGATATGGAAGCATTGGAGTGTACAAGATGACACATTGGAGAAGTAGAAGTGTCCGATGATGTTCGATGATTCTTCTTCTATTACACCTTGATAATGAAATTTAGGGAAATATTTCCTTAATGGTGGGACTTTTTATGAAATCGGGCCTACAATTCGGGTATGGTTTTTTCATTTGTAGTATTTTTTTGTGAAAAAGTGGAGAATCTTGGATTTTTATGAGTACACTCTTTATACATAAGTGTACAATCCATGTACCCAATTTCGCAAAGAGATTATGTACTAGACGTGTGACGTCTGAGTACATGGATGTGTGAAGTGACATACAGACAAACTAAAGAGGGGCCTGATAAAATAATATGTACGTTGTGAAATTTTAGACGACATGTCGTGTACTTATTTTTTAGTTGATTAAAAGGACTGTAGTCATGTCTAATTGGCAGGACACACTTATTATGGATCCATCTCATCAAAGGGAAAATGAGAGAGATGTTTCCTCTCTGATCCCATGTCCTGATGTCTATGTTCTGAATCAACCATCGTTGATTGTGTTGGAATCACCTTGGTGAGCACTTCCTTCATCCAAAGCCTCATCTATTGATTTATCATCTCTCCTGAGATATCATTGGTTGTTCTTTTTGGTATTTTTTATAGATCTACGACTATCAATGTCAATTCAAATGATGAGGTTCAACTATATCGATTTGATAACATTGAGGTATGTTATTTTTTTCTTTTCATATTGTGTAATTGAAATATTTGTGAAACTTTTCCCAATACCTTTTTACATGGTATTTAATGTTTAGGGATATTAACCATGTTGATGACTAATATGATTGTTTTCTTGAGTTAGGGATCATGTTTCAAAATATGTTTGGTTTTTTACATTAAGGAGTTTTATTCCCATGATTGATTTGAGCTTGTCTGTTTGGTCTAGCATTGCCACTTGGGATGTTGGTATGTTAGGTCTACTGTTGTTAGGATGGAGTGATATTATCTTATGTTGCTTAATGCCTTTTACCTTTTTAGCCATGTTGTAATTTTACATTTACATTGGCTACAGATTACCATTGTGCATGATTTCTTACATAAGGATATGATGACCTGGTGTAGTTGACCATAAGGAGAATGGACGTTGAGGGCTTCCCATGACTGTCTATTACTTTACACATTTTGAAAACATAGGGGGTGAGGACGTGAGTGCTACCACAGAGTGTCTGTAGATCCACTTTGTGTGACCATAGGGGTAATAAGACGTTGAGTTCTTCGCCAGAGTGTATGTAGTTATCAATAAATGAACACATAAATAATTGAAAACGGGGGCTTCCTCATAGAGTCATTGTTTATGATGGACCAATGGGGTTAGACCATGAGTACATCATAAAGGGTTTCATGTGATTGTATGGTATCCCAATAATATAAATATAAATGAATGCAGTTAAAACTGTAGGATTGTTTACATTTTAGTAGTTCCTCTTTTATTACTTAATTTTGGATATTGCATGTGGTTTATATTCACTAATAGTTAGCCACATATTTGTGGGTGGATTCTTACTAGGATTCATCTCAAACTCGATTTGGGTCATTATTTTGTGTCCCAAAAGATTATTTTTTTGTATTTATTAATATGTGAAACTACCCCTCAAATTTATGTACTTAATTACTATGGAACTAGAGAGCATGGGATATGGCTGAGGCTTACGATGCAGCTGTAGTTTTTTACATGTTTTACATTTTATTTGGATATAGTATATTATTCGAGTATCATGATTTTTGGGAAACATTTATTGATACTTGTGACACACATCATTATTTATTTTTATGATTCAATTGTTTATTAAATTAATTCTCCCATAGTTTTCATATTGATTGTTATTGTTTCTTCAACTATTGTTATCTTATTGACATTCTGTTGTGTTGCTCGGCCAATGAGGTCACATTTTCTCCACTATTACACCCACTAACTTTGTATATATATGGAAGCCTATGAAATTATATGAAATTTGCTTGAGTCCAATTGACCAACCTGTTATGAGGAACCGTTGGGCATCACCTGGAACTGGGATGTCATACACATGACATCATGTGCATCATCTTCAATGTCAAACAATACTGAATATCATCTAGGGAATATGGTGTGTCCATGGGGACACAATTCCTTTATAATTAGATTGTAGCACCATAGATAAATAAAATAACATGTATATATAAGAATATATATAAATAAAAAGATGCAACATCAGAAATAAGAATGAGTAATAAACAATGGGGAAAACTGATAATTGTACTCAAAAGATGACGATGTTATATGTCGTGTATCTATAAATGAGGGAAACATAGATACAAATTAGAATACAATACATGCTACACATAATTATAAAAAATTCATCCAAATAATATTCAAGAATCATGATCTCCAACATGGTCAAATACTATCTACATCCAACATATGAGATCATGAAAGAATGATCATTAAGTAGTGTACTTCTATAAATGAAAAAAATCTTTACATGTAATATAATAAAGTTCCAATACATTCATATATTGGATTTGAGACAAATCGCTATAGGCCAAAACCAATTGAGTCTATACCGTCTAGTCTATGTAATATTAACTGATATAGTGTTCATGTATGAATAAATGAAAGTAAACCAGTATTGTAAGGTAAATTATCATATACCTACCTTAGCTTCGGGAGGTGTATGACCATGAAACATGTTCATTAATCTTCTAGGTTCCAGATAATATGGTTTTTCATGTGGTGTGTTACCTTCACTAACATCATTTCATGAATAAAATTGAAATATTTCTAAGGTGTATTAATGAATAATGTTTATATTAATAATGGATAGGTTATAAAATTATATCCACGAAAAACAAAATCTCAAAGGTTGATCCAAATATGTTATTAAATTGTATCCTATGTAAAGGGAAATAGTGTATTTAATGGGTAATCAAAAAATAAATTCCTCAATAATATTATCAAAAATGAGTCCAGGGAATCATACAATATAAAATAGGATAAGCATTTTCTAGGTCTAATTGTGTTACTAAAGTACCTCTTCATCATATAATTCATGCTAGATACATAGAGTGTATCATGGGAATCTCGTAAGGATAATAATAGAGGAAGCCTAGGGTATTATATAAAGAATTCACATGTAAACAAGGATGAGTGTCCAAGGTGTCTATCAACCATGGAAACTAGAATCCATAAATTGGAATGATGTCTATGAGTTATTATAGAAATACATCTAGATTCAATGAAAATATTGATTCATACAAAAACCATAATAATTTAATTTATATAATCATCACTAATTAATTAAATAATAAATTATTTACTTAAGGATGTGTAATTTCTCATTAGATTTCATAATTTATTTGGTATAATACATTCCATTTTATTTGCATGATAAGGATAACTAGGATTTCAGACAATTAATAATTTAATTGAAGTCAAAATAATTTAATATGTGTCATCCATATGCATTCCATTATTCCATTCAAATGATTCTATTTACATGAATCAAATATAATCATTTACATTCCACAGGTACAAGTAATATAATTACTATAAATCCCAAATAAACCATTTATGAATTTAATAATTTGGAAGAAAAAATATAAAGAATGTCATGTAGAAATAACATATTCAATGTATATTAAAAATAAATTAAATAGATATTTAAATAATTAATGGATTAGTTTTTCTGTTTCAATCCAAAAAACACCCGAACGGTGGCAAATAATCATATTCCTATCCTCAATATATATATATAATAGAAAATAAATTACTTAGGGTGGATAACATTAAGGTTTTAACCTCCAATGTCATGATTATACTTTATCAAAAAAGAAAAAGATCCCATGAATGGTTAAAATAAGAATTTAATATGAATTATACATGACAAACTAAATGAAATTGGGTTACCCAAAATTACATGAATTTATAATGTAAGCAAACAAGTGGGATGATTTATAAACCTCATTCAACATACTCATATGACTCTCATCATCGAGTATTATCCTCACATTTGGCATAGATTGTATAATATATAATGAAAAGATCAACAACAAGATAAAAGTTAATGTCATCCTACATCTAAATAGAATTAAATATTGAAATAATAATGATTAATGAATAAAAAGGAATTATAAACACATGGGATTGGATCCAATGATATGAACAGTGCTTCAATTAGACAATTGAGGGAGGATCAGGATAAAAAACTACTAAATCGCATCAAAGAAGATGTAAAAGGGATAGGAGAGTTTTTTTATTTAGGATATCTATTAGGGGAAGGAAAATAGGTTTTAATATTTCATTAAGGGTGTTTTGGTAAAATCACATTAAATTATGCATTGCACTGTATGGCCACACACTTTTCCCAACCGTGCAAAATAATTTTCACTATTTGATATTGAAAGGGTTATTTTGTATGGTTAGGTGAGACAGTTAGAGAATCAATGATACAACCTTTCAAAACTCCTCTAAAACATGTATGTTTTTTTAGCATGATCGTGCTTCACATGGAGCATACATAGGGAATGTTTTTACTTCTAAATAATTCTAATTTATATCCTCAAAATATTAGATGTAAACATGAATCTTTTACCATGTGGTATATATTAACCATAAGGCCTAAATTTTTCTCCCAAAAAGCAGTGTTTTGGGGTCAGAGAAATATTCAGACACACATATCCCACCCATGTACTCATTTTGAATCATCATTTTGGAAAAAATAAATAATTATCAAAAAAATTAAAGGGATCCACACCTAGGTTAAAAACATGGTTACTATAGTCTACCACATAGATGATCTTTTCCAAGATTTAACCTTCCAATGGATGTGAAACACTATATAGGAATAGTTTTCGACAAGTGGAATGTACTTTGGCCTCCCACTCCAAAGTATCATCATATACAAGATTATGATACTATAGAACCCAAAACACCTAGAAAGACTATCCTCAAGGATCCAAAAAGCTCCTATCAATGATGAGTACATGATTCTACTCAACTGAATAATAAAAATCCATAACATAATTCTTAGGGACAAAAATATGGTTCGGGTATCCATGATAATTAAGAATCTATGATGCATGGATAATTCCATGCATGGCCTGGTACATCCAAGTTTATATTAACCAATTCTCTACCATCCCAAAACTATTGAAGACCATAAATCACTTTATATGGTGCGGTACTAATTCCATATTCTTATATATCTATCTATGCCCCAGCCTATATGATACTGAATGGAATAAATGTTCCCAAACATCAAATTCTAGATGTTATCAATGATGATGATCATATAATTTATTCTAGACTAAGTAATATACATACACATTGTCATAATATGAAACTTCTATTAAGTCTCATTTATAAGATGAGAAAATAGTATGGATACATCTATAACCAATAGCCAACATAGGGGTTAACAATATTTCTTACAATAAAGGACCTCAAAAGGATCTATCTGTGCCATTTCCTAGATGATATAATTATTGAATAACTCAATAATTGGGATATGATTCTCCCATTCAGGTCCAAATTTAACGTCTCATGCCTTGGTCCTGCCATATAGAACTAGGATCATCCTATATAATTGTAAATTGTTTTGAGGGTAAAATTATTTTCTTAGAGGAACCTATGTACACTGATCCATTTTAAATCCCCTCTATAACCATGACAAGAAATGAGAATTTCTATATGAAATTATCATAGGAGGGTCCCGAGGAAGTCATGTCATATTATTTAAATATATTCTTCCCATATCATCACATAATAATGTCTCCATGGTATAAATTATGTAGGAAACATTCATCAACTCAGCAATGAATACTCATACAACTATGTACAACAAAATATATCCACATCTATATATCATAATGAGTGATATAAAAATATCTACCACTAAAAATATCCACATCTAGAGATATTATTATTCAATGTAAGATTGATAACAATAACATTGATATATTGATTATGATAGTATAACTCCACAGTAGAAAACCAATATACAACTAAATATATCCACATCTATATATCATAATGAGTGATATAAAACCCAACTACTGATAATTTTGAGGTTTAGGATATATATTATATCATAATGTTCATATAAAACATTATTTAATATCAAATTAAAAATTCCCCTTGATTCAATCATATTATAAGACCTCCCCCTATATCAAAAAGCATGACATGAAAACCCCATATAATTACCATATTTCACATTCAGTGATATCAAGAAATATTATTCATTAATATATCATTTTTTAACAAAAAATCACAATAAAATTACACAAAATGTTATTTTTATATCATATAAGATTGTATCTAATGCATTATATGTTTGACTACAAAATTATTCAATTTTAAAAATTATTTCATTAATATTGAATTGTGAAAAACTATATGATTACACTATTGGTTTTATAAGGAATAACAAAACACAGTCAAATAAATAGAAATAACTAATATCATAAAATCCAATCCTTGAAAATTGGTGAATCAAACTCCACGAATATATAAAATAAGGAAAAATTTGGTATCAATTATAATAAATGGGCACTTTTTTAATCATAATTCTTGTTCATTAGGATGATCCAAATATAGAATCTAGATGAATCCATCTTTATGGTGTATTTATATGGTTATTTGAATTATTCTATTCACTAGTATGATTCTCAATCTCTCTATTATATGTGATTACATATCATTTTTAAGGATAATTAATAAATGAGATATATGTACAAGTGAATTTATAGTACCATAAACAAAACTATGGACCTTAATGTCAATTTTTTGAGATCATTTAAAATAGATAATGGACACGCAACAAATATGAATTCATTTTGTCATTAAAATTTTATATTATTTATTAAATCCATCTGTTACTAACCATTCTAAAACATGATCTATATTATATGATGATTATCATAATAAATGATTATTTATTGAATTTTTTCATTCATTAGCAGAATAAAAATAAAAAACCATCACATACCATTTTCAATCATAGGTATTAATATGAATCATTAATAATATTTCTTCATGAAATATGATATATATATACATTAATATGGTATGAATCTATTTCAATTTATAATTACAAAATAATTATATGATAATAAATAAAACTCATATTTGTTACATATGCCTTCGATATTTCTATATAAAAGTACCTTATTTAATTACTTATTTTGATGTCTAATTTCAAATGATAACATTTAATTATTTAAAGTGTAAATCTGTTCGTCAAACCATTAAAAAATTTCAACCAAGGAACCATTTAATATAGTCTATATGTTGATTAAATCTAAAATATTTTAACATATTTTACCACTCCTAATTCATGTTATTTTTTTTACTTACACATTATTTAAAAATGGTATCAATATAACCTTTCTTCAATGACAACTATTAAAACATCTACTTGAATCATGACGATTTAAAAAAATAAGAGTGTTAAAAATGATAAATTCAATTATCTAGTAATAAGCAGATAATTTATTTCAATTTTAATTTACAATATAATAGTATAAATTCTCAATATAATTATAAACATCCTATATTTTTTTTAGCAATTAATAGTAAATAATTTTCATTATTACGTACCATATTTTATTATAAATGATCAATTAAAAATTTAAAACATATTTATATTTATATGATAATATAACAATATATTGATAATAATAAAAATAAGATATATGAATCATAATTTAATGAAAAAAATAATTGAAAATAAAAATGTACACGAAAAATGATTTCCAGTTAATTTCCACCATCAAAATGTCAAATAAATAATATAAATATGATTTTAATAATTATATAATGAAAAAATAGAAATTTTGTTTTAAATTATGATATTGAAGGGAATTAGTTGCAAAAATTCTTCTTAGATAGTCAATAAATATAATATTGAGAATGAAATATGGTCATTTGAAATTTATATAGTATTGGGATTGATGAACTTGTAATATATGTGACTATATCTTATGGTAGTTAAATATAGTATCTTTTTATATCAACAGAGTTAAAATAAAAATTTAACTAAATTTTACAAAGGAATTATTTATTATAAATATATATTATATATGGATATATATTTTTGAAATAAATGATGTTACTATGAAATTATAAAATGTATGATATTATCACTCTTTACCTATGCCTTTTTTCTTAATGTCAAAATATTGTTCTAGAGAATTTTATATTTTAATTAATTTTTATATTTTAATTAATGAGGCATTGAATTGTTAAAAATGGTATTATTTTTCTATCACACTATTAAATTTATTTACTTTAGCCAATTTATTTTCCATTTAATAATTCATTTGTAGAGGAATATTATAATATGATGAAAAATATTATAAATAAGTTATATTTGATAAATTAAAAAATAAATTATATAAAATAACGTAAAATTTAATAATTCATTGAATAAATTTCAGGGGTTTTTATCTACTTTCTCTCAATATTAAAAATATAATTATATTAATTTATCCCTTCTGGTATTTATAATAATAGAAATTCAACTCAAACACATTAATAATATGGATGATTCCATTCAAATTTCGTTCCACATAAGATGTTGTCTTCTATTGAATATAAAACAATAAAAATTCCATAAAAATATGGTATCATCATTTTGAACATTCATTCTCAAGAGTGAATAATTAAAAATTCCTTATAGTGGTAATAATTATTATAATATGCCATAGCACAAAAATAAGTAATGTGTTCAATTGAACAGTTTCATTGACAATATATCACGACATGATCATTTATAAGAGAAAATAACTATTTAAATGAATAAATTATCTATTATGAAAATAAATTATATAAAACACTTTGTGTTGATTTAAGATCTTTCTCTTTCTCTCTGGTATAGATCCTTCAATTTTCAATCTAAATATTTACATTGGATGTAATATGGATGACTAATATGATAGTAAATGTTCAAAGGGTGTGTAGGGAATTTTTGGATACCAGAACACATTTTATTGAGAAAACAGGCCTTGCATACTATTTTGATAAAACCATGAAATATTTCTACAAGGTTGGGAAAGTCATACAGACCATGTTTTTTCATATAGATCCACTTCGCACGATTGGTGCATGGCTGTGCAGCTTAACTGTGCGAGAACCCCATTTTACTATGTATTTGTGCATGGATTGCACAACGTTTGAAAAATTGTGTGGACCAATCCAGTTGGTAATATTTATCTCATGTTCTTTGTTAATTCATCAACAAACCGTGTGGACAATCTGTGAACATGCTATTATTTTTGGGAGATTTATCCAGTTTTTAATTTCATTATCTAATAAAGACACACCTTCCTCCCTAATCTGAGTTTATATGGGAAGGTTCTATTTCAATCTCATTTTGCGACATTTTAATGATCTTAAAATGGAATCAAGAGATATAATTTATTTGGAATCAGATCAAGGTTTCATTCATCACGTTGGATTTGTAAGGGCAAGTACTTGAGTGTACTTTAGTTGTTGTTCTTATCTCTTTTACTCATCCTAGGTATCATCTTGTGATCTTTTTTCACCTTTTCTAATATCTACTATGATCTGAGGAAAATTATGGGCTGATACCATAGGTATAATATAATATAACCCTAACTTGGATAGCCTATAACTCATCCATAAATGTCATTGATTTTTTAATATTTGTGTGGGGCCCAATGATTTTATCGGTGGATGTTTCTAAAATTCACATGTCATTATTATTCTTGTGAGAATAATATGGTTAAGCTCTATCAAAATACATGATTAGTTGATTGAAGTTACACCAACAACTCCATATGCCCCATGTCGAGGGTAATGCCACATTTGGGTTTTAGTGTTTTTGAACTTTTTAGCCATCATTTGTGAGTGCCTCCTATTGACCTATCAAATGGTGAGACTTAATGTAATAAATTTTTCATTATTATTGAGAACTACAAAATTTTATGTTCCATGAATTATCACCACATGACCCTATTATAGAAAGTGCATCAAATAGATTATTAAATGCGAAATGTGAAATGGAATGTATACTAGGTATATAACATTGTCCTATAAAATAATTTTTAGTAAAGGTTACGTGTTCATAGAACCCCTTTCCATTTTAATGGATGGTAGAGGTGTGAAAATCAGAAATTGAATATTTCTTAATATTTAATTAAGAATTGATTAAATGGTTTCAAAGATACTAATCTTATCCACAGTAATGGAAGACAATGCTTGAATCTAAGGAATGAATATATGATTCCAATATCAAATAGGAATGGATTTCCTCAAGATATAATTAGATTCTTAGAGGAGAATACCTTCAGACTTGATAACCCCATTCCAATTCAAGGATTTGGATTTATCATGTCGATACACACATAGACACCAGTTATTGTATATTCCTCAGATACTCGGTATACTGTCGTAGTGCCATTTTCATTTTTACATGATACCTCAGATACACTCCTTGGATACAACATTGACTAGTAGGTACATTGGTGAAATAACATAATCCCCTGTCTTTGTTTATCCCTATTTTACCTTAGTTTATCACATTTGACTAGGTGGGTGCCTTATTATGGAATACCTTGGATTATGCTCCTTCGATTACACTCTTACCCCTTAGATAGTATCAAAGACATTAATCATAGAATTCCCCAAGAAATACATTAAAATACTTATTACCCATTAACTCCCTCATTTGATATAATTTTCAGTTTGCCTTGATAAATCAAGGGACATTAACTACTTATATTATCACGAGGTGATGTCAGTTCATACTACGCCTCACATGAACAATATACATTAAATGGTTATTAATTAATTAAATGAACTTATTACATGATCAGACAACACCCAAGGGTTGAAGAAGGTGGTTGGGTATTAATTTGTATTGTACTACTTTAATTAATTTCTATACATAGGCCTACACATAGCTATATTCCATTACATGGGCTGGATGTTATAGAAACCATTAGTGGTGGCCTACTGAGATTTATCTCACACCCTTTTAAGGTGATTTCTGGTACTCGATGTAAATTACATGGTTTTAGGTATTGACAAAGTGAAGCATTATACTTCATAAAGATCAGTTGTATGCTGATAGGTTAGATCTTGATTGAAGATGACCGAGTAGGATATTAGGATTCTTGGAATAGCCTTCTTTTTCTTATAACATATAAATCATGTTGTGCCAAATGTATTATATCCTGGTTTTCTAATTTTCTAGTGACCTGACATTACATCATCACATTTCCAACTTTTATAGTTTTTTATTATTGTTTAAATATTGCATCAATTTTCTTCAACAGTTTATTTATATTGCATCCACTGTTTACTATTCCTTTGTATTCCATTCGCTACACTACACTATACTATTGAGGGGATAGTCTTCCCCTAGGCAGCTCCAAGGCCCTCATTCCTCTTCAGTTGCCTCTGAAATTTGTGAATATGTACTTGAGGCCATGTGGTCATCAGGCTCTGGGAACATGTTAAATGGCATCAAGGTACATGTCGTCACAGATTACCCCCTATTCACAAAGTGTTCCCCACCTAGGCTATTAGTGAGAGAAGAAGGACGGTGACATATTATGTCCCAACTCTTGTATTCCCTAGTATGGTGACTTTCTCAAATTGTGTAATAAGAAAAAATATAGAATACATTACCCTTTATGTGACCATATTTACTCTAGAGATAATACATGTACACAAATAAAAACCTTATCATACATTTATATAAATGAAATCCCATTAGTAGACAAACAATTTTATATAATTATACAAGAACTAAATGGAAATCCAAAAGTACATAAATGGTATTTGTTATAATAGAACCTAATCTTAAGAAACTATATTATAAGGGAGACAATAAAACCCATATCGATATCATACATTCATCATCTAACATAAATAATAAATATATATATGTTTGGGGATCATAATATAATACATAATTGGATCTTACCCAAATTATGTTTTGTAAAATATAATGAAGGAATGATGAAGCATAGTGAATATATTTAAAACTAACTCATATCCTAAAAATGATTACAATATTACTAGAAACATCATGCCTATATTTAATCATGTAAAACCAAAAATATGTTCATATATTATTGTAATATGACATCAAGGATACCCCACTCCTTCTTCTTCA
Source organism: Viscum album (assembly GCA_963277665.1). NCBI lineage: Eukaryota > Viridiplantae > Streptophyta > Magnoliopsida > Santalales > Viscaceae > Viscum > Viscum album. The sequence continues at coordinate 1,833,300,988 of OY728132.1, forward strand.
ATAGTTTTTTATTCATCTCCAAAGTATCATATCATAAATATTATCTCTAAAAAAGAATAAATCCCTCAATCACTTAGGATGTGTAAAAAACATGCACCTCAGGAATCTCATAATAACATCATCACATATCACATAATCATATATAAATAGTGTAGTTTCTTTTATACACCACAGCCTATACAATGATTTTCATACAAAAATTATTATTTCTCAATACATCATATTCCTTACACTGAGTTAGGTACCCTAATCCAAAATGGACAATAAATATCATAGATATAATAATCCTTTTGAAATTGTAACTATGGATATATGTTTGTTTTATAAGGGGGTGTCTTGAAAAAAAGAAATAATATTTTTATTAAAAATAATACAATATTAAAAAATTCTAATTGAATGGTTTTTATTATTATATTCTTCATAAAATGGGATATGTTTTTGTGGTAGATCATCAAAACACATGATCTCCTTATTGATTTCTCTTTTGGTGATCCCATCATCCATAATGTTTTCCTCCTGGTATACATGTGTGAATACGTAACTACAACTCAAATGGAATGTGAGACATTCCATCCATCTAATAGTGAGATTCAAATACATTTGTACCACATCATTCTATATAGCTTGAACCATATTTGGTGGAAATTATTTCATACCAGAAGTTATCCATGCCTTTAAGGTGAGCATAGTGTACCATGTGAATACTGCCAAGCATTTTATCCTCATGAGATGAAGAGATGTCTAAGGTGCTAAAAAACAAATATAGGGATATATTAGTGGGAAATAACCAAAATTTATCAGATAAGTTTACATAAATATATTATAAAACTATCCTACATGTATAAAAGTACATATGAGTATTGAGGTAATATAGAAGTGCTATAGGGGTAGTCATACATCCATCATCACAAGATGGTTTGTTGGAAAACACCCTCCTATAGCATGTTGTGTTTTGTTTTCCCTATCTGAAATGTGTGGGGTGGAGTATTGAATCATTTAATTTACAATGTATAATATATCTCAAATCCACACTATGGGAAAAACTATGGCAATGATCAACTACATCTATCCTCTCTTGGACACCCATATAATACATCCATGGAGTAGATATCCAATAAGCTTAAAATAAATTCAATCAGTTACATTTATTTATTTTTGTTTCAATGAAAAATCCAAATTTTGTTAATTAATTAATTTTCTATTAATTAAAAAAAAACATTATCCCAGATCACATTAAATTAAAAACTATCTTTACATCAAGGACATCTAGGAATAATCCAAACCTTGTTCATAGATTTCAAATATCATCATCTCATAGAAATTAAAAAAACACTATCCTCATTTGATAATTAAATTATTTAAAATTATTAAAAATAATTTTATATTCTATGTAGTATTGGAAAAAATTCGATGAGACCATTAATAATTGTATCCACGAACATCATGTGACTTCTAGTATTGTGTAATTGATTTAATATAAACATGAAACTACTAAAATATAAAATAAATATATTGATATTAGTATATCAAACATACATAACAAATCAATGGTAAATCCCATAATAAATACCTTCCATCGATCAATGGTTCAATTCCCAACACATTCAAACTTATCCTACTGCATATCACCATTTGAGCAATCAAATAAAGCGATATAATATTGGACTCCCTTGCGTATATCACATGTGTCATTCCATTCTCATCCAAAATATAGACATATGACATCAAAAGTAAATTATGACATCCTTATAAAATAATAAATCATCATGAATAAACAAGAATACTCAATATATCATCTTTCACCTTAAATATGGAATTCATCATTAACATTAAAATGTTCTCTAATAACTCCTAATACATGGAATCCATCCATTAATAACAATATATCTATCTTTATATAAATAATTTCATTTAAAAAAATATCGTATTGATTACATAATGAATTAAAATAGTAATTTATTCTTATATTCAAACATCAGATAATCTATATCACTAACCTATAACAATATTTCAATAATCCTATAGTGATTTTATAATAATTTAGAATTTACAAAAAAGAGGAGATGTTCAATTATCATTTCACATTACTCATCAATTTAACAACAATAACAATTCTAATGATTCTAATTCATTATCAATTCTACTACCCAAGGGAATTTAATATTCAATTTCACCTTATTACTTCATTAATTATTTAACAACAAATTATATGGAGAACAACATTCATTTATCCATGAACCCTCATTAATTATTAATCAAATTAATCAATTATTTATAGCATTATGTTATTTATCATTTTACAATTTTAACATCATTTTAATCCCTATGATATCAAAAAAAAATCATTCAAACATTTCAAAGAGTGCACACAATCTAGTAAATCTAGTGTTTGACCACTATAAAGGTGGAAAGTAACAACATGGGATATCCAATCATGAAAAAATTACATTCGTTGGTTCAGATCAATAATTATTTAGATAATTATATTTCATTCCAATGGGATATACTATGACTAAATTTAAATTTCACATAAATAGATAGGAGATTCAATGATCCCCTACCTCTAATAAAATTATGTTCTTCACATAATAATTGACCACAACCATATAGCTATGTCACATCTATAGAAAGAAGAAAACACACCCCCATAAATAGCATCCACAAACATTGAAAAAAAATTACCATTAGAAAATGTAGAGGAAACAATAAAAAAATTAATTGATAATCTAAAAGGAAAAAAAGTCAACCTACCATATGAGAAAAATAGTTAACTAACCTCTGATTACTATAGATAGAATATGGAACATGATAATTAATCCCCTTATATGTGCTTCGAAAACACCTTAGAATTATGTTGTAGTCCAATTATTGATTTATAAGAGAATTATTTGTTGTTTTAGTTATATTATTGAACTATTGGTCACATACCACAATTATATGTTGTAATTTATGGGGTAAATAATCCATCTATTCTATAAATGTTCTGAATATTATGTATTATTTAAAAAAATATCCCATCCTCCATTTTGATTCAGAATTTATTTTCAAAATATATCACAATTTTACATTTTATTGTCCATAAGACACTGAAATATAATTTACAACACACATACACCGTAAACCCCTGTTACACAAAAAACCCATAATCATGCCATAGGTTCTCTATAATTACAAATTTTAGAATTCAAACTAATTTATACCTCCACTAATTTTTTTCTGAGAACATCTAGCATTGAAAAACACATGATTGGTTAATCTACCTAGAGCTGGTCCCTTGCATTAGATACATATAAAATAGATCGAACACTCACAAGTCGAAATCGAAAATTGGTGGTAAAACAAAAGGGTCATCTGAAAAACAACCTAGTGGGATTACATTAAATGATATCTCCATCATAGTATCTAATCCAACTCATTTGAGAAAAAATGGAAATCCCATGATATAATAATTACAATATTTTGACAAATCGCCTAGGGGAGATACCTCTAAAATTATCGAACTGTTACCATCTTCAATGAAACAATTGAAAAACATTTCATCCATTAGGAAAGGTTTAATGATTTCAAAACTATTATAATCAATAGGGAATAACTAAACACAAAACGGAATGTGAAAAATATCATTAATATGCCACTCACATTCCAAGGGGTAATCCTTTATTCCACCATGTCACCCCAATACATGAACCAATGGAATAAATTACCAACACAAAAACATCTCCTATAGTACATTAATATCCATATGTCCCTCTTTAAAGGTACCTCATCTTCAACATCGATATCACACTACTAAAAGGAATTAAATTCATACTGAAGATAATAGATTAGTTATATATATATATATATGTATATATGTATATATATCAATTATTAGGTCATATGTGGGGGATGTTCTATCCCATTTTCCACAAATCAAATTCAATAAAAAATATCGAAATGAAAAAAAATGAACAGAAAACAAACTCCCATGACCAAAACATCCCTTCCCATGGAGATCATCCCTAATTAAATCTATATGGCACTGATCATAAAACTCAAGGAGTCTCCTTTTATGACTATGATAGTTCCACTTATGATCATTTTTCACATTTTCATCTTTCATATCACATTTACATTCCCAATCGTATTTCTTACTCACTATGGCTGGAGAATTGTTTCATTTTTTGACCCAAAAAATCTCAATATAAAAAGGAAAATATATTATTATATATAATCATGTATTATTATAACAGTTATATAGATAAATATATTGATGAGTGTGAAATTTACCAATGGTTTGTTCATAATCTATAAACCTAAATCATTTTAGACACAGGATTGAATTATGTATTTACATATATTAATAGATTTCACAATTTGATTATCTATCTTTAGATAAAATGTAGTGATTAAAAATAACTATGATCAGTTTCATATTGGAGTCATATGAACACACTAGAGTTAAAATTCAGTTCATTATAATATATTTGCATCCAATATATGGGTGATTTTGTAATATACAAAAAGAACATATAACTAAAATGGTTCAACAGTGTATTAATAAGAAAATTTGTAGAATAAACTCCATATTTTAGAGAAGATAAAACAAGTGATTTTGAGGGAAAAATAACAAGAATATTATTTAAAATGAAATCATCCATGACTAAATTGTTAATAATATATTCATTATAAAATTTAATCAAATTTATAAATATTTAAAGAGGAATTTCTTATCATTATATGGTAGATGTAATAATAGTGTTAATGAGGTTGATATAGTGACAGTATGTGGCGTAGATGTGACGCTTATTAATTATACCATGTGTAAATAATAATCATCAATTAATGAATATATAAATATTAGAAAATAAACTAGAGAAATTCAAATGGTTTTTTATCATATAGTTGATAGGGTGTATATCAGATAAGTCGACCTTGGAAAAATATATTAATATATAGCTGAAAATATTCTTCTTTAAGTTGTAATAAATTAGTTCCGAAATAAAAAAAATCAATGTTACCAATTTCAATATTTAATCTAAATAAGAATCATAATGTAGAAAAGATATTAATCATCAAAATATTTAAAATGTAAATGACACAATAGAATAATACGATATAATAAATAGTAGTCAATTTTGGACGAAGAAAAATTATTAAATTCTAAAACCTACCTATAAAATTATATATTTGATATCGAAGAATATTAATGGAATTATATGGATTTTTATGAGACAAAAATATAATCTGATATGAATGAAATTAATTCATGCTAGTTTTGTGGAATTTGATAGAATAAATTGATTATTAAAAGGGAAAAAATTATGGGAAAATAAATGTATAAAATAAATATAATTTTTTTTGGAAGTGTATCATAAATTCAACAACTAAGACATTGAGTGGAGTTAAAAATGATTTATAATAATACAAATATGATCAATATTCTGTTATATTTAAACAATATATATCATTTAAATGATTGAATCATAATGATTTTCCCAATGTGTAATATCAACATGTATAATAGTTTTGAAAACATATTAAATTTGGAATGTTTTAATATTATATAATAAATTTTTATATATGGGTATTGAAAAAAATGAAAAATAAGTCATCTACAAATTACAAAAAAATCATGCATTAGAATTTTTGATGTATGGTATGAGGGTGAGTGACTTCTCTAAATAAAATAATCGGCATAAATAGTTAGTAATTTTTGATTAAAACAAAAATCATATATATAATGTTCATGAATAATATTATATAATATTTTTCAATACTGGTCATGATAAAATTTAATTCATCATCCTTATACTTGAAAATTAACATATTATTTTTGGCACTTGACCATAATAAAAAATAATTATCAATGGAAAAGGGATATGATTATAAGTGTTAATGGTAATAAAATCATATAGTGGTGAAATTAAATGGATCTTAAATTCTCGTTGTTCTTATTATAGAATAAAACATTTGATGTATGTTAATGTTAATTCCAAATAATTGGATAGAAAATTAACCTATTGAAATTATGAGAAACTAAAAATATAATGTGCATTGTATTATGTGATTAGAAATGATGAAATAAAAGTAAAGGCTAAATAATTTCTTATGTGGTTGAAAAAAATAATTAATATGTAAGAATTATTTTTTGAAGTAAAATAATTAATATTTTATAATAAGTTATTTTTAGTGATGATTTCATAACATAGATAAATTTCTAAAGGATTTTAGTGAAAAATTGAAATATATATCATGTATCTAATGAAAAAAATATATGATAGTTAATAAATAAACAAGAAAAAAATTGAATAAAGTAATGGTTAGCATGTAGAAATTAAAATGACTAACTTCAAATGGAGAGAAAATGATTGGTATGTAACTATGGTCAATAGTTATAGAAATTTAATTGCTTCAAAAAACTAATGTTGAAATATTATAAAATATAATCACCAAAAAATTCATTTAATCATAATAACAAATTAGAGGTAATTTATTATACTATTTCTAGAAATTCATTGAAGAAACACAATATTTCCTATATGTAAATTATATCCATTTTGTTGAATAATTATTTATCTGATGTATTATTTTTTTAAATCATGATGAAAATTGTCTAATTATTTTCTAAATTTTATGAAAATGTTTTTTTTAACACCCCATGTTGCTATGGTATATTTCTTATTGAATCATACAATAACTTGTGATGTATGAAACATAGAGTTATATCACACCATGACAAATTAAACTTATCGTTATGAATAGTATTACCTAATTTTTGAAATTTTATATATTTTATTTTTCAAAATTGACTTCTTTTTTGGATTTAGAATATCAAAATTAGATTAGGGTTGATTTTTGGTATTTTTTTGAAAACATTGAATTTTTTATAAAGAGTGAAAAACATTGTGTTATTGTTTAAAACTGAATTTTTATTTCAATAATTATTTATTAAATATTTTTTTAAAATATAAACATAATAACTAAATTATTTCAATGAAATTAATCTGATTCATTTTATAATCAGATAAGATGTATAAAATTTTGCTGAACTTTTTGTGGTCTTTTACCCACAGTCTACATACATTTTCAAATTTGCATAAAAGGTAATTCTATCAGCTATGTGAATTGAATTGAAAAAATCCAAGATACATAGTAAATACCAGTATATAAAATTTGGTTCAATAAGAATAAATTAATTTTTGGTTAATAGAAACATTGGACATTAATTTAGAACAATAAAAATTAAATAGTGTAATTAAAGTTAAAAAATGATATTATAATTACACTAAAACATATTCTAATTCTATTATATATGTTTATTTCGACCAAAAAAACATTAGGAATAAAATATGATCCTTTTGGTTGACATGGTTTAAATTAGGACATTTATTATTATTTTAATTAAATAAGAGTTAAAATTGATAAATTCAATTTTTAATAAAAAAAACTATTTTTGATATAGGGTTTATACATATGTTAAAATATAATCATTCTATTGTATTCCAATCAATACTATTAGTTAAATTAATTTATACCCTTTTTTACATTTTATAATTTTTTTGAAAGTAATCATTCTATTGTATTCCAATCAAGGTACTTTCTTACCTTTTCTACAAAATTAATAAAGAATGTTTTTTTAACATGTTTAGTGGGTGCGGCTATTTTACCGCGTTATAAAACCGTAGAAGCATTTCTCAGAATCTCATAAAAATATTATAAAAATAATTTTTTACTTTTTTATTTATGTGACTTTTAAATGATATTAAAATAGAAATAGATATTTCTCTAAAATAGATGTGATTTAAAATGTGTCAACATCCTTTGATGGATCATTTATTTGTTTGAAGTTGATTTATTATGTCACAATCATCCATATTATATGATGGTTTTGTGATATGTTTTACTTAAGATGTGTTATTTTTATACCATTCATGTTTTATGAAAAAATTATTAACATTTCTAATTCTAGTTTTAATTGGATTTATTATGCTATGTTTCAACATTTTCAAATGAGGAATGTATTGGACAGAGTAAGGGATGGCTGGAGCCTGCTATAGCTCCTCGATGCATCGGTAGGTCCTATAAAACAAAATACTTTTCTTATATAAGGCCATGACAAATAAATATTTTTAGTCTTAGGACGAGGCCTTGACTATGTGGTTATTATGTCTAAAATTATGTGTTCCATCCTTATGAAATTGGAAATTGATATTACATGTGATTATTCGAATATTATAATATCCTTGGGAATAAGTAAATATAATTATTTTATTTATGTTTTCCATATTATACTAATTTTTATATTTAAAAGGATCTTGTTTTAGTCTTATACATGGATTTAAATGTTTATGCTAATTTATTAATGTTTATGCTATATTGTTATACCTATAGAGCCCCTCACCTCACCCATTTATATGATTTATTTTTTTCCCAAGATGAAAAGAAGTATATTATGAATGAAATGTAGGGATATTCTAAGGGAGATGATTTTATTTAAAGGAGACACAATGTTATTGTTTTTCATTTCATAGTGTAATTTAATTCTCATGATTGTATCTAGTACTTATAAGGATACCAAAAATATCTGTATTTTGGGATTCAATCCCTTATGATCATTCCAATGTTATGTAATTATGTATTGACTCTTGCTACTGAGGGTTAGGGAATTACTTTTAGTATCCGAGGGAGGTTACATTCAAATAGTGGAAGTTAGATTTATAAAAACATTGATTATAGAACATTACCCTAAGATAGAAATTGTGGGTATGTATAGAAGTACATCTTAGAATTTTTGTAATAAAGTGATTTTGTGTACATTCCAAGCAATACATCCGTGTATGGATAAGAGCAGGTATAGGCGACTCTGGAACAGATATACCTAGGAGTGAAAACATCGACAAGTAGTTTTGGTATTGACTTAGGGTATCCTAGTACATGATAATAGGATTTATTTCACTCTTGGATAGGAAACTCCTGAGGGGTATTATTAGGATAATTAAAATTTTATTTACAAACCATTATGAAGGATTTATGAGTATATACCTACTCCATGAAAACATTTTTTATGATTATAATTTATATCCATAAACTATTCAATTTATCTTCTGTGTTTTACAAGTTTGGAATTTTGTATTTTGATTTATAAACTAATCTTGTGTATGACATTGTTTATAAATGGATTCTAGTGGAATAAATGGAAAATTATCAATGAACATAATCAATTTATGTATTGACTCCTACTGAAGAAATTATAGTGGAGTAGGTGATGCAACCGGTGCTGAAAAACTTATAACCGTATTTGGACAACTCACTCAGGTTATGAATAATAACCTTACCCATATGGATCAAACTGATCCACAACGCGGATGATATATGTTATACCTCTTAATGATTCAACAACCACAATAAATAAATTGGACTACAAATGAATTTTTATCAAAGAAATATACATGTTCCATAGAGAAAAATTTTCTAGCTTTGCGGTTTACAAAAATGGAAAATGATTATATGAACATTTATCACCTCACATGAGATTCACGTCAACATTTCTCATTAATTAAAAACAGAAACATGGATTATGAAGTATAAAATGTGTAATATATGGAGTTTAATGGTAATTTAATATAAAAAATTTCTTGTGACCATCGAGCTGATATGGAAAGGCAATTTCTGAGTATTTTGAAGAAGGAGGATGAGAATGTCACAATGTAGGAGGCTAACATTACAAGGATTTTAAGGAAAGAATAATATTACATACATATTCCAAGGAGTAATATTTATTGATTATTAGATGGGTTGAAACAATTTTTTAGTCTAGCATGAGTGTCATAATCTTTGTCATTGTACAAAGATATTGTCTCATGTGCTATCAATATAGAAAAAGAATTTTAATACCTATTATGACATTAAAGAAAATAAATAGAATAAGAGATTTGTTGATCACTCTTTAAAAGGAAAGAAGTGGAATATGTAAAAAGATGAATTTTAATCCTAATGTAAATTTGGGACGTAACACCCCGGTTCTTGCATGAAGGGAATTGTAGTCTATTACAAGTGTGATAAAAATTCCACCATGCTGTTGATTTAATGGAAAAGTAAGAGGTTTCCATTGTTGAATTCTAAAATATTTGGCAAATGGGGCATTATTCAAAAGAATTTCTTATGCCCCAAGGAAACATTCTTTATTAAAGACCAATGGAGCAAGTTTATGCTTATGAAATATCTACTACCAAGGTTGAATCTCCAAATGACATGGTTCCATGTAATTTAATGGTTTCCCAAAATGTAGCCAATGATTTATTTTTTTATTGATCATTTCAATTTTCATTTTTTCACATTTATCTAATAAAATTAGATATTTCCAATTTGATTTTACAAGGTTGTTTTCAATCGAAACTCTTATGCAAAGAATCATTGCAACAATGTTTTGTGAATCAGTTCCCATTAGGGCATATAAATGTTCTTTATCTATTGATATCTCATTATAATAATGATTTTATTTTATATAATACTTATTATGTATTTTCATTTTGACAATTCATTGAAAATTTATTGTATGAATAATGATACAACATATGATGATGATATTGGATAACTTTTATTTAGAGTAGGAATGTCACCAACTGATTCTTATGTAGATAAAATCCTAGTAGCACTACTAAATTCAATTATTGAGGAGGAAATGAATGAAATAACATTGAGTGGGGAATAAAATGTTCATGTAGAGGACGTTTTTATTGTGTAATAATATGTTGATGTGTTTCCATAGAATTTACCTAGTCATCCTCCATAAAGAGAAATTGAGTTTTCCAATGACTGAATTCATGGTTTATGGACCATATAAAGGACCAAATTTATAATTCCCAATGTAGATTTTGTGGAGCTAATGACAATTAGAGGAATAGAGTAATAAATGAATTATTCTCCACAGTTCTCTCCTTGTGGAGACGATGTTATTTTTTTTATGAAGAAAGATGGATCTATGAGCTTTTTTATTGACTACAGGGATGCCAATGTAATAAAAATACAAAAAAAGTATCCCCTGCCATGCATTGATGATTAATTACATCAACTTCCCAGAGCTCGATATTTTTCAAATATTGACCTTCGATCTGGATATCAGCATTTGTCTGTGATGAAGGAAGAGATTAAAAAATCTAAATTTCGATCTAGGTATGGGTATTATGAGTTTAAAGTAATTCCATTTCGATTGGCTAATGCACCACCAATCCTCATGGATCTAATGAATAGAATTTTTAAGGGATATATTGATTACATTTTAGTAGTATTTTTGGATTATATTTTGGTATTATCATAATGTTATGAAGATAATGAAAATAACATGAACATTATTCTAGAACCCCACAAAAGAAAATAATTATATGGAAATACTAGCATGTGTGAATTCTGGCTTCAGGAAATTTAATTTTTTGGCCATATTATCTCTAAGGATTGAATCACTATCGATCCTTTGAAGTCCAATGAAATACAAGTATGGCCAGCACCAACAAATATAACTGAGGAACACAGTATTATTGTGTTATTGTGTTATTATCAGCATTTCACCCATAATTTTTCCCGATTGGATAATCCATTAACCAAGCTCACATATAAAGCTGTTAAATTGGTTTGGGAAAAATATTGTGATGAATGTTTGGAAAAACTAAAGAGAATATTAGTCAATGATTCTATCATGACTCCACCATCAGGGAATGATGTGGTTTTTTATTTATAATGATACATCAAAGAATGGACTTGGTTGATAGAGTTATTGCATATGCATCTTGAAAACTAAAGATTCATTAACAAACATAATCCACTCATAATCATGAGTTAACAATTGTAATCATTTCATTGAAAAATATAGACACTATATATATATATTCAATATTGTGAGATATATACCGATCACAAATGTTTGAAGTATATTTTATCATATAAAGCACTCAACTTGAGGAAAATACGATTGATGGAACAACTTAATGATTTTGATTTTATTATACAATACCACCCTGGGAAGGAAAATATTGTGGAAGAAGCTATGAGCAGAAAGGTTCATTGAGTTTTGATAATGATGAGAGTTGAAAGGGATCCTATGATCCTAGATCTATTAAATATGGATATTAGAATAATCTTGGAAGGTGAAGAATCAATAATTTTTCAAATCGATGCCAATACAACATTACTATAAAAGATAAAATATTATCAGATGGATGATGATGATTTTCAAAAGAAAATTACAGCTGTGAATGATGGTTTAATGGCCGACTTCGTATACGAAGATGAAAAATTGAAATTTGGGAAGAGACATTGTGTTCATGATATACCTAATATAAAAAAGTATTTTTTGGATGATGATCATTGCCCCAATTTCTCAATACACCATGGTAGCACTTAGATATATATTAATTTGAAAGAACATATATGATGGGACAACATGAAGAGTGATACTGCTGATTAAGTGTAAAGATGTATTATTTGTCAACCAGTTAAGGATGTAAGTCAACATACATGTGGATTCATGAAACCTCTTCCCAACCCATGTTGAAATGGGATGATATTATGATGGACATTATCATGGGAATATCATAGACTCTTATCAGGAATGATGAAATAATGTTTATAGTTGATCATCCTACCAAGTAAGAACATTTTCTTGATATAAGAGATGATTTTACACATGAAATTCTAACAAGAATTTATATTATGAAAGTTGTAAGACTTCATTGAGTACCCATGTTGAGTGTTTTTTATAGTGATCCCCATTTTACATCACGATTAGGTAAATGTCTTCAGAAGGAATTAGATGTTGATATTCATTTGATCCCTTCCAACCACCCTCAAAATGATGAAAAATCAAAATAGTCTATTTAAACAATAGATTAAATGTTTATCTCTTACTCACTTGACATTCATGGTAGGTGGATAAATATTACCTCTGGTATTACTTTCGTATTATAATAGCATCAATTTAATTATTGATATTTCCCCATATGAATAGTTATATGGAATGAGATGTAGCACCCTAACATGTTGGGATGATATTTGTGAAAGAATACTCATATGCCTATAACATTTTGAAGAAACAATGGAAAATGGGAAGATTATCCAAACCCATATCAATGTAGCTAAATGTAGGTAAAAGAACTATTTTGATAACAAAATTAAGGATTTGTAATTTCAAGTAGGAGATCATATTTTCATTAATGTATATGCATGGAATGGAGTTATACGATTCAGTATGAAGATTAAATTTAGTCCCAGGTACAACAAGCCTTTTGAAATTCTAGAATGAATTTGAGTTATAGATTTTCATTACGGAAGGCCGCCAAGTCTCTCCAATGTTCATGATGTGTTCTATATATCACTGTTGAGAAAATATATGCCTGAACACATTCATATACTCACCTATGATGAAATATAATAGGAACTAGACATGTCATATTGGGAAGAGATTGTCAGAAATCATGGCACCAGAGAACAAGTGTAGGGAAACAAGAAGACTCGCCTGGTGAAATTCCTATGAAGGAACAATAAGATGGAAGAGTAAATGTAGGAACCTAGAGAACATATGATGAAGAACCAACCAAATCGTTTTGTGCATTAATATTTTACAAATTTCAAGGAAAAAATTATTTGAATGATGGAAGAATGTAACACCCCAAACATCTATGGCACACTTCTCTTTGAATAATACAATAACATATGTTTTATGCAACTTTGAGTTCTAACACACCACGACTAGTCAAACTAGCCATTATGAATAGATATAACAACTTTTTCAAATTTTATAAATTTTATTTTTCAGTTTGGACTTCATTTTTGGATTTGGATATTCAAAATTAGATTAGGATGAATTTTGTTATTTTTCTGAATACATTCAAATATTGATGAATAGTTAAAAACACTACGTTATTGTTTAGATCATCGTTTTTATTTAAATAATTATTTATTTTATTTAAATATACTTTATGTAAAAATAGATACATAATACCAATATTAGTTCAATGTAAATCATTGTAGGCATTCTATAATATGATTAGATATATTAAATTTTATTGATCTTTCTAACATCTTTTACCCACAATCTTTGCGCATTTTTATATTTGAATAAATCATTATTTTACCACATTTCTTAATGTAATTTCAAAGATATGAGAGACACAAGTCACATTATTATGTAAAATGTTGTTCAATAAGATGAAAATAATTTTTGGAAAAGTGTATATTTTTACTTTTATTTACCTCAGTAAAAAGTAAATAGGGTTATTATAGGTAATAAATTATATTATAATTACCCTAACACATGTCATAATTCTATTAGATAAGTTTATTTCGACCGAAATCAATTTAAGTAATTAATTATTATCCTTTTGGTCCACTTTTTTTAGATTAAATAATTTATTTAATATTTTATTTTAAAATATATGAAAGTTCTAAATTCAATATTTAATAACTAATCCATTTTTAATATAGGATTAAATATAATAAATAAACTCTATAAATATTTATTAGAACATTAAAAATATTTCCTACATAATCTTATTTTATTTATAATTTTTATACATTAAATAATTATATTTAATTATTACACAATGATGATAGTATAATTATTTTATTAATGAAATTTTAAATTAATTATATTATAAATATCCAAATATATGTATATTGAGATTTTGGATGCATTGAACTATTTTTATATGTAAATATGATTTGTTATGATTTATTTAAATGTTTTTTGAAGTAATCATGTTTTTCTGACATTCACACAAACTTAATACTAAATAGTGTCAAAATTGACATAAATGCGTTTTTAAAACAAATATTATATTATTAATTGATATAATATTACAAAAAATCTATGTTTGAGCCAAAGGACATATTTATGGTAACATATATCAATAATGAACCACTTGGTTTTCTCTTATATTTTTATTGTAATTTTATTAACAACTAATTACAATAATACAATAATAACTTGTAAAAGTTAATATATTTAACTAATAGGAAAATCTAATAAATAAGGACAATATCGTGACCTAAACCTGTATAAAACCTATTGGTTGAGTTTTTTTTTGACCCAACCCCTCATTATAGACAATATAAATCTTTATTAATCCATTATAAATAGAATATGATTTTATAATAAGATAATATTTCAAGATTGTACTAATGTGACCCTCACATCTCTAATAAAAAGGTAGTTCTCCTTCCCTCAAAATCACAAATCCAAATCCATTTGGCTCAGCCAATCCCTACTCAAATTTCCTCCCAATTACCCTCACTTTTTCTTATTGGCCTTATGTTGATCATAAATCAATCCTATTAATAATTTTTGATCAAATCAAAAGGAAGAACTTGATAAAGAAGTAAGGATTACATCACCTATTTTGAAGATCATTTCTTCTTCCACATTCTCTTTCTTTGTTGTTTCAATGAAAAAATATCTCAATTTCCTTATATTTAATTTTATGTTATTATAAATATGGTAAAACCATATTCATGATTCTATGGATTATATGAATGACAACGTCACCATATATGCGTCCGTACATCTTACCATCTCCATGTTGTGGGGTAGCTTGTTATTCAACATATCATTATTTGAATGTGTTTAATAATAATTATAATTAATGTAAATTATAATTATAAAATATTAATTACTCTGTATATATTATATACCATCCAATTACATATTATTTCACCATCAATAGAATGATATTGTCATTGATGAGTATATACAGATCACCATCTCCATGAACACTATGTGATTCATTCCCCACTGTAATCATTCTAAAATATTTTTTATTTTATGATTAAAAATGATTTTAAAAAAAATTTATTTCGGAAAATAATCACATACATACTGTCCATAAAAAACATTACATATGTGACCAAACATATAATGGACTATGAATCAATTAACACCTCAAACAATGATACTACTGAAATATTATTAACAAAGTAATATAATAATATTATATATGAAAACATCTTTATTTTTTTAGTTACTGTATAAAATAATAACAATAATTTCACTATTATACCAGAGGTTTGTGTAGCCTTAATCAAGTAAGATTACAAGGTAATGGTTTATTTTAAAATCTCTTCATTATCTACGGTTGTTTATACATGAGTATCTACTAGGACCTCTTTATCACACACATTCGTGTTTCTTAATAATATATTTGAAGAAATATTTACTATTTCATAGACTATATGTTAAATTTATTTATACCATTGTTTAACTTCTTAAATCTTTTTTAAATGAATCATTCTATATTTTTCCAAACAAGGTAGTTTATAACTATTTCGGACAAATTATGAAAAGAATGATTTTTAACTTATACGGAATGTGTTGCTACATTCTTCCTATATAACACCTTCAATGCATCCCATAAAATATTATAAGAATATATTCCAAATAAAGTTTTTCTTTTTTATTTTTTTGAATTTTAAATGACTACCAAATATAAAGATATATTTCTCTAAAAAATTTCGATTCCATCTATTTCAACATCCATTAATTGATTTTACACATGTTTGACATCTATTTATTATGATAAAATCATTCATATTGTACTGATGGTTTTTTTAAATGTTTGACTATTTCTTGTTATTTTTATAAAATTTATAGTTTATTTTTAAAGTATTAAGATTTAATATTCTAGTTTTAATAAAAATATTTATGTTATGTTTCATCCTTTTCATATGAGGAATACAGTAGACATAGTAATTGATGGGTGGAGCCTGCTATAGCTTGTTAATTCATCTGTAGGTCTCTTGAAAAAAACTAGTGTCGTTTCACAAGTTATTGAAAAAAAATCTAATTTTATTCATGGCACATGGGCTTGACTCTATGGTTATGAATTCAAGAATTATGCATTCAGACATTATAACATTAATTATTGATATTACATGTGATTAGTTTCAAACAATAATATATGTGTTAATTAGTAAATGGAATTATATGATTAATCATTTCCATATTATGATGAATTTAATTTTTAAAAGGATTATTTTTTCATCTTATACGTTTATTTTAATGTTTATACTTATGTATGAATGTTTACACTATATTGGTATCCTTAATGAGAACCTGAGCTCATACATATCTATGTTTTATTTTTTCCATGATGATAAGAAGTATATTATCACTTACCTACAAGGATAGTCTAAGGGATTTGAATATTTTAAAAAGAGACAATTTCGTTGTTTTTCATTTTATAATGTAATTTAAATCTTATGTTTGTATCTAGTACCTCCAAGGCTACTAAACTGATCTTTATTTCAGGATTTTATCCCTTGTGATCATACCAATGTAATGTAATAATGAAACAACACTAGGTAAAAAGGGTCGAGGCGTTAGATGCTTAAATTTATTGTTATTTTCTAGTAAAAGAAATAATAATACATAACATTTTTGAATATAAATGTGAATATTTTAAAGAATATCATGAGAATATTGATATTTTCCAGGAATTAATTGTACCAAATACACACAAATATCATTTTTGGCTGAATGGAAGAACTCTTATCTTTTGGAAATAGAGATAACTATATTGGTCAATTATGAAGCATTTATGTATTTATTGAGACATGTTATTTGTCAAAAAATAAATATTCAAATTAATTATTTCATTGTCTTAATAAATATAAGTATCCATATGAGATGTATATGAAATAGTCAATATGTTTGAATATTCTATGAGTGTTCGTATGCCTCTAAATTATTTTTTAAATGTGAAAATATAGAAATGTTTGAATAATTATGTTTTGATATAATATTTCATTGATATGATCTCAATTGATTAATAAATCATTGTAAAATGATGTAACATGAAAATTTGTTTTTCAATTTATGTGATGGTGAAGGAATATTATATTAATTAATAAACAATGATCAACAATGTTTTATAAGAAGTGAATATCAAGCATATTTTATTAAAGATTATAAAAAATTATATATTATTAAATATATATTATAAGATAATTATGATTAATATTAATAGTCATATATTTTATTTGGTGTTATTAATATAATACAGCCGATCAATTGTTGAATAAATAATTTTTTTTTCGAAATATTATTTTAAATAAGGGACATTAGTTGGATATTTGCATATCATTAAGGAAATTATTAAATAACATATTGTTTTATATAGTGGAACCATGTGATACTTTAAAAGAATTGAATAATCAGGACTAGTATGATGTCATAAATGACTAATTAGAATAAATTTTGATGAATAATATATTATATTTGGTAACTATGGTTAAATACAAAATTGTTATTGGAAATAAGTCTTTTTCGAAAATAAAATGACATAAATTGGAAAACCTGTGAGTGATATAGAAATTAAATTTTGTAAAGTGAAATATATTGTATTTGTTATTTATTTGTATGAAACCATTTAACAAATTGGAATGAAAAGAAAAAAATACTAATTGACATTATATTTCATTAAAATGTAAAAACATGATATCTCAAATGGATGTTAAATGATTGTCTCTCACTCCTGCATTATAATATATGTTTTACATTAAATGTCCAATTTTTATAACTAAAAATGAACAAAATAATTTTTTTTATGCTAATAAATGATTTATATTGGTTATCATGATTGCAATTTACTTTTTTATTCCAATCAATATACCTCGTTGATGATATTTACGTTTTAAAATGGAATAGTGGAAAAAAATATCTATATCTGATATGATCAAGTGGTATATGTTGTTTTTAATGTTCATATAGATGAAAATATATGTGATTTATATTATGAAAATTAATTTAAATATTTTTTACAATAAATGAGTGATATATATGAAACGTTCATCCATTTGGAAATTAAATGCTATTTTTGATTACAAATATTTCAAATGTGAGATCTTCATATTAATTATTAAGAGAATTTGTATAATAAACCCCTCAATATATATTTACAGTGAATTCAATTACAATATAATACTCTATATTTGTGAAAACCCATATATTAAAATAATAAAAAGAAATGTATTATATATAGGGGAATTCAAGAATCCTATTGGATTTCTACTATGGTTGAAAAGTTCAACACATGGTATGGTTTATTTTGTTACTCATTGTGTATAATATAAATTTTAAATAAATGCATCCCATTTAACTACACAATATCGGAATTAGAGACAGGTAAATGTTAACCAATATTGTACAATAAAATTTGATTTTAAGGGTCTTATTAATTGATGTGGATAAAAATCAATACATGGGATAGATTATAATGATCATAGGAGGTTCAAATTTAATGTGGGAATTATCCTTGAAAATATGTATAATTTTTGGAAAAATAATAAATATAATATTGTTACTCAATCAACTAATTGTGAATATTATATTTATTTCTCTAAATCTGCAACTATATTTATATTTATGATAACATAATTATAGGATCATAAAATTTAATAGACATGGAAAACCATTAATGGTTATGAAAATAAATGTGTTATGAGTCTATCAATGTTTCCAGTCCAAGATTTTATATCCACAAATATGGATATATATTATCAAATCATAACGGATTGTGTGAAGATAAATTAATTAAATTTGAGTTTGTAGCAAAAAAAGTGAAAACTTTGTTGTTTCCAAAGATATTTCATTATGATCAATTTCATAAATTTAGTTTGATGTTGCGAGTTATATTTCATCCATCCTAAGGAAACGTTAAGTTAATTTTACCCTCCATAAATATTTCATCACTAATTTCATTTATATTAGGAAGTAGCAGAAATTATTCATTAAATTTACAATCATTATTCATAAAACTTGAGAAAAACATTAGAAGGGGTGTATCCATTAATATGTGTAACATTTATGGAGTATTCTTTTGGGGGTGTGGTATGTATTTTATAAGAGTTTTTTTAAAATTCTACATTGATAAATAAATGAATGTTAGTTTCAATATATAATTTTTTTACAGAATACTGAACATAAATATTCAATTTCAAAATATTATAATTTTTGGACTGTTTTAACAATATATTCATAATATTATTTGTTATATAATAATGGTTATATGAATATATCATAAAAAGAATCTATGAATATTTTTTGAAAAATATATTTTATTCCAAAATAAATTTAATGTAACAATAATTGTAATATGAGATCAATGATTTTAAAAGTTTTATTTTCTATAAAATTATAAATAAAATCCAAAAAATATTTTTTAAATAGCAATGAATTTAATTATCTTTTTTATAGAAAATGTGATATTTGTAAACATTCAAGTTTCATACACTGATTAGAAACAAATGGGTTTCCATACTATATGTAAAGATAAAATCTTATATAGGTTTTTGTATGAACATTATTTATGACTCATAAAACCCTTAATAATATAATAAAAGATAATTTTTTACTCAATATCATGTTCAGATTATGTTCGATGATAATGAAAATTTTATCAATATTTATTATGTTAGTTGGATTAAATTGTATATATTTCATTTTATTGTATTGTGATTCAAACTAATTTAATCATGTTTAAATTTATGTTTTGATTATTGGTTAATTATTGATGAATTAATTTTTCAGTTTCTTATGATTATTATTATTTTTAAAAATAATTTTAATGAAATTATTTTTTTAGGATTATATTGGGTTAAAATTTATAACAAATATAAAATATGGTTGTATACATAATGTAAAATTTTTCGGTATTTTTTTTAATTTTTTTTTATATAAAATACCATTAACATTACTGAGGAATTTATCATATATTGTATTGTTTTTATTACTGTTTTTGGGATCCTGGTGATGGAGAGAATATTTTGGCGAAAATGAATTAATGATTTGGTATTTTATTTTATTTGGAATTAATTAATTCTGGTTATAAATTTGAAAATTTATTAAAATGATTTCTTTTTTGGCCCAAGATGAATCAGGGGGTATTTTTATGATTTTTAATAGAATCTATAGATAAAATAAATTCTATATCATGAAAGTGTTATAATATGTCTAAATATTACTATGATAAATAAAATTACCTGATAAAATCTATCAATTTTTTCACATCATGAAATGTTAGGTCATTATTTTTTAAAAGAATTGTTTCATTTTCAACAAATATGTATTTCATAGATTTCACATTGTGAACATAATATTCATTTCATGAAACATTAAAGGACTATGGGTTATTATTTACAACACATCATATTTAATTTCATTCTACTATATCTTTCTCTATCAAAATTTTGGTGCTCCCCCATGTGATTTTCAGGATCATTGTTCCATCTGAATCATTTTGTTTGGTGATTGATCATCATTTTCGTAACATTGTGTCTCTCCTAGTAAGTGATCTCTCGACCTCTTTATTTATATTGGTCACACATGTGTCTTTACACTATATTTATAGAACAACAATGCATTTTTTTCATTATATTTACACATCAATTATATGTTGTGTGAAATTCAACTTAAGGATAACAATTGTATTTGTCATTTTGTTCTGTGTAAGATTCTTGAGGTAGATGTTTTATCTTATACTCCAACCATTTTTTTGTTTAATATATTTAATGATGTGATAATATATTTAAGAGACTCAATTTTTTTATTTTAAATATACTATGTTAGTGAATTCCATTTAATTCACGTGTGAACCAAATTGAAGGTAGGTAATTTTGTATATTCTCTATGTTGAATTACCTGTGTTCCACGTGTTTTATAAAAGTTATAGGAAATAATTTTAATGATTGGATTTTTTGTATGAAAATGGGATATTCATAATGTTGATTTTACTATTTTTTAAATGAATATGAATAACAATTTTTTTGAAATGATTTTAAGAAATTTTATTTCAATATTGTTTTTGATGATTTTTTAAAATGTCTAACATGGGAAGCCATATGTACAATGTTTGGTGGTGTAGTAATGTCACTCATCTGTTGATACTATTCATTGAATTAATCATATGATGTTATTTTTTTCTATATTCCAATTTTTCATTGAACTTATTAGATCCTTTCTGTGTTTCTTGTTTTATTTAGTTCATCTACTCTCTATATTAAAAGCATATATCTAGAGAATTTTTTAACATGATTTTCTATTCTTGGGTATGAGTTTTCTAGCGAGACTGTCCTGTTTTTTTGCATGGTGTGATCTTACTAATTCTTTGGGATGCACTACTTCATAGTTTTTTATGTTATGTAATACATGCTTGGATATGATATTTTTAATACTAGTTATGGTATTTGAAGAGATTTTATCTCGTTTATTTGGAAATGTGAAAAAAATGGGAAATATTTCAGCATGATTTTGATATTAAACTTTTTTAATGAATTCTAATTATTTTTTATCTTATATTCATGGATGTATGACTTATTATATTATTAATTGATAAGAAACAGGTGAATTGGATCATACTAACCCCATTTATCTCAAACCATGTCCACACCTTCTGTAAAATCCCAGGTAAATAAAGAATAATATATTTTCACATTTATTAATATTTTTAATTATATATCAATTTACTTTAAAGGGTATTCTATGTTTTATGGCATAGCCTATATACAATAATGGGTTTTTTCAAAATCTCTTGTTCCACACAATGCAGAATCATACTAAAAAATTATAAGAATATAATATTTTTTTTTAATTTATAGTAAACGCCATACTGATGTATTATAGAGAATGAAAATAACTAACTACAATATAATTATACATGTTTTTTTAAATATTTTTACATTTATGTAATAAATTATAGAGTCTTAAAATATGAATGAATGCAAATTTAAGCATAAAACTACAAAAATCTTCAAAAGTTTCATTTACCTCCTTTTAATAGAGAACCCTTGTAATTATACTTTTTGACACTTATAGATGTTCTATTTTACAATATAATATTATTATTTATAATCGGGACATCAAAATTTTCATTGGATTAAATTTTGGTATTTGTTAGAAAATGTTCAATTTTTATTGAATAGTGAAAAGTACTGCATTTTAATCCAAAAATGAGATTTAATATAATTTATTTATATGGTAATATTATTATTTCTAATTTTATAATAATTAATTAGATTATGCTTTTTCCATTTAAACTATTTTTTGTCATTCTATGAAATTTCACATTGAAATTGAACATAAACAAATGTCCATCTTTTTATATTAATTATTTCATAAAAACAATATTTTTATAAAGAGAATTAAATTTGAATTAATTTCTGCAACATATATTTTTCGAAATTAGAAAAATATATTGAATATTTGGAATCAGGATGTCCAATTTGTGTAAATATGTATGTTTTATTTTTATACATTAAGAATAATAACTTCATTAAATATTTTATTTACTATGGTTAAAAGGTAATTCAGGTAAACAAGGGTAAAAATAATATTATATTAATATTAAATTACCCTAACACTTGTTATAATCATATATTATGATAAATATCAAACCATGGGCATCATTGGGTCGATATAGGGACCCCATGAAGTCACTTTTTTTTAAAATGAAACATTATAAAAATTAAATTAAAGTAAAGGAAAAATAACAAAAACATATATCTCCTACTAAAACTATTTTATTAATAAGTTATATAAGTGATATTTTTTACTATAAATATTAATTAGAAATCTAAAATTATTTAAAACTTCGTGTATGTTTTGGTAGTATTTTTAGACATCATATACTTAAATTAATTTATGACACAGTGATGATTTAATTATTACCTAATTAAGGAATTTTTTAAAATAAATAAGATTATATATGTTAAAATAAATTTATTTTAAAACATTTTAGGCCATAAAATTATTTAATGGATTATAAGAACATGTTATCTTTGAATTAATTTTTTTTAACTAATCAAGTTGTTATAGATTAATTTAAATGTCTTGATATTAATAGATCGTAAATTGATATAAATGAGTTTTTAAATCAATCCATATTTTATTAAATCATAATGTTTTCCAAAAAATAAAATATTATGTAAAATGACACTTATTATGTTAATAATGTCATTAATGATCCATTTTTTGGGTCTCATGTAATTTTATAGGAAATATATTAACCATAATATGAATATACAAATGGACATGGAAAAAGAAAAATTAGGTGGCTAAAGGCTAATGTAAAAAATACAAGGTTAATTTTAAGATATAAAAGTGTCTAAAATACATTGGAAGAGATTATATCAGATATTAATCCTCATATATGATAATTAAATGAGTTATGGACATCTTTAGATACTAATATAATTTATAATAAAATAACATTTTCAAACACTCTTAAAGAGCGCATCCTCGCCCTTATATAACGAAATCACATCTATTGCATAATCACACAGATCAAGACCCCTTGGCTTGTCCAAACTCTACCCAAATAATCTGATAAAATCCCTATCATGCACATTGAATAATTAACATAGTAATAAGGCTCATCAAGAAATAATTTTGGGTCAAACAATATGAATTTACACAATTTAAAGGAAACTTCTCTTCTAAAGTTCTTTTAGATTATGTTCCCTATATAACCTCTCTGAACTCACATTATTATATAATTTTATAAAGAAACTAGTATCCAAATTAGAATAATATTTTTTCATTAAAATTTATCGAACTACACATCCACACACCATCATATAATGAAAAAGGACATATTGATTCTTTGGAAGGCATGTTATAGGCTCACGAAATGATGATTAATCAATTATCTCTTACTACCTCTTATAGAGGCCATTATAATGGGACTATATTTATATTATATATATATATTATATTTATATTTTTCACTATTATTATGTATTTTTAATATATATCATACCTTTCTAGTTCTTATTAATTGAAAACACGAATTTGTTTTGAGGAAGTGTAGACTACGACACCCTCAAAGTTATATGACTCATTCATGCCATAAGTGGAATGTGTAAAATATGGATTTAATGATATTAAATATGATATTATAATATAATTATAATATAAATATATATGATTATGTTTTAAATCAATTAAATATGAAATATAAATGAAATTAGGGTTCAAGCCTGTGTACAGCTTACTGTCTCCATAAACTGTGCCTTTCATTTCTTATCTCCAAATGTTATGTAATATTATAAATAAAAACATATATAAATATATATACTAGATATATATGACATATACTATATCTAAATCTATAATATCATTTTGTATGTAATATAATTTTGATGACATGAACATCATGTAATTATAGAAAGCTAATTTTTGACTCAAGTACCATATACCGACAAAATGATTATGTAATATTTATAATGTAATAATAAGTTGTATAAAATAAAAAATAAAAATAAAAAATGATCTTAATAATGATGAAATTTACTTTAGTTAGTTATTTAACAGATTAAATAATGAATGAGTCAAGTCAGACACGAGGTAAGGAAAATTTTTAACCCAATATCCATTCATTAGGTTGATATTATCTTTCATGTTTATGTCGTTTTTTGATTATGTGAGAAATGAATTTTTTAATCTAATAATGTCTTTATTCTAGTTTTATATTTTCATATATTGACTATAAATAATCACTATATTTTATTTACAAAATGATCATTGTAAGGAGCATCATCTCAATATCTTTTTGTTGAGCCCTATTTTGATTTACACACAACATTCATTTATACTGTGTATAAACCCATTATAAATTTCATTTCATTAAATTAGAATATTTTTCTATGTATAGTTTAACTATAATAAAAAGGTAATGATTATTTTTAACATTCATGATGACAGTGACCTTTTATCCACCGCGAGCGTTATTTTTTATTTTGATTCCATAACCAGAAATAATGTTTTTACAAGGAAAATATATACGATATATTCATTTACGTATTTTGGAATTGATAATGGTTTGATATCGATTGGTTATGTAAATATATTTATAGGATATATTATTATTTAAATGTGGAAATTTTATCATTCCTCTATGTGTGTTTTTTGTGTTGTGAATATGATATTATTCTTCGGTATTGTTTGCATATACAGGTGGTTCTGTGATAAAACTATGGAGGGTGAGCCAGAGATATCAATTTAATGCATTGGGTAACGTGATATAGGTAATTATCAATGTTTCACCTAAGAAATTATTGTAATATATTATAATAGTTATTCCAAATATGACTCCCTATGTAGTTGTAAAAGTTACAACGTAATTATGTTATGGGTGCCACAAGTTACCTTTATGAATTATGATTTTTATTTTTATTCAAAAATCTAATGATCTTGTTTGGTATGATAGTGATTGAAATGTATTATTTTATTGACTTGTATGTATTAATGGAATAATATTTTATTCCATTGTTTTATAACCCTTACTAAGCTTTTTATGAACATCCAATGTTTTTAAATGTTATTAAATTGATATAAGGTAGAGTATGTGAATGGATGAAATCAAGAATATGTATATCCTGAAATGAATTTTTTTCTTTTAAGATTTATTATTTCATGAAAAAATTGATATTGAGTAGAAGTGTCTACATTGTAATATTTTAGATTTAATTTAATATTGATTGCCTAATTCTATAAAACTATAAACCTGTAAACCACCTCTGTGTGGGTTATTAACTTAATTAATGATAATGAAATTTTTAATGGTGGCGATTTTTAGTTGTTATCGGAGGTTAGTTATGATAAATTTAGAGGATATAATGTTATTCAAGTATATGTCACATAACCATAATGCTGAGAATATTACAAAGAGTCATATTTATTTTATATATATGTAATGGGTTTTATATTTTGTGAATAAATATATCGTAGTGTTTAACCTCCTCATAAGATATTATATGATGATTTTATTAATATTATCACATAGAACATTTTAGGTTTAGAAAAACGATGGATCTACCAGGTTCCAATATAACAATGGATGTGGTGATATTTGTGATTCTCTTCTGAATAAGAAAATAATGAAATGAGATCTTCAATGAGAACTCGTGTGGTAATTCACAACCAACTTTCTGGAGTCGTGATTGTCAAACTGACCACTATTGATATATATATTAAATCATTTGTGTAAGAAAGAAATCCATATGGAATATCATTTAATAATCATGAAAGAACGTGTATTCAAAAACCATTTTGTCAATGATGTGGAAACAAACACCTATGAAAATGATTTAATGTGATAAAAAGATTCAATATATGTGGTAATGAAGGACATAATGCAAGAACATACAGTGGAAAAATGAATCATCAAGTTTACTCCATGAAAGGGAATGATCTTATTTCCGAGAGATCAATTGAATGTTTTAAATGTAGAGTCCATGGTCATTATACATATTCATATCCTACAAAGAAGGCTCAAGAATTTGATCATCATGACCATAAAAATATATCATTACCAATAACCTATTTCATTCTAATTGAGGCATGAGAAACTAACAATGACCATTTATTTATTTGTAACTTTTATGTGATATTTAATTACCTTAAAATCTTATACATTAAAGATGATGAAATTATTTACATATTAAAAAATAAAGAATATAGGTTTTATTAAAGTAATAATACCCATCAAAATTCCCAAACACAAGACCAAAACCTATTTGTTTAGTATATATATACCATAATCATCCAAGGGACCACTTTGGGATCATTTAAGCCATATAAAAGATATTATGACATTTACATTATTTTATTTTTAATAATTTCAATGTTGTCACCTTCATAACTTAATAAATATAACAATTTAAATTATGTGGTTTTAAGATGATAAATTCGAATAAAGTCTTATTATGAAAGTTAATAGATTTATCTTCATCATAGGATTTTATTTTTAATTTTGATGCAAAAAATATGTATATTAAATGACAGGACAATAATGTTATAGTAATTATTTTATAAAGAGAAATATAAAATAAATGGTTTTAAAAATATTAAAATAAATATTATATGAACTATTTAATGTTCTGCACTAATTTTCTAGATGAATATCTCATGTTAAGAATTTATTAAACATTTTGGATTGATTATATATTATCTTTGAACATTATTTAAATTAAAATAATTGAATAGTGTCAAAATTGACACTATTATTATTTTATAGAAATAATATATTATTAAATTGATTAAAAATATTAAATATATATATAAAAATTACAAATTAAAAATTATATGGTCTAAAATGTAATAATTTATCTAATTATGGAAAATTAAAAACACATATTAATGTATTTATAACAATTTAAAAATAATAATTGAATTACCACAAATAAATTTAAATATAATAAATATTGTAAATAAAATTAATAAGGTCTAAAATAAATTCTAAAGATGTCTAAATTTTATTTTTTGAATATATTACAACCCTATAGCATCTCTTCATCTAATGTGTGTAATTTTTGATTTTTTCAGTGGATTTTGAATTTATTATTAATTAATATTTCTTATGTTTCTTATGGTGCCCCTCTCCTCTATTATAAAAGGGATCCTTCTCCCTCTCATCTTCACACAAATTTGAGACTTCACACTTCACCAACCCATGCCCATTTCACTTCTCCACGTCTATAAAAACCTACTAGAGGTTTCGGTCCTTATAAATTACCATTTTTATTTCCCTAAGTAGAGGCTAAGAGGAGGCGTGCCGAAGAAGAGGTAATCTCTTCTACCAATTTTTCCAACTTTTTTTATTCTTTTACTTCCTCTTCTTTAGTTAATTTATTATAATGTAATGAAAAAAGTATAACTAATATACTGATATGTTATTATAAATATGAAACAACCCCTTTTCACTTTCTATCCTTCCTATGGAAAATGATGTTTGCCTTTGGGAACTTGAGCTGAGTTATTTTACATTATTGCATTTAATTAAATATACGCAGTTATAATATAATGAAACAATTTGTCTTAATATTGAAAAAATGGAATGGAAAAGACACCATCAGTGATGGACTATTATGATTTTATCTCACACACTAGTCGAGCGTCGTTCACACCTGAGTATATTATATGCTTGCAAGTATTGACAAATGGAACTGTGTTTCTTTTGATGCTTGATTGTATGTTGTTTCGTAGGATGGAGACTATGGAAGGGGATCAAGCCTTTCATATGATGTATTTGTTGCATATTGTGTCAATCATTTTTATTTGATACCATTATTGAGTATCTATTTACTTGTGCATTCAATTTTGAGATACATAATAGTATGAAATCATTTTTTATCAGGTTTTACAAATCATCTTCGACAGTTATTTTTTATTCAATTGGGATTTATATATATATATGATGTTGATGTAGTTGCTTATTTATATTCTTCCACTATTTGTTAAAAAAATATATCAAGTATTTATTACTTATTAACTATGGGGTATAGTCTCCCCTAAGGAAATGTTAAAAAGTCCCTCGTTGCTAGTTGGAAACCTTTAGCATTATGGGGGATGCACTTGAAGTCATGTAAACCAATATTCTGGTTGTCATCTTAGAGGTGAGATGGTTCGGGACGTTTCAAATCAGTATCAAAGGGGGTATTTTCTTTTGTCTTACAGTTTAAATTTGGTAGATTAGAATCAAAAAATGTGCCAGTGCATAGTTAATAACCATTCCTTGGTCTGATCTCCCCACATATGGTAAATGACCATGTAGCCAAGGCTAGGAATTAATTTTCATGCTTTTTGATATTAAAGTTTTTATTCTTTCACCCTTAGTGATTGGTGTAATTTCATATTCTTATGATTTATGAACCATATAGAATTTTACCCTTGTCCTATTCAGGAAATGATGGATCCTTGCATAATAATAGTCAAACATTATATCGCTTTCCATGCATAGTTACATACTATATAGTTTAATTTTAGGATTCATGTTGATTCAAATTGTGTTCCGTGAATGTATTATATCGATTGTAATTATTTATCCTACATTTTTAGATACGATGTTTCAGTGTTATATTTAGGATTCTATCATGTTATCATGATACATGTTCAATACAATGTTTACCTTGTGTCATGCTTCTATGCGTATTATAAAATCAATGTGATTAAAATTTTATGCTTCTGTGATTACAACTTGTCGATCTCTATTATCTTCTTTTAGTTGCCTACTAGCTTTTTTGTTATGTAATTGGATGCTTTTCTAAAATTTATTGGTTCCCTATGAATGGAATCCAAATTCCAAAATACAATAAAGTGTATAGAATCTTATTATTTTAATATCCACCAATATTTGTAGGATGATATGTATTTGAGTATGTTATAATTTCAAATGAATTTGTCAACTGTAAATCTAGAGCTAGTAGACTAGTGGGGGAATGTTCCTTATGATATAACATAGTACGGGTGTTGTGACTATTAATAATTATTGAATTTTTTTAATGAATCCATGCCTACTTAGTGGGAACCTTGTAGGTCGCCTAATCTTCTTAAAATGTGTTTATTTGATAGATTACCTAATTAATGATGGTATTTCAATTAATGTAAACTGTTTTGAAGTGGAGTTTTATTAAAAACGCTTGTTTTCCCCATGAGGTGTTGGTTAAGATCAAATACCTAGTTTTTTATTTTGAAAAATGTTACGTTATATTTCGATTAAATCTTTTTATTATTAATATTAAATTTGATTTAATATAAAGTGGTTTGATATAGAACATACAATGATGTTCTATGTTTAAGATCCCGTTATAAGGGTAGTTTTAGTTTCCCCTTGAGATGCTTTTTAACATAACCCTTCACATGCCTTTGTCACTAGTTGGACCCCATTTCTATGAATGACACCATTTATTCAATGGTTGGTCATGTTTTCCATGACATTATTTTAGACGTGAGCATTAGGTAATGAAATTTTCAATCATGCTTGGCATTCTTTAGGGATGGTCAGTTGCTTCATATTTTGATTGAACCTCTCTACTTCACATCGATAGATGTTTTGATATGTCGTCATCTTAGATAAAAGTCATATTGTTTCTATATCCCCATTTGGAAGTATGTATCATGGTTGTGGTTCTATCTGGGTTCTTAACCTTGTGAAAACCTAGTTAAGATCAATGTAATCATCATGTCTTTCACTGTTAAATACATTTCAGTTCATCTCTGTAGTATAATGACTTTTTGTTAAAGGAAACATGTTTTTTCTAATGTTCGAGAAGATTTTCATAGAGTCAGTTGTTTTGGCATGCCATGTAGTATGGTTGGGTTTTCATTCCTTTAAATCACATCCTTTTGCAGATCTTATAAACCACATAGTGTACTCTTCCTTAAGTGATGATCATGTTCTAGATATTTCAGTCATCTTTAATGCTGTAAGGGAGCATCAGTCTTATGTCATGATAATATATTAATATTATTCTGGCCTGTTTATGGTGGTTTTCATAGTGTTTCATAAAGTACGGTGGTACTTATTGAGGAATTGGTTAGTCTTGAGTGACCATCAGATTTCGGTGTAGGAATTCACTTGATGAAAAATTGTACACCAAATGTTTTGTCTGATGTGACCACCAGATGGATGTCTCATTGTTCTAAGTAAAACACATGTATGGGATGTTTTACCAATGTACCAACATCTCAATCGTAAGTATGGTGCATAAACTACCTTATTTTAGTACTTTATATTTATGTCATTATGATTCTAAGCTACCTCAAATTTGTTGTCAGGATCGGTGATGCCCAAATCGAGGAATATCACTGGAGGTCTTGTAAGACTTTCTGTAGATGTGTTCGTGGTAAATGTGAGATACCCTTGAATAAGACATCATTTTATAGTTTGTAATATTCCAACCATCTAATTCGGGTGCCTTATAAAAGGTTCTTCCGAAGAGGGTTGACTAGTTCTCTCAATTGTTCAATGATGTGGTCAGTGAAATACATTTTCCTGGTTTGTCATTAGGTGAGAGCAGTATGGTTTGGGTCAGTCATTTATTTTTAGGAAATTATTGATTGACATGGGATTTTAGGTCAATGTGATCTAAATGTTTTATCCTATTCTTAAATCAATAGAGAAGCATCACTTGAAGGCATAATGGCATGTCATGAAAGAAATTCTGACTATAAAAGGTTTCCAGACTCTGAATTTTACTATTTATATTGTTAAAAAATACAGTCGGATGTAATTTTGACTAATTTTATAATGAGGGGACGACATGGTCATTAATATAGCTAAATGTGTTGGATAATTACCATCATGGTGATTCAGTTGAAAAAATGAGAATCAACTCAAATCATAATAGTTTATATACCACTTGCCTTATCAATGTTTGAACTCCTGTTCATCATTTGGAAACAAATTACAATATTTTATATGAGACTACATGACCTTGTAGATCGGGTGAGAGTTACATTTTACCTAATGTATTCATAGGGTTTATAGGTCCTATGTTGGGAAGGTTGTAACATCCCTGGTATTGAACCAAACAATAAAATGAAAAAAATAATTTTTTTCCATTTGCTGTGCAGGTAGATTTTATAACCTAGCATCAGAACTTGTTATTTCTAATAGATGACATTGCAATGTCCCATATAAATAAATAATATTAAATTAATTAGATTGATATTAAATGTTGGAATAAATTAAATGAAGGGTAAAGGTAATATTTAAATCAATTATATATTAAATGAAATATGTTTAGTGTTAGTTGTTGAGTTATTCGGGGATTTCGATACACAATGATTTTCAGTGTTGATAGAATAAAAATATTAAAATTATATTATTCATGTGCATGTGTGTGTTTTTCAAAAAAAAAGAAATAACTATCAAATAGTTCATCGTATTAGATATAAAATCCATCGTAAGGATTAGAATTCCATGTTTACGCCATGGGTTGATGTTTATTTTTGAGTTAGGTAAAACATTTTTAATTTTCAACATAAATTCTTTTAACATATAAACGTAAATCAAGGTGCATACTTTTTATGTTTGAAGTCAAAATATATAATGTGACTTAGGGCGTGTGCCTGCACCCCCTATAGCAATTCACATGAATCTGTTAGAAATTATTGAAATATTTGCTATGACATTATGTATAATTTTAATGATGCACCCTAGAAGAACATTCAGGTCAAACAAATATGAAGTATTATTATTATTTTTATAAAAATAAATGTTAATTAACAATAATTTAAATGAATAATAAAATTTAACGTGATAATGTGAATAAAAAAATTAAAAATTAGTCTAACCTCTATTATTGTTATTATTATTATTATTTTTCTTTCGAACCACATTTATTTTTTTTATTTTATTTACTTTTTACTTTTTCCTTTTTCCATTATTATTTTATTTATTTTTTACTATTCTTTTTCATTCTTTATTTAGGTCCCTCTTCTCCTCTCCCCCACTCATGTGCAAGGCGTAACCCCTCCCTAGGTGGTGTGGAACCCCTCCTTCCAGCATAAAAAATGGTACAACTCAGTTACTTATCATTTTTATTCATCGTAAGCTGTATTGTAATGTTATAAGAAAGGAAAACTTCACGCCCCAAGAATCATATGATATCCTTTTCTATTTATCGTGCATCTTTTCGTCGAATGTTTTTATCTAAAATTGGGGATCTTCTAAAATTGTTTGATTTCTTCTATTTTTGGTCAAATCAATGATCATCATAGAGCATCAGATCCTCTATGTGTATAAGGTATGGTGTCTACACTCTTTCTCATTGTTTATTTGAGTAATTTAAATCACATTTTGTGTCGCACATTGGTGCATAACAACGATGTCTAATGGTTACCCATCCAGAATTAAATACAATATTTTGCTTAACCTCTACACCTTTTTGTGAGAAAAATATAACCTATTAAGATTGTTATTACATTATTGTATACCACTTTGGGTGTGCGACAGTCAGGGCCTCCATTTCATTAGTCTAAATTAATTAAATTAATTAGATTCACATGTTCTGTGATCTCTTTTGTTGTGTTTTATTTAAATAAATTACTTTGTGAAATTATAAACAGTGATATTTGGTTGTGTTGGTATATTATGGCCTAATCCATTTCTTATTTCATCAATTATTATCTTTTTGGGACCTTAATAATTAATATGTGTGTTTTTATTACTTTCCCTGATAAATTTCTTTAGCTATGACTTCTCTGATTGATTGGTCATTTGTTTTGGTGGAGTAACCTATAATGTTTTGTTGAAATTGTAAATGAAATTTTTTGATACTTGTAATGTGACATCTAATAAAATTCATGGTGGGGAGAGAACATGGTTTCTATATTAAGGGCAATGCTTGGACCCTCTGTTCCTGACTATTCACAACAATGTGTCTGGGCGGTGTCTTAGGCTTTATAAAACTGAGACATCCCAGGTCATTCTAAATACATATGGCTGATTTCAGTTTCAAAAGGGTCCATCGAGGAAGGGTCCATTGGAAATGGGTCTATGAAGCCTCATATGATAATCAATACCTTTTTTCAAGATCGCAAAAGAACATTGAAAAATCCATTCCATGAGAGATACAAGGTGTTTTAGATGATTCCCTCTGATGTGATAGGTTTTATAGGTTAATTTAAAGAATGTACCATATTGATACCATCAGGAAAATATCAGAATCCAACTCGCAACATGAACATATTAAACAGATTTAAAAAATTTTCCTGTTAATGCTTCTTTGAGTCTCTTGAGAATTTTGAAATTTTTTTGGTAAGTTGAATCACATCTCATCGACACATGACATAGTCACCAAGATAAAGAATATTCATGGGGGGTATTCCTCTTCCTTATTTTACCTTGAATTTTCATAATTATATATATATATATATATATATGCATCTGACATCATACAGGTACTCTTATAATACATTCAGCTTTGGCCAAAGCAAGTGATCAAGGATGCATTCCATTAGGAACTCGGAGAAAGAAGTTTTACATTATTTAATTTAATTAATTATATTCATTTATTATATAATGACACACAACATTTTACTACATCACCAAATGGAAATAAATTAGTCACCATGGGTTCTGGCCTACTAGGTTTATATATCACACACTACATTTGAATTGTTGACTCATTTTTTATATTATATTCCTTATAGGTATTGAAAAAGATAAGCATGATGCTTATGATTCTTGATTTTTTCATTCTTCATCAGATGGAGACTCGAGAAAAGTGTCAAACCTTAATCGTGATGCAGTTTTTTCACATTGTGTCCTTTCTGTTTAGTTAATTGTATTCATGGATTTCTGTTTTTTTTTGCTTTAAATTTAGTGATGCAGCATACCATGAAATCATTTTTGATATATTTTTATTTACATGATTCCAATCTTATTATCAATTCCATTGGGAGTTATTTATTTTCTTTAATTTTAGTTTTCTTATTTATATGCTTCCCCTATTTTTTATCATCGGTTGTTTCATTTAATTTTTATTACCTATTACCAATGAGGGCATAGTGTCCCACACAATCATGATAAATAGGTTTCCTAATTTATTTAGTGGCCTCTGGAGTTCGGGGAGATGCACTTTAGTTCATGTAACCAACTGGTCATTCCAACGTTTTAGAGGTGAGATGATTCGAGATGTTACACTTATGTGTAATACATTATCGAGGATGTTTTCATAAATAAGTTTTTAAATTAATATTGTATTTCATATGAGATTTAATTTGAACGGAGTATTGGATTTTAATATTTAGACCCATGTCTAATTCATAACGATGTGTTTACCGTTGGTGCAACAAAAATTATTCCAGCAAAATATGTTCACATTCCTCACTAATTTAAGATGTGATGAATGATTAAATAAATTAGATTATTGAAATTTTTTAAATTTATTTTAACCGAATATATGGATATAAATATTTGGTTGAAGGGATTTAGAATCATAACCCAAAACATTTCCAATCACCTCCCCTCATCGATCATTTCCATTGGTGATGGATGGATATAGATGAACAATAATGAAAACTCAAATCCCGATGGATCGACGTGCGAAGTGTTATAGATTTTTGAAATCTCATTTTCTTCAACGGATGTCGATCTAACATCAAGGTAGGACCATTGATTTTTTTATTTTCCCCCACCCCATGTTTTGTTCATTTTGAATTAAATGATTTAGTTAACAACTTCACTGCATATCTCATGGATTGATGGAAATACATAAACATGATAGATTCAATCTACTTTTGTCTCTACTAGAAATATTTTAATAATTAGATAAATATTTCTCCAATGTGTTATTTCACTCCATCTTTATACAGACAAGCTATGAATTTATTCCATATATGATTTGTGGTCAACCGATACATAGCCAGATAAGACAAGGTACAACCTATTCATATTATAAAACGACGATTAGACTGATCAGATGTCAAGAGTCAATAGAGGAGAAGGAATTGGCCATCCTAGTTCCTGAATTATTGTTCTCAGCATAGACATTGGTCCTTGGGTGTGTTACATGTTGAGAGTTGTAGTGGAATGTTAGCATAAGTAATGGTGGTGCAGTGTCTGTATTCTAATAGCTGTAGGGATAATGTGGCCTGATGGTGTTACAAGGTGGAAGGAGGTGTAAATCCAAGATCTACGGTTGTAGATCCAGGTTATAAGAGTATATATCTACAATTACAGTTATTCTATTGTTGTTTGGTTAGAGAAGCTGATTTAAGGGGTTATCCATAGGGTTTCCTAGAATCCAAGGTGTTGTAATTATTTAAGTTGTTATGATGAGTGAAATCGTTGAGATGATATATTGAGAAGAGTGAAAATTGCGGTAGAGAGAGGAAAATTGAAAAGAATGAAATAATGATAAAACAATAAAAATTGGGGGAGGGAACAACATTGTATGGAATAGTGGAGGGGGGATGTGTGGTCTTATATATTTAGCTTGATAAAAATTTGAATAATAATAAAAATTTAATAATAATACTAAAAATAATACGAAAAATAATGTGGTTTTTCTATCATAACTCTCCAATATGGTGTCGGTTGGATGCGCCTTCAGTGGTAATATAACCATATTCTTGAAATTTTAATTTTAAGTCCAATATTGAATAACTTATTCCAAAATATAGATTGGGTATAATTTTTTTTTGATAATTATAATTTTTTTTATCATTAAACATTTTATCATTCATAACTCCCTCATATGAAATCTATTTTTTTCACCCTCTACGACATCATGACCATTTACTAGAGACAATCATTTAATGTCCATGTTGGGTACATAATGCAGTCTCTTGGATCAAGAGTATTCAATTACAAAGAATAATATAATTATTAGGGTTGTTCTTAATAACATGAATTTTTTATATCAGACATATCTTTTCTATAGGACATCTTTTTGACAACCCATCATTGGATTTGCAACCATAATGTTAAGGTTGTAATTATAATACTAATAACAAGATTTTTCTTCAAGACCATGGTTTGGGACCCATGAGATGACATTCAAGAGTAAGGCTGCAAAGCATGAATTTTCCATCATATATCTATTTGGGGTGATTGAATTTTATATCTTGTGCATCCATGTCAAGAAAACATAGAAGGTAGGATGTCGGTAGTTCGGCTAGCAGTGAAAACATCCATCGATCTCAGAAGGACCACAATGGAGGGATGACCCACAGTGGGTAGGCTATGGGTATATGCTAATAACGATGCCAGTGGTGTAGAGGACATGATCCAACAGACACGTGTTAGGGAGAACTCACAGCTCTAACCCGGGTGTGCACTACTCACACAGACTGGAAACAATGAATGGGTAGATGAATGGCTTTAAATCTGATGATCGCATGAACTTAGGGTGGGCATGGCTAGGCAGGATGCTTCCTGTGGAGTGGAGCCAGCCCGTTTGATGTAGTCTACGATTGAGGAAATATGCCTCCACAAGCGGCCATACGGGTGGAACAGTGTGGAAAAATGGGATCTGGTCGGATTTCTCAAACAAGGAAGGGTGGGTATGGCTCAACCAGGTTGGACACTGACACAACAAGGTTGTTTTAAAAAAAAGGTCTTTACATTCCAACAAAAGGATTGTTGGATGATCCATCTACAATGTTGGTACCTTTCCGATGAGATGGTCCATTTGAGATGGCTTGGTGTGTTTTTAGTGTGGACTAGTGTAGTTGTGGAGTTTCCCTAAGTCCCTTCCATGACGATTTAGTGTATCATTGTGTCCAAATGGAAGGAGTGAAATCCCTTATAGTTTCCAAGTACTATATAGGATTGTGGCATATATTCGTATGGTTGGAGTGATCCTCTATTACATCTAATGGTGTTTTGTGTCAATTGACATGACCCCCTAGTGAATGGTGTTATTCATCCATCAAGTGGGCTACTGCGATAGGGTTCTTAGAATTCTCCATGAAGAATCTCCTATATTACGAGCCTCATAGGTAGGGTCGTTGGTATTCTTTGAAAAGAATACCCTACATTGTGTGTAAATATAAATTGGGTTTTATATATTCTCAAGGAATAATCCCCAATATGTATTGAATGAACATTACTAGTGTATTATCTCTGGGTAGGGACCAAATTAGTAGGACCTCTTAATAAGAGTGCCTAATTACATCAATGCTCAATGAGTGATTTCTCCCAGAAAGAGCATGACTTGAGAAGAATATTATGACTGGAGATTGGTTGTAACATTCCCTCTTTACCTTGTAGATTTTTATGAATATATATGTATATTCTTGGTATCTATTTTAGAGGAATACACATTTGAAGAGCTGACCATGAATTCCTTTTTGGATTTCCCATTGTGATTTTTCCTTTGTTGTTTCATGGTGTTCAACTATGTAATATTTTACTCTCCCATGAACGAGATATTAACATATGTGTTAGGTCTCTTGTAGATTAACATTTATTTAGTAGAGTCCATGTTGGAAAAGGACTAGTTTGTGCTCAGTGAGATATGACTGATGATTCTTTCTCAAACAGCTTCAAGCATTTTTCCTTCACCTATTTTTCATGTCGGGTTTCCTACCTATGAATTTTAGTAGCTTGTAGTTTCAAATGTTTTTAGTTGTTCTTTTTGAGGGATTGTATTTTATCCTGGATCACCTCCTTTTACAATAACATGTTGTTGCACTCTAGTTGTGGTTTATATCTAGTGGATTGCATAAATTTTTTCCATAAAATTATTTCATGTCAATATTTTGGGCTTGAATATGTGTGCATGAGTACATGTATGAAAATGCCCTGCATATGTGGGATATTCCAACTCGCTTTTAGTCACCGGACTCTAGATTATTAAAGGTGGTCATGGGGTAGTCATGACTTGGGGCCCACTGGGACAGGTCAGATTGGAGTGGTATCAATGTGGGTCAATTAGTATTTAGAACTAGATGTATATGAGATTTGTTTGGGGAAATAGTGTGATGTGTTTCAAGTTCATATTTGAGGCTAGGGACTCTAGTATTAGTGGTGTGGCCGGTATATCCATACCACAGGAATCTGAGCAACTGTTCCTGACTCTGTACATGAAAAAGAATTGTTTTAGTGTTATAAATTGTACATGCATCATATATTAATTGGTTATGTTTTCCTTGTCCTTCTAGATTATGCTCTCTAAATATGGTAAATTTGATAACATTTAATCATGATTTGATTTAGGATTCCTCCACGAATATTGCTACCTAGGATTCTGTTTTGTGACAACGGGGATGGTTCGCCTAACGTTGAGGCATCAGAACATGGACATGTAACGGAGATACATTCTATATAGAAGATAGCACCAATGGGTGGCGCATCGATAATTTCACCACCTGTTGAAAAAATTTACTACCATCTATACTAGTAGATAATTAAAAGAATATGAGTGCATTGCATGAGTTCTTCAGGCAGAAACCTCCCCGGTTCATGTGTGAGAAGACTCCCATGTAGCGGAATCCGAGGTGGATGTATTCCCTTGTTTCTTCTGCCTTGTTATGTTAATTGAATAAAAGGTGGTTTTAATAGATGCAATCCTTATGCAGGGCTTAGCGGGACGATTCTGGAGCTTCGTGACCGAAAAACATGATGAGGTGGCTCTCTCTTGGGTATAATTTTAGACACTCTGTTTAGAGTACTTCTTTCAAGCTATGTTTTCCATTTTTGTGTATCCATAAGTTCTTGCATGTATAACAGGGCAATTATACATTATAGGAGTTATTCTAAAGGTTTACTGACCTATCTAATTATTCAAAAAAAATATTTTGTTTGATCCATTTATCAGGGATTTGACCTCTGAGAATGGGATATGATGAGAGATAAAGGAAATGATCATATTCCTTAGCATTCTAACTTTTGTCACAGAACTTGAGCTAGCTCTGCTCGTTGATAGATTTATAGCAGAGAATGCGCTAGTAGTGGGAGCTACCAGCAGGCAGCAGGTAGAAAAGTCATGGGTAGCGAGTATCGTATAGTGGTCTTAGAGGCCCATGTAGGCTAGAACCATTAGAAGACAACCAAATGATACGCGGTCAATGGTGCTGGGAACCCAATGTACCTAATGTAATCTAATAGACGGATGATGTTACACATCATATGACCATGGGTTTCTATCACAGGATTGGACAACATGAAATTAAGTGGATAATAGGATGGTTTATAGGGCACCAAAGTAGAGGTAGAGGTTCAAGCTTGGTGGTCAATAGGAAAATTGATGTGTAAAGTGAGTTTGTAGATAAATAGTTAGTGGGTTGTGGTTCAGGGTACCACTAGAACAACCCGAAGGTGTTCTATAATGGGGTCATGGAGATGGTGGATAGGGAAGAGGACAACATCTGGTGATGTAGGATTATGACCTCGGTTCTCAAGAGATGATTAGAGTTGCAATCTATTTAATTTCTAAACTAGATATAGATCCTATAGAAACCAGTTTCAGTCACTATATTCTTTCCATGAACCTTGTTCAGGGAATGAAGGTTCTAGTGGAGCCATTTGATCAACTATTGTGTTTAGAGACTCCTTCGAGAGTCAATTCGATGATCACATTCTAATTTTTATTATTTGAACATACACATAGAGGTGAGAGCTTCGGCTAGGATCACCTAGTATTAGCATTAATTCCTAATGATGTCATTCTGGGCATGGACTAGTAATCCACAGTCCATTCCCAATTTGACTAATACTGGAACAAATTGAGGTGATTCCTAAGAAATGGTACTAGGTATTCCTTTTTCAGTGAAAAATAAACGCACATAGCACATGCTGTAGATTTCTAGAGGAATGTTCATCTAATTTATCCCCAGTTTTCTAGCCATACCCTTAGCATAATAGATAATGAGACTCATCAATTTTCTAAAGTGGTGGAGGTGTATGAGTTCATCATTCATGTGTATTTCCAAGAACACCTCCCCAAAAAAGGTAGACATCCATATTGATATTTAGCTCGGGAGAGGAATAATATCTACAAATACTTATTAAATATAACCCATGGGGAACCGTGAGTTAAGGGTATAGTATAAGGACCTACAGAGGAAAGGTATCATAAGGCCCAATGTTTCACCTAGAGTGGCCCTGGTTTTCTTATTGAATCATGAAGGAATCATGAGGTAATGTGGCAACATCTGGAATGTAAATCAGTTGACTGTGAAGAACAAATATCCACTTCTAATAATTAATGGACTATTCGATCATCTGATTGGAGGTATCTCATTCTCAAATATATATCTCATGTATGGCTATCATCAACTTCGTGTATGGGGTGATGGTGTACCAAATATAGCCATCGTATGATGGTACAACCACTAAGAGTACATGGTGATGTCGTTTTCCACAAATCACAGTGGAACCGTTTTTGTGGGACTCTTGAATAGGATCATCCAACACTATATACACCGATTCATTGTGGTATTAATTAATGACATCTTGTGGTACTTAGTATTTGAGGAGGAGCATACGATACACTTGACTATGAAACTATAAAAATTCATAGAGCATCATCTTTATTGGAATCTCTAGAAATGATAGTTCTGGAATCTATAGGTCCACTTTCTAGGAAACATCATTTCTTAGTATGGTGTTGAAATGGACCCAGTGAATATTTAGGTGTTTCTTTATTTAGAGGAACCTAGTAGTGTGGCCAAGGTGAGATGCTTCCTAGGTTTTTCTACGTACTATCATTTGTTTGTTCCCAACCATTCTCTGTTAGTATCACCCATAATGACATTGACATGGAAGATAGATCCCTTCGTATGGATAGAGATGTACATGTAGAGTTTTCATGTGCTAATGAAGAAGATTAAGAGTGCTCCCATATTGAAACAACTAGAGGAGGGTGTTGGATATGAAATGTTTTTTGATTCATTATGGACTGGACTAGGATGTGTCAGGATATTGGGGAAAGTGGTGATTGTCAACCCTACGCTCCTGCAAAAATTAATTAAGGCACCCCTTGGTGATATCAAATTCAGGAAATGGCATGATCAGTTGTCTATAATGTTGTCCCATGATGTTATTCAATCAGATGAGATAAAATTGTTCTCTTTAAAGAGTTCCCATTTATTATAGTATCATTGTGTGTGGATATTTTAAGAGAGTTTCACATATTCTGTTTTGTGGTACATATGGGTATGTAAAGGTTGTGCCAGGATCTATGACTTCAGATTTGGAGGATGGGGATAGAGAAATTAGTGAACGAGTTCGTCTCATTATACAACACATGTCATCTTATGATGGTAGAGCATCAAGTTCCAGCATTCGTGACGTGGCCACTCGAGGTGCCAGAGTGGATGTGGGATGGGATATTAATGAACATCGTGAAGAATTTACCACAAATGTCTAGTGGACATGAAACCATTGTGGTTAGCAGAGACCGACTCACCCGTTCATCTCACTACCTAAATATCTGGGTGTATAATTTAGTATAGAACAGTCCAAGCCACTAATTTCAGAAGATAGATTGACTTCACCGGGTACCCTCAACGATTATATCATAACATGATGCTCATTTCACATCCTTTTTATGGAAGGGACTACATGAGGCATTTAAGAATCATTTGAATGTAAGCATGAAATTTTATCCCCAAATGGATGGATTGATAAAGATTTATATAATTTTTCATGTGTACATGCAACGTGACTGCATATTGAACATTTTCCACAGTTGGGAGGATCAACTACCTATGGTTGAGTTTTCATACAGTAGCATCCACCACTCCACCATTGGTATGGAACTATTTGAGTCCCTATAATAGAGACTATAATGGTCATCGCATTACTTGATGGACCTAATGGAGGCAGCACTCATGGGTACAGAGTTAGTATAGAATACCATTGAGAAAGTGCAGATCATCCAATAGTGGATGTGGACCTCACTGAGCAGACATATATCGTA
The DNA here is from genome assembly GCA_963277665.1 of Viscum album. Classification (NCBI taxonomy): domain Eukaryota; kingdom Viridiplantae; phylum Streptophyta; class Magnoliopsida; order Santalales; family Viscaceae; genus Viscum; species Viscum album. The sequence continues at coordinate 1,833,344,164 of OY728132.1, forward strand.
TGATGACATGAAGCATATTTCCTTGGAGTTCTAAGAGGGTTACATTGTTTTCGATCAGGTCTCACCTCAATGGGGATTTTGAAGATTTGGCCAGGGTGTTATGTTATCCTTGAGTTTCATATACAATTTTTAGATATTGAGAAATGATGGAGATGTGGTGTACCACCATGCTCGGTCCCTACAGATTCATTGGGTGTAGGACGTCATTCACATGAAATAGTTGAGGAGGTATGTGCATTATCTAGCATAATTCATCGAATAGGGAGAGATGGACATTGAAAATGGGGTGACATTTTTAGATTACACATTGTTGATTGCTGATCGACAAGAGTGGACACTTCATGGGTAGTTGATTACTGTAGAATGCATTTGGTTAAAGCTATGGTATCTCGAATGGCGAAATTGGGAGTGGTAGGTTCCGATTAATAATCAATACCCCAATATTTATGTTGGGTAGCCCTTATTTTGCCGTTCAGAGATGTAAATCCCTAATTTGAGGAGAATGTAATGACTCAAAATTTCTCTGGTTTTATTTGAAAAACTAAATTGGAAAAATTCTGAGACCAATTTCTATAAGGGAATATGATTTTGATTATCGGTGTTCCTATAATAGTTTGACGAAAATAGTTATTTTTCAATTACGTGCATACGTGAGTTACTGAAAAAAGTGTACTGACTTCTACAAAAGATTCTATATCCTAAATCATGCTATAGTGTTAAAAATGGCGTGTTTAACATAGATGCAACTTATCTCTAGTCATCAAAGGTCTTCAGTGAGAAAACCTAAAATCATGTTTCACTATATGAATTAATTATATAAAATTATTTTATATTTAAATACTAATAACTCAAGAATGGTGACTATTATTAGAAATTTGAGGCCAGCATTTAGTATTTAATGTGGTGTTTTACATAGGTAGGTCAAAAAAATGACCCACTTAGGTAGACATAAGATAATATTCAGATGTTTTAACGTAGAATAAAATATGCATAAATCAATTAATTTATTTATTTATTTTTCATTTAACTATGACGAAGTGATGCTATTATTCCCGGAAAGGGCATCCTATTTTATTACATAAATTAATGTGCTTGGAGACATGGAAACACAATGAAATGAAAAATACTAAAATGTGTTTCCATTATTTCATATCATGGTAAGGATACAAGATTAGACTCATATCCAAGAGAAATTCTTTGGAAGACATGGAAAAGAAAGGCATTGGTGAAACCTATTTTTGGAAAATGATGAATGACAAAAGGAAAAGGGATCAAGATCTATTGTGGGCGGATCGCGACAATGATGAATGTTCCTAACTAATTGATCTAAACTCCATGTTGGGTTTGAGTATTATTTTGATCTTTCTCCCTCATTAATTATCCATACAATGATAATTTTTTAGCCAATGAATAGACAAATCCATATAACATGTGTTATAAGGGTTGGTCTAATTATGTTGTGGCATTTTTTTGGATTTATACATGTTTAGAATTGAATTATAATAACACTTGTTTCATAAATTCTTATGTGGGTGGATCGAGACAGACAAGAACAAGTCCTAAATCTTCCCATTTTGGGTGTTCATTAATATTCCCTCTTTTCCAACGTTCTTCATTCATCCCCTTTTGTGATATGAGATGACGAGCCTAAAGACACAATGGAGCATGGGGGATGTAGCATGGGTCAGAGGCCGAGGCAGAGGCTCTAGCAGTTTAGGTAGGGCCTGGAGAGGCAAGGCCACCAGCAGGATGGCTTGTGACAGAGGTGTTATTGGCCCGATGACACGGTCGAGGTAGGAAGGCAATGATGGTAGGCCTCCAATAGGGAGTCCATCAATGGGGGAATCCTACTATATGGGTGGGACCACAATGATGGTATGGACTAGGAAATCAATGTCACGGGTGGTGGTAGACAAGGTTGTCTACATTGAGGTTGATGGCAGTGCGACAGACATGGTACAGTGGAACAGATCAGAGGGAGAACCTGTGTCTCTACTACAGGTGTGCACTAGTCACGGGGACTGGACACATTAACAACAGATCTGCCTAGCCCATGGTCGAGTGATCGTGTGAGCTCGGGGAGAGTGAGGACATGCAGGTTGCATCCAGTGCAGGTGAGCCGATGTGCGTATCACGGGTCGGGATGGAGAAACCAGACCGCACCAGGAATACCGGCTCATGGGACTACGCAGCCCAACAATACATGGTATAGTAGACCTAATGAGCCGCTTTGGAATGTCCAAGACTTAACACATTCAATTTGGGTTGGCCAAAGCAGTCGATGTTGGTTCGAGCCTACCTATTCGTGTCATACCCATACCCAACTAGGAACTTTTTACAAAAAGGGCCAGATCATTAAAATGAATGGTCTATTTGATGATTCTAATATGGTGTTGATACCCATGGGAAGAGATGGCCTTTTTGAATTGTCTTGTGGGGTTTTTAGTTTGGACTCGTACACATATGGAGTTCCCCATTGTTCTTTCCTCATGGGTTCATTGTAGCATTGCATCCACATCACAATACAACAATCCCCTATTGAATTATGGACCCAGATAGATTTGTGGAATCCCTCCTTGGGACAGGAGTTATCCTATATCACCCTTATGGAATTGTTTTTAAATTATCATGACATATGAGTGAATGGAATTAATCCTTCTTCTACTAGGTCATAATGATTCGGTTCTCTGTATTATTAGTGGATAATCTCATATGTGATGAGTTACATTAGTATAGTGATCAGTAATATTTGAGAAGAACCCCCTATGTTGAGAATTAATACATACTCGTTGATGTAATTTTCTTGGAAGAACCCAATACCTATATATCCTGAACTTGACTCATGTATTCTATTTTGACATGGACCAAATTAGCATAAACACTTTGTTATGTGTCTCAAAAGACATCATGGCTTGAGGAGTGAGTTCTTCCAGAATGATTGTGCCAATAGTTGAATCTTGTGGATGGTGATCGGTTATAATTTAATATATTTACATTGTGTCTAGTTATGATTATATCATTATATTCTTGGTATATTTCATATAAGAATATACCTTTGTAGAGTTAACCATGCAATCCTTTATGGGTTTTACTATTGTGATATTAGTGCTTCATACTATGTATTGTTTTAATCACCCATTTTTATTATTTTCCTGCACATGTCATGTCTTTTAAAGATTATCAGCACTTTGGATGAGTCTATGGTGGACTAGGACTATGTGGAACCCATTGAGAGTATATATATGACACATACACTTTCAACCTCAGACAACTTCCCTTCACATACCCTTCATGAAGGGTTTATTACGAACAAGTTTTAAGAGCTTGTGTTTTCCCTTTTTTTATTCATTATTTTGGTTTTCTTTTATTGTGGCTATGTTCACCTCTATTTAACTATGATTCCTATTTCAATCTAGTTTTGGTTTATATCTAGTAGGTTTCATTTATGGTTTACATAATATTTTTACATTTATTCATTTTTTATCTTTGATATGTGTGTATGAAAACATGTAATTAGGAAAATGGAACATATTTGTGGAATATTAATACATGGTGCCCGCTATTAGTCCCTGACCTATGGTAGTTGGGGTTGGGGTAGTCTTGTCATGGGACCCACTGGGATGGGTTGTAAAACTGGGAAAGGGTCCTCCACCATGAGATATGACATATTGAATGTGTAACACAGTGAAGAGGGTTGCATTGACATACCTTTGGACTCACAAGGAAGAGAGTTGATTTCCCAATAGATATGTGTATATGTGATAAAAAATAAAATGATGAGGTTGTCCCAGTGCAGCCCAATGTGGATGGTGTCATGGTTTGGTGATTGAGTCCCACTAACATGCAGTTCAGCGTAGAGGTGAGGAATTTTAGGCATCGATTGTGGTTACATCTGGGACTTTTGGATAAACTTTTGTATACTGAGTTGTTTGATGGAGATACCCATAATATCTCATATTGAATTCAATGACTGAGAATATATGTATAATATATCTAGTATCCACTCATTGTGGTTTGGTTACACTCCTTCCTGGATAGGAAAATATTTTCAGGGTATTCCATGCATTTTCCACAACTAGTCTCTCATAGTTGGATGAGTTTTCTCTCCTACTATAGGTATAGAATAATCATTGATATGATTATCATCTCACACATTATCTTTCCTTTAGTTTTGATGATATTACATAACTCTTTTTGGGTTGACATGTACCAATTAGTGTACCTCCTTTTATCTAGTACTTTCTTATTTAGCATATCTCTTGCGGCTTCCCCAAAAACTTTTAATCGAATCCTATAGAATATTTTTATACTCACTCATTCATGTGATTTTCATACATGAGTCATTCCCTATTATAATGTCAAAAATGATGATTTTTATTTCAATGGAAAATAAGAAAATGTGGCCTTGGACTATGTAGGTTGGTTATATCATGGGATTTAGGTGAGTGGATGTCTCCGTTACTGTTTTATTTTAGTTCATTCTAGTTTGTGGATATTTTCTAGTTGGAAGGTATTATTATATTTATCCTTCATGTTTATTTTACTGTACTTATATTGTTTAATGGTTCATGCATGTTTTTTATAGTTATAGAAGTGATTTTTATTTTTTTCATTTTTACACTGCAACCTTTTCATTGTGGTGGTTTTCTATTTGTTTGCAGGTTCTTATAAAAATTCCTCTCTGAGTATGGTGTTCTTTCCGTGCTATTCGCCAGCCCAATACCATTGGATCATTGCATGGGATGGTTTTAAATCAAGACCCAGCATAGGTCATGTCATGAAAATGTGGTATCAGTTATTGTTTGACCCCATGGATGCTGTTTGGATATTTCATTAAAATTGTCTTGGTTTGGATTATGGAAATGTTGTCGATGTTTCACGAGAGTGTCTCTTAGGCCACGAAGTCCAATGATGGTATGAGTAGATGACATATAAATTAATTTGGACCATATTACCCTCTAACAGACTCAGAACCATAGGACACTTGTTGTAGGGAACAATAGTTCATGCATCATATAGGATTTCGTATTTGACTACCCATCTGAAGTTAGATCCATGTTGTTGTTGATATATACATATATTCTCATCTGACTGTGGTACTCAATAATAACATTCAGGATGTCTCCATAACAACCAAAATCCAGGATAATAGCTTTGGTTCATGATGAAAACCCTTTGAGCAATAGGGCCTTAGTTTAAGATTGATCATGTGATCCCCTCCCTCTTAGATGGCTGGTAGAAGCACCTCCACCCATTAAGAAGTAGATGGTATTATCAGAGTCAAATGTGGACATTTATAGGATGAGTGGAATTCATGAGTTCTAGCGGAAACGACCATTAAAGATGCATGGTGAGAAAGACCCTCAGGCAGTAGAGGATTGGTTTGAGTTACTGTTTTACCTATTCAAGCTTGTAGAGACACATACACATCTGATGGTGGATTAGGTAGCCATAATTTTCCACAGAGAAGATGGGATTTATTGGAGCCCGATTACTCAGATACGTGATGAATCATCACCCTCATGGGATGAATTCCAACATCAATTTTGTGAGGAGTATTAACTATTATGATTTCATTCCATTCAGATTCATGTGCTTCTAATTTTTTATATGGAAGGGAAGATGTTTTTCAAGTATGTGACTAGGTTCACATACCTTACATGCTACACTCTGCTAATGATCCATGAGAGCTACTTCCAAGAATGGATGTTCTAGAAGGGACTCCACATTGAGATTTCTACAATCATAGTATCCTTGTAAATCCCCGCCTATGTTAGGGTACTGGAGCAGGATATGGTGACATAGAGATTTATGTTAGAGGGATGATCTGTAGTTTGTGGTAGTGGATACAATAGAGACTATACGTCTGTCATAGATAGTGTGCATCAGATGAGAAAATCTCAACGCAATAGGCCCCCCTATAATCAATCTCAAATATAGTTTCATATGGTGTAGAGGATGAGTTGCACATGGTGGCATCCTATGGATGTATGATGTTATTCTTGTTAAGGGTGAGGTCACATGGCACTAGAATAACAAACCAGACATGCTGAGTATCTCAGGTAGGAAACACATGGGCCACCACGGTAGAGATAGCATCATGATTTGGAATCTTATAGGAGGGGAGACGGTGGTCTCCAAGGAAGTGGTTCTGATAGTGGATTAGTAGGATCTAGAAGTGGGGGAAAATTTTAGGATTTTCTTCCACACCCACCACAATTATACGGCCCCATTCTGGCTCAATAACCTACTAGATGGGGCCGCATACAACTGCATAGTTTGGATATCTACGATCTTTCAATTCTTGATATGATCAATGGTAAGCCTTATTAATTTTCTAATATTTTTTTGGAACTTGTTAGAAATATCATAAAGTAATCTTTTATCCCTAATTCATATTTGAGGTTTTACAAGAGTGATGTAAGTAACCAGTGTAACCCTATGTCAGTGTTTATTGATGTAACCATTATTTCCTAAAAAAGATAGGTTTCTATCCCATTAAAACACATTTTTCTATTGTGAGAAAAACAATGATGATGTCTCTATTCCAACCGATGCAGATAGTAATGAGTTTTGTTTGAAGTGTCTATAGATCTTCTGTGTTCAAGGTGTGGTTGTGTGATAGAATGCCGGAGTAGGTCCTTGTATTGGTGGTGGTGTTTTTCTGCCTGACCTTTTTTTGCTAGTAATTCCACTTGTGGTTGTATTGGAGTACATGTTTTGTGGATAAACATTATTACAAGGGAATTTAATACATTTTTGTTGTGACACATGCTTTCCTACTATATATTGTGATTTTTGGATGACTTTACACACCTACAATGTTCTTTTATACTTTGTGTGATCAACAACCATCTTGATAGTATACTTCTCAATTATAGGTTGAGGTGATAAGGACCCCATGAAAAAAACTACATTACTCTCAACATGATGTGGAATGTGGTATACGTTTCCCTACATATGTAGAGACACTATATTTTAGGAGATCACATTGTGGTACTTTTAGACCACTAGTGTCTCGGGTAGGTTCCCACTATAATAGAGTTGAACCTGAGTTGGAAACACTGTACAAAAAACCCAGATGACTATGACATAGGGATAATATATATTATATGAAAGGGAAATGATGTAGAAAATTCCATTAGAATGAATTGTCGATATTGCATAGGACCAGATATGTCAGAGCAGTAGGATTTACTATATCTGACCATGATGGAAGAGGAAGCAAAACTTTTATTCAGTTGATGGTGTTGACCGATGTTCTTATTGAGTGTGTAAGAGAGTTTTTGTTGTGAACCCTTAAATGTGAATGATTTCATGACCATATATCATTGGGTGATTCACCCGATGGATATTATAAATGTGATAATCATGAGACCCCTTACTATAAATACACAATTATTCTGTTAGTGGGGTGGTCTATAGAGATTCTCTAGGATAGGATAACAATTCCTTGAGTATCAAATGGATGTTCGAGACCATGCAATGAGATGGATAAGTTTCATACTTCTCTAAACTATTTCTGATAGCTATTGTGGGAGCACAATGTCTCCCACATTTCGTAGCAGATGATATATGTGCATGTTTCTACGCACATCATCGATAGGATCATACCTTTTGAGGACATAACATCCATTTTGTTCACATGATATGGTAGCATTAAAATTTTTATGATTTATGGGAGAGGGAGATCTAGGTATGAGCTCATTATCTTAGGTTTTTTCCTTAGTATTTCTTTTTAGGTATTAAAATCATGAATGAGGTAATTATGTGGAGTCACTGTTTTTCCATGCAATGAAGTTGTAATATATCTAGGAATGTTCCTAGATCTATGTACTAATACGGAGTTCGATTCCAAGGACTAGTTATAAAAAAACATATAAATATATTATATATATTATATATTATGGACATGATGGAAGTGATAAATCTATCAAATGAAAGCTCAGATAATATATATTTCGTCATTGTTGTTTTGACCCCTTAATCATTGTCTATGCATTGAGTGACTAAATAAATTAGTTTATATAATTACATAAAAACCTATTAACCCAATAATATGATAATAATTTTTTTTAAAGGTATTTGACCCAATAACCTAAAATATTCCAATGACTTCCCCTATCATCTCCATTTTATTAGAGAAGGAAAAGAAATTATGAACAATAACTAAAATTTTTATTGAGGTGGATCAATCTGTGTCGAACGTGATTAATGTAGTAAAACAATATTTTTCAATGGAAATCAATCCAACCTCTATATGGGTCCTTTTATTAGTTAAATGTTTCCACACCCCATGTTTCGTTCTTTTTATATTCATTGATTAATTATATGATTTCACAACAAATATCAGGGTTTGCTGACAATAAGAATACTGGGAGAATAATTACTCCTTTAGTGTCCAATATAATTTATGGAATCATGTTATCTATATTTTTCCACCCTATTATTTCAATCATTTTATATATAAATGGAATTTAAACATATCTCTCATGAAAATTATGGTCAGATGATCCACCAATGACTATGGGAAGAGAGAACATATCCGGGTTAGGAGACGAATATTGGCATGTGTAGGGGCCATCAGTTGATATACGATAGGGATGTTTTTTACATTAAAAAAGAACGTAATATGGCATAGGGTAATGTTTTTTTAAATATTCCATAAAAGAGACATCATTGATGCCACCTTCCATCGCCCGTGCCCCCTTTTCCTTGGGTCGATGACATGGAAATGGTTGTGGGGGTAGCCACCATTTCCTCAACTCCCAATATAAGGGAATCTGCCCCCATTATCCTTACATGATGTTCTCTCATATTTCCAATGTTCACTATTTCTCTATATAATAAAATTCATTTTCCTACTGGCCTTTCACACAATTGTTCCTCTGTTCCAGATTCGTTCTATTTGGAATGGGTTTCTTTGGATATGTGGTGCTAGTCGATAGATGTGCTCCAGGCACTATGGCTTGAGTGACACCACTTCTTATCAGGCGTGTATTGGGCGATTCGTCCCAACCATGATGAGCGACTTGTATGGAGACGACATGATCACATCTACGGTAACACCAAGATATGGATATGGTGATGTTATCTAATTCCGTTCTTTTTAGCTGTTATTGTTTGTGATGTTTTGTTGATGGATTTGCGGTGTTCATGAGTTTGGTTGGTGATTGATGGTGGATTTTGGTTCACGATGCATTCGATCGGTTGAGTTGTGATCGATTAATGGTTTTTCGCTTCTGGCATTGGTTTTTTATTGATGATAATGGTCATATCGTGGTTTTTTGATGTTGGTAATACCATCATGATGGCCGGATGATCTATGTCTCTGAGGATGATGTTGTCGCTGAGGGTATTTCCAGCGGGTATCTTCAAGATGGTGATGTTTGGGAGGCGAAGACTCGTGTTAGGCTCGTGGGTTATGATTCTCCGGATATGAAATGGGATTGATGTTTTTGAATTTTGTAATTTTAATTTGATCTTTGTTTTGGTCACAACCCTTGTATGGTTTTATGATTCAATTAAAGTGGATTTAGAAAATGGAATAAAATGATTTGGAATCAGTCAGTATCATTTAGTGGTATTTTCATATTTAATTTAATGTTTTTTTAATATTTTATAGAATTGTTTTCATTTGTAATTATATAATTTTTAACTAGTTTTATTAGGTATAAATAAATTGTTTATTAGGTTGTGTAATTAGTTATATATAGTTTTGAATAGTAATTATTAATAGTTTTTATTAAGTATATATTATGTATAGATTATGTATGGATTAACATAGGATAAACATAAGATTATGTATCGTGAAATATTGTTAGCATAAAGATTATGTGATTATCTATGAAATTAAATCCATGTCTGGATACAAACAAGTGGATGTGAATCTGTCACAGATGTGACTAGGAGTTAAAAATCTAATCAACAATTTTATGCATGACCTAAGGTTTCCTGGTACTCGACAACCAGCTATGCTGCACTCCTGGTTTGAATCTCCTGGGAGATATGCATAAAATTATTAATATTTTCATTATAAAATAAAAAAATAACCATGAAACGAAAAATAAAATCAGTATATTTATCAATGATAAAATGATAATTATGATGATACATAATGAAAAAAGGAAAAACTAGTTATATAATGAATGTTTTTATAAGTATTCTAAGATGTTATGTATTAAGTAATTCAATTAGTTATATATAGTTTAGAAATAATAATAATTATTAGTAAGTATTATTTAAAAATTAATTAATGATAATCAGGGATATAAAATGAATACATATGATTAGAAATTTTTTTTAACTAATGAATATAATATGATTAATGATTAAAGAATAATATAAGTATAGAATTAAATAATAATGATTATATAGTTATTAAAGAATAATTGATTATTTAAAAATTATACAAATAAAATCAGTTGATAAAATGAAAATTATGATTATATAAAATGAAAAGGATAAAAAAATGTTTTAAAATCTTAGTATTGTAAATATTATATTGTTCTGAAATAATAGTTATTATAAAAAATGATTAATTATAGAATAATAATAAAATAACATTGGATTAAAACATGAATCCATACAATGATTGACCTATTTTGAGGTATAAAAAGGCCTCATAATACATGATTCTAATAAATATTGTATGGATAACCATCATTGATTATATCTATTACAATTTCATTATTTTGATGAAAGAATCATTTTTGACATAGAGTGTCATGTTTCCATGTGAGTACTGCTATGGGGAAGTTATTCAAACTGAGCAAGGGGCTTCATGCAGTACACAACCTATAATGGTTGTTAGAACAACTGATTTTGTAATCATAAGTGACATTCAAGATAGAATCTACTGTTCTTTAAATATGGGACCTGACCAAGAGATTATTTATATGAGCTACAAACATTTTCAATTCCCAGCAACACTATGGAATCAAAATTGTCCATTGGTTGCTAATGCATAGTGGGTCCAATCAATTAAATAATTTTCTCAATGTCAAATTCTACCATGATAGATTCATATGTAGATGTTTCTATTGTACAACAAAAATTTCCAGCTCTATAAAGGCGTTAACATATAATTGTGGTTGAAGACAGTCTGTCCCATGAAACTGACCCTATTCCAAATAACGTATATGAGGAATACCTAGATGATCTCCTATATATACATGTAAATCCATTTTCTAATGATGAGTTTATTAATAATGGATTATATGTGAAAATAGTAATGATGAGGAGGACCTGAATAAGTTAGGGAGGAGGTTTCAAAAAATTCATTATATGTACATCAATATCAACTTACAATAAATAATCTACCACATCTTGCATCATGGTCAAAAGCACTGACATGTGTGGATGAATTAAAAAATATGTTTATCACAACTGTAACTGAGATCCCTATGGATGTACCCAATTAGTTTAGTGAGTTGGGAAAGATCATATATATTGGAATAAATTTTCCAAGTAAATATGCATTAAAATGCACACTAATGTGATTTCACATTGAGAGGAACTACATATATGTAGTTCATGAATCATGATGTCGAAAATATATCATATGTTGTGAGAAGTGTGGATATTATTGTATATTTCGATTGAGGGTGATTATAAACACTGAATTTGTAGGATGGAGAATATAGAGGATTGAGGTAACTCATACTTGTGTTCATCATAGCCTGATGCAAGATCATAACTCATTGAATGCATAATTTGTTTCATCTATTGTTTCTGAAATGATTATTACATGTCATGATTTTCTTCTAGACCTTGTGCAAGAGAGGATACAACATACATTTAGTTATAATATTTCATATAATAAGTCATGGATGGGAAAACAGAAGACAATTGTAAAGGTCAATGGTTATTGGGATGAATAATATCATGTGTTTCCACAATTACTAGCCATAATGAGGCATCATAACCAATTTTAATTAAATCATGATACAAACATACTTGTGTATTTTGACAATATACATTATCTATCCCATGTTCAATTTCATATTTTTCATAGGCAATCCTCCCCGGTATCATCCCATTTATTTTTAGAAAACATTTCATTCAGATTGGTAGAACGTTTCAATATAAAAAATATAAGGGCATGTAATTGATTGAGGCAGCCCAAGATGGAAATGTTTCACCTCTCCTTATTTCTATTTCCATTGGAGTGAAATAAAACTATGAATCATGGAGTTGGTTCCTGTAATGTATCAGCCACCATTTTCCAAACAGTATAGGTGTTTTTTTGATATTTGATCACCATTGGGAAATTATTGAGGCATTAATCGCTGATCCTAATACATGGAGATACCCGAATGCGCAATATTGGTTTTTCATTAGAAACATGTCTAGCAATTTGCCTAAAAATTTCTTCAGTGAACTGATGAAGAAGGAAATCATGAGGTTTGGTACACATTCTATTTGTTATTTTTTTTAATATTTCAACATAATGATAAAATCATGTTATGTGAAATATAATATATTCTATGTAGCAAAGGTGTCAGATCAATGGTGGTTTGAAGAATGTTTTGATCAAATACACTGAGATAACCAAAATGATTATGATTCTATGATGCATATTCCAAAATAAAAATGGACATTGGCATATGATGAGGTGAAAAGGTATAGACACATGACCATAATAATTGTGTTGTGCATCAATAGTTTCTTTAAATGGATTCACAAGATACCTATAACAACCCTAGTTCAAGAGACAATTTATTGATTCATGAAGTACTTAGTTGATAGAAAAAACTATCATTAGATTGAACACAAAAGGGTATAAGGTATGAAAGACACTTACAACAAGAGATTGAAAAGAATTTTGAAAAAGAATATGGTTATCATGTCAGCATTTTTTGAAAAGAAGAATCTCTATTTGATGTTCAAGAACATTCAAAACATATCACAAATTGCGTCGGTAAAAATATGTTGGTATTGCTAGAAACGAGTAAAAGTCAATGTGGAAACATTCTGGCCTTATGGATTGCATGCACAGACGACATTACTAAATGTGCCTTTGTGAATATATCATTGAATGCATATGTTGATCAAGTATACCAAATAGACACCATTGCTAACTATTATTCTACATCATGTATGCCTACTAGGGAGTTTCTTTATTTCCAAATGCATGAAGTCTAGCTGATTGTGATACCTGACATCAATTGTATGTGTCCTTGTCGGAGACCGTAGACCATTAAGATGTGTAATAAGATGAAATGGCCTCAAGAACAATGGCGTAGATTGAGATACACCATATGTCATAAATATGTTCATAACTAGAAACAATTCCTTAACGTTGTTGGGTCGAGATCACACACTCCTCCATAATAATGTATTGCATTTATTGAGAGGTTCTGAAATTGTATGTTATATGATGTTATATCTTCTTTTTTTTTCTCGGTTTTCTAAACCCCAAAACCAAAAATAAGAACACATAACCCAAAAAATTCTTCCATAAGGATTAATATCAAAATCATATACCCTGAACCTTTAAACAAAAACCCTAACTCAAAATTCATAAATCTAATTCATCAAACCATACAAAAAACAAAAAACATTGACCTTATAGAATTCTAGTGCATCATTTCATCCTTCTATGAAAAATGTTTTCAAATCTTGAATAATAATTTCAACATTGAAACATGAATTTTCATTTCATATCTGATAACATACCATTACTCATAGAGAGAATCATTAAATTTTTTATTGTATTCAACACTAAAATGATTTTTTAAGTTCAATCAATTGAATAAAAATATAAATAATAGTGTTACAAACAATGATCATAGTTGGAGATAACATAATCATAGAAAATGATTTATTGGATGTCAAAAACATGAAACCTTGTTCATTGAATCCTTGTGTTTATCCTAGGAAATTCACAATTTTTTTCAAAACAAGATGATGTTATCCTATACATGGAATTTTTCCCTGGGTTGTCATAGATGTTATCACATCATAGTATCCTATGGGTAAATATTCTATGATAAAATAAAAAATATATTGACAAGAAATTTTCATACAAGGATATAAATTCTAAGAAGAATAATGTTCATTATATAATAGAATGACCTATTCTATAATTGTACCAGTCTTGTGATGTTGAAAGCATAGACACCTAAAAAACTATTTATAAAGGATCTACACAGTATTAAAAAAATTATTTATCTCTACCACCTTTCATAGCCATATCATACATCAAAACATGGGGAAAAATATAATAAATGTTTAAATTAGATTCTCTTTATGAGTAAACAAGGAATATATCATTTTACAATTTTCCCTAAATTAGGTACATTTTTAGGTTCATCATCCACAAAATAATGTGTTATAAAAGAGTGAAAATTTTTACTAATTCACATTTCCATCCCATTGGTTCCATTCATGATATTCTCTCAAATCCATTAATAAATGATATTATAATACAAACCTTATATAGTAAATTATTCTTAATAAGATTATTTCATTAAAAAAATTTATTCATAATAGATTTCTTGGATCAAAATACTCCAGAATAGAAATCATTACACATTAAATGTGTCAATAACATATTCTTTACATTAGTGTATTGGATTAATCAACGATATATTACCATAAATCATGTATCAATTTATTTGCATCCCATATTATCATATGTGGGGAAATTCTTAAATGTTTTTTTTACCACTATCATTTTTTTCTTATTTCCTATTGATATATTCATTTAAATAAAAACCAAAATACTTGGACAATAATATTACATTTTCTAAAAAAACATTATAAAATAATGTGAATAATCATGGCTGGTCTGGCATTCTACATGTCATTACATTATGTGGACTTTAACATTATATTTACGTTTTACACAAAAACTCATTACATTTGTTTATATAAGTAAGGATTATACAATACAACACACTCTATAGGGTACCTATATTTCATAGTTCGTGTTAGAGGGTGGTGTAGATCGATTGATCTGGGTTCGCCGAGCACACCATTTTCATCACAAGGGGCCTCCACAGGCAATTATATCATAGATGATCCATGATGGATTCTATTGGATTTCCCTATCATATTTCACATTTGTAGACTAGCAGCTACTTTCTAACATTGTTGAGAGTTGGTGATCCGAGGCACACACATTCCACCAACTTGAGGGAGAGATGAACATCACCTTACTAGATGTGAGAGTTCTTCTTGGTCTTCCTATCATGGGGATACTAGTTATTTGACTCACTCGTGCAGCCTGTCCAGACCTTCTTCATCACTTTTTGGGATATTACATTTTTCGACCATTGGTCTATAGATGGAGAATCCATATATCTTCCTTTTTCGGAGGGTTATATTCCACATTTACCCAATAATTATTAACGAGTAGTCTATCATGCATTATTCCCACTCATATATAGTACGTCTCATTGGTGGGACCATGTGTCCTATTCACTCAGTGATTCACGTACACATGATATATCTACGGATACTAGAATAATTTGATCTGGTCCGGACGTATATCTGGTGATCATCCTCCATAGAATACACATATATGGAATTATGCAGGCTATACCACATGGAAAATAGAGGTACCAATGGATGTGTCATCTTTATTTAGATGTGGGAATGGTTTCGCATCCCCTTATGTCGCCCTGAGCATGTTGGTCCACCGATCAAGTTGGAGGTGTTGAATGACGTTTCATGTGGATGCTTTTATGATCATTCATTTCTATTGTTTTCTGGTGATACTAGGAGTTATTGATTTATTTTCCAATTATATGTCACTATCGATATTTTATATAATATGTGGTATAGAGAAACAATTTCCACGTAGTTCTAAGACAACATTTTGGAATATATTATATGAATTTGGACATTCCCTTACCTAAACAGTTATGTATATTCAATCTATCATTGTCTAACAATTTTAATGATTATATAAATTTTGGTTTTTAGTTAAGATATTTTTTTGACAATGTCAAATGCCATTTATGATTTCATGGTTTCCATACTAGAAGATTATGGTCCATTTTCCAGAATACTACTCTATTTGGATTGAGGATGTTATGGCTATAGTTCCCCTCATTATGTTTCATATTATTGAGTGATACATCCTGATAGTGTCTTGAACTATTTTTCCTTTGCTAAGTCGATTCAATTTTCATCGAGATAGTTATAGGATCTTCATGTAATAAATCTTATTGTCAGGAAGGATGAAGACTGGCCCGGAGTATAGGTTGACATTATCGTCTGCTGGGACAAATGTGTAGAGTTTCATATTCAGTGTTTACCTATATATTGTTTCATTCTTTAAAAGTAGGTTGGTTATAAGCCATGTTATAGAATGATGTATATAATGTATATTACCATACATGGTGGAGATATGATGATGATGGTAAGATGAAAACTATTCCTTATTTTGTTTAATGGTCTATTAGCTAATTCAATTGGAATATCTTTACAAGGAAGTCACATAGAGAATCTAGTTCGAATGAGTGATGAAGAAGAGGTGGTGGTATTTTTTCGGGATGTCATCTATGGTGAAGTGCTAGAGTCGAGGTAATATATGCATATGATTTTAGAGATCATCTTCGATCATCCATCACAGAGATAGGGGGTTCTTACGCTAGAAGAACATCCAGGAATTGTAGTCGGTGATGAGGATACAAAACCACAATGATGTAGATATTTTCCCACTGCACATGATGTCTCACCTATTACATTGGTAGATTTCAGCCCCCTAGTAGTCCAGGATCAAGAGATTCATGAAGTCTTACAAGTGTAATGGGATCCAGCTTTCTTGATAGGATATTCAGAGTTCGCTTCTTCTTGGGGTCCTGATCAATCATAGCCGTGGGGTTTAGATCCATCACATCCATGTAATCTTGATCCATCATAGCTAATGGGTCTAGATCCATTTCATTTTTTGCATATAGCACCATCACAGGCTTGGTTCGCCACTGCGATGATTGAAGGTCCTTGTACCTGCCTAGTGGGTGAAGTATATGGAGGGCTGTAAGAGATGTAGTTGACAACTCATCCCACTGAAATACAGATAGAGGACAGGATATTCAATGCTATAGTGCCAGATGATATGCCTTCTCATAGCCATCATACACCATTACGCACTCGACACAGACCTTCTATTCGCATACCACCATGTGGGAAAAAATCTCTTTGTCATAGACATAGACCTTGATTGTACATATTAATTTTTTTATTTTATGACTACTGAAATAAATGTGTTATTATTACAATTAGATATTATTATATGTTTATCCTGTATTTTAGTTTTCATTTATTTTTTTGGTATAATTTATATTTTATAGCTTTTAGAGTCGGGTACTTGAAACATAGGAATAATTATTAAATTTCATGTATATAACATTAAATGATTATAAAATATACAGTATAAAAACAATGTAAAGAAAAATTTGATGATATCCTAATCATCAAAAAACATCAGGAAAATATGATTTTTATAAATAAAATAAACATATGTTAATGAAAGGAATATAAGATGATTTATTTAGATGTGAGAGAAAAAGGAATGTATGTCAAAGAGGATCCTAAGCAACCTACTTGACATTGACATCCTATAAAATATAAAGAATAATACACATGTAAACAAAATTTCAAAATTTAACTACTTATTAAATGATTAATCAATGTTTAAAATTTCATTCATATCGGTCTTATGGTTAATATTATGTATGGCATCAAAGCCACATACATGAATCATTTTTATGTATCAATTACGGTGATTAGAAAACATATAAATTATTGTTCATCAACATTAATTAAGAAATTAATTTTTATTTTCAACTACTTATTTTATGATTAATAAATGTTTAAAATTTCAGTCAGATCGGCCTTATAGTATATAATAAATATTCTAGAAATGTCACGAACATGAAACATTTATAATATTCAAGTATGTGGATTAGGAAGCATATGAATTATTTTTCATCTAAAATTTATAATAAATTATTTTTATTTTGAACTAATTTTTATATTTTTAATCAATCATTAAAATATCATTTATATCTATTCTATATTTTATATTGCATGTTCTATAAAAGCCAATCATTTGATACATTTTTATGATTCAAGTAGAAGGATTCAGAATCATATAAATAATACTTCATCAACATTTTTTAAGAAATTATTATTATTATAAAGTACTAATTATATGTCTATCTAATTTTTAATATTTCATTCATATCAACATTATAGTTTATATTATATAGGATAGAGAATTTATGTACTTGATACATTTCTATATTTAAAGTACTTAGATTAGAAGACATAAAAAATTCATTTTCATCACTAATTTTTAAGAAATTATTTTAATTTTAGACTACTAGTTGTATGTTTAATCAATATTTAAAATTTCATTAACATCAGCCTTATAGTTTATATGTTATAGTCTTGAAAATGAATTTACTTGAAACATTTTTATGTTTCAAGTAGGGGAATTGAAATGCTTATAAATTATTTACGCATTTTCATTTTTTAATAAAATAAAATTTTTGGAATTTTTATTATATGTTTAATCAATGTTTAAAATGTCATTCATATCAATCTTTTTGTTTAAACATTATAGTTAAGAAATTCATGTACCTTAATTAATAAAATATTATGTTATTTTTTTATTTATATATATATATAATAACATAATAACAAAACATTAAAATTTTAAATATATAAAAATAATAATTAATATAGAAAAAAATATTTATTGTTTTAGGTAAAAGGCGACATCACCAATGCCACCTTTATTACATAATTTTTTTTAATGAAATTAACATATTTTGTTTTAATTTTTTTTTATAAAGCGTATAAAAAACCTCGAGGAGTGGGTGTCAACCATCTGAGAACCTGGCCCATCATTCACAAAATAGATGTTGGTTCATGGCTGCACTGTTTGTCAAGGGTTACAGTGGTGGTCAGGCTCGGGGATGTGATGTTCCTCATCAGTAAACTAGTGGAGGCCAAGACAGTGTGGCATGGTGGTTTCTGATAGTGAACGAAGGTGTAGATATAGGATCTACAAGTGTAAATCCGAGATGTAATTGTGTATATCTAATGATACAGTTCTTGTGTGGATTGATGATTAGGGTAGTGAATGTATAAAGTTTGCATTAGTTTTATTGGGAGTAAGGGCTTTGTGATGATTTAGTGTTACAAGCGGAGAAAATCATTGAGAATATGTGAGGGGGAATATGGAAAATTGTGGGAGAGAAATGAGATATGAAAAAAAAATTGGTTGATGGAGTAGCAATGTAGCATGAAGAGTAGGGGGAGGCATGGACTTCCCTATATAGATTAACAAAAAATATGTGTAATATAATAAAAAATTAATAATAGATGTACTATTATTATTATCAATAAAAAATGTTTTCCTATAATAACTCCTACATAGGGTGTCCATTTGATGGGTTGTCAGCGACATCGAAACCCTATTTTAAAAAATGGACATTTTATGAAAAATATTGAATAATGTCTTCTAAAAAATGGATCATGTCTATAAAATGTTTTATAAAATTATTACATTGATTATTATTAATTTTTTTATCTATCATAAATCTCTCATATCAAATATTTTTTGTGCACCGTCTATTTATCCTGACCACGAACATGAGATGATCATTTCCTGATCATTTTAGATAAATAATGTGGGTTCGTGTCCCAGGTGCATTGAAGGACTATGAATAATAATAATAACATTATTATTATTGTTATTATTATGCTGATGATTATTATTATTATCTTGATATTTTTGTATCGGTCATAGCATCTTTGTATGATGTCAGTTTGATGAACTGTTTACAGCTTAGAGACCCTAATATATAGGAAGATATTTTGAGACCAATATTTAGATTTTAATTCATGATTGGGGGTTTGGACCCATGATATTTCATTTGAGTGTATTGTGGTGATATGTGAGATTAATTCCATATGTCTGTTATGAGCGACTGAAAAATAGTATTGTACATTATTACACAGGGATAACAATGGTGTAATTTGATTAAATATGGAGAGATTTTTTTTATCTCATAAATTTTGAAAAAACGAATGGAGTACCGGTGAAATACACTTTTCTAGTGCTTCAAGATAACCCACGAATTAGATCATCCATGAATCTAGTAATATTTGAAAATATGTATGAAGAGATAATGGAAATTGTTTTTGGGCCATATGAGGAGGTGTGTATGTGAAATTTTGATTGGTCCTCCATGTCAACGAGGAGTTTCGTACACTCATCAAATATCTAGATAGATGTTCTAGGTACACTAGTCGTACCTTGGCAGTACTAGGGTGCTTGTTCACAATTTAGAAACAAAATATTGTTAGGTACACAGCCAGGAAATAACGCAGGGAGCATGAACTATAGGCCCCAAACGAACTGTGTACTACAAAGAATTTTATAACCGCCATATATCCTTCTTTAGAACATATATATTCATCTTCTAGTATCACATCCTAGTTTTTTATATATATAATTTGATGGTTCCCTCGATAATGTCCTAACATATGTGATGCGGGATGTTATGGCTATGATGCATATTTGGGTTAGTACCAGATGACTATAGTGTAATTCTATAGAGAGATTCCATCCAACAGGGATGCCAAGTGTAGCTCCTCGGTGCTCTCTAAGGGATACCATCCAAACGGGATGTCCAATGTAGTCCCTTGGTACTCTCTTTGAGGTACCATCTAGTAGGGATGACCATTGTAGTGCCTTAGTGATATCCATAAGGTACCATCATGAAGGGGTGACCATTGTAGTTCTTCAATTCATTCCAATAGGTACCATCACGCACCGATAGCTAGTGTGGTTCCTCAATGTTTATAGATAGGTAAAATCAATTAATGATGTCTAGAGATGTTCAAGGATTACATCGATCTGGACTGGGTAGTGGTCCCCAATGTCATTTTTAGGCTTACCTCCAACTATTTTTTGTAGTGTTCCTCGATGGAATTTTATTTCTTACCTCCAGATGGGTTGGGAAGTATAACCCAATGTTTATTTAGGGATTCCATCCTGTGGGGCTGGGCAGTGGGTTTCATCAACAATGCTTATTGGGAAGTTCCCTCTTGCTGGAAACGGAAGTGGGTTCATGTAAATTTCTGTAAGATGAACCCCCTAACATTCTATGGTAGGGAAACCTACTGACTTGAGTGGAACCCTGCAGCAGGCTTGGGAATGGATCCTCAACCATGACACATGACCACATGACTGTGTGACATACTGATGAGGTGTGCATTGACATCATTTTGTACACATGAAAAAGGGAATCACATTCCCCCACCAAGATTCATCCACATGACGTTACCTAAAAACATGAGCTTGATATAGTGCTGCACAAATCGGATAGTATCTTGTTATGGGGGTTAATCTTTTTGATATTATGTTTAGGATTGAAATGAGTGATCCAAGACATAAATTATGGTTACATCTGGTACATTTTGATACTCTTATTCCTATACTGAGCTTTGTGATGGAAATCATCGTACTCACTTATTTGTGATTCATTGAGTGAGCGTATAAATATTTTACTTCTAGTGCACACTCCATATGTTTTGGTTACCTTCCACACACGAGAAGTGTAAATGCATGTGGTACGAAAAATTTATTCTATGTCTAGCCTCTGTTGTGTGGATGAGTTTTCTCTCCCACTATTGGTAGAGAAGACTCAACTAGAAGTTAATATTCTCCCCATTTCTAGTTTTATGTGTTTAGATGATCTTACTTCAAACATATTAGGATTATCTATAGTCATTAATATAAAAAATTAAATCTACATATTTCATCATTAATGAATATTTTATGGATCCCCTCCACAATTTAGAGGAATCTAACTTAGTATTTGTATACACACTCCTTCATGGGATTTTTCGCACATTTCGTTCCTTATGAAGATGACAAATATGTTAATTGTGTATTCAGAGGAGCATAGGGATATTGGTGCTGGGACAACGTATCATGGTCATAGCTTGTGATTTCAGATTGAGGATCTCTCAATAGTTTCTCTTTTTTAGATATAACCATGTTGTGGCTTTTTCTGGTTGGGTGTGTATTTTTCCTTTTTTCCAATTAGTTTACAGTACAATTTATTGGTTCATTCAGGTTCAGTTTATTTATAGTAAGGTTAAATAATTTCCACCATTCCCTCTCCACCTTCTACATTTTCTTTATATGTGTGTGTGGTTGTATGTTTTTACAAAAATGCATTCTTGTGTTTTTTGAGCCCACAGAGCTAGTCTTCAACCCTTAGCCAATGGAGACATTCTTGGGGAAGTTGCGTCTCAAGCCTCTACATGGGACGGTTCATGCAAATTTCTTCAATGAAATATATTACCATACATTATATATATAGAACATGGGACTATTCAAATCTATGTTTAATAATTACCATAGTTACGTCGAGATGATATACTTTTTTAGATACAATGAATATATAAATATCAACAATAAAATATCTATCTACAAGAAAGAACTACCACCAATATATGTTGAATATAAAATAAAAAACACATAATGATATATATATGACATGGGAATAATTTATATTTATAATTGATATAAAAATATATATTTTTTCCACAATATATTTTTACTTAATCTATCTAAATTATACATTCATATAGATCATAATAATTATATTTAGATGTGTATGTAAGGGGAATAATCATACATAATATATTATATTTTGATTAATTATTTTCCATACTCATTTTTCCTATATATTTTCATTGGTTTATTCAATATCCATACGTAAATTAATATGATTTCTTATGATCATTATATACTTAAATATCCACATTAATGATTTGTTTAAATTGAATCACACTATATCTTTTGATATATATTCATGACTCAGTCACTACCTCGCATAAACATTCTTTGATTTAATAAAAAAAAATAATTTCATACTTTTTAAATTTAGTGTTTTGATAAATATTTTCTATTGAATATATAAATCACAAATTAAATAATATATACAAAATATATTCACATTAAAAAAGAATGAAAAATAAAAAATTTATATTCTCTTAATTTTTAAATAATTATATATTGTGAATAAATTTGTTTTTTCATATATATAAATATCAATTAATGTTTATTTTAGTTCACTATAGATATAACCCAATTTGATAATATCTTTTTATTCAATCAATTGATTAATATGATTTCTAATATAAAATTCCTATTAACGAGGTAATTCAAATGGTATTTTTATTTTATGATAGGTTTAGGATTTTTATTTATTTCCTTGAGACATATAAATTACTATATAAATTAAAGTGTATATATTTGAGAAAAATAATATGAACATCAAATTGTTATAGATTGTATTTACATCACATTATAATACAGTGTTATAGGTAGAAATTGTATATCTATATTTTTTCACTATCCTAATTGAAGGGAAAATGCTGTTGGAATTTCACAGTATATTATAATGGTCTTGGAATAGAGATATAAAATAGGTTATTTATTTTATACTATTATACATGTGGGATAATCTTATGTTATCCCATAATACTTATTTTGAGAATTTATCTTTATTCCTATGTACTTATATCATATGTGAATGATCTTGGGATTAGGTTCTCATCCAAAAATTCTAATTTTATTATCATCTACCTATACTATTAAATATTTTCTTTTTGGGAATCTGACTGAAATATTTTCAACATTAACAAAATATATGAATCTGAGAAAACACTTTATTTTATTTTATAATCCCCTGAAAATGAATAACAATTCTATTTGAGATATTTTTTAGAAATCAACTGTTATTTATTTATTAGACTAATTTGAAATTCTACATGAAAAAAATATTATATATAGAATGTATTTATGAATCAAAACCAATGGATTCATGGACTATGGTTTATTTGTGATCTTTAAACTACGATAATGTAAAATGAAGTGAAATTTAAATAAATAAATAAATGTATGTATATGTAATTTTTTTTCTCAATATTCCTTTTCTATAATTATTTTATTGAATAAAAATATCCTTGGATTCTATTTCAATATAAATGATTCTAATTTACTATATAATTATAATAATTTTTATAGCTATCAAAAAAATTTCACACATCATATAATGTATATAAAATTTCATAATACCATATATGACAGTGTGAAATATTTAAACCTAGATGGTGTTTAATCTGAATATTCCACATCATATACATTTTTTTTGAAACATATAACTTGATAAATATTACATCATAATTTCAAATAAAAATTTACCAATCTATTTATATATAATTATATTGAATATAATCATAAGAAAACTATAAAATTGAATGTTGTTAATGAAAAATATATTATACATAATTCATCGAAACTAATATTATTTAATAGAGAACACATAGTTTTTAGAAAACACTATGGTACATAATAGAGGTAACAATGTAAACAATAGTGTGAACAAACCAGAATTGACTACTCAACCAAAAATAATACAATCCTTGAATTATTTATATCACCCTCAATGTATTATCATTCAAAAATAAAAATTTATTAATTTCTGCGATAATGTAAATGGATATAATCCTTTTAAGATAATGATAGTCCATTTTGTCTTGCTTGTTAATTCATGCATAAAAAAAATGGACTTCCCCTAATTGTATATCAATATGGATCTATCGATGACACCAAAATGTCACATTTTGTAAATGATAATCTAGACTAAATGATTTATTGATTTAATGCATCTAAATGATTAAACTATTAATATATTATACCCAATAATCAAATTGATATTTGAAATGTGAAAAAAAAACCAAAACTCATATTCTCTATACTATAAATATCTATTAAAATAGGATCAATTTTCACATAAAACATACCATTTAAATTTTAATTTCAAAATTTACTGAAAATAACAATTCCCATCAATTTTTATCCAGTAAATATCCATAAAAATACTCAATATAAAAATCTATATATGGTTGGACCAATACCCACATGGATAGAATATATATGTAATTTCCACTCAAAAAAATTTATTTATCAAAAAACATTTTTCAAAAATTAAAGGAAATATTTAATTTTTATTCGAAAATATAATTATGAGTTCATATAATTGTAAATATATGATAAATATTCTATTTGGATGACATTGAATTGGAACCAAAATTAGTGCATGGAACCCTATTACAAAAAGTCAATATTTTCTTCAATTAAATAGATTTTTCTTAGCTATAGTCATTGTGCCCGTCGACAAAATTATTTACATATTTTATGAAATATATTATTTTATAAATTATAATTAAATAATTGGATGGTTTGTGATAATAAATTGGGGTTTTTATTTCAAAATTTAGATGTCTCAAATATTAACATATTTTAGTGGAAGTGGATTCACTAAGATGAGACTACATGCTCATTGAAATAATATGAAGACATAGATGATTTCATGTTCTGAAAAATTACACTATGGTCAATATTAGAATATTTGAATTTCATACATGTTTAAGTAATCAAATAGAACACTTACATACCATTTTTTATGGATATAAAAATACCTCTCGATATTAAATATTTCATTCAACCCTTTGTAAAATGATTTAATGAATGATTTAAAAATTATTATCCATGAGTGTATACTCAGTTTTCTATATATATCTATATATCATTGTATTAAAAAATACTGTTATTTTTTCATTTAACTATACTTATCTAGAATTATAGTAATCAATATATGAATAAAAAACTCAAAAATTCTAGTTTCATGTCTATTTTTAAAACATTGTATCAACACTAGCGCTAACAACTCTAGATGAATATTTATTACATACTAGAATAGTGTTTACATACTCCATCAATTATCAAATATTTTTGGAATATACAATGAATATATATATCATCAATTATAATCATAATTATTCAACAAATATATGTTTGCACTCATAATTATAAATAAAATTTACTAAAAATATATATCCGTAAAACAATATAATATTTATTTGAAAAAAACAATCAAAATAACTACATCATCATTGAGCTAATTATTAATAATATTAATAAATCAGTAATGATATCATCATTTATACCCCAATATACTATACCTTAGGTAAATAAAATCAATAGTTTAACTAGTCTTCTATTTTCATATTATAATAAAAATATGTTTAAATAAACACATTAAAAAATCTGACATTTCATTAATTATTAGGATAAACCAATGATCCACTAATCTCTTTGTATTCTCAAATTAGAAAAAATTGTTTACTTGATAAAGAATATCCCAATAATGTCGATTGAACATCATAATATAGTTCTATAATAGATAGAAATTGGTTCCCTAACCAAGTTACTAATGGGGTTAATGAACATCAAAAACACCCTAATCAAAGGGAATAATGGAAATTTTTTTCAATCAAAACTATTTATATAGTTCTAGAAAGTGAGTTGTAATGGATATAATCATTATCAATTCAAATATAAAATTTTTTCATTAAATTCAAGTTATAGCTACATTTTAATATACATAAAATCTTAATAATGAGATATCAATTCATTCATAAAAACACCATTTAATATGGAAACTAGATCTCATGACTATAATCCATTACTATGAAATGAATAAGGGATCCAACAAGCTAAAAATATTTTTTTAAAACCAATATCAAAACATAATGTGATTATGGATCTAGATGAACTAGCTCAATATAGATTATATATTAATATTAAATAATATATCATATTTAATATCCAAAATTAAATGAATATCACTTATCATTTTATGGTCGATGAAGAAATATAAACGTTATTATATTCTCTTATATCACCCTTATGCCATAAAATCAGTCATATTTTCCACAATTTTCAATGTAGAAATCCCATATCGTAATATGTATATTTTAAAGTAATTGTTTATTTTCCTAGACTGACACATGTTTCTACAGTTAAAATCTGTTCAAAAATCTATTGTAGGGCCATCTATAACTTATTATCATCCAAATTTATGTCTTTTGTTAATATTTATTCATTTTGTGAGGACAATAATTATTTAATGGTTATAGAATGAAATAGGTAAATACTCTACAACAAATATTACATTAATATATAATTTATTAAATAGTATTATTCACACGCTATACAAAACTAAAATATAAACATTGTTTTTTTAGATTATGTATGAACATCAAGTCTTATCCCTTGAATTAGAGAGAATAGGAACATGTAACAAAATTATTCTATATTTGTTTAATAAAAATAAATTATATATTTAATATCAATAAAATTCATTTAATTTTAAAAAATTGACTCAGAATAACAATTCATATTCAAACAAGTACATCGTAAATAATTACCAATTTACGTTATATGAATTTCTATTTCAAGAATCATACTATTAAATATGATATAATATATATTATATTAATATTTTTTAGACCCAATATAGCGTTTAAATGATATGTAATGATATTAATAAATTTAAATTATTATAAATGACATTTTGTAATAGAAAATGATTTAAAAAATATTTTATGTATTCTGTAACAATTTGAATTTATATATTTGAAATTTTTACTTTTAATGAATAATATTATATTTCGATTTTGAATAAAAATTATATCAAATGATAAATATTTGATATTTATTAAAAAAATGGGTTTTTGGAGCATCATAAAAAAAGAAACATTTTTAATAAAACTGTCAAATTTATTACATTATCATAATACACGAAAGAAATAAATAATTTTCATTACATTTTAAATAATGGATATATACTGGTAATTAATTCAAAAAATTTTAAAATTCCTATTTCAAATTTATAAAATCCATGTATACAATTTTGAAAAGAAGTATCATTTTACGCCATAACCTATATTTATTCAATTACATTACACAATAAATTTCCATCACATATATAAATTTAGTATAAAAAATATCTTTCACATTTTATATAAAAATGATCATATTAATGAAATAATTATAATTTAAAATTTCATTATAAAATTATGATTACATTGATTTATGTCATTAACATTGATAAGTGTGAAATTGATATTTTATTGAATTATTTAATTAATAAAATAAAATGTTAATCTAATTAATTGTGTAAACCTATTAAAAATGATGAATATAATATGAATTTTTAATATATATATATATATATATTATTAAAAAATTAATTTCTAGACAGCCATATATAAAAATAAAAAAACATATTATTTAAAAATCAATTATTATGGAAATTAAAGTTTTTTAATACATAAATTTTTTCCAATTTAAACAATAATTATATCCATTAATAAATTTTAATTAGACTAAATTTTTTTATAAATTTTATTTTAGAAAATATACATTTTTATTTGGGGTTAACATTAATTATTATAATAAAAATTATTTATGATAAACTAGTTAAAAACGTAAAAACAGAAACGTAAAAATTAAAAAACCTATAAAATGACTTTTAACATAATTAGATCTTGTTTTTTAATAAGTGTTTGGGGTTTTTCTGACCTAACAGCACCCCAAAACTCCATTTCATAAAATATGTTGTGTCTTTTAAATTTAATAGTGTAATTAAATCATTTAAAATAAAATTATAATCTCATATGTCTTATGTTTCCTATTATAAGATGGGTCACTTCCACCCCATCAATAATAAAAAATTCCATCAAATTCATTTTATTAAATATATCATTGTTCACCTCCTTTAAAAAATATCACATTTATAATAATCCATCGACAATTAAATATTCTAATTATTAAAAATTAAATTATTCATTGAATATAGAATTTGATGTTTTAAAGACATTAGCTGGAAGTGTATGATTAATATACAATAATGTTATTTTATTAATATAAAATGTATATCATTGTGGAATTTTATAGTTAAATAACGTAATATGATTTGTATTGTCCAAATACAACCAATTTAATACAAAATATTATAATAATATTTTAATTTTTGATTATATTTTATGTTTGTTTAAAATCTCTATGTTATGGTTTTTTGGGTAAATTGTTCATCAAATTATTAGGGGGTTTCAACTCATAAATATTATTAATTCGTCAAAAATAATTCATATTTGAAAAATGTCAACTATTATTGATCTATTCCAATATATGATGGAGTTATATTGAATTAACACCTTCTCTACACTGGAATAAAATTTCATAGATGATTTATATTGCTTTATGACTCTTGTTTTTTGAAATATATATTTTATCTGAAAATATTCTATGTTTTCATTTTATTTTTCTCCATATATGTGTAATTAATTTCCTTTAATTTTTTACTTTCCCTAGTAGAAACAAAAAAAATCTATCTAGTGATCTTTATGTTCACCTATATCCTTTTAGAAAAATGGTTCTAATAAAAAATTAATAAATTAATAATTAAATAGATTTACTGAATTTGACTTACCATGATATCATATTCATCCCTTTGATAACTCAAATTTTCAATATTTTTATAGTAATGGATTATTAATTTGAAATTATTATGTAATTTAATAATAATATTTCCTTTCATCATCTAAAAAAGATTTTTTTAAGGTACCATGAAAATCATTTATTTATATGATGTATGGTGAATCATTTTTTATGAACATGCTATTTCTGATTTTACTTCCAATTTTAATGTATTATTCTCCAATAATGTATTATATTATTAATGAAAATATATTTTATTTATTTAAATATCAATTTTGGATTATCACCTTTTTCATGTCAAATAATCAGGTTTTTAATGTGATCCCACATGGAAACGTTATGAAACGAAATATTCATCCCATTGAATTTTTTTTGATATAATTGATATGATTTTATGTGAAAATATATGATTGTATGATGATGTTTGGGGTAATATATTTAAATCAAATTTTCTAGTTTAGGATTTATTTCAAATAGGATAATGATTTATTATGTTTGTATAATTGAAGTTTTTGAAATTCTCATAATGTTGTGTGTAGGAATATATTATTTTTATATATTCTTACATTGTTGTTTATTTTTATAATTATGTATTATATATTAATAAAAAGATGTGAGTTTGTACACACAAATATAATTTATTTTAAACTGATAATTCCTGGGAAAAATCTATTTAACTATGATTATTCATTTTTTGTAATTGTATAATAATAGATAATCTATGATCAGAATGTGGGGAATTGGATTATTTGTTGTTTATGTATTCTCATATAGTTGTTCATCAGTATAATTTCACTTAATATATTTTTACATTGTTCTACATGAGAATAATTTAATATAATTTATTCTCAAATGTATATTCGCTACTGTAATCATGGCTACTTAATGTTGTAAATGATACATTTTATAATTCCTATGATAATAAACACTATTATTCATATTAAAAATCTTAATTATGATTTTATGTCTCATGTTTATGATTAATGTTTCCACACCTTCTTTTCTTCATGCTTCTATTATTCCATGATTTATTCAATCAATCGTTATTTTTTTAATGGAATAATTGATATTCATTTTTTATTATTTTTTATTATAACCTTATTCACATGTTATGATCAGTTTTTAATTTTGATTATTACCTTTTAGGTATACTCGTATTATTGATTTTATCTCATATATTTTTAAATTTTTCATCCTTAATGTTTTTGAGATGTGATTAATTTTAAATAACTATAAAATGGATACAATTTTGATTGATTTTTGAGAAATTTTGACATGTTGTGTAAAATATTCCTCCGATATAACTAGACACAAATAATAGTAAACCATACATTTTTTATATTATTTAATATTTTTATATAATTTTTAGATTGTTGAAATGATATAAACTAAATATAATATTATCATGGGTCTAAAAATTAGTTATTGTATCTAACCCCATGGAATCACACCTTCTAATATAGATATATTTGGACTCGTCTACTAAAAATCATGACTGCATTATAATATTTTTGAATAAAGAAATTATATAGTGTTTATAACCACTAGTCTTATTTAATAGCTTATGTAATCTCTTTGAAATAAACTTCTCTATATATTGGAAAATTTCTACTCATATTATGAGGTGATAGAATAATGTGAAACCTTAGTAGAAATTTAATTGATGGATTTTTGTTACACTAGAATAAATATCACCCAAACAAATATCAAATGATGAATCACTAACTCAAATTCTATACAACATTAGAGTATGTGAAAAATGATCAAGAAAAAAACATTAATTTTCTATTCTCGATACATGAAAATAAGAATCAACTACAAAAACAAACCCTGATATCTTATTATTATAACTTCTCAAATATTGGAAACTATCTCAAAGAAGGGATTATGATAGATGATCAAATTTTCATTTTCTATACAATTTTCTTCTACAACCCAATCTCTTATAAGAAATAATATATTTTTTAGAATTATATGAATCAATATATTTATTTTCACCTAAACAATCTAAACATATAGGACCTCATATAAAAGTATCGTTACATCCTTTTTGTAATAATATAAACGACTTTTATTATTTTAGATTGTTTCTACTATAGATTCAAATTCTTTTAATTTGTATTATAGGGTACTCGGCTTAGGTGTTATAACATGTGACTACTAAATCCATATAAAATCAGGTAATCTATATAATGTTTGTAAAAATTGAACTCATTAATTTATTAAAAAAACATAACCATAAATCAACATAAAATATTCATATACACCAAATCATAATGCAACATGGATGTGATAACCAAAATAACTTTACCATAATATGAAAAACTCAAACAATTTATATGTCTTAAATTCTACACACAATTGTATAAATACATAAAAAGTTATTGAAATGAAAAATCACATTATATTAGATCACAATTCAATATAATGTTTTTAAATATAATGAATCATAATATTCATGGTGCATTTCAAACCAGAATGGAATGTCAGTACCAAAATCATTATAATCTATTATTTCCCTAAGATAATGATTCCTTGAACATATATTTATAAATAACAAAAATTTATATGAAAAATATTATTTATCGTAATATAAAATACACTACAATATAAAATATGAACAAACTAAGAATATAAGGGTTATATGTTTAGTTCATTGTGTAACCTCATCTTGAAAATTAATTGTAGAACCGACTCCTTACGAGTTGAAATCTAGAAGAAAAAACCTAAATGTAGTGGTGTCGACCACTACAATTATCTATAATTCAACACTACAAATTCCCATGAATACGTTTTCAAAGGTCACAAAATTTCTACACACTTCAAGAAAATCTTTGACCGTATGCATCATCTAAATAAATAATATTTTAAACTAGGAATATATTGGGGTTAATATAAAAAACAGAGTAAGAATCACCAAAAACACCAAAAATTGTTAAAATGATTAATTCATGTCAACACTTGATAAGAGAGGTTTCTAAGAGTTTCAGAACAACAAAAAACCAAATCAGATAGATGGCTCTATAAATAATTGGTGGTTTTATCTTTCATAAAAATGGTAAAAAATATATGTACAACCAATAAACATCTCTACGAAATTTCTATATGTCATAGTTATCCAAACCCCATTAGACACCTATTACAATATTATATGAAATTATAGATTATCTTTAAGATGAAAAATAATTTAATCATGATGTAGATACCCAATTTTTTATCATGTCTCGATGGAAACCATGGTGTCAAAATACATGAATAAATATAAATTCTCACCAATTTCAAATATAACACTATTATTATAAACCATAGAATAATTTCTATTCATCCCTACAAAATTCATTAGAGAACCAGTAGTGGGGTTCCTACTCATTTCAATGTAAGGAGGATAAGTAACTAGTGAATAATTATATGCTCAAAAAATTATCATGGGACACCAAAATAAATATTTTTCATAAAAATTACATATATATGAATGTACATTTGGGAATTCAAAAATATGAAACCTCAAAAACTGAAAATATATGTTTCTTATAGAAAAATTATTGTTTTGGTTCATTCCACCCAATAATTATGTGTTGGAATATTCACTATGGTGTAGGATCATATTCCTGAATTAATGATCTAAATAGGTATAAATCTACCACCATTGGGAGATGAACCCATGAATATATATGGGTGAATAATACTGCCCTAATCTAGTAAAAATTAAGTGGATCTATATTCCTGACCCAATTGGGGGGTTTACAAACCCTATATAATTATAATGATAGGTACTTATTATATGAAATTTAATTATGAGAATACATGGTTTCCATATAATAATATATTCTATAAATGTGATGTTTTATAACCAATATCAGTTAACAGATAAAATGTGAATCTTTAATGATCACATTACCTAACACCCCACCATTGGTATCGAGGTTAATACTACTTCGACAATATAAATTGAGAAGAAAATTGAATGGATTTCATGAACATCAAAATCACACCTTAATCAATGATATATGATACAATATGAAATATTAAATATGGAAATTTTTTCTAGCATCAAATTGAAGACAAGTAGGATGGTGATTTGTACCTAGTGTTTACATCTTCTAAAAATGATTTCAACCAAACATATATGGCATATTCCTTAGTGATTCACGGTGAGAAGATGTTGATGGGAATTTAGTTTATACTACCAGACTAAGAAAATCCATTTATCAATAAAATAAATGGTTTTTGGTATCATCTAATTTTAAATATTCAAGAAAATGTCCGTTTCGTCATGATTTTCATATAAAAATGTGACAAAATCAAGGATTATTAAATTCCATTCATAAGATTAATTTCATATGGTATTTTACATGAATGTAAATCAAGATATATGAAATTAAAAATAGCATGTTATATGTAATTCTTGACTAGACAATATATATTTGAGATCATCACCCCCATTTTAATGAATCATCAAAATCACATAGAATTTGGTAAATATATACTTTAATATGACATGTTTATTTTATTTATGAATTCAACTTATATAGTTTTCTATCATTCACCATGATCTATTTATTTTCTTATCCATATGATTCATAATTTATTTTTAGAAAACAAATCATTGGTTTCATGTTTGATTGTGATGTGAATTGTATATTCATTAGTTAAATCACCGACCATATTCCATGAAATATTATGTGTGAATATGTACGGTGACGTATATTAATAGGAACATAGATCATTATTAGAAATACTATGAACAATTCCATTAAAAAATTATTTTTATGATGAAATCTATATATAGTAATATAAATGATTAAAAAATATATGGTTTGTTTAATAATCTCACAATCACAAAAACATTTATTGGGTAAATTAATGAAATTTATCACTGAACCATCAAATCCTATGTGATCTCCACTCAATATATCTCCCATGATGGCCCATGAAATTTGGTAAGGATTTATATAAAAAAATTGTCATAATATTTTTTAAAATAATTCAATAGATTAAATATACAATTTAAATCTTGTAATTGTCTTGTGATTACCAAGAATCTATTAACTCGTAGATAATGAATCACACATACATACTATTTGTAATACATGGATCATCGTAACAGTATTGGAAATTGTGTTCTCACTGAACACTCAATTTTTAGGGAAGATAATTATTTTTGGAAAGTATTTGTTGATATAGTGTTTTCAAATGACCACAATTTTGATAAATAAATACCATAATACAATATCTCCTAAGATGACGTCTTTTTCATGAGCAAAGAAAGAAGAATATCTTCTTGGTAGTGGATTCTTTCATAGATCCATCACTTGGGCATGAGCATGGAATCATTGGATCTATAATGGGGGTTCTCCTTCAAGGGTGCTCTGAGTTCATCTGATGAGGGTATTGCGGATGATCTTTCTCATTTAAAGGTTGGAGTTTCATTGGAAGAAGCACTATAAGATTTTCAAGATCTGATGAAATTGGATATTCCTAATATCTCCCCAATCAAGAAATTTAACGAGTGTTCTTTCTCAGTGGTAGCAGATATGGATTCATTGCCACAACATTTCAATCTCTACAAATTTTCACAAGAAGGAAAAATCTTACTCTCCAGGGGGGATAATCATTGGTTGTATGAAGACATTAATCATTGAATTTCAATTTGGTGGGGTATAAGTGCATGGAAACTCATTCTAATTGGTATGTGTTATTTTCATGGGATCTTTAATAATGAAGATGATATGTGAATGTCTCAGTCTGCAGGTAAATTTAATCTTAAAATAGGTCTTTTTCAAATATCTGGATGGGATTGTAATTTTGATCCTTTTAATCAAAACTAGGCTTGTTCCCAAATTTGGATTAGGCTTCAGGGTAAAAATATGGTGTATTGGAATTCAAATATTTTAAATGATCATGATTCTGTTTTTGGTTCTCCTATAAATATCTATCAAATAACTCTCAATGAAGATTTAGGACTTCATGAATGAATTTTATTTGATGTTAATTTTGATTCTAAATTGTAAAATTCCATTTTTCTCCTTTCTAATGAATGTAGAACTAAGGTAATGTATATGTTTGTGTGATTTCTCCCTTTCTGTGATTTCTAAAAAATTATAATACATTCTATTGAATATAGTAGGGTGATTCAATAGAAATTTAGGGATCCTTCAAATAGAATTGATTTCAAGTATTATTTCATTATACTTAAGAATAAAGGGGATTCCCATAAGTTGGATATTTATAGAAATTCCATGAGGAAGGATTCATCTCTTCCTTCCACTTTGAAATTCACTCTTGATAAATCTTTGGTTGATATTGTTGATGAAGAAGATAATTTTCCTACTGATCTTAGTCCTCATAATCTACCACCAAAATCTTATGTGGAAATTCCTGATAGTTAAATTTCCCTACATATATCTTAAAAAATATCTGAACTTGTCTATATTATACAAACAAATTTATAATAAGAACCATTCTTAACTTGTATTTATAATGATATTATATATCTTGTTTTTAGTCATCAACCTCATATAACTTTTGTATGTCCCCTTTTGGAGCATAATTCCATATCGGAAAACATAAATATGTCCAGATTTTTTGATGTTATTCCTACACCAATAATTGATAAGTCCCTATTAGTTGCATCTATAGGAAATGATTTCATTTATTCCATATATTCGTCTTCATTAATCATTCCCCCTGCAATTAAATCTTGGTTTTAGTCAATATAGAATGGAAAACATTGATTTTCCGGCTATATAGTCTCACAAAATCGTTGATTCAAGGGAATCTAAACTTAAGACAAATGATTCTTCTATTTCTGATTTTCAAAATATATACACGGTGGATTTGGATTTTTCTCATGAGTTAGAAAATATGTCCAGGTTAGTTTGTAAATATTACTAGTCTAATTCAACTCCTAGGTTACCTATGAAGATAGTAGGGAGACCTCCTAAAATTTAAAAAAATGTATAAGGGGGATGGGAATAAGTGGGGGGTTCTCCCCAAATGATGTTTCAAATGAAGAATATCTTTTGGAACTTCCATGGCCTTGCAAATGAAGCCAAAATCTAGTCTCTTAAATACTATATTAGGAAACCCAAACCTTCTTTAATATGGATAATTGCGCCCAAAAAATTTGACTATAATTGTATTTCTAGATTGGACAGTATGGTATTCAATTTACTCTATCTGGACAATAGTTTTTCATAGGACAATAATCTGTGGGTGTTGGATCATTTTTCTCTATCTGATCCTCCCAAGGATATATCGGGCAATCAAAATGTTACTTGCTCATTTCCTGATTTTGGAATCAAACAATTTTGTTCTTTTATATATTCTAGTAATAGTTATTAGGATAGAATATCCAATTCGGTTGAAATTGGATCACTCAAAAGTATTATTAGTGATACATGGATCATTAATTGGAATTTTAACTTGATCTTTAATTCTAATGAACAAATGGGTCCTATGAATTGTTCTATTTCTTTTAGATATTTTAAGGTTTGTATTGAACAAAATGTGTTGATTGAAGTTAAACTTGTTAGGGAAATGTTTTCATTGTATAAATAGAACCATAATAGTATAGTGGGAAGTAAAATTGATAGGTATTTTATTAATTACTTCTCCTTACATTCATGGGATTCTATATCATCTATGTTTTTATCTTACTTCAATTATGATCATCATCCTATAATGATAGATCACTCAGACAAGGTTTTTAAATCTCCATTCCCCTTTAGATTTAATAAATATTTGGTGCTTCATCCTGATTGTGATAATATTGTTTGGGATGTTTTCTGTTTGGTAGGAAGCAAGACGAATGTCTTTTCATGCAATTTTAAACATATGGTTCTCAAGTGAAATCTTAAAATCTAGAGTAAGGATAGGTTTAGTCATCTTGACTCAGACATTTCTAATCATGAAACCTCTTTTCGGTCTTTCCATGATCAATATACCCATGTTGATTTTGATCATTATGTTTATTTGGAATCTGATATAACACATAAACATAAAAAATTTCTCAATATTAATGATGCTATGAAAAAGGATTCATTCAATGAAAATTTTTTCAAGAATGGGGATAGAAATACCAAATTCTTTAACAATCATCAAAGTGTTTAGAAAATTTCTAAGCCTATTTATTTACTAAATCGATGTAAATTTTTTTGGATAATAGACACAATCATTCAGATCAAATTATTTCTTATTATGACGATCTCTTTAATGGATCATCAACTATTGCCTCCTCTATAGAGGGTATCATATCCAAATCAGTTAATAATGGGGATAAAAGTAGGCTTGTTTCATTTCCTTTGGAACTAGAAATCAGGGTTTCATTTTTTAGTCATAAGCCAGAGAGCTTCCTGGGTCCTAATGAATTTAGCATTTTCTTATTTCATAATTATTGTGTGATTATTGGTGATGATGTTTGCAATATGGTCCTTCATTTTTTCAATGGTGTTAATCTTCCTCAAGGATTAATTTCTCAATTCCATGATCTTATTCCAAATATTGAGAATTCTAATGAGGTTAATTTATTTAGGTATGTTTCTCTTATCAACACTTTATAAAAACATATCACCAATATCCTTTCCAGTAGACATTCACTCATTTCTAATAAAATTGTTTCTTCTAATCAATTTGGGTTCATTAAAGGAATGTCCATTCAGGATTGTCTTGTCACAACTTATATGTGTATCAATCTCCATAAAAATACTTGTTCATGGTGGGGTCATTGCTCTCATATTAGATATGAAATAGGAATTTGAAAAAATGCATTGTTGTTTTATTTTTATAATACATTGAATGTTTAGTTTTATGGAAACTTTCATTTATTGTATTATGATTATTTTTTCTTCTTCTCATTTCTCGGTTCCTATGAATGGATCACTAGAGGGAAATTTCTCTTATTATATAGGAGTTATGCAAGGTGATCCTTTTTTTCTATTATTTTTTCAATTTCAGATGGCTATCATAGTAGATTAATTTCTATCATGGCCATGAATGATTAGTTGAAGGCTATTGTTGTTGTTTGTGGTCTCCTAGCTTCTACCCAACTCCCATACGCTGGTGGTAGTATCCTCTTTACTCATGGGGATAAAAGAAATATATAAAATCTTAAAAAATCTCTTCTTCATTTTGAGAATGTTTTTGTACAAAATGTTAGATATAATTAGCCCGTTGTCTACATTGGTAGAAATATTTCTCATATTATGAAATATGAAGTCATCACTGATATGGGCATTAGAAAAGTTTTTCTTCCTTTTAATTATCTTGGTGTTCCCATGTTTTGGGATTGACCGAATGCTTGTTATTTTTATGGGATTATTAGAATGATTATGAATAAGCTTTATTCCTAGAAAGGCCAGTCCCTTTTAATGGCTACTTGTGTTTGTATTGTTAATGTTGTTATTCTTTCCCAATTTATTTATACCTTTCTTGTCTAATAATGGCCTTCTTCTCTTATTAAATATAATAATGTGGCCAAAAAAATATTTGTACTAGTATTATTGTGGAATGAATATTGGTTACTTTATCATGGATCAACTATTGCAATCCTTTTTAGAAATGGTGACATGCTATAAAAAATAATAGTATTTTTAATCAATCCCTTTATGATTATTTGGTTTGGAATTTAATAAATGAAAAATCGAGATCCACTACTTTCTTAAGGTATAGATTTCTAACTAAACTCAAAAGTAGAAACATTAATTGTATAGAATCTATTACTTGGTCTTCTTTTAAATTTGTTTTTTTTCTTATTGACATTGATGCTAGATGGTATGTGTCTCAAGATTATTCTCTCATGTTTTGGAAAGATAATTGGAAAGATGTTTATATTATTCAGCCTCATAGTTATAAAATATCAAACGCGAACATCGATTTTTCTATTAAGCATTAATTAAGTGATATTTATGCTACCATGGATCATGTTATATAGATAATTAATAATTATTGGTTTTCCTCTGTCGGTGATTTTGGGATCTAGGAACCACATCCCTATTGTATGCTTACATATAAATATTATAACTCTCATAAAAATACCACTTTGATAGGTATATATTGGATTGTGAATTTTAATAGTAGAATCATTTACCTTCTCGGATCATGTTATTGTGTAGACATGATAATGGAAAAGATCATATTGATTCATATTTATAGGTTTGTTGTATTTATCTTTGTTCTATTATCATTATCTATCATCAGCACAAGGAGGATTTGGATCATTTGTTTTTTAGTTGTGCTACAACAACATCTATGTGGAAGGAACATTATGATAATTTTGTGGTCCAAATAGAGATTTTTTCTATTAATCGAGATATTATTGATGGTATTATCTATCTTCCATTATATCATATGTTGTTGATTATTTTCCATGTTCTTGTTGCTGAACATGTTCATTATCAATGGATGGAGAGAAACTAGGGTCTTCATGATGGAGTTGGATTCAATCCTCCGGCCTGCCTTGCTGATATTTTTTTAGTCATGATTCATGTAAAACATTCATTCAACGCTTATTTCCACATCTCAGTTCATGATTTATATGGTCATAGTCATATCAAGGTTAATGGAATTTTCAGCCTATGTAGGGTACTATAGAAGTATTTTGGCATCCTCCTTTTATTGGGTTGGATTAAAATTAATATTGATGTAACTTCAAGAGGAAATCTCAGTCCATCAGGTTATGGTTTACTTTTTCGAAACAACTTTGGCGATGTTTTGGGATATTCCTTCAGCTCATGTGGTATTGTCTCCTCCCTTGAGGTTGACATTCTTGGTGTCATTTCTATAATTGACATTTTTAAAAATATGGATTTGAATAGGATATGGTTGGAATGTGACAGCACAATGGGTTTTTCATTAAATCAGAACCTCTTCTACACATATATAGTGGAAGATTATGAATAGATGAAATAAGTGATTATAGTCTCTCTCTATTATTGACATCATTATTACACATGATTTAAAAAATGGTAATGCTCTGGCAGATTATATGGCTAATAAAGCAGTTAATGGGGAGAAATGTTCTTGTTCTAATCAAATCCCAGATGATGTTATCCATATTTTTCAAAGGGATAAATGTTGATTTCCTTCTTTTAGATTGGATTGACTAGTTTTTCGGTTTAATTATATTGATGTTGTTGGTTTATGGTTATTTTTATTATTTTTTTTGTAATTTTTTAAACAATGCCTATTGAAATATGTCTGAAGGTTCCTTTTTTTAATGGTTCTGACCCTCATTGTCTAGTACATTTCCAAAAACAATATCCCACCAAAACGATGGCACTTTTAACCATTTCACCACTTACGGTGTCCCACCGTGACTGTGGAACTACATGCGATGTCTCACCGAACCGGTGGCACAGTGACAGTGGCACCATAACTGTGGCATAATGATGTTGGCACACTAGAATAGTGACTATACATATGATGTCTCGCCAGACCAGAGGATCCGTGATGGTGGCACACTGAATCCTTGACATTGCTTATGGTGTCTCAACGAATCAGTACCACCGTGATGGTGGCATCTTAACGATGGCTCTGTGATGTTGGAACACCAGAATGGTGACACCTCTTACAGTGTCTCATCGAACAGGTGGCAATGTGACAATGACACCGCTAACGATGTCTCTCTAAACCATATCTCACCCATTTTATTTTTCTCAGTCTCATGAGTTTTTTCATTTCAACTCTTTCAACGTATCATTTTATGTAAAAGTTTTTTAATACCCATCAGTCAAAGCCATTTAATTCCCATAAATTATATCAAAATTTCCCATGATCCGGGAAACCCTCAACTTACCAAAAAGTTAGGTTTTTCCTCGGTGTCACAACCCTTAGCAGAAATTTCTGTTTCCTCTCACGTTGCACATTTTCATCTTATTTGAGGAAAATTTTTA
Organism: Viscum album; assembly: GCA_963277665.1. NCBI lineage: Eukaryota > Viridiplantae > Streptophyta > Magnoliopsida > Santalales > Viscaceae > Viscum > Viscum album. Next base: position 1,833,385,450 of record OY728132.1, read on the forward strand.
GCACACACAAGTTATAGGCATGAAAATTATTAAATGAAAATAAATTCCATCATGTGTAACCACCCATCCACATGGTGAAACCACGATCAGCCATTTTGATGTTCAAACTAAATATCCCGCAACTACGAGATCTCAAATTTTTTATTGCATGAGATTTTATTATTATTATTATTCTGCTTTATAATCTTCTCCTTTTCTAGTCTCATTTTTTTATGCTACGTTTGGATCCCCCCTTCCTGAGGCTAGTGGTGAGTATGTGCTAGATATTTTCTACCTACCCTTGGAGTCCCTGAATATTCTCCCCAGTATGTAGTACATCCCAAGTTCTAGGTTCGTGGAGAAAAACGTCGATCCTAGATCATTCATGTAGAATTTTTCCTTATTCACTCTTCACTGTGTAACATATGGGGTGGGTATGCTATTGTTTCTACATGGATGGATGAAACCACACATTAATGTAGATAATAAATGGGATTTTAAATGATGGAGGTGGGTTGGATCGATGATTCTGATTTACTCTTTATCCAATATTCATTTTTTTTGAATTGTACGGGCTTATTCCCACCAAAAATTATGGGCGTTGGTGGTTTTTTTGGGTACTTATAAACCTATGTTTTTTTATTTATGTGGTCAAATGTCTATAACATAGAAACTGGTATAGCATGTAAACATGGTTGTTTAAAATGAGCTCCCAATGTATAAGAATACTTGTGTGAACACATTATTAACAAAATGGAATTACTAAACTGAATGAATGGTAAATTCAAATTTGAAAATCTCCCCTACTCTGTTCTGGCGATGTTTATGGCTAATGATTTGGATGTGACTTGGATAGGGACAAGATCTTCTGATGTTGTGGAGTTATTTTTTTGTGGATCTGAGGCCGTGTGGGGATATATATTGAGTCTTAGTATGGTTTTAGAACATTGAGGGATCTGAAAGTTCTGTTTTGGTGTTGTGACTCTACAAGAGAACCGAGTGTGAATGCTTAAATTGAGGATTGGTTGTTTTTTCATTCTTTCGCTGGTGGCTATGCATGTTTGTTGCCCAGTAGTGTAGAATTACATTAAAATAATCACATGAACATGAAAACTAGAATGAGTTATAAAGCGATTTGTTTTCCAGAAATTAGTTGTGACTTGGTTGCGGGTGTGCTGCTTCATATGAATGAATAGTAATGAGGGTTTTTGTGATTGTATGGTTTGGTCCCCTAGTTTGTGATGAGTGATTGTTACCTATATATAATTTCGGTTTTTATGTTTATTATTCACACTGTACTAAAGTTGAATACTTAATATTGAACACACCAATTTCATGTGGGATGGTGTTTTCCCAACACTCCTATAAGTTGCTAGTTATTATCTTATTTTCTGCTCCTTTTCCCAAGAAGCACAATATCCTTCGGGATGGCTGTGATGGACTCAAGTCTATAATATCCCATGATTCTACGGGCAGGATACGTGGTGGGGGTGGTCCCAGGTGTGCGTAGGCAGGTGGTTTATGAAGAGTTTTTGGGATGAGGCCCAGGTGTCTTCAGGCGTGCTGTTAGTTGTTCAGACCTAGGTGTGTGTAGGCACGATTATGTTTGGTTGTTGCGGTCTAGGTATTTGCGGGCAGGAAGTGTGGTAGTGATATACAAAGAGTTTTTAGTGGGGATTTGTGGTTGTGATAGCCCCGGTGTGTACAGGTGGGGTGTGTTAGTGGGACTGAAGTTAAAATGGTTGGTGAGGTCTGATGAGTAACATGTCATCAATTACCAGTGGTAAAGTGGAACGTGGTACCCCAATATCGACGTTTTTTTACAATTACATTACTTGACTCACATTATTTGAAGAGTGTTCCTTTGTGAGATTCGGATGGATAGAATCCTTGTTAGGTGTTCCAATTTTCTCTTTTTTCTCAAGGGGCATTAGAATGCCTCCCCACTTGTGCATAAGTTCTTATTGGTTATCTATACTAAGTAAACGTGTATACTCACCCTATGTATATAAACTACTTTACGGTTTCTAGGAGGACATCTGGTATCGTACGGGGCCATACTAGCTTGGTTATGGGTATAGTTTTTGTTTTTTTTCATTTCTTGGTACATTAATTTGGGTATTCATTGCCCTTTTGTAGCTTTTACTTTTGGACATGCATATGGGAATGGTTAATTTTGGATTTACTTTTACCTATAGTTGTGGGGTTTTTGGGATTTACTATCTTATCGAGTGATCCTACTAAATAAAAAGGGTAATCCCTTCTATTATATGGATGAATCAATACCCTTGGTGTAAGTCACCACTCCGGGACCTATTATAGGCAAATCTCGAGGGTCATTATATCTCCTTCAACTTGATGAAGGAAGTGTCGGGAAATATATTTTCCCTTCTCTCTTCTTGGTGAAGGTGGGTCATGACAAAATGGTACCAGAGGGAGGCTGAGAGATAGGATGGAGTCTTGAGTTAGGAAAAAAGATAATTTCATGGGATAGTAGGAAAAAAATGTTATGAAATCTTGGGTCATGAAATATTCTTGGGAAGACCCACTAGGACATATGATTTTAGGGGCCCCCATGATACGACGCAAGGACTCTGGGACTACTGATAAACCACGTGAGGTTATATTGATTGCAGTGTAGAGACCCTAGGAAATGTACAAGCATAAAAATGACTTCTATACTTGTGTTTCATGGGTATTTTTCAGATTTAATATTAATAACAATTCTCATATATTTTAAATGAAATCTTCTACACTACTCGGGGTTAGGCATTCCTTGTTTACATTGAAGCTATAGAACCTATACGATGACAACGAGTAGTGCGGGTGATTAAGGCCCAAGAGACTGTTTTGTATGATCAGCAGAGGGACGATCAGGAGGTGGATGACCAATGGTAGAAGATGTATCATGCCATTTAGCGATAGAACCTATGGATATACGAGGGAAGTGTCTCGGACATGGAGACTGCGAGTTGGATTGAGGAGATGGTGATAGCTTTTATCTTGACTCGGGCTCCGAAAGAGTACTAGGATCACTTGGATATGAGCCAAATGTGGGGAGCATCGTGTCAGTGGTGGACTCTCTACCATAGGTAGAAGAAGGAGGCTGAGGTTGCATGGACTATCTTTGAGAAGGAGTTTTGGATGGAATTCATGTCTTCCAGGATGAAATTTGATAAGAGGCATGGGATGCTCTCCCTCCTGTAGAGGAGCGTGTTAGTGAGGGATTTTGGGATCATGTTTAATGATCTCGTTTGTTTTATTCGAGAATGATTTCCAGATGAGGAGTCTTGGGCGAGGCATTTAGAATAGGTATACGAACTTCTCTTCAATATGTTGTTACTCCTGTCACCCTACCAACGAAGTTGGAGTTCTAGAAGAAGGCTGAATTTTTAGAAATGATGCACACGTTGGGATGTGTGCTACAAGATGGGATCTAGTGGAGTTCGTCAAAGGGGAAGGCCATTAGCGATAGGCCTCCAGCATTAGGGCCTTCATGGTTTTGAGTAGTGAGGAGTAGGCCGAAACATTTCTAGTTCCTATTCACCTGTCCTCATTCCTTTCTTGTTGGCCTAGCACCAAGATGATTCATATGTGTGAGCAGTGGGCACATTCATAATTAGTTCCCAAAAAGAGTGCAATATAGTGGGAGTGGGCAGGTCCAATGCCCACCTCAGTAGCAGCAGCTTCCAGCCAGGTTCATTTAGCAATAAAAGCAGCAGGGACAGTGAGCTCCCACTTCTCTGAGGTCAGATGATATAGGATGATTTCGATCATAGGGTGCCCCTCAGGGACCTCGACCATGGTGTGTACAGTGAGGTGGCCGATAATAGAGAGTTAGAAGAGCAAGGAATGGGTAGTTGCACACCACAGAGGCAACTGTTCCAGCTGGTATGGAAGTCATTTTAAGTATGATCCGCCTATTTAGTACTAATGTATATTCCATGATTGATACAGGAGCTTTGAACTCTTTTGATGAACCCATTATGTCATGTGATATGGGATTAGACGCTGAGAGACATCTAGTGCCTCTACTATTTAGTACGCAAATTCGAGGTCAGACTGATTTGTTTTATGTTTTCTGAGGGTGTAGACTGATGGTAGGGGCACATCAGTCTAACAGGGATCTTCTAATTTTGAACATACATCCATATTATATCATCCTAGTTATTGAATAGCTCTTTTCTGTGAATGCTATTATCAACTATATTTGATGAAGAGTCATGTTCTCTAATGAAGATGGCTAGCATGTGACTTCCCCAGTGAACAGGGTTTCTATGAAGGTTGTCGGCGAGTAGATCCCCTCCTTTTCTAGTTATTTAATATATTATTGGATTCTACAGATACAGATATGCTGCAAATACTGGGGATCATCAGTGGGTTCATGGACGTATTCTCTGAAGAAGTGGCGATTATACTCATTCGATGTGATATTGAGTTAAGAATATACGTGCACCTGATTCCCATCAAATTTCTTTGGATCCTTATAGTATGGAACATTATGAGTTGCATGAGTTGCAGATTCAGATTGATGATTTGATGAAGAATGATCTTGTCCAACCCATCGTGTCTCCATGGGGTGCTCTATTCTTGTTCGCTAAAAATGAAAATGGGGGTCTCAGGCTGTGCATAGAGTACCAAAAAATGAATCAGTTAATAATTAGGAACTGTCACCCTCTCCTATGGATATATGATCTCTTTGACAAGCTGAGGGGAGCAGGTTGGTTATCTAAGATCAATCTTCACTAATGGTATCAATAGTTAATGATGAAGGATAGTGAAATTCCAAATAATTCTATTAGGTGCATGTATGGGCACTTTTAGTTCATAGTCATGTCTTTCAGAATTAAAATTGATCCTTCCATGATCATTGGGCTCATGGAAAGTTTTTTTTTCATGATTTTATGGATCAGTTCATTATTGTGTTCATCGATGCCATTTTGATCTACTCTATATCAGAGGAGGAACATGTTAATCACCTCAGGATAGTCTTGGATATCCTTCAATGCACCAACAGATAGGAAATTTTCCGATTATAAGTTCATGAAATGATAAGTGCATCTCCTTGGAGACATGGTGTCTCAGTAATGGGTATTGGTTGACCCTTCAAAGATTTATGTGGTTGTTTCTTGGGAATCACCCAATAATACGAGGAAGAATCACAGTTTTCTGGGGAGGGCATGCTATTATCCGAGGTTTGTAACTAACTTCTCTCATGTTGCATCTCCCTATAAGACTTTGACAAGAAAGTTACAGGCCTTCATGTGGAGTGAGCAGTTCCAGGAAGCCTTCAGTTATCTCACGGAATGATTGGTAAGCACTCCAGCACTCAGGATTCAAGATGTAGGGGTGTTTCCTATGAGGTATTTTGTGATGCTTCTAGACATTTCGTGGGGTGTGTTCTAATGCAGTAGAGGGTAGTTATATCTTATGAGTCTTGGAAATTAATTCCTCATGAGTATATCTATGCCACCCAAGACCTATATCTTGAATCCTTAGTGTTTGTGTTGAAATTGTGGCGACATTTCGTAATCGAGGAGAAAATTGTATCTTAACAGATCAGAAGAGTTTGAAGGATATATTTACCCAATGAGACCAAAGCATGTGAAAAATAAGGTTGGTGGAATTTATTCAGGACTAAGACATCGAAATTTCCTATAAAATGGGAAAGGGGAATGAGGTGGTTAATTCCTTGAGCATGAATTCATAGAAGGATGCGGTTTGGGAGTCAAAAAATAATAATCGAAGGTGATGGAGGTGTTGGATTCCCTACACCTGTATGCATGGGTGGATAATGGTAGAGGTTTTATATTTCAGATGATAGTTTAGTTCCCTATATTGTAGTACTTGGAGGAGTCTTAGTGGGGAGACTCAATGGTTTAAGTGATTCACGATTGTGTTAGCCAGGGCAATGCCCAGGAATGATGGTCAGAAGATTGGCGAAATCGAATGATGTTTCATTGAAAGTTGTTTGTCACTATTGAAATGTGCAAGAGAGTTCTTGGTGAGTTCTGCAACTCACCCATGGTCATGAACCCAAAAGTTTCCAAGATCTTCCTGGGCTTGAGGGGTCAGTTTAGGTGGCCTGAGGTGAAATGAGCAGTGGAAGAGTTTGTAGAAAGGTGTGTGGTGTGTCATTAAGTGAATGTTGAACACCGTATACTAGGAGGTTTTCTGCAACCTTTATATGTCCCTAATAGAAGTGGGATGACATTTGGATTGGCATTGACACTAGACTACACATAGTTTAGGGGGGTTGTGCTGCCATCTGGGTTGTGGTGGATCGACTGAAGAAATGGGCACACTTCAAAGAAATCAAGGGGTCAAGGGCGATTGATACCCTAATGCAGTGGTACGTGGATGAGGTGTCAAGGATGCATGGTGTTCTGAGGTCCATAGTCTCAGATCGGGATAACCGGTTTTCCTCACATGTCTGGAAAGGTTTCCAATATGCATTTGGAACCTGGATACGCCTCAACACTGCCTTCCAGCCTCAGACGAATGGGCAGACAGAGCGTACCATCCAGACGATGGAAGCTCTGATACATGCATGTGTTTTAGAATTTTTAGGATATTGAATGTGACACTTTCCTCTAGTATATTTTTGCAACAACAACATCTACAACCCCACCATTGGCTTGGATCCCTCTGAAGCATTGTATGGAAGGCCGTGTCGCTCACCTGTGTGTTAGAGAGTGGTTGGGGTAGCAAGTGTTTTTTTCCTGAAAGTGGTGCAGAGCATGATAGAAAGGATTTAGCTTATACAAGAAAGGATGAAGGAATCCCTGGACTAGTAGAAGTCCTATGACTATTTTAGGAGGAGACCCTTGGTGTTTGAGGTCGGAAACCACATATGCATGATGGTATCCCCTCGGCATGGACAACAGAGGTTCAGTAGGGAGAATAAGATTTCTCCCAGGATCATCCCACCCTTCGTAGTGTTTTGGTGGGCTGGAGAAGTGGATTATCAGCTAGCACTACCACCACCACTACTAAGAGTGCATGATGTATTCCATCTGTATATGCTCCATCGGTATCTAAATGATGTTTCAGATGTTCTCTACGAGGGAAAACTAGATATAAGGCAGGATGCGATGTTCTTAGAGCGGCTAGTGGTGATCAAAGATCTTCAGGAGAGGTTGTTTTATTTATGAACCATTCCCTCTGTTCGTGTGACATGGAGCCATGGCAGCCTTGAGGAGAGTACCTAGAAACGGGAGGAACATATGCTCTCATAGTACCCAGAGTTTTTTTGAGATTTTTTCGAATCTGTTTCATATATGTATGTGATATAGTACGTATCAATGATAACTATGAGATGGTATGTTCTTTAATTCTCTGAATGTGCATGAATAGTCATGACTTTGTGGTGGGGAAGGCATGCTCCCTAATCAAGACACATTAATGTGGATGCGGTTAAACCCGCACGGGCGAGTCATTACAGCCCAAAGAGAATAATATCTTGACAAGCAGAAAGGAACTCCCTAATCAATATGACTGGACGATATGCCATTTGACTCATTGTGTTGATATTGGGAGAGATGAGAGGCAGTGTATCCATAATCATTCAAATGATATATGAGATAGAGGTATTCATGGATTGTGTGGGGATTACTCTTGAGAAGTATCTTTTAAGGTGGTTGGTTAGACCACTTATTTTTTCCTTCATGTCTACTTGATTCTTGAAGGGTATTATAGTTTATGAGGAATCTGATGTAATGGCATGGACCTTCCTGTTTCAATACATTCCAAAAAACATGATCCCACTGAAACTGTGGCACTGGTCACGATAACACCACTTACGGTGTCATAACATGACGGTGGCACTGCTTGTAGTGTTTCACAAAATCGGTGGCATCGTGACGGTGGAACACCTAAATGGTAACACCACTTCCGGTGTCTCATCGAACCGGTGGTAGCATGACAGTGGAACTGTAATGGTGGAACCATGACATTGGCACACCAGAATGGGGACACTGTGACGGTGGCACACAGAAACGGTGACACCGCTTACATTCTCTCACCATTCCATTGACACTGTTACAGTGGCACCGTAACGGTGGCACCAGGATGTTGCCACACTGGAACGGTGACACAACTTATGTTGTCTCACCGAACTGGTGGCACCATGATGGTGGCATTTCTCATGGTGTCCATCTAAACTGTATATCACCCCTTTTCTTTTTCCCAGTCTCCCGATTTATTCCAGTTTTTCTCCTGCAACATATCGTTTTGATGTAAAAGTGTTTTAATATCCCCCATTCAATGTCGTTTAAATCCCATAAAGGATATCAAAATTCCCCAAGATCCAAGAAACCCTCAACTTACCAAAATGTGTGGTTTTTCCTCAGTGTCACCCCTTTTCCCCATAAATATCATTTTAACCCTCATTGCATGTTTGTTTCAATTTGAGTAAATCCTTTCTCGCCAAACCATTATGGCTATGTAATTTATTAAATGACAATAAATTCAATCATGTGTAACCACCCACCAGCTTGGTGGAACCAAGATCCACCTTGAATACATTCAAAATTAAATATCCCGTAACTACGATATCTCTCATTTTTTATCGCATGAGAATATATTATTCATCTCTTTCTTATTCTTCTTCATGGATGGTCTCCTTTTATTTCCAGGTGTGTTTGGAGCCTCCCCCCCCCCACCCATCCCGAAGCTAGTGGTGCACCTATTCTTAAGCCTTTCTTCCCACCATTGGAGTCCCCGAAGTTTCTTCCCTGCAAGTCGTGCATCCCCAAGTCTTGGCGCACAGAGATAAAAGTTGATCCTAGATAATGCAAGTATGGTTTTTCCATATACTCTAATATCTATGTAACAAGCGGGATGGGAATGGTATTGTTTATACATGTTAGGATGCAACCAAAGCTCAATGAAGATAATTAATGGAATTTTAAATAATGAAGGGTGGTGTGATTGATGTTTTAACAGTACTCATTATCCATTATTCATGTGGTGTGAATTGTTCAAGCTTGTGCCTAATGAAAATCATGGTTGTTGGTGTTTTTTTCTTGCTCATTAATGAACCCCTTTTTGTCTCGATAGTTATGTGATAAAATGGTATTAAAATGGAAACAGGTATATCATGTAAACATTATTGTTGAAATTGAATGCCCAATGTATATGGATACTTGTCTAATCACCTAGTTAACCAAATGGTAACACTGAACTGAATGAATTGTATATTCATATTTGAAATGCTCCCTTTGTATGTTCTGGTGATTATTACTATTTATTCTTGTGAAGTGATGTGGATGGGGATGAGATCCACTAATATTATGCATTTGTTGGTTTTTTTATCTGAGGTCGTGTAGTTATATATCACGAAACATTGTTTGGTTCTAATAAATCGATGGATCTCACAGATCGATTTTGGTGTTGTTACACTACAAGATAACCATGTGTGAATTATTATGTTTTTATTTTATTTTTTTCCTTTCATTGGCTGGTGGATATGCCTGTTAGTTTCCCAGTAGTGTATAATTTCATGAATGGAATCACTTGAATATGAAATCTTAAATGGGTTAAATGGGTATTCGTTTTGAGTAAATTAGTTGTGACTTGGTAAAAGGTGTGCTGCTTCTAATTAATAAATAGTAACAAGTGGATTGTGTTGGGCTATTTTGGAACCCTTAAGGTTGGGATAAGTTCTTGGAACCATTATTTATAATTTTAGTTTTTATGTCTCTTATTTTCGCCACACCCAAGTTGAGTTTCGTGTATTGAACATCCCCTTTTCATTGGGAAAGTGTTTTCCCAATACACCTATGAGTAGCTGGTTATAAAATCATCTTTTTCTCCCTTTCCCTAGTATCCCAAGATTATTTGAGGAGGTTCTGACAGGATTAGGTCCATTATAGCCCATGATTCTTCATGCAGGATATGTGGTGGTGGTTGGCCCAGGTGTTTGTGGGAAGGTGGTTTCCCAAGAGTGTTCGGGATGAGCCTCATCTGACTTCAGGCATGACGGTAGTTGTTTGGAACCAGGTGTGTGCAGAAATTGTTAAGTTTGGTTGTTGTGGACCAAGTGTATGCAGGAAGGATGTGTGGTAGTGATACACCAGGTGTTTGTGGGAGAGATTTGCAGTTGTGATAGGCCAGTTGTGTTCATGTAGGGTGTGGCAGCAAGACTGCGGTGAGAATGGAGGGAGAGGTTTGATGCGTAGTATGTCATCAATAACCAGTGGGAAAGTGGAGCATGTACCCAAATATTGATGTGTTATTACTATTATATTACTTGACTCGTGTTATTCAGGGAGTGTTCATTGGTATGGTTTGGGTGGATGGAATCCTTGTTAGCTACATCAGTTTTCTCCTTTTTTTTATCAGAGGGCATTAGATTGCCTCCCCACTTGTGCACAAGAGCATTTGTTTTTCCTATTGAGTATACATGAATACTCACTATAAGAATATAATCTTCTTTCCGGTTCCCAGGAATACATCAGGGATAATGTGGGATCATAGTAGCTCACACGTGGGGACAATTGTTTTTGCTGTTGTTATTTTCGTGGTACATTCCTTTGGGTTTTCCATTCACTATTGTATCCTTTACATTTCGACATGCATATGGGAATGAATGGTTTTTTCTTTACTTTTACCTCTAGTTTTGGTTTTTTTGGGATTTATTATCTTATCTCATGATCCTACTAAATAAAAAGGTTAATGCCATCTATTATATGTGTGATTCTATACCCTAGGTGCTAGTCGTCAATCCATAACCTATTAATGGTCAGTCATAAGGGTCATTATATCTCTTTCAACTTGATAATGTAAGGGTCTGGAAATCTGTTTTACCTTACCTCATCTTGGGGAAGGCGGGTCGTGACACTTTTTTTTGTTTATAAGAATGATATGAATATTGAAATTGATCCTTAGGAGGATTCTTGTTCTCATGGAACTGTGAATTGTTTTTCAAATAGGGGGCTACAATGACTTTTTTTAAGGATTATACTGTATTCTCTAATAATGTATTTTATTTTTAATCTAATGCAAGATTTTTTTAGCAGCATTTCAGATTCAAATGATTATTTTCTTCTGGGGTTCAATCAATGTTGATGATGTGTCTAAATAAGAGAAATCCTTTTTTTCTTTTTCTACATATGATCCCTTGAGAATCCAATTATTATTTCAAGTACGTATTCATGATACCCTTCAAGTGGGGGGGAGCTATTTGTAGAAAAATTTGATAAATAATTTAATGAATGAAAACTTTTTCATTGAAATCATTATCACTAAAGACTAGAAGGTAAGTTGGTGGAATATGGAGGTCTAGTTTATCCATGTATGTTTGTTTACTTATTTACTAATCTTGATTTTGTTTGATATTTTCGAATGTTGGTGCCCTTTATGGGCACTTTGTGTCTTGTAATCCTCAATTTTTGGGTAGTTTCTGATTACCTTTTTATAAAATATTTTTAGTTCAAGGATTCATTTTTTTCCAATCCATTTGTCACACTATTCAATTTTTTTGATTAATATTATATTTCTACCCTGCCACAACATGATAATAATTCATTAATGTCTAAAATAAGTAGAATGAAACACACACCGAGATAGGTGATGGAATGAAATTATTTTTCCATGGTGTCCTTCATGGATAAAATTAATCTTTTACATGTTGAGATGTCTCAAGATTCCATAAACAAAAATATATGAATGATTTATAAATTAAAAAAATATTTCACAATATTTTATATGAATTTTCACCATTCACATGTTATATAAACGATTCATAATGAACAAAAATTACTTTCGAGGTTCAAAAAAACACTTGGAATTTTTTCAGGATTTGTACAAAATTTTGTATTAGTAAGTATTAAGTGAGTCCCCTTTCTGATTCCTGCATATATTGAAAACCCATTAGATGAGAAAAGATTATTTTTTTATAAATTAAAAAAGCATTAAATTCATTAATATAACAATATTATTCTTTTCCTTGAAAAATATTTAGATTTTATTTATTTTAATTTATTATCTAGTTTTTGTGTTTAATATCATTTAAATTTAATCTTATTCACTACATCACTTATATTTCATCCTCATAAAATGAAAATCTAATTTTTTTAGAGATAATGTTATATAATATGATCTAAATATATATATTGAATGCTAAAGGATTATATTTTTGTTTCCTCAATAAAAAAATTATAACACTATATAGGAAATTGAATAAAAATATGATTTTAAAGGTGTTAGAGGATTCATAGATTCTTCTCAGTGAAATAAATAATTCTAAATATATTCTAATAAAAAATAAAAAATATTTTTATTTGACCCCCATATAATAAAATAATTTTTTCCACAAACTAAATCGTTATAGATCGAGGGAAAATTGTAGAGACCCAAAGGTTGACATACATAGACAATACAATAATTTTTTTAGAATACTTAATACTTGACAAAAACAGATTCCCATAGACTATATTAGTTTAGTTCCTTTGGAAACTCGGTAAATAATCTTCCAAACATGGTGAAAGATCTTAAAAATCTCCCATTAAGATCTTCCCCATTGGTTTTATTACCTGAAAGCATTATTTAAATCATAGGGAAAAGAAAACATAAAAAGGGTGAGCTCAAATCCTCAGTAAGGGTAAACATGGAGAATGTAAAACAATCACTAATCATTTGAACGTAAGAACATGAACCTAAAACATCAAAATCATGAGTAATGACATAAATTTTGGCAGTGCATAAGGCATAGATCATAAAGGAACATTAACCATGATAAAACATCATGGGAATAAAACATGAAATAATGGAAAAAATTAAGCACATTTTATGATTTCCATAGTAGACAAGGAATTTTTTCCAATACGGTCATAGTGGACAAAGTTCATTACTGAACTAGGTTTACATTCCATTTCAGCCTTGTATTACTGAACCTTATTCACTTTCTCTTCTATCCATGTCTATCTCATGAGATATAAATATTTATCCAATTCATTGGAGGGAGATATATGTCCAACCCATATCATAATGAAATAATTCTTTCGTGTACCACAAAATAAACATAAATCATTCATCCTAACCCAAAAGAATAATAAGGGATTCATAAACACCATCCCATAATAACATAATCCATATTAAATAAATGGATATAATTTCATCATATGAAAAAAAACCATGTAAATTATAGAGACATTATACATGAAATATACCAAGAAAGCTCAGTCCGAGAAAAAGCCTCAGACCATTTATTAAGAAAAGAAAGTCCAGTGAACAAGCAAACAGACAGGGGAAACCAATTACATGTCATAAAAGTCATACCCATCTCCGCACCCATGGAGATCCTCTGCAATGACTGATTCCCATTCCGAGCTCTCATAGTGCTTAAGGATCTTCGTGTACTTCCTTATGAGGTTCATTTTCTCTAGAGATATCAATTCCTTAGAGGACTGATTGATAGAGGACCTTGTCTCCACCGGCTTTGGGAAAGTATAATAATCCTTCCTCGACCTTCTCTTAATTGGAGGAGGTTTCTCCACTCTAGAATTCTTCATTCCATCCTTGACAGCATCACAATAAGTGGGCCTCACTGAGCCATTCGGATTTTCGTGAAATATAAACATAATAAATAATTTCATCTTAGATGGAAAATGGGTTTTATAAAACACTTGAAATGAATTCATGATGAAGATATACTTTCAGCTTCAAAATCATTTTCCTTCTAAAAAATGTCATGAAATTTTAAAATAAAATGATTTCTTGGAAATAGTAATGATATCTTGAAGAGTAAGATTCATTAAAATAAGGTGTTATGAAACCATAAAAATTCATTCATGTGGTACATGTTATAAAAAACATTCTTCTCGTACTATTAACTAAAATGTCAAAAAGTACCATGTGTGGTAAACAAAAGAATGATTCCTTCCATAACATAATGTAAAAGTCAATGTGGGGTAATAAAGACATTAAAAATACATGGATGAATATTATAAACCTTATGAAAATAAATTTATGGACATGGATGAAAAATATAACCCGAGTAAATACTTACGTATAAGCAATATCGGATAAAAAACAGATTGCAAAATTATCTCTTACAATAGGTCTAATTTCTTCCGTACATGTATGAAACTCCAATATAGTGGGCTTAAACATATTATTAACTGGTAACATAACCATAGTAACAATTATCATATCATATTTGATTCACTTTAGACAATATATTACCTGTTCTTTTGTCAATTCCATTTTAAAGTAGTGATTTGGGTAAAATCGTTTCTTTTATCTTACATGTTTTGACTTGTTGTTCTTGATATTATTACTTATATACTGATTTACTTAATTCAATAATGTGAATCAAGATTTATATAAAATATATATTCATCATATAAATATATATGATAGATCAATAAATGGAATAAAATACACAGTTCATGAAGACGGTAGGCCTTACATATGCATGAACATTGTTTTCATTTTTTATTGAATTTAATGGAACTAAATAGATAAAATACATATATAGTTATTATTTCCACCATTATACCCATCCCAGTAAGGTGGGGTTGGAATAATAGATTACACCACGACGTTGAGACGATATTCTGTACGTACGCACGCACGGTGATTTTGTTTTCCGTAGGATGGATATAAGGTGAAATAGGGTTGCATCATATTTATAATAACTTATCTGAATATTAGTTATATAGATGTTATTACACTATAATGAAACAAATAAAGATGAGGAAGTAGAAGAAGAAATAAATTTAAAAGAATCGGTAAAAATATTTCCTCTTCTTCGATGAGCCTCTTCTAACCCACCTCTTAGGGCATTAAAGTTGGTCTTTGAAGAAGACCACGACCTCTAATATGTTTATATGGAAGTGTAGAATAGAAATTTACCAGGGTTTTATAAGAATGAAGGCTCAAAATGGTCTGTGGAGGAGAGGGAGGAGGATCCCTTTTATTAGGGACGAGAGGGGCACATTTGGAAACATAAGAAATATTAATTTATAATAAATTCAAAACCCACTTAAAAACCTCCAAATATGACTCAATTCGATGATGATATATGATATGGTTGTAATCTTGTCAAAAAATAAAATTTAGACATGCTGGTAATTTATTTTAAACCATATCAACTTGATTTATCCTAATTTATCATATTTAATTTTTATTTTAGGAAATAATATTCTAAATTTTAAATTGTTATAAATAATTACTTATGTGTTGTTAATATCCCATAATTGGATACTTTATGACATTTTAGACCATATAAATTTCAGTTTATAATTTATAAATATTTTTGTGATTTTAAAACCATATTATAATATGTTATTTCATAAAAAAACAATAGTTTCAATTTTGACACTATTTAATTATTTGAATTTAAATAAATTCCACATAGAGGATATAATCAAACAAAAATATTTAATAGATTATTATAATTTAAAATTAATTTATAATATTTGTTTAGAACATTAATTATTTCATATAATATTTTTTTTAATATTTTTAAAAACAGTTATTTGATATTTCAATCAATAAAATAATATCTATATCATTATCGTGTCATCATTAATGATAATTATATAATCCCTAAAAATTGTAAATAAATTATAATGATATAGATAATTATATAATATTTCTAGAGACTATTTATATTTGATGTTTTATGAGTTTTAGCACTAAATTAAAATTATTACACTTCTAAGATATAAGAGAGTGATATGTTGTCACTTTTTTTGGTTTTAATAATATTTTTATCATTTTCATGGACAAAAGACTATTAAATTAATCTATTCTGACCATTAGGTGATATGGGTAGACTTTTATTCATCCTTTAGAATTTTTTTAGGTTTTACAGTAATTTTATAATCTTATTTGTACCCTTAATTACCAGATTTTCCTTTAACTATAGTAAATAAAAATTACCATAGTTACTATTCATAATATCAAAAAAATAAAAGTAACATGTTTACATAATTTTGACCCACTTAATCCAGATATGGAATCCGTTTTTCAAAATTTAGAACACATAAGTTTATGTAGTTAATTTAATATGAATCATGTTGTTAAGAAAGCATGTTTTTAAAAGTGAAAACATTTTCAAAGATTGTAATGTTTTTACCTATTAATTAAATGTAAAATTAATGATTAAGACTTTTATTATATTAAATGATAAAAATATATTCAATTTATACTTTAAAACCATTCAATATAATTATTTAACCATATAAATTATCTTGATGGAAAAAGTTATTTTTAATTAAAATTTAGCGTATTATTACTATTCATCAAAATATGAAAATTATCAGTAAAGTATCAAAAATTTATCCAATTTAAATGTTTATAAACTTATTCAAAATAAGAAGATTATTTTGTAAAATTGAACTCACAAAGTTGTCAAAAATTATATTTAAAATGGGTGTTTAATCAAATGGCGGTAAAACTGCATTTTTTTAAAAATACATTTTTTATTGAAAAATTGATTTTTTTCATATCTCAATAGAGAATATGTTTAAGATGAAATAAAATGTTAAAAAATTAAATATTCAGTTAATTCTATTCATAACGTCTTGTTTATAATATTATTATAATATATCGTTGTTTATTGAAACTCGGTATTGCGTACAATACATGCTATCGAGGAAGGTGGCTCTTGTGTGAAACACAAGCCAAGAATAGTGTTTTCATATACTAAAATCAAATAATGTGTTGCGTATAACATAATCTAATATTGGTTTATCAGAAAACACAATACATCAAAGAAAAAATAAGAATTTCCCATAAAATCATTGGGTGTTACATTCTACCACCATTAAAATAAATTTCACCCCCAAAATTAATCAGGGTTATAAGTCGTTTACTACTTGAATGTTTCTTTAATAGATACCTCATTATAAAAAGTTATAGTAAATCATTTTCTTAAAAAATAATGTTACATAATATTATATTTTTTGGTCATTCCATGAACAATTTCCAATTCATATATTAAATAAAATATGTTGAATTTTCCAATCATGATGTGTTATCTGATCATGTGATAGAATGTTGGGTCATTCCACCTGTATCAAAAAAAAAGGTTAGAAAAAGTTATCAAATATACATAAGTCCATATATGGTGAGGTTAATCGAATATGAATCAAAAAAATTACCTAGACTCTGAATATCATATCACTTAATAAAATAAAACTAATTTTTACTAATCGGGGACTTCCTGTAGGATAGGGGTAGGCGATCAAGGCCTTTCGCACTTCATTTGTGGGTTTGATTCCCACAACCATCTCCCAAGCAATGGGTTTTCGCCCATCCTTCAAATTTTCTTATTTCTAAACAATTATAACATATCAGAAATGATATAAAAAATCTAGCCTTAAAAATAATATCAGATGTCTAACATAATCCATTTCAAATCTTTTGGTTTATAAAAAATACTTATGTCCAATCTCATCATATAAATAATACGATATCTAGAAATGTCATATAACAAGTATGTCAATACTATCTTTTATCCCCCATATTTCTTAAGATATATCTTGTTGATCACATTCCAAACATGTGAATTCCCTAATAATGTATACTCTTGAAACATGAATTACCAAATTACCTTAGTTAAAACATGAATGCTGTCAAAATATACCCAAAATCCCAAAATTTCTATTCACTCAAACCATGATATCACTTTGTCCTTATATTAGTCATGATCTCAGGAATACTATCAAACATATTATTTTCTCTTTGTCCCTTCGTAATTTGCATATCAACTTCTTTCCAAAAATATTTCAATCACTTTTCATTGTTACAGGTACCATATAATTATTGAAAACCATAATTAACCAACTCATAAACATTCCAATATTCCATAATACTATAAATGAGATTACAAGATACTATTTTAAAATCCCATTATATAAAAATTTAATCATTCCAAAAAATCATTGTCATACTCAACATCACAAATAGTAATCGCATGTGACTTCTCTATGTCATTTTACTTAAGAGGATGCACATGTCGATCATCATTAAACCATGGATTAGGGAATTGATTAGAATAATGCACCATTTCCTTTCACTTGGTTCATTGAAGTGTTGGTGGGGCTTTCTATGTAGTCTTTTCACTATTCATATCAATAGCTACCTTTTTACCATTACATTGGCTCTCAGATGCTCAATAACCCTTTGTTCCACACTTAAAACATTTTCTAGTCCCTTTAAGAAAATCTCCACCATGATTCTTTCCACCCTTTGAGCATAACAAAACATTTGTCTTATTTTCACCATAGTTTTGATATTTTTCCTTGAACTCCATCATTTGATTCTTGACAAAACCATGAGATGGATATGTAACAACAACATCATGTTCTACCTTGATAGAACAACACACAATTTAATCGTTTCTTATGAAGCCTCTTATTGATAATTCCCTTTGAAGACTTGATTTTATTCCACTGAAGAATTTATCATATTTACTTTTATGTTGGAAGATAATGCTAGAGGCCTACCATGAAAGCCTTTTAGAATCCTCATTGTATATACCAAAAAAAATTATCATCCTTTTTCTTAAGCTCAAGGAACTCATTTTCCATCGTTGTTCGAAGAATACGAGGGAATTACTTGTTGAAAAACATGTTATTTAACTCTTCCATTTCCTTTGATTCAATTTCATCTTGGGGCCATGTATTTTTAATTAGATTCCACCACTGGTCTGCTTCACAATATGACAGGTAAACATCCAAAATGACCTTTTCAGGCTCTGAACAACGAAGTATGGAAAATATCGTTTCAATGGTATTGATCCACTTTTCAGCAACAAGTGGATTGGAAGACCAACTAAAAGAAGGTGGATGTTGCTTCATGAAGAAATCAGTAGAATATTGTCCCTTTATCTACACATTTTGATGTCTAGAATGATTTATAACTTGTTTAAGTATAACAATATGATTTTTCACTCCATCTCCCATAACATTTGTTTTTTCTGGAGGATAATCATTGAATATTACATTAAATTGATAAACACATATCCTTTGGGTTCCACCCATCGTCTAAAACCTAGAAAGAATAGTATGAGAGGCAAAATTCATGCTAGGAAAATATCATAATAATGGGGGAGTCCCTTATATATATAACATTATAGTTTTAATTCTAATATCATTACCATAATTCTAGGATTATAACCAATACATTAACATAACATTAGGGATATCCCAATACATTCCATAGAAATATCTCTGGGGATCTCAATAATGTTTTTGCATGCTATTTTCATAAGGTTAACTAATCATTCTCTTTGATACCAACTATAGAGACCCAATAGTTGACGTACATAGAAATTAAATTACTTTTTCAGAATAATTAATACATGAAAAAAATAGAAGCCCAAATACCATATTAGTTTAGTATATTTGGGAACTCGATAGATAATCCTATAATCAAGGTAAAAGATCTTCAACATCTCCTATAAAGAAATTCCCCTTCGGTTCTCTTACCTAAAATGTATCGTTATATCCTGTAGAATAGAAAAAATAAAAAGGGTGAGCTCAAATTCTCTGAAAGGGTAAACATGGAGAACATAAAAAAATCCCTAAACATCTGAGTGTAAGAACATGAACATAAAACATCAAAATCATGATCAATGACATATATCTTGGCAGTGCATAAGGCATGGATAATAAAGGAACATTAACCATGATAAAACAACAACGGAATAACACATGAAATTGTGGAAACCATTAAGCACATATTATGATTTCCATATTAGAAAAGGCATTGCTGCCAGGACCGTCATAGTGGACAAAGTCCACTAATGAAATGGGATTACATTCTGTTACAGCCCTATATTACAGAACCGGATTCACTTGTCGTTCCAACCATGTCTATCTAATGAGATATAAATCATTACCCAAAATATTGGAGGGAGATATAAGTCCCAAAAATCTCATAATGAAATATTTCTTTTGTGTGACACAAAATAAACAAAAATCATTCATCATAACCCATAGAATAATATGGGTTTTATAAACTCAATGCCATTATAACATAATCCATATAAAATAAATTGATATCATTTCATCATAAGAAAAATGAAACCATGTAAATAATAAAGACATTGTATATGAAATATAAACGTACTAAATCATGTCATATTTGAAGGAAAATGGTTTTTGATATAACACATGAAATGAAATCTTTCGAAAAATACTCTTTCTTATTCGAAATCACTATCTTTTAACAAAATGCCATGAAATTTTTAAAGGAAATGATTTTTTTGAAAATATTCAGGAAATCATATTATAAGGCCCCATCCTTAATCTTTACTTAATATGGAAATAAATTAATAATTTACATTGAGTATTTTTTCCGGTTTAGAGTTGTAGATAATTTGAACATAACTATTACATCTAAAAAGATTACAATGTAGACACTTCTACTAGGTTTCCATGATATAAAAACTCTAAAAAAAAATAATTTGTAGTTCCATGTTTTATATAGCATGACTTTCCCTTGATCCCATCCTTGAACCTATTCCACATTAAGTCCTATGAAAATCATTTCAAAAAACATGGGGTGAGCATAAAAAGCTTAGTATGGGATACAAAAAAATGAAAACTGTTAGTTTTTCAAAACAACAAGTAATCCATGTATAATTTAACAAAGTAATAATTTTCACATTTATGATGTATTAAAAACTCTTCACTGAAGAAAAGTTCATTACATACCCTTTTGTAACCAAAAGATTACCATAAAAACCATATAAATAACGCATAACATATAAAGGTAACTTGGGACATAAACATAGTTAAATGGAATAACCATACAGTCGACTTCAACACATATCACTTAATGTAATAGCCATATGGCCGACTTACATACCCAATGCATTGGAGGTTATAACATAACCACCCGTCCTGGTATTCACGACACCACCCGTTATATGGTTTATCACCTAACCACCCGTCAAATATCCATGTACCATTATAAAATCATAAGACATTAAACAAATATAATGAAAAGAAAACATTTCCAGACATTGATCACAATATATCACTTAAATATATTGACATAACAAATCCATTATAAAACCCATTTTCAATACCAAAATACATAAAAGATTATATGGTATTTATTTCATTTAAAAATACATTATGTCTTTTTGAAGAAGGAAAAGACCAAATAATACTCGCGGCGGCGGAAAAGGTCGTTGTCACTGCGTAGGTTAAAAGATACATTCCTCTTTGTCGTTTAGTAAAATGCTTCGTAGAAAAATATTTCTTATGTATAAAAGTAAAAGTAAAAGGGTTTTATACACCATATAAAATAAATTTGTGTATAAAATGAAATATGCCTCAATGAAAGGAGATTGAGACGAAGTCCCTTACCTCAGGTCTGACTTTACTCGATCGTTCATTAACGTCCTGAATAATAAACATACGTTAATTTATACTTTCTTAAGAACCATTTTCAAGTTAATTATTACTTTTATATCACTTATTATCATGTTATAAACATTATTTAATCATTTAAGTTAATAATGTTTGTTTTGTTGATATTTGGTTCTTAAGTCGAAAGTTGTTTTCTTACAATTACATGTTATTCGTGTGGTCATAGGTTCACTATATCCAGAATGATATTCATGATTTACATATCATATATATCATATATATCCAGCATATACATGTATTTATAATATTACATAATCATTTAGAGGTATAAAATGAAATGCACCATTCATGGAGACGGTAAGCCGTACGTACGCATGAAGGCTACTTTCATTTCTATGTCATATTAATGGAATTAAAACTAAATGAGAGGTATGTATATTTTAATTCAATAATTATATTCATCATTTATATGTAACATACATCATATATAATAACATTAAATCCATCCTTTATATGTCCAACATATGGCAATAAAGAATCAAATCACTTTGAGGGGGAGAAAGTTCGCACTTCCTAAAATGAAATTATCGTGTTTAACCACAACGGAAACCATAGAGGTATGCCACAAATGAAAAATACATAATCATAAAGAAAACATAAACATAATATATATCATATATAAATAGAGTTACATCTTAATGGCCACCATTAAATGTGTTAAAAGAATATTGAACAACCATCTTTTCATGAGGCAGAAATTTTCCAAACACAGAAACAGTATGTTCTTTAACCATTAGACAGAGGTGTGTGTAGGTGTATCTCAAATAATTCTTATAAAAACATCCTAGTGTATGGAAGATACTGTTTTTGTTACAAGATAAAGCAATAAAAAGAGTTTATAGGGTTGGAGAAGCAAAAAAAAACAAAAGAACGTGAGAGAAAACACTACCATTAAAACGGGTAACTCCTTTTGATTTGAGCTCAAAGGCTTCCTTGGGAAGACTTATGACCAATGTGAGGCTTCTAGGAGTAATAGAGGGATGTGGAGAGACAAAATGGGCCTGGGTCAGCCGATCCAGTGGCTTTGAAAGTGTGGGTAAGGTGGTAGAGTTGGGGGCCTTTTATAAGATGAGAGGAGGGGCACTCTTGGAAAGTTAAAAAGATTACTTTATTAAAAAATTCATTTCAGATATAAAAGGTCAAAAAATTATATATTTCTAGGATAAGGTTCTAATATTTATAAATCTACCCATCCAATAGGTTTTTGACATGTGTAGGACTTAGATTTTATATTATCTTTTCATTTTATTCTAATCGTTAAATAACGAGGTAATCAATCCATCATCATGGTGACATAAATAATTTAATTTATTTAGTGTCTAAAAATTATAAAAAACATATCATGATGTAGGTAATATTTTTATCTTTATACTGAATATTTATAGTCAAAAATATGAATTGTATAAGCCCATTTAAAATTTTTTTTAGTAAAACAACTCATGTTTGTGACATTTTTATTTTAATGTTAAATAAAAACGAATTAATGTCATTTTCCTACAAAATTGGCTCCATTGGGTCCCCATGTTGACCCATGTAATTTCATGGTCGGCCATGACACATCCAATAAGGGTAGGAAATGTTTCTATGTCATTGCATATTATTAAAACATTATTTTTACCTTACACTACACTAATTACCTCTAATCGTGATTAAAAACATAAAAGTTACTACTTACCAAAAAATTATTTTAATCCCATTGAACCACATTTTATGTAGTAATGACAACCATTTATGTCAGATTTTTTAAATTCAAAACACAAAGGTTGTAAAATTCATTTAAACGAAAAATCATTTTTTTATGCACCGCTTAGTGGTTTCACTATTCCTCAAAAATTGAAGTTTTTTAGAAAAATAAAAAAAATTCACCCAAAGTTATATTTGATATTCCGAATTCGAAAATGATGTCTATTTTACAAAATTCAAAACATATAATTTTCATTAATTATTTTATTAATTAATTTCTGTTTTCAGGGCTAATAGCGAGTTTTTATGAAACAATAAGTACCAAAAGATTGACACTCGTTTAAGTTCAATTTCAAAGTGAAATTAATTCCAATGACCAGTATTGGATAAAATGGTAAAAATATATTCTAATTTAACTCTAAAACCAATTAAAAAGATAATCTAATAATATAAATAAATTATACTAAAAAGAGGATTTGAATTAAAATACGACATTTTCACTATTAATTAGAAAATGAACTTTATCAGAAAAATACCAAAAATTTACACAATGTAAATATTGATGTCCCGATTCTAAAGAAGAGTTTTATTTGGTCCAATAAAAGGTATAAGAGTGACCAAAACTATATTTTAGAAGGTTCACCATCAAAAGGTGATAAGTCGACCTTTAGTGAATGTTAGAGTATATATGCCTAAAATTGAATTCTTTTCTTATTTAAGCCTTTATCATTAATTGGATAAATGTAAAAACATTTAACAAACACATATAATCTTATTTTAGTTATTTACCTTCATTCCCACCAATACAACGGCTACGTGTTAACTACCATTTAAAATAATTTTATTTTATTACTAGTGTGCAACGTATGATTTCAAAGAAACTCTTTGTTGTTTATCGGGTATGCTATCGAACATAGAAACCCCTTTTAAGTAAAATTAATATTTAATTCATAAATATTACTAAAAATGAAAATGCTTTATTCATTATTTACCTGGGATGTTACATCCTTCCCCCTTTTGGGAATTGTGTCCTCGCAATTTTATTCACTTTTCAAATTAAGTGTTGGTATTTATCCTTTATAGCATTTTCAGATTCCCATGTTGCCTCTTTAACCATATGGTTTTTCCATAAAACCTTTACCTGGTGAATTACCTTATTCCGCAACACTTTCTCTCTTCGGTCAAGAATCTGGACTGGTTGTTCTTCATAAGAGAAATTATCTTCCAACTTAAATACCTCTAGACCTGAAACATAAGATGAATCTCGCATATACTTTCTCAACATAGAAACATGAAAAACATTGTGTACCTGAGATAAACATGGAGGTAAATTCACTCGGTAAGAAACTGATCCAACATTCTTAATAATTTGATATGGTATAATGAACCTTGGACTCAACTTTCCTTTCTTACCAAATCACAACACACTTTTCCATGGTGGGACTTTGAGTAAAACATGATCGCCTACCTCAAAAGATAAATCCTTCCTCCGGTTATTCGCATAACTATTTTGTCTGCTCTGAGCTGTTCTCATGTGGTTCTGAATCAACTATACTTTTTCTGCCATCTCTTCTACCAATTCTGGTCCCATCAGCTTCCTTTCTCCAACTTCATCCCAAAAAGCTGGAGTTCGACACTGCTTCCCATATAATGCCTCAATCTGTGCCATCTGTATACTAGAATGAAAACTGTTATTATATAAAAACTCAACCAAAAAAGTTGTTGGTCCCTAATTTCCTAATAATACATAGAACAAGCTCGTAACATATCCTCTACGGTCTGAATTGTTCGTTCGGATTGCCCATCTGATTGCAGATGAAAAGTTGTACTAAAATTTAATTCAGTACCCAACGACTTCTAAAGGCCTTTCCAAAAGTTAGATGTAATCCTAGGATCATGATCAGATACAATGGAGAGGGGAAATCCATGTAACCTGACTATCTCTTTAATATACAATCGAGAAATTTGATCTAGAGAGAAAGTATCTCGAATAGGATGGAAATGAGCATATTTAGTCAAGCGATCAACAATAACCTAGATTGCATTATTACCTCGAGATGTCTTCGGTAATCCCACAACAAAGTCTATGGATATGTTTTCTTATTTCTACTCTGGCACTGGTAAATGCTGAAGCATCCCTTTCAGTAACTCCCGCTCTGCTTTAACATGCTGAAAAGTCATACACTTCACAGGAAAATCAGTAATATCTCTTTTCATTCCATCCCACTAGTAATACTCCCTCAGATCTCTATACATCTTAGTACTTCCAGGATTAACTGAAAACGGGGAACTATATCCCTCACATAACAACTCATTCTTTAACTATGAATAACCCGAAACACATAATCTCTTCCAAATCCTCAAAACACAATCATTATCAATGTTGAATTCAGGAAACTTACCCTTCTAAACCATCTCTACCCTTTTCTGCAATTCAATGTCTTCCCTCTATGCTTTCTTAATTCTATCTGATTGGGATGATCTCACTTATACCTGAAACAAAATAGAAGAACAACTTTCACCAACAACTTTTATGCCAATTTTCATACAATCAAAATTCAAAGGATCTCGTTCCAAACGTATCATGGTTAATGAATAATTACTTTTTCGTCTCAATGCATCAGCCACTTTATTTGCTTTTCCTGGATGGTAATGAAATGTACAATCAAAATATTTGATTATTTCTAGCCATCTCCTCAGTCTCATGATCAATTCTTTCTGAGTGAATATATATTTAAAATTTTGTGATCAGTATATATTTCACTCTTTACATCATACAAATGATGCCTCCATGTTTTTAAAGCAAAAACAACAACAGCTAATTCCAAATCCCGTGTAGGTTAATTTACCTCATGAGTTTTCAACATACGTGTGGCATAAGCAATTACATGATCATTCATCACTAGGATGCAACCATGTCCTTTCAATGATGCATCACTGTAGATAACAAACTCACCATTCCTGGAAGGAAGTTCCAAAACTGGAGCATTCACCAATATTCTTTTCAACACCTAAAAACAATCATCACATTTTTTTGTCCAGATAAACATAACACCCTTCCAAATAAGCATAGTCATTGGACTAGATAACCGTGAAAATTTTTCAACAAACCTTCGGTAGTAACCTGCCAAACCAAGATAACTATGGATCTCCATTACATTTC
Organism: Viscum album; assembly: GCA_963277665.1. Taxonomy (NCBI): domain Eukaryota; kingdom Viridiplantae; phylum Streptophyta; class Magnoliopsida; order Santalales; family Viscaceae; genus Viscum; species Viscum album. The sequence goes on from OY728132.1 coordinate 1,833,411,673, forward strand.
TGGGTATTGGCCATTCTTCAACAACTTTTGTTTTAGAAGGATCACAGTTATCCCATTTTTTGAAACAATGTGACCAAGGAAAGAAATTTGTTGTAACCAAAACTCACACTTGATAAATTTTCCATACAGTTTCATTTATTTTTGGGTTTGAAAGATAACCCTTAAAGGACTTTCATGCTTCTCTTTACGTTTAGAAAACACCAAAATATCATCAATAAAAACAAGCATCATTTTTCACCTGAGTTAACTGAGCCATCACTACAACAAACTGTTTAGATCGGATTCTGACCATCTCAGGATACTGATTTGAGAGGTCATTTCCCTCTATATGCCTTCCCAGAAAATTTGTTCTGTTTCCTCTATGAAAAGAAATTCTTAACAGTGAAATATCATAGGCAAAGAAACATGGTAATCTTCAAATGCTATATCATTTCAATTTTACTGGAAAAAATATTTTTGGATAATCATTTAATAAAATTATAACTCCTTTAGTTATGAAAACTAACCTCTTATACAAACTACAAGGCCTTGGCCTTAAAAATTACTTAATATTGAATTAAATGAATAATTCACATTGAGAATCATTTCAGGATTACAGTTTTAGAGAATTAGGACATAACTATTACATCTTAGAAGATTACAAAGTAGACACTTCTACTAAGATTCCATGGAATAAAAACTCTTAAAAAGAAACATGACTAGTTACATGTTTTATATAGTACGACTTTCCCATGATCCCATACTTGACCATATTCCACATTACGTCCTGTGAAAAACATTTCAAAAAACTTGGGGTGATCATAAAAAGCTCAGTAAAGGATACACAAGGAATGAAAACTGTTAGTTTTTCAAATCAACAAGTAAACCATGTATACTTTATCAAAGTAATACTTTTCACCATTATGAATTAGTAAAAACTCTTCACTGAATAAAAGTTCATTACATACCCTTTTGTAACCAAACTATTTCCATAAAACCCATATAAAGATCACATAACATATAAAGGTAACTTGGGACATAAACATACATAAATGGAATAAACATACGGTCGACTTCCACACATATCACTTAATAGAATAGCCATACGGATGACTTCCATACCCAATGCATTGGAGGTTATCACGTAACCACTCATCCTTGTATTCACAGCACCACCTGTCATATGGTTCATCACATAACCACCCGTCAAATGTCCAAGTACCATTATAAAATCATAAGACATAAAACAAATATAATGGAAAGAAAACATTTCCACACATTGATCATAATATATCACTTAAATATATTGTCATAACAAATCCATTATAAAAACCATTTTAAATACCAAAATACATAAAAGAGTATATGGTATTTATTTCATTTAAAATAACATTACAGCTTATTGAGGAAGCCAAAGACCAAATAATACTCGCAGCGGCAGAAAAGGTCGTTGTCACCGTGTACGTTAAAAGAAACATTCCTTTTTGTCATTTACTAAAAGGCTTCGTAGAAAAATATTCATTTTGTATAAAAGTAAAAGTCCAAGGGATTTATACACCGTATAGAAGAATGTTGTGTATAAAATGAAATGTGCCACAATGAAAGGACATTGAGACGAAGTCCCTTACCTCGGGTCCGACTTTACTCGATCATTCTTTAACGTCCTGAATAATAAACATGACTTAATTTATACATTCTTAAGAACCTATTTCAAGTTCATTATTACTTTTATATTACTTATTACAATGTTATTAAAATTATTTAATCAATTAAGTTAATAATGATTGCTTTGTCGATATTTGGTTCTTATGACGAAAGTGGACTTCGTACAATTACATGTTATTCGTGTGGTCAGATGTTCATTATATCCACAATGAGGTTCATGATTTGGATATCATATATATCATATATATCCAGAATATACATGTATTTATAATATTACATAATCATTTAGAGGTAAGAAATGAAATGCACCATTCATGGAGACAGTAAGCCGTACGTACGCATGAACGCTAGTTTCATTTCTATGTCATATTAATGGAATTAAAACTAAATGATAGGTATGTACATTCTAATTCCAGAATTATATTCATCATTTATATGTTACATAAATCATATATAATAACTTTAAATCCATCCTTTTTACGTCCCACATATGGCATTAATGAATCAAATCACTTTGAGGGGGTGGTAGTCCGTACTTCCTAAAATGAAAATATCGTATTTACCCACAATGGAAACCATATACTTATGCCACAAATGATAAATACACAATCATAAGGAAAACATAAACATAATATATATCATATATAAATAGAGTTACATCTTAATGGCCACCATTAAGGCTGTTAAGAGAAGATTGAACAATCATCATTTCATGAGGCAACAATTTTCCAAACACATAAACAGTATGTTCTTTAACCATTAGACGGAGGTGTGTGTAGGTGTAGCTCGAATTCTTCTTATAACAACATCCTAGTATATTTAATATACTGTTTTTGTTACAAAAATAATGTAATAAAAAGAGTTTAGAGAGTTGGAGAAGCAAAATAAACCAAAATAACACAAGAGAATCACTACCTTCAAAATGATTAACTCTTTTTGATTTGAGCTCAAAGGCTTACTTGGGAAGACTAATGCCGAAAGTGAGGCTTCTAGGAGTAGGAGAGGGATTTGGAGAGTCAAAATGGCCAGGGTATGGCCGAGCCAATGTCTTTGGAAGTGTGGGTATGGTGGTAGAGTTGGCGGCCTTTTATAAGATGAGAAGAGAGGCACTCTTGGAAAGTTATAAAAGGTTATATTATTATAATATGCTTTTCAGATTTAAAAGGTCCAAAAATTATATATTTCAAGGAAAAGGTACTAAGAGTTCGAAATACACCCATTCAATAGGTTTTTGAAATGTGTAGCTCTTAGATTTTACATTATCTTTTCATTTTATATAAATCGTTAAATAATGAGGTAATCGCTGCATCATCATGTTGTCATAAATAATTTTATTTATTTAGTGCCTAAAAATTATTAAAAAACTATCATGATGTATAAAATAGTTTTAGATTTCTAATGAATATTTATATTAAAAAATATGACTTTTATAGCCCCATTTAATAATTGTTTTAGTAAAACAACTCATGTTTGTGACATTATTATTTTAACTTTAAATTAAAAGGTATTAATGTCAATTTCCTACAAATGTGGCTAATGGGTTCCCCTAGTTGACCAATGGAATGTCTTGGTCGGCCATGACACATAAAATAAGGGTATGACATTTGTATAGGTCATTTCATATTGTTAAAACATTATTTTTACTTTAAACTACACTACTTACCTCTAACCGCGATTAAAAACATAAAAGTTACTATTCACCAAAAAATTATTTTAATCCCAGTGAACCACATTTTACTTCCTAATGAGAACAATATATGTAGGATTTTTTAAATTCAAAAAACAAAGGTGGTAAAATTTCATTTAAACGCAAAATTAGTTTTTTAAGTACCACTTAGTGGTTTCACTATTCATCAAAAATTGATGTTTTCCAGAAAAATACCAAAAAATCACCCGAAGTAATATTTGATATTCCGAATTCAAAAATTATGTCTATTTTAAAAAATTTGAAACATATAAGTTGTATTAATTAATTTAGTAATTAATTTCCGCTGTCAGAGCAAATAGCGTGTTTTTATGAAACAATAAGTATCAAAAGATTGACACTAGTTTAACTCCAATTTCAAAGTGAAATTAATTCCAATGACCACTATTGGATTAAATGGTAAAAATATATTCTAATTTAACTCAAAAAAAACTCAAAAGATAATCTAATAAAACAAATTAATTAGTCTAAAAGAGGTTTTGAATTAAAATACAACATTTTTTACTATTCATTAAAAATGAACTTTATCGGAAAAATACCAAAAATTTACACAAAGTAAATTTTGATGTCCCGATTATAAAGAATAGTTTTATTTGGTACAATAGAATGTATATGAGTTACCAAAACTATATTTATAGGTGATTCTCCATCAAAAGTCGATAAGTCGACCTTTTGTGGACGTTAGAGTATATATGCCTAAAATTGAATTCTTTTCTTATTTTAAGCCAATATATTTTATTGGATAAATGTAAAAACATTTAACAAACCTATATAATAATATTTTATTTATTTTAATTCATTCCTTCCAATACAACGGCTATGTGTTAACTACCATTTAAAATAATATTATTTTATTACTAGTGTGCAACGTAAGATTTCAAAGGATCTCTTTGTTGTGTATCAGGTACGCTATCGAACATAACAACCCATTTAAAGTAAAATTAATATTTAATTCATAAATATTAATAAAAATGAAAATTATTTATTCTTTATTTACCTGGTATGTTACACATATAGAGTATGCTTCATGAAAATATTGCTTATGAAACAATAAATATCTTTTCATGTTGTATAAGTTACAAAAACATTCTACTCATACTTTTAACTGAAAAGTCAAAAAGTACCACGTATGGTAAAAAAAAGAAAGATTCCTTAAACAACCCAAATTAAAAATCAAACAGGGTTAAAAATTACTTTAAACATACATGGAAGAAAATTAAACACAATATGGAAAAAAAATTATGGACATGGATGAAAAATATAATCTTAGTAAATACTTACATATGAGGAATCTCGGATAAAAATGAGATTTAAAAATTATCCCTAAACATAGGTTCAATTTATTTTGTATGTGTTTGAAACTCTTTTATATTGGGTTTAAAAATATTATTATCTTGTAACAGAACAAAAATAATATTTCCAATATCATCTGAGATTCACTTATGTCTTTATATTACTCGTTCTTTTGTCAATTCCATGTTAAAGCATCATTTTGTGTAAAATCATTTCATTTATCATACATGTTTCGACTTTTATTTCTTGATATTATTACTTATATTCGGATTTACATAATTACATAATGTAAAAAATGATTTATATAAAATATATATTCAGTATAAAAATTTATATGATAGATCAACAAATGGAATGAAATACACCATTCATGGATACAGTAGGTTGTACGTACACATAAAAAAAATTTCATTTAATTATTGAATTTAATATAAGGGAGTAAATGATATACGTATATTGTTATTATTTCCTCCATTATACCCATCCATGTAAGGTGGTGTTGGAAAAATAGATTACACCACGACGTGGAGACGGGATTCCATATGTACACATGCGCGATGATTTCTTTTTCTGTAAGATGGATAGAAGGTGAAATAGGGTTTTTTAATATTTATAATAACATATCAGTATATTAATGATACTGATGTTATTACTTTATAATGAAACAAATAATGAAGTAGAAGTAGAAGAATAAATAAATTTGAAAGTATCGGTAAAAGATATTAACTCTTCTTCGAAGCGCCTCATCTAGGACACATCTTAGGGCACTAAAGTTGGTCTTTGAAGAAGAAAAGGACCTCTAGTATGTTTCTATGGATGTGTATATGAGAAATGTTCATGGGATGTCTGAAAATTAAGGCTCAAAATGGTGAGAGGAGGAGATAGAGGATGTTCCCTTTAACAACGGAGGAGAGGGGCACCATTGGAAACATAAGAAATATTAATTTATAATAAATTCTAACCCCACATAAAGACAACCAAAAATGACTCAATTAGAAGACTAGATGAGATTTGGATGTAATCTCATCAACCAATAAAAATTAGCCATGTTGGTAATTTATTTTAAACCTTATCAACTTGATTTATCCTTATTTAATCTATTTAATTTTTATTTGTGGAAGTAATAATCTAAATTTTAAATTGATATTAATAAATACTTATGTGATGTGAATTGTCTATAATTGGATACTTTATTACATTTTATAGCATATAAATTTCAATTTTTAATTATAATATATTTTTGTGATTTTTAAACCATTTTATAATATGTTATTTTTATAAAATAACAATAGTGTCTATTTTGAAACTATTCATTTATTTGAATTTAAATTAAATCCACAGAAAATATATATTCAAACCAATATATTTAATATATTCCAAAAATGGCATATACATCTAAAAAATTTGTGTAGAACATTAATTAGTTAATATAATATTTATTTGAATATCTTTAATCCATTTATTTGATATTTCAGTCAATAAAATAATATCTACAACACAATTGTGTCATCATTAATGATAATTCATTATTCCCTAATATTCTAAATAAATAATAATGATGATGATGATTTTATTTTCATTCTTTGGAATATTTATATTCGATGTTTTATGAGGTTTATCACTAAATTAAAATTACTACAATTATTAGATATACGAGAGTGACATGTTGTCAATTTCTTTGGTTTTAATGATAATTATATCATTTTCATGGTCAAAAGTATATGAAATGAATCTATTAAGACCTTAAGTGATATGGGTCGACTTTTATTCATCAAATAGAATTTTTTCTGGTGTTAGCTTAATTTAATAATCTTATTTCTACACATAATTTCTCTATATACCTTTAACTGTAGTAAATAAAAATTACCGTAGTTACTATTCATAATGTCAAAAAAATAAAAGATACCTATTTCCATAATTATTACCCACTGAATCCAAATAAATAATACTTTTTTTAAAATTCAAAACACATAATTTTATGTTATTAATTTAAAATTAATCTCGTTGTTAGGAAAATGTGTTTTTAGAAAATAAAACATTGTCCAAGATTTAATGGTTTTTACCTATAAATTCAATATAAAATTAATCATAATTACTTGAATTATATTAAATGAAAAAAATCTAATCTTTTTATACTTTAATAAGATTAAATATTATTATTTAACCATATAAATTATCTTGATGAAAAATGTTTTTTATAATAAAAATTTAGCGTATTTTTACTATTCATCATAATATGAATGTTATCAGAAAAGTATCAAATATTTATCCAATATAAATTTTCATATCCTCATTCAAAATAAATAGTTTATTTTCTAAAAATTAACACATAAACTTGTCAAAAATTATATTTAAAATGGGTGTTCCATCAAATGGCGGTAAAACAGCTTTTATTAAAAAATACTTCTTTTATCGAAAAATTGATTTGTTTTCATATCTCATTCTAGAAAATGTGAATGATGAATTATAATGTTATAAAACTATAAATTCAGTTAATACTATTCCTAAAGACTAGTTCATAATATTATAATAATATATCATTGTTTAGTGAAACTTGGTATTGCGAACAATACATGCTATCGAGGAAGGTCGCTCTTGAATACAACATATCCCAAGAATAGTGTTTGCCTATTCTACAAGCTAATTCAGTGTCGCATATAACAGAATATAATCTTGGTGTAACATACGACACAAGACATAAATGAAAAATATTATATCTCAAATAATCTCGGGGTGTTACAATAATGGTAGTTCATTAACAAACTCAGGTAGATGAATATTTTAGGCCATGATTAAATAATTCTTTTAATTAAACAAAATTACAAATATTTTTTTCGTTGTTATTTGACTAGAAAAAGTATTACATTATTCATTCTAAATATTCTTTTTTGAGTCCATTGTAATAATTAATTTTGATTACCACACCACTGAGACGATAAACTAATAATTAACCCTCTCATGAATTAATGCACCATTGACGTATCATTTTCCATGATCAAAATTTTATTGGAGCGATCTTCAAAATGTATCTTCCATATTCCTCAAGATATTATTTTCATAAACCACATTGGATATATTTTATATTTTCCTTCTCAATATCCATTAGAGTATCCTCATAAATAATATATCTTGATGATGCCCTGTTTTAGTCAATAGTTTGTCCAAAAATCATTTTCTTGCACCACGTCAACATCTTTTTCTTCAATTTTTTTTTATATGTAACGTAACTAGTGGTTCAAGAATTAAATTTATTTTCCATTTAATAACATTTGATTTCAACAATATGAATATATTTTATTATTTAATTGATTATTCTTGATTTCCTTAATGACAATTATTTGATATAGAACTTCTGAACTTCATAATGAAAAATTAGATTAATTATACAGAAAATATTATTATTCCTTAAAAAAATTAATAGTAGAAACAAAATATCTCCTAATTAAGGGACACTATAATAACTGATATCTTATATGTTATATCATAGAAATGATACAAAAAAATTGTGCCTTTTGGATTTCATACTGATATCCATTTATTATTTAGAAAATTGTATTTTATTTTCACAATAATTATTAATTTCATTATGGTTGATTTTATAAATTATTAAAAATATTATATTTATCTTTTAATTCTATATTTGAAAAGTTTTCAATTAAATCTTTTAATCCTTAAATGTTTGTGATTTCTATCATATTTGAGTTTTCTACATCATTTCAATATAATTAATTATTAAATACTTAACAATTAATTTGAATTTCACATACAATATCCATTATCCATCTTCCCTTTATTATTTGATTAATTCTTAATGTTATAATTGGACATGTATTGCACAATATTTATTCTCATTATCTATGGTCATATTTTTTCCCTATTTAATATAAATTAATATATGTATTCCAAATTCAATATTAATTTTTAAATTAATTATAGTAATGGATTCTTAAATACAATATTTTCCTCATTCATCCATTAAATTTCAACACTCAAATATATGACTAATATATAATATACATTATGTATATTCTATAGTTGATATACCATTTCATATATTTCTTTTGTATATTCGTGGTACCCAATAAAGTCTAACATGATTGAAGTAATATTTTTATTTCCATGAATTTACATGAGTAATATCCAAATTAGTCTACATGGAGATATATTTTCATAATGATTAAATATTACATTATATAACAATATTAGAATAATATTTGATGAAAAATAGAACAACTCATTCATAAAAATTATGTTATTCTTTTCAATGTTTTTTATGTTATATGTTATCATATTTTATTATGATATAATGAAATATTTGTATTCTTTATTCATAGATTACATATCATTACCAAATATAGAATAAATAACTGAATATAACATTATAGTTTATGTGGATTCATAAAAAATCCATAAATATATTTCAGTACATTTCCATAATGTCAAACAATTTGGTTCGTTATGTGAATTTCATTAATATGTCATTCCATTAAATAATATTTTCTCACGCAAAAACGTATTCAATTGTCAAATTTAGATTATTATATTAATTAGAAAAATCTTAAAATAATAATCCAATTATTATATAATGTAATAACATTTCTCTGTATTATTTTTCATAAATAATGAAATTAAAAAATTTTGGATTTAACAGTCAATACATGGTATATTCAAATCAAGAATTAAAATTTATAATATTGATATCAAAATATGTACATATTATAATAGATACCTTTTTTTGAGACCATATACAATGGAGATATTGTGATTGGTGGTGGTTTAATATTTTATTATTATGATATAATTTTATATTTAAAAAGCCTATAACATTTTAAAAAATGAAAAAATATAAGAAGGAACCATATTTTATCTTATGTCCCTATCAGAATACTGGAGTAGAAATAAAGAAAAAATGTAATTTGAATATATGAAATGATAACGGTAATTGCCACTGTCCCAAAAAATAGGGATATATTATAGGCGATACCAAAACTAATGTCTCAGTGTGTAAAAATAAAATATAATCGCATTTATTGGATAAGAATATAATACCCATTATCGTTTTGACATTGTGCAATGCGAAGAATAGTTATTTATATAATTCACTAAATCCCAAGGGTTGCACCCACTTCTCTACCTCCACAAACAAATGCAGTGATGATTTATTATTATTTTATAGATGAGGTTTAAATTAATATATCATGTAATGCATAATATCATTCCATAAAACCCCATATTAGATGTTATATTGGAATTCACTTTATTTTTATGTGAAACCATATTGGATAAATGTTATCAAATTATCAATTTTATTAAGATAATTATCACACAGACATGATAAAAAAATTATAAAGAAATCATAAATATATTGATTTATTATTATTTTTAATAAATATTTATCCTCTATCACATTATGTAAAATCAAAATAATGATAATTAAAAAAATTATAAACGAAACTTATATGTTAAAAATGGTTTGTTTTTTTGTATCTCACCTTTAATATTTATTTGAATATATCTAATAATCAATAATAACACTCTTCACTAGTGTGACACGACATGAATTTATATGTATTTAATTTTTAATAATATATAAAAACAAAATAACTATCTTTACACTGAACCCATTAACTAAATTAATCATTGATATAGATGGCATTTTTACCTAGAAAAGTTGTTATGGGTATTGATTATGAAAAACCACATTTTGACAACTATACAGAAATATACAATATATTAAATTAGATCATTAAATAATTATTAAAAAACCCATCATATAATCTGAATGAGTTATATGTATTCCATTAGTTCATGAAATATTTAATCATTTTAAGTTAGCTTAGCCCATGAATATGATAATATTATTACTTAAGATTATATTATAGTAATTAATAAACATCTAGAGATAGAATATGGATGTTATCATAGATTCTTATCCCTATTAAATCTTACGTATCGTCAAATAATGGGATCATAGAAGGACAATTAAAATAAAACATCACTATAAATATTAACATGGAAAATAAAATTTGTATTAAGAAATACATAATTCTAAATTTAATAATTTACAAAATATTTACAAAAAATAATCTATGAAAATATAAATTTCATGTATTACTGTAATGTTTAATTGAGGTAGTGGTCATTATTGAATGAAAACTAAACAATATATTTTATGTTAAATCATTGATAATTATAACACATTTTGTAAAATTACATAGTTTAGAGTATAAGTAGATTATTATTTTCTATATTTTTATAGGAAGTCCCAAATTAGGTATTATTTCATTAATAAGTAATTATAGAATATTAAAAATAATCATGAAATCAATTTAAAGATAATATTTAAATGATAAAAATAGCTTCTCCTTGAATGTAAGAAATATAGTCTGTTTTCCACAAATCATTATGTTAAACTACTACATACATAAAGAGAGGAATTTGGAAGAAACAAATGAAATATCTATTTATAACTGTAATAGAATAAATATCATTTTATTTATATTATATGAATTATATAATTTAAATTGCATAAAATATATGAATAATCAATCCCAGAAAAATGGTATATTAATACATAAAACACTTACATTGGTGACTAGTTGTTACAATTATTAATATTCATTATGAAAAAATAAAATTTCTTTATAAAAATATAAATTATTTGAATTAAAATCTAGTTACACATTTTATTATATAAATTTATTATTATTAGTATAAATTATGTTTCTAATAATTCTACAATGCTCAATGTGATGTTGTATTTTAATAATATACATTTTCAAGGAAAAAATAAATTTACATTCACACTTTGAAATGTAATAATAATTTTATAAATATAAATTAAAATATATATAAAATATAAATTTCATTTAAATCAATACTAATTTGGTGATACATGGAATAACTAAATTGGGAAGACATAATGCACAAAAATGATTTCAAAAACAACTTTCTAAACATAAAAATTAGTTTATTAAATAATAAATACAATTAAAAAAATAAAATAAAATTATTATAATGTAATATTGTTTCACATGATACATTAATAATAAATACAAAATATAATGATACTTTTTAGTCGCATTACATAATTTAAATAAAATATAGTTTCTGAAAAATCAATAATTTTAACAATTGACAAAAAATTAATTCATTTCATAAATTTCAAAAAATATCACCCTAAGAAAGATATGGAATTTGGATTTCAAGTATTATATCATTTATATAAAATTACATTTTTATAATTTCAAAGAAATAATTAAAATAATTTTTTAAAAAATTAAATAGCCTTTTCAAAAAAATGGAATTTTCAATAATATGATAAATGTGTTTTTTAATTAACTATATACTATGAAACTATCAATATATATTCAAATTGTATGTACTTTATATATTCTTCAATAAACATTTAATTATATTCATACCATCCAATTAATGTAATATATTATAATGATCATTTTGAGAAAATATATTTTGAAAGACGTTTGTGATTTGTGTCGTGTGTTGTATACACTATAAAACATAATGCTATTATTTTAAAATATCAGAAAAAATGTACCATGAATTAGATAATTACTATAAATTATGAACTATTAATATCTATGTATTTCATTCAAATGTAAATCATATTTTCTCATACACATATTCTCACATTATTGTAAAAATATTATTTATATATCTTTTGATTACACTACATAAGAGAATCTGATCTCCATATATTATGATTCATTTAATAATTCCTAAAAAAAGATTTTTTTTATTATAAATATTATTATTCTATTTCTTATGATGAAATTAATTGGAGATTATCATGATCTTCAAAGTAATATTTTTTAATCTGATAATTATTATAATGAATATTATATTTTTCTGTAATATCATTGATTATAATGATATATATTGAATATTCATCTACTGAGTCCAAATAATCGATCTTTAAATATTTACTAGCCTTAGTTTGTTTAAAAAAAATTCTTAGTTTTTATGAACTATGACGAAAAACCATTATTGAAAACCCACAGTTTATGATAATGTATTGGAGAGCATAAAAAATTATGTAAAATATTTGAGTCTTTCTTTCCTAACAAATAAAAATTTAAATTTATATAATAAATTTTAATTTTTTATGACATAGATTTTGATAATGGTAAAAACTATGAATGGGAGGTCATGGGGTTTAAATTGATCATCAATGGTAGAGGATGTGTGAGACTAAGACTACAAACCAATATAGTCACATAGAGGATATATGTTGTGGTTAATTAATATTTTCTATATGAAAAATTGTGAGTTATTTTAATAGAAAATGGACATGGATTACCAGGGTCAAATATAAGGTTTTTCATATTAAAAATAGGTTTCATGATTAATATAGACTATTAATTATTTCCCATCATTTACCACTATGATTTGAAATGTATAGTGGTCATGAAATTAATTTTGGTTATCATTAAGGATTGATGATAGTAAGATAATGTTTATTTGGACACTGGTTTGATCAAATGATAAAGTAGCCTACTGGGTTATAGAATTAATTAATATTAATAAATGGGTAAAATATTATTAATTCACATCGTCATTAATTAGTTATTATATTATTATTGATAAATTGTAATTGTATCATTATAGAATAAAAATTATATGATTCTTCTATAATTGATTATTTTTGGTAATGCAGATCTTAAAATTTATATTACTCTTCAATTTGTAGAATACGATGTCTTTTTGGAACATATTGGCTCTATTAATATAAAAAGTATTTCTTCTAGAATATTAAATAAAATTGTATATTTTGATTCATCATATGATCATCATTTAATGTGATGAAAATTATAGACATTGAATACACATTACTTCTATTGTAGAATGACTGATTCCACGTTTAAAAGAGTATTAATATGAAAAGGTTGACTAAAAGATAAACATCAATGATATAATTTTTTTAGGGGATTTATTGAGGTCCGTCAATAATTTTTTATCATTATTCATATTATTTTTGAGGTTATGATTTTAATATAAATCATACACATTTTTATCACTATTTTGAATTCATTATAGATGATGTCCACTATTGAGTATCTTGAATTGATGATGAAACACAAGGAGAATATTTACATTCTATTCATTATGCCATGATATTAAACCTGGTGTTCACATGTAATTTTTGTTATGAATAATTATGAGTAAAACATATTGTTTATTAATTATCATTAGGTTAACAATAATATGATCGGTAATGAGTATCTACATCCCAAAATTTATTATTTTTTTGATGAAAATCATGGTGATCAATATGGTTCCACGATTTATAATAAATAATTATACTCTGAATTTATGTTACAAAGTGAACTTATTCCCAATAAAGCCTTATTTATAATGTAATAAAACAATGAATTTATAGTGGTTCTATTTAATGCAACTAATTTGACTACTGTATAATTGGAATATATTAATATATTTTTTATTTCATATATTTATATGTATGAAGAAGTATTTATAAATTTGTTGTTTTATACTCGATGATAATGTACGATTATTATGATCACATGATAATTTTACTAAAGAACATATGAGATTTGTATTTGTATAATTTATTTATAAATATTGATTTCAAGGAACTAAATGTTTAATTAATTCGTAATATTATCATGATCTAGGGAATATTAGTGAATCTGTAAATGATAAATGTTATTAATAAATAGAAAACTATAAAATCTATTATTGTGATACACATCATCATTTAATATTTATTATATTATCACAATTTTTTGATAAATTTCACATGTATTTCTTATCAACTAAGCTAATAAACCTATAAGGAATCCATATTATTAATAGTTAGTGAAGGTGATTAAAATAATCTTGTAACTAAAGGAAGTGTTGTTTATTGGTCATATGATGAAACTAACATAATGTGTATAACGGTTTGGTAAATTCTATTTTTCAACAAATAAGGGATTTATAATTTTTTTTATTTATAATATCAATGTGATATATTTTCACTTTCATAAATTAAATGTTCATAAGTAGAATTATCAAACCCATGATAGTGATATAACATTGATAATCACTGAAATAATGATATAAACTAATTATTATAATATAAAAAGTTGTTTCCTAGATAAATATCATAAATGAATTTATTATATATTAACCATGAGATGGATGAATATTCAGAGGATGAGATTGTAGAGACCCGAAACTTAACGAACATTGACATTACATTACATTTGCGGAGTACTTAATACATAACAAAAAACACACACACAAAGATCGTAATAGTTTAGTGTCTTTGGAAACTCGGAACGTAATATTCTAATCGTGGTGAAAGATCTTCAACATCTCCCATAACGATCTTCCCTTTTTTTACCTAAAACATTTCTTTATATCTTGGGGAAAAGAAAACATAAAAGGTTGAGCTCAAATGCTCAGTAAGGGTAAACAAAAGAGAAATCAATCACATTATATTCATAAGAACATAACTTTTGGAAAACTTAACCTATAAAAGAGAGCATAATTTCATAACATGGGATAAATCATAGTAGTGAAATGAAATCCTAATAATCATAACTTAAAACATGAAACTTTGTGGCATACACACATAATCATAGAGATTCATTTCTTGTTAGTCAAGACTCTTTGCCAAGACTATCATAGTGGACAATGTCCCTTTCTGAACCGAGTCACCATCGTTTCAGTCCTGTTTCACTGATCCGGTATAACCTACCATTCCAGCCATGTCTATCTCATGAGATATAAAATCTTTACCCAATGCATTGGAGGGAGATATAGGTCTCACCCATCTCATAATGGTACCATTATTATGTGTGCCACAAAATCATAAATTATACATCATTGCATAACCCATGTAATAAAAATCGGAATCATATACATCGTGACATAATAAATCAATTCATATAAGATAATGGAATTTATAAAAATAATTCCATTACAACATTATCAAATCAATGTAATAATATAGATAAAAACAAAACCCTTTATTATCATAGATGGAAAATAATTTTGATAAAACACTTGAACTCCATTCTTGAGGAAAATATCCTTTCTTCTTCAAAAACATTTTTCCTTTCATATCATGTTATACAACATTAAACATAAAGAAAATGATTACAAATAAAATTGATAACTTTTAAAGGATGCTTCTTGGAAATAATGTTTTAAAAATCCGTTCATGCCGTATAAGTTAAAAAACATTCTTCTCGTACCTTTGTCCGAAAAGTAAAAAAAGTACCTCGTATGAAAAACAACAAAAGATTACTTTCATATCTTTTACTAAAAACTCACTGAAGGGGAAAATTGGATTTAAAAATTGTAGGCGGATGGAAATAATATAACATATTGAAGAAGCGTTTTGGGTAAAATAGTTTCATTTATCGTAGGTGTTTGGACTTGTTGTTCTTGACATTATTATTACTTATATCATGATTTACTTACTTCCAGAAAATAAAACATGATTTATATATCATATATATTCAGTATATATATATATATAATAGATAGATAAATGAAATGAAACACACCGTTCATGGAGACGGTAGTCCGTACGTACGCATGAACGCTATTTTCCTTTCCTTATTGTCTTGAATGGAAGTAAGTAGATGACATACATATATATATATACATAAATCCAGTAGATTTAACATTTCATATATTTCATTATTATTCATTATATATACATTATAATCATTCATTAATGGTTAATGTGGAGAATGAATCTCATCGCATCGTGGAGACGGTAGTCCATACGTATGCACGAGCGATGATATCGTTCTCATGATCGTGGGACTATATTGGAGTGTATTTATACTATTTCAGAATCAATATCACATTAAAAAAATAATATATAGTTATTATTTACACCATTATACCCATCCACATAAGGTGGTGGGGGAAAATAGATTACATCACGGCGTGGAGACGGTATTCCGTACGTACGCACGCGCGGTGATTTCCTTTTTCCGTAGGATGGATTGAAGGTTAATTAGAGTTGTTTCATTTTTATAATAACATATCTGTATATAAGAAATACTGATGATATTACTTTATCATGAAACAAATAAAGAAGAAGAATTTGAAGAAGAATGAAGTTGAAAAAGATCGATAATGGATATTACCTGTTTTTGACGCGTCCTCACTTAACCTCCACTTGAATAACTAAGGATGGTCTTTGAAGAAGACCAGCACCTCTAAGATGATACTAGGGAAGTGGAGAAGAGATTTTGGCACGGTTTGGATGAGCATTAAGGCTCAATGTTGTGTGAGGAAGAGAGGGAGGAGGTGCCCTTTTATAAGGGAGGAGAGGGGCATCTTAGAAAAATCTCAAAATATTATTTTATATTAAGGTCAAATTCGGTTTATAATGGTTCCAAATGGTCTTATTTCGAAGATAAAGTGGGGATGGGTCGAAATCCTCCCATCAAATAGGATTTAGACATGTTTAGGTTATTATTTTAACCTTATCAATTAGATTTAACTCTAAGTTAAATAATTTAACTTTTACCGTGTCTTTTTGTTTTCTTACACTATATGGTTAATAAACTTACTATATCAAGACAAACGAACCCCAAGTTGTTTATTATTAATATATATATCCTTATCTATGTCATTTGGTCGGAAATTATATTTTTAAGAATTAAATAACAATGAATAATATAATATTTTATTTAAAAATTATTTTATGTCAATTTTGACACTATTTGGTACATGATTTTTATGAATTGTCTAACAGAATTATAAGTTCGAAACAAGTTACTTAAATCAACAATAAAATGTCATATTATCCTATAAAATTATTGTAATTCATAAAAAGTCTCAAATTACATTTATTTGGGCATTTATAACATCAATTATCTTAATATTTCATTAATAAGATAATTATTGCATCATCGTTGTGTAATAAATAAATTAAATTATTTAATGTCTAAAAATTACAAATAAAATACCATTATGTAGGAAATCTATTTAACTTTCTAATTAGTATTTATTGTCGAAATTATATAATGTATAACCCTATAATAAAAATGTTTTAGTAAATAAACTTTGATTTTAACTCTTTTAACTCTTCTTTGAATTAAATAATAATAAATGTCCTAATCTAATCCAAATGGGCCTAAATGATAATATTTTACACTTAAGGTTCTTTTTGGTCGATATACACTTGTCCAATAGGATTTGGACTTGTGTTATGGTAATATTAATATCATTTTTACCCTTAATTACCCAATTTACTTTGAACTGTGGTAAATAAAAGTAAAAAGTTACTATTCACCAAAAATTATTTTCATCTTATTGAACCACATTTTACTTACTGACATCAATCGTGTCTCTCGGATTTTTGAAATTCCATTCACAGAAGTGGTAAAATTAAGATTTATGAAAAAATTAATTTTTTTAACTACCACTTAGTAGTTTCACTATCAAAAATTGATGTTTTTCAAAAAAATTCCAAAATTTCACCCTAAGCTATAATTGATATTCCGAATTCAAATATGATTTATATTTTACAAAATTCCCAACATATAAGTTGCATTAATTAATTTTATAATTAATTTCCGTTGTCACAACAAATAGTGTGTTTTTAATAGATAATAACTATCAAAATATTAACACTTGTTTATGTCTGGTGTAAATGTGAAATTACATCCAATGACCAACATTGTATTGAATTGTAAAAATATATTCTAAATATACTTTAAAACCACTCAAATTAATTATTTATCACTATTAATTATTTCGATTAAAAAAGTTGTTTTTAATTAAAATTTAGTAATTTTCACTATTCATCAGAAAATGAAAGTTATCCGAAAAGTACCAAAATTTCACCCTAAGCTAATTTTGATATTACGAATCCAAAAATAAAGTCCGCTTTGAAAAAATAAAATTTACAAAATTTCAAAAAGTGGTTATTACTATTCATAACGGCTAGTTTTAATAATATTCTAATAGCATATTGCTGTTTAGTGAAACTCGTTATTGCATACTACACACGCTATCGAGGAAGGTCACGATTGCGTATAATGGAAGGCATGTCAAGGATGCGTGTTATGAAATCTTCTTTTGGTGTAGCGTACAACATAAGACATTAATGAAATTAAAAAGAATATTTTTCATAAAATTTCTGGGTGTTACATTCTACCCCCCTTAAAATGAATTTCTCCCTCAAAATTCGTCGGGGTTATAAATGGTTTACTATTAGAAAGTTTCTTTAATAGAAACCCACATCATAAAAAGGAATACCAAAACCAATCTTTAAAAACTTAAGTATGAAATGTAATGGTTACCCAAATAAACTGATCACTGGGTTTCCACATAGGTGAAAATATGGATATGGAAGAGAAATCTAACCATCATGTTCTGATGGAGATTGGTAGAGAACATGGCTATGGAAAATCGAGCAATAAAAAATCCATAAATTTGTGATGATCTAAGGTACCATCTGATTCATTAGATATATGAGCACTAGGACAACATTTTTGGTTTTCAAAATCATTTCCCTAAAGTTGATGAAATTGGAAGTAGAAGAAATACTTTCGTGATTTTGGTATAGTCTCACTATTTGTAGTTCTTTGGACAATTTCTACTTCATCTCTTAAAGAAATAAAGTTGAATTTGTCATTCGTGATGTGTTAGCAGATCATGTGATAGAATGTTGGGTGATTCCATCTGTCTCAAACAAAAGGTTAGAAAAGTTATCAAAAAATACATAATTCCATCTATAGTGAGATTAATCATATATAGTTCCTAAAATGGACATTATACTTCATATATCATACTACTTAATATAATAAAACTAGTTTCTACTAAACAGGGAGTTCCTGTAGGCCAGTGGTAGGTGATAAAGGCCAGTCGCACTTCGGGTGTGGGTTCGATTCCCACAGCCTTGTCCGACGCGATGGGCTATCGCCCGTCCTGCAAGTTGTCCATTTTCTAAAACTACGTTACTATAACATCACATAAATAATATCAAAAGTTCTATCCTTAAACAATAGAAACATATGTCCAACATAATCCATTCCAATCTTTAGGCATATCTAAAATACTTCGGTCCAAGCTCATAATATAAATAAAATTATTACTTGAAATGTCATTAACCAAGCATGTGAATACCATCATTTATCCCCCATATATCTTGTTGGTCACATTCCAATCATGTGAATACCTTAATCATGTATTCTCTTAAAAAATGAATACCCATTAAACCTTAGTGAAAATATGAATGCTGTCAAAAGTTAACTGTTTCCTCATACCAAAATCCTCAAAATTCTATATACTCAAACCATGATATCACTTAGTCCTTATATCAATCATGAGCTCATTAATACAATCAAATATCTCATTATCTTCTTATTACTTTATTATTCACATATCATCTACTTTACAAAAATATCTAAATAACATTCCATGGTTACTGGTACCATTCAACATATACATTCAAATACTTTTAGGAAAAACAATAATGTAACAATCCTTAGATGATTTCTTATTCCATAGTACCATGAGATTACTTATACAACATTAAACTTGATAAACATCTAATAATTCCACTACATTCTTAAACCATTGACTGAGATTCAACAATTCTTTCATCTCACATATAATTTGTAGTCTCTCCATCATCATCAACATAAATACTACCATTATGACCATACTGATTCTCTTCATGAAACTTTCCCTTAGGGCATTGGTTTGAATAATGCCCGTACATTCCACATTTAAAACATTTAACCATTGTTGATGTCGTAGAAATACCATTATCCTCATCCCTGGTGTTAACTGAACCTTTTCCTTTGCACTTACTGGCTTTGCGTCCTTCTTTTCCACACCCAAAAAATCTTCCAGTTCCTTTGAAACAATCTCCCCGATGCCTCTTCCCATATGATTTACATGAGGGAAATTGAACTTTCTTTCCTCTATGATCATCATGAAACTCCATCCTTCTCTTATTAGATGAGTCAGGAAACTTACCAAATTTGATTTTATTGATCACATTATGAGATTGCTGATTCGTCATAATAATGATGGTTGGACTTCCAAATCCCATTTCATTGGATTTCTCATGAAGAGTACCATTCCATTGTCCATAATATCCTCCATTATCATGAATCATCTTGTTTCCAGCCATTTTATAAAACCCAAAAAGAATAGTGTGAAAGGAAAAAATCATAATAAAGGGCGAGTAACATCAATATCTAACATCTTTGGTTTAATCTAGTATTGTTATCATAGTTCTAGGACTATATCCTATATGTATACTTATCCTTAGGGGCATCCCTATACTAACCTTAGAAATATCTCTAGGGATCTCACCAACGTTTTCGCATCCTAGTTTCCAATGGTTGACTAAGCTTTTCCTCGGATACCAACTGTAGAGACCCAAAACTTGACATACATTTTCATTACATTACATTTGCAGAGTACTTAGTACATAACAAAAAACACACACACAAGGTTCGTAATAGTTCAGTGTCTTTGGAAACTCGGATCATAATCTTCTAATCGTGGTGAAAGATCTTCAACATCTCCCATAAAGATCTTCCCTTTTTTTACCTAAAACCTTTATTTATATCCTGGGGAAAAGAAAACATAAATGTGTGAGCTCAAATGCTCAGTAAAGGTAAACAAAAAAAATCAATCACATCATATTCATAAGAACATAACTTTTGGAAATCTTAACCTGCAAAAGAGAGCATAATTTCATAACATGGGATAAATCATAGTAGTGAAATGAAATCCCAATAATCATAACATAAAACATGAAACTTTGTGGAATACACACATAATCATAGAGAATCATTTCTTGTTAGTCAAGACTCATTTCCAATACTATCTTTGTGGACAATGTCCCTTTCTGAACCGAGTCACCCTCATTTCAGTCATGTTTCACTGAACCGGTATAACCTACCATTCCATCCATGTCTATCTCATGAGATATAAAATCTTTACCCAATTCATTGGAGGGAGATATAGGTCCCACCCATCTCATAATGATACCATTCTTATGTGTTCCAAAAAATCATAAATCATACATCATTGCATAACCCATGTAATAAAAATGAGAATCTTAAACATCGTGACATCATAAAACAATTCATATAAGATAAAGGTATTTATAAAAATAATTCCATCACAACATTATCAAATCAATGTAATAATAGAGATAAAAATAGAACCCTTTATTATCTTAGATGGAAAATAATTTTGATAAAACACTTGAACTCTATTCTTGATGAAAATATCCTTTCTTCTTCAAAATCATTTTTCCTTTCATATCATGTCATACAACATTAAAAATAAAGATGTTGTTTAAAAATAAACTTGAAAACTTTTAAAGGATGATTCTTGGAAATAATTTTTTAAAAATCTATTCATGCCGTATAAGTTAAAAAAACATTTTTCTCATAACTTTGTTAGAAAAGTCAAAAAAGTACCTAGTACGAAAAAAGACATAAGATTACTTTCATATCATTTACTAAAAACTCACCGAAGGGTAAAATTGGATTTAAGAATTGTATGTGGATGGAAATAATATTACATATTAAGGAAACTTGGATGTGGATGATAAAATACACCCCAGTAAATGCAAAAGTATAAACAATCTCAGATAAAAATGAGATTGTGATATTTCCCTTACCTTATGTCTGATATGATTTGTATGTATCTGAACCCCCTATAAAATGATTTAAATAATGTCATTAACTTATTACAGAATCATATTAATTGTTATGATATCATATATGGTTCACTTATGACTTTATATTACCCGTTCTTTTGTAAATTCAATGTTAAAGAAGCGTTTTGGGTAAAATTGTTTCATTTATCGTATGTGTTTGGACTAGTTGTTCTTGACATTATTATTACTTATATCATGATTTACTTACTTCTAGAATATAAAACATGATTTATATATCATATATATTCAGTATATATATATATATATTAGATAGATAAATGAAAGGAAACACACCGTTTATGGAGACGGTAGTCCGTACGTACGCATGAACGTTGTTTTCCTTTCCTTATTGTCTTGAATGGAAGTAAGTATATGACATACACATATATATATATATACATAAATCCAGTAGATTTATAATTTCATATATTTCATTATTATTCATTATATATACTTTATAATCATTCATGAATGGTTAATGTGGAGAATGAATCTCATCGCGTCGTGGAGACGGTAGTCCGTACGTACGCACGAGCGATGATATCGTTCTCATGATCGTGGGACTATATTGGAGTGTATGTATACTATTTCAGAATCAAAATCAATTCAAAATAATAATATATAGTTATTATTTACACCATTATACCCATCCAAGTAAGGTGGTGGTGGAAAATAGAGTACACCACGACGTGGACACGGTATTCCGTACGTACGCACGCGCGGTGATTTCCATTTTCCGTAGGATGGATAGAAGGTTAATTATAGTTGTTTCATATTTATAATAACATATCAGTATATAAGAAATAATAATGTTATTAGGTTATCATTAAACAACTAATGAAGAAGATGTTGAAGAAAAATGAAATTGAAAAAGATCTGTAATGGATATTACCTCTTTTTGACGCTCCTTCACTTAACCTCCACTTCAAGAACTAAGGATGGCCTTTGAAGAAGACCAGGACCTCTAGGATGATACGAGGGAATTGGAGAAGAGATTTTGTCAGGGTTTGGCCGAGCTTGAAGGCTCTAAGTTGTGTGAGGAAGGGAGGGAGGAGGTTCCCTTTTATAAGGGAGGAGAGGGGCATCTTAGGAAAATCTCAAAATATTATTTTATATCAAGGTCAAATTCAGTTTATAATGGTTCCAAATGTTCTTATTTTGAAGATAAAGTCAGGATGGGTCGAAATACTCTCATCCAATAGGATTTAGACAAGTTTAGGTTATTATTTTAACCTTATCAATTAGATTTAACTCTAAGTTATATAATTTATCTTTTACCGTGTCTTTTTGTTTTCTTACACTATATGGTTGATAAACATACTATATCAAGCCAAACGAACCCCAAGTTGTTTATTATTAATATATATATCATTATATATGTCATTTGGCTGAACCTTATATTTTTAAAAATTAAATAACAATTAATAATATAATATTTGTTGTAAAAACTAATTTATTTCAATTTTGACACTATTTGGCACATGATTTTTATGAAATTTTTAACAGAATGATAAGTTCGAACCAAGTAACATTAATCAACAATAACATGTCATATTAACCTAGAAAATTTGTGTAAGTCATAAAAAGTCTCAAATTCCATTTATTTGGGAATTTATAAGTTCAATTATGTTAAAATTTCATTAATAAGATAATTATTGCATCATCATTGTGTCATAAATAAATTAAATTATTTAATGTCTAAAAATTACAAATAAAATACCATTATGGTGGAAATCTTTTCATATTTCTAAAGAATATTCATTGTCGAAACTAAATTATGTATAACCAAATATTAAAAATGTTTTAGTAAATAAACAATGATTTTAACACTTTTAACTCTTCTTTAAATTAAATAATAATAAATGTCCAAATCTAATCCAAGTGGGCCTAAATGATAATATATTACAATTAAGGTTGTTTTTGGACGAGATAAACTTGTCCAATAGGATTAGGACATGTGTTAGGGTAATATTAATATCATTTTTACCCTTAATTACCCTATTTACTTTTAACTGTGGTAAATAAAAGTAAAAAGTTACTATTCACCAAAAATTATTTTCATCTCATTGAACCACATTTTACTTATGGACATCAACCGTGTCTTTCGGATTTTTGAAATTCCATTCACAGAAGCGGTAAAATTAAGATTTATGAAAAAATTAATTTTTTAACTACCACTTAGTAGTTTCGCTATCAAAAATTGAGGTTTTTCAGAAAAATCCCAAAATTTCACCCAAAGCTATAATTGATATTCCGAATTCAAAAATGATTTATATTTAACAAAATTCCCAACATATAAGTTGAATTAATTAATTTTATAATTAATTTCCGTTGTCACAACAAATAGTGTGTTTTTAAGAGATAATAACTATCAAAAGATTGACAGTTGTTTATGTCTAGCGTAAATGTGAAATTACATCCAATGACCAACATTGTATTGAATTGTAAAAATATATTCTAAATATACTTTAAAACCACTAGAATTAATAATTTATCACTATTAATTATTTCGATTAAAAAAGTTGTTTTTAATTAATATTTAGTAATTTTCACTATTCATCAAAAAATGAATGTTATCCGAAAAGTACCAAAATTTCACCCTAAGCTAATTTCGATATCATGAATCCAAAAATAAAGTCCATTTTGAAAAAATAAAATTTACTAAATTTCAAAAAGTGGTTATTACTATTCATAATGGCTAGTTTTAATAATATGTTAATAGCATATTGCTGTTTAGTGAATCTCGTTATTGCGTACTACACACACAATCGAGGAAAGTCGTGATTGCGTGTAATGGATGGCAAGTCAGGGATGCATGTTGTGAATTATTCTTTTGGTGTAGCGTACAACATAAGACATTAATGAAATTAAAAATAAAATTTTTCATAAAATTTCGGGGTGTTACATTCTACCCCCCTTAAAATGAATTTCTCCCCCGAAATTCGTCAGGGATATAAATGGTTTACTATTTGAAAGTTTCATTAATAGAAACCCACATCGTAAAAAGGAATACCAAAACCAATATTTAAAAACAAAAGTATGAAATGTAACGGTTACCCAAATAAACTAATCATTGGGTTTCCACATAGGTGATAATACGGATATGGAAGAGAAATCTAACCATCTTGTTCTGATGGAGAGTGGTAGAGAACATGGCTATGGAAAAGCCAGCAATCATAAAGCCATAAATTTGTGACAATCTAAGGTACCATCTGATTTATTAGATATAAGAGCACTAGGACAAGAGTTTTGGTTTTCAAGATCATTTCCCTAATGTTGATGAAATTGGAATTAGAAGAAATACTTTCCGAATTTTGGTATAGTCTCACTGTTTGTCGTTCTTTGGACAATTTCCACTTCATCTCTTAAAGAAATGAAGTTGTATTTATCATTCGTGATGTGTTAGCAGATCATGTGATAGAATGATGGGTCATTACATCTGTCTCAAACAAAAGGTTAGAAAAGTTATCAAAAAATACATATGTCCATCTATATTGAGATTAATCATATATGGTTCCTAAAATGGACTTTATACTTCATATATCATACGGCTTAATATAATAAAACTAGTTTCTACTAAACAGGGACTTCCTGTAGGCTAGTGGTAGGCGATAAAGGCCAGTCGCACTTCGGTTGTGGGTTCGATTCCCACAGCCTTGTCCGACGCGATGGGTTGTCACCCGTCCTGCAGGTTGTCCTTTTTCTAAAGCTACATTACTATAACATCACATAAATAATATCAAAAGTTATATCCTTAAACAATAGTAACTTATGTCCAACATAATCCATTCCAATCTTTTGGCTTATCTAATATACTTCGGTCCAAGCTCATAATATAAAGAAAATTATTACTTGAAATGTCATTAACCAAGCATGTGAATACCATCATTTATCCCCCATATATATTGTTGGTCACATTCCAATCTTCTGAATACCTTAATCATGTATTCTCTTGAAAAATGAATACCCATTAAACCTTAGTGAAAACATGAATGTTGTCAAAAGTTAACTCTTTCCTCATACCTAAATCCTCAAAATTCTATATAATCAAACCATGATAGCACTTAGTCCTTATATCAATCATGAGCTCATTGATATAATCAAACATCTCATTATCTTCTTATTCCTTTATTATTCGCATATCATCTACATTACAAAAATATCTGAATAACATTCCATGGTTACTGGTACCATTCATCATATACTTTCAAATAATTTTAGGAGAAACAATAGTGTAACAATCCATAGATGATTCTTTATTCCATAGTACCATGATATTACTTATACAACATTACACTTGATAAACATGTAATCATTCCACTACATTCTTAATCCATTGACTGAGTTTCAACAATTCTTTCATCTCACATATCAATTGTAGTCTCTTCATCATCATCAACATAAATACTACCCATATGACCATACTGATTCTCTTCATGAGACTTTCCCTTAGGGAATTGGTTTGCATAATGCCTGTACATTCCACATTTAAAACATTTAACAATTGTTGATGTCGAGGCAATACCATTATCCTCATCCCTGGTGTTAACTGAACCTTTTCCTTTGCACTTACTGGCTTTGCGTCCTTCTTTTCCACACCCAAAGCATCTTCCAGTTCCTTTGAAACAATCTCCCTGATGCCTCTTCCCACATGATTTACATGAGGTAAATTGAACTTTCTTTCCATTATGATCATCATGAAACTCCATCTTTCTCATATTAGCCGTGTCAGGAAACTTACCAAATTTGAGTTTATTGATCATATTATGAGATTGCTGATTCGTCATAATAATGATGGTTGGACTTCCAAATCCCATTTCATTTGGTTTGTCATGAAGAATACCATTCCACTGTCCATAATATCCTCCATTATCAGGAATCATCTTGTTTCCAGCCATTTTCTAAAACCCAAAAAGAATAGTGTGACAGTAAAATATCATAATAAAGGGAAAGTAACTTCAATATCTAACATCTTTGTTTTAATATAATATCGTTATCATAATTCTAGGAATATATCCTATACGTATACTTATCCTTAAGGACATACGTAGACTAACCTTAGAAATATCTCTAGGGATCTCACTAACGTTTTCGCATCCTAGTTTCCAAAGTTTGACTAAACTTTTCTTCTGATACAAACTGTAGAGACCCGAAACTTTACATACAATGACATTACATTACATTTGCGGAATACTTAGTACATAACAAAAAACACACACACAAGGATCGTAATAGTTTAGTGTCTTTGGAAACTCAGAACGTAATCTTCTAATCATGGTGAAAGATCTTCAACATCTCCCATAAAGATCTTCCCTTTTTTTCCTAATCGCTTTCTTTATATCCTGGGGAAAAGAAAACATAAAAGGGTGAGCTCAAATTCTCAGTAAGGGTAAACAAAAAAAATAAATCACATCATATTCATAAGAACATAACTTTTGGAAATCTTAACCTGTAAAAGAGAGCATAATTTCATAACATGGGATAAATCATTGTAGTGAAATGAAATCTCAATAATAATAACATAAAACATGAAACATTGTGGCATACACACATAATAATAGAGAATCATTTCTTGTTAGTCAAGACTCATTGCCAAGACTATCTTAGTGGACAATGTCCCTTTCTGAACCGAGTCACTCTCGTTTCAGTCCTGTTTCACTGAACCGGTATAACCTACTATTCCAACCATGTCTATATAATGAGATATAAAATCATTACCCAATTCATTGGAGGGAGATATAGGTCCCACCCATCTCATAATGATACCATTCTTATGTGTGCCACAAAATCATAAATCATACATCATTGCATAACCCATGTAATAAAAATGGGAATCTTAAACATCGTGACATCATAAAATAATTCATATAAGATAAAAGAATTTATAAAAATAATTCCATCACAACATTATCAAATCAATGTAATAATAGAGATAAAAATAGAACCCTTTCTTATCATAGATGGAAAATAATTTTGATAAAACGCTTGAACTCCATTCTTGAGGAAAATATCCTTTCTTCTTCAAAAACATTTTTCCTTTCTTATCATGTCATACAACTTTAAACTTAAAGAAGTTGATTAAAAATAAACTTGAAAACTTTTAAAGGATGCTTCTTGGAAATAATTTTTTAAAAATCCTTTCATGCCGTATAAGTTAGAAAAACATTCTTCTCGTACCTTTGTCGGAAAAGTCAAAAAAGTACCTCGTATGAAAAACGACAACAGATTCCATTCATATCTTTTACTAAAAACTCACCAAAGGGTAAAATTGGATTTAAAAATTGTAGGTGGATTGATATAATATTACATATTGATGAAACTTGGATGTGGATGATAAAATACACCCTAGTAAATGCCATGGTATAATCAATCTCGGATAAAAATGAGATTGTGATATTTCCCTTACCTTATGTCCGCTATGCTTTTCATGTATCTGAACCTCCTGTATAATGATTTAAATAAAGTCATTAACTTATTAAAGAATCATATTCATTGTTATGATATCATATATGGTTCACTTATGACTTTATATTACCCGTTTTTTTGTAAATTCCATGTTAATGAAGCATTTTGGGAAAAATCGTTTCATTTATCGTATGTGTTTGGACTTGTTGTTCTTGACATTATTATTACTTATATCATGATTTACATATTTAAAGAATATAAAACATGATTTATATATCATATATATTCAGTATATATATATATAATAGGTAGATAAATGAAATGAAACACACCGTTCATGGAGACGGTAGTCCGTACGTACGCATGAACGCTGTTTTCCTTTCCTTATTGTCTTGAATAGAAGTAAGTAGATGACATACATATATATATATACATAAATCCAGTAGATTTAACATTTCATATATTTCATTATTATTCATTATATATACTTTATAATCATTAATGAATGGTTAATGTGGAGAATGAATCTCATCGCATCGTGGAGACGGTAGTCCGTACGTACGCACGAGCGATGATACCGTTCTCAAGATTGTGGGACAGTATTGGAGTGTATGTATACTATATCAGAATCAATATCACTTTACAATAATAATATATAGTTATTATTTACACCATTATACCCAACCATGTAAGGTGGTGGTGGAAAATATATTAAACCACAACGTGGAGAAGGTATTCTGTACGTACGCACGCGCGGTGATTTCCTTTTTTTGTAGGATGGATAGAAGGTTAATTAGAGTTTTTTCATATTTATAATAACATATCAGTATATAAGAATTAATGGTGTTATTACTTTATCATGAAACAACTAAAGAAGAAGAATTTGAAGAAGAAAGAAATTGAAAAAGATCGGTAATGGATATTACCTCTTTTTGACGTGCCTTCACATAACCTCCAATTAAAGAACTAAGGATGGTCTTTGAAGAAGACCAGGACCTCTTGAATGATACTAGGGAAGTGGAGAAGAGATTTTTTCAGGGTTTTTCCGAACTTGAAGGCTCAAAGTTGATTGAGGAATAGAGGGAGGAGGTGCCTTTTTATAAGGGAGGAGAGGGGCATCTTAGGAAAATCTCAAAATATTATTTTATATTAAGGTCAAATTCGGTTTATAGTGGTTCCAAATGGTCTTATTTCGAAGATAAAGTGGGTATGGGTCGAAATCCTCTAATACAATAGGATTTAGAGAAGTTTAGGTTATTATTTTAAACTTATCAATTAGATTTAACTCTAAGTTAAATAATTTAACTTTTACCATGTCTTTTTGTTTTCTTACACTATGTGGATAATAAACGTACTATATCAAAGAAAACGAACCCCAAGTTGTTTATTATTAATATATCTATCCTTATATAAGTAATTGGGCCGATCCTTAGATTTTTAGGAATTAAATAACAATTAATAATTTAATATTTGTTTTAAAAACTAATTTATGTTAATTTTGACACAATTTGGAAAATGATTTTTATGAAATTTTTAACAGAATGATAAGTTCGAACCAAGTTACATAAATCAACAATAACATGTCATATTAAACTAGAAAATTATTGTATGTCATAAAAAGTCTCATATTACATTTATCTGGGCATTTCTAACATCATTTATGTTAATATTTCATTAATATGATAATTACTGCATCATCATTGTGCCATAAATAAATTTAATTATTTAATGTCTAAAAATTACAAATAAAATACCATTATGTAGGAAATATATTTATATTTCTAAGGAATATTTATAGTCTAAATTATATTATGTATAACCCTATATTAGAAATGTTTTAGTAAATACACTTTGATTTTAAATCTTTTAACTCTTCATTGAATTAAATAATAATAAATGTCCAAATCTAATACAAGTGGGCCTAAATGATAATATTTTACACTTAAGGTTGTTTTTGGTCGAGATAAACTTGTCCAATAAGATTAGGACATGTTTTAGGGTAATATTAATATCACTTTTACCCTTAATTAGCCTATTCACTTTTAACCGTGGTAAATAAAAGTAAAAAGTTACAATTCAACAAAAATTAATTTCATCTCATTGAACCACATTTTACTTACTGACATCAACTGTGCGTCTCGGATTTTTGAAATTCCATTCACAAAAGCGGTAAAATTAAGATTTATGAAAAAATTAATTTTTTTAACTACCACTTAGTAGTTTCACTATCAAAAATTTAAGTTTTTCAGAAAAATTCCAAAATTTCACCCTAAGCTATAATTGATATTCCAAATTCAAAAATTATATCTATTTTACAAAATTCCCAACATATATGTTTCATTAATTAATTTTATAATTAATTTCCGCTGTCACAACAAATAGCATGTTTATAAGAGATAATAACTATCAAAAGATTAACACTTGTTTATGTCTGGTGTAAATGTGAAATTACATCCAATGACCAACATTGTATTGAATTGTAAAAATATATTCTAAATATACTTTAAAACCACTATAATTAATAATTTATCACTATTAATTATTTCGATTAAAAATGTTGTTTTTAATTAAAATTTAGTAATTTTCACTATTCATCAGAAAATGAAAGTTATCCGAAAAGTACAAAAATTTCACCCTAAGTTATTTTCGATATTACGAATCCAAAAATAAAGTCCATTTTGAAAAAATAAAATTTACAAAATTTCAAAAATTTGTTATTACTATTCATAACGGCTAGTTTTAATAATAATTTAATAGCATATTGCTTTTTAGTGTAACTCGTTATTGCGTACTAGACATGCTATCGAGGAAGGTCGCGATTGCGTGTAATGGAAGGCAAGTCAAGGATGTGTGTTGTGAAAGCTTCTTTTGGTGTAGCGTACAACACAAGACATTAACGAAATTAAAAAGAATATTTTTCCTAAAATTTAATGGTGTTACATTCTACCCCCCTTAAAATTAATTTCGCCCTCGAAATTCGTGGGGGTTATAAATGGTTTACTATTCGAAAGATTCTTTAATAGAAACCCACATCGTAAAAAGGAATACCAAAACCAATATTTAAAAACAAATGTATGAAACGTAACAGTTACCCAAATAAACTAATCACTGGGTTTCCACATAGGTGAAAATATGGATATGGAAGAGAAATCTAACCATCATTTATGGTGGAGAGTGGTATAGAACATGGCTATGGAAAAGCCAGCAATCACAAAGCCATAAATTTGTGACAATATAAGGTAACATCTGATTCATTAGATATAAGAGCACTAGGACAACATTTTTGGTTTTCAAGATCATTTCCCGAAAGTTGAGGAAATTGGAATTAGAAGAAATACTTTCATGATTTTGGTATAGTCTCACGGTTTGTCGTTCTTTGGACAATTTCCAATTCATATCTTAAAGAAATGAAGTTGAATTTGTCATTCGTGATGTGTCAGCAGATCATGTGATAGAATGATGGGTCATTCCATCTGTCTCAACCAAAAGGTTAGGAAAGTTATCAAAAGAATACATAAGTCCATCTATAGGGAGATTATTCATATATGGTTCCTAAAATGTACTTTATACTTCATATATCATACTGCTTAATATAATAAAACTAGTTTCTACTGAACAGGGACTTCCTGCAGGCCAGTGGTAGTCGATAAAGGCCAGTCGCACTTCGGTTGTGGGTTCGATTCCCACAGCCTTGTCCGACGTGATGGGTTGTCGCCCGTCCTACAGGTTGTCCTTTTTCTAAAACTACATTACTATAACATCACATAAATAATATCAAAAGTTCTATCCTTAAACAATAGTAACTTATGTCCAACATAATCCATTCCAATCTTTAGGCTTATCTAAAATACTTCGGTGCAAGCTCATAATATAAAGAAAATTATTACTTGAAATGCCATTAACCAATCATGTGAATACATTCATTTATGCCCCATATATCTTGTTGGTCACATTCCAATCCTGTGAATACCTTAATCATGTATTCTCTTGAAAAATGAATACCCATTAAACCATAGTGAAAACATGAATGCTGTCAAAAGATAACTCTTTCCTCATACCCAAATCCACAAAATTCTATATACTCAAACCATGATATCACATATTCCTTATATCAATATTGAGATCATTAATACAATCAAACATCTCATTATCTTCTTATTCTTTTATTATGCGCATATCATCTACTTTACAAATATATCTGAATAACATTCCATGGTTACTGGTACCATTCAACATATACTTTCAAATACTTTTAGTAAAAACAATAGTGTAACAATCCTTAGATGATTCTTTATTCCATTGTACCATGAGATTACTTATACAACATTACACTTGATAAACATGTAATCATTCCACTGCATTCTTAAACCATTGACTGAGTTTCAACAATTCTTTCATCTCACATATCATTTGTAGTCTCTTCATCATCATCATCATAAATACTACCCATATGACCATACTGATTCTCTTCATGAGACTTTCCCTTAGGGCATTGGTTTGCATAATTCCTGTACTTTCCACATTTAAAACATTTAACCATTGTTGATGTCGTAGCAATACCATTATCCTCATCCCTGGTGTTAACTAAACCTTTTCCTTTTCACTTACAGGCTTTGCATCCTTCTTTTCAACACCCAAAGCATCTTCCAGTTCCTTTGAAACAATCTCCCTGATGCCTCTTCCCACATTATTTACATGAGGGAAATTGAACTTTCTTTCCTCTATGATCATTATGAATCTCCATCTTTCTCTTATTAGCCGAGTCAGGAAACTTACCAAATTTGAGTTTATTGATCATATTATGAGATTTCTGATTCGTCATAATAATGATGGTTGGACTTCCAAATCCCATTTCATTTGCTTTCTCATGAAGAATACCATTCCATAGTCCATAATATCGTCCATTATCATGAATCATCTTGTTTCCAGCCATTTTCTAAAACCCAAAAAGAATAGTGTGAGAGGAAAAAATCATAATAAAGGGCGAGAAACTTCAATATCTAACATCTTTGGTTTAATCTAATATCTTTATCATAGTTCTAGGACTATATCCTATACATATACTTATCCTTAGGGACATCCCCGGACTAACCATAGAAATATCTCTAGGGATCTCACTAACATTTTCGCATCCTAGTTTCCAAAGGTTGACTAAAATTTTCCTCTGATACCAACTGTAGAGACCCGAGACCCGACGTACATTGACATTACATTACATTTGGGGAATACTTAGTATATAACAAAAAACACACACACAAGGGTCGTAATAGTTTAGTGTCTTTGGAAACTCGGAACGCAATCTTCTAATCGTGGTGAAAGATCTTCAAAATCTCCCATAAAGATCTTCCCTTTTTAACCTAAAACCTTTCTTTATATCCTGGGGAAAAGAAAACATAAAAGGGTGAGCTCAAATGCTTAGTAAGGGTAAACAAAAGAAAAATCAATAACATCGTATTCATAAGAACATAACTTTTCGAAATCTTAACCTGGAAAATAGAGCATACTTTCATAACATGGGATAAATCATAGTAGTGAAATGAAATCCCAATAATCATAACATAAAACATGAAACTTTGTGGCATACACACATAATCATAGAGAATCATTTCTTTTTAGTCAAGACTCATTTCCAAGTCTATCTTAGTGGACAATGTCCCTTTCAGAACCGAGTCACCCTCGTTTTAGTCCTGTTTCACTGAACCGGTATAACCTACCATTCCTGCCATGTCTATCTCATGAGATATAAAATCATTACCCAATTCATTGGAGGGGTATATAGTTCCCACCCATCTCATAATGACACCATTCTTATGTGTGCCACAAAATCATAAATCATACATCATTGCATAACCCATGTAATAAAAATGGGAATCTTAAACATCGTGACATCATAAAGCAATTCATATAAGATAAAGGAATTTATAAAAATAATTCCATCACAACATTATCAAATCAATGTAATAATAGAGATAAAAACAGAACCCTTTATTATCTTAGATGGAAAATAATTTTGATAAAACACTTGAACTCTATTCTTGATGAATATATCATTTCTTCTTCAAAAACATTTTTCCTTTCTTATCATGTCATACAACATTAAACATAAAGAATTTGATTACAAATAAACTTGAAAACTTTTAAAGGATGCTTCTTGGAAATAATTTTTTAAAAATCTATTCATGCCATATATGTAAAAAAAAACATTCTTCTCGTACCTTTGTCGAAAAAGTCAAAAAAGTACCTCGTACGAAAAATGAAAAAAGAATTCTTTCATATCTTTTACTAAAAACTCGCCGAAGGGTAAAATTGGATTTAAAAATTGTAGGCGGATGGAAATAATATTACATATTGAGGAAACTTGGATGTGGATGATAAAATACACCCCAGCAAAAGCCAAAGTATAAACAATCTCGGATAAAAATGAGATTGTGATATTTCCCTTACCTTATATCTGATATGCTTTGTATGTATCTGAAACTCCTGTATAAAGATTTAAATAATGTCATTAACATATTACAGAATCATATTCATTGATATGATATCATATATGGTTCACTTATGACTTTATATTACCCGTTCTTTTGTAAATTCCATGTTAAAAAAGCATTTTGGGTAAAATCGTTTCATTTATCTTATGTGTTTGGACTTGTTGTTCTTGACATTATTATTACATATAACATGATTTACTTACTTCCAGAATATAAAACATGATTTATATATTATATATATTCAATATATATATATATAATAGATAGATAAATGAAATGAAACACACCGTTCATGGAGACGGTAGTCCGTACGTATGCATGAACGCGGTTTTCCTTTCCTTATTGTCTTGAATGGAAGTAAGTAGATGAAATACATATATATATATATACATAAATCCAGTAGATTTAACATTTCATATATTTCATTATTATTCATTATATATTCTTTATAATCATTCATGAATGGTTAATGTGAAAAATTAATCTCATCGCGTCGTGGAGACGGTAGTCTGTACGTACGCACGAGCGATGATATCGTTCTCATGATCGTGGGAATCTATTGGAGTGTATGTATACTATTTGAGAATCAATATCACTTTAAAATAATAATATATAGTTATTATTTACACCATTATACCCCTCCAAGTAAGTTGGTGGTGGAAAATAGATTACACCACGGTGTGGAGACGGTATTCCGTACGTACGCACGTGCAGTGATTTCCTTTTTCAGTAGGATGGATAGAAGGTTAATTAGAGTTGTTTCATATTTATAACAACATATTAGTATATAATAAATAATGATGTTATTACTTTATAATGAAACAACTAATGAAGAAGAAGTTGAAGAAGAATGAAATTGAAAAAGATCGGTAATGGATATTACATCTTTTTGACGCGCCTTCACTTAACCTCCACATAAAGAACTAAGGATGGTCTTTGAAGAAGACCAGGACCTCTATGATGATACTAGGGAAGTGGAGAAGAGATTTTGGCTGGGTTTGGCCGAGCATGAAGGCTCAATGTTGTTTGAGGAAGAGAGGGAGGAGGTGCCCTTTTATAAGGGAGGAGAGGGGCATCTTAGGAAAATCTCAAAATATTATTTTATATTAAGGTCAAATTCGGTATATAATGGTTCCAAATGGTCTTATTTCTAATGTAAAGTGGGGATGGGTCAAAATACACTAATCCAATTGGATTTAGACAAGTTTAGGTAATTATTTTAACCTTATCAATTAGATTTAACTCTAAGTAAAATAATTTAACTTTTACCGTGTCTATTTGTTTTCTTACACTATATGGATAATAAACATACTATATCAAGGAAAAAGAACCCCAAGTTGTTTATTATTAATATATCTATCCTTATCTATGTCATTTGGACGATCCTTAGATTTTTAGGAATTAAATAACAATTAATAATATAATATTTGTTTTAAAAACTAATTTATGTCAATTTTGACACTGTTTGGTACATGGTTTTTATGAAATTTCTAACGGAATGATAAGTTCTAAACAAGTTATTTAAATCAACAATAACATGTCATATTAACCTATAAAATTATTTTATGTCATAAAAAGTCTCAAATTACATTTATTTGGGCATTTACAACATCAATTATGCTAATATTTCATTAATAAGATAATTATTGCATCATCGTTGTGTCATAAATAAATTAAATTATTTAATGTCTGAAAATTACAAATAAAATACCATTATGTTGGAAATCTTTTTATCTTTATAATGAATATTTATACTCTAAATTATATTATGTATAACCATATATTAAAAATGTTTTAGTAAATAAACATTGCTTTTAACTCTTTTAACTCTTCTTTGAATTAAATAATAATAAATGTCCTAATCTAATACAAGTGGGCCTAAATGATAATAATTTATAATGAAGGTTTCTTTTGTCGAGATACACTTGTACAATAGTATTAGGACATGTGTTAGGGTAATATTAATATCATTTTTATCCTTAATTACCCTATTTACTTTTAACCTTGGTAAATAAATGTAAAAAGTTACTATTCACGACACGTTATTTTCATCTCATTGAACCACATTTCACTTACTGACATCAACTGTGTCTCTCGGATTTTTGAATTTCCATTCACAGAAGTGGTAAAATTATGATTTATGAAAAAATTAATTTTTTTAACTACCACTTAGTAGTTTCACTATAAAAAATTGAAGTTTTTCAGAAAATGCCAAAATTTCACCCTAAGCTATGATTGATATTCCGAATTCAAAAATGATTTCTATTATACAAAATTTACAACATATAAGTTGTATTAATTAATTTTATAATTAATTTCCACTGTCACAACAAATAGCGTGTTTTTAAAAGATAATAACTATCAAAAGATTAACACTTGTTTATGTCTGGTGTAAATGTGAAATTACATCCAATAACCAACATTGTATTGAATTGTAAAAATATATTCTAAATATAGTTTAAAACCACTCGAATTAATAATTTATCACTATTAATTATTTCGATTAAAAAAGTTGTTTTTAATAAAAATTTAGTAATTTTCACTATTCATCAGAAAATGAAAGTTATCCGAAAAGTACAAAAATTTCACCCTAAGCTAATTTCGATATTACGAATCCAAAAATAAAGTCCATTTTAAAAAATAAAATTTAAAAAATTTCAAAAAGTGGTTATTACTATTCATAACGGCTAGTTTTAATAATATTTTAATAGCATATTGCTGTTTAGTGAAACTCGTTATTGCATACTACACATGCTATCGAGGAAGGTCGTGATTGTGTGTAATGGAAGGTAAGTCAAGGATGCTTGTTGTGAAAGCTTCTTTTGGTGTAGCATACAAAACTTGACATTAATGAAATTAAAAAGAATAATTTTCATAAAAGTTCGGGGTGTTATATTCTACCCCCTTAAAATGAATTTCGCCCTCAAAATTCGTCGCGGTTATAAATGGTTTACTATTCGAAAGTTTCTTTAATAGAAACCCACATCGTAAAAAGGAATACCAAAAGCAATATTTAAAAACAAAAGTATGAAACGTAACGGTTACCCAAAAAAACTAATCATTGGGTTTCCACATAGGTGAAAATATGGATATGGAAGAGAAATCTAACCAGCATGTTATGATGGAGAGTGGTAGAGAACATGGCTATGGAAAAGCCAGCAATCACAAAGCCATAAATTTGTGACGATCTTAGGTACCATTTGATTCATTAGATATAAGAGCACTAGGACAACATTTTTCGATTTCAAGATCATTTCCCTAGAGTTAATGAAATTGGAATTATAAGAAATACTTTCGTGATTTTGGTATAGTCTCACGGTTTGTCATTCTTTGGACAATTTCCACTTCATCTCATAATGAAATGAAGTTGAATTTGTCATTCGTGATGTGTTAGCAGATCATGTGATAGAATGATGGGTCATTCCATCTGTCTCAAACAAAAGGTTAGAAAAGTTATCAAAAAATACATAAGTCCATCTATAGTGAGATTAATCATATATGTATCCTAAAATGGACGTTATACTTCATATATCATACTGCTTAATATAATAAAACTAGTTTCTACTAAACAGGGACTTCCTGTAGGCCAGTGGTAGGCGATAAAGGCCAGTCGCACTTTAGTTGTGGGTTCGATTCCCACAACCTTGTCCGACGTGATGGGTTGTCGCCCGTCCTGTAGGTCGT
Organism: Viscum album; assembly: GCA_963277665.1. Lineage (NCBI taxonomy): Eukaryota > Viridiplantae > Streptophyta > Magnoliopsida > Santalales > Viscaceae > Viscum > Viscum album. The sequence goes on from OY728132.1 coordinate 1,833,450,581, forward strand.
CCTTTTTCTAAAACTTCATTACTATAAGATCACATAAATAATATCAAAAGTTCTATCCTTAAGCAATAGTAACTTATGTCCAACATAATCCATTCCAATCTTTAGGCTTATCTAAAATACTTCGGTCCAAGCTCATAATATAAAGAAAATTTTTACTTGAAATGTCATTAACCAAGCATGTGAATACCATCATTTATCCCCCATATATCTTGTTGGTCACATTCCAAAGCTGTGAATATCTTAATCATGTATTCTGTTGAAAAATGAATACCCATTAAACCTTAGTGAAAACATGAATGTTGTCAATAGTTATCTCCTTCCTCATACCAAAATCCTCAAAATTCTATATACTCAAACCATGATATCACTTAGTCCTTATATCAATCATGAGCACATTAATACAATCAAACATCTCATTATCTTCTTATTCCTTTATTATGCACATATCATCTACTTTACAAAAATATCTGAATAACATTCCATGGTTACTGGTACCATTCAACATATACTTTCAAATACTTTTAGGAAAAACAATAGTGTAACAATCCTTAGATGATTCTTTATTCAATAGTACCATGAGATTACTTATACAACATTACACTTGATAAACATGTAATCATTCTACTACATTCTTAAACCATTCACTGAGTTTCAACAATTCATTCATCTCACATATCATTTGTAGTCTATTCATCATCATCAACATAAATACTACCCATATGACCATACTGATTCTCTTCATGAGACTTTCCCTTAGGGAATTGGTTTTCATAATGCCCGCACATTCCATATTTAAAACATTTAACCATTGTTGATGTCGTAGCAATACCATTATCCTCATCCCTAGTGTTAACTGAACCTTTTCCTTTGCACTTACAGGCTTTGCGTCGTTTTTTTTCCACACCCAAAGCATCATCTAGCTCCTCTGAAGCAATCTCCCTGAGGCCTCTTCCCACATGATTTACATGAGGGAAATTGAACTTTCTTTCCTCTATGATCATCATGAATCTCCATCTTTCTCTTATTAGACGAGTCAGGAAACTTACCAAATTTGAGTTTATTGATCATATTATGAGATTTCTGATTCGTCATAATAATTATGGTTGGACTTTCAAATCCCATTTCATTTGTTTTCTCATGAAGAATACCATTCCATTGTTCATAATATCCTCCATTATCATGAATCATCTTGTTTCCAGCCATTTTCTAAAACCCAAAAAGAATAGTGTGAGAGGAAAAAATCATAATAAAGGGCGGTTAACTTCAATATCTAACATCTTTGGTTTAATCTAATATTGTTATCATAGTCCTAGGACTATATTCTATATGTATACTTATCCTTAGGGACATCCCTAAACTAACCTTAGAAATATCTCTCGAGATCTCACTAACGTTTTCGCATCCTAGTTTTTCAAAGGTTGAGTAAACTTTTCCTTTGATACCAACTGTAGAGACCCGAAACATGACGTACATTGACATTACATTACATTTTCAGAATACTTATCACATAACAAAAAACACACACACAAGGATCGTAATAGTTTAGTGTCTTTGGAAAGTCGGAACGTTATCTTCTAATCGTGGTGAAAGTTCTTCAACATCTCCCATAAAGATCTTTCCTATTTTTACCTAAAACCTTTCTTTATATCCTGGGAAAAAGAAAACATAAAAGGGTGAGATCAAATGCTCAGTAAGGGTAAAAAAAGAAAAATCAATCACATCATATTCATAAGAAAATAACTTTTGGAAATCATAACCTGCAAAAGAGAGCAAAATTTCATAACATGGGATAAATCATAGTAGTGAAATGAAATCCCAATAATCATAACTTAAAACATGAAACTTTGTGGCATACACACATAATCATAGAGAATCATTTCTTGTTAGTCAAGACTCATTGCCAAGACTATCTTAGTGGAAAATGTCTCTTTCTGAACCGAGTCACCCTCGTTTCAGTCTTGTTTCACTGAACTGGTATAACATACCATTCCAGCCATGTCTATCTCATGAGATATAAAATCTTTACCCAATGAATTGGAGGGATATATAGGTCCCACCCATCTCATATGGATAACATTCTTATGTGTGCCACAAAATCATTAATCATACATCATTGAATAACCCATGTAAAAAAATGGGAATCTTAAAATCGTGACATCATAAAACAATTCATATAAGATAAAATAATTTATAAAAATAATTCCATCACCACATTATCAAATCAATGTAATAATAGAGATAAAAACAGAACCCTTTATTATCTTAGATGGAAAATAATTTTGATAAAACACTTGAACTCCATTCTTGAGGAAAATATCCTTTCTTCTTCAAAAACATTTTTCCTTTTTTATCATGTCATACAACATTAAACATAAAGAATATTATTACAAATAAACTTGAAAACTTTTAAAGGATTATTCTTGTAAATAATTTTTTAAAAATCAGTTCATGCCATTTAAGTTAAAAAAACATTCTTCTCATACCTTTGTCGGAAAAGTCAAAAAAGTACCTCGTACGAAAAACGACAAAAGATTCCTTTCATATCTTTTACTAAAAACTCACCGAAGGGTAAAATTGGATTTAAAAATTGTAGGTGGATGGAAATAATATTACATATTGAGGAAACTTGGATGTGGATGATAAAATACACCCTAGTAGTTGCCAAAGTATAAACAATCTCAGATAAAAATGGGATTGTGATATTTCCCTTACCTTATGTCTGATATGCTTTGTATGTATCTGAACCTCCTGTATAATGATTTAAATAATGTCATTAACTTATTACAGAATCATATTCATTGTTATGATATCATATATGGTTCACATATGACTTTATATTACCCGTTCTTTTGTAAATTCCATGTTAAAGAAGCATTTTGGGTAAAATCGTTTCATTTATCCTAAGTGTTTGGACTTGTTGTTCTTGACATTATTATTACTTATATCATGATTTAATTTCATACATAATATAAAACATGATTTATATTTCATATATATTCAGTATATATATATAATAGATAGATAAATGAAATGAAACACACCGTTCATGGAGACGGTAGTCCGTACGTACGTATGAACGTTGTTTTCCTTTCCTTATTGTCTTGAATGGAAGTAAGTAGATGACATAAATATATATATATACATAAATATAGTAGATTTAACATGTCATATATTTCATTTTTATTAATTATATATAATTTATAATCATTCATGAATGGTTAATGTGGAGAATGAATCTCATCGAGTCGTGGAGACGGTAGTCCGTACGTACGCACGAGCGATGATTTCGTTCTCATGATCGTGGAACTGTATTGGAGTGTATGTATACTATTTCAGAATCAATATCACTTTGAAATAATAATATATAGTTATTATTTACACCATTATACCCATCCAAGTAAGGTGGTGGTGGAAAATAGATTACACCAAGGAGTGGAGACGGTATTCCGTACGTACGCACACACGGTGATTTCCTTCTTTCGTAGGATGGATAGAAGTTTAATTAGAGTTGTTTAATATTTATAATAACATATCTGTATATAGGAAATACTAATGTTATTACTTTATCATGAAACAACTAATGAAGAATAAGTTGAAGAAGAAAGAAATTGAAAAAGATCGGTAATGGATATTACCTCTTTTTGACGCGCCTTCACTTAACCTCCACTTAATGAACTAAGGATGGTCTTTGAAAAAGACCAAGACCTCTAGGATGATACTAGGGAATTTGAGAAGAAATGTTTGCAGGGTTTGGACGAGCTTGAAGTCTCAAAGTTGTGTGAGGAAGAGAGGGAGGAGGTGCCCTTTTATAAGGGAGGAGAGGGGCATCTTAGGAAAATCTCAAAATATTATTTTATATTAAGGTCAAATTCGGTTTATAATGGTTCCAAATGGTATTATTTCGAACATAAAGTGGGGATGGGTCGAATGCCTCTCATCCAATAGGATTTAAACAAGTCTAGGATATTATTTTAACCTTATCAATTAGATTTAACTCTATGTTAAATAATTTAACTTTTACCGTGTCTTTTTGTTTTCTTACACTATATGGTTACTAAACATACTATATCAAGCCAAACGAACCCCATGTTGTTTATTATTAATATATATAACCTTATCTAAGTCATTTGGCCGAACCATAGATTTTTAGGAATTAAATAACAATTAATAATATAATATTTGTTTTAAAAATTAATTTATGTCAATTTTGACACTATTTGGTACATGTTTTTTATGAAATTTCTAAAAGAATGATAAGTTCGAACCAAGTTACTTAAATCAACAATAACATGTCATATTAACCTATAAAATTAGTGTAAGTCATAAAAAGTCTCAAATTACATTTATTTGGGCTTTTATAACATCAATTATGTTAATATTTCATTACTAAGATAATTACTGCATCATCGTTGTGTCATAAGTAAATTAAATTATTTAATTTCTAAAAATTACAAATAAAATACCATTATGTAGGAACTCTTTTTATCTTTCTAAATAATATTTATAGTCGATATTATATTATGTATAACCCTATATTAAATATGTTTTAGTAAATAAACTTTGATTTTAACTCTTTTAACTCTTCTTTGAATTAAATAATAATAAATGTCCTAATGTAATCCATGTGGGCCTAAATGATAATATTTTACACTTAAAGTTGTTTTTGGTCGAGATACACTTGTCCAATAGGATTAAGACATGTGTTTGGGTAATATTAATATCATTTTTACACTTAATTACCCTATTTACTTTTAACCGTGGTAAATAAAAGTAAAAAGTTACTATTCACAAAAAAATATTTTCATCTCATTGAACCACATTTTACTTACTAAAATCAACCGTGTCTCTCGGATTTTTGAAATTCCATTCACAAAAGTGGTAAAATTTAGATTTATGAAAAAATTAATTTTTTAAGTACCACTTAGTAGTTTCACTATCAAAAATTGAAGTTTTTCAGAAAAATGCCAAAATTTCACCCTAAGCTATAATTGATATTCCGAATTCAAAAATGATTTCTATTTTAAAAAATTATCAACATATAAGTTGCATTAAGTAATTTTATAATTAATTTCCACTGTAACAACAAATAGCGTGTTTTTAAGAGATAATAACTATCAAAAGATTAACACTTGTTTATGTCTGGTGTAAATGTGAAATTACATCCAATGACCAACATTGTATTGAGTTGTAAAAATATATTCTAAATATTCTTTAAAACCACTCGAATTAAAAATTTATCACTATTAATTATTTTGATTAAAAAAGTTGTTTTTAATTAATATTTATTAATTTTCACTATTCATCAGAAAATGAATGTTATCCGAAAAGTACAAAAATTTCACCCTAACCTTATTTCGATATTACGAATCCAAAAATAAAGTCCATTTTGAAAAAATAAAATTTACAAAATTTCAAAAACTGGTTATTACTATTCATAATGGATAGTTTTAATAATATTTTAATAGCATATTGCTATTTAGTGAAACTCGTTATTGCGTACTACACACGCTATCGAGGAAGGTCGCGATTGCGTGTAATGGAAGGAAAGTCAAGGGTGCATGTTTTGAAAGCTTCTTTTGGTGTAGCGTACAACACAAGTCATTAATGAAATTAAAAAGAATATTTTTCATAAAATTCTGGGGTGTTACAAAGATGGTTGGATTTGATAGATGACTATTAGTTCTCAATAAATTATCACCTACATGAAGTGAATAATGTTGAAGGTGATTTAATATTAAAGTATATTTATAACTTATCACTAATATAGATTATAAAAGTGTAAATAAAAATATAATATCAAGGAATTCACCTTGAAATATTGACGGATGGGGATATATATTATATAGATAAATATTGCACTCACCCTACTATCCAATTAATGATTAAATAAAAAAATTACAAAAATTCAGACATAAAAAATAATGGTAAGAACATTTCAAGAGATTAACCTTGATTATGAGGGAATTATAGGATGTATGAACATATTATCTTTCCCATAAATTATAGTAATTAATAATGATTTGTTATTAGAATGTAATATGACTTAAATAATTATATATCAATGTTATTTGAAATTTTATTTACATTTGAAATACATTTTCTATTAAGATAACAAAAAATGATATATTTTAGTGTCAATATCATCAACCATGGTATTCCCACATTTTAAAGGTGAGAGATTAGTTACTAACGAGATGTTACAATTGTTACAAATACCAACATAGATATTGGAAAACAACACAATGGGTTACATTATTAAAATACAAAAACTATAGAATAGATATAATATTATTTGGGATATAATGAATCTATATAATAATTTGTCACATATAATTTAGATCATGCTTTATATCACTATTGATAAACTTTTCATGATTAACATTATATAAATGGTACATTTACATTATATAAATTATACCAATGTATCTGATCATGATCATTAGTTTACTCACAGGTTTGTTGATGTATTTAAAAAAATACAGATACTATGATACGTTTTAATACATTTAATTATCAAGTGATAGATTTTTTCTATGATAGAACCATTTAATCTTTGAAGGACGTGCTCTACATTTTTCAAAAATTTAAAGAGTTCTTAGGATATACATCATAATATAATAAAATTATACTTAAAATATAATTTACATTTGATTTTATGATGATATGTATGAAAAAATCAATTATAGGTTGTTTAAAACACTATAATGTTGGGATCAGGATAGATAATGAATTCTCATGTGATATTTTATTGGCGAGGAAGTGGAATAGATTTTTAATACCATTTTGAAACACATCAATAAGTCAAAAAATCTATTGAAGAGTTGTAATGATAATCATTGGTTAGAAATATAATTCACTATCCCTGATATGATATTTCAAAAAAATTATTCAGATGTTGTTTTTAAATAGGGTTATGATGAATAATATGATTATTTGTTCCTTTGATATTCTAGATCAATTATGTATTAAGATTATCACATGGTACTTCCACCAAACCTCGTATAAGTTCATGATGTATTCCATATAAATATCTATTATATGTGGAAGTAAATTTAATGTCCTCCATAATTATAGAACATAGTTATTGTAATTATATAGAATGAAATTTCCTATAAATAAAAACAAGATGACTTTGTCGTCAATGGATGAATCTGTAATAAAAATGTATACTGAATTTCAAAAAAAATATATAAGTGAATATGAAATTTTAATTGGATATATATGAACCCAAGGATGTGGAAATATACATATATCCAAAAATATTATATTATATTGAACATATGTTAATAAAATAATTTTTTTAGAGGTGTTTACAAGGGTATATGTCATTGTTATATTTTTATTTCATTTGAAATTATCATGATATAATTGATTGAATTAAATTCATGAAACATTATTTCAAAATAAACCAATGATTCTGGATAAAATTAGAACCTATTCATTGGATTATATGTTTAAGATATTATTAACCATATTATTAGGTATATAATGTAAATTTATTAAAATTATAAAAAATATTCAATTACTATTAAAGGACCATTAAATTTTTTATTATTTTATTTCATGATTTGGAGACTGATTTTTCTAATGAAATATAATTTCATAGTTGTTATGAATTTTTATTGGAACACATATTTTGATCAATATTATGAATTTTTTAATAAAATTTATTATTAATCTATGAAAAATAATCCAAATATTTCTTATATATAAGATAATAATACATATAAAAGAATTTAAAAGTAGAAAAGTGGTTTCTCAAAAAACTATTTTTATATAATCATTTTTTTGTATAATAATAATTTCAATAAATCTCAATTAATGAATAATTATGATGATATTTAGGAAATATATATTTAATTAACTAATTTTTCATTAATTTTATAATCTTTATATGGAATGCAATGAAATTAAAATAAATTTTATTCTTACAAATATATATGTCTAAAACAGTTTTTTTTGTGATATTCACATATATTTTGAAACAAATTTCATCGACTAATATACACATAATCCTATTAAATTTAATTCATAACTAGGATAATCATAATTCAATAAATATATTATGTTTAATAATTATTTTTCTTATTGAATAAAAACAATAGTAACAATACTACAATGGTTAAGGTAAAAAAAATTATAAAATAAATAATCTATGATATATGTTTAATAATTAAAAATAATCATGTTAAAATCATATTAGTATAATAGAATTAGACCCAATATTATCCAAAATTTAAATCCTTGGCTATTTGGAATTATTATAATAGATAAATACATTAATTATATTTTAAAATTTTAATTAATTACATTTGTTAACTCTCCCTAAATTATAATAAAAATCAGTTTACCTCCATTATTCCAAATATTATTTTTTTTGATAATCCAATACCTTACTTAATAGAATCATAGTATTATTCAATTTATCCAATAAATTCTATTGTAATTACCAAAACCATTACAACTTGAATTTGATTCTAATTGAATAATTTTATCATTATGTAACTAACTTGTAGAAAACATATTATCTATATTTAAATTATTATTTTAGACCATAATATATATTTTCTAATATTAATCATTAATTATTAGAAATAATTATGAAAAATAAATATTGGTAATATAGTCATTCTATAGAGACTGATATTATTAATAAATATTAAGGATTATTAAAAAGTGTAATTAATATAGAAGGATGAACTAGTGGCCTCAACCATATAAATTGATACCTCTAAAGTCAATTTTCATATATTTTATGGAAGACAGAAGTAGTGGTAGTTACCATTGTATAAGAATATTATACGACTCAACTACAAAAGAATGAGTGAAATTGTTTGTGGGAAATGTTGATGAATATCATTATTATGGCCCAGACCATGTTTTTTGAACCACTATATGAAAACACAACCATATGTGATTCTATAATAAGGGGTTATGAATATTAAATTTAGTTTTATGAATTTTAATATTTTAATTTAAATGAAATATTTATGAAATATATAAATTTTATTATTAACTTATATATATAGTTATATCTCAATTTTGACAAATATTAATGTTTTAAATAAATAATACTAAATTCTATTTTTCAAAAAAATCAGATTTAACAATGTTAATATTTTTTGAAAAATTAATATTAAAATTTTAATTTCAAGAAATATTGTTAATTAAGTATAATTATTTAAATTTAAAATATAAGATACTTTAATGACTATCAATTTAATTTTAATAAGAGTTAAAAACGTTTTTTCATCATAAAAACATGCATTTTATTATTTATAAAGATTATTATATAAAATATAATTTATCATTTTTATAAAATAAATTTAGTAAAATATATATTATTTTATAATTATTAACAACGAAATTACCCAATTCTGAATTATTTATAATTTTATGAGAGAGAGTAATTTTAGGGTAAATTTTTAAAATATTAAAAATATTTTTTATGTTTTATTACATCATAATAGTTAATAATATATTTAATTAATTATTTAAAATAATACAGACACTTTTTTTAATTTCTCTTTAATGTTGTGTAATTATTTATTTTATTTTATTAATTTTCCATATCATTAATGAATCCTCCAAATCATATGTTTTGATATATTTTTTTAAAAAAAACATATCATTATGAATATGACTGACATCCACGTCACTAATGTTATCATTTTAATGGGTTCAAATATTGGCCTAATTTGTTAAACACTACCCCCATAGGTTGAAAAAACAGTATAAATCATGGTATGGTTTCTAGTTGGGTATATTCAATTACATAGAGTAAAAACGTATGTTAAATAATTATTAATGAGTACCTAATTATTTTGATATAAATAACCACCCAACAACCCCTTCGTCTATAATAAATTGATATTGTTTTACCACGTTCCTCTCCATATCCATTTATAATTATTTTATTGTTAAAAATTCAATATGATTTGTCTCCAATTATTTTAGATACACTCTCTATACACAAACAATTCTCTTTCTCTTCATTTGTTCAAGTACATTTTTTATAGTATACCTTTTGATTTCCCATTTATCATAGTTTAATATAATTTAAAAATTACCATTAATATAACTAATAATCTTAGGTATTGAGAGATAATCATACATTTTTAGAAACAAATACCTTGAAATTAATTTATACGATTATTCTTTCCTAAATAATCAACTAATTTTTTCAAGGCCAACCCAATATATTTTTAATACCTGTCCTAATTTATACTCACGGGATTCAAAGAAATATTTATATCTATCATTGTTTTTATACATAAATTTATTTAACCAACATATTTTTAATCATAGTGTAATATGTGGTGAGATTTTTACTTTTCTTATATGATTTATGTGGAATATAAATGCATGTAAATAAAATATATGTAATAGGTTGGAATGGAATTATATATAACTATAATAAATTTCGTAAATTTTTTATCTTATGAGGTACCATGTATTCTGCATATATAGTAAGACTAAAAATTATATGATATGTTTTATCAGTGGTTATCATTTACTAATTCATATAATAACATGTTTTATGGTGATTCAATTTTCATCTATTTCTTTAATGTCACTATCTTATATTAATATTTGATGTTCATGTTTATAATTCTGATACATTTATCTCACTATGATATTCCTCTTCCATAAAATGATTACATTATTTATACAACAATTTTTTACATAAAAATTATTAATAGATCACACCACTCTTATTGACATCCCCCAGTTATCATGTGAAATTTTAGAATAGTGATGGAAATTTAAGAGCATGATATGATGTTTAAAAAAATTATGCATCATAGTACACAATTACAATGATATGTATCTAATTATAGATATACAGTCAGAATAATTATCACTTTCTTTTATAGTATATTTATCATCCTTTAATAAATTATAAAATCAATTGAATTTTTGATTTTGGTTGTCATTCTGATTGTAATCCAAATATTTATTTATCAAGAATCATGTTTTAATAAGTATGTTGTCTCGTGAGGAAGAGTTATAAATATTAACTCAACACTTTTAATTTTTATTACTCATCCAAATAAGGCCCCAGCCGAAAGCATTAAATAATCATGAATTAAATCTGGAATTCACATTGAGAATATTTTTATCTTTAGAGTTTTAGAGAATTAGGCCATAACCATTACATCACATCTCAAATGTTACAATGGAGACACTTCTACTCAGTATCAATTTCATTCATAAAATAAAAATGTTCAAATGAAAACTAGAATTATTTCATGATATAAATATTATTGATTTCCTTATTTCTCTAACCATTATATATACCTATTTAATAACATTTCATCAAACATGGGATGTGAATAAAACGGTCAGTATGTGTTATTAAATAATGAAAGAAAACAATAGTCCATCAATACATACAAAACATAATCTCTTTAACATACCTCATGAAATCATAAGAATTATGAATAATAGAAAGAAAACATAAATCATAAAGGTAACATGTGGAATCCATATCATACATAAATTGTAGCTTTCACAACTAAAGAGGGAGTTACTTTTGGAATAACCATCACAACATATTCACTAAATTTATTACTAGAAACATTAACGTTTTCCTCCATCATGCATCTCAATTCGTTGGAGAGATTTCTTGTCCTCACCCGCTATAGGTTTATCAATGAACCTCCCATATACGTAATCATTACCCAAGAAACATAACATAGTAGTAACATATAAAAGAGTTGAAAAGTAATTATAAAATTCTCACATTAAAATTATATGACATCAGTTCAAGATATTTTCATAATTAATCCAATTTTAAAGACACATTTAAAACTTATAAAAATTATTTTTTATCAATTTGACCATACCACTTTGAAAATTATTAGGAAATAAAAAATTTAAAACTTCTATATCAATATAAATGAATCCTTATAACCATTTTAAAAAAATGCACATTAATTAAAATTATTTAATAAAATAAAACTGTAAAACCATTAAAATAATGTTTTAGTGAATGAGTATTGTAACACTTGAGAAACAGTTGTATAAAAAATTTGAGAATAAAATAAAAAAAGAATAAAATATCATTATAATATGGAATTTTACAATGTAATATGTCAAAAGGTATTATATACACCTTATAGGATAAAAATGAACACAATATCAAGATATGCCTCCAAGAAAAGAGATTGAGACGTACACCCACAGAAATATCATTTTGTAAATAAAATAGTTTGGTTATGTTTATTCATTATAGTGACACATAATTAATTTCCAAATAAAAGATCTGAAATCAAATTTTATATCTTACATAATCATAGCATGTCATAATTAAAAGTATAATATTAACCAATGAATATATATTATGTTACAAAGTTCCCTTAATAATATTATGAAATCTAACATTGTCACATAAAAATTATAAAAATTAGTTGATGAAAGAAGAAAGGCTCTCCCATCAAATGGATATAAAATTTAGAGGAATAATGATATTAAAGAACATATCCAAACATAAAAATATGGAAAATTAAATACATATGATAAATGAAGACTTTCACTAGAAGAGGAGGGTGAATGGATCCCTTACCTCGAGTCTGACTTGTCTTCTACGTTGCTAATTATTCTTGAATAATAAACATAAGATAATTTATAATTTAATAAGAACATATTTATAGTTTATTATTACTTTAATATAACTTATTACCATTTTATAAAAATTATATAATTATTTAAATTAATAGAAATCATTTTGACGATATTAGGAACTTGAGTCGAAAATGATCATGTTATAAATCCAATTTTTTCATTTGTTATAAATTACATTATCTACAGAATATTATTAATATATGAATCATATATATCCAGTATATATTTAGTTATAATAATCTATATAATTTCGAAATATGAAATGAAATTCATTGTTCTTGGAGCTGATAAGCCGTTCATACACATGAATGCTACTTTAATTTCTAATTCATATTTAATAGAATGAAATCTTGATGATACTTAAATATATTATAATTAAAAAATATTATCATATTTTATATATTTTACATACATTCAATAATTGCATCCTTTATATGTTCCATGTGTGGCATGAACAAGTTATATCACTTTGAGGGGGCGGTAGCTCGCACTACTTCAAATGAAATTATCGTATTTACCAATTATGGAAACCATAGTGATATGATGTAAAGGAAAAATATAGAAATATAGACACAATATAAATAAAAAATATATCACATATGAATAAATATCCATCATAATGGCTGCTAAATACTATGGTAGGAGAGTACTAAACAATCATCATTTTGTGAGGAAGTAGTTCTTCGTCCATAGAAACATTATGTTTTATACACATTAGATAGAGGTATTTGTATGTTTATATAGAATAAATATCATAAAAATAACAAATATTTAGCATACTGGTGGTTTTATGTTAAAAAATAGTAATAAGGTCATAGGGATTGAAGAAGAAAAATCAATGAAAAAACATGATTGAATATTTTACCGTTTAAATCGATTAACACTCTTTTATTTGAGCTAAATTGATTTCTTGAATATCCTTTTTCATAGGGGAAGGTTTCTAGGAGTAATATAGATATGTTGGATGATTATTGGAGAATATTTTAGATGATACAATGTAATTATGATGTGTCTGTAAAGGGTTAGAGGTGTTTTACTTATATAAGTGGGACGTGGGGCACTTTAGAAATGTTTGAAAGAATTATTTTATTATATACTGAATTTCGATTAAAAAAGGAATCCAAATATTTTAATGAAAATAGGCGGTTAGGATTGTTCGATATCCTCTCATCCAATTTTTTTAAACATTTTTAGTGTATATAAATAAACTTATCATTTAGCTTTAAACATTATTTAACTAATTTATCATTTATAATGTCCTCATTTATATTTATACTATATGGTTGATATATTTACTACTAAATTCCAATAGACCATAAAATGGATCATAAATGACAATTTTAATATAATATATGTCAGTTGGCTGAATCATATATTTGAATGATTATTTTATCATCTAAATAAATAGTATTTCTTTTAAAAACTGATTTAATTTAATTTATAAAATATTCATATAACGACTATTAAAAAATATATAACAACTTAATTCATTCAAAAAAACATAAATTAATTAAAATATATAAAGTTATAATTTTCAATATTATTATTTGATTTCATAAAAAGCATTAAGTAAATTTATTTTAATATTTATAATCTCATTAATTTAAATCATTCATTAATAAGGTAATCACTAAATAACCATTTTATCAGAAATTAGAATTTTTTTATATAATGTCTAGAAATTATAAATAAAATATCATGACATATGAAAAAATTTTATCTCTCTAATTTCTATTTATAGTTGAAGATATCACCTATATAACCCCATATAAAAACATTTATACTAAAATATATATGTTTATGTTATATTTTCCTTTATATTAAATTAATTTTTTTAAAATTTCATTTTTACATACATGTGGATCCATGGAGTCCCAAAATCCACCCATGTATTCCAAGGGCCAGATACATATGATACAATAGGGTTTGGACTAGTGTTAGGGTAATTTAATATTATTATAATATTATTTTATTACCCTAATTTACTAGATATACCCTTTAACAATGTTAGATAAAATATTTACTAAAGATTGTATTCATATTGTTTAAAATTAGAAGCTAGCAATTTTTACAATTTAGACCTCATGATTCCAAATATCTAATCCATTTTTACAATTTATAACACTAATATTTTTAGAAATTCATTGCCAAAATTTGATTAAATGGGTAAAATATAATGTAATTTCCCTTTGAAATCAATTAATATGATAGTTTAATTAAATAAATAAATTAGATTAAAATTACGTTTTTTATTAAAATTAAGTATTTTTCAATATTTATCTAAAAATGTAAAATATCAAAAAAAACTCCAAAATGGTACCCAAAGTAGATTTTGATTTCCCTATTATAAATAATAATATTATATTGTCAAATGAGTCATATTAATGTGGAAAAATGATATTTAACAAGGGTTCTCCCTAAAAAAGTGGTAAATCTGCCTTTTAAAAAATATTAGAGTATTTAAAGAATTAAATTAGATTCAATGTTATTTTATGCCTATAGAATTTATTGGATAGAAGTAAAATAATTTAACAAAAATGTGTACTAGTATTGTAATTAGTATTTTTCATTCATACCAATACAATGGTTTGGCATTAACTACCATTTAAAATAATAATAATATTATTTTATTGTTTTGGTATAACTCTTACTTGTGTGCAACGTAATATTTCAAAGCAACCTGTTTTTTTTCAGTACACTATCATTAATAGAATCCCCTTGAAAGTAAAATTCATATTTAATTCACAAATATCAATAAATTTGAAATTTTTTTATACTTTATTTACCAGGGATGTCATAATCTCGCATCTATAAAAAAATTATTTTCAATAACATGAAGACTCAAGAATAAAAAATATACTTATATGTTATTGTTATTATGACACAACCCATTCCCTTTTATTATTCATTAAATGTGAAATGAACTTACTATTATTGTGTACAAGTGGAGCACGACCTCTATGTTGTGATATGATTCAATTTCATTCACTAAAACCATATTTGTATATAACAATGGGTTATATATATATATATGATATTGTTCTTTAGTATTTATTTTTCAATGTAAAAATATAATTTATCACTCGATAATTATCTTCTTTTGAAATTGAAAATAGTTGGAATTTTTATGCATGGTATAACATCTACATGATTTGTGTAATTAATTTTTTTCATCTATCTTTTCTGAATTTTTTATAAAAATGATAAAAAAATTATGATATTTATATCATGTATTATGTTACAAAAAAAAATAATAATAAAATTTTATTAAATATATTATAATAATTAAAAACCAAAGCATATGAAACCAATGTAATATATTACAGGAAATTTAATCTATTTTATTGATTACAATGTAAAAAACCCCTAGTCTAAATTAATTATTAAATATTATATCCTGATGAACTAATTGTTAAATTGCTATGTTTAAAGTGTATAAACAAAATTATATAATATATATTGTAACTTCATTTAATGAAATTCATCTGTTATATATTAATTATATATAAAATAAAAATCATATACAAAAGAATGAAGTTTGTTTATCAAAATAGTATTTTTCTGAAATATTGTTTAGCCATACACTGTGAACAAAATTTTAATGTAATTTTTACCAATTTTCAAAAAATTATTTCTTGAAATATAATTAATGTTAAAAATATTCATATAATAATAATCATATACATTTGTTTAGTTTTTTATAAATGATTCATTTTTAATTAATAGTGAAAATTCATATTATTATTGAAATCATCATACATTTTGTCTATTTAAATAATATTAAAGAATAAATTAAATTTTAAATCATATAAACATGAAAATGAATTCAAATATACATATAATTATATAATTTAATCAGTTTTAGTCAATTTAATATTCATTTTTTTTATAAAATGTTAAATTATTTCAACATTTTCTCTTTGAAAACCTATTTCCTCATCTCTTCTCTAGGATTGATTTTTAATTAAATTTCGCATGTGTCTAGGAAGGAAATTTTAAAAAATTTATTTAATATATTTGATAATAATAATTTTTATTATCTAATTTGATAAATATATTTTTTACAATAATTAATAGTGAAAATAGAAAAATTTATTTAGTATTGTTTTGGGGAAAATGGATTTATATTCAGTAAAACTAAACAGTTAAGTGTTATAGTTACAAAAAAACGTGCCTAATCAATATTTTATGGAATTATTTATAACATACCATGTCTTTGGATAGATAATAATCCATTTTGGTCATTTTACAATGTGATAAAAAAACTATACAACTCATCATTTTAATATATTATTAGTTTTCTACTCACATAGCTTTTAAAAGTTCACCAACTCGCATCCCCTCTTATACCTTTATACAATATTAATACATTATGGTTATATAAAAAACATTATATAACATATATTTATATTTTTTATGTTACTATTATTACCTATTTCAATATAATCATCCCTTAAATAGACAATGATAACATCCCTCACATATAAGACTGTCAACCACCTTGAAAAAATGATTTTAGATGTTTTTATTCAGCACTTATAATAGTTCATAATGATGAAGGATATTATTTATATTTATATAATATTTATTAAATTAATACACCCATGGATTCATTATATGTTATATAAAATTTCAATTTCAATTCGGTATGTGATGTGATAACGTCACTCCTATGTTCGGATGACTACTTCCTCTCTATGCGAAGTGGATCATTTTTAACGAACTATTTATATGAATGCAATAATGATAAATTTAAAAATATAGGATATATAAATGTAATAATTATGATATTTATGATATATGTTATATAAAATTTTGATAATATATCATTTCCATTCACAACTTTTCACTCTTTGAAAGATAATATTATCATTCATGCACTTATGAACTACCACCATCATGAAGCAATGTCAATTTATTTTAATCACCAATCACCAAATTTCATATACATATATATATATGTATATATATAGGATTATAATTTTATTTATGATATTATTATATTTCTGTATAAATTTAATATTACATACCTTCTTTCTAAATTGATCATTGATGAATGGGATGTTAGTGATGTGTAAGTATAGTGTACCATCTCCATGATAATAATATACATCATTTTATAATACCAAATTTTTTTAAGGTTATTAAAATTAAAGATAATATCTAAATATGATAATTATTTAATTATAATTATTCTAAAAATTATTATATAATGATCACATAAAAAAATTCAACATACAAATGTATTTTTTGACACATTAGTCCAATATCTTCAAAACAGTTAACATAAAATTAGTGTATTGTGAAATTTTAAATAAAATTTAATTCAATGTAATAAGAAGAATAATGAAAATAATAATGGTTCATAATAATGTAAATATCAAACAAAATGATGTTATTCATTAGGATAAATATCATATTTTATGAGTTTGTCTCAATATAAGAGATTCTATCAAAATATTTTTATTATGGGATATTCGTATTTAATGAAACAATTACTTCATTATGGTGTATAAACATACAATTCTAAATTAAATATTATTAATACAATATAAATAATTCCATTAAATATTTTAATTTTATATATTACATTGATTCAGGGTTGGAATTATTATTAAAAAGTTATAAGATACTTCTTCCCAATTTCTATTCATTCACACATATTGTAATTTTATGCACCAAATTTATTTTATATTATGTATATATTTTCCATTGTACATATAATATCATTATTTATAAATAATTAATTGTATTGTTTGTTTTCATTTTTCTTATTTTACAAATGTCGGTTTAGCATAAAATTTACCATGTTGTAAATAATTTCATAATTCAATTTTATTCCATTTATTTATATAAATTTTTCATTTTCATTGATATTCATTGATTTTTTCTATAATGAATTATTAAAATATAATTTTTTATTTAAATTTTCTCTATGTGGGTTTAAATTTTATAAACAAATTATAGTCATTGATTTATTGTCATATCAACATTATGATTCTTTTAAGGGTTTATTTCACAATCATATTTTAATGAGGACTTTTTAAAAATGAATTTATTTGATAATTTATTAATAAAAGTATTAATTGTGTTCTCCTATGGTTATTAATATTTCTAAAAAGTAATAGTGTCATTTTTCCACACATTTTTATATCAAATGATTTACAAATTTGTTTACTAAAATCCAACATCATTTCATTTAGCATTGGGAAATAATTTTTAAATAAAAACCAATTATTCAAATAAAAATTTAAGAAATAATTTTAATCTATTTACAAATGATTTATTAAATTTTTGTACATTTTTACTATTTATTATTTTATAATGAAGACATTCTTTTTTTATAAAACAAGGAAAATTGGGAATTTTTTGAAAATTTCATAAAAATATTTATTTTATAGTACTCAGCTTTTATGGAATTTTGTGTCTTCATTACAAATAATAAATTTCAAACAACCATCATATGTCAAATGTTTTTTATAAAATATTACTTTAAATTTTTTTTATAATTTTGTTTTTTGTGGGGATTTTTAAAATTAATGATATTGATTCTTCAAGAGTGTTTTTAATGATATTTTCATATTTATATTGATCCATAATAAGAAAAAATTATTTTAAATACACTCCACTAAAGATATGTTTCACTAATATAAACATTATTATAAATATTCATGGTTTGTGATAGTTGTTTAAATTGATTTTGTTGGCATTCCCTTCCATGATTCATTTTTGTAGTCATTAACATTCCCTTTAATTATTCACATTAATTTAATCATTCGTCATTAAATTTCCCATAGTTAACCATATTACATATCATGAATATGATTATTAAATAAACCTTATATCATTTATATATGTATTTATATACATATAATTTTACTATCCTGTGTGAATTATTTATAAATTTATATTCATTACACAATAAAAATATTTCATGATAAGACACATTGTTCATGAGTTTAATTGATATTTCGATATATGAGGAATGATATGGAATTTTTGTGATGGTATAATAACATTATTATTTAGATCCTTAATGCATCAATAAGTTTCATGGTAAAGATACGGTGGGTATAATAAATGGGATATTACATTCAGTTTTAAATCATAGTGTAAAAAATATCAACAGAAAAGGTATAATGATAGTTTAGCTCCTGACATGTAAAAATTAATCATTTCCTTCAATAATAATTAAGTTGTTATTATACATGAAATTTGTTAAATGATATTATATTTGGATGTATTTAATTAAATATATATTAAATATAATTTATTTAATTTATTTAAATTTTCATATACATTATGGCTTATCTAGTTAATATAGACATGTTACAAATTTAATTACTTGGGGTTTTAGTTATTTACTTTTAATTGTTCATTATTCTATTAAATATATTTAATTTCATTATGTGTTTAGCTTATACATTGGGAGATGGTTTGTCCATTAATTATTATTCTTCATTTATTCAATAAAACTTCTAATGTACATAACCCTTAGTTTTTATTTATGACAACCCTTATTTTATTTTCTTAACATGGAAAACATGAATTTTACTACGATTGATATGAAAGGATAAGATTAATGGGATGATGTTAGTTATGATAATTATTGTGATTTAATTTGTTTCTTCATATATAACATCAGATTCATAAATGTTACTGGATTACTAATATTGTTTTCGTATTCATTCATTCAGAATATGATTCCTTATATTTATTTATAATAAAATAAAACATGCACCAGATCCAGGCAAGTGTAGTGAAGTTCCATGGAGTTGGTTTCATAGTATATTTATTACAATCCTTGGAAAATATATATTGGAATAGATATATTGGGGTATATAACCATATTATACACATTGAGGATATTTATAGAATAAAATCCAATTTTTTGGAGTGAATGGTATTATGTTGATCTTCCTAGTAATTGATACATGTCAGTGAACTACTAGTGGTAGTGGTTATGACACTGATTTACCTATGGGTATAACTATGAAAACGGAATATTGGGCTTCCCATGATCCCCACCTGGTTAATAAAAACATGGATTAATGTATACATAGTTTAAAACTACCATAGAAAATTGTTACAATATATCACATTTTCATTAATACCCATTATGAACCAATTTAAAATTATGATTTCTCAAAATAAATCATTTTGGTTTATTCTATTACCTATTCACAATATTTTTAATTGGTATTATATATTTCTGATTTTTTTAAATATGTTTTCTTCTCCATGATGATATGATCTAATCTGATGTATTATTTTACTTGGAAATGAACTCATTTTTATGGAATGATTTACTCATCAATGAACATAATCCTAAGAGTAAAAATGATTGTTTTATTGATGTGATTGAGCCAAGATAATTTAGGTAACTAATCTCCAAGAAAATTATTATCATATAAATACATAGATTAAACTGATTAATAGAAATATAAATGATTCTTTAATTATTGTTTCTTCGAAAGGATATAATATAATAAAATGGAAAAATGAAATTTATGGATATATAGAATAATGAAATGAAGGTTTTTCCCACATGTGATAATTTTTGGAATGAAACGACCTTATACATGTATAATGTAGATCAGATATTTAAAAATGTATAGGGAATAAAGGAAACCATTCTTGATATTTCTTAGAAAATAATGATTCTAAAATTGTGAATGGACTAAAAAATAAATAGATGTGGTACTACCCAAAAAATACCACATTTATCAATTTTGTTCAACTCATATGATGCTAATTGATCATTATAAAAATTATATTAATTCTAGATAGGAATTATAATTATTAATGTGATATTATTTAAATTCAATAATTATGTTATAATGTTATATTATCAATTCTATTTAGGTTATATACATCATGAGACGTATAGCATTTGTTTTCTAGTACTATTTCATAATGTTTCACAGGAATATAAAATATGGTAATGATGACCCAATAATAATATTTAGGGACATGTTTAATTATATTAGAAATACCTAAGTGATAGGGGATAACTATTTAAATTTTACAGATGTTGAGATAAATAAAAGATATTATTCTAGGATATCAGTGGTAAACAAGATATTTACTACTACCTTTTTGGAATCTGTTGGAGTATTGTATCATTATTTATTTTGGTAATATATTCGACAACATGAGATTTAATTTTTTGTAGAATGCATGTTTTCAATAATTTCTTATGGTGATCTTGGTAATCACATATTTGGAATGTGGACTTCAGATCTCATTAATATTTTCATTGAAATATAATGATATTTTAGTGTACTTAATTTTTAGTTTGTTTCGAAATTTTTTGGATGGACATTATGGTTTACTAATTTTAGAAGGGATTTTATTAATCATTTGGTGTTATTGGTTAAATATTTCTAATAATTTTGGTTTCATTAAAAATATAGGTAATATCATGTTATTATTTTAAGGATCTTATTATTATTTATAATGTAATTTCAATGCCTCAGGCCTAAAAAATTTCATTATGGATATTAAAATCGTATAGTAAGAAATGATAGTGACAATTATTGAATCCGAACATAAATGATGAAATTATTCCTAAAAAATATACTGATATAATTTATGGGTATTTTCATATATTCTCAATATAGATATTAATATATTTCATCAAAAAAAAAGAATTGATCTTGATACATTAATGTTTTCCTATTACTTTCATTTATAATGAATCAAATATTCCCATAACTAATCAAATATTTATGGTTTAGTGGCCATTAGAGTTCTATGATCTCCCACCATTTTTGTTCAATGATCTCTATCACTATACATTAATCCTTATGTGTTAGTAATATCATTCATATCGATGATTTCATTTCCAACCTATGTTATCCTACTTTGAATCCTAGTTTTAAGATTATTATAGATGACCGTCATACCATCAATTATCTCTATTAAAGATAATTTTTTATTTACCTTTCACAATATGTGGTATTTTAAGAAAGGTATATTCCAATATGGAACCCGTAATATCATTGAGCATTTTAAAAATATCACAATTAATGTTATTTATGTTGGGTATAAGGTAACATCCTAAAAATATTAAATAATAACATTATATTAATTATAGTATTCTACCTAATAAACTATATTAAAAATAACCATTAAATAAATTTATTTAAATTAGACCTCTATGATAGCAAGTTTAACATCCAATCCCATGTCCAAATAAAATGTAATATATTATATCATTATTAAAAACCCATTAAATTGAATAGTATGAACACTACTAAATGAATTTTATTATTTATATAGTTTATGATGTAAATAAAAATTAATTTCTAATAAATTGATTATAATTAAATATGAAAATTTTAAAATAAAATGAACTGTTTTTGAAAATATTTTTTTCTCTAAAAGACAGTTTAGTTAAACATTACAGAAAAAAATTTTAGTTTAAAATTTTAAATTATAGATAAAATATATATTAAAAAGAAAATAAATTTTTAAATAAGTTTTTAAATAGTAACTTATGGTGAAATCTTTATACATCTCAGAAATGATACATTATTTGATTGATTGTGAAAAAAATGACTACTATTGAAGAATTCATTTTTCATTTATATAATTTTAAATGTACAATAACATTTTAAATAGTTTATAAAATAATATTAGTTAACTTATGAATATATTTATTTATTTTAGGTAATTATATTCATTTTCATATTGATTTCTCATTTAAAAACATTTTAAGTTTTAGAACTTATCCTCCTTGTAAAAGTGTTTTCTGATGACATCTAGGAGATTAATTTAAATTTATTTTTTCCAATATATGTAAATATAATCTGAAACAATGGTTTAGATTTTTTTTAATTATAATAATTTATATTGAATAATATGGATTTTTTTTCACATTACATAATTTTGAAAGTAATAAAAATAATTTATCATTGTTAAGGTAAAAAATCATTTAATGAGAGATTAAACCTAAAATATAAGGATACAATGACATTAAAACATGTATAAAATATATTTTATGGACATATATAGACCATATAATGTATATGTATGTATATTACACCATTTGTACTTTTTATACATGTAAAAAATGTGTGTAAACATTTTTCTTTTTCAAAATTACAAGTGTTCTGCACAACTCACTTATAAAAATTCCCCATCTCTCATCTATTATTAACATGATACACAATATTTGTATTAGATAAGACATTTCCATATAACTTCCCACATTAACCACGTCATTATATATTCCAGTTTGGATCATAAATTAATTCAATGAATAATTAATGTATAATCCGCAAGTTGTGTTCGGAGAAGAGGCAAAATTCTTAACATTACATTTTAGCTATATTTCCCTTCCCACTTATTTCAATCTTTTATAATTAATTTTTATAAAAAAATAAAATTATCTATATAATTATTATATGTTATTATGATAAATTAATTTGATATATCCATCTCCTCTTCCCTCAAATGTTAAATGATGACATTTATCACATATATAGTAGACTACCGCGTCACGATCTGATGTGAAACATTTTTTTACAAAACCACTCATAGTTGGGTATGATGATATATATGAAAAATATATACGATAAATATACCATAATTCTACAAATATATTAGTTATTACATAAATATAATATTTTATATTCCATTATGTAGTATATTGGAATTCATCATTTGCGTGTATGGCAGACTGCCACCTAATTGAGTGATGAGATTAATTTTTTACTAACTCTTCAGATGAAAGACAATAATTACATGTTTAATAAATATATGTTATACAAATTTTATAACATGTATAATTATTATATACTTATTATTCATAAACTATGTTATATTATTTAATTCATTACCTTTTCTCTCAGTAAATAATGATAACACCATTCTAGTAAGGGTTGGTTGTTGTCATCATAAACCGATCTGACTCGTTTCATCACCATGTCACATGGGTGATATATATAGGTATATTAAAATAAATAATTTTTATTTGTTAAATTATTATCATTTTGTCAATATAATTAATTTAATTACATACTATCTATAATGGTTATTGAAAATTGGAAACATTACTTATCTGTACTTACAACCTTCCATCTCTATTATTGTAACAACCATCATTTCCCACAAAAAATATTTCATTATGTGTAATAAAAGTTTAAATTATGTAAAAATAAGTTAATTATATATTGATTAGTATTCATTCAATTTTGAAATAACTACCACATAGACCAATAGTCACCTTCAATATTTATTTTTAACTCATATGTCAAAAATCATTGAGACAACCCACATAAACTTAATTGATTATGTAATATTATATAACATGTTAAAGTATTTAATAAAATATATAAGAAAGTAACACAAATTGTTAATTTTAATTTAAATTGTATACATAATTTTATTATTCTGATTGATATAGAACATATAAGATATGTCGGACATAATGTAAAGAATTCCGTCTCAATTTCCTTTTATTGAATGGTAATTTATTGATATACACAATATAATTTATATTGTGTAAAAAATTACCTTTTAAAATATTATATCATCAATAATAATAAATTAATGATATTATATTTTTAAATACATATTATTTCAAACAAGAAAAATTGGATTTAATATTACCATGTGGTAGGGGACTTCATCATAATTTCTCTCCATTAATGAGTATTATAATGATATGAAACTAATTTAATTTTTATAGTGAATATATAGAACCCTTGAAATTTAATTAAATTATTAATTAATAATTAATTTCATTTTTATATTCAAATTAAATTATTTCAGGAATGGAGATTTGGCTTAAAAGTGTTAAAGAATCTCATATAATAATTATGTTTTTTTGGTTATATTATTTCTTCATAATCATATTTATTATTTGATTATTTTTTAATGATATATGATTACAATATTTTTTATCTAAGATTCATTAAAGAGAATTATCAATTGATGTGAATAATATATTCATTAATTAATTCTCGCATAAAAATTATGATTTTTACATGTGATTATTTCAGAATGGAAGTTTAATCGAGATTATTTATAAAATAATTTAGATTAATGTAATTATTTTATCAGTTTCCTATAAACAATATAAATTTATTCTCATCTGTTTATTGATGAATTATTTCAGGTAATTGGATAATATTTTATTCAAAATTATATAAAATTCATGTGAATATATTTCAATTATAATTGAATTCAATTATTTCATTAGTTTGATATATATATTCATAAAAATACAATTTATATATAAATTTATAAACCACTTTTCGTGTTATTTATTAAATATATTTTTACCTATTTTTTTATTTAATAAATCATTGGAAATGAATCACTATTTCATCTTAAAAAATAGTCATATTTTTTTGACAATAAATTTTAATTAAATCATTGTCTTATTATTCATTTATTGTATTTAATATGATGACGTGATGACCACAAAATGTTTTGAACAAAGATTATATGTTTCATTGGTTATTTTCAATTAATTTTTCCTAACATATGTCATTTTAATCATTTTATTAAATGTGGTTTTTTAAAATCAAAATCATATTTGACATGATAATAATATTAAATATATGATTGGTTTTCGTAATAATCAATGATAAAAACACTTTATAAAACTTATAATTTTTTGGGAATATGTTTTATTGATTCCACACTTATTCTTCATCAAGATGGTTTATGATTACTTGGACTAAGAATAATATTGACATTCACATACCTGATATGTTTCTGTAACCACAAGATCTACATTAATTAATAACATTCATGTGCTCATTGGACATTAAATTTTTCCAATACATATGCATTATTTATCATATACATTTTTATTGATTTATCCAAATATCTATTCTACATATGGTGTTCTACATTGAATGTTAATTTTTATCATCAAAAATACTGATAAACATGTATTATTTACTCAATACGAATATTGGATGATAAAGAACATTGTACCTGAATTAAATCTAATATTTGATTTTTGTGGAATTATTTAATCCTGTAGTTATGGGTGGGTAAAATAATATTATATCCCATAGATGATAAAAAATAATTCCCCCGAGATAAATCATTTCGAATAAATGATCATTACTCAAAAAATTATTTTATAAAAACTCATGATAGATCATGAAAATTGTGGGATCATGATTCCTAAGATCATGAAATAAAACAATAGATTATTCAATTTAGTTAGAGTTTAATTTTTATTATCCATGAGATTTTTGGAATGGTATTATCCCTAGATGCATTTCAATATGAGTTATTGATAATAAACAACATGTATTTTCTGTTATCTACCCTTCTGTATTGATTATTCATCATGGAGAAATGATATTCATATTATTGACTGAATGAAAAGCGTTTTTAGTTATTTCCCAAGGCATATTTATAAATATAGTCAAATTTTTTAAATTTAATTTCTGTTTATATATTTATATATAAATATTTTTCATTACTTACTTATTATGATTAATTTATTAATGATTCAATCTTATGAACATAACACTTAATAATAATATGAGCTGAACATTATTATCATTCCCTTACTTGGATTCCATATATTTTACTATGATTGATATGAACTGATATAATATATAAAAATAATAATATTTTTATGTATCAATTATTTTGTATTATGTGATTTCATTATAATATGATAATTATGGGTGCATCAAGTTTACTATGACTAATAAACTGTTTATTTATTTAGGATATGGTTACTTGTATCATATGGCGATGAAATATTGAATCTTATGACATCACCATAATGTATTTGACATCACAATAGATAAAATTGTGTAGATAATGAATCTATTATCAATATAAAACGACCATAACAACTAAATTGAAATTTATATGAAAATTGAATCTGATATCAGAAATATAAGTAATTTTTAAGAAGGAATTTTTAAAGAAATTTTAATGAATAGTTATATAAAAACCAACATTTTGTATTATAATTATGTATATGGTTTTGTAATATTAATCTAATACAACCAAATTTTAATATACATGGGTTTAGTGATTTTACATCATATATGGTACATGAGGTAATGGGTTATCATATCATATTGTCTTATTTAAGACATAGATTTTGTTATAAACATTTATTCATTTATATAGATTTTATATATCCCCATTGAAATATTGTATGATTAATATAATTACATTGATTACATATACTATTTAATTATATTATGTTTCATTCATGATAGTTATTATTAGAAAGATACTCAAGTAATTAACATGCAAGGATAAAATATCAATTATTTCAAGGACTATTAATGTATTTATTTTTCAATGATGAAATTATACTATATAACAGTACAAAATATTTTCCCCACTTGTTTTTTCTAATTATTATATGATTTTCATTTATATTCCTCTCTTAATCTACACAATAGTATGAAATTTTATTTTTAACACCTCATTCTTCCACGGTACGCTTCTCTTTGAATAATACAGTAGTGTGTCTTGTACGCAATGGTGATGTCGTAATTTATAAATTAATGAAATATTAAAATAATTGATATTATAAATATCCAAATAAATGTAATTTGAGACTTGTTATGAATTACACTAATTTTATAGGTAAATATGACATATTAGGGTTGGTTAGATGATTTTTTTGAATTAATAATGTTGTTACGAATTTAGATAAAAACAAAATACCAAATATTGTCAAAATTGACATAAAAAAGTATTTAAAACAAATATTATATTATTAATTGATATTCTATTGCTAAAAATCAAAGGCTCAGCCAAAGGTGTAATATAATTATAGGGGTATCATTAATGAACATCTTGGGGTTACTTTGAATGTATATTGTATGTTTATTAACCATATAATATAAAAATACAAAGAGTCATGGTAAATGTCAAACTATTTCACAAAGTCTTAAATCTAAAATATAAAGCTAATATAGTTATCCAAACCTGTCTAAAACCTATTGGTTGAGTGGTTATTGACACATACCCACCTTATCCATTAAATAATCTATTTTTAGAGACATTAGTAACTTATAATGTTTTTATTATAAAATTATATTTCTAGTTTTTCCTAAGGTGCCCCTCACCCCTCTTATAAAAGGGAACCCCACCCCCTTCTCTATACTTCACACCTTCAAAGCTATTTTTCTCAAAAAAACCCTGCCCAAATATCCTCTCAACTTCACTAAATTCATATTAGATGCCTCACTTTAGTCATAAATCCAACTTAAGTAGCCATTTTGATGAAATCAAAAGGATGAACTAGAAAAAGAGGTAATAATGTCACCACCCCCTTTTATGTTCTATTCATATTCCACTTCTTATTTCATTGTTATTTCTATTATAAAATAATAACTCTAGTATCTTCTATATACTATGAAGTTATTATAAATATGGTACAACCATATTCATTATTCTAACCGTCCTTTTAATGACATGTCACCATACATTTGTAAGTACGGATTACCGTCACCACATCGTTGTGTAATGGTTATTCTATATATTATTATTTGGATGGGTATAATAATGATTTGTAATTCATGTAAATAAAAAATATAAAATGATAATAATTATTTATATATGATATACCATCCAATTATATATTGTTTTTAATATCTACAGAAATATATTGTCGCTCGTGCGTACATACGGATTACTGTCTCCACGAACGCGATGAGATTCATTCCCCATCGTATCAATTCAAGAATAAATTTATTTATATGATTAAAAATAAGGTTTAAATATTTTATATCATTCTGGATAAGAATAATATACACTCCATCCATAACAAATATTACTCAAATAATTATGAATATAAATGAAAATGAATTTTCTAACACTCGAAACAACAATAATATTAAGATATTTTTAACAAAGCAATGTTAAAATATCATATATGATACCATATTAATGTATATGATTATTGAATAATATAATAATTATTATCTAACCATTATAAAGGTGTTTAACTTACCCTTGTCCAAGGAAAAGTACAAGGCAAGGGTTAATTTCATAATCTCTTTATTATCCGAGGTTGTTTTTACGTAAGTATATACTGGAACCTTTTTATCATCCACATCCATGTTTCATAAAAATGTATATCAAAACATTCTTACTATTCTATATACTATGATTAAAAGTCATTTAAACCCTTTTTTTAAATTTTTATAAGATAATTAAAAAAGAATCTTTCAGTCGTATTCCAAACAAGTTCATTTTTATCCTTTTCTACAGAATTAAGGTAAAATGTATTTATTAACATATAGGGAGGGTGAAGATATTTTCCACCATTATAGAATCTTAAATGTTTCCCTTACAAGAATATAAGAATATTTCTAATGTAAATATCTTCATTTATAATTACGTGACATTTAAATGATTTAAAAAAAGTTATTTTTCACAAATTGTATTCATTTCATCTATGTCAATATCCTTTGATGGATTTTAAGCTTATTTGAAGTTGATAAATTATGATACCAAAAATCCATATTGTATTTAAGGTATTGTGATATGTTTGATTGTGGATGGGTTATTTTTATACCATTCATGGTTTATGGATAAAGTATTGACATTTCATATGTAGTTTTGCTACGAATGATTATGTTATTACTAAACCTGTTCATATGATGAATGCATTGAACTTAGTAAGTGATGGGTGGAGCCCGCTATAGCTCCTTGATGTATCGGTTTGTCTCATGAGAAATACTGGGGTCTTGGAATAATTCCATGACAAAATCTTATTTTTAGTCTTGGATAAAGTCCTTGAAAATGTTGTTATGATAGTCTAGCATTATGCATTCCATCATTATGAAAGTAGGTTTTGATATTGCGTGTGATTATTCGACAAGTAGAATATCAATGTGAATAAGTAAATGGAATTATTTCATTTTATTTTTGTGATATTATTCTAATGTTCAAGTTTACTAGTCTTTGGTTTTAGATATACATTGAATTAAATTTTGAAGCTTATTTATAAAAGTTTCTTCTATATTGTTATCTTTATTGAGCATTAGAGCTCACCCCTCTCTATGTATTATTTTTTCAAGGATGTGAATAAGAATTTTATGACTGACCAGCAGGGATAGTCTGAGGGGATATGAGTGTGGACTATGAAGACTAAGTTGTTTTATTTTTTCAATTTATCATGTAATGTAAGACTTATTAATGTATCTAGTGTTTCTAAGGGTACTAAACTAATTGGCCTTTCGAGACATGATCTTTTGTGATCATGCAAATATTATGTAATAATGCTCCAACTTTGGGTAACTAAGGTTGGGGTGTTACAATTGGTATCAGAGGAATTTTTGTACAAATCATGGATGCTAGATTAAATAAACTCTGATTTGAGCACATAGGCTTAAGATGGATTTTGAGGATTAATATTAAAGAATTTCCTAGAATTTTGGTATTGTAGATATTTTGTGATTTTTCCGAGAAATACATCCCTTTCTAGATATGATCATGTAGAGGGGGTTCTATCACAGATGTACTTAGGGGTAAAACCTGAATACACCGCTTTGAGCTAAACTCGAACGGGAACTGGTGCACCACAACGGGCATTGCGGCACTCTTGGTTACGACTGTCTTTGGTGATATGCTTATGATAATTCTCGTTTTCTTTAAAAACCATCATGAAGGGTTTATGAGTATATTCATCCTAAAGTAAAATATTTTTATGATTATTGATTATATATATAAACTATTAAATTTATGTTAAGTGTTTTGAAATTATTTAATTATGTATTTCGATTTATAAACTAATCTAGTTTATGCAATTGTTTTGAAATGGCGCCTAGTAGAATGAATGAAAACCGTATCAATGCACATACTCCATGTAGGTATTTCCGTTATGCTCAAAATAATTATAGTAGAGTTGGTGATACAACTGGTGCTGATTAGCTTATCACTATACTGGGACAACTCACTCAGGTTTTGAAGGATAATTATACCCGTATAGAACACCGTGATCAACAACATGTAGGATAATGTTATATCGCATCATGAGGAAACAACCACAAGCTTTCAATGAGGGTAAAAAACTATTTGTAGATGAACAATGGATTAATTTCATAGAAAAAATATTCAATTCCTTGGGGAGTAGTGAAAGGATAAAATTTTTCTGGGATGTTTATCGACTCACTAGAGATGATGGTCAATCGTGGTCATTGATTCAAAAAAAAGGAAGATGATGAAGTATCAAATTTATAATAGTGGGAGTTTGAAGATCTATTCATAGAAAAATACTTTCCTCGTGACCATTGAGTAGATATGGAAAGCAAATTTATGAGTCTGAGGAAAAATGAGGATGAGAATGTCACAAAGTTTGAGGCTAGCATTACAAGGTTAGCGAGGCATGTTGCAGATTATATAACTAACACAAGAAGTAATATAGATCATATATTTTATGGGTTAAAACCATTTCTCCATCGATCATTAGTCTAAAAATCCTTCCCATCGTATGAAGATATTGTCTCATGTGCTATCAAGACAGAAAAATAATTCTCTATGTCTTTTGACATTAAAGAAAAGAAAGAGAAGAAGAGATCTGTTGATCACTCTAGAAATAGAAATATGGGGAATAAGGTAATAGTTGAATAACGATCATGTTGTAAATGTGTGAAGAAACAACCTGGTACTTGCTTGAATATAATGGGAGTCTGTTATAAGTGTGGTGAAAAAGGCCAGCAAGCTCGTGATTACAAGGGGAAGAAGGAAGATACCAATGATCAATGCTACAATTGCAGGGAGATGATACATTGCAAAAATGAATGTGTTAAGTGTTAGGGAATCCTACCTTAGAAAAGTTCAATAGATCAAGGCCATGGTTATGATATCACTACTACAGAGGTAGAAGCTCCAAAAGATGTGGTGGCAGGTAATTTAATAAATTCCTCAAGTTTAGAAAATGATTTATTTGATTCTGGATCATCACATAGTTTCATGACTTCCCAGTTTTCAAATAAAATTTGATATTTCTAATTTGATTTAACAAGGGAGTTATCAGTCAAAACTCTTAAAGGAAGTATCATTGAAAAAGAGTTCTATGAATCAGTTCACATTAGGTCATATAAATCATCTTTATCTGCTGATATCATCGTCATACCCATTATCAAATTTGATATAATCCTCGTTATGGATTACATTTTGGACAATGATAAAAAAATTTATTTTAAGAAGAAGGAGGTAACTATTTTAGATGACGATGATAAAGAACAATCTATCTTTAGAGAATAATCATCACCACATAATTCTTATCTATATCCACCCCCAATAGCTCAACTAAATTCGATTATTGGGGAGGAAGAGAATGAAATGATTGTCGGTGAGGAAAGGAATGGTCAAATAGATGATGTACCTATTGTGACAGAATATGTTGATGTGTTTCCAGAAGATTTACCTGGATATCATATGAAATGAGAAATTGAGTTTTCCATTGATTAAATTCTTTTGTTCAAGGACAATGTCGAATACCCCTTATAGAATGGTCACTGTAGAGATAGTTTAACTAAAGAATGAACTAGAGGAATTTTCTAATAAGGGATTTATTCCTTATTGTTTTCAAAATGGGGGTCCCCTATTCTTTTTGTTAAGAAGAAATATTGATCTATGAGGTTTTTCATTGACGATAGGGAGATCAAATCTATAACAATAAATAAAAAGTATCCCCAACCTTGTATTGATGATTTCTTCACTCAAATTCATAGAGCTCAATAATTTTCAACGATTGGCCTTTGATCTGGATACCATCAGTTGTGTGTATAGAATGAAGACATTCTGAAGACATCATTTTGAAACAGGTACGTGCATTATGAGTTTACAGTAATACCCTTTGGATTGACTAATGCACCATTTTTTTTCATGGATCTAATGAATAGAGTTATCAAGGAATATTTTGGTGACAATTTAGTGGTATTTATTGATCATATCTGGGTATACTTCAAAAGCTATGAATATCATGAAAACCATTTGTGCATTATCCTGAAGACACTTTGAAGTCATGAATTATATGGGATCTTGAGGAAGTGTAAATTCGGGCTTCAAAAAATTTCTATTTTTGGCCATATTGTCTATAAGGATAGAATCTCTGTTGATAATTCTAAGAGATGATCAATCCAAGAATGGCCAGCACCAACGAGTATAATTGAGGTTCGCATTTTTATGGGTTTACAAGGTTATTATGGACATTTCATCTAGAATTTTTCCTAATTAGATAACCCATTAATGAAGAACACATGAAAAGGTGTTAAATTGTTGGGACAAAAGAGTGTGAATTTTTTTTCCAAACTGAAGAGAAGATTAGCCAATGCTCTTATATAGATCCAGCCATCGGCAAATGATGTGTTCATTATTTACAGTGATGAATCAATGAAAGGACATGGTTTTGTCCTTTTGAAAAATGATTGGGTTATATCCTATTCATCACGATAGTTAAAAATTCATTAGCAAAAATATCCTACTCATGATCTTGAGTTAGCTTCTATAATATTTTCTTTGAATATATGGAGACATTATCTCTATGGTGACAAATGTGAGATATATACTGATCACAATATATTGAAGTATATTTTATCACAGAAAGAACTCATCATGAGGCATAGGTGATGGCTTAAACTACTCAAGGATTATTATTGCACGATACACTACTACCTAGGGAAGACAAATAAGGAGGTAGATTCATTGAGTAGAAAGTATCATGGAGTTATGAACAATATGATATTTGAAAGGGATCCTATATTAATTGATCTAGTAATGACAGATATGGGAATAACCATGGAAGCTGAAATATCAATGCTTTTTTAAATGGTCTCCGAACCATATTTACTAGAAAGAATAAAGAGTTCTCAGACTGATGATGAAAAGTTTCAAAAGACGATTAAATCTATAAAATATGGGATATTGATTGACATTGTGCATGAACATGGGATTTTGAAATTTGGGATGAGGCATTGTGTTCCTAATATACATGATCTAAAAAAGGAATTGTTTGATGATGCTCATAGTTCAAATTTTTCTATGCACCCTTGGACAACCAAGATGTAACGATATTTGAAAGTACATTTTTTGTGGGACAAAATGAAGAGGGAGATTTCTGATTTTGTGTCAAGATATATGGTATTTTAACAAGTGAATGCTTGATGGAAACATCCTAGAGGTGTCTTGAATACTCTTCCATGCTAGAGTGGAAATGGGATAATATTACAATTGACTTTGTCATGGGACTATGACTTCGGGAAGGAACTATGCAATTTGTGTCATTATTGACTGTCTTACCAAGTCAGCACATTTTTATGCTATATGGGAGGATTTACCACTTGAAAGTATTTCATGACTATATATTAATGATGTTGTGAGACTTCATGGAGTACCCCTATCAATTGTATCTGATCATGATCCACGTTTTATATAAAGATTCTAGAAAATTTTTCAAAAAACTTTGGATACTGAGTTTCGTTTGAGCACTACCTAACACCCCCAAACTGATGGAAAAATATAAAGGACTATTCAAACCTTAGAAGACATGTTGAGATATTTATCACATGACTTTTATTGTATGTGGGATCAATATTTACTTATTGTAGGATTTTCCAATAATAATAGCTTCTATTCAAGTATTCGGATGGAACCATTGGAATTGTTATACAGAAAGAGATGTCGCAAACCAACCAGTTAGGATGATGGTGTTGAATGAAAACTGATAGGCCCAGAACTGGTGGAGGAAACAAGGGAAAAGGTTAAGGTAATCCGAAACCACATCAATGCAGCTCAATGATGGTAGAAGAGCTATGCTGATAACCAAAGGAAGGATTTGGAATTTCAGGTTTGAGATCAATTTTCTTGAAGGTATCTCTATGGAAGTGTGTTATACGTTTTGGTAAGAAGGTAAAATTGAGTCCTAGGTACATTAGACCTTTCAAAAGACTTGAATGAATTGAGGATTTTACTTACCATTTTGGCAATGCAGCCAAATGTCTCCAAATTTCATGATGTGTTCCACATATCACAGTTGAAAAAATACATGCCAGACCCAACGCATGTACTCCCCTATGAGAAATTAGAACTGGAACCCATTCAATATTATTGAGAAGAGACTGTTATGATTTTTCATTCAAGATAACATGTGATGAGAAACCGAATGACTCGTCAGGTAAAAGTTCTATGGTGAAAACATAAGATGGAAGAGGCAATGTGGGAACCCAAGGAACTTATGATGACAAACCACCCGAGCCTTTTTATACAGTAATATTATAAAAATTTCTAGGACTAAATTATTTTAATGAGGGGAGAATTTAACACCATGAGCTTCCATGATACGCTTCTATTTGAATAATACAGTAGTGTGTGCTGTATGAAACATCGAGTTATAATACACCACAATCATTCAAAAAAGCTGTTATGAATAGTAATACCCATTTTTTGGATTTTAAAAATTTTATCTTTCAATATGGACTTAATTATTGGATTCAGAAAATTGAAATTTGTTTAGGGTGAATTTTTTGTATTTTTCTGAAAACGATCAATTTTTTATGAATAGTGAAAAATATTGTGTTATAATTTAAATCGAATTTTTTATTTGAATAATTTTTTAATTTAATTAAACTTATTTTAGGTCAAAATAGATACAGAATACCTATATATGTTCAATATAATTCATTAGTGTTAGTTTATACTAATTTTAGATACATAGAAATTTAATAGAACTTTTCACCGTCATTTACCCATCTCCTTGGAGAATTTGAAAATTCAGAAAAAACATAATTTTACCACTTCTGTGAGTGGAATTTTTAAAATTTGAGAGACATAGTTAATACCAAGAAGTAAAATTTGGATTAATAAGATAAAAATAATTTTTGGTGAATTGTAAATTTTTTTACCCCTGTTAAAAGTAAATGGGGTAATTAAGGATTATAATGATATTATTATAACCCTAACAGTTGCAATAATTCAATTGGATAATTTTAATTCGACCAAAAGAAACCATAGGAATAAAATATTAAACTCTTCGGTCCACTTGGATTAGATTATGACATTTTTTATTATTTAATTCAATGAAGAGTTAAAAGAGTTAAAATCAAAGTTTAATAACGAAAAAAATTTAATATAGGGTTAATCCATAGATAAATTCGATTATAAATATTTATTAGAAATATAAAAATATTTAAAATATAATTATATTTTAATTATTATTTTTTGATGATAAATAGTTTTATTTATTTATGACACAATTGTGATGCAGTAATAACCTAATTAATGAAATATTAAAATAATTGATATTATAATTATCCATAGAAATGTAATTTGAGTCATTTAATGAAGTCCACTAATTTTCAAGGTTAATATGACATATAAGGGTTGGATAGATGATTTTGTCTTGATGTAATAATGTTGTTATGAATTTACCAAAAACATAATACCAAATAGAGTCAAAATTGACATATATGAGTTTTTAAAATTAATTTTATATTTTTAATTGATATTCTACTCCTAAAAATATAAGGATCTACCAAAAAATTATAAATGGATAGGTGTACCACTGATGAAGAACTTGGGGTTCTATTTGAAGTATATAGTATGTTTATTAACCATATAATATATAAATACAAAGAGACATGGTAAATGTAAAACTATTTAACTAAGAGTAAAATCTAAATGATACTGTTAATATAGTGATAAAAACCTGTCTAAGAGTAATTGGATGAGATTTTTTCGACCCATCCCAACATTATCCTTTAAATCATCATTTTTAGCTATTATAAACCAAAAATGATTTTATTATCTAATAATATTTATAGGTTTTCTTAAGGTGTCCCTCACCCTTCTTATAAAAGGACACTAAACCTTTTCTTTAAATCACACCATCAATGCCTTTTGGATCGGCCAAAATCTACCCAAATATGCCCTAAAATTATCTTCAATAAATCTTAGATGCCTTCATTTAATCAGAAATCCATCTTAAGGAGCACTTTTGATCAAATCAAAAGGAAGAACCCGAAGAAGTGGTAATAATTTAACCACACTCTTTCATGTTCTTTTCATCAACCACTTCGTCTTTCTTTGTTTTTTCCATTCTAAAATAATATCTCCAGTATATTATACATACAATGATGTTTTTATAAATAAGGTACATCCATATTCATTATTATATCCATCCTTTAAATGACATGTCACCATACGTGCGTACGTATGGATTACCGTCTCCATGTCATGGTGTAATTGTTATTTAATATATTATTTTTTGGATTGGTATAATAATGATCTATAATTCATGTAAATAATAAATATAACATAGTGATGATTCATTATATATGATATAACATCCTGTTATATATTATTTTTAATATCAAAAGAATGATATTGTCGCTCGTACGTATGTACGGATTACTGTCTCCACGAACACGATGAGATTCATTCCCCATCGTATCAATTCAAGACTAATTTTAATTATATGATTAAAAATAAGGTTTAAATATTTTATATAATTTTGGATATGAATAATATAAATTCCATCCATTATAAATATTACTCAAATAATTATGAATATAAAGGAAAATGAATTCATTAACACCGGAAATGATGACAATATTAAGATATTTTTAACAAAGCAATGTTAAAAGATCAATTATGATATCATATTAAGGTATATGATTCATGAGTAATATAATATATATTATTTAACCATTATTAAGGATGTTAACATACCCTCGGCCAATGAAAATTACAAGGTAAGGGTTATTTTCACAATATCTTTATTATCTGAGGTAGTTTTTACGTAAGTATCTACTAGGACCATTTTATCATCCACATCCATGTTTCTTAAAAATTTATTTCAAAACATTCTTACTATTTTGTATACTATGAGTAAAATTTATTTATACCCTTTTTTTTGAAATTTTATAAGTTGTTTATAATGGAATCATTCAGTTGTTTTCCAAACAAGGTCTATGTTATCTTTTTTGACAGAATTAATGTAAGAATGTATTTTTTAACATATACAGTGGGTGTGCCTATTTTCTTCCATTATAAAATCATCAATGTTTCCCTTACAAGCATATAGGAATATTTTCAAGGTAAATGTATTCTTCTATAATTATGTGACATTTAAACGATTTAAAAAAAGATCTTTCTCAAAAATAGTAATGATTTCATCTATGTCAACATCTTATGATTGATTTTAAGATTATTTTAAGTTGATATATTATGATACAAAACATCCATATTTTATTGAAGGTTTTTTGATTTGTTTGACTGTGGATGTGTTTTTTTATATCATTCAAGGTTTATGGAGAATGTATTGACATTTCATATTCTAGTTTTAATACGAATGTGTATGTTATTTTTATACATGTTCATATGAGGAATGCATTGAACATAGTAAATGAAGGGTGGAGCCCACTATAGCTACTCGATGTATCGTTATGTCTCATGAGACAAACTAGTGTCTTGGCACAAGGCCTTGACAAAATATTATTTTTAGTCTTGGCACAATTTCTTGACAATGTTGTTATGATAGTCTAGCATTATGCATTCCATCATTATGAATGTTGTTTTTGATATTGCGTGTGATTATTCGACTAGTAGAATATCTAGGTGAACAAGAAAATGGAATTATTTCATTTTAATATTTCCATATTATGCTAAATTTCATGTTTAAGAGTGTTTTCTCTTAGTTATACATTACCTTAATTTTTTAAGCTTATTTATGGAATTTTCTAATATATTACTATCCTTACTGAGCATCAGTGCTCACCCCTTTCTATGTTTTATTTTTCCCTGGATGTGAAGAAGTATTTTATAACTGACCTGTAGGGATAGTCTGAGGGGATATTAGTGTGGACTATAGAGACTATGTTGTTGTATTTTTTCACTTTATCATGTAATGTACGACTTATGAATGTATCTGGTGTTTCCAATGGTACTAAAATAATTGGCCTTTCAAGACATGATCTTTTTTTATCATGCCAATATTATGTAATAATGCCCCAAATTTGGGTAACTAGGGTCGGGGTGTTACGGTTGGTATTAGAGGAATTTTAGTACAAACCTTGGAAGATATATTTAGATAAAATCTAATTAGAGATCATAGGTCTATGATGGACTTTGATGATTAATATAGAAGAATTTCCTAGTATTTTGATATTGTTGATATTTTGTTATTTTTTCCAAGAAATACATCCCTCACTAAATATGAGCAGGTAGAGGCGGCTCTGGAATAGATGAACCTAGTGGTAAAACCTGAAAACACTACTTTGAACTAAACTCGAACGGGAACTGGTGAAGGACAATGGGCCATGAGGCACTCTTGGTTACGACAATTCCAGGGGATATTCTCATTTTATTTACAGTCCATCATGAAAAGGATATTATTATATACTTCCTAAAAAAAATAATGATTATCGATTATATCCATAAACAGTTCAATTTATGTTAAGTGTGTTGCAAGTGTGGAATTATGTATTTTGATTCATAAAAATATATAGATTGTGCCATTGTTTTGAAATAACACCTAGTAGGATGAATGAAAACTGTATCAATGCACACACTCTATATAGGTATTTCACTTATGCTCAAGATAATTATAGTAGAGCTGGTGATACAACTGGAGATGATCAGCTTATCACCATACTTGGACAACTCACTTAGGTTATGAATAATAACTATACTTGTATGGAACACCCTATTCCACATCGTGGAGGATCAATGATAGATCACTTCATGAGGCAACAACCACCAACATTCAATGGGAGTAAAAATCTATTAGTAGTTGAGCAATGGATAAATTTCCTAGATAAAATATTCAATCCCTTGGGGAGTAGTGAAAAGGAAAAAGTTTTCATCGAAGTTTATCAACTAGCCAGAGATGCTGGTCAACGGTGGTCAT
Organism: Viscum album; assembly: GCA_963277665.1. NCBI lineage: Eukaryota > Viridiplantae > Streptophyta > Magnoliopsida > Santalales > Viscaceae > Viscum > Viscum album. The sequence goes on from OY728132.1 coordinate 1,833,491,073, forward strand.
TGATTCGGAAACAAAATCAAGATGATGAAGTATCAAATATGTATTGGATAGCCTTTCAAGATCTATTCATATAAAAATACATTCCTCGTGACCATCAAGAAGTTATGGAAAGGCAATTTATGAGTCTGAGGAAAAATGAGGATGAGAATTTCACAATGTTAGAGGCTAAATTTGCAAGGTAATTGAGGCATGATGCAGATTATATACGTAACCCAAGAAGTAATATTGATCATTTATTTGATTGGTTAAAACCATTTCTCCATCGAGCATTAGTCTAACAATACATCCCGTAATACGAAGATATTTTCTAATGTGCTATCAAGACAGAAAAAGAATTCTCTATGTATTACGACATTAATGAAAGGAAAGAGAAGAAGAGATATGTAGAAATGGAAATAAGGGGAATAAGGGAAATGTTGAATATCCATCCTGTAGTAAATGTAGGAAGAAACACCATGGTACATTCTTGAATATAATGGGTGTCTGTTACAAGTGTGGTGAAAAAGGCCACCAATCTCGTGATTGCAAGGGGAAGAAGGAAGCTATCAATGTTCAATGCTACAATTGCATAGAGATGGTACATTACAAAAATGAATGTCCTATGTGTTAGGGAAAATTACCTCAGAAAAGGCCAAGGGATCAAGGACAAGCTTATGATATCATATCTTCTGAGGTAAAAGTTTCGAAAGATGTGGTGGCAGGTAATTTAATGGTTTCCACAACTTTATTCAATGCTTTATTTGATTCTGGATCATCTCATTGTTGCATTTCTGCCTAGTTTTCTATGAAAATTTGATATTTCCAATTTGATTTTACAAGGGAGTTGTTAGTTAAAACTCTTAAAGGAATTATCATTTCTAAAAAGTTCCGTGAATCAGATCCCATTAGGGTATATAAATGTTCTTTATCTGCTGATTTCATTGTCATACTCATGATTAAATTTTATATAATCTTCTTTATGGATTGGATTTCAGACTATGATGAAAAAATTTATTTTAAAAAGAATGAGGTAACTATTTAGAGGACGATGATAAATAACACCTTATCATTAGAGAAGAATCATCACCACCTAATTCTTATCCAGATCCACCCTCAATAGCTCAAATAAATTCAATTATTCGGGAGTAAGATAATGAATTGACTGTGGGTAGGGAATGGAATGTTCAAATTGATGATATACCTATTGTGACAAAATATGTTCATGTGTTTCCAGATGATTTACCAGGACATCCTCTGAAATGAGAAATTGAGTTTTCCTTTGATTTAATTCCTTTGTTCGAGGCCCATTTTAAATAACCCTTATATAATGGCCATTGTATAATTAGTTTAACTAAATAATCAACTAGAGTAATTGTGTAATAAGGGATTTATTCTCCCTAGTTTTCACAATGGGGAGCCCCTGTTCTTTTTGTTAAGAAGAAAGATGGATCTTTGAGGTTTTGCATTTACTATAAGGAGAAAAAATCTATATCAATAAAGAAATAGTATCCCCTACCTCACATTGATGAATTATTTGACCAAATGCATAGAGCTAAATAATTTTCAATGATGGACCTTCAATCTAGATACCATCAGTTGTGTGTGAAGAAGGAAGAAATTCTAGAGACATCATTTCTGAACCAGGTATGGGCATTACGATTTTACAGTAATGCCTTTCGGATTGACTAATGAACCAATTTTATTCATGGATATAATTAACAAGTATTTCAAGGAATATTTTGATGACTTTGTAGGGGTATTTATTGATGATATCTAGGTATAATTAAAATGCAACAAAGATCATGAAAACCATTTGCACATTATCTTGAAGACACTTTCAAGACATGAATTGTATGGGACATTTAGGAAGTGTAAATTCTGGCCTCAGGAGATTTTTTTTCTTGGCCATATTGTCTCTATGGATGGAATCTCTGTTGATCATTCTAAGAGAAGATCAATCCAAGAATGGCCCGAACCAACGAGTATAATCGAGGTACGCAGTTTAATTTGTTTATAAGGTTATTATCGACGTTTTGTCTAGAATTTTGTCCGATTGGATAACCCATTAATGAAGAACACACGAAAAGGGGTTAAATGTTTGGGAACAAAGAGTGTGATATTTTTTTTTCCTAACTAAAGAGAAGATTAGTCAATGCTCTTATATAGACCCAACCTTTGGGGAATGATGTGATCATTATTTATAGTGATGCATTGAATAAAGGACATGGTTGTGTCCTTATGAAAATTGATAGGGTTATTGCCTATTCATCACAATAGTTAAAAAATCATGAGAAAAACTATCCAACTCATGATCTTGAGTTAGCTTCTATAATATTTTCTTTGAATATATGGAGACATTATCTCTATGGTGATAAATGGGAGATATATAACGATTACAAGAGTTTGAAGTATATTTTATTACAGAATGAACTCAACAAGAGGAAAATGAGATGGCTTGAACTACTCAAGGATTATTATTGCATGATACACTACCACCCGAGGAATACAAATAAAGTGGTAGATTCATTGAGTATAAATGATCATGGAGTTATGGACAAGATGAGAGTTGAGTAGGATCCTATTTTCATTGATCTAGTAATGATGGATATGGGAATAACCATGGAAGTTGAAACTATAATGATTTTTCAAATGGCTTCCAACCCATATTTACTGGAAAGAATAATGAGTTCTCAAGCTGATGATGAAGTGTTCTAAAAGATGATTAAAGCTGTGAATGATGGGATATTGAGTTACATTGTGAATGAAGATGGAATTTTGAAATTTGGGAAGATGCATTGTGTTCCCGATATACCTGATCTAAAAAGGGAATTGTATGATGATGCTCGTACTTCAAATTCCACTATAACCCTTGGATCAGTAAGATGTATAGAGATTTGAAAGAACATTCTTGGTGGGACAATATGAAGAGAGATATTTCTGATTTTGTGTCAAGATATATGGTATTTAAACAAGTGAATTCTCGACAGAAACAGCATGGAGGAGTCTTTCATACTCTTCCCATGCCAGAGTGGCAATGGGATATTATTACGATGGACATTGTCATGGGACTACCAAAGACACTTAGAAGGAATGATGCAATTTGAGTCATTGATGACCATCTTACCAAGTTACCACATTTTCATTCTATATGGGAGGATTTACCACTTGAATGTCTAGAAAGACAATATATTAATGAGGTTTTGAGACTTCATGGAGTACCCCTAACCATTGTTTATGATCATGATCCATGTTTTACATAATTATTCTGAAAAATTATTTAGAAATCCCTGGATACTGAGATTCCATTGAGCACTGCCTACCACCACCAAACTGAAGGAAAATTATAATAGACTATTAAAACCATAGAATACATGTTGAGATCATTCACACATGACTTTTTTGGTATGTGAAATCAATATTTAACTCTCGTAGAATTTTTATATAATAATAGCTTCCATTCATATATTCGGATGGAACCATAGGAAGAGTTATACAGAAAGAGATGTCGCACACCAACCTTTTGGGATGATGTTTGTGAAAGAAAACTCATAGGCCCAGAAATAGAGGAGGAAACGATGGAAAAGGTGATGGTAATCCAAACACACATCAACGCAACTCAAAGTGGGCAGAAGAGATATGTTTATAACCGAAGAAAGGATTTGGAATTTTAGGTTTGAGATCAATTTTCCTGATGGTATCTCCATGGATGTGTGTTATACATTTCGGTAAGAAGGGAAAATTACGTCCCAGGTGCATCAAACCTTTCAAAATTATAGAACTAATTGGGGATTTAGGTTACCGTTTGGCAATGCAGCCAAATATCTCCAAAGTTCATGATATGTTCCACATATCACTGTTGAGAAAATACATGCCTGACCAAACGCATGTACTCACCTATGAGTAATTAGAACTGGAACCCAATCTATCATATTTCAAATATCCTATCAAGGTTTTTGATAAAATATAACATGTGATGAGAAACAAGACAACTCGTCAGGTAAAAGATTAATGGTGAAACCACAAGATGGAGGAGGCAACGTGGGAACCCAAGGAACATATGATGACGAAGCGCCCGAGTCTTTTTATGCACTAATCTTATAGAAATTTCTAGGACTAAATTATTTGAATGAGGGGAGAATTTAACACCTTGAGCATCCACGCTACACTTCTATTTGAATAATACAGTAGTGTGTGTTGTATGAAACTTCGAGTTCTAAGACAACGCAATCAATCAAACTAGATGTTATAAATAGTAATACACACTTTTTGGATTTTAAAATTTTTATCATTCAATATGGAATTCATTATTGGATTTGGAATATCGAAATTATCTTTGGGTGATTTTTTGATATTTTTCATGAAACGTTAAATTTATTATAAATAGTGAAAAACAGTGAGTTATAGTTCAAAATCGAATTTTTTATTTAAATAAATATTTATATTCATTTAATTTATCTTTCTTAAAAATAGATACATAATACCTATATATGTTAAATGTAATTCATTGGAGTCAGTTTATACTAATTTTACATATATAGAAATTTTATAGAACTTTTCACCTTCTTTTACCCATCTCGTTGGAGAATTTGAAAATTCAAATAAAACATAATTTTACCACATCTGTGAGTTGAATTTCGAAAATCCTAGAGACACAGTTAATATCAAGGAGTAAAATTTGGTACAATAAGATCAAAATATTTTTTTGGTGAATAGTAACTTTTTAATATTATTTACCACCGTTAAATGTAAATAGGGTAATTAAGGATACAAATGATATTATTATCACCCTAACACTTGTCATTATTATATTGGATAAGTCTAATTTGAAAAAACCCAACATTATGAATAAAATTTGAACTTATTTGGTCCCCATGGATTAGATTTGGACATTTATTATTATTTAATTCAAAGAAGAGTTAAAAGAGTTAAAATCAATGTTTAATAACTAAAACATTTTTAATATAGGGTTATAGATAAGAAAAATTTGATTATAAATATTAATTATTAATCTAAAAAGATTTCATATATAGTGATATTTTAATTATAATTATTATAAATTAAATGATTTTATTTATTTATGACACAATGGTGATGCACTAATTACCTAATTAATGAAATATTAAAATAATTTATGTTATAAATATCCAAATAAATGTAATTTTAGAATTTTTATGAATTATAATAATTTTCAAGGTTAATATGACATATAAGGGTTGTATAAATGATTTTGGTTCGATGTAATAATGCTGTTATGAATTTACCAAAAACAAAAAACCAAATAGAGTCAAAATTGACATAAAAGTGTTTTTTAAAAAAATATTATATTTTTAATTGCTATTCTATTCATAAAATTATAAGGATCAGCTAAAATAATTATAAATGGATAGTTTCATCATTAATGAACCACTTGGGGTTCTCTTGGAAGTATATAGTATTTTTATTAACCATATAATATATAAATACAATGATACATGGTAAATGTCAAACTGTTTAAATAAGAGTTAAATCTAAATGATAATGTTAATATAGTGACCCAAACCTATCTTAGACTTATTGGTTGAGAGGTTTTAGACCCATCCCCACCTTATCCTTTAAATAATCCATTTATTAGCAAATAAAATCCGAAAATTATTTTATTATCAAATAATATTTCTAGGTTTTCTTAAGGTGCCCCTCAACCCTCATATAAAAGGACACTACCCATTCATTTTATATCATACCATAAAAGCCTTTTGGATCATCCAAACCCTCCCCAAATATCGTATAAATTTCCCTCAATAAATCTTAGAAGCCTTCATTTAGTCAAAAATTTAACTTAAGGAGCCCCTTTGATCAAATCAAAAGGAAGAACCCGAAGACGAGGTAATAATTTCACCATCATCTTTCAAGTCATTTTCTTCATCCACTTATTATTTCTTTGTTATTTGCATTCTAAAATAATAACTCTCGTATCTTTTATATACTGTGATCTTATTATAAATATGGTACAACCATATTCATTATTTCATCAATCCTTTTAAAGACATTTCACAATACGTGCGTACGAACGGGTTACCATCTCCACGTGGTGGTGTAATATTATGCAAAACATTATTATTTGGATGTGTATAATAATTATTTGTAGTTCATGTAAAAAATAAATATAACATGATAATGATTCTTTATATACGATATAACATTCAATTATATATTATTTTAATATCAAAATAATGATATTGTCGCTCATGCGTACGTACAGATTACCGTCTCCACAAACGCAATGAGATTCATTCCCCATCATATCCATTCGAAACAAAATTTAATTATATGATTAAAAATATTGTATAATGACTAGATATAATTCTGGATATGGATATTATGCATTCAATCGATAACAAATATTACTCATATAATAATGAATATAATGGAAAACGAATTCGTTAACACCGGAAGTGACGATAATACTAAAATATTATTAACAAGGCAATGTTAAAAGATAATATATGTTATCATATTAATGTATATGATTCTTGAATAATTTAATAACAATTAATTAACCATTATAAAATATTTTAACCAACCCTCGACCAAGGAAAAGCACAAGGTAAGGGATAATTTCACAATCAATTTATTATCTGAGGTAGTTTTTATGTAAGTATCTACAAGGACCTCCTTATCATCAACAACCATGTGGCTTAAAAATGTATATCAAAACATTATTACTATTATATAGCCTATGGGATAAGTCATTTATACCCATGTTTTAATTTTTATAATATCTTTATAATGGAATATTTCTGCAATTTTCCAAATAAGGTCCTTTTTAACCCCTTCGACAAAATTAAGGTATGAATGTCTTTTTTAACTTATACAGCGGGTGAGGCTATTTTACACCATTATAAAATCGTCAAAGCTTCCCTTACAAGCATAGAAGAATATTTTCAATTTAAATGTCTTATTTTATAATTATGTGACTTTTAAATGATTTCAAAAAAAGAGTTATTTATCTCAAATAGTTTTGATTTCATCTATGTCAACATCCTATGACGGATTTTAAGCTTAATTGAAGATGATTTATAATGATAGAAAACTTCCATATTGTATTGCCGGTTTTGTGATATGTTTGTGTGTGGGCGTGTTATTTTTATACCATTCATGATTTACGGGGAAATTATTGACATTTCATATGCTAGTTTTAATACGAATGATTATTTTATATTTAAACCCTTTCATATGAGGAATACATTGGACATTGTAACTGATGGGTGGATCCCGCATTAGCTCCTCGATGCATCGGTAGGTCTCATGAGACAAACTAGTGTCTTGGCACAAGGCCTTGACAAAATATTATTTGTAGTCTCGACACAAGGCCTTGACTACATGGGTATGATAGTCTGGCATTATGTGTTCCATCATTAGGAAAGTGGTTATTGATTTAGTATGTGATTATACGACTAGTAGAATATCCATGTAAATAATTAAATTAAAATATTTCACTTTATTTTTTCCATATTATTCTGATGTTCATTTTTAAAAGGCGTTTGTTTTAGTTATATATTTGCTTAATTGTTTATGCTAATTTATGAAAGTTTCCACTATATTATTATATTAACTAAGAATCTGAGCTCACCTATTTCTATGTTTTATTTTTCTGAGGATGTGAAGATGTATTTTATGACTTACATGCAGGGATAGTCTAAGGGGATATGAGTGTGGACTATAGAGACTATGTTGTTGTAGTTTTTCAGTTTATCATGTATTTTAAGAATTATGAATGTATCTAGTGTTTCCAAGGCAACTAATCTAATCAGTCCTTCAAGACTTGGCCTTTTGTGATCAAGCCAATGTTATGTAATAAGGCACCAAAATTAGGTAACTGGGGTCAGGGCGTTGTAATATTTAAAAAATTAATTTTATTTCTCCCTTTGTTGAATACTTACTTATATCCATTTCCATAAAAATATAATGATTGCAGTAAGGTTTATAATAACCATTATATATGTTTTATTAATACTAACACATTATTTAATTTCTTTTATGATTTTTTAAATTGTTCATCTAGTCTTTTCCCAAATAAAGATCATTTGACCCATAATGTGAAGAGAATCTTATATTTAACGTACACTAAATAAATTACTTGTACAATGTAATATATATAAATTTATCATTTTTTTTCAAAGTTTATATATTTATTTCCAAAAATAAAATTTTTATCAATATTTTGGATTTTTCATTATTTGATATTTTTAATTTAAAAATAAAGTGGATTATTTTTAAATAAAATATTATAGTGATCACATGTTTTTATTTTTCATAAATGATAACATATTTTTATGTGTCTTATAATTCATGGGGAATATGAATCTATATTATAATCCTTATTTTTTCCTCAATTTCTATATTTATAATACTTATGAAATCTTGAGAGAATTTATTTTCATTTTGATTAGTTATTCTATGATTATATAATAAATGTTTTCATTATTTTTCAACATATATATATGAATTAACCATTATTATGTCATGGTGGGTCCACTATAGTCCTAAAATAAAATATGTAATGATTATTGTTCTATTTTCTAAAAAGTTACACAAAGTGGTTTTCCCAAGAATAAAATATAGTAAATTATAGGTCATCTGAACCTTAAATCATGTACATGGGTGGTTATACAAAGAATAATATGTGGTGAACTTTTTATTGGGTATCCATGAAACATAATTACAATAATTTTGATTTTAATACACATTATGTCCTGATTTTATCACATTATCCTATAGATCTATAAGGATTTAGAGATATTTTTTATTGTTTTTTAGGATTCATGATTTATGAATAGTCATTCATTATTCAATTATTCATGATTTTGATATAATAATTATTTTATATGGTTTTCAAATGACAATCTCATGTTACCATACCACTATAATCACATTAGTCTTATATGGCCATTGATATATCTTTTTTTCAATTAAAAAGAATCTAATAAAAACCATTATAATTTTACTCTTCTATTTTATATGAAGAATGGGTTTATGTATTATTTTTAATAAAAATTAATTGTTTTCAAACACTCAATATTATTTGATGTATATATTTTATATAATTATTGTTCATTATTCCAATTTCTAAAAAGAGTAATACATTCCTATTATAGTTTTGATGATAATGTTAGAAAATAAATATTAATATAAAAATAAGTAACAATTATGAATTTGATTCTATAATTAATCAACCATTTTTATGATGTTTAAATATATAGGTATATACTTTCCTTAAATTAAATTTATTATCTTTTTCCTTGTGGAATAAAACACATCAACATATTTATATAATCCTACAAAACAAATATAATAGATATTAAATTTTTTTACATAATTTAAACTATAATAATATATCAATATCATAATATGTATATATTTAAATAGATTTTATTATTTTTATATTTAGTTATAATTTTTAATAATTATAATTCCCTTGTTTGTAAATTATTTAATATGTGGTCTCTATTTTTTTTAATTTAAGGATTATAATTTTTTTTAAAATACTATATACACTAATTGAGATAATTTTCTAATCTCATAGGAAACTAACAAAATTTGAATTTCATTTTTTATTATAATTAAATTAATATAATTTTAGAATAAAGAACTCATTACATTAAACATATTATAAATATTTCAATACCAATATGATACCTTTTAATTTGTTAACTATTAATAATAATTGATATAAAAAAATTATTGATCATAATAATGAATTTATATTCCCTATTAATTATACCTTCAAATTAGTATACATATGTACTTGAATATTACAATTCGTCACATTTTAATTGATGTCATTATAATAAATTTTATTGAAACTATACAATATATCTTAATATCATAGAAAACACATAACCAAAAAAGAATGTGTTAATTATATGTTGTATATATAGTATTAGTATAAAATTATTAGAGTTTTCTTAATATATGTTATTTAATCTAATTAATTATTGGTATTATAACTAGGTGGATAATTTCCCTCATAATAAGATCATTTATTGTAAATATCTATTCTATTGAATGATTCCCATTAAATTTATGTCTTGGTTATAATAATAATTAATGATCATGTATTCCCTAGTATAACATAAAAATTTATTCCCGTAACCACATTCAGTTACAAATCAGACATGATTATGTAAATCTGATTTTTTTGGTATATTTTTAAAAATAATGAATGTTAGTATTGTCTTCAAAAAAGTAAAATGGCAACATTGTAAGTACTAGGGTGCATTGAAAAAAATGGGTAGTAAAAGGATAATTATTATGTGACCTATGGAATCATAGAGGAATGACTTCCACTGAAGTCACAACAAGGTAAATGATATACCAAAACAAAGAAAAATGGTTGAGTTTTAGTGAGTGTTTTAATGAATGTGGATTATTTTTACCTTTTACATCAAAAATTATAAAGTGCATAAAAGATGTGCATTCCTCTCATTTCAGTTATGTCAATCCCCAATGGTGATCATCCACTCATCTTAGATAACATTTATGGATTAACAAACTTCAATAAATCATGTTACTTTTGATTTATCTTGGAATATCATATATATAATGACAATTCAAAATCATCTAGATTATTTGGATTTCAATTTATTTTTTATATATTGTGGTTTCTTATTATTAGAATCAAATGGTCGTATATATGTTCTCTGAGTTAAATTCCATCATCATTTGATCATTAAATGTGCCAAAAAATTTTATTTTGGATATTGAATGTCATGACCCATCCTCGGGGCCCATGTCGTTACTACCCCATGCCCGACTTCCATAGGACAGAGGCTAGTGACTAGCACCAAAGGCATAAATCACTATGCTGGGAAGGCAATGCCTTTATAAAATGTAAACAAACAGAACCAGAGTACAAGAAAAAGTAATCACTATGTATAGCTGTATAACAAGTGTGTTGAATGTAATGGAGGATGGAAATACAAGCCCAACAAAAAAGTAAACAGAAAAGAAAAAAAGGTTCAACTAAAAGACAAACAGCTGGAAGGTTTCTAGAAGCTTTTGGATCGTCCACCACGGATCCTACATAAAGGGTAGTTAAAAAGGCCTCTTTAGTGCTCTATGCTCGTCCGTCTCCTCCGGGTACCATCTCTTAGAGAGGCCCACATCCTGGTACTATCCATTCCTTGTACACTCATCATCGGTCAACATTGTTCGTCATCTACATCCAACACAATGAGGTGCAGGCATTTCCCGTGCAGCGGTGAATATAATGATACTCAGTTGGGAAACTGAGACCTTCAATGTCTCACAAAATCCAACAAGGATAATCCATAAAGTAAGACTTCAACATATAACCATTACATAGGTATATTCCCATAAATATACCTATGTTATCAAGTAACCCATCTCAATAATGAAGAAAAAATGCAAAGGTCATTGACTCAACTCAAACCAGGACATTAATTCATGATGTCCTAACCACGGCTGCTGGAGAACTCCTCCTCTTTCGAGTACAGTGGACCACCTGCTACAAAAAAGCACTTTACACTATCCTTGGACTACTGAAGTACTCTAACTATCGAGTACTCTGGGCATGCTGCTACAACCAAGAGCTTCCCACTATGGGTCTGCCGCTAGAACCCAGTGACCCCCCTCATAGCCTAATGAGGTACTCATTATGTCGAGTACCATGGGTCTGCCACTACAACCCAACGATCCTCCGCCATGGTTCTGCTGCAACATCCAACCTCTCCCCACTAGGCCATCTGAATCACATTGAGTCGATCGATTAGTAGTCGTCAAGACTCATCCAGCTATTAGGTCCCTACAATATGGTCTCTCGTCATTGGGTTGGTCTGCACCATGATCAACAAGATGATAATCAATGTGTCACAAATTCTCACTTAGAAGTATCACAATGGACCACCACCTCATAGGGATCTCAATGCAATTCACGGTGCGTCAATCGAACGCCCGGTCTGAGTGTTATTGGCAATTTAGACCCGGGGGCCCGATTGGTTTTCTGTATGAACCAAGCCGACAATATCTCAATTATACCCCAAAATCCCATGGGATGTACTCAAATGATCATTTCTCAATGATATTACCAACGCCGTCGATGGTTCGTCAAACAGACGTCCGGTCTGAGAGATTCCGGCATTTTCATTCTAGGGGCCCAGTTGGATATACGCTTGTTCCAAACCAGATCGTTTTCCAAATTCGTCCAAAACTCACTTAGAGTATCTCAAAAGGATCACTTCATCACGAGGGGCCCTGTTCCGTAGACGACGCGTCTATCAGATGTGTGGTCTTAAAGTAATTTAGGTTTATGTGAAATAGGCACACTCCGTCAAGCCTAGTGGGCTTGCGGGTCGGGTCAACGTGGTTTTGGCAAGTCCGACCCGACAGAGGGTCATACAGGCCCGGTGAATCGCATATCCCAGTTCAGAAGGGTGCGGCATGACACGGGAGGGCACGACCCATCCTTTCACGTCCAGGAGAGCGTTACGAGGGGCGCCCCCTAGGTCTCCCGAACCTTTGGCGCCACCCCTCCAATCCGGCCGGTCAAAACCGGCGTCTTCCCAGTACGAGCGGCCCACATGGGTGGGTCATGGTCTCCCTGCATGACACCATATGTGGAACTGCCTTCATCTGCCCAGTCGGCCGGTTCAACAGTCGAAGTAGCCCGCGGAGTGCGGGCCGCGGTCCTCCACAGTGCAGTGCCCCTTGTGGTGCAGTAGTCTCTTCAGTCCGGCCGGCTATGGCTGGTCGATTCTTCCTTGGCGGAGCGGCCCGTGGTTTCTGGCAGCAGTTCTTCCACATGCAACTGGCATGAGGCCCCTTCCATCTCTCATTTCCACCTTTCAATCATGGTCTCCATCTCAAACAAAATAGACTATGGAGGGTCGTCGGGTTGTGTGTGTTCGGCCCACGCCCTCCGCGTTAGGTGGTAGTAGTTGGACGAATAAAAACTATGGTTTTCAATGAAGAAAGGGGTACAAAATAATCACATGAAATTGAACAAACCCCTACCTTGAAATATGGATCGCGGTAATCTGGCATCGTAGAAGACAACGTCTTGGGGAGATGGTGTCAACACATTGATACCGGGGAAGAAGGAGCCGATGATGGTGCGTCTTTGGCATTCCTTGCGGGTGGCTCCTTACCCATTGGATTGGCCGCAGATCGAAGGAGACGATCATCATTATTCGGCGGTTCATAGATTGAAGGACTATGTTCTTCAATAAAAGAGGAACTCTCCTTCTCAATTTCTCAAGTGTTCTCCCAAAAATCATCTCAACACAACAAGTTCCCAAAACAAAAAAAATAGCTATGGCTGTTATTTTATTAACATATGTCATTCAAAATTCAAACAACATTAATTAATTAATTGGGGGATTCAATTAATTATTTAAAAGAGTGGGAAAAAATAAATGGGAGAGGTGTAGGTGGAGAGATCACATAATTTAATGGGGGAGTTGTCAATAATTAAATAAAGGGAAGTTTTAATGGGGGGTTTTAAGCAGAGTAATGGGAAGATGAATGTTTTAGGGCACGTGTGTGTTCCACCACACTAAATCCTCTAATGAGAGGTTAATTGGGTGTGGTCCCCACTTATAATTCTTCTTGAGAGGAAATAAATACTAGATATAAAATAAAATTGTGTTCGACAATTTTATGTATTTTATTCTAAATCCCCAAAAATAACTCTCAACCTGCATAAAACACAACAGCAGTAAATGTACCCTTAAGCGAATATCGGCGCTGCAAGTTCATTGGTACCCTCAAATTTCCATTCTGAATGCCAGATCAAAATATAGAAAAACCCACTTGTACGATCACTTAACGTACCCAAACAAAACATCAAAAATTGATTCCGGGAACACCGAGCCTCATAATCAAGTGCTGTCAGAAACTGCAGACTAGTAAAATTCAAATGAAATTAAAAAAAAATTCCCAGAAATTTTTGAGTATTTACATTAACCCGACCACAGGGCTATACATCCCTATAAAGCTAAAAAATATACTAAAAAAACTAAAGGGGGTACTAAGCATGCATCCGAGCCTCCTGCTACCATGTGCTCTCCTGGAGGTTCCTGTTCTGCTACTGAATGTGCACTAGAAGATTCATCAATCCATGCAGGACCCACTAATGTCAATCATCAATCTCCACTGGAACCTCCGTGAATTCGACATGTAATCAACGTCTAGCTCCTCATGTTCGATGATGTGGGACGGGTCGTGCACGCATATCCTCAGCTGAGATACATGAAAGACGTTGTGCACCCGGTGCAGCTGAGGTGGAAGGGCCAGGAGGTAAGCCATCACACCTACTCTGCTGAAAAAGTGGAGGAGTAACTGTAAAAGAGTGTAGAATAGGCTGCACCATAACTATCCACAAATTATATATGTAAGGCATGTATCTTTTTCGTCGCCTCTCCTAGAAGCTGAATACCAGTCCTCCTACTGAGCGCATCTGCAACATCGTACCCCTTCCTAGGAGTATAGACTATCTCAAAGTCAAAATACTGGAAGAAGTGAAGCCATCACCACTATCTCAAGATTAGGTCCTTCTGAAAGAATATACACTTGAGACTATAGATATTAGGGTAAACTGAAAACCGTTTTCTCAATGAACTATGGGTGAGACTAGACAATTGTAAGAAATCGACTTCACCCTTCCGCATCTATGTTCTACAATAGCTACTATGATTTATCTTTGTCGAAAATGTAATTATGGACACATACCCTAGATAAACCACTTAATTTTCCTAATACAATCAATCCTGACATGATGGTACTAATTCATGTCATGGACAATATTGTATGGCCTCAAAGATACTACCAAGAGACCCAGCCGTTACACTCCCTCCAAGGGTTGAGTCACAATATTGGCATCAGTGTGTGATCTGTTGGTCTCCTCTAGTAGAATCTCGAAAGTGATTCTCAAGTCAATGGATTTAACAAGGACTTATTTGTATTAACCACATAAAAATGATGGAAAGAAAATGTCACAAGGAAAAGTGTCTTTTATTACTGCAACTCGAAGTACAAAGACACAAAGAATCCATAACAATTACATTAACAAAGATTGAGTCACCAAGAACAGAGGCCTCCATGCAAGGAACTAGTCTCGCTCCTATCCACCTGCTTCTGGAGAACCATAGTCATATGTTTAAGTTGTCTAATGTTGTGCTCTCCTCTATCCACCTGTTCCCTATGGTCGGGGTGGATCTCCTGGTGGTGATGCTGACAACACCTCGAAGTGTCATCCACCACAAGCTACATGGCCAGTTCCCCTGCCACGTCTTCCATCATCATGCAGACTATCTTGATCGATCTTATTCCTCTATCTGGGAGGTCCTTCATCTATCTTCTGATCGTCTGTATGGAGGGTTGGA
Source organism: Viscum album (assembly GCA_963277665.1). Classification (NCBI taxonomy): domain Eukaryota; kingdom Viridiplantae; phylum Streptophyta; class Magnoliopsida; order Santalales; family Viscaceae; genus Viscum; species Viscum album. The sequence goes on from OY728132.1 coordinate 1,833,506,432, forward strand.
CAATCACGTGCCATGTGACCAAGCCCAATACAGGTGTAACATAGTCTACTCCTAGTAAGTCGTTATCCACCCCGGGTGCCTTGCACACATGATCATGAGTCTTGTGGTCAACCACCTTTGGGTATGGTCCTCTTGGACCCCTATGTAATATTTTTACTACCAGTTGCAGAAGACTCCACTGCATGTCGACTAGTAGTGGGTCCTGCTACTGGAGATTGCTCAGCAAGGAAACTCTTTACTAGGAGGGCTCGTTCCAACACCCCTGTCTGTGTCAGGATGCTGTGGAAGACAAATGAAACTCTAATATCTCTCTTGAGTCCATGCTCAAAGGTCTGTGCCCTAAAGAATTGGTATCGTACCATTTCAGTGGAGTAGCTCAACAGGTAGTTGAACCTCACTGAGTATTGCGCCTCCGTCATGCTACCCTGCATTAGATGCAGTTGCTCCTGTATCTGCACCACTTGAAGGGTTGCTGGAACAAAAACTGCCTGGAACAAACTTTCAATGTCTGCCCATAGAAGTGATGCCTCTTCATGAATATGGAGCATCAGGATCTAACATCTGCATGTTGTTGCCTGAAGAAGGCTGGCAGCAAGGATCACTATAATGACAGATGGTGTTCCTACCAGTTTGAAGACTCTCACCATAGCCTCCAGCCAATCCTCAACCACCTGTGGGGCTGTCTCTCCACGGAACATGGGTGGCTTCTTATGCCGAAACACATGAAATGCGCTCAAACAATGTGTATCCTCTTCTTCTGGGGCTGGTGGCATCGGTGGCCCAACGGGGGGTAGTTCTGTTGGTGCCTCAATTGGAAGAGGGCGCTGTAATGAGGCCTCGTCGCTCAGCAGGCTGTCAGTACGTACAAGTCCCAGGGCTATAGCTGGTCATCCGTCTGGAGGCATCCTGAAAGACACAAATGCGACACGGTCAAAATACTCTACCTGGTGAGATGAACTGGTTTGAGCTGATTTAATGAAATTTTTTTAAAAACACACAGGCAATCAGTGTTTTTGTGCACTGAGTTGGAAATTCGAAATCAGCGTCTTGTTGTATGTATACGTCAGCTTCCCACACCATCACTTGACTCCCTGAACTGAAAACCACATTTAGTACCCTTAATAATATTGCTTCACAAAGAAGAAATATCAGATTCCTATGTTCTGTGGTAGAACCGACTCCTCTGATACTAATTTTTCATGACCCGTCCTCAGGGCCCGTCCCATGACTACCCCAAACCCGCCTTCCATAGTCCAGTGGCAGGTGACTAGCACAAAAGTCATACATTCCTAAGCTGGGAAGTCATTGCCATTATAAAATGTAAACACACACTACTGGAGTACCAACATATGAAAGCAGTAAGTATAGATGTTAAAAAAGTGTCTTAAAAGTAAAGGGGGTTGGAAATACAATCCCAATGGAAAATTACATGTAAAAGACAAACAACTACAACTAAAATACAAACAGCTGGAAGGTGTCTATCAGCACCTGGATCATCCACCATGGATCCTAACTAGAGGGTAGGTACAGAAATCCTCCTCAGTGCTCCACGCCTGTACGTATCCTCCTGGTACTGTCTCGTTGTGAGGTCCACTTATGGGTACTATCTGGTCCTTGTACACTCAGCCTTGGATAGCGTTGTCCATCATCTCCATCCAACACAATGATGTGCGGGAATTTCCCGTGCATGGTTGAGTATAACGATACTCAGTAGGGAACCTGAGACCCTCAAGGTCTCACAAAATCCATCAAGGACAATCCAAAAAAGTAAGACTTCAACGGATAACCATTAATTAGGTATATGCCCATATATATACCTATGTTATCAAGTAACCCATCTCAATCATGAGGAAAACAGAAAGGTCATTGACTCAGCTCAAACCAGTATTTTAATTAATGATGTCAAACCCACGACTACTAGAGAAATCCTCCTCTCTCGAGTATAGTGGGCATGCCACTACAACCAACTGCTTCCCACTAACCTTATACTGCTGATGTACTCCACCTGTCGAGTACTCTGGGTATGCTGCTACAACCAGGTGCTTCCCAACATCTGTCTACCACTACAACCAAGCGCTCCCCCTCATAGCCTACAAAGGTACTCCTTCTGTCGAGTACCGCGGGAATTCCACTACAACCAAGTTCTCCTATGTTGTGGGTCTACTGCTACAACCATACACCCCACACTTGGCCATCTGAGTCACTCCGTGTCGATCGATCAACAATGGTCAAGTCTTAGCCAACTACTAGGTTTCTGCAATTTTCTCTCTCATCACTGGGAGGGTCCGTTCCACGAGTTACAAGCCGATACAGTAGGTGTCATGAAGTCTCATGAAGAATTCTAACAAAGGACCACCATGTCATAGGGGTTTCAACTCATCAAATGACCACTCAATCGGATGCACGATCTGAGAGTTATTGGAATTTTAGTGCCGAGGGCCTGGTTGGTTTTGTGTTCGAACCAACCCACCCGTAACTAAACTATACCCCGAACTCCAATGGGGTGTACTCAAGGGACTATTTATCAATGATATTACCAACGTCACTAATGTTTTTTCAAACGAACGTCCGGTTTGAGAGATACTTTCATTTCTATTCCAGGGGCCTGGTTGGATATACTCTCATTCCAAACATTGAATTTTTCGAATGTCATCCAAAACACACTTAGAATACCAACAAAGGACCGCTTCTTCAAGAGGGACCTCGTTTCGCAGACGGTGTGTCGATCAGATGCGTGGTTTTAATGTTATTCATGTTTAAGTGAAACGAGACCAGTCTGTCAAGCCCAGTGGACTGGCAGGTCGGGTCAACCCAGTTTTGGTGGGTCTGACCTAGAAGCTGGTTGGACCGGCCCAATAAATCGTGCGGCCTGGACCGAGGTGTGCAGCTCATCCCGAAAGGGCATGGCCCAGTCCGAGAGGGCATTGCCTGCCTCGAAAGGATGTGGAAATTCCCCGTAGGGCGCGACCAGGCCCGAAAGGGTGCGCCCTGGCCCGAGAGGGTGCATCCAGGCCCGAGAGGGTGCAGCCATACCCAGCAGGGCGTGGCTCAGCCAAGCCTGGCCCAACTAGCCGTGGCTCTGCCCGGCTGGCCGAGCACTGCACCCCCCCCCCCCCCCCCCCCGGTCTCTCGAACCGGCGGTGCCGAGCGTCACTACCACTCCCATCCGGCTGGCTGATGTCGACCGGTCTTCCCAGCATGACCGACCTGCATGGGCGGGTGCGGTCCTCTGTAACGCGGCACCACCCTCTATTTGGTCCGACCAGGTCTTCCTTGGCCGAGCGGCCTGCAGTTGTAGGTCATGGTTCTTCCACACATGGTCGGCATGCGACAACCTCCTTTGCTCATTGCCACCATTCTATAATGGACTCCATCGAAAAAAAAAGAGACTACGGAGGGTCGTCTGGTTATGTGCGTTCCGCCCACACCCTCCATGTTAGGAGGGAGTAGTTGGCCAAATACAAACAATGATTTTCAAAGAAGAACGATGTACAAAATAATCACTTCAAATTGAACAAACCACATACTCGAAATAAGGTTCACATTAGTCGGACAACACAGAATACGTTGTCGTGGGGTGAGGGCATCAACTCATGGACGTCGGGGAAGTAGGAGATGAGGATAGCGCGTTGTCGACGTTCCTTGTGGGTGGATCCTTCTCCTTGGGATTGACCGATGATTGAGGGAGACGATCGCCATGCTTCAGTGGTTCTTCGATGACATGATGATGTTCTTCAACAATAGAGGAACTATCCTCATTAATCTCTCAAGTGTTCTCCCAAAAATCCTATCAAGCCAACAATTGCCCAAAATAAAGTAATATCTATGGCTATTATATTATTAACACATGTAATTCATTATAAAAACCATTTTAATTATTTAATTGGAGGATTCAATTCATTAATTAAAAGAGTTGGAAAAAATTAATGGGAGAGGGGGAGGTGGAGAGATAACATAATTTAATGGGGGAGTTGTCAAAAATTAAATAAAGTTAAGTGTTAATGGGGGTTTAAGGGGATTAATGGGAAGATGAATGTTTTAGGGCACGTGTGGGTCGCACCACAGTAAATCCTTTCATGGGAGGTTAAGTGGGTGTGGGCCCCACTTCTAACTCCCCTTGGGAAGAAATAACTACCAGATATTAAATAAAATTGTGTTCCACAATTTTATTTATTTTATTCTAAATCACCAAAATTAAATCTCAACCCGCATAATATGTAACTGCGATAAAGGTACCCTTAAGAGAATGTTGGCGCTTCTATTTCATCAGTACCCTCAAATTTCAATTCCATGAAACGGTTCAAAAAATATAAAAACTGGCTCATACGTTCCATAAACGTACCCGAAAAAAACTTCATAAATTGATTCTGGGCACATCGTTCCTCGGAATCAAGTTCCGTCAAAAACTGCAGACTGGTAAAATTCCAAAAAAAAATTATGAAAAAAAATTCCATGAAATTTCTGGGTCTTTACATTAAACCGCTTCATAATATATGTATATTGAGTGTTTGGCTATAATGATTTAATTACGGGGCCATATTACCAATAACAATATCTCACGTGACAATTCATCAATATATTTTATTTAAATGAAAGGGTTTTTTATAATTTTTTTTTCAAATTTCCATCATTATTTTCCATATATATTACTAATAAAATTTAAATTTTGTTCATGAAATAACATGGTAATAATAATGAATAAATTATATTATATTAGATGTGAATAGTGGATAATCATCTTCAATGCAGCTGTCTAGATTTATTTTATGTTAATATAAATTTTATAATTCATAATTTATGATGTATGAGTGTCACATATAATGTTATTTATATTATCAAACATATTTTTAATTGAGAGATATATATAGTCTATTAAAAGATCATGATTAGTTACATGAATGTTGATGAATATTTTGGTAGTATGGGATGGTATCAAAATTCATAGATATTTTATATCCATTCACCAATTATTCTGGGAAAAACAATACTCTCTCTTAATATATATATATATATATATATATTATTCCCATTGCGTTGATGGGATGATGATGCATTGACAATTGAAAAATTATATATTTTTAATATACATTACACTAGCCTAAAGATAATTTTTTTAATACACCTAATGATTTTTTAAATATTTATGATTTGAAATGATGATTTTTTTCATAACATTATCAGTTCATACATTATTTACCAAATTAATCTTATTTTGATATATATATTTATAAAGGGGATGGTGTTATATCTTTAAATTTATTATACCAAATCTTCATACATGTCTTATTTAATAATATTTATATGTATATAAATGTGATCAGTTAAGAAAAATCAGTCTATTAATAAGACTATGAAACATATTAATCATGGAGTATTAGGGGAGCATGTTGGGACTTTTATGTGTTTAGACCTGAAATGTATGCAAGGAAACACCCTAATAGTTTCATTGAATAATCCTTCAATATTAATTGTATAATATTCTTCTAAGGAAATAATTGTAATACATTTTATGAATAAAAATTAAAAAATATTTTACAACAATTCATAATTGATTAGTATTACATTTGATGTTGTGATATATACATTCCATATACATTAATCTATATAATAATTTCTCTATATATAAAATGACATTCGAATTATACACTAGTTTTTTTGAAAATAGATTTTTCTTTTATTAACTACATTCATTTTGGATCTAATGAAATGACAGATTCACTCATAAATTATAATTTCTTTCATTCAAATATGGAGATTCATATCTCAAATTTTTTATTAAGTAAGCCCCTATTTGTTGTTCTAGATACATGAAATCATATGTAGTGAAAATTAATTATGGGATATGGGTGTTCCAATGGGATATACATTATAAAGAACTATATTTGATAACAATTTCACATTTCTACAAAATTTAAAGGGGGAAATTATGTTATTTTTCATAGTTTGTGATATATTTTGCATTTTTCATTATATCATCCCTAAATTTTATAGTCAAATACGTCATACAATGCATTAGTATGTAGTCATAAATAGATTTTCATTTCAATTCAAATGTATACTTATGCTTGATTATTTATCATCTTTCCAAATTAAATTGATGATCCATATTAATTGAAACATAAATAATGTATAAATGTTTTCATCATATTGTAGTATTTTTATTATCCATGAATACATTAATATTATCCCATTATTGATTTATATGTTTCAAATCTCTTATATATGAATTTTTTTTATTTGTTATAAAATTAATTATTTTTTAATTTTTTTAAAAAATGATATCATGTTCTTGTTAAAGTAAATTATGATATTTCTGATATGGGATTAAAATTTCAATGTATTGTTATTAGTGTATGTATCATATATAATAATGGGTTTACACCTAACTATGATCATTGACTTATTTATTCCTTGAAATAAGGCCTTAATTCACCTCTCAAAAAGGTCATCGCAATATCCTACCAATATGAAAACATCATATAATAAAAGATGTTATTGATGATAATATACTAGAAACACAATCTACATTATATCCTTGGTATCATGAAATACATTGGAATATTTTTCATGTGTATAATGTTATTTCACATTAATGGGAAACCAATGAATCAAATTTATAAATGTTTTTTCAATTAAGACATCCTTTCACCATTCAACGAGATGTATCTCATCATAAGGATGAATACTACCTTGTAACCTACATAATATCATTGGAATAATAGAAATAATAATGAAAATTATTCCATACTATAAAAATTCATGTTTTAAGGGACATATTTATGTATTTGGGATGTTAATATAAAGATAAAAATGATTATAGACCCTCAAAATATGTTTTTCAGGGATATTTTTAATATAAATATATCATGGTACATTTTATAATGAAAATTCTCGAAAAATAATTTACCTACTATTAGAATCAAATATTATTATTAATTTAACAAAAAATATACATTTATATATATTATTAAATAATATTTGAGAGGATACATGTAACATATCAGGATACTCATCGAAATGAATTTTAATGAAATGTTAATACTTCATGGGGTGCTTTAATTCTATCAACTATCTAAAATTTTTTATTATACCTACAATCATAGATATATATAATAATGGAGGAGTATGTGTGGTTGATATACTAAAAATATGATCAATAAGGGATATTTTATCTAGTTACTAGATCTAGTGATAAAAGTGATGCATCTGTTATGTATATTAATTGCTTATCTTGGGAAGTGATGTTCCCCCATCAATGAGATAAAAAATACATCATGTTCATTTTCCTAATTGTAAGAATTATGTATATAGAAAAAATCATATTCCGTAAAATCTACAGAGGTAGATTAATGTATTCATATTTTAGATATATAGAGTTTCAATCTGTGTGGTATATCTAATCATTTAGGGAAGTAACATCACTTAACATGGGTATTACTTTCAATATTAGTTTCACATGAAATATTAATAAAAAAATTATGAGATTATGTTATGGAGGATGAAATTGATGTCATGGTTAAATAAATATTGTAATGTTTTATCAATATTGGTTATCTTTTTTAGGTTTTACATGAGGTGGTAGGGAACATGTATGGAATGTATAAAACTACCACAAATAATATAGAGGTTCTAGACATGATGAAAGTATATATGTTTTTATTCTATGTTGTGTAAATTTTCGAGTAAGATAAATGTGCATCATATTAATTTATTTTTGACCACTTATAATCTATTAATGATATTATTGTGGTCATTTAAATCTTAATTCAAATATAGGGAATATTATACATCCATTATTGTTGTCCATGCATTATTACATGGTTATTTAATCATATTATAATATATAGTATCTATGAATACATAATTTAATGTATATTATTTTTATTGAGACAGTAAATATAACTATGATATAGTTGAAGAGAAAAAAACTATTTATTTAAAATATTTATTCATTTTATAGGTTTACAATACATATTTATTAGTTTCATCATGAAATAAATTTTTTAATATTCAAAATGACAATAACATTGGTTATCACCACCAGGTTGTCTATTTATAGTGAATTAAAAAATTCTCTATTCATTTATATATTTCTCATTTGTAGTGTAGGATAATTCAATTTTGTTTATTAAATACTCTATAAAGGTTTATGCCTCTGTGGGAATGTTAGTTTTTCCCTTTGAGACTATTTCATAGTTGATTTTTAGATAATATGATTACATATTATTTTTTATTGTATGATAATGGACATCATCATCATATTTTAATTGAGACTACACAAAAGATACATGGTTACATTAAGTTATCTTGATTATTATTTTGCATCTAAATGTCATGTTTTCAGGGAAAATACACTCAAGAGATTAAAATTATTTAGATCTATAAAAGTTTGGATACACATAGATTATTTTATATTAATATATAATCATTTTGGATTGTTTTTTGAATTTTTGGGGTATATTCATAATGTTTGCCTATTTGGTACTTTCATTATAATTTTGTCAAAACTTATTTGAAAATATTCTATATTTCATTTTAATATGGCCATTTGAAGGGTTTATGTAATGTTATGTTTCATTATAACATGGGTTTAGTTTAATTATAAAAATAGACTCTCATTTTTTACCAGTTGGTTTTAGTTAATTAAAATTAATGAAACAACAATTATCACACACAACCCTTTTGAAATTATGAAATATTTCTTAAAAAATAAATTTTATTTTTCATACAATACGGTACAAGAATTACCGATTTTAGATGATCCATGATATACTTCTAATATGTAACATTCCTATGAAAACATTTATCATAAATTTATCATCTATTAATATGACAAAAAAAATAAAAAATGTATAAAATTAATTAATTGGTTATCTATGAAAATCATTGGAATGAAAAATAAATATTTTTCCATTTTTTTTCATGTAGTGTATTTCTATCATAATAAATTATATTAATAACTATATTTGAAGGATTTTAATGAAATTTATATTTTGTATATGAATTAAATTTTTTATCTTTCATTGAATATTGTTTTCTATCTTGTGATAGGAATAAATCATGTTCTTTATTTAATTATGTGTTTTTATAAAATGTTTCTCTAATTGAAAATTTACACATAATTTGTAAACTAAATATATTTAATTTATTAGTATTTAATTGAATAAAATGAATCCCATATTTTTAATTAAGAGGTCAATTTTTTTTTATATTTTTATTTATTTTTATTGAATATAAACAGAACATAAGGTGAAATTAATCACCTCAATAATGATTAAATGTTTATGATATTAGATAAAACAATGTTATAATGCAAAAACATCGAATAATTAGTACTATTAGATAAAAATAATGTCACACATATTTACATATTCATGAAATTATATTTTTAAAGAAAACATTCTCATTTAAATATTTAATATAATATATAATTTGTTGTTTAATACACAAGGTCACTCTCTAACAATTATACATCTATTAGTGTTCACATAGGGGCCAAAAAAATTGGTGAACGAATCAAAATTATTATCTGGAGTATAAAATAATATTTTTTATTATGGAAATTTATTTATTATATTTTAGTATTTTTTAATTTCCTTAAATTCATTCACATAACTTATAATATTATTATTCATTTAATATAAAAATTAAATATAAGATATTAAAAATATTAAAAATATTATTAGGTTTTTTGTAATAGAATTCTATATTATTTTCAATGAAATATACCTTATTAGTGTTATGTGAAAAATTTTATTTTTTAGTTTCAATTTTTAATTATTTCATGTTCTTTATTTCTATATTAATATAGAAAAATATAAATTAATGAAATTTTATAAAAATATCATTTAATTAAAAGTTATAACTATCATCTCATTATCAAAAAGGAATATATGTATAATATATTGTGGAAAATTTCACCCCTTGTCAATTTCTGATCCAAATTTTAAAATATAAGTAAAATTATAACCCCATAATAGTGAAAAAAAATTAGTTCTCGGTAAATGTAATATATTATAAATTTTATTGAGATGAGAATCCTAAGTGAATTTTATCATTTAATTTGGTGGATTTCTTGATCTATCAACTGAAACTAGAAATTTGAATACTACCATTAGAAAATATACAAGTATTTTTTTGGATGATAATTAATTTCATATATAGGTATTGGTAATTCAAATGTGTTTTGTAAGAATTTATCAGCGACATACATTTTAAAGTGAACCTAACAAGGGTTCATATATTAATTAATATTTGACGGCCGTTGAAGGAAACTATGTGGAATTGTAAAATGGTACACAGAATGTCACTTGATTTTTTAAAATTTTCTCTTGATGTAGTATAGACATACTAAGGGTGCACATAAAATTTTTATGGTGAACCACACGGTATTCACACCATTCTCATAACCAAGAATTAAAACATAGATGGTGTATGGGTTTTGTTGTTAAATATTGATATCATGTGAATAGTTATTTTAAATATCTTCACTGATCTTGCATGGTATGGATTCATGATAGAGTGAGTTGCACAGTTGGGACACAATTTTCATAACCATACATCCATACTGTGTGCCTCTTAAAAATTAAAATATTTTCCATTTTTACCCTCCTCCATTTAATTTTTCACCCATTATCCATCACTCATTATCCTCGGATGCTCCCTCACATGAAAACCTTCTTCACCTTCTTCCCATGATGTTCCTCCATTTTTAAGATCAGACTATAATGTTTTCTATCACATTGTAATTATCTCAAAAATGTGATTTCTCCATTTTCTTCCCTCCACAGTCTATCTCAAAGTATCAAAATTTAGTTTACTGAAAATAAATATTCCCAATTTATAGGATTGTTTTTAAAATTCTTATTATTTAACTCATTTCAAAATGAATCAAAATTTATATTTGAAATGTAAAACATCAAATGCATAATGACAGTAGTATAATTGATTTTACATTAATAATCCATAAATTATGAACAATTTCCATCATTCCACAAGACTAACATTATATATGATTCTTCTATATCATTAAATTCCATAAATTTAATTAATATTTTTTTGTGGACCACATATCGTGGGTGGAGGTCGAGGACTTAAAATTGAACTACTAAACAGGTGACTTCAATTATGTTGTTCATGAATTACATTCTCCTCCCTATTAAACAAAAACTACAAGGGTGTATAACATGACCAATTATTGAAATATTCCCTAATAAATTAAATGTTATGGATAATCCATTGATCTTCAATTATGTACCTTTTTTATATTAATGTATGTGTTAATATAATTAATTGTGATTTTTTGAAATTTATTAATGATTTTATCATTATGAATAATTTTGAGGAATTGGTGCCTCCCATGGACTTATTTTATGTTCTAATGTTAATTTTCTAGTTGTATACATTTAACTGATAATGGAATTGATATTCTTTTGGCCTGTTTTTGAATAATAAAGGTAATATAATAATGATGTTCAACTTCACATTGAGCGATGTTGGGTTACTATTAATATAGATCCTTGTCAATGATATGATAAGGAATGTGGGGTAAATTAATATTTTATTATGATTAAAGGACCATATATAGGGTTGTGTACATGGATTTTTAAACCCTATTGGGTAATTATTTTAGTCATGGTTCCTCACATATCCGGATTTTTGGGCATGATGGTACATTCCCCCTTGATTAAGATGATGAGAATGATGTTATACGTCATAGATCCTGGTACATGTGAATAGTAGCCTTCATTAATTAATGAGAATAATGTTCATGGAATCCCTTATTTAAATTATGACTATTATGAGCATGCATAGATGCATGAGTTATTCCTTAAGTCATGAATTGTTTTATATATCTATATAAAATTATGTATATGTTACTACATATATAGTTCTAATATATACATATATACTTATATATTTTTATATAAAAAATATATAAATATATAGTTTCACATGTTTAGAGATATTTCTTCTCAAGATGTAGATGATATTATTGGTCAGTAGTCCTTAAAATACCCTAGACTAAATTGATTATATTTATTTATTCAATAATTAATTTTTTATTCCAAAACAATTATTATTTTAATTCATGTCATCATTTTCTGTATACACCGTTCTATGTGGCCAAGTGATTTTATATCACAATTTTTAAGTAATCGTTTTGTACCTGATTACTCATCAAAATTTCATGTTCAGGATAATTGTTTTATAATATTTTGATACCCATGTACATGAGAGGTTAGTATAACAAGATAAATCTAGTTCTCAAGTGTATCATGTATAAATCCTTGGGGATTTTATTTATTTATTTATTTATCTTTATATGTTAAATTTTTTCTTGTATAGTTTAGCATCTCATGGATATGTAATTTTATTTATATAGATATTAATGTTTTATACAATATTTTTTATTTTAATTTGTTGTTATATTTTGTTGACATAAATTATTGTTCTACCATACACATTTTTTTTGATACATATAGTATAGTTACTCCACTATCCCACATTTTGAATCTCACTATTAGCTGGAAGCCTTTATTAAACATAGAGACGTTCTCATGTCAATATAGTGAACTGGATTAGGGATCCTTTTTAGTGGTTCGCTGTTTGATAAATAAAAAATTTGAATCAATGAATTTTTCCATTGTATTAATATTTTTGGATGGTTTAGAGTAGACTAAGAATGTCTTGGAACATGGTAAATATCATGCCTATAGGTCCCCCAATACCATACATGAGGGAATGATCGTGTTTTTTATATGGGAGTATTTTTCAGGATGTTATATATTATGTTTCATTTTTATTTAAACATTTATTATTGTCATACTTCTATTGGTTATTTATTTTTTAATTTATGATATTTACCTCTTGTTATGGTGAGGCAAGAGATGAGGATTGTTCATTTATAAAAATAAGAATGTACATATTTAAATGTCAGTATTATTCCATTATATATAGACTGAATTGTATATTTTCGTGATGCATGATTATTTTTATACCATGTTTGTGTATTATTTAAATTTTTTAGGTGTATACCCTTATAGAGATATTTAATACGTTTCATGACAGTGTTATGTGTTTATGAATTATTTTTCCATGATTATTTCAATGGTTTACAGTATTTTTACTATGGCATAGATTTTTTATATGATATATATTATATGTTATTTTGGTGACTTCATTATATTTTATTTTTCATGTATAGCAGGATGGTGGAACCTTAACTAACAAATAATTATTATTTTATCCATGTATCATTGTAATCATGAAATGAATTAATTATGGTTTTGATAAAATGGATAGCAGTAAAAACATTTAACGTGTATATTCCATTGTAACATTGGAAGGGTAACATATAATCAAATAATAATATATAAATTCGATATATTCTGAGAATGAAGATGGAAATCTTGTTTCATTTAGAAGAATTTAAATTATAATATAAAAATTAATCTTCATATACAATTTGGGAATGGTTATATATAGTAATAAAATAGGATATATTTATAAAAGTGAAAATGAAATTCAAATGGGAAAATATATTCCCAAATGAAGGAGTTAATCAAAAAAATTAAAGCATTTTAAATAGATTATTTGGGATTTATACACCATATTACTATGTCTTTAAATGCACAACTAAAACTAAGTAGGTCTTTAGGGGGATTATTTTTATAATATAAAAATATAAATTTATATATAGGACCATGTATGTTAATAAGGGATTGATATTTATAAAATCTATCCCAAAATAAACAAATGGACCTAAGATAGCCAGTCGAGAAATATTGATTATAAGATTAATTTGTCAATACAATAGAAGAACCAAGTAGTTGATTTGGGGAACGTTCTTTATGATTTTAACTCTATAACTATGTTTTGATTTTTTTTATTTAATTATGGTTGGTTTAAAAAAACTAAACATAGATCATATAGAGGAATCCATTGTAGGTAACATTTATTTGTTATTCTTGAATTTTTTAATCCATGAAAATATATCTATGATAAATGTGTTGGTTATTTAGACATTTAATGGAAAACTAAATGGTGTTATGTATAGATGTATGGTGGAAAATTATTTACCAAATCCTATTTGGTTGATAAAAGACCGCATATATTTTTTTAGATTGATAATTATGAATATTTAGTTCTTTAATATTCGTTATTTCAACCTAAGTTGTGTGTTCCTATATAATATTCAATTCATACTTCATTATCTAAGACAATTTTAGTAATTTCAAGGATGAATATATAGTGAATAAGTCTTAGTAGACAATTAAATAAATATATTTCTAATCTGAAACATGGTTTTTCAAAATTAAGAACAAAGTAAACATTTATTTTATAATTATAACATGATATCCTTTATATTTGAGTTAATCTAAATTTTTTCATTAAATAAACATCTCTAATTTATTTAAACAAGAAAACCTAATGGTGGTTTTATTTTTTTCAACCATTAGGTAAGGGTAGCTTGAGAAATATTACCATAGATGGGAATGGATACATTTATTATAGATTTATTTTGACCTTCATCATTTACCGTAATCTTAGAGGTTTGACTAGAAATTCTAGTGAACAATTTGGAAAGACATAGTTAGCGGGATGGGCCTATTTTATTTTTAAAAGGTATTCCATTATTGAGGGACTACCATATTAGGTAATTTAGAATAGGTTAATTCTCTCTTTATGTTCTAATCATGAGGTTCCATTTGGGTACTATTATACTATGTAATGAATCTGATTTTATTGATATACACCATTGTTTACTAGGTGGTTGAGTGATACACATATTTTTTCAAGAGGTATGATCTTCTTGTACAAAAATATTTTAGTAGTTTATAGAATCATAGGGTATGGTCATCCACATATTTGGTCATGTGATACATGTTATTTAAGGATAAGAGATGTGGTGAGTCATATTCTAGATTAATAGTCATATTTGTAAATACATATATAGAATGCATTGTTTCATTGGGAATATTAAATTAAAAGTTAAAAAACTATTGTTACACTATTTTTTTATCATAGTTTGATATTTTGTGAAATGTGGTTCCATTAGTTCTGTGACGGTATAGAAAGTTGTACGTGTTTGGTGGCAACAATATAAAATTTTATATTATTTTTTGTGATCATTCTGTATCTCGATTGTAGAGTGTTATGGGAGTAGAAATAAATTACACTCACCCTAGTTCTTAAGAAGTTGTTTATTAAAGTAATGGTTTCTATTACTAAAGGACCAGAAATAGTTCATATTCTATTATAGGTTATAGTTATATAAGATATTATCATTTTATAATGTTATCTTCGGGCTATATCTAGTATCTTTTTTTAATTTTACATAACTTCCATTTACTGGAGTTGTGATGTGAGGTGCGTTTTGGTGATGTTAGAGAAAAATTTTACAAAAAAGTTTCTATGTATTGTTGGTGTACGATTTGAACAAAACATACGGTTACCAAGGAAATACTCTGTGCTCTATAGACTATTTACATATTGGCCTCAGAATTGTTAAATAATCATTTGAGTGGCCATGTGTGGTAGATGTGCGATGTGCACCTTTGATGTAGTTCATAATGAATCGTTAAAACAAAATTTTCCTCATTGATCATCTAAATCGTGTGCGGGTCGACTGTGTGATCCAAAAATTATGGATGTCCTGCATTATCATTTTTTAATAACTTAATTCACCTCATATGCTGCCCAAACATGGGATATTACATTCCCAAGGGAAATATAAGGTTCTCCAATGGACTCATAGGGATTTCAAGTCCATAATAACACTTGTCTTCATGATCAAAATATCAAATTTAAGATTTTCTCTTCTCTCTATAAGTGAATTTCAACTCGATGCTTCTCATATTATTTCGTCTATCATTCCATGATCTTTTCATGGATGTTATTGTCTGTTTACATGGATGAAAACCTATTTGGGGATATATATATCATTGAATGTGGACATAGAACTAGATTTATGTGATCTTTATGTCTTTGATTATGACTATAGTTTGGGGATTGAGATCTGTAACATTTACCATTATCGTTGTGTAGCTCAGATTTTGGAGTTTTCAGTTGGAAAACAGTCTATCAATAAACTACGGTTTGTGGCCTAAATCATATACACATTGTTATGTATTTGAATGGTATATTCAAAATTGATGATTTTCTAACATCCTTTCGAAATATATTTTCTTGAATTGGGTTCATTAGATTGACCAATTGATTTACATAAGCTTCTTTGAAATAAGATATTAATTGGGGAATTAAACATGAGTCTAAATGGATTCCATGTTAGATAATTAATTTAGGGGATTGATAAAATACTGATAGTTTGAAATATGGATAATTAATTAGAGGATTAATTATGATATTTTGAAATAACAAACATAGGGTAATTACTTGTTGAATAATAATGATTATTTGAAATTATGATCTAAATAATTAATTGTGTGATTAATTATGGAAAGTTGAATTTAGAATGAGTTATTTAATTATGTCCAATTAACTATGAAATATGAATTTTTATATTGATTCATTAACTAACGGTTTGAAGTACATAATTAATTTTTCAGTTAACTAATGGAATGGTAGTGTTTAACAAAATTTTGAATTGGTAATTGGATTTGGGTGGATAATAAATTTTTAAATTAATTATTTGATAAATAATTGGAACTTTTCCATTCTAATGTTAGATGTAGCAATGGTAACATGGTCATCATACTTACGAGTAACGATAATGGGAATATAATCATTATAATATGATAAGTATACATGGTAACATAGTCATTATACATATGATTTAATAGAATGGGATCATGATCATTATATTGAGGAGTTATCATGATAACATGGTAATATTAATTATTTTTTATTTATTGGTAACTTTGGAAATGTGGATTCTAAATATGTAATTATTAAATAAGAAAAATGGAACTCAGAGTTATGATATCAAATGAGAGTATTTGTACTATGACATGTTTTGAACCAGGCACTGAGATATCATATCACCATTAGTACATAAAAATTTGGAATGATTCTAGTTAAAAGATATGATAATACATAGGGATCACTTCTAGATCCAGTTTTAGATACAGATAGTATAGAGGTACGAGTATCCTTGGAAACCCTAGAGTTAATGCAGTTAGATAAGAATATATGAAAATATGATAAAACATTTATTATTCAGCGCTATTAATATCCTTATTAATATTCATAAACAATCATTTGGATGAACACGTATTATTCACTATTAGTGATGTCCTATTGTTTGTACTCAAACACTGTTCAGGCTATCAGATTAGAACCCAAAATAAATTATATTGTAACACGATTGGATAATGTAAAATTCACAGGGATATGTGGATGATTGCTGATGGAGCATTGATGTGAAGAGAATATATAGTTCGAATCCTACTATGGGGGTCATAGTGCCTTTTTTTAAATTTATTTATATCCATGACACACA
Organism: Viscum album; assembly: GCA_963277665.1. NCBI lineage: Eukaryota > Viridiplantae > Streptophyta > Magnoliopsida > Santalales > Viscaceae > Viscum > Viscum album. Next base: position 1,833,523,896 of record OY728132.1, read on the forward strand.
TACAATGGCATATCATGTTTCCCCTTTCATTTAATTATTGTATTTAATGTTTGGTTATCTTGTAACATATATATATATATATATATATTGTTATCTATGATATAGTATATTGATTATTTACATTAGGTAGTTTAATAATTTGATAAAAGAGGGTATAGTCTCCACATGAATGACTTACCAGAACCTCACTACTACATGGAAATCTCTAGTGTATGGACAGGTGTGCTTGAGGTCATCTGGTGAATTGGTATAAGGCACTATTGCATTGTAGCTTGGTCAGAACATTACAATGTGGCATTTGAGGTCTGGATTTAAATTTTCATCTATTCTATTACTATTTCAAGAATTTAGAAATGATACATTGAAGATACAAGGATTGTTAATTATCATGTTCAAGGGAGTTTCAAATCCATTTATGGGGGAAATCCCAAGTACTCATGGTGAGATTTTGGTTATTGGTGTTTGATCATACACTCATAATATATTTCCCCTAGGATGACACACCTATGGGGTCATGTGATTATTGTTTCTGAGAAATTTTGAGTATTGATTTGTGTTCCATAATATCACAGTAGTTTTAACTGAATGCATCATTCTAGAAAATCACTATTATTGTTTCATTCATCAATTTAGGGACGCCGTAGTAAATGGGACATGTTAGAGGTGATGAACATAAAATATTTTCCTTATTTTGATATTGAAATGAAAAATGATGTCAAACATGAAAGGGGAAATATTTTTAAATAATTAAAAATTAGAATAATTTGGAGTCTAATAGAAAAACATGGTTATGATATTTGTTTACCTTTATTACCCAAAACCTATGAGTAGGATGGTTAGGGGTAGCGATAGAATCTCCATTTTTAGCATATCGATAGGAGTGGGAAGGCTTGTTTAGATTAATTTTTTTATCATAAATTCTATATGGGTTTGTTATGAGATGTGATGAACGTGTTTTGAATTTTAGAGTGAATTCTTCCATGAAACATATTGAGGGGAAAACATAAGAACAATCATACGAATTTTTTATAGTGTTAGAACATGAGGAACTGATCAGGCTTGATCAAAATGAAGGAGGGAAGTTTCAATAAAACATAAATTTATTTATTTAATTCATAAAAAGATACCCAATTAGTGTTGGGATAATAATTTCTAATTTGATCAATGGAGTTCAAATTGCAACAACTCCTTACTTTTACTGGAGAGGGATGATAATAGGGAGATGAATTCCGGTGTGAACTGGATAAAATGTCAGTATTATATGGAATAAATTATTGGATAGGTTCTTTAAAGACATGTATAAAGATACACTATGATAAGAGAAACCTACTGAGTTTATGCATCTGGCGCAGAGGATCATATCAGTGATGGCCTGATCTGGACTCCACCCAGAGTTGCAACACTTTTCTGCAATGTTTTTAGGGGATGAGGAAGAAACGACAAAATAGTTTCAAGATGGAATTATGTTTGAAATTATGTTTTATATGTCTATCTTCTATCTAGATATGTATATATAATTGGTTCATTGGGCTCTCATGGTTAAATGGAATATGAGGGAGAATTACTGTTCTAAATAAGTAGTTGTTACTGGATGATAAGTAGCTTCCACTTCTGATAGAAGGAATAAATATTATGATAAATTTATGAAAGGAAATAGAAATAAAAGAAAAAAAATATGAGGTTCAGTTTGATTGGATAATAATGTGTTGATATGTTCAATGCGAGGTAGGTCGAGACACTCTCATCGAAGTGGTTTCGGACCAATCGTAGAGTGTCGATCATGAAGAATGATGGGATGTCAATATAAATTCATCATGTCAAAGTGATATATATGTACTGAATGAGAATTTGGGTAAAGTCAGAGTATGTGAAGAGTATCATCTACAACAATTCAGGCTGGTAGTTGGAGTTATACTGGATGAGGAGTTATAGGGTGTGGATGTTGTTCTTCTGGATAGGAGCACCTACATCCGTAGGGTGGTGCTACTGAGGGGAGTAAGACATCGTCAAATGGAAGTGGAATTTCATAGTTACATGTAGTACAAATTAATTTTTTAGATCGCGAGGATAGACGATCGACAATAAAAGGTAATATTCATGTAGATTCTTAATTGTATAGTGCCTTGTTTGATATTGGTGCCTCTAATTCATTTATATCATCAAAACAATTTAATAGTTCCAGGATGGTGTGCGAGATTGTGAGTGCGATGATGAATATAGATGAACCATTGGGAGGGTGATCTAGAGATATCATTTGATTAAAGGGATGTTCACCACAGATCATGTAATAACATTTTATATGGGATATCTATAATCTGGATATGTTATAATTCAACCTAATATGGTTCTAGACTATCTAGTCGCATACCGAGCCCACCAATACTGTTATCATAGGATACTGTCCTCTATATCTCCTAAGGGTGACTAGTATATTCGATAAGGAGAGTGGGATATATAGGAAGGCCGAGAAGGGCCAATTATCCATCAACTATGAGAGATCAAATACAATTTTTCTAGTCTATTTTTTTATAATGGGGGTTTAAGGCACAATATCTTTCCACTAGTAGTGGAAAATTTTTGGTATGTTTTTCAATGAAAAAATCACAGGGCTACCACCTGAAAGAGATGTGGAATTCACTATTGAGCTCTTTCCATGGGCTAAAACAAAATCTATTCCACTGTACAGAATGAAACAGACATAGATTCAAGATCATAAGACTCAGTCGGAGGAGTTGGATGATGATGGATTTATCCATCCAAGTACGTCACCTTGGGGATTACTTATTTTGTTCGCAAAAAATGACGATTGGAGTTTACATTTTTTCGATTTCCAGATGTCAAAAAAATTACTATGAATAACTAATATCCTCTAACAAGTATTGATGATCATTTATCCCAATTTAAAGGATCTTGAGTTTTCTAAAAGATTTATTTGAGACAAGGTTATCATCATTTGATAGTACGAACATCTGGTATATCAAGGAAAACATTGAGAAGTAGTCTTTTCCATAATGAGGTCTATATAATGTACTTTGGTTTGAGAAATGAATAAGAAGTATTTATCACTCTAGTCAAAAGGATCATTGATCGAAATTTATGTCATTTCATGGTGTTTTTTTTACAACATCTTGTTATTCTCCATGACTCATGATGATCATACAAATATCATGTCTTCGTCCTTGGGATACTGAGTGAGCATCAATTATTTTCCATTCTATCTATGTTTCATTTTTCTATTGACATGGTATTATAATTTTCACACATTATCTTGTATGAAGGAATGTTAGTGAATCCATATATGTTTTAGGAAAGGATTTCATGTAAGCATCATAAGAATGTGTATCCTATATTAATATTTCTATTGTTAACTATATATAATAGGAGATTCATCAATGATTTTTATAATTGTGTAGTGACGCATGCAGAATCAACCAAAAAGGGTGTAATGATTTAATATTAATATTATTGTGATATATATGTTCATTATTTGAATAAGTTCGTAAAATCAACAACAATTTTGATCATACATAAGTTAGTTTAGGAGTATACGGTTTTATTTGATGCTTCTAGGATAGAATATGGAGTTGTGTTGATGTTGGGACATCATATTGTTGTGCAAGGATCTCGATAAATGAGAGCTCTTGATTTCATTAATGTTATGCATGACCTCGAGTTGGAATCAATGGGTTATTCTCTTAAGCATTTGAAGAACACTTCAATTGGAGAAAATCATATAGTCTATACATATCAAAAGTTCTTGAAGTATATAATTTCGCATCATAATTTGAATCTTTAGTGTCATAGATGGGTGAATATATGTAGTCTTCCAATTTTGATCTAGAACATACTATCAGGAACGGATATTAAGTGGCTGAGTCCACGAGTAGCAAAACAATGACTCGGATTGTTATGGAGTCAAGTGTAGAGTGGATGGTGATTGACTTACAAGATGAAATTCATGTAGTTTTACTTGAGGTATTGTAGTATATGAATCTAGTTTTAGTTGTGGTGGAGTTTATGATTTTTAATATGGGTTAGGGATATTCTATATGACCATTCAGAGTGATAATCCTTGAGGAAATTATTATAAAGTTGAGTGAAATATTAAGATAGGTTGATAGATGAATATTTGATCATTTGTGGGAAGATTCGAGTAATTGTACCTACGAGCCTATGAGTGGAGGTCATGAGAGAATATCATCCCTCGAAATGGGAGGTGCGTCTAGGTGTATCCAATTTTTTTCGTGAACATTGATGATTGTTTTGGTGTACGTGTATGAAAATGGAGATAGTAGTGTTTTTCAAAAGATGCTTCACCTATCAGTAGTGGAAAGTAGAGCATCAATGACCAAGAGGATTACTAATACAATTTATTATTCTGAAATGTATGTATTATGACATGACCATGGATTTTAGGGTTATTCTCCCAAAGACACATAGGAATAATTACATTATTTGGTGATTTTGGATTGACTAAAAAGGTATAATGTTTCTTTTCTATAAATGAAACCTTTATATTATAGCAACTGGTTGAACTGTTTGTTTGGGAGATTGTATGTCTACATGTAGTGCCTCGAACTATTGTTTCATATCATGTTTCATGCTTTATTTCACACTTCTAGAAGATCTAATAGAATGATCATGGAACTCATTCATTATTGAGTTTGGATTTCCACCCCTAGATATATGGGAAGTCAGAACAAACTATAATGGTTCTTTATGATATGGTCTGGGCATGTTTGATTTACTTCAGGGAATATTCAAAAAAGAACATGGACTTAGAATATTTTTCCTATAAGTACAATTATCAAGAAACTATGCATATGGAAACAAATGAGGCACATCATGGTAGTCCATGTAGATAACATCTATGAGGGATGGAGGATAATATGTTAGAGTAATTGGGATCGAGTCACATGCATGAAACTACTGTGTAGGTACGGATGATTCAGAAATGTATTTCTAAAATTCAAATTACAAAAAATTTGATTACAGACAATCATAGATGAACCATAGCATCTAAAATGGATGGTCATGTTTTCTATTGGGTTTCACCATGGTTGGGTCATCTCCAGATACAATGGCATAGCTTTTGGGATCCCAGGTTTGTGGGATGTTTTAGATAGTGTAGATAATCTGGCCTGTGGCATACTAATTATCTATTCCACTGATACATAAGGATATCCATGATGCTCTCCTTGTGTCACAACTACAATGTTATCACCCCATACCTTCTCGCGTGATCGATGTGTATGAGGATGACCATGAGATAGATGTGTCCATTGAGGAGAATCAAACACATGTGTTGGATCCCAATGACAATTTTTTATGGGGAAACCCCACGCAGATTGTTCGTGTGTTATGGACACATAGACATGTGTGATAGAAATCATGGGAATGAGAATAAGATATTAGTGCTCAACATACCAATATATTTTCCGTAGAATTTTATAAAGTCTCAGATGTGAAGCTCAAGGATTTGATGATATAAGTTGGGGAGATTGTATGATCCTGACCATTTTTGGAGTAATCCTGGGTGCAATTCCTTGTAATTTTATTGTTTTTACATAATTATCTTTAATGGTAGTTCTGAATTTAGGTTCATTTTCGTGATGTCTATTAAAATGTTTGTGAAAATTTGTTGTTCATGTTTTTTCCATGGATTTTACGATCCGAGAGGCATCCAGGGATAAACTATGTGCTCTCAGCTCTATTAAGGTTATAGCTTCAATAAAGTTAAAGAATGGTTTGGGAGATTGTGTGAAGTAGTAGTGAAAATTGATTATCTGATTTGGTAGATTATGCAATATTATCTCACATTTTCATCTAACTATGAGACTAAATTGTGTACGAGCCGAAAATGGGATTCTTAAATTTTGGTTCACAATCATTTTTCTAATTTTGAGGACCATTGCAACCCTAACATGGTATTTTACATTATTAATGGCAACGGAACATTCTACCATCAATCCAGATGGTTTAAAAGGCCTTACGAACAACTATATTCGAGATCTAAATCCCTAATTGAAGATATTATATTATCCCGATAAGTGAATTTCATACCGATACTTCTCTCATTATTTCTTATATGGTTCCTTGATAATTGCATGGATGATATACAATTCTTCCTTGGATATAAACCTATGTAGTGAAATATAGATCTATGATGGTTGATCTAGATATATATTTATGTGATATTTATGAATTTGATTGTGATTTTTGTTTATTGATTTATATCCATAACTATTATCAAAATCGTTGTGCTGCTCGTATTTTAGAAATTTCAACTGGTAAAACATCCAAAAAAAATATATAGATAAGAGGAATAAATATAATTGATAAATTATTTTATTTTATATGTATATTAAAAAATTTATAATATCATTCATACATTAGATATTTATTTTCTCGAATTGGTATTATTAGATTGAATAATTGATTTATCGAATCGTTCATGAAATAGGTGATTAATTAGTTATTTATTCATGGGACTAAGCGGCTTCTCTATTTGAAAATTAATTTAGGGAATTGATTATAGTTGATATGTTTTGTAATATATATAATTAATCTTGGGATTAATTATTATATATTGAAATGTCTATGTTGAGATAATTATTTATGGATTAAATAAGTTCCTTTGAAAATATGTTATATATAATTAATTATTGGACTAATTATGGAACATTGAGATTATAAAGTGATAATTAATTCTGAAAAATTAATTATGGAATACGAATTATTATATTGATTATCCAATGTATGGTGTTCGTTTAACTAATTGTTGAATTTTTAATGGGTTTTGGGTGGATTATTAATTGGTAAATTAATTAAATTATAAAAATTGTGAACCATGTCATTCTAAATTGAGACGTACAAATTGTAAAATCGTCATCATAAATATGATAAAGAGAATGGGATCATGTTCATTATAAATTGAGATGAATACTTGGTAACATGTTCATTATACTTATGAGTAATGAGAGTGGGAACAAGGTAATTATACTTAAAATTATTAATGGTTTCATTGTCATATTACTTATGTTTGTGTCATTGGTAACAGTGTAAAAGAGGATTATAAATGGAAAATTAAATAATTAATATAATGGAACATTGAGTCATTTCCTCACTTAAGAATACTCAAACACCCAAATGAGTCACCTCATGCACTATGATATAATAGCACATATAATACATTATGATTGGACAATAAGAAGTTAATAGTATATGATATTTCTGAGGGAACGATTTGGGATCTAGTAAGAGTTTATTTTAGAATTAATATACGAGTATCATTTAGAAACCAATAGTTAATATATTTAGATATAAATAAATAAAAATTTGATAAACTATTTATTATTTCATTTTTCTTATTTATTTATAGATTTTTCTGAAATATATTTTTACTAGACTTGTTTTTGACTCCATTAGTGGCTACATACATTGTTGTACTCACAGACTATTCAAGATTCTTGATCGGTACCCATATAGATTATTTAGTTGTACGATTTGATAAGGGAAAATTTCCTAGGATAAGAGGCTGATTGTGGATGAAGAATGGATGTGTGGACTAGACATGGATCTAAACCAAATTTTGGAGTCTTAGTGTCATCATTTTCAGATGATTTATTGAAAATATACCCATATATTTGGATATCATGTTTTCCCATTATGTTGATTATTTTATATCATGTTTGGTTATCTTGTAATTTAAGAATTGGTCTAGTTATATATGCTTCTATATATTGTTTATTTACATTTCATAGTGCATTACTGTGATAATATAGGGTACAATATCTCCATGAATGTCTTATCATACCATCTCTTCTTGTAGACAACCTCTATCATATGGGGTGGCACGCTTGAGGTCATGTGGTGAATCGTCTCGGGGAACCGTTGTGTGGTACCCAGGTCAAAACATTACAAATTAATTTCATGAGAAAGGATTGGTAGGGATCTTGCATACCAATCATGAAAATAAATCCTTGAAATATTTTATGTATCGGGATATTCTTTTCTCTTCATTTGGTTGTTTCAATAATAATGTTGTACACATCGGTAACCCATTATATGTGGTGAGTGGAATTTATTATAGGTGATGAGTACAAAATATCAGAAAATGGTGAATTAGACAATAACATTATTAGAATAATCACACTAAACATGTTTATGTGTTTCTATCCTAGTAGAGGGAACACCTTCATAGAATATCCTTTGGGAATAGATAGTACTACCTTCTGAGATGTGAGGCTACATACTTGATGTTATCTAGTGCATAAAATGATTCTAAATGAAAAACTCAGGGTTATTTTAAACATATATTAGATGATGGATTCATGTTCCTATGGAATATGTGTTATGGGTGTTTTATAGTTTGGTAGGATAATCGTATATGATGGGTAAAATGACCAACTCATTGATGGTTGAGTGCATACCCTCTCATAAACACTGAAAGTCACAGTTGTACGTCAATGGATATGTTGAATGTTATGGGGACCATTATATTTTTTGCGATGGGATTTAGAATCATTAATAATGAATAATATTTCGAGATGGATATATAATAAATAGTCTTTTATGGAGTGTATTGCATCATGCTTTGATGGTCTAATATTGAAGGTGAACCATGGATACCTTGTTTGATTCATGTTAAAAAAACTAATCTGTTTGAGGTGATGAATATTAAAACTCTATAATAATTGTACAAAATTAATTTTATAGATCCTTAAGGCACTCAAACCCTAGTTTAACCAAGGAATTTATCCACATTAAAAATCCTTACTAAGGTTCTTCTTTAAAAATATGAACTATTTTGATAGATCAAGTCCCAAAAGACTTGTACAGGCTCATCAATGTTAATAATTGTAAATGAATATGTGTACTACTACTTACTAGATGATATTTTATCCAATTGTGACATGATTCTATGTAATTTGTTAAAAAATCACCGTTTTTCTATGATAATCATATGAATATCATGTTTGGTGGAAGAAACCTCATGTGATATGTTTCATAGCATTATTAGTCCAGTCATTGGAATGTTTTGGCCCACATATTGAGTTTCATAAATGAAAAATCTTAAATATCTAATCTTGACTTATTTTTTGGTACAAGTTCCTTTAATTATTTTGGGGAAATTAAGATGTATGTGTTAATCCCTGTGTTGTTAATGAATTTACATGGATTCTATATAGGAAAAATGTTGATGTTGGGTATGTAGATTGAAAAACAAAATTTAATGATGGTTTATCTAGGATATGATATTGGAATCAAGGAGTATGATTATCTGAGAATTATCAAAATGATCTCATACTGCTTTGGGATAAGGTATAATATCTGGTTTTGGTGATATGTAAGCTATAAGAATTTGTAAATTTCAATAAACGTCCACCATATGTGGTTAAATTAAAATTCCCTAAAATATATTGAAGACATTGGTGACGAATCACATTGGGAACAATGTTGTGTTGAGAGAGGATAATTTTAAAGGGGTAGTTGGGATTTTGAATTTAAATACTGATAGAAAAGGCTTGTAGTAATCGATTAGAATTCATCCATCTTGAACATATCAAATAATCGGACTAGATACCTCATCTGTTCCCACATGTCACCAGTTGAGAATCATAGAAACAATTATATTAAGATGATAGTTCCATGATTCAATTTTAATTTAAATAGTGGGTGTATTATGGCTATAAATTGTCCCATTGATACTAATAAATATGGTTGGAAATTTCATAGGCTGAAAGGTAAAACATGTGATGAAATGGTCATTTCTTAAATTAGATGGGATTGGTAAAGTTACTTGTTGATGAGTTATTTTACATTGAGTTTCATATTGATTTTAATTTCTTATTTATTGTTTGATTAATGTATCTCATTCAATTGAATTTGGTGTAAAAAAACATAGTAAAACTATTTGAGAGAAACATCATAAACCCTATAAGTCGTGTTTTGTCTTTTCCCCAATTTATTATCAGGGGTGAGAATTTATAACATGGGGATATTTTAACATCACATAATTTTGAATGGGTTTAATATTCAATTAGAATTTTATTTTATTAATTTTTACACGGCAAAATTAATAAATTGATCCTAAAAATGTAAATATCTGAATTAGAGAACATATATGTGTTGTGTCTTGTGGATTTTTATGTCTTGAGAGTTTTTTCTATAGTTTGGATGAAATTAAAAATCATATGTCTCGGAAAACACTTTTTATTGTGAATTACACTGGGTTGCATAATTTATTAAAATAATTTGGTAGTCAGGGAAAAATTGTGAATCATGTTTCAAGGATGTACTGGGTGTCACACTATTTTTTAAACCATTAATACATGATTTAATTTTCTTGAATAATTTATGTACAATATTGTAGAGTTGAACCACATGGCTTACACACCGGTTGGATAAAAATGTTTTTAACTACGAATTGTGTGTGGGTTGGATAGTGACATGTTAATAGTGTGCATATAGTTATTATAATGATTCTTATAGATATTGTAGAGTATGGATCCTTAAATAATGGGATATAAATTCTTTTCGTATGGTTTTCAAATGGTTTTCTTAAACATTACTCCCAAACATGAACTTATTGTGATGGGGAATATTAATGATTTCCCTTCCAACCATAAATGTGGTTTCCCAATTTTTTATTCTCACTTTCATCCTTGAGGTCCCATGATTGTGCTCCCCTTCCTCCTTGACATACCATTTCTATTCTCTATCATTATAGCTCAGAATAAAAAACATTATGTTACATTAAATGATAGAATATATGTTTAACACTCTTAATTTTCAACTAATTTTTTATCTCTCTATATAAGATACTATTTTTATGAGAGTTATTTTTCTACTTTTTAGAGTACATAATGACTCTTCCAATTTCACACTACATAAATTAAGTCAAATAATAACAACAGACAAGTTAATAATCCTAAAAATATGGTCTATGTTCTAGATTCCTTTACATTGATGTTCTGTCATTAAAAAACTACATTCATTGTGTCACACATTAGATATTCAATAAATTTTTCCTAAAGCATGAAATTAATTTAAACAAATTATTTATAATGTTTTTCGTTGACCTTATACCAAATATAATGGGTTGTATTTTATTAAATCAACCCGAACCCCCACACAATTATCTTTTTAATTTTTTTTTTATATTTCTTTTCTTTTCAATGATATTAAACAAATTCAATGGTGTTTCTGAACATGTTATGTTTTTTTTGATATTCCCATATAATATAAATTCAATGGAGAAACCATCTGTCATTAATTACATACAATTATCATTTGGATGTTAAATGATTTAATATAAATAATTTTATTTTTGTGTAATTGTTTAATGAAATATATCATAATTAATTGTCTTGATACATGGGTGAATCCCAAGGACAATTTATATATTATAAATAAAAATTTATAACTTTATAAATTGAATTGTTTATGTAATAAATATTCAAATTGAATAATTATAAATAATAAATTTCATGTATTATTAATTTAAACTATTCCTAGACTTATTCTATGATCCCATTTAGCTATGAGTACAATAATATATAATACAATATATGGTAATAACATATAGTGTATTGTTATAGATGGAATTCAATTATAGTTGTGGAAATAGCACATCAAACTCCCTTCGAAGAGGATGTTAGACAAGGAACTTCAATTCACATGGGTAGTTGGTCATGATGTTACATTCACCCATTGATTTGGTTAACGGGAAGGATTTTTCACAATACTGTTCATGTTAAATGGAAAACAATTCAATCATTATTCAATGAGATAGATGGATGTGGTAAATCATATATAAACTATGAATCCTGTGATAATTCATGGATTTTTTAGTTAAACCTATGTTCCTAACTATAAATATATATATTTCTATATATATGTTACAATATATAAAATGGATATATATAATTACACACCTATATGATTATATATATAAACACAAATATATCTATATATTGTATTATTTTAAATGATATTCCTGCTTATGGAAATGTAGGTATTTCCTTTCAGGTGTCCTTGATGAAACCGATCATGAATTGATTATATATTTCATTCACTACATTATATTTTACACGTAATCTGTAAAATTTTATATTCAAGAACTAGGTTTCTTTAGAAACCATTCGCAGTGGCCTATTATGTATGTCTATATCTTTTTGTAACACTTTTCATTACCTAAAAAATATCATGGATTAATATTCAAGATCATTGAATTTTTATGTTATATTACTCATGTACACACATATGTTGGGGCACATTAACGAGTGGGACCATTGGATGCTCATTGTTATAGCCTTTGGGATTTTGCTCATTTTTATACATTGCTATGTATTATATATTATATTATATTTCCTTTATATTTTTGTTTGACATGGACATGTATGGATGTTAATTTGGATTTTTCTATCCTGTAAATTTATTTATCTATTATTGTCAAATATAATTACATACTACAACCTTTATTTTATGATTTTCCATTGTATATTTCTTGCAGATCTAGAGGGTATCATCTCGAAAAAAATAACTCCTTCATACTCTAAGTAATATTTGGTAACATATGGAATATGGGTAGGTGAACTTGATTCCATGTATAGAACTTGCTTGAGAGTTTTTTTTCATGTTTCTGGCTTAGGATGACACAACTATGTAAATATTGGATAACTAAAGAGTAAAAAAAATTAATCTAGTAAATAATACAATTTAAACATATCTAAAAGTCATGGATGATGACATCTCAACCTTATCCTTTATTATATTATAATATACTTCCATTTGGAAACCTTTGGGTAAAGAATTATATTATTATATTTTAATCATTTAAGAAATCAAAAAAATTCACCTCACCAAAATTATAAATGGTCACATTATTCCCTTACCTTTTCACACCAAATTTATTAAAATGGCATGTCCAAAACCTACAAAATATTCATATCATCCCAAATAGCCACATTCAAGATATTTTTTCATTCCATATGACCTACCATTACAGTGTAATTTTATATGGACTTGGCATTAAACATTTCATATTATTGAGTTAAATCAAGATTTCACATTGAAGATCTTTTCAGGTTTAGTGTTTTTAAGAATTGGCCTATAACTATAAAATATTATCTTTAATATTGCTATTATACACTACTAATCAGTATCCATTTATTATAAAATATAAACTCTACAAATGAAAGTTGTGCAGTTCAATGTTTTAGAACTCATAGCTTTTCCATGATCACATCCTTGTCTCTATTCCACTTCATGTTCGGTGAAAAACATTTTAAAAACATTGAATGGGGAAAAATTATAGTAGGGGATACATAAAAAAGGAAAACTATAAATTTTTCGAAACATCAATTAAACCATGAATACATTATCATCAGTAATACATTTCTCCATTATGAAGTAGAAAATACTCTTCTCTGAATAAAAGATCATTGCATGCCCTTTTGTAAGAAAACGAATACCATAAAACCTATAGAAAGAAAATGTTACATATAAAGGAATCATGGGACATAATCATACTTTAATGGAATTACCATATGATTGACTTCACATATATCACTTAATAGAATATACATATGGCTGACTTATATACCCAATGCATTGGAGGTTATAATGTAACTACCCATACTTGCTTATCATGACACCACCTGTCATTTTGTTTATCACGTAACCACCAATCAAATGTCCAAGTTTTACTATAAAATCATAACACATTAAATATTATAAAAAATTAAAATTTCTTTAATAAAATTTTATTTGTAAAAACATGAAATCATTTCAATATATTGATAAAATCAATTATTTATAAAACCATTTTCAAAACCATTTTATTCATTTAATAATGATATTTTTAAATCAAAGTGTCCCATACTAATTCGAATCATTTAAAGTAATTATCATTTTATATATTAATGACCATATAAAAAATCCTTAATCCATTTTGAGAACATGTTCATTAATGAGAAAAATTTATAAGAATAAATCATTAAAAATTTAAAGGATTTTTTAGATAAAGATTTTATTGTCAAATGAGAGACACTTGAACAGAAATAATTGAGAAATGACAATAATAAAATATTATAAAATAATGAGAAAAACTAATTTCATGATATAATATATCAAAGGGTATTATATACACCATATGAAAGTGAATTGGTGTATAACAACTATTAAGTCTCAAAGGAATATTAATTGAGACAATGTCCCTTATAAAGATCATATCCTTAGATTAAGGACAAATAAATGACATAATTATGTGTGAAAAAATAAGAATATGCCTAATTAAAGTGTATATTAAGTGAAAATACATCTAGAATCATTCACACATATTTATAACATGACAATAATCAACAAGTATAAGATTAACCAAAAAAATTGAAATTGTGTTAAGAAGTTCATTTATAGAATTTCAATATCTTAATAAAATCACATTAATCTTCAGAAAATGAATTGATGACATAGAAAAGTAAATATTATCACATGGACATAAAATTATGAGAAATAAGAATATAGAATAACTTATAACTTCATAAGAAAATCTAAATTAAAATACATGACATTAAATAAGTCATTGATGAAATGAGTAATGTGAAAGGTTCCCTTAGTAATTTGGTAACATATGAAACATACACCCCATGAAGTTAGGATCAATCAATTAAGATGTAAATACCCATAAATGATATAATATTTTAAAAATAATACAATCATGGTCAGTTAATACAAAACACAAAAGGAGATAGTGGAAAATATTTCATGAATCTCATAGGAATAAAAATTAAGATAATAACCACTTTCCACATTGTAATCAATCGAGTTGTATGAAGAAAAGTTATTCACCACCAAATTAATCATATATTAACATAAATATTAATGGAATCATGATAATATATATGAATTTTATGTACAAAATACACCACATGTATGAAAAGAGTAGTGAACAATAGAAATCTCACGGAATTAAAAGTGAGATAAGAAACTCTTTACCTTGTTTCCAAGTTGACTCGTTCATTAATTAATCATTTGAATAATAAGGTAATGATAATTTATTAATTAAAAAGAAAACCCTTAGTTTTTATTATTAATTTTTAATCACTTATTACCTTGCTATAAAAATTAGTTAATTATTTAAGTTCATATTGGACATTTTTTTGATGTATGATTCTTTAGATAAAAAAGATCTAGTTAAAATTATAAATTATACCATTGGTCGAAATTCTATTATATCAAGAATTATAATCATGATTTAGATATCATATATATCATATATATCCAGTATATGTATGTATTTATAACATTACATAACATTTGGAGATAAGAAATGAAATGCATCATTAATGGATATGGTAAGTCATACGTACACATGAACTCTACTTTCATATATATTTCATATTTTAGCGGAAGTAAAACATAATTATACATAGGTATATTATCATTAATGTATAATATATTATATAATTTCTTTAACACTATCCTTTATATGGCCCACAAAAGGCATGAAAGAGTTATATAACATTTAAGGGGCGATAGTCCGCATTTCTTCAAATGAAATTATAACGTTTACTCATTACAGACACCATAAATGCAAGATATTATTTAAAAATACGGAAAAAAATAGACATAATATATATCGTATATAAATATAGTGTCATCTTAATGGCCACTATGAGAGGTGGTTGGATATATTTTAAAAATTGTTGTTCTGTTAGACAGTAGTTCACCATCCAGAGAAACTATATATTCGTTTCCATTTGATCGAGGTGTGTGTAAATTTAGTTCAAATACATATCTTAAATAACATAGTATATTGATTATACTTGTGTTTTTATGAAAAGAAATTAATAAAAATACTTTAGGGGTTGGTGAATTAAAATAAAAAAAAGAACTTAAAAGAAGTCATTAACCATAAATCGGGTATCTCTCTTTGGTTTGAACAAACAGGATTAGTTGAAGTTCATTATGCCAAAGGTAAGGCTTCTAGGATGAATAGAGAGATGCGGGGAGCATATTTATGTAGTGTTTTTATAATCCAATGGGCATGAGAGGTGTGATAAATGAATTATAAGTGGTGTCATTTTATAAAGTGGAGGAGGGGCTCTTTTGGAATGTTTGAAAATATTATATTATTATAAACTTATTCGTGGTTTAAAAACGTCAAAATATCATTAATTGTGAATATAAGATGACTCATATTCGAAATAAAACCATTAAAAAATAAATTCACCATTTATGGATATTTTTTTAATCATTATAATATTATATATTTAAATCATTCAATTATGATGTAAATATTGCGTCATTATTGTGTCATAAATACTTTTATTTTTATGATGACTAAATATTATAAAAAATATATATTGATGTATTAACTAATATTATATCCCAAATGAATATTTATAGTCTAATAGATAACTTATATAGCCCCATTTAAAAATTGATTTACTAAAATATATTTGTTAATGTCATTTTTGAATTTACACTATATTATTAAAAATAATGAGTCATTATCACTACCATGTGTCTCCATGAGGACCCAAAATCGACCCAAGGATTTCCTTCATTAGAAACGTATCAAAAAATATCATTAGTACCCATGTTAGATTAATTTTATATAATAATAATAATAGATTACTTAATTTTTTATGATTTACACTTTAACTATTGTAAATAAAATTTTTCTTGTTGTAAATAATCTTAATATCAAAAAAATATTACATTCCAATTTACCCAATTAAGATCCCATAAATCAAAATATAGAATCCATTTTTACAAATTTAAAACACATAAGTGGAATAAATAAATATAAAATTATTTCCCGTTGTCAAAACAAAAGGCATGTTTTTATGAAATAATAACTATAAAAACATTGACATGTATTTTTGTACAATTTCTATGTGAAATTACTTCCAATGAAAAAAATTGGTTTAAATAGTAAAGAAGTAATATCATTAAACTTTAAAACAAATTTAATAGATAATCCAAACTTATAAATAAATTATATTAAATCGTAGTTTTGAATTATCATACAATATTTTTCAATATTCATTAAAAATTAATTTTATCAGAAAAATACCAAAATTTTATCAAAATTTAATTTTAATGTCCACCTTATAAATATGAATTTTATTTTGTCAAATAAAACATATAAAAGTGACCAAAACTATAGTTAATGATGGTTCCCCAACAAAATATATTAAATCAACCTTTTAATCAATATAAGTGAATTTTAGAATAATATCAGATTCATTTATTATTTGAATCCTCTATAATATATTGGGTAGATTTAGAAACATTTAACAAACATGTATATTCATTTTGTAGTTAGTTCTGTCCATTCCCACTAAAACAATGGCTATAGGTTAAGTAGCATATAAACAATTTATATATTATTATTTTCTTGTATGACTCAACATTATGTGCAACATAAGACTTAGGAGAAATCCATTGGTGCATGTCATGCATGCCCTTGAATATAACATCCATATTAAAATAGTATTAATATTTAATTACAAAATATTAATAAATAGTAAAATGTTATATTCTTTATTTTCCTAGGATGTTACATCCTTGCCTACCATTGGAAACTGAATCCAGGAATTTTAAAATTAGGCTAAGAAACTTCATTAAATGTCCTACATCTGAAAAAGTGTAAATAAAAATATCCATTTAAATGATATAAAAATATGTAAAAATGTCAGATGAGAAAACCTATACTATGACTCCATGAAAACATGGATATGTAAGGAAAACATGAATATTTAATAAAAATATAGTTTCGTGTTATGATGTAGAGTGATAGAAAACATTATTAAGATAGAGATAACCACAGGAAAACCACAATTTTTTTATTAGTTATATGGTCATTGGTTTTCCAAAAGAAAATTAAATGGAAAATGTTTTTGTTTTAAGTTAATTTTCATAAATTTGTGTACTTTATTTATGAGCCTCACTAATAACATATGGTCACATACTTACGTATCTTGTAGACTTTCATCCTTTACAAAATTTCTATCACAAACTCTTATTTTATCAAAACAATGATTATTCAATTTGACTTCGGCACATCAAAAGCACAAAAATAGAGTTCTAAAAAATATTATGTTCCAAAGAATATGAACCATATATTTCCCATATCATTACACATTAAGAAAACCAAAAATTGGTAAGTGTGAGATCATATAATCCCTAATAGGTTAATCCTTTTTAAAAATAATGATTACTCTTAATCTCCAAAATCAAAAAAAAGGTTCCAAAATTCATAAAAGACCATTCAATATACAATTTTCCTTAAAATTAATCAAAATAGACAAATAAAATATTTAATCCCAAAACTCATATGTATTTAAATCACATATTCTTCCTTATTATATTTTAATATTTATATTTAAATACATCTACAATTCTTAATGTCTCATACTGAAGTGTAATTAACCAAGTCACATATTTTATATCATTTGTTATTAATTTCCATAAATAACCCAAATCACCTTATGTATACAATAAAAACATATATTATTCTAAAATAATATTTCAACCATTTCTCCACAAATTAAACACCATAGTATTCTTTTTTCTTTAAGCATATATTTTCCCAATAGAGGGAAAGTCGTTCAAAGTATCCTTTATCACTTAATCACCAAATAATTTTCCTATACGAATGATGACTATTTAATAAAACATATAATCCAAAATAATCTTATTATTTATTTATAAAATCATTTTACTAAAAATAATTAATCATTCGAACAAGGGACTTCACGTAGTCTAATGGTAGGTGAAAAATCTTGATCACACTTTGGTTGTGGGTTCGATTCCAACAGCTATGTTGGAAGAGGTGAATTTTCACATGATTTTCATGTTGCCCTTTTTTAAAAACTATTCAACTTCATAACCTTCAAAAAAATTATACAAATTCCTCAAAAATAACCATAACACAATTTATCCTCAACGGTTATATAATAACTTTCATTTTTCACCCCAAAATGTAAAACCCATTTATCACCTCTAAAAGAACTATGAATATTTCTAATATGATAACCATTATAGATGTCTCACTTATGATTAAATAACACCATATCAAATAATGTTATCTAAGACAAACTCTAATAGAAACTATAAGGACTCGGCCTTAAAAATTTCATAATCTTGAGTTAAATCAAGAGTTCATGTAGAGGTTCTTTTCTTTGTTAAGGTGGAAGAGTATTAGGCCATTACTATTACTTGTCATATGTAGTATTACAAGTAGAAACTACTAATATTTATTCTTTTTTCATAAAAAATAAACTCTTAAAAAGATACATGTCATGTTCGATGTTTTAGACATCATGACTCTTCTATGATCTCTCCCAAGTCCATATTCCTCTTCTTGCCCTGTGAATTGTTTTTCAAAAACATGGGATTGGAAAAATGAATAGTAAGAGATACACAAATAGGGAAAACTATTAGTGTTTGAAAACATAATGTAAACCATGAATACATTAACATAAGTAATAATTTTCACATTTATGAAGTAGTAAATACTATTCTATGAATAAAAGATCATTGCATATTCGTTTGTAACCAAATGATTACCAAAAAAACTATAGAAATAATGCAAAAAACATAACGATTACTTCGGACACAGACATACATTAATGGAATTACCATATTGTTTGAATCCATATATATCACTAAATGTAATAGCCATATGACTGAATCCCATAACCAATGAATTGGAGGTTATAACATAACAACCTGTCCTTGTTTATAACGGCACCACCCATCATTTGGATTATCACATAACCTCCCATCAAATTTACAATCAGCATTATAAAATCATAACACATAAAGTATTGATAATATAAAAATTTCACTAATAACATTTCAATTTCAATAACAAGAAATCATTTCATGATATTAACATAATCAATTCTTTATCAAATCTTTTTAAATACCATTTAAAACATTTAATATTTTTTTTTTTGAATTAATGTGTCCCATACTACATTGAAACATTTAAAAGAATAATTTTTTTTGAAAATTAATGCTCTAATAAATAAATCTTTAAAAACATTTTTAAAACATGATAATTAATGAGAAATAATTATCAGAAAAATATCATTAAATCATTTAAATGATATTTTAGTTAAAGAGTTTCTAACCAAATGAGAAATGCTTGAATAAAATTAATTGGGGAATAAAATCTATCAAAGATTATAATATAATTAGAATAAATAGATTAATAATATAATATTTCAATTGGAATTATATAAACCATATGAAATTGAATTAGTGTATAACAACAAATAAATCTCAATGCAATGTAAACTGAGACAATGTCCCTTGCAAAGATCATATACTTAGATTAAGGACAACTTAATGACATATTTTTGTATAAAAAATAATAATAAAACCAATATATGTTGATATTATGTGTAGAATTACCAGAGAAAATTCAATCATATTAGGGAATGACAACAATCATGAAGTATAATATTAACAAAGAAAATAGTTACTCGGTTAAGAAGTTCATTTATAGAAATTTGATATCCTAATGACGTGACTTTATAATTCATAAAATGAATGGATTAAAGAGGAAAAGGTCTGTCATCAAATGGAAATAAAAATTGTATCAATAAGGATATTGAATAACATATCCCATCATAAGAAAAAATAAATTGAAATACATGACATAAAATTAGACATTGACTAAAAGTGTACGGTGAATAGTTCCCTTCCTGATTTGGTAAATTATGAAACATACAGCTAATGGAGTAAGGATCATAAAATGAAGATGTAAATACCCATAAAATAATATATATTATAAACATAACATAGTCATGTGAAGTACATACACCATACGATAGAAGATATCTGCAAATATATCATGAATCTAAGAGGAATAAAATGTGAGATGAAAACCCCTTACCACGTTTTAATCAATCATGTTGTATGACCAAAAGTTTATAACCACCAAATGAATCAAAGAATAAAATTAATATAAATAGAATAATGATAATATATATCAAATTAAAGTATATATCAAAACACATGAATGAAATAAGTCGCGAATAATGGAAATCTCATGGAATCAAAAGTGAGATAAAAATCTCCTTACCTCATGTCTAACTTGACCTGTTCGTTATTTAATCTCATAGATAATAAGATAAATATAATATATTATTTCTTAAGAGTCTTTTTATATTTATTATTCCATTAATATCACTTATTACACTTCTATAACAATTATTTAATTATTTGACTTCATATCCGACATTTTGTTGATGTTCGAAACTTGAGGTAAAAATTATCTTATTATAATTATAAATTGTCCAGGAGGTCAAAATTCCACTATCTCCAGAATGATATTCATGATTTAGATAACATATATATAACATATATACCAATTATATGTATTTATTAATAACATTAAATAACATTTGGAGATAATAAATGAAAATCACCGTTCATGGAGGCATAAGTCATTCGTACGCTTGAACACTATTTTCATTTCTGTTTTGTATTTTAACTGAATAAAAACATAATTCTAAAATTTTATATTATTAATCTACTATAATATAATATATAATGTCATTAACTCCATCTTTTATACTTCCTATATAATGCATGGACGAGTCATATCACTTTGAGGAGGCGGCAATCCACACTTCCACAAATGAAAATATCGTGATTACCCATTATAGAAATCATAAAGGTATGATATAAAATAAAAATACTGAAGCATAAAGAAAAGAATAAACATAATATATATCATATATAAATAAAATTTCATCATTATATCTACCATGAGAAGTGGTTTGATTTTTTTGAACAATCATCCTTTCAGGGGGTTGTAGTACGTCGTCAAGAGAAATAGAATGTTTGATTCCATTAAATAGAGTTGTGTGTAATTATAGTATGAATCATTATCTTAATAACAACCTATTATATTTTAGATACTGGTTTTGTTATTAAATAAATGAATAAAAATAGTTCATAGCATTGGAGAAATATAATAAAGGAAAAAACCTTAAAAGAATAGGTTACCTTTAAATCGGGTAATTCTCTTTGGTTTGAATCAAAAGGTTTACTAGAAGTGGATTATATCTATGGTAAGGATTATATGATGAGGAGGGTGATGTTGGGATCTTATTTAGGTGGAGGTTGGATGAGCCATGGGGCTGGAGAGGTGTGAAAAATTAGTTATAAGTGTTGTCCTTTTATAGGGGTGGGGGAGGGGCTCTTTAGAAATAATTGAAAATATTATTTTATAATAAAGACATCTTCGGTTTCAAAAGGACCAAAAGACATTAAAGTATAAGATGACTCATATTCGAAATAAAATAATCCAATTTAAATTGTATAGGTTCTTTATATTGTATTAATATTTATTATCAAATTTATATAAATCATTCGTTAATGAGGTAAACACTACATCATTATTGTGCAATAAATAATTTTATTTATTTATTGTCTAAAAATAAAAAAAAATATAATGATATAGGAAATATTTTAATATTTAAAAGGAATATTTGTAGTCAATGTGATAACTAATATAACCCCATTTAAAAAATTATCTACTAAATGTTATTTGTTTGTGTTATTTTTGCCTTTACTTTAATGTAATTAAAATAAAGTGTCATTGTCACTCCGAAGTGGATCCTTGGGGTCAAAAAAATCATCCCAAGGATCCCCATGGTCATAGATGTATCAAAAAATAGGATGAAGAAACATTCTATGTTAATTTAATATTGTAATAATATTATTTTCTACCCATATATACTATATTTACCATATAACCACTGTAAATAATTTTTTTACTGAAATGAATATTCATAATGTCTAAAATATAAATGATAACTATTTAAAAAAAATTTACCTCATGATTCAAAATAAAGAATCCATTTTTTCGAAATTCAAAACACAGAAGTGGCAAAAAGTAATTAAAAATTTATTATTGTTGTCAAAACAAGATGCTGGGTTTTTAGAAATAATAAATATCAGAAGATTGAAACTTATTTATGTCTGATCTCAATGTGAAATTACTTATAATATATAAAGATGGTTTAAATATTAAAAAAATAATATATTTACACTTTAAATACAAATAAATAATATTAAAAAGTAGTTTTTAATTATAATACATTATTCTCCATTATTCCTTAAAAATTAATTTTATCATAACAATACAAAAATAACATATAATGTAAATTATGTTGTCACCAAAATAAAGTAGAATTTTATTTTCCCAAATATTAAATATAAAATTGACAATAACTAGATTTAATTAGGGTTCTCCATCAAAAGGAATTAAATCGACCTTTTCTTGAATATTACTGCATTAATGCTTAAATCATATTTTTTATTATATTAAGCCACTAAAATTTATTGGATAAATTAAAATACATTTAACAACAATGTATATTCATATTGTCGTTAGTTTTGTCCATTCCCACAAATAAAACAACTAGGTGATAACTACAATTTAAAATAATAATATATTATTATTTTTCAGTATGACTCGGTATTGTGTGCAAAATAAGACTTTGCAAAACCTATTGTTGTGTGTCAAGTATGCCCTAGAATATAAAATCCCTTCTAAAATAAAATTAATATTTAATTCAAAAATATTAATAAATATAGAAATGGAATATTCTCTATTTTATTAGGATGTTAAAAATGTGGAGATCTATAGGTGTTGTTTTATGGAAATGGAAATTCCCTTAACTGATCACATTATTCAAAGTATTTATCTTACCTTAATTAAATACGTCACCTTCTTCATAATATAATATATTCAGTGTACTCAAAATACTAAAATATTATTTTTCTTATGAGACCATAATTGTCAACAATATTTTCTATCATATGGAATGTTAAGGTATAACTTGTGTGTATATATGAAATACAATTTTCACATAGAGATATAATGATTTTTCCCATTACCATATTTTTTTTAATGTTTATTATGACGAGTTTATTTTATATATATGATCACAACTACAAAATAGGTTTTTAACAATACTAGCCTTTGATTTTGCTAGATAAAATCATTGATAATGATTCCATTTATCTGTGCTTAATTTTTAGCACTAATAGGTGGTACTCTTTATTAACGCTTAATTGTTAACATTGAAAATGGGAATCCATTATCAGGGATTTTTTTTGCCCCAATAAATTTTATCCTTAACCAGATCTTCATTAGGGAAGGAAAAGGACCCTAATTAAATGAATTAAATAAAGATATAAAAATTCAGAATGGGTAATGTAAAAAACAATCCAAATTTAAATAATTAAAAAAATAGATATATTTTAATAATGTTAATTTACATATATAAAAATTTCTAATATTAATAAACAATCCATATTAAATATATTTATTAAAAATTATAAAAATAAAATAAAATAATAAAATAATATTAAATATTAATATATTAATGAAAATATTAAATATATTATTAAATAAATAATTATTGAAAAAAATGATTAAATTAAATATATATATATAGATTATATATATTAATAAATAGTTTATATTAAATATTTATATATAAAATGAATCATTTAAAATATTATAAAAAAAATAGTAATAATTACTCTAATAAATTGAAATTAAATAAGTTTTAAAATTGGAAATAAACTTCTTATTGAATCATTTATTATTGAAAATTATTTTGATTAATATATATATATATATGTATGTATATATTAAATATAAAAATGAATAATATATATTTATATATATATATATCTAAAATGGATAAAATGTAAAAATTAAGTACATGTTAATGCCTCGCTTGTTTTGAATTTTTATTACACATAATTAATCATTGATATATTTATTATAATAATATATTCATATATATTTTTATATATATTCATATTTTCATATATAATATATTCCCCAAATTTTTATTTCTATAACAAAAAATATTACTTGTACATTAAATATATAGTATATTTAGTAAAGAGTGGTTGGTAAATAAAAAGTAATATTAATTAAAATGGAAAACTAATTATGCAGAGCAATGTACATATTTGAATGTTGTTTGGATCTATAATTTAATAAATATCAAATGCATGTTACTTTTATTTTCATAATTCTTATATGTAATTAATGCATTATAATATAAAACTAAAAAAATAATGTTTTAATTAGTGAAACCATATAATGAAACACAAACAATTAATATTAGGGCACTTATTTAAATTATTGTATTCTTCGAAGCATTTATTTTGTAACACGATATATTTAATGGAATATGATTTTAATTATTGAGTTGTATTTATTATTTTTTATCATTATACTATTTGGAATTAGTAATTGATATTAATTATTATTATTTTGGGATCTAACCTTTTTTAATATTTATTAACATATATATATATATTAATATTTTGTTTAATATTGTCAATATGTATTCATTTTATTTCAATATATATAATTTTTTCAATTATATTTAATTAAAAAAATATAAATTTCTCAATAATATTTAATCAATACATGTTTTTATTTATTCAATGTCACTCAATTCTATCATGCGATAATTAATGATAATATATTCATTAACAAATTATGAAATATATTTTTAATAAATATTTTTAAGTATTCTGTTTACATATATATTTATATTGACTATATTTATTAATTTATATATTCATAAATCTAAATTAATAAATTATGTTTTCTAAAAAGAAATATATAATTTTAAAAATAATTATTTATAAATATTAAATATATTATAAAATTACAAATATTTTTTTTATTAATCAAAATATATAGATGATATATATATTGTACTAATTTTTATATTTATTTATTAAAAATATTTATAAACATATAGATATTTATAACCATTTAATTATATTAATATTAATTTAAAAAGGTAGAATTTATATAATTGTAAATAAATATTTATAAATTTAAATAAATAGAAAATTAAAATAATTATATTAAAATAATGATTATATTTCCTATATTTATAAAATACATTTTAATACTTTTATTTAACTATATAAATATATATCATGATATAAATATATTTATAATTATATAATTACAATGCATATATTTAAATAATTAATATTTTTTCTATATATCAAAATGTTCAATATAAATAATTATGTAATTATGTATTCTGAAAAAAATATAATTCATTATAAATATATATATATATATATCATTATTTATAAATATATCTATAAATATATATTAAATATATTTAAGAAATTATAAATTTATAATTATATAAAAAATTACCTATTAATATAATTATTTATATAATTTTCAATAATTAATAATATATTTAAATAAATATATATATTTATAATAAATATATATAACATATATATAATTATATAAATAAATATATATATATATATGATATGAATAAATTTATTATCATATCAAAAGTGTAATAAATATATTTACGAAATTTTTATAATTATAATTATATATCCTTTATCAGTGCTAATTTTTTAATGCTGATAATGATTTATATTATGAAACTTCTTTATCACTAATAATTAAAAAGCATTATAATATCTACAAAAGTGATGATATCAAGTATCTTCATCTGCACTAAAAAATTATCACTGATAAAACATGCTTTTTTCATCACATTTTATGCATTGATAATGTTTTATCATTAATAGTTTTAAGAATGTGATTACAATGATATCATTTATCTTTTATTATTAATGTAGAATTTCAAAACATTTTATTTAATAGTGAATTTTTGGAAGTGATGGTAAATCTCTCCCTGGATTATTTTAAAGAACCCTAACTGCACAGATTTAGTAACTATTCATATGCTTTAGAAAAATTCCAAGGATTATAGGACTGCTTATCTAATTTCTCTTGGAATAATCAATGATCAAATTCAATTATTGTTATTTTTACCCTCTCTACACGATGATCTCTTATTTTGGTTATACTGTTTGTGTTATTGTGGAGTTTTATTGTCATGTCTCCTATCTTCTCCCTTATAATTATTCTAACATCCTTGGATCCGTAAGAGTGTTTTCACATTCATCTATATTGATTTATGGGTCTCTTTACTCTATTTTCAAGTGTTTTAAAATAAAATTCTCCTCTTTCATCCTTTTGATACAGGTTTCTCATCATCTTATACCAGTTTCTCAAGGTATGTTTTTGTTATCTATTTAAAGTCTATTTTATTTTTTGTATGCGTTTATGTAATGATAATTATATATTTGGAAAGAAAATATGAATTTCTTTCATTATATAAAGTGTTTTCTATAGATTTTGAATTAATTATTTTTATTCAAATGTGTCTTCATTCAATTATCTTGATTATATGCATATGTGGAATTTCATGTTAATTTGTATGAAAAATGAAAGGCTTTCTAAATAATTTTGGTTTAAATGGAATAAAAAAAATTAATATATATATTTGAAATTTAAAAAGTGAGTGTTTCAAAATATTTTCAATGTATTGAAATTGAGAATTTATAATGAAAATTAAATAAATTTTCATTGGAGTTTGAGTTTGTTTAAAATCCTATTTTACACTTTGAAATTGATTTATATCTCATAATGACCTCATTGATCACCCCTTGTGTTTGTTGTGTCTCTTATGATATTTTTATTAATTTATCATGTATGTATGATGTGATTAGTCTTGATAGATTTATTTTTACTCGCGTGATGCTGTTTTCATCTCACCACACCAAATCTCTTGAAAACCATTATTCTGTCCTATTGTTGATAAATTTTCACAAAAAATACCCAATTTTACACATCATCACACTATAACATTTTTAGCATAATTCATATACATCTAAAATCACACATGATCATTTAAAAAACAGAAAGATGTCCAAGACTAATAATTGTGAAAAATCAAGGATATTTAATTAAAAAAAAATTATCATTCAGTCTCCCTAGGTTATTGAGATCCTCCAATTCATCTCTCACTCATTAAAATTTAAATGAAACATAATCATTTTATCACAAACATATTCCATGTTACTTGTCAATATCTTCTGGTATTTATTTGATGTCATGAATATTTTCAAATAAATCGTCATATTTTTTCCTGAATAAATTTTATAAAATGTGAAATCACGTATATGTTGCCTCATGTGTGATATTTTATTAAACTGCATATTGATAAATGATGATTAAGTTGATTTAATTAATAATGAATCCTATGAGAACCTCAATTTTTAGGTTGGTAGTCTAGGAAAATCATGTAATTATTTACATTGTTATTTTACTATATTGTTTCAAAAAATATTCATGTAAACATTATAAAATGGTTATTAAAAATTAAATAATAATGATTTTATATTGATTGGGTCATGGCCTTTTTATAATATTTATGGTCTTGAATATTTTAAATATGTATTTTTGAAAATGAAAAATTGTTTTAGAAGTAGTTTATTTTCTTGAAATGAAAAATCATTGTTTTCCCTTAAAATTTAAAAAGTGTATTCATTGCAATGAAACAAATGATGTGATTTCAATGTAAACATATAATGTTATTGAAATATAAAATTATAAATCAATACTTTTAAATGGTTTTAATGTTTTATTATATTATTAATGGTTTTGGATATGAATATAATTATTTCCACATGATACTAAAATATCTTACCTAAAATTTTTTCAATTTCTCTTTAATTGTTTTGAAAAATTTGGTTGATTTACATGGGTAATTTTAAAAAAATCAATAATGAATTTAAAATTTTAATTTTTTTTTTAATTTTTAATGTTGTTTTGAGAATATATTTGAAGATATTATTATTTGGAAATTAAAAAAATCCTTTTTCATTGGGATTGTGTTCTAAAATATATTTGTTTCCATTAGGAATTTGGAAATTGTTCATTATTATGAGATCATTAATTTATTATTTGTTAATATAATTCACTAGAAATAAAATATTTATTATTTATGTAGTTATTAATTAATTTAATATAAATATGATTATTTTTCTATTTCATACATTTTATACAAACAATACTCTTTTCCATTTTGTTTGAAATAAGAATGTTTTGTAAATCATGTATTATTTTCTTATAACAGATCATATTGTAGTCTTGGGGATATATTTTTTCAATGTGAGGGATGGTGGTTCATGTATACTCGGTCCAAGTTGATCATGTTTCTCAACCAATTATGGATGGTAAATGTGGTATAAAATATTGAGGTCACTGTGGACATGTACTGCATGATCATATTTTTATTCAACCCATGAATTTCCTTAGAATATTTTCATATTTAGGAAACAAAATAATAAATGATTTAATGACATTTTACATATCCAAGACCGGCATGATTTATATTTTAGGATACAATTTTTATCCTAACCATTTTCATCTCCCAAATTTATATACTAATATTTTTCAATATAAAAAACCCATATATATTTTAGACATACACTAGTATTAAATGAGCTCATTTAAGAATTAATTATCTTATAATTGGTAAAAATTATCATTTTGAGTGAATTTATAGGATAAAACTTACCATATTGGAGTAATTGTTTCATTAAAAAAATTTCCCATTTCCGTAAAACCATATTGATATTATTTGAATGAATAATATTTTGACTTTCCCTTATTAATATTTTCTAAAACATTCAACATTGATAATGCATATCATATGTGTATTTTTTTACAATAAAAATTTTTTAGGAACCATATAGGATGGATTTGAATAGAAACATGATGCACAATAATTGTATGAAAAGGATGAGGAATATGAAGTTAATATTTTCTCCATGTTTACAATAGAGCATGCATATCAACATACTAGAATTATTTTCAACATTTTGGTTGTTATAATTGATGAATAATTTCTCTAAAATAGATGGAAAGAAAATAATATTTCATAATGAATATATTATATCAATAAATGTAAGATTATAGATAAGGAAAATATAAAAATTCACACTAATTTGTATGATAATTTTTTTATCAATATTTTAATATGAATACAGGTGTAAATGATGATGGAGATCACATGTAAGAAATTAAAATTAAAATTTATGATGAAAATTTTGATAATAAATTGTATTTTGTAAAATTAAAAAAATATATGATAACATTGTATAAAATTTATAGTAAACACATAAAATTTTAAACTGTATTGATATTATATGATCTGTATGTCTTGTGTGGATGGAGTGACATAGTTTTTAATGAAATACTTCACCTACAAAGCTATATGGTACCCGAATAAGAATAAATTTCCATATCTATTATATGATTTTAAAATGATTTTATATTCAATGGGCATGTTTTAAAAAGAATTACATGCATTCCCATGTGATTAAATATTATTTTCGATGAACCATGTACCAATCATAAAATTCCATAGGTTTTGCGTATATCAATATAAAAAAAATTAGTCATGCCCATCAAAATTGGTATGATGGTTTCCTAAAAAACCAGTAATAAAAAGAAAATTTTTATGTTTAGAAATTGTGATAAATTTCACATATCATGAATAAATACGAATTATATATCGGAACAATAATCTTCTAACATATTCACCTTAATAGAGGAAAATTGATTATGAGTATCATAATTTTGGTAATGAGATGAGAAAATGTTGTTATGTTTTATCAACATATGAAATAATTAATTTTTGTGTACATAATAGTCCTCATTGTACAGGTCCATTCATGTTGAAAATTTATATCATTCCCTATTTTTATTCATGATGTGAAAATAAATTATATTTTTATTTCAAATATATTTACCAAATAAGTATTGTAATGATATTTATGTTTATTTGGATCCATTGATAAAATATTTGAAATTTATATGTGAAATAGGTGTTACAATATATGATGACTATATATATGAAGAATTCAAATTTAAATACATGTTTTACAATATTCTAAATTATTTGTATTGTTTGGGATTTTTTTTGGATATATAATTAAAACAATATTAGGGTGTCCATTTTGAAAAAAAACCACTCACAGAGATTGGTTGAAGCATACATAGAATAATGTTTTTTTAGATCCCAAATTTTTTACAATGATGAGATAAATATAGAACCTATATTACATTATTTTATGGGAATACCAAACACTTTACACCACCATCTGTACTAATGGGCGATAAACTATTAAATAATTTAAATGATATTAACATTGCATTCGATAAAAAAATTCAAATAATACTTATGAAATCAGGATTAAAAAATATATTAATATTATGGGAATTACCATATTGTAATTGAATGTATATTAGAAATTTTCATAATGTTTTCATGTAGAAATAAAAATATTGGTTAGTTTTTTGGCTTGTTAATAAATGATCCAAAAAAAAATTTCACAATGTGAGGGTTGGATGACATTGGTTTGGGGATAATATTATAGTTAGACACAAATAATGGAAACAGATGGAATTTTCTTCGATTATTATCATATATTCTATACAGACAATAAAAATAAAACATTTAATTTACTTTAATTTTTAAATGTTCCATATAGGTATTCATTAAATTTAATTATTCCAAAAAATGAATGACCTAAAATAACTAGATTCCAATTATTTTTCAAATCTATATGACTTATTATTATAGGACATAAGAATATTCCAATGTTGAATAAATAAGTAGTAGTCATATTATATGAATAACATATGTTTTTTCCACCACCATTCGTTGAACCAATGGACCTACTAATAGTTCATTTGGTTAATGAGATTCAACTATGTTTTCCATTCCATTATAGATGCACATACCCCACTAAATGATACAATGTTATTTTTAATGCATGTTTCAAGAATCAATGTTAGAGAACAGGTTTCATTGAATAATGGTATATTGTTGATCAATTCGTCAAATTCTATATTGATAGCCTATCACAAGATGACATAATTGGAATCCAAAATTATAATTATTGAGAATTTTTTATGTGTAATGTGATTTCTATATGTGAATTTAGTATAATTACCATCACGTAAAAGGAGATACCACACAATTACATTTTACATAATAGTGAATATATTGATCCATATGTTTTTGACCAAAACAATTATTAGAAACATGTATCCAGCAAGATATAAAGGATGGTTATAAAATATACACAATAATTTTTTTTAAGATGGATCCTAAAACAAATTTATGATTATATATAAAAAAATAAAAATATAATTTTCAATTGAAATCGATGTCTATTTAAGATAGAAAATGGTAATATTATATCTCACACTAGTTTTGTAATCAATGGCTACTTGATTTATAAAACACAACCCAATTACAAAAGTACAATGGAAATATGTGTAGTTATTCATGTATAAGAACCGATTCACATGTATGGTTCCATGGATAGAAATCATATAAATTAAAATATATCTTACTTTTCTCATTATCAATCCGATATAAATGATGAAATATAAAATGTTTCAAGTGCTAATTTTCCATTGTAAATGGTTTGACAATAGGAATGTAGTATAATATGATGAAATGATATTTTTTAAGGTGATTTATATTTTATAATAGCAATAGGATGAACCATTCATAATGGCATCACATAAAATGTATTTTTTGTCTCAGATCCAGTAAAAAATTCAGACGACTATCCTACTGGTGACCCAAACAAATGTGGGGTGAGATGAAAATAAAATCCATGACAACTATTTCATTGGAGGATCATATTAAGTAAAATAGAGGTCCCAATGTAGAAAATGTCATGTACATTAAAGGGGAACAAAATAATGGGATGTTAAATAGTAATACTGGGGCCAAATACCGTTGACCACAAAAAATTGAAATATGGTGCAATGAGAATGATAGTGTGATTTTGGTCATATTTTCAGAGATATTAAAAAAATAATTTAGAGAAATTATTATTATTTAATTTTAAAAATATGTATAACTTAATATTAATTAGGGGTTTTAAATTTGGAAAATATGGTTCTTTTATTTTTAGGAGTTATGAATAGTAACTGTGATTAAATTTATCACCTCATAAATGGATAAATCAAGTAAAAATATTCAAGGAAAAATTAATAGGGCCATAATTTTACATCGTAATTCTTATTAGAAAAATATAATCCCAACCACATACCATTTAAATTTAAGTTGTTTTAGTGGAAAGAATTTGATGATAATAAAATCTATAATATTTAATCCAATGAAAAATTTAAAATTTCACTCTCTTACTTTTAAATATCTATTTGGTGTTTACATCGAGAAAACTAAAATGGTGAATGAACCTAAATTTTTCTCATTGAGAATAATAAAATTATTTCTATAATAAATATTTATTTCTAATATTTTTATTATATAATTACCTTAAATAGCAATGGAATTATAATAAAATGTTTATTTAATCAACAATAAATTTTAAAAATCAATTGTAATAATTTTATAGGTGATATAATTCTAGTGATTTATAATGTTTCATTAATTTTGATGATAAATTTAACATATTTGTGATTTCTGGAATGATTATATTCAAATTCAAATATGTAATTTATGTCTATTATGTCAACTTAAATAAAGCTGACATTCACGATATATTAAGTATGCTCTAATTTTATTTTAAAATCATTAAAAAATGGAAAATTAAATGTGGGATAATATATGGTATAAAATTTCATAATATTTTCATATATAATCCAATTTCATGCATATCATTAAAATTTTAACCACATATTAGTGGAAAAGAATTTCTTCAATTATGATAAAATTTGGTGTGTATACAATTAAATCAAAATATAACATTTCAAATAACATTTAAACCTAACCAAATTTTATTGTATGATGATTTTTCAACGATATCATAATATTCAATGAATATATTCTGATTTATAAAAATTTGGAATGCAAATAACATTTTTATTTTTTAGACATTTATGAAATTCAAATATTAATTCTCACATAAATTATAAAAGGTAATGTCTATCCCTCTCATCAAAAAACACATTAAAATATATATCTCAAAAAATCCATCAATTATATCATACCAATACACTTAGAAACATTTTTTATGGTCTTTTATTTGAAATGGAGACCCCCAAGAGAAGTATGTTAGAATCTGATGATGTTACTTTATAGAAGTGGAAATCTACTCAACTGATCCACTATTTATTCCATTCCTCCCATAAATATGATATATTTTTATTTAAATTATATATTAACAATCCAAAATTTAAAAAAATATTATTATTATTATTATAAAACCATGGTTTTCTTCTTTTTTCCCATTCATATGGAATGTTAAATAATTGCTCATGCGTACATAGTCTGTCATCTGGGCATATTGATACACATCATTTTTCATCCCCATATCTTTTAGATGGGTATTATTTTATGTGTAATGTTTATATATTATAATTGTAAAATACTCATGATTATGTAATCATGAAATCATATAATCCCTGTTACATTTTAACATGTTAGTATATAATGTTTTCTCTCATGTGTACATGTGAAATACGACCGCTATGAAGAGCTGTGATATGTTATACATTTATATTTTAAATGGATGTTAGTAATGAAATATTTTATGAATATATGTGGTATATATTTTATATTTATCATTATTTATGGTTTAAATTTCAAATTTCAGTATTTTGTTGTTTCTGTAGATAAGTGACAATAACAATCATTCATATGTCCTCATACTATTATGAAAAATGATGTAATTCAATTTTATTTCTATATATTTTTAAATTAATATAAATATATTTTTAATTGATATATATTTTCTTATATGGTGGTTTAAATTTTTAATATTTTGTAACCACTATGAATTTTAAATGACTGAAACATTTATAGAGAAACATACATGTAAATCAAAATAGTTATTTCCAATAATAGTGACATTTAAAATTAATTATTAATAAATGGGTGATAAAAAATTATACATAAAAAATATATTTTATTATATATATTTGATTTTTTTAAATATGTTAATAATTATTAAATTTTTACAATATAAGATCTTATGAAACCTATTATGAATATCATACTAGGTGTAAGGGTTTATATCAAAATTTGATCATTATTCTGGTTGGTTTATGTCTAAATATCAATTAAAAAACATTTTTATCATTATATATCGAACTCAACATATTTTAATATAATATAATAACATTTCTAAAGACATTACCATTTTGGAAAAGAGTTTTCAATAAATATTTTCCATAATATTTTTGAAATTTTGATTTATAAATAAATTTTATAAAATTAAAAAATATTTGGTTTCCTTAAGAGCATTCAAATTGGTATTTTGAATTTAATTTCATATATTTCAACTTTCATTGTCCAATAATATCAATTACAATTCAATAGGCTTTTTGTATCATTCACCATATTTCTCTATATGGTTTTTCATCATCTTTATTGATGAATATATTATAATTTCTTAGGCTAATTCTTCCAACTCAAACATTTATTGAGATTTAAGGCTTGTATATTATTATATTATTTTTATTCATATGATGAAGTCATTAGGCTTAATAAGTGAAAGGTGGGTCATGAAATTTCTTATCCAATCTATATATCAATATGTGTCGTGAGACAAACAAAATATTTTAATTTTTAGATTTTTCAAACATTTATATATATATAAGATTGCTTGAATGTATTTTTGATGTCTTGGAAGAAGGATATAATGGTATGTATTAGATTTGATGCATTAATATTTCCATCATTTTTAAATAAATTATTGTTTTTCATTATATCATTATAATAGTTTTTATCTATTGATATTTTTCATAGTAATTTTATTTTTTATATGGGATTATATGATCATCATTTATTCATTACATATTATTCAACCATTATTTATATTACACTATATACATCCCTTTTATAATCATCTTATCTAAATTCATGGTTAGGATTATTTTTTCATATTAAATGTGTGATTCAAGTATTTATTTATTTTACCAAGACTATTTAACCATCCACTCCTTTGGGATGTGATATTATGTATTAATTACCAATGTAATAAATAAACCACTTTCTCGAGGATATAGGGGATATGAAATTACAATACAAATTATTAAATATATGCTATAATTTATTATTATTAATGTTCATGAAAAATTAAATGTATCGTGAGTGATTCATGGTGTTCATTGTCCATAGAAGATTTAATTATAAATTATAGGAAGATATTATTCTGTTTTTATATTTCCCTATGTTAAATAGATTCACTCGTAATATTTTGGCATCATGTAGTCTCAAGGGAATGAAAATATTGTAGTTGATTACCTTAGCAGTAATAGAAATTATTAATGAATTCCAATGTTAAATGATGAATGGTGGAAGGTGTATTTTAAAGAATATTGACTCTTATACGTGATTTAAGACTATTAGTGGCTAATTTTCACCAAATATAAAATAAATAATAGATCACATATCCTTTCAATTACACCAAAATCTTTTTATAATCAATGTATAAATATTATACTAAAATAAAATAATGGAGATATTATTTTATATGGATTATAAATATTAAATCCTTATTATATTTGAATTATATGATGGTTATACATATTATTTTTAAGGAATATGTTTCAATAAAATATCAGTCATCATGATAGGTTTTACATACATTGGTTGAAATAATGTTGGATAATGTTCATATATAATTATTGTATAATAGAGTGAAAAATATTATTTTGATGTACATTTCTACATGAAATAAATATTTTCAGATATAATATGTGCACACCTGTGATCAGTTTCTTATTCAAAAAAAATTATTTTATGGTATCTAAATGGGATTAAATCTCAATTGATTTAATTAAATGAATAATGAATTATATTAGAAGGAATATAATGGTTTGGGAATCAAGGTTCATATTAAATAGACAGTAATATAATTACCAATAATGAAATACACATTTGACTATGTGCCAAAATATATCAATTTAAATGATATAATAAATAATCATGGTGTCTTATCCAATGTCTATTATGACATTGACAGAATATTTATGCATTAATTTGGGTAATGAATTTTGTGAAAATTGTATTCTTATATAAAATTGACTTACACATTCTATACTATACTAATGTGCATTGAATTTTGTTCCATTTAATTACTTTAATATTTTATTATGTGAGGTGGTGTTTTATATAGTTTCCCAATAGACGATAATAAATTCTTGTTGTGATTTTCTTATTATAAGAACTATAAGTTATATATTCAAATGTAATATATCAAACTATAATAAAATATAAAACAATAATGTCCTCTCTAGTAAATTTATAATGCTAACTCCTACATCATTTTACCTAGAAGCATCCATATTATGATTTATTATATATTATTAATTTGGAAAGGGACCATAACAAATTATGGTTGATAAAACACATAGATTAAACATTAAATGTAACCACTAGAATTAAATATCAGTAACCATGTATTTCTATGGATTCCATTATTTTTAGATCAACATGGACTATATATGAATAGAATTATATCATTTTCGTTTTTTGAACCATTTTATAACATTGGTAGATACCTTGATACCTCTTATCATATATAATGAAACCTAGAATTTTTTCAATATTTTACAACATCCCTATCTCTAAATATTTAATTTATATAAATAAACTACAAACATAATTATAAATATGATATTCAGTTCTATGTTAGTGTGTTTTTTATTAATAAATTAGACTATATCATTGATAAAATAGATATATTTTCAATTGGAATTATGATAACTCATGCTTAGATTATTTAGATGCATGGAATGAATTAATAAAAAAATTATGTATGAATAAACAAATTTAGGGGTCAATGTAAATCCATAATACCTAGATGTCGAAAGGAGTATAACTAAGATTAAATGAATTATTATAGTGAGGTATTTAATCCAAATACATATATATGTTTTTAATCCCATATTACGATATATATTTAATTTTATATTGGAATATATTTGCAGATAATATAGAGTAATATGATGTTTCCATGAGAAGGATTGATGAATAGGGTGAACCATCATGCATGAACTACATAGAGCATAATATAGGTAGAAAATTGAAATTATATGTAATACAAGAGGCCATAATTTAAAAAATCAAATAATTGATTGTCATGTATAGAAAATATGAGTTCCAAGTGTCCTTTGTGGTGGTTTTTTCTATCATTGTTTTTTTATTTCAACTTTAATACATAATTTTTTATCTTGATTAATTCATGATTAACAATCAATTTTGTCTGATGATACCACCAATTATATCATTATTTATAATCATTAATATCTAATTGATCATTTTTTATAAGTCAATTTTTTCTCCTTATTGATCATTGATGATAATCAATGATGTCTCATTTAAATGTTTTCATGGCAATTTGGTATACATATAATATAGTTATTACGAGGTCTTAACAATGTAAATTGAAGGATAGTGAATTGGTTCTCCAGTTGGAATATCATTCTCCCCAAAAAGTAAAATGAAAAATATGAATTATTTTAGGAAGTTAAACAGTTTCATACATTTATGTATTTTGGTCAACATATTATTTATAAATATATATGTGACAATTAAAATTTTGAAAATATTATTGATTTAAATAAATTAATTATTCTAATAATATATCTTATATTTTATTTTATATTGTGAAATTTATTTTAATAATATTCATTATATTTAGTTGTAAATTAATAATTTGACATTTATTGATTATTTCTTGTATATAATGATGTGAATGATTTATTATATTTCTTTGTCATATTATCTTAATTTTTATTCATTATTATTGTTAAATAAAGGATTTCCTAATTAATAATTTCACATATATCATTGGTTTATCAACCGACCATTATCAACATATTGAGATATATATATATATATATATAATGGTATCAGATCATGAGTTGGTAACATTTTGATGAAGAGTAGATGGGTGGTATGCGATGAGAACATAGTCCCATGATTTATTTATAGATT
The DNA here is from genome assembly GCA_963277665.1 of Viscum album. Taxonomy (NCBI): domain Eukaryota; kingdom Viridiplantae; phylum Streptophyta; class Magnoliopsida; order Santalales; family Viscaceae; genus Viscum; species Viscum album. Next base: position 1,833,562,796 of record OY728132.1, read on the forward strand.
CCCATACTCCCAAAGGGGTGTCTTGAAAAATATCCTTGAATTATTATACATAATTTAGGTTCATCTGAAGAGAAATGAATTTAACCATTACACTATTACAGTTTTTCATCATAGACAATGTGAAATGTAACATTGTGTATAGTATCTATGAAGACCCCCTGCTTGTGGGGTGTTAACAGATATATGTTATTATATACTCTATAACAAATAAATTTAGTTTATAATAATGTTTTTTTATTATATTAATCCTTGAATTGTACCCATAAGAATATTAGATTATGATTTATGATTATTGATTATTGGGTATAAAAAATATATGGATTTTTAAATTTTTTATTACTTGTGATCATATTATGTGAATTTTCTTTGAGTATTGGATCGGGTCATACAATATCATTAGAGAAAGTGTAGATAATTTTATACCTATTGGTTTATAATTAAATGAATTTACATTTTACAGAACTCAAATTGAATCATAAATGAATTATCTTATGAGAAATAATTTTTTTATAAGCATGATTTTGGGAAAATTAATTTTTATATCGATAAAAACATATTTACTCGGTTTATAGAAAATATGAGTTTTACATTTTACCATGTGAAATATGAAATACCAATATATATTGTAGCTATATGCCTTTCTAATTAGGTATCATAACATTTGGGTTTAGTAAAATTGGATCATTTCACATTTTACCTTATTTAATAAAAAACTAATACTCAAACAAACAATTCCATACTATTAACTATTTTGTATTCATTTACTAATTCAGGAGGGAAATCGATTAATTTTGTACTAAACTTTCCCATTAATTTTCATAAGTCCAATAGTTATAATGAGGTTTTTTTAATTTGTTGAGAATATTTTGTATATGTAATTGTCTTGTATTAATATCTGGGTCATGTAGCATGGTTAACAGGAAGATTAGGGAATCCAAATTATCATTACAAAAACATTTTTCATATATCACATTTTTATGATATTAGAAATGAAAAATATATAATTTATTTTTCAAATTCATAGATGATCCACAATTAAATAAATGAAAAATAATATAATTATTAGTTTTGTTTGAAACATTAATAAATATATGGTTTTAACTATATGACCTCAAAATTGATTTTTTTCTGATTATTTTATTCCAAAATATCACTAATATTTATAATAAATAATATTTTTAGTTTGAATGTAATCAAAAATGTTCATAATTACATTTTCAATCTATACATAGTAAATCATGAATGACATTATAATGTTACCTAAAATATTATATAATGATAATATATATTTGCTGAGAAATCAATTGTTTCATAATTTTCCAATTATTTTTTTCTTATTGATAGTGAATTACATTTATAAATAAGTATTTAAATCATTTAATAAGTATAATTTTATTAATGAAATGAAAAATTATTGTTATTATTTAATAAATTGTCTATATAAGCAGAAACAACAATCATTTCATTCATTATATCAATATACACACTCAATATTACAAAAATCACATGATCTTCTAATTGTCAATAATTTGTATTGGTTATGATTATGATAACAAGATATATAGTTTTTGTAATGTTTATCAATGGTAATATAGTTCATGTCTACAATTATTATGATTTTAATCCCATACTATTATAATAATATGTTCCCCAAATAATTTTCATATAAATCTGGGCATAATCATTTAATATATAAAAAATAAATATAATGGCATATAAGATGATGTGTGGTGTCTTTTTAATTTATATCACCAAAAAATTATAAATTGTTCGAAACCTACTTATTTACTTTCATTCGTATTATAAAATTTTCCATTGAATGAAAATTGGGTAGTGTCTTATTGACAATATATAATTATTTATAATATTGAAGAAATAATATTATATTAATAAAATGATTATTTTAAAAAACAAACTTCCTTAACATTTCATTTTAGAGAGACAATAAAACAATTACATTTTAATATTCACATTACCATCCTTATAATAAATGGATATCTTAAAAAAACTCAATGAATCATTGAGATTTGATGGTTGTTTTTACTCTATTTTTGTTTCAAATGTGACATTCCTAATGGTGTGTTTGAGAAAATAATAGTATTGAATGAGTAAGTCATAGATTTATTTTTTTAATTTATTATTTAAATTAAAAATTAATATATTTTTAGAGTTTATATTTATTTCATATTATTTCTATCTGACATATACATTCAATAAAATAATTCAGAAATTAAATAGACATTTGAATTATATTGATTACTTGTAATATGATTTACTATAGTTTTTATATATAAAAAATAACTAGATAATACGATAAGAGAAAAAATCAAATGGTTATAATTTAATATTATTGGATGGTATTATTCATTACCTAGAATGATTGTCCCTATCATATAATAAATTAATACTTCTTTTTATTAATTAAGTGTCAAAATTAGAATGTAAATGATCTATTTTTTAATTTTAGGAAAACAAATAATAAATTACATAATTGTTTATATTTCCTTGAGATTACTAATATAAAATTTATTTTATGATTAATTTTTATAAATAACACTCATATACGCCATAAAAATCATATATCCAACTTATTTATATAAAATCATGATGTTATCAATCTCAATTATTGTAGACATATACATCACTGACCATTTCAAAAGTATATAATTCTACTCAACTAGTCTATTTTTACACCATAAGGGATATCTTTTAAATTATGATTACCTTAAATTTCAACTTATATGTAAACATAATTGTATTTTTTTAATTGTATTCAAAAAGAAATTTTATTGTACATTTTTTGAAAATTAAAATTTTAAAAATAATGATCACAAACAAGTAATTTTATTTTGTTCACCTAAACTGTGAAAATTATAAGGATCACATATCAACAATGTTTTCATATTATAAATTTTCACTAACCCTCTATTATTTCATTTAAACATATATGATGATCTAACTCATCGAATGACTAGATCATATTCATCTATTCCATATACTAATTCATTTAGGAATAAAAATATATAATCAAAACAATATTTAAACTAACATTTTTTCTATATAAATTGTTAACACTAAATAGTAGTAGTGTTCACAATGAATCTATATTTTTTTATTTAATGTATACATTGAAATTCATGAGAAATCTGTATATTAATCTTGATAATTAATTAAATTTAAACTTAATAACATATATTAATTTCTATATATAATTAATGAAGAAATATATTTTTGGATCATCAATATTTAATAATTTTTTTATCATTCTTTTTTTGTATTCCTAGAAATATTTTTATTTTACATGTAAAATTACAATTTTATGAAATTTAAAATCTCATGAAAAAGATCTATTTCTACTAATAATTATATAATATGATAGATTCCCAAATAATCATCACAATTTGAATTAAAATTTGTATTTGTTAGTTCTTAAGAAAATGAATAACCATTATGAGAAATACACATCATTATATAAGATCAAATTTGATGATACAATAAATCCTTGGGTGACCTTTTTCTATACTGTATGATTTTTCCCTTTTCTCAAATTACATATTTCAACTTCCAGAATGGCCGTATCATGCCATTATCCTAAACCAAATTAGAAATAATTTCTAGTAGCATGTTATGTAATGGAATTTATTTGTCATAAAAATACCTATTGGTTTCCTAACACATTATAAATAATCTATTATAATTTGAAATAAATGAAAAATGTGTAAAAATGAACTTATTTATCATATTTTACAATTAATTCATTTCAACCGTATAAATATTCATGGGTAAAAATATATATATAACTGTTGATTAATTCAAATAATCTCCCAAACCCATCACGATGTGTACAATACCTCCATGATGTGAATCTATTTTCTCTAAAAATACTAACTATCCATGATCTATTACCATAGTGTCCTATTGTGTTTCATTGTGAACCATATAAACTATAAAAAATTAAATAGGATTTATCCATACTAACATGGTTGAGAAATGGTACCGTAAATTCATTAAATGAAAAATGACTGTTTTGGTAAAAGAACTATATATTTCCAATACCATCGAGATTAAAATCTCTATTTTTTTATTTCCTTCATAATGAATTATATAAATTTATAATTTACATAAAATCAATCCAATATTTCCTTGTTGTGAAAATATTCAATAACATTGAGTTCTGTTTTCATTAATATACCACATATTAGAAAAATCACTATTTTATAAAATACTCACTTTATTTTATCCTCGTCGGACCATTGGTCATAAATATTTCTAAATTTCTCAAGGTATTGATCAAACTGAACAGACCACCCAAAACTAATATTCCTCCCATCTTCAATCCAATGAATCTTTCTCCCCCTTATATTTTTCACTCAATTGTGATAATAATATTCCAAGTGAAATCAATTTATTTTTTGATCCATGAAATATAATATTATTTATCCCTATTTTTAATTCAATGATTATTCCATTTATTTAATTATCTACACCTTTCTGAGTCAGTTATCAATATATCAAATCACTAATGTAATATAGTGCATAAATACAATCCATAAAGAATAACAACTCATGAAATGCTGTATTTTAATCAATCATCCTAAAGTATAATATATCACTAAATCATATTTATCCAAAATAATAAAAAAACACATCAATCAAATATAGGAATATATTCAACGTGGTTAGAGGAATTATATGAACTTTATAATTTGAATATTATTTGAACTCATAGGGTCATCCTATATTATTGAAATATATGATCAACTAAATTTATAGTAAATGCATCCAGTACATAGTATTAATTTCCATCATTTTATTATTATAAATAATTGATACATACCTTCTTTGATGTTACATAATACAACATATCAATGTATATATTTGATAGTTGTAAATTGGAATATTAATCAACACAACATCACTATTGATTTCCCAAATATTCATAACTTATTACTCCTAAACATCACAGATAACTTCAAATTAAAAATACATCTTCATAAGATACCCCATCTTAACATGATTTCTATATACTCATTCATTTTCTCACCAAATGATACAAAATAGTTTTTTTTAGTTAATTTTGAAAAAAATTTATTGTCATGCAATATTATTAACAATATATTATTTTTAAATACAATGTTATAGCATCCTAAACTGCATTTGAATGTGATAATAATTTCAAATACATTATTAATTTCAAAATATGAAAATTTACTATTTCAATTATATATAAACTTGTTTTTGTAATGCCATAATAATTCCATTAAATGTGTATACATTTGAAACATGATGGAAATAATTTTGTGTTAATGATTTATGTTTTATTCATTATCCAATAGAATAAACAATAAATTATTCATCTATTAAAATTTCATATTTTATAATCACTCTCCTAATGCGTACAATGTTTTCCTAACATTAATTTCCATTAAAACATTCATCTAATTATTCTATTCAAAATTTCTTCTAAAATTCATTTTTAAAAGTAATATATGATATATATAAACTTCTATTCTTGAGAAGTTATTGTGGTAAAAAATATTCAAAATTTCAATTATTGTAATTTCAAGTATTATGCTCATTAATTTTGTTCATTTACAAAAAAAATTATAAATTTTCCCCCAAAAAATAATATAATAAAGAGACATATTAACAATAAATAAAATTTTGACATAAAATTTTATTATAGAGGTTAATATAAACTAAACAATAATTATGATCCATATTTTTTGTAAATTAATCAAATATTCTTCATTACGACCATGGTGATTTATTTAATGAATTCCAATGTTTTAATAACCTTCAATTTTTTTTCAATATTTTCAATTATGAAATTGAAAGGGTAAAATAGTACAATAATTTTAATAAAATAATTCATTTAATAGTTTCAGTATTATATCCATTTGAAATAACATAATTGTTCATGGATCATATACTTTTATGAATAGTCTAATATAAAAAATTCAGTAAACTGCTTAAAATTTAACTAAGACGTCAACCCCATAACTTGTTAAAATTCAATTCAAATTAGACATTATTAATTATTTATAAAATTTCTTTATTCATCCATTACATTATTTAAATCCAACCTAATAGCAATAATTTATGACATTATTATCTATATAGTATATCCCAAATATGATTTTCATTATTATCATATAATTCCCCAATCATTAATTTTATCTTTTAATCTTATTTTTAATCTTATTCATATGATCTTGAATCGTTAAAATATGATTGATTATTTCAAATATTAAATTCACATTTTGAGTCTAGGTTATTACCTAATTGTCTTCAATGTCATTATTTTTATCAAATATGACTTTATTTTATTATTCATTCATTGGTTGAGTATCATCAGTAAAATGTTCTTTTATACACTAAATCTCAATGTAATCTTCATTATAAAAATATTGAGAATATAAAAAATAAGAATATTTTATTTAGCTACATCATATAATTATTCCCAAATAGAAAATTAGAATCATATTTTTTAATCATTTTTAAATTCATTTAAATAAAATTTGAAATAATAAATTTGAATCATTTAATTAAAAACATGGAATAATTCCACACTATTAATAATCCTATTAAAATAAAATCATCTCATAGATAGTCGTATTTTACATCATTTCTTAATTATATATGATTAAAAAATTTATTCTAAAAACATTGACATTTAGAAATTATGGTTTCTTTTTATTTCTGAAGTCATATAGAGTCTTATCCACAATGTTAATCAGAAATACATTTTTTTAAGTTTGTATATTCACAGGAACAAAATTATTCCGTATTTATTTTTAGATTTACTTTTTTCTCAATAAGTTATATTCAATATTTTGACCTTTCTATTTCTTCTATTAGTAACCCCATTCTATATTATATTCCTTACCAATGAAACATCACATTTTATAAAAATTATATTCAATAGTATTTTATTCTTATATGATCGGTAGTCAATTAAATTATTCTATCTCATACATATCATATATAACCTCATTGGGTGGTTTGATAGTCATTGAATTCATTTAATGAAAAAAAACACATCATAGATTGATTTCATACATATTTAATATCTAATTATATGATATAACTCAATAAATAAAATGAAAAATAACATATATATATTAAATTGTGTCAAATTTAAATATTTATTTGACTATAATCCAAATTCAAAATACAAAATTTCCATTAAAAATATAAAATATAAGTAGTTTTATCCATCTTTCATCTCATATATTCTTTAGAAATATTTTTATAAACACATCAAATATTTTAATAGTGTATTACATCTCTAAATTTTATGAATTCCATAAATTTTGTTTACTAAAATGGATTATCCTATGGTGTTAAAATCTTCTTTCATCTACCACTAATTATAAACTTGTTTTTCAATTTCTACCTAGATGCTATATATTTGAATTTTCATCTAAACTAATCTCAATAAATAAAATTTGAGTAAATTAATGTTTTATACATATAAATTAAATGATTTCAAATGGTAATATATAAATATGTATAATGCTCAATAAGTTATGAAGACGTCCCCCAAAATATACCTTATAAGAATCCCAAAAATTAAATATGTAAAACTGAATACAAAAGAGTTTGATGGAAAGTAAATGGGTCATTATACAAACCCAACTAAACAACAAGGACAAGTAAAAAGGAAAAATAGTTGAAAATAAAGAGAAGCTCCTGGATCATCCTCTAGGATTCCTACCTGAAGGGTAGGTACATATGGCCACCTTAGCACTCACGTCCATTACTCTCTTCTGTGTGTCGACTCGTCGCATGGTCCGACTCTAGGTACCATCCAGTAGTGGCGCTATCGGCCTCTGTCAGTGATGTCTGTCATCCGTATCCAACACAACAAGGTGTGGGCATAGCCCATGTAGGGGTGAGTATAATGATACTATGTAGGGACCTCGAGACCCACATGGTCTCAGAATATCAACTAAGGATAAACAAAAAAAATAAATATACAGTCACAAAGTATCAACCAACCCTACTTAGGAATATGTCCATACATATACCTATGTTACCAATCTTAGTATGGCTCTAACTCTTGATCTTAAGAACAAACCAATTCCAAAAAGGAAGTAAAGTCAATCACCATGATGATAATGTTTGAGAGACATGATTCAGATCACAGAAGAATGGTACAATGGTAGAGAGATATAGATGATCAGATTTATCCACTGGATCAACTAAGTTGTCGGACCCACACAAGATACACGACCTACTATGCTGTCAGACCCACACAAAATACATGCCAGCTATCTCGTCTAAGCTGTCGGACCCACACAGGATACAAGACAGTTATCTCCTCTAAGCTGTCAGACCCACATAGGATACATGCCAACTATTCTATCGGACCCACATAGGATATAGGATCATAAGTCCGAATTGTTGAACCCACATAGGATTCGGGTACAATTGTCGTCGTCATCAAACCCACGGAGGATTCAAGTACAGTAGTTGATGTAGTCACTGCCAGCTCTAGGTTTCTCGCACACAACATGCTCAATTCGGGGAGGGTCCTGTCATCAAGAAAATGGGTTTCGATACATCAACTATCAAAAAGTAATTATTTTATGTATCACGAAGTTATGTCTAATCAAAAGAAACCCAACATGACAGATGACGTGTTAATTGGACGCCCGGTCTGAGAGTTATAGGCTTTTCCGTTCTAGGGGCCCGGTTGGATTTATGCTCGATCCAATCCCAGCCATTTTCCGAAGACATCCGAAACTCAATTAGAGTATCTCCAAAGGACTGCCTCATCGCAAAGGTCCCAGTGCTGTAGACGGCGGTTCGTTCGGACGGGCGGTCTTAACGATATTCACATTTAGGAATTGTCGGGCCCAGCCCGTCAATCCCAGTGGGATGGCGGGTTGGCCCGACCCGGCTGGGGGTCGGCCGCGCCTCGTTTGGTGGGTCCAACCTAGTTGGGGGGTTGGCCTGGCCTTGTGGGGCGCGGCCCACCTGTAGTCCCACGCACACAGAGCAGTCCGGTCCGGTTCACCCGTCAGTGCCGATTGGCGCCGCCTCTCCCTACCCGACCGTCCGAAGTCGGCCGGTTCTATCTAGCTCGAGCGGCCCGCACAGCGGGCCACTATTCCTCCCATGGGGTGCCATGTGTTGCTGGATCTATTCATCCTGGCCTGCAAGAGGCCGTCCAGTTCGCCTGGCGGGCGTCCCGCGGCTATGGGCCGTGTTTCTCCTACCCCGATGTGCCTGGGGGCGCCGCGAACCTCTATCTCGGCCGGTTCTTCTAACCCGAAACGCATGAGGCCAGCCGGGTCTTTTCCAGCCTGAGCGGCCGGTGGATGCGGGCTGTGGTTCACATCGATGTGGTCGGCACGACGACGCCAGTCCAGCACTCCCTTGGCCTAGCCTGGCTACGGCCTTCGGTCACCACCGCCTCATGGCAGTGGTCTTCTTCCTCTGGTGTGGAGTGATGACACCACACCCTTCTAGCTCCTCCTACATTGTTAACACAATCAATAATCAACGGAGGGTCGTCATGTCATTTTTGTTCGGCCAGCGCCCTTCTCATTAAGTGATAACAAAATAATTTCCCACCGTCAATCCAAATTTTATCACCAATGTATGAGGGAATAATTCAAATGTTTAAATAAATAAACCAAATCCCCCTACCACATAATTGACGTTTCACATTGACGAGCTACGGAACACCGGTGCAATGGATGTCAGGCATCATAGAAGATGGTCATTGATCCATAGACATCAGAGGATGATGTGTTTGAAACGTCATGTTGAGACAACGACTTAGGTGTACTTCTTGGGTGAGGGAGCCTCCTTTCATTTCTCCAGTTGAAGAAGTGGAGGATATTTTCTTCATCCAGTGGAAGATGTTATTCTTGTTCTTCATGGGAAGAACGCTTTCCTTCTTATTCTCCAAATCCTCCCAATTGAATAATTTCCATGCAAATAAAATAATAATCTCCCTTCTATTTTCATGATGCCATGAAATTCAAATGAATTCAAAGGAATTCTTCACACCCCCACCTAATTAATTATGGAATTAATTAATATTGTTTGAAAAATTAATGTGAGGGAGGTGGAGAGGATCCACCATAATGTTGGTGTTCAAAAATTAAAAGGGGTTTCAAGGAGTTAAAGCGGGGTTACGGGTTAAATGCATGTGTGGACCCCACCACACACTATCCTTCCATGGGATGTTATGTGGGGGTGGGCCCCACCTCCAACTTCTCTTTGGAGAAAATAACCACCACCAAAACAAATAAAAATATATCACACATATATTCTATTTAATTTATTAAGAATCCCGAAAATTAACATCTGCTCTCGACCAAACGAAACTACAGTTGAGGTCTCCATAAGTGAAAATTGTTGTTGCGAGTTCATCGGTGTCCTCATATTTCAATTCTGAGCACCGGTTCGAATGATAGAAAAACCTGAACATACGTTTACTAAAAATTCCTGAACAAAACATCAGAAATGTAGTCTAGGCACACAGGGATGTGGAATCAGGCGCCATAAAAAACTATGTACTCGTAAAATTACAAAAAATTTAAGAAAAAAAATTTCATGAAATTTCCGGGATGTCAAATTATCCTCACCTCTGGGATTTACGTCCCCATAAAGCTAAATCTCTCTCCCATGTGGTCTCTTGGAGGTTCCCGTGCTGCCAGAGAATGCACACTAGAGGAATCAACCATCCAAGCAGGACCCCCTCCTTACAATCCTCAATATCCACTAGAACCTCCGTGAATGTCACCCCATCATCGATGTCCGACTCTTCATGGTCGATGATGTGGGACAGGTTGTGCACATATCTCCTTAGCTGAGATACGTGGAAAAATCCGGGCAGCTGGTGCAACTGATGTGAATGGTTGAAGTGGTAAGTAACCTCTCTTACTCCGCTGTTGACCTAAAACGACCCAATAAAATGCGGAGATAACTTCTCACACCATCCAAATCTCTGTATACCTCGTCGAGGTGATACATTTCAGAATATGTGGTCTCCATCCTCAAACACCAGGTTTCTCTATATCCTATCAGCATAGGACTTCTGTCTACTCTGTGCAGTTTTAATCCATTCCTCGATGATCTGCACCTTCTCTATCATAGCCTGCACCATATCTGGTCCTATAGGTGCTCACTCCCCAGGGGTAGTCCAGCAGATAGTTGATCTGCATGGTTAGTCATACGGTGCCTCATAAGGGGCCATCCTGATGGTGGAATGTTAACTGTTGTTGTACGGAAACTCCACCAAGGGTAAGCGATCATCCCAGCTATTCAAAAAGTCAAGGAAACTTATACCGAGCAAGTCCTCAAGAGTCTGAATCGTCATCTCAGACTGACCATCTTTCTGAGGATTGAAGGAGGTGCTCAAGTAAAGTTGCGTCCCTGAGGCCTCCAGTAACCCCTTCCATACCTGGGAAGTGAAACAAGCATCTCAATATAAGATGATAGTTGATGGAAAACCATGAAGCCATATAATATCCTCGATGTAGAGGCTTCCCGAGCATTCTACTGAGCACTGCTCTCTGATTGGTAGGAAGTGGTCCGACATTGTGAGTCAGTCTATGATCACCCAGATAGAGGATTTTCTTATAGATATATGTGGATTTACCATCACAAAATCTATGGATATCCCATCCCACTTTTACTATGGACCTCTAAGGGATGAACCAAGCCTTCTAGATCCTTGGGATCCACCTTCATTTGCTAACAAGTGAGGCATCTAGAGACAAACTCTACTACTACATTCATCATAACTAGACACCAGTGCTATCATCTGAGGACCTGATACATTTCTCCACTCCTAGATGTACAGCTAGAGGGTAAGTGTGGAACTCCCTCAACACCTCCTACTGTAGTGAAAATAGTACCATGGTTCGTCCTCTGAAGAGGATGATGTGCTCCTCACCTTCAAAAACACATCAGGTGCCATCCCTCAGGATATCTGAGTAGGTCGTGTCTCACAGTAAACATCCCCCACATTGTGCCCCTATGACTCACTGAAGAAGTGGAGGAGTGACAGTGAGAGACTACAGAAAGGATGCTCCATCTCTATCCAAAATGGATATCTACAACGCTTCCATCTTCTCTGCCTCCTACCCTAGAAGCTGAATGCATTATCTCTTACTGAAAGAATCTGCTACAACATTCCCCTTCCCTGGAGTATAGATTATCTCAAAGTCATAGTCCTGGAGGAACTCGAGCCATCGCCACTATCTCAGGTTCAGGTCCATCTGCAAGAAGATGTTCCTGAGACTCTGGTGGTCAGAGTAGACTGTAAAATGCTCACCCATCAGATAGTGTGGACACATATTCAAGGCGAAGACCACTACTGCTAAATTCATGTCATGGGTAGCATAGTTCTGATTATGTTGCCTCATCTACTATGATCCATATGTGATAACTACTTTCTCCTGCATCAGGACACACCTGAGCCGGGTTCCCGATGCGTCTCATCAAACTACATACCCTATGCCCTCCTCTGGTTGCCTCAAGATGGGTGAACTGGTCATATCTACCTTAGCTCCGGAATGCTCTTCTGGCATCTATCTGATCACATGAAGTGTTTCCCCGTATTCGTTAATGATAAAAGTGGTGATGCATCTCTGGATAAGTCTGTCACAAATCTTTGAATGTACCCATCCAGTTCCAGGAATCACCACACCTCTATCACACTCTTGGGTGGCTCCCAATCAAGTACTACCTCGATCTTCGATGGGTCCACTACAAATCAATCCTCCGAGATGATGTGTCCCATGAAATGAACCTCTCGAATCTAGAATGGTCACATCGATTGCTTATCATAATGATGTCGCTCTCAGAGTGTGTTTATTACTACCCACAAATGGTTGGCATGCTCCTCCTCAGTAGTTGAGAAAATCAGTATGTAGTCAATGAATACTAAGACATAGCGATCAAGGTAATGCTAGAAGATCCGGTTCATGAGACTCATGAACACTGTAGGAGTGTTGGATATGACGAAGGGCCTAACAAAGACCTTGTAGTGGCCATACCGACACTGAAAGGCCGTCTTCTGCACATCAACATCTTGAACTCTGAGCTGGTGATAGCCTGACCTAAGGACTATATTCTAGAACCCTCGTGTTCCGTTGAGATGATCAAAGAGGTCATCAATCCTCGGGTTTGGGAACATTTTTTTCATGGTCACCTAATTTAGGCGATGGTACTCGACACACAGTTTAAAGCTCCCATCCTCCATCTTGGAGAACAAAATCATAGATTCCCAGGGTGAAACATTGGGTCTGATAAATACCTTCCCATGAAGTCCCCTAACTGTACCAGCAGCTCACGATGCTCGGCGAGAGCCATCCGATATGCTGGAGTAGATATCGGTGATGTCCTGGTCTGCTTGTCAATGTAAAATTCTACTTCTCTGTGAGGAGCCAGTTCTGGCATGTCGTAAGGAAAAACATCCACGTAATTATCCACCACAACAGGACAACATGGACTTCTCCCATAAAGCGTTCTAAGGAAGAGACTAGCCAACTCATGTGTGATCGGCTACCCCCTCCTATACCTAAGTCCATCCTGCGCTACCAAGGCTCCCATCTCATAGGTGAAAGTGAACCTGGTCCATTCCGTGCATATACACCGCACATTGCGCCTAATACAGTTAATATGTGTATGAATTGTGGATAACATGTCTACACCCAAGATGACGTTGTAAGGCCTCAACGCCACTATAAGAAGATCCCACCCAAAGCTCTTGCCTAATTGAGTAAACTCACACTACCGACACCAGTGCAAAATCATCATTTCTTCCCCGTATGAGTCTCTAGAAATAAGGATCGAGCGAACAACTCCGTCGGAATCTCTGAGCTCTGAACAAGGGAAGCAGCAATAAAATAATTACTCACACCTGTGTCTATGAGTACTGCAGCATGGGTGGAGTAGACACAGGGAGTTCCTAGAATCATCTCAAATGAACCATGGTCATTGTCCTTGACTGCTTGGAGGTATGCCCTCCTCTGTCTGCCAGCTCCCTATGGTTGGGTTGGACCTCCTGGTGGTGGTCGGGGTAGAGCCTAGAAACGTCCTCCACCACCCGATTCTTGGCCATCTTCTCTGCCTCATCTTCCTGCTCCCAGTGAACCACCATGAAAAACACGATGAACATTCCCTCCACATCTTCAACCGACGAATGTATGTGAGGCGACACCCACAAGCTAAGCCGTCGTCCGTCCTCTTCCTCTGCATCAAGGGAGAAGACGTTGCCCACGAAGAACGTTGCAAACAATGACACTTACTCCATGGACGCACCCCGAAATCAATGAATCGATGACATCATCAATGAATGAACTTGAAATCAAGGAAAAGGGATTTGATTACTTTAAATTATTTCAATTTTATTTGACACATACCTTGTTGGACGAGGGACTTTTGTTATCGCCTAACGCGGAGTGTGTGGGCCAAACAAACACGACCCGATGACCCTCTGTTGAATATTGATTGTATTGGAGACGGAGGTGTTGTCGGAGGAGGTGACAATGACCTAAGTTGGTGGTGACCAGAGGCAACTGTGACTAGTGGCAGCAGCGGTCGTGTGCCTACCATGTGAAGAGATCGGCGGCCGCTTGGCCATCCTGGTCTGCGGGATGACCGACTAGTCAATCTGGCCAGCCCGTGGGGAACTGTGGAACCCGTAGGTGCCGCACATAGGGAGCCACGACCCGAAAATATAGTGCTCTTGATGGATGAACAACCAGTCAACCTACCACCCTAGCTAGATGTTCGCGGTGTCCGCAGGCGCAGCACGGTTGAGGAACCATGACCCGCAAACATGGACCGCTCTCCGGGAAAACCGGTTGGCCGCCTACCGGGCGAGATGAAGAAATGGTGGATCCACATGGAGCCCTGTGGGAGGAATTTTGGCCCGCTTTTCGATCTACACACGCTGAAGGAACCAGCTGGCTTTGGCCGGCCGAGCGGGGAGAGGCGGCGCTGCTCGGTGCCACCGTGGGAACCAGACTGGCCCGCTCTGCGGGCCGTGTCTGCAGGTGGGCCACACTCCACCAGGCCGAGCCTACCCCCCAGCTGGGTAGGAGCTTCCAAACAGGGCTGGGATGACCCCCAGTCAGGTCGGACCCACCGAGTCATGTTGGGCCTACCTGCTAGCACACTGGGCTTGACGGGCCGGGCCCGACTTAGCCTAATTGCGAATATCTTCAATACCGTGCATCAGAACGACGCCTCGTATGCGGAACTGGGACCCTTACAATGAGGTGGTCCTTTTGAGATACTCTATGTGAATTTTGGACGACTTTGGAATCTTTCTATTTTGGATCGAGCATAAATCCAACCAGTACCCTAGAATAGAAAAGCCTATAACTCTACGAACGGGCATCTGATTGATACACCATTTGTCATGTTAGGTTTCTTTATATAAGGCGTATAATCAGGATACATCAACTCAGGACTTCATGATAGTTGATGTATCGAAACCTCTTTTTTCATGGAGCGGACCCTCTCGGAATCGAGTGTGTTGTGTATGGGAACCTTAGAGCTCGCTACGACTATGAAAACTACTATAATAGAATCCTCCGTGGGTTCGACGACGACAACAACTGTACTGGAATCATATGTGGGTTCAATAGTTCTTAATTCAGTTCATGTATCCTATGTTAATCCGACAGAATAGCTGGCCTCTATCCTGTGTGGGTCTGAAGCTTTAGATGAGATATCTGGCTTGTATCATGTGTGTGTTTGACGTCTTAGATGAGATAGCTAGCGTGTATCTGGTGTGGGTCTCACAGCATAGCTGCTCATGTATCCTGTGTGGGTTTGATAGCATTGATTGTCCAATGGCTACATCTGATCATTAATATATCTCTACTATTGTGGCATACCTGTGTGATCTGAGTCATTTTATTCAACCATTATCATTGTGGTGATTGAATTAACATAATTTGTGGAATTGGTTTGTTCATGGGCTTGATATTTGGAGCCAGATTGAGTTTAGAAACATAGGTATATATATGGGTCTATATCTAAGTAGGGATGGATGAAAATTTGAGATTGTATCTTTCTTCTTGTGTTTACCATTAGAGGATATTTTTAGACCTTGCGTGTCTCAGGGTTTGTTCTGAGTATCGTTATTCTCAACCCAGCACGGTCTATGCCTGCACCTCATTGTGTTGGATGTAGACAACAGACAGCGCAGACGGAGGCCAAGAGCGTCATGACAAGACGGTACCAAGAGGTGGACCCTACGACGAGTCGACACACAGGGGAGACTGACGAACATGAATGATGAGGTATCCATCTGTACCTACCCTTCATGTAATCTCTTAAGTACATCGATGATCTCCCATCGCCAGTAATCTCTTAAGGAGACCTTTACCATCACTGCGTTTCATCGTGAGCAGAAGTAAATTTTGTGGATTATAATAAATTTAATAAAATTTATATGTTACATTATTTTATTTAAAGGTGGCAGTTAAATCCACCAGAGGGAAGTTGGAGGTGGGTCCAACACCCCACATAACCTCCCATTGGGGGGTATTGTGTGGTGGGGCCCTCAGAAACACCAAACCCCTCAACTCCCTTTAAACCCCCTTTGAATCTCTTGGAATCCCCTTTGAATTATTGAAGCCACCTCTATTTTCTTTTAAATTTAAAACCATCCACCATCCCTCATTAATGTGCTAACACTAATAATTAATTATTTTGTGGTGTCAGGAATTCATTTGAATTGATTTTAAATGCATGACAATATTAAAATACTAGGATGAATATTATATAATTTCCTTTGAAAATGTAATGTTGGGAGTCTTTGGAGAATTAGAAGGAAAGTGTTCTTCCAATGAAGAATGCAAAGAACATTTTCCTCTCCATGAAGAACGCAAAGAACATTCCGTCCACTTATTCAACTGGGGAAAGAACGCGAGGCGACACCCACAAGGAACACTGAATTCCTTCCTCTTCCTCTGTGTCATGGAAGAAGATGCCGCCTGTGAAGAACACCGTCAACAATGACACTCCCTCCTCAAACGCACCCTGACATAAACGTATTGACGCGGTGGTAAATGAAAGAACATGATATAATGTTTGGTGGATTTGATTACATTAAATTACTTCGACGTTCATTGACGTATACCTTGTTCGACGGTAGCGTTTTGTTATCGCCTAATGCGGAGGGTGCAGGATGAACAAACACGGCCTGAAGAACAACAATTGATTAATTATATTAGTTGCGATGGAGGTGGTGTTGGAAGAGGTGATGATGACCAATGTCTGTGGTGACCGGAGGCAGTGAAGGTCGTGCGCCATCTGTGTGAAGAGACCGACAGCTGCTTGGGCCACCCGGTCAGTGGGAAGACTGGCAGGCTAGTCTTGCCAGCCCACTG
Organism: Viscum album; assembly: GCA_963277665.1. Classification (NCBI taxonomy): domain Eukaryota; kingdom Viridiplantae; phylum Streptophyta; class Magnoliopsida; order Santalales; family Viscaceae; genus Viscum; species Viscum album. Next base: position 1,833,580,174 of record OY728132.1, read on the forward strand.
GGAACCGTAGTTCCCGCAGGTGCTGCACGGCGGGAACTGTGGCCCACAATCGTGGGCCTCCTATCGAATGAATCGACATGCCTCCTACAGGCCAGGAAATAGGTTTGCGGCACCAGTAGGCACCGCGCGGTGGAGGAACCATGGCCCCAATGCGGGCCACTCGCTGGGTGAATCGGCCAACCTCCTTGAAATTGGGCCGAAGAAACCGAGGCCCCACATGGCGCCACGTGGGTGGAACAACGGCCTACTGTGCAGGCCGCTCATGCCAGATAGAACCGGCTGGCATGGGCCAGCTGAGGAGGCAGAGGCGGTGCCACTAGGTACCACCTTGGGAACCAGACAGGCCAGATCTGCGGGCTGGGCCTGTAGGTGGGTCGTGCCCCACTAGGTCAGGCCGACCCCAAGCTAGGTCGGACTCTCCATGTCGGGTCGTGCCGACCCGCCAGACTACTAGGCATGATGGGTCGGGCCTAACATCACCTAAATGCGAATATCATCAAACCCCTCGTCTGAATGATGCGCCATCTACAACATTGGGACCCTTGCGATGAGAAAGTTCATTTTCTATACTATAAGTGAGTTTTCTAGGACTTTGGAAAACATCCAGGTTTGGATCGAGTGTAAATAAAATCGGGCCCCAAGAACGGAATAGCCTATTACTCTCAGACCAAACTCCAGATCGACGCGCCGTCTGTCATGTTGGGTTTATTTTGATGATATGTAACTTAGAGAGACATCAAATAAGGTCTTATTCACTGTTGATTTATCGACCCCACGCCTCACAAAGAGCGGACCCTCCCGGAATCGAGTGTTCTGTGTGCGGGATTCCTAGAGAAGGCTGCGACTATGAAAACTACTGTACTGGAATCCTCCATGGGTGTGACGATGAAGACTATTGTACCAGAATATTGTGTGGGTTCGACAGATCTGAATTATGTTCCTTTATCATATGTTGGTCCGACAGAATAGCTAGCCTGTATCATCTGTGGGTCCGACAGCTTAGACGAGATAGCTGGCATGTATCATGTGTGGGTCCGATAGCTTAGAAGAGATAAATGGCATGTATCATGTGTGGATCTAACAACTTATACGAGATAGTTGTCCTGTATCTTGTGTGGGTCTAACAGCTTTGTTGGTCCTGTATCCTATGTGTGTTTTATATCTTAGATGATCAAGTGGGTACATCTGATCATCTATATCTACTTACTATTGTGGAATACCTATGTTAGATAATTCATGTATTTAAACCATTTTCATTTTGGGGATTGACTTTACTTCTATTGTGGATTCTGATTGTGCTAGGGCATGATAGTTCGATCTGGACTGTGTTTGACAGCTTAGGTATATGTATGGAAATATACCTAAGAAGGCACGGATGATACATTGTGGTTGTATATTACTTCTTTTACTTACCCTTAGTGGAAATTGTGAGACCTTGCGGTTCTCGGGGTCCCTATTGCGTATCATTATACTCACCCCTGCAAGGACTATGCGCCCACCTCATTGTGTTGTATGCAGACGATGGCCAGCGCTGACGGAGGCTGAGAGTGCCCCGAAAAGGCGGTTCCTAGAGGTGGACCTTGTGACGAGTCGGCTCACGGAGGAGACTGACGGACGTGAGTGCTGAGGTGGCCATCTGTACCTACCCTTCTAGTAGGAATCTCTGGAGGGCGATCCAGGAGATACTCTTCACTTTCACATATTTTTCCCTTTTTACTTGTACTTGTTGTTCAGTTGGGTTTGTGTACTGGCTCATTTAATTTCAAGCACACTCTTTTGAATTCATTTTTACTTAGTGTTTACATCATGTTGCATACTCTGTTTTCTTTGCTTACTTTTATAAAGGCAATGTCTTCCCTGTTAGGGATCTACTCCTTTGGTGCTAGTCGCTAACCCCTGGCCTATGGAAGGTGAGCTTGGGGTAGTCCCGACAAGGGCCCCAAGGACAGGTCGTGAAAAATTGGTATCAGTGGAGTCGGTTCTACCATATAACTCAGGACTCTAATCATTCTATTATGTGAAGAAATATTGTAAATAGTATTGAGTGTGGTTTTCAGTCCAGGGAGTCCAGTGATGGTGCGACGACTGAAGTATCCATATACCAGGACCCATATCTCTGATTTTCAACTCAGTGTACGAAAACACTTATTGTGTGTGTGTTTCCTTCAAAAAAAATTTATTTTGATTACATTGTATCAGATCACCAGGTATACTATTTTTACCGTGGCACACCTATTTTCTTTCAGGATATCCCCATGAACGTATCCAGCTATGGTTTCAAGTTTCATACAAGATGGTAGCCCACCAAGTTTAGATGCCTTGGTGTAGGGCCCCATCATAGTGGAGGTACCAGTGGTACAACTACCAGCTGGGCCACTGATACCACCAGCTCCAGTAGCATATTGTGCACGCCACATGAGTGCGCTGCACGAGTTCCAGTGCTAGAGGCCATACAGGTTCCAAGGAGAGATGGACCCACATGTAGCTAAGGATTTTTTGGAGGCTACTGTGATAGTTTTTAGATTGGTAGTGACACCAGCCGACCTTATAGTGATCCTTGCGGTGAGTCTCTTGCACGCAGCACCTGGTAGATGGGGGAGCCTAAAACTCCAGGTGCATAATGAGGCATCACTACTCTGGGTAGACTTTGAGAGCCTGTTATAGGTAGATTTTATTCCAGCCATCCTTCGTCCAGTGTAGATCTAGGACATACTACATCTGCAGCAGGGTAGCCTGACAATATCTCAGTACTCGAAGATGTTTACCGACATCACACGCTACTCCATGGATATTGTGCGAGACCCATTATTCAGGGCCCGGACCTTCAAGTAGGGACTCAGGCATGATATCAGGGCTTCAATGATTCCCCTCAACATTCCGACGCATTCAGGGGTACTAAAGTGATCCCTTCTAGTGGAGAGGTTTCTCACTGAGAAGTCTCCAGCAGTGAGACCCACCACAGATTTACATATATCAGAGTCTTATATAGCCGGTAGTAGACAGATGATGCAATGGTCCATGTGGACCAGGCCTTCAGGTGGGCGAACCCAGGATTCAGGTTTGGTTGTGCGAGGAACTTGAGATAGAGTTGGCTATATGAGGAGCATGTAATGTTAAGCATGCATCATGCAGGGCCACATGGATCGTGACTGGTTTACCCGCCATGCAGATTAGTAGAAGACAGTAGAAGGACCTCCCAGAAAAAGACAGAGGTTCTACAGTGGTGGTCCACCGGGAGCAGGCAGAGGAGGTAGAGGAGTTGGCCGAACAACGGGTGGTGGATGATGTTTCGAGGCTCTACCACTACCACCATCACAAGTCCACCCCGACAACTGGGAGATGGTGGAAAGATGTGGGCTCAGCTCTAGGTAGTCATGGACAATGACCAAGACACATCTGATATGATTCGAGGTACTATCTATGTCTAATCAACCCTTGCTGCAGTACTCATAGACATAGGTGATATTCATTCTTTTTTTGTCTCTTCCATTGTTCGGAGCTCGGAGATTCCGACAGGACCGTTGGCTCGATCCTTACTATCAGAGACTCCTATGGGAGAATTCTCGAAGATTACGCACTAGTGGTAGTATTGTGAGCTTAATCTAGGAGGAGAGAGCTTCGAATGGAATATTCTTGTAGCTGTGTCGAGGCCTTACAACTTTATCATGGGTATGGACTAGTTATCCACAGTTCATTCTCAGATTGACTGTATTATACGCAAAGTGTTCTGTATCCGCATGGATGGGACCAGGTTCACCATCACCAGGGGGAAGGGAGCCATAGCTGCACAGGATGGACTTACAAATAGTAGGGGGAATTTGATCACACATGAGTTGGCTAGTCTCATCCATGGAGTAGTTGATGTGTGGAGTTTGAGTTTTCCTATTGTGGTGGATATGTATGTGGAAATTTTTCGTGACGACTTTCCAGAACTACCTCTTCATAGAGACGTATTATTCTACATTAACAAGTACCCTGAGACAACACCGATATCAACTACAATATATCAGATGGATCCTGCCGAGCATCGTGAGCTTTGGGTACAGCTAGAGGACTTGTAGGGGAAGGGATTTTTCCAACCCAATTTTTCCCCCTTGGCATCTCCGATTTTGTTCTCCAAGAAGGCAGATGGGAGAATGAAACTATTATCAACTACCATCGCCTAAATCAAGGGACATTGAAGAACAAGTACCCACTCTCTAGGATTGATGACCTTTTTGATCAGCTCAAGGGATAATGATGTTTCTCGAAGATAGAACTCAAGTCAGGCTATCACTAGCTCAGAGTTATAGATGAGGATGTGCAGAATATGGCCTTAAGGTGTCGGTATGGTCACTACAAGTTCTTGGTTATTCCCTTCGATGTAACCAATTCTCCAGCAGTGTTCATGAGTCACATGAACAGGATCCTCCAGCCATACCACGATCCCTTTGTCGTAGTCTTCATCGACGACATATTTATTTACTCGACTACTGAGGAGGAGCACACCACCCATTTGCAGGTAGTACTGGATACACTCCAAGAGCACCAGATTTATGGTAAGCTCTCGAAGATCCAGTTCTGGATTCGAGATGTTCACATCCTTGAACATGTCATCTCAGAGGCTAGAGTTGTAGTGGATCCAGCAAAGATCGAGGGAGTACATTCTTGGGAGCCTCCCAGGAGTGTGACGGATGTTCACAGTTTTCATGGACTGGCTGGGTACTAACAGAGATTCTTTCTAGACTTCTCTAGAGTAGAAACACCACATTCAGCATTAACGAAGAAGGGGAAACCCTTCGTGTGGTTAGATAGATTCCAGTAGAGATTTTAGGAGCTGAGGAAGAGGTTTAATAGTGCACCCATATTGAGGCTACTGGAGGAGAGCCTATGGTGCATAGTTTATTGAGACACATCAAGGACCAGACTCAGGTGTGTCCTGATTCAGGAGCAAGCAGTGATCACATATGACTGATAGCATTTCAGACAACACGAATAGATCTATGCTACCAAGACCTGGAGTTATCAGTAGTGGACTTCACCTTTAAGATGTGGAGACACTATCTAATGGTTGAGCATTTTAAAGTCTACTCTGACCACCAGAGTATCAGGTATATCTTCTCAAAGAAGGACCTGAACATGAGACAATGAAATTGGCCCGAGTTCCTCCAAGACTATGATTTTGAGATAGTCTATACTCCTGGGAAGAGTAAAATTGTATTAAATGATCTTAGTAGGAGATCAGGAATTTAGCTGCTAGGAGAGGTGACAGAGTAGCTGGCCGCATTGCAGATATCATTTGTGGATAGATATGGAGCAGCATTTCATCAGTCTCTTGTTGTCACTCCTCCACTTCTTCAGCGAGTATGAGAGGCACAACATGGGGATGTTGACTGTGAGATGCGACATGGTCAGATATCCTCAGGGTAGGCACCTGATGGATTTTCTGAAGGTGGGGAGAATGTCATTCTCTTAAGAGGACGTACGAAGGTACCAGTTGTAGTACCGGTGGTGGTGTTGAGGGAGTTCCACACTTCCCCTATAGTAGTACATGAAAGAGTGGAGAAGATGCATCCTGACATCCTAAGATAGAACTGGTGGCTAGGTATGAAGAACACAATTGCAATGTTTGTCTATCGATGTCTCACTTGTCAGAAAGTAAAGATGGAGCACCAGGATTCAACAGGCTTGGTTCAACACATAGAGATTCCATAGTGGAAGTGGGATAAGTTAACATTGGATTTAGTTATGGTACATCAATATACATTCAAGGGATACTAGTCTATCTGGGTGATCGTAGACCGACTGACCAAGTTGGCCCACTTCCTACCGATCAGATAGTAGGGCTCGGTAGAGGGCTAGGGATGCCTCTACCTTCTGGAGATTGTACAGCTTCATGGTGTTCCATCGACTATCGTCTCCAATCAAGATTCTCATTTCAATTCCCGACTATGGTAGGGGTTACATGATGCTTTTGTGACACATCTTCACTATAGCACCACCTTCCATCCTTAGATGGATGGTCAGACCGAGAGGACCATTCGGACTCCCGAGGACATGATCCGTGCATGCGTCCTCGACATTGGTCATAGCTGGGAGGATATATTATACTTGGTGGTGTGTTCATACAACAACAGCTACCACTCGACCATCGGGATGGCCCCTAATGAGGCACTGTACGACCGACCATGCAGATCACCTCTTTGTTGGACTGACCTAGGGGAGACAACACTTGTTGGACCAGAGATGGTTCAGGATACGACAGAGAAGGTGTAGATCATAAAATAGTAGATGAAGACTGCACAAAGCTGATAAAAGTCCTATGTTGATAAGAGACAGATACCGATGTAGTTTGAGGGTGGCAACCACGTCTTCCTACCGAGCTCACCTCGATGTGGTCTATGGAGATTTGGCTAAGTCGAAAAGTTAACTCCGATATTCATTGGGCCATTTCAGGTCCTCAGTTGTGTAGGCGAGGTGGATAACCACATGGAACATCCACCTCAATTGCAACGGGTGCACGCCGTCTTCCACATATCATAGTTGAGGAGATACGTGCACGACCCGTCGCACATCATCGACCATGGGGAGATGGACATCGATGACGGTGCGACATTCACGGAGGTTCTAGTGGATATTCGGGATCAATAGTATTGATTCCTTCATGGATGGTTGATTCCTCCAGTGCACATTTGGTGGAAGCACGAAAACCACTAGAAGAGCACATGGGAGCGGGAGGCTCAGATGCGCACTCAGTACCCCCATTTGTTTATCTGTGTGTTGTCGCTTTACTGGGACATAAATCCCTGAGTCGTGTGTAATTTAATGGCCCAAAAATTTCATGGAAATTTTTTTCAGAAATTCTTTGGAATATTACTTGTCCGCAGTTTCTGACGGCGCCTTATTCCGAGGCCCGGTGTGTCCGAAATAAATTTATGATGTTTTGTTCGGGTACATTCATTAAACATACATGTGGGTTTTTCTATCATTTGTACCAAGGCATGAAATTGAAATCTGAGGACACCGATGAACTCACAGTGTCGGCAATCACTTAAGGTGACTTTTACCAAAGTTGCGTTTGGTCGAGAGTGAATGTTAATTATGGGGATTCTAATGAATTAAATTAAATTTATGTGTTACATAAATTTATTTAAGGGTGGTTGTTAAATCCACCAAAGTGAAGATGGATGTGGGTCCCACACCCCACATAACCATCCATAGGATGTTGTTGTGTGGTGGGGCCCACATAGACACCAAACCCCTCAACTCCCTTTAAACCCCCTTTGAAACTCTTGGACTCGCCTTTGAATTATTGAAGCCACCTCTCTTATATTTTTATTTTTAAACGACACACCTTCCCTCATTAATTTTCCAACATTACTAATAAATTATTTTGTGGTGTCATGAATTCATTTGAATTGATTTGAAATTCATGGATATATTAAAATACTAGGGAGCCTATTTATTTATTTCCCATGGAAAATTTTCTGTTGGAAGTCTTTAAAGAATTAGAAGGAAAGCATTCTTCCCCCGAAGAAGACGAAGAACATCTTCTTCTATATGTAGAATGCAAAGAACATTCCCTCCAATTATTTAACCAAGGCATGAACGTGCGATGATGCCCACATGGAACACCATATTCCTTCCTCTTCCTCTGTGTCAAGGGATAAGACACCTCCTGCGATGAACATTGCCAACAATGATGATTCCTCTTCAAACACACCCCGACGTCGATGAATCGATGACGTATTCAACGAACGAACTTGAAATCATATTGTGTGATTTAATTAATTTATATTATTTCCATGTTCTTCGATGCATAACTTGTTCGACTGTGCCCTTTTGTTATCACCTAACTTGGAGGGTCAGATAGAACAAACACTTCCCGATGACCCTTTGTTGATTCTTGATTGTATTGGCGATAGAGGCGGTGTCGGAAGTGGTGACGATGACTGAATTAGGCGGTGACCGGAGACGATAGAGACTGGAGGTAGCGGCGGTCGCGTGCCAGCCGCATGAAGAGACCGGTGGCTGTTCGAGCCTCCTGGTCTATAGAGACCCGAAGACTGACTTACATGGAAATTACATTACATTTTCGGAATACTTAGTACATAACAAAAACACACACACATGGATCGTAATAGTTTAGTGTCTTTGGAAACTCAGAATATAATCTTCTAATCCTGGTGAATGATCTTCAACATCTCCCATAAAGATCATCCTTTTTTATATACCTAAAACCTTTATTTATATCCTGGGGAAATGAAAACATAAGAGGGCGAGCTCAAATGCTCAGTAAGGGTAAAAAAAAGAAATAACAATCACATCGTATACACAAGTACATAACTTTTGGAAATCTTAACCTGCAAAAGAGATCATAATTTCATAACATGAGATAAATCCTGGCAGTGAAATGTAATCACAATAATCATAACATAAAACATGAAACTTTTTGGAATACACACATAATCATAGAGAATCATTTCTTGTTTGTCAAGACTCATTGCCAAGACTATCTTAGTGGACAAAGTCCCTTTCTGAACCGAGTCACCCTCGTTCCAGTCCTGTTTCACTGAACCGGTTTAACCTACCGTTTTAATAGGTCCCACCCATCTCATAATGATACCATTCTTATGTGTGCCACAAAATCATAAATCATACATCATTGCATAACCCATGTAATAAAAATGGGATTCTTAAACATCGTGACATCATAAAACTATTCATATGAGATAAAGGAATTCATAAAAATAATTCCATCACAACATAATCAAATCAATGTAATAATAGGGATAAAAACAGAACCCTTTATTATCATATATAGAAAATAATTTTGATAAAACACCTGAACTCCATTCTTGAGGAAAATATCCTTTCTTCTTAAAAAAACATTTTTTCTTTCTTAACATGTCATACAACTTTAAACTAAAAGAAGTTGATTAAAAATAAACTTGAAAACATGTAAAGGAAACTTCTTGGAAATAATGTTTTAAAAATCCATTCATGCTGTATATGTTACAAAAAACATTCTTCTCGTACTTTTGTCAGAAAAGTCAAAAAAGTACCTCATGTGAAAAAAACAACAAAAGATTCCATTCATATATTTTACTAAAATCTCACCGAAGGGTAAAATTGGATTTAAAAAATTGTAGGTGTGTGGAAATAATATTACATATTGAGGAAACATGGATGTGGATGATAAAATACACCCCAGTAAATTTCAAAGTATAAACAATCTCGGATAAAAATGAGATTGTGATATTTCCCTTACCTTAGGTCCGACTTGCTTTGTAAGTGTCTGAACCTCCTGTATAATGATTTAAATCATGTTATTGACTTATTCCAGAATCATATTCATTGTTATTATATCATATATGGTTCACTTATGACTTTATATTACCCGTTCTTTTGTAAATTCATGTTAAAGTAGCGTTTTTGGTAAAATCGTCTCATTGGTCATTTGTGTTTTTAACTTGTAATTATTAATATGATTAATTATATCATGATTACTTATATCCAGAATGTAAAACATGATTTATATATAAAATATATTCTGAATATATATATATATATAATATATCGATAAATCGAATGAAATACACCGTTCATGGAGACGGTAGTCCGTACGTACGCATGAACGATGTTTTCGTTTCCTTATTGAATTGAATGGAATTAAGTAGATGACATACATATAAATATACATAAATAAAGTATCATTATTATGTCATTTATTTCATTATTACTTATTATATATACTTTATAATCATTCATGAATGATTAATGTGGAGAATGAATCTCATCGCGTCGTGGAGACGGTAGTCCGTACATACGCACAAGCGATGATATCGTTCCCATGGTCGTGGAATTGTGTTGAAGTGTATGTATACTATTTCAGTATCAATATCACTTTATAATAATCATATATAGTTACTCATTACACAATTATACCCATCCAATTAAGGTGGTGGCGGAAAATAGATTACACCACGGCGTGGAGACGGTATTCTGTACGTACGCACGCGCGATGATTTCCTTTTTCCGTTGGATGGATAGAAGGTTAATTAGAGTTGTCTCATATTTATAGTAACATATCAGTTTATAATAAATACTGATGTTATTACTTTCTCATGAAACATCTAAGGAAGAAGAAGTTTAAGAAGAAAGAAATTGAAAAAGATCGGTAATGGATATTACCTCTTTTTTGAAGTGCTTCTTTGAGACCTCCTTTTAGGGCACTACAATTGGTCTTTGAAGAATACCAGGACCTCTAGGATGTCTATAGGTAAGTGTAGAGTAAAAAATGTCATGGATTGGCCAATCTTGAAGGCTCAATGTTGTGTGAGGAAGAGAGGGATGAGGTGCCCTTTTATAAGGGAGGAGAGGGGCACCTTTGGAATAACTAAAAATATTATTTTATTATAAAGTCAAGTTCGGTTTTAAATATCTCCAAATTGATTTATTTCGAGGCTAAGGTGGGGATGGGTCGAAATCCTCTCATAATATAGGATTTAGACAAGTTTAGGTTATTATTTTAACCATATAAATTAGATTTAACTCTAAGTTAAATAATTTAACTTTTACCGTGTCTTTTTGTTTTCTTACACTATATGGCTAATAAACTTACAATATCAAGCCAAAAGGACCCCAAAATGTTTATTATTAATATATCTATCCTTATATAAGTCATTTGGCCAAACCATAGATTTTTAGGAATTAAATAACAATTAATAATATAATATTTGTTTTAAAAACTAATTTATGTCAATTTTGACACTATTTGGGACATGATTTTTATGAAATTTCTAAATGAATGATAAGTTAAACGAAAGTTAAATAAATCAACAATAACATGTCATATTAACCTAGAAAATTAGTTTAAGTCATAAAAAGTCTCAAATTACATTTATTTGGTCATATATAACATCAATTATGTTAATATTTTCTTAAAAATGTAATTACTGCATCATTGTTGTGTCATATATAAATTAAATTATATAAAGTCTAAAAATTACAAATAAAATACCATTATGTTTGAAATCTTCTTATCTTTCTAATGAATATTTATAGTCGAATTTATCTTATGTATAACCCTATATTAAAAATGTTTTACTAAATAAACATTGATTTTAACTCTATCAACTCTTCTTTGAATTAAATAATAATAAATGTCCTAATCTAATACAATTGGGCCTAAATGATAATATTTTATACTTAAGGTTGTTTTTGGTCGAGATACACTTTTCAAATAGAATTAGGACATTTTTTAGAGTAATATTAATATCATTTTTACCCTTAATTACCCTATTTACTTTTAACCGTGGTAAATAAAAGTAAAAAGTTACTATTCACCAAAAATTATTTTCATCTCATTGAACCACATTGTACTTACTGACATCAACCGTGTCTCTAGGATTTTCGAAATTCCATTCACAGAAGCGGTAAAATTATGTTATATGAAAAATTCAGTTTTTTTAACTACCACTTAGTAGTTTCACTATTCATCAAAAATTGATGTTTTTCAGAACAATGCCAAAACTTAATCCTAATATATATTTGATATTCCGAATTCAAAAATGAATTCTATTTTACAAAATTCATAACATAGAAGTTTAATTAATTAATTTTATAATTAAATCCCACTGTTAAAACAAATAGCGTGTTTTTAAGAAACAATATCTATCAAAAGATTGACACTTGTTTATGTCTGGTTTAAATGTGAAATTACATCCAATGACCAAAATTGTATTAAATTGTAAAAATATATTATAAATATACTTTAAAACCACTTAAATTAATAATTTATCACTATTAATTATTATGATTGAAAAAGTTGTTTTTAACTAAAATTTAGTAATTTTCACTTTTCTTTAGAAAATTAAAGTTATCCGAAAAGTACCAAAATTTCCCCATAAGCTAATTTTGATATTACAAATCCAAAGATAAAGTCCATTTTAAAAACTAAAATTTACAAAATTACAAAAAGTGGTTATTACTATTAATAACAGCTTGTTTTAATAATATTTTAATAGCATATCGTTGTTTAGTGAAACTCGGTATTGCGTACTACACATGCTATCGAGGAAGGTTGTTATTGTGTGTAATACAAGGCAAGTCAAGGATGCGTGTTGTGCAAGCTTCTTTTGGTGTAGCGTACAACACAAGACATTAGTGAAATTAAAAAGAATATTTTTCATAAAATCTTGGGCTGTTACATTCTACCCTCCTTAAAATGAATTTCACCCTCGAAATTCGTCGGGGTTATAAATGGTTTACTATTTGAAAGTTTCTTTAATAGAAACCCACGTCGTAAAAAGGAATACCAAAACCAATCATTAAAAACGAAAGTATGAAACGTAACGGTTACCCAAATAAACTAATCACTGGGTTTCCACATAGGTGAAAATATGGATATGGAAGAAAAATCTAACCATCATGTTCTGATGAAGAGTGGTAGAGAACATGTCTATGGAAAAGCCAGCAATAACAAAGCCATAAATTTGTGACAATCTAAGGTACCATCTGATTCATCAAATATAAGATCACTAGGACAACATTTTTGGTTTTCAAGATCGTTTCCCTAAAGTTGAAGAATTTGAATTAGAATAAATACTTACTTTATTTTGGTACAATCTCACTGTTGTTCGTGCCATGAACAATTTCCACTTCATCTCTTAAATAAATGAAGTTGAATTTGTTATTCTTGAAGTGTTAGCAGATCATGTGATAGAATGACTGGTCATTCCATCTATCTCAAACAAAAGGTTAGAATATGTTATTAAATATACATAAGTCATTCTATAGTGAGATTAATCATATATGGTTCCTAAAATTGACTTATACATCATATATCGTACTGCTTAATAAAATAAAACTAGTTTCTACTAAACAGGGACTTCCTGTAGGCCAGTGGTAGGAGATAAAGGCCAGTCGCACTTCGGTTGTGGGTTCGATTCCCACATCCTTGTCCGACGCGATGGGCTGTCGCCCGTCCTACAGGTTGTCCTTTTTAAAAAACTACATTATCATCACATCAATAATATCGAAGAATGATTTATCCTAACTTATGTCCAACATAATCCATTCTAATCTTTAGGCTTATATAAAATATTGCAGTCCACTCTCATAACACAGTGAAAATGATTACCCGAGATTTAATACCATCGTTGATCCCCATATATCATAAGATATGTTTTGTTGGTCACATTCCAAACATTCAAAGTCATTAATCATGTATTCCCTTGAATACCTTAGTGAAAACATGAATGCAGTTAAAAGTTAACACCTTCCACATACCAAAATCCTCAAAATTCTATATACTCAAACCATGATATCACTGATTCCTTATATCAATCATGAGCTCATGAATACTGTTAAACATTTCATTTTCTAGTTTTCCCTTCATTATGCGCATATCATCTTATTTCCAAAAAATATCTCAATCACTTTAAATACCACATTAGTCCAACACATAAATATTCCAATACTTTATGATACCACAATATTTTGGAATCCCATTACATAAACACTTAATCATTCCACCACATCATTGTCATATTCAACATCGCCAATAGTGATCGCATGTGACATACCTTTGTCCTTTGCCTTCAGTGGTTGCTCATTTTGATCATCACTAACCCTTGGATTAGGGCTTTTATTAGCATAATGCCCCATTTCTTTACACTTGAAGAATTGAAGTGTTGGTGGTGCGTTCTCTCCAGTGTTTGCTTTGTTCACATCATTAGAATCCCTTTTTCCATTACTTCGACACTCAGCTGCTCGATGACCTTCTTTTCCACACTTAAAACATTTTCAAGTCCCTTTAAGACAATCTCTACCATGCTTCATTCCACACATTTTGCATAAGGAAACATTCATCTTCTTTTCACCATTATTCTGAGATTTCTCCCTGAACTCCATCTTTCGTTCCTTGTCAAAACCATGAGATGGATATGTAACACCAACTTCCATTTCTACCTTGATAGCACAACGCACAATTTCTTCATAGCTACTGAAGTCTCTTATAGCTAATGCCCTTCAAAGATTTGGTTTTAAGCCACTGAAAAATCGATCAATTTTACATTTAGGTTGGATGATAATGCCAGATGCATACATTGCAAGTCTTGTAAAATTCGCATCGTATATACCAAAAGATTCATCATCCTTTTGCTTTAGTTCAAGAAACTCCTTCTCCGTCTTTGTTCGAAGAATACGAGGGAAGTAATTATTGAAAAATAAGATCTTGAACTCTTCCCATTCCATGGACTCAATTTCTTCTCTTTTCCCCGTATTGTTGATAAGATTCCACCATTGATCAACTTCACCTTCCAAACGATATATTGCTAAGATGACATTATCATGTTCAGAACATTGAAGAACTGAAAATATCTTTTCAGTGGAACTGATCCATTTTTCTGCAACAAGTGGATCAGAAGACCCACTGAAAGAATGTGGACGTTGCCTCCTGAAGGACTCAATAGAATATTGTTCCCTTCTCTTCTCATTTAGAAGTCCAGAATGATTCATAGCCTGTGTAAGTATAGCAATAAGATTTTGCACTCCATCTCCTATAAAATTTGTTTGTTCAGGAGGAAAATCATTGCACTGCCCCTTGCATTGATCTACACGGTTCCTTCGGGTTCTAGCCATCATCTAAAACCCAAAAAGAATAGTGTGAGAGGTAAAAATCATGCTAGGGAAAACAACATAATAGAGGGGGAGTACCTTCAACATCTAACATCTTAGGTATAATTCTATTATAGTTAGCGTAATTCTAGTACTATAACCTATACGTATATTTAACCTTAGGGACATCCCTAGACATACCTTAGAAATATCTCTAGGGATCTCACTAACGTTTTCGCATCCTAGTTTCCAAAGGTTGACTAAACCTTTCCTCTAATACCAACTATAGAGACCCGAAGCCTGACTTACATGGACATTACATTACATTTGCGGAATACCTAGTACATAACAAAAACACACAATGATTGTAATATTTTAGTGTCTTTGGAAACTCGGAATATAATCTTCTAATCCTGCTGAATGATAGTCAACATCTCCCATAAAGATCATCCTTTTTTTTATACCTAAAACCTTTCTTTATATCCTGGGGAAAAGAAAACATAAGAGGGTGAGCTCAAATGCTCAGTAAGGGTAAAAAAAAGAAATATCAATCACATCGTATACACAAGCACATAACTTTTGGAAATCTTAACCTGAAAAAGAGATCATAATTTCATAACATGGGATAAATCATGGCTGTGAAATGTAATCACAATAATCATAACATAAAACATGAAACTTTGTGGCATACACACATAATCAGAGAGAATCATTTCTTATTAGTCAAGACTCATTGCGAAGACTATCTTAGTGGACAAAGTCCATTTCTGAACCGAGTCACCCTCATTCCAGTCCTGTTTCACTGAACCATTATAACCTACCGTTCCAGCCATGTCTATCTCATGAGATATAAAATCTTTACCCAATGAATTGAAGGGAGATATAGGTCCCACCCATCTCATAATGATACCATTCTTATGTGTGCCACAAAATCATAAATCATACATCATTGCATAACCCATGTAATAAAAATGGGAATCTTAAACATTGTGACATCATGAAACAATTCATATGAGATAAAGGAATTAATAAATATAATTCCATCACAACATAATCAAATCAACGTAATAATAGGGATAAAAACCGAACCCTTTATTATCTTAGATGGAAAATAATTTTGATAAAACACTTGAACTCCATTCTTGAGGAAAATCTCCTTTCTTCTTAAAAAAATATTTTTCCTTTCTTAACATGTCATACAACCTTAAACTAAAAGAATTTGATTAAAAATAAACTTGAAAACATGTAATGGAAGCTTCTTGGAAATAATGTTTTAAAAATCCATTCATGCCGTATAAGTTAAAAAAAACATTCTTCTCTTACTTTTGTCAGAAAAGTCAAAAAAGTTCCTCATATGAAAAAAATGACCAAAGATTCCTTTCATATATTGTACTAAAAACTCTCCAAAGGGTAAAATTGGATTTAAAAAACTGTAGGTGGATGGAAATAATATTACATATTGAGGAAACATAGATGTGGATGATAAAATACACCCCAGTAAATTTCAAAGTATAAACAATCTCGGATAAAAATGAGATTGTGATATTTCCCTTACCTTAAGTCCGACTTGCTTTGTAAGTGCCCGATCCTCCAGTATAATAATATAAATTATGTTATTGACTTATTCCAGAATCATATTCCTTGTTATTATATCATATATCTTTCACTTATGACTTTGTATTAACCGTTCTTTTGTTAATTCATGTTAAATTAGCGTTTTGCGTAAAATCGACTCATTTGTCGTTCGTGTTTTCAACTTGTAATTATTAATATGATTACTTGGATCATGATTACTTATATCCAGAATGTAAAACATGATTTATATATAATATATATTCAGAATATGTATATATATATATATATAATATCGATAAATGGAATGAAATACACCGTTCCTGGAGACGGTAGTCCGTACGTACGCATGAACGCTGTTTTCGTTTCCCTATTGAACTGAATGGAATTAAGTAGAAGACATACATATAAATATACATAAATCCAGTATCATTATTATGTCATATATTTCATTAGTACTTATTATATATACTTTATAATCATTCCTGAATGGTTAATGTGGAGAATGAATCTCATCGCGTCGTGGAGACGGTAGTCCGTACGTACGCACGAGTGATGATATCGTTCCCATGGTCGTGGAATTGTGATGAAGTGTATGTATACAATTTCAGTATCAATATCAATTTATAATAATCATATATAGTTACTCATTACACCATTATACCCATCCAATTAAGGCGGTGGCAGAAAATAGATTACACCACGGCGTGGAGACGGTATTCTGTACGTACGCACACGCGGTGATTTCGTTTTTCCGTTGGATGGATAGAAGGATAATTAGAGTTGTTTCATATTTATAATAACATATCAGTATATAAGAAATACTGATGTTATTACTTTATCATGAAACAACTAAAGAAGAAGAAGTTGAAGAAGAAAGAAATTGAAAAAGATCGGTAATGGATATTACCTCTTTTTTGAAGTGCTTCTTTGAGACCTCCGTTTAGGGCACTACAATTGGTCTTTGAAGAAGACCAGGACCTCTAGGATGTCTCTAGGGAAGTCGAGAGGAGAAATGGAAGGGGTTGGCCGAGATTGAAGGCTCAATGTTGTGTGAGGAAAAGAGGGAGGAGGTGCCCTTTTATAGGGGAGGAGAGGGGCACCTTTGGAATAACTAAAAATATTATTTTATTATAAAGTCAAGTTCTGTTTTAAATATCTCCAAATTGATTTATTTCGAGGCTAAGTTGGGGATGGGTCGAAATCATCTCATTCAATAGGATTTAGACAAGTTTAGGTTATTATTTTAACATTATCAATTAGATTTAACTCTAAGTTAAATAATTTAACTTTTACCGTGTCTTTTTGGATTCTTACACTATATGGTTAATAAACTTACTATATCAAGCCAAAAGAACCCCAAGGTGTTTATTATTAATATATCTATCCTTATCTAAGTCATTTGGCCGAACCTTAGATTTTTAGGAATTAAATAACAATTAATAATATAATATTTGTATTGAAAACTAATTTATCTTAATTTAGACACTATTTGGTACATGATTTTTATGAAATTTCTAACAGAATGATAAGTTCAAACAAAGTTACTTAAATCAACAATAACATGTCATATTAACCTATAAAATTATGTTATGTCATAAAAAGTCTCAAATTACATTTATTTGGGCATATATAACATCAATTATGTTAATATTTTCTTAAAAAGGTAATTACTGCATCATTGTTGTGTCATAAATAAATTAAATTATCTAAAGTCTAAAAATTACAAATAAAATACCATTATGTAGTAAATCTTCTTATATTTCTAATGAATATTTATAGTCGAATTTATCTTATGTATAACCCAATATAAAAAATGTTTTAGTAAATAAACATTGATTTTAACTCTTCTTTGAATTAAATAATAATAAATGTCCTAATCTAATCTAAGTAGGCCTAAATGATAATATTTGACACTTAAATATGTTTTTGGTCGAGATAAACTTGTCCAATTGAATTAGGACATGTTTTAGGGTAATATTAATATCATTTTTACCCTTAATTACCCTATTTACTATTAACCGTGGTAAATAAAAGTAAGAAGTTACTATTCACCAAAAAATATTTTCATCTCATTGAACCACATTTTACTTAGTGACATCAAATGTGTCTCTCGGATTTTTGAAATTCCATTCACAGAATAGGTAAAATTAAGTTTTATGAAAAATTCAGTTTTTTTAACTACCACTTAGTAGTTTCACTATTCATCAAAAATTGATGTTTTTTAGAACAATGCCAAAATTTCTTCCTAAGCTATATTTCATATACCGAATTCAAAAATGAAGTCTATTTTACCAAATTCATAACAAATAAGTTGCAATAATTAATTTTATAATTAAATCCCGCTGTTAAAACAAATAGCGTGTTTTTAAGAAACAATATCTATCAAAAGATTGACACTTGTTTATGTCTGGTTTAAATGTGAAATTACATCCAATGACCAAAATTGTATTAAATTGTAAAAATATATTATAAATATAATTTAAAACCACTTAAATTAATAATTTATCACTATTAATTATTTCGATTGAAAAAGTTGTTTTTAACTAAAATTTAGTAATTTTCACTATTCATCAGAAAATGAAAGTTATTCGAAAAGTACCAAAATTTCACCCTAAGCTAATTTCGATATTACGAATCCAAAGATAAAGTCCATTTTGAAAAATAAAATTTAAAAAATTCCAAAAAGTGGTTATTACTATTCATAACGGCTAGTTTTAATAATATTTTAATAGCATATCATTGTTTAGTGAAACTCGGTATTACGTACTACAAATGCTATCGAGGAAGGTCGTGATTGCGTGTAATACAAGGCAAGTCAAGGATGCATGTTGTGCAAGCTCCATTTGGTGTAGCGTACAACACAAGACATTAGTGAAATTAAAAAGAATATTTTTCATAAAATCTTGGGCTGTTACATGGTCTGCGGGATGATTGGCCGACCAATCCGGCCAGCCCGCTAGGGAACTGTGGCACCCATAGGTGCCCCATAGAGGGAACTGCGACCCGAAACCACGAACTGCTTACTGGATGAACAGGCCGGCTGCCTGCCACTTGGCACTGCGTTGGAGGAAGAGCGGCCCATAGTGCGGGCCACTCGTGTCGGATAGAACCGGCTGGCTTTGGCTACCGGGCAGGGAGAGGCGCCACTGCTCAGCGCTGTAGAGAGACCGGAATGGCCTGCTCCACAGGCCTGGCCGACCCCCTAGCTAGGTCAGACCGAAAAAACCAGGCCCGGCCGAACACCAACTGGTTCGTACCCTCTGAGTCGGGTCGGGCCGCACCGCCAGCCCACTAGGCTAGACGGGGCGGGCACGACATCGCCTAAATGCGAATAACTTCAAGACCGTGCGTCTGAACGACGCACCTTCTGCAACACTAGGACCCTTGAGACGAGGTGGTCCTTTTGCAATACACTATGTGAGTTTTGAATGACTTTGGAAAACAATTGGGTTTGGATCGAGTGTAAATTCAAATAGGCCCCTAGAACGAAAAAACCTATAACTCTCAGATCGGGCGTCTGATTGACGCGCGGTCTATCACGTTGGGATTATTTTGATGAAATGGAACATCGGGATACATCAACTCATGACTTCATGATATTTGATGTATCAAACCCCCCTCTGTTCAAGGTAAAGTCCTTCCCTGAATCGAGCGTGATGTGTCTGTTAACCATAGAGCTGGCGATGACTATGACAAATACTGTACTATAATCCTCTGTGGGTTTGATGATGACGACTACTATAGCAGAATCTTATTTGGGTTTGAATTTTCAGAATTATATTCATGTTTCCTGGGTGGGTCTGACAAAATAGCTGGTTTGTATCATGTATGGGACTTAAAACTTAGACAAGATAGCTGGATTGTATCATGCGTGGGTGTGACAACTTAGATGAGATATGTGGCATGTATCCTGTGTGGGTCTGACAGCTTAGACAAAATAACTGCCTTGTATCCTGTGTTGCTCTGACAGCTTAGCGGGTGCTGTATCTTGTGTGGGTTTGACAGCCTAGATGATTCAGTTACTACATCTGATTATCTATTTCTCTCTACTAGAGTGGCATACCTTTGTGAACTGAGTCATGTCTATCAACCATTATAATTATGGTGACTGAATTTACTTCCTATATGAAATTGGTTTATGCTTGGGATCGAGAGTTGGAGTCAGACTGAGTTTGGTAACTTAGGTATATCTATGGGCATATACCTAAGTAGGGTTGGATGATACATCATGATTGTATATTTCTTCTTTTGTTTACCCTTAGTGGATATTGTGAGACCTTGCTGGTCTCACGTTCCCTACTGAATATCATTATACTCACCCCTGCACAGGTTATGCCCACACCTCATTGAGTTGGATGTAGACGATGGACAATGCTGACGGAGGTTGAGAGCGCCACGACTGGACGACACCATGAGGGGGACCTTGCGACGAGTCGGCACATGGAGGAGACTGATGGACATAAGTGCTGAGGTGGCCATCTGTACCTACCCTTCAGGTAGGAATCTCCAGCGGATGATCCAAGAGCTTCTCTAACTTTAATCTATTTTTCCCTTTATACTTGTACTTATTGTTCTGTTGGATTTGTATACTAGCCCATTTACTTTCTTGCACAATCTTTTGTATTCAGTTTTACTTAGTGATGACTTCATGTTGCGTACTCTATTGTGATTTTTTACTTTCATAAAGGCAATGCCTTCCCAGCTTAGGGATTCATACCTTTGGTTCTAGTCTCCAGCCCATGCCCTATGGAAGGCGGGCTTTGGGTAGTCATGGCATGGGCCCCAAGGACGGGTCATGACAATTATTATCATAAAAACATAATAAGATCAGATTCAATGAAAAAATGTAAAAAAACTATTTTCAATGGAATTTTATTGGTTATACTCACATCAAATCTCCATTTGATCCCATAAAATGAGATTCATTCATAATTATGATAATATGATAATTAATAGGATAAAATTAGTAAATAAAATATCACTCATATTGATAATTTCATGTTTGATTTGAATATGTCGATAAAAATCATTTTGTTCAACATTTAATAGCTTATACTAAAAAATAATACCCAACCTATCGATAATACAATAATGTGTTCACAAAAATCCATATAATTAATAATACATGAACATACATATCATATTGGTTTCATTTTATCAAATATCACAAGCGTAGGAAAACACAATTCTTTTTTGATATGTTCTTGATGGTCATGATATTTCTACCTTTACCTTCATACATGTTATTTTAAAAAAATTAGTCAATGATTCTGATGATACATCATCAAATACAATACATTATTTCTACATTCTGCTTCGTAATTGATAATAATTCCTTTCTAAATAGATTATGTAACATGTTAATATATTTCATTAAAAAAATTATCAAAATTAATATAAGGTATTTATTTTTTCTCAAAATGTTATTTTTTACATTTTGATTCATCCACTATCTCATGGAAAAATCATTTTATATAAATTTTAATAATATTTAATTTCTCCTTGACCTATATATTATTATTATTAGTAATCCTTTCATATTAATAAATCATCATCCTTCAATTCAAATCTTATACATAATTTTAATGAATTATGTCACATTCACCCAATTCTTTTTTAATACATTCACATTTATCTTCATGATCATCGCTAAAACATAATGTTTTGTTCAAAATTACTCAAATTATCATTTTATTATATATTTATTTATAATTTTCCCCATGATCCCAATATAATTATAAATATATAAAAGAAAATTTTAATACATGAAACTTGTATTTATCCAAAAATAATCTTTCTCTATATAATCAACAATATAGTAATCCATGCCTATAATAAATTTTTCCATGAACCCTATCATTGATTTTAATAAAAAAATTTATTTTACTAAAAAATAGTTTGAAAATTGTCATCACTATATATTACACTAATGAATTTAGATTCCTTCAATGAGAAAATTTCTTGTAATATACTTTTAAAAAGTTAAACTCACCAAACATATTGTTAAACTAATTTTTATTCATTTTAGTGTTCTTTCCCATCTTCCAAAATGAATCATTAAAAGTATATGACCTTATAAAATCATCAATTTTCACTATTAAAATTAAAATAAAAACATGACAAAAGATACATCTAAAATCATCTTCAACTAAACATCAAAACAACATTTTTATTAAATATCTTTAAATTCTTCCATTTATGTTAGTATTCTGTAGAGATATTTGGTGTATAACTTATCATGTATGAAAAATATGATGATATTGATAGCCTTTATAAAAGACACACCATCTTCTATATTTTAATTGTATATACCATCCCAGAACATGAATTATATATTTTAGTGGATATAGACATTTATAAAACTCTTACGATGTGTTCAGTAGAGGTTAGTAATGTAGTAGGATTGTAGCTGGATATTCAAAATGATAAATAGGAATTATTTTCATGTGTTTCTATATTATGTATTCTTAGGCTTATGGTTCCCAAATATTCTAAATCTGTGTATTCATGCATGAATAATATTAAAGAAATTATTGTGTAATTCTTGAAATGCCTTAAATTTATACTAAGGAACAATTTTTTTGGAAGAAGTTAGAGATATAGACAGTTCACATATTGTATGTGGTTCATGGATTGAATTTCATGGACCCCAAAAAATAAAAATGTTTATATGAAATTTAAAATATGAATCTAGATACATACATATTATTTATAAGATTATAATTTGATGACCCGCCTTTATGAAATTTTTTCCACATTGATTTTTGTGAATCCTTACCGATCTCAATTTATCATCCAAACACATTATTAAATTTTTTATCCATGGGTTCTGATGGTGTATCTTTATGATATGACGTAGGTTATTCTTAATTTTTCCATTTTTTATTTATATACATCCCTTGAATATTTTATGTGGTGGTGTTACTCATTTTCCATGTGTGTTAAGGGTATTATTTTGAAAAACCATTGTTATTTCCATATTGATATATGGTTCTCTAATGTTTTTGGGTTTTTCATATTACATATTATTTTTCTTATCTTAAATAGAGAGAATTATAATTATCATTTAATGAAGGGTCTCTATGTTATATCACTATTTCAGCTAAATTTTTAATGTTTTCTTAATATTTCCATAGATTTGGATGATATTAAATGTTGAATTAATAATTAAAATTAATGGATCAACAAATCATTGATGTACATGGGGTGTAATTATTTTTATTACTAATTTGTTTAATTTTATGATGATACTATGCATTCTAGTAGTTAAAATAAAAAATTATGTTTTCTTGTAGCTTAGTTTGAGTTGTAAAATTTATGTATGTCAGACCATGGTTGTGTTGTTTATTAATCAGAATCTAAATGAAAGTGAAAAGAAATTAATTAATGATAATAATAGTTTTCCAATGGATATAATACTCGTTTTGATAATACATGTGATAAATAATGACTTGAAAAAGTAAATTCCCCAAAAAAAATTACTAATGTGGTGGTAATGGTTTTTGAATGGGGAATGATGTTGGATGGTATGATTTATTGATTTTTAGGAATGAGAAACATCATATAAAGTTGTGAAGTGGTTTTTTTGGTGTTGATATGTGGTTGTTCAGATGTATTTTAGGGATGTTTGGATTCAGATTTATTTTCTAAAGGTGTACAATTTTTGTGATGTGCAATGTTGTTGTGTGGGGGTTGGGATATAAAATGATATTGTATGCAGTGGGATATAATTTTTCAAGAGTTTGGTGGTTTTACTATGAATTATTGAGGATTGGTGGTTTAGATGGGTTATTTTTTTAATGGGTTGTATTTAATAATGACTTATAGTTGTAATTGTTAGAATAGTATGGATGAGTTACTATGGGGTGTGTTTCTGTTAGTTTCTAGGTTAGCCATTGAATAATATTTACTATCAAAATGAAATTTACGAGTTTGGTGAATTAATAATTAATGGTCTAGTAAGTGAAATTTTATAATTTGTTTAAATATTTTTCATAATAACACAATTTGTGATGAAAAATTTAAAATTTATTATATAAATAAATGTGTTATACTGGGATCCTATAAAAATAAAAAATTGTGTATTTTTTAATTTTATGTGTAAATGAATGGGCTTCTTTTTTGATTGTTTGCTTATTTCATAGTGTGGTGGAGGTTCTTGTGATAGATTATAGTTCATGTGGTTGTTGTGGTGTGTTGTGCATTTTTTAGTATATGTTAACCCATATGTTTGTTACTGTGTAAATTATAAATATATTTTTATATAAATTCATTCTCTATGTTCCAGCATAATATTTGGAATACATACCATTTCTAATAGGTTTTCGGTTCCGGGTTTTTTCCCATTGTCTAGGATGGTGGTGATATTTATGTTAGTATACCTCATCATCCCAACCATTCCTTAAGTATTGATGGCCATAGTGTTTTTTGGAGAGATGTGGTGAAATTTCAAAGGTGTTTTCAGGAAATATTTAATGTGATGGATATAAGAATATTTTATGTGTGATCGGGGACACTAAGGGTAGGTGTATGGGATGTAGTTTGTGTCCTTCATGTTCATGATACCCATCAATCCAAATTTTTTGATGTTATGTGGAGTAATGGCCAAGGCCTATTTGGGCAAGATGCGATGTGATTGGTCAAGTGTCTACAAGTGATATATGTTGAGAAGTTATATTTCTGAATGGTTTGGTATTGCATGTAATCCAATGTTTTGAAATGAGATTAAAAAACGAATAGTTTTTATATATTTAAAACTTTTTTTAACAATATATAAATATTTGATTCATGATTTGGTGAGAAAGTCATTATGTTTCTAGGATTGGTGAGTCAACATGTTTTTTTCTTGTTGGTATTATTTTTCTTCTCTAGCACATTGGAATGAATTTTTAACGTCTTTTTATGATACATGTAGAGACCCAAAGCTTGATGTACATGGACATTACATTACTTTTGTAGAATACATAATATATAAAGAAAACAGACACAGAAGGACTGTAATAGTTTACTATCATTGGACACTCAGAAAATAATCTTCTAATCGTGGTGAAAGATCTTCAACATCTCCCATAAATATCATTCCCTTTTTGTATTCTTACATAAAACCTTTCTATAAATCCTGGGGAAAACTAAACCTATAAAGGTTGATCTCAAATTCTCAGTAAGGTAAAGTATAGAGAACATAAAACAATCCATAAACATTGGAATGCAAATAGTTGAACATAAAATATAAATATCAAAATAATGAGCAATGACATAAATCATGCAATTACACAATGCATAGATCATAAAGAAACACTTTTCATGATAAACTATAATGGTAATAAAACATGTAATGGTGGAATCCATTATGCACCTGTTATTATTTCCATAGTAGCCAAGACATTGCTGCCAAGACCATCTTAGTGGACAAAGTCCCATTCTAAATCGAGTTCACTCCTCATTCCAGTCCTGTTACACTGAACCGGATAAACTTACCATTCCATCCATGTCTATCTCATGAGATATAAATCTTTAGCCAATGCATTGGAGGGAGATATAGTTCCCACCCATCTCATAATGAAATCATTATTACTTGTGCCACAAAATTAACATACATAATTCATTATAACCCAATGAATGAAATGGGTTTCATAAATTTCGTCCCATCATCACATAATCCATATAAAAGAAATGAATATAATTTCATTATAATGAAAGTGAAACCATTTAAATCAGAAAGATATTATACTTGAAACATACACATATGAAATAATGTCATATTATATGGAAAATGGTTTTAATAAAACACTTGAAATGAATTCTTGAGGAAATTATCCTTTCTTCTTCAAAATCATTTTCCTTTCACAAAATTCCATGAAATATTAAATGAAATATATTTTTTTGAAAATAATCATAATATATTGTAGAGTATGCTTCATGAAAATTAGGAATTATGAAACTATAAAAATCTGTTCTAGCCATATAAGTTAAAAATAGCATTCTTCTCGTACTTTTGTCGGAAAAGTCAAAAAGTACCTCGTATGGTAAAAAAAAGATTCCTTCCGTACGATGTGGTTAATGTAAAAAGGGGTAATAATGACTTTAAACATACATGTAAGAAATTTAAACATTTTATGAAATAAGTTTTGAAAACATATGGACATGTATAATAAACATAACCCCAGTAAATACATACGAATAAACAATCTTAGATAAGAATGAGATTGGAATGATTATCCCTTACCTTATGTCTGATATGATTCATATGTATCTAAACCACCTGTATAATGATTTTTATATAATTTCATTGACTTATTAAAGAATCATATTAACTGTTATTATATCATATATTGTTCTCTTAGTTATTATATTACCCATTCATTTGTCAATTCCCTGTTAAAGTAGTGCTTTGGATAAAATTGTTTCAATTATCGTACGTGCTTGGACTTGATGTTTGTGATATTATTATTACATATATCATGATTTAACTACTTCCAGAATGTAAAACATGATTTTTCTATAATATATATTCAGTATATATATTTATATAATAGATAGATAAATGAAATGAAACACATCGTTCATTGAGATGGTAGGTCATATGTATGCATGAATGATGTTTTCCTTTCCTTATTGACATGAATGGAAGTAAGTAGATTACATATATATATATACACACATAAATAAATTAGCTTCATTATGTCATATATTTCATTACTATTAATTATATATACTTTATAATCATTCTTGAATGGTTAACATGTAGAATGAATCTCATCGCGTCGTGGAGATAGTAGTCTGTACGTACGCACGAGTGATGATATCAACCCATGATTATGAAATTGTATTGAAGAGTACGAATAATATTTCAGAATCAATATCACTTTACAATAGTTATATATAGTTATTTATTTACACCATTATATCCATCCAAGTAAGGTGGTGGTCAAAAACAGATTACACCACGGTGTGGAGACGGTATTTCGTACGTACGCACGGGCGGTTATTTCGTTTTCCATAGGATAGATAGAAGGAGAAATTGGGATGTTTCATATTTATAATAACATATCATTATATAATTAATACATGTGTTATAATTTTTAAAGATACAACTAAAGAAGAAGATGTATAAGAAGAAAGAAACATGAGAAAATCAGAAGAAGAGATTACCTCTTCTTCGACGCACCTCCTTTAAGCTTCCTATTATGGAAGTAGAGTTGGACATTTAAGAAGACCAGAACTTCCAGAATGTTTCTAGGGAAATGGAGAAGAGAAATGGGCAGAGGTTGTCCTAGCTTCAAGGGTCAAAAGGGTGTGATGAGAAGAGGGAATGGGTGCCCTTTTTATAATGGAGGAGAGAGGTACCTTTCGAGAAACATAAAATACTATTTTATAATAATTTCATATTCGGTTTATAATAGATCCAAATTGACTTATTTCGAAGCTATGTTGGGGATAGGTCGAAATACTCTCATCCAATATAATTTACAAAATTTTCGGATTCTATTTTAACCTCACCATATAGATTTAACTTTATGATAAATAATTTTACTTTTACCATGTCATCTTATTTTCTTACACTATAAGGTTATTAAAATTACTATAACAAGCCAAAAGAACCGAAATTTGTTTATTTTTAATATATATAATTTATCTAAGTCATTTGGCCGAAACTTATATTTTTAGGAAAAACATAACAATTAATAGTATAAGATTTTTTAAAAAAACTATTTTATGTCAATTTTAACACTATTTAGTAATTGATTTTTGTGAAAATCATAACAGAATGATTAGTTTTAACAAAGTTAATTATATCAATAAAAAATTCCATATTAAAATAGAAAAATAGTGTAATTCATAAAAAGTCTCAAATTACATTTATTTGGGTATTTATAACATCAGTTATGTCAATATTTCATTAATAAGATAATTACTACATCATCGTTGTGTAATAAATAAATTAAATTATTTAATGACTGAAAAATATATATAAAATACAATTTTGTAGGAAATCGTTTTAGATTCATAATGAATATTTATAGTTGAATTTATATTATGTATATCAGTATATTAAAAATGTTTTAGTTATTAAAATTTGATTTAAACTATTATAACTATTCTTAAAATAAAATAATATTAAATGTTCTAATCTAATCCAAGAAATCCTAAATAGTAATATTTTATTCATATGGTTGTTTTTGGTCGAATTACACTTATACAATAGAATTAGGACATGTGTTAGGGTAATAATAATATAATTTTTACCCTTAATTACCCTATTTAATTTTAACCGTGGTAAATAAATGTAAAAAGTTACTATTCACTAAAAATTATTTTCATCTCATTGAACACCATTTTAGCCCTTGATATTAACCGCGTCTCTTGTATTTTCTAAATTCCACTCACAAAAGCGGTAAAATTATGTTTTATGTAAATTTCCAAATTCCCCTAGGAGATTGGTAAAAGACGATGAAAAGTTCAATAACATTTTTATATATCTAAAATTTTTATAAAATGACTCCAATGAATTAAATTGAACTTATATAGGTATTATGTATCATTTTTGACCTAAAATAAATTTAAATAAAACAAATAAATAATTATATAAATAAAAAGTCGGGTTTTAAATAGAAACCCTGTGTTTTCACTATTCATCAAAAATTGAATGTTTTCAAAAAAATACCAAAAATTCACCATAGGATAATTTAGATATTCCGAATACAAAAATGAAATCCAATTTGAAAGATAAAATTTATAAAATTTTAAAAAGTTGGTATTTCTATTTATACTAGCTAGTTTTAATAATATTTTAATAGCATATTGTTGTTTAGTGAAACTCGGTATTGCGTATGACGCAAGCTATCGACGATGGTCGAGATTGCGTGTAATGCAATCCAAGTCGGGCATGTGTGTAGTGCAAGCTCCTTTTGGTATAGTGTATAACACAAGAAATCAATAAAATTAGAAATAATATTTTTCCTAAAATCTCGGGGTATTACATTATACCCCCATTAAAATTAATTTCACCCTCGAAATTCTATGGGGTTATAATTGGTTTACTACTCGAAAGTTTATTTAATAGAAACCCACATCGTAAAAAGTAATACCAAAACAAT
Organism: Viscum album; assembly: GCA_963277665.1. NCBI lineage: Eukaryota > Viridiplantae > Streptophyta > Magnoliopsida > Santalales > Viscaceae > Viscum > Viscum album. The sequence continues at coordinate 1,833,609,447 of OY728132.1, forward strand.
CTTTATAAACTAAAGTATGAAACGTAATGTTTACCCAAATTAACTAATCAATGGGTTTCCACATATGAGTACATAGGTGAAAATATGGATATGGAGGAGAAATCTAACCATCATGTTTTAATGGAGTGTGGTAGAGAACATGGCATTGAAAAAGCCAACAATCACAAAGCCATAGATTTCTGATGATCTAAGGTACCATCAGATTCATCAGATATAAGGGCACTAGGACAACATTTTTGGTTTTCATGATCATTTCCCTAAAGTTGAAGAAATTTTAATTAGGAGAAATACTTTCTTGATTTTGGTACAGTCTCATCGTTGGTCGTTATTAGGACAATTTCCACTTCATCTATCAAACAAATGAAGTTGAATTTTTCATTTGTGATGTGTAATCAAATCATGTGGTAGAATGATGGGTCATTCCATCTGTCTTAAATAAATGGTTTGAAAAAGTTATCAAAAATAAATAAGTCCATCTATAGTGATATTAATCAAATATGGTTCCTAAAATTGACTTATACTTCATATATCATACTTCTTAATATAAAAAAACTGGTTTCTACTAAACAAGGTCTTCCGGTAAGCCAGTGGTAGGTGATAAAGACCTATCACACTTTAGTTGTGGGTTCAATTCCCACAGCCTTGTCCGACGCGACGGGTTGTCACCCATCCTACTGGTTGTCCTTTTTCTAAAACAAAATTATTATAACATTCAATAAATATTATCGAATAAAATTCTACCCTTAAACAATTCTATTTGATGTCCAACATAATCCATTCTAACCATTAACTTTATCGAAAATACTTATGTCCAATCCCATAGTGTATAGAAAATGATTATTTCAGAGGTCACATAACAAGTACGTGAATACCATCATTTATCCCCCATATATCATACGATATATCTTGTTGTTCACATTCCACACATTCGAAGGCCTTAATCATGTATTTTCATGAAAAATGAATACCCATTGAACCTTATTGAAAACATGAATGCAGTTAAAAGTTAACACATTCCACATACCAAAATCCTCACAATTCTATATACTCAAACCATGATATCACTTAGTCCTTATATCAATCATGGGCTCATGAATACTATCAAATAATTCATTATCTCTTTATCCCATAATTATGTGCATATCATTATATTTCCACAATATTTGAATCATTTTTCATGGTTACCGGTACCAGATTCTTATAGAAAAAAACAATGGACCAATACATAGATATTTCAAAATTCCACGATAGTATAAATGAGATTCCATGATACTATTTTGAAATCCCATTACATAAACACTTAATCATTACACAAAATCATTTTCATACACAACATCACAAATAGTGATCACATGCAAATTCCCTTTATCCTTTTCCTTAAGAGGTTCCTCACATTGATCATCAGTAACCCTTGGATTAGGTCATTGATTTGAATAATTCCCCATTTCCCTGCACTTGATGAATTGAAGTGTTGGTGGGGCGTTCTCTATAGTCTTTTCTTTATTCACATCATTAGCAACCCTTTTTTCATTCATTCGACACTCCACTGCTCGATGACCTTATTTTCCACATTTAAAATATTTTCTAGTCCCTTTAAGACAATCTCCACCATGCATCATTCCACACTTTGAGAATAAAGAAACATTCATCTTCTTTTCACCATTATTCTGTGATTTCTCCTTGAACTCCATCTTTTGTTTCTTGTCAAAACCATGAGATGGATATATTACACCAAATTCCTATTTTACCTTGATAGCACAACCCACAATTTCTTCATAGCTACTGAAGTCTCTAATAGCTAATTCCCTTCAAAGGATTGGTTTTAAACCACTGAAAAATCGACCAAGTTTACTTTCAGGTTGGATGATAAAGCCAGATGCATACCTTGCAAGTCTTGTACAATTCGCTTCATATATACCAATAGATTCATCATCCTTCTGCTTATGGTAAAGAAACTCCTTTTCCATCATTGTTCGAAGAATACGAGGGATGTACTTACAGGAAAAAAAGTTCATGAACTCATCCCATTCCATGGATTCAATTTCATCTAGGGGCCTTGTATTCTTAATTAGAGTCCACCACTGTTCTTCGTCACCTTCTAAACGGTAATCATCTAAAATGACATTTTCATGTTTTGAATAGCGAAGTATGGAAAATATCATTTCAATGGAACTGATCCATTGTTCAGCAACAAGTGGATCAGAAGACCCATTAAAAGTCGGTGGACGTTTCCTCATGAAGGACTCAATAGAATACTGTTCCCTTCACTGATCATTTAGAAATCTAGAATGATTCATAGCTTGTGTATATATAGAAATAAGATTTTTCACTCCATATCCCATCAAATTTGGTTGATTGGGAGGAAAATCATTGCATTGTCTATTACATTGATCAGCATGGTTCCTTCTGGTTACATCCATCATCTAATATCCAAAAAGAACAGTGAGAGAGGCAAAAATCATGCTAGGAAAACAACATTATAAAGGGGTAGTACCTTCAATATCTGACATCTTAGGTTTAATTCTAAGATCATTACTTTAATTCTATTATTATAACCTCTACTGATACTTAACCTTAGGGACATCTCCAGACATACCTTCGAAATTTCTCTAGGTATCTCACTAAAGTTTTCACATCCTAGTTTCCAAAGGTTAACTAAGCCTTTCCTTTCATACCAACTTTAGAGACCCAAAGCATGACGTACATGGACATTAGATTAATTTTTCGGAATCCTTAATACATAACGAAAACAAACACACAAGGACCGTAATAGTTTAGCTTCTTTGGAAACTCGGAAAATAATCTTCTAATCATGGTGAACGATCTTCAACATCTCCCACAAAGATCTTACCCTTTTTGTTTTCTTACCTAAAAACATTATTTAAATCCTGGGGAAATTAGAAAACATATAAATGGTGAGCTCAAATACTCAGTAAGGGTAAGTATAGGGAACATAAAACAATCCATAAACAATCGAATAAAAAAACATGAACATAAAATCTAAACATCAAAATCATGAGCAACGACATAAATCTTGGAAGTACACAAAGAATAGATCATTAAGGAACATTAGTCATGATAAACTTGAATGGTAATAAAACATGTAATTGTGGAATCCATTAAGAACATGTTATGATTTCCATAGTAGCCAATGAATTGTTTCCCATGCCTTCTTAGTGGGCAATGTCCCATTCTGATTCAAGTTCATTCCTCGTTCCAGTCCTGTATCACTGAACCGGATTAACTTATCATTCCAGCCATGTCTTTTTCATTAGATATAAATCTTTACCAAATGCATTGGAGGGAGATATAGGTCCCACCAAAATTATAATGAAGTAATTCTTAATTGTGACACAAAATACACATACATCGTTCATTATAAACCAACGAGTAATATGTGTTTCATAAACATCATCACATCATCACATAATCCATATAGAAGAAATGGATATCATTTCATAATAAGAAAACTGAAACCATGTAAATCATAGAGACATTATACTTGAAACATTCACATATGAAATAATTTCATATTAAATGGAATTTTTTTTGATAAAACACTTGAAATGAATTCTTGAGGAAAATATCCTTTCATCTTCAAAATCCTTTTGTTTTCACAAAAATTCCATGCAATTTTAGAAGAAAAGAATTTTGTTGAAAATAGTCATAAAATATTGTAGAGTACGCTTCATGAAAATGAGGCATTATGAAACCGTAAAAATCCATTCACACCATATAATTTAAAAATAACATTATTCACGTACTTTTGTCAGAAAAGTAAAAAAGTACCTCGTATGGTATACAAAAAAAATATTCCTTCAATACGATGTTGTAAAAGTAAAAAATGGTAATAAGGACACTAAAAATACATGGAATAAATTTAAACATTTTATGAGAACATTTTGAAAACATATGGACATGGATAATAAACATAACCCCCGTAAATACATACAAATAAATAATCTCGGATAATAATGAGATTGGAATAATTATCCCTTACCATATGTCTGATATGCTTCGTATGTATCTGAAACTCCTATATAATGATTTAAAAAATTTCATTGACTTATTACAGAATCATATTCACTGTTATTATATTATATATGGTTCACTTATGTATTTTTATTACCCGTTCTTTTGTCAATTCCATTTTAAAATAGCATTTTGGGTCAAATTGTTTCATTTATTGTACATGTTTGGACTTTTAGTTCTGGATATTATTATTACTTATATCATGATTTAATTACTTACAGAATGCAAAACCTAATTTAAATATAATATATATAAATTATATATATATATATATATATATAAGATAGATAAATTAAATGAAACCCACCTTACATGGAGACGGTAGGTCGTACGTATGCATGAACACTGTTTTCCTTTCCTTATTTACTTTAATGGAAGTAAGTAGATGCCATATATATATATACATAAATAAATTAGATTCATTATGTCATATATTTAATTATTATTCATTATATATACTTTATAATATTTTGTGAATGGTTAACATGGAGAATGAATCTAATCGCGTCGTGGAGATAGTAGTCCGTACATACGCACATGCGATGATATCATTCCCATGATAGTGGAATTCTATTGAAGAGTATGTATAATATTTAAGAATCAATATCTCTTTAAAATAATCAGATATAGTTATTTATTTACACCATTATACCCATCCAACTATGGTGGTGGTCAAAAACAGATTATACCACGGCGTAGAGACGGTATTCCATACGTACGCACACACGGTGATTTCATTTTCCATAGGATGGATAGAAGGTGAAATATGATTGTTTCATATTTATAATAACATATCAATATATTTAATACTGATGTTATTACTTTATAATGAGACAACTAGAGAAGAAGAAGTAGAAGAAGAAAGAAACATGAGAAAATCGGAAGAAGAGATTACCTCTTCTTCAACGCACCTCCTGTAAGCTTCCTCTAATTGAAGTAGAGTTGGTCTTTGGAGAAGAAAAAACTACTAGAATGTTGATAGGGAAGTGGAGAAGATAAATTGGTAGGGGTTGTCCGGGATTCAAGGCTCAAAAGGGTGTGAAGAGAAGAGAGAAGGGGTGCCCTTTTTATAATGGAGGAGAGGGGAACCTTTGGAAAAAATTTAAATATTTTTTATAATAAAGTCATATTCGGTTTATAATAGCTCCAAATTGATTTATGTCATAGATAAGGTAGGGTGGGTTGAAATAATCTCATTTAATAGAATTTAGGCAAGTTTAGGTTTCTATTTTAACCTTATCATTTAGATATAACATTAATATAAATAATTTTTCTTTTAGTGTGTCTTCTTGTCTTCTTACACTATAAGGTTAATAAATTTACTATAACAAGCCAAACGAACCCGAATTTGTTTATTATTAATATATATAACCTTATCTAAGACATTTGTAAGGACCATATATTTTTTAGAATAAAATAATAATTAATAATATAATATTTTTTAAAAAAACTATTTTATTTCAATTGTGACACTATTTGGTAATTGATTATTGTTACAATCATAACAGAATGATTAGTTCGAAAAAATTTAATTAAATCAATACTAACATGTCATATTAACCTAGAAAATAAGTGGAATTCATAAAAATTCTCAAATTACATTTATTTGGTTATTTATAACATCAATTATGTCAATATTTCATTAAAAAGATAATTACTGCATCATCATTGTGTCATAAATGAATTATAATATTTAATGTCTAAACATTATAAATAAAATACTATTATGTAGGAAATATTTTTTGATTTCTAATGAATATTTATAGTTGAATTTATCTTATGTATAATCCTATATTAAAAATGTTTTATTTATTAAATTTTATTTTACCTATTAAACTATTCTTTAAATAAAATAATATTAAATGTCCTAATCTAATCCATGGGTACCTAAATGGTCATATTTTATTCATAAGGTAGTTTTTGGTTGAATTGAACTTATCCAATAGATTTAGGACATGTGGGTAGTGTAAAAATAATATCATTTTTACCCTTAATTACCCTATTTAATTTTAACCATGGTAAATAAAAGTAAAAAGTTACTATTCACCAAACATTATTTTCATCTCATTGAACAACATTTTAGACCTTGATATTAACTGTGTCTCTCGGATTTTTGAAATTCCACTCCCAGAAGCGGTAAAATAATATGTTATGTGAATTTCCAAATTCTCTTAGTAGGTGGGTAAAATATTGTGAAAAGTTAATAAAATTTTTATATAACTAAAATTTTGATAAAATGAATCCAATGAATTACATGGAACTTATATAGGTTTTATGTATCAATTATGACCTAAAATAAATTTAAATAAAATATATAAATAATTATTTAAATAAAAACTCGGGTTTTAAATAGTAACCAGTGTTTTCATTATTCATCAAAAATTAAATGTTTTCAGAAAAATTCCAAAAATTAACTCTAGGATAATTTTGATATTCTGAGACCAAAAATGAAGTCCATTTTGAATGAAAAAATTTACAAAATTTCAAAAAGTGGGTATTACAATTCATAACAGCCAGTTTTAATAATATTTTAATAGCATATCGTTGTTTAGTGAAACTCGGTATTGCGTACAATGCAAGATATCGAGGAAGGTAGTGATTGAATGTAATGCAAGACATGTCAGAGATGCGTGTAGTGCAAGCTCCATTTGGTGTATCCTATAACACTAGACGTCAAAAAAAATTAAAAAGAATATTTTTCATAAAATCTCGGGGTGTTACAATACATATAGAATTGTCTTATGGATTGGACATATATTTCATCCTTGTATATATATATATTTAATTATTTATATATAGGTTTATATGAGGACATTGGGTCCTTTTCTGACATTGTTACAAATTTTTGGGGACCTACTGTTTAATTGATGCCACATAGCAAGTCTTTTGGCACCATATATTATAGAATTTGATTTTTATGTATTGAAATTATAAATATATTTTAATATATTATATGTGATTAATATTATATCATATTCTTGAATATATCAGTTGTAGAATATCTGATTTATATTCAATTGTTTTCTTAGAGAATAATGTCTCTAATTTGGGATATTGATAAACCCTTAGTGTTGGCCTCAAACCGAGGTCCTAAAAGAAGCGTTATTTTGATCATTTATCTTTATTATTCAATCTCTGGATTTAAAGCTGATTCATTGTTCAATGAGGGTCCTGATATTGTGTTACCAATGGTTTTTCATAGATTGAGTGTAATTTCATGATAGGGACTGTGTTGACCGCATGGGTTAGGTGGGAAGCAATTCTAGTTGACTATTGTTCTTGATATAGGAAATCAGTAGTTGATAAACTTCTATATTTATTTTATTATAGGGTCCTCTGGCATTAACTATATGATAATCAAATAAAAATTATTTGATCAGCACTATAGGGTAGAGAATACAGAGATCTCCACACATTATTCTTGAATATATTTGAGTTTAAATTGGGTTATTATAAAAACTATGTTTTTCAAATAAATTATATAAAAATATGTGGACAAAATTCCATGCAACATGGTTTAGGATTCATATATTATTTTATGAATTGGATCATGGTCATTAAATATGACTGGTTCCAACGGTTGAAGTTCAACATGACGATCAACTTGATCCTCATCAGATTGACCCAATAGAGGTGGATGAATAATTCAAGTTGGTCATTCATGAATGAACTACATATTTTATGTTTGAGTATGATGGTAACATCTCAAAAATGGATACAAATCACCAGTTGGTGGATCTCGAGATTACATTTGGTTTGATTTGATATCGTGTTTAGTTTAAGATGATGTTTATATTTATTCATTTTATGGTGTAGTAGATCATTATTTGATACTATAAATTTGTAGTTGTGTATTATTTTTTAATTTCTAATTATTCATTCCATAAAATTGAATATTAATATCACTTTATTAAGAAATATTAAAAATAATAATTTTTTCCATAGTGATTTATTAATTTTTAGATAACATTACATTATAAAAAACATATTAATAGTTCTAATATATAAATCATAAAATAATTAAATATTATAATAGTATCATCAAATTAAATATGAACTTGAATAATAGTACTATAATATTTTCTTACTAGTTGTTAGAATTATTTATTATCTTTCCAAATAAAAATATTATTGACCATTACAATTTCATTAGTACTTAAACATTTGAATATGTTTTTTTTCAGATTATTAAATTTACTAAAAGTAATCTAATCAGACAATACAATATTTATAATCAGAATATGTAAAATTTTTTATTGGATGGATTATATTATTGAATTTTAATGGTGGAAAATAATCAAATACCAACAAAAGAACTACATGTCATTCATAAAAATCAAGATAAAGAACAAGAATATTATTACGAAAGGTAACTAATGCTGCTAATAAGAAATCATAAATATAGAATTTTGGAGACTTCCAATAAATATGATGTCATGTGAAGAGTTGGGAAATGATTCATTTTTGGATCACAAAATCTAATGATTTCTCTTAATGAACATATTTTCCCTAGTCATTTTAATTATTTTGGGATTTTTTGTTTTCCGGAATACATTTAAGGATTGTATATTTGTTGATAATATTTTAGTTTTTAATCATTTCACTGATCATTTTATTGATCAACAGTATTCAGGGATAAGATGATAGTTATTCCATTCATACTAATCATGTTCTTCTGAAACATGAATTAAATAGATAACAATGATTATCAGGGCTAGGTATTTCATGGTCTAATAAGATATATTGGAATCAGATAATTGTTCCAAGGTCTCCTAATGGATTAGAAGACAGTGCTGAAACCAGTCGGATAGATTGACGGTCTTCATGGTATTGAATGATATACCTAATATTAGGCCCAAAATTATATGGATATATTTTGTTATGATTTATAATCATAAAACATAATGTTAAAAATTAATGAATTTTATAAAACATTAAATAATTATTACGATTATACTATATTTTATATATTTTATAAACAATAATTATATTCCATTGTTAATGAATTATAGAAAATTATTATGTACTTATCTTTACAAAAACAATTTTATCCACATAAATTTAATAATGAAAAACAATATTGATATATTATCAATGTATTATGATCCAATTATAAAACTCGGACTAACTGATGTAGATTATGTTTGCTTATTTTTTAATATGTGGAATTGTAGTTTATTTTAATAATTTTCAATATTTAATTTACCACATATTTTAGCCATTTAAAACTATTTAAATCCAACAATTGGTATGAGATCATGATCTAATACTTTAATGAGAAAAGTTCTTATTAATTAAATAAACTTTAGGTTTATTATGATTTTGTATAAACTACATCTTTATTCTATGCTAGACTGATGTGTTTCCAAAAAAAATTGTTTCAATTTTATTTTATTAGGAGGGTATTAATGTCATCACATTAAGAAATATTATTATTAGTTGACTGTATATATCTGATTGGAATTATTATGAGTATATTAGAGATACGATGAATTTTTTTTAATAAACAATGATGTAGATAATTTTTTATTTTTATTTTTGATTATAAAATACAAGAAAATTATAAGAACTCAGAGCTTCAGTTTCAGGTACCGATCTCTTTTATGGGGTTTTAAGGAAAAATGGATAATCATGAAATTTTCAGAGTACTCGTCGTGTACTTTATGAGTACACGCAGTGTACTCCTCTACCGCTCGAAGACGTGTGCTGGTCATGTCAGGGCCACACACACGGTGTGTAGGGATGATGTGGCGGCCGCATAAAGCAGAGTACGGAAAATCAAAGTACACGCCATGTACAATAAAAGTACACGCCACATAGATTATTTTTTATTTCATTAATTGGATTGGGGTCACGCCTAATGCTCAAAAACATCCTCTTCTCTACCTAATTCTGTCCAGAGCGTCTAAGGTAGCCAATTATTCTCTAATCCACTGATCTATCACCGGTTGTCTGAATCGAACTCCATGGATTGCAGAAGAATCACAGCGGTGAGTTCTTGGTTCTTCTTTGGCCTCGTATCCTGATTCTTCCTCTCGTATGGGTTATATGAGGTTGACCGTTTTAAATTTTTTTGTAGATCTACTTCATTTTAGGCCGATTCATGGGCCACGGTTCAAGTATATTGATCTTCGAGGATAGAGGTAGGTGGTTTGATTCCCTACGTTGATGTTCATTGAGTTTTGGTTTCAAAAGTGTCGGATACCCATGTATGGGGTATCCTAGAATTAGGATTTTTATCCTATTGTTTATTATTCATATATTTCCTATTATCTTATGATTAATTGTTTCTAATATATTCTTGGTTGAATGTTTGAGGATCACCCATGGTTGTTTCTCCATGTTTGGCTGTTTATCATCGTTCGACAATGTTTGCTTGTGAGGCAACCTCTATTGCAATTGTAAGTTTACATGTTATACCTATATTCATGAGTTGGTTGTTGATTAAATGCTTTTGATGCATGGTATATATTATCCATGTAGTTTCTAAATGTACTTAGGGCTACTGACAGTTGATTATGCACAACTGGATGCTCAGGGCTGTGAGAACCTGGTGTAGGAGATTAAAAAGGGAATAGACGATTAAGCGATTTTCTAGAGGGTCTGCTGGTTTTAGTTTCATACGCAGGACCTACGGGAATAGGAATTTGTGATTACCAAGAGTGTTCTTAGTTTATAAACGAATCGAGACCACATGAGGAATTAGATGTAAGTGCTTCTTTAGAGAGTCTGTAGCTATTATCGTATGACCATAGGGGAATCAACATGAGAGATTCACAGAATGTCTGTGTGTTGTTTGATTACTAGACTATTGGGGTCTGCTAGTTTGAGCCACCCAGAGGGTCAGTGTGAATTTTGATTCTTAGTTGTGATGAGTCCACCAAGCCAAAGAACATGCATGGGTTTTATACTACTTGTGTTTTGGTAGTATTTTGAGATACCTACTGTGTTACATTCTTACCTTGGAATAATTTTTTTTCTAGTTTTTCCATGGCTGTTTAATTAAATGAATGTGAATGGTAATTGGTAGGATTATTTACTGGTGTACTCTTAGTCCATTAATGTACTTATTTCCCTTTTATGTTTTCAATATTACTCACTGATAGTATGGAACAAATCTTGTGGTGGGTTTTTATTGTGATTAGTCTCACACCCTATTTGGGTCCTACTTTCCATCCAAAACAGATTATATGGTTGCAGGTTTAGATAGGGATTGTGGTCCTTCTACCTCTGGTACATTATTGTTGGTTGGAGTTGGAGAGCATGGGATCGAGCTTTGGCTTGCGATGCTGCTGGAGTTTCTGTTTATGTTGAGTACATTGGTTTCTGTTCTATTTCAGCACATTTTTTTGCTTACTACATTCCCTAGATACATGTACCATTTGGAATCATTATTATATCTAATATTTCTTCGACTTTTAGTTCAGTTGTTGTTTGTTGTATGCTACTTCCTCTATTGATTATGTTTATTCATCGGCTGCATACTTTAGCAAATGAGGGAATAGTTTCCCCCACTTACTCACAAAGGCCCTCGATGCTAGTCGGCAGGTTCTAGCGTTTGGAGAAATGCACTTGAGGTCATGTGGCGAACCTGTTATGGGGCACCAGTTATGTGGCTCTGGATTCGGGTCATTACAAAGTTGTATCAAAGGAGTTTTCTTCATTTATATTGAATTACTGTTTTGAGACAATAGATAGTGATAGGATGAAATGGGTAATTAGTACATAACTTTTCCCATGAGTAACTAACCTGTGTAGATGGAAAAGCTATATTACCTCGTAATTACAATATTCAGTTTTTGTAAGTGTTATAGTTTATTAAAATTCACCGTTGGGTGATGCACATGTTTTGTTCCATTACCGTTTATAAGATTATGGTTCTATTTGGTTGCAACCCGATGAGATGTTGGTTTTCCATCTCATGCATCATATAGGCACTAGGTAGGAAATCACATGTAATGCATTTTACCATGCCCTCTAGGGTGCATTAAAATTTCATGCTATTCTGATAGATGTCGTGATAATTTATGCATGTTGTGGGGATAGTTGTTGTGACAGACATACTTGTTATGATGTTTTACTTGATATATTCATTTTTATGATGTCAAGTTTAAATTCATGGGGAGTATTGGCCCCCACGGATCAGAATTTGGCAAATAGATGTTAGTTTTGTAGTGTTTATGTCATTCGGTGCAGTTTATAAGCTACTACGCGGAAAAACCCAGAATACAAGACGTGTAATTTATAAATACACGTTGTGTAGTTTTTAAATCGTATTACTAACTATGTGAACAGATACATTGAGTGGTAGAGAGTCTTCGGGGATACGCCGTGTACCATAAGTACACGCCGTGTAGTAGTCGACCATGTACTCGGCCGTGTCACTAACAACACGGGTCGGGGAAACTCATGTAGTACACGACGTGTGATATAAGAACAAGCCATTTAGTTTTATTCTGGGTACCTGGACCTGTCATGAACAACAAGAGTCGGTGTTATCTATCCTTATACACACCATGTTTGTTTGGAACATGCCGTGTAGGGGTCAGCCATGTAACCGGCCGTGTAACCGCTACACGGATCGCCGAAATCTGTCTAGTACACTCCATGTGTTATAAAACGTGTCGTGTAGATTTCTACTGGGTACCCGTCCATGTCACGAACAACACAGTTCGTTGTTATCTATCCTTATACACACCGTGTTTGTTCAGAACACACCATGTAGGGGTCAGCCGTGTAGCTGGCCATGTAACCGCTACACGGGACATCAAAACCTGTTGACTACACATCGTGTCTTTAGTGAACACGACGTGTATTTTAGAATTAGGAGGACTGTGTAGGTTAGGCATGTAAATTGAATCGATCAGGGGAGTGGAGTTCAAGTACACACTGTGTTTTGGGACAACACGTCGCATTGTCTTGGATGTTATACGACCAGTGGTGGAAGAGTTACACGCCCATGGGGAAGGCTTAGAAAACACGCCATGTAGTTTTAATACAGGTCGTGTAGTCTTTTTTTTCAAACATAAGTGTTTCTCTCTCTTATTCTCATTTTGTACTCTTGTGTTTTCTGTCCTTGTTAATGAAAAATCTGAGTATGCTTTTGTTTTCTCAGAACTATGGCACCAAGACGTCCTCCCATTGCACGCCAGGAACCAGGCGGTGACAGTACGCCTGATACATCAGACAAGGGACTACCAGTAGTTACGCCGATCATTTCAGACATGGAACCTGTAGTGTTCCCAGAAAATGGTGTCGATGGTCAGTTCAGATAGGGTTTCATGTGGTTCATTCAGACATTCTAGGGATCTCAGCATCCTTCCCCATCTATAGCAGAGCTGCCGCAAGTCTTCTATTAGTAGTATCCTCTAACCATCACAGGGGATGGAGGACCTCAGGCTGCAGAGTCATGGATAGAAACAATTCGTTCCATCTTCGAGCATTTGGAGACATGCCTATACAGAATGGTGAAGCTCTTGACTTAATTTTTGCGAGATTCTGCCAAAAGGTGGTGGGTTGTGGTCTCACAAGCAGGGCACCAACATACTATGGCTTGGGATGAGTTCCAGCGTACGTTCTACGACTACATCTATCCGGAGATGCTGAGGGCCAACAGAGCCAAAGAATTCATGAATTTGTAGTAGGGTATTGTTTCAGTTATGGAGTATTCTTCCCGTTTCACTGAGTTACAGCTTTTCGCTCCCATTCTAGGAACTGACGAACTATTTTTGTCAAGGAAGTTTGAGGAAGGCCTCAAACCAGAGATTAGATAGAAGTTAAAAATATTTTAGTTGACATCTATTACCCTAATTGTCAACAAGACGTTGATCACCGAATGTAATTTGAGGGATATAGGAGCTATTTACTAGGGCGATTCAACATCCAAGACTGATTCATTGCATACAGATAGCGGGAAATGCCACTGAGAGTCCACTCGAGGTGACTTGAGGAAGCGAGGTAATTCATCTGGAATACGGGATCATCCATCTAGAAATCAGGTGGTGTGCTATCATTGTGGAAAGATCAATCATAAGAAGCCTCAGTGCCTGAGAGATCTAGTGGAGTGCAGAGCTTGCGGTAAGATGGGTCATCAGCAGTATGTTTGCATGGTTCTTCTTCCAATAGCTAGTGATGGAGGATCAGTTTCTACCCCTCGTACTGGAGCAGGATTACTAGTTCCACAGTAGAATGTGGGCTAGAGTTCTTCATGTCACTCAGGCCAGGGTAGAGGTCGCAGATGCGGTGGTCAGGCTCATGGAGGATCAGCTGAGGGATATTAGGCTGCTACACAGGGCCGCGGTACTGGCCAAACGTTTGTAGTAGAGCAGATCCATCGAGAGCAGGATCCTGGACATTCCATAGTTCGAGGTATGATCTTAGTATCCTTAGTTTAATCTTCTGCACTTTTCGATACCAAAGCACCTCATAGCATTATTTATGTTCACACTATGGAGTGCCTTAGACTTACTGTGCTTACTTCTGAGGATACGTTGGCACTATAAACTCTTTTGGGACATAGAACTACTAGTGTGTGTCATTGCAAGTAGTGCCCCCTTTAGGTTGGTGGGTGTCACTTCTTGTGGGATCATTATTTCATTGAGATTATGGGATATGATTTCAATCTCAAAATGGACTGGCTAGTTTTTTTTTCAGGAATTTCTTGATTTTTATCATCGCAGGGAGAGTTTCACGTCACCAGAGGGCGGGTCATTTCTTCACAAGGGCGAATGGGATATCCAGTCAAGCAGATCTGGACTAGATCATCATGGGTTGGGAAGTGTTACAACCCAAATTTCTAGTTTATATCTGGATAATCAGGGAACATCTCAGATGGACTTCCCTCTTGTAGTTGACAATTTTCTGAATGTCCTTCCAGAAGACTTTTCAGGGTTTCTACTGGAGCGTGATGTAGAATTCTCTGTTGAGATTGTTTCAGGAGTAGCACCGGTATCCATACCTCCTTATAGGATGGATAATCTTGAGTTGAAAGAACTCAAAAATTAGTTGGAGGAGTTACAGTTGAATGGTTTAATCCAACCCAGTACTTCCCCTTGGGGTACTCTTTTGTTGTTTGTGAAGAAGGCAGATGGTACCATACAACTTTGTGTGGACTATCGCAAGCTGAACCGGTTGACGGCCAAGAACCAATATCCACTGCTGAGGATTGATGATCTTTTTTATCAGCTTTGAGGAGCTAGGGTATTCTCGAAGATCGACATGAGATCTGACTATCATCAGTTGTGGGTCATACCATCTGATATATCTCTCATAGCATTCTGAAGAAGGTATGGTATGTATGAGTAATTGGTTATGCCATTCGGTCTCATGAATGCGCCGATAGTTTTCATGGAACTGATGAACAGAGTGTTCCATCCTTACATGGACACTTTCGTCGTTGTCTTTGTGGACGATATCTTGGTGTACTCTCACACTCTACATGACCATGATACCCATATTGAGATCATATTCCGTACACTGAGATAGCATCAGTTATATGCTAAGCTCTCAATGTGCCCCTTCTTGATGGACGAGATTCACTTCCTAGGCCATGATATCTCAGAGACAAGAGTATCAGTAGACCCAGAGAAGGTGAGAGTAGTAGTTACATGGGAGCAGCCGAAGAATTTATTCATGGTACAGAGTTTCTTGGGAATGGATGGTTATTACATGAGGTTTATATAGGACTTCTCATTATTATTAGCGCTGTTTATGGTCTTGAATAGGAAAGGTGGGAAGTACGTTTGATCAGAATCTTCGACTCAGCCTTCCAGGAGTTGAAGGGGAGATTGAAATAAGCACCGATTCTAGTTCTTCTAGAGCCAGGAAAGAGTTATACAGTTTTCTGTGATGCATTTGGCATCAGTTTTGGAGATGTTCTTATGTAGGAATATCATGTTGTTGCGTATGGATGTCGGCAGTTGAGGCCACATGAGAACAACCATCCTACACATGAGTTGGAGTTGGCGGCGGTTGTTCATGCTTTGCGTTGTTAGAGGCACTATCTAATGGGAGAGAATTTTGTGGTATATACTGACCACAAGATCCTCAGGTATATATTCACGTAGTGTGACTTGAATCTGAGACAGCAGAGGTGGTTCGTGTACCTACAGACTTTCAACTTCAAGCTTGCTTATACTCCTAGGAAAGGCAATAATATGGCTAACGCACTGAGCAGAAGGACTCAGTTGCAGGTAGTTTAAGAGGCCAGTAGCGAGTGGAAGCTTACTGCTCCGTTCTCTGAGATGCATTTGGAGGTGCACGACAGACAGGGGCAGACAGTTCATTCTTCTATAGTTGTTACCTC
Source organism: Viscum album (assembly GCA_963277665.1). Classification (NCBI taxonomy): domain Eukaryota; kingdom Viridiplantae; phylum Streptophyta; class Magnoliopsida; order Santalales; family Viscaceae; genus Viscum; species Viscum album. The sequence goes on from OY728132.1 coordinate 1,833,625,783, forward strand.
TACTCGTACAGATAGAGTTTGAATGAGGTAGCTATCAGACCCAGAAGTCCTATTCCTATGGGAGGGTGTGTCTGATGGAGACCCTACTCTGAGGTGGATAGTGGGAAATTATGATGTTCTACATTTTCATGGCTGCGTATGAGTTTCAGAGGACATATGTGAGGAGATGATGTCATAGTTTCATGCATTAGCTTTGGAAGTTTATCCTGGTGTCACCAAGATGTACCGAGACATACACCGTCAGTATTGGTGTCCAGGTATGATGAAGGATGTTGCTGGTTTGGTTATATGGTGTTCCACCTACCAGCATTTGAAGGTAGAGCATCAGTGACCAACATGGATTTTATAGCAGTTACCCATTCCGGAGTGGAAATGGAATGATGTCGCAATGGTCCACATGTCTGGATTACTGATATCACCTCTAAGAAAGTATGTGGTTTGAGTTTTAGTGGACAGGCTCATGAAGTTTTAACACTTCTTGCCGATCAAAGAGACCATATGTGTTGATGAGCTGGGAAGTTTGTACATCTGAGAGATTGTACGTCTTCATGGAGTTACACACTACATTGTTTCATACAGGGATGTGGATTTTACATGGCACTTCTGGCAGGGGATTCAGTGGACTTTGGGTACACATGTACTTTTGAGTGCAGCATACCATACCCAGACTAATGGCCAGTCTGAGCATACAATCCAGGTGCTTGAGGATATTCTTTGAGCTTGTATTCTAAACATTGCAGGTACTTGGGAAAATCATATACCTCTGGTGGAGTTCACCTACAACAAAAGTTATTAAGAGACTATTCAGATAGAACCTTATGAGGCTTTCTACGGTAGGCTATACCGATCACCTTTATGCTGGCTAGAGGCAGAAGAGATAGCCTTGCTAGGACCTCGTCTCATTCAAGAGACCATAGAGCAAGTGGAGTTGACTCGGAAGAGGATGGCTACTGCACAGTCTTGACAGAAATCTTATAGTGATCAAAGGAGATAACCTTTGGAGTTCAAGGATGGAGACCTGGTTTTCCTGCGTATTACCCCAAGGTTGGGACATATGAGTATTAGGAGGTAGGGGAAACACTCACTGAAATACGTCGGGCCGTTTGAGATTCTGGAGAAAGTCGGGATGGTTGCTTACAGGTTACAGTTACCTCAGTGGTACCAGGCCATGCACGATGTCTTTCATGTTTCTCAGCTTCAACGATATTTTCTATATCTGTCTCATGTTTTTCAACCAGAGGAGGTTGAGATGGAGCATGATGCATCTTTCGAGAAACATCCTATTAGGATTGTTGATCATAGTGAAAAGGTACTTAGTGGCCAGTCTATTTCTCTGGTACGGGTAATATGGTAGCACAACCGTATACATGAAGAGACTTGGTAGAGGGAGGCTGATATGGGATCACATTGGCCAGTGTTGTTTGAGGATTCTTATTCTACACCTTGTTAAGGAAATTAGGGGAAAACCTTGTTTAAGGGGGGATGTTTGTAAGAACCCAGAGCTTCGGTTTCAGGTACAGATCTCTTTTATGGGATATTTAATGAATAATGGAGAATCTGGAAATTATCAGATTACACGCCGTGTACTTTATGAGTACACACAATGTACTTCTTTTCCACTCGAAGCCATGTGCTAGCCATGTCCGGGCCACAGACATGGTGAGTAGGGATGATGTGGAGACTACTTAATGCGGTGTACGGAAAACCCAAGTACATGCCATGTACTCTAAAAGTACACGCCATATACTTTCATTATTATTTCATTAATTGGACTGGGGTTATGCCTAATGCTCATAAACACCTTCTTCTCCGCCTAATTCTGTCCAGAGCGTCCGAGGAGGCCAATTCTTTTCCGAGCCACCGATCTGTCACTGGTTTTCCGAATCGAACTCCGTCGATTGTAGAATAATTGCAGCATTGAGTTCTTCGTTCTTCTTAGACCTCATTTCCTGATTTTCCTCTCATATGGGTTATCTAAGGATGACCGTTTTATACTTTTTTGTAGATCTACTCCATTATAGGCCAATTCACGAGCCAAGGTTCAAGTATATCAATCTTCAAGGCTCGAGGTAGGTGGTTTGTTTCCCTACGATGAATTTATTTGAGTTTTTGTTGCAAAAGTGTCACATACCCATGTATCGGGTATCCCAGTTTTAGGATTTTTATCCAATTGTTTATTTTCCCTAGATATCCGGTTATATTAAGATAAATTGTTGCTTATATATGCTTGGTTTCATGTTTGAGGATCACCAACGGGTTTCTCTCCCTGTTTGGTATTTTATCGACGTTCAACACTATTTTCTTGTGAGGCAACCTCTATTTCAATTGATAGTTTACTTGATAAAACTATTTTCATGGGTTTCCTATTGCTTAAATGCTTTTATGCATGGTATCTATTAGCTATGTAGTTGCTGAACTTACTTAGGGCTGCTGACAGTTGATTACGCACGACTGGACTACTCAGGGCTGTGAGAACCTGGTGCGTGAGCTCAAAGAGGGAATAGATGATTAAGTGCTTCCCTAGAGGGTCTGTTGGTTTTTGATTCATACACAGGACCTATGGGAATATGACTTTGTGCCTCCCAAAAGTGTTCTTAGTTTATACACGCATCGAGATCACAGGAGGAATTAGACGTGAGCGCATCGTCAAAGTGTTTGTAGCTATCATTGGAAGACCATATGGGAATCAACATGAGAGCTTACCAGAGTGTTTGTGCTTTGTTTGATTACTGAACTATAGGGGCCTACTAGTTTGATCCACCCAGAGTGTCAGTGTGAATTTTGATTGTTGGTTGTGAAGAGTCCACTAAGCCAAATAGAAATCTTAGGTTTTGTACTTCGTGTGTTTCGGTAGTCTTTTGAGATACCTGATGTGTTACATGATTACCTTGGAATAAAATGATTTGCTAGTATTTCTATGGTTGAATAATTAAATGAATTTGAATGGTAATTGATAGGATTAATTACCAGTGTACTCTTAGTACATTACTGTACTTATTACCCTTTACATTTGCTATATTACTCACTGACAGTAGGGATAAAATCTTGTCGTGGTTGCCTATTGGGATTAGTCTCACACCCTGTATGGGTCCGGATATTTGGCCCAAATAGATTATATGGTTTTAGGTGTAGAGAGGGATTGTGGTCCTTCTACCTCAGGTATATTATTGGTGGTTGGAGATGGAGAGAATGGGATCGGGGTTTGGATTGCGATGCTGCTAGAGTTGCTGTTTATGTTTAGTACTTTGGTTTCAGTTGTAGTTCAGCACGTTTTTTTCTCTTACTACTTTCCCAAGATACATGTACCGTTCTACATCATTATTATATCATATATTTCTTTGACTTTTAGTTCATTTTTTTATGCTTTTTGTTGCTTCTACTATTGATTATGTTTATTCTTCCACAACATACTTTACAAAATGAGGGAATAGTTTCCCCACTGACTCACTAAGGCCCTCGTTGCTAGTCGACAGTCTCTAGTGTTTGGGGAAACATGCTTGAGGTCGTGTGGCGAAACAGGTACGGGGCACCAGTTATGTTGCTATGGATTTGGGTCGTTACAAAAATTAATTTAATGCATTCACATATCATGATAAATAAGAAAGATGACAGAATTAGAGAGTTTGTAATAGTATACATTATTCATTGAGAAGGAATATATAATTCTAATTTTCTTCATTTAATGATGATATTATAATATATTTAATGTTATTATCTAAGGACATTATATATTATAATGTTTTTTATACCATTAGAGCTATAATAAGAGATGACATTAAATATTATTATTTCATTCTTCGGGAATCGGTATAAAATATGACATTGTGTTTTATTACTATTTTTCAACAACCTAATTTATCATGGAGTAATGATCACACACGTGGATTTTTTATTGAATAAAATATATAAATTATTCCTAATGAATTGGAATCGAAAAGGATTTTAGACTTCCTTCGGTGGCCGTATTGTCATTTCCATGAGATATCTTAGGGATGCTTCTTTTCTGGTCAGATGGTATTATGGAAAAATGTATTCTCATATATAATAGATGGTGGAGATAATGATTTTCAATGTTGGACGCTATTGTCTATGGACGGCATGGATCCAGATAAGACTCGAGGGCTATATTCCATCTATGTTGTACATCATCGCGGGGACCTATTTCTTGCTCGTGGATATGGTTTCCCTCATATCGAACATGTGGGGGATCCTTCATCAAGGCTTCTTCTAGTCATGGTATCATCCTTATCTCCCTCCCTCGTCCATCTGTATGGAGATGGATTTTCTGGCATCCTACCAATAAAGGCATGAAATTGAATTCAGAAGAGTTGTATATGATGGGGGTCATGAGTGGAGGGGGATTCGTTTTCCGTCAAGGGAGAAATGTTGTTATGGCGCACTCTTCGTTATATGGAGATGTTACCTATATCAAATAATAGACATCATGATTCTTACTAGACTCACCATCTGCATGGAAAGGATTACTGACATTACACAGGTGGATATCGACTCTATGATCCTTCCTAATTCGATGTTCATTACAAGTTCTTCTCCTTAGACTATTGAATACATTTTCCAAAAATGAAGTGCTCTTTTGGGTGACCACATCTCTGTAACTCGTTCATGGCATGAGGGAAATAGGGTCACAGTTAATTTTTCCTATTTGGAAGACCACAACTACGTTATCACTATTTAACTCACTAATAATATCATGATATCAAAGGGTGTGAATTTAGTTAGACAGGATGCCATCAGCCTGCACTATTTCAGAAACCCCTTAGCTTGGTTTCCTTATTGTACTAATGTTTTTTAATAATAATAAAATTTGGATTAATAGTAATGTCACTCAATATGAAAGGGATGGAAATGATATTCTAATTAGATAAAAAATAAGAATAATGCTAATGATTTTGTAAAAGCATCTTCAAATCCTTTTAATAATTATTCGACAAAAAATTTTTTCATATATTTTAAAAAAAATAATGTGATTGTTTAATTAGATTTGAGTTCTTCTTAACATACCTAAAATGAGATAATGACTCTTTCCTAAATAATGAATAAAATCATGGGAATGAAATATTTTCAGTGTATATACATGAAAAAACATAAAGAAAAGAATAAGGAGCAATAATCTACAAAATTTAAATATTAATAATACAAGAAGGAAATACATATTTATATTTATATTCATAAGATGAATAATATGATAAAAATTATATTAATTCTAGATGAAATGAAATGATGTGTCATAAGTCATAGAACACAGAGAGTTTGAAAGCATCTGATATAAAGAGTGAAAATGGAGGAGATTGTTCATCATATATTTCATGGTATAGTGATTGTTCTAGAAATGAAATATTTGGGTTATATATTGAAATACCAATTGTAAAAAATTGTCTTGTGGAAAAGATACAAACTACCGAATATATTACAATAATTATACATAATGAAAATTTTTGCAATAAAATGATGAAAATAACTCAGACCCTCTGAATGACTAATATTCCTCTACTACAGAGGATAGTACCAAACATAGTTATGAATAATACTGTAACATAGTAAAAATTCATGAAAATTAGGATTCTATTGTTTGATATAAAAACATGGAAACGCAAAAACATTCTTTGATATAAAATATTCATGAATTTGTACATTAATAAAACAAATATCATATCCTTTCAACGATCATTATATATATATATATATATATGAAAATTATATAATATGTAAATTTCATAAAATATTAATTATTGAGAAAAAATTAGAAATTCATTTTGTGAAGCACAGTTTGAAAACTATTACTACTAAGGAAAATAATGTAGTCTTCAAACAACAATAATAAATTTATATATTGGAGAATATGTAATATATTTTTTCATGTGGGAAGGAAATATTTGATATTATTTTTTCAAAAATGAGACCACGAAGTGATATGTTTTTAATTTATTTTAATAATAATAAATATATTTTTAGAAATAATAATTTTATTCCAATATGTTCTCAGTTGTAGCTGAATGAAATAATTTTTTGAAATTATAAAAATATATTTTTTATTACATAATTTTAGACCCCATTATTTCATAAATATTACTTTTCTAATGAATTTTCATTTTCTGATGTTGTATGATTCGTCCAATGTGGTGACCAATAGTATTTTTTCTGAAAATAGAGGACCAAAAAAGTTTTGGTTCCTAAAAAATTAATAATGATTTCCAAAAAAATAATCAATGAATAAGAAAAAACATTTGTTAAGTGAATCATGGTTTCCCTAGGAATATGATTAAAAAAGGTATTAATTTAATAACAATATCAAGATGAAAGGCAGAAAGGTAACATTCTATGAAAATTCCAAATGATAAATCACTATCATAGGTAACATCATTATACATGAAAAAACAAAAATTTATAATGTTTTATTTTTTTAGAACATAAAAATGTCATAATTAGGATATTTCAATTGTGCGATTAGTTTTATCTATTAAACAACATGAATAGAAATATTATTATTCATAGTTTAAAATATGAATTTATTCTTTCATCCATTTGGTAGGAAAATTTTTACACATTAAACATCGAAGAGCTCGAAATCAATGACTTACCTTGTATCAGTGTTATGGAAGAACATTGATTGTTATGGAATAGAATAATAGGATATTGTAACATAAAAAATATTTGAAAATATATCTAAGACAGGTCTTCTTAATGATATAAAAAAACATTGGTTTTATATTTCTATTTTTAATTATTAATGTCAATATAAAAAGAAATATAATTCATGTTTAAAATATATTACATAAGTCTCAAATTGTGATTATTTATAATTGGTGTAAAATAAATATTTCCTCCTATAAAAAATATTAGTATTCATGGAAAATATATTTTATATGTCTTAGTTGTTGATTACCCTAGATACACAAGATACTATTAATTAATAAAAATATTAATCATTTAGTTGGTTTAAAACTAATATTTACAATGTTAAAAACGAGAATAAAATATCCTAAAAACTATTCATAGTGATCATGGTAGATAATTTAAAAAATATAATATTTAAATATATATCTTTTAAAATAGTATGGTACATAAAATTTTGGAACTTATAATTCCATATCATGTAGTTGAATTTAATTGAAAATATAACTTCTTGTAGAAGAATAATATAACTATGTAATTTGAATACTCAGTTTCCAATTGTTTCGTGTTCATCTAGTTATTACTTCATATATACTATAAATGTGTATTTGATGATAATTTGTTTTTAAAATATATTATATGAGTGATGTAAAGTAAAAAAACAAAAACTTTATCCATCAATGAATTTTGATACAACGTACTGATTTTGAGTATAAATGATTTGTTAAAAAACATTTCCAAAAAATACAACAAAATTATATTTTTATGTTATTCCAACACTAGTTAGTATTGTATATTTTTTTAAACAATTATGAAGCTGTATATGTTATGTTTAATGAAACTCAACCCCTAGTGTTAAAACTACACCAACATGCATCTTTTTTCATTTATTTATAGAATTTAACATCATCCTATGTTAAAATGAACTTCCCATCAATGAGAAAAGATATAATATTTTCCAAAATTTATATTTCAATAATATTTAGAATTTATTTTTAATGAAAATTTATTTAAAAATATATTAAATTATTGTTTTTTTGTAATCATCTTAGTCATAATAACATTAGTGTTGTAGATAAACTAATTAAAACTATTAGTTATTTGAGAAACAGAATTGAATAGAACACTTTAATATCACAATTTTATCCTAAAAACTATTATGATTCTTTAAGTGATGATTATTTTTTAAATTATTTTCACGGTGTACAGAATACGATTAAAATGAATATGTTTGGAATTTTGTAAAACATCATTAATAAAATTATATAGTTGGAGTAAATGGTTCTTCAGAATAATTTTCATGAATATGGAATAATTGTTATATATAAGGAACAAATAATTAAAAATGTTTATAATCAATAGGAGGGAATTAATTAGGATGATTCATATTTAATAATAAAAATAATTGATGTTATTCATTCACTTCCATATTATGCATCACTCTTAAATTTCAAAATATTTCAAATGAATGTGTAATTTTATTTTATTAATTAATTTAATCTTATGAAATATTATGTTAAAAATACCCAGGTATTTGAAAATAAAAAATGACATGAACATATTTATAAACATACCAAGTATCATTATTGAATTTCAAAATCCTATAGATATTTAATTGATAGGTTAAATTGATCTTTGTTACAAACCATTTTTCTTAATCCAGTAGTAGATACAACTCTTTTTATAAAATAAGATAATAATAATTTTATTAGTTTAAAAATATGTTTTTATGAAATTATATTTGGTTTAACTAGAGAAAATTAAACACAATCAATTGTATATCATATGAAATATTTTTTGAAAAGTGTAAGATCAATGAGTTTCCTTACATTCGAAGTATTCAAATTTTGAAAAAACAAAACCTAACACTTAAATCTCAACACATGTTAAAAAAAATACATTATTATGACATTCATTATTAAAAAACTAAAATTATTCATACTTCTATTGGTATCCCAAATTATTTAGATCATGATGAATATTGTAAACTAGCATATCAAAATAATTTTATTGTTATGATTGGATGATTAATTTACTTAACATCAAGTCATCTAGATTAAATATTTTAAAATATGATTATGTTCTTGATATGATGAAAATAAAAAATAGCCACATCTTCAATATATAAAAATATTTTTTATTAAATTAAAGCAAATATAAATTTTTTATTATTTTATTATTCTGGGAATGATTAAAAAATAATATGTTTTTTTGAATGTAGAATGTATATGAAAAGATCATTCAAAATACGTCATTTATTATGTGAATAATTAGTTTCATGATTTTGCATGAAACAGAAATCAGAAACACATTGCACTACAATATCCAAATAAGAGTAAAACTAAAATTATTCTTCTCATATGTTCTCTTTGTAACACAGAATCACTCATTATGGCATCTGTATTAAAAAAACACAAATTTCATATGATAACCTAATTTCCATTTATTTATGTAAAAAACTAGCACACACCTCATGTTCCAAGGCCATATTAATAAAACATTAATTCATTTAGATCATGCCCCTATGGGTGATATAATTTTTCATTTAATCAATATCTAACAACTCTCTTACATTTTTACAAAACCCCTTATTTATGATACATTTTAATATATTAAAAAGAATATAGTAATGATCAATGTTAGATGATAATTTATATCTATATATTTTTATACAAAATTTCAATACATTAATAATCTTCTTTACACATGGTGAGTACACATATAATCGTTTTATAAAAAAATTTCATTTAATAAAACATTTAGTTTTCTGAAGACATTTCTTTTTCTAAATTTATATGTTTCCTAAAATATTTTCTATATAAAATTTGTTAATTATTCGAATTTACGTTTTCAGATTTATTTTTATATATAAAAATTGATCAGATTCATTTTTTATTTGTTATTACTATAGATCCAAAATATTTATAAATGATACATTGGAGATAAAAAAAATTCCTGCCAATTATATGTTTTAAAAAACAATCTAAAATATATTGTGTTATAAAAAACAACTGGCTCAAATTTCTTATAATAATTATATACAATAATATTATATAAACTATATTATAATTTCCTTATATTAAAAAACCACATATAATTGGTTTCTCATACAGATGAAAATTATCTACTTTGAGAGGTTATATTGAATAGTTATAGTTTTTGTAATTATCCATTTAAAAATATTAATATTTTGTTGTATATATTATTTTAGCTCTAAAAAATAATATTTAAAATTAAAATTTTTTCTAAACACCCGTATTTCTCAATCGGATTAACATTTTCATAAAATTCATTAAGAGTTGAAAAAATATATATAAAAACATCCTTTGAATAAATCTCAATCATCAGATTGAATAATGTTTCAATCAAGGTCGTATGGTGTTTTTTTTTAATTTGAACAGATGCATATCGTGGATATATGAATGGGGTTCACCCCATGTACAGCATCATGTTTTAGGTATTACTAAACCAACCCTCATCAAACTTTTATCTCACTGCATAATTCTTATTCAATTTTTCAGATCAAAGGTAGAATCCTCGATATGTTAAAAGATATGTTTTTATAGAAATACATAAATAGTGTCAATGGTATGAAAATAATGACTCAATTTTAAAAATGGTTATTAGTTTTCTTGTTTGAAGGAATTATTTTTGTAAAAAACTAGAAAATCATACTGATTTAAATTATAAGAGATTTTTTGTTTACATTTTTATCATAATATGAAAGGGAAGAAGTATCATTTAATATATTTACAAATTTGTATAACATATTATATCAACATATAGAAAAACACGTGCAATTACCTTATCTAGGTGAATCCTATCTTCATTATCACAAGTTACAAAATATTCTCGGATGATTTTATAGATTGAAGGATATGTAATCCTAGTTTCCTTATCATGATAATGTGATAAATTATTATCAAATCAAACCCAAAGAAAATATCAACATTTTTTTATGTAGGGATATCTCAAACTATGAAATAGTGATATGTATAACCTATGAGTATCACAAATATAGTGATTATTTTTTATATAAATATGAGGTATAATAATGGTTAAAAAATTGTTCTCATTACAGTGGAATCTATTAAGAATTACATGATAATGTCAACAATTCAGATATCCCCTTCCATTATCAGTATATTTTGATTTAATATTATAAAAAAATTCATGATTAAGAAACATTTTTATCCTATGAGGGAAATTATTTTCCTTATTGATTATGAAACAATGTCAGGAATGATGCTTGTTATTGATTCCAAGTTAAAAAGATTTATTGAAAATGTTGAATGATATACAACCAAATTAGGACAGTTGAAAATGAATAAAGTTGATAAGGGAAAATGAATTGCAGAATTATCCCGTCCAAAGGATAAAATGAAACCTAATGATATAAAGAATGATTAATTATGAAATTTGATGGAACATAAGACCACAATAAAATTTATGATCTAGAATGTTGGAATGGTAAGGCTATGGATGTAGAGACCCGTATCTTGACGTACATAGACATTACATTACTTTTCCGGAATACTTAGTACATAACAAAAACACACACACAGGGACCGTAATAGTTTAGTGTCTTTGGAAACTTGGAATATAATCTTCTCATCGTGGTGAATGATCTCCAAAATATCCCATAAAGATCCTCTTTTTTTTTAAACCTAAATCCTTTCTACATGTCTTGGGGAAAAGAAAACCTAAAAGGGTAAGCTCAAAAGCTCAGTAAGGGTAAACAAAAGAAATATCAATAACATCATATACTTAAGAACATAACTTTTTGGAAATCTTAACCTGCAAAAGAGAGCATAATTTCATAACATGGGATAAATCAGGGTAGTGAAATGTAATCACAATAATCATAAAATAAAACATGAAACATTGTGGCATACACACATAATCATAGAGAATCATTTCATGTTAGTCAAGACTCATTGCCAAGACTATCTTAGTGGACAAAGTCACTTTTTGAACCGAGTCACCCTCGTTTCAGTCCTGTTTCACCGAACCGGTATAACCTACCAATCCAGCCATGTCAATCTCATGAGATATGAAATCTTTACCCAATGCATTGGAGGGAGATATAGGTCCCACCCATCTCATAATGATATCATCCTTATGTGTGCCACATTATCATAAACCATACATCATTGCATAACCCATGTAATAAAAATGGGAATCTTAAACATCGTGACATCATAAAACAATTCATATAGGATAAAGGAATTCATAAAAATATTTCCATCACAACATAATCAAATCCATGTAATAATAGGGATAGAAATAGAACCCTTTATTATCGTAGATGGAAAATAATTTTGATAAAACACTTGAACTCCATTCTTGAGGAAAATATCCTTTCTGCTTCAAAAACACTTTTCCATTCGTAACATGTCATAAAATTATAAACTAAAAGAATTAGATAAAAAATAAACTTGAAAACTTGTAAAGTAAGATTCTTGGAAATAATGTTTTAAAATTTTATCCATGCCTTATAAGTTAAAAAAACATTCTTCGTACTGTTGTCGGAAAAGTCAAAAAGTACCTCGTACGAAAAACGACAAAAGATTCCTTTCATATTCTTTACTAAAAACTCACTGAAGGGTAAAATTGGATTTAAAATATTGTAAGTGGATGGAAACAATATTACATATTGAGGGAACATGGATGTGGATGATAAAATACACCCCAGTAAATGCTAACGTAAAAACAATCTCGGATAAAATTGAGACTGTGATATTTTCTCTTACCTTAAGTATGATATGCTTTGTAAGTGTCTGAACCTCCTGTATAATGATTTAAATAATGACATTTACTTATTACAGAATCATATTCATTGTTATTATATCATATATGTTTCACTTATGACTTTATATTACCATTTCTTTTGTAAATTCATGTTAAAGTAGCGTTTTTGGTAAAATCGTCTCATTTGTCGTTCGTGTTTTAACTTGTAATTATTCATATGATTACATAGATCATTATTACTTAATTATAGAATATAAAACATGATTTATATATATTATATATTCAGAATATACATATATATAATGGATCAATAAATGGAATGAAATACACCGTTCATGGAGAAGGTAGGTGGTACGTACGCATGAACACTGTTTTCTTTTCGTTACTGAATTGAGTGGAATTAAGTATATGTCATACATATATATACAGATAAATCCAATAGCTTTATAATATCATATATTTCATTATTATTTCTTATATATACTGTATAATCATTCTTAATTGGTTAACATGGAGAATGAATCTCATCACGTCGTGGAGACGGTAGTCCGTACGTACGCACGAGCGATGATATCATTTCCATAATTATTGAATTGAATTGGAGTGGATGATACAATATACAAGAATCAATATGATGTTGTAATAACTATGTATAGTTATTCATTACGCTATTATACCCATCCATGTAAGGTGGTGGTGGAAAATAGATTACACCACTGCGTGGAGACGACATTACGTACGTACGCACGCGCGGTGATTTGTTTTTCAGTAGGATGGATAGATGGTGAAATAGGGTTGTTTCATAATTATAATAACATATCAGTATATGATTGATACTGATGTTATTACTTCAAAATGAATCAACCTAATATGAAGAAGAGGAAGAAAAAATAAAGATGAAAGAATCGGTAACGGACATTACCTCTTCTTTGAATGCTTCTTTGAGACCTTCTTTTAGGGCACTAAAATGGGTCTTTGAAGAAGAACAGAACCTCTAGAATGTTTCTAGGGAAGTGGAGAAGAGAATTTGGCAGGGGTTGGCCGAACTTGAAGGCTCAAAGGTGTCTGAGGAAGAGAGGGAGGAGGTGCCTTTTTATAAGGGAGGAGAGGGGCTGCTTTGGAAAAACTAAAAATATTATTTTATTGTAAAGTCATGTTCGGTTTTAAATAGCTCCAAATTAATTTATTTCGAGGCTAAGGTGCGGATGGGTCGAAATCCTCTCATCCAATAGAATTTAGACAAGTTTAGGTTCCTATTTTAACCTTATCATTTAGATTTAACATTAAGTTAAATAATTTTACTTTTACCGTGTCTTCTTGTGTTCTTACACTATAAGGTTAATAAAAATACTATAAGAAGCCAAACGAACCCCAAATTTCTTATTATTAATATATATAACCTTATCTAAGTCATTTCTCCGAACCTTAGATTTTTAGGAATTAAATAACAATTAATAATATAATATTTTTTAAAGAAACTAATTTATGTCAATTTTGACACTATTTGGTACATGATTTTTATGAAATTTTTAACAGAACGATAAGTTCGAACCAAGTAACATAAATCAACAATAACATGTCATATTAACCTATAAAATTATTTTAAGTCATAAAAAGTCTAAAATTACATTTATTTGGAAATTTATAACAACTATTATGTTAATATTTTCTTAAAAAGGTAATTACTACATCATCGTTATGTAATAAATAAATTAAATTATTTAAAGTATAAAAATTACAAATAAAATATCATTATCTAGGAAATCGTTTTAGATTTCTAATGAATATTTATAGTCTAAATTATATTATGTATAACCCTATATTAAAAATGTTTTAGTAAATAAACTTTGATTTTAACTCTTTTAACTCTTCTTTGAATTAAATAATAATAAATGTCCTAATCTAATCCATGTGGGCCTAAATGATAATATTTTACACTTAAGGTTGTATTTGGTCGAGATACATTTGTGCAATAGGATTTGAACAAGTGTTAGGGTAATATTAATATCATTTTTACCCTTAATTGCCCTATTTACTTTTAACCGTGGTAAATAAAAGTAAAAAGTTACTATTCATCAAAACTTATTTTCATCTCATTGAACCACATTTTACATACTGACATAAACCATGTCTCTCAAATTTTTGAAATTTCTTTCACAGAAGCGGTAAAATTAAGATTTATGAAAAAATTAATTTTTTAAACTACCACTTAGTGGTTCACTATTCATCAAAAATTGAATGTTTTCAGAAATATTACAAAAATTAGGCCTAAGCTATATTTGATATTATGAACTCAAAAATGATTTCTATTTTACCAAATTCAAAACATATCAGTTGAATTAATTAATTTAAAAATTAATTCTCGTCGTCAAAACAAAAGGCGTGTTTTTAAGAGATAATAACAATCAAAAGATTGACACTTGTTTATAACTGGTTTAAATGTGAAATTACATCCAATGACCAACATTGTATTAAATTGTAAAAATATATTCTAAATATATTTTAAAACCACTCAAATTAATAATTTATCACTATTAATTATTTCGATTGAAAAAGTTGTTTTTAATTAAAATTTAGTAATTTTCACTATTCATCAAAATATGAAAGTTATCCGAAAATCACCAAAATTTCACCCTAAGCTAATTTCGATATTCCGAATCCAAAAATATAGTCCATTTTGAAAAATAAAATTTACAAAATTTCAAAAATTGGTTATTACTATTCATAATGACTAGTTTTAATAATATTTTAATAGCATATCGTTGTTTAGCGAAACTTGGTGTTGCGTACAACACACGCTATCGTGGAAAGTCGCGATTGTGTGTAATTCAAGCCAGGTCAGAGATGTGTGTTGTGAAATCTCCTTTTGGTGTAGCGTATAACACAAGAAATTAATGAAATTAAAAGGAATATTTTTCATAAAATCTCAGTGTGTTACATTCTACCCCCCCCTTAAAAATGAATTTTACCCTCGAAATTCATCGGGGTTATAAATGGTTTACTATTCGAAAGTTTCTTTAATCGAAACACACATCATAAAAAGGAATACCAAAACCAATTCTTTTTAAAAAATGTATGAAACTTAACGGTTACCCAAATAAACTAATCACTGGGTTTCCACATAGGTGAAAATATGGATGTGGAAGCGAAATCTAACCATCATGTTCTGATGGAGAGTGGTAGAGAACATGGCTATAGAAAAACTAGCAATCACAAAGCCATAAATTTGTGACGATCTATGGTACCATCTGAATAATCAGATATAAGAGCACTAGGACAACATTTTTGGTTTTCAAGATCATTTCCCTAAAGTTGAAAATTTGAATTAGAATAAATACTTACATTATTTTGGTACAATCTCACTGCTGTTTGTGCCTTGAAAAATTTCCACTTCATCTCTTAAATAAATGAAGTTGAATTTGATATTCTTGAAGTGTTAGCAGATCATGTGATAAAATGACGGGTCATTCCATCTATCTCAAACAAAAGGTTAGCAAAAGTTATTAAATATACATAAGTCATTATATAGTGAGATTAATCATATATGGTTCCTAAAATGGACTTATACATCATATATCATACTGCTTAATATAATAAAACTAGTTTCTACTAAACAGGGACTTCCTGTAGGCCAGTGGTAGGCGATAAAGGCCAGTCGCACTTCGGTTGTGGGTTCGATTCCCACAGCCTTGTCTGACGCGATAGGCTGTCGCCTGTCCTACAAGTTGTCCTTTTTCTAAAACTACATTACTATAAAATCTCATCAGTAATATGGAAAAAAGTTATATCCTTAAGAAATACTTATCATATGTCCAACATAATTCATTCAAATATTTAGGCTTATCTAAAATACTTTGGTCCAAAATCATAGTACAAAGAAAACGATTACTTGAAATGTCACCAACCAAGCATGTGAATACCATCATTTATCCCCCATATATCTTGTTGGCCACATTCCAATCATGTGAATACCTTAATCATGTATTCTATTGAAAAATGAATACCCATTAAACCTTAGTGAAAACATGAATGCTGTCAAAAGTTAACTCTTTCAACATACCAAAATCCAAAAATTCTATATACTAAATCCATTACATAACCTTCTCCTTATATCATTCATGAGCTCATGAATACTATCAAACATTTAATTTTATCCTTATCCCTTCATTATGGGCATATCATCAACATTCCAAAAAAATCTGAATAATCTTTCATGGATACTGGTACCATTAATCATACACTTTTGAAACTCAAGGAAAGAAAACAGTGTAACAATCCTTAGATGTCTCATTATTCCATAGTACCATGAGATTACTTATACAACATTACACATGATAAACATGGAATCATTCCACTACATTCTTAAACCATTGACCGTGCTTCAACAATTCTTTCATCTCACATATCATTTGTAGTCTCTTCATCATCATCAACATAAATACTACCCATATGACCATACTGATTCTCTTCATGAGACTTTACCTTAGGGCATTGGTTTGCATAATGCCCATACATTCCAAATTTAAAACATTTAACCATTGTTGATGTAGTAGAAATACCATTATCCTCATCCCTGGTGTTAATTGAACCTTTTCCTTTTCACTTGCTGGCTTTGTGTCCTTCTTTTCCACACCCAAAGCATCTTCCAGTTCCTTTGAAACATTCTCCTTGATGCCTCTTCCCACATGATTTACATTGGGGAAATTGATCTTTCATTCCTATATGATAATCATGAAACTCCATCTTTCTCTTATTAGCTGAGTCAGGAAACTTACCAAATTTTCCTTTATTGATCATATTATGAGATTTCTGATTCGGCATAATAATGATGTTTGGACTTACAAATCCCATTTCAATATGAAGAATATCATTCCATTGTCCATCATATCCTCCATTATCATGAATAATCTTGTTTCCAACCATTTTCTAAAACCCAAGAAGAATAGTGTGAGAGGCAAAAATCATATTAAACGGGGAGTAACATCAATATCTAAAATCTTTGGTTTAATCTAATATCGTTACCATAGTTCTAGGACAATATCTTATACGTATACTTATCCTTAGGGACATCCCTAGACATACCTTAGAAATATCTTTAGGGATCTCTCTATTGTTATCGCATCCTAGTTTCTAAAGGATGACTAAACCTTTCCTCTGATACCAACTGTAGAGACCCGTATCTTGTAGTACATAGACATTAAATTACTTTTTCAGAATACTTAGTACATAACAAAAACACACACACAAGGACCGTAATAGTTTAGTGTTTTTGGAAACTCAGAATATAATCTTCTAATCGTGGTGAAAGATCTCCAACATCTCCCATAAAGATTCTCTCTTTTTTAAACCTAAATCATTTCTTTATATCCTGGGGAAATGAAAACATAAAAGGGTGAGCTCAAATGCTCAGTAAGGGTAAACAAAATAAATATCAATAACATCATATACTTAAGAACATAACTTTTTGGAAATCTTAACATGAAAAAGAGAGCATAATTTCATAACATGGGATAAATCATGGCAGTGAAATGTAATCACAATAATCATAACATAAAACATGAAACTGTGTGGCGTACACACATAATCATAGAGAATCATTTCGTGTTAGTCAAGACTCATTGCCAGGACTATCTTAGTGGACAAATTCCCTTTCTGAACTGAGTCACCCTCGTTTCAGTCCTGTTTCACTGAACCGGTATAACCTACCATTCTAGCCATGTCTATATCATGAGATATAAAATCTTTACCCAATGCATTGGAGGGAGATATAGGTCCCACCCATCTCATAATGATACCATTATTATGTGTGCCACAAAATCATAAACCATACATCATTGCATAACCCATGTAATAAAAATGGGAATCTTAAACATCGTGACATCATAAAACAATTCATATAAGATAAAGGAATTCATAAAATTATTTCCATCACAACATAATAAAATCCATGTAATAATAGGGATAGAAACAGAACCCTTTATTATCTTAGATGGAAAATAATTTTGATAAAATACTTGAACTCCATTCTTGAGAAAAATATCCTTTCTACTTCAAAAACACTTTTCCATTCTTAACATGTCGTACAATTATAAACTAAAAGACATTGATTAAAATTAAACTTGAAAACTTGTAAAGGAAAATTCTTGGAAATAATGTTTTAAAATTATATTCATGCCGTATAATTTAAAAAATAATTCTTCGTACTTTTGTCAGAAAAGTCAAAAAGTACCTCATACGAAAACGACAAAAGATTCCTTTCATATTATTCACTAAAAACTCACCGAAGGGTAAAATTGGAATTAAACTATTGTAAGTGGATGGAAACAATATTAAATATTGATGGAACATGTATGTGGATGATAAAATACACCCCAGTAAATTCCAAAGTCAAAACAATCTCGGATATAAATGAGATTGTGATATTTTCCCTTACCTTAGGTCCGATTTGCTTCGTATGTGTCCGAAACTCCTGTATAATGATTTAAATAATGTCATTTACTTATTAAAGAATCATATTCATTGTTATTATATCATATATGGTTCACCTATGACTTTATATTACCCGTTCTTTTGTAAATTCATGTTAAAGTAGCGTTTTGGGTAAAATCGTCTCATTTGTCGTTCGTGTTTTAACTTGTAATTATTCATATGATTACTTAGATCATTATTACTTAATTATAGAATATAAACCATGATTTATATGAAATATATATTCATAATATACATATATATAATGGATCGATAAATGGAAATAAATACACCGTTCATGGAGACGGTAGGACGTACGTACGCATGAATGCTGTTTTCTTTTTGTTATTGAATTGAGTGGAATTAAGTATATGACATACATATATATACACATAAATCCAGTAGCTTTATAATGTCATATATTTCATTATTATTGCTTATATATACTTTATGATCATTCTTAAATGGTTAACATGGAGAATGAATCTCATCGTGTCGTGGAGACGGTAGTCCGTACGTACGCACGAGCGATGATATCATTTCCATAAATATTGAATTGAATTGGAGTGGATGATACAATATATCAGAATCAATATCATGTTCTAATAACTATGTTTAGTTATTCTTTACACCATTATACCCATCCATGTAAGGTGGTGGTGGAAAATAGATTACACCACGGCGTGGAGACGGCATTCCGTACGTACGCACACGTGAGGATTTCTTTTTCCGTAGGATGGATAGATGGTGAAATAGGGTTGTTTAATACTAATAATAACATATCGGTATATGAGTGATACTGATTTTATTACTTCATAATGAAACAAACTAAGAAGATGAAGTGGAAGAAAAAATAAAGATGAAAGAATCGATAACAGACATTACCTCTTCTTTGAAGTGCTTCTTTGAGACCTCCTTTTAAGGCACTAAAATGGGTCTTTGAAGAAGCCCAGAACCTCTAGAATGTTTCTAGGGAAGTGGAGAAGAGAATTTGTCAGGGGTCGGCTAAGCTTGAAGGCTCAAATTTGTGTGAGAATGAGAGGGACGAGGAGCCCTTTTATAAGGGAGGAGAGGGGCTCCATTGGAAAAACTAAAAATATTATTTTATTATAAAGTCAAGTTCGGTTTTAAATAGCTCCAAATTGATTTTTTTCGAGGCTATGGTGGGAATGGGTCGAAATAATCTCAACCAATAGAATTTAGATAAGTGTAGGTTCCTATTTTAACCTTATCATTTAGATTTAACATTAAGTTAAATAATTTTACTTTTACCGTGTCTTCTTGTGTTCATAATCTATAAGGTTAATAAACATACTATAAGAAGCCAAACGAACCCAAAATTGTTTATTATTAATATATATAACCTTATCTATGTTATTTGGTAGATCCTTAGATTTTTAGGAATTAAATAACAATTAATAATATAATATTTTTTAAAGAAACTAATTTATGTCAATTTTGACACTATTTGGTACATGATTTTTATGAAATTTTTAACAGAACGATAAGTTCGAACCAAGTAACATAAATCAACAATAACATGTCATATTAACCTATAAAATTATTTTAAGTCATAAAAAGTCTAAAATTACATTTATTTGGAAATTTATAACAACTATTATGTTAATATTTTCTTAAAAAGGTAATTACTACATCATCGTTATGTAATAAATAAATTAAATTATTTAAAGTATAAAAATTACAAATAAAATATCATTATCTAGGAAATCGTTTTAGATTTCTAATGAATATTTATAGTCTAAATTATATTATGTATAACCCTATATTAAAAATGTTTTAGTAAATAAACTTTGATTTTAACTCTTTTAACTCTTCTTTGAATTAAATAATAATAAATGTCCTAATCTAATCCATGTGGGCCTAAATGATAATATTTTACACTTAAGGTTGTATTTGGTCGAGATACATTTGTGCAATAGGATTTGAACAAGTGTTAGGGTAATATTAATATCATTTTTACCCTTAATTGCCCTATTTACTTTTAACCGTGGTAAATAAAAGTAAAAAGTTACTATTCATCAAAACTTATTTTCATCTCATTGAACCACATTTTACATACTGACATAAACCATGTCTCTCAAATTTTTGAAATTTCTTTCACAGAAGCGGTAAAATTAAGATTTATGAAAAAATTAATTTTTTAAACTACCACTTAGTGGTTCACTATTCATCAAAAATTGAATGTTTTCAGAAATATTACAAAAATTAGGCCTAAGCTATATTTGATATTATGAACTCAAAAATGATTTCTATTTTACCAAATTCAAAACATATCAGTTGAATTAATTAATTGAAAAATTAATTCTCGTCGTCAAAACAAAAGGCGTGTTTTTAAGAGATAATAACAATCAAAAGATTGACACTTGTTTATAACTGGTTTAAATGTGAAATTACATCCAATGACCAACATTGTATTAAATTGTAAAAATATATTCTAAATATATTTTAAAACCACTCAAATTAATAATTTATCACTATTAATTATTTCGATTGAAAAAGTTGTTTTTAATTAAAATTTAGTAATTTTCACTATTCATCAAAATATGAAAGTTATCCGAAAATCACCAAAATTTCACCCTAAGCTAATTTCGATATTCCGAATCCAAAAATATAGTCCATTTTGAAAAATAAAATTTACAAAATTTCAAAAATTGGTTATTACTATTCATAATGACTAGTTTTAATAATATTTTAATAGCATATCGTTGTTTAGAGAAACTTGGTGTTGCGTACAACACACGCTATCGTGGAAGGTCACGATTGCGTGTAATTCATTCCAGGTCAGAGATGTGTGTTGTGAAAGCTCCTTTTGGTTTAGCGTATAACACAAGACATTAATGAAATTAAAAAGAATATTTTTCATAAAATCTCGGGGTGTTACAATGGACTCATCTGGAATGATTTTTATAGATGAATAGCTAAAGTAATACGAAAAGTGGTAGAAAGAAGAAGAAGTTGTTAGTGTAATTTTTCATAGAATGATTGATGAAGGATGTAAAAAATAATCTATTAAACCATGTCTATTAGCCTCTCCTTTATATTTATTTCATCTAGCTTTTTTATTATGAAAATTTTCTCATATAGATACTAGTTTTGAGATTGTAAAACCTATGATTTTTCATCCAGAAGTACCATTATATTTTTATAAGGGAACTGAGAATGAAATTTTTTTCGAATCTTTCATAGTAGTGGTCCATAAAAATTTTCTAAATCAAAATACATAGTTCATTACTAATTGTGTTCTGCAAATTATGAGGTGGTTAAATAATGAACTCAAGCAATATGTAGAGGATGAAAAAGAGAAAAAAATAAGAAAATAGAGAATATAAAGAAGAAGAGAAGGAGGACAAATAATAAATTAATTAATAGTAAAGATAAATATATAATGTAATAATGGAAAAAATTATCAGATTCATCATTATATTAAATGATATTACCATCCCATTCTGTAACGTCCCAGACCCGGGTTCCACGCAACGGGTGCCCGAAGCCCGGTTCGCCACATGACCTAAATCGCATTTCCCCAAATGCCAAAGGCTACCGACTAGCAGTGAGGGCCCATGTCTGATAGTGGGGAAACTATGCCTTCATTTGTCAAAGTGTAGCGCATCGGAATACCAAAATAAACATTCAATGACAGCAGAAACTGTAAACATACACATCTGAAATAACTACAGCAGTGGATATTACCAACAATATACAATTGATTATGCTACATGTTTCAAGTTCTAAGAAAACATCCAGAACATGTTATACACCCATACAGTACAACATAATATAGAGTACAAAAAATCAAGCAAAACAGCTAGCAGCGGCATCGCGAGCCTAGGCTCATGTCCCATTCCCTCATACTCCTCAGCAACAGTCAAGTACTTGTATAGGGACTCTTTCCCCTATCTACACCTTCAACAACATAATCTATTTGGCCTGAAAAGCGTGACCCAAATAGGGTGTGAGAAATATATCTCAGTAGGCCCCCACCAAAGGCATGTGCCCAACTACGTGTAAGCATTCAACAACAATGTGCAGTAGTAAAATGCAAAAATATAAGCAGTAATCAAAATTAAATAACTAACAGTAACATTGCCATCTTATTAACCATTTAATCATTTAACTTAGTAACATTCTGTTCTCAAGAGCACCAAGCCCTCAGGCCAACCAGAAGCTTGACATCAGAATAATATTGTAAAACCATGCCCTCTGGATTTCCCTCAGGCTAACCCGAATCCAACTCGCAGGTATTTCCATCAGGTATAACAGAAATTTCCCTCAGGCATAGGAAGTGTTTCCCTTAGGCACAGAAGTAAAGCCCTCAAGAATGAAAGGTTTCCCTCAGGAAAAATAGAACGTCGCCCGTAGGCTAAAACAGTCATGCCCTCAGGCTAATCACAATAACGCCCTCATGATAACAGGTAACCGATATATGACCAACATGTCAAAAGAATTAAACAAGCAATTCCTCTCAAGGCAATTCCACGTTTACTATTTTAAAGGCATACCCATGGGTATCCTAGCCAAATGGATAAACAATGAAACACACCCCGGGGGTGGTTCCAGATCCTAGAAACGATCCCAACCAGCTTTTTATTATCACAATTTAATCACATATGTAATTCGAGGCATTTAATATAGCAATGGCCTCAGCCACATGACACCCCAACATGGGTTCGTGGCACAAAAACACACATAAATGCACGACAGTTGGAAAATAAACACAAAGCCACCTACCTTATATGCCATTGAACGTTATACCAGAACGCCGACTCGAGAAATGCCCAAGAACGGCGTATATCTACAGAAGAAAAAAACCCATTCAAACGTAAATAAATTCGCCTCATGAAAGAATTGGTAATAACGGTACAAGGAGAGGAGAGGGCTTACCTGTGCGGTTCAAACGTGATTGTCCAAAGCCAAATCAGATTCCAGACGAACACTCGGCGGATCTTCAAAGGTCTGGCCTCCTCCCTTGTTTCCAAATCAGCTCTTGTGTCTCCTCTTCCAAAAGAGGAGTCTACTGCCTGTTTTAAGCTGAAAAATAAAAATACACGGTGTGTACTTATGAGTAAATAGCGTATTCTCCCTTCATTTAACTGTTCATTTGGCAGCACCACCACACTGTTCATCTATCAACCAGAGTACACGACATGTACTCTTGAGTACATGACGTGTACTGTCACCCAGCTGGTGGTGACTCCACCTCCTTACTGATGATGCTTGCTGACTAACTACATGGTGTGTAAGGTACCACCACACGACGTGTAGTCAGTTCCTACACCCCGCGTCACTGACATGGCTACACGCCCCATGTACTCATCACAACACAGCCAAGAGTACACGGCGTGTGGAAATGTACACGGCCTGTAGTTCCAAAATTTAGGATTTTTCCCCATTTCCCATATTTTCTCAAAACACTTAAGGAAAATGAAAAAGAAGAAGCCCATACCTCAAAAATAAGAACCGGGTTCTTACAAACTTCCCCCCTTATAGCAGTTCATCTATGAATTTCCCTTCCAAGGGTGGCGAAGATAAAGCTCAGAACAGCTTTGGCTACTGAGCACATATGTCAGCCTCCCACTCCTAGATATCGTCCTGCACTTGTCCATGCTGCCATAGCACCCGTACGAGACGAACTGACCGGCCTCAGAGAACCTTCATGCTCCTATCAACGATACGGATCATATGCTCCTCAAAGGACGCATCATGATGCTGGTGAACCTCCTCAGGCTGAATGACATGAGAGGGGTCTGAATGATAGCGACGCAACTGAGACACGTGGAAGACGTCGTGCATGGCTCAGTATCGCTCTAGTAGCTGAAACTGATAGGGAACCATCCCGACTCTCTCCTCAATCTCGAATAACCCCACATACCTCGGTGAAAGCTTACCCTGTCTCCTGATCCGCTTGTGTCCCAGCCTCGGCGAAACACGTAGAAAAACCTGATCCCTAACCACGAACTCCAAAGGTCGTCTATTGTGATCAACATAAGAATTTTGACGAGACTGCACAGTAGCCATCCGCTTCTGAATCAGCTGGACCTTCTCAGATGTCTCCTACATGAGCTGTAGTCCCAGTAATGTTACCTCACCTGCCTCTAACCAGCACAAAGGTGATCGGCATGGCCCACCATATAAAGCCTCTTATGGTTCCATCTCAATATCTGCCTGAAAACTATTGTTATGGGAAAACATGACTAATGGTATATGCATCTCCCAAGAGCCCCCAAAGTATAGGACGCATGCACACAACATGTACTCAAGCACCAGTATCCTATACTCTGACTGGCCATCTGTCTGAGGGTGGTATGATGTGCTCAAAAGCACCTATATACCCAGCACCTTCTAAAAACTTTGCCAGAAATGATAAGTAAAGCAGGCGTCCCTATCTAAAACTATAGAACGAGGGACCCCAGGAAGACTTACAATCTCTCGAATATACATCCTTCAGAGCTCATCCACACTGAAGGTCTCCTTGATCGGCAAGAAGTGATCTACCTTCGTGAGTCTGTCCACAACAACCCACATGGCGTCATTGCCTTGAGGTGACCTCGGAAATTCCATCACAAAATCCATTGCGACATCATCCCATTTCCACTCTGGAATGGGTAACTGCTGTAAGAGCCCAGCTGGTCTCTCATGCTCCACCTTCACCTGCTGACAGGTGGAACACCTCGTAACAAAACCAGCTATCTCTCTCTTAATACCCAGCCACCTGTACTGACGTCTCAAGTCTCGAAACATCTTGGTAACCCCAGGATGAACATCCCAAGATGAAGCATGAAACACCCACATAAGCTTCTCACGTATATCCCCTGGAACCCATACACATCCATGGAAACACAAAACCTCACCATTGCCTATGGTCCAACCAGGAGGAGGGTCCTCAATTGCCATCGACTCCCATAGAACTAGGCCTTCTGAAACCGATAGTATCCTCATCCTCACTCTATCCATGAGGGTATAATTCACAGCTAACAAGGAAAGATAAACCTACCCCTAACTTTCTCGCACCTCCAGATGCATCTCAGAGAACAAATCCATGAGCTCCCAATCACCACTGGCCTCATGAACAGCATGTATCTGAGTCTTCCTTCTCCGTGCATCAGCTACTGCATTACCTTTACCAGGTGTATAGGCAAGCTCCAAATCAAAGTATTGTAGGTACTCAACCCACCTTCTCTGCCTCAGATCTAGGTCACGCTGATTAAAGATATTCTTGATACTTTTGTGGTTGGTGAAAACCACAAAATGATCTCCCAATAGATAATGTCTCCAACAACGCAACACATTCACAATTGCGGCCAACTCGAGATTATGCGTCGAGTAATTCCTCTAATGTGGCCAAAACTGCCGAGACCCGTACGCAACAACTTAGTCGCCCTGCATCAACACTACTCCCAGCCCAATCCCTGATGCATCACAGTAAACTGTATAGATCTTCCCCTGCTTTGGGAGTATCAGGATCGGTGCTGATGTCAGCCTTCCCTTTAGGTCCTGAAAATCTGTCTCGCAAGCTTCTGACCAAACGCACTTCATAACCTTCTTAGTCAGAAGAGTCAATGGTGCTGATAAGCGGGAGAAGTCCTGTATGAAGCGTCTTTAGTAACCAGCCATCCCTTAGAAACTCCTTATCTCAAACACGTTCTTAGGATGCTCCAAGGAAACTACTGCTCTCACCTTCTTTGGGCCTACTGCAACTCCAACCTTTGAGATAATGTGACCCAAGAAGTGAATCTTGTCCATCCAAAAGTGGAACTTTGAGAGTTTAGCATATCGTTGATGCTCTCTCAGTGTACTCAATACGATCTCAAGATGGGTGGCATGGTCATGTCGAGTGTGAGAGTACACCAAGATGTCGTCCACGATTACAACCTCAAAAGAATCAAGACACGGATGGAACACACGATTCATCAGAGCCATGAAAACTTTTGGCGCGTTCGTCAGTTCGAACGGAATAACCATATACTCATATAGACCATACATACTCTTGAAAGATGTGAGAGGTATATCGGATGGTCTAATGCGCAGATGATGATATCTGGATCTCAATTCAATCTTCAAGAACACTCGTGCTACACAAAGCTGATCAAACTGATCATCTATCCTCAGCAAGGGATATCGGTTCTTAAGCGTCAACTGGTTCAGATTCCGATAATCCTCGCAATGTATGAGGGTACCATCTTCCATTTTCTCAAAAAGGACCGGAGAACCCCAAGGTGAAATACTAGGTCAGATAAAGACCTTTTCTTATAACTCCTATAACTGCCTCTTGAGCTCCTCTAACTCAGGCGTGGCCATCCTATAAGAATGGATGGACACTGATGCTGCTCTTGGAATAAGATTGATAGAGAAATCCACATCACGCACCAGAGGTAGACCTGAAAAGTTGTCTGAGAAGACATCCCTAAAATGATCAACAACCGGAGGGAAATCCGTCTGACAAATCCTCTGATCATCTAGATATAAGCTCACTATCTGGGTTATGACTCCACCTTGCCCATGATGCTCTGGTCCAGCTCGACTCGCCTGAACATACCATTCGCCCTTGTATAGAATCTCTCCACCCTCTGGTGACGTGAAACACACCCTACGATGATAACAGTCTACAAAGGCTAAAAAAGGAACCAACCAGTCCAACCCAAGAATGACATCATAGCTCATCATCTCCAAGATATAGAGGTCCCAAAGGAAGTGACACCCTCCAACCTCAAGGGGGCACTCCTTGAACTGACACACACCAACCGTTCTAGTCCCCAATGGAGTGTCTAGCATCATGATATCAGAAGAAGAAGAAACACCGAGAACAATGATCTCCACAACAGGTACAGAGATGATACTATGCGTTGCACCAGTATCAAAAAGTACTGAATACAAGACAGAAGCTACTAGAATAATACCTCTGACTGTAGATGTTCTGAGATCCTGCTCCTGCAGGGTCTGATGAAGTGCATATGCCTGCCCAGTGCCCTGGCCCTGCGACACAGCTTGGCTACCCTTAGTTGTACCGCCTTGCTACATCTGCGATCCTAGCGTCTGGCTACCACGTTCATGACCACCATCTCGACCTGCATGCCCTGACGTATTCTAGTTCCCCGACTGGTATGAAGTCACTGGTCCTGCTCTCGTATGCAGAGTCTGCACAGAACCCCTCTCACTAGCCACTGGTGGATACGCCCTGCCAAATCACTACAGATGACCCATCTTGTCGCAATCTCAGCAATCCACTAGGTCTCGTGGACACTACGGTCTCTTGTGCCCATATATACCACACTGTTAGCACCTGATCAGGGCACTTGAAGAAGATGCTTGGCTGATACTACCACCCTGAGAGAAGTACATCTGTCTCTTCCTCATTTCAGTAGAAATAGTACCAGTAACTGATGTTGATCCAACCTAGCCCACACCACTAGATTCCCGCAGGTTCCTCTCAAAAATCATCACCTGGATTACAATAGTGTGTACTAAAGGCAACCTGAAAACATTCACCATTGCTAGGATTTCATTCCAAAGACCATCCTCAAAACGTTTGGATCATAGTGTCTCATCACCAACCAGCACAGGTGCAAAACACTTAAGAGCTGTAAAACAAGTAGAATAGTCCATCACCGACATAGCGCCCTGCTGCAGATTCATGAACACTCGAGCTCTATCTTCCCTCAGCGTCTCGAGAAAGAAGAAGTCATATAATACTGCCTAAAAATCTTCCCACGCTACATCTCTGTGATGCTCTAACTGGGTGGTAACATCCCACAATCTCTTGGCAGAATCACGCAGCATGTAAGTCGCGAGCTTGACCCTCAGCCCTGGAGGCATCTCTAGATGCTCGAAAATGGTCTTCATCGATCCTAGTCAAGACTTTGCAGCCTGTGGTCCTCCATCCCCTAAAAACATATGCGGATGCTACTGCTGAAAGATACGCGTCAGCTCGACCATAGATGTGGCATCCTGCGGTGCTCCCTGAAAGGTCTGGATGAACTGTAATAAGCCTTCAAGGAACCGTGCCTCCGTGCCTCTGGCCGGTATAGAAGCTAGCGCCACATCTGGCTCTGCTGGTTGATCAACTGGTAGCCCATGGCCCACCATCTCTGGATTATACTCGTTTCCACTCTCCTTGAGAAAAACTCGCGGTCGTCTAGGCGGCGTGACACTACAAGGTCAAAAGCATGCCTCAGATTCATGATTATTAAGACTGAAAGTGAAGGAACCACAAAGAAACAAGAGGAAGAAGGCATGAAAAATTGAAAAAACAAGACTACACGGCATGTACAATGACTACACAGCATGTACTTGACTTCCATTCCCCTGCCTGGGTCCTATGACACGGCTAAGCCGCACATCTCCCATTGAACAGAAACTACACGGCGTGTATATATTATACATGGCGTGTATAATGATATTTTCCAACTTCCCATGTCGTCTGTGACACGTCTGACTACTCAGCTTGACACAACATGGCATGTTACACCCACACACGGCGTGTACACCACCTAGTTTCCCAACCACACGGCTAACTTCACACAGTCTGTCCTCGGACATGACTACATGGCTTGTCCCACAGGTACAGGACGTGTTCAGGGAGAGGTGTCACCGACCCATGTTGTTAGCTACCCGACTGAGTCCCCAGGTCACACTACATGACGTTTCTATAATTGACACGGCGTTTTCTGTCAAGGAGTTCACCGACCCGTTTTTCTATATACACGAACGGAATTTGGGTCACACTACACGGTGTGTCCATTCGATATGCGACATGTTTTACCCAAGACATGCCCTACCCCATGTCACTGCCAACACAGTTTGTGACATGGGAAGAGACTACAAGGCGTTTACTCGTGGTACACGGCGTGTACTCAAAAAGTTCATTTGTATTCCCGAAAATAATAAAATACACAGCGTGTATAAAAATACTACACGGTGTGTATAAAAGGTTTCTAGACAGTATGCCTCAAAAACATCCCCGGAAACTAGAAATTACTGAAAAAAAACACCTTAGTGTAAAATTTCGACCCGTAGGGGCCCATACTCCCCACAAATCAAATTTTGACATCTCATATGTGTTAAACCAATACACAGTCAATGATCCCCCAAATTCCGGTCAATGGAGGCCCATACTCTCCAGAAACCAAAGTTTGGAATCAATTATATAAACAGGTTGAAACAAAAACACCATATTACAAGGCATGTATTTATCAAGTAGTTATCACAACAGAATGATTTTCTAGCACAACAACTATCACAACAACATGAAAATTCTAATACAACTACATGGCATGGAAACTATGCATGGAATGTGATAACTAGCATGTGCCTATATGATGCATGAGACGACATACCCTCATCTCACAGAGTTGCAACTAAAGAGAACCTTCAGATAAAATATAAACAGCACAATCTCAAGTGTGTCACCCAACGGTGAAAACAAATCTACTGTAAATTTCAAAATCAAAAAAAATTGCAATCACGAGGTAAATTGGATTTCCCTATAAGAGGGTTAGCAATGCCTAGGAGGAACTTATTACCAACTATCGTTCCCTGACTACGGTTCCAAACAGTAAGTCAATGAAAAGAACCCCTCTGATACCACTATGTAACGTCTCGGACCCGGGTGCCACACAACGGGTTCCCCAAGCCCGGTTCGCCCCGTGAACTCAAGCGCATTTCCGTAAATGCCAGAGGCTACCGAATAGCAGCGAGGGCCCAATTCTGATAGTGGGGAAACTATGCCCTCATTTGTCAAATTGTAGCACAGGGGAATACCATAATAAACATACAACGACAGCGGAAACAATAAACTTACACAACTAAAATAACTACAACATTGGATATAACAAATAGTATACAAGTGATGATGCTACATGTTTCAAGTTCTAAGAAAACAGCCATAACATGTTATACACCAATACAGTACATCAAAATAAAGAGTACAACAAAACAAACAAAACAGCTGGCAGTGGCATCACGAGCCTAGGCTCGGTCCCATGCCATCCTACTCCTCAGAAATAGTCAAGTACCTATATAGGGACTCTTTCCCCTATCTACACCTACAACAATATAATGTGTTTGGTCCGAAAAGCGTGACCCAAATAGGGTGTGAGAAATATATCTTAGTAGGCACCCACCAAAGGCTCGTGCCCAACTACCTATAAGCATGGAACAACAATGTGCAGTAGTAAAATGCAATAAAGTAAGAAGTACTCAAAAGTAACCAACAACCAGTTATATTTCCATTTAATTATCCACTTAATCATTTAACTTAGTAACATTTTGTGGTCAACAGCACCAAGTCCTCGGCAGAACCAGAAGCTTGCCCTCATGCTAATATAGTAAAACCACGCCCTTAGGCTTGCCCTAAGGCTATCCAGAATCCAACCCGCAGGTATTTCCCTTAGGCATAAGAAGTGTCTCCCTCAGGCACATAAGTCATCCCCTCAGGCACGAAAGGTTTCCCTCAGGCGAAATAGAACGTCGCCCGCAGGCTAAAATAGTCCCACCCCCAGGCTAATCACAACAACGCCCTTAGGCTAACAGGTAACCGTGCCACGCCCAACATGTAAAAAAGCTGTAAACAAGAAATTCCTCTCAAGGAAATTCTACAACTACTACTTTGATGGCATACCATCAGGTATCCTGGCCAAACTGCTAAACAGTGAAATGCACCCCATAAGGCGGTTCCGGATCCAAGCAATGATCCCAAAAATCATTTTATTATCACAATTTAATCATCTATGTAATTCTAGGAATTTAATATAGCAATGTCCTCAGCCACACGACACCCCAACATGAGTTTGTGGCAGAAAAACGCACAAAAACGCACGACAGTTGGAAAATAAACACAAAGCCACCTACCTTATATGCCAACGAACATTATACTCGAACGCCAATTCCAGAAATGCCCAAGAACAGCGTAGATTTGACAAAGATCATAACCCATTCAAAAGTAAATAACTTACACTCGGGAATGAATTGGTAAGAACGGTACCATGAGATGAGAGGTCATACCCGTGCAGTTCCAACGAGATCGTTCGAAGCCAAATCAGATTCCAGACAAACACCCGTCGGAACATCAATGTTCTGGCCTCCTCCCTTGGCTCCAAATCGGCTGAAGTGTCTCCTCTGCCAAAACCGGAGGCTCGTGCCTGTTTTATGCCAAAAAAGAAAAGTACATGACGTGTACTTATGATTACACGGTGTGTACTCCCTTCATTTAACTGTTCATTTGGCGGCACTGTGACACTGTTCATTCGTCGACTAGAGTACATGACATGTACTCCTGAGTACACGGCATGTACTATCACCCAGCTGGTGGCGACTCCACTGCCTCACTGTTGAAGCCTACCGAATAATTTATTTTAAAAAATATATATAAATATTTATTATATTACGTTCAATTCATGTATATTTTATAGTAAATTATTTTTACCAATAATTTACCAATTTTTATCTTGGTATTTAATATTTACTACTGCTAATATTTATGTTGTAGAAATTTTGCTTATTTTATTACCAAATATTTATTGTGATAATTTATAATATTGAATATTTTATTAAGATAAATTTATAAAGGATAAATATTTTATTCTGATATAAGAAGATCATGCATTATTGAATGTGATTTTCTTAAACAAAAAATGTATATTTATGGAAATATTATATTAATTAACTCTATAACAAAGAATATATAATAAAAAGAAAAAAAATCATAAAGATAAATATATAATCAATAATTTTCAGTCAAATTAGTGTCATTAGAGTTCATTATAATTTATAATAATGGAATAATTTTTTTTATTATAAAATAGATCTTAGAAAATTGTATTTTAAGAATAAAAATAATCCTATAAAAAAAATATTTGATGGTAATTTAAATTTAATTTATTAAAAAAATTATTAATATTGAATAACATGTTACCATTAAGTATGATTAGAAAAATATTTGTATATTTAATTTAATAAATTTTTCAAAAGGCGTAACAATTTTACATTAAAATGGTATTTTTCACTATTCACTGAAATTTTTATATTTTCCAAAAAAAATCAACACATTTCATCATAAGAAATTTATGAAATGATGATAATAAAAATGAAATTCATTTTATTAATTATGTTTTCTATTTTTATTAAAAAAATTATAACATTATATGTATATAAATTAAATCGAATTTTGTTTATGAAACATATTTTATGGAACAGAAACTCATTACAAGTTAATGAAATTTTTTTATGATGAAGTTATCAATATATCTAGTAAATATATATATATATATATATATTAGAAATTATTTGATACTACATATATCTAAAAAACTAATGTAATCGTTAAAATAATAATTTTTTCGGTCATGTGTTCTGTATCACATACTATATCGAATATAGTTTTCCCTTTCAATAACAAGGGGTGTTAAATATAGAATAGTTATGGTGAAACACCATTTAGTAGGAGGATTATTTATATTTTATATAAAAATTATTATCTAATCAATGACATGGATTGTATATACACTTTATGTGTAGTGATTTACTAATTTCATAGGAATATTTTTTTCTAATGAGGATAACTAGTTAGTGTCATTGTTTGGTGATTTAGGTTATTAGATAATTGGGTGGAATGTGGATAGAATTTTTTTTCCTTTGGATGATCTGTTAGTGGATAATTTAGTATATTATTTTCCAATTATTATTGGACTATTCCTAAGAGTTTTCCTGGATGATGTTTTGAACATACCCTATAGACATGATATCAATTATGTGATAGGGTTGCAATAGGTGATGAATCTAATTTTGATAGATCCATATTGAATAAAACATATGGATCTATGTTAAATGAGATTATAGGTGGTGTATCGCATATAAATGATTTTCATTTGACCCATCAAGTCTTATTAGGGTGCTCAAGTGATGTTCGATAAAGAGTATGGTGGTCGGAGATTGTGTATGTACAACCAATGGTTGAATATGGTAACAATAGAAAACTATTATAATCATTGATGGATTGATGGATTGTTTGAAAATCTAAATAGATAATTATTTTTTATATGTTCATCATTTGTTCTGAAACTCAACAGATGAGTGGTAAAAGATGATGATATCTAGAAAACATCCATATGGATTAGGTATATTCAGTTTGAGGTCATTTTCATATCATTCAATTTCAAATACACACTACCATTTTCATGGTGATGATTAAATACATCTACTATGAGTTTTATAAATTTTAATAATTTTTTTGTCTAATGATATCATTATCTACTCGATAATAGAGTATGAGTACATCGATCATCTCTGAGTTTTTTTATAGGTCCCTTGATTTCCTCATGTATAAGTAACGATGTCCAAGTGTATGTTCTAGATGTGGGAGGTCTTTTTATATATAAGTTTTTTCAATGATTGTGTTATATAAGTATACCATATGAGTAAAGAGTTTGTATTTTCATGTTAAACACAAAAAATGTGGCATCCGTCAATTATTTATTTCTTTTTTGGGTATTATTAGTTGTTTTTTCAGAGATCCCTTATGTCAAAACACTACTGGTAGAATATAATTTTACAAAAAATAACATCATGTTGATTTATATTTTATGTGAATAATTTCTCTTCGATAATGAGTATTTTTTTGGTGATTTAGATGTTTGGTTATTTGAGGTTTGTGCAGTATTTTTGGGTCTGTATGACACTCTTCATATGGGAATATAATGTGTCATAATGAAAAATCATGAAGTGATCCATTGTGTTTATAGGTTGTTATTCAACCTATTAATAAAAATTTAACTAATGATATAATAATCTAATATGTTTTGTAAGAACTTAGGGAATGGTGGAATTAACATATTATTGACTACTATTTCTCAAGAATAGTAAGATTCTTCCAGATATATTTATTTTTGTAATGTTCTTATACAAAAGGATGAAGGAGTTTTATTTGTATAATGAAAGTGAGATCTTGTAATCCCAAACACTGTGGAATTTAGTGGTTAATTCCCTGAGTTATATGTCCCAAGGGGATGTTGTTTTAGAGTCTTCCAATGCTTAAAATGGGATGGTGGTTCTTGCAGTGACAAATAATTACATTAATTAATGGATTGGATGGTTTTCTTTTTCTTATATGACTTTTGTGGAATCATTGAAATAATATGTTAATGATACAATTTAGATAGACTTAGTGGAAGAGAATATGCTTTACTATGTTAGCCATATGGATTCATGGAATGGATGGTTGGAGTATGTTAAAAACAAGTTCTTGTTTCTGTGGATATTGTTTTTTCTATAGGATTTCTGTGAGGATATTCTACATGATTTTTTTAGACCAAAATTAGTGTATTAAAAACATTTTCCAAGAATTAATGTGGCTTTATGGTATATATTCCCTGGGAGATGATGAAATATTTAGTGTAAGAGTATTCATAAATTCATATGATTTTGCAATATGTGAAATTAGATCTTCAAGTTCCTGGATTTTTTTGTTTCCCTTATTTGTTCAAGAGTGGAAATTTTAGTAAATCTAGGTAAATTATTTCACTTGCTTACAATTTTATCAAGGAGGATTGGATATAGTATTGATGATAGTGTATTGACTAATTTAGTATTCTCATTTTATATCTATTCGTTAATCATGTTTGGTGGAAGTCATAGTGAGGTCACTTATGGAATAATAGGTTATACCAATGGTTTTCAAACTATTGGTATAGTTCTATAAAACCCCGGTATAACCATTTACAATGGTTCATTGGTATTTTGGTTTGTTTGGAATTGGGATAAGCCTCTAAAAATGGATTTAAAACCATTGGTAAAAGTATATACCAATTGTTTCTCCCCCACCCACTCGGAATGGTAATCTAAAATAAAATTCACAACTGCGTTTTGAACCCAGGACCTGCACGTTTTATATCAATTTACTTTCCACTACCCCAAAAAATATATTTGTGAATATATATATATATATATGTATTTAAGTGTTATTTTATGTTTATTTATTTTATGATATTCAATAAATGAATCCATACAAAATAAGGGCACCTATGCCCATAGTTCTCAAAACTAATTGAGTAGGTAACCTTGTTAAAATTGTCAACGCCAATATTTTTTAAAATGTATTGGGATTTCCTTACCCTATCCCAATGGTTTTTCAGAACCATGGGGATAGGTGTGTTACAAATGGTCTTTTCCAATAGTTTTCCAAAAATAGTTCATATTTCGTTACCCGATACAAATAGTTTTACATAGACTTTAGGATAGGAGTTGTCAAAATGGTCTATCCCAACGGTTTTTTTAAAACTGTTTTTATAAACTAAACCCATAAAAATAGTTTTCAAATAACCATTTTGATAGGTCCATTTTTCCGGATATATAATAATAGTTTTACAAATAGTTGGGATACCATTATAATTCTTGGAATATCCCATCCATTGTCTAGAACTGTTTGTATAGGGGGTCATATCCCAATGGTTTTTACTAACTGTTGGAATAGGGTAATTGGTATGTGTACAATTTAATATAGTGTGTTTTATGTCTATTATTTTGTTATAATTCATGGCATATTGAGAAAAAACCTACCTAAATAGAATCCTAATTTTAACAATCATGATTAAAGGGGATTAAACATAATTTTGGAAACAGTTTTTTCTATAAAAGAACATTCCAATATTATATATATGGGAATATGGAGTGGTAAGTCTAGAGGATGGGGTATTTGAATCGATATATCATTATAGAATATAGTGTATTGTAGTAATGGAACCTTCATAAGATTGATTTTTTATAAAATAACACATATCACTCATCTACTAGAATGAAACATTTTGGGAAAATGTGTTGGTAGTAATTTAATTCTTAATTGTACTAAGTTGTGATAATGGATTCAATTTTATGTGGTCTTTATTTCAAGAAGATCCAAAGAGAGATGATCCAGTTGGTCTATGAGAGGACATGTTTAGCATAAGACTATAGGAGTTCCTATTTTGATCACAGGAAGTGGTAATTATATTTTGTTGTTAGAGACCACAACTTCGTGAAGGTTTCTCTTCAATGGGGGAGTAGAGATTTTTTAAGGATGGTAATACTTCTATATTTTTTTTTTGGTATTTTTTTGTTTTATAAGAATATTTACATATTTTAGTATTGATTGAAACTCTCAAAAATGCAATAGTTGATACACAATTCTTTCTATGTGTCATTGATTTTTCAGCGACATCCGTGTGAATCCCTGGACATTTATTATTGCGGGTTTGATATAATGGATGTCATGAAGTCTGTGGACTATCAAGTATGTATCCAAGATCATCATAAAAAGTTGTTACATAGAGAAACTCATTAATATCATCATGTTAAAGGGAGGAATTTAAACATACAATTGCCTACATAAGAGCTCTATATATAGATGAATTCCTTGTATCCACAGTTTTTTGAGAATTTATTTATTCTTTTTTCATTATTTATTTAATGTTTTATTCTTTTTTGTTTAAATATAATATATTTTATGAAATAAATTATTTGACATATTAATATAGAGAAAATAGATTCCTAATAAATATATGTTATACAATTAATGATTTAAAATAATGTGGGTATTTATGTTCCATAAAAAATGTTAACTCTATGATATGGGAGAATGAGATCCATGCTTTCTATCATCAAGGATATGATATGGGTTGAATGTGTTAGTTTTTACTATGGATAATGTGCTGGTCCAGGCTTTTGTGCAGATGGTTATGTTAGATTGTGACATCTTGTGGTTGGTTCTAGATTATGTTTTTAGGTACTAATAATTTAATTTAATTATCTTTTGTGGGGGAGTTTTAGGGAGTTTTATTTTAGTTTTTGTAGAATTTTTTTTGATAGTTAATGATCTTACAAAGTGGTATCTTGTGACGTTATTATTATGACTATATCCAAAATTTTCAGGGATGGCTTTGATTCATGAGGTTGAGATGAATTTGAAAGGTAACTACAACAATTATATACTCCTTCCTAGCCTATTACATTATCCATTTTGTTTTAAGAGGTGTTAAAAGGGATCCTAGATGATATTTCAAAAGATATTGTATGTATAATATAACTTCAATATGACTTTCACAATGTGAAATAGTAATGGACATCAATAATTTATGTTCAACAACATGTGTCTCCAGTGGTTCACAACATGTATGTTTTGCGGAGCAGTGTGTGAAATAGATTTATAATGTGATCATGATATTCCGGAAATGTATTCAATTCAATTTTTCAATGAATATTAGAGAAATTTATGGGAATAGGGAGTATAAGAATTGTTTTTTTCATGGAATGTCTATATAACATTGCAACTATTTATGGAATAATACAATTTCAAATATACTAATATATATGAATAACATATTAATTTTACATTTATGTAGACAATTTTTCCTATATCATATTTGAAACACAACTATTGGTTCCTCTATAATATTATGTTTCACAAAACATTGAGTTATACAGAAAAATAATACAATTATAATATTGTTATTTTAAATGGTACGTAATTAATAGAAATTATATTTATGGGAATGAAAATAAAAAACTAAATTATGATTACGCATGATTCTTAAATGTTTTTATATTTATCTAATAAATTGTATTGGCTAAAAATGTGAATGAATCAAATTATTAGCAAAAATACTCTAATTTTTTTAAAAAGCATGTTTTATAAACTTTTGTTGGATGAAAATTTTTAAATATTGTTTTTTTTTCTATTTTATATGTTTAATTTAACCAAAATACTTCGTATTTTTAATAAGAACATACAATTTGTTTTTTAAAATTTGGT
Source organism: Viscum album (assembly GCA_963277665.1). Lineage (NCBI taxonomy): Eukaryota > Viridiplantae > Streptophyta > Magnoliopsida > Santalales > Viscaceae > Viscum > Viscum album. Next base: position 1,833,664,427 of record OY728132.1, read on the forward strand.
ATTTTCTAATTTAATTCATTTTATAAATATTACCGAGAAAATATTGAATGATAATTTAGAACTACCTTTTCCCATAATTTATTTATAGAAATATTATATATATATAACTTGTTTTAAATTTTAATTGGATTTTGTTTTTATAATTTAATCATATATTCATAATTAGAAGTATTTTTAAATTGAAATTTTATATATACACTTATCTATCTTTTGCAAGTTTATACTTCTTAAAAATATATTTTCATGGATTAAATATAGGAAGAAAAATTCAATTAATTTATACCACTTATATGCTTTATGTTTTTAAAAAATGTATTCCATATTATTAATCATATGTTACATATTTTTTAAATAAGGCATTTTTTCTAGAAATTATGAACAGTTACTTTAGTAATTATTTTTATTTAGCATAGTTAAAGTGTAAATCAGGTAAATAAGTGTAAAAGTTAATATTAAAATAATATAAAGATTTCCTAAAACATTTCCTAATTATATTTAATGATATATTTCTAATGGTGATCATACACTGGTCGATTTTTGTAACCCCTGGAACTAATTGGGTGTGATTATTAAACGTTATAATAAATTACTTAAAGTAAATAAAAATATTACATAAACATTTACCATTTTAAAAAAATGTACTAAAATGTAGAGTTATATAACTGATAAATTTGACTATATATATTAATTAGAAATATATTATCATTTAATACATCATTGTATTTTACTTATAATTTATAGAAAATATATAAATAAATTTATTTATGTCGCAATGTTGCTACATTGATTACCTTATTAATGAATTATTCAATAAAATGATATTATAAATATTCAAATAAATATAATTTTATAATTTTGTTTCCATAAATGAATTTTAAGACAAATATGACAATTTATATTTTAAATAATTTGTTTTTTCAAATTAATCAAGTTTTTTTACTTTAAAAAATTAATTTTCTAAATAATGTCAAAATTTACATAAATGTGTTTTTAAACAATTACTAATATATTAAATGATATAACAGACATGAAAATATTATATTCAAAAAAATGACCTAAATAATTTTAAAAATGACATTAATGATCCACATTCGGTTCACATTGAATTTTATTTCAACTATATTAACCATATAATGTAAAAATACAAGATGCCATGGTAATAGTAAATTTATTTATCTAAAGGATAAAGCCAAAAGAAAAGTTCAAATTGTTGACCTAATGTTGACTAAAACCAATTTTATGATAGGATTTCAACACATACTCATATTATATTCTAATATAATCTCATTTAAACTATTATAATTCCAAAATAAATTTCTAATAAAATAAGAATTCAAGATATTCTTAAGTGCCGCTCCTCCCTCTGATAAAACGCCACCACCTCTACCCAAATAATCAAACCACTCAAGCCCCTATCCTCATCCAACATCTCCCCAAATAATCTCCCAACATCCATCATTTTCCTTATTAATATTTATTTGGTGATAATTAAACATAAGGAATCATTTTGGCTAATATCAAATTGAGTTACCAAATTTAGTGGTAAAAAATTATCCCAAGATTGTTTCATTAATTTTTATTCTCCAACATCATAAAATATCATTATTCAATTAATTTATGAAAATAAGGTATCATAAATATACTGGGATGTTTTTTATCTTAATGGTTTAACATACACTTACACACACCATTATCCAATATATAGAGAACATATTGTTCCCATAACGAAAAACTACTGCCACATGAAATGATGATTGTTTGATTTTCTCTTACAACCTCTCATGGTGGCCATTATGATTTAACTATATTAAAATATAATATATATTATATTTATATTTTCTCTATGTATATTTTTATTTTATTAATATTATTCCTTTATTCTTTCCATGTGGTGTAAATATGATAATTTCATTTGCTTAAGTGTGGACTACAAACCCCTACAAGAGATATGACTCATTCATGACATAAATGTAACATATAAAATATTTAGATCATGAACTTGTTTAGAATAAATATTATATATATTATACTTGAATTATAATATCTCTATGAATCATTCAGTTTTAATTCATTTAATATAAAAAATTAATTACTGTAGCAATCATGTGATATAAAAGAAATAATGAACTTGAAAAAGGTTCTTAAGCAAGTATAAATTAACACATGTTTATTATTCAGGAGATTAAAGAACGATCGAGTCATGTTGGACATGAGGTAAGGGACTTCATCTCAATCTACATTCATTGAGGAATATTTTGTTTTATAAAAAACGTTCTTTGATACGGTGAATAAAACCATTTTGACTTTTAATTTTATTCCGAAGGAATCTTTTTATACAAAGCATTTTACTAAATGAAAAAATGAATGTTTTTGTCTTACGTATGTGGTGACAATGACTTCTCTGCCTCCGTGACCATTATTTGAGTTTTGGCTTCCTCTACGAGCCATAACTTTTTTTAAATGAAAAATAAATACCATGTTTTACTTTTCTTTTATTTTGGTATTGAAAATTATTTTTATAATGTTTTTATATCAATGTTTTGTATTGATATCATGTTATAGAAATGCAGAAATTCTATGTTTCCTTTATGCCTGTTTTTTGTGGCATGATTATGTTATTGTTCGTGGGAATTTATTATGAAGACGGATGGTTCTGTGATAAACTAATGGTGGGTGAGCCCGATATATCTCTCTAATGTATTGGGTAAAGCGAAGGGGTTAAAGGATAATGTTTCTCCGAAGAGATTTACGGAATATACTTGATGGGTATTCCAAACGTAACCATGAGAGTTACTCCATACGTAATAATGTTATGAATGCCTCATGTTATCGTTATGTCATATGATTTCAATGATTTATTCATGATTTGATGAGGTATGTTAAAATGCATATGTTTTATGAGTAATGTATGATTTCATACATTCTTATGTATACATGGAATAATGTTTTCATTCCGTATATTTATATACCATACTGAGCTTTTTATACTCATCCCAATTTTTGGAAATGTTTTTCATAGGTCAAGGGAAAAGTACATGATATGTTGATAGTTTCGAGGAAGTGTCATGAAAAAATCCATGTTTTATTTTAAATATGTATCCTTTGATGGGAAAAATGAATAATACCTTTTATGTAACCGCCTTGTTTAAATGTGGAATGTATTGCATGATTTATGACCTAATTCTCTAAAACTCTAAAACTAAAAATATCCACAATGTGCATTCGTAAAACCACTCAAGATTAAGTAATGTTTAAGGATGGGGTCTTATATGACATCCTCGTGTGGATGAAGTTATTGTGGGGATGTCAATCGTGATCCATTCATGAGAAAATAATGTCATAAACCTAATAAGGTTGTGTATTTGTTTCTTTTCAAATTATTTATGTGAAATCATAATGTTTACATGATTTGTCCCTTTAGGTCACATTGTAATTGACATAATTGTATACTTGAACAAGATTATAACAATTGGTTTGATTATATGTTGAACCAAATTAATTGAATATTAATTATATTAAGAGAAATATACATACAAATGAATTTGATTGTTATTGATGTAATTTTATGATAATCAAATTTATGTAGATGTTCATGTTTTATTTAGTTCATTCATAAATAGAAAGCATGTTGGTTATTATTGTCTAACGAATTTCAAAGTAATGGTTCAATTAATTTTTCTTATCTATGATATCATGCATTTTATTATTCCAATGGTTATAATCTACTAATAATGAATCAATTAATTCAATAAGGGTTATAGAACATGTAGTTTGATAAATGATAATACTTGTTAGGATTATTAGTTACCCTATTTCTTGTAATATACAAGATACATATTCTTGTATCTATGATATCTCATTTCATGGGATGTCATAATTCCATTTTTTTGGCCAGGAGCCAAGTTTCCTCATTGATTCATCCTTCTTGTCATGAGTTGTGAGCCTGGATGGTTGTTGTCAGATTAGGGGGTAGGGATTCCCAATGTTTGTAGAATCAGTTTATTTCTAAGGTGGTGAGATATATATGTTTATATATGAGGGTGTCGGGGAGGACACCATAGGTGATGAAACCGGTTGAATATGGGATTACCCTCTACTATGAATATATATTATTTTTTAAGAAATTGTTCGTTTATCAACTTTACATTCACAAATACCTGATGTCGCAGATCGTACTTACCCTCCTTCAAAAATATGTTATGATTTTTAGGTTATACCAAATGATTTGTATGTTTATATTATTATGGTTAGATTGGTCCATTCATTTGGTATTGGTCACAATGACTGAATATATAGTCCATATACTAACCGTGTTGAGCCCCCTGGGTTTGGTATCATTGTATTTATTTTATATAATTCCTAGAATTATGAAATTTAATAATTATTTTAATAAATTTTTGACTAAATCATGTTACACCCATGGTGTTGGAACTTTCTTCTTTGATATGATTATGTTTTTCATGGAGGAACTGTGGACTCAGTTTTGGGTATGACTTGAGGGCATGGATCCTTGTTGAGATTCTAATGAATGTAATGTGAAAATAAAATTGGTTAAATAATTGTTATATTAATGATATACATAATTTTAAAGGTATAATATGATTTAATTTTTCTCATTAAATTTAATTGTGGTAATATGATTCATACTCTTTGAAGTGGGATTTGGGAGTCTTAGAGATGATAGATGCAGTTGGGTCTGAGACAAGGTTTTTCCTATATTGTGGGTGTGGGAAATATTATATCATGTAATTTTTATGTTTTTGTATATTACCCCAACAATTCGGTTAAATTGAATGAAACCCTGGGGATTTTAATCCTCGAAGTTGTTTTCCCCCAACATATTTGTGTGTGGAAGGACGACTGACTTCACCCTTGGTCCCCACTCACATTTCATAGTTGTTAGATGGGATGGTATGCACGAGAGTTTGTTTTCTCCATATATCCATGTAATTGATGTAATAGCCTGTGGTAATTTCCCACGAATATATTCTGGATATAGTTTCCTTTGATCTATTATTACTACAATGTGTATTGTCGATGGTGTCTTCAGGATCCTTTCCTAACTTATGGGAAATTATTGATTGAGGTATAAATCCAGACATATGATACATGTTATTTGGGATGGGGTGGCTCTCGAAATCTACATGGTTATTTTTGGTAGTGTGGATGTTATGGTGCTTCACCTAGGTTTCTACGAGAAATAGTTGTGTAGCATGAGGTCTATGTGGTAGTGGTCACCTAGGTTTTTTTGGGCCATCATTTTTTGAGAGAGATGTATTGGGATGCAAGATTTTGGAGAAAAATGGAAAATTAGTGGGGAAGTGGTAGTGGGGTACCCTAGATATTCATTATTATATTTTATAATATTTTCTATGATACACGGTGAGATTATCCATAGTGAGGCAAGGAATATGGTATACATGATTATTTAATGAGTTACTTCCACTCGTCCTTTACTAGGCTTTAGAATTATTTCATTCCTTTTACATGAGAGTCTCTAGAGAGGATACTAATAAGTAAACTATTATAGTCACCCTACATTCTATATACTGTATTTTAGGTAACTAAGAGATTGTTAGAAATTTGGATGGATACAACAACCTTTTGAGTTTTTTTACATGCTATTTTGGCTTTATGGTAACCTCCATTTTATATTATTTCTGTAATTTTGGATTTTCTTTATGTTTTATTAGTTCTTGGATGATATTACATATATATGAACTTGTTTTTTCTTTTATATTAGATACACACATGGAGTTGTTTGGTGTCTATCTAATCACTCTCATTCTCATGTGTACTCTTAGAGTGAAATGCCTCCCATATGTGTGTTGTTATACCCTCTGTGCAAGTGGCCAACCTGGGGCCTGCGGGGAGGTAGCAATCGGTGTTGATTATCTCTCTTCTCATAATTCCATCCCAGGAGGGGTACACATTGTGTGGATGAGGTCTACACTAATTGGTATCATAGATCTTGTTAAGGGATATGATGATGTTTTGAGTAAGGAACAATTGGGGTTTCATGGGTTGGAAGGGAAACATTGTCAACTGTATTTAGAATGTTCTAAAAACACTAGAGATATGATGAGAGACTTGTATTTATGTCCCCTTTGATATTATTCACTAGAATTTATGTTTACACTGGCTAATAAATAAGGTGATACTGATTTCTAGGTAGAGGCCTAGGAATGTATCATGCATCATTCTTCTTTGAAGCTGTTTTTGAATGGGAAGAATGTGTTATATGTTATCAAAAAATAAATAAAAATAAAAATAATTAATTTAAGGAAAAATCTTTCATATTCCATGCTTATGATCTATAATTACTGGTTCTTTAGCAGGTATGTCACTAGGTCGATATCATAGTTAGGTTTGTGTAGAATATGCCTAACAGGCTATTCTAGTAGATTGATGCGGGGATAAGGTTGGTGATGAAAACACTTGGAGGTGGATCCATTAAGAGTTTTAGAACAATTATTTGCAGAAGCATGAGGACTCCATTTCAGATTTTGTCACATAGGACTAGTTGGAGGATGTTGAGATAGGCTTCTATTCGATCCTTACTCGGAATCACTAGGTTTCATTGGTAATGACAATGCTGCGTGGAGTAGTGAGGTAGTGGTGGTTCTTGTTCCTCAGAGATCAATATGAGTTGGAAATATCTTCGGAGAAGTTCTGAGAGTAGTTCAGAGATGATTTTCATTAATTGATTATGAATGTGGAAACTTTTTAGGAGCTACGTACTCATCGAAATGGAAACTCTAGTGTGAAAGTGTTTGAGATCCATTTCAAAAACCTATTATGATATTCTTTGGACTTGTTAGTAGATAATGATGCTAGGGTGAGACATTTCAGGAAGGAATTTTTTCCAGAGATCCATTACTAGGTAACCCCATTTATGATGTAGACATTTATTGAGGTTCTACCGAAGGAATATATCATTGATGGAATGTTAGGTAGATCAAGATCGTTACAAGAGGAGAGTCACTAGGATTCTTCATGAAGTAGATATGTGGTCCGTGTTTCTTGGATTTCAGGGAACAAGAGTTCTCGTTCGACCTGGGGTAGGTTCCAAAACTCACTATATAATTTATATGGGAACGATAGCTCTTAGTCATGTGGCAAGTGATTTGGTGCTTCTTTTACTTGTGGTGATGATGTCATGAGATGCATGTGTTTTTGAACATTTAAATTAGTCAGAATGCATTAGATTTTCCGATATAGGTTCCTCAATTGAATCTATTTCAGCAGTGGTAGTTGTAGCAGATTGAAACAGATTTGAATCGGTACGCGGCATACAGGGTAAGCATAAGACTACCATTGGATTATCCCCATCCTTATAGAGATCAACATGGCTATGGTGGTGGTCTTCATCTAGGTCATAGTGTTTGTTGAGTAGGTCGTGGTCATCTTATTTCATTATCATTTCTTACACCATCTGATCTAGTTGTTGTTTAAGGTACCCTTTGATTGTTTTATACATGTGTGTATTATTTATTTGACTCATGAGTTATATATGCCTTCATATCACCTATCATTTTTCCATTCCATGGGACATGAAGTAGAAAGGATTATAGTTCCCTTGGAATTGACTACAATAACTGGAGGATTGGTTGACATGATTGAAGTATGTACTGATTGTGAGCTAGTTATGGGTGATCACCACTCTTGTGGATACTTCAAATGATTATGAATACAACCCTATGATTTCATCATCCTCATGAATTGGCTATATTATTAAAGGATATTGGGGATTCCGTCTAGATATAGGAATTGGTCATTGATGCTGATAGTTATCAAGTAGTGTTTGTTGGAGAGTGAGACCCTTGGATAGGTCATGGGCATGTTCCATTTCATCCATCCATGAAGGATAATTTGATGATTATATCATTGAATTTTCATCATTTGAAGTATCCCAGTTTCCTTGAAGAGTGTCATATTTTAAGGCGAGAAGAAATGTAGTTTTTCCCCCTCAATGGGATATTGTGTTCAACATCGATATACAATTAGGATATCTTCCTATCTCGATGTATGTATATTACATGAAACCTTATGAGTATCAAGATATTCACATATAGTATGATGGCCTATTGTTGTGTGGTTTTGTTCATCTGTGTCTGTCACCCTGGGGTGCACCCGTTTTTATTCCCAGGAAGGATGATGACATGTTGAGGTTGTGTATTGATTGTCATCACTTATAAATGTGATAGTGAAGAGAGGTTATCCTATATCTCAAATTGATGATTTTTCGGATTAACTGAATGGTCAAATTTGGTTTTTAAGGATTGACTTGCATTTCAGGTTTCAATAGCTCCGTGTGAAGGATGAGGATATTTTGAGGACTGCATTCTGTTGTAATCGTGGGAATTATAAGTTCATTGTAATGTTATTTTGTATGAAGAATTCCCCATGTGTTTTCATGGAGATAATGAATGATGTGTTTCATGAGATCTTAGATATGTTTGTGGCAGTTTTCATTAACAACATTATTTGTGCACTTCACCAATGAATAGGAGCATGAAAAGCATTTGCATTCCATTTTGGAGTTCTCCATAACCATAATCTATTTGGCGAGTTGTCAATATATGGGCTTTGGACTCAAGAAATTTTTTTCATGGGCAATTTATTTCCCATTAGGGTATATCTATGGATCTATCCAAGATATAATACATTCTGTCTTGGGTATCCCCCAAGATAGTGGTAGATGTGTGATGTTTCCATGGAATAATAAGCTATTACAGGTGGTTCATAGCCGATTTCTCTTATGATGTGACTCCATCAATAGAGTAAACCAGAAAAATCAGTTGTTCATAAGGAATAATCAGTTTTAGGAGGATATCAAATAACTAAAGGAGAAGTTTTTCAGCCCTTCAGTTGTTTTTAATAGGAATGTGAGTTTAGTTTTGATGTTTTCTATGATGCTTTAGGTCTAGGATTGGATTGCCTTCTGATTCAAAAGAGAATCACTATTTCTTGTTGGTCTTAGATTTTGTGTACCCATGAACCAAACTATACCACAAATGATCATGAGTTTGAAGAAGTTGTGTTTTCACAGAATTTGTGGAGATATTACCAAATCGATGAGAATATTTTAGTTTCATCGATCATAAGAAACTATGTTATGTTTTTTACAAGCATGACTCGAACAAGCGTATACATTTATGGATGCCGTTCTTATAGGACTGAAAAATAAAAAATTTATATACAATTTGAAAATTTAATGGTTTATCTAATGCACTGAATAGAAAGAAACACATTGATGTTGTGCATGAATCAAGTGACTATTTAAGGGTGGTGGATGACCATTCATCATTAAATATGCAAATGTTAGAAGACTGCAGAAAAGGATATCTTTTCTATATAATGGTGTTTTCATATATGGTGAAGTAGGAAGAAGTTTCTTAGATGGTGGGTCTTGAGGTGGAGGTCTAGTGAGAGTAAGTAGTTTGTGGTAAGGCCCTAGAAGGTTACTCTATGGATGAAAACCACCTGGTTTTTTTTATGTAACGACTATTGTACCAATATATATATGAGATATGGTACTTATGGAGATCTATATATCGCCTTTATCGGTACATTCTCATGTGATGAAGATGTACAAAGGCATGAGGTGTCACTTTTTGTGGCATTTTCTGAGGCTTGTGGTTGTAGTGTTTTTGTCATGATGTTTTGTCTTCTAGAAGATGAATGCCAATTACCCTGTTTCTAGTGGTTTTCTCCAACCATAAAATGTTATTCAATGTAAGTTGGAAGACATATCAATAGGTTTTTACTACATTTCCTTGATATTAGAATGGAAATAACGCAATATGGGTGTTAGTGAATCTTCTGATGACATCATCTCACATCACAACAATCAATGAGTCAAGCTCAGTGGAGGTTTTTTCGATCAAGAATCTATATGATGTGGTGAGGATCTACTAATTCTCGTGGATGATCATCTACAATAAAGATCTTTATTTATCTCCTGGTTGGGGAAACATATCAATCATGATTTTAGTTATCATTTATTCTGTACCACTAGTTTTCATATTCAGCCAGACGATCAGACAAAATGGACCATCCAAAAATTGGAAGACATGTTGTGATCTTATGCCCAGGATTTTAGACGTTTTTTAAAGATGAATTATCCATATAAGAGTTTTCATACAATAAAAGTTTTCTCTCAACCATTGGTATGGATCCGTTTGAATCCTTGTATGGTTGACCATTCCATTCTCCATTATGCTGAACTACGGTAGGATAGTTAGCAATTCTAAGTCCAAGACTAGTGTAGTATAAGATAGAGATGGTTCATGTGATTTCTAAGAGGTTGGTGGAAGCATAGGATCATTATAAGTCATATTCCTATCATTGGATGAGACCTCTTGATTTTTAATTTGGGGATCACATGTTCTTTAAGGTGACTCCTTATCATGGGTAAAGATGGTTTAGTCGTGGGAGTAATATATCTGTATGATTTTTGGGCCTTTATAATTGTTGGATAATGTCAAAGTCATGGAGTATTGGTTATCATTTCCCTCACAGAAGAGACAGATACAATATTCTTTTTTCATGTGTCGCAACTCCATCGATATCTTCATGATGACTATCATATCATTGATTTGGGAGAGATCGATGTTAATGATGATGCGACCTTTGAGAAGTAGCCTGTAGAAATATGGAACCGTATGGAGATGGTGTTTCATGGGTTTTCAATCCCCATTTTTCATATCTTTTTATGGTATGGTGGTGTGGAGGAGATTACCTTAGAAATTAAGTTGCAGATAGGCTCTAAGTAACACAAACTGTTTCATGCCAAGCTATTTTCTTGTAACGATGATCGTTTTTTGGTTTTAGACCTTTCCTATCTATGAGATGATTTACCTTGTTTTTTGCTGTGAAATTCTCTCATTTGATATGTATCATCCCTAAAATTGTGTTTAATAGCCGGTTATGGTGGTCGTGTGGTTCTGTTTATTCAATTTCTAAAAAAGATTAGCTTCATTAGTGGTAAGATGCATGGGATGAATCTTGTAGGGTAAATATTTGGATGAACCCTTTATTCCATTCTATATTCCCTCGTATTAGGTTTCAGATTCTAAAGGTAGTGAATTTTATATGGGGTATCTAATTTATAGTTTTGGTTCTCAGTCGATCAACCATATGCATGTTTTCAAAGAACGAGGTGCTTAAGGAAGGAAGATAGGATGTATGGAGGAGTTCGATCATGAGAAGCTAGAAATGGGTGGCTACATGTTGTGACCAAAGCATACATGACATGAATCATTCATGATTCATAAGAATAATACAATTCACCTAGGAGAAGTATTTTCAGTGTAAGGAGGCCCTGAAGATATACACTACATGATGGGGAGGTACATATTGTGTACTTCCCAACCAATGGGGTTTTAAATCCACCTGTCCACTTCGGTTATTCCAATCCCATGGCTTGAGTACAACCCTTCTCAACCCTAGATAACCCAGAAACCTCCCTCTTCAACATTTCGGGGTTCCTTCATACATGTTTTGTTCCGTGAAACATTCTATGATCCATATTTACTTTGACTTAATAACTACATACATACATTGTTTTTCATCTATTTGTCTTCCCATGTTTCTCTATTCCACATTATGGAATGTGATCTACATGGTTCTAGTGGATTTTTTTAATTTTTTTGATGTGGTTGTTCCATGACATCCTCTAGTGGATGTAGTTTTTGTGGGGATGGTAATTGTGATCTGTTGCCTTAATTACTTACCCATAGAAGAATGTCGACAAAACTTTTGAGGTAGGGGTTTCATTTCATCTCTAATTATTTACATGCAATAGAAGAGTTAGCATGATTTATGATTTTTGATATCAAAGAAATTGTAATAATTAAATACTTAAACTGTATTAAAAGAATTAGTTTTATTAAATTTTGTTTCATTCCGCAATGATAATTATTTACTTCATGATTTTTTAGAGAGTATGATATATATGATTTGCTTGTTATCACGTTTTTCTTGATAATATTGGTAAACATCATAATGAATAAATTAATTAATATTTAATTATATTAATATAAAAAGTTATATAAATGAATATGGTTGTTTTTGTTGTAATTTTTTGTTAATTAAATTTATTAATATGTGCAAGTTTAATTTAGTTTCTCATTAAACCTGATTCATGATGGATATTATTGATTAAAAAAATGACAAATTAATTTTTTTGAATTTGTGGATGAAATTATAGCTTCAAATTTTTGATTCCCATAGCCAGAACCTACTAATAATTAATCGATTAACTCAATATAGATTAATGGACTAGTTTTTTGAAAAAAATATAATTCACGATAGTGTTCTGAGTTATCCTATTTCTTGTAAAATCTAATGGGTTTATTCATCGATCTATGAGAGCTCATTTTTTGTGAATGAAGAATTCCTTATTTTGGGCCAAGAGCCCAGTTTTGTTGTTGTTTTCTAATGATTGTGATGGTTTGTGAGCCTAGATGGTTATTATGAGATGTGGGGGTAGGTAAGCCTAGTGGATGTGGTGGGAGATGATGCCTAGAGTTTCTAGATTCACAATTTTACCCATGTGGGTGTCTGGGATGACACCATTGGTGATAAAACATACTGATGATGGTCTTACTTGCTATTGTCATTGTGGTTTATAGTTGAATCTCTTGTTTTTTCTACATTAATTTCCACACATCATGATGCATATGGTCTGTCATAACCTCTATTAAAATGAGGTTAATAAGTGAGGGTTATGACACATGATTTCCCTATTTATATTCTCAAGGATGGATGGTTCTATGCTTCTATAATAGATGGAAATAAATCAATAGTGAGTATATCTTCTCACTCTGGTGAGCCCCTTTGGTTTAGTTTCGTAGTTTTACTTTTATAGAATGCATGACATTATGTAATGTAACGAATATATAAATATATGTTGGAATAAATGATGTTGAACCTATGGGGATGGAGCTATGTGGGTTGTAATGATGAGGTTGTTCTGGGAGGAATTGTGGACTCAGTTTTGGGCATGTCTGGAGGGCATGTATCATTTTTTAAATGATAATGAATGTAATGTGATAAATAAATTGGTTAAATAATGGTGATAAAATTAATCAACTGAAAGTGAAACTAATTAAAAGTGATAAGATGATTTAATAATGCTCTTAAAATTGTTGTGTGTTTATAGGATACCTAGTCATTGATGTGATAACTGAGACTCCAATATATGATAGTTGAAGTTGATTCTGAGACTATGTTTTTTCCATAGTGTGTTTGTGGTAAATATTATATCATGTACTATTTTTTGTTTCTATATGCTACCCCACCCTATTGGTTAGGGTGACTGATACCATAGGGATTATGAGCCCTGGGGGTGTATTCCTCAACTCCCTGGTGGGAGAATGGATAGATGAATTCCCACATTGGCCTTGTTATCTTATCTTGGTAGATACATGTGATGGTACGAATGATGGTTTATTTTCCCTATATATGTGTGTAGAGGGATTTAATTTACTATGGTTATTTCAAGTACATATATTCTGGATATAAATAGGTTTTGTGAACCATTTTCAATAATGTGAATAGTTTATGGCGGCTTGAGGATCCACACATGGACTATATGATATAATGGATTAAGGCATAATACATGTTGTATGATACATGTTATCAAGGATGTGGTGGATCCGAAAATCAACTTGGATATATTTGTTTTGTTGTTGGTGTGGCGCTTCACCTAGTTGTTCACATGAAAGCATTCTATTGAATGACGTCCATGTTGTAGTTCTCTCCCAGGCATGTTTGGGCCATCCTTTTTAGAGATTGATGACTTTGGACGTATGACATTGTGGAAAAAAGGGAAAGTAGTGGTTATTTCATTGTGTGGTACCCATGATATTATTTAATTTATTATACTCTTGTATGCGATACTTGGTGAGAGTAGCCATGGTGAGATGGGGAACATCGTATACATGATTAGGTGACAAGTTAGTTTCACTTATTGTTCAATGTCCATTAGCATGCTTTCATAAATATTTCAGGAGTGGATTCTTGGATGATACCGATGAGTATACTATTATACTCACTCTAAATTTTATAAATTTTTTATAGGTCACTTGGAGCAGGTTAGAGATTATGATGGTTACTACAAGCTTGGGGGTTTTTGAAGGACTTGTTTGTGCTTCTTGGTTGCTTCCTTCTTTAGTTTCATTGGGCACATGCAGGTTTTCATTTCATATGTATGAGATATTGCGTTAAAATACATATATGTGAACCTTAATTATCATTTATATTGCAGTCTGAGTTGGAGTTGGTTGGTTTCTGTCATATCTGTCTTATTGTTATGTGTACTCTTATAGATTAATGCCTCTTATCTATGTGTTGTTATAACATCAGTTCTAGTCACCAACCTGGGGCCTACTATAGGCACGATTCGGGGGGTCATTATCTATTTTTTTAAATTTGTGGCCTATGAGGGGTACAATTTTCGGGGGAGGGGTCATGACACAACATGGATCCACATGGATATGATTATGACACCTATAGAAATTTTATTTAAAAGAATGGCCCTGATCTCATAATCATGACCCTCTTAACTAAAATTTTTTTAATATGGGGTAATAAAAGTGATAACTTTAACTAAAATTATTCATTATAATGATAAAAATATTAAATACATTGGTAATTTATTTATAATTTTTAGGAAATATATATTTAAATTAAATAGGGACATAGATATTAAAATAAATATTTTGTGACATAATTAATTCAATAAAGAAAAATTGGATAATTTATACATGTTGTTTATGAAGTAATTTAGTTATTTTGAAATTATTTTCCATTTATGATATTTTTATAATTCAACTTATAAATAGTGTCAAATTTGACATTATGGGAATTTTAAAATATAAAATATTTAACTAAATGATATTAAATTCCTAAAAATATATTCTTCATTCAAATGTTTAGGATACAACCAAATATGTCATAAATGGAACTTTTTTACTTTTGACATTTTATGGTAATTAAATTAACCAAAAAATTGTAAATATCATAATATCATAAAAATATTAAAAGTGTAAAACAAGTGTTAAACCCAATGAAATAGGTATTAAAAATTAATACAACCTCTAATTATTTAAAATTAATAATGTTTATTTGACCCAAATAAATCATCGTATATTTGAAATAAATTAATTTGGGACCATTTTCAACTAAAATTGAATTTATATTAATTTAATTTTTTATGTGTTTCCAAGGATGCCCATCCGCTATACTATAAAAGGATCTATATATTATATAATGATCAAATTTCCAAAGACTTTTTTTTGAAAAATTACTACCCAAAAGTATTTATAAAATCCCTCCCCACATTATGGAGGAATTATTTTTAGAATACCACCCTTCAAGATCGGTTATGGTGTTTTTCAAAGGTGATCAACTGATGAAGCGGTATCGTTTTTAATTCTTTATCTTTTATTTCTTATTTAGAATCATATAAATATTATTCCTAAAAATTAAATAATAATTCATGTATACAAAATATATTCTGATTTTATGATGTCAATATCATCACATAAATCCATCTCCAATTTCATTAAATTTGGAAATGAACATTTTTTTGTTTGTACTACAGACGACCACGTCGCAAAAAAATATAGATTGTTTTTCATTACTATATCTCAAAAATGGTTATAGTGATTGAATTATTATTTATATATGACATTAATGGAATATTTATCATATTAAAAAATTAATATTTCAATTATGGTCTTACCTCCCATGCACATAAAAATCGTAATGTCAATTGTGCGTATATGTGAACTATCATCTCTATGAAGTGATGTGAATCATTTTTATTTTCCACATAAATTGTATGATATATATAAGTATATTAAAATTATTATTATGATGTTAATAATATTATTATAATTATTTAAATAAATAATAATTATCACCTTATTTATTTAATGAAAAATTAAAAATGGAAATGTTACTCATGCATGTGTACAAGTTACTGTCTCCATAATTATAACATTTTTAATTTATCATATAAAAATTTAATTAATCGGTTTATATATACAACTGATATATCATATTTATTATTATTTCATGAATATAATTTTGGATATGATGGACTTATTACCACACAAACTATTGACATCAATAAATGTAGATTTTCACTCAATTACCCAATATCGATAAAAATTTATTATAAACATAAATAATTATATAATTTATATATCATGATAATAAGTGATCCTATTAGAATAATATTTTCGAAAAAAATTCAAAGGAAATTAGAAATTTACTTATCTTTTTTTCATTAATATAAAAATTTTATGTGATCAGTGAAACTCAAAGTAAGTGAATTCATCTCAATATTTTTTCAATGAGGCATATTTTAATCATATACACCACCTTATTTAATATAGTGTATAATAAAAACTATGTAATATTAGTTACATTCAATGATTTTAGAAATGAATCAATTAATAAGAATCATTTTACTAAATGACTTAAAGCAGAAAATTTAATATACATGATCAAAAAAACCTTTAAGCTTTTGTGAGTATTGTTTTATATTTTTATTCCTATATAAGACATAATGTTTATAAATGGAAATTATATAACATATTCCTATTTAATTTATTTTTTTATTGAAAATGGTTTTGATAATAGATTGATTATGACAATATATTGAAATCATATCTATTGATTTAAATGCATAAATATTGTTTTTCATTTATATTTGTTTTGTGTGTTATGAATACGTTATGGTTCCACAGATTGATTATGTATATGGGTGGTTACATGATGAAACAATGCTACATGAGCCCGTGATATCTCTTCAATTCATTTGATAATGATACAAGGATAACTGATAAGGATTATCCAAATTGATTTAAATAATATACAATGATGGTCATTCAAATTATAACCCTGACGATTACTCTCTATGTAGTTGTGAAAGCTAAAATGTAAGAATGATATAGATTCCACATGTTTCAATTATGATTTATGATTTATATGATGAGTTTTAGGATTCTTATGATTTCATTGGATTTTAAATATTCAGGGACTTCTATTTTTCTTGCAAATTTTACATCCTTTACTGAGTGTTTTGTTATTATCCAATGTTTTTAAAATGTTTTCACATAGTATAAGGATTGGTACAAGAAAAGTATATGTAAAGAAGACTTTTTTAAAGAAAAATATATCATATTTTCTTTTAAATGTCTATATTTTGGATGAATTGTATACTATTATAGTTGTATCTACATTGTATAAATTTGAGTTGTTTGGTAGTAGCTATGTCTTAATTTTATAAAACTCTAAACATGGAAACTTCCTCGATGTGAATTCATGACATATCTCAAGATTATATTATGTTTAACCATTTGGGCCACCAATTATAATCATATAATATAATATCATTATTTTATAAAAATATAAAAAAAAATGAACATAAATGTACACGAATAATAATAAAATTTTAGACCATATTCAAAACTAATCACATGGAATTTATTTTATATCAACATAGTACTCATATGTGAAAAAATATAAAAAATCGATATAAACCAAAAATTATATTATATTATAAAAAATAATCATTATGGAGCATTTGATAGAATCTCATGTCAAATGTTGTATCGACACATCAATGTTATAACATGATTCATTATGAAATCTAATTATTTTAAAAATTAAAAAAATTATTTTTTATTGTTATTGAATTAAATAATTTAAACATAAAACATGAAATGGATCAAAAGATCTATAAATGATTTCATATATACATATCATGATGTAATTATAAATATTAAAATAATTACTAAAATATGATACAAAAATCATTTGTAGATTTCCATCTCCTAATTTAATTATCTAACATTTATTATCCATTCAAATCAATTTTAAGTATTTCATTATGAGTCATCATATAATATCATATTTTTTTGTTAGAAAATATATATATATATATATATTATGATTTAAGTTAACATTTTAAATATATGAAATATATTACATTCAGATTTTATCATTATATAAAAACTCTAATAAAATCTAAGTAATAATTATGTGAAATAAAACAAAAGGTTTCTATAACGTTTTTACTATAAAAAATTTTAAATTATATCACTACATTAGGAAGACATATTAAAACATAATCATATCTATGAGATAATTTATTTTTGGTATAATTCAATAGTGAAACATTATTATTTAATATAATTTTTTCCAATTAAGTATTTTTCATCTTTTATATATTTTATCAGAGTTCAAAATAATCCATTTGAAATATTATTATCCATTTCATATTTCATACATAATATTATATTCTATTGATAGAAAATAAGAACAATTTGTATAATCAGTTAATTTATTTTCTGAAATTTATAAAATATATCAATTTCAAAATGTCGAATTCTTCACTAAATAAAAAATGAAAATTAATTAGTTGAGATGGTTAAAAATTACTTTTCAGAAATTTTTTTTGAAATCATTTAATTTTTATGAATATGATACAATATTAAGTGACAATTAATTATGTATGTTGATGTAATATTAATGTGATTTTGTTAAAATGTAATATTTTACATTGTTAGTCAATGTTATAACTTAAATATTACTCCATATAATAATGTATAGTATATATTATTCATAAATGTTTTATGGAATAGGAATAATATAATTATTTATGTATTCATAACCAATAAATAAGTCCTCAATTTTCATTTATCATTATCATTCGGGGGGATATGTTCTAAATTTATTGAAGTCTAACATGTTAAAAATGAATTAAATTCATCAAATAGATAAATAATCAACATCATTGAAAAAAAATTCATGGATCAGATAAAACAGTTATGAAATATCATATATATAAAAAATGATATGGTGGGATTGCAGAATAATAATTGATATATTTCATTATAAATTGTCTCAAAAAGTGGAATAAAGTGCACATGGATGGATATTATTCCTATAGAAAGTTACTGGATGTCACATATTTCATTAAGGATAAAAACTATATAGTGGATCAATGAATAATGTTGTAGTTGTTAAAATATTTTCATAGGGAAAAAATATTATGTTTTAATAAAATATAACATGAAATAAAAATAAAACAGAAATGGTTCTAATATTTTGAAAAGGGCACACTGATGTAAATTTTTTTTAAAATACTAGTTTACAGTTTCAATCCCCTCAATGAGAATATATATAAAAATATATTTTCATTTATTTTAATATAATATTCATATGGAATACGATATCATATCTATTATTTAAAATTTGAAAAAAATTAGTTAATTTTACTATAATATAATATAATATTATATAATCTATAAAAAATTAGTTATAGAAAATGATTGATATTTTTATGGAAGATATGGAGATAATTATTGATAGTAATTAATTTCATTTAAATTAATATTTAGATCCTCCCACAGTCCATATTAATTTTAAATTTTATTTTATTTTATTAAATAATATATTAATTCATGGAATCAATTTTTGTTTCCATTCCCTATTGCAATAGATTTGAAAAATATACAACTAATTTGAAAACATAGTGTTTTTATTAACTTTAATGTTGTCTGATAGGTTCTAAATCCTTCTAATATTCTTTTATTCCATACATATGATTTTTATGTTCTATATGATTAAATAATTAATTTCATTTCAATTTCTACATGACAAAACATTCACATGTTAACTATTTTTTTGTAATCGATTGAATGATATTTAAACATACTATGACGTGACTAAGGTTTATCTATAAAATTTTATGAGATAACTAATTTCCCCACTAGTTTTTCTAATTATCATGCTAGGGAACCTCAGTTAGAATAATAGTAGAGGATCCATGTGTTATCTTGAGAATATTAAATTAGTTTATTGATATATATGAATCAATATAACTTTGGTAAGATCACTATTTCTTTGATATTTTTAAATTGAATACATTTTATAGATTTATTGAGTAATTTTACAAAAAAAATGTGTTATAGTGGGGGAGGAAATTGATTTATTATAAGTAATAAAATGATGAGAATATATATTTTCTATTTTAGATATATCATTTCTCAAAACATTTAATTTTTTTTACCCATAATAGAATAATGTTTTATTGTATGTGATTAATATAATATAGAAGTGAATTTATGAACTGATAATGAGATTATTCCATCATTGACATATAATTAATTTATAAAACTGAAGGTGTAGTGACATAAACATTATCAACCTAACAATAATTTAGTTTATAAATTTGAGTTTTTTGGAAGATTCATGATGATGGTTCAAATGAGTTGGGTGATATAAGGTTTCTTTATATGATTTTTCATGAAGTGAAGATGTTTTCTGAATGTGACTGGTTTTTTATGGAATACATGGTGCTGATTCTAGGCTTGAACATTAATATTATATTCTAATCCCTATATGAAATCTACGATGAAATAATAACTAATGATGATATTAATTCCAGTATTAGGTGACATGAAAATTTAAGACTGTTCAATTAGTTAAGAGATTGAATAATTCTTAATATGAATTGTTTGGTCCCATGAAAAAATAACAAAGAGAATCTTGGTATTATGAGCTGAATGTACTAATGAAAATAATTTTATAAAATCATGAATCTATATCAATATTGTTATATGCCTATATTTTCAAAAAAACATTGGAATACACTTGTCAATTTTGGAAGATCTTCTAGCTCCTTCCTTTATGATTTGATATATTTATTCTTGAGGTTGATCATTTGAAATCCATGATGTATAAATACACATTTCTACTATGTTTTCACAAATTCATCATTAAGAATTCGTTGTGTTGACATTCATTTTTTATGAGAGTTTTATGATACATTTTTTATGATCTCGTCATGAGATTTGGGTAGATTAATGGTTTCCTAGTGTGGGATTTTTATGAATTATTTTCACTAACATTTTTTTCTGTAGATTTGGAATGGATTAGTGAATTACGATATTATCATTATCATTCTATTTTCATAAATATCAGGGGAATTAGTTCCATTATCTATGTATGGATATATTTTAATATTACTCCTATGAAACTAATTAGTTTTCCATGTCTAAAAATTGATTGTGATTTGGATAAATAATATGTTTTACTATTTTTGGAATTAAAAAAGAGAGTATACATGTTTAATTCAATTAGTAAAATTTAATTAAGTTGGGAGAATTTATTATGTAATTATTTTTTTCTACATTAATAGTTGTTTTTTGAATGATTTATCTCATCGTATATATAAGGATAATAATTTTTTATATATAAATATTTAATCACATTACTATTGGTATATTTATTATTTTGTAAAATTCCCACGATATGTAATGGAAAAAACCAATTGAATCACTTTTTAAATTGAAATTGGTGTATATTTTGAATCCCATATGTGACATTCTAAATTGTGAGTAATTTAGTGAATATATAGATGATGTGTGACAATGTTTTATGTTATTTAGTGAAGGGAGTGATTTTTTTGGAAACTATTGGAGACCATTGTAATGGTTGTTTGGTATATGATGTGATATTATATGGTTTGTGAAAGAAATTGTATGGGTTTTTTTTTCAAGAGATAGAATAAAATATGTCATGTATTCATTGTACAAAATGTGATATGGATGAGGTTTTTTGTTTTTGGGTTTGGTTATTTTCTCAATTATCTATTTAATAAAATTATTCAAAAAAATTATATGACATCCGAGGTTGAATGATAATGAATTAGTAGTAATAGATTTGTTGTAATTAGTTAAAATATAATGAATTTTTAATTAATGATTTTGGTAAATTTGAATGAAATGGTTTTTTAAATTGTAGGTATAATAATTTTATAAAAATATTGAACTCATGGAAAATATATTTTAATGATTACTTATTTGGTTTAGTGTTGAATGTTTTTGTTGTGATATATTTTTTTTGGAAGTGGGTTTGATAAATATTGGGTTGGGTCATATTGGTGTGATGGAGTATGTTAGTGATATAGTTATTAAGCCAATGTTTGGGTTTTGTGTGGCATATTTATAATATGTTTTCTTGTTTTATTTCTATATGTTCCCCATATGAGTTAGATAAAAATGATAACACATATATGTTGTGGGTTCCTGGTGTTTTCCCTATCATCGAGTCTTCTTTTGATATGGAAAAAAGTATACACAAAAATCCCGGACCCCTTGTAATATATGATGATACATGTTGGATTAGGATATTACACTTTGGGTATACTAGTTTTTATTGGAATTTAACTAGTGATGATACAAGGTAGTGTTTGATATTATCCATCGATGCTGATTATATGATATACTTTGGATAGGTATATTATTGTGGGAGGAGGGAACAAGTTTGAGATAATTCAAAATCATGATGCCTTACTAAATGATTTATGTGATTAGGTTGTGAGGTAATGGGGATGTGTTAATTTTATCTGGATTAAAATTGATGTTGATAGATGCAAGAAATATATTCTGGATCCAATGTGAAGATAAGATATGTATGATCCCAAACAATCCCCTGATAGAGATGTAATGTTATGGGATTTGATACATATATGTATGAAATGATAGAATATCACATTTCATATTGGTGTGTGAGAGATAAAAATACCTATCAATGAATGTGTGGGATGTAGTTCCATTTCGTTCATTTGATATTATCATCAAATATTGGATGTTTGATTTGGTTGTCGTGAAATTGTGAGGTTACAATTCAATATATGACTTGATTATGTTCATGTTTTTTATATTTTTTCACCATAGAATTTTAATTCAATTTTTTCATGTGGACTAAAAATCATTGGTATGATCAATATGAAAATAATATATTTATTTATGTATGTTAAAAATAATATTTACAAAAAAAATTAAATTTATAACACCAAATGATCTTTTTTGGTTTATTTTCCTTCTAACTGGGTTACCCTGAACCAAACTTACATGGTGAATTATATAATATATAAATAAATTTTAAGCTCTCATTAATTTATTTTATACAATAACATCCTTGATCATATTACAAAACATCAGTTCCTAATGAGTTTGGTCAAATGAACTGGTTGGGCATGAATCATAGTAAGGCGTAAACAATATAAGAGAACATCATAGTTTCAATATGAACCATAACATAATAGCTTTTAAATTAAAAAAATATTCAGAATTAAATTGCAAAAACATTATAATAAGATTGATAACATGAAAATTTGGTGGAAATAGAAACAAGATACATTTGTAAAATGTCACAAATGCTCATCATTGATGGTCCATATTGAATACTACCATGGTTTTTTAAGAATATATTATAAAACATAACCATAAAACTATACAATGATATAATAGAATTTTTATATCAAGATATTACATGATTACCCAATTCATTAAATCAATATTATGGATCTTCCATTATAGGTCTATTATTATGTGACCCACACAAATAAAATCATTATATTCATATAATTTCATACCCAAGATTAAGAAATATGGGTTTCATATGTTGATGTACAAAATAAATAATTAATTTATTTTTTTTAATTGAAAAATATTGAATGAAAAATTGTTGGTTATTCATAAATATCAAATATTTAATAGAAACATAATGGTTTATTTTATCACCGTGGAAGGTATAAAAAAATATTCATTAGAAATTGTTCACTATGATGTATGGACATTTACACATAAAAAATTCATATTATATACCAATATTTCACTGTATATAACAACTTGATTTCCAAATAAATTCTAAATACAAAATTATTATTGAAAGAAGTATTCAAATTAAATAAAATAGATGATGAGATTCCATACGATGAGGCAATGATTCAAAAATATAGAGAAAAACTCCATAGTGTATTTAGAAATAATTTAGTTTCATTATAGGATTAGAGAAAGAGTAATGTCCTGATAATTCAATTTTTAGTTCAGAGTTATTTGAGATATAGTGGTTATTTATAATTATGGAATGGTAGGATTAAGGGATGAATTAAATTTTAATGTCAAATATATGAAAACTATAGTTTGTTGAAATCAAATATAATTAATATTTATGTATACTATTTATTTTATGAGAGATGGATATTGTCCAATTCAATCCCAATTCAAAAATAATTTTCCATGAAACCCATTTATTTTATCGATTACAAATATAACTTATTTCTAAAAAAAATTATTGGTTAAAAAAATAAATAAATTTTTTTATGTTAAATATAATATTATTAAAATTAATTTTATACTAGTTAAATTAAATTTTGTTTTTATAAAATTTTTTAATAATAAAATTTTCATGATCATACAATTCTACAGTGATAAAATAATTATACTCATAGAACATTATATTTCAGTTTTAATAAAAATAAATAATTCCAAAAATATTTATTAAAATTTCATCCTATGATAATTTCTATATACTAAGTTAATAAATTATATTTATTTAATATAAAAATTCATTATATATAGTAATTTTATAATTTTAAAATAATAATTATTATTGAAAATGAAAATCATATATGGTATAATAATATCTCTGACAATTATAAAAATTATTTATAACTCGGAGAAATTATATTATCATTTTAAAATTTTCTAGAATATTAACTACTGAAAAATATTAATTAATAAAATCAAAATTTTCGATAAATAAGAATATTAGTAGAGTTCTAATATATTTATATTTTCATAAAATTTAATTATTGTTTTTTTATTCATAATACAAAAATTTACAATATTTCATATCCATAACAAAAAATAATAATTAATAAATTTTTTATTGATTAATATTCCCAATTGCAATACTTTTTATTAAACAAATATCAAATACTAAGTGACCAAATTTCTAAGAAAATACCCCATCATTCCCACAACATCATTAAATAAAAAAAATTCATACACACCATTTCATAATATCTATTTTTCCCAAAAACATGTCTATATTCTGGAATTTTATATGGTAGTAGTATTCTTAATTGGGTGCGAAATCAAATGTATTTTTTATAGTGACTACACTATTATTCTACCTGGATATACTGTTGTTATTCTTACTATTATTAGTGAACATGAAAAGATCTTTTATAAAGTTATTATGAAATAGGATAGTATTTCTATTGGATAAAAATAAAATAATAATTACAACATAATTGTTAAAATATTAATAAAAGAAATGAAATTTCGTTTAATTAGATTCTCTATCACCCATATAAAATTTCAATACCTAAATATTATTGAACATATAATTATCCACATTTACATAGACATAGTTTCGATATATCATATTCTGATTTGGGAACTAGTTTGTAAGGTGAATAAACTCTTCACAATTGAATTATTTTACTACAATATGTCCTTGTAAAAGCTATCAATTATTATATATATTAAGTGTCTGATTCCATGAATCTCAATGATATTTTTGTTAAATTAGGGAATCCTTTTCACATTTTTTCACATTCTACATTTTTAATGATAATTACCCATCAGCCTTTTCCTATATACATTGTGCAATAGATGTTGTAGTTTGTTCACTTCATTTAGTTTGTATTGATATTTTAAAAAATTTATCTATTCTTATATATTAATTAATATTCTCATGAGGCAATTTACTATATCCAAATTCAATATTTAATATAGTGGAACTTCATGAAATTTCTAAATATCTATCATAATCACATAATGAAATTACCTTACGTATATGTGTTTTAGGCTCCCCAAATAATTTGTCAATATTCTATTATAAATGAATTTGTAGCTTGATGTGAAACACACAAATTCCTATATTTATTATCTCATAACATCATATAGATCCACCTTCCTTGTATTTTAATTTATGGAATTCAATTTAATTAATTTATTAAAGGGTGAGAGTAAAATAAATATTAACAAATATCATTTAGTAGTATTTCTTCTTTATATGATTAATTTATTATGTGGTCTATGTTTTTTTATAAATTTCTACTATATATCAGCTTCCCTTGGGGAATGATACAAAAAAAACTTCCTTATCATACTTCAAATGGTGTTGTATATAAAATAATTTTTTAATAGTTCATATCCACTATTCAATAAGTAATGGGATAGAGGTTTCAATAAAATAACTTATCTCTATTAAAAGTGTGAATATATAGTGTTTTTTTCAATTTATAGTGAATTAATTATCTCTAAACAATTCATATCTAATGATAATATCATCATAAAATTTAATACATGCGTATCTATCATATAAGGAATACTATATGTTCATTTATAATTGAATTTATTATTCAAATAGTTAATATTATTTCCATCCCATATCCAATAAATAAAAAACCCAAATAATAAGGATGATACATATAATAATATTAGATATACTATATTAAAAATGATAATTTAATAATTAAAAATCTAACATTGGGATTCCTTGTTCATATATGGAAATATAAGGTTACTTGTTAGAGTAAATGTCACACATTCTATATATAATTTTATTATTTTTCATAGAAAACATATGATAAAAATGAATATAAATCGGGGTGACAAAATTGGTTTGTAGAAAGGTCTATTTTTATTCATTCTTGGTGATAGATTTAATACCAAATGATCCATTATGTTGTTGTTATCCCTAAGTTAAACAATGCTACAACTATATCAACTTATACTATTTCCACTGGGATTTTATTTCATAGTAACCACTCACTTTATAATTTAACAAATTTGTAAGTAGTTTTATTATATTTATAATCATTAATTGATTTAGTATTAAGGATTTATAATCATCATTTACATAAATAACTAAAGGATAATTTTATTCAACCTATGTAGACCGACATTATATATCATGATTTTAAACATAATTCTGTATGAAGAATATTATATAAATAAATCTGAAGTGATATATATGTAATAGTTTATTTAATAATATCTATGTATTAAAATAAATATATGGATCAATAAAAGAAATCATAGTGAAAATATTAAATATCATAAGGGTATTCTTATCATTCACATCCTTAAAGATATAACAAAATTGGTTTTTTGGGAGAAATTAATGAAATGAATGGGGTGAAAAAAACATTTATATAATGGTTAATAAATATCTGATAAAATCATAAGAAGAAAATGACTGAATAAATAATAACATGTGAATTAGATCTAGAGGCATAAGTAAAGTAAATTAAAATTATAACCTGATATATTATACGGAAATATGAATACAACATATATATGAGAAATTATTAAACATATCACAAAAACACTCCTATAATGTTTCATGAATCACATTTCTATGTATTTATAATATTTATCCTTAAAATTGAAGCTATAAATCATCAATCTTATCATTAAAATAAAATATATAGTTATTACATAATCACCCAATATATTAAAGTGGAATTTGGGAAAACATTTTATATATTTTTTATTATATGTTCCACTTCAATCAAAAAACTAACTCTATAATTTTTAAACCACATGATTGGAATTTTTCTTTTACACATGTGTTAAATTTAATCAATTTTTAAATTCTAAATTTAACCAAATAACCTTTAATTATAATATATTTGGCTATTCATGTCATATAAATATTGCATGTAATATAAATCGTAAAATTTTCCAACATAGTAATTCATAAAAGGGATTAAGAATTAGATTTAATGATATTTAATAAATTCATATCAGAAAATATCAATCATATATACCAAAATTAGGGAATCAATAAACAATTGAAAATATAGATAATTTGAAATCCAATAATTTTTTTTAAAATTTGTACATTCATTTAAAAGTTATTGTAAGAGAACCCTTACACAGAGGGGATAATTATTATCGATATAGCAAAAATTAATTGAGGAATAAGAAGTCCTTAGGAAGTATATATAGAGGTAGAACAATTGTATTTTAATTCTCCATGTTTTTTGAGTGGTGATGAATGAGAGAGAGGATGGATATTAATACATTTGGTAGGGTGGTTTTCTATGATTTAATATTTGTTATTTTATTTTATAAGGTAAGCCCATATTGGGGAAAACATTGATAAATAATAATTAGTATTATTAATGATTGGGTGATTTTTTTATGTTAAATTCCTTCCTAATTATATAATTACATTCCAACTCCCCAATTTAATGATCCAAATGAATAAATAAATATTCTCTAAAAGATCAGTTTTTTGTTGAATAATATAATTTATAAATTATAATTCCAAATAAACATCATTTAATATATTATTATAAATAATAAATTTATATTCCATTAAATAAAATGTTTCAAATATTTTTAATCTTGTTCATAATATAATGATTTTATATAAAACATTTCTCGTTAAATTGTAATTTCTCTCATTTAATAAGACCAAGAATATTATAAAAAACCACCATAGGAGAATTATGATCTGATAACACTAAATGTGATATTTATTTATTCATTAAAATTATATTTGTTTAATAAATTTAAATTTATAGAAAAATAAATTTTAATGAAAATGTATGTTTTTTATGATATGTAAACTATATAAAGAATATATAAATTAATTAGGACATGGTTAATTAGTACTATCAATTAAAACATAAATTATTAGATTATTTAATAAAATTGATATTTATTTAAAATTATAAAATATAACATAAAATATAATTTTAATATGATACGATATATTAATAGATACCTAATTCTCAATTTTTGTTTCAACTACTATATTCCAATTTATCAATTATTTACATCTTCAAAAAAATACAATTATGATATAATATCATATTGATTATTTGTCACTATTTCCATATGGTGTATTTTTCAATGTTTATAATATTGATCGACCATTTTGATTTATTATAAACCATTATTCTAAATTCATTATTCAACATTTATATGTGTTATTATACATCCTTTAATATTTTATATTGTTTTTATAATGTTTTATGTTATATTTACCACCTTTATAGATGGAGTGATTGTTATTGGGGAATTAAATCCAATGATGATTATCATATATTATGTAATGTTCATTTATTTTTATTCCTCTTTACTCATCATATTATTAGTATCCAATAAACACTTATGATTTTCACATTTTTATCAAGTGTAAAAACATATATAAGAGGTAAAACCAAAATAATAATTATTAAATAAAATTTATTTTATAAATAAAATAAATATATTTACTATTTGTTACATTTTACCACCTTATGAAATATTATCTATAAAATTTATGTATATCTACAAGTGGTTCTATATTAATTTTTCTTTGTTTTACTATATTACCATTGGAATTGGGCACTAGTTTGGAATGTGAGTTTGCTCCACAGACTTTTAACAATGCATAATAGGATGTGTCTTCATGATCATTATATTTTAATAATCCTTAATGGGATGTGGTTTTTCATCTATACATACATATCTAGGAATGTGGAAAAACATTTCACATTTTTTCAACTCCAGAGTTCTTTTTATAAAATTACCTAGTAGCCTTTTCCCACAGTTGTTGTGTTAGGGATATTGAAGTTTATTCCATCCAATTTAATGGTAACAAAAACTCCTAATTTTCGAATCCATCCTTATAATTTTTCAATTATAATTTTTATAATATTTTTCATATTAAAATTATTTCTCTCGAGAAATGGAGCATCATTTTATTTTTTACCTCCTGATGTTACATCATGATAATTATTTCTATAGATGTGTTATCAAACCACTATATTATGAACTGATATTCGTATAAAAATGTTGATAAATAACAATAAATTACAAAAATACATTTTGAATTTCATATCAAAACATTAAATGTATCATCCTTCATTTATCATTTTATCAAGGAATTTAAATGTCATCCTTTATTATTTGGTGTCAATAAAATACTTTTTGAAATATATATATTTTATGGATTCCCAATTCATAGAATCAATTTATACAATTTTTTAATTATTTTTAATCATTATCCATCATTAATTGGGTACCCCAACAATATTATATACAACCAATGTTAACTAAACTTATTTATAATAGGTATGTATAAAAAGTAATTCATTGATAGGACATGTCCATTATTTCAAGAAAAAATGATCATATGTCCCACAAAAGGGTGATTGTCATTTACACGTTTAAGGTTCAATGAATATCTATTAAATACAATGATTATTTTTACTCTATATTTGTTTCATATAATGAGATAATATCCTCATATTATTTTGTACTTCATCATAAATAATATTGTGAATGAAATGATTACATTTCCAATTTCATCAATTGTCCTCTCAGAAACAAATATTTGCAGACATTCTCTAAAAAATTATTGCATTAGAAGAATATTTCTTTTACAAATAAATAACACACTAATTTCTAATTAATAGTTCAATCCTAATGTTTATCTAACATTGGGTATTTATTATCATAAAATAAAATCATTTAATTCCAATAACAGAAAAATTTAGAGTCCATATGTCGTTTAATGAACTATCATGCAAATATAATGGTAATGAAAAAATATCCATTATGAGTAAAAAAATTGTATTAATAAAGGATCAAATTTCATGAAACTTATAATAAATGGGTAAATACTTAATGTCTCATTTTTGGTGTTATTACTCATATGTACAATGGAGGAAGTGGCAAATCCCATTTTCTTATCCAGAAAGTGATTTCTTTGCTTGAGAACCATTCTCTTTATAAATTAGTAAAATTTCATTTATTTTTCTTATAATTCAAAATATCCATATAAATAATTATATGTTTTTTATATTAATATGTTCCATAAATAACTAATAAATTCGTTTATACCAAGACCGGTGGCCCTCCTTTAGTTTAATTCTTTTAATAATAATTACATGATAACACCTATCAAATATAACTCATAAGGACCATATTAGGATTGATGAATTTGAATCCCGGTATATATTATAAGATATAAATTTTTTTAATATAAATTATAAAAAATTAAAATATATTTTATGTATTATTTAACTTCATATTCTTGATCATCTCATAATATAAGTTATCCTGGTGTAATTTACCAAATAAATTGTTTAAGAATAAATCCTTGTAAGGTTTAAACAATGTAATAGAATATAATAGGCACAACATGAAAAAAAGTATATGTACGTATGAAAATTAATCCTAGAGTATGAACAAGATCATAACAACATGTGTTATATCATGTAATTGTAGCTAAAATATAAACATGATAAATTCATAAATATAATTTTAAATTTCATCACAATAGAACCATACAGAATAATACTATGGATTATAAATATGTTTTCCAAATCATTTCCTGGGCATGATTACATATTAAAATTAATATTTAATATCTATAGATTTCTTATTTTCCCAATTCATTTCATTTATATAAGTGAATCCCCTTTATAGTTCTAATATTAGGTATTTCATATTTAATAAAAATTAAATAATATAATATATAACACATTGGAATGAAATTTTGGATTCAAAAATATATTCCTTCAGTAAATAGATTAATGATATATCTAAATGCATACCCTTTAATTATTTTTTTCATATTCATGACAATGAAAATATAGAATAAAAAATTGCTTGTTTATTTCAGTAGTATAATGGAATAATTGAAGGGGTCATGGAATTATTTTACTGAGAAAGATGGGACATATTTAATTTATAGTTCATCATATATAAAAAATCAAGGGGTTTATAAATAATTGACCACATATAAAATTTGACGTAAATGAGGATTTATATAAAATAATTATATGAATTTAACATATAAAGGATAATGTAACAGCATAAAATTTTTCCACATAGGAATTACATTTGATGGCCTAAATGAATCACAACAATGAGAATCAACAATCCATGAAATATTATAATTGAAAAGTGAATATTATATCATTCCAATTAAATTAGAAATTATGAAAAGGAATAGCCTCATTATGTTATATATATGTGTGTCTAAATCAATAAAATTTACTCTACATTAGTAATGATATTTTATTCTGGAAAAAATTAATTTACTGATAAATAGTATTATTGTAATTATTTATATAATATTATATATAGTTTTTATCAATTTAGAAGTGTTTATTTGAAAATTAATATATTTTTTTTGAAATTAAATATTTATCGTTTTCTTATGGTGCAATTTAGATACATTTGTAAAATGGTTGATAATTCAATGAAGAGGGAAAAATTAATTTTCCCCATACATCATATTAAACTAATGTTTTTATTAATAAAATATCTATTTATTATTTTTCATAAAATATTATTACTTCCATCTCAATTACATAATATTGTTCATGAATTTTGTTCCTCTATTTTATTTTCTGAACTAATTATACAAATATATTTGTACAAAAAAAATTTCAGAAATTTTTTTATCATTAAATATTGTGGTATATTTAAAATAATTTTATTCCACACATGTTTTTTACTATAGTAAGATGTAATAAATATTTAAAAGAAGTAATTTTAAATTGTTTAAATAGGACCCTTTAATATTTTTTCAACATAATTAATAATTTTCCCAAACCATATCTCCATAGTAAAGGGTAAATATATAGGGCCTTGGTTCCTGGTAGTACCCAAAGGTGAGAAATACCCGGTTGGTCACATAACCTCAAGAATATTTCCCTAAATGTTAATGGTTGCTGACTAAAAACAAGGGACAAGGTCTAATAATGGGGATACATTGCTCTCATTCGTAGAGTATACACAAAAAAATAACATATAGTAAATAACAGAGGAAGTAGTAATACCACAAATCATTGTAAATGGTATAATACTAATAGTAATAAAACTACTAGAGAATATACAAATGAGGTAGGTCACATGTTTCTAGGAATGTTTCCAAACCAGTTACAATACTTGAAATACATGATTGAAAACAATGTGCAGAAATGTGGTTAACTCAAGAAGTATCATAAGACTCAACTTGGTCATATGCTATCCATCTCCATCAGCAATCATGTACCTAATGAAGAACGGTGCTTTACCATTACAATACATGCATCCATACAATCTGTTTTTGTCTAAGTAATGACCCTAACAAGGTGTGAAATGAATCCCTATATGCAACCACCAAAAGATCTCTGTCTAACTGTTACTGAATATATATAACGTATATATATATATATAAATGATGAAATAAGAAAGGAAGTTCTCAAAGGTAAAAAAACCATGCAGTTTTCACTTATATTCATTTTTAGTTATTATTCAACTCTCTAATAAATGTAATCCTTTGGATGTAGCATAAGATCTATATCCCCAGTGTAATAGTAACAACAGAAGTCTCAGAAGACCATCTAGAAAATCAATTTCCCTATATCAAAACAAGAGTTCTAAATTTGCAGACTATTCACCATTGTTAAATTATACAATAAAATCCCTTTTTGGTAATTTTCTCATAGAAAAATACCCCAGGTCTAAATGAATAAAATTTATTTTAGTAAATACCCTCATTGAAGATTTCACGGACTTACCCCTCTAGTCAAACATAAAAATAATTGATTTAAAAATGACCCCATGGGCAGCTCAGACAGTCAATACCCCTGGGTCATCATAACCTAAATAAATATATAATGACCACCTATAAACTCTCATGGTTAATTCCCTAGGGTACAACATACTATTGACCAATTATAAAAAACCACCTAGGAAAGTTCCCACTTTCTATACCATATGTGGACAATCACCTGGTAGCTCTCCCAATAAATAAACCTAGGACTCATAATAATTCAATATACATAAATGAACCAACTTGTAGATGATCTCATCATTATACCCACTAGGTCAAACTTCGAAAATGAATATTACAATCATTTTATATAATCTATCCAACTCCATAATAATCAAAGGAGGAAACAAAACAAGGAACCAGAACAAATTCAGAAGAAATAACCCATTTTCAATCGATAAACCATTAAAAGTATTAAATATGATTCAATTTCCAATAAATAAATACCTCTAACATGGGTATGAGAAACTTTATCATATGTAATCAAATGTAAATCAATAAAAATCCCATAACACCTACCTTAATGTCGCACGCTAAATAATATTTAATGCTGACCCATGACTCAATCTTGAATGGTGTTGATCTAAAAAATTATGAAAACAATTTACCCTTGAATAACTCACAATGGAGGAATAACTGGGCAGATTGGATCCAAGGGAATAGGGAACTCACCGGTGGGATTCCAACGCATCTGAAAGTGTCTTAACTAGAGGTCAAACAGAGAACCAAGAGGGTTTCTAGTTTCATTGGCCCTTCCATCACTCTATAATATAATCCATTTTGAGAAGAAGATACTTCTAAGGATGATATGCATCCCCACTCCTATTTTCCCATAAAAATAAAACAATAATGTATTATCATTAATGTTACATGGTGTGTATTATCTTTAACTATCCCCAGTCTTTAGTGGTTTGCAAGGTCACCTAAATGGATATGTACATGGCCAATACATGTCCATCATGAAATACCTAGGTGCACATTAAATACTCATAAGTAGATGGTGTATACATTGAAAATATTCATTTCAACCTTTTACTAAAAAAAACCTGCAATAAATATCCTTAACTGAAGAGAAGATCCAGGTTCTCACAATTATCCCCCCTTAAATAAAATCATCACCAAATTTTTCTTCAATGTGTTGTGATGGAGAATCATTAAACACCTCTGACCACTATGATTCTACATCATCCCCCCTCTCTCATGTATTTTCCTATACTCACTTGTGCTGCTATAGATACTGTAACCAAATAATATATGGGAATCAATGAACCATCGTGTTTTGATCTATAATCATAATAGAGTGCTTCTCAAAGGATGAATCCACTATAAGTTAAACCTCCTTAGGATGAAAAACAGGATACAAGTCAAAAATGTACTATCATATCTGAGAAACATAAATGATGTCGTCCATAGCCTGGTACCTCGGAGGTAACTGCAACTGATAGGTAACCAACATGAATCTCTCTAAAAAAATAAATTGCCCGATGAATCATGGTGAAGTCTACCCCTATATCCTAATCCTCATGTTTCCCAAAGTTGGTGTGACACACAAGAAATCTTGATCTCCGACCTTGAACACCAGAGGTATTCTGCATCGATTAGCCTATGATTTCTGGCAAGAAAGTGCAGTATCTATCCTTTTCGGAATCAAATTCACTTGCTCAACGGTCTACTAGACAATACAAGATCCCACCATTGCTAAATATCTTACCTCCATCCAACATAGGGTTGATTGTCATGTCATACCGTAAACATCCTCATAATGCCTCATATGAATCATTTCTTGAAAACTGTTTTTGTATGGAATCTCTCCAAGGGATATGTGTCTCTCCCAATAGCCCCTTAAATCTATGATACAAGATAGAAACATGTCATCAAAAAACTAAATCATGAGCTCAGAATATCCATCTATCTAGGGATGATATGTTTTACTCAGAAGTACCAGTGTACCCATAAATTCTTTAGTCCCTTCCACACATAAAAAAGTAAACCAGGTGTCCATATCTGAAACTATTGAGTGTGGAACCCCATGAAAACGTACAATCTATTGGATGTATTACCCTCCAAGATCATCAATAATGAAGGGTTTCTTGATCTGAATGAAATGTGAAACCGTCATCAGTCTGTCAACAACAACACATACAAAATTATTTTTTCTTGGTGACCTTGATAAACCTATCAAAAAACCCACTTCGACATCTTTTCAATTCCACTCAAGAATTGGTAACTATTTTAATAACACTATTGGTCACTGATGCTCTACCTTCAACTACTGAAATGTAGAACATCTCATAACAAAACCAGCTACACCCCTCTTTATTCCTGACCACCAAAACCGACGATGTATATCGTGATACCTTTTGGTGACACTATGATTAACTGCCATATTGAGGCATAAAAAAAATGAAACCTCTTCTCTTGTTTTCCTACTAATATCCATACACTTCTAGGAAAGTTCTAGACCTCATTATCATAAATGGTCCAACCAAGAGTAGGTTCATTTTCTGACACAGTCACCCATATGACTAGGACTTTTGAATCTGATACATGCCTCCTTAGCACTCAATCTAGAAGAGTAGAGGTAACTGTAATAGATGATAAAAACATATTCCCTTGTTTGAAATGCCCCTCCAAAATCATTTAAATGAACAAAGATATAAGCATCCACTAACTTTTATCCTCTTGAACTACCTATATGTGAGTTCTCATGCTTAACACCTTAGCCACTACATTGTCGTTCCCATGCATATAGTCATTCTCAAAATCAAAAGAATGAAGGCACTCATGTCTCATTTTCTATCTCAAATTTAGATCTCAATTATTGAAGATATACATGAGGGTTTTATGGTCTATATATACCATAAAATTATATCCCAATAGATATGATTATATTAATTACTATATATATATATATATATATTATTCCTAATCAATACAAATGTTTTTATAAATAACCAAGGAAAATTCATTTTCGTAATGAAATTTTATGGTTTAAAACATTTATAAAATATTTGGTTTTGGATAGATAAAGTCAAAAATAATTTCTGTACAAATAATAAATATTAATTAATAAAAAAGGATATGATTTTCAAAATTTTTTAAAAAATTTAACATATGGTAAATATATAACAGTTCTCTAAATAGTTTAATTTTTCTATAAATAATGAATAACACTAATTTATGTTTAAAAATTATTTTCTGTAAAAATATTTTGAAATTTTATTAATAGTTAGGATCATCATTAAATTTTAATTATTTTCTATGGATTAAAAGTAATGAAAAAGTATTTGAATTCTTTCAGTAATTTAATTTATTAGATAAATCATTTCAATCATATAAATTCATTTGTTTGAAAAAATGATTTTTCATTACATTTTTGTGTTTCAAATTAAAATATTTCTGAGAAATTTAGTGTCTTTATTCGTTATAAAATGACTCTTTATTTGGAAACATCATGTTCAAATTTAGTAAATAGAAAACTTTTTTTGCTTAATACGAATAATAACCGTGGTATATTTTTTCACATTGTTAAAGAGAATTCAGTATAATCTATATCATACTGTGTTAAAAGGCCATAGTTCTTCTCCCTAATACATTTTAGATGAATTTAATTTTAACCTTATACCATATTATATAAATTTATTTAATTAAAGGATGATTTTCAATGAAAATGAGATAAAGAATTATTATTGTGATAAAAGTTACAAAATATCAAACTCTATGTTTTAAATTATTTCAATGTGTTTAGATTGGAGGAAAAATAATTATCAATGAATATTACATTATATTTATTATTAATTAAATATTATTTATGTTTATAATTAGATTATATTTTTAGTGATTAAAAATTTACCGCAAATTCTTTTAAAATGCCATTATAATTTTAATTAAAATAATTTTCAAATTAAATAAATGAAATTAAAAATATAACAAAATTATAAAATGAGTGTGTTATAAACCACTATAATTTTTTATGAAAAATATTAATAATTATTTATTTGTATAATAATTATATTACTATTACAAACTTTTCATTAGGTTTACTAAATTAATATAAATGATTAATGTCAAAATAAATATTAATAATATTATATGGAAATAATATATAATAAAAGATTTTAAAAATTATAAAAAAATTGAAATATGTTAACTATGCTAATATATGGTAAAATATTTCATCTCATATCCATTTAACATTCAATAGTTATATTATATGTATAATTATATCCATTGGATAGTGAAATAATTATTTAACATGGTTATTGTTATAATTGGGTGACTAAGGGGACAAACTATAAAATAAAGTACATAAATCCATTTAATCATGTAAAAATTATATTTTTTTAATGAAATATATACATAATATTATCATATCATATAATTTAATAACATTTGAAACTAGGTTTCTTGATAATGAATTTCTTATAATTTACTCATTACAAAATAAAGAAACACCCTTCACCCAATTATAAAATTATAGCCCTCATTCATATTCCATAAAAAAATATTAACCATTTAGAGTAGAAATACCATGAAAAAATAACTTATAATGTTTTACACAATATATTTGTTCTGGGATTTTTAGATTACCATCCCTATTATACTTAACATGATATAAATGGGATTTCAATCAAAGAATATATAATTTACATAACCAATAACATACTATTTAATTTTTCATTACTTATTTTAAATATTAAGAAATTATAATAAAATAATTACTTTAGTATAATAAATATACTAAAGTGTTATTATGGTTATGAAATTAGGATTATCCACCCTTTATTCTGATCAAATGGAATTTGAATGTATCGATTGCATACATGTACAGTGTTTCGTCTCCACATATAGATAAAATTAATTTTGGACAACAATATATCACGAATGGTTATTTTGATGTTTATAATGATTATATTAGAAAAATGTGACCTAAATGAATATATATAATTAAATATCAAATATTCTATCATATATACAAATCTATAGTAAAAAAAATATATTACTTTGTGCATACGTGTGTATTACATCCTCCATTAAGTGCATCAATTGGTTTTTCATTTACATTTTACATGGATGGTATTATCGATAAAATAAATTAATATTAACAATTACATGACATTATAATGAATTTGGAATATTTATTTTCTATTTTATTTTCATTTGATTTATCCTTTGAAAAATTGAAACAATGTTCTCGAATACAGAGGTTATAAAGTATTCATGAAAATTTTACATTATTTTTTTCCAACTAACTATCATGTAAGTATAAAAAATAATGAATATATTTGATATTTATATAATTATAAAAATTAATTATTTCATGTATCCATGATCAATTATCATGTACTATAAATATTGAACAAAAATAAATATGATAAAAAAAATTCTTCACAGCTATAAATGAAGATTTAAATAAGGAATTATAGATATATTGAATTTTATAAGTTATAAAATGTTTAATATGATATTATAATTATAAAATTGATCCATTTATATATAAAAAGTTTTATTCAAAATATTACTCAAGTGTTTAGAGTATTCATTAAGTGATTATAACTTATGGTAAGGGTTTATCATATAAAATTATCATTATGATGTCTTATGTTTTCTTTTAAAAATACTTTATTATATGAGGTATATATATTACTTATTTAACTTTTATATCACGATAATATAAATTTTCATTACATTTAATATTAAATTTTATGTTTTCGTTTTATGGGGATTATTATTATAATGTTATCAAAATAATAAGTGTTTTGTTTTACACTCTCATTGTTTATTGAGATTATTTATGATAATGTTTTTATGATGAAATCGTATGATCTACCACCCATTAAACTCTGGAATGTTATTATCCACATGTTATTACATAAGATTACATTTTTTTCATTTCATTTCCACACACTATGTAGTTTTGATACCAAGGTAAAATTGTAATGTAAAATATACATTATTTATCTATATAGTCAAAAATATTTTTCTTATAATGTTCTTATTTTATATAAATATTTACAAGAATGTTTTAATTGTTATAAAATTATTTTATAATTTCATAGTTTCAATTTTATGTTACATTAAAAATAGTTTAAATTCAATCTTAATTTATTATTTAAAATATGATAAATTATGTAGCTTTTATAAAAAAATTATTTCTTTTAAATTATTTGGCATGGAATGAAAATCCCCAATTTAAAATAAGTCATGAATATAAATATATGATTCTAATTTTTCAATACCAAAAACAAGGGATTGTATTTTCTCATATTTTTGTGAATTTATTGTATTTAGAAAACGAATTTAAAAATTGTGATGGTATTTTTATCACAAATATTTTAATGATAATATTCATCTATATGAAAAAAAACCTTCATTTATGTTATGATTTACCAGGAATAATATCTCAAGGTTCCATAATTATTATTTATCTATGAGGATTATTACAATGAGGAAATTAATTTTAAGAAATATTCTTCATTTATCCAAGTTATGGTTTGATGAATTGATTAGTTTTTCTGTAACACATTTCATTTGATCATGTTTTAAATGATAAAATTTCTTGAAAAGTAATTGTAGTTTTATTTTAAAATTATATTAATTGATAGAAAATATATATAAACAAAATTTTGGTTAGAGTTAATGATGGATACTTTTCCAAAAAAATATTTATATAATTACTCAAAAATAGGGTTATATTTCTATTAATAATAGGATTCTACCATAATTCGGACAAATTTGACATAATAATAGTGTTGATTAAAATATTACATGATGTTACTATTTTTTATTCTCATTCAATATTTTCATAATTTATGAAACTGTATTTCAAATAAAAAACAATATTTTGAAAATAAATATTAATGTGTCTAATATGAGATAATTCCTTATGATAGGATTGTATTATTATACTTTTAATTTTTATTTTATATATGATAAAAATTTATACTTCATTTATTGTTACACATCTCATTTTTATCCCATGATACCATTTTATAATGAAATTGATTTTTGTTTGTGTACACTTAAAATAATGGTTGTCATATTTTTTTATAACACATTTTGAGAGAACTAATTTCCCCTATCTTTGCACTAATTATACATATATGGAACAGTGGATAAAGTTAGAGTATAGGATCCCTGAATTAATATAGTGATATTAAATATGTATTTTATTATATCTCAATCCATTATGATATTCTATTTCCTAAAATTTTTAGATATTTTATAATTTAATACATTTTATATTGTGTTATAGTAATTTATGAAAAATTTATTCCCATGATTGAATGAAAATATTTTATAAAGGTATGTAAATGATGTGATAATAAATTTTCTACTCCGGATTAATCTATTCTATGAAAATATAAAATTTTGTTTTATTACCAATAAAATAAGAATCATTTCTTCTACATTTATTGAAAAATATGGACATTGTTATAAGGGACCGTAATGAAAGGATTTCACATAACTTTATAATGAAATTATATTATTGATGTGGAAATGTTACGTGCTTTCTCAATATGTTAGTTGTGTGGTTTAGGACTTGGATGCATTCTGATGCTTTTTTTGGGTATTTCTAATGAGTTTTTCTCTACAATTCTTCTATAGAATTTTTTTCATGAAATCATGTTATAATCATAATAAAAGGATGTTATGGTAATGGAAGTTAATGATTTGTGTCTTGATGAATCATATGTGAGATATATGATTTGGAGACAATATATGTGAATAAATAAATGATTACAATAAAAAATTTGAGGATTTGTTGTCATTAAAATCATGTGATGCTAGTTGAGTTTGGATTGTGAATAATTCACAGTATCATGTGACATGAATCAAAAAAAATAATTAGAATAATATTTTCATATCAGGAAAGTAATTGGGTATATCATATTAAAAAATCATGAAACACCATATAAAATCATTCATTCGTATGTCATTTCCAACTAACAATGGAAAACTCATGGTGGTTTTAGAGGTTCCTCTAGCCCTTATCCCCTTATTTGGTACATGAATTATAGATTTTTATCATTTTCAATCCATGATGAGTAAATCCACTTTTATTAAAAAAAATTCTAATTCTACATTGAGAATTCATATTGGGGAAATTATTTATTCTTTGTGTGTTTCATGAAACATTATTTATGATCCGATAATGTATTTTAGGTTTATTAATTTTTTCCTTCTGACATTATGGTCTCTTGGTAGGTGTTTTTCTTCACACTACTTTTTGAACAATTTATAATGATATAATGAGTTAGGAGTTCATTCTTAACTATCTATTTACACGACTCCTTTTATTCATACTTTGATCATCAATTGGTTGTATAATATGTGTCTTAATACGAACCTATTTAATGGTATAAGCCAAAAAATGATTTTAATGTGAAAGAATAATATTTTTTTTACCAGTTTTGTTTGTTTTACTAATGTTAATATAAAATTTCATTACATTTTTTAAAATTATTAATGAATCAAGAATTTCTACTCTTATTAGTTTTATGTGTAGTAGTTCTTTATTTTTTTATTGATTTATCTAATCTCAAATAAAATGATTATAATTTTTATATATAATTAATCATATTAAATGGAAAATATTTATATTTGGGATAGTTATCAAGATAGGTAATGAAAAAATACATATAAACCCCTTGTTAAATTGGAAATATGGTAAATTTGGAATCCTTGATGAGATACTAAATGTTTTTGTGACTGTAGTGGATCAATGGGAGTGGTGTAAAAAGACTTTTCATTGTATGGTGATTCAGTTAACATTGTTGTGTGTGGAATTTTTTTAGTAATTTTTGAAATGGTAGGTTTTTATGGGATATGATGTGGGATAATATATAATGGTCATTATATGAGTTCATTTCGATGAGATGGAATTCAATAAATTATGTTCTAGTGGTGGTGTATGTGAGATTATTGGGATTTTATATGGTGTGGTTAAGTTAGTTTCCTAATTATCTATGTAATTATTTGAAATGAAAAATGGAAAAGTCATGGGATGTGAATTGAATATGATTTTTGTGTAATTGATGTGTGGAAAAGGATCAAATAATATGAATGATTATTGAATTTTTAGTGTTAATTTTAATAATGTAATTACTAAATTAGAGTTAGAGGAATATAATTATAATATAGAAATCATGGAACCTGTAATTGAGTGTGAAATAAATTTTTATGGTATTTTAGTGGTTCTATGTATATAGTTATTGAACATGGATTAATTAAGGTCGAGTGGTTTTTTTGTGGTGTGGTTGAGTGTTATTGAGAAATTGAGTTGACCCCAATGGTTGGGTGTTTGGTGTAATACATTTAATATTTGTTTTTATGTTATTTATATATGTTCGCAACAGATTTGGGTAAACAATACAATTACAATATTTTTCGGGTTCTAAGAATTTTTTTCAATAATCTAGTTTATATTTTATTTTGATGGTAATATATATCATCATCATTAATCCCCATTGGAAAAAGAGATAATACATGTTCATTTCGGAGATTATCAAATGATGATATTGTTTGTTATTGGAAATTGCCTAGCAATGAGACAAGTAAGTATTGGTGATTATCTTCTGATTTGTAAGTTATGATTTGTGGTGGGGGTCAACAATACTAGTAAGATTGACTAAATTTTATTTACATCACATCCTTGATACTATAAATCGATATTTTTGTTATTAGGTTATGATTTAATGGTAATTATTTTAGGTTAT
Organism: Viscum album; assembly: GCA_963277665.1. Taxonomy (NCBI): domain Eukaryota; kingdom Viridiplantae; phylum Streptophyta; class Magnoliopsida; order Santalales; family Viscaceae; genus Viscum; species Viscum album. Next base: position 1,833,707,584 of record OY728132.1, read on the forward strand.
ATGGTACAGTTTTGATGATGACAGATCATAGAACCATATGTTAGTCCTCATTTGATGTAGTTAAAGGTAGGGTCCCATACCAACCCATGGTTGATATGTCTTGATATTTCATGTGATGTATATATATATATATATTAGGGATTGGATATTAACATGATTCCTGATGGGTTTTAAAATAGAAAAATCCATGGGGAAGCAGTTTTCGTATTCATTTACACTTTATTTTTTAGGCTATATTTCAATGTTGGACTATTTATTTTGTGAGAAAATTAGTGTGGTTGGGATTGTGTAGATGACTAGTTTAGGTTCTTGATTGTTATATTTTTTCATTAATGGTGTATTTGAACACTGCTTTGAAATGAGTACTGAATTCCATGGGTATGATTCTTATTGATGCCATCCTTTGGTTTCTGGATAGTAATTATAATTACATGAAAAAATATATACAAAATTAATCCAATTGAACCCTTTTGGTTTAGTATATTGGATTATAATAATATTTAACACATTATAAATGGTGCATAAAAGAATTGGTAAAAATATTTTAAACACTATTTAAATGATTCATTTCCACACCATCATACATCATCATAAAACATAGAATTTCTAGGATACATTAATCAAATGAATGCGGTTAGAATAGATCCTATTAACGGAGAAAAATTATATGATAACATAATCTGTGAAACATAATGAACAAAAAAGAACATTAAAAATAAAAATTTGATGAATAATTAAAGTAAATGAACATAATAACATATGGCATAACCTGAAAACATGGGTCAAGAATAATCATGACACATTTTTAAATATGTAATTATTGATCATCGTTGATGGTCCAAAAAAATATTACCCAATCTTTTGAGCAATTGATCCTAAAAAAGGACTAATACATTCTTCCATTGTATCATAAACATATAATCCATTGAAAATACTTCATTACCCAATTCTTTAGATCACTATTTAGGCACACCGTATATAGACATGGTATTTTGTTTGCGACACTTCTAAAATAAATACGTTCTTATGATATCATAATTATAATTAAATAATATGGTTTTCATAACTCTATATAGAAAAAAATTAATTATATATTTAATTGAATATTATTTTATGGAAATACATTTATGTGTTCATGATAATAAAATATTTCATGGAAAATCAATTTTTTTTTTAATATAATAATATCTATAAAAAATTTATTAGATCATTTTTTAGAAAATAATTTTATGATTCTCATTATAAATTAATAATATATAAAATAGTTTTGTTGTATATTATCATTTGAAAAAATAATATATTTTTAATCAAAAAGTCTAATAACAATGATGTACATCAATGGATGTAATGGTAGAGGTTATTCCATACCATAATAGGAAGCATCACATATCAAGATAGATACTCTATATAGTCCAACAATATCCTTTATAGGACTCTATAGATGGATATATATAGTTATTTCATTCTAAATGAGTTTTTTAGTGCACAGTAATAGGAAAAATTATGGCTATGCATACTTGTGGATGGTTGTTTTTTAGTATTAAAAGATTGGATAATTTAATATATATGAAAACTAATTATTGTGAGAATAAATTACTAATAACTTTCTAGATTAATAATGATTTCATTATAGTTTTATAATTTTCAATTCCTTCTAAATTATAAAATATCCTTCAAGACATTCCATTTAATCTACATAATCAAAATATAATTTTTATCTCAAACATACACTTATTGGTTGGATAATTCAATGAATGATATTTATAATTAATTAGAATATTTATAAAATAATTTAATTCTTATTGAAATAAATTTTGGTTGAATAAAATATTTAATAAATTTTTTATTCATCGTCACATCATACAGTGGTCATAAAATTGTTGTAATCATAAAACATTATTTATCTTTTTTACACCAAGAAATAAAAAATGTTATAAAATTCACCAAACTACATCAAATTATAATTTTGATGTATTATGTAAAAAAAATATTTTTATTATAAAATGATAAACTAAATTATTCAATTTTATCATTACAAAATGATTATTATTTATTTAATATAATAGTTTTTACGACATTGTTTTCTATCATACCAATATAGAAATTAATTATATATCCAAAAATATATTTTATTTTTTAAAATATTTCATAAATTTAGTTATTGAAATTAAAAAATTCCATAAAATTTAAATAGATAATCAAAAATTAAACTCTTAATATAATTTTTCCTTATTTATATTTTAAAAAACAAATTTTTAGATTCCTCGAATATAATATCAACAGTTCTTTTATTGCATCCTCATAACTGAAAATATTAATGACTATTTTTTTAATGAATACGAAACAAATTTTCCATAATAAGTAATGGAAAATTATCATAATACAAAATGACCGCATTTCTCAACAACAACACCATCATTCTCACTACATCATTCCCAATATGGAAACATTTACACACATCACATCAAAATTTTTATTTTGTTATTAAAATTTGTTATTATTATTAGTATGATTATGGAAGGATAATTATTCATTATATATTCAGGAATAAGGATTTTCTTTATTTAGTGTAAAATTAATCAATATCAATATCCCATTAGTATTCTTATTTTATATAGGGAATTTTATCACATAATGTGAAATATTTTAAGGAAATGTAATTTTATTTCAATAAAATCATATTAAAATAATAATTATAAGATATAATTTCTTATATTAATAAAGTAAATGAATCTAATGGTAATTACATTCTGTCCAGTCATTAATAAATTTTATCCCTGAAAAAAAAATTGAACATAAAATTTTCCCATTTAATTTGGAATATGTTTCCCTATATCATCCACATAAATTTTTATCATGAAAAAAATGTGAATATGATATCAAAACATGAATAAATTCACTACAGTATTTTCTTGCAAAATCAGTCCATTATTATCTGAACTTATGTGGGCTTTCTTTTTATCTACATGAATGTTTTGATCAATGTGGTTATCTATTACATATTTTATACTCTTCCCCCATCCTTAATGAAAATTCCCCCAACTCCATTTCCAATAATTATATATCAATGGATGTTGAAGTTTGATCATGTCCTTCTCATTGGATGGGTCATTCAAAATGTTTTTATCTATACATACATATTTAGTTATTTTTTTAATTAGATCATCTTTCATCTCTAAATTACTGGTTCGACATGACAACAGAAAATATAATTTTTTAATATATTTCAAATTCATTGATTTCCAAATCATTATATATATGTAGTTTAATAATAAAAATTAATAATTTAATTCTATATTTTGAATTTATATTATATCTTGATGCATATAAAATCAATCCATGTTAATTTTATCTCAAACGTTCACGATGATTCACCTTCTATTTTCTTTGATAGATGGAATCTCCATTAAATTAGTGTATCTAGGATGAGTGTAAAATACATGATCACAAATATCATTTTTATCTCCCCCACATTATAGCATTAATTTAATATATTCTCTTGATATTTTTTTATCAATATTCCATTTATATTGGATTCCTCTCCAAATGATCAATTAAAACGTTTTATTTATCATCATGAAAACTATTTACTACATAAAATATTTTTTTAATAGTTCATATAAACAATTTCTTAATAAAAGGGTTAAAGGTTCTACAAAAATAAAGTTCTCATTACAACATTATGGATTAAATGTTAGTTCTTCTATCCATAGTGATGTTGATTTCTCTACATTACCCAAAGCATCTGGTAATATTATCATAACATTTTACACATTTTCTTATATTGCATTAGGAATAATGTAAATTTAGTTCCAATTTAATTTATTTTTGAAATGAGATCTTTTATTCCATACACTCACAGGAATCTAAAACTCAAATAATATGTATATTCAAGTAATACAGGGTAAAATGAACATTCCTTTTGAATGTTATAAACATTTCAAAAATTACTCATTCAAGAAGTAGCAAGAATATTCTTTTCAAAATATTTGTAATATAACTAAAATGGAAAAAATATATTGTAAATATTTTATGATAATATTATTGTATTCCATGGAAATATTTTTATAATATTTTTTTGAGGGAATATAGTTATCCATCCAATGGAAGGGTAATGTTAGGTTTTCGTAAATAAAAATTCATATATTATCATCCAATGATTGGATAAAATGTACCAGTAAAAAGATATAAATTTATTAATAAAAACAGATGAAATATCAAGATAATTATTTATACGTTGATCATACGTATTCATCATAGAGATAGTATATATAAACAATCTTGAGAAGTGATTATATCATTTCAATAATCTCTTACAACTTGGATCTTTTAACCATGCCCCCCCATTTATGAAAATAAAATAAAATAAATCATAAAATATCTTGATAATTATAATATTCATTATATAACATTTTATTTTCATTATATACACATCATGAAAAAATATATTTGCATATCATTGAATGTGTCACCAGGAATGTTCTTGGAAATGACATTACATTGCCGATTTGTTAACTATTGAAACATAAGAACTATGAGAGAAATATCATTAAATGGTTATGTAAATACCCATAAATATATGTTATAGAATAATATAAAACAACTATGGGAATTATAAACACCACACAAAACAAATGGTTAGTTAATAATTGATTTATTTCATGAAAAAAAATCAAATTAAATTCACCCACCATATGTCTTAACACTTATCGTACTCATACAATATTATAGTATAATATATGTATATTTTTTAAAAAACATTCGTAGAAGAATATTATTTTCTCTAGTTTAATATTTTATTTATTATGACCTTATATTACACTCTTGATAACAATTATATGTTATGGTTTCACTACATGTAATATCAACTTTACAAGTGTCATAATAGGCTATATATTTGATCCTTAAAGATATATAATGATTTCCATAATGTAATCCAAGATATATATACCATGAATATTCTGTATATTTTATTATATTAATCTATATAATATTTACATAATAAATGGAATTCACCATTCATGAATAGGGTAATCCATACATACACAAGAATGATGTTTCCATTTTTTTCTTATATTAAAATAATGAATGAAAATGATTATATACACAGATGTTTATATATAATTATTTTAGTATAATTAATATATCACATAATTTATATAAAATTATTAATGTTTTCAATAATAAATTGTATTTATTGTGGGAATGAATCCTATCCCATGCAGGGGACGATAATCAACATATCTTCAAAAAAATTATCACATTTATACTAAATGGAATGTGTGATGAGATTTGTTATAAAAGGATTAGAGAAACCTAAGACATAATAAATGTAATATTTTTTTTATTAATATATTTTACATCATAATTTCATCCATTTTTGGTGTTAATGAAAAAAATGAGATATCATCATTTTGTGACAATGTTTTTCACCACACACATAAATAATATGTTCATTACCAATTAAATGGTAGAGTGAGTAAGCGTAGGAAGAGAAATTATGATAACAGTATCCTATTATATCTATTATAATTAATTTATTATAAAATCATGGAATAATTTGAGTATAGGGGTGTCGTAAGAAAATAAAATAAAGGATCGTGAAGAATGTAGTGACATCTTAATCAAGTAACTCTATTTTGTTGGTTCCAAAAATATTACATGGTATTATTGGTGTCATTGGAAAGTGTTTTAGGTGGTACAATGGGAAGATGGGAAGTGTATTGGGAAGATCATAGTAGATTGTAATTATTTTGAGAGGTGTGATTATGATGTAGTTTTGTATTCTTTTTATAGGGAATGGAACTAATACACTTGGCTTTTTGGAGAACACAATAAGTGTAACCTTGTTTTTATGTTAAAAATAATAATAAATTAAATAGAATCAGGATTCAATGGTTAATAGATTAATAATTTCTATATAATGTGTGATGTATATGTTTATAGGACTTTTGGGTATTATATTCATGTTTTAGTTCATTATAAATATTTTTTCTCTCTTAACCATTGTAAGAAATTTTAATCACATTCAATATTTTTTGTTGTCAAAAATATATATGATATTATTTTACATTATATATGAATTTTGATAAAAATCTATAATCAATTTTTACAAATTCTAGTCACATAATTGGTAGAAGTTATATTAAAATTTACCTCATAGTCAGGAAAACAATGGGTATTTTTATGGTAAAACCTTCAATTGATTTATATAACACCCCAATATTTTATACTACATTAAATCATTAATTTAATTCAATAGTGTGCACTACATGCAACATGGAGTTCGAGCGCACCACAACATACCATACTAGCATTTAAAAAGTGATTATAAAAATTATTTACTGTATTATGAATCCTATATAATCTATATAATTTAAACATATAAATTATGTGTTTCTTATATATAATATAAGAACATATTAATTTATCAGATAAAAGAAGTATTTTAAAAAAATGATATTTTATGGCAATTTAATTGGGAACACATTTAAAACCAATATTTGACACATTTTTATAATTTAAGGAAATTTAATTCTTCATTAGAAGTGGGACATAAAAATTTAGTTTGGATAATTTTTTTTTACTCTTCTGATAACTTTCATATTTTGATGAATAGCGAAACATACAATTTATTAATTGAAAACATCTTTTTGATAAATATAATTTATAGTGGTAAATTATGAATTTCAAATTATTTAAAGTATAATCAGATTATATTTTTATTATTTAATACAATTTAGTTCTTTATATGTAATTTCACATTATAATTTGACATAAACAAATGTCAATATTTTATTTATTTTTACTTTTTAAAAACTCACTTTTTAGTTCTGACAAAGGGAATTAATTTAAAATTAATAAATACAACTTCAATATTTTTAAATTGATATAATATACGTAATTTTATAATTTGGAATATCAAAATTATATTTGGGTTATTTTTTGGTATTTTTTTTAAAACATTAAAATTTTGATGAATAGTGAAAACTACGTTATTATTTAAACCAGAATTTTTATTTAAATAAATATATATTTTATTTAATTTATTGATTTCAAAATAGATATTAATAACTATATAAGTTCAATTTAATTAATTGGATTCATTTTATAATTAAATTAGATGTATAAAATTTCATATAACTATTTAACATCTTTTACCCACCATCTATGAGCATTTGCAAATTTACATAAAACGTTATTTTACCTATACGATGAGATTAAATTTCTAAAATTAGAGATACATGATTTATATAAGTAAATAATATGTCGCTCAATAAGATGAAAATAATTTTTTTTGTGAATAGGGTCATGTAAATTTTATTTACCACTATTAAAAGTAAATTTGGTAATTTAAGGTAAAATTGATATTATAATTATCCTAACACATCTCATAATTCTATTGAATAAGTATATTTGTATAAAAAACAACCTTAGTAATAATATATGATCTTTTAGGTCCACTTGGATTAGATTAGAATATTTATTTTTATTTTATTTAAAGAAGAGTTACTAGTGTTAAATCCAATGTTTAATAACTAATCAATTTATAATATAGGGTTACATTGAATATAAATTCGACTATAAATATTCATTATAAATATAGAATTGTATCCAATAAAATTGTATTTTATTTATAAATTTTAGACATTAAATATGTTATTTTAATTTTGACACAATAATGAAGTAGAAATAATCTTATTAATGAAAAAATCAAATAAATAGTATTATAAATATTAAAATAAATATAATTTCAACTTTTTAATGAATTATTCGAATTTTCAAGGGGAATATGACATGTTAGGTTCGGTTAAATGTATCTTTATTGATGTAATCAAGTTGTAATGACTTTAACAAAAACCATATACCAAATAATGTCAGAATGGACAAAAATTAATTTTTAAAACATATACTATTTTATTGGTTGATATAATATTCCTAAAAATCTAAGGATCTGCAATAGTGCTTAAATAATATTATATATGTCACTAATTATCAAATTGTGGTTATCATGGATGTTTAGAGTATGTTTATTAACCATATTGTGTAAGAATACAAGAAGACACAGTAAACGAGAGTTAAATCTAAATGATAATGCTAATATAGTGAACTAAACTTTTATAAAACCTATTGGATGAGTTTTATTTTGAGATATCCACACCTTATAATATATATAAATCATTTTTCATCCATTAGAAAACCAAAAAGATTTTATTATAAATTAATATTTCTTTCTTTTCCTAAAATGACTCTCACCTCTCTTATAAAATGGTACATACCCTTCTCTCATAATCACACCTCAATAACTATTTTGATCTGCCAAACCCTGAAAAAATATCCCCAAAACATCCCTCAAATCATCCTAAAGTCCTCAATTTGATCATAAATCCAACCTAAACAAGCCCTTTTGATCAACTCAAAAGGGAACACATGAAGAAGATGTAATAATTTCACGACCCTGTTTCATGTTTTTTTCATCTTCCACTTCTTCTTTCATTTTTGTTTCCATACCTAAATAATAACTCTAGTATGTCCTAAAAAATATGATGTTATAGTAAATATTGTACATCCATATTCATTATTCTGTCCATTATCTAAAAAACAAAGTCACCAAATGTGCTTACGTATTGCTTACCCTCTCTACGTCGTGGTGTAGTTTGTTATTCAAACACTTCATTTTTGGAAAGGGAATAATAATAACTATAAATGATGTAAATAATAAATATAACATGTTAATGATTCATGTATATTTTATATAATATCCAATTAAAAATTATTTCACCACCAATATAATGACATTGTCTCTCGTGCGTATGTACGGGTTACCATCTCCACGACGCGATGAGATTCATTTCCACATTCACCAATCAACAATGATTGTAAAAATATGTACTATTCATTATTATATAACATATGACATAAAAATTATACTGGATATATATATATATATATGTGTGTGTGTGTGAGAGTTTTTATTTACTTACAAATATCATATTCACCTACATGCATTCAGTAAGATATGAAAAGAAAAATAGTGATTTTGCGTATGTACGACCCACCGTCTCCATAAACAGTGCCTTCCATTTCATATATCTATCTATTATAAATATTTATATTCTAAATATATATTATATATAAATAATTATTTATATTACATATGTATTTAAAGTATGATCTAAATGATATGATCAATAATAATATATTAAAACAAGTACGATAAATAAAGAGATCCTTACCCAAAATGTCAATAGAACATTGAAATAATTATTGAATGGGTAGCATAATGTCATAAATGAACCATGTATGATATAATAAATATGATTATGGTTTTGGTATAATTTAATAACATACTATGGTCATTATACATGAGGTTAAACATACCCTCAACAAAAGAAAAGTGCAATGTAAGGTTTAATTTCACAATATATTTATTTTCCCATGTTGTTTTTACGTAATTATCTACTGATAAATATTTATTATCCATGTCCATGTTTCATAAAAGTGTGTTTAAAGGGATTATTTTTATGTAATTTTAACTAAAACACTATTTTAAATGTTTTAATGATTTATTCTTCTAATCCTTTCTCATAGATATCAATCTTTTCAAAATGGTTTTAAGGATTTACTTATCCGGACATTAATATTTTAAAATGATAAATCCTTTCATAATATTCAATTTGTTATGTTAAACATTGATTCAAAACAATATTTTAAATTTCTTCCTTTATATGACTTTTAAATGATTTTATGAAAAAGGGACATTTCATTAAAAGATTTTTACTTATCCTTTTCAACTATGTGAACATACATTGATGAATTTTAAGCTTATGTGAAGTTTATTTATTATGATTCAAAACTTCTATATTGTATTTAAGGTTTTGTGATATGTTTGACTATAAATGTGTTATTTTTACACCATTCATGGTTTATTGATAAAGTATTGAAAGTTTGTATGCTAGTTTTAATTAGTATTTTTATTTTTGTTTTAAACTATTTTATATGGGGAATACATTGGAATTATTAAGTGACTGGAGGAGCCTATTATATCTCCTCAATGCATCTGTAAGTCTCTAGAGACAAAGTAGTGTCTTGGAACAAGGCCTTGAAAAAATCTTATTTTTACTATAGGAAAAAGGCCATGAATATGTTGTTATAAAGTCTAAAATTATGTATTCCATCATTATAAAATTATCTATTGATATTATATGTTATTATTCTACTAGTAGAATATCCATGTGAATAAGTATATGGATTTATTTGATTTATCTTTGACATATTATGCTGATGTTTATGTTGAAATGGATTTTGTTTCACTTGTATACATTTACTAAAATATTTATGCTTATTTATGAATGGTTTGGCTATATGGTACCTTACTAAGCATCTTAGCTCACCCATTTCAATGTTTTAATTTTTCCAAGATGGGATTAAGTATATTATGACTGGCTTGCAGGGATAGTATAATGGATATGAATGTTATTTGTGGAGACTATGCGGTTGTTCTTTTTTCATTTTCTAATGTAATGTAACATTCATGTATGTAATCTATTTTCCAAGCCTACTAAACTTATTGTTTCTTCAATACTTGATTCCTTATAATCATTCCAATGTTATGTAATAATGAACCAACTCTAGGTAACAGGGGTCAGGGTATTACAGTTGGAAGCAGAGGAAGTTTAGTATCAACTTTGGAAATATATTTAGATAAAATCGTTTTAGATAACATTACACTAAGATATAATTTAAGGATTTTTATAGAATAACATCCTTGAATTCTGGTAATGTTGGGATTTTGTGTATTTTCCATGCAATGCATCCATGTCAAGATATGAGTAGGTAGAGGTAGCTCTGGCACATATGTCTCAAGGTGTGAAAACTCTGACAAGGAGTTTCGGGCATGAACTGAGGTATCCTATTACACAAAAATGAGCTTTGCTGCACTCTTGGTTACGTCACTCCCAGGGGACATTCTTAGGATAATTCAAATTTTCATTACATCAATTATGAAGGATTTAAGAGTATATACTTCCTCAAATAAAACATATTAGGATTATAGATTATATGCATAGTCGTTTAAATTTACGTTAGGTATTTCACATGTTTGGAATAATGCATTGATATTCATAATCTAAACTATTGTATGACATTTTTTAGAATTAGAGCCTAGTATAAAGAGTGATAATTCTAACAATATGCATGATATAATGATTAAGAAAGAACATATCTTTCATGGTATTAATACACCATTTAAAAAAGAAATAGTTTCCCATGTATTCTAATAATATGTTGAAATAATGTCATTTCTTAATAAGATAAGTAAATAATTATCTGATTCCTATGGATTTTAAGGGAAGTAAGAGAAGAAAAGGATGTAAGAGAGAAATATGGATAAAGGGAATTGGGGAAAAAGGATTTTCCCATATGTGATAACTGTGGAAAAAAATACCTTGGTAAATGCTTTAAGGTAATGGGAGTTTGTTATATGTGTGGAGAAAAATGACCCCAAGTACATGATTGCAATGGAAAGAAAAGGGTTTCAAATTTAAATTCATCATCATTAAGGTGTTGGGACAATATGCGAACCAATGTCCAGATCATTAGAGTATACCCAAAATGATTCTATTGGATAATAATCATGTTTTGATACTACAAAAGATGAAGGGGAATGATTAGATTTATTATGTTGTTATTAAATCATAGTGTCATCTGAGTATTGTATTATTGATGTACAAGTTATAAAAACTATAGTGTATAAATGGATTGTACTACTATAATATTTCATTAAGGACTTGAGATTGTGTCGACCTAACAATAGAGACTCAATATATGGCTAAATTATTGGGAAAATATATGGTTGAGTGATAGAGAAACCATAATATGGTTGTAATACTGCGATAGTGATTTTTTAATAATATATGATTCATTTGGATAAATAATAGTGGATATTATGGACTACCATGAATGTGATTAATGACTTTAAAATTCCATCATTGTTGGAGTTTACAACATTTTTGGATAGGAGTATATCGATAATTATATAAGGAATAAGGGAGAAAGAATGTAATCAATAAGGTTTTATGGTAATTTGGGGTGTTATATTATTATAAAAGTATAAATGATTAAGGTATTCACATGTTATTACATGGAAAAAGGATCATCATTGTGTTTACCGTTCTTATAAATTTTGGACAGGGAGTTTAGAAAGAATTATTTTTAATATGTCAAAAGGATTGAATCGATTATGTTTGACATTGGATAATATTTTTATGGTTAAATGATTTCATGAGATTATTTTTGGATTTTCATAAAAATGGACAACCCAGAGGTAAAGTAACAACTTGTCGCATCCGGAAAGTCCGTGAGACATGAACCCACAACTGAAGGGAGACAAAGGTGGATCACCTACCACTGGCTTACATGATTCCCTGGTTTGTTTAATGTAGTTTTTTTTATAAATTCATTTTTTTAATCATAAAGGATTAGGAAAAATATAATATTTTTGAATTCTATTATTATTTGGAGTGAAAGATGAGTTTATGGTTGAAATTAGTTAAAGTATGAATCCTTACCTGCCAGGTATATTTTTTCCACATACTAAATGAATAACATAATTCATAAACATTAGGGAAGGGCACTTAAAATAAAAAATTTGTTATCATAATTTTTTATGTTTTGTGAATCTAACGATATTTTAATCAATCATAGATTGATGGCTTTGAGGCCCTCAATTTCACACATGTTGTGATTGATGACATCAATCACTCCCTATATATATTTATGTTTTGCCTCCAATTATGTGTCTCTATATTCCTCCAATTTTCTACTAATAGAAATCTTAATTTGGAGGTGACTTTTCATTCTATTATCCTCTTATTATGACTATATTTTATATACCCAATTTCTGATCTGGGTTTTCCAAAAAAGTATTTTTATATTTTTAAAAATTTAATTCCATAAAAAATGTTCAAATTTTGAGGATGAAATTTATTCACAGAAGGGATAATGTAACAACCCATGATTTTATGGTATGTTATTTCATTAATGTAATTCAGTAGCGTGCGCTACATGCTACACCGAGTTTGAGCGCACCACAACTTACCAAACTAGCCATTAAAAAAGCGGTCATGAATAGAATTAACTGAATTTGAAATCATCTATATTTTATATAATTTAAACATCAATATCATGAGTTCATTATACATAATATAACAAAAAATTAATTTTTTGAGATAAAGGAAGTATTTATTAAAAAATATAATTTTACCACCTTTTAAGGGGATCCATTTTTAAAAACAATATTTGAAAGCTTTTATATTCAATTTAATGAAATTAAATTCTTAATAAGAAGTGGGACATAAAAATTTAGTTTTGATAATTTTTTGGTACTTTTCTGATAACATTCATATTTGGACGTATAGTGAAAAATATTATGTTTTAAATGAAAACTACTTTTTTAATTGAAATAATTTATAGCATTAAATTAATCATTTGAATGCTTCTATAGTATAATTAAAAAATATTTTTTTTAGTAAATACAGTTAAGTTATTATAAGTAATTTCACATTTAAATTTGACATGAACAAATGTCAATCTTTTGATAGTTTTTACATTTTAAAAATACACTTTTTAATTTTGACTAAAGGAAATGATTTTAAATTAATAAATGAAAATTATATGTTTTTTATATGGAAAAATAGATTAATTTTTTAATTATGAATATAAAAATAATCTTGGGTTATCTTTTTGGTAATTTTCCAAAAACATTCAATTTTTGATGAATAGTGAAACAACTACGTTATTATTTAAAACCAAATTTTTGTTTAAATAATTATTTATAATATATAAATTTATTTTAACTCAAAATAGATATATAATACCTATATATGTTCAATTTTATTCATTGGATTTATTTTATAAAAAATTATATTTATAAAATACTATTTAACTTTTTAAAAACCTTTACCCACCTTCTAGAAGCATTTGTAAATTTGCATAAAACATATCTTTACTACTTCTGTGATTTAAATTTCAAAAATTATAAAGACATGGTTGATATAATCAAGTAAAATGTGGTTCAATAAGATGAAAATAGTTTTTGTGAATAGTAAATTATGGCTATTATGTACCACGGTTAAAAGTAAATAGGTTAATTAAACGTAAAAATGATATTATAATTACCCTAACACATGACCTAATTCTATTGGATAAGAATATTTATACAAATAAACCATAGTAATATAATATGGTCTTTTATGTTCACATGTATTTTATTAGTACATTTATTATTATTTTATTTAAAGTAGACTTAAATGTAATAAATTTAATGTTTAATAATAAAAAAATGTATTACAGGGTTACACAAAATAAAACATTCACAATAAATATTCATTATAATTATATAAATATTTCATATTAATGGTATTTTATTTATAATATTTAGATATTAAATACATTAATTTATTTATTACACTATGATGATGTAGTAATTACCTTCTTAAATATTGAATCAAATAAATTGTATTATAAATTTTAAAATAAAGACTATTTCAATGTTTTTATGATGTCCAAGAATTTTATATTTGAATATTACATTTAATTTTTGATTCAATGTATATTTTTTGAATTAATGAGGTTATTATGACTTTAAAAAAATAAATATCAAATAATGTCAAAATTCACATAAATTAACATTTAAGACAAATACAATATTATTGATTGATTTAAAATTCCTAAAAAACGTAGGACAAGCCAAATGCCTAATATAATATTATATATATCATAAATAATCCATTTTAGGTTCTCTTTAGATATTAGAGTATGTTTATTAACCATATATTGTAAGAATACAAGAAGACACGGTAAAAGATAAAAAAAATTATGTCAGAGTAAAACAAGAATGGTATGGATATTATGGTGAACTAAACCTATATAAAAAATATTGGTTGAGTGTTTTTCGACCCCTCCACACCATAGACTATATATAAATCATTTTTTAGCAATTATAAAAATAAAATAATTTTATGCTAAAATAATTATGCAAACTTTTCCAAATGTGACATGTATCTTTCTTATAAAAGGTACTTCCCTTTCATTAAAAATCACAACTCCAAAACCATTTGGCTCACCATAACCCTACCAAAATAATCGTTTAACTTCCCTCACATCAACCTAATGTCATTACATTGATGATAAACCCAGTCTAATGATTCCATTTTGATCAAATATAAAGAAAACAATCGAAAAAGATGTAATAATTTAACCACAGTCTTTAAAATACATTTTATCTTCCACATCCTCTTTCTTTGTTGTTTTATACCAAAATAATAACTATGGTACCTCTTTAATCTTGTGAAGTCATTATAAATATGGTATAACCACATTTGTTATTCTATCCATCCTCTAAATTACAAAGTCACTATAAGTGCGTACGTACGGGTTACCATCTGCATGTCGTGGTGTAGTGTCTTATTCAAACACTTGATTATTTGGATAGGTATAATAATGAGTATAAGTGATGTAAATAAAAAATATAACATTTTAATGATTATGTATATATGATATACCATCAAATTATATACAAGTTCACAATCAATATAATTATATTGTCAATCACACTTACGTACGGATTACCGTCTCCACGACATGATGAGATTCATTCCCGCATTCACCATTCAATGATGATTATAAAAATATATATTATTAATAAGTATGTAATAATGAAATTATAATTTTACTATAAATATATAAGTATGTAATCATGTATTTATATATTTATGTATGTATGTACATACATATATCATATTAAATTACTTCCGTTCAGTAAGATATGAAAACAAGAACATCATTTATGCATACGTACGTCCTACCATCTTCAAAAACAGTGTCTTCCATTTCATATATATTTATATTCTAAATATTTATATTCTAAATATATATGTTTTTTATATAATATATTATATTCTATATGTATTTAAATCAACATCTAAATGATACGATCAAGAATAACAAGTTAAAACATGTACGTTAAAGAAAGCGATTATGACCCAAAATGTTAATTTAACAAGGAATTCATTATTAAATGGGTAGAATAATTTCATAATTAAAACTTTTATGATATAATAAATACAAATATTATTATGGAATAATTTAATAACATGCTATGGTTATTATACTAGAGGTTAAACATACCGTCGACCAAAAGAATGTGCAAGGTAATGGTTAATTTAATAATATCTTTATTATCAGAGGTTGTTTTTACATAAATATCGACTGGGTTATATTTATTATCCATGTCCTTGTTTCTTAAAAGTATGTTAAAAGGGATTATTTTTAAGGGACTTATTACTAAAACATTATTTTAAATCATTTAATTATTTATTCTTCTAAACATTTATCATTAATGGCTATGTTTTCAAAATAGATTTAAGAGTTTTTTATAAAGATGTGAAAGAATTAAAATGTTATTTCCCTTCATGAGTTTCAAATTGGTATTAGATACATTGATTCAAAAATATATTTTAAATAACATCCTTTATATAAATTTTAAATTATTTCATAATAAAGGGATATTTCTCTCAACTATTTTTACTGATCACTTCCTATTATGTCAATATATATTGATGGATTTTAATCATGTTTGAGGTTGATATATTATGATACAAAAAAACTGTATTGTATTGAAGGTTTTGTGATATTATTGTCTATGGATGTTTTATTTTTACGCCATTCATGGTTTGTGAATAAAGTATTTACATTTAGTATGCTAGTTTTAATACAAATTTTTATGTTATGTTTAATCCTTTTCATATGAGTAATGAATTGGACTTAATACGTGATGGGTGGAGCCCGCTATAGCTCCTTGATGCATCGATAGGTATAATTAGACAAACTAGCGTCTTGTTATAAGGCCTTGACAAAATCTTATTTGTAGTCTTGGCACAAGGCCTTGACTATGTGGTTATGATGTTCAGCATTATAAATTCCATCATTATGAAATTAGCTATTGATATTTCATGTGATTATTTAACTAGTGGAATATCTATGTGAATAAGTAAATGGCATTATTTTATTTTTCATTGCTATATTATAATGATGATTAATTATATAAGGGTTTTGTTTTAGTTTTATATGTTTCCTTAAATATTTATGGTCATTTATAAATGTTGTCGTCATATTGTTATCCTTACTGAGAATCTGAGCTCACCCCATCCTATGTTTTATTTTTCCCATGATGCGATGAAGTATATTAAGACTTACATAGAGGGATAGTCTACGAGATATGAATATGGTCAATGTAGATAATGTTGTGGTTGTTTTTCATTTTATAATGTAATATAACTTTAATGTAACTAATATATTTTCCAAGACTACTAAATTGATATGTCCTTTGAGACTTGATTCTTAAAATCAAGCCAAAGTAATGTAATAATGCACCGACTCTGGGAAACTATGGTCAGAAAGTAACATTTTATATGTTAGTATAGCCATGATTCAATATATTTATAAGTTAATACCCAAAATTTCATTAATTGATAAAAATATTTTCTTATTAATCGTTGAAAACAATTTAAAATATAACTTCCTCATAAATAAATTATTTCAAAATGTAGTTCTGAAATTATCTCTGATATTTTTAACCATTTATAAAAAATGATGTTTCCCAAAAAAATCCATAAAAAAATTTCTATGATAATTAAAACATTGTATATTAAAAAATTATAACCATTTTCAAGAATTTAATAAATATAATTTTAGTGTTTGTCAAAGTAGAATATGAAAATTTATTTTGTTGAGAATATAATAGTTTTATAAATATTAGAGAAATACCAAAAAAATTGTTTCATTCATGTTAAATATGATTTATTTTTATAAAAAAATTTAATAAATATTTGAAAAGTAGTTATCATTGTTAATATTACATTGTTTAATGTCTATACTATAATTATTTCATTTAAATAAATAAAATAATGACAATATGTTCTGTAGAAACTCATTGTCAGATGTAACATATGCCATGATGGTGTTGCGTTTTCTGTATGACAATTCCTTTGTTGCATGTAACAAACTATATGTCAAAAGATAACCTCAATGATCCTTATAGATAATGAAATTAAAAAGTGTGTATTTCATGATTAACATTTTGTTGCATATAACTCAATCCAAAACACATTATTGAATATAAGTAAAATATTATCAGTGTAACCTGAAATGAAACATAATTGAAAGGATAATCCAATTAAATAGATATTCTAATTTTTTTAGTGTGTTATAATATACCACCATTAAAAATAATGTCACCCTCAAAATTAATTTTGGTTATCAAATGTTTAATAAATAAATTTTTCATTCATCGGAACCCACATTATATAAAAGGATACTAAAACATCCCATACTAAGTGAGTGTTCGAACCATAATAGTTACCCAATGATATATATAACTAGGATTCCACATATGAGAAAAAAGGTTTTGAGTGATTATTGGACATGTTGAAAAATATTACATATTTGTAGTGAGTGATTGAGGTCCTCAATCAAAAATATTTGAATGAAAAAATATATTCTTAGGGCCTCAATGTCATAAATTTTTTATGATTTAAAAGGTTATAGGATCAACAAAATTAAGGTATTAGGACTAAAAAATATATTTTGATCAATATATTAATTTTTTGTAATTTTTTTATTGGCCACAAATATAAGGAAATATACTTACATGATATAAATCCATTACATAAATTTAAATCATCATTAATTCTTTTATAAATATCTATTTCATCAATTACGTTATGTAATTGACGTAAAAAAATTAACACTAATGCCAGAAGTTGTAGAATACACATTTAGTAGATCAGAAGTCCTAATAAAGAATAAAAATTATAACTTTTTCCCTCCAATTAATCTGAATAATCAATACAGTTAATACATTAATCTATAAAAATAAAAAATAAATATTGGTTCATAATTAATAATTATTCAAAAAATAAAATTACAAATTAACCAGGAAATCACATAGTATAGTGGCAGATGTGATACCCTTACCATCCTTTGGTATGGATTCATGAACCATAGCCTATCTAAAATTGATTGGTTTTCACCT
This sequence comes from Viscum album, assembly GCA_963277665.1. Taxonomy (NCBI): domain Eukaryota; kingdom Viridiplantae; phylum Streptophyta; class Magnoliopsida; order Santalales; family Viscaceae; genus Viscum; species Viscum album. The sequence continues at coordinate 1,833,726,677 of OY728132.1, forward strand.
GATATACATGTGGTCTTTTTCTAAAACAACACTTATATAATTTCTAAAATAAGATGGACAATCATTAGATAAGTTTACTCAATACATATTCTTTTTACAATGGTTTTCAATAAAACAATAATACCAAAATAAATCATCAGTTGTTTAGCTTAATATTTTCATTAATTTATTTCATTATAACCATTATAAATGTTATGAATATAAAATTTTATAAATGAGTTCAGGAAATTATCATAACATTGGTGCCCCATTTTTCATCAAATACCTAACATGTGATTACCTTCATCATATATGACCATAAAAACATGTTTAAAATATGAATTTATATAAATCATAATTTAAAACATAGAAAATTATAAAAGGCAATACTAAATTTATCCCATAAATATGATCTTATGTAAGAAGTAATTTCTATTGGATGAATGGGTTAATACTTCTAAATCATGAAATTAAATGAGATTATATAAATTCATATTCATTTACATGAATATAATTTATTTACTCATAACAAGCTACACTAAATAATATATATGAATTTGAATGATTATATTTTTACAATATCCAAATCAAAATTTCCAACTATTGAGTTCCCAAATTATCATGGTTCACTCTACAAATTGTGATTTCATATTATTTCACTTTGTCTATTTTCTAATGAGGTTGCTGGTTTTGACCACCAATATCAACCATTGGATTTTGTAACCATTTGAAAAAATTACCAAAATATTCATAATTAAAAAAATAATTTGTGGGAGGTTTGTCCTATGGAATTTTCAAATTATTTATACTGGTATATATCTTTTCCCAGCAAATTTAGAATTCAAATACTCAATTTCCTTCAATTTCATACATAAAAAATGTACTAATACCATTAAAAAAAATCCTACCATGAATATATACACAATTATAACACAATGCAATGCTCATATTATTTATCCATGGGTTTTTATCTTCCTCAATTTCTTGATTACATTCCACCACCAATCCAATTCACACTCAAACTTATATACAGAGAAATGAATTTCATAGGATATGATAAATGGAAAATATATAATATCATTTCAATTGTACTGATATAGTGTTCAAAAATAAGTTGATCTAAAGACCTGTAGAATGAAGGTGGACATTTCCTTATGCAGGACTCTATAGAATGTGGTCCTCTGCATTGATCGTTTAATTTTTCATCATGATTCATAGCATGAGAGTATTTGTGAGTATAGTAATGAGGTTTTTCATTCCATATTCTAAATAATGTAGATACATAAGGGAATAAACATTTTATTTTCCCTCATATTTTCTATTATCACAATTCTCGGAGGGTACACACATTTACTATATCCAAATAGAATATATTAAGAAAAAAAATCTAAGAGAGGAAAAAAATAATCCTAAGACATCATTAATGTGATTTATAAATTATGAAACATAATTTAATATATGATTAATTATTGGTATCCTGAGACATTCATAGACATCATCCCTTTAAATCCATTATGTTGGGTCCTATGTAGTTTTTGAAATCCCAAAGCATTTACTCTAAGACTGTCAATCCAGGTGTATAACTAGGCATATTGTCATGTACAAGATTACCTAGAGTTAGCCTCAGAATTTTTTTTTGGATTTGTAACCCCTAGATACATCTATGCCCGAGCCACATACACATGTAATATTCAAAAAAATATGTATTTCATGGAAATAACTCACTCTATCCTTTAACAAAATTATAAGTCATTTTCTTATATTGTTCTTTCTCCATATAAATTTCCTTAGGGTTCATACTATTTTTTTCTCATCATATCATCCCATGGTTAACAAAATATTTTTTCTAATACCTGTAATAGAGACCCTATATTGTCATAGATTTTCATTAAATATATTTTTTAAATTCTCGAAAAATCATTACCAATTGAATCTCAAATACCATATTATTTTTCTTCTTACGGAAATATATAATTATAAGAAATAATACATAAGAGAGAAACATATTATCTTAGTAGGTTATCTAGGACTATTCCCTTTCGTATCAGTATAAAAAATTAACTACATCATCATAAAATGGGGAAGTAAAAATAAAATTGGGTTATCTTATATTCTCATTAAGGGTAAACAAGGGAGTGTTTCAAGCATAAACAATTACATAGGGTTATAATAACGTGATCATAACATATGATGATCATAAAATGCATGAAAATGATCATAAACATGAGTTTATAGGAAAAATCCTACCAATGAAATAGACAATAATCTTAACAAATAAACATTTGTAGAAATTAGATATTAATTGAGGAATAAGACAGAGAATATAAGCCCTTTATAAAATAATCGATAATATTATTTCATGGATACTTTCCAAGACAATAATAAATTTTTAGAAATTGGCTACCATCCATGTAAGAGATTCATGTATTAGAAAAAAACAAATATACCCTCTAATATTTAGGCTATGGATACAACCATTGAACTGTCTTCTCTTCCGTATTGGCCTAAAAACAGTGTAACCTCGTACTTTTAGGCTTGGGCTATAGCCATCTACCTCCATGTTCTTAGTCATGGGTTACCACGAACACATTTTTTATATAGGGAATAGATTGTACCATGTGAAACCTATGAGCTCATATTCATTTTATCTTTACCCAATATAATAGAGGGTGATCTAGGTGCTATCACCAATCTCATAAAAAATCTTTCATTCATCTTCTAAATGATAATAAACAATTCTTCATATCAAAACCTATAAAAGGAGATATGGTTTATTAAAATACGATAATAACCCATGAAATGAAATGGGTATCATTAAAATATAATCACATCATATCCTATGAATAGGTATAGTTTTCATAATTTCTGGACAAAATAATTTCACATGACAAGAAGTTAGTTTCAAAACCAAAATATTTTTGATGTGAAATAGGTGACCTCAAAATCACTCAATAAAAAATTAAACAACCAAATAAATAATATGAATGGAACATTTGGATTAGTTACTATAATGGAATAAATAACATAAATGTATGTTATCATATATATAAAATATATTGGAATTATATTTTGAAAACCACTATTGTGGTTAACAACATTTCTCCTTTGAAGAAAGAATCTTTTAAACATAATACATTATGAAAACCATTTTCAAAAAAATATGTATTAAAAAATATTTCAAAAAAATTATTCATTTATACATGAAACTAATTCTACAAAAAATTGATTGTGGTTAAGATCAAAATTTTCATTTGAGGTAAAAACAGAATTCCTTTTTTACAGTAAAAAATGTTTAAAATATGAATCTTTCAGTAATAGATAAGAAGGTTCACTTGAAATCACTATTAAAAGTAGAAAAGGATAAAGTCTATATTTTAAATATTTTTTGAAAATAATAGAATTTTCTATGAAACCCATTTTAGATTCCATTTTTTTTTGAAACATAAATTTCCAACAAAAGGGTGGGTAATTTCAAACCTTCTTCAAAACAAATTCTTAACTATTTTATGTATCAAATATTAGAAAAATGGTACCAGTACATTAATATATAATGAATTAATATAATAAGAGATAAATAATTATTGTTCCTGAGATAGGATCATAAATTTTCATCCAAGGAAGAATAATAACAAAAAATATTAAAAAATTATGAGATTGATTCAATAAACTCTTACGACTTCGTAATATTGAACCGTACTAAGAATTTAATAAAATTAAAATACATGAAGATTAAAATATCTATATGATAATAATAATAATGATATAACTATTCAATTTCTGTAAAAAATCCTCATGGAAAAATATAGGCGCATAACAAGACATGAGTCTCATGGAAGAAAATTTGTAATGAAATTATATTATAAATTTGGTTCCTTTTGAAAAAAAATATTTTGTTAGGGGAACATCATTAAATGAGTATGTAAATATCCATAAAGAAACATTTATGAATCATATAATAAATCCATGTTATGTAAAAAAACCACAAATAAGAAAATGGTGTTGAATAAAGCTTGTATCTTATTGAAATAAACAGTGAGATGAAATTCCCTTAGCTCGTGTCATGACTCTCATCATACTCACATAAGAATCCTGTATAATAATATTAAGTTTATTATTTATATTTCTCAAAAACAATATTATTATTTCATGTTCCATATATGGTTTTACTATTCCATTATATTACACACTTGTTAAAAATTATAGGGTATGGTTTGACATTGGGTAATAACAACTTTGAATGTGTCTTAATTTTGAATTTATTTGATCATGATAATTAAATAATTATTTAAATAATGGAATCAATTATATAATTTTTATTTAAATTAAATATATTTTTATTAGAATAAATAGAATAATATATAATTATGAAACCAAATGCATCATTCTTGGAGACGGTATGTCGTACATACGAATTAATGATGATTCTATTTTTATTATCGTATTAATAGAAAAAAATTGAAATATATGTTTATATGTGTATATATAATTAATAAAAATAAATTACAATATAATTTCTATAATATAAGTTTATTTAACCAACCATTAATTCATTCAATGTTTTGTGTGATAAAATCAAATCGTATTGAGTGGTGGTAGTCCACACTTCCCCAAAAAAATATTTAAATTTAAACAAAATTTAAGGTAAAAATATATGTGTTGTTAAATTAATAAAAATATTAAATACAAATTAAATTTAATATATATAATATATATAAATACTTTAAATAAAAATATCCACCATGATAGGTGTAAAGAAAAAATTTACAATAATTGTTTAGTAACACAAAAGTTAACTGCACACATAAATAGTATGTTCATTACCCAATAGTTGGAGGTTTTCGTAAGTGTATGTTGAAAATATAAAATTTAAAAAAACTATTATTTTTATTATAAAGATACTAATATAAAATAATTAAATAATAATATTGGAGAGGTGTATAATGAAAATAAAATAAATAAGTAATAGATATGTCGTTATATCTTAATTGTGTAACTCTATTTGGATTGTGCATAATGGCTACCCTAGATTTCTTTGTCCCAAAGGGGTGACTTCTATTAAGTAGGGAGGGATTTTAGGATGTGTATTTTGCATATATTGGATGATCATAAGTGATTTTAGAGGAGTGAAATTGAGGTTGACGTGATGTATATTTATAAGGAAGAAATGGCACACAATTGGAATACATGAAAAAGTTCTGTGTACTTGCATTTTGTACTAAACAATTAGTTGAAAAAAACAATATAATGTAATTAAAATTACTAATTCATGTACATAAAATGGGTTTTTACATGTTTATAGGTTTATTAGGGTCTTAAATTTATGTTTCATTAAATTATAAACCTCATTTTTCTCATTACCGTCTTAAATATTTTTAATCACAATCAGTATTATTTTTTTTTCAAAAAACAAATATTAAATTATATGATATTACGAAATTTTTTTATTCAAATTTTTGATATATTTTCCCAAATTCTAGTCAAATGTGTGGCATAACGTTATTTTAAACTATTCCCATAGTCAGATCAACAATTTTTCGTTTTTAATGTGAAAAGACTTGATTCTTCCATGTTAATTATTTTAATTATATTAAATTATTATAGTTATGTGAAAATTTATGGGGATTGATTCCGAGTGTAGGTGTTCTTGGAATGAATTTAAAAACGTTTCATAAATATGTTTATTAAATGCTTGAGCGTCGTTTCTTAACGTTTGAATCACGGCTCGAATTAAAAATCTAAAGGGAACTGCTGAATCTGCAGTGCTGGGATTCACTTAATAGACTTTGGTCATAGTAGTTAGGGAGAAAAAGCAATGTATTGGGAATTTTAAATGAATAATAACAGTCACTTGGTTATTTTTTTTTCTTTATTTCCCTCTAATTGACAAATGATAAAGTGGGACCAGCGGCATGTCAATCCAATAAATGGAATGACGTTTCAATCTTATGAAACGACATCATTGGGGAGTTAGGAATGTTTCTATTTAATGACACCCCATTAATTCCCAATATCGATATTTACCATCCCCTCTCTTTTAAATATAGAGTTTGGGGAGGGGTATCGACATACCATCACTAAGAAAAAAAGTGTTGGTAACGTGTTAAGATACGAAACCCTTAGAGGAAAGATCCAGTCCCAGCAGGAGGTGACGGTAGACACTAAACCACAAACCGAATGATTACGTACGAGAAAAATCATAGAAAGCCTATTGTGGAGGATGGTGAGCACAACCCCCTTCTTCAATCATAGAGGCTCCCCAACAACATTAGGTAGGGGTTTGATTCTAGTTTAATTCATGTGAATATCTTGAAACCTCCAAACCTCCATAGTGATTACAAAAAACATGGAGGGTGTGGGCCTAATGATCCTAGCCCAAACCCTCTACTACATTTCTACCATTCACCCTTAAGGGAGACTACTGGCGTGGTGGCACTGACCGACTATGAATGAGGCAATGTGCTGACGCATGCGACAAGCAGAGGCCGCGACACTAAGTTGTGATGCTAATCAGAGGGGCCTGCAATTGAAGGCAGTGAAGGAAGTGGTTTGTTCTGTTACATTTCAATTGTGAGAAAGGGGACCCGACATGTCAGCCATAGCAGTCGGAGGAGGTGGCTGACAAATCTGATGGCCATGAAAGTAGTGGTGGCGCGACCAGCACGCCACCGTCGACCAGGGAGGCAGCGCAACCAGCACATCACTGATGAGAAGAGGGTCACTGGTGAAACAATGGAGGAGGCATAACACTACCTACCTGGTGGGTTCCTCAGCGACCAGGCGGCGCCCACATGGCGCAACCATTTCAAAAAAAATTGGGCTTTGGGACATTGGGATACTGGAGGGAAACACTCTCCCCCTGCCAGATCGATCATACCATGGCCTACACCCCCTGGTGAGAGGCGCCTCATGTGGTCAGGCCACTAGACCTGTAGTTTGTGCCCCCTTGTGGGCTAAGCCGCCTGCCAACGGGTCGTGCTCCAAGCGAGCCACGCTCCCCTTGAAGGTCGGACATGCATGTCAGGTCTCCCATTTACGGGCCTTTTCGGACCATGGCCCAGAGGGCTGAGCTAGGCACAACCCATCCCGACTAGGTCGAACCTTAACTATGTCAGCTCATCCAAGACCGAGTCGGACCGGGTCTGACGGACTGGGCAGGACCGGACCCCGGCCCAACCACATGCAAAAACAGATAAAGGGACATTTCATGATAACCAAATGTCTATTTAACAAATCATCTATGGTTCTGAGATCCTTGGAGTAATATGGCCTTTTTGGTATAGTCCACTTGAGTTTTGGAGACATTTGGAGTACGATCAGGTCTCATCCAACCTTAATCCACCTGGAAACCTAGAACTAACACTTATAACTCACAGATCGGGCGTCTGATTGATGCATTGTCTATCAAATTAAAACCCTTAAGACCTGAAAAACCTTTAGGATACTAATTTATAGTTATTATTGATGGTCAGGATATGACCGATTTATCGAGGGGTGGGTTCTATGGATGTCGAGCGCATCTGGTGCGAGGAATTCTGCAGCAGGCTGTAACGTGATGAAAGAACAACGATCCTGTGTGGTTCTGCATCTATCAATCTTATATGGGTCTACTTCTATCATATCTTATGTGGTTTATCATTCATCAATCGTATATGGGCCAACTCATAATGATCTACTGTGTGTAAGATCCTTTGTGGGTTAGTAGTTGTTAGTACCTACCGATCATGTGTGGGTCTACAATAGTTCTTCTTAATAGAATATTATGATCTAGTTTACGATGAATCATATGTACTTCTTTACTTATGTTATACCTGGTTGAGAAATGTGACCTTTTATCTTCGTGCTATAAACTGTGTGGTATTTCTACCCTCATGGTGATGTATTCATGGTGTTTCCTATTTGGTACTTTTATCTTCGTGGTGTTACCTATGTTGCACTTCTATCATCATGGTGTTACTTGTGTGGTACTTCTACCATTTTGTTGATTTTTTAGTGGTTTTACCTGTGTGGTACATCTATCTTCGTAGTGTTACCTATGTGGTACTTCTATTTTCCTGGTGTTGCCTTTATGGTATTCTTCCATCATGTATGAGATGATTATTCCATGATAATATAGGTATAAGTATAGGCATATACCTATGTATAGTTGATACATATTGCTTCGTGCATTGATATTTAGGTCTTTCATGGCGGTATTTCATTTTTTCAAATTATCGGATACCTACAAGTGTCTCAAGGTCACTACTGTGAATAGTTATACTCACCCCTACATGGGATACACCAGTACCTTGTTGTGTCTTGGGCAGATGACAGACAACACTGACCGAGGCTAAGATAGCTAAGACTGGACGGTACTCAGATGTGGTTCATTTGGACAGACGTAACACAGGGACTACTGGTCATGATTTATACCGACCCTTCAGGATGGATCATCAGTGGATGATCCATGAGCTATTCTTCCCAATTTATATCTATTTTACATTTTAGTTGTACTTGTAATTTTAATGTTGGGCATGTATTTTGGTCCCTTTACCTTCATCACATTTTTACTACTGTAGTTTACTTATAAGTTGATTCTGGTTGTGTTTTTGGACTATTATTCTTCATAGGTTAAAAGTAAATGCCTTCCAATTTTAGGGATACACCTTTCATGTGAAATTCATCATCCTCTATCCTATGCAACACAAGCTTGCAGATTCCATGGCACAATACCTGAGAGATGGGTTGTGACAAAGTTGTATCAATGGAGTCTATTATACCAATGAACATTGGCTCTGATCTTATTTATGAGGCAATAGTGTGGATTATTATGAGTGTTGTTTTCAGTTTGGGGAATCCAATGTTGCTGCAGTGGACATCATATCCATACACCAGGACCATGCCCTCTGATTACCGAATAATTGCACGAATAAACTAATTGAGTGTGATTTGAAATGTTTTTCATAGGATCTCTTTAAGTCACCTCACCAAGTAAAACATAATTACCATGGAAAAACTATTTTATTTTAGAATTATTCCACATAGAAATCCATCTAGGATTCCTGATAGAGCACATGATGATGGCCCAATGATCGATGAGTCCTCAGTAATGGGTCCTCCTAGAGCGTTAGCACCTTTGGGTGGTGTACCACGAGGACCGCTACCCTTTCTGAATCCTTTTTCACCATAACCATCATAATAGGATGCATGATGAATGATATAATTTCCTGATTATAAGCATCAACGTCCTCCAAGGATCTAAGGTGAGATAGACCCACATGCGGCTGGGGACTGGCTGCAGGCTGAAGTGATCGTTTTTGCTTAATGGGGACACCATCTGCTCTTATAGTGATCATAGTATCCAATTCAGTTTAGGAATTAGCCGGGAGATAGTAAAGATTAATGCTCCAGAGAAACGATTATGTAACCCTCATCTGGGTGGATTTAAAGAGCCTCTTCAGGGCATAGTAGGTCCCAACGTCCTTACGATCTTTGAATATAAAAGAGCTGCTGCACTTACATGAGGGAAGCATGACTGTGGTCCAGTACTCGGCGAGGTTCACAGATCTATCCCACTACTCCACCAACCTGGTATGTGACCCTTTACTGTGGGACTAGATATTTGGGTAGGGTTTCTGATGGGAGATCATAGAATTTATGATATGGATCAGCATTCTAACACAGGCTGTGGTGCTAAATCCAGAAATTTTGGTGTAGAGTTTCCTAGAGGAGTAGGCACCTACGATGAAGGGAACAAGTAGATGATAGGTAAAAGTTTAATCTGTAGTAGGAAGTAGGAAAAAAATGTAGGGGGCAATGTAATCTAGGCCATTAGGTGGATGACCTCAAGATACAGGGTCGGTGGTGCGGGGCTCACGGGATAGAGGAGGAAAGCTAAGAAGGAGGAAGCGGTACGAGAGTGGCAGGATGTGTCCCATGGAACTTGATGTCCCAAACCACCATACGTACAACTAGAAGACTATTGAGGAACCATAGAGTAAGAGGTAATGATTTGATTAGGGAGGTCTGCAGGCAGTAGGAAGACATGGCAGAGGAGCAGGTTGTGTCACAGGTAGTGGGAGGTGATTTGAGGTTCTACTACCACCACCTCTAGGAGGACCACTCCAACAATAAAGAGAAGGTGGATTGGGAAGAGCTCACCACAAAGAAGTAGATACATTCTACCACATAACTCCAAATATTATTTGAGGTATGAAGTGTGGCTACCCAACCTTAGCTGCATTACATATAGAAATAGGTTACATTCACTCTTTTATTGCCATGTTCCTCATTTGGAGGTATAATATTATTGTGGATCTATTGGATCGATCCTTACAGCTAGACACTCATACTGGAGCGGATTTGATATGTACACAGTAGTGGTAGCAGTGTAAGCATACTCGAGGAGGCAAGAGATTCGGCTAGGATCTTCTAGTAGGGGTGTTGAGGGCTTTATGATGTCATTTTGGGTATGAAATAGTTATCCATTGTCCAAGAACAGATTAACTATTTTAGGTGAAAAGTGTGGTGTGTCCGTGAGGATGGGACTAGGATTTCTGCACCGGTAAGAAGGGATCCATTAAAGAACATGATGGAATTACACTATGGAGGGTTAATCCAATCGTACATGAGATGTCTAGTCTTACCCTCTGAAATGATGATGTTGAGATTCCCAGCTATCCTGTAGTGGTGAACAAGTATGATGATTTCCTTCGTAATGATGTTCCAGTACTAACTCGATGTGGAGAGGTATACTTTTACATATACTTGTACCCTGGATGTCCCTGATATCTACTCTTGTATATCCGATGGCTCTTGTGGAACTTTTTGAGTTACATGTATAGTTACAGTGCTTGCAGATAAAGGGGTTCATAAAGACCAGTGTTTCTCCATCGACTGCCCTGATTGTTTTTCCATGAAGGCAAACAGGTGTTTGTGGCTCTATGTGGATTATCGGTGCCTGAACGAGGTGACCATGAAGAACAAGTACCCAATTCCTAATTTGATGATCATTTGGAATAGCTAAAGGGAGCCTGTTGGTTTTTGAAGATATCCCTCAGATCAGGCTATCATCAGCTCAGGGTATGATATGTGTATGTGTAGAAGACGTCCTTCCGATGTTGTTATGGCCACTATGAGTTCGTGGTAATGACATTCGGTGTGACCAACACCCCTTAGGTGTTCATGGAACTCATGAAAAAGTTCTTCCAGCCATTCCATTAGCGCTTTACGGTGGTCTTTATCGATGACATCTTGATATAATCGCCATCAGAGTAGATGCATGCCTATTATCTACTAATAGTTATAGATACACTCCAAGAGAAACAAATTTATGGAATGCTCTTGAAGTTCTAGTTCTTCATATGAGAGGTACACTTAGTATAAGACATAATCTCATAGGCTGGAGTTGCACTGGATCGTGTAATGACATAGGTTTTACTTGCTTAGGAGCAACCCAGGAGTGTGACTGAGGTGTGGAGTATCTTGGGGTTGGATGCATACTACCAAAGATTAGTGTCATACATTTCCAGAGCTGTGGCAACCTTTTCAGCATTGATGAGGAAGGGATATCCCTTCGATTGGAAGGAATGAATCCAGCTGAGTTTTCAGGAGTTCAGGTAGAGACTAATGAGTGCCTTATGTAGAGGCTACTAGAAGAGAGTGTTGGTTATGTAGTTTACTATTCTGCATGGGGGACCATACATGTGTGTGTCCTGATGTAGGGTAGAGTAGTGATCGCTTACGGCTCATGGTAACTTAGATAACATGATCAGAACTATGATACCAATGACCTTGAATTCAAAATAGTGGTCTTCACCCTAAAGGTGTGGCTACACTACGGGATGGGAGAACATTTTAATTTCTACTCTAATCACAATAGTTTCAGGTATATCTTCTCTAAGAAGGACCAGAACCTAATACAGTGGTGTTGGATTGTGTTCCTCTAGCTCTATTACATAGATATAGTGTATACTCCCGGGAATGGGAATGTGGTAGCATATGCCCTTAATATAAGGTCTAGCCTACATTTTTTGAGTGAGGCAACAAAGTAGGTAGTTGCGTTGCAGATATCTTTCGTTGATATAGATGGAGCAGCATACCTCTAGTCTATGACAGTCACTCTCCCACTACATCAGCAATTTTGGGAGGTGCATCTTGGGGACATTGACTATAGGGATCGACATGCATAGATATCCTATTGATTGGTACCTGAAAAATTTTCAGAAGGTGGGGACCACGTCAGCCTCTTTAGATAATGTACAAACAGTATTGGTACACTAGTTGAATTTGAAGGAGTTCCATAAGTCCCATCTAGTGGTATTTCTAGTTGGGGAGAGGATGTACTAGGACATTTTCCATTAGCACTGGACACCATGGATGATGAAAGCAGTGTCAGTGATTATTTCATGATGCCTCACATGTCAGCAAATGAAGGCAGATCATCTGGTTCCAGTAAGTTTAGCTCATCCACTAGTGGTGCCCGAGTAAAATTGTGATGGTATCTCCATATAAATTGTGACAAGGCTTCCACATACATCTTGGGGATGTGATTATATTTGGGTTATTGTAGAATAAATCACGATGTCAAAAAACATCATACCTATTTGAGAGCAGAGGTCAATAGTGGGCTTGGGATGCCTCTACATACAAAAGATTGTGTGACTTCATTGGGTGCCATCAATGATCAACTCTGATAGTGATTCACTTTTTAATATCCTGTTGAGGAAGGGATTGTAGGAGGAATTCAAAACTCAGCTACATTTGAGCACAACCATTCAATCTCAGAAGGATGGTCAGCCGAAAGGCAATGCAAGGCAATTATGGGGAACCACGTCAGGGTAACTCACACTTGGTGGGAATGTAATAAAGTAGTGGACTACCTTGCATCTCTTGGGTTCCCTGGGGATACTATGGTCTTGGTGGATAATGTGTGACATATTAGACACGAGGGGGTCAATTTGATTATGGGAGATGCCCTTGGGTTACATTAATTTCTTCCACCTTAGGGGGGCTCTCTTCGGTTGTTTGTAGTTGGGTGTATCTGGAATAAAAATCATAATATTGGATGGAAAGCATCATAGATTTTGGACATAGAAGGGAGGATAATTTTCACGTGATGGAGTTCTCATACAACAATATTTATCACTTCACCATTGGTATGGAACCATTTGAGGCCCTATATGACTGACCTTGCAGATCACCTCATTGCTGGATGAGCCTAGGGGAGTCAACAGTTTTGGGTCCTTGGTAGGTACAAATATTTGGCCGAGGTGGTATGTTAACATCATTATTGGTTGGACCATTTCTGATACATCGGAGAATAGTTGGGGTGGCATAGCGCTTAGCACATCAAACATAGTTGTAGTGGGGGAATGACGTCTTCCACACACCCCATCTAAGGAGGTCTGTGCATGACCCATCTCACATCATCGACCATGGAGTTTTGGACTTCGATGAAGGCATGATGTTTACAGATATTCCATTATAGATTGAGAATTGATAGGAGCGAGTCCTTTGGGGGTGGTCGATACATATGGTGTGCATTCACTAGCATAATGGAATCTTATGGTAATTCATATAGGAGTGGGAGGCTCAGGATCATTCTCAGTACCCTAATTTGTTTCCTTAGTCAATCTTTTAAATTTTGAGGATGAAAATCCCTATGGTGGAGAGAATTCAATGACCTGGATTTTCCATGTATTTTATAAAATATCTATAGAATTAATATGAGTCTAGTAAAATTGACGGTGCGTGTTTATGAGGAATGGTGTTCCCGTATTGAATTTATGAACTTATATTTATATATTATCAGTAAACATGCGAGTTGTGGTTTCTATAAATTGAACTGGTGTTCAGATTAGAAATATGAGGGAACTATTGAATCTGTAGCACCGTGAATCACTCAAGGGAGGATTCACTTTGACCATAGAATGTTTGAGAAAACGTTATGTGGCAGAATTTTTTAAAGAATAATACAAATAGATTGGATAATTTTTATTCTTTCCCTCTATAAAAGGGACAAATGAAAACCAGGGACGAACTTCATGTCATTCTAATAAATGGATTGTTGTATTAATATTATGTAATGATGTCATTAGATAATTATGAAGGTTCATAATTAATGATCCACCATTAATTCCAAACATCATTAATTATCCTCATCATCTTCTATTTATATTCTTCTTGGAGATTAGTATTGACACAGCTTCACCGAAAAACAAAGTGCTTGTAATGTACTGACACACCAATCCTTTATAGGATGGAGCATGTCCCAGTAGGATGTGACAAGAGACACAATACCACAAAATGATGAACAACGTATGAGTGGGGTCATTGGAAGTTACTTGCAGAGGATGGTGAGCACAGACCCCCTACCTCAATCACATCCACTCTAAATAACCTCATGTAGGTTTTTGATTCAAGTTTAATTCATGTGAATTTATTTATCCCATAAATCCTCTCATCATATTACAAGCTACTGCGTAGTGATCAATCCTAAAAAACCCATTCTAAACCCTCTGCTATGTTTCTATCCAAGTACCCTTCGTGGAAGACCGCTGACTTGGCAGCACTAACCAGATATGAATGTGGAGGCATGCCATGGCATTCATCAAGAGGTGTCCATGACACTATGCTGCGGTTGTCAATGGAGCAGCCGACACTGGCTGGCCACAGAGGTGGGGTGCTGCGCTGTCGTGCGCCAACGGTGTGGAAAGGACCACAGATCGTCATATGTGGGTTTCAGAGGAGGAAAATGGCACATCATCCATCCATTGATGGAGAGCCGGCGTGACTTGCGTTCTTCCTAATAGTGAGGAGGTGGAGCAACAAGCACGCTACCAGCGAGCAGAGGGACGTGTTCAAAGCTGTGATGGATGCATAACCCTCTCCTACCTGGCAGGTTTTGCAGCAGGCGAGTGGCGCCTTCATGGTGCTAACATTTCAAAAAATCAAACAACCTCTGTCCCCTTTGGGATACTTTTGAGAAACTAACATTTTCAACTCGGGAGGACCATTGGTCGCGCCATCATTCGGGTCGTGCATCACTCGATTGGGCCGCCAGCCAAGCGGGCCACACCACCTTGCAGGTCAGGCCTCCTAACCAGCATGCCATGCTCCCCTTTCAGACGAACCAGGGGGTCAGGCAGAGTTGTCCCACATGTGGGTTTGGCCATACTGTTCCCTGGTAGGCCAAGCCCACTGCACCCCAACCTAGCCCAGTCAGACACTGACCGGGTTATGTCAGCCCAGACCGGGTCCAGTCGGGAGGACAGACCGGGTCGAACCATACCCGGGCTCCACCAGACCTATAAGTTGTTAATGGGCCATATCATGGGAACCAGACGTCCATTAAATGAACCATCCAAGGTGATAAGATCCTTGGAGAGAGATGGTCCTTTTGGTATACTCCCCATGAGTTTTGGAGATAGTTTGAGTATGATCGGATTGGATAGAACCCAAATCCAACTGGGCCCCGGGAACAAATTCTCTTATAACTCACAGTTTAGGCATCCAATTAATGTAATGTATGTAGCTTTGGAACCCTTAAAAAATGGTGTTCCTTCGAGTGACTGCTTTGTAGAACTTAGTGGCAGTCACAGTTTGACTGATATCTCTACGGGATGATTCTATGGATCTCGAGCACACCGGGTGTAAGGAATCCTGTGGCAATCTAAAATGTGAAGAATGCACAATGTTCTTGTGTGGGTCAGCATCTATCGATCGTATGTGGGTCAGATTCTATTATATTGTATTTGGTTCAGCGGTTTGTGACCCTATGTGGTTTAGTTCATATTGATCATATGTGGGTCCAATCCTGTGTGGTTTAGAGGGGGGTCAGTATCTATCGATCTTGTGTGGGTCAGTAGCAGTGCTTATAAACCGAATAAGATGATCTAGCTTATGACTAATCATTTGTTACATCAGTATTTATGTTATATTTTTAATGAGATGATCCTTGTCCATTTCGTGGTGTAACATGTGTTTTATTTCTACATTCGTAGTGATGTCGCCATGGTGTTTCCTATGTGGTACTTTTATCTTCATGGGGTTTCTTATGTGGTACTTCTATCTTCGGGGTGTTAGATTTGTGGTACTTCTACCTTTGTGGTGATTTTTCGTGGTGATACCTGTGTGATACTTCTATCTTAGTGGTGATACGTTTATTGTATTCTTCCGTCTTCTATGAGATGATTATTCCATGATAAATTATTTATATGTATGGACATATACCTAATTAGAGTTTATCTCTATTGCTTCGTGCTTTGATATTGTTGCCTTGATTTGTGGTATTTCCTATTTTTAAATTATGGGAGACCTACGGGTGTCTCAAGGACTTTCTAAGTATCGTTATACCCCCACAGGATATGCCCGCTCCTTGTTGTGTCTTGTGTAGATGATGAACAACATTGACTGAGGATAAGGAATCCAGGACTGTACAATACTCTGATGTGGACAATTTGGCATGATGTGACGCAGGGACTACTAATCGCGAGCTGTACCTACTATTCTGGTAGGTTCCTCGGGGGATGATCCAAGAGTTGATTTTCCATTTTCAGTTGTATTTTACATTTCAGTTGTACATGTATTTTACTATTGGTCTTGTATTATGTCCCTTTTACATTCCGCACACTTTTTTCTACAACACTTTACATATTGGTTTCTTCTTATTGTGTCCTTTAACTATGTGACTTCATCCGTTAAAAGAAAATTCCTTACTGTTTTAGGGATATTCCTTTCAATGTCTGGTCACTTTCCCTGGGACTATGGAGGGCAGGCTTGGGGTAGTCACGACATGGCCCCTGAGGGATGAGTCGTGACATAATGTAAAAAATATCTAATGTTTGAAATGTTTTTATAACCATGTATAAATATACAATTATCTCAATAACATATAATATATTAATTGGAAAAATAATATATAATTAAACATTTAGTATATTTAATACTATAATTTATCTTTTTATATAAATTAGATGAAAACAACTTTTTTAATTAAAATCAGGTATTTTTCTATAACCATCAAAAAATGAATTTTCCTAGAATAATACGAAAATAGATCCCTATGCTAAATTTTCATTATTAAATTTAATATTGAATATCCTTTTATTATTTTAAATTTATTAATTTATCTAACATTAAGTTTATTTTTTCATCGTTGGAAATGAAAAGTTGTTTATTTGAGAAAATGGTAATTTAAACATATAATGATATTATATAAAATTTTGTCTTTAATTATCAAT
Source organism: Viscum album (assembly GCA_963277665.1). NCBI lineage: Eukaryota > Viridiplantae > Streptophyta > Magnoliopsida > Santalales > Viscaceae > Viscum > Viscum album. Next base: position 1,833,743,875 of record OY728132.1, read on the forward strand.
ATTTTTATTTATATAAAAAAGTAAAAAATATTTCAAATTTATTTATCTCTATTCATATTATTATGGTTAATAGTTATATTATAATTGCATCATTTAATAAACTACATCAATAAAGTGATGTTTTATAGAAAGTCAGTGTTATGTGTAATGTATGCTTAGTTGGTGTTGCATGTGTTGTACACTATGTCAGTGTAGTATGTAACATATGCTATGTAGAAATCAAAAATATGGGTCCCTTATACATCATGATATATTTTTTATTATGTGTAATTTATTATTAACATGGCATTGCTTATAATTCAATCTAAACAACGTTATTTAATATAAAATAAACTATTGTCAGAGTTACAAAAAATGAAAAATACTACAATGATAAAATTAATTCAATTAAAATAATTCCAAAAATCTCAAGGTGTTATAATTTATAAATTAAAAGTCACACATTTATTAATCCATTAAATTGATTAAATATATGAAAAAATAATAACCCCTATAAGGGAAATAGGGTTTTTTATTGACAACATGATTATATGGAATGGAAAATTATTGGTTGAATCTCATAGTAAATCATGAACAAAAAATGGATCATGAAATGGGATTAATGATATGTAAAAGAATAATCTCAGAAAAATTTAATAATATTTATAAAAAATTTATCATAATAAATAGGGACTCAAAAATCCCCTGAAAAATGATGTATGTGTTCTGAAAATTAAGAGGATGATAACATTCACATTGAAAGGTTAATTATTAAATATATATAGGGAATAAATTATATAAAATTAAGACAATGGGGGGGATTTATATCAGTATATATATTTTAATTTAGTTTTGAAAGTGTTTGGAGTGGATATGAAATGAGATATTGGCTATATATTTAAACTTAAGGAAATGTGGGTTTAAGGGTTAAAATATTTGTTATATTATTATACAATCTGACCACATGTTGGAGGAAAATTAAAAACAATTATCAGGATTATTATTGAATTGGTGTACAATTTTTTCAATTTCATCCTAATTATGAAATCACCATATAACTAACACATATAATGAACCAAAAGAATTTTTGATAAAAGATCCAATTTATGTTTGAAAAATATATGTACTAAATTTCTAAATTAAAATTATATTACTAAAATAAATTTTATAATAAATATATGATTAGTATATTATGTAAAATGTATTCAAATTTTTTAATCGTGCTCATATTATAAATATTTGGTATAATCATGGTTCTTGTTAATTGACAATTTTTAAAATTTCTACAAAAAAATTTTGTTGTAAGAAATTATCAGAAAATCGACCTAAGATGAAAAAATTGTTGTAAAACTATAAATAATATATATATTCTATTATTATAAATTTAATTATAAAATTATGCTGAATTTTGAAAAAAATATATTATTTATCTAAAAATAATGGATTTTATAACCTTCTAAAATTTATAAAAATTATAAATTTTAATTCAGATATTGTTATATTATTCCATAAATTAAAAATATTTCTTTTCCTTGATTTCATAAATATAAATTTTATATTAAAATTTAAAATATATCATAAAACATTAATTAAAAAAATAAAAATTTATCTATGGACTAATAATGTTCATTTTTAGTTTCATACAACGTATTCCCAATGGTCAAATTATTGATTCTTCATATCTAGAAATATTGAATAATAACAAAATTTTAAATCAAAAGTCAATATAGACATATGTTGTATCATTTGAGGTTCATAATATCTATCATCCATATTGTCACGACCCGCCTTCACCAAAAGGAGGGAAGGGATAATAGATTGTCACACCCTTCCTTCATTAAGTTGAAAGAGAGTTAATAACCCCTAAGACCCGACTTCAATAGGTCCTGGAGTGGCGAATAGCGCCGGGTGTATAGAATCTCAGACAAGATAGAAGGAATTACCCTTTTTGTTTTTATAGGATCGATAGATAAGATAACAAACCCAACAATACCAAAGATGAAAGTAAGGGTAAATCCAAAAGTAACCCATTCCCATATTCATGTTCAACAGTAAATAATACAAGCCTCAAAAACTCCAAAGGTAATGTAATAAGAAAAGGAAAATGACAACAGCAACTACCCCAAGGTCTGACCAAGTACGGTCCCACTCAATCCTTGAAATCCTCCAGGAATCCTTCAATCAGTTTTATATACGTATGGTGAGAGTACATGTACAGTCAGTAGGAAAAACCAAAGGATCTCATGCACAAGTGGAGAGGCATTCTAATTCTCTGTGAGAAAATAGGTATCCGAAGCACCTACCAAGGATAAACAATCCACCCAAGCCTCACCAGGGTACACTCCCCAAATAACTCAAGGCCAGCAAATTATAGTAATAGAACATCGATATTTGTGTACCCTGTGCCACTTTTCCAATGGTTATTTAAGACAACCTACGCATCGAACCAATCCCACCATTCTCACCGCAGTCCCACTACCAAACCCTACCTTCACACACCTAGGCCATAACCTCACCACAGTTCCACTTGGAAACCCTGCCCGCACACACCTGGGCTAGAACAACTACTTCCATGCCCGAAGACACCTGGGCCAGAACAACTACTACCACGCCCGAAGACACCTCTGCCTCACACCGAAGGCAATTAGGAAAAAACCTGCCCACAAACACCTGGGCCAACCACCACAATGACCCTGCCCAATGATTCTTGGGCTAATAATGGACCTCAGTCCATCACAGTCGGCCCAAATAGTCTTGGGTTATTCGAGAAAGGGAGCAGAAAAAGAGCTAATAACCAGCCACTCATAAGAGTTTTGGGAAAAACACCCTCCCCATGAAATTGGGTGTTCGGTAGTAAGTGCTAAACATGGTTAGGGAATAAATAAGAAATATAAGAAATACAGTATATGTATAGGTAACAAGAACTCATCCCAACCTAGGGGCTCTAAAACCTAAACACAAACACCCTTTTTAATATACATTCAAAAAGACGCCACGACACTCACAGCCAAGTCATAACTCACTCCCAAAAAAATCCCCATTCAGCCATTCTTGTTTTCTTGTTCATGTTATCCCATTAGAGTGCATTCTTCACTACTGGGAAACTAATAGGCACAACCACAAGCTGGAAAAAAGAAAAAACCAAACATGAATTTAAGCATTCACCCATGGTTCTCTTGTCGAGTTGCAAAAGCAAAAGGGGATTAGTGATATCCCTCAAGGTACTGGAAGTAATGAAAACCTAACAAAAGGGATAAGTGAGATCTCTCAATGTAATAGAAACCAGCAAACCCTGAGACACATCCTCATATCCCCAATACCAGGAACCATCCATTTCTCAACAATAGAGGATTCCACCCAAATTCGTGATATAATCATAAAACCACAACACCGGATTCACAACTAGCAACCGTGATACCTCAGAGGATCCCATACTCACCCACATAACCCCACAAGAAAACAAACAAAAAATTCTCCTACTACAAAAACAGAGTAGAGAAAATTCCACGTTCAAGAACATCATTTATCTATTTACAATTTCTATTGTTAACTGGGGAAACCACACAAGGGTATATGTTTGCAGGGAATCCATTTAATCAACCGAGTTCACATGATTAACAAATTTCTATATTGTAGCCATTTAATCATCATAGGAGACCAGAGTTTTTCAGTTAACAGAGAAAGACCACCAATGGCCGTGATTTTTATTAGGGCTAAATTCAAACAGTTCACAACATATAGTAATTAAAAAGAGTAAATCAGAACATCGATCACATCCACCCTTCATTATTTAAAGGTCTATTCATTATCATAATTAAGTTTAGTTTCGTCAATTCCTATAGAGATAATGCATACCCACCACACATGATACACAGAAAAGATAGGTGAAGGAAAAATCCCAACTTTACTGATCAAGGATCAATGTTTTTCTCCTCTCTCCAAGGACATGGGATGTGTGGCTTGCAGGGGAGGAGTTTCATGGTCTCTAGGGGTGAAGAAATCTCCTGTAGAGGTGCACCACAGGCCACGGGAAAAGGGACTCCAGGCGCTCCAGGGGTAATAACGAAGCTAGCCTAAGGAAGAAAATGAAAACGAACTTCCCATGCGATATATAGATAAGATCCCGTTGTTATGGGATATTGGAATTTTTAGCACCTGGAAAGTCAGATCGTGGTTTCCTATGCAGTTAGGAAATTATGTACGATGGAATTAGGTTGTTATTTAATATCCCCCATGGTGGAGGATTCTCAATATTCATAGGAATTAATTATGGGATTTAAATATCCTCAAGAGGGTAAAAGAATTAATTTACATCAAAAATGTTGTTCTGGGAGCGAGACTGGAAAATTTAACGGTTGGCTAGGTTAGGACACGGTGCCACCGTGATCGGCGCCACTATCACGGTGCCACCGTCATGGTTCCCCTGTGACCAGTGCCTCCGTCACTGTGCAACCATCACAGTGCCACTGTCAGGGTTCCACTATCTTGCTGGAACCTTATTTTTGGAAAATTAATGGCCATGGGGTTTCCTGGATATTACATTAGATTCCTCACAAACTATTCTCGCCCTTAATAATCCAAACAACATAGAAGAAATGATATGTTCTAAACAACCACCTTGAGAGATACCTCTCAACGGTGAACCTCATCGTCATCTATAAACACCTCTCCCTCAAGAAACCAGGAAACATCAAGGGTCAAACATCCCAGTCATATGGGTTGGGGAGTCTCTTCCCCCATGTCAAAATAATATCCACATTAGGAAACACTGAATTGGCCGCACAAGTTCAATTGCATCCACCTCAATGCATCTTTGATTTGGGATTGGGTCCTCCCTTCCCCATAGCCAGGAAATTTCACACACATTCAGGAAATAATGAAAACCACGCATTTCACATCCAACAAGGTAAAGTGTTCCGTAAAAAACAAGTACAATAGAACATCACAAAACTCAAAACAAATCTGGGTACTGAGCGCACATCTGTGCTTCCCATTCCCAGGTACTCTCCTCGAGCCCACCATGCCTCCACAACACATGAACCAGAGGAATGCTCTATCCATGGAGTATCATCTCTTCACGACCCTCAACCCCCACTGGTCTTTCCACAAAGGTCATGTCATCCTCAATATCCATCTCTCCTCAGTTGAGGATGTTTGAATCTTCATGCAGATACTGACGGAGCATGGACACCTGGAAGACGACATGTATCCTCAGTAGCGGCGGTGGTAATGCTAGCTGATAAGCCACCTATCTGACCCGCTGTAACACTTATAAGGGTCCGATGAATTTGGGAGAGATCGTACTATTCCTAATGAACCTCTGTTTTCCACGCCGAGGGGAGACATTAAAGAACACGTGGTCCCTGAGCCCCAACACCAAGGGTATCCTCCTATTATCGTCATATTACATCTTCTGGTCCAATGCCACCTTCATCCATTCTCGTATAATCTGAACCTTCTCTGTCATGCTCTATACTTCTTTCAGGCCCATAACACTCACTTCCCAATCCTCAGTAAAACACACGGGTGAGTGACATGTCCTCCCATACAAGGCTTAGAATGGTGCCAATCCAATGTTAGAGCGATAGCTATTATTGTAGGAAAACTCTACCAGAGGCAACTGTCTCACCCATGATCCTCCTAAGTCTAGAACCCATGCTTGCAATATATCCTCCATGGTCTGGATGGTGTGCTCTATCGGTCCATCTGTCTGTGGATGGAAAGTAGTGCTAAGACGTAACTGGTTGCCAATAGCATGCTGCAATCCTCTCCAGATACGTGATGTAAACCACGCATCCCTATCAGAGAATATGGACCTTGGAACTCCATGTGACTGCACCACCTCTTCCACGTACCTTCATGTAAAATCATCCACTGCACCCGACCCCTTGATTTCCAGATAGTGAGCCGATTTCCTCAAATGGTCCACCAATACATAGATTGTGTCGCAGCACCGTCAAAACATGGGTAATTCCATGACGAAATCCATCAAGATGTCCTCCCATTTCCACTCGTGGACATCTAGAGACTGTAGAAGACCACCTGAAAGATGGTGTTTGACCTTCCCCAGCTGACACATGAGACACTTTTATATGAACTCTTCTATTGTCCGTTTCATCTCGAGCCACCAAAACTGTATCCTAAGACCCTGGTACATCTTGAAAAATCTCGGGTGCACTGATAGGGGTGGGTTGTGGAACTCACTAAGAACATTTCCACTCATTGCCTCTGGAACAATCAGCTTTCTTCAAAAATCATCTGGTTCTGACCATCCTCTGCCTGTCCTTCCAGGGCATCACATTGGGTAACCTAGTCATGCATCACTTCACTCTATGAGTCTCCCCATTGGGAGTCCTCAACCTCCCGCAACAAAGATGATTGCACTATCTTCTGATACAGGCAACCTCTACCACCTTCAATCATAGTATCCAGGTGCAGGGCAACCAACTCCTCTATCGCCATCCAAATATCTGCAGACTCTCAGACTACATCCTTCCACGACTTTCTACTCAGGGCATCGGCCACCACATTCCCTTTTCCTGAGGTGTAGGAAATCTCTAAGTTGTAGTCCTGAAGTAACTCCATCCACCTTCACTATCGTATGTTCATGTCCCGCTGGGAGAAGACATACTTCAAGCTCTTGTGATTGGTGAAGACCACAAAGTGCTCCCCGACGAGGTAGTTCCACCACTACTTTAGTGCAAACATGACTACTACAAGCTCCAGATCTTGGGTGGCATAATTACGCTCATGATAGAGTAACTGTCTAGACCATAATAGATCACACTTTGGCGCTGTATCAACACACATCCAAGGCATTTCCCTGAAGCATCGCAGAACACCTCATATGTTGCCCCTTCTTCTGGGAACCTCGACACTGGGGCACTAACCAACTTCTCCATTAGATAGCTGAAATCTTCCTCGCACTTCCCATCCCTCACTAAATCATGGTGCTTCTTGAAAAAAGCTTTCAAGGGTGTCACATCTCGGGAGAATATGGGAATGAACATCCGATAGTAACCTTCCAGACCGAGGAAACTGTGAACCACTTCCACGTTATTGGGTGCTACCCAAGAAAAAACCACCTTGAACTTTGATGGGTCCACTTCTATCCCTTGTTCAGACACCACGTCCCCAAGGAAATTCACCTCTCGCATCCAAAACTTGAACTTAGACAACTTCCCATAAAGTTGGTGCTGTCAGTGGACCTTTAAAACCATTCTCAGATTCTCAGTGTGATCCTCCTTTGATCTTGAGTAGATCAGGATGTCGTCAATTAACACGACCACGAACTTGTCCAGATATTCCTGGAATACGGACTTCATGAGCCCCATGAACACGTCTGTAGCATCCGCAACATCAAACAACATGACCACAAACTCAAAGTGGCCATATCTGCAACTGAAGGTCATCTTCGAGATGACGCCCTCCTTCACCCTCACATGGTGATATCCAGACCACACATCGATATTTGAGAACCATCAAGCTCCCCTCATACGGTGAAAGAGATTGTTTACCCTCGGTAGAGGGTAGTGATTCTTGATCATCACCTGATTCAAGCTCCTATAATCTATGCACAACCTTATACCACCATTTTCCTTCTTCATGAACAAGACTGGATCTCCCACAGTGATGCACTTGGATATACAAAACCCTTCTTCATCAGATTTTCAATCTAGCTTGACAACTCCCTCAACTCAAACGGTACTATCCTAAATGGAGCCATCGAAATCAGATGGGTACTATGGGTCATTTATTTTCCGAGCACAACATCACGTCGAGGGGGAAGAGTTTCCACCTCATCCGAGAAGAAATCCATAAACTCACTAATGATTACTGGGACTTCCACCATTTCTGCATCCACTGACTCCACTGATTGCTCAACTATCAAAAAGAGGAGGGGTTCCCCTCGCTTGTTGCTCCCCTGGAAACTCTGCTTGCCAATGAAAGTCACTCGTCTGCCACCAAAGTCTGAAAACAATATCCTTCCTTGGAAGCATTCAATGACATAACATACAGAGAACATCCATTCAATGCCTATGATCACATCATATGGCTGTATATAAAACATTCGATGATCCCTGACTGACTGATGTGACCCTATCATCAGTATGCATCCTTTACAAACATAAAACAAGTCAGTCAGACATCCGACCAGTGTGCTCAGCACCTGTGGAACTGTATGTGTCTCAGCCTCTAAACCCAGAGCATGGGCCAGACTGGGTGTAACAACGTAGTGTTAAGCTCTTATATTGAACAAGGCATATGAGAGGGTGCTAAACAAGCTGATCGTACCTCGAATGACCTCTGGACCTACTGGAACAGCTACCTCCGCAGCGTGCAACTTCCCACACCCAGCTCCTATACCTCTCTGCTATCGTCCACCTCCCCGACCACGCCTAGGTCGAGGTCCCCGAGGAGCACCCTGAGGTCAGCCTCCCCTTTCAACGTCGGCCCTTGGTGGAGCGGGATCCCGCTGCCCCTGCTGCTGCTGTAGAAAGGTCATAGCCGGGAACTACTGCTGCTGAGGTGGGTGCAGTACCTTCCCTCCCGCCCACATTGTACTGTACTCTGTCTGGGAACTGGTTTCGAATGTTCCCATGGTTACCACAGACGAAGCACCATGGTCCTAGGCCCGAAGGGAACGGGAGATCAGAACTGGAACTGTTGTGGCCTGCTCCCTACTGGTTGGAACCTAGAGGGCCCTGATGCTGGAGGCCTACTGCTAACAGCCTTCCCTTTTGACGGACCCAATTTGATTCCCTCTCATGACACACCTCACAATGTGTGCATCATCTCCACCACTTCATCCTTCTTCTGCACCTAAGTATTATAGTAGGGTGAAGGGTGTAACAACGTACTAAAGGTAATGTTAGAGTGCCTCCTCTAAACATCTTTCTAGAGATTCCTCATCTGGAAAGAGGTCTGGAGCTAAGTGATGGAGACCCTGGAACTTGATACCTAACTCTCTCACTGACATACTCCCTTTATGGGGGGAGAGTAGCTCCACCCTCTTCTCGGCCTTCATTGTAGAAGAAAAGAATTCCGCCCGGAAGACCTTCTCGAATTCAGTCCACACAACCTCAGTCTCCATCTTCTCTCTATGATAAAGCATCCACCACTAACATGCTGCTCCCCACATCTGGCTGATGGCTAGAGGAACCCAGTACTCTTTCGGAGCCCGAATCAGGCCGAAAGCGATAACTAGTTCATCGATCTAGCTTTCTGTCACCATATCCAAGGTGCGGACCTTGTACTTCCTAAGGGTCTGTCAATGAAAGGCTCGAAACTTCATCAGCCACTGATCATCATTCTCACCTTGGTCGGTCCTCTGCTGATCAGCCGTGTCATCCTCCTGAGCCTCGATCGCCTGGACTACTCATGGTTGCCTCCCAGGTGCCATAGCTACAAGGTAAACAAGGAATTCATAAGCCCGAGTAGTGAAGAGTATTTATCATAAATTTATTTGACTTCTGACTCATTCCAAATCCCCAAAACACCCCAAAAAAATCAGAACACATGTCATTATGATGCATGTACCATTAATAGGGTCTCTACCTTACAATCAGTGTATCCTCACATGGTCGTTCGGTAGGTCCAATGTACTTGCATCAGATCACGAGGGGGCCCTAAAAACTTGTGGTCAAGCCAGTCGTCCCTGGTCTAATTCAATCACCAAGGTCACCCAACACGGTTTCTCTAACACCCCTTGAAATCCTCTCCATTCCTAACTCCAGACTCCATCCTACCTCTCAACCTCCTTCCATTTGATAAAATTTTGACATGACCTGCCTTCACCAAAAGGAGGGAAGGGACAACAGATTGCCAGAGTCTTCCATCTTTAAGATGAAAGAGATATAATGACCACCGAGACCCGCCTTCTATAGTTCCCGGAGTGGTGACTAGCACCAAGGTTATAAAATCTCACACAATATTGAAGGCATTACCCTTTTTGTTTTTATACAATCGAGAGGTATGATAGAAAACCCCACAATACCATAGCTGAATGTAAGGGTAATGCCAAAAGTAACCCATTCCCATATGCATGTTCAACAGTAAATAATACTATCCTCAAAAACTGCAATAGTAATGTACCAAGAAAAGGAAAAACACAATAGAAATGGCCTCGAGGTTCGAGCTAGTATGGTCCCGCACGATCCCTGAAATCCACCTGGAAACCTGAAAGTTGTTTTATTTACATAGGGTGAGCATACATGTACACTCAGTAGGAAAAAACTAAAGACTCTCGTGCACAAGTGGAGAGGAATTCTAATGCCCTGTGAGTAAAGAGATAACTGAATCACCTAGTAAGGAAAAACTATCCATTGAAGCCTCAACATGGCACACTCCCCAAATAATGCAAGGCAAGTAAGGTATAGTAATATCTAATTGATATTTGGGTTCCCCTCACCACTTTACCACTGGTTATTGAAGACAACCTACACATCGAACCAATCCTGCCATTCTCTCCATAGTCCCACTTCCACAACCCACCCGCACACACCTGGTCCACAACCTCACCATAGTCCCACTACCAATCCCCACCCGCACACACCTGGGCCAGAAAAACTACTGCCACGCTTGAAGACACCTGGTCTTCAACTTGAAGAAACTTGGGAAACAACCTGCCCACAGACACCTCAGCGAACCACCACAACTAACCTGCACGAAGATTCCTATGCTAATAATGGACCTCAGGCCATCACAGCCTGCCTGAAGAGTCATGGGCTATTTGGGAATGGGAGAATAAAATGAGAAAATAACAAGACACTCATAGGAGTGTTTGTAAAAACACCCTCCCCATGAAATGGGGTGTTCGGAACTAAGTGCTCAACATGGGTATGTCGCAAATAAGAAACATAAGAAATATATTATATGTATAAGTAATAGGAACTCATCCCAACCTAGGGGCACCAAAACCTAATCACATACACCCTTATTACTATTCATTCAAAAAAGACCCCATGACACTCACGTAGAAGTCACAAATCACTCCCAACTAAATCCCCATTCAACTATTCTTGTTTTCATGTTCATGTGATCCCATTTGGGTGAATTCTGCACTACTGGGCACATAACATGCACATCTACAAGCCAGAAAAGAGAAACAACCAAACATCAATTTAAGAGTTCACACCTTATAGAGTTGCATCAACAAAATGGGATTTGTGAGATCCCTCAAGGTACTGGAACCAATGAAAACCTCACAAAATGGATAAGTTATAGCCCTCGAAGTACTGGAAATATGAAAACCCCAAAACACAACCCCATATCCCCAAAACCAAGAACCAACAATTTCTCAACAATAGAGGATTCCAGCCCAATGGTTGTTATATGGAGAGCAACCACAACCCCATATTCACAACCAGAACTCATTCCACATAAGAGGATCCCATCCTCACCCACACCTCCCCATAGGAAAACAAACAAAACAATTCATCTACTACAAAACAGAGTAGAGAAACTTCTAGTTTTAAGCACATCATTTATCTATTTCCTCTTTTTCTTGTTAACCAGGGTGACCACATAAGGGTATATGTTTGCAGAGCATCCATTTAATCCACCAAGTTCATATGATTAAAAAATTTCCATGTTTTAACTATTTAATCATCATAGCAGAAAAGAGTTTATCACTGCATAGAGAAAGACCACCAACGGTCATGATTTTCAGTAGGCATAAATTCATACAGTTCACAACATATATAAATTAAAAAGAGTATAGCAGAACATCTATCACAACCCCCCTTCATTCTTTAAAGGTCTGTTCATTATCTTCATTATGTTTGGTTTCTTCAATTCCCATAGAGAAAAAGCATACCCACCATTCATGATACACATAAAAGAAGAGGAGAAGGAAAAATCTATAATTGATTGATCAAGGATCGATGTTTTTATCAATGTGCCATTTACAGGGGATGAGAGGCTTGAAGAGGAGGAGTTTTGTGGACTCCATGGGGTGTAGAATTCTCCACCAGAGGCATACCACGGGCCAAGAGAAGAAGGGACTCCAGGCTCACCAGGGGAAGAACGAAGTCGGCCCAAGGAAGAATATTAAAAAGAACGTCATGTGCGATATGTAGATAAGATCCTGTTGTTATGGGATATGGTAATTTTGAATGCATGTAATGTTGGATCGTGGTTTCCTACGCGGTTCAGAAGTTACACACGATGTCATTATGTTGTCATTTAATATCCCCCATCGATGAGGTTTCTCGGGATTATTAGGAATAAATTATGGGCTTTAAATGGCCTTGGGAGGGTAAACGAATTAATTTGCGTCCAAAATGATATTGCGGGAGTGTGACTGGAAAAATAAATGGAGGGCTAGGTGAGGACACGATTCCACCGTGACCGGTGCCTCGGTGACGGTGCCACCGTCACGGTGCTAGTGCCATGGTTTAACTTTATTTTTGGAAAAGTAATGGCCAGGGGGTTCCAGTCCATTAAACATATTTCCTTATCAGTACACCATCATTCTCACTTCATTATTCAATACTATTAAAGGGTTTCAGGTCCTAAAAAAGGCTACAGGTCATTAATACAAGATTGTTTCAAAGACTAGTTATTCCCTCATAAGTTTATTTTTGGAACATAGATGTGCCCTAGAATGGTATGAAATAACCTTTTTGTTTTCAACTTCAACCTACATAATATTATTAATTTCAACGTTACATTTCCATTGCATCCATTATTAACATGTCCTCATATATTTGATTAAGTTCTTTATAAAAACCCTTGATAATAAATAAAATATTTTTGTAAATTAATAGTGAAATAATTTTTAAATTTACAGTTTCTTATTATATTTTTTCTATCATTGGGCATCAAGGATCCCACACTAAAATCATCTCATTCTAATATCAGAAATATTTATACATTATATGTATCCTTTAATAATTTTCTATAAAATTATTATAATATCTAATGAATATACATTGGGAGTATAAATTAGAATGTCGATCAAGTACCCATTTTCATGCTCTAAGTGAAAATTATTTATATTCCCAATGTATTCTTACTGATACTATTATACCTTGGTATAGGGGTGGTAGATCCTAATCCTCAAATACTATTCAAGAACATTATTTGTTATCTGGAAAACCATTCTATATATACATCACTAAAATTTCATGTACTATTATAATATATTGGCACATCGTTATAGATAATACTAAGGGTTTATAGACATAATTCCCATAAACATCTAAAAATCCTTAGATTATAATAATAATTACCGTCAATACATTCCATATTTTAAAAATATTTTCCAAAAAATACATTACATAAAAAACTCAATAAGATAATTTTAGGATTTATTTCATGGAAACTGGGTAAATAGTATATGATGAAACTTTCTAATTAATGAATAAGTGAAAAATATTCAATTCCATTAAAATAAGTCATTATTATCCCATTCTAGATCATTTTATTATATAATTTTTCTTGGAGAATTTTATAAAATGAATGTGTTGTGCCTAATGTAATATAATGGTTATACTATGTAATAGAATATAATAGGTTCAACATAATGAACAAGAGAATTACATATAAATAATAATAGTATGAACTATGCCGGAACATAATCATGATAACATTAGGTATAATATGTAAATTTCAACAAAAAATGAATAAGAAAAATCCACAAACATAATGCCAAATATCATCAAAAACTTCCATAATGGTTATTAGAGTGTATTATAAAAACTATTTAAGAAATAATTACAATGGTAAGATTCCATGGTAAATCTAACAAGTAATTTCTATATATTACTTTTTTAACCAATGCATTAGTTGACTATAAGAGAACACATTTCATATTACTAATATTATTTTTTTACAATGATAAAAAAATGAGTTCATGTCATTTATAACCCATGAGTATGGAATTTTGGTTTCTATCATATATTTTCCTATATATAGATTAATGATGTATCTAAATAAATACCCATGGATATAAATAGTGTTCTATATTCAAGAAATGACAAAAAATCAAGTGTTGATTTAGGTATTAAATTGGGAATGTAAAAGGGTGTATGGAATGATTTTAATGGGATAGAGAAAAAGTCTCTCGTTAAAAAAAAAATATACAATAATATGGGTGTTTATTGTAAATAGAAACAATAATAAAATTTTAAAAAACTTATTTAATCCAGATAAGTATATTCCATTATAATACATGGGATTATATAACACCATATGATATTTATATAAGGACAATATGCCTGATGGTAGATATGACATGCAACATTGAACATGTATGAAATATGAAATATTATTATTTAATTTTGACCATTATATCTTAGCCACTAACATGACATTAATTAATAGGAGTAACCAAATTATGATGTATATGTATATATCAAAATAAATATAAATTTAATGTTTACTTCTTAGGGAATAATCACTCCATATTTAGTAAATTTTTTTCTTCAAATTTTTTTTTATTTAATCCTAAAATGTTTTTATTTCCATTGTGAGAAAATATCATATTTATTTTTTAAAAATTGTATAAATGTTATTTTAAAATTTTATGTCTTTTTACAAATTGAAATATTTAAATTCCCTTATAATTAGGTTTTTAGATATTTATAAAAGGCCTCATTTTTATACTAATAAATAATAATAATTTCATTGCAAATAACATATTATATTAATTTTTATTATCATGTGAGATTTTATTTTGGGTTAGATTTAAAAATTAATTTTATCATATTGAATAAGCACAATCCACTATTATTTCTTTTATTGACATTATAGTTGAACTATTTATAAAAATATTATTAATCCTTAAAATGAATATTTTTTAAAAACTATATGTGATTGTATTTTAATATATTAATTTTAAATTAAATTATTCCTCTATTGTGTTTTGTATAATGGAATTTTTCCTGATTTTTTATAAATATATTAAAAAATATTACTATATAACACATTTATTATTATAAATATCAATAGTAACTATTGTAAAATTGACCACCTCAAGAAAGGGTAAATCAAGTAAATTTTTTAAACTAATTTATAAGTCCATATTTTTTCATCGAAATTATTTTTGGATAATGTAATTATAAATTTATACCATTATATATAAATAGATTTTATTAATCAATAGTTTTCCATTATAATTGACTATTTTATATTTAATGAATAGAATGTTAAAAAATTAAACTATATTAGTTTTATATGACTTTTAGGTCATAAAATAAGAAGAAAAAAATTTTATGAACAAATATTGGTATTAAATTTGTGAATAATAAATTTTTTTCATGATTGTAATATTTTTAAAATTTCTGTTATAAAAGAGTTACATTAAATTCGTGTGGAAATTTAATATAGAATTTATTCCATGAAAATATAATAATTTATTTTAAAAATAATTAAAGTATTGTAATTTTTTAGTGTTCCAACAATTTATTAAATTAATTTAACGTATTATATATTTTTAATAATATTATATTGCAATTTCAAATGTTTTTGTATTTCTAATATGTAAAAGTTAATAAAAAGTGTCAAAATTGACAATACTGATAATTTAGGGAAATAATATATTACTAGATTATTTAAAAATTTTAAATGTACTGAATGTTGGGATATATGATAAAATATGGAATAATACTTTCATACTAATACTTTATTACATAAATTGATTATTTATAAGTTACAATATTACACTACAAGAATGAAAATTTCAAGAGAGTGGTTATAGTTAAATTTTGTTATGTAAGGTGTTAAACTAAAAGATAAAGATTAAAACACCCCAAAAACAATTCTATTTCTTTTTTTATTATATTATTAATACAAATTCTGACATTTTATACTAACATATGTAAATTTTTATTAATTTACCAAAATAAATTATTGATTATAATTTAATCATTTATGAATTTTCAAATGTTCCATTAACATATATTAAAAATACAACCACTCATTTCTCCTCTTTGTAGTAAATATGACATCTTTATTGATAATAAAATAATATAAAACATTTATAAACATCTTTAGAAACATTCTAGTATATATTATCTACTCAAAAGACTAATATTAGGATCCCTACAATTAGATCTGCAGAACTTCATTCAATGATTTGGTTACTTCGATAAAAAATATATTCTCTTTATCATCTTCTTTACCTCCTCTAAAAATTATGTATTTATATGAAAATAAAAATATATAATGTATCCTAACTATAATGAAATATTACTGTTATTTTTTAAAAAAACTTAATCATATTTCATTCACTTCAAATGGATTGTGAATGTATTGATTGTGAGTACGTACGACCAATCATCTCCTAGAATGTATAAAATTCATTTCAAACAAATGATTTTCATTTATAGTTTTATTTATGGGATAAATAATTGTATATGATATATATGAAATCATTATAATCATATAATTATATATTTTTCATATTCTTACTTACAGTCAAATCCATTGGAATTTAAAAACACTACTCGTCCATAAATGTGGACAACAACCTCCACGAAGCAATGTGATTTTGTTTCATTAATATTTTACTTGGTTTGTATAATGGATATATTAAATTAATATATAATATATATATTAAATAAAAATCATTATATAAAGGTGAATTCTTATTTTCCTTTCTTGGGTTCCATCTATCGAATAATTGAAATAGACTTTATTGGAATGCATGGTTTATTGTCTCCCTGAACACCGTATTTATTTTTTATAGATATAACTATAATAATGAATATTGATTTATATTTAATTAATATATATTATAATAAAATTATTGTTATCATTATTGATATTATTGAACCAGTATCATCTTATAGGGACTAGAAGTCTTGAACTAGTGTACTCTTGATAAAAGAAAGAGTTAAATCCCATAAATGATTATTTCACCAGGATCTATTGAAAATGTGTTTTTATAAATGTTATAAATAGATAATATATGACATTATATGAAAATAAATAATCATTAAATTGGTTTATAAATTATTTATAAACATTATATTTTATTTTAGTGATCTATCAAAGAGACGAGAAATCAATGTATGAGTTAATCACCTATATAATCTTATTTGGGATATATCCTATGTTTATAATCATTATTTATTTATAATCTATATATAAAACCATTCAAAATTTATTATTTACATTATAATTATTTATAAATTTGATAAAAATCATCTTTTTTTCTTTCAACAAGATTTTGATTCAAATGTTTCCAATGTGTTAAGGTTTTTATGTTACAATCTCATTGTTCAGTGAGATTCATTGTGATTACATTTTGAATATTGAAATATTATTATATACCTCTCAAGAAACACAAGAATTTTATTATCCCTTAGTTATTTCTTAACAATGTTTTATTTTCATTTCATTCTCTTGAAATTATGCACTCACAATAATGAATGGACATTTTACAGGAAAATCATCTATATTTTTATCTTTAATGAAAAATCATTTCTATTCCATGTGAATGTTTTTGAAAATGAAATTTAATAATGTTTTAAATATTCCTTAGTTATTTTAAATTAAATTTTACATATTTTTTATTTTCTTTTTAATTTATTTAATATGTACATTTATATAATATTTTGAAAAGGATGTTTTTTTATTCATATAAAATATTTAATAAAATATTTAATTTTCAATAATATAGATTGAATATAATTTCAAAAATGATGAATAAATAACACATTAAAGATTCACTTATATGTTTCCATTTATATTATCTATTGATTTAATTATCATAATATTTAATGAATTTATGTGTTTTAAAAGTTATTTTCAATATAAAAATGATATTCTACTCAAGAATGTAATAATTATTTTATTTTCATTAATCCAAAAAAGAACCCATGTTACACTAATATTTTAAAAAATATACAATCTTAGGGTAAAATATTTATTATTTATCTAGATGATTTATTATTATTTTGAGAAAATACATAAAAAATGTTTTTTATGGGGTTAATATATAAAAAATTGGTAATGATTTTTAGAAACCAGTTTCTTTTCTATAGGTCATGAATTGATGGAATGTTTTATAAAACTTTTTAATTTTCATTTGTTATGATATGATGAGTGGTTTTTGAACATTTTCAAAAAATATGTATAATTTTAAATAAATGATGTGGGGAACCGAAATTCAATATCCCACCAATACATTGTGTAGGTATTGATATATCATGAGATATGTTGGATTGAAATGGGTATTGACCCTATTAATTTACGGAATATATGTCCAGTTTGATAGTTATTAGACTAATACTATACTACTAAGATGGTTTGGAGAGTGAATCCAATATGATATGAGAGTCTTGGGAGTGATCGTTAAATAATATGATGGTTTGTGGATTGAAACTAATACACTATGATAGTCTTGGAAATAATCCTTGACCATAGTAAAAATGATTTTTCTATACTTATCTGAATGCCCCAATCTTAGGCCTTATTAAATTTTTAAGCAATTATAGACCATTATATATGATTCCAATATGATCTATGTCTTATGAATTTCTAATATTTATTCCATTACTCAGGTCTATCACCTATGATATACATGGTATTTTTTTTTGAAAAAACATGATCATGTTATCATTCCCTTTTGTTGAGGTTATGTTACATTGTCTCTTTATTACACCTACTGAGCATTTATGATTATTGTATCTTATATAATTTCCCCTATCTAGGATGTGGGGTGTTATGTATAATATGTCAATGAATGGTTCCAATTATGGTGATGTATGTGATAAATGATTTAGATTTATTATGAATGTGTTTTTATGCTTGAATATATCTATATGAATTATACCAATATGATTATAGTGTGGATAATGATAAAATGTAAAGAATATTCATCCATAAATTTGAAATATCTTATTATGAACTGTATGTGACACTATAGATGGTTTCTGATTTTTGATTATTTCACCATTGAAAACATGGATGTGAAACCAACAGCAACGTCATTGGGGATAAGTCTATTTATAGTTTACCATCATAAGGTTTTAGTAATGATCATTGATGATCATGGATAAAAAAAAATTTACATATAATTACAATAATTTCTGCTAATTTATACAACCAAAAAATAATTTATAATGACAATATTTCATCCGACTATTGTTATTATTTAACACTCTATAATTTATTGTTTTAGTAAATGACTCGAACTACGAAGAATTATATTAAGGATACATGTTGTAGAAAATTAAATGATTATACATATAAGAATCTAATTGAAATAAGAGATATAATTTGAAATATTATGATTACTATCAATATGATATCTCTTAATATAGATAACAATATCAATTGGGTGTGTTTTCTAACCCACCTAATAAGAAAAAAAATGGAGTTTTATAAAGACCGTGGATAAATGATGTTTAATATTTCTAAATTTCAGGAATTCTAGAAGAATCACAAAATGGATTGATTAAAAGATATAAAAATATATTGTATGTGGGAAAACAAATTATATTGATTAAAAAAATGATGAAGCAGAAAATATGAAATTGATTCTGGAATATAATGATCATCATATGATTAGATTTATATTATAATGTTTTATGTGTGTATAATATAGGCATTATATGAGATAATTACCAAATAAAATGATTTACTATGATACCAAGGAAGAAGCCATGATATGACTATAATGAACCAACCACAATAAACCCTAAACTGATAACCTGGTTCAGCTGAATAGATAGCCCGAGAGGTGTTACTGACCCCACCATGCCGAAAACAATTGTCAAAACAAGAATAATAAAAAATGGAATTATTTCTCCCTATAAAATAAACTGAAAAATGGACAATTAATAGATCATTCCAAAAATAAATTCAATTACAAAAATAAACATCATTTCTAAAAAACTAAATATACAAAAAACCGAACCTTAAAACCCAAAATGTATATTGTGAAAACAATTCTCTCAATGTGACCCCAATTGTGACTTTATGATACCAAAACCATCATTTTTTCACAATGATCAAAACCTAGCCAAAACATTCACTAAAATGAAAATGTAGCAGAAAACAATGGCATTTAGTACTAAAGCATGGTTGGTATTCTCGAATAAGCATATAAACGATAAAAAACATTTGATATAAATGAAATATAATTTCCTAGTTTGAAATATAATATTCAAATAAATGTATAATGTACATTTCCATTTATGAGAAAACACTTACTTTGTCCCTTTTTTTATTAAACCGAGATTCATAACCATGGAACATAAATTAGAATTTTGAAGGAGAATGATTGTGTTTTCATTTAGAAATGAGGAATGTTTGTACTAAATATATATTCTTAATAATTATCATAAACCTTTTAGAAACATCACATAAGTTTTCTCTAAAAGGGATACCTCACAAGAGATGATAGCATGCGGTCACAAGTCACCGTCATTGTAAATATAGCATGGAAATGTAACCAACCATCAATGTATCTGAATCATCCATTATAGATGACTATTTGAACAAGGACATGTGAGGAAATTTTATCATAGGGAATTTTTCTAGACCATAATTGAATCAATCACATTCTATAGTCATGCCTCACCTGATGACCAAAACTCACCCATAATCATGATCACACACTACCAGATTTTACTGAGTTACTCTATCATAATGAGATGAAATGAAAATTCTAAGGGACACTAACTAGAGAGGAATCCAAATCACGTGCAGATAGATTTCACTAAAAATAATTTAGTTAAAATTGGGTCACAAGTCATGACTAATGTGTTGGTGAGCTAACAATGAAAAATAAGAAGCCAATCACAATCACATATATTGTTCACACAAAACACTCACAAAAATTCACCCATATGTCAGTGTCACGAACATAATATGGAATCCATCAAAATCAGTGCCAAACCCATCCCGTGACAGGACCATAAGGGCATTCCCGATCACCATGGGCTGGAACAGGTTCATGGTATCATATATTTTGGTTTGGGAACGATTTATCGAAGAATAGATACATAAAACATAAAAACAATAGATAAGAGGAATTTTAAAATTCACGCCAATCAAGTTTAAAAAAAATATCCAGAACATAATAAATAGGTTTAAACATAAATAAGTGTACCAATGAAACAATATGTATTAGAAAGACTTCCCTATGATCTCCACATGGAAGGGGTACATCACCCACAAGTTGTCTCCAAAACACTGCATCAGGGAAGGATCTAACAACCCGATCCACCGTCACCCAAGTCCCTGCCTTTACATGAGTCCAACATGATCAAGTCAAAAAACACCAAAGGGTTGTATGTAGTGTGTAATCCTATAACCAATATGATAGAACCAGAAAATTCCCTTAGAGTAAAAAATAAAACATAAAAATTATTTCTTTTTTGATGAGAAAAAAGTGTGGGATGTAATTTCTAAATATTGAAACATTTAAATTTAAAGTGTGTTCAAAGATAAAATTCCATGATAGAAAACATAATAGTAAAACATGTAATCTACTATATTTTTTAGAAAAACCCACCATGTTCAAATGATAGTTTCAAAAGATACAATGAGAACAAATCTCAGAAACACCCATGTGCACTAGTTATTCTCGGGACCCATGTACCTCATACCACGGTGTAAGGTAACCATAGTAGAAATTCTATCATGTGCATGATACACAATTGAGGAACAAACCCATTACATTTTTTTGACAAAAAATAATTAATATAGTTCTATTAGAGTTGAGGTTATCAATTTTTCGTACTGAAACAAGGGTAAAACTACTATGGATCACTAGCATACTAGTACATATCTACCCTCATAGATGATCAGGATTCCCCATTTGTTCTCAAACCACTTTTTCATGATTCCAAAAAACATTATCACATAATAACTTCACTAATGGTCACAATAAACTCAAAATAGTAGCTAAAAATTCTTTTCAATAATTACACAACCCAAAACAACCTTAAGGATTTTAATCAAATCACATTACAAAATATTAATTTTTTTTTTCACACAATGTACCTTAAAAACCCATATATGAAAACAATGTGAATACTCATATTTAACAATGACGAATTTAATACACCCAAAACATTTCCATAAACCCATTACAAGTGTTATAAAACAACACCAATTTGAATAACATAAAATAGACATGTAAAACACCCTATTTAACCGAATCAATTGTACATAAAAAATAGTTTCTTATAAAACATAACCTAAACCTGATTTCACAGGAAGGAGAATAATGTGTAAATGTACTAAAACTATAATTCATAAATTTTAACTCATCTATTATTTATTATCCATGGACTCACCAGCAGAAATTATCAAAACCCTTGAATCATTGTTAAAAAATCAACCACACCAATATCGCACCACAAGGGACATAGATCAAGACTAAATTAAGAATAATAAACAAAAAATCATAAGATCAAACAACATATTGAAAACCAAAATTTCTGAACCTTGTAACTTTAATAATAAGGGATGAAACCCCATGTCGAATGATGGAACACTAGTAATATTGAAATAGTAAGGAAGGATAACCTATTACTTAAGGGATATTTAAGAAATCAAACCAAATAAAATGGTAACTAAATTACCAAACTTCCAAAAATTTATTTTTGGTTATAATTTGTCAATGAAGGTCATGAGGGAACAGAAATGGGGGAAAACGAGTAAAATTCAATGGAATTATGAAGGAAATAGATTACCTCTTCAAATATGGATGATTTGAGAAAGCCTAAGAAGGTATTCCGTAATTCACAATGCATATGTGCTCCAAATAGTGATGAAAGAGAATGGGGATGTGACAGGTTTTTGTGGGCTTGTGTGGGACTTGGAATCATTAAAAAAATCATAATAATTTCATATGATATTAAATATATTTTTTTAAAATGGAAATTGGATTCCAGCCTGGCCCAATTCCATTTTTCAGAACATATATTTACTATGATTATGGATTCATAAGGAGTCCGAATTGATATTTTGTTGTTAACCAGTAAGGGTAGGACTTTTTGGAAAAGGAATTGGTGTAAAATGATAAAAAATGAATGATTTATAAAAGAAAAAAAATGTTTTTAAATCTGAAAATGGGCTGATGGTTTTGCCAAAATAATAAAAACACACACATTTCTCCAAAAACACATAGGAAAACCCCACAACAAATAATCAATCGAAATTAAATAAAATATACCTTTAAAATAAGTCATGGATGTGATATGTTTCCCCACTGAGAATGACTTTCCACCCCAAAAATTAAAACTGGTGATTGGTCAGAAAACAAGAATGGGTACTCCTTCTCAACCAACAACATCTACTCCCAAGTATCATGATGACCATTCCTATTCATCAAGAGAACCTGGACTAGAGGAATAAACTTTCTCCAAAGCACCATTTCATCCAAGTCCTATATTTTAATTTTCTTCGAAAAAATATATAAACTATGCTCTCTATCCAACTCCTTTCAATTCATTACATTGGATTGATCTGGTGTGTATCTCTTAAACTGGGAGACATGGAAGACATCATGGATGGATGTCAACTACGAAATTAAATCCAACATGTATTCCCTATTTCCAATATTCTCGGTGGTCTCAAAAGGTCCGACATAACGTCGAATCAGCTTCTATTTCTTTCCCAATAGACGATGGCCCGAATGAGGGGCCTCATTGAAGAATACAGTTTGACCAATAGAAAATTCTAGGTCCCAATGACTCTGGTCAGCATATGATTTATGGAGAATCTTTGAAATCAATATGTGATTCCTGATCATATTGAGCTTCTCAGAAATATCATAAAGTAGACTTGGCCCTAACATTGTGGTCTCACCTACCTTATCCCAAAATAGTGGGGACTGACAAGGCTGATCATAGAGCGCATCAATAAGATCCATTCAAATCGAGAATTTTTAACTGTTATTATATTCAAACTCAAACTCTATGAAATGGATGTCCCATGAACGTCCAATGACCATAACACTTAAACAAAGAATGTATTCCAAAATCGGATTCACTTCTGTTGTCTAACCATCCATTGGAGGATGGTATGTCGATCTCACCTTAATATGAGAACCCAAGGCCTTTTGAGGTCATACCAAAACCAAGAAGTGAAATGGGGGTCTATATTTGAATGAAATACTGATGGAACACCCTGGTGCCTGACCGCCTACAGAATATAAAAATTTCCAAACTCATTGACTTTTATTGTATCTCTATTCGGAATGAAGTGGTCTGATTAGGATAGTCAATCAATCCCCACCCAAATAGAATTGTTATCCTGACGTGTATGAGTAAAGGCACAAATTATGTCCATGGAAACCATGTACCACTTTTAGGTATGAATGGATAATTGCTGGAGCAAACCAAAGTGGATTTTCTCCTCTTCCTCCACATACTAGAGTTTGAAGCAACATGAAATGAATTCTGCAATGTCTCACCTCATACCAGGCAACCAGAACTGCTGACAGACATCATAGTACATCTTGGTGGAACTCAGATGGATAGCCCATTTAGACTGGTGGATATCCTGGATCACCGCATTCCTCAATGATAACAACACCACTGAACGGACCTTGAAGCACATGATGCCCTCTGGAGACAATGTCCAATCAGTAGACGTCTCCACATGCTGAAATAACTTCTTCAACCAATGGAAAAGCTCATAAACTGTAAGCTCTTGCATAATTAGCTCCACTAGAGTATGAGACAACTGAAATAATGCCACGAACTCACCCCCATTTTTCTTATTGGTGTCCACATGCATCTGTGAAAAGTGATCTATCAGAGTCCACTCATCACGGGATTTCCTCAATGACTCCAATAAGACTCTTCAACTTAAGTAATCAGACACCAAATTACCCTTTTATGGGGTATAGACAATATAAAATGATAACCCCTTCATGTACATGATCCAATGATGCTTTCTCATGGAGAGGTCCTTCAATGAATGATATAGGAAATGTTTTTGTGATCAGAGTAGACCACAAACATCTACCCAAAGTGGATGTGGCACCTAGTCATTACATCATGCATCATAGATGCCAGCTCCTTGTAATGGGTAAGGTAATTATATTCATGTGGTCAAAGTTGGAGAGATCCATATGCCACCCCGTGGTCATCCTGCAAAAGCATGAACCCAATACCCATACCTAATGCATCCCAATACACTATATACCCCTTTCCAGCATCGAGGAAAATCAGAACGAGGGCTGTAGTCAACTAGTTGTTTATATATTTTAAGGATTACTGACATTATTGGCCCAATAAAAAATCAACCATTTCTAGTTGTGTGCGATCATTGGTGAATCATTCCAAGAGAAATCTTGATCAAACCCTCTATAGTAACCAGACAAGCCCAGGAATCTCCTGATCTCTAACAAGTTCTTCGGATGTTCCCATTACATAACTGCATTGATCTTTTTAAGATCCACTGAAACCCCTATATCTGGAATTATATTACACATAAATATCAACTCTATGATCTTGAAAGTGCATTTGGACAACTTTTCTTAACGGTTATGCTCTCGCAAAGTTCCCAGAATGATGAATAAGTGACGATCGTGTTCCTCCTCAGATGCAGAATAAAAAAGTATATTATCCAAAACTACCATGTCAAAAGAATATAGACACTAATGGAACACCATGTTCATGAGTTACATAAGGATGACTAGGGCATTGGTCAATCTGTAAGACATAACCATGTTCTCTGAATGGTCGTAACTGCTTCGGAAGGATGTCTTTGGTATATCTGCATCTTTCACCCTGAGTTGATGTATGCTCAAACTCTAGTCGATTTTAAAAAATCACATATCCCCCTTCATCGGATTGGACAATTATGCTATTAGGGGAAAAGGTTATTTGTTCTTTATTTTTACATTATTCAGATTCCAGTAGTCAATGCCTAACCAGAGGGATCCATCAGCCTTTTTCGTGAACAACATAGGGGCCACCCAAGGAGAGTTTCTCTAGTTAATGAATCCTTGGGAATATAATTCTTCCATATATTTCATTAATTCTATCAACTATATGGGGGCCAAGATATATGATGGAATATATATTGGTATTGTTCGTGGTGCCAAATCATTTGAGAACTCCACATCCCGCTGTATGGAAAAACAAAAATAATCATGTGGAAATACCTATAGAAACTCGTAAACTACATATGGTAGTCCACCATCAGGATAATTTCCATTTTCCACTATCTCAAGAGAAGATAAATAAAAAATATGATCCCCTAACTCTATGAGATAAGGTCTCGCATGACTCAACTATGGATCCCACTCCCCACGAAAAACATAAAGACCCCAATCTTGTTCTGTGAAACTGACCCACCACCTATAGAGGTAGATGTGTGATTGGATGTTTATTATCTAATCCATGCTAATTATTATGTCAAATAGATCCAGTTCTAAGACCTGGAGGACCCATTCGATCTCAACTCCTGACATAGAAAGCACAAATGATGGGCACCTGAGACTCGACTCCTTCTTCATTCCCAGTGGCATCACAAACTCCATCACAAAAGTAAAAAACATGGTTGTAAATTTATGTGTGTCCAAAATACAGGAGGAAATAAATGAAAAAGATGCACTAGTATCAAAAAGAGAAGAAGCTATATAAGAATCAGTAAAAAGGTACCTCAAATTATCGACCGTCCAACCTTTGATCCTGCTAATGTATGATCCACTCCATAGAGATGTATGGTCTCTTCCCAAGGAATTTCACATGTCTGTGGATGTTCCATAAAGTATATCATCATGGAAGATGGCCCAGACCAACTACCATGAACACCAAATAGATATCCCCTCTTCCTAGAGAGATTTGACTGAGATGGCCCTCTTGAAGCCACTGATCTTTCCCTACTCTAATGTTAACGTGCCACCATGAAAAAGAACGACGTGTGACCCATAGCTGTACATTGATAATACAGCTTCATGGAAAATGGGAGTGCTTTTTGGATCTACCATGGCCTCCCATAATTGTGGAAGATGAAGGACCTACCATTAGAGGCCACATATGAAAACTACCTGGATGAGTGGCCTGATCAATATACTCCCTTTTCCCCTACTCCTCTCACATTATTTTTTTTCTGAAGAGATCCCATTGCCCACTACTGATATTTTTCTTTGAGAAACAAACCCCCACTTTTACATCAATCATTACTGTGCAAGCCTGATCAACCGCCTCATCATAGGTCCACAGTTAAATAATAAAACCTGGGAGTATATCTATGGTTGTTAGCCTTTCTTAAATCTATAGGCCTTAACTTTCATATTAGAGATGATTTGAATAGCACACTGAAAAACCTCAGTGAAATGGTTAGCATTATCTATCATTGAATGATCCCCGTAAACAATATCCATGTACTCTCGGGATCTAGAATATTCCAAAAAATTAGGGCACTATTGTTCATTGATGATGGACTTGAAATATCTCTAGCACATTTTCTCATTATTCGCAGTTTGTGGTACATATTCATTCTACCTGTGTTTGCGACACTCCAACAGAAAAGAGTCACACATCAACTAGAGATCCTTGGGTTTATCTCGGAACTCGATCATGCACTCGTCCTTTTCGATCTATTCTTTTTCTTCCTAGTGATCTATACTTCTTCAGAATGTTTGAGAATAATTATTTTGGAATGCATCTCCATTTTACATCCTGTGAAAAGTATCTTCTTCTCTAATAGGAGCATTAATATGTGTCATTCCATGTCTTAGGGCCTAATATTCATGTAGCACAGCCTTTATTATCCTCTGATCATGCGGTGTGGGAGAACCCTCTCCAGATTCCTCTTATGGCTGTGTGTGATCTTTCCGGGGAGGCATGATGCTACAAGAAGGAAATAGTTAATAGAGAAATATCAATACAAAAATTCCTGAAAGTTGATCCATATCATTAAATATAAACAATCCAATCACATTATAATGATAAAAGAATCAACTACCCCGCCCCTCATGATTTCCATGTGTATTTTACAACCAACAACTCTCACCTGAAATTGAAGTCAAACAAACAAATAGAATTTCTTGTGGTGAATCGATGACTTATATGATAGGTGTAGGCTATAAACCCTACTCATGAAAAATAAATCATGTCCTAATAGTCCTAGATCATGTCTTTTTTGAATCATCCAAAATTAATTATATAACACTATAACATTAATCTCCTCTGATACCATTTTGTCACAAACCGAATCTGGTTGCCATCAAAATCGGCACCAACTTATCCCACGAAAAGGCAGAAAGGTCGTTTTCAATCCCCAAAGATAGTAAAAAAGTTCATGGGAATTAGGGATTTTGGGTTGGGAATGATTTACCCAATTATGGATACATAAAACATAAAAACAAATTGATAAACTGAATTTGAAAATTCATGCCAAACAATCATTAAACATCATCGATAACTGATTTCATATGATTAAATATAAAAAAGTGGTCCATAGACAAATAATTTTAGAAAAAACAGCCTTATGTACTCTACATGACAAGAGTACAACACCCACAGGCCATCTTCACAACACCACATCTTTGAAGGGAGCTAACAACACGAACCTCCATCGCCCAATGTCATTCCTTTACATAAGTAAAACATGTTCTAGTCTACATAATCCGAAGGTATATAAGTATGATTTAAACATAATACCAAGAATATAGTACCAATATATTCCATATATTAAACAATACATATGAAAAATCCTTCTAGTTTTGATAATCAGGAAGTCGAGGTAATAATTTTTATAAGATGAAACTATTAAATGTAAACAGTTTACAATGGGAATTTTTCATGAGTTATCACATTTATGAAGAACATGTATGATATTTTATTTTCATGAAACTAACACCACATGACAAATATAATTCCAAAATATACAATAATCACTCATCTCGGGAACACCCCTAGGCTGTAGTATGTCTTGTCCCCATGTACCTCCTACCTCTGTGCAAAGTAACAATTGATGAAATATGTTCTCATTCACAATCGAGTATTATAGAAAATAACCATATCATAGTGGTCCCAAAAGATCTTCAATATGGTATTTTGTGTAGTATTTATCTATTTTTTCTACCGAATCAGGGTTAAAACCACTCTAGAGCACTACCGTACTAGTACATATATTCACTCCTATATATCTGGGGATCCAACATTGTACTCAAACCACATTCATATTATAAAAAAAATTATTATCACCAAAACAAATCAGTTATGGTAATAATAAACTCAAAACAATATCTATATGTTATTTTCACCACATACACCATAGAAAAAAACCTTTGAGACTTCAATAAAATATCTTCACACAATATAACAATGTTTTTTCACACAAAATCCCTTAAAAACCACACTTTGAACACAATGCGCATACCAATATTTACCAAAATAAAATATTCATCACCCAAAACATTACCATAAACCCAATACAAGAGATTTAAAATAACCAATATTGTCATAAAAAATTTACATCTAAAACACCTAGTTTAACACAGAATTGCTGCCTAAAAATCATTTTCTTATCAACTGACACCAAAAAAGGATTTCAAAGAAATGATAATGAAGGAGAAGTTTTTTAAGATATAAATTCAGAAAATCAAACTCATCTAGAATTTATTGCCCTTGTAATAACCTACAACAATTATTGAAACTCTTGAATAATTATGTGAAAATTCAACAACACCACTGTCGCACCACAACATAAATAGATCAAAGCTAAAACCTGAATAATTGATAATGAATCCCAGGATTAATGTCTAGGTTTGAAACCATACATTATATAAATAAATAAATTCTCGATTGAGGAAAAAACCACATTAAAAATTAAGGAACTCTAACAAAATTTAAATAATAAAGAAGGAGACCCACTTACTTGAGGGATCTTGAATAAATTTTCCAAAATACACTAGTAACTGAATTTAAAAATATCCAAAATTCTATGTGAGGTTTGAATAAGGATGATAAGGTCATTTGGGAACAAAAATGGTGCTAGTTAGTAAAAATTGATGGATTGGTGAAAGAAAACGCGTTACCTCTTCAAATATGGTTGATTTGAGAATGCCTATAAAATTAATCCCAATTTAGCTATGCATATGTGCTCCAATGATGGGGAAAGAGAATGGGGTGTGCCTGTATTTAGTGGGATTAGGTGAATCATGGAATCACCGAAAAAAATTAATATGATATTAAAAAAACAATTTAAAAAAATGGAAATGGGCTTCCGGTATTTCCCTATTCCTTATTTAAAAACCCAAATCCACAATGCTAATGGATTTAAAAAGAATACATATAAATATTTTGGTGTTATTAGGTCAGGGGAGGCCGTTTTGGAATTGGAATGTGTATGATTTTTTAACAGTTAATAAGTTATACAAGAAAAAATTCTTTTCATAAAATATTAATGGGCTCACGGTTCAACCCAAATCATGAATACTCTCCCTTTCCTCCATTAATGCATGAGAAACCCCCATTAAAAATAAAAGAATATAAATTAAATGAAACATACCTTTAATTTATTTCATGGATTTGACAGTCACAATGAGGAATAATCTATTTCATTTCAGTAATTTAATCACAAGTGAGCCTCTATGGGTGGGACTCCAACCAAATTCACCATAAACTTATAAATAATATCATCCATTGAGTGTTTTCATGAAATCCAATTTGAATAAATGATCCATAAACACCTCAAACATCATTTATGAAATCATATTTTTATAAAGGATATGTAAAAATTCCCTTCAGATATGATATCATTTTCAAAATAAAAATACCCACTTGCTTGGAAATCCAAAATCACTTTTCCACGAAATATAAGAAACAAAAAACATTATTTTATTAATAAAAATAATTTTATAATGGAATATTAGGATTCAAAAATAAATTTCCACTTGTGAAAGCCAATTGGGAAAGTTAAAAAACCTTGTGGTGTTTGTTACATAACAAAAAAATTCCATATACTTCCAAATAATGGAAATTAAAGTATTTCATATAAATAAATTATTAAAAAAAGTAAAAATCACTATTCAAAAACTAATTAACGTGTGAAAATCATAAACAAAACAATTATTAAATTTAATGGACATAAAAATAGTGAAACCTACCTCTAAATCAAAGTGCTTCTATAATAACCACACAAAAGAGCTCTACAATGGTCTAATGATGGAATGATTTTTTTGGGAACCATATCAATGAAAACCATAATTTATAACAATGAAAACATGAAGAATATACTCATAAGGAAATTTATGAAATATTATTCAAGATATAATAGATTAATTATGAAGAGGATAATGATAGTAGGAGAATACCATAATGATATAGCCTTAAATATTGTTGAAACCACTAAATAAATATATTGTATGATGACATGAATCATGGAGAGGAATGGAGGAGCTCCCCTAGGGAAATTAAAGCCAAGTATGGTATGAAATTGGCGTTTTAATGTTGAAAAAAGATAGGGTAGAAAAGGAATTTCATATTTTAATGAGATGTTCATTGTACATGGGATAGGCTGCACGGGTTATAAAACCATGCACCAACAATGAAACCATTAATGTACAAACATGAAACATCAATTATTTGGCCGCATCTTTTGGGAACACATGCACCAACTATTTTACATGGTTATATGAAAATTTTAAGAGACATTATCACTTGATCTATTAGTTTTTTATATCGATTCCTGGGTTGTGAAACCTAATCAAGAATTACCAAAGGACTCAAACAGTTTCTGTCACACCCGGTTTTTTGTCTTTGTGTTGATCCGGTCCATTGGAAATACAGATCATTTTTAGGGTTAATAGGTGAGATGAATATTGAGTTTTAATGTTTCTTATATGTCTAAACACCCTAATTTGGGAACCCCATTTCTTGTATAAGAGTTTTTGAAGAAAGGGTTGTTACTTCAGGATTTGGGCCAACTGTGACCCATTTCTAGTTTTAAAAATCGAATTTTTTTCTTTTATAAATTTTTTTCATCCATATTCACCCATTAAACATCACAATTGTCCTATATTGACATATTAAAACTTAAATAGACTTTTTTACCCCATAAAAACTCATAAGCACGGTGAATTGAGGATACTTATTTAGATATTGGGCCAGCCCATGGGCCCATTTCCGGTTCTAAAAAAATTTATGTTTATTTTATATCTAATACAATTATTAATATTTTTCTATTATTCTACATTCCCCTAGAATCCAATTCCCCTATCCTCACCCCCATTGTCGATTTACCCTCTTTGGAGCTCATATGGGTCACAGATTAGGGTTAATGTTCTCAGGTTACCTCAAATCGCCCAGAATTTATAAGGTAAATTGTATTATACATAACTCATCAATTCCTGTACATTTTCAATCAAATATTCTTCAACTAGTTCTTCCATACCTTACTCAACTCTCCAAGATTTTTAATCCCATTAACTTATCTATAGGGGTCAGATCTAATGGAATACGAAGAGTTTTCTAGTGGAGAAAGTGAGATTCCATCACCATTATCCTCCCTCTTCTTCCTCCTTTCAATTTTTATTGGTTTTATAATCTCCCCTAGTCATGATAGACCTATGGTTTTGTTATACCATTGTTTTTAATGTATTTAATATTCATTTAGTTATGTTCTTCATAGTGTTAGGGTTTATAAACCCGCGGTGGGTGATTTTGGGTGTGCGTTTCCGTTACACTAAGGATTTGAGGATGGGTATCTTTTTCATAAACCTTTGTCATTTAAGTTTCATCATTTAAATTCTATTATAACCTCATATATATGATATTTTATGATTTTAAACTTTGGTTCTAATGGTTTTGTTGTCAAATATTGTTTTGTGACTTATTTAGTTAAAAATATAGTTGTTTTCGTATAAATATGCACTCCTCTTATTTGACAAAATATTCCATGATCATTCGCACATGGTTTATGGTATATTAAAAATTTCTCAGTATCTTGAATAACATTATTTCATTAAAATGGTTTATTATACCTTTTAAGTACATATCACAAGTTGTTTTTTTAATAGTGCCTGCAATGTGTTTGATAAATTGTCCGGTTGGTTTTTATGTGTCTACTGCCATTTAAAATAATTTGTTTGGATTTATAAATATATTGGAATCATGTAAGAAAATTATTTTTGGATTCTTTTATGTCTTTAAAATTTGTATTTTCTTATATAAACAAATGGTTTTATGTTTATAACATGTTTTGGCCTGAGTTGCCAGAAAATGGCCCGTTTCACATTCTCATAGAAATGGTTGTGTTTTGAATATTACACCTAAGGGATTTAAGGGATTTATGAATGTGGTTTTATTATTTAAATTTTGTTTACACGCCTCCTTAATAAAAATGAAATGCATAACTCTATCAAATTTTAGTTTTGAGAAAATGTTTAATGGCCCGTTTGGCCTTTCCTAAAAATTGAGAATGATTGTTTTATGTGTATATACCAAGTTGTGTCAATTGGGATTGTTTTATGGTCCATGATATGATTTTATTAATTGTTTTTATGGTTGAAAAATATGGTTTGGTATGGTTTTTATGTGTTTTTATAATTTAAGGAGTGTTTTTGAATGAGTTTGATGTGAAAAGCCTCGATACACTCCTTGAAATTGTTTTAAAAAAATATTTAGTGGTTTGTTGATTCATGAAAGAAATGTGAAGAATTTTTGTGGGATGTTTGTGTGTTTATGGTTTGGGAATGTAATTTTTATGTGAAATGTGTATCAGATAATATTCCTATCATAATTGATCCCTAAAGGGAATCATGGGTAACTCGGTGGGCGGATGTTTACTAGTATGCTAGTGATCCTTTGGGGTTTGGACCCTATTTCATGTAGCATGTTTGATGATGACAACACTAACTAAAGGATGATGATGATATTGGTGGACCAGTAGGTTATGTGTATGATCCATACTAGTGAATCTTGTACAGGAGAATGGATATTTATTATGGTATCTTTCACTAAGATATGAGATACCTAGGTCACACAACTAACTAGTGCCTTGGGGTGTTCCCGTGACTTCTGTTCATTGGATCTTTTGTACTCACTGAAGGAATATTTTGTATTTGGTTGTTAAATTAAATAGTTTGTGTGATTTATTTAAAAGTGAAAATTCTTTAAATCAACCCATTTGGAAACTATTTTCATTTTGAAGTTGCACCGCTCTGAATGTTATTACATGCATTTTTGTTTATAAAACATGAAAGTTTATGTCTGCTGGTTTTTTTATAGAATGGGACCTTATTTAGAAGACATAAATTTATATTTTTATTGAAAACCTGAAATTTTTGTTTCTTTTATTTTAAAGGATGTGCATTGGGAATAGAATATCGGGGTAACCTGCTGAATTTTAATACAAACGCCTATAGTCTATTCTTTTTTTAACCCTTGTGCATGTTTCAGATTGACTTTGATTGCCTTGGGAGATGTTTGATCATTTTTTAGAGCATGATCAGCTAGGTCACATGGAGTTATTTGGATAATTGGTTTGGTTAGTTTCATTTTTGGTTTAGTTGTACTTTCAGTTTTTTGTATAAATAATGTTTAGTTCAATATTTATATAATCATATTTTGGGTTGTCCATTTCATTCCGTTGTTTTTTTGATTGTTTTTATATGGGATAAATCATTCCTTT
This sequence comes from Viscum album, assembly GCA_963277665.1. Taxonomy (NCBI): domain Eukaryota; kingdom Viridiplantae; phylum Streptophyta; class Magnoliopsida; order Santalales; family Viscaceae; genus Viscum; species Viscum album. The sequence continues at coordinate 1,833,778,417 of OY728132.1, forward strand.
TATGTACTCTATTTATGCCCTTGGTGATTTTATCTTTCCTGGGAGGATCGTGAATGCCTCTCAGGACTTGTTGCGGACTGGCCTGGGTGACCGGTTCCGGGTTGACTCATGCTGGTTCGTGACAAAATGCTAGCAGAGGAGGTCGACTCATAACAGACCATACTTTTTAGATACCCCTTGTTATTTTTAGGATTTCTAGGTTGATGTAGTAGGATTTTTGGGACTTTAGGGTTAACTTCAAGAAGAGCGTCACAAACTGTTTATCGTTATAATCCTTGTGTTTTCATGGGAAGACCGATTTTATTAGTTTCCCTTAATCTTGTTGATTGATTGGTGTTGGGATATGATAAGGGGAGTTAGACTAATGACCTTCCTTAGCTCGCAGGGCCTGGCAAGCCATGTGGAGCTTTGGAATGGTCCTAATAAGTCTCTATGTCTTGGGGTTGTGTTTGACATATGGCCTCCAACCATATGGTCAAGTCACCCATTGACACTAGTTCCCTTTTTTGGATCTCTTTATCCTTTCTTGAATTCAGAATTTTTCTTTTTAATGTCTTTGTGTGAGAATTGGGGAAATGTGTTTTAATAGAAGGATTATATTTTGAAAAGTTAAAAAGGGGGTTTTCAAAAATTAAATATAAGAATGGTTTTGGAAAGTTGGGATTATGTGAAAAATATTTGTAGGGAAGTGGAAATGATTTAACGGGATTGGATTATCCATAATCTAAACATGTGGTTTGTTGGAATAAAGTGTTTTGAACTTGTGAATAATTTTAAGGTGATTCTGGATCATTGTTTTAAATGGGGAATTTTGAGATGTTAAAATGTTTTTGAATTTGATAAATTAGTTTAGGAAATTGGTTTTAATCGGTTGGTGTTTTCCTAGAATGGGTATTCGTCTCAATGGACCTCAGATTATGAAAATATACCTTGTTGAATTTTAAAAAAAGGAAGGGGTTGTTTGGAGTGGCTTGGTTATTTTAAAAGTTGTTAAAAATGAAAAGGGGTAGGTTTTTAAGCAAACGGTTCTTAATGAATTATGTTTTTTTTGTGAAATATGAAAAGGGTTTTTGACTTGGTGGTTGGGGTATCTTTTGAAGGTAAATAATTTTTGGAATGATGTTTTTTTAGCCTTTGGTGCTTTCATGGGTTCTCATATGCATGGTTTTATTGATATCTGGAAGGATGGACTATATGGCATGGTGGTTGGGTGCCTGGGGAGGCATGGAAATGTTCATGTGGGTGAGACTTTATTATACACCATTAGTGAATGTGGAAACCCACCAAGTTATTTGTTTTCCAAAATTGTTTTGAGTTGCAAAATTTTGGCCTTTTTTATAAACCAAAGGTTATGTGGCTAGTTTTTTCTATGCCATAGAATATTTGTTTATTCAGTAAGCTTCGTTGTGATCTATAATTCATACTCTGGCTGTATCTTGAGATGATATCTTGTTGGTGGCTCGGTTTTGGCGTAATTTTCATTGGGTTTCTAAAGATGTGTTTGATCATGTGATGTGTCTATGGATAGTTCCCTGTTTGAAATAATTCCTACTCAACATCCTAAGGATTCATTTAAGATGTTAAATCCACCTCTTCTGATGATTCCTAAACATGTCTGTTGGAATATAGAGATTTTTCAGATCTATTAAAAGTGCTTCTAGATCATGATAATTATTTTGGACAGAGCAGTTGTGTTCGGTGATGTTGATGTGTTTCACAGTAATCCATATCCATTCTTCCCCTCGTTTGGAGTGATACAGAATTTTGATGTGTATCTATGATTTCCTATTTATATGAAGGTTTTTGTTTGGTGATAAAGTGAGTTTTTTTGTGTGGTGTTATCCTTATCACCTGGCTGCGGTGCAGTAGATGCATCAAGAATTAGAGTTCTAGCCATAGGCCTCAGAGTGAAGCTTTTCACACAATTAGGAAATCAACAGAGGTGTGGAGTTCTCTATTTGGATCAGGCCTCCTCTATTTTGGTATGTTAGTCTCTATGTCAATGTTTTGGTTCCTATTCTCTGTGAATTTCCCTTTGTCGCAACAAGCATGGTGGACTTAACCCTCACACAGTGTCTATGGTTATGCCTTCATGGATGTGGGTTTTCAATAAATGTCATTGTGTGGACTGCCTATAAAAATTAGGTGTAGTCTTGGTGTTATCTATTAGTAGGTGGAGTGTTTCGCGTAGTTTATTTCTTTATTTTGCTGATTCAGTGGCCAAATTGTTGGGTCCCCATCTCACCCATCCCCAAGTGGTGGGGGTGCATATCTATGCTGAAAGTGCTATCCAAGTTCGTGTCCCCTACGTTTGAGAGTGGGTGGTTAATATGATCATGTTGTAAACCTAATAACATGGTATTTTAGGTTTTTTTGGGCTTGTGTGAGTGAGGCCCAATTCTAGCTCATGTTGAATTCTTGTCTGTTCATTTCTAGTTCGTTTCTAATGGTAGGGAAACCCACCATGGGTCTCATGGATTTTCATCCTAATAACTTTTCGTGTGAAAGTTCATTCTTAATGGTGGGGTGTCTATACTGGACTCCCCAGAAATATTTGGTTTTTTTGAGTTTTCGTTCGTTGGGTTGATGGTTGGGTTCATTGGGAGAAGGCCCAACAATCAGGTTCTTGGCATGGTTGTGGATGTTGTGGCTTCATCTTTCCGTTGAATCTCCGGACATGGTTGTGAGTTGTATTTTGATTGGGCAAGAGTATTAAGTTGCATATTTGGTTATTGTTATTTCCTTATAATTATAGGCAATATTATGTTTTTAAGGAATCCTTAGGGGTTTATTTTTTCATTTGGAAAGTGTTATGGCTTTCCAGGGGCGGAAAGCTTTAGTGGTGGCGAGAATTTTCACACCAGGATTCTTTTCATTGTATCGATTCAGTCCATTGGAAATCCCAATAATTTTCAGGGGTATTTGGTGAGATTAATCACGAGCTTTGAATTTTCATATTTGTATAACCACCATAATTTGGGATCCCCATTGCTTTTTAAGTGTTTCTGAAGAAAGGGTGGTTACTTCGGGATTTGTGCCAACCGTAATCCCATATCCAGTTTTACAAACCAACTTTTTTTTCTTTTATAACTCTTTTGTATTTCATTATTTTTCACCCATTCAACTTCCCACTTGTCCTATATTGACATATTAAAACTTCCATATCCTTTTTTACCCTATAGAAATTCATAATCATGGTGAATTGGGGTTACTTATTTAGGTATTGGGACATCCCATGGGCCCATTTCCTATTTTTTTTTAAAATATATGTTTCTTTTATATATAAATAATGTATTAATATTTTTTGGTGATTACACCTCCCCCTCGAATCTCATACCCCTATCCTGACCCCCATTGTCGGTTTTCCCTCTTTGGAGCTCATATGGGTCACGGATTTGGGAAAATGTTCTCAGGTTACCTCAAATCACCTAGAATTGATATGGTAAATCGTTTTTTACATAACTCATTCAATTCGTTCTATTTCTCAAAAAACTATTCTTTAACTGGTTCTTCTAGACCGTAGGCTAATATCCAAAGAGTTTTATCCCATTAACTTTTCTATAGGGGGCATATCTAATGGAAAAGGAAGAGTTTTCTAGTGGAGAAATTGAGATTCCATCTCCTTTATCATCCCTCTTCTTCCTCAATTCTATTTTTCTTTGTTTCATAATCACCCCTAGTCATTATGGACCTATGTTTATGTTATACCATGGTTTTTGATGGAGTTTATATTCATTTAGGTCTGGTATTCATTGTTTTAGGGTTTATAAATCCGCGAAGAGTGATTTCAGGTGTGAGTTTCTGTTACGCCAAAGATTTGAGGTTGGAAATCCCTTTAACAAACCATTATCATTTATGTTTCATCATTTAAATTATTTTATAACCATATTTATATGGCATGTTTTCTCTGAAACTTTGGTTCTAAAGGTTTTGTGTGCAAATTATGTTTTGGGACTTATTTTGTTAAAAATATAGTTGTTTTGGTATAAATGTGCACTCCTCTTATTTGATAAAATATTCCAACTGCATTAGAACATGGTTTATAATATTTTCAATATGTCTCAGTATTGTGAGTAACTTTATGGCATGAAAATGGTGTATTATCCCTTTATAGTGCTTAACACAAGTTGTTTTTTAAGAATGCATGATATGGGTTTGGTAAATTGCCCGGTTAGATTTTATGTGTCTACTGCAATTTAAAATAATTTTTTTGGATTTATAAATATATTGGAAGAATGTATGAAAATTATTTTGGGATCCTTTAATGGCTTTAAAATTTCTATTTTCTTTTATAAACAATGGTTTTTTGGATACAACATGTTTTGGCCCGAGTTGCCTGAAAATGGCCCATTTCACATTCTCAAAAAAATGGTTGTGTTTTAAAAATGCCACCTGAGTGTTTTAAGGGATTTATGATTGTGGATTTATTCTATAAATGGTGTGTACACACCTCCTTAATAAAATTGAAATTCATATCTTTGTCAATTTTTATTTTAGAGAAAATGTTTAAAGGCCCGTTTGGCAATTCCTAAAAATGAAGAAAGAGTGTTTTACTTGTATATACCATGTTGGGTCAATTGGGATTGTATTATGGTCCATGAAATGATTTTTTTAAATATTGTTTGGGCTTCCAAATATGGTTTGGAATGGTTTTGATGCGTTTTTATAATTGAAATAGTGTTTTTGAATCAGTTTTATGTGAAAAGACTCAATACAATCCTTGAAATTGTTTTACGGAAATATTTAGTGGTTTGTTGATTCGTGAATGAAATGTAAAGAATGTTTGTGGGATGTTTGTGTGTTTATGGTTTGGGAATGGACTTTTTATGTGAAATTTTTATTAGATAATATGTGTAACAAGATGGTGCTCAAAAGGGAATCACGTGTATCTATGGGGGCGGACGTGTACTAGTAGGATAGTGATCCTTTGGGGTTTGGCCCCTGTTTCACAAAGAAAGTTTGACGATGAAAACTCGAACTAAATTATGATGATGATGATTTTGTTGGAACACTAGGTTATGGGTTTTCACCCTACTAGTGGATCTTGTGCATGACAACAGATATTTATTATGGTTACTTTCACCGAGATACGAGGTACCTAGGGCTCACAACTGACTACTACCTAGGGGTCTTCCCATGACTTGGGCTCAATGGATCTTATGTACTCACCGTCGGAATACGGTGTGTTTGGTTTCTAAATTAAGTAGTGTGTGTGATTAATTTAAAAGTTAAAATTCTACAATGTATCCCTTTTAAATACTATTTTCATTTTGAAGTAGCACCACTTTAGAAGTTATTACTAGCATTCTTGATTAAAAACATGCATGTTTTTTTCTGGTAGTTTTATAATATCATTGGACCACATTTATAAGATAGAACATTATATTTTTATTTAAAACATGAAATTTTAGTTACTTTTATTTTAAAGGATGTGCATTGGGAATAAAATATTTGGTTATCCAACTATGTTTTAATACTCACGTCTATAATCTTTTATGATTTTAGCACCTGTGAAGTTTTCAGCTTGAGTTTGATCCCCTTGGGAGATGTGTGATAATTTGTTGGAGAGTGACCAGCAAGGTCAAATGAAGTTAGTTCGTCAACTGGTTTGGTTAGTTGCATTTTTGTTTTAGTTGTACTTTATGTTTCTTGTAAAAATATTATTGAGTTCAATTTTAATATAATTGTATTTTGGGCTATCCATTTCTTTCTACAGTTTGATTGATTATTTTTTTATGGAAGAAATCATTTCCTTGTTTACTCAAATGAAGCCCTTGGTTCTTTTTGACATCCCAGGAGGTTCGGGAGTGCCTATTGGTACTTGTTGCGGGCTAGCCAGGGTGACCTGTTCAGGGTTGACTCGAGCTAGTTCGTGAATGATTCCCCCTCAAATCCACATGATTTTGATCAAACATTGTCAATCCCATGAATCTAAGACCTTGCATGATCATAATAAACTAAAAAGTGACTCAGACATAGAAGTTAAAATGGTCACCAGTAAATCATGATACTAATCTATGCTTCTAAAGAAAAAACTACGTAAAACTCCATATGAAAATCCATAACACAGGAAAATCAAGCTAAATGCCAATAAACAATATATAATTAAGAAAAGTGGTTCAAAATTAAATTCTGGGTTTTAAAATTCTTCCCACCATTATGGTTTCTATCTCACCAAATGCAATGAAATATCAACATTATTTAATTCAAAGGACAAGGTTAACATGCTCACATGATTAAACTATAAAAATTGAATAAAATATCAAAAACAGCCGTAATAGAACATACAACTCTTATCAGGAATTATTCATTGATCCAAATATAAATCCTAAAATAATGATGGAAACTCACGCTATAACTTATACAAACATGAGTCAAATAAGACTCTTGGGTGTAATACAAATGCGCAAATTTCAAATTTAAGGATGACATGGAACTAAAATACACAATTGAAACTATCCATTTAAAATATGGAAATAGAATAATAGGAATTACCGACACGAGAGTCTGGAATTTATTCCCCACCTCTAGAAACCAAATATCACCAATTGTAACCAAAAATCTAACAAGCATCATGCCATGAACACCACACATAGATCAAACTCGTATAGAAAAACACAATTCTTCATCATTATAAGTGAGAACTAACTCTAGATGAGAAAAAAACCACAATGAAAACTGACTCAGGAGTGCTAACTGACACAAGGAAAACTAATCAGAGGATCAATTTTCAAAATAATCAACAATTATAATCTCAATAAAATTATACTAGAAATCCTTCATACAAAAAAAATATGATCATTCTAAGACTATGAATAAAATGAGCAAATAAAAACCCTATTCCATTTTTAAAAAAATTGACCGAAAAAGATGAAGAATCAACTATTGTGAAACTTATAATGTCCTCATTTAATCATTTGAGATAAATGATTGACTAGGGTCCACCACCCCACTATGATTCCAAATTGCACACACAAAACATTTTGGGACCTATGGATCAAGACCTGATATCTCGATGAATCCACTAACTCATAGTTATATGAAGTCTTTTTCTAACCAAGACTCCATATTTTGATGACACAACATGTATAACATTCCAAGGTGAACTCGAAAAACACATTGACAATAATAATTTTGGAAGATGATGTAAAATGGCATAGAGTTCCAAGAATAAAGACATTGGAAGCATACAAGATAATGGTCCAATGAATGAAATGAACTAAATAATTAAAAAACATGTTTAGAATAGGTTACATATGTTCACTTTCTTCACTAGATAGAATTTCTACCCGAAAAAACCAGTCAGTAAACCATGAATAGAATCCCCACACGAATGGCAGAACATGTAACTAATAGATTGATACCATATATAGAAAATGAAGTTAGTTTTTTGAAATGGTCACATAAACCATGACTGTAATTTGATATTGTTGATAATTCCACAGATCAGAACATTTTTTCTACTTCATTTTGAATATAATAATTCAAAATATTCAAACTAAAAACATGATTCCATTAATATAGACGTTCTTATAATATCCCAGAAATCTAATTTTATAGTTTATATAAAATAAAACACCAAAAAACCATTGAAAAATACCATTTTGAAAAAAAAATCATTAAATATAAAGGTACTTTAAACTAATACAAATGTTGAAACCACCTCAAAAAATGGATCGAGATGTCTTCTGAATGGGTGGATTCGTCTCCACATAACTTATTGGTAATCCCTCAACAGAATTGTAGGAATTATCCTAGATGCACATGGGTAGGGTAGGTATTTGAATCCCCTGGATATGATGTATTATTATTACTAGTCTATCCATAAGGAAGAAACACCATGATCAAGAAATTTAATGAATATAATTATTGTTCTAGAGGCCTTTTAATTCTATGACAATTGACAACATCTTTTGGCCATATTCTAATATCCTTATTGTAATTTCACACACCACATCTAGGGACTATATGACTGTTGGATGCCTCTTCCACTCCCTCCTAAACAACATCACCATGAACATCGTTCCTTAACATGTAGAAAAATGAGGTTATACCAAATTATAACACCTTAAACTACAGATATAGATTAAACATATAATCAAAATGTTGAGAATTCAAAGAATCATCTCCATCCCACTTCATTTGGGAAGGAACTACATAAAAAACAATATAAATTTATCACTACTCCATTATCTTATTATAGAAAACACATCTTCATTACCATCCTCACCTTCACTGCATCATACAAATAAAGTCGGCTTAACAAACCATTAGAGAATTACATTGTATGATCTTCATGAGGATTGGTTTGAGAGACCAATTTCCTCCTTACTAGATCAGATCATATTGTTTAAATGTATTGATCATCACCTTTAATGATTTAGGATACTCAAGGAAACTATTGTTTACCTAATATTTCTTCATCCACTATTCTGCATTTTAGAGGATCTATAAGACTAAAAGAGAGTGGTGGGTTCATCATTTGAAACTAAATAAGGATGTATTTAGGTTGATAAACTGGTGGGTCATCCAATAGAAAACAATGTAGATAAAACATGAATATCCAATAAAAAATTGTTGGGGGAATACATTAACAAAAAAAGATAAAAACCAAGAACTCAATAAAAAACAATTGATTGTTAGGATCTAGATCACAAACCCAAACATAATAAAAAATTTCCAAAACAAAATAAAACAATTCATCCAAAAACTAGTTATTAAAAAAATCCAGTAATTTGATCTTAAAAAAATTTTGAAAATAAAAATAAACATGGGAAGTTGCACCATCACCAATGGTAATACATAAATATTCACACACATTTATTCGTATGTGAAACTGGGAAGCAATAAGCTAGTACCATCTACAAACCACCTTCCCACACAAATCCACTACATGTGATCACTCTTACAAATACTAACAATGAATCTAAAATTATCTACCATATTAAAATCAGGACATTCAACCTATGGTTCAATTTCTCATTGTACATCTGATTTTAAATTTAACAAAACATTTTCAAACTTTGCACCAACAACTGAATAAAAAACTATTTTCAAACCATACACATCAATCCATTTTTTAAACTTTATAAAAAATTCCCTTTAATTCAAAAAACATTTATTCATTAATATTGAATATTTAAATAATAATTTTTTAAAAAAATTTGATAATTTATTTTCCATCATCGAAAAATCAAAACTATTACCAAATAAAATCTAGTATAAATAGATCCAAAAGGGTTTTTTAAAATAATTTTTCAATGAAGTGGTACCCAAAACATCTCTAATATTGGAAACTAGTATTGATATTTTTCTTGATAGTGTAGTTGGTAGATAAACTCCAATAATGCAACTTCCATGGGGAGAATTTCAGAACCATGTCCCGAACCCCACAAGGAGTTATGGACTCGTGAGCTCATCGATGTTTCTAGACCAACTTCATTTTCATATCCAGTAAATGAACAAACTAACTAGAATATGATAAACTAAATAAAACATGCCTTCTTATAGTAACCCTTTCATTGTAAATGCCCGTGTTTGTTAGAAACACTTAAAAACTACCCCTCATGTTACTATAGTCCTACTCCATCAAACATGACATACCAAATAACACAGGGTTAGTTGAATGATAGGTCCCCCAAATAACCTATCCTACCCCTAATACCATTTTCTCCGGAACCAACCCGAGTCAGCCCAAAACTAGTCACCCATGCCAGGTCATGAAAGGACTTGAGAGGCATTCTCTATCCTATCGGGTTTCAGAATAGTTTCATAGAATCAATAGAGAAAAAAAATGTAAAATATCTCCCAATATAATAAATTGATCATCAGAGAATGTGTGGAGAAACCCTAAGGTTAATACTACTACTCAACTGAACAACATTTATAAAAAAATTAATGTCCAAAAAATGAAACAACAAAACCCAAAATGATATTAGTGCCCAATACATCTAAATGGGACCCTAGGGGTCACTAACTAATACCTAAACCATCCATATCCTATAGTGATCTAAACCAAGGCAGAACCTACAAAATAAAATTAAAACCCAAAATAATGGTAGTTGTGTATATTAGATGTATGTATATGTCCCTATACAATTCTATACCTAATTCAAGTCCATTGATATAAAATAATCATCAATTTCACATTGGAAAAAATATATATATTACAATTTTATCCACTCATTTCAACATTAAAACGAAATAATGACCATTTACTTTTTTCAATTTAAATCCTTATTCTTTAACTTGAAAGTGCCATAAATATTTTAATGGAATAAATATGAATATTAATTTAAAATGGGGAAATGTGAGTCTCAAATATGTTTCTCAACACAATCCATTTTCTAGTGAAACCCAACACATAACAATTCAAATTCTAAATACCAAACAAAAGAGTTGATAATGTTATAAAATATAATTTTAAATGGAATAATTGCTGGTATATGTACCAAAAAAATGAATCTCAATCATTCACCATAGATAATTAATTTTATAAGGTCATGGAAGGACTTAGACGTTCATGGTTGTAATGTAGAACATACTAACATCTTACTCTTCTTTATAGAATGCCTTATATGGGGACAACATATCAACAAATTCTAGATCTCACCCTATGATATCTAATTGATGGTAAATTTCCCAAAGAGAATAAATGTCCATGAGAATGTATAATAAGAAGAGGTAAATAATTTCCTAATGTAGCTAAAATTCACAAACAACCTTCTTGATGCGAATGATTCCCATTTGATGAAAAAATTACGGGTGAGCAAAAAATGAAAATAATTTTGCCAATCATGTGAACATAAATCATACTCAAGAATAATGCTCAACAAGTCTCAAAAAAAACACACCAAGTAACTTCCTCTTCCCTTTAAACTACTTAATAACAAAGGATCCTCTTAGTGTTGGCCTCTAAAAAAAATATTCATACCAATGGAAAGGGAATCAAACAATGATATTTTTTTAGGAAATAAAATTTCACACAATTTACAAAGTGTCTAAGACAGACACCGAGTAATAACTCGTTTACAAGAAGATACAAACAGATTTCCCTCCCATAACAAATAGTTTTAAAAAACCAAAAAAAAACACCTAAATAATGTTAAAACCCAATTAGAAACACCATTCATGAAACCCAATATCCCATTTAAAATGAATTTAATACATCTAAGAATACAACACATTCATTAAAAACCATATTCCCATTGATAAATCCAATCAATGAATTTTTTAAAAAAATCATGGTGTGCATATAATAACAAAAACAATCATGTACATTAAAATTAGAAGGAAACTACATTATTTTAAATCAAAAAATTATTATATAATTTATACATAATTAATAAGTATATAATAAATATGTGAAATGAAATAAATCTATTGATCTTATATTTAATGTACATGTAAAAAGGGGAACCAACCACAATCATCGAGTATTTCAGCAGCACCCACACGAATAAACATCTCAGTGGTATGCTGAAGAAATAACCTCCAATTGGAAACTATTAACTTTAAACCCTTTATTTATACTAATGGATAAAAGTACCCTAGAATAATAAAACTATAGATGGAGAATAAATCAAGGAAAAATTGGCAAAGGGGGACGTGGAAGATGAAGAGACCAGAATACATAGATGATCAATCCTAAAATCATGAATAAATAACTATATCCAACAATTTGAGGATGATATAAAACATAGAGGGGAAGGGAGATGATCCCCTAAGGATGTACAATTCATGAGAGAGAGGAAATGGGTGTCTTGAGGTTACAAATCCAGTGTGTTCAGAAATGGAATTTCAAATTTTAATGACATAGACTATGTGCATGTTTAGGCCACACAGATTCATAAAATGTGAACAAACATTGCAACCATTACATTATAAACAATGAATGGGCATGGTTTGGTTGTATAGTTTTGTAAACTATGTGATAATGTTTTCCATAGTTCGATCCAACATTTTAGATCCATTTAAAAACATTTTGAAGGGGTTGTCTAACCATGATTTTTTCATGTTTCATCAACTATAAACTATCATATACATTCATGGTTCCCTTTATAGTTCCCTAGTGTTTGGATCAAACCATTTGAATCTCGTGAATCTCAAACCATTCATGTTGAAAATGAACTTAAAAGTGACTCAGCCTTTGGATGTAGAAAAATTAAACCTAAACCATTCACCTAAACCATTCCAATGAAGAGAAAACAGCCTAAAACGTTAAATTTAAATGCTTAACATATACAACTTGAGGTAAAACCCAATAACCAATAGTGAAGATATAATAGATGATGAAAATATATATATGTGTTTGATATTTCCCATCCCTGATGTGGAAGAATAGAAGTTTGTATATATTAATATTTTATAATTATAGATTTGCAATGTCATATAAACTATATTAATGGCAAATTATTTATGAAAATTCAATTTATTATTACACAATATTTATCTTTATTGATTTTAGAACATATGTCGAATGATACTAATAACCAGGAATATTTATTTTGTGATATATTGAATATTAATATGTTGAATAAATAGATGATGGATGATGATGAGTATGTGGGATTTTATTATATTCTTTGATTGTGGTTGTTCATCTGATGATAATGTGATCTTGGTCATCATTGATTACTTTAATATCATTTATTATTAAATATTTATCTTTGATAAAAATAGATGAAAATATGTATTTTTATATGAGGTTCACATATGTGTTCTATATACCATAATAGTATTATACTTTTAATGGAATAAACAATAATTTTATAGTTTTAATAAATTATATTATGAGGTTGTTGAAATATATTATTTGGAATCTCAAATAATAATCCTTAGAGGTTTAAATAACCCATTTGTTCAGTATATTATATTATGTTAAAATAATAAATGTCTATTAGATTGTGCTGAATGGAAAATAATTATGGTTGATTAGTGTTCCATTAACCTATTAATATATTTAGTGATATTTATCTTCTATAAAATGAGTACCTATCATGTCAATATCAAAATATAAACATCTATAATTTGAGGAATATCAAAATATTATAATATTATATTGCGATTTTTCATTTTCATTAATTATAATTTGGAAATTATTTCATTAGGTATATATATATTTTATTTAAATCCATTACTATTACACATATTATAATATTATTTTAATCATAATTTATAATCAAATACAATCTTGTGATTGTAATGACTTATTTTATTAGTGTAGTAGGTAACAAATTATAAATCATGAAAAAAAAAGTAAATTATTATTTTTATTTAATATTCATCATAATATCTTCAAATACATTGAGAAATTACATTTTCATAATATAACATAAATGATACATGAATAATGGGATGCACCAAAATCATGGAAAGTGGATAAACATATGAATAAATAATATACCATGTGTTAGAAGGCATAACCTTATGACATAAAAAGACATTGAAAATTAATAAATATAAGGAATTATTACATGTATAACATGGGATCACATAATATTGGCATCGTAGGAATGTTTCATAATCATACAACCGTACATAAACATGAGTCAAGGATAATTTACATTAATATATAAGTTGGGGGACAAAGACTCAAAATACAGTTTGGTTTACTCCATATCGTAAAATAAAATATCTTGATAATGAACTTTACACAATTCATTAGACTTCCATTAGGTAACACCCATCATAACATGTTCATTCATATTCGAGGCACTTGATTAATCAATCATATAGAATAAAATAAAGGTTACCCCTCAAATGAAATGATAATTATAACATGTAATAAGGAATACAAATGGGACATTCATAATAAAAAAAGGATTTAAATAATATATGGAAATGAATAATGGATAATATGAATATATATTGATAAATGTTGTCTGAATGATTTGAAAACATGTTAATATAATATTTATGAACAATTAGAAATGATTTATTTTGATGGAGTTTAAGGGAATGATTAAAAGAACCTCTAGAGTGGTAAAATGCATAATTTTTTCCCAAATAAACTGAAATTAGATAATTTATGTATTAATAATATATGTATTTATTTTATAAAAAATGTTGTTGGCTTAATATAAATTATGGATTGTACCTGAAAATTTTCTAAAATGTTGATGTTCACTTTTATCAGGTCTATATATCGAGAGGAATTCAAAAGGAATCATTATAAAACAAGTACTTCCCCATCATGGAAAATATAATTATGCAAGATAAATATTTTTGAAACATAGAAACACAATTTTATATTAATAAAAAATACTAAATAATGATTACATTTGATTAAAGAGAGATAAATTATAAACTGAATGAAAAATTAAGGTTGAGAGAGAGTCCTTTTCATTGTGTCCATAGTGTTCTTCACCTCATGTTAATTTCACCAAAAATCAAATAATATCAATTAATTAATTAACTAAGAACATATTGAAAATTTATTGGGTTTATTATAATTTTATTAATTTCATTTGTAGTTATTTTAATGTGTTATAATTTGAAATTGTGTTGTTCCACGTGTGCTTTTATTATTATTTTACGATCTCTTCCATTGTGTTTAATTTAAAGAGTTCTATTCAAATGGAATCAGTAATCCATAAGTTAAAATATGATATTTATGCATCAAAATTAATTTAAATTGTCCCAATTATCATTTTTTCATATATGATAATTATTAATATGATAAAATCTTAATGATTAATGTATATTTAATTGTTTAATTTTTTATTATATCAAAATTATGTTTTTTATAATTTAAATATATATATATTAGTTAAAAAAATCAATTAAAAATTTAATATAAATTCTATTATTAGTTATAACCATTAAAATGGTTTTATGATCATCCAAGAATGTTTTAAGAGAATATAGAAATTTATTATGGACAAAGGTAACGAATCAACAAAACATAGATGATATTTTTTTAATAAAAAATTATAAGAGAACTGAATAGATGATTAATATTAAACTAAAATAATAAAAATATATTATATATAGGTTATTTATGTTTTCATGTCACCATGGATTGCAGTGCAAATGATTTGGTAGAATAAATAATGAATTTTAACGGTTGTGTTGAGGGATGGTAAATCTTGAATAAACACTCCTTGAGAACCTCCTTATATAACATAAAAAATGGAATTTTGGTGAGAATAAAAATAAAATAACATTGGTAATAGTTTAGGGAGAGTAATTGGGTATAAAATTATAAATATCCAATGTTTATAATGTATGAGGAGAGTAGGTGGTGAGGGTATGTATTTACAGGAGGAGGGGAGGTGGGTTTTTTATTAGTTTATTAATTTATATACTATCATTACTCAAGACAATAAAATTGTTAATTCATATGAATTTTTAATGCTAATAAAGCTTCTATGTTCGATATAATGGGAACTTAAATCATCTATGGCTCCATAGACGTAAAATAATTTAATTATTTACCTATAATGTAAAACATTACAAATTATCATATTTCAATATTTTCTAAAATTTCAATTATTTTAATACAAGTTCAAAAAATAACCCAAATAATTTGTTAATGTGAATATTTCAATAATATACTCCCTTTTAAGAATATAATTTTAAAAATATTCGAATTTTAGATCATAAATAAAATCATCATTTACTAAAAAATATAGATATTACTATTAAAACAGATTTTATGACTCTTTGAAAAATAAATTTACGCCTCATAATATTTCTATAAATTATCATAAAATGTATTATAACTAAAATTAAAATTTCCTTTAAATTTTTATATTAATAATAAAATTATAATTATTTATTTATTTTTCATAAATTACAAACACATAATATATAATTTTTAATAAATTATTTTCATATGTTGTATATAAATATATCATTTTTTCATTTATAAGTCTCCAAAATATTTTTTATACATCAATTTTTTAGTTTATTAGTTTAATGTCTATATTACTATTCCATGTGGTCACATTAGTATTCCAATGATCATGTAACTATTCATTTGGAATATCATCCTCAATTTCTATAAAGATCATTTATTTCATTATTCTTTTATGAGAACAATTTCTTTGTTGTTTAATCTATATGATGTGCCTATTTTATATTGTATGATGTAATTATAATTAAGTAATTTCTATTAATAAATTTATTTGTCATTACATTCACCCCCTTATAAATTTTCTCCCATAAAATTTCATTTTATCGACTATGATTAAAAATGTATATCGTACATCTCCACCAACACTTCCTACAGCTCCCATGTTTCCACTTTGTACTAATTGTCATGTGGTATTAATTTTACTATGTGAGTAGTACGGTTTCATATAACAATATAGCTATTGTCAAAAATCATCACACAGTACAAATCATTAGTGATATCATTTCCCAACTTCAACACCAATCAATATAGTATCTTTCAGTGATATTGAATTTTCATTATCAAGAGGGATACATATAATACATAATTTATATGAGATATTGATGGTGGATGTGGTAATCAATATTCCACATCTCATAAATGATCAATAATCACAAATTTTCAAATGTACCTGGGAAATAGCGTTAAAATTTTCAGAACTTCATGATCCTACTACATTGATATTTGAAAATTAATATTTTCTCTCCAAATATAATCTTCATGTCTCCTCGATGATTTTCTACAAATCTCTTCTATTGAATTTCTCTTCCTTGATGTGTTATTGAATTTTTATCACCATTTTATTATTTCAATGACAATTTCAGGTCTTAGAATCTTTTTTTCACTGAGTTCATCCAATCATGCTAGTGTTATGCATATTTTCCAATAAACGGATTAATATAGAGCTATATGGATCAATGAGTGAAAGATATTGTTGTATCAGAACACAACTAGAGGTATATATTGGGCCTATCAACCAATAAAGACTACATATATTTATCCGAACACATCATACAATGTTTTAATTGTATTCTCATATTATCCATCAGTTTGAGTACAGTCATATGTACTCATGTTTAGCTTACTGTTTAGAGAATATTGGATAATTTTATAGAACCTGGAGGTAAATCATGGATCCCTATTGGATGAAATTGTTAAATATACCGCATGGAGAAATATAACTTTATTGATTTATATCCTTGAATGTTAATACAGTTAAAACTACTAATTAATTTCTAAAAATTGGTCAATGATAGTAATAGAATCCAAATAATATATATAATATAATTTTCTACAGATTTCATTGGATGTATGATGAATATGTCAACATTGATTATTTTTAATTTCCCTGTCATCATTGGTAGTGGTCACATCATCCCCTTAGTATTATGTCATTTATCAATCACTTTCTAACACACTTGGAATTTTACTGAATATTATGTGATATAATTGTTCATATTGTACAGTGAATTACTCTCTTAGATATATCTAGTCATATTTTTTCTCTCCTAGAGTATATTAAAGGCTGAACTATCAGAGTCTTCAAAAAGATCTTTCTTTTTCTCTGGATTGGATCATACACATATTTGTGACCTAAATCACATGACTCCATTTTCATAAATTATCAACACTGGTGATTTCACTTTTCTGATAACATACACCTTCTTCTTAATTTCTACATCTTATATTTGAGAATCAGCTGTTTTATCTATAAGTGATGGTTGAAAAAATATTAGGGAAATGTTTAATGGTACTACTTCCCTAAAGATTAAAATTTCAATCCAATATATATAAAAGAATAATATAACCGTTTAAATTCTATTAATTTAAAATCATGTAGGATCCTTTATAAATATATCATCGACCAGTTTATATTTTTTACTTGGATGGTAGTAGATTTAGTAGTCTTAATCTTTCACGAACCAGCCCGGGTTCACCCCGAACCAGACACTTGAGCCTGTCCTTGACAAGTCCCGAGGGGAGTTCCCGATCCCCCCGGGATGAAAACTAGTTCTTGGTATCAAATTTAAACATGTGGGAATGATTTGGTCCAAAAGAAAATAAACTATGCAGTGGAAATAAAAAGAACAATGGCAAATAATGAAATAAAACACAACAACACTACTAACCTGACCACGACCAAAACTCCACGTGACCCCTCAGGTCACCATCCAAAACCACAACCAACGTTGCTCAAGGAGAACAACTGAATCTGGAAGCTACAGCAAGAACCAAAAACAAGAAAACACTATAGACGTGATTATTAAAACTCAGTAGTTTAGAACAGTAAATATATTCTCAATGCACTACCACAAAATAAATAAAGCTACTAATTTCAAGTTTGAACTATAATGTATAAAATATTGGGTTTCAACACACATTCATTTATTAAACAAGTAACTATCCATTGCGTTAATTCAAATTAAAAAAAAGTTTTAATGTTAAAACGGAAAATTGAATTACCTATTTTAAAAAAAATTCTCAGCGAATTTAAAATCCTAAATTAATTTTTTATCCCTGAAGAAAACCACACATATCACACAATGAGGGAAATGGAAAAGTAACACATGAAGGTCATCTACCGAACAAGGAACCTTGACTATCTGCCACAAACAAGTAAGCACTGAAGGAAACATGGGTCGAACCTAGGTTCTTGTGAACAATACAGAACGTACTATACATGTGACTCATCCTCAAGGCATGCCCTAACTCAATTAAATCACAATTCCCATACTAATACCCGGTATATCCCCACATGGCCTAACCAAGGGGCCCAATCCCCATAGCATAAATAACATAGTATTACACTGCTATGGGGCCACTAGCCAGTGCGTAATATAAACTAGTGCAGTAATCGTTCAAAAAAACATCACTTACTATGTCGGGTTCCCATGTATAGCTCTAATGAGGGTGTTCCATACAATTCAAACAGAAGTCATGCATATATATATATAATCCAAACACATCACACAATCTGGCACCACCCTTTCCAATTCAAGGGTAGACCCTTGCCATCGACATCCATTTCACAAGGGAGGTCCTATACCAAGGACCCTACCTATCACATGGATCAGAACTAGGCAAGGAACCCAACCCAAGAAGGGTTTTACAGAAAAACATTTCAAAATTCCCAACAGGCCTTGGATAGATTTCACACATCACCCATTCACAATAATTATCACAAAATGCCAATTGTTCCTTTAGTTGTACCCAGTCCGAGGTACATTAATCAAAATCATTTCAAAACCATTATAAAAGTTCCAACCGGGCCACTAAGTGTTTCTAAAAATGAAACCAACACATTTTTTCACATTTCAAACTACTATTTAATAAAACATCATTTTTCATTAAAAATAAACATTTCTCATCAAACAAAAACAACACGTGAAAATTCATAAATTAATTTTTGAAAATCCTAACGGCATGCTCACCATGATGCAACAGTTCATCAAGAAAAACATGTTCAGTTCATTTTATAAAAATAAATATATTCATTTATTGCAAACAAGTATTCTAAAAATATTATTTCTAATCTAAGAATTATTAATAGAATAATAAGAAATGAATAATTAATAAATTTGACTATAAGTGCAATGGGGAAACCTAACTCAACATGCAGTACGAACAAAACGACATGACTCATTTTGAGCATGCGCACAAATACAAGCAAGCCGAAGTCTGCAGAGAGTACCAACAAATCACAGAGACATCATCAGGGACTCAAAAACATGAAAATATTGGTTAAAAATATTTCAAATGAAGAACCAGTGCAAACATAACCACATCATAATAGCAAGCGGACAACAACAACACCAAACAACACGCCTTTAACAGCGAACACTAATTTTTTTTTCAATGACCAATGCATTAAAAAACATTATGAGGGACTCGAAAAATACAAAAACATAGATTTAACAGATTTAAAATGAGAAAGAAAACAACACAATCCCCACCTCAAAATGGACGTGTGCTCAACCGGCGAGGTCACCCGAAAGGGTGAATGGCCTTAGAGAATATAGTAAAAGGCCGTGAAAAGGCTGGGACAACACCGGTAAGGCACGGACTGGCCCGAATGACACTGGAAGGCTATGCGCTGGCTGAAACAACACTGATAGGGTGTTTCCAAGCTGGGATGACGACGATAGGGAGAGGGATGTTTGGGACTACGCCGGAAAGGGGGTGTGCCAGAAGGAGGCAGTTGCGGCATGACTACTAGCTAGAAGGGTTCGGTGACGACAGAGGTGCGACCGGCGGCATGCAGAACATGGGGCGGCCGCGGGCACGACACGTGGAGTCATGGGGTCGGGGTAGTTGGAGCTGGCGGCGCATCGCGGATGGACATGGGCGTGCACGGGGCGGGAGTGATGGGAAGAAGGGAAGGCGACATTGTCGACGTGGCGGTAGCTGAAGGAGAGGGGGTGCAACATGGGGCGGCTACGCCGGAGGAATGGGGGACCGCACGGGGAGGCTGTGGCCTAGGAGGGTGGGGGGTGCCGCTGTGCGAGGGAAATGGTAGAAATGGGGGGTGACGCACCCCCCTAGTGTTTCTGTTTAGTTTTTTGTTTTTTTAAATAAGAAACATATTAATAATAATAATAATGATGATGATAATAATAATAATAATAATAAACAACCAGGATTTTATTCTCATAATTTAAAATAACATTATAAATAAAAACTTTAATAATGCCAATAACGTTATAATTAATGAAATAATATATTTTTTTAAGCATCGAGAAACTGCACAGTCACTGATACCAATGCAATGCCTTCGCACCGGACCGAAACTCATCGAAAAAAAATATTAAACGTAAAATTTTTTACCAATGCAAAGCACGCACCCTTGTGGGGCTAACCAAAACCATGGAATTAAAAATTAAAACAATTTAAAAACGGTCGGGTGTGACAATTCTTCCCACTATAGACACTTTCTATCCCTAGAAAGTCACCAAACCTGAAAGCCGATTAAAAAAAGTTCATGCCTGATCAAAACTATGGAAGTCCCTGAATCCCAGGATGACCTTTCTCACAACAGGTCACACCCAACCAATCCAAGAGAAACTAATACCTGAGATTCAAGGCATAACATGGAAGGGTTCTCCCAACCACAATACTTCACTAACACATAATCCATTAAAACCAAACACACCAACCCCCAGGCAGAGCAATGTAGGGAATCACAACATAGACAAACAAACTTCTTCACAAGAACTTGGTAAACCAACTCAGACTTAAAAAGAAAACTCGCTACAGGGCGACCTGGTAGTCCAGTATTCTGACAATCCAACCCAAAAACCCATCTGATACCAAATTCAATATTAGAATAGGTTCATGTATTTATAGGCCCAAAACCCATCTCATGGAAGATGATAAATTTAGAGACATGACACAAAGAACAAACACAGTTGATTGGATTACTAAAAAATGAGTTCGTCACATCACTGAAACAAAGGATGATTTTACAACAGTAACAATAATAATATAATAAAATGTTGGATTTTTTCCCAATTCCGAGAACATGATCCAGATTGAGGTTCCCCATACTCCCATAAACTCCTAAATGTGCGCGAGCTTCACCCCAGGACATGTGGTTGGGGATCTGATGTTTGAAGCATTTCATGCCTCACAGTCTGGCACTATCACCCTGTAATCAAAACTACTTCCTCAAATGATGCTTCCTACATAACATCCCATGGTAACCAGAAGAACCACAATGACGGAAAGACTTTGGAGGGATGTGATAAGACATCATAAAATGGTCGAACCTTCCATCCTGATATTACATCAGAAATAATTCCGAGGAATTTAATGTTAGAACCAATAAGGACTACATATTATAGAAACTTTCCTCTCATATAGCCCACTTTCCAGATGACGAACCCTCACAAATGACGAGAGGCACCAGATTTTCCATGAACTTGCGCATTAGATTCCAACTCCTTGAAGCTGCCGACATAGGCCTTCACATCCTTGGATATGATAAATTGGATGAATGCGGACTTCAACACCTACCACATCAACCCAAATCCAACCCTTTTGAGACATCAAACATTCAATGGTCCAAAACAATACCCTCTAACAAACCAAAGGAAGCATGAACTGGAACAAACATGGGTGTTCCCATCAACCAGAAGACAATCTCTAATTCCACAAATCACACAACTGCCACTAAAGAACCTCAATCACTCCAATGAATATTAAAATTTTGAAAGGAACCAGAACTGGGCATGATTCATTAACAACATTTGAAGACTTTTCTGGGTGTTATTTTCGAAACAACACATATGGCACAAAACCAATACCGACATCAAGCTAAAGCACAATCGAAATAAACACCCCAAGCTGAGACAACCTGCCCAAAAGTTAAATGAATATAAATACAGTCACAATCCACTTTTTCAAAATCATCATTTTGATTTAAATTTCAATACTTCTTTATTCCCAATAACATATATCAAAAATAGAAGCCATTTATCACTGGTCGGAAACCCATTTGTCAGAGAAAAAACAATTTCCAATACCTTTATATTAAAAAAAACTCACCAATTGCATCCCATGAATCATCACATGTGTGTCCATCCATTTCTATCCACATTATCCATGAACAAGTTCCCCCATTCACTTTTCGTTCATACCCACACACATGTGATCCTCCAAAAAAAATTCAAAGTGTCATACCACACCACCGTTTACAATCTCTAAAAAAACACTAACTTTTAAACCAATGATCCTTCCATTTAAAATCCCCTTTTCCCAATTTAAATCTATTTTAGATAAAAAACATTAATTTCAAGATCAATGTTCATTTCCAAAAGCATACTTACACAAACCCGAGCCAAGCAAAACAAAATCCACAATGAAGCACCGAAATGAGGAACTAACAGTCACACTTAACTTGGAGACATGGTAGTTAGACACATCTAGGTAAGCAGTAACAACTAGGAGGAATATAAACCATGAACTCAGACACCACATGCATCCCTACTCGATCTGAGGTCACGATGTGACACTGGTTCACCTACATAGTCATTCATCAATACAAAACAAATGTAGAAGACTGAAATCCTGGACTACCATGGTAACTTGAGAATCAATGTGAGAAAGAGTTCATGATGCTCTTCCCACACTTACCTCTCATGTCCCGACAGTCCTAATATCCATCTACCAAACACCCCAAATAACAAGGGCCTCCTCTGATACCATTGTGTCACAAAACAGGCCTGGTCGACCCCAAACCCAAAACCTGAGCTGGTCCGCAACAAGTACTGAGGGGCATTCCCGATCACCCCCCCTCGGGTGGGAACATGGGCCGGACATCAAAAGTAAACAAGTGGGAAAAATATGGCCCAGAATAAAATAAACAAAGCAGCAGACAAAAAAATAAAAAAAATAAAGAATGATCAACCAACAACACTACTAACCTGTCAACGACCAAAACTCCACGTGACCCCTCGGGTCACCCTCCAAAACCACAACCAACATCACTAAAAGTGAAAAACTGAAGATGGAACCGACAACAGAACTAAAAAAAGAAATGACTATAGGAATGAGTATTAAAACTCAGTAGGCTAGCCTGATAAATCTAATATAGGTAACAGTAAATTGCCCTGATTCAAATGTTTTTTTAAAATGTTTTAATAGTAAAAGGAAAAAGTGAATTATAATTTAAAAAATAATTACTCAGCCAATTAAAAATGCAAAATTAATTTTTTGTCCAAGAGGAAAACCAAACACATCACACAATGAGGGAAACAGAAAAGTAACACACAAAAGCCATCAACCGAACTAGGAACCTCAACTATATTCAAAAAACAATTAACCACTGAAGGAAACAAGGGTTGAACCTAGGATATCGTGAAAAATCCAAAACGTACTATACATGTGACTCAACCTGAAGGCATGCCCTAACTCGATGACATCATTACGCCCGTACTACTGCCCGGTATAGCCAAGCATGGCCTAACCGAGTGCCCTAATCCCCATAACAGCAATAACATAGTATTCCCCTGCTATAGAGCCACTAGCCTGCGTGTAATCAAAACTAGTGCAATAATCGTTTTCAGAAAATTGGTGTAATATGCCCGGTTTCCATGTATAGTTGTAAGGAGGGTATTCCATACAATTCAAACACAAGTGATGCATATATATATATATATAATCCAAACACATCACACAACTCGGCACCACCCCATCCACCTCATGGGTAGTCCCTTTCCATTGACATACATTTCACAAGGGAGGTTCATACAGAGGACCGTCCCAATCACATGGACCAGAACTAGGCAAGGAATCCAACCCAAGAATGGTTTTACTAGAAATCATTTCAAAATTACAAACAGGGCTTGGAAAGATTTCACACAACACCCTTTCACAATAATTATAACAAAATTCCAACACAACCATTATTTGTACCCATCCTGATGTACATTCAATAAAATAATTTCAAAACCATTTTAAAAGTTCCAACCAGGCCTATAAGTATTTATCAAAATGAAACCAACAAATTTATTAACATTTCACATCAATATTTAATAAAACATCATTTTTCTTCAAGAAGAAACATTTCATATCAAACCGAAACCAAAATTGAAAATTCATATATTATTTTTTGAAAATCTAAACGGCATGCTCACCATGATGTGAAAATACATCAAGAAAAACATGTTCAGTTCATAGTATAAAAATAAATATCTTCATTTACTGCAAACAATTATTCTAAAATCATTATTTATAATTTAACAAAAATTAATATAATAATAATAAATTAATAATTTTTGAATTTAAACGGTAACTAAAGTGGGGATAACTACCTCAACTTGCAGTCCAAACAAGACGATGCGACCTGCTTCGCGCTTGTGAAAAAATATCTTCAGGCTGAAGACTGCGGTGAGTACAAACATATAATAGAGACAACTTTAGAGACTAAAAAACACTAAAACATTGGTTTAACTTATTTCAAATGACGATTCAGTGCAAACATCACCTCGGCACTGCAGCAGGCTAATCGGAACAGACCCAAACAACTTGCAATTGTCACACTGCGACCCTTTTTACATTTATTTATTTTATAATATCATGGTTTTGGTTAGCCCCGCAATTGTGCGGGTTTAGCTATTTTTCAAAAATATTCGACGTTTAATATTTTTTGATGAGTTTAGGTCCATTGCAAGGGCACTGCATTGGTAGGGGTGACCGTGAGGTACCTCGATGATTAAAATAAGAATATCATTTCGTGAATTATAATGTTAGTGGTGTTATTATATTTTGTATTTATATTATTATTTTAAAAGAAGTGATTGAAATCCTGGATGTTTATTATTATTATTATTGTTAATAAATTTTTTTATTAAAAATGTAAGAAAAATAAACTCTAACCCTACTGGGGGTCTACCCCCCACCCTCTCCTCCTGCGTAGCCACCCCGCGTGACCCCGCCTTTCCTCTAGCATAGCCGCCCCACGCGCCACCCCTTCTACTTTGACATTCTCCACATCCGTTGAGCCTCCTTCCCTCATTCACATTGGTGCTACCCTGCACACCCCCCTGTCCAGCCACACTGCGCCTCTGGATCCTGTTGCCCCAACCCCGCACCTCCTCACGCCACACCCTTCGCCACCACCTATTCAGCCTGTTGCTAGCTGCGCCTCCGTCGCTGCCCCTCCCTCCTTGCTGGAAGTCGTGCGGCGGCCACCCCCTACCGGCGCCCCCCCCCCCCCTTGTCGACATCGTCCCATATATCTCACGCCCTGCCAGCATCAGATCGGCTTGTGCGCACCCTTTCAGTGTTTTTCTAGATAGCGTATTTCCTTCCAGCATCGTTCTAGCTAGCTCGTGCCTTTCCGGCATCTTCCCGACCTTTTCCCAACCATTTTTGGTGCTCTCTCTGGCAATTCACCCTTTCGGGTGACCTCGCCGGTTGAGCACCCCTTCACGCCAAGGCGAGGTTTGATTTGTTTGTTTTTCTCATTTGAAATATTTTAGGTTGATGTTATTTTTAGTTTTTGAGTCCTAGGTAATGTTTTTGTATTTCATTGGTCATTTCCACAATTGATTCAGTGTTCGACGCTAACGGAGAGTTCATTGGGGTTATTCTAGTTTGCTTGCCGCTGTGCCGAGGTGAAGTTTTCTATACTTCTTCATTTGAAATATTTTAAACCAATTTTTTCATGTTTTTGAGTCCCTGGTGATATCTCTGAGCTACATTTGGTACTCACCGTAGTCTTAGTCTTGCAGGAATTTGTGCGCAATCGCGATGCGTGTCATGTCGTCTTTTTTGGACAACAAGTTGAAGTAGGATTCCCCACTGCACTTACCATTAAATTTATGAATTATTAATTTCCTTTTATTCTATTAATTTTTGGTAAATTAGAAATAATATTTTTAGAATAATTCTTTTCAATAAATTATGTTGTTTATTTTTACGAAATGAACGGATCATTTTTTTTCTTGATGAACTTTTGCATCATGGTGAGCATGTCGTTTGGATTTTAAAAATTTTATTTATGCTTTTTATTTTGTGGTTTCGGTTTGATGAGAATTGTTTATTTTTGATAAAAATGATGTTTTATTTAATAGTGGATTAACATGTGAATAAATGTGTTGGTTTCATTTTGAGAAACACTTAGAGGCCCGGTTGGAAATTTTAAAATGCTTTTGAAATGATTTTGATGAATGTACCTTGGGATGGGTACAGCTAATGTCACAGTTGTCATTTTGTGATAATTATTGTGAAAGGGTGATGTGTGAAATCAATCCAAGTCCCCTTTGGTATTTTGAAATTATTTTTTGGTAAAACCCTTCATGGGTTGGGTTCCATTCCTAGTTCTGATCCAAGTGATTGGGAGGGTCCTCCGTACGGTACCTCCCTTGTGAAATGTATTTCGATGGAAAGTGACAACCCATGAGGTGGAAGGGGTGGTTTCAGATTGTGTGATGTGTTTGGATTATATATATATGCATGACTTGTGTTTAAATTGAATGGCACACCCTCTTTTTAACTATACTTGGGAACCTGGCATAGTATGTGAATTTTCTGAGAACGATTGTTGCACTAGTTTAGATTACACAATGGCTAGTGGCCCTAGAGTTGGGGAATACTATGTTATTACTGCTATGGGGATTGGTCCCCTCTATTAGGCCATGTTGGGCTAAACCGAGAAGTAGTATGGGCGTTATGACGTCATTGAGTTAGTGCATGCCTTCATGATGAGTCACATGAATAGTATGTTTTGGATTGCTCACGAGCTACTACGTTCGACCCATGTTTCCTTCAGTGCTTACATTTTTGTGGCAGATTTTCATGGTGCCTAATTTGGTTGATGGCCATTGTGTGTTACTTTTCTATTTCCCTCATTGTGTGATGTGTGTGTTCTTCCAATTTGATAAAAAATTAATTTTGGATTTTAAATTTGATGAGAAAAATGTTTTAAAAAGGTAATTCACTTTTCCCTTTTAACATTAAAACTTGTTTTTTTAATTTCAATAAGGGAAATGTAATATTACTTGTTTTAGAAATGAAAGTGTGTTGAACCCCCATATTTTATACATTGTAGTTTAAACTTGAAATTATTAGATTTTTTATTTAGTGGTAGTGCTTTGGGAATAGATTTTTTGAGCTAGAATACAGAATTTTAATACTCACTCATATAGTTTTTTCGTGATTTTAGTTCTACTACAGGTTCCAGCATAAGTTGTTCGCCTTGAGAGACATTGGTTGTGGTTTTGGAGGGTGACCCGAGGCGTCACGTGGAGTTATGGTCGTGGTCAGGTTAGTAGTGTTGTTGTTTGTTCTTATCTTATTTTCCTTTGTTCTTTTAATATCTGCTACATAGTTTATTTTCTTTTGGGACAAATTGTTCCCACTTGTTTACTTTTGATGCCCTACATTAGTCTCCATCCCGGGTGATCGGGAACGCCCCTTGGGACTCATCGCGGACCGGTTTGGTTGTTTGGTTTGGTGTCGACATGTTCTTGTTCGTGACATAATCCTTGATTATCAATGGCTATCATTGATAGTTCTTATTAAACTATTTATAAGTTAATACATATTTTTTGGCCATATGATCAATATATAAATCAGATTGTCCCCATATGGATAGTTCATCCACATTTTAAATTACATGTTTATATCCACCAAATACAGGTCATATGTGGTCATTTTTTTTGTTGTGATTTTTTAACTTTATTGAGGTATATGCTATCAAATTATCATTTTTCATAAGTAGAAAGATCATTCCCTTCTTTGAAGAATCTATTTATATCAAGAAAATATTAATACTTCTATGTAGGTTTTTAATTGGTGATGTGATAATACATTACGTAACTATTTGAAGTTTTCATCACATTTACGAGACTAGATTAACATTACCCCCTTCAGAGCAATCTTGGTATGTGTGTTTGAAAAATTATAGATTATATAAATAAATCATCATTAATACATTGTTATACCTTGGAAACTACATATATTTATAAGAGATACTGCTTTGGACACTCTTATTTTCCATTTCTTTATGGTTCCACAAATTTTCCATTAATAGTGAAACATACACCCATAATGATACTTCTTACACACTTATATTACATTTATATTAAATTTCATATAATTCCTCAGATTTAATATTCTTTAGAATAATATTAAAAAACAGTTCATGTTCCTCAATTATCTTGAAGGATATCATAATATCATCAATAAATACAACCAAAAAAATTTCATTTTATTATCTAATGACTCAATTAGTTATGTTCATGAAGATTCATGGAGCACTAGTTAGTCTTAATGGAATAATTGTAAACTTGTACTTTTAATACAATGTTCAAAAGGAAGTCATGTGAATTTCTAAATTCACCACTATTAATTACTGATATCCCAACCCAAGGTTTTCTTTATAAGAATACATACCCCCATCAGTCTAATTGAATATGTCATCTAGGTATGCTATAAGAAACAATTTTTATACCATGATATTGGTGAGCTCATGATAATCAATGCATATGCACATTGATTACTCATGATTCCGGATTAATAGGACTAGAACTCACCACAGTGAATCACTCAGGCATATGAAACCATTTTCTATATTTTATTTCAACTTATTATTCATTTATTCCATCGAAATGATGAATATTCTAAAAACATTATTTGATATATGAAATGACATAAGACAAATATTAATTTAGAAGTCAACCTCTTGGACAAGATGAATAACAACAATTTCCTTTTGGAACACATTAGTTTAGTCACTCACATTATTCATATATAAATGAATGATTCTATCCTTTATATAAATTATATGAACAAGATATACTTTTTCATAGGGATGAAATATCCAAAATTGGGATGGTGACTCTATGTCAGTTTTATCCTTATCCTAACACATGTACAAAATATGAATATTTATTGGGATGTGAAGAGTGTTCTCACTTTCCTGACTTGTGGTTTTTATTTTATATATATAATCAACCGATGATGAATATAGACTAAGACATAATCGAAGGATTTGATATATAGTTATATGGGAGGCTTAGTCCAATAAAATAAAATAGGGAGAAGTTATATACACAGGATTCAGTAATTTTACCATTAATTATTATCCTAGATAACTCGATAATCATGTTTTCATGTGGCGATTGAATAGTTCTACTAAACATGAATGATATGAAATAATTTGAATAACCATAATCAAATAGTTTGTTCTTCATTCATGGATGAATAACTATTGATCCCATCACCACATGATTTTCGATTCCCACCTCAATATTAGTTATAGAATATTCCATTCATTGTTTCCTTATAGGTAGTTTTTGTTGATTTCCTCCAACAACCACTGGCTTAGAGAAATGGATCACATAATTCTCATGTACCATGGAGTTTTATCACTAAAATATAAGATTACTATTGATATGAATATTACATTATCTCTCCTAATTTTTTATATTATTGATAATTCTTTTGCAATTGATATCCATATTCCCTTCTATTTAACAATTGATGATTTTCATTGTTCCCATTAGGTAGTTTCCCTGATACTTCCTCCTACACATTTGTCTTTTCAGATGTTTGATTTTATTTCCATCATATGATTTATCTATTTATTCTCACATATTAATATACATTTAATTATCTTTATATCTCATCCCACATGACCTTTAATATTATATAATATCAATTGAAACCATCATAGAATAACAAATAATTTCCTCATAGTTATTGATGTCTTGATTCAACAAGGATATTCATAGAATCTGCTTAATTCCCCTAACTAAGAAATCCAAATTACAAAATTGGTGGTCCTAAAAAACCCATAGTCATATGATGAATTCCATTTAGAGTTTTTCTAAAAGGCCATGACATACTATTCTTCCTTTTTCATCAATATGAGTAACTCCCTATCTATATTAAGATAAATTATATGGCTAATAAAATTATAGAATAATATATTCATTAATTCATCCTAGTTCATGAAACAATTTTCTTCTTTATAATGCATGTTAATTATCATTTCAAGACGCTGATCAGATACCCCATTAAAATAACCGACAACTAGTACATCTTTCTCCTCTTATGAGCAGTATATGATAGAGAATATATTTTCAATGAATTTAATCCATCAATCCATGATGTGGGGATTAGATAATCTAGCAACAACTTGGGTCTTATGTCTCAAAATCTGATTCTACAGTAGGATTCTCAATCGATGAATAATGATGGTGTTCCAATGGATTCACATTATTATTCATTACATGATCCAGTTGATACAGAACTATCTTGATATTTTGTGTTCCTGTTTACATCATATCTAGAATTTCATTTTAGAAATAATAACAACTCTTATCATAATTTTTTTATTATATCATCACATATGTCCATCCAATAACTATAAAAAATAATTTATAATTATGGGGGACAAGTATACATTACTAATATTCATTTTGATATGAATCATTGAACATATATTTATAATCTTATAAATAAAAAATATATCCTAATTTGATAAAAACTATTTTTCAATCTAGGTTATCCATGGTGATAGAATTATCCCATGGTTTATTTAATAAATTTATCATGCCACTATATAAAAAACTACATAGTCAATTCATTGATACCATCGATAGATGTTGTATCCATTTAAAATATTATTACACAATTTTAAGCATAATTAACCATCAAATTCAATCCCAATATCATAAAGTCTATTGTATTTAGAATGATAGGAACCAAATTAGAATGCATGAAACCAAAATAAAAAATTATTTTATTTAATATCAAATATGATATCCTAACTTCCATTTTCCACATAAATATTTATAGATTAACTTGGGGAATGCATGAACAAATGGAAGATCTATAAATCTCAGAAAAGTAATATACATAGAAAACATGCATATCACAATTTAAAGGTATAACATGTTGACATAAAATTAAATTTATCATGAATACTCATAAAAAGCATTACATTTTGAACATGGGATCATGAAATATTATCATCTTATGAATTTAACATCAACAAGTACCACATATTATTATAATGTCTTGACCATGGTGTAACACACTAGTGTGTATATACGGTTCTCTGTGTGACTTCATGAGAACCCCTTTTTTCTCTAATGGATTCCGACGAATCAAATATTGATCATGGGTTGAAAATAACCTCTTTATCATATTATCACATCAACATAACAAATGATAATCAGAAAATTATAATACCAGAACTATAAGCATTAACATATATCATGATATCCAATTATGTATATACAATGTTAAAAGTGAACATTAGATATTCCATGAAAATGAATGAGTTCTGTGGAAAAATACATCTCAAAATTAATAAAACTAACATCTACTAAGGGGTCCCAAATGATTTATGGTGCACTGATCCATGCTCCATCACAAATCCATCTAAAATGGGGCCCTTTCCATTACCATTTATTGATACCATGAAATATATTCATCTAAATATTAGGCATCCTGAGTAGGTTTTGAGTAAAAAACAGTCGTCCTCCACCAAAAGTGTCTAAAACAATATAATTTCAATAATTACTATATTTTGTTTTATAAATAATAAATAAAATTTCATAATAAATCATTTAACTCATTATTAACTAATCCTTATATATCCACTTAAATCCCTTGATTTCTTAGAGACTCTTGTATCACAATTCATACTTTTTCCCAAGCGAGAGTCGTATTTATTACCAAAGGATATCTTATATCAACATTAATTTTTTACGTTTCTATATTACATGGAATTAAATGACCAGGTTTATTTTCATTAATTCACATTTCAATGATCATATATAATTCATTCATTGATGACCATGTCCTTGTATTCATATCACAATGGAATTCTTATATTACCATTCACCAATATAGAGTTTGTTCAATAATAAAATATCCACAAAAATTTCATTATTAATTCATAATTTAATAATCACATTATTCTACCTAATATACAACCAAATTAACTAAGAACAGTAATATATTTATTAAACCAAACCATTACTTATTCGGTATCCCATAATTAATTCAAAAATTAATTATATTAATTCGTAATCTAAATATGTCAGCAATAAATCATCCATAAATTACCTCAATTAAACTATCTCTCTATCTATTTTTTAATTTATCAGTTAATTTTTCATTATCTATAGTACCAATATACGAATTTCACATCTAGAATAATTAATTAATAAATCAATTTAATTAATTCAATCATCAAAACAATTTAGTAACAAAACATAGAAATTAAAATATTACATATAGACTATTTCAATCCTGAATATGGGATTTGAATTATAGACAAGCACTTTTAATTTGTTGATTAATGATTGCTAAATGGGAATCCCCAATTTCATTAGAATAATGAAACATAATGATATCTAAGTGTAAAACTATGAGGAGTTTGGATCAACAATATGTGCATTGAATTAGAGAAAAGAGGATAGAATGGCTTCAAATCTGTTCGGGATGCTCAAAAATCATAAAATATCATCTATGGTCCAATTTCATTAAATTATGTGTTAATTGGTGGAGGGGGTTAGGATATTCTAAATCAATTTTTGGTCGAACTAAATTCCCATGGATAGATTCTTTAGAATGGGTGCACAATTTTCCTTAACTATAAACCTTAATTGTGTTCCTTCTATAGAGGTGGGGGGGTGATAGAGTGTTTCATATATTTGGGAATACGACTTGAAAAAAAAATTACTATTATTTAAATTTCTCTATGTGATGGGTTAAATGGTTTTCTTGTCCAAGGATAATGATTTAGGAGAATGGTGCGCCATCTGTTCACATACCCTCATCCTTCCAAATATTCTAATTTATCTCCAAACACACCACAATGTGGAACCCAAATGAGAATTACTGAAATATAAATAAAGGAACACCTAAAAATGAACAATAGACATCTATAAAGGTTGTTTTGTTTTTATTGTCTTCCCCGATTATTATTTCTCATTTTCAAGCTATACTAACATGAACCTCTGAGATTGTTACTAAAACAATATCAGCCTATTGATACCTTTTATTTATTCTCTCTCGCATGTTGTTTCTTTAACATGTCCATGTCACCACAATACACAAAATATATGCACAATCATTCCCCACAACACATTTTCAATATAATAGAACATAGGTGTAGATGTTCGTCAATGGAAACATCTATTTTAGGATTAATATCACAGTCATTGGTCAAATTATAATGGTCGGGGTGATACTTCCATACATTTGAATCATGTAAAATATCATTAAAAGCACAATATCTGGTATGTTTTCCAATTAGTATTCCATCATTTTAATTATATCGCCCACCTCAAATGTTTTAATGAACCTCAAAACAACCTAACCTCTCTCAGTATGTGGCAATGTCCCAATCATGGTGACAAATGATGGAATACAAAAACCTGGTATATTTACTCTAGGGGATATCATTTCCTATCATTATATGAATTACATATACTCTAAGATGTATCCATATGCTTCTTAATCATCTAAACCTTCTTTGATCTCTCCTAAAAGAGCCTTTTTAACAACTAATCTAACACACTTTATTTCATCCAAAATAGTGGTGATATACATGGAGTACCATAACAGTTCCTTGAATAGTGCCTTTTGTATTGTATCATAATAACTATTTTCAGAGGTTAACTACCAGAATCTATTTGCTTCTTCCAACACCCAAATAATTCATCAACATACAGTCACCGAAAATCCTCAATCACCTATATAGTATGCTCTGACTGCCCAAATATTTGTGGATGGAAATCCGTACTGAAAAATTCATTTTTAACAAGGTCATGTAGTATTCCCTACCATAAATATGAAAAAAATGATAATTTCTATCTAAAACAATAGTTCATGGAACTCTGTGCGGACAAACATATTTCCAAAAAAATAGTTCTCCCATCTTATCCATGTATAATGTCCCCCTTATTAGCATGAAATGTGCGACCATTTTCAAATGGTCTATAACTACCAATCTAGCTTCATTATTCCAAGGATGCCTCTAGATATAGCCAAAAAATTCCATATTCACATCATCCCACTGAAATTTCAATAACATCAACAATGGTAGTAAACTACCATGTCATTAATATTCATCCATTAATTATTGTTAGGTTTATCATGATTTAATGGACCCTTCAACTTAATTGATCATGTCTGTCTACCAAAATTATTGTTAAAGGTCATGGTAAAATTTTATCAAACCTATATTCACCGCCAACTTCAAGGTATGAAATTCCAGCACAAAATCCTCCATCATTCACAATAAAATCACAAAATTATTTCTAGAATAGATGATCTCATCCTCGTCTATGATCTAATATAAATGTTTTGCCACACCTTAATGGATTTTAGATATGCTCAAGCATTCTAGATCCTCATATTTTCTATTAATGATCCATATCGAATGTGTATTATCCACTGAAATTGATATGAGAGTAATATTATATTCATTCCCTTGAACAAAATCATGATTCTCTTCTAGTATAGTCATAATGTTAAACTATTCATTGGAATCCTATTGTTTCTAAGTCTATATATTTTTATCTAAGTGATTCAGAATAACTTTTTCCATTCCCAAAGTCATATTATAACAAAAAAAATAGCAGTGTATATTAAGCCCACAACCACTTACAATGATTCAGTTATTGTTATGAAAATATATACATCAATATCTTTTTATATATATACATTGGAATCTTCTATCCCAAATGATAATGTCTCCACCAAATTAAGGAATAAATATTTTATTCCCACTAATGTTCATGTTTGGGGAAGTGTTATTCATGTGGCCTCAATTATCGAGACTCGTATTCCAGAACTCTATATCCCTAAATAGACATTGATCCAATTCTATTTCAATAATATTAACAATACACTACAAACAAATAACCTATAGTGGGTGAGATCAAGATTAATTTCAATTCAAAACAGTTTTTCTTCCCATGGTAGGAATTCTCCCATTCTCTAGACCATTAAAACACCATTCCATTCTTGGTATGACATTGAATCTTTTAATGGGGAAAATTCTAGTCTGAATGTCCAATAATATCATAATAACTCAAAAAAGATATATATAATGAATAGATTCAAGGAATTATCCCAATAAATCATTTAATGCACATTTTCTTGTTTAACTGATAAACATTCCTCTGAGAATTTTGGAACCATGATGTGTAACTAGACAAACCAAAATTAAGACAATGATTGTTGGGTGTATAGAGTATTCTATCTCTCTCTCTTTATCTCTCATTATGCACCTTGAAAAATGTCAACAAGATCGCCATGATCTTCTACAGTCATCGAGTACACTAGGATTTTGACCAAAAGTACAAATACAAACTCATATAGGTAATTATGAATTATTCTATTAATCAAATCCATAATCAGTAATGGTTAATTTGTAAACATTAATGAAATTACAAGGAACTCATATACACCACAATGACTTCTAAAAATAGACATCAGAATATTAGAAGTCCAATATATCAACTAATTATTCCATTATCTCTAGTAAAACATAGGGAGAAAATAATTTCCCCTCATTTGGTTGAATAGATCCTTGATACAAAGAAGTGGAAACTAGTTTATTGATGATATCCCATACATCATCTAATAATCAACACACAAGTGTAGATTCATTTATAAATTTTTTTTTTAAAAAAATAAGAGAACTCCATTGTGACATACTCATTTGGATAAACCCATTATTTTTCAACTCATCTTTGGATTCATCACCTAAAGCATTTTTGTTGACATTCTATATGGTGGGATAAAAAATTGCTCACCCCCTAGAATGAGCCTAATAAATAATTTCACATATCTATTAGGTGGAATCTGAATGAAATCATAATGAAACAGGTCCTAAAAGTGGTCCACTAACTGTTGAAAGACATATTTCCTTATCATCCATTGTCCATTAATAAATTTCAATATGGGTATTAATATCACCGAGTTGCAGGTGAACTGGCCCTACATGGACAACCCGTCTGTTCCACTCCCCATTTTGAATATATTTGTCAACCTTGGGAGACATAATGGTTACAATACTATGGTATCAATATATTTTAACATGTCGTGATACTAATTGGTCCATACCCATAATTAGGACCAATACAGACCTGTTAGGATTGTACAGATCTCCTGGAATGTGATACTCTTCATCTCCTAGAGATCATCTCATTCACATATTGATATTTTTAGACCGTTCCAATGACATTTTATGTATCATCAACACCCTTATCATGACCTATTCTTCCCAGATCAAACCATTTATAAGATGTTTTGATGACTATGAATGAGAGGAAGTAGTATAAAATAGGTCACTAGATAGTGTATAATCTACATTAATAGTACCTCTTGATATTGATGATCTAGCCACTATGTTCACAAGTGTAGTTTGAATCTACTATTAATGTTCATTCCCTCTTTACAGTGATATAGTATGAGATCCCTACATTTCACCAAAATCATAATATAGGTTCTCATTCCTAGATAATCTATCTGCACTACCTCAACCTCCTCATTTAGTAAACATCCAGTTTCATGACAGATATGTGGAATTTTATTCCCATCCCTCACCCTAGTTATTAGTAGTTCATCCATCACAATCCATATATTGCTGGGTCCTATAGAACTTCTATAAATGTCCAATATTTCCTTAAGAATGACAATCTAATGGATGTTAGGAAAACTGCCTCTAGATGTTCCCTAACCTACATCATTAATGATAGATCACTTTATTTAAATCATGATAAATAGATCCCTATTTCTAGGTACATCACATCCAAATGAACCGTATAATGAAGTTGTAGAAATTATTTTTACTCTTGGAATTCACTCCCACTGACCGTCAAGCAAGAACCACCAGTGCAAAAATATAATCCCTCAGGTTCCCCTTTGAGATTAGATATTGATCCACCACCTTTGAAAACTTATTTAACGAAAATAATTTAACATGGGACTTAATACAACATTTAAGTCATTCCAAGAAACACAATTCTATACATGTATCGTCCCCTATAAATTTTAGGTAAAAACACTACAGGTCTGTAATGTGTCTAGATTAGTCCATCACTGATATACTACACAGAGTCAACCACGTGAACTCATCTTATTTCTCATTCCATTGCATCTATGGATTCAAATTATCTATGATACTCCCTAATATGTAATTCTATAACATAACATCATCATGTCCAATCTGTTCCTAAACATCTCACTAATGATGCACTTACCCTCACTACATATAAGTCTCTAACATTTCCCTCCTTTTACCAGGAGTACCAAAAAGTTCACATATAGTCTTGATGGACTCAATCCATAAATAAAATTCAGGAGGTCTAACCTATCCACTAAAATTCACATAGTTCGGCATCAAAAACATATCGGACAAATAATTCATAGTATTTAAAACATACCATATGTCTCTTTGCATGAATTACATAAATTTATGAACGTTCTCTTGAAACTAACTCCCAAAATTATCAATTGGATCTATCGGTGCCTCATGACCCACTACTGGACGATCATCCCAATCCATGACCTCTGATTGACATTTCAAAAAGATTCTTTAGGTTTGAATACTTTATATAAATTCAAATAAAAATCATAGGACACTTAAAAAACATTATCACTTTTATATTAGAGTGAAAATCCCAGAGAAAAGCATAATATGTATTTTCCCAGAACCTAGCCACATAGTCAAAAAAAATTCATGGTCACTACCCTTAAACTTCAAATCATATGTCTTAATTATCAAAGGGAATTCTAATTATCCTATAATTATTCTCATTATATATCCACTTATTCTCATCATGCATATTTTTACAATTCATTTCACGAAATGTATATTTCAATTCAATTGCAAAAGAATGGATAAATATTTAATGATCAACACCATTCAATAAACATGTTTCCCTGGGCCTGGAATAAATGTTTCATGTTGCAAAATAATAATGTGTTCTTAGAATGATTAATGAATATTAATATCTTTTTCTATACCCCAAAATGAGTTAAATCACAACAATTTCTAAAACAAATATCATATCAAACCATAATTCATCAACCAAGGTGAAACAATATCAATATATAAAAACACACATTAATAATATATATCTCTACCTAGGTACATGGTTTTCACCCCATCATGGGTCTACAACTCCAATCTACTAGTTCGTGACAAGGGACCATCCATCATATTTCATTTATAGCTTTCAAAAATATTATGACAAAACATTTAATAAATAATCTATAAATAAAACTGTGAATCTTCCTGACATTGTTTCCACACATTAGTTCCCCACGCCATTTCACTATATTACATCAAGAAAGCCTCCACATTCACTAGATGACACCAATTAGTATTGAGGGTCTAATATCAATCATGGGGATACAATACCATAATTATAAAAATAACACAATAATTGAAATAAATAATTAAAAACTAATGATATTTTCATAAAAAAATGATGAAAATATCTCATGAAAACCAAATATATAAATTCAATTTAAATGAATATTAAATCATTTTTCATGACAAAGTAATTGTTATGTTGGAAAATGAAACTAAAAATTAAAATCACTAAAAACTCCCAAACAGTTTCTAAACCAAATCTGGTTCCCTGATCCATGATCCATCTCGAACTCAGGCATCATACACATGTACATTTCCTTTATCATGTCCTATAACCATAAATTCTCTTTGATTACTAATCCTGGATCCCTAGTAAGGTTTTGAAATAACTCAATAGGCCACCAACAAAAAATTCATAAACAATATACAATCTATATAAATTTTATTTAGTTTTATAATGAATATATTAGAATGCATAACTAAGTAGTTATCACATTATCTATTATTCTCTATTAAACCACATAACCCCCCCCCCAATGTTCCTATGGAAATTCATATATTAATGTATTCTATATCCTGTAACAGAGTCATATCAATTTCAAAAATATATCATATCTCAAAATCTCATTTCTATAATTATTTATTCATTTAATTTAAATGATCATATTACAATTATTTAATTAATACTTGAATTACCATCAATAATTAAAAATAGAATAACCATGTTCCCATTCTTCATTTCACAAATTGATTTCCATGTTCACATTATTTATTCACAAATTAGATAACCGTATTCCCATTATTTATTTTATAATTTAATTACCAAAATCCCATTATATATTCCACAGTTCAATAACCATATCCCCGTTATTTATTACAAAATCAAAGGACACATGTTCCAATTATTTTTTCCTCAGTTGAATTAACATGTTACAATTCATAATAAAACAATTAATTCAAAAATGAATTATCATAATAAATTTCATCACTAAATAACCAATTATTAATAACATAATTCACATTAATTAATTCTCAAATTAATTATCCACAGTAATCTATTTAATTAACCTAGCCATTAATTAACCATTAATCCATTCCAAACTATAAAAATAAATATCATAATTCAAAATATAAATATATCATAATTAATTCATCTATTAATTATCTACAATCAACCATCACATTATGTAATATTTAAATCACCAATTAATTATTTATGATGTACAATTCCAATATCTTATGTTCACATACACATTAAAAATTTAATTTAGACAATTAAATAATTCAATTGAGAATTCATTGGAATAAAATAAAAATATAAATTCCAAAATTATATGAAAATAATTATTCATATCATGATATATCATTAAACATAAACAATTAAAAATCTGTCATTCTATAAAAATGTATATAGAATTTTATTTTTATTCTATGTATAATTTATTATTAATTTTAAAACTATATCTTCATATCATTTATATATTATATTTTGGCATTTAAATATTGAAATGTGATAATATATTAATCTCTCTTAGATAATTTCTAGAAAAATTATCAATATTCTACATTATGTTATAATATAAGAAAATAAAATATTATTGGAAGAAACTTTAGTAATTATTATAAAACACATAAAACATAATTATATTTTTTATTTATTCCATCAATAATGGAATTTATTCTAAATATTGATAAAATTTTAATATTACAACGCTCTAAATTATAAAATTGTAAAATAACAGTTATAATTATTGAAAAATCTATTTATATATACTGAAAAAACATTAAAAAATGTAATTAATGTCAATATGATGTTTCTCACTCCCAGAAAATTTTTAGATCAACAATTAAAAGAAGGTTGAATGAATATTTCCAAATAACCCCAAATTTTTAATTATTTTTACAATATGTGATTAATTTAATTTTTTCAGTTCACTAATATGGGAAAAAATATTCATTGTAACAATGACTGATTTCCTAAAAATTAAGTAATAATAACATCTTTCATGTGGATTCATTATTTATAATGGCTTAACCCCATTATCCATTGAATGAGTTATATATAATTTACAACATTCAAATAATCATCAATAAAATTTACAATATATTTCAAAATTTTATTTTTAAACTCTAATAATATCAATAATCAACTAATATATTATATATGATTTATAATTACAATCGAGAAATAATAAAATTTTTATATTTACGATATTTTTTGGTAATTTTAACTGTAATTTCTTTCTGTATGATTTTCATGAATTACATTCAGTGATTTGATTTAATATATAAACAATATTTTATGATATTTTTGGTTTATAACACTAATTTACTGAAAGGAATATAATTATTGATAATATAATACTCTCAAAAATCAAAAGTGGAGTTGCAGATTCCATACCAGGAAAGCATAAGTTTCATGAGTGAAACAACAAAAAAGGATATTGATGTTG
Organism: Viscum album; assembly: GCA_963277665.1. Classification (NCBI taxonomy): domain Eukaryota; kingdom Viridiplantae; phylum Streptophyta; class Magnoliopsida; order Santalales; family Viscaceae; genus Viscum; species Viscum album. Next base: position 1,833,819,623 of record OY728132.1, read on the forward strand.
ATATGTGTAGGCTAAAATATTTTGAATAGGGATTGAATGAATTTTATATGGCCATAAGACCTCTAACATAGAAGGGTAAATCAACCAAACATTAATTGAAAGTGGATCACTGATGATGGTGGGAATATTCTCATGTTTGAAGGAAAACATATTTTCCTATAAATATCATTTTAATACCTAGTAGTCTGCAGAATTTTTCACACATCCAATAAAATTTACTTCATTACTTTGAATATTCATTTTCAAAACTCATGTAATCGTGATAATAATGATTTTATCAATGAATTATCAAAAATATTTACAACCCATTTTTTTTTTCAATACATTCACTCAAATTTATAAAATATTTTGACAATATATAATGGGATAAAAAATAGAAAAAATATGATAGAAATATGAAAATTATATTTTTTTTATAAGGATAATAATGTTATTCTCTTAAATAGTATGTTACCATGTTTTTAGGTTTCATATTTTCAGATAACCCTTAATAAATTTTTAGATACCCATAAAAACCATTATACATTATTGAAACTAGGCATGCAATAATAAAAATATAATGGAATTACCCAATTAACAGTTAATGAAAATGATGATATACCCAAATATTTCTAAAGAATGATCTGTCCAACCTTTATTCCTTTCATTAGTTTTTGCAATAACCCATACATGATTATAGGGAAAATATGACTTTCTATTCACCTTGAAGAATCCATCCTCAAATGAGCTATTCTAGAATACAAATATAATAGTTATGGTTTGGTGAAAATGGTTTGCTTATTACCATATCCTATAGTGGTGGTATATTATTAAGGGTAATATAAATTTCACGTCATCAAATTTTTAGTTGTAAATAAACATATTAATTAAGAATCATCATTAAAATATGCAGTTTTTAAAAAAATTTAAAAAAATTTCCTTGAAGAAATTATCTACTTTTTTTAAAAAATCATAAAACCATTCAAATAATATTTATCACATAATTTAAAATACACATATGTTTCATATCCACAAGACTCCCACATTGAATATCAGAGTTTCATTAAACTGATGCCCCTAACAATTAATAACTCTAAAAAAATTATGATCATCGAGAATTCAAAAATGTTCCAATATAAATATAAGAAATAATGTTTTTAAATAAAAATATACTGCATTATATCTCTATATAAAATTACTATATCATGGAACAATCTATGATTAATATAAAATAGAACATAAATAAAAAAATACATCAAACTCAATCCAATTTGACACGAGTGAAACCTAATAAATATAAATATGTTCTTTAATAAATCAACACATCAATGAGGATTATAAGGCTCATGAACAATCTTATGGTCATGTAAATTACCCCAATCAAATTAAGGCACCAAAAAATTTTGTATACCAAGAACAGTTCTATGTATCTCATTCCCAATTAATTATAATTATAAACACATCAATGGATACACAACATACCATAAAAGTATTGTCAAGACCATATGTTATTTCATATATCCTTTGAAAATTAAATTTTTTAATCCCATTGAAAACAACTATTGATTTTAACAGTGGTCTATTTGTTAGAATGAAATTCAATGATTTGTGTGTGTGTGACCATAAATATAAGACAAATAATTGAATAAATGAGTAACATGTAAATATAAGTGCTGATGTAATGGAATCAAATGGTGTTGGTGATAGAGAAAAATATATTGTTAGAAATGGGAGTAAACTAATATAGAAAATTTTTCAATTATAGTCTAGATAAAATAATTTTCAAATGAAACAAGCGATTTTGATTGTCTGATTATTAATCTATTATTATTATTATTTGTTTTCTATCATTATTCAGGAATAAATATTATGGGATATATTCGTATCATGTTGGTCAATTAATGAAAATGTTCATCCTATGGGTGATTGTATCCTATAGACTATGAACAACATAATCCACTAAACCATACAATAATGATTCCTTTTTTACATTAGAATTACCTTTTTAGTTTATCCGCATATGAAATGATTAGTTTATCTATACTCATCTCAAAATAATCCATATGAAAATGTATTGTTCATAATTTAACAAAAAAAATTATAATAGGTTCTTACAAATGTATTGTTATCTACTTCTTAATAAATGAAAGAAGGGTTAATATCCAATTACATAATACAAATAAATGAATCTAAATTTGTGACCAGTTCATTCTAATTCTCATGTAACATTTTATCCAATAATCGTTATTTGATTATCATAAAAATTAGAAAAGTTAAAAATAGACATTGAAAATAGTTGAATGTAATATAAAATTATAGATAGGATGTTCTCAGTGAGATTGATTCAAACATCCACCAAATCATGAAATATTTTCTCATTGATACTCTAGTAATGATCACATAGATATGTTATATCTGGTGTAAAATTATGTTTGTGGATGGTGACTCATAATAATCTATATACTAGTCTGTTAAACGTCATCCTCAAGATTATTCATTACTAAAAATACAAAATAATAATGGTATTGATACTCACATGATTTCTCTCAGTCGCAGCTCTAAAATTTTTATTAGACATTCACATAGTAATATCCTTGTAGACCTTGTTAATCACCAATCTAATTATAAATTCACTACAAAATAGGATTTAACAACCCTCAAAATTTGTTTTTAGGTATCGACCAAGATCCCAATAATTTATTCTCTATTTTTGGAACATTCAATTTTCATGATCAATAGAGAAGGGAATTATTGAGTTTTTTCTTCCTGATTTATATAGCTGAGAAAAATTAATAAAAAGTTCACTAATTCATCGAATTTCTAGTTTTTGAAATAAATCATTCCCCCATATATGGGATTCAAAATTATTATTTATTTTCCAAGGGTCTAAAAGTAATATTAGGCCTTGACTACTAATAAAATGGATCATGTGGATTATAGACCAAATACTTTTCTAAAAACATTTCATTTAATTTCTCAACACTATCATGGATCTGTATCCATTGCAATAAGTCAAATATTAGGATCCATTTTTCCCACATTCTATATTCACCCTTTCCTAAGCATCCCAATAAATGATAGACATGCATTCTTCAACACATAATTAATAATTTCTATCTTAATGTTCTTCGAAATTCAGTAATGATATCAAATCATTGCCACAATCCATTATAAATACAATTCCCTATAAAATTATCCATGCACAGACAATATAATATGTTTTTATTTTCATATATATAAATTATCAATCAAATTTGTATAAATAAATTAATTAATGTTACTATAATATTATATGAAATCAGATTCCCCACATCATCATTTAACATAGAGACAAAAAAATAACACCCAAAATATTAATAAAAAATTTTATTTAATAGAATTGGATTCGTATTATTTTAGGGATCTATTGATGTATTAATGCTTCTAAAAGAGTATTCCAATTCATTCACGGAATTGGAATCTAGATCATCTTTCTTGACATCTACTCGACATGGTATCTGGTAAAATGGTACATCCTCAAAAAGTATCTATAATTTCATTGATTATTTTTAGTGCATATCAGACAGGATTCCGTTACATTCACTTAGTTGTGGTTATATTATATCCTTCCAGTTTGATTTATTAAAATGGTTGATATCTTCTTTAGATTTCATAAAAATTGATATAAATTGGGGATTCATTAGGTAATATTTGTTGGTTTTATCCATTAGAACAAAAAGACTCCAATCTGGGTTTATGGTTGTAGTCATGTGATTTATGAATGTATGAGAAAATGATACTAGTATAATCATCAGTGGTTGCTATCTAAGGGAAATAGATTTTATGGCCGAAAAAATTATAGTTTTTTTGAGAACCCAATTATATTAATAAATATTTTTTAAATAAATATTTCATAAAATAATATAAATAATGTATTTAAGTTTCTAATATTTGAGAAATTAATCAATGAAAATGGTTTAAAATTAATATAATTACTTTTTTAAATTAATTGGTTTTTCCATTTGAATAGTTTATATAATAAACAATAAATTGAAATAATAAATTCTATTTCTAAAAATATTTTACTAATTATATTGGTTGAATTTTGGCAACAACATTTCTCTAATGAAATTAATAGATATTCCATATATTAATATGAATGTAAATTATTATTAAATTACTAGATCAATTTAACTAGAAATATTTACGATCCATAAAAACATTACTCATCAAATAGTCCATTAATATAATATAAATTGATGACGAAATGTGTTTAAACAAATTTCTCTTGAATCATTAACTATTAATCAAATATCATGTCCTAAATAAATATATCCATTTTTTATGAAAAATAGGGCAAAATAATTCAATCATATTATCATAAATGATTCATGTTGAAATATTAATATATATATATATATATATTAAGGAATAACATTATGTTGTTTAGTGGGATTTATAATAAATATTCAAACTAAATCTTCCATAATTCCAAAATTTACAACAATGACGAGGAAAACATAGAATCCTCATTTTTTGGAAATTTCATCGTCCAATATGAAATAACTCACTATATCACTTAAATACAGAATTATACATTAGTTCTAATTGTTTGTACTATTCTATTTTATCTAGGATTAAAAAAACATGAATTGTCTATATTTACAACTCTCTAATGTTAAGAAAATATGAAATTAATATTTAACATCATTAAATCAAATCAAATAACATCATTTAAGGATGTTGTTACATTCTTCATTGGAAGTCAATATTTTCCTCACCTTAAAAAACTCTTTTATGAAAAAAATCAAATTAAATAATTGATTCCAAGAAAAAAATTTCTGTATTGACCTTATGATGAAAATTAATAAATTTATTTTTCATTTATTTACACAGAACACCCAATGCCGTTTTCTTATATTTTGAACATGGAATATATGGGGATTTATGATTCAAATAGTGAGTTTCCCAATGGTTAATATTCAAGAAAATATGGTCTTGTTGTTATAATCATAATTTCACAATGACTTATTATATCTCAGTCTCATTACCAATGTTTAAACATATTCTCAATGAAAAAAGTGGGAAAACAACAATAAAAAATAATTTTATTCCAATTTTATTTTAAATATTGAAATAATATTAATTATAATGAAACTAATAATAAGTAATTAAATATTTAAAGTCTAAATTGAATCCAAAAAGATACTATATTTTTTAAATTTTATGAAAAAAATTTAATCTAAATTTTTTGAATTGATTTATATAATTTGTTAATATACACTTAAATTAGTTCAATTTTTTAGAGCTTCACTACATGTTCTTGTTTTACTGGCCAAGTAGTTCCATTGATTAGAAGTTATAAGGACTTTTCATTTTTTGGCACATGAACAGAAAAACCACAATAATGAACATTAACCAGGGATTGTGCTTGACCTTGTAGAGTTAGGCTTCTACAATGACTAAAGGGGTGTGCTAGGAGAGTAGTGATGAACACACTGTGTAGGTGGTAGGCTATAGGTTTCTAGTGGATCCTTTTTTTGTGCCAGTCATGACCCCATCTATTTTACCAGATAAAAGCATTAATGAATAGTTTTTTGAATGCTTTATGGAGTCTATGAAAACTTTTCAGGGAGCCCCATGCCCTTCAATGTCATTGGCAGTGCTGACGCAGGTGTTCCACCGTCATCATATGCTAGGGATGGCGGACCGCAGGCTACAGATTCCTAGTTTGAATCCATGTTTTCAATCTTCATGAATTTGGATATGCCTACAGAGTGGAGGGTCAATCGTTCAACGTATAGAATATATAATTTTTCAACGAGATAATGGGTGATAATTACTCTAAAGGATCTTCATTAGGTTATCACATGGGAATATTTTATGATAGTCTTCCTTGATTATTACTATCCTGACATGTTATGGGCTGATAATTCCAAAGAGTTTATGCATCTGGAGCGTGGAACAGTGTGTGTAATTGACTATTCAGCCCGTATTTCTAAGATAAAGTGTATTTTACCAGTTCCAATGGGTGAAAATTTAATTAAGGCTATGAATTTTGAGGTTGGTATTCGGTATAATGTCCAATCATAGGTAAATGATTCCAATATGACCATGGTATCTACAATATTGAATCAAACACAATAGTTTGAGTATAATTTATTGGAATATGTAGGTGTGAGCCATGGTGGTGTAGTATAATGATCTGTAACTATTTCAACAAGCATTATGAACCATCATCTAGATTTTTCTTGCAATGAAAATTACGGTAACAATGTACCTTCAAGAAGTCATGTGAGTTTCTACCTCCGCATTATGATAGGTTATATAAAGTCTTAGTTCCCAAAGGTCCCAGTCATGTTTCGAGATTGTGGCATGATGATCCATCTATAATGATTTTGTAGGAAGTTTCCTCCAACCACTAGTGAGAGAGGGTCCCCCTTAATCCACAATCTAGGATGGGGCTATAAACTTCTCTCCAGTCAAGAAACTGGAATACTCCATTCAATTCAGAATGAGTTGGTGGTCATGGTAGGGGTAGCTAGACCACAATTACACAGTGATAATATGCAAAATAATCTCAGGGTAGCCAGGAAGTGTTCAAGGGCCACAGTATATGTCATACATATGCAGTTCAATATACACATTTAGTGAAAAATCAAAGACCTTTTAATTCATAAGATATTATTAATGTCACCTACATTTTAGCCTCTTTACATTCTCTTAAAAGATATACTCATTGTTTCATATATAGACTTGTTTTTCGGGAGAGGCATGGGATCTATGTTTTTACTTTTGATAATGTAATTAGGATAGACAGTTGTTTAATAATAATAACGATATGTGTGTGTTAGTGCAACTATTTCCCCTTTTATGTTTGTGGGTGTCAAACTCTCTTGAACCTCTACATCTTAGTGAATATGGGCTTTTATTTCATTCTCAAAATGAACCAGTTGGATTCATTTGAAGCCTTTTTCGTTGTTTATCTCTATATGGTGAGTTTCACATCACTTGAAGGCATAGAGTTTCTATATAAGGGTGAATTAGATGTCAGGGTGAGCCATGATGGACCCGAGAAATATTGGTTGTGTGGGATGATAGCCTAGAATGTGAGTTTATATCTAGATAACAAAGTATCAATTCAGCCACATTTCCCTCTAGTGGTTGATCATTTCATAGATGTTTTCCAGGATTAATTCTCAATAATAACTATAGTAAGATAGGTGTAGAATGAGCTACTGAAAGGAGTTGCACCGGTATCCATTCCTCCTTATAGAATGGCTACTATGGAGTTGAATTATCTCAAGAAGTTGTTGGATGATTTCAATGCTAACCGTTTCATCTGACCAGGTACGTCTCCATGGGGTTTTTTGGTCTTTTTTGTGAATATGTATCATGGTAAACATAGCCTATGTGAGGACTATCAAAAAATAAACTACTGGATAGTTAAAACCCGATATCCATTGCCATGAATAGATGTCTTGTTCAATCATCTTTGAGGATTGTGAGATTTCTCAATGATTAATTTGACGTCAGGTTATTACCATGTATGTGTTTGACTAGAATGAAAACCTCACACATCCTTTCATTGATTATATGATCAATATGAGTACCTAGTTATGAAATTTTGTCACACGAAAGTACCAATAATTTTCATTAACCAAATAAACCAAGTGTTCCTCCATTAAATGGATTCTTTTTTGGTGGTTTTCATGGATGATATCTTGGTGCATTATCACAATAGAAAAAACCATGCAAACCATCTTGTGATCATTTTGAATACATTTCATGAGAATCAATTATATGATACACATACAAAATTTCACTTTTTTATGGATCATATTCTCATCTGGGTCATATTATCTTGAAGACAAGAGTTTCATTAGACCTCGAGAAAGTGATTGATGTTGTTTCCTTGGAAAAGAACATGAATTTTTTTAGATATGGAGGTCCATGGAGCTAGCAGGTTTCTACATATAATTTATATAATAAATCACATGCTTGGCAATGCGGGCTTGACATAGAAGGGTTTGATGTTTATTTGGTGATATCTTGTGAGACAGACTATCAAGAGCTAAAGGGGTGTTTTAATTCAGTTTTAATACAGATATTTCTTCTTCCTGGCTACAGATACACTACGTAATGTAATTCATCATGTATTGGGCTAGGAGAAGATCATATGAAGGGTGGCCGAGTTGTTGTGTATGGGTCTTGACAATTGAGGCCACTAGAGAGGAATTAACATACACATGATTTGGGGTTTGATTTTTTCATGCATTGTTTTTTTGGATAAATAACCTATTGGGAGAGATTTTTGGTATGTACACAGACTAAAAAATCATCATGTAAATCTTTACTCAATGTGTTCCAAATTTGAGGATGCGATGGTTGGTTGAATACCTTAAGTCCTTTATTTTTGAGCTTTACTATATGCCAAAGAATGGAATTGTAGGGGTTGATGCACTGATTAGGAGAACATATATATAGATATTTTAGTATTCCATTGGGGAGTAGAAGCTTATTGAGGAGTTCATTGAGATTATTCTAGAGGTTCATGAAAGAAAAGAGAAAAAAATATTCTTTAATATTTGTTTGTTACCTATACACTACTGGATAGAGTGGGGATGAGGTAGATATCATATTCGGAAGTTCTAGTTCAATGGGGGAGTATGGTAGCATAGGACCCTCCTCCAGGATGGAATGTAAGTGAGTTTTAGGTTCAATGTATCCATGGACATGTGTGGCTTCATGTGGATATATGTGATGCGTTGATGTGGGAGTTTCACCCTTCGACTTGGGAAGTGTACCGTGGATTCACTAATATGAACCACGGCATCTGGCATCAATACTGGTGGTCAGGTATTAATCATGATGTAGCTGGATTTGTTACGAGGTGTACCACCAGTCATCTGGTAAAGGCGAAACCTCAGAAGCAAGTTGGGATTTTATAGAAGTTACCTATTATGAAATTATAATGGGATGATGTCATGATGGATTTTGTGATAGGATTACCATGGTCACCTTTAGTTAACGAGGTTGTGTGGGTTATTGTTGACATGATTAAAATGTTCGCTCATATCATGCCAATCAAAGTGACTATGGGTATTGATGTGATATGAAAGATAAATCCTAAAATGAAGCATAATTCATAAGTACAATTTCATCAAAAAAATAAATTATTTATATTATGAATATTAATTGTAATAATGGAATACATTTCCAATAATGTATTGGTATCACTAAAAAATGTCACCATATATGGAATATAATTTTAAATAGAAGTTTCATAAAAATTCCTTTAGTCAAATATCATTTCTCTGATAATATTTTCTATTAATAATACTTTATGAAATTCCTTTACTTTAAAAACTAACGTGAAAATAAAAGAAGGAATATATAACCCCATTTGAAGGACATTTAATACCTATAATATTTCATAAACTCTGTTTCATTGAAAATCATACAAAAACATCATTTAATAACACTTTTACTGTATTTTTATGTATATGGTTTTGAATGAACACACATTTCAATAGAAATAGAGGAATAGAGTAATATTTATATAGGGATATATTCTTAATTATATATTATAATTAATACTGAAATAAATTATATTGTTACATTAAAATATCATGGATACCATAGGAAATAATTAATGATAATTCAATAGTGGTGGACCATAATATTTCACTAATGGATTTTTAATCAGACACATTCCAGCTAAATGATATGATTTTTGATATAATTTTTTATGACTTTATAAACATTGAATAACAATCCCCATGAAATAATAATATTACATAAATAAACAAATTATCATTTAAATATAGATATTCATGATATAAAAATTCCAATGGGTAGAATTATATATCATAAAATTATATTTTACTATAATATAACAAGTTCCTCAACAAAAGAATATAGAGATAGAAATTTACTTTTCAATTTAGTAATTATGAAATTGTAACCCTATAAATGAGATATCGTAATATATATGTCTGTGTCTATGTGTGGGTGTTAGTATAAATATTCAAAAAAATTATTATTTGAATCAAAATATAAATTCATTAGAAATACATACTCCAAATAGAATAAATAAATGGTGGTTATTGCATTTGTCTCAAATTGTAAAAAGTGAGATGAAGATTCCTTACCATATTTCATGACATAATTCATTCATGTACATTATTCATGTCTAAAAAATATTATTTTATCAGAATTATACCTAATAATCATATTATAATTTATTATACAAAAGGTGAATTAATTATGTCTTTATATTACTCATTTATGAACAATTCTGTGTCAATTTTGTGTTTCTGGTAATAAACACATTGTTCTTTCATTTTATTTACATTTTATAAGTTGGTAATCCTAACTATATGATGATTTAATAATATATAGATTTATAATATAGATAATAATGAAATTTTCATTCAGTATATGTGTACTTATGGTGATTCATAAGTTTTATTATTATAAAATAAAATACATCATTCATTGAGATGGTCAACAGTACATACAAATGAACATTGTTTTTGTTATTAATCAGATTAAAAGAAATAAAATAATGATATATAGTATAATTAAATCTTCATTTTTATTTCTTATATGCCACATATGTTTAATAGAAAATACATATTTCATTCCATGTAAAGCATGAAGAAATAACAACACATCGAAGGGAGGTAGTTCGCCGTTCACCTTTAGGAAGTTATCTTATTCACAAAAAATGGAAATCATGATGAAATGTTTGGCATAATAATTAAAATATATTAATAAAATAAAAATATAATATAAATCATATGTATCATTTATCCCAACCATTGTAAGTGACAATGGAAGAACTAATAATAGTTGTTCATGTGGCAGTACTCCACAATACCAACGAACGATGATTGTTTCTCCAATTTGATTGAGTGGTGTAATGTTTCAGGGTATACAGTAAACAAAAAAGATATATAATTATATTTAATATAATTATGATATTATATATAAATGAGATAAAATTTATTTAATGTGTTTCATAAAAAACAGTCATATATGACTATTACATCATGATCATGTATCTTCTTTTTGTCTTTAGAAAATGACATCCTTGGATAAATTTGTGCATGAAAGAATTATTATATGATGAAAGGGGTATCACTAGTTAAAATGATATAATTAACATCAATGTTATGATGTCTGTTTAGAAGGAACCGATGTCAATAATATATGGGAGAAATATTTTTCGTCAGTTTTTAGTAATACCAAGACAAAAAAAATTTATGACTAATTTTTGGAATCAGTTTCTAGTAAGACCGACACAAAAAACATAGTAATATATGATATATAGTGTCAGTTATTCCAAAAAAACAATAATGAAAATAATTTTAAAAAAATTATTTAGTTTTTATAAAAACCAACTCCACTGATCCCAATATAGTGATCTTTCGGTGTTGGTTTATAAAACAATTGACGCCATATATTAAAAATATTATATTTAATGATTCTATTTTTTGGTAAACTGATTCCCTAAATTTAAATATATATATTTTTAGTATTGATTTTTGGGAAAACCATACAAAAAATATTTTTCAGACTCTTCGGCATTTGTTTTTATAAATACCGACAAAGAATGTATTTTTAAATTAGTCGGGATTGGAAAACCCTCATGTTTTCGGATCATAGAAAGCTAAAATGTGGCGGATTTTATCAACTAATAACAACATTGATGGGTGTATTGTGATCTTGAACCACTATTCTTGTCAATTTTCTTCTATTTTAATGATCAACAATATATTTTTTGATTAAATCCTTGTTTTTCATCATCTACAGGTTATGTTTTCTTCCGAAGCTTATTTACGGTGACATGCAACTCCAAACCGATTTTAGTTAGTTCTTCATCATTATTTTTCGGTTTTACAATACATATTTTTGTAAATATATTGTAGTGTTTAACCATTCAACGCATTCTATGATACAATGTTCAGATTTTCATTTATTTTTGGGTTAAACATCGAATTTTGAATGCTTTTTTCAATTTTAAAATTAAATTATTTATCATTTAATTATATTTCGTTTTTGTTCAATTATTATTTTATATTTTATTATAAATTTGTTGAACATGGTTGATTATATCCCTAAAAGTTATCATCCCATATAAATTTAAATTATTTTGGATTATTTTAGTTTAATCTATGATTGTTCAATTTAGTTCAAATCAGGTTGTGTCTATTTAGGCCAAGTTAGTTTAATTAGGTTCAATTAAATTCATCATTATATGTTTAGATTCCACCAAATCATTAAATCTATATTCCATTTTCCTAAAGTATGTAAACTAAAATTCCTGGAAAATATATTTTTATGAAATATTTTAGGTGTATAAATTAAAATCATATTTTTTCATTGTACTACCTTCTTGCACAATATCACATACTCTATCTTCACTATTTTTTTAACAGTACCAAAATTATTAATAGTGTACTAACTTAATTAGATGAATTCACACTATTCTTCTTCCATCAATACACAAGATCCTCACATCCCACAATACTATCTATATATAGTTGTATGATGTATAAAAACACATAAAAGTTTCTCAATATCACATATACTTTCTGAATCACATAGTCACTATACATGCTTCCCTCAGGAAAAAAATAACACATAATTTTTTTTTGTGTAACACACACTCATGTGCAATATTCAGTTAATTATTATGAATGTATAATGTAGACATCATGTTTTCTATACATTTGACATGGGATTAGTCACAGTTTTACTTAAATGGGCTTAACTATATAATCTCGAATGATTAATCAATTATGTATGCAAGAAATTATCCATGTATTTCATTATACATACCCTTGAACACATTATCCTATCCCGAAAGACACAATTTCACCGTGTTTTCTTCATTTACATGATTGAATCTCACATTTTCTCTTGGAATCATAGTATTTTTACATATTTAAAATAATATACCTACAAAATAACAAAGTCATAATTCGTTTCATAATAATATACTCAAGGTTTAAACATTTTCACCAATATTTTGTTCTCTTTATTTAATGATCATCACAATACACATCAAATATTTTTACAAATTTATTGTTTTTAAAAAATTCATCATATAAACAATTGATTATTCATAAGAATATAGAATTTCTGAATTTATTAACAAAACTCAGTTCATCATGAATCTTATCTAGTATGATAAACACATGTGATTTTATCATTATAGTTTACACTCAATCTTTCCAACAAAATTGTAGAGAAATTTACTTTTCGTGATCCAGAAAAGATCATGAAGACTCAACATTACAAAAAATTAAAATCTCTCAATCTCATAGTACCAAAAAAATTATCATGATCTCATATTTACCAATAATATTATTTATTTAATTTCATCTATTATAATCTTTGGTATATAATATTTATTTCACTTTTTTTATGAAAATTTACTCTAATTAATATTTTATTTTACAAATAATTATTAATCTTTCGCTTCTTAAATTAATGTAATTTTCAATAATTCTGACACATGAAACCTCAAAATAATGAAACAAATATGTGAAATGAACTAATATATCTTAGAATAATGATATTATAATTAAATTATAATATCAATATAACACATGTATATAATAAAAAAAGTAAAATGATTACTATTTTTAAATGGGTCTTAAATCTGATCTTTTCAATCTAATTATCAATTGTTTTTATTAAATGTGTTTGTGTTTACAATTTATCTATAAATATATATCTATATATATGTTTATGTTTATATTTTTTAATATAATAACCAATTATATTTTGATATGAGTTATTGAATGGATCTTAATTGGATACATTTATGAAGAACCACTAGTAAATATAAAAAATTTTAAGATGAACTCATTGAATTTGATAAATGATATCATCAAAAAATTTATTTGATTTTATTATCATGTATATAATTTTTGAATATGAGAATGTTAAACTACAGAGAAATCAATGATCATCTCATTTTTTATGGTTTTAGCATTAAATATACAAATTTGATCTAGTATGATGAAAGTACTAAAAATTCAACATCTAATGTTGATTATAGTATTCATAATGATCAAGAGTATCATATTAATAAATTAATTCTTGATTTAGGTGATGAAATAGTAAAAAAAACATCAACTATTGAACGATTTTAAAGAGATTATGATAAACCACTATATCCAGGATAAAGTAAATATATCATTTTATTACCAGTTTTGAGATTAGTTAACTTGAAGGAAAAATATTTGTAGAGTAATAAAAGTTTCTCCAGCGTACATGACCTTTTTAAAGAGCAACTTTTAGAAGGCAACGACCATCAAAATACCAACTTTGTGGGAGAGAAAATATTATTCCCAATTGGATTGGGGTATAAAAATATGCAAGATTTCCCTATTGATTTTGTTCTATATTGGAAATAATATCAGTACTTAACAAGTTGTCCTACATGTGGGACATCACACTATATGATAGATGTGAATGTCAACTCAAATTAATTCTATGTTATGGTTGACTAACATTTTGAAAAAAAAATTGTATTTTCTAATGATAACATTCAATATTGTTTGTATACAATTCTGCTAATTCATATGTGATTCATTAATTGGTACCAAAATCAGAAATCATTCTAAACAAAATTGGTACCTTCAAATATTTCTTCACTTCAAGAATCTATTTTAAATTCAACTGACGTAAAAATTTAAAGATGTAATTATGATGATGGAATATCTAATGGTAACATATGTCACCCTGCCAATTCACCAATATGGATGTTTTTTGATAAAAAAATTAATGATTTTTGAAGTGTTGTTTGAAATATAAAAATCAGATTGTCTACTAATGGAATGAATCTATATTGGAGCATCAACATCCAATATAGTTTATGGCCTATTTATTTAGAAGTTAACAACTTTTTCCCACATCTATGTGTGACGAAAAAATATTTTAAGGCGATCTTGATGATTTATAGACCAAAATAACCAAGAAATTATATCAATGTGTATCTTTCACAATTGATTTATGATTTGAAATTACTATTGGAGAAAGGTGATATAGTTTTCAATACATACAAGAAAGTGTATTTTCTTTTGTTTTCTATGATAATGTTCACATTAAATGACTTTCCTATATATGGAAGTATATATTGATATATTGTTAAGGGACATAAATCATGTCCAATTTGTGAAGAAAAATCCTCATATTATCAATTACAAAATAAAATAAAGACATTGTATTGGAGACATATAAGATTTTTCCAAATCGATCATCCTTGTCATATATTGAAAAAAATAATGTTTTATAGGAATACAACCATCCACCTAAACAATTATCTGTTTAAGAATTTTATGACAGGCTAAAAAATATTGATTCATCATTCGGAATGAAAATATGTTCTGTCCTTAAATGAAATATCTTGAAGAAGCATTATACTTTATTGGACTCCCTTATTTGATATTTTTGAGGTAAAACATAACATCGATGTTAATTGTGTGGAGGAAATCATATGTGACCATTTGTCTAGATCATTTTTAGACATCCAAAAAATACAGATTATGTATTTCATGCTAGATTGGACTTGATATTAATGAGAATAAATTTTGAGTTAGCTCCCACTGTGATAGAAAACCAAACATATTTTCCTCTGTCTTGTCACACATTATTCAATATTGAATAGATATATCATTTTAATAATTGTATTAAATTTCCCAATTGTTTATCTTAAAACGTAAAAAATTTGGTTTTATTGAATGATTCTAAATAAATTGGTATGAAATCTCATGATTTATATGTATTAATGAATCAACTTCTACCTGTAACCGGGTGTGGTATATTTCTGATAGCTATCGGAAAGACAACAATCAAGTTATGTAATTTTTTCAAATCCATTGGTTGAAAATTCATTGATCCATTTTTTTAGATATGTTATGGATTGAATAATATTTTATTATTTTTTAACTATAAATATAGATCCCCCCAACATTTTTTGAGATAATTGTTAAAATGATAATTCATTTAGAGAATGAGATAAGAATATATGGGCCTATTTTTTTATGATGGATGTATCCTTTTTAATGATATATGAAAATTTTGAGGGTATGTGTTAAAAATATTTATCAACCAGAGGCCTCTATAGATCAAAATTATGTATCGTAAGAGTTGATTGAGTTTTACACTATTTATTTAAATAAGGTGGTGCATAATGGTCTCACTATATCTAAACATATGAATGTTGATAGTGATGGTAGAGGGGTGTGAGGCTGAAAGGTAACGTTCATTCCACATGATGAAGTGATGTAGGCACAATTATATATTTTAGAAATCATAGATGAGGTTCAATCATATATATACTAATTTATTGACGATTTATTGTTACGAAATCATAAAAGAAATGAAAATTGGTTGATGATTAAGCATAAGATGTTATTTATTTCATGGTTTAATGATAAAGTCACAATAGAATGGTCGGTATGAAATATTCTGAAAACAAGAAATAAATTCATCATAAAATGGTTGGTATGAAATATTCTCCCCAATTTATAGCATCTCAAGCTCAATATATACTCGAAAAACCCTCTAATATTTTGAGGAAAAAAATTCAATCAAATCATCCGGAGTATCCACTTCTATCTTCAATGATTCTTCCCAAACATGACCACATTTCCACAACACTCAAAATACCAACTTTGTAATACCCTACAAAAAAATTTCACAATGATCCCTAAAATGGTATCATATTCACCTCAAATCCCACATTGTCTACATGGTCAACATGATCACATTAATAACATGGGGAGTTTTGGGGTGATATAGGCAAAGCTATGACACATGAAAAATGATATTCAATGTGATATACATATGTGGATGATCCAATCAGTATACCACCTGCACAGTTATATCTACATCCTCAAATGGTCAAACAGTCCTAGGGACAAACATTCCATACCTCTAAATCATATTGAGACTCAATCTGGGATACACATGATGTAACACATGATCTCCTGGTGTAGATTGAAGGGGCCATCTATGTTAATCATCATATTAGATATTACTACACTATTCTAATGTAATATGTTTTTGGAATCATTTAAACCTATATCAGTATAGAAAAAAAAATCGAAAACAGAAGAGTAATTAGGAGCATAGGTCATATATTTCATACCACATCCGGGAAGGGTATAGGACTATGTACCAGGAAGTGTGAAAGGTATGTGGATGTAGTTTGCGGAACCAAAAATGGTTCTTGGCTGAGAAGCAGTTCGGTAGATGGATGAGCAGATGTCGGTGGAAGATTTTGTCCATTTAGAAGCAAAAGAGGTACATGGAGTGTGTTAGAAAATGTTTAGTGGATGGCTTGAGGTTTATCCTGACATGCGTATTGGAAAGAGGTGTGTTGATGATTCATTAAATCATTGTTTAGAGGATTATAAGTTTATGTTTTCAAATATGAGAATCACTAACCCTGCAAAATACTATGGAGATGGAACATCATTAGAAAAAATATTTTGCACCAAGAATTCGGTGAAGACTGAAGATAGTTTTTGAATAGAGGATTAAAAAAATCGAAGTGCTTTGCATGGAAGGAATTTTGCATAAAGGAATATGTGGGTCTTTCAACCTATAAAGGAAGTCTGGTATATAGATGTGGTAGTACGATAAGTGAATGGAAATTGCTCGGTATGTCGAAGTGGAATCTCCAGGTATGTGACAGGGAGAGTTCTATGATTATTACGTGTATGGGGGACTAATGTATATGGAAGAGAAGGCAGCCCATGAACAAAGAACATTTCATGGACCATAGGGGTTTCATAGAAGAGTTTAGTGAAGTCAGTACGTAGTATCTGAAAGTGATAGTGAAGGCGAAGGTAGTCTGAACACAAATGTCGTTCACAGAAGAAGAAATTTACAGATAGAGTAGGTTCTACGGAAGAGGAAATTGTACACAGAGATGGCAGTTTGAGTACCAAACCTGATACTCTGTACATGAGAGAGGAAGGTGGTTTGAGATTTTCATAATGAAGCTTGTGAGAGCTTTAAATCAGTTTGAAAAAGTATTTTCCGCAACACAGAAGTACTCAGGATGGTTTACTTCATCTATTGGAGAAAATGGAAGTTCAGCAGATCATCTACCAATAGTTGGGGATGTAATAATTCATTAACATGAAGTTCCTACATTCCCATAGACTGTCTTTTACCTAAAATTGGATAAATTGTGATTGGATTCCATTCCAACAGTAGGGAGAGATGGAAGAAAATGTTGGTAAACCTTTCCAGCAATAGTGAGCCATAAAAAAATCCATATGTAGTGGCACTAGATAATATAGTGAGCAGATCCTAATCTATTTAATGGCAGTGAACTTGTTCATAGAATATGTAACCTAAACATTGAAATGATTATTGGTTGTGATCCATAGTTAATATGGTACATTAGTGCATTGTCGTTGTATACACCATGGATGTAGTGTAGTGAGGGTTAACCATGTACATGTGTTTGGGTCCTTGTGCATGCTTTACTGATTTACATTTTGTGCATCATCAAATAAAATTGGAAATGACTATTAAATTAGATATATTAACAAGTGACCCTTGTAATAAATATGACATGATTTCTTGGGGAAAAATTTGGAGAAGTATATAAGTACTCAATTTCACCACCCTCCCTATCAGGGTATATAGGGCCCCTTTGGACTTATCAAAGTCTCTAGGTACACCAAGAGGCAATAGAAATAGACAGGGAAGAGAAGGTCTCATCATAGTAATACCAGATCCTAAATAAACAGAATGAGAAATGATTTAAAGGTTCATTAATGTTGGATTGTGGCCATGCCCATGTGGTTCAACTATTTCAAAGTCCTCATAGTAATATGATATTAAATATATAATTAATATCTTTTAATACACCTTTATAAGCACCCAAAAATGGATTTATACTCGAATTATGTCAAAAAAATTATAAGAGGTACAAAACTATAAAAATTGGAAAATGAGTCCTCGATGGGAGAGTCACCGACAGAAAGCCACTGAGAGCGAACCCCAGATTGTTTGTTATCAATAGTGAGTCACCAACAAAGAGCCATTGTCACTAACCCCCCAACGCTGAGCCATCAACACAACCCACAGATTCCTGATTCACTAATGCCCTGACTCATTGACGCCATAACTCACTGATTCATTGAGCCACCAATGCCATGAATCATTGACTCCATGACTCACTGACACCCTAACTGACAGACACGCTCGACCTACTAATGACTCGACCTACCAATGCCTCTCACCTACTAATGACTATGGCCTACGGACACCTCTGACCTACAAATCTCCCAACCAACTGATGCTTCTTCCTCCCGATGCTTTTGTCCAACCAACACATCTACCCAAATGACGCTCTAACCTACCAACCATTGAACTGCATACCCCATAACCTATTGCTGGATCCAACTAATGATGCCTCATCCTATCGAACCCTAGACCCATTGATGCATCTACCGAATGACTCCTCTTACCTACTAATGTTGTGACCTACCAATTCCTCATCCCACTAATACCCTGAACTATTAACACATCGACTTATTGATAAATCTAACCTACCAACACCTCGACTTAACGATGCATCAAACTACCAACTCCTAGACCTACTGATGTAAAAACTGGAGATTTTGAAATACCATTAAATGATATATAGTTTCCTCCTAGAACACATCAAGCACTATATTTTTACAATGTAATGGACCACAGGTGTCTGAACCATTAAAATATACAATTAAAAATTTTAATTCAATCATATCCATTTATATTAAACCAAATATACACTATTAAACCAAATATAAACATTTATTCACATAACACATTATTCATTCATGGTCAATCAAAAAATATGTTTATTCTAATACTGAATGTAATGTCCCGACCCTAGTTACCCAGAGTCAGTGCATTATTATAGAACTTTAGAATGATCAAAATGATCATGTCTCGAAAGACCGATTAGTTTAGTATCCTTGTAAACACTATATACATTCATAAAGTTTACATTAAATTATAAAGTGAAAACTAAAAAAACATCTTGTCACCACACTCATATCCTCGTATATAATCCCTAATGTTCAATCATAAAATACTTCTTCACATTATGGGAAAAATAAAACATATAAATGGGTGAGATCAGATGCACAATAAGGATAAAAATATAGTAGAATCTTTCATAAATATGAATAAACATTTAAGTAAATGAATAACAAAAACAAATGCCTTTTAATCTTGAAATTCAGAATAATATGGCAGAAATAAAATGAAATAATGCCATTTACTTATTCACATAGATATTCTACTAGTTGAATAATCACATGAAATAACAATAACCACTTTCATAAAGATTGAATGCATAATTCAAGACTATCATAACCACATAGTCATGGCCTTTTTCCAAGACTACAAATATGATTTTATCAAGGCCTTGTGCCAAGACACTAGTTTGTATCATGAGACGTACCGATGCATCGATGAGCAATAGCGGGCTCCACCTGTCACATATTAAATACTACTAATTCTTCATATGAAAATGATTAAACATAACATAAACATTCATATTAAAACTAGCATACGAAATGTCAATAATTTCTCTAGAAACCATGAATGGTGTCAAAATAAAACATCCATAGTCAAACATATCACAACAACTTCAATATAATATTGATGATTTTTATTATAATAAATCAACTTCAAATAAGATTAAAATGTTATCAGAGGATGTTGACATAGATTAAGTCAAAACTATTTGAGAGAAATATCTCTTTTTTTGAAATAATTTAAAAGTCGCATAATTATAAATGAAAACATTTAATTTGAATATATTTTTATATGCTTCTAAGGTAAGCGTTGAATATTTTATAATGATGGAAAATATCTGCACCCATCATATATGTTAAAAAAGACATTCTTACAATAATTCAGTCAAAAAGGTTAAAAAGGACCTAGTTTGGAAAATGACGGAAAGAATCCTTTATAAACATATTATAAAAATTCAAAATGGGTATTAATTAAATTAAACCATAGTCTATAAAATATTAAGAATGATATGAAATAAATTTTTAAGAAATATGTATGTGGATGATAACGACGTCATTGCAGATATTTATGTATAGACATCCTCAGATAATGAAGAGATTGTGAAATAAACACTTACATTGTACTTTTCCTTGGTTGAGGTTAGTTTAAAATATTGTATAATAGTGAAATAATTGTTATTAAATTATTAAAGAATCATATACATTAATATGATATCATATATGATCATTAAAATTGCATTGTAAAAAATATCTTAGTATTATCATTGTTTTGGGTGTTAACTTACTCATTTTCATTTATATGTTTTGTTACATAAGCCATTTTTATTATGGATAGGTTGCATCTTATTCATATACAGAATGATATAAATTCATTAAAAATTATTTTTAATCATCAAATGAGAATTATACTTGAATGGATTCAATGCGAAATGAATCTTATCACGTTCCTGGAGACGATAGTCCGTATGTATGCACAAACGACATTATCACTCATTTGATATTAAAATAATATATAATTGGATGGTGTATCATATATAAATAATCATTATCATGTTATATTTATTTTTTAAATCATTTAATCATCATTATCAAACCCATCTAAATAATAAAGTTTTGAATAACAATTACACCACGACGTGGAGATGGTAAGTCGTACGTACGCACGTATGGTTACATGTCATTCAAAGGATGGATATAAAACTGAATATGGTTGTACCATATTTATAATAACATCACATTATATAGAAGATACTGGAGTTTTTATTTTACAATGTAAATAAAAATGAAAGAAGATGTTTAAGAAGAAAGGAACTTGAAATAGTGTGGTGAAAGCATTACCACTTCTTCCGTTTATTCCTTATGATTTGATAAAAAGGGATCAATAGGTTTTCTTCCTAATCAAAATAAGTCCTATATGTGGAATTGAGGGAATTTTATAGAATATTTGGGCATGTTCTGGCTGACCCAAAGGGCATTGAAGGTGTGAATGAGAGGGATGGGGACGTGACCTTTTATAAGAGAGGTGAGGGGGTCCTTAGGAAAAGCAAGAAATATTATTTTATAATAAATTCATAATCGGTTTAAAATGGCTCCAAAGTGGATTTTTTAAATTCAATGGTGGGGATAGATCGAAAAAAAACTAATCCAATATATTTTACATAGGTTCTACTCACTATATTAACCTTATCTTTTAGTTTTAACTATTAGTTAATTAGTTTTTCATTTACCATGTCTCTTTGTATTTTTATATTTAATAGTTAATAAACACACTATATACTTCTAAGAGACCCCCAAGTGGTCCATTAATAATCCACCAACAATTATATAATTATTTTTTCTAATCCTCGGTTTTTTACGAATATAATATCAATTAATAATATAATATTTGTTTTAGAAACTAATTTATATCAATTTTGACAATATTTGTTAATTGATTTTTGATAAAGTCTTATAAACTATATTAATTAGAACCAAATTAATTTATGTAATAAAAACATGTCATATTAACCAATAATGGTTGTGGATGTCATCAAAACATTCTAATTATATTTATTTTAACATTTATATAACCAATTATTTGATTCTTTCATTAATAAAGAAAATACTACATCATTATTGTGTCATAAATATATTTAAATATTCAATGTATACAAATTATAAATAAAATACTATTATGTAGGATATATATTTATCTTTATAATTAATATTTATACTCTAAATTATTACATATATACCCTATGTAAGAATTGTTTTGCTAAAAGATATATGCTTATGTCATTTTTTTTACTTTAACTTAATTATTATAAAGTGTCATTATCACATACAAGTGGATCCATGGGGTCCCAAAATCGACCCAAAGATTTACAAGGTCGGACATGTATCATCCAATAGGGTTAGGACATGTTTTATGGTAATTTTATATTATTATAATATTATTTTTTAACCATATTTACAAGATTTACCCATTAACCATGGTAAAAAAAATATCTATCAAAGTAATTATTCAAAATGTCTAAAAATAAAAGATTACTATTTACACAATTTGGACCTTCTGATTCTAAATATGGAATCCATTTTTATAAATTCAAAAAAATGAAGTGGTAGAAATGAATTTAAAATTTATTACTGCTATCGAAATAAAAATAATGTTTTTAAGAAATAATAAATATCAAAGGATTGACAATTGTTTATGTCTGGTTTAAATGTGAAATTATGTCCAAATACCAACATTGTATAAAATGATAAAAAATATATTCTAAATATACTCTAATACCACTCAAATTCATAATGTATCACTATTAATTATTTCAATTAAAAAAGTAGTTTTTAATTAAATTTTAGTAATTTTTACAATTCATCAAAATTTAAAAGTTATCAGAAATGTTCCAAAAAATCACCCTAAGATAATTTCGATATTAAGACTCCAAATATAAAGTCCATTTTGAAATATAAAATTTATAAAAACTCAAAATGTGGGTATTTATATTCATAATGGCTAGTTCGATTGTTTGTGGTGTGTGTTAGAACTCGAAGTTGCGTACAACACACACTACTGTATTACTCAAAAAGAAGCATACCATGGAATCTGAGGGTGTTACATTCACCCCTACTCCAAATAATTGTGTCCTCAAAATTTCTAGAATACTACCACATGAAAAGACTCAGGTGGGTATTCATCATAAGATCCTCGAGTTCCCACGTTGCCTCCTCCATCTTATGGTGTCTCTATAGAACATTTACCAGATGAGTTGTTCGGTTTCTCAGAACTTGTTCTCTCATATCAAGAAGCTTGAAATACTCTTTCCAATAAGACAGATTAGGTTCCAGTTCTAATTCCTCATAGGTGAGTACATGCGTTTGGTTAGGTATGCATTTTCTCAAAAGTGATACGTGGAAGACATCATAAACTCTGGCAAGATTTGGCGGCTTTGTCAAAAGTTAAGCTATAGACCAAATTCGTTCTAGAATTTCGAATTGTACGCTGTACGTGGGACACAATATACCTTTTTTACCAAAACATATAACTTCCTTCCATGGAGATACCTTCAAGAAAACATGATCTCCTACCTGAAATTCCAAATCTTTTCTTGGGTTACCAGCATAGCTCTTCTTCTTATTTTGAGCTGCTTTGATGTGGGTTTGGATTGCCTTCAGCTTTCCCATCGTTTCCTCCACCAGTTATGGGCCTAGGAGTTGTCATTCAACAACATCAACCCAACAGGTTTTTGGGAAACATCTCTTTCCATATAACGCTTCATATGGTTACATCTGAATACTCGAATGGAATCTATTGTTATAGTAAAATTCTAATAGAGGTAAATATTGATCCCACATACCCAGAAAGTCAAGTGACCAGGATCTAAAAATGTCTTCAAAGGACTGAATATTCCATTCTGATTGTCCATATGTTTGAGGGTGGTAGGCAGTGCTCAAAAAAGTTCAGTATCCAAGGCTTTCTGAAGACTCATCTAGAATCATGAAGTAAATAGGGGATCATGATATGGAACAATTGATAGGTGTAATCCAAGAAGCCTCCCAAACTCATTAATATATAGTATTTCTAGAAGTTCAAGTGGTAAATCATCTCTTATAGAAAGAAAATCTTCGGACTTCGTAAGACGATCAATAATGACCCATATGTCATCATTTTATATAATAGTCTTTTGTAGTCCCATGAAAATGTCAATCATAATATTATCCCATTTCCACTCAGGTATGGGAAAAGGCTCTATGACTCCTCTAGGATGTTGCCTTCCTGCATTCACTTGTTGACAAACCATATATCTTGACATAAAATCAGCACTCTCCCTCTTCATGTTGTCCCACCAAAAACATTCCTTTAAATATCTATACATTTTGTTTTTCACAGGGATGTATACATAATGTGGAACTATGATCATCATCCAAAAATTCCCTTTTTAGGTCATTTATATCAAGAACACAATATATCCTTCCAGATTTCAAAATTCCATTTTTATACACAAAGTCACTCAATCTCCCATCATTCACAGCATTAATCTTTTTTTTAAACTCTTTATCATCGGTTTGAGAACGCTTTAACCTTTCTGGTAAAGATGTTTTGGAATCCATTTGAAAAAGAATTTATGTTTCACCTTCTATGGTGATTCCCACATCCATCTTTACTAGAACCATAATAATAGGACCCCTTTTGACTCTCATTTTGTTCAAAACTCCATGATCCTTTCTGCACAAAGCATATTCCACATTATTTAACTTCCCCAGGTGGTAGTGTATCATGTAATAAAAATACTTGAGTAGTTCAAGCTCTCACCTTTTCAACATTTTGATTTATTTCTGTGAAAAAATTTACTTCAAACTCTTGTGATCAGTATAAATCTCACATTTTTCACCATAGAGATAATGTCTCCATATATTCAAAGAAAAAATTACAGAAGCTAACTCAAGATAATGAGTAGGATAGTTTTTATCATGAATTTTCAGTTGTCGTGATGCATAGGCAATAACCATATCATTCTACATAAGGACACAACCAAGACATTTCTTCGATGAATCACTATAAATAACAAACACTTCATTCCCTGATAGTAGTGTCAAAATAGGGGCATTGAATAATCTTCTATTCAGTTATTCAAATCATACATCACACTCATTTTTCTAAAAAATTTAACCCCTTTACGTGTGAGCTTTATTAATGGGTTAACCAACTGGAAAAATTCTGGACGAAAGTTCGATAATATCCTGCTAAACCAATTAAACAGCATACATTGGTTATACTCATTGGTGATTGAAAATCATGGATTTCCCTTTTCATATATGGATGAAAAGATATTCAATCTTTAGAGGCAATATGTCCAGGAATAGAGAACTCATGGATCCCAAATTCACAGTTGCTAAACTTCCGATATAATTCATGTCTTCTATGTGTTTTCCGGATAATGTGCAAGTGATTTTATTGATATTCAATGCTTTTAGAGTACACTGAGATATCATAAATAAATACCACCACAAAATCATTGATATATTACTTGAAAAATCTATTCATTAGATCCATGAAACCAAATGGGGCATTAGTCAGCCCAAAAGGCATTACTGTATAATCGTAATACCTGTACCTAGTTCGAAATGCTGTTTTTGGAATATCTTCCTTCTTCACACACAACAGATGGTTTCCAGATCGATGGTCCATCATTGAAAAGTATTGGGCTACATGCAGTTGGTCAAATAAATCATCAATGTGAGGTAGGGGATATTTTTCCTATATTTTTATTGCATTTATTTCCCTATAGTTGATACAAACCCTCATAGATCCATATTTCTTCATAACAAAAAGTAAAGGGGATCCCCATGGAGAAATAGTAGGGAGAATAAATACCTTATTAATCAATTCCACTAGTTGTTTCTTTAGTCAACTAATTCCACATTGGCCATTCTATAATGGGTCTTCGATATAGGCCTTGAACACAGAATTAAATCAACGGAAAACACAATTTCTCATTTTGGAGGATGTCCAGGTAAATCTTCTGGAAACACATGAACATATTCTTTCAAAGTAGGTACATACTATATTTGAACATTCCTTTCCTCACCCACAGTTATTTAATTATCTTCCTCCATAATAAATGAATTTAGTTTATCTTCTAGGGGAGGATCTATATAAAAATCTGGTGTTGGTGATTCTGCTATAATGATATGGTGTTCTTTATCATCATCATCAAAAATTGTAACCTCATTCTTCTTACAATAAATATCTAAATCAGGGTCTGAAAGACAAATCATACCAAGGATTTTAACAAATTTAATCATGGGTATAATGATGAGATCAGCCAATAAAGAACATTTATGTACTTTAATAGGGACTGATTCATAAAACATTTGTTGTAATGATACATCCCATATGAGTTTTGACTAACAACTCCCTTGTTAAATCTAATTGGAAATATCTAATTTTCTTAGAATACCGGGAATATATGAAACAATGTGATGATCCAGAATCAAATAAAGCATTGGATAAAATTGAGTAAACCATTAAATTACCTGCCACCACGTCTTTCAGAGCTTCAAGCTTAGCTGTAGTGATAATATAAGCATGGCCTTTATCCCTTGGCCTTTTCAGAGGTATTTTCCCATAACGATTAAGAAATTAATTTGCATAATGTCCCATATCCCTAAAATTGTAGCATTCAACTTCGATAGCTTCTTTCTTCCCCTTCCAATCATGATCTTGGTGGCCTTTTTCTCCACACATGTAACAGACTCACATTCCCTTCAAGCATGTACCAGGGTGTTTCTTCCCACATTTACTATAGGATGGATATTCAACTTCCTCTTCTTCCCCTTATTTACATTCCACGATTGATCAGTAGATTTCTTCTTCTCTTTCTTTTCTTTAATGTTGTAAGGATTAGAGAATTCCTTTTCCATCTTGATAGCATAGGAGACTATATCTTCGTATGATGAGAAGGATTGTGAGACAAATGCTCAATGGAGAAACGTTTTTAACACATCAAAAAATGATCAATATTACTCCTTGGGTAACATATATAATCTGTTTCATGCCTCACTAACACTATAATGTTTGCCTCATACATCGCGACATTATCATCCTCCTTTTGTCTCAGACTCAGAAATTTTCATTCCATATCTTCTCGATGGTCACTAGGAATGTATTTTTCTAATAAGATATCTTTGAACTCCTTCCATTTTATATTTGATACTTTATCATTATCATTTTTGATTTGAATCAATAACCACCATTGTTCAGCATCTCCCGGGAGGCAATAAACATCCATGATAAATTTTTCCCTATCACTACTCCCCAAGGAATGGATTATTTTTTCTAAAGAATTTATCCATTGCTCAGCTACTAAGGGATTTTTACTCCCATTGAATGTCGGTGGTTGTTGCCTCAGGAAGCTATCGAACATTTATACTCCATACTGTGGATCTGGGTGCTCTATATGGGTAAGGTTATTATTCATATCCTGAGTGTGTTGTCCCAGTTTGGTGATTAGAAAATCAGAAATAGTTGCATCACTAGCTCCACTATAATTATCTTGAGTAGGATAGCAATCCCTACTTGGAGTTCGTGCATTTATATGGTTTCCATTTCATCCACTAGGTTCTATTTTTAAAAAATGTCATACACTAGATTAGTTTATTAATCACAATACATAAATACAAACATGTAAAACACTTAACATAAATTGAACAGTGTATGGATATAATCCATAATCATAAAAATGTTTTCTTTGAGTAAGTATATACTCATAAACCCTTCAAAATGGTTCATAAAAAATGATAATTATCTGAAGCATATCCCCTATGAGGGTCGTAACCAAGAGTGTAGCAAGGCTGGTTGTCATGCACCAGTTCTCGTTCGAGCCTATCTCAAAGCGTCGTTTTTGGGTTTTACCCCTAGGTACATCTGTGCCAGAGCCGCTTCTATCTGCTCATATCCAAACATGAATGTATTGCTCAGAAAACTCAATGAATCTCTACAATACCAAAATTCTGGGATGTTCTTCTATACAAATCCTCAAAGCCTATATTAGGTCTGTGTGCTCTAATCAGAGTTTTTCTAAATCTAGCTCCCATGGTTTGTACTAAACATCCATTGATACAAACTGTAATGTCTTGAGCCCAGTTACCTATATTCGGTGCATTATTACATAACATTGACATGATCACAAAGGATCATGACTCGAAAGACCGATTAGTTTAGTAGCCTTGGACACTAGATACATTCATAAAGTTTAAATTACATCATAAAGTGAAAACTACAACAACATATTCTCTCCACAATCATATCCCCTAATACTATCCCTACAGGTCATTCATAAAATACTTCTTCACATCCTAGGATAAATAAATCATAGAAAGTGGTGAGATCAGATTCCATTAAGGATTGCAATATATAATAAACATTCATAAATAAGAATAAACATTTATGGAAATGTATAACTATTTCAAAATCCTTTTAAACTTGTACTTCAGAATAATATGGCACAAATAAAATTAAATAATTCCATTTATATATTCAAATGTATATTCTACTAGTAAAATAATCACATGTAATATCAAATACCACTTTCATAATGATGGAATGCACAATGCTAGACTATCACAACCACATAGTCAAGGCCTTGTGTCGGGACTACAAATAAGATTTTGTCAATACCATGTTCCAAGACACTAGTTTGTATCGTTATACCTACCGATGCATCGAGGATATATAGCGGGCTCCACCTGTAACTTATTAAGTCCAATACATTAATTATATGACCAGGTTTAAGCATAACATAAACATTGGTATTTAAATTAGCATACGAAATGTCAATAATTTCTCCATAAACCATGAATTGTATAAAAATAACACATACACTATAAAACATATCACAAAACCTTCAATAAAATATGTAACTTTATTATCATAAAAAATCTACTTCAAAGAAGATTAAAATCAATTAAAGGATGTTGGAACAGATGAAATCAAAACTATTTGAGAGAAATATTTCATTTTTTGAAATCATTTAAAAGTCACATAATTATAAAAGAAAAAATTTACATTGAAAATATTTTTATAATCTTGTAAGGAATGTTTCGAAGATTTTATAACTGAGGAAAATAGCGCACCCACCATATAAGTTAAAAAAAGGCATTCTTACCTTAATTCTGTCAAAAAGGTTAAAAAGGACTTTGTTTCAAAAATGACGGGAAGATTACTTTATAAACATCTTATAAATGTTTAATAAGGGTATAAATTACATTATCCCGTAATATATAAAATAGTAAGAATTATTTGAAATTCATTTTTATGAAACATGGATGTGGATGATAAAGAGGTACCATTAGATAATTACGTATTAACAACCTCGGATAATGAAGAGATTGTGAAATAAACCCTTACCTTGTAATTTTCCTCGGTTGAGGGTAGGTTAAACTATTTTATAATGGTGAAATAATTGTTATTAAATTTTACAAGAATCATGTAAATTAATATTATATCATATATGATCTTTTAACATTGATTTGTAAATAATAACTTTGTATCATCGTCGTTTCAAGTGATAACTTACTCATTTTCTTTTATATGCATTGTCATATAAGCCGTTTTTGTTATAGAAAGGTTGTATCTTATTCACATAAAGAATGATATCAAGTCCTTAAACATTATTTTTAATCATCAAATGTGAATTAGACTTGATTTGATATGATGGGAAATGAATCTCATCACGTTCATGGAGACGGTAGACCGTACATACGCTCAGGAAACAGTATCATTTTTTATATTAAAATAATATATAATGGTATGGTATATCATTTATACACAATAATTATCATGATCTTTTTATTATTTACAAAATGTACACATCATTATCATAGCCATCTAAAAAATAATGTTTTCAATAACAATTACACCATGACGTGGAGACGGTAAGCCGTACGTACACACCTATGGTGACATGTCATTCAAAGGATTGATATAATACTTAATATTGTTGTACCATATTTATAATAACATATCAGTATATATAATATACTGGAGTTATTATTTTAGAATGGAAATAACAACGAAACATGATGTTGAAGAAAAATGGAACATGAATGAGGGTGGTGAAAACATTACCTCCTCTTCGGGTTATTCCTTTTAATTTGATCAAAAGGGATCTATATGTTGGCTTTATGATCAATCTAAGGACTCTAGAATGAATTTATGGAAGTTTATAGAATATTTGTGTAGGGTTTGGCCAAGACAAAAGGATTTGAAGGTTTGAATTAGAGGGAAGGGTAAGTTCCTTTTTATAAGAGGGGTGAGAGGGACCTTATGAAAAGCTAAAATATTATTTTATAATAAATTCATATTCGGTTTCTAATGGCTCCAATGTGGATTATTTAATGTTTTTATGTGGTTATAGGTCTATATCCACTCAAATTAATAGATTTTAGATTGGTTTAGGTCATTATATTAACCTTATCTTTACGTTTTAACTCTTAGTTAATTATTTTGACATTTATCATGTCTCTTAGTATTTTTATATTATATAGCTAATAATCATAATATATACATGCAAGACAACAAAAAAAGTTCCATTAATTATACACCTATCATTATATAATTCATTTTTCCATACTATAGATTTTTAGTCATTTATTATCCATTAATAATATTATATTTTTTTTAAAAACTCATTTATGTCAATTTTGACAATATTTAAGAATTTATTTTTGATAAAGTCTTAACAACATTATTAATTCGATAAAAATTCATTAAGGCAATAATAACATGTAATATTAACCAATATAATTCGTGGATGTCATCAAAATTTTCAAATTATATTTATTTTCCATTTATAATACCAATTATTTGATTATTTCATTAATAAGGAAAATAAAACATCATTATTGTGTCATAAATATATTTAATTATTCAATGTATAAAAATAAAAAAAAATTAGGTATTAAATTGTTTTAAATTTGTAATGAATATTTGTAGTTGAAAATATAACATATATAAACCTATGTAATAATTTTGTTTCTAAAAGTTATATGCTTATGCCATTTTTGTATTAATTTAACTTAATAAATATAAATTGTCATTTTCATTTACAAGTGGAACCATGGGTTCTCAAAATCAACACAAAGATGCCCATGGACGGACATGAATCAACCATTAGGGTTAGGACATGTTTTAGGGTAATTTATTATTATTATAATATAATTTCTTTACTCTTATTTACCAGATTTACCCTTTAACCCTGGTAAATAAAATATTCACCGATGTAATTATTCCAAATAACTAAAAATAAAAATTACATATTTACAAAATTTAGCCCTCTTGATTATAATATGAAATCCATTTTTATAAATTCAAAATACAGAAGTGGAAGAAATTAATTTAAAATTAATTCTCGCTGTCAAAACAAAATGTGTGTTTTTAAGAAATAATAAATATCAAATGATTGACACTTGATTATGTCCGGTTTAAATGTAAAATTATGTCCAATGACAGAAATTGTGTTAAATGGTAAAAATGTATTCAAAATATAATTTTAAACCACACAAATCCATAATTTATCACTAATAAATATTTCAATTAAAAAAGTTGTTTTTAATTAAAATTAAGTAATTTTCACTATTCATCAAAATATGAAAGTTATCAGAAATGTACTAAAAATTCACCCTATGATAATTTCGATTCTCAAAATCCAAAAATGAAGTCCGTTTCGAAAGATTAAATTTATTAAATTTCAAAAAGTGGGTATTACTATTCATTATAGCACGTTTGATTGGTTGTGGTGTGTGTTAGAACTCGATGTTGCGTACAACACACGCTACTGTATTTTTCAAAGAGAAGAGTACCGTGGAATCATGTGGTGTAACACTGAATCACATCTAGATCACAAAAACTAAAAAATTACAGAATCTCATTTATTTTACTAATACAAAATCCCAATATTCCTTAAATTTCATAATAACATCACCCCATTAATTAATTAATGAATAAATGAAATCCAATTCTATATTTTTTTCCTAAATTGGGAAATATATATTTCTCAATTACACACAAAAATACTTATTCAATAATATATGATATGAAATTTAGATGACATACTACAAGATCATAGATAGACATTGTCTAATAGAGATCCCAATAAGTGGATCTCTTAATTTGACAATGAAAAATGTGATATAGATAAACCAAAGATATCAGGATAAACTGAATTTAGATCTATTAATGCCTAGATCTAAACCCATTTCAATTAATTAAAAATAATCATTATCTTTTTATAAATAAAGATGAGAGACAGTGAAATCCCCAAGTATGTGGATTTATTATTTGGGGAGGTGAAGATCTATTAAAAATATCATTGATTCCTCTATAATAATGTTTGTAATCTCTTAGAACACATCACGATGCCTCAAAAAACGAGATACAAGTACATGGGTTATGTTTGGTAGAACAAGGGTGAAAGCCAAGTGATTAATAAAATTAAAAATAATTTTTCCGAAAAATAAACTCAACAATTGTGGTTTCCAATGCAGCACATGCCGTTTTTCAAACCACATGCCCAAACCAAGTACCTATACATGGGGGTGACATGATTCCACTAAGATGGGCAGAATAGTTGACAAAACTTGAAAAAACTATGTGATCCACCTCTTTTGTTGGCATCACAGTTTGATGGGATGTGGTGCATAGTTTATAAAACCATTAGCCAATCATGAGAATCACATTACCTCTAAAAAATTATTCAATTTCACACAAAATAATCCCAATGATAAACAAAATCAACAAAATACAATCTAAGGAAAAAAGTTCATCTATAAATAGAAATAAATTCATCATAAAATGGTCGTTATCAAAACATCTCGCCAATTTATAGAAGCTTGAGATCAATATATACTCTAAAAACCTCTAATATTCAGAGGTAAAAAAGTCAAGACACTCTGCCAGTGTATCCAATTCTGTCTCCAATCTTTCACCCTAAAGATGACAATATTTCCACAATACTCAATATAGGAACATTGTATTCCCCTACAAAATAATCTCACAGAAATCCAAAAAATTGTATCAGATGCACCTCAAAGCACACATTGTCTGCATGGTCAATAACATCACATCGATAACAAAGGGATTTTCGGGGTGATATAGGTGAAGCTATGACACATGAAAATGATATTCATAGTGATATAAATCTATGGAGGATCCAATCAGTATACCACCAGCACAGTTATATCTACATCCTCAAATTGTCTAACTGACCTAGCAACAAACATTCCCTACATCTAAATCATATTAAGAGTCAATCTGTGAGACACATTATGTAAAATATGATCAATTTGTGTAGATTCAAGGTGCCCTCAATGTTAATAATCATATAAGACCATCCTAAACAATACCAAAGTAATATTTTTTTGGAATCATCTAATCCTACATCAATGTAGAACAAATTTAGTAAAGGTAGAGTAATTATGAGAATATTACATAGATTTCATACCACATCTGAGTAGGGTACACGACTGCATACCAGGTAGCGATAATGGTATGTGGATGAGGTTTTCAGAACCCAAAATGGTTCTTGGCTGAGTGGAAGTGCGCTATATGGATGGGATGAAGTTGTCGGGAGAGGTTGACTGTGTAGGAGGCAAGTAGGTACATGGAGTACATAGGAAAACGTTTTGTGGATGGCTTGTGGTTCGTCGTGGCATGTTTATTGGTAAGCGGTGGGTTGATGATTCAGTAAATATTTGTTTAGAGGGTTAAGAGGATATATTTTCCTGTATATGAATCACTAACCCCACTAATTCATGTGGAGATGAAACATCATTAGAAAGAATATTTTTCACCAGGAATTCGGAGAAGACTGAAGGTATTTTGTGATCGGAGGATCACAATAACCAGAGTGCTTCGCGAGGAAGTAATTCTGAAGTAAGGTGTTTGAGGGGTTTTTTAACATGCAAAGGATGT
The DNA here is from genome assembly GCA_963277665.1 of Viscum album. Taxonomy (NCBI): domain Eukaryota; kingdom Viridiplantae; phylum Streptophyta; class Magnoliopsida; order Santalales; family Viscaceae; genus Viscum; species Viscum album. The sequence continues at coordinate 1,833,854,105 of OY728132.1, forward strand.
ATGGTATACGGATGTGTATATATGGTACGTGGAAGGAATTTTATCTGTATGATGAAGATGAATATTCGGTAGGAATAATGGATAGTTCTATGAGTATTACATGGATGTTAGTCTCTGGTACGTGGAAGTGATAGCAGCCCATGAACAAAGAATAGTTCATGGACCCATGGGGGTTCATATAGGTTGTTCAAGAAGTAGGTATGTGGTATATGTAAGCGATAGTGAAGTTTGACATAGTTTGAAGACAATGGTGGTTTTCAGAAGAGGAAATCTATGGATAGAGTAGGTTCACGGAAGAGGCAGTAGTACACAGAGAAGGAAATACGCATACAAAACACGGTACATAGTAAGCAAGGGAGGAAGGTGGTATGCGATTTGCACAAGGAAGCTTGTGAGAGCATAAAATCAATTTTCAAAAGACTTTTCCAGTAAATAAAAATACTCAAGAAGAATTACTTCATCTAGTTGAAAATGGAACATAAACAGAGCATCAACCAATAGTTGAGAATGTAGGAATTCATGAAAATGAATTTCCTACATTTCCATAGGCTGTTTTTGACTAACATGTCGATAAATTGTGAGTGGATTACATTCCAGCGGTAAAGAGAAAAGGAAGAAGAAGACGGTGAAACCTTCCACCAATAGTGATCCATAGAAAAATCCATAGTGAGTGACCCATGGGAATGTTGTGTGTAGATCTTAAACCTCGTAAAGGCAGTGAGCCTGGGCATAGAAGATCTATCCCGAACATTACAATCATTTTTGGTAGTGATCCATAGGGAATTTGGAACATTAGTGCATTGTTGTAGTATGCACCTTGGATGTAGCCTAGTGATGGTGACCAAGGTACATGTGTCTGTTTCCTTGTTCATGCTTTACTACTTTAAATTTAGTTAATCATCATCAGGTAAAATTATAAAGGACCTAATCATTAGATAGAATAACAAGTGGCCCTTGTAATAAATATGTCAAGGTCCAATGGGGAAAATATTTTTTAGAAGAATATTAATATCCTTATTCGCCCCCCCCCCCCTCACGGAATATAGGCACTTTTGGACCTAAAAAGGCTCTAGTTACACCAAATGAAAATAGAAATAGATAGGGAAGAGAAGGTCTCGTCATAGTAATACCAAATCTTATATGAACAGAACGAGAAATGTTTTCAAGGTCCATTAATGTCGGATTTTGTCCAGGCCCATGTTCCTCAACTATTTCAAAGCCCTCATAGAAATACGATATTAAAATTATAATTAATATCCATTATAACACCTTTAAAAACACCCAAACATGGCATTAAACTCGATTTTGGTCAAATAAAATGTATGATGTACACAACTTTAAAAATGGGAAAATGTGTTCTCGATGGGAGAGTCACCGATAGAAAGCCACCATCAATGAGCCACTGATTACTTGTCAGTAATAGCGAGTCACCAACATGGATCCACCATAACAAAAACCCCAACACTGAGACACCAACACAACCCACTGATTCTTGATTCTCCAACACCCTTACTCATTGACACCCTAACTCTCTGACACCCATATTGATAGACACCCTCGACCAACTGATGCCTCGACCTACCGACACCTCTGACCTACTGACACCTATGGCCTAGTGACACCATTGACCTACATATCCCCCAACCTATATACCCATCGACCTACCGATGCTTTTGGCCAACGGATACATTTGGCCAAATGAGGCTCTGAACTTCCAACGCCTTGAAATACTGACCCCACGACCTACCGATGCATTGAAATAATGATGCCTCAACCTACAAGAAGCTAGACCAATCAATGCATCATCCAACTAACTCCTCTAACCTACTGAAGTCATGGCCTACCGATTCCTCGACCTACCAATAACTCAACATATCGAAGCCTCAACCTACTGATACATCTGACCTACAAAAATCTCGACTTACCGATTCGTCAACCTACAGAATCTGTGGCCTACCGATGTAAAAACATGAGATTTGGAAAAATCAGTAAATGATATATCTTTTCCTTATATAACACCCCATGCAATATATTTTGACAATGTTATAGAACACATGTTTCTGAACCATTAAAATATACTATTACAATTTTAATTAAATCTTATCCCTCTATATGAATCCATTGGAGAAAAATAAAAAATACACTATTAAACCTATTATCAACATTTACTCACATAAAACATTATTACTTCATGTTTAATCCAAAAATATGTTTATTCCCATATTGAATCATTTCTTTATCTCAACAATTAACAAATTATTGAATCCCATTTAATTTTCCAAATACAAAATCCCAATATTTCGTAAATATCACTCTAAAATTACTCCATTAATTAATTAACCAATAAATGAAATCGAATTATAGATATTTTTTTCTAAATTGGGAAATTTATATTTATCAATTATGGTCTAAAAATCTTATTCAATACTATATGATATGAAATTTAGATGACCTACCACAAGATCCTATATAGACACACTCTAATAAAGATCCCCAAATGTGGATCTTTTAATTTCAAAATGAAGAATGTGATATTGATAAACCATATATATATAGATAAACTTAATTTAGATCTATAAAATCCTAGATATAACCCCCTTGAAATTAATTAAAAATATACCCAATTTTTTAGAAATAAATATGAGAGAGAGTTGAGTCCTCAAGAGAAGGGATTTATTATCTAGGGATGTAAAGATCTATTAAAAATATCATTGAGTTCTCAACAATAATCATTGTAATCCCATAGAATGAATCATGGAGCCTCAAAAAAGAGATAAATGTACCTGGGTCAAGTTTGGTAGAATGAGTATGAAAGCTGGGTGATTTAAAAAATTTAAAATAATTTTTGTGAGAAATTAATTCAACAACTGTGGTTTCGAATGCAGAGCAAGCTGTTTTTCAAACCACATGCCCAAACCATGTCTCTATAAATGGGGGTGAAATGATTCCTCAAAGAGGGAACAATAATTGATAAAACATGAACCAGCAATGTGGTCCCCCTATTTCAAGTGTATCATAGTTTTATGGGATGTGGTGAATAGTTTAGAAAACCATTTTCCAACAATGAGAATCCCATTACATATAAGAAATTATTCGATTTCACCCAAAATATCTATAAAGAAAAACATAATCAATGAAAAAAAATCCATGGAAAAATTTTATCTGATAACAAGAATGAAATTTATCATAAAATGGTCAGTATCAAATAATCTCCCTAATTTATTGCAGATCGAGCTCATGATATACTATAAAAACAATTAATATTCTGAGGTAAAAAATTCAAGCCAATCTGCCAGCGTATCCACTTCGATCATTAATGTTTTATCCTAACCATGACCATATTTCCAGAATACTGAAAATATCAACATCATATTACCCTACAAAATAATCTCACAATGATCTAAAAATGGTATCAGATGCACCTCAAAGCACACATTCTCTGCATTGTCAACAACATCAGATCGATAATATGGTGTGTTTTGGGATTATATAGGCAAATCTATGACACATGAAAAATGATATTCATAGTGAAATAATTATGTAGAGGATCCAATTAGTATAAAACCAGAACGATTATATCTACATCCTAAAATGGTCTAACAGACATAGGAACAATCACTCCCTACCTCTAAATCAAATTTCTACTCAATCTGGGAGACACATGATGTAACACATTATCTCTTTGTGTAGATTCAAGGGTCCATCGATGTTAATCATTATATTACATCTTCCTACACTATTTCAATGTAATATGTTTTTGGCATTATCGAAACCTACTTACGTTTATATTGAAATGGAATTTCTCCCAAAATTTCAAAATATCATTCGTTCATCCAATATAGAGGTGATATATATGGCCTACAATAAATTGCATCTTTTTATTACATATGAATAGTTTTCTTATATTTTTTTCCATAGGAATTCTCCACATATTCTAAGTGCTTCTCCCAGGACCCACTGATGTCTAGAATGTACACTCATAAAATATCATGATGTACATTTATAGTACGCTCTGACTACCCATATGTTCTTTGTATAATTTCATACATCTTTAAAATTGTGGATCCACAGCCTTCTACAATCACTTCCTAAGTCTAAAAGTAAAACACAAGTCCCAAAATGAAATTATAATCTATGACTCTCCATATAGAACTAATATCTTTTAATTGTAAAAGCCTCTCAACTAATCCACTAAGAATGTATCTCAAATATGTAAGAAATGGTAATATTTCATTAATCAGTCCACACCTAGTCCAAAAAACCTTATTTTAAGGCATCCCCATGAGACCCATTACAATGACATTCGTAAAATCATTCCACATCCATTACAGAATTAGAAATTACTATAATATAAAAATAGGTCATTGATCCTCAACCTTCACCTATTGATAGGTGTAAAATAATGTCATGATCTTATAAATATCATTTTTAGGACCAACCTAAAATAACATTGATGTTGGTCCCTGAACATTATCTTTTGAAATATTGATGCAATTCCAATTTCATGGCATAAAATGCACACATCATCTCACCCACATAAACATATGAACCATAACCTAATTCAAGATATAAATGGTCTCATCCTTATCTACTTCCCAATTAAAAGTTGACTTCCCACCATTAAGGCATTAAGTGATTGAAAGAGAAAATTAGATCTTGATACACCCAGATCAAAGCAAAATTGTATACTACACTTATAATGATATAATGGTCATCTTTTCTAGAACCTCTAAAACTATATCATTTATATCATATAAAAAATTACTAATCCTTCACTCTGAACTACACTTATTTAATGCACGAGACCTTTTTCATGATCAATATTTTAGCAACAATGTGTCCCATCCTAGGAATATATACTTGATCAAATGTGTATGAATTCATTTAATCCACCCATAACTTCAAATAATGATTAAAATATCACTTTTAAAATATATATATTATTATCTTTTGAATCGTATACATTGTAAAATTTTCTCTCATTAGTTAATGGTGACAATACATAAATCCAATGTTCATTATAGCTAACATGAGGTCGAGAATTGGGTATTTCATTTCTTGTGCCCTCAATATTCATGAACCATATTATAAAACAAGATTCCCCTACAACAACACATATCCTAGACTGATCAGGGATGTATCTGTGAATACATTATACTCTTATCCTATCTCACGTTGGATTAATATTCGTGTGGTTGTGAAACACGTATTTAACTCGAGGAAATCATTCCTACATACCCTAGACCATTCAAGAATATATCCATTGTTGAATCATCTTGAAATAGGTTCTCCTAAGTAGTGAAATTTCATGGATGAACATCCAATAATGGTCTAATCATAACATAAAACTATAGATATCAATGATATGGATAGGAATTTCACAAGAAACAACAGCATGAACCAAGAATGGGTCAACTGATAGACCACCATCCTAGATAATATATCCTCATAAATATAATTGTTTGATCCAAAATTGACACTTTGATTGCATGGACTATATAAAATACTCTATTATTGTACATATGATGAATTCAAGATCTTCTCTATTATCGTTATGATACATTACGTACACCAAGATGCCATTGAAAAATAGTACCTGAATCTAATCATGGACCATTTTGAATATTCTGTTAATCAAGGCCATAAGCACATCCAATATGTTTTTCAGCTCGAAAAACATCACAAGGAATACATAATAAAAATATAGGATTCTAAATGCACAATATTGTATATCAAAAGGTCAAACTCTCATATAATGATACTCAAATCTCATGTTGATCATGGATAACACACATCCCTATCTCAACTAGTCAATAATATTTTCAATTATAGGAAAAGGATATTATTTCATCACATTAATAAGGATAATCAACTATTAATAGACACATATTTTTTAGGTTCTATTTATACTTATTTTAAAAAAATAGGGAAAACTAATGGAAATGTACACTGATAGAGAAATCCATCGCCAATAAAACTCTTACAGTTTATTATTAAATACTTGATGAATAAATTTTCCATTCTATATGGTGGAATATAAACTGGTGAATCTACTAGAATGAGTTCAATTGTAATGTAAAAATCACCCTCATGTGTATTCCTTGAGAAGTCCTCATGAAGCACATCCAAGAACAAGTTTGCTATAGGTGGAAGGATGTCATTCGTTGCACCCCCATCATTTAGAAAAATACATACAACCGAAGTGGTATTTCTCCCCATGTTTATGATGAATTGGACTGGTATAACCATTGTGGATATCACACAATTCTTGATGAACACAACTATCACCATAAATTGATATAAAAGTCACTCTCCTCCAATAAAAATCAACAAGGGATAAGTTGTCAATTACACAGTGCATTCCAAAAAATTAACAAGATTTTTATATCAAGAATGTAGATGTACCATATGAAATGATACCCTCAACATCGATAGAATCCCCCTTTCATAAACATACGTCTCTCGACTGTACCACCAATGGTGTGTCAATCCCCATAACCCTTCACAAAAACTCTTCTTCTATAATATACCCAATTACATCTTGTGTAGATATAATGAAATGAGAAGAACATGTATCGTCTATGGATCATAAATGTGATAAATCTATAAGAATATTACCTTTAATTATCAATGTTCTTATCATGACCCTTCCCCCAGGGCCGTTTCTGTGACTACCCCATGCTCTTCATCCATAGGCCAGGGGTTGGCAACTATCACAGGAAAGATGTATCACTAAAACGGGATGGAATTTCCTTTTAACCAATAAAGACATGCAGCACAAGAAACAAATAAAAAACAATCACGAAGTAAACTGCTGTAGTAAAAGTGTGTTGAATGTAAAGGGTCCGGAATACATGCCCAATGGAAAAAGTACAAGTACAACTGGATGTACTAATATAACTAAAGGGTGAAAAACAGCTCCAGGATCATCCACCATAGATCCTACCATATGAGTAGGAACATCTCACGATCTGTAGTCTATGCGAGATGTCATAGAAAATTATCCACCTCTGAGCACCGTATAGTCCTGGATCCCATGGCCTTGATCAATGTTGTCTCTCGCCTGTATAAGACACAACAAGGTGAGGGTGTATCCAATGTAGGGTGGAGTATAATGATACTCAGTAGGGACCCTGAGATGCCGATTGGTCTCTTAGATTTCCACAAAGGAAAAAACCACAAAGAGCTACATCTCATGCATGATGTGATAGACAATAACTCTAATTATGTATATTCCCATAAATATACCTATGTTATCATGAAATTCACATCACATGCATGAGGGAAGTATAACAAAATGGTAACACCTTGAACGTAGAAGTACGACACAGGTAACACCACTAAGATAGAAGTACTGCACATGTGACACTATGAAGAAAACACCACGAAGGTGGAAGTTCCACACAAGTAACACCATTGGGATTGGAGTACAACATAGGTAACACCACAAAGATAACAGAATAACATTGGTAACACAATGAATATAATACCATGAAGGTAAATGACTCAGCTCACAATTAGGTATAACTACAGTAGTTCATATAATTAGTCAAAAGAAAGATAATCTTATTTTGTTAAGAAGAACTGTTGCTAACCAACATAGGATTGTTAGGTAATAAATATATCTTAACAATATAGGATCTATCCCACACAATATTGGTATGCGTAGACCCACATAGGATCCCTGAGCACTGACCCACACAGGATTGCTGAGCACTCACCCACACATGATCTAATAGATGTCGACCCACATATGATCGATAGATGTTGATACACTTAGGATCGATGTTCATTTATAACGTTATAGCCTGTCACACGATTTCTCACATACGGTGCGCTTGAGTTTTGTAGAATCATTACCTAGACATATTGTTTTTACCTCTACTGCCAATAATTTCCACACTGGTTAACCCGAAGGACCACCACATCATATGGGATCTAACGGGACAAATGATGCATCAATCAGATGTCAAGTCTGAGAGTTATAGGTAATTTAGTTTCAAGGGCCCGGTACAATTCAGGTTTGATCCAAACCTTCCGTACCCCAACATTCTAAAAACATTATAGTAGTATTCCAATACAAACATCTTGCTTGAAAGGTATTAGCGCCATAGACAGTTAATCAAACAGACATCCAGTTCTCAAGATATGGCTCTTGACATGTTTTTAGGCCCAGTTTGGCCCGAGACGGTTTTGGGTCAGCCCAACCCATCCAAGGACCAACCCGACTACGATGCACTGAGGTCTGGCTTGGACTAGCACAAAAGGGGGTGCACAGCTGAACCCGCATGGGGGCATCCTGGCCTGCAAGGGGTGGGACGACCTGCAAGGGGTCGCGACCTGCTGGTCCATCTCGTGGTGGGGTCTTCCCTTACTGGAATAGAAGTGGGGCATCCTCAATTTGGAAACACTATGTGAAAGAACCTAAGGGAACTGTTAGGTAAATGAGAGACCCACTACGGGTCATGCCATCATGGCTTTAGAGATTCGGAAACTCTAGCGGTGCATGGCGGTTTGCCGCACCTCCTCCTCACTCGGTGGGTGCTGACCGACCAGCTGAACACCGTGTTGTAGAGCAGTGGCCTCCACTTATAGCACATGATAGTGCACCACCTCCACTATAGGTGGATGTTACTATTGTGCTGGTGGACTTACAAGGAGAATGAAAGGGTAGAAAGGTATCAGAGGGTTCGTGTCGGCTTCGTTTGGACCGCGCCCTCCGTGATGGATTGTAATCATGAGGAAGGATTAAAGGATTCAGTAATCACTTGAATTATACAAAAACGAAATCCCTACCTCACGAACGATGCAGAATGTCCATTATTGAGGAAGTTGATCATTGTGTGTCATTCATCAACAACTGGCCTCCAATTACGTCACTCGGTCATCGATCTCTGATTTGGGGTTTCAGTGTCCCTCATCACCGCTTGGTGGTACCAGATCTTTCCTCTAAGGGTTTGGCATAACAGAACTTTACTAGCACTTTGTTTCTTGGAGATGCAATGCTGACTACTCTCCCCAAGCTCTATATAAATTTGGGAAGTGTTGGCTTTCTAATGCTCATATAATTTATGAGGGTTCATTAATAGGAACCTTCATAATTTCAAACGATGCAGGTACATAGGATTTGATGGTTCAATCCATTTAATGGCTTGACACATCCATGGTCCCATGATTCCACTTGTTTGTTTGAGGAAAAGGAAAAAAATAACTATGGTATTTTATTTATTCATTTAAAAGCCACAAAATATATATTTTCCACTAGACCTACCATGGTCTAAGTGAAGCCTCCCGTAAGCGAATCCCTGTGCTGTGGATAAAACGGTGCCCTTAGATTTTTAATCTGGGCACTGATTCAAAAATTTGAAAATGACGCTCACGCATTTAATGAAAATACCTTAAAAATGTTCAACAATTAATTATGTTCGCATTGGGCCTTAGAATCATGCACCATAAAATTCCACGGACTCTTAATAATTCCAAATAATTAAAAAATTACGTGGAAAATTATGGGTCTTTAATTTCTCCCATCCATTGGTATTCTCATCCCCATAATCCACAACATTGAGTAATAAAACAATGGAGGTGTTGAGCATGAATCTAAGCCTCCAACTCCCAAGTGCTCTCTACCTCTCCATGGTCTATTATGTGAGAAGGGTTGTGCACGTATCACCTCAGCTAGGATATGTGGAAGACAATGTGGTCCCTATCCATCTACGGTGGAAGTTCCAAGTAGTATGCCTCCTCGCTAATAATCAGAAGTATCAGAAATGGTCTGATAAACCTCGGACATAGCTTACTGCCTTGGAAAAAACTCTGTAAACCTCATCATGGGGAGTCCCATAAGAATACCTGAACTCCCTCATCAAACTCCAAAGGTCTTTGCCTCCTGTCAGTATAAGGCTTCAATCTGTGCTATTTTGTCATCATATATTCATGGATGATATGCACCTTCTTAGTGGTAGCTCATACAAACTCTGGACCCATAAGTACTCACTCTGCTGGGTCCATCTAGCATAGAGGTGATATGCATGATGGGACGTACCATTCCTCAAATGGTGACATACCGATGGTGGAGTGTAAACTATTATATTATTTGAACTCTACCCGGGGCATGTGATCCTCCCAAATGAAGACAATATTTAGGACGCATGCATGAAGCATGTCCTCCATTATTTGAATGGTCTTCTCCATCTAAGGATGAAAGGTGGTGCTCAAATGTAAATATTTCCCAAACACCTCCTGTAATCTCTTCCACAACTGGGAAGTAAAACATGCATCAGAATTAGAGATGATCATCTATGTTATCCAATGAAGTTGTACAATCTACTGTACATAGAGGTATCCCAAAACCTCTATTGATCCCTACTATTGGATAGGTAGGAAGTGCACCGACATGGTGAATTAGCCATTGATCACCCAAATGGAATTATATCTCTTAGAAGAAAGTGGAATCCCTGTAAAAAATTCCCTGGAGATTCCATCCCAATTCCACTCCACCACCACTAGTGGTTATGCTAAGCCTACTAGAACCAGATGCCCAGCCTTCACTTGCGGACAACTGAGGCATCGAAAAAACAAACAATGCCACTACTTTCATCATCCCTAGACACCAGTTCTGATGTCGGATGTCCTAGTACATCTTCGCCACAATAATATTTACTTCCAATGGGGTCTTATAGAACTCCCTTGCTACCTCCACATGTAGCACCACCAGTACCATGGTATGTCCTCTAATAGGTATGAAGTACACCCACCTTTATAAAATATTTCAAGTGCCTATCATGATGATATCTGAGAACATCTATCCTCACAGTCAATGTCCCCAAACTACACCTCCCTGAATTGCTGAATGAGTGAGGGAGTTACTGTGATAGACCGGAGGTAAGCTGCTCCATCACTATACATGAATGATATTTTCAACGGGGCTAGATGCTCTACCGCCTCACTCATCAACTGCATTCCAGACCTCCCATCGAGTGCATCTTCTACCACATTCCCCTTCCCATAAGTATACAATATTTCAATGTCATAGTATTCTATGAACTCCATCCATCTCCGATGTCTTAGCTACATATCCTTCCATGATAAGATATACCAGAGAATCTTCTGATCAAAGTAGACGATAAAACGTTCCACATCAAGTAATGTTGCCACATCATCTAGGAAAAGGCAAATTCTGCAAACTCTAGGACATGGGTAACATATTTCCTCTCATGTTTCATCAGTTTTTTTGAGCTCTAGTTGATCACTATATGATCATGCATTAGGACACTCCCATGTATGGTCCCTGATGTGTCGTAGCAGACCACATACCCAACATCCTCTTATTGTAGACTCAAGATTGGAGAACTCCTCAATCTCTATCTCAGCTCCTGAAATCTCTACTAGCATATCCACATTTATACGAAGGGGTTTCCCTTCTTCCTCAATGCTGAAAAGGGTTCCTCAACTCTGGAAATATCCAGAATCAATCTAAGGTAGTATTCAGCCAACCCCATGAAACATTTCACCACGGTCACACACCTGGGTGGATCTCATGCAAGGACATCCTATATCATCTCGGGAGCCTCTACAACTCCATCCTCCAAGAAAACATGTCCCCAAAAGTGGACCTCCCATATCTAGAACTTTCACATAGAGAGCATATCATAAATCTAGTTCTCTCAGAGTATATCCAGAACTATATGCTGATGACATGAATGCTCTTCCTCTGTCGCTGAGTATATCAAGATGTCGTCAATTAGGAATACCAAAAATGATCATGGTATTCCTTAATGATCTTGTTCATGTGTCCCATTAACAAAGCATGGGCGTTGGTCACATAAAATGACATAACCAAGAACTCATAGTGGCCATACCGACATCTAGGGGTCGTCCTCGACACATCCTCATCTCGTGCCCTTAGCATATTATAGCCTTCTCTATGGTCTATCTTTGAAAACCAACGAGCTTCTTTTAGCTGATCGAAAATATCATCAATCCTTGGAAGATGATACTTGTTCTTCACAGTCAACTAGTTCAGGAGCCGATAGTGCACACTAAGTCTCAATCTCCTATCTGGCTACATGGTAAATAATCGGATCAAATGATGGAGATAGGCTAGCATTTATGAACTCCTTCCTCTGCATGTCCTATAACTGTACCTGTAACTCACGAATCTCTGCAAGAGCCAACTAATATGCTGGTATAGATATCAGTTTCATTTCAATGACATCGTCGATTTAATAGTCTACCTCTCGGCATGGAGGTATTCCTTGACCATCAATAGGAAAGGCATTAACATAATTTTTCACCACTATAGGATATCTTGGACCTTAAACATCTACTCTTATATGGTTAAGGCTAGCCAACTGATGTGTGATCGGCTGCACCCTCCTCCAGGTAAGTCCATTCTATGCTGAAAAAGATCCCTTCTCACTAGTGATGGAAAACTTTGTCCCATCCACAGAGAAAACCCAAATTTTTCACCAAATACAGTCAATTTGGGCATGGAATGTGGATATCATGTCCATACCCAAGATGATGTCATAAGGCATCTATGCCACTCCTAGAAGATCCCACCCGTAGCTCTCATCTCCTAGAGTAATCTCACACTTCCAACACCATTATGTAATCATCGATTCCCCTCCCGTAAGAGTCTCTAGCGGTAAGGATCGAGGCAACAGCTCCATCGGAATCTCTGAGCTCTGAATGAGGGTTTTGACAATAAAAGAGTGACTAGAACCTATGTCTATAAGTATTGCATCTAAGGTAGAGTAGACACATGTTGTACCCAAAATCATCTCCAGAGCACTTTTTTCATAGGCCTCAGCTACCTAGATCAGAGATCGTCCCTGTCCACCTACTCCCTATAGTCATGGTGAACCACCTAGAGGTGGTGGTAGAAGAACCTAGAATCGCATCCCACCACCTGTTGAATATCTATCTCCCTTGCCACATACTACTACTACCTTCAGACCTCCCCGATTGAATCTTTGACTCTGCCTCGAGGGTGCCTCAACTACCTACTAGTCATCCGTTCAACAGGTCGGGAAGTCGCGAGCCATGTGACACTACCTACTGCATGAGTAGCACTGCATGCTACTAATTTTACGTCCTCTATCTCGTGATTCTGACACCACCGAACCTATATCTTGTTGTCATCCACATAAGGTCTTCCCCTCTTGGGCCCCTATTTCATTCGACTACTTCCTACTGTAGAGGAATCTGCTACATGACATCATGTGGTGTCTCTCACTGTAAGAGTATGCTCAAATAGGAAGCTCTCTATAAAATGAACTTGCTCTTACACACCAGCCTACATTGGAATGATGAGGGATATCATTGATCCTATTATCTCTAATCAGAGACCCTTCTCAAAGGTAATGGACTTGAATAAGGGGTCTCGTACCATTTCGTTGGAGTTGAGGGACATATAAGTGAATCATTCCAAGTACTAGACCATATTAATGATACCCTACTATATGGGAAACAACTCCTACATAGGCACTAAGAATAAAGTCGCTATGATGATCTATGAAATGAAAAGTTTCTCAATTTTTGCTCAGAATAGGGTCACCTCACTATGTATCTGAAGCATCAGGCACCACCATATTATTGTTTCTTCCTAAAATAGTCTAGCAACTGAGATCACCATAAGGTCAGTTGGTGTACCCATTAAGAGAAAAAATCATGCCACTGCCTCCAACCAGTCCTCAGCCACCAGCGGGTTCGTCTCTCCTCAGAACATCAGAGGACTATGCCATTGAGAATCATGCAACATGCTCAGTCTCCATGCATCCTCTACTGGTGGGGTTAGTGGTAACATCAACCCAATGGGCAGTGATGCCTCTGGTACACCACTCGAAGGAGCTAATCCCGTAAGAGGGCCCTATTCTGAGGCCTCATCTCTTGGTTGACCATCATCACATACTCTCTCAAAAAACCTGACTAGCTGTCTACGTGGAAAAATTATAAAATAATTCAGGAGTTCCATGGTCAAAAAGTTATACCCAATGAGATGACTCAAAGCGATCACAAGAGAGAAAAATTCAAATACACATGCGATAAGTGTTTCCATATAATGAGTCAGAAATAAGAATACAGGGTCGTAGTGTATGGATACATTATTCAGCGCACTAAAATTGGATTCTCCAATATGAAAACCACACTCATAACACTTAACACTATCTCCACATAAAAATGATCATACTCCTATTTCTTCAGTAGAACCGAATCCTTTGATACCACTTTCTCATGACCCGTCCCCCGGGGCCCGCACCCTGACTACCCAAAGACCGACATCCATAGGCCAATGGATAGAAACTAGTACTAGAAAGGCATATCACTAAAATTGTATGCCGTTACCTTTTATTATATATAGATACAAAGTCCAAGGACACAACAAGAACTACTGAGGACATAAACTGCTGTATTAAAAGTATGTTGAATATAAAGGGGAAAGAATACAAGCCCAACATAAAAACTACAACAACAACTGGAAAGTACAAATACAACTGAAAAGTGAAAAATAGCTCATGGACCATCCACCGACGATCGTACGTAAAGGGTATGCACAACTCATCATCAGTAGTCCCTGCGTCAATTCGCCCCAAAGGATCCACCTACAAGCATTGTCCAGTCCTAGCTCCCTTAGCATGGTTCTATGATATCTATAGTCTGTAGAAGGAAATACGAGGTGCAGGCATAGCCTGTGTAGGTTTGAGTATAGTGATACTCAGTAAGGACCTGGAGACCCTCATAGGTCTCTCAGAGATCCACAATGGAAAAACCACAAAGAAATACCTTAATCTCAAGAACGAAGCGATATAAATCATCTCTACATTTGTATTTTCCAATATATATACCTATATTGTCAAGACATATTCATCTCCTATATGAGGTAATAATAACATAAAGGGAACACCACAATTGTTGAAGTACCACACTGGTAACATCACGGATATAGAATTACCACATAGGTAACACCACCAAGACAACACCGTAATGGTAGAAGTACCTCAAATGTAACACCACAAAGATAGGAGTTCCACACAGGTAACACCACGAAGATATAAGTACCATAGAGGTAACAAAAAAAGATATTACCATGATGGTAATTGACTAAGCTCGCAATCAGGTATAACTTATTTACACAAGTATTGATTATTAGTCTTAAACTAGATCATCTTATTCTGTTATGAAACACTCCTGCTGAACCACACATGATCATTTGGTAATAACCCCCAGTGACCCACATATTATTTGACAGACACATGATCGGTATGTTCTGACCAACACCGGATATTTGGGCACTGATCCCCCAGGATCTAATAGATGCTGACCCACTCGAGATCGATAGATTCTAACCCACATAGGATCAATGTTCTTTCTTCATGTTATAGCCAGACATAGGATTCCTCGCACCCAGTGTGCTCGAGTTATATAGAATTTGTCCCTCAAGATATCAGCCATACCTTGAATACAACTATGATCCGCAATGTAGTAACCTAATGGGAAACCATGTTGTAGGGGTTCTAACATGACAGATGGTGGGTCAATCAGACACCCGGTCTGAGGGTTATAAGCATTTTAGTTCCAAGGGATCGGTTGGATTCATAATTTGATCCATCCTGGTAATACTAAAACATTCTTCAAAATACATTTGGATTATATCAAATTGATTGTCTCCATCCAAGGTTCCTAGTGATGTATATGGTTCCTCAAACAGACATATTGTTTTCCTGATATGTCCCTTTCAGTTTTTTTGGGTCCGGTGGGGCCCGAGTCTAGTCCGACCAAGTCAAACTGACATGGCCCGACATGGTCCGGGTCTGACCCAACTAGGCCAGGACGTTGCGGGCTCAGCCAGGCCCACACGGGGGGTGTGGCTGACCCATCACTGTGGTTGCATCCCGGCCTGCAAGAAGGTAGCCCAACCCATAAGGGGCAGTCTGGCCTACAAGGGTGAAGCTCAAACCGCATGGGGGCAGCCTGGACAACAAGGGGGTGTGACCTGCCGGTTCGGCCCATGATGGGGTTCTCCCTGGTAGGTATGGTAGGGGAGTGGCACCCGTTTTTAAATTCAATGCGGAAGTCCCTATGGGGGCTGCCAGGTCACCGTGGGACCCGTTGTGGGACTAGCCAACGCGACATCAGAGCTACGGCATGGTGGTCGTGCCTCCCTCCACATCCATGGCAGGTCGGTGTATCGGCCGACTTCATAGACCACTACGGTTGACGAGCCACAGTCGGTCCTCCGACGACATGGGTGCGGCACCTCCTAGCTCGTGTTCAGCCATGGTGTCGTTTCTACCTTTATCCATCGCAGCTTCGACCGCGACACTGTGCTCACCGGCAGCACACGGCAGCGTGCCTAGCCTCCTTTGCGGCCGGTCGATGTCGGTTGATATGCTGACCACCTCACCTTAGTGATTTAGCCTCTTCTTTAGGCATGTGGTGTTGTTCCACCTATATTGTAGTCAAATTGTGCTGCTGCGCTGGCGGTCTTCCACATAGAACACAAGTGTGGTAAGGTAGAGGAGGGTTTGGGCACGGTTTGTTAGGCACGCGTCCGCCGCATTAGGTTTTAATCATGATGGAGGATTGAAGGATTAAATATTCACATGAATTAAACTAAAATAAAATCCATACTAGAAGAATAATGTAGAACACCCTCGATTGAGGAAGTGGGCCGATGTTCGCCTACCTTCCGCAACTAGCCTCCAATGACTTCGCTCTATCGTCGAACTCCAAATCAGGTATTCAGTGTCACTCGCCGCCGCTCACCAGTACCGGATTCCTCCTCTAAAGGGTTTCACATCACGACACAATACCATCACTTTTTTTCATGGTGAAGTAGTGCCAATACCTCGCCCCAAGTTCCCTATAAATATAATAGGGGGAGGGCTTCTAACGCTCTCATCATTTTTGAGGGTTCATAAATAGGAATCTTCAAAAATTTTAAAGATGCGGTTAAATAGGATTTGAAGTGTCAAGATATTTAATGTCTTGACAAATCGCTAGACCCAAGTTGCCGCTTTTCCATTGGAGGAAAAAGAATGAAAATAATATAAGTATGTTATTTTATTTATTCATTTAAAATGTCCCGAAATAAAACCTTTTCTCCAGACCTACTGCTGTCAAATTGATGCCTTCATAAAGTAAATTCCAGTGCTGTGGATTCAATGGTGACCTCAGATTTGTAATCCAATCATCAGTTTAAATGTTTGAAAATTCTACCCACGTGTTTACATAACGTACCTTAAAATGATTTGAAATTCATTCTGGACACAACATGCCTCGGAATCACCCACCCTCAAAATTTTAAGACTCATAATTATTCCATATAATTAAATACAATTACATGGAAAAATCTGGGTCTTTACTTTTCCAAACACACTATCCACCAGTGTAGGATGAAATTCAAGAACATTTCCTACCCCATATCACTATGATAATGTTTGATTCCACGGCATTTCACCACTATGATGATATGAGTTCTCTTTCGCAGAAACACCGTGTCCACTTCCTCTACTACTAAAACATGAAAAACTCAAGCTTCTAAACTGAAATGGGATTGAATACCCCAGTCAGAAAATCTGATATTTTCTTCTTTCTCTATCAATACTCATTTTTCACGGTTTTTATTGATTTATTTTATATGTCCCATATTGTCGAATTATCGACACTCAATCGATGGTCAGGGAAAATTTCTAACAATGTGACACATCCTACATCACTAGTGGTAGATAAAATTTTTATGATTCTGAGTAAATGATCTTACACCTATTCAAAATTAATTTCAACATCTATGATCAAAATTCTCATAGAGATTATTCCAACACCTGGGAATACATATCCAATGATCATACACCAAAAACCACATCCCTTCTAGTGGAAGCCACCATCATGTTTACACCAATATGATATCCTAATCCACTACCTAAAAAACATATTTATCAAAAATATGCTAACATATGACTTAATAAAATATTCAATATCATATTAAAAACATCTAACTATATTTTTCTCATCACCTTCCAGCATTGGATAATACCATTGTAATTCAGTAAAGTTATCAACATAGATCATAATTTAAAAAATCATTTATGACTTTCTCATTAACTATTCTTTCCTCTCATGATTTAGTGTCCCAAAAAATATTTCTCGAGGAACATCTTATGTAATTCATTCCATACCATGTTTTCCATATACACACTCTAAGACTGAATATCCCAGTAGTACTTTGTTGATCTTGGAAATCTACAAGATTCATGTTTTGCTATATTCTCAACAAGACTTTCTAAGATTCTATCTAATATATATATATATATATATATATATATATATTTAATATAAATCTATGATTCCTCATGCACACCAAATCTTGTAAAATTTAAAGGGTTATTAATATTAAACACCAACGGCATGCAATAATTTTTTTAAAACACACCTTTTGTATCTTTCCATATCCTTTATAGACCATGAAAAGATCTCACAAAAATACTCTACAGCTTCTTTATATGGGACTATAAGATTTTTGGTTCCACTACTGGAGGCACACATCTATCAATTTACTTTTATCATATTTACAATAAGAGCCATTTTGGAGGAATATATCTAAAAATATTCAAAAAATATTATGGACACATTAAACACCATTATGATGTTTGAACAAAATGGGTTCACAAAATTCCATAAAAAATAACCCATCATATCTTGCCACTTGGTCACTATTGAGGTTCAATAAATCCCATTAACCATCCTACATCGATGTTATGGCTATAAAACCATAAAAGCATTATCATTAACCATTTTTCTAATTAGAATCCAATTTTCCTCAATTTGTATCATTTTATAAGTGTCTATTCATTTTAGTTGCACTTATGTTCAACTGCACAAGGAAAAAATATTTCAATTTCCACAACATTTCCAAAACCATATTTTCTATACAAGACAAAAAATGTTGCCTGTTATAATAATTTGTTGCTTAATAGAATCATATATGCAAACTAAACTCTAATTCTATACCGGGCCTTGAGTCAAATTTTAGAAACACTAAAAAAATCCTATCAAACAAAAAAAGTATCACTTGATGTGATATAAAAGCCAACTAATAAAAGACACATAAATAAAAACTATCCCACCATGGGTACCATGAATTTATCCCCACACATATGTTACATACTCAATTAAATGAACTGATAACTATTTCCTGACTCATCATATTATCCTATTAATATTTCAATATAATTAATAAAATATAAAGTAAATAAAAGTATACAATTATACAACATTCTAATGTCCCACCCAATGTGCCAAAAACGGGTACCCCATGATGGTATATTTTTTAACATCATGTTCACATCTGAATATTCCATTGGCATTCAACTTGGTGTGAGGGTTATTTCTATAACATGGAGAGACAATTCAATCTTTATTAAAGTATAACAAAGAAAAAAATAAATAAAAAATAACAAAATGATATATCCAATGATCAAGAAATATATAGTGTCACAAGAAGAATGAAATAGAAAAAATTATCAACACCAAAATATTAGGTATTGCATGCCAAATATACATCATATGTCAAAATGAAAACTGAAAATGTAGACATTGAAAAATACCCCCTTGTTGGTATGAACACCATGTCTGGTTCAATCATCAATTATACATTCAATGTCATATATCTAATAATGACATCATAAACATATCATATCATGAAATAATGAAATATACTTGGGAACCGATCAGACAACCTGAGTAGGGTGTGGGAATAACACAGTTGCCCAACATCAATTGAATCTTAGCAAATTTCATGTGAATATATATATATATATGTATTTTTATAATAAATAATATAAAACCGATAATGTAAATAGTTTACATATTCAGTTATTTTTTGATTAGTGACATAAATCATTGGACTAATGAAGAAACACATACCTTGAATATCTGATTTGGTCCATGCCAGATTCTAATGCACGTTAGATAAGGAAACAAAATTCATAAAACATCATTTCTAAAACCATGTTGTTATTTGGAAAATCATTTGTAGTCACACATGTCATAGTTATATGTTGTATCAATCCATAACCCATAAAATAATATTTTCATTCATGCATTTGGGTATATAATGGCATTACAATCACCCTAATGGTATTTGGAGAATAGACCATGTATTATACCCTATATATCAGTCAATCACATATATCACTAATATCGCATTAAAAATGGTTAATAAATATTATCCATATAATTAATATTTCAGGTCATGGCATACTATTACATTAATCAATTCAATAACAACCATTTCGTTTCATTACATGGAATAATATAAACTACCCAAAAATAAACCATCTATCAAAATTTATTCACATTACCCAATAAACCATTATAGGTATTCCAAACAACCATGTTATTAACATAATTAATCAATTTAATATATCAAAAATTAACCAATTAAACATTGTCCATTGATTAACCATGTGTGGAGTCCCAAAATTAAAATAATTTAATCTTCATATCATTCCATTAATTTATTATCCAATCAACTAATATAATTCATGTTGAGAGTTCAAAATATCAAAATTCAATTTCAAATCAATAAACACAAATATAACCAATATTATTGTATTCTCAATTTAGACTACCAACCTCATGATTAGTGATGAACCCCCAAATATAGAAATCCACAAATTGAATAGGAATATTTGATATCACATCAAAGATGAGATCTAGATAAAAAATATAGATAATGATTAAACATTGATATTTTTGTCAAAACCATGATCCAAACCCATGAATGTGGAGAAATAATATCCCCTATATATTCATAATATGATATATTATTGAGAGGAACCAACATGGTATTGGATATATTACTACTATATGCGAAAATATATTAAATAGATCATTTTTTCATGAATAACATAATTAATAAAACACCAGGATTCTATCTGGGAGCCTCAAAAATTGATATAAAACCATAACGATATTTTTGAGTTGAATGATGGTGAATACTAGGGTTTTCTAGAATTTTGAAATATTTTATTGGTGGAATTAACTCCATAAAAAGGGTTCTTAGGGTAGGGGTATGTGGTTTACCAAACCCGATCCCTATCTACCAACCTATCATTAGGGTTCACAGTTTCATCTATGATGGATACAAGTTTGACAAATGAAAAAACACTATCTAATCCCCAAATGTCTTGGGTTTCATGGTTTTATAGGGAATGTTGCATAGTCTAGGGAAACTATGCACCAACCATGCACTACCCAATAGATCTCCAAAATGATCAAATATCACCAAAAATATCCAAAAATTATACACAAACAATGAATAACAACATAATGAAATTGTCTACGAAATCGATCGGGGTAAATAAATATATAATTTCATGATCTAATATATACATCCCCATTGATGTATTTAACATATGTAAATATTTAATCTGGATGATTAATTTTTAATCACTTTTTTAAGCTTTAAGGGGTTACAGATGAAAGGTTTCCATTAATAAAATAATTATAGTGAAATCTTATATTCTTTTGTGATTGATAAAATAATCATGAAATAATTAATTTATCGACATCATTTTTCATTGGAAATTTAATTTATAATAAATTTCAATATTTTAGTTTAATGGATATGATTATTTATTATACAATAAATGATTTTTACAAATGATTTTAACATTGATATTTATTTTATTAATTTGTAAATTTTTGATAAATATATATCATGTACTCAAAAAAGATATTTGAAGGTAAAAGATATTTGATGATTAATTAAATAAGTTATTCGACATATGATGAATTTTTTAGACATGTATTTAGGGAAGGAACAGGTTATAGATAACACTTTTATGCATCAAATTTTCTCATGATACAAATCATTTGTCTATATTAGATGAGTTTTTACCCATTGTTTTTCACTATCATGTGCAGGTTCTTGTTAGTAAAAGTATCCATAGTCCAAAAATAATGATTCCCCATCTAATTAATCGTTAAATTCAATGAGAATTTACTAATAATTATTATAGATTTGTTTTTTTCATTGATATTATCTATGGGTGATTTTCATTCTCAATTTATTTATTATACAACATGTTTTTAGAGAATTTTTTCTTTTCTATGTTGATTATGCCTTTTCCAATTATGGTATTCATTATATTGTTAAAATAGAATTCATTTTCAATCATTCTCATTTACTTATTTATTATTTATTATTAATTCATGATATCTTCCGTATATTGTTACCATTAATGAAAAATACACTTTCCCCTTATTAAGTTTCCCTTCCCTTGGATATTATGAAAAATTAATTGTATGTGTTTAAGGATTCTAATTTTTGCCATTATTATTTATATAATTTTCTTTCCTATTATAAAATGGGAAACATAAAATTATCTATTCCATCATGCCTTATTAAATATTATTCTTGTTTTGAAGTGATGAATATTATATTCTTACAATGTAATAATGTAAAAAACATATATGGGTTTCTATAATTGGTGATGTTAAATTTCTTTTTGATTATCTAACATTACATAAATTAGCATAAGATAATCTATTTAATTATTTAATAAAATTAATCATTCTAAATTGTGGGATAATTTTTTTATTTAAAGTCACTACATTATAGATTTTTGAAATAATTCATTTGATAAGAAAGTAATATATATTTATATTCTACAAATATTTAAATAATTTATGGACATTGAATTTCCTATATCTCCCACCATGAAATTTTTTAGACAATCAATTAATTGAAGGATGAATGTTACATTTAATGTTATCACATAATGATAAAAAATGTTACCTCATAACATTATTCATATTTTAAATTCTATAATTTCTAGTAAATAATAAAATAATTTAGAAATGATTTATATAATTTCAAATAATAATAATTGGTTTCACATAATTGATTATTTTATAAAGGCCTATTACAATGAAATACGTTTTGTAATGTCTCAACATTTAAAAATTAAAATTATACTAAACAATATTACTGAAATGATTCAAAAAAAAATATTCAAATTATAAACAAAATATATATCTCGACCTAATATGATATTATTTATAATTAAATTATGTAAAAAATAATAACAATATTTCAACAATATGTTTTATAAAAAATTTCATGCATTTATGTATCATTTTTTTAAATAATATTAATAATTTATTCTCATTTGATTACAATATAATATCATCCATATGATTAATATCATATATAAAAATAGAGGAATGTAAATCAAGATAATTATTTAATACCACAAATCGAAAGCTATTTCCCATGTAGGCTATGAGAAATGATGATTATTCACAATTCATGGAAAAAATGATATAGAATGTGATGCATATAGGCTGAAATGTAATAATGATTCCATAATTAATTTATGGATGTCTTGAAAAAAAATTAAAACATAATCTTTAATCACCGATAACAAAAAAAGAAAATCATAATTAGATTATGGATAGAATATATCCCTTTTTTTAAATTATTCCTGAAAAAAATATTTTTGAAAAATATACTAGCCTCCAAAAATTATATCAAATCTATAAAAATGTTCATTTAACGTACCCTTATATTAGAATTTAAAACAAGTGAATTCATGTGAGTAATGTTTCTACTGAGTCACTATTGATATATATGCAAACCATTTTTTTCCATAACAACTTTTCAAACCATGAATGATATATATAGATACAAATACATGTAAATATATAGGATAACATTGAAAAAACACTTCCTAAACTCATCATATATATGATCTGTAAGAGTAATCTGGCTAATAAATTACAGAGATGTATAAACTGGCAGAATACATATGATTCTTGGATAAAAATTATATGATTTTAAGAATCCAAGAATCCAATTTACGCACAAGTAAAACCGCTCTTACATGGGGAAGAAAACAATAGATTTTCAATTACATAGGTAGTAAAAAAGTATGTGTACAATTGAATGACTACTAGTGTATTTTTAAGAGTTATAAAATATTTCTACATGTATGTGGAGTTACCTATGAATGGTTATATTAATTTTTAATAAATGAAATTTTACTTTGAAAACGCATATAACTATTATGAATAGACTTAAAAAATTACTACTATAATTAATTTGTTCATTTAATAAATCTATATATATCCACTGTAATTCTAAAAAATATTTATTATGAAAATATTATATAGATTTAAAAAATATTAAAAACATTCATCAATATATTATAAAACCATTTATCAAATAAGCATCTTCTCTCCAAAAATATTTCACCTATAATGATAATTGAAAAATTGAGAAAATTAAGAACATGACATTTAGTTTATATAGATGTTAACATCATATTGATATTTTTTTTACTATATTTAACATATTTATTTAATTTTTTAAATTCATAATATGATTTGTATTTTGAAGTTATTAGATTTTATGTATTTAAATGTCACCTCCGGGAGAGATACATGGTGTTAAGAATCATATTCTCCCAAATGTTACTATTTTTATATAAATATATGGTTTTAGAATTTATCACTTAGGGGGTTTCAAATTTGAATATGGTAGATATAATATAATTCTATGCATTTTAATGAAGTGTCTATGTACCTTATACATGAAATTAATTTGGATATTTTTTGAATAGTATGACAATAATGATTCAATGAGTAATGAAAACTATAGATTTTATGAAGGGGTTCATAATAATATTGTTTGAACGCATCGATATAGTGGAGGGAATAGGATTTTATGTTAAACTATTAGATTCAAACATATGTAATTTGGAATAACATGAGATTAGAAGTTAAAATCAATACCCTTTCAAAGTATATAATGTTTGATTCCATTAAATGTGTAAATTTCCATGAACAAATTAATTACACTATGTTGGTCTTACATAATAATGGTTTCTTGTTACAATCATTTTTATGGATTAAATTTAAATCATACATGTGGATAATACTTATGTATGTTATCTTAATGAGGGATGCAAAAGGATTTTCCATTGTTTTTTGGTACTTTTTTTGTACATGTTACACAGAATTGTGAAACACCAAAATTAATGATATTATAGGAATATAGACTTCTTTAACCATACCATATATTAAAAAAGTGGTAGTCCACATGAATACCCATGAGTCATATATGATATGATTTATAGAGAGAATATTTTATCCCGGTAAGACATTGAACTATTTTTACATAGATTATCATATCAATGCACTGAGACGATGTGTGATTTCATGGCCCAATCCTCTCGAAAATAATTTTATTATAATATATATATCTTATATTTCACGCACATTGTTTCATACGAAAAATGTTATAAATATTAAATTAAATTTCTGATAATAAATATAATACCACTTTTGGTTCTAGAAGATGATCCTAATAATATGTGCAACCTAAAATTGTACAGGATTGGGTGTTCAGTTAAATGTAGTGATGGGTGGGGGATTGAGTTAAATATATAATAAAATTTATTTATATATGTAAATTTAACAAATTATATTCCCCCAATTTAGGATCAATTATAAAAATTCTACATTTTTGTTTGCATAAAATTTGGTAGAATAAAGAGGTGTTACTCCTCCTTCATATAGTTAATCAATATATAATGATTATTTACCTCTATATATATGAATATTTAGATTAAAAAAACAATTATTCTACAACTTCATTGGAGGAAATGTTCTTCGATACTGAATTATCCAAAAAAGGAAGCACTCATTAATTCATGGATTTTTCTATTAATGAATAAATTTATTTAGTAAAATCATCCCAATCTATGATCTTCTCAAATAGATATACATTGAATTAACACATCTACAAATTTAACTGATTCATTCATTTTTACTTAGCTATAATATCACTGATATGGTTTGTTCCCCGTTAACTACTGAAAATCGTCCATTTTACCTTCATTTATTTTGAATTTATCCCATCACTATTTTCATTAGTCATCATTTGACCATGGGGTTGTGATTCAATATTGACAGGATAAACAAAGCCTGATCGGACCCCTAAATTCATGATTGATTCACATTTGACAAACTAAATAAACCAGGTTTTATGTTTAGATTATTTTGGGTTGATAGTTAATGATTCTTTGAAACATTATCCAAAATATGGGAGGCACGACATGAGATATTTTCATAATTCATTGGTCTTTGAGTCAGATGAAGAAAACCCAATATCAAGACACAAAATGGCCAAAAACATTAAACAATTGCAGGATTATTTTATTTTGGGAGGCTTGAAGGTGAGAACTGTGGATGAATGACTAGATATAGAACATTAGATAACATCTATAGTTAAAATGAAAAACAGTATTATGCACTATATAGTCTTATGAACATATGATGTATAGCCCATTCGTCTATGGAACTAGAACATCAATTGAATTAGAAGTCCAAAATGCGATGTAGGCCCTACCAAAATCATATCATCTTTTGGTAGTGACCCGACATGTACAATGGGAATACATGGGCATGATAAGGGATATGTTCACTCAATGTGTTTAAATAAACTGACATGAGCATAATACAGGGACATGGCTAGGGAATATATAAAGGACCCCAAGTGGTTGAGGCACAATGTTTTGACCATGTACCAGATGATTATAGATACATTGGATGTGACTCATGTATCAACATCCAATTTTAAGAATGATGTTATGGGAACACACACCATACGAGTGCCCACACATGTAGTGTGCCACAAATTTATTTTTGATGAATCTTCAACAACTCATTTCTCATTCTTTTATGATCATATTGTGGTATATGGGTATCATGTCCTGAGTTTTTTAAGCATAAAATATTTTTATAGAATCAATAGTGGATATTGATAAATCATTTGAGATTTCTTTAAAATGGTGATTATATAAGGGATACCCAGTGTTGAAATTGGTTATGACAGACCTCCTAGGGCATAGAGTGTCACACTCTTTCTAGATAGGGAATTAGTCCAGTATAAATCTACAATTTGGAAACATCCAGATTGGATGCAAATGGGTATCCTATTGATTATTAGAGTACAACCCTATTACTAGGACGAGATATGGGTCATATATATATCAATTAATTAGAACCAACATTTTGAATCATAGAATGGGTTATCAATAACTATAGTGGAACATTCTAGCATAGAGAGTCATGGGTGATTGAATATGATATAGATAACCTCTTTCATTGAAGGTCATAGGTCCTCCACCTACTATTTATGTGGAACCCCCCTATGGTATCTGGGTGTGTGTCTTAAACTATTATATTTGACCCCTCTAGATATGATGAGCTTGGGTCCTCTATTAATCATTATAGTGGAAACATAAAGTTGGGTTTTGAATGAGTCCTCTAACGATTAGATGGCTAACA
This sequence comes from Viscum album, assembly GCA_963277665.1. Lineage (NCBI taxonomy): Eukaryota > Viridiplantae > Streptophyta > Magnoliopsida > Santalales > Viscaceae > Viscum > Viscum album. The sequence goes on from OY728132.1 coordinate 1,833,881,468, forward strand.
CCATCATATCATGACTTGTAATTAGACATCAAGTAATATACTATGTGTAACCCTCCGATTGTACAAGAGAACATGTACTCTACAATGATATTGTTTCCCCCTGACAGTGAGACACATTGTCGATGTGTGGCTTGTGATTAATATTTTGGATAGAAAGTCATGAAATATTTTGGGCAAGATGATGTGTTTTTGTAACAGATGGAATATTTTCCTTAACTGGTATGTGAGATGGAGATCCCCTTCTCTCCCAATTTGATTGTTCAGTTTTATAATATATATATATATATACATCAATGTCATTGTATTCTATACTCTCTATCATTGGCATGTGTTTTCTACTATATATATATATATATATATATTCCAATTGAGTCTTTTACTACTCCATTTTATGATTTATGATGTCATAATTATTACAGGTATGGTCACCCCCGATTAGCCTTTTGCCACATTTGTCTTGTCTTATGGAGGTGAAGGACATGACTATAGTAAATATAGTGGTTTATAGGGATAACTGTTGCATTTTACCATGTATGTTGGTCAATGTTAGAGGTCAAAAAAATTGATCTATATTTAATTTTTATTTTATAATTTTTTTAATTTGGGTCAATTTAATTGATGGTAAAGTATTTTCCCCATTAATTTCAAATTTCAATGTTGTACTCTTGTAAAACATATAGTTAATTTTCATTTGTATGGTTATATTTTATAAGTTTCATATTTTTTTTATTATTATACATATTATATTCTATATTTATAGGATTGTTTGTGTAGATGTACTTTAGGAAATGGAATCACATTTTATATATGAACTTCAATAGTAGTTTCAACAACATAGCATAAGGAGGTGGGTTGAGGTATTTACCGATCAAGCTATATTGGGTCTGGTCCTGAATGATTGCTAATATAGGTGGTTTAATCATTCATATATGTATATATTAGTCTTTATAGAAGTATGTTGTGTGGATTTAGGGTAGTAGTGTAAAAGTATATCGAGTGTGACTTTTATGATAAAGGATACAATTTTAGTGCAGTGGCTGGCATATGAATTAAACATGGACATTGAACTCCTAATTTTCAACTTGTCATACCGAGACATCAGACGCAGGGATCAATGTTACATGAATCATATAACATGATCTATTGATTATGCTTCCCAAATCATCTCCTAGTTATATATATATAAATATATTCGTATATGATTTTCGTACATATTTATTAAATTTTTATTATTCATTCATGATACCATCTGTCTAGGTTAATACTTCATATCCTGATGATGATGTAATGAGTGATGATGGATCAGTTTATGGTTTATCCCACAATGTATCTCCTCTTGGTGGACTGGTATAATCACCCCCACCTACGAAGTTGGAGATGAATGATATGATTAGGATGCACATAGTTTTATCATGCTTCATGATTTCTAGCACCAATGACTATTGAGTTTCAAAGAAAATACATATCTATAGGAAGTGGAAGATTTTCTATAGTTTCTCTTCCATGTTATAGGATTATCCGAACACCGATAGATCATGTGCTTTCACAATACTCTATCCTTTTCAATATATTATATGAGAATAGGTGGATTCTCCATAAAATTCATTATGGGACAAAACGTACATGTCATGATTTCTAGAAGCTGTTTTATAATGATTATTAAATATCTTTATTTCCCTCAGTTCAAATGAAGGAATTTTTAGAGATGAAACAAGAAGGGATGATATTTATTAGATATTCCATGAGGCTCACAAACCTTATGCGGTACCCACTAAATATGATTTGGGATGACTACTTAAAATCCCGAATTTTTTATAAGTGACTCTACCCAAAAATTAATTGCACCAAATTTCCCTTATGAATTCACACAAATTCAATTGTGTTGGGGTAGGAGATGATGATGGAGAGCTTCATATTATAAGGATTCTTGATAGCTAGAGGTAGTACTAGGCATTAATGTGACATTTTTTCTATGTAATATAGAAAACATGAGTCGATAGGGTCCCAACATAAGAGAACATTCCATGATTACGATTGGAAACATGCTCAATGGATGCACATAGAACAAGGTTATCCTAAAGAGGAGATATTCTGTGCTAGTGATGGGTATGGTCATAGAGTACTTTACTTCTCAACAAAATATTTTGAGGTGTGTAGGATGATAGTTTGCGGAATGACATTGAGTAGGATGATACATGATTAAGGATCACTCATTTGAGGGGTGGCTGGCCCATATATAGTTTAATCTGTTGGATGTGAAGGTGGAGATCCGTGGGAAATAATTTTGTGCGTTGTATTATTCTATGAGATCCTTCTACCACCAACATTATATAACCAATTTATAGATTAAGGAGTTGTAATTTTGTGCTGTAGACACATATCAGCTATGGATCTCTATGAACTACAAAAATATTTGATGATTAGTTGTATAATTTGTCATTATTGTTCCATTTCCTACATATTCATGAAATGGGTGAGATTATTTCTCAAATATCATTACTCATGATGTGAGAGATAGAACTCCTAGTTGTTATGATATCCCAAAAAATCTATCATGATGTTCCTATGGGGAGAACAATTCTACATTATTCATTTACTAGAAGTGTGAGCTATATATTGGTGAAGATAGGTTCAAATAAGAAATTTTACTCGTCATAATGGATCCATATGATGTTAAATTGGGTATGGATTGTCCATCCATGGCTTGAACATAGATTTTATATCATTTTAGAGGAGTCATATTTTATTTTACTAATTGAGTGACATTCTATTATGTGGTATATAGTGTTATCATGGAGGGATGAGTGGGGTTTGATGGTAGGTGGCTACATCCCATCACAAATTATTTGGGGATTATAGTCCATGGTGTTGTAGGATCGTCAAGAATCTAGATTCTGAAAGATGTAGTTGATGTTATATATTTTATTTTCGAGGACGTTCTCAGACTTCCCAAAACGTGGGAGATGGATTTTTTTATCGACTTCCATACTATGACCATTTTAATGACTTTTTTTAATTTAACATCTCTTATTTTGAGCTGTATGAGATATAATTTTAATTGGATGGCGACTAAGAGCATCGATTTTCCAAACCTACTATGTTCCCTTATGATGCATTTTTTGTTGTTCATGAAACAAGATGTATAGGATATTTCACCTTTTCATTGACATTCATCTCCTAAACCAGAGTATATTGAATAAAAAGTACCCCTTATTGAGTATTTATGATCTATTTGACCAATTATGATGTGAGAGTTTTTTATCGAAGTTGAATCTATATTCTTGCTACCACATGTTTTTTATTTATGATGCTAGTATTCTAAATCTATAAATATGATGTAACTATAAATAACATATGATCATGGTGATTCCCTTTGGTATGATGACTGTCCTAGACATGTATATGTATTGTATGTATTAGATCTTCCTTTCATACTTTTACTACCTTGTAGTTGTATTCATCGATGAAATACTCAAATAAATGAAATAAATGGTGGACAATTCATAGAACATTACAATAGTCTATTATTTTCTTGAAAAGAAATTACATTATGGTATGCTCTCAATGTTTTAATTCTATATTAATATCATTAAATTTCATGGGTATGATATTTCTGATCACGGTTTATCAATGCTCTTAGTGAATATCATTGAATTTATTTCTGTGGATCCAACTTAGAGTATGTAAGATGTGCAGAGTTTCCTTGTATTATATTTGTAATAATAGAGTTTTATGGGATACTTTTGTGAGATTCAATCCCCAATGAGAAAATTGGCATAGAAATGGGGGTTTTTTACATGGAATGAGAAATTTGATACAAAATTCAAGGATTTAAGGATGAGGATGATTAGTTTTTTATTGAGACTACAAATTGATATCATGGAGTTGTAGGAACTAGTGACACCATGAGAGGGGAGGGGTTAATTAGGGTGTCAACATTTATTTTTAAAACAAGGATCTTGTTCAAATGTTGTTAGGATCTTGTTAAACCTGTATGGTGGATAAGAACTAAAATCAAACAATCACATGCACAGAGACCACCCAACATATTTACATTTTTCACAAATAATGGTTATGTCCATGGATAGTATGCCGAAATTATGTTGGTCATACCAAAATCCACTAAACATCACTACATTCAGAATAAAATGGTTTTCTAATAGTCACTCTATTACAAGGTCATTTCCATTACAAGAATTCATGGATCTCCCACTACATCTCTCTTATCACTTCTGTTGACTCCCCCTAGCTCAATTATGTTAGAGAAGTCCAACTTAGCATATCGACATGATGGTCACTTCAATGATTTGGAAATAAATTAGTTGTATCTGACTTAGATCTATACTCTAGTTTCAACGTATAACTGAGTTTATGCTCTTTGAAATCATTGTTCTCTTAAACATGATTTCCAAAAATATTTCATTGTGAAGATTTTTTACAAAACACACACCTCCGTGAAGCACACCTATCTTCATAGAACTATCTATCTTTGATATGCTTCATAGAAATCATGGAATAGTCTCCAAGAAACTGACTCTCTCAATGTGGAATACCTCATCACCATGAATTACCCTTTTTCTAATTCTTGTGCATTAGTTACTATAAAACGTCTCTTCATGAAGCACCAGCTCACATAGAAATCCCGATTCACAAAGCTCTTAACGAACTCAAAGCATCTCCAGATTGTAATTCAAAACATCTACGTAAATGAAGTGTGGTAGCCACATATTAATAGTCTCGGCAAATTGCAAATATCCACAATAGGTTTTTGGATTTTCTAGTTCATTAAAATCATCTTTGCGGTGCTCCTCCCTTTTTAGAGAACCATGGAAGTTGTCTATTTTCAAATCTCGTCATCATCATGGAGTCTTATATCAAAACACATTTCGGCACCCATCAATTTATCAAGGAAATCCATCAACAACTGTAAAGCTCCAAACCTTTTAATCGTAGAAAACTTCATCTTCAATCATGAAATCCTGCCATCATTATGAAGAGAACCATCATAAAACATTATTTCTTCATGAAACAAAACTTGTAAAGACTCATTTAATAATTCTTTCTGCTGGAACTATATGATTCCATTACATACAATATCCCTGATCATCAATTTATCTATTGACAAAAAACAAAAACCAAACTCCATTTATAGCAAAGAACATCCCTTGTTCCAACAATCTCCCCCTTTGGGATTTCTAGAAATTTGTAGAAAAAATCAATAGGGTGCCATGATAAAATCAACACATAAAAATATATTCCCAAGGAACAACTCATCCATCACTCTATGTATACGTGATCAAGGATTGTTATAGAAAACAAGAGGAAAGACATGAATTCTGTTCTTGTGTGTACGAACTCCCTTAAATATTCTTTGTATCTCAAGGAATTTTAATTGGTTTTTTGTGTGTTTGAACTCCCACATACTCATCTATATCTCACCTAATTTGTATTTTCATCCTATACACTTTGTATATCCCTTATTGAAATAGTTTGAATTTATCCATTTCTCCCCTATTGGAAATAATCCTAGATACCAGTATTTTGAAATTGTAGAGCTCCAAACAAACTCTCCTAGATCAGATCTCCCCCATAAATAGGTATCACATTCATAAAAGTATTAATTGAGAAAAAAAATTGGGATGTTGGAATTTCATAACATCATTTATCACTGGGAGGTGGATGCACAGCGAGGTTCAATCAATGCTTCTAAAAAACAGTCGATGACAGTGGCTTGGTCCTGATATCTTCCATTTTCTCATCAGTTCCCAAATAATCCATTTTGATCATGCCTTGTTCATATTTTTCCATGATTAATTGATATTTGATTACAATATGGTTTTATCATAATGGTGAACATGAATTTTTGTATGATCAATTATGCTATAACTATCATAGTAACTCATCATTGGTTGTTTCACCTCATCACTAATGTTAGTAAGTTGATGCTTCATCCAAAGTAACATAGTACATGAATTTCATGTGTATATATGTCTAGCTTCAATAATAATAGGAGAAGTACATTCTTATTTCATGATCAGTCAACCCAAACATTTCTTCCCAATATAAAATTTACCAAAATTGGTGGACATTTTATCCCCTACATATCCATCCCAGTCAGTATCAAAAAATGATGATATTTATCTATCAGTACCTGCAGTAAAAAATTATAAATAATCTTGATTACCTTGTATATACGTCATTATTATTTTCACCACTTCCATATGATCTTCCTTGGGATTTATCTGTAAGTCATCCACTCAACATGTTGTGAAGAAAATGTCTAGTTGTTTTGATTTTATGTACAATAAGCTCTCAATGATCCTTAAGTATATTGTGGGATCTATATATGTACCATTATCATGATTTAAATGTTTTTTTCCTACTTCAATTGTATTTGACATTATTTTGGAGTCATGCATATTAAATTTATTCAATACCACTCTTGGATAATTTTTCATGGAAATGAATATATAATTTTTATTTTAAATCATATGAAACCCTATAAAATATGTGTGTTCGCTAATCATGGTCATTAAAAATTCAGGTTTCATGTGATTGGTGAATTCCTCCACTAATCCATTCCTTCATTCACAGTGAATTATATCATCCATGTAAATCAGTACCATGAACATATCCTTTTGATAATTCTTCAAATAAATGTTGTGATCAAATCCTAGACTTTTGAATTAAATATTTCTTAGATAATAATCCTCTAGAGATTACCATTCTTGTGGTGCATATTTCAAGTAATAGAGTGCTTTATTTAATTTTAAACCCTTCATTACATCATTTCTAAGATAGAATCGCATAATATGTTCAGTGTAGACTTTTTATTCAAAAAATACATTTAATAATGTCGTCTTGACATCATTTTGACCCACTTTATCACCTCTTTGGATTTCCATTTCTATATATATACAGATTTACTCTAATCTATATATTGGATAAAATGTCCCATAAATATTGACACCTTCAATCTGTGAGTATCCCTCACACACCAACCACTCTTTATTTCCGATATCATTACCATGAATATCATATTTTTTTCTTAAAGATCCACTTTGTTCCGTTCACATTGTGACCTTTAGGTCTCTTTACTATATCCCATTTCAGATTCTATTCAATCTGATATAACTCTTAAGTCATGGATTTCAACCATGATTCATGCTATATAGCTTCTTCAAATGAGGATGGTTCCATAACTAATTGAAACTCAAATTTTGCATTACTCTTCATAATCATCAATTGTGTGGGTGTAGTAAAATCCCCAATGATATTAGATTGATCAATTTCTATAATTCGATTATTCTTTTTAGGTTTTTCTGAATTCTATTCAGCAATGGTTTTATTTTCTAATACATCATCTGAGTCAACATCACAATGTTACTCATGAGTGTTTTTTAATCCATCCCCAATTTAGGTATTTTTTATTTTCTCCATGTTCACATTGTTCCTCATATTCTATCTTAATAGAAAATGAATTCATTGAATAATTTTTGGTTTTTTCTTCAAAGGTCATAACATCACACCTTTCCACAATCCTTCCCATCATATTATTTAAGAATTTTAATCATTTTTATTTGATATCTAGGAAATATTCATTCATCAAAATTGTGAACATACTCCCCTGAATTATTTGCTGGGTTTTGGATGAATCTATAAATTCTAAAAACACAAACATATTTGAGAAATGTCTTAATTACATGCCCAAAATCATATAGAATACTATTTTCCCCAATATAGAAACCAATTCGATTTTCATAATACATATTAGCTTCAACAACCAATTTAAAGTAATGGCGACTGATTTGACTCTCAATCAGCATCCCTGACCATGTTGTTTACCTGTCAATTTAGGTGCTCAACTACCCCATTTAATGTGGAGTTCACACAATAGTTACCTCATGCAATATTCCATGTTTTTATATTATTTTAAAAATCAATTTATGTGTATTAAAATCCAATTTCTGATCAGAAAACATTGATTGTTCTTCTGGTATCATTCTAGAAAATTGGCGATGTATTTTCATGTAATCATGTACTTGATGCTACCAGTGTATAACCATAACAGGATCCATTTTACTATAATAATCAATGAAAATGATGAAGTACCTCTCTCCATGAGTTCTACAAACTTTTATCAGGACATGTTCCTCTATATGGATGAGATAACAAATTTGTAATGTCCATTTCTTCTTTGGATGCTATGAACTGCATAATAGTTTCCCCCATATTAATGAATCTCATGTTTTTTCCCATCCTTGTATCATAATGGGTATATCCATGTCTATCATTAGATTTGATATCTTTTCAATGCCTTGTTAATTTATGTTACTCAACCGTTGATGTCACATGTTGTTTTATTTTTCAACAACCAGATAATAAGAGTTCCCTTTACTGTATACCATATATTAGATTTCATCTGAACTACAACATTTCATGAGATAATTACCAGTGTTGCATTTACAGTGCACACATTTGGTTGAATGTTACTATATTCTCTACTTCATAGAGACGACTCACTGTGTGGAGATTGTGATGCAAACCATCCATGTAAAGAACATCAATCTTCTTCATCACTCCATTAGATAGGGTAGTACTTCCTATACTGTTAATATTCAAAGAACCATCATTACCATACCACACTATTCTTTGAATTTGTTTCTTAATCTTTGTTAATATGTCATCATTTTTTGTAACTTGAGATAATAATCCACTCTCAAGAATCTAGGGGTTTCTGCTCTTTTTATCTTTGTTAGCTACATTTGTAATTTAATGACCTAGAAATTTCGTGGGAATTTTTTTTAATACATGGGAATTTTATGAGTCTGGGAAAATTTATGGTGCTTGATTCTGAGGCCTGGTGTGCCCAAAATCAATTTCTGATGTTTTTTTCAGGTACCATTAGTATACATATGAGAGGGATTTTATAACATGTGAACCGGTTCTTAGAATTGAAATCTGGGGGCTCCGTTGAACTCACAGAACCAGTATTCTCTTAAGAGGACTTTCACCTCGACACCAGTCAGTCGTGAATAAAAGTTGCATTATGAGTTTTTAAGAAAAAGATAAATAAAAATAAGTGTCATGTTTAATATTATGCTTGATGTTTAAAACCTACATGGGGTTGTCACGACCCGCCCTCGGGGTCCGTGCCGTGACTAACCCAAGCCCGCCTTCCATAGGCCAGGGGCTGGCGACTAGCACCAAGGCGTAAATCCCGGTAAAAAGGGAAGGCATTGCCTTTGAAAAGTAAACACACACCACAGAGTAAACCAGCGGAAAGTAAACACAAAACAAGCAGAGTACGACTGAAAGTGCGGAAAAGTAAATGGGCCAGAATACAAACCCAAAATGAAAGTAAAGTACAACTCGAAAAGGGAAAAACGGCAACTGAAAAGTAAAAGCCACTACTCCGAGCTGTCCACTGGAAATCCCACCTGAAGGGTGGGTACAGAAAGCTCCTCTGCTCCACGGGTCCCGCTGTCCGCTCCGGGCACGTCCCGCCCAGTGGTCCACCTCCGGGTACCGTCCCGCTGTGCAAGCCTCAGCTAAGGTCAACACTGTCCGTCGTCTGCAACCAACACAACGTAGTGCGGGCAAAGCCCGTGCAGGGGTGAGTATAAGCTACTCAGTAGGGACCCCGAGACCCATGAAGGTCTCTCAAATCCACAAAGGATAAACCACGAAGAAAAGTACAATCACGAAGTAACAACCGACACTGCTTAGGAATATGCCCATACATATACCTAAGTCATCAATTCAAATACGCTCCAACCTCCGAGCCCAAGTACAACTCAGTCCACGCAGGAAAGTATATGTATTCCACATAGGAAATCAAAACATTATCCACACAGGATTGCACAACACAATCCACACAGGAAAGCAACAGGATTCATCTCACACAGGTATACTTCTTCAAGGACGATAAAGATGATCACTGATCCATCTAAGTCGTCGGACCCATGAAGGATCGATAGGTAACTAACCCCCGCAAAGACCCACACAGGATCGGGCCCACACGGGACCTGTAGGCGCTGGCTCACACAGAACCGCTGAGCGCAAGGACCCACACAGGATCGGGCCCACACAGGACCTGTAGCACTGATCCACGTAGGATCGCTGAGTGCTGTAGTCGTCGTCGTCGAATCCACACAGGATCTCTGTACTGTCGTCGTCGAATCCACACAGGATCTCTGTAATGTTGTCGTCGCAGTCACAGTAGCAGTCGTAGCAGTAGAACAGTCGCAGCAGTCGCAGCCAGCACTAGGGTTCCCGCACACAGCAAGCTCGTACGGAGGGTCCGCTCCACGAGCCGAGAGGCTGATACATCAATTGTCACAAAGACCAGAGTTGATGTATCCAAAAGTTCCGTATCGTCAACAGGAACTCAACGCAACAGACGGCGCGTCGATCGGACGCACGGTCTGAGAGTTATTGGCATTTTCGTCTCCGGGGCCCGGTTGGTTTTTAAGGCAAAACCAACCCGACCGTACTCCACCTGCGTCCAAACCTCGGGCGGAGTATTCCAAAATATTCGTCTCACTAAGAGGAACACAACGTGACTGACGGCACGTCAATCGGACGTCCGTAGCTCAAGATATGAGCGTTTCCGCTCCGAAGGCCCGGTTGAATTCGTGAACGAACCAACCCGGCCGAACTCAAAGTAATCCGAAACCTTGAGTGCGATATACTGAAACGACCGTCTCGATCCAAGGATCGCGTTGCCGCAGACGGTTCGTCATTCGGAGGTCCGAGGCTCAAGTTATGAGCCAAAAACCAATTCTGGTTCGAAATGGGGGGGTCCGGGTCCGGGCCGACCCGGCCCGACCCCCCCCCCCCCCTGGGCGGCGGTGGCGGACGGCGGCGGCGCGGCGGCGCGGCAGCGCGGCGGCGGCGGTGGCGGGCCGCGGCGGCGGCGCCTGGCGCCGCACGTGGGTGGCACGCGGGGGGCTAACCCCCCGCTTCTTCAGGGTGGCGCGGCCTTTGTGCCGCGCCTGGGTAACAAATCGGCCCCCACGTGGGGGCCGGTTTTGGTGAGTCAACCCGGGGGGCTGCTGCCCCCCCCCCCCCTTTTATGGAACCCCCCCCCCCCCCTCTTAAAGAGGGGGGTTTTATTGAACCGGCCGGGGGATTTAATTCCCCCGGGTTTATGTCATCCGGCCGGCCAGCTGGCCGGCTGGGTTTTACCAACGGGACCGGAAATTCCGGTCCCGCCTTCGACTTCCGACGCCGGCGGCCCGGCCGCCGGTCTCCTCTTCCGCCGCGGCCCGGAACCGGCCGCGGTCTTCTCGTCCCGCCGCGGCCCGGAACCGGCCGCGGTCTCCTCGACCCGCCGCGGCCCGGAACCGGCCTCGGCGTTCGTCATCCGGCGTGGTGCGACGGCACCGCGCCCCTTCGCCATACTTTGATTCTTTTCAACGCGGCGCGACGGCGTCGCGTTCTTGTTGTTTCTTCCAAGGTGCGCGCGACGGCATTGCGCAAGATATTTGCACGTTCATCCGCGTGGTGCGACGGCACCACGCCACTTGCTTTACACCCGCATGAATAAACATGAACGATGGAGGGGGGGTTCGGCCGTGTTCGTGCGGTCCGGCCCCCCTCGCGTTAACTATAACACTTAAATAAAATATTTAAATGCCTCACATAGACATGCGATCCACGAGCAAGAAAAGGAATAAATTAAGAATTAAACAACAACCCCTACCTCGGGTTTAAGATTCGAAGATTCGTCTACGTTCCGCGGAAGACGGCGTCGCGGAGGTCGGGCGTAGCAGTCGTCGTTCGTCAAATCCGTTGACGAAGAGATATGCCAGAGGAGACACGTCGTTGGCGGATCTTCATTTACCGACGAAGAAGGTCCAAAGAGGAAGCGGCGTTCCCTCTTGTTGACACCGAGGACGAAGAAGAGAGGCGTCGTTCTTCGTCGGAGTTTGAGCGTTCTTCGTTCTTCGTCAGAGGTTGAAGATGAAGAGGAAGCTCTCAAAATGACAAACAAAGAACTCCAAATAAAATAAGACTACCTCTTATTTTATTAACACAACTCAAAAGAATTTCAATGTTTGAAATTCAAAAAGACTTAACTCCCATAATTAATTAAGAGTAACTTAAGCCAATTAGTTAGGGGTTAAGTATGTTGAGAGAATTTGAAAGGTTTAGGGGCTCGTGTGGGCCCCACCACACTTAATCCTCCCAAAGGAGGTTAAGTGGGTGTGGGTCCCACTTCCAACCTCCTTTGATAGGTTTTAACAAGTTAAAAATAAAATTTGTCTTACACCAATTTTATTTAACTCAACTGAAAACCCCAAAACTTAACTTTCAACCCGCAACAAACGCAACTCCCGAAAAGGTCTCTTTAAGAAAATATCGGCGCTGCGAGTTCATCGGTGCCCTCGGATTTCAATTCCGAGCACCGGATCAAAAGTTAGGAATTCCCGCTCGTTCGTTCACTGAACGTACCCAAGCCAAACTTCGGAAATTAATTCCGGGCACTCCGGGCCTCGGAATCAGGTGCCGTCTGAAACCGTGCTCTTGTAAAATTCTAAAGAAAATTAAGAAAAAATTTCCCTTGAATTTTACGGGTCTTTACAGGGGTGGATAGAGGTGGTGGCCACCACACCATTACCTCCCATGAGTGGTTATGGTTGTGGGTCCCACCTACACAAAACCTCCCTTGGGAGGATATCATTGATGGGGGCAACTCGATCTTGAAACCCATGGAACCCCCCATTTATGTGGGGAGAAATGTTGAACTTCCCACCTTATGTGCCAACCCCCCCTAAATTAATTAATTTAACCCTTTTATTTGATTAATTGGACCCATTTGAATCTTTTTTAAATTTTTTGGCCACTAATTATATAATGGAATAACATAATCCATTATTTTTTGGTTCTCATTTCCATTTGGTGGAGCTAGGGGAAAGGGGGATCTTGAAAGAGAAAGAACTCACTAATGAAAAATTAACTTCAACCAAGCCTACAGAGAAGGAGTCGACTGTGAAGAACGTCATCTTCGACTTCTTCACCTCCGAACACTCATCCGCCAACAATGGATATCCTCTAACTTTCTCGACATTGATGAATCGACGAGCACCTTTCGACGACTTTGTCAATGATCAACAAGCCTGAGGTAGGGGTTTTTTTATGATTCAGTTTTACCCTATGTTCTTCGTCATTATTTGAGATTTTTGGGGCATATTGTCCCCCCTAACACGGAGGGAACGAGGAAAACAAAAACGGCCAGAACCCATCCATTTTCAATGCATTTTTGATGATGGCTGTAGTGCAATGACGCCTCCGGAGGAGCAGGCTGCTGTGGATCAATAGCGGCAAGGGATGGGCCGATCGTGAAGGAAACCGGCGGCGCAAGGTCCATTGGGAAACTGGAGGGGCACACTGCCATCATGCCTCATGGGTGGATGGGCCGCGGAAGAGAGGGCAGTGGCGGTCAGACGGTGGGGCGCGATGCCATCGTGCCGCATGGAAGAATGTCGCGGCCAGGTGGGCCATGACGGATAGACAAGGATGACCGGCTGTCTGGGCCATCAGCATAGAGCGCACCAGGAAGGACCCTAGGGGTCCCTTGGCAAATTAACCAGTGCCACATGTTGGGTTAGTTTCAGGGAGATTGGGTGGTGCTGACCGCTCCCCTTCTCATGGTTTGGGTGGACCCCACAGGGCGCCCCCACCCACTTGCTTCGGCTGGTGGATCACCTTTTAGCCATGTGGGTTGGGCCACAATGCAGGCCTCCCACGACGGGCCGGGCTGCCCAGCGTGGTATGGGCTAGTTCCAGCTGTCCGAGTCAGACCCGCGAACTGGGTCGGGTCAGGTCGGTCTGACTGGGCCGAACCAGACCCAGACTTAGGTCTGACCCAATTCACCTTTTCGCGAATATCGTGGGCTACGGGTGTCCGATTAGCGAACCGTCCACTGCAACAGAAAGGTTTGAGAGAGAAGGTTATTTTGGAATACCCTACACAAGGTTTAGATGTATTTGGGGGTATGGTAGGATTGGATTGAACTTAAATCCAACTAGGCCCTCGGAGCGTAAATGCCAATAATTCTCAGACCAGGCATCCGATTGAAGAACAATCTATCACATTGGGTTCCTTATGAGGGGATGGATCTTTGAGGTACATCAACATGAGTTGAAGAGGAAGTTGGCATATCAACACTTGGCTTGAGGAGTGGACCCTCCTAGAGACAAGCATTCCTAAGAGGAACCCTGTCGATGGATATGCACTGCTAAGTGTTCCTGGATCATGTGTTGGTAAAACAGTGCCGATGACTGTTCCTAGATCAGGTGTTGGTCTGAATGTTCTAACTTCTATTCCTGGATCATATGTTGGTCTGAAATAATAACTGGACCTGGATAATGTGTAGGTGTGACAGCTCTAACAACTATTCCTCGATAATGTGTTGGTCCGACAGTTTTAACTTCTATTCCTGGATCATGTATTGGTCTGACAGAATAGCTAGTCCTCGATCATGTGTCGGTCTGATAGCTTAGATGATTCAGTGGTTATATATGATCATTTTTACCTATATACAAATTTTGTATTCCTGTCTATTTTGAGTAAGTAACTTTTGTTTTTCCTCATGATTTAGATGGTTTATTGGATAAACTTATGTATATATATGGGGATATACCTATGTGGGGTTTTTGGTTGATCTCATACTTTGTGGTTTATACATATTGGATATTTTGGGGACATCATGGACATGGGGTCCCTATTCAGTATCATTATACTAACCCCTACATGGGCTATGCTTGCACCTCGTTGTGTTGGATGCTGGCAACGGATGACGCTGACTGAGGAAGAGTGTAGTAGGACTGGATGGTACCTGGAGGTGGACCACTTAGTGTGACGGTATACAGAGGAGACAGACAGACGGAAGTGTTGAGGAGGACATATGTACCTACCCTTCAGGTAGGAATCCTAGAGGACAACCTAGTAGAATCTTTACTTTTCCTTAGTTATAAATTCATTCAGATGTACTTGTAAATTCCTATAGGGCTTGTATTTTTGACCCCTTCTACATTACATAACTTATTTTTGAAAACAGTTTTATTTATTTCTTTGCTTCTAGTTGTGCACTCTAATGTTTTTGTTTATAGTTATAAAGGAAATACGTTCCTAGTTTAGGGATTTATGTATTTGGTGCTAGTCGCTAGCCCCTGGCCTATGGAATGCATGATAGGAGTAGTCACAATACGGACCCCTGGGGACGAGTCATGAAAAATTGTTATCAGAGGATTCAGTTCTACAACAAAACATAAGACACTGATCATTATTTCAATGAATCAATATTTTTATGAGTATTGAGTGTGGTTTTTAGTTATGGGACATGAGTGCTGGTGCGGCGGCCAACATATTTATTCACCAGGACCATGACCTCTGATTTCTGACTTAGTAGACAAACAAACTGATTTCATGTGTGTTTCAAGAGTTTTCTGTCTGTTGTCTTTGAGTCAACTCACCAAGAATAACATATTTACCATGTCACATCTGTTTCATTTTAGTATGCCTCCACGTATACATCCATCCAGGGTTCTAAGTGTTGTAAAAGATGACAGCCCACTGAGCGATGAGGCCTCAGTGCAGGTCCCTATCACAGTGGAGGCACCAGCAGTAACACAACTTGTTGGGCCACCAATGCCACCAGCCCCAGTAGCAGAGAGTGATTTTTGGCTGAGAGAATTTCACGAGTTCTAGTGCTAGAGGCCACATAGGTTCTGGGGATAGATGTACCCACAAGCACCTAAGGATTGGTTGTAGGTTGTGATGAGATTCTTCATTTTAGTACAGACACCAGCTGACCCTATGGTGATTCTTTCTGCAAGTCTCTTTCAAGATGCTGTAGGAAGATTGAATAGCCTAATGCTCTAGGAGAATGATTAGGTGACACTTCTCTCAGTAGACTTTGAGAGCTTGTTCTGAGATGAGATTGTCCCAGCCACACTACGTGCGGTCAAGATACAAGAGCAACTTCATCTGCAGCAGGGCAGCATGAGAGTGGCTCAGTACTCAGTGAGGTGCCCCGACCTCTTGTGCTACTCCACTGATATGGTGAGGGACCCATTATTCAGGGGTCGGACCATAGGCCAGGGGCTCATGAGAGAGATCAGAGCTTCAATGATATCCCTTATCATCCCGACGCAGGCAAGGTTGTTGGTGAAAGACCTCTTAGTGGAGATTTTCCTCGTTGAGCAGACACTAGAAGCGAGAACCACCAACGGACATCACATAGCGGAGTCTTCTACAGCTAGTAGTAGACAGTTGTCATAGAGGTCCAAGTGGACTAGACCAGCTGGTTGACGTCCTCAGGATACGGGTTCAGTTTTGTGGGGCACACGAGATAGAGTCAGTCATGCCAGAAGAGGGAAATTATACTCTTGTAGTGGGTAGGGTCACATGGCTCGTGACTATCCGAACCACCGTATTGAAAATCATTTGACAGTTTAGGGACCTCCCAGGAAGAGATAGTGGTTCGATCGAGGTAGTCCGCAGGGAGCAGGCAGACGTGGTAGAGGAACTGGCAGGGTAGCTGGTGGTGGATGATGTTTTGAGGTGCTACCGCCACCACAACTAGGAGGTCTACCTTGACAACAGGGAGCAGGTGGATAGGGGAGAACTCAGCTTCAAGAAATTGAGGAATATGACAACGATGCTCTGGAGATGATTCAGGGTATGATCTATGTCTACTCCACCTTAGCTTTATTTTTTTATAGACACAGGTTCGAGTCACTCTTTCACTGCCACTTCCCTTGTTCGGAGCTCGGAGATTCCGATGAATTCGTTCGCTCGATCATTATAGCAAGAGACTCATATGGGAGTTGATTCGATGATTATGCACTTGTGATGGCAGTGCGAGCTTACTCTAGAAGGCGAGAGCTTCGGCTGGGATCTCCTAATAGAAACTTCGAGGCTTTACGATGTCATCTTGGGTATAGACTGGTTATCTACATTCCATGCTCAGATCGACTGTATTAGGTGAAAATTGCAGTGTGTCCTCATAGATTAGTCCAGGTTCACCTTTACCAGCGAGAAGGGATCCATTGTAGTGCAGAACAGACTTACTCAGAGGAGGGTGTGTCCAATCACTAATCAGTTGGATTTCCTTACCCTTAGAGTAGTTTATGAGATGATACTGAACAATCATGTAGCAGTGGACCATTAATTAGATTTTTATCTTGATGATGTTCCCAGACTACCTCCCTATAGAGAGATGTACTTCTACATTTACATGTACCCTAGGATGACACATATATCTACAACAACATATATGATGGCTTCTACTGAACTTCGTGAGCAGTAGGTAGAGCCGGAGGACATAAGGGAAAGGGATTCATCTGTCCTAGTGTTTCTCCCTGTGCAGACCCAATTCTATTCGCCAAGAAGACGGATGGGATCTTGAGGTATTGTGTCGACTACTGTCACATGATCCAGGTGACTATGAAGAACAAGTACCCACTCCCGAGGAATGCCGACCACTTTCATAAGCTAAAGGGAGAATGGTAGTTCTCGACGATAGACCTCAGATCAGGCTATCACCAGCTCAGAGTTCAAGACGAGGATGTGTAGAAGATTCACTTCAGGTGTCATTATGGTCACTACGAGTTCTTGGTTATGCCCATCGGCGTAACGAACTTTCTAGAATTGTTCATGTGTCTAATGAAAAATATTTTACACCCATACCTTGATCACTTGTTCATGGTCATTATCGACAACATTTTTTATTTACTCAACAACTGAGGAGAAGCATGCCTACCATTTGAATGTAGTACTGGACACACATTGAGAGCACCATCTTTATAGTAAGATATCTATGTTCCAGTTTTGTATTCGAAAGGTTCACTTATTGGGACACATCATCTCGGACGATGGAGTTGCAGTATATCCAGCGATATTGAGACGGTAATTTCATTGGAGCCACCCTAGAGTGTGATGGAGGTACATAGTTTCCTGGGCTTGGATAAATAATACAAAAGATTTGTTCCAGACATCTCATGAGTCAGAGCACCACTAACAACCTTGACGAAGATGGGTAAACACTTCATGTAGTCAAAGAGATGCCAACTGAGCATTCAAGAGATGAGGGGGAGGCTGAACAGTGCCCCTATATTGACACTTCTAGAGGAATGAATAGGGTATGTAGTCTACATCGAAGCATCAGGGTTCGGACTCAGTTGTGTACTGATCCAGGAATAAATAGTGATCACATATGGTCCTTGGAAGATGATACAACATGACATAACTATGGTACCTGTAACAGCCCGAGATTCTATGAAAAATATTCTTTTTATTTCACTAATGTCTTGTGTTGTACGCTACACCAAAAGGAGCTTGCACAACACGCATCCTTGACTTTCCTTGCATTACACGCAATCGCGACCTTCCTCGATAGCGTGTGTAATACGCAATACCGAGTTTCACTAAACAACGTTGTGCTATTAAAATATTATTAAAACTAGCCGTTATGAATAGTAATAACCACTTTTTAAAATTCTGTAAATCTTATTTTTCAAAATGAACTTCATTTTTGGATTCGGAGTATCGAATTTAGCCTAAGGTGAAATTTTGGTACTTTTCGGATAACTTTCATATTCTGATGAATAGTGAAAATTACTAAATTATAATTAAAAACAACTTTTTTAATCGAAATAATTAATAGTGATAAATTATTAATTTGAGTGGTTTTAAAGTATATTTAGAATATATTTTTACAATTTAATACAATGTTGTTCATTGGTTGTAGTTTCACATTTAAACCAGACATAATCAAGTGTCAATCTTTTGATATATGTTGTTTCCTAAAAACACGATATTTATTTTAACAGCAGGATTTAATTATAAAATTAATTAATGCAACTTCTATGTTATGAATTTGGTAAAATAGATTTCATTTTTGAATTCGGAATATGAAATATAGATTAGGATGAAATTTTGGCATTGTTCTGAAAAACATCAATTTTTGATGAATAGTGAAACTACTAAGTGGTAGTTAAAAAAACTGCATTTTTCATAAAACTTAATTTTGCCGCTTCTGTGAATGGAATTTCGAAAATCCGAGAGACACAGTTAATATCAAGGACTAAAATGTGGTTCAATGAGATGAAAATAATTTTTTGGTGAATAGTAACTTTTTACTTTTTTTACCGCGGTTAATAGTAAATAGGGTAACTAAGGGTAAATATGATATTACTATTACCCTAACACATGTCCTAATTCTATTGGACAAGTGTAACTCGACCAAAAACAAACTTATGAATAAAATATGACCATTTAGGCCCACATGGATTAGATTAGGACATTTATTATTAATTTATTTAAAGAAAGGTTAAAATAGTTAAAATCAAAGTTTAATAAGTAAATCAATTTTAATATGGGGTTATACATAAGATAAATTCGATTGTAAATATTCATTAGAAAGCTAAAAAGATTTTCTACATGATGGTATTTTATTTGTAATTTTTAGACATCAAATAATTTAATTTATTTATGACAGAATGATGATGCAGTAATTATCTTATTAATGAAATATTGACATAATTGATGTTATAAACACCAAAATAAATGTAATTTGAGACTTTTTATGAATTCCACTAATTTTATAGGTTACTATGATATATTAATGTTGATTTAATTAACTTGGTTTGAACATTTAATTCTGTTATGACTCTCACAAAAATCATATATCAAATAGTGTCAAAATTGACACAAAATAGTTTTTAAATCAAATATTATATTATTAATTGTTATATTATTCCTAAAAATCTAAGGTTCGGCCAAATGACTTATATAAGGATATATATATTAATAATAAACAATTTGGGGTTCGTTTGGCATGTTATAGTAAGTGTATTAACCATATAGTGAAAGAAAACAAAAAGACACGGTAAAAGTTAAATTATTTAACTTAGAGTTAAATCTAATTGATAAGGTTTAAAATAAGATCCAAACATGTCCAAATTTGATTGGTTGATGAGATTACAACCCTATATCATCTAAGCTTCGAATATGAGCCATTTTAGGAGGTTTTTAAGTGGGGTTAGATTTATTATAAATTAATATTTTTATGAATTCCTAAGGTGCCCCTCTCCTCCCTTATAAAAGGACACCTCCTCCCCCTCCTCCTCACACCAATTTGAGCACTCAAGCTCTGCCAACCCCTGCCAAAATCTCTTCTCCACTTCCCTAGAAACATCCTAGAGGTTCTGGTCTTCCTCAAAGACCAATTTTAGTGCCCTAAGAGGAGGTCTCAAAGAGGCGCTTCAAAGAAGAGGTAATTACCGTTACCAATTCTTTCATCTTTATTTCTTCTTCCACTTCTTCTTCTTAGGTTGTTTCATTATAAAGTAATAACATCAGTATCACTCATATACTGATATGTTATTATAAGTATGAAACAACCCTATTTCACCATCTATCCATCCTACGGAAAAAGAAATCACCGCGCGTGTGTACGTACGGAATACCGTCTCCACGCCGTGGTGTAATCTATTTTCCACCACCACCTTAAATGGATGGGTAAAATGGTGTAAAGAATAACTATACATAGTTATTACAACATCATATTGATTCTGATATATTGTATAATCCACTCCAATTCCGTTCAATATTTATGGAAATGATATCATCGCTCGTGCGTACGTACGGACTACCATCTCCACGATGCGATGAGATTCATTCTCCATGTTAACAATTTAAGAATGATTATAAAGTATATATAAGAAATAATAATGAAATATATGAAATTATAAAGCTACTGGATTTATGTATATATATATATATGTATTTCATCTACTCACTTCTATTTCAAGACAATAAGGAAAGTAAAACAGCGTTCATGCGTACGTACGGACTACCGTCTCCATGAACGGTGTTTTTCATTTTATTTATCTACCTATTATATATATATATATACTGAATATATATGATATATAAATCATATTTTATATTCTGGAAGTGAGTAAATCATTATATAAGTAATAATGATGTCAAGAACAACAAGTCAAAACACCTACGATAAATGAAACGATTTTACCCAAAACGCTTCTTTTACATGGAATTTACAAAAGAACGGCTAATATAATGTCATAAGTGAACCATATATGATATCATAACAATGAATATGATTCTGGAATAAGTCAGTAACATGATTTAAATCATTATACAGGATGTTTGGACACATACAAAGCAAGTCGGACCTAAGGTAAGGGAAATATCACAATCTCACTTTTATCCGAGATTGTTTTTACTTTGTTAATTACTGGGGTGTATTTTATTATCCACATCCATTTTCCCTCAATGTGTAATATTATTTCCATCATTCTACAATAGTTTATATCAAATTTTACCCTTCGGTAAGTTTTTTGTAAAAGATATGAAAGGAATCTTTTGTCGTTTTTCGTACGAGGTACTTTTTGACTTTTCCGACAAAAGTACGAAGAATGTTTTTTAACTTAAACGGCACGAACGGATTTTTACGGTTTTATAAAGCATTATTTTCATGAAGCTTACTCCAAAATATTTCATGACTATTTTTAATAAAATCTCTTTCTTTTAAAATTGCATGATGTTTTGTGAAAAGAAATTGATTTTGAAGAAGAAAGGATATTTTCCTCAAGAATTCATTTCAAGTGTTTTATCAAAATTATTTTCCATCTAAGATAATAAAGGGTTCTGTTTTTATCCCTATTATTACATTTATTTGATTATTTTGTGATGGAAACATTTTTATGAATTCCTTTATCTTATATGAATTGTTTTATGATGTCATGTTGTTTAAGAATCAAATTTTTATTACATGGGTTACGTTATGATGTATGGTTTATGATTATGTGGCACACATAAGAAAGGATTCATTATAAGATGGGTGGGACCTATATCTCCCTCCAATGCATTGGGTAAAGATTATATATCTCATGAGATAGACATGGCTGGAATGGTAGGTTATACCGGTTCAGTGAAACAGGACTGAAACGAGGGTTACTCGATTCAGAAAGGGACTTTTTCCACTAAGATATTCTTGGCAATGAGTCTTGACTAACAATAAATGATTCTCTATGATTATGTGTGAATGCCATAAAGTTTCAAGTTTCATGTTATGATTATGGTGATCTCATTTTCTCTTCTATGATTTATCCTATGTTATGATATTATGAGCTCTTTTGCAGGTTAAGATTTCCAAAAGCTATGTTCTTATGTATATGATGTGATTGATATTTCTTTTGTTTACCCTTACTGAGCATTTGAGCTCACCCTTTTATGTTTTCTTTTCCCCAGGTTATAAAGAAAGGTTTTTAGGTAAAAAAAAGGATGATCTTTATGGGAGATATTGAAGATCTTTCACCACGATTAGGAGATTACGTTCCGAGTTTCCAAAGACACTAAACTATTACGATCCTTGTGTGTGTGTTTTGGTTATGTACTAAGTATTGCGCAAAAGTAATGTAATGTCCATGTACGATAAGCTTCGGGTCTCTACAGTTGGTATCAGAGGAAAGGTTTAGTCAGCCTTTGGAAACTAGGATACGAGAACTTTAGTGAGATCCCTAGAGATATTTATAAGGTATGTCTAGGGATGTCCCTAAGGATAAGTATACGTATAAGATACAGTCCTAGAACTACGATAACGATCATAGAATTTAACCTAAGAAGTTAGATATTGAGGATACTTCCCCTTTACTATGTTGTTTTCTCTATCATGATTTTTGCTCTCACAAAATTATTTTTGTGTTTTAGTTAATGGAGGGAACCAAAAGGAATTCGGTTAACAGTAAATCCAATGGACAAATTGGTGACTATGAGAAAAAAAATTGTGTAATGCCTAGAGAGAAAGATGTTGTGATTATGCCGAATCAGTCATCGCGATATATGATTAACAAGGTGAAATTTAGTGGTATGCCTAATTCATCAAAGAAGAGGAAGATAGACTATTATGCATGTTCGCATGTTGAGGAGTATAAAGAAAGGAAGATTGAGATTTCTAAAGAAGGGAAGAAGAACCTTGAGGAATACCTCAAATGGAGGGACCGATGTTATCTGTGTGGAGAAAAGGGTCATAGAGTGACAGATTGTTATGGAGTTCAATGTCTTATTTGTGGAGAACATGGGCATTACCCAACTCAATGCCCTGACCTAAAAAGATACTTCTAAATCAAGGAAGGACTAATTCCAGGACAGTCATTGAAGTGGATGGACTGAAGTGTTTATGTATTGGTATTCAAGAATAATGTTGTTGAGGTACTTTTATGGTGTACTGAAATATTTATGTTTTGATCTATTGTGGTTTTCAATATTTTTATGGTACCGGTAACCATGAAAAGTTATTGAGACATTTTTGGTAATCAGATGATATGAGCATAATGAAGGAATAATAAGATAATGAGGTGTTTGATTTTATTCATGAGCTCATGACTGATATAAGGAGAAGGTTATATCATGGTTTGAGTATATAGAATTTTTGGATTTTGGTATGTGGAAAGAGTTAACTTTTTACTGCATTCATGTTTTCACTAAGGTATTCAAGAGAATACATGATTAAGGCCTTTGAATGTTTGGAATGTAACCAACAAGACATATCTTATGATATATGGGGATCAACGATGGTATTAAATCTCTGGTAATCGTTTTCACTATATTATGAGTGTGGACTACAGTATTATGGATAAGCCTAAAGATTAGAATGGATTATGTTGGACATAAGTGAGTATTGTTTAAGGATATAAGTTTTTTTCGATATTATTGATGGGATGTTATAGTAATGTAGTTTTAGAAAAAGGACAACCTGCAGGACGGGCGACAGCCCATCGCTTCGGACAAGGCTGTGGGAATCGAACCCACAACTGAAGTGCGACTGGCCTTTATCGCCTACCACTGGCCTACATGAAGTCCTTGTTTAGTAGAAACTAGTTTTATTATATTAAGCAGTATGATATATGAAGTATAATTCCATTTTAGGAACCATATGTGATTAATCTCACTATAGATCGACTTATGTATATAATTTTTGCTAACCTTTTGTTTGAGACAGATGGAATGACCCATCATTCTATCACATGATCTGCTAACACTTCACGAATAACAAATTCAATTTCATTTATTTAAGAGATGAAGTGGAAATTATTCAAGGTATTAACAACAGTGAGATTGTACCAAAATAACGAAAGTATTTATTCTAATTCAAATTTTCAACTTTAGGGAAATGATCTTGGAAACCAAAAATGTTGTCCTAGTGCTCTTATATCTGATTAATCAGATGGTACCTTAGATCGTCACAAATTTATGGATTTGTGATTGCTAGCTTTTCCATAGCCATTTTCTCTACCACTCTCCATCAGAACATGATGGTTAGATTTTTCATCCATATCCATACTTTTACCTATGTGGAAACCCAGTGATAAGTTTATTTGGGAAATCGTTACATTTCATACTTTAGTTTTTAAAGCCAAGTTTTGGTATTCCTTTTTACGATGTGGGTTTCTATTAAAGAAACTTTCAAATAGTAAACCATTTATAACCCCGACGAATTTCGAGGGCGAAATTCATTTTAAGGGGGGTAGAATGTAACAGCCCGAGATTCTATGAAAAATATTCTTTTTATTTCACTAATGTCTTGTGTTGTACGCTACACCAAAAGGAGCTTGCACAACACGCATCCTTGACTTGCCTTGCATTACACGCAATCGCGACCTTCCTCGATAGCGTGTGTAATACGCAATACCGAGTTTCACTAAACAACGATGTGCTATTAAAATATTATTAAAACTAGCTGTTATGAATAGTAATAACCACTTTTTAAAATTCTGTAAATCTTATTTTTCAAAATGAACTTCATTTTTGGATTCGGAGTATCGAATTTAGCCTAAGGTGAAATTTTGGTACTTTTCGGATAACTTTCATATTCTGATGAATAGTGAAAATTACTAAATTATAATTAAAAACAACTTTTTTAATCGAAATAATTAATAGTGATAAATTATTAATTTGAGTGGTTTTAAAGTATATTTAGAATAAATTTTTACAATTTAATACAATGTTGGTCATTGGTTGTAATTTCACATTTAAACTAGACATAATCACGTGTCAATCTTTTGATATATATTGTTTCCTAAAAACACGCTATTTATTTTAACAGCAGGATTTAATTATAAAATTAATTAATGCAACTTCTATGTTATGAATTTGGTAAAATATATTTCATTTTTGAATTCGGAATATGAAATATAGCTTAGGATGAAATTTTGGCATTGTTCTGAAAAACATCAATTTTTGATGAATAGTGAAACTACTAAGTGGTAGTAAAAAAAACTGCATTTTTCATAAAACTTAATTTTTCCGCTTCTGTGAATGGAATTTTGAAAATCCTAGAGACACGGTTAATATCAAGGACTAAAATGTGGTTCAATGAGATTAAAATAATTTTTTGGTGAATAGTAACTTTTTACTTTTTTTACCGCGGTTAATAGTAAATAGGGTAACTAAGGGTAAATATGATATTACTATTACCCTAACACATGTCCTAATTCTATTGGACAAGTGTAACTCGACCAAAAACAAACTTAGGAATAAAATATGACCATTTAGGCCCACTTGGATTAGATTAGGATATTTATTATTAATTTATTTAAAGAAAGGTTAAAATAGTTAAAATCAAAGTTTAATAAGTAAATCATTTTTAATATGGAGTTATACATAAGATAAATTCGATTGTAAATATTAATTAGAAATATAAAAAGATTTCCTACATGATGGTATTTTATTTGTAATTTTTAGACATCAAATAATTTAATTTATTTATGACACAATGATGATGCAGTAATTATCTTATTAATGAAATATTGACATAATTGATGTTATAAACACCAAAATAAATGTAATTTGAGACTTTTTATGAATTCAACTAATTTTCTAGGTTACTATGATATATTAATGTTGATTTAATTAACTTGGTTCGAACATTTAATTCTGTTATGACTCTCACAAAAATCATATATCAAATAGTGTCAATATTGACACAAAATAGTTTTTAAATCAAATATTATATTATTAATTGTTATTTTATTCCTAAAAATCTAAGGTTCGGCCAAATGACATAGATAAGGATATATATATTAATTATAAACAATTTTGGGTTCGTTTGGAATGTTATAGTAAGTGTATTAACCATATAGTGAAAGAAAACAAAAAGACACGGTAAAAGTTAAATTATTTAACTTAGAGTTAAATATAATTGATAAGGTCTAAAATAAGATCCAAACATGTCTAAATTTGATTGGTTGATGCGATTACAACCCTATATCATCTAAGCTTCTAATATGAGTCATTTTTGGAGGTTTTTAAGTGGGGTTAGATTTATTATAAATTAATATTTTTAAGAATTTTTAAGGTGCCCCTCTCCTCCCTTATAAAAGGACACCTCCTCCCCCTCCTCCTCACACCAATTTGAGCACTCATGCTCGGCCAAACCCTGCCAAAATCTCTTCTCCACTTCCCTAGAAACATCCTATAGGTTTTGGTCTTCCTCAAAGACCAATTTTAGTGCCCTAAGAGGAGGTCTCAAAGAGGCGCTTCAAAGAAGAGGTAATTACCATTACCAATTCTTTAATCTTTATTTCTTCTTCCACTTCTTCTTCTTAGGTTGTTTCATTATAAATTAATAACATCAGTATCACTCATATACTGATATGTTATTATAAGTATGAAACAACCCTATTTCACCATCTATCCATCCTACGGAAAAAGAAATCACCGCGCGTGCGTACGTACGGAATACCGTCTCCACGCCGTGGTGTAATCTATTTTCCACCACCACCTTAAATGGATGGGTATAATGGTGTAAAGAATAACTATACATAGTTATTACAACATCATATTGATTCTGATATATTGTATAATCCACTCCAATTCCGTTCAATATTTATGGAAATGATATCATCGCTCGTGCGTACGTACGGACTACCGTCTCCACGACGCGATGAGATTCATTCTCCATGTTAACAATTTAAGAATGATTATAAAGTATATATAAGAAATAATAATGAAATATATGACATTATAAAGCTACTGGATTTATGTATATATATATATGTATGTCATCTACTCACTTCCACTTCAAGACAATAAGGAAAGTAAAACAGCGTTCATGCGTACGTACGGACTACCGTCTCCATGAACGGTGTTTTTCATTTTATTTATCTACCTATTATATATATATATATACTGAATATATATGATATATAAATCATATTTTATATTCTGGAAGTGAGTAAATCATGCTATAAGTAATAATGATGTCAAGAACAACAAGTCAAAACACCTACGATAAATGAAACGATTTTACCCAAAACGCTTCTTTAACATGGAATTTACAAAAGAACGGGTAATATAATGTCATAAGTGAACCATATATGATATCATAACAATGAATATGATTCTGGAATAAGTGAGTAACATGATTTAAATCATTATACAGGTTTTTTGGACACATACAAAGCAAGTCGGACCTAAGGTAAGGGAAATATCACAATCTCACATTTATCCGAGATTGTTTTTACATTGGTAATTACTGGGGTGTATTTTATTATCCACATC
This sequence comes from Viscum album, assembly GCA_963277665.1. Lineage (NCBI taxonomy): Eukaryota > Viridiplantae > Streptophyta > Magnoliopsida > Santalales > Viscaceae > Viscum > Viscum album. The sequence goes on from OY728132.1 coordinate 1,833,909,069, forward strand.
CATTTTCCCTCAATGTGTAATATTATTTCCATCATTCTACTATAGTTTATATCCAATTTTACCCTTCGGTAAGTTTTTTGTAAAAGATATGAAAGGAATCTTTTGTCGTTTTTCGTACGAGGTACTTTTTGACTTTTCCGACAAAAATACGAAGAATGTTTTTTTTAACTTAAACGGCACGAACGGATTTTTACGGTTTTATAAAGCATTATTTTCATGAAGCTTCCTCCAAAATATTTCATGACTATTTTTAATAAAATCTCTTTCTTTTAAAATTGCATGATTTTTTGTGAAACGAAATTGATTTTGAAGAAGAAAGGATATTTTCCTCAAGAATTCATTTCAAGTGTTTTATCAAAATTATTTTCCATCTAAGATAATAAAGGGTTCTGTTTTTATCCCTATTATTACATGTATTTGATTATTTTGTGATGGAAACATTTTTATGATTTCCTTTATCTTATATGAATTGTTTTATGATGTCATGTTGTTTAAGAATCCCATTTTTATTACATTGGTTACGTTATGATGTATGGTTTATGATTATGTGGCACACATAAGAAAGGATTCATTATAAGATGGGTAGAACCTATATCTCCCTCCAATGCATTGGGTAAAGATTTTATATCTCATGAGATAGACATGGCTGGAATGGTAGGTTATACCGGTTCAGTGAAACAGGACTGAAACGAGGGTAACTCGATTCAGAAAGGGGCTTTGTCCACTAAGATAGTCATGGCAATGAGTCTTGACTAACAAGAAATGATTCTCTATGATTATGTGTGAATGCCACAAAGTTTCATGTTTCATGTTATGATTATGGTGATCTCATTTTCACTTCTATGATTTATCCTATGTTATGATATTATGAGCTCTTTTGTAGGTTAAGATTTCCAAAAGCTATGTTCTTATGTATATCATGTGATTGATATTTCTTTTGTTTACCCTTACTGAGCATTTGAGCTCACCCTTTTATGTTTTCTTTTCCCCAGGTTATAAAGAACGGTTTTTAGGTAAAAAAAAGGATGATCTTTATGGGAGATGTTGAAGATCTTTCACCACGATTAGGAGATTACGTTCCGAGTTTCCAAAGACACTAAACTATTACGATCCTTGTGTGTGTGTTTTGGTTATGTACTAAGTATTCCGCAAATGTAATGTAATGTCCATGTACGATAAGCTTCGGGTCTCTACAGTACCCATGACCTAGTGTTAGTAGAAGTGGTGTTCACCTTGAATATGTGTCGACACTATCTGATTGTCCAACGTTTTACCATGTAATCATATAACAAGAGTCTCAAGTTTTTCATCTCTCAGAAATACATTAACTAGAGATAGCGACGATGGATTGAGTTTCTCCAAGACTATGTCTTCGAGATAGTCTATACTCCTGGAATTGGGAACGTTGTAGCAGATGCACATAGCAATAGATCTGGTATACAGCTACTAGGAAAGGTGAGAGAGCACCTAGCTACCATATATATAACATTTGTGGATAGAGATAGAACAACCATTCTGCAGCCTCTGACGATCACTCATCCACATCTTCAGTGATCCAAGGAGGCACAACATGGGGATGCAGACTGTGAGACAAGATGTGCTCATATATCCACAGGGCAACCACCTGATGGATTTTCTAAAGGAGGGAGCACGTCATCTTCTTCAGAGGACGTACTTTGGTGCCAGTGTCACTTCGGTAGAATGTTTTGAGGGAGTTTCACACTTCCCCTATATATGGTAAATTGAAGAGTGGTGAAGATATACCAGAAACATCGATGAAATCACTGGTGGCCATGTATGAAGAAGGCTACAGTGGAGTTTATCTATCGATGCCTCACTTATTATTAAGTGATGGAGGAGCATGAGGTAACAGTAGGCTTGGTTCATCATTTAGAGTTCCAAAAATGGAAGTGGGATTGGATATCCTTGGACATCATGAGGGGTCTTCCATGTACATGCAGGGGTCATGACATGATTTATGTGATCATCGACCGACTCAACAAGTCATCCCACTTCCTACCGATCAGAGAGAACGGTTTAGTGTAGAGAATGAGAAACCTCTATGTGCATCCAATTGTGTGTCTACATGGATTACCTTCATATATTGTCACTGATCGTGTCACACTGTTTATATCCTGACTATGGAAGGGGTTGTAAGAGGCTATCAGGACATGGCTTCACACTTGAATGACCTTCTATCCTCAGATAGATGGTCAGACTAAGCATCCCATTTAGACACCCAAAGACATTCTCCGTGCATGTGTCCTCAAATTCGGTCACATCTGGGAGGATAACTTTTCTTTTTGTGGAGGTTTCATACAACAAAAGTTATCACTCCACCCTCGAGATGTCACATTTTGAGGCCTTGTATGGTCGACCTTGAAGATCACCCATGTACTGGATAGACCTAGGGGAATCAGCACTAGTGGGACCAGAGATGGTACAGGCTACTACAGAGAAGGTGTAGATCATAAAGGAGTGGATGAATACTGCACAGAGCAGGCATAAGTAGTATGCAAATAGGAAACAATGACCTTTGGATTTCAGGGATTGCGACCATGTCTTTATACAGATCTCATCTGGATGATGTCCACAGGGATTTGGCCGAGGTGGCTAGTTATCTCCATAATTCATCAGACCATTCCAGGTTCTCAGCAGAGTAGGAAAGGTGGATTACCGCATAGATCATCCACCTCAGTTGCACCGGGTGCATGATGTCTTCCACGTATCTTAGCTGAGGAGATACGTGCACGACCCTTCTAAAATCATTGAAAAAGGAGAGCTGGAGATCGATGACAATGTGACTTTCATGGAGGTTATAGTAGAGATTGAGGATCGACAGGAGTGGGTCCCATGTGGATGGTCCATACCTCCGGTGCACATTCTTTGGCAGCACGGGAACCTCCAGGGGAGCACATGAGAGTGGGAGGCTCAGATGCATGCATAGTACCCACATTTGTCCACTTAGTTCGTGTTGTAGCTTACGGGGAAGTAAAGCCCTTTGGTGAGGAGAATGTAATGTCCCAGAATTTCTATTGGAATTTATTATAATATATGGTAATTTTAGAAGTCTGAGAAAATTTGAGGCGCTTGATTCCGAGCCCTGATACACCCTAAATCAATTTCTATTGTTTTGATCTTGTGCGTTTATTAAACATACAAGCGAGATTTTATAAATTTTGAACAGGTTCTTGGAATTGTAATATGAGGGCGCCGTTGAAGCTGTAGTGCCAGTATTTTCTAAAGAGGATTTTCACCTCGACGACAGTTGTTCGAGAATAAAAGTTAGTTTTTTAGTTTTTAAGAAAAATTTAAATAAAAATAATTGTTAAGCTTAATTTTATGCATGGTGGTTAAAACCTCCATGGGGTGGTTAGAGGTGGAGACCACAACACCATAACCTCCCATTAGAGGTTGTAGTGGTGGGGCTCACCTGCACATAACTTCCCTTTGGTGGAAATATTTGGTGATGACCACGCAGGCTTGTAACCCTTGGAGCCCCCCATTTAAGTGGGGAGAACCCTTGAACATATCTCTTTATGTGTCAAACCACCATCAATTAATTAATTTAACACTTTCAATTAATTTATTTAACCCATTTGAATCTTTTTGAAATTTTGGGGCCACCAATTAAATAGATGATTAAAATAATCCATTACTTTTGGGTTGACATTTTCATTTGGTGGAGCTTGGGGAATGAGGGAGCTTAAGAGAGAATGAATTAATCAATGAAGAATGAACTTCAACTAAGTCAAAAGAGAAGGAGCCGACTGTGAAGAATTACATCATCGACTTCCACACCTACGAACGCTCATCTACCAATGACGGATATCCTCTTCCAGTCTTGACTTTGAAGAATAGATGCCCACCGTTCTGCGACTTGTCAACAATCTACAAGACCGAGATATGGGTTGTTTTATTATTGAGTTTTACACTTTGCTCTTCATTGTTAGTTGTGAACTTTGAAGCTGATTGTTTCCACCGTAACTTGAAGGGCGCGGTCTGAACAAACACGACGCAACCCCCATCAATTTTTCTTCTCTTTGTTGACAACGGTGGCGGTGAAATGATGCCGTCGGAGGGGAGGGCCATGGCCGGCAGGTTGGGGTGGAGCAACGGCGGCCGGCGACGGGCCAACTAAGAAGGAAACCAGAAGCGCAAGGGGATCAAGGCCATCGGAGGGGTGTGATACCATCGCACCAAGTGGGTGGATGGGCAGGGGCCAATTGGGAAACTATAGTTCAACGATGGGTCGCATCACCGTTACACTGCGTGGAAGGAAACTCGTATCTAGGTGGTCCATAGCAGATAGAAAACGATGACCGACTTTTCTAGTCGTCGGCGGGGAGCGCACCAGACAGGACCCCAGGGGTCCCACGATGAACCAACCGGCGCCACACTTCGGTTTCGTTTTAGGGAGATGGGGGGGGGGGCTGACCCCTTCCCTTCGCACGGTTAGGGCGGGCCCCACAGGGCACCACCACTTGCTGGCTTTGGCTGGTGGTTCACCTCCGAACCAGGCAAGCTGGGCCACCTGCACTGGTCGAGCTGCCCAGCGCGGGCTGGTTCCGGCAACCCAGGTCCGACCTGTGGACTGGGTCAGGTGGACCTGAACTGGGTCGGGTAGCCCAGACCGGGTCAGGACAAGTAAGTCTGGTGGGGCTGGACCGGACCTGGACGCAGGATTGACCCTATTCACTTTTTCGCCCATATGACGGGCTATGTGTGTCTGATTGTCAAACCGTCTATGGTGACAAAATTTTTAGAGCAAGACAGTTCTTTTAGAAAACCCCAATCAAGGTTTGGACACAGTTGGTGTATGGTCGGGAGAGATTGAACCTAAATCTAACCGGGCCCTCCGAGCGGAAATGCCAATATCTCTCAGACCACACGTCTGATTGACATGCCGTCAAACACATTGGGTTCCTTATGACGAGGTGGAACTTCGTGATACATAAACCTAATTCTTTGAGGAATTTGACATTTCATCACATGGATTGAGGGGAATTCTCACCCGTAATCAAGAAAACCTAAGAGGAACCCTATGGATGGCTATACAATGTTGACTATTCTTGGATCATGTGTTGGTCCCATATTCCTCATTATTGTTCCTGGATCATGTGTTGGTTCGACAATTCTAACTTTTGTTCCTGGATCATGTGTTGGTCCGAGAGAATAGATGGACTATGATCAAGTGTTGGCCTGACAGCTCAAAATAATGTTCCTAGATCATGTGTTGGTCCAACAATTTTGACATCTGTTCCTGGGTCATGTGTTGGTCCGACAGAATAGCTGGTCCTAGATCATGTGTTGGTCTGACATCTTAAGTGATTTAGTGGCTATATATGATCATTTGTACCTGTCTATAAAAGTTGTAGAACAGTGTGAGATGATCCAGTAACTCTTGTGTTTCCTCAATATTGGGATCGGTCTTTTGATAAACATAGGCATATGTATTGGAATATACCTAAGTGGGGTTTTTGGTTGATATCACACTGTGTGGTTTGTACTTGATTGATATTTGTGAGACCGTGAGGGTATCGTGGTTCATACTGCATATCATTATACTCACCCCTTCATGGGCTATACCATCACCTCTATGTGTTGGTTGCAGATGGCAGACAACACAGACTAAGGAAGAGAGTAGCAGGGCTGGATGGTACCCAGAGGTGGACCACTCAGTGTGACGGTATACGAAGGATACAGACGGAAAAAAGTACAGAGGAGGCCATCTATACCTACCCTTCAGGTCGGAACCCTAGAGGACATCCTATTAGCTGCTTTACTTTTCATCAGTTGTACTTTCATTCAGTTGTACATGTACTTTCCTATTGGTCTTGTATTTTCACCCCCTTATACATTCAATCAAATATTTTTGTAAATAGTTTTACATAGTTCCTTTTTTCTAGTTTTGTACTCTGATTTGATTGTTTACATTTATAAAGGCAATTCCTTCCATGTTTAGGGATTTATGCCTTTGGAGCTAGTCGCCAGCCCCTATCCAATGGAAGGTGGTCTTGGGGTAGTAATGATAGGGACCATGGGGACAGGACGTGACATGTAAGGTGTGATTTCCCTATTTTTTATTTTATTTCCATGAGATATTGGATTGGGTGTAAGGCACCGAAGTCCATTCAATTAATTCTTCCATGTAATAATATTGTTTATACCCATAATCTTATTATAGAGGGGAGAACCTGTTTTTGAGAATAACACCACCTGATTGGTGGGTTTTCACCCATATATGAGTGTGGTATGAATTTATATTTTCCTACCTCTACCTACAATAGTGAACTATATGGAAAATGATAGAAAGTGATAAAAGTAACCTTATAAACTATTTATTCGAAAAGATGTATGATAAGAAATGGGTCTCATTTTTTGACATCCCAGTTCATCCACATCCAAATGGCTCCCTACCTCTTCAAAAAATGACACGGTGTGGCCTAGATAGCCACAGAACTAGAACTTCATGAGAGGATGTGTGGAATCACTTATAATTTCCGTCATACATCCTTCCTAGAAAAAATGGATTGAAAATTTATTATTTTAGTGAGCTCCAGGATAATCTCCAATTCTATATTCTATTTTGTATGAATGTTTCTTTATCAACACAGTAGGCATCTTTTCAATGTGTTTATCTTTCATATTTTCTTTCTATTTTCTCAATTTTTTTCTAGCAATTTATGTCACAGCTTCACAACAGATCCAGTATTTCCCATGAAAGATGGTCATTGATCTCCCCTGATCTTTTCAATTCAATATGAACCTCACTTATCTCATTCCCAAAATCCAGTACCTGATAATTTTGTAAATTGTATTTCCTTTACTTCATTATATTATGTTTGATTATCTCTCGAGTTTAAACCTATAATTAAAAGAATCCTCTTCGAGTCACTCTTTGGTTTTTGACATATGTTCTAGTCTTGAGGTAAGGTAATTGATTACATTTTCCAATTATTCAATTCTATATTTTAATTCCACTATATCATCAGTCCATCCAAAACTTTTTGACTCTACTTTCACTAGTTCTTCTAGTTGTTCAATCTCAAAGTCAAACAGATCAACATATTCTGAAGATTCATCTCGCATTTCTTTTTACCTGTTAAATATATTAAAAAATTTCTGAAGTGTACAAAAATCAGACCTTAAGTAGAAAAATGAGATTAAAATTGGTTTTCATCTAGTTATTTATGGAATTATTAGTCAAATGTTATGACATTGCAATTATATCCATCATGGAATCATGGATTATAGTTTTAAATTATAGTTCCTCATCATAGATTTCATTACCATCATATTCATCTTCAATGAAAAAACTATTATTTTTTACATTCATTCCTGATTTGAGGTATCCCTTATGAAAAAAAACATTTTCTGAGGCTTCTCAATGTTTTCATCTTCACTCTCTTCACCACTGATCTTTCTTGATCACTTGGGGGCAATGTGCCCAAATCATCCTTAGCGAAATCAAGCCATAGGTAACATGCCATAAAATATCCCTTTTCACATTTGAAACCTCTTTTAAATGAGAGAATTTTTTTTCTTCATCATCTTCACCACTACAATCTCATATATTTGTTAGTTTTTCCATGGATTTGAATTCCATTTCCATACTCACAAGAGTTTTAGAATGAACTATTTTGACTCATATTTCATATGCCACCATGTTGCTCAACATATCATATAAGGAATGATTGGAATGATCACATTCCTGATGGGATGACACAATTTCATTGAAAAGGGCTGGAAGCCTTCTCAAGATTCTCTTTAGAATATCAATGTCTTTTATTTCATCCCATAGACCTCGAATTTTACCTACCACTTTATTGATTCAATTGAAGAAAGAACCTAAATTCTCATGAAGTTGAATCATTAGATTGTAAAACCTACGGTGCAAGGCTTGATGTTTCACCTCCTTTAATTTTATTTCTCTTTCAAAAATATTTTTACATTTTCCCACATAGAAATTATTGTGGTGAAACTCATCACATTTAGATAGATCTGTTCAAAATGATCCGTATTGACAACATTAGGTTATTTGGAATCTTCCCTAAGAATCTTCTTATTATAATCATTAATTTCATGCCATATTGAATTAGTAACATGAATTCCTTGCACAATAGTAAAGAGGACATCAATTCCAATAGATCTTAGATGTGAACTCATTCTGTTCTGCCAAATCTGAAAATTACATCATTCTATATATTGCGTGCCTAAAATATTTATACCATTAATAATATACTTTTATATTAATTAAATATAAGTAAATTGCCTGGATGGAATTTATTTAATCAATATATACATATATATATATAACATTGTGGTTAACTCCCAGAATAATAATAATAATAATAATAATACCACTAAAAAGTGGTAACAAAATATAATTACTAGATTACAGAAGAAATTACTGACATTTTTTATAATTATAATGAAAATATATTTATTATATAGATGGTTAAAGTAACATATTTGAAATTTCGTAAATGATTTACGGGTTTCTCCTCTAAGTTGTACTTTTATGAGACTTATTCCATGTTAGTCAATTGCTTATTTTATGTAGTGTATATACTTCCACATCGATTAATCATATCACAAATATCATTTTTTATTTGAATTTAATTTTTCTGTTAACTATATTTATTTCATATGGATTATGATTTAATAGAACCCAAAAAGAAAATGATTTATTTAATAATTTCATCATTAATCATGATTTTTTAAATTTTAATTATCTGTAAAGGAATATTTTTCATCAATTTACATGTTTTATAAGTAAAATTCAAAATATTGTCACTATTCTACATATAATTTTAAAATTTATTTTTGAACATATTTTTATTTTTAAAAAATGATTCAAAAAGAATCTTCTTACCATTTTCTCTATGATATAATTTATTTGAATTTTCTTACCAAACTTTGATAGGAATTTTTTATTAGAATAAATGACCACGATTTCAATCCACCATGATTCTGAATGAATTAAATATTCATATAAATTTTTACTTGACTCATTTAGAATAGTGTTTTTTATTTTTTACATGAACATTTTTTAATTTATTTAAAAATTATTTTAATATTAAAAATTATTTTCTTCCCAAGAATGACTCCATTAATATCTTTAGATTATGTTCAAATATATCAATTTCCTTTGTCTATTTTTTTTGGAAATTTACTCCAATAATAAATTTCATCATAATCATATTTTTGGTTTATCATTATTTTTATTTTTGGTTCTATTGATCTTTAGTATGAATTATTATTCTTATATAGATAGTTATGGATTTTGTTAATGAATATTGATTCAAGTGTATTATTTATTCATATGAGGAATTCATGAGATGTATTAAATTATGGTAAAATCATGTTATATCGCTTTGATGTTTTATTAGTTATAAAGAGAATAACTAGTTTGTGGCTTGTCCCTGTTCTTACATCGTTTATAGGATTTCATGGAACATCACCTTGATGATATTATTATATGTTTAGGATGCAGAATTGTTGGTATGTTTGTTTTGTCCATCATTATTTAATCCATCATTTTCAAAATATTTATTATCATCTATGTTAGTATCAGATTAGTTATAATACTTATTCATTACACTATAAGGCATGTGATTATTAATATGTCTTATTAAATCATGATTTGTTCAGAATGTATTAATATCATTTTTTTAATTGAATGTGATTTAGTTATTTGCTGTTCAATAATTTTATAGTTGTTTCATCATGATATAATCCATTATTTATTTACCCTTAATGATAACATGAATTTATAATTTTACTGTTTTCTTTTCTCTAAGAAATAAAGAATTATTATATGAATAATATCCTTGGTGGAAGAAAATTATTATGCTTTATATGTATATTTGGAATGTAATTTTGGAATTATGTTAGTATTTGACACTTCCCGAATACTAATCTATTAAGTCCACTAGGATGTAATTTATTTATTGTCGTTCTAACATAACAATCTAATATCTGGATCTTGGTTGTTTGATTAAGGGTCATAATAATGACTATTAAACATAGTGCCACCAAATTTGGAAAAATAAATATATTGTGTATTGTGTTTGATGGATCATGGAGTTATATCAATGATGATGTTTGATAATGATCCACTAATTGTAGAAATAGATAATATAGTCATATAAATTATTTTGGAAGAGGATGTATCCATTATTTTATATTTAATTGCATAATAATACCTACTAAGGAATATAATGATGTTTTATAATGTTGAAAAAAAATAAAAAATAAAATTTATGTGATAGAATATAGGAAATTCTACGAATTATTCTATGATTTTGTTTTATCAATTATGCTATCACGTCTATTTTTACCATTTAACCTTGATAAAATAATTTAAATGAGTGCGAAATCTCAATGTCATATTTATCAATATATTACTATAGTATAAATAAGTATATATACATAAGAGAACATTTCTAATAGACAAAAATTAATAAAACAAATATCAACATATGTAAATATTCCCAATACTTTAAAACACATCGGTTGAGATACAACATTGAAACAGTTGTACACAAACCATCATTATAAGAATATATAAGTGGAAAATTAAAAAATTGTAGTTTTTACATGACCGAATAAGAATAAAAAGATGAATGATACTATTTATGTTTTTAATGTATTCCTTAACATGTTTTCTCATGTCCATGAAATAAGGGAGGGTAAACCCATTGTTGTGCTTTCATTTTTCTATATAATTATTTTTTTAGAATTCATTGTTCACAATTATAATTATTATTTGACTATAACCATTGGTTGATATTAAAAATCCATAGGAGTGTTCAATATTTGATTAGAAATCATATACACATAATAACCACCAATCATAAGAGACATGATGTGAAATTCTAAAATAATATACTAATCTTACTAGAAATTATCTGATAAAGCTGACTTACACATCCATGGAACATGGGTTGAGTATCTACTACGGGTAGAATTTTTATACAACAATAACTCAAACTGTAACCTCAAAACGACACATGTATGAGTCCTTGATTGGGATAAAATTTTTATACTCCAATATGATTGAATATAGTTATCAAAATAGATATTCATGGTATGGGTCTCAAAAATTGTAAAATATTAATATAGTTCAGTATATAGTAAAATGAATAGGTGGTTCAATGTAGATATGAGATTTATACTAGTCATTAAATGATGTGAGTAAAATATGAATTTGGTGTTCATATCACTTTGAATATATCATTAAGGAAGAGATTTATATTATTTTAGAATAATAATCAATGTTGAATAACATTTAGAATTTTAGGATTCAATAGATCATCAATTTAAATTTTCAAACAAAATTCTCTAAAATGACTATCTTCTTCTATATTTATATGTTAATTAATTACATGTTATTTCCAAATCATGTATTAAAAAATAATTATCTAGACCTTATGATTTAAATTTCATATAATAAATTTCCCATCTTGATTTATTATACAGTAGAGAATTATTTATGTAATAAAAAAATTGAAACAGAGGGTGTACATTGGTTGAATAAAAACATTAAGGTTGCAATATTAGATCTTATGTAAGTATTGTGGAAGAGATTGCCACCATTTTTAATTAATTTACTGGTAATTAAAATATATAAGAGAAAAATAATTATCATTGAGCTATTTAATACATTAGCTATGATTATATTTAAATAAAATCATAATATAATTTCCATAAAATATCAAAATACCTTTTATTAAATTTTAATTGTACAATAATGAAAATTAGGGCATTAAATTCACTATAGTTTACACATCCATTGATAATTTACACATTACATCTTATTAGCACAATATTATTAAAATACAAGAAAAATTATTAGTAATAAATCCATAACATTACGAAAACAATATGAAATGAATTAAATATAATATTTAAACTAGTAGAATTATATTTTTTATTTCATATGTTTTAATGGAGTGTATATAAGTTATAATTTTATCATTGGAAGGTTATGATGATAAGTGGGACACTAATTACCAAAAAAAATAATATCGTATTAATTATAAAATATTTAATAGATGTCTACAAAATTTAAAAAAAACGAAATATTTAAAAATATCTATTTTTATTTTAGGTATTTTAATTTCTCATCATATAATATAAAAATTATAATAGAAAATTTATTTATTAACATTCCATTACTAATTTTGTTTTGGAATGAAACTTGAGATTTTTAATAAATTCATTGTTTACATTAATATATACAATTATTATATATATAAAAATATTCAAAAAACGTAAATTATAATTTGAATCAATATACATAAATTAGTTGATTTTGAATGTTTCATAATTATCAAACATTGTGAAAATTGCTGGATAATAGAAAATTTTAGTATGAATATAGTTTAATTGATTTCTATTATTCATAAATTAGGAATTAATTATCAATTATTAAAAAGTAATAACATACCAATTATATGATATGTTATATAAATAATTTAACTAAATTTTTAAAATGAATTTATAATGTAATAATGGACTTCCCAAATTATAAGATGAAAATTGAAATATATAAAATAATTTTAAATAAAAAAATATTTTATTGTGAAAAAGTGAATATAAAAATTGAAGAATGTTAAATTGCATAAAATATGTCAAATAGGAGACATTATATGAAAAATTTAATTTTTCAAAACAATTATAATGAAAATGGTACTTTATTTTTCAATACCATTATTTGAAATCGTAAAATTTTAACTTCTTACAAAATTATCTTCATTTGATATAACTATATATACAACCTCCAATTCACATTCAATGTAAAATTATAAATCATGGTTATCCTGTAATTTTTTACTAATATATTCCCTCAATATTTTTTCTGTGGTTCTATGGAGTTTTATATCAATCAATAGTAAGATAAATTCAATGTTAATGGTTTCAACCCAACTTTTTTATTTCATAAAAATAATTAATTTCATTCAATTAAAATTCAATACTAAATTTCATAATGAAACATTTTCATAATTTGAACACTATTTTTTATTGATGTACTACTCCTCTTACTATATATAAAAATATCATATGATATTAGATTTAACAAAAACCATTATAGCCACAAATACTATTATCAAAACACATTATAATAACATTTATTTTTCTATTATTGGTGTGTTACATCTAGTAGGGATGATTTATCTATGAATGAGTAATAAATATTTAGGTAATACATCTTATATCGAATCCCATGTTGATTACATGACATACTCTAACATGTTCAAATTTATCATCAATTCATAGTGATATGGAATTATTTTATTATAAACATTTCATAACGTAATGAATATCAAATATATCTTTCAAATACTAAAAAATTTTGTAGGGTATTTAAAATAATTGTGATTTACCCAAAAAATTTAAACAGTGTTTAAAGGAAATTTACAATTGATATAGTTCTACCATTTATGTACCATATATAATTAAATTATAATCATTCACTTAAAGAAGGGGTTTTCCATTGAAATTTTAATATCTTATTTCTTCATGGATTATTATTGGATATTGACTGATATATAAATGATATTCATCTGTATATAGACTATTTTAATTGCGGATTACCATTCATGACATAGACATGATTATGTATTGGGATCTGAATGAAACAATTTATATCTTATTTATTTTTTACATTATTCCTACAATGTAGGTATTGAGATTATTATTTAATGGGAATATCCAAATATAATTTTACCTCTAAATGTATAAGAAGGTCTTAGGTGTCTATCTCACATAATTATTTTATTTATTCCTACCCATATTTATATGATACCTTAGATGAGGACCCCATTTTATGATTATGATATTAACTATTATCCATCCAAACACTATGAAATTATTTATTTCTATAAGTGTGATTATTTATATTCAAATTTTTTGAAATCACTTTTTCATAAGTATCATGTTATTAGATTTTTTATTTTTATAATATGTTATTAATCTATATTATATAATCTATATTTATTTAATAAACATATTTTTGTATATTACATCTTACTTAAATATTATGCTAGCAAAATTATATTATATCCCAATTCCACTAAGAAAATTTATTATTACATTGTGTATCCATTCAATGAGAAATGATTAATATATTAGTTTTATATATTCCTCATATTTTATTTATAGTATTTTGTGTAATTTAATGATTAAATAACTATATAGTATAATAAGAGTTATATGCTATTATGTCAAATATATTGTAATAATATATATTATGCAACATTGTTATAATATAATTGGTGACAATTGGTAAATATATTCATGTGTTTTGTAATAATGTTTCCATCCCAAATTAATAAATAATGTAAAATACCATTCTCGATGGATTTCAGTATTTTCAATAATAACTTGATTGAGGTAACTAGTAAATCATTAATTTTATTTAATTTTAATTGATTCAATCCGTAATTTATATCCCATTGTGGAAGTATAATATATGACCTGAATTTCATATTTATGAAAATATAGGATAATTGGATATGTATAACCATGTGGTTAGATATAGTATCACTAGATACAATTTTTAATTTAATTCATACATTTATTTCAGTGTATATCATTTGGGTTGTTTTAGGTTTTAATTTTTTTCAAATAATATTAGAAAATTTGATTGGATTTAACAAAGAATATGTGAATAAAAATACTAAAAATACATTATTTTTATGTATCAATATAATCAGAATTGTTATATTATGATTAATCTACGAATAACATATAATATATTTTTCTAACCTAATTTTTTTGATATCTAATTCATTCTGAAACAAAAAATTATCATTGAACAAATCATTCATACATGAATATTACATAATTTATAATGTTATGAAATTTCCTTATAAAACTACTAAATAAAATATTAAAAACATATTTTTATAATTAATCTCATAAAAAATATTCAATATAAATTAATAAAAATTATTTATAACCTTAATGTTTTTTAAATAATATGAAGTCATTATATTTTAAGTATATATAATCCACCAAGGAAAGATGTCATATATATTTTTATTGAAAACATAATTAAAATTATATAGGGAAGTGTTCAAAATAATGATTAAATTTATATAATTTATAGGAATCATCAATTTCAGCATATCATAGGAATAATACCCCCCACCAAGAAGAATGACGAAGTTATTTTCAGAATATGTTGAATGTGTCACATTCATAGTAATGATGCATCAGAAATAATGTGGTTAGTATCCAAATAATGAATAAGATCAAATATAGAATTATATTCATTCATAAGATATATGTATGTAGAATACAATTTTTAATATAAATAAATCATTACAAACATTCAAAAACAATAATATCGTGAGATACATCTCATTAATGAAAGGATTAAAATCTATAAATTGTTATAGGACAACTATTCCAATCATAATATTCTCTGATTCATGTTTTCCGTATAGAAGGGATTAATATTTAATATTGTGAATTAAAATAATCCCTTTTCTATAGGTTTTGATATAACCATATTGAGTAATATTATTTTTCATACTCTATTATATATCCAAAATATGAAACTAAGTAATTATATTGTGCGATCAATAGTGACACTAAGTAAAGTATCATATTAAACAAATAGAGTTATCAAGATAATAATATTCAATATATAACATTGAGAAACATTATTTGTGACATTCATGAAGCTGGAAATGAATGAATATTTTTATAATAGTGAAATTTATATATCTAGAGAAAAAATGGAAATGTAAAACAAAATAACATTGTAAGGTTTATTATAAGAATCTTAGTAATAAGGTAATGTAAGAGATGATAACCCCAAAAGAAATATTTTTTTTGAGATTCCTTATACCTTAAGTTTTACATGATTCATCACTACAGATCCTAAATGAAAAATGTATTTTTATTGAATCATGAATCATGATTTAATACATGTATATTTTTTTCTTAATGATACATTATAATAATTTTAAATATTTTTTTAGAAAATATTTATTGATTTAATGTTTTAAATAATTTTTTTTTTCCATTTCAATTTGATTTCAAATTTTATTTTTTATGATATATATCCATTTTAAAAAATATCCACATGAATAATAAAGTCAGATGTAATTAAATTTCAATAAATCATAAATATCATATATTAACTATTCATGATGTGTTGTGATATGTTTTTTTCTTTTATATCCATGTTTGAAGATAAAACACTACATCAATTAGAAATTTCATAGATTTCTATGATTCCCCTTTGATACAACCCAATACATAGTTTAAGTCAAAAGTTTTTTGAATAATAAATATCACTACATTTCATTGTGGAAATTATAGGATGGAATCAATCATATATAGGTCAATGTGAAAAATTTGGTAAGTGATGTTAGAAGGGGTACATGAAGGGGGGTTTATATATAAATGATATTTATTATAGCTATAGAAATAATTAATATAGTATTTCTTATTTAAAACATGAAATAGACTACCCATATAAAATTAATATCTACATTTTCATAAAATTACATTATCCATTGACTTTCAAAATAACTCTTGAAATAAATTTTATGTTTTAGATTATCGAATAGTTGAAATATAAATTTCATTAGTTTATATAATATCTTTTAAAAATATAAAAATTAAGTATTAGAATTGAAAATGTACATTTTTATTTTTACATGAATAATTTATATAAAAAATTCCATTTATGAATAATTAATTATTTAAAAAAAATAAAAAACATTACGTAAGTATTATAATATAAAATCTTTGTTCCAAAAATATATATTTACTATATAAATAAAATATTATTTATATTTAAAATATCCAACGATTCACCCATGGAAAATAATTTTCTTTTAATTAAATGAATGATATTTCTTATAAAAATTTAATACCGTATAAGTTAGTTATAACACTTAACATAAAATTAAGGTTTTCTAAAATATTTAAAATAAACTTGATAGAAAATGGGCCTATAGTTTCATTGTTATATTCTAATTTAAATATTTATTTAATATCATTGTGATTGTTATATTAAATTATTTGTTACAACATGAATATTATTTTAATGTAATTTAAAAATTTTATTAGTCTAGTTACTATTCTAATAGTCATGTTTCTATTCCAAATGGATAACATACAATTATAAATTATCTTAATTTGAATAGTTAGATTTTACTACTATATAGTTCCCTCCAAATTAATGATGTTTAATATATATATATTATATGATGGTTTTCTATATATCAATTTTGTTATTCTTAATTTATATCTAATCATTTTCTTCTTTACTATGATAGTGTTCTGGGATTTCATGTTTTTGGGAGGTTAGTAGCCAATATATTTCTTTATCAGTGTTATTAGGTATTTATTTAAGTTACATTGGTTCATTTATTAAAATATAATTGAAGATAAATTTTTGTTGTAGCTAATATTCTTATATTGATTAAATAATATTATGATTCCATATATTTTCTACCACTTCTGTTCTATTAAATATCTTATACCTAAATTGATAAAACGTATATAATCATATAGAATATATAATTTATTAATTTTTAGATCTCTACAACCTCTAGGAAGATATAAAAATATCTTTGTATACATTTTTAATAAATAAATATATAATCCAAAAACTTAATAACTCAAGGAAGATATATGATCAAATAGAACACTGTCATGGAAATTGTTGTAACCATAAAACAACCTGGGATATATCCCATCCCCCTTCACTGTTATGTTATATAGTCTCAAAGTAAATATATTTATGATAATATGTATTAATTTCGTTGAAGGTAAATAATTCATTATTCTGAAGTCAAGACTCATAATTGAATTATTTAACTCCAAAATAAATATATTCAATTGAAATTTTGGTAATACCAAGTAGATAAAAAATGTAATTTTATACCCATGTAATTTTTTATGATGATATGAGGATAAAATGAAACATCTTGAGATTTATGAAGGAGAAACCATTTTCTATAGCATACATGATATGCTACATGAAGCTTAAAAGAACAAATAAGTATTATTATGATACTATTTTAACATAGTCGTTGGAATGATGTTAATGTATTTCATTAACTTAATTAAATAAAAATATTATACACATTGTAATAATTATATCCTTAGTGTGCAATTAATTATATATATATCTGAAACCATTTTTATTAATAGTATATTTTTTTCTAAAAGAAATATTTAAATGAAAATAAGAGATTGTATAAAGTAAATAAATCACTATTGATAGGTTTTATTAATCTATTATATATTTAAAATAAAAAAATTTGTGTTTATTATTCATCTAGAAGGTTTTCTAGATATTACATAAGAAATGATTCAATTTTTTGGATAAAATAATCTTTTTTGAAAAAATGCAGTTTTAAATCCTATTATTGGTGAACCCATTATAAATCATGTTTTTATACTTTAATAGGTTCTACATTACAAAGTAAACGACATATTTTAATGAGGGTAATACAATTTTTCTTTCAATAATTTTTTTTTTATTTTTTTGATAATATTCAGTTTCTAATGAATAGTTAAAAATAAAGTATTATAACTCCTAACTATTTTTCATCTAATTTATTTATATAGATAGGTTGTAATTTTATTTTGATTTAAATTATAATTACATTAATTTTTTATTTAATCAAATTTATGTGATTATAATAATTTTATGCTTGAATATATATATATAAACGTTTAAATCATTTGAATGCTTCACTTTAAATGCATGTTTTTTAGTCTTTGGAATTAAATTAGTTTTAATTATAATTTTCATAATTGTTTGAATTTGATTATGTAAAATTTATTCTATATTTTAAATAATAATTCAAAAATAAAATAATATTGTCGATTTATTTTTCATTTACTAATACATTAAGATGGTAAAAAATTTATTCACCATAACAAAATTTAAAATTTTACAATGGTAAAAATGAAAAGTTAAAAGTGTACCCTACCAAATTGCTACACAATTAAAACTGTGGATGAGGTGTGGATCGACCATTAAAAAAATTTAAAACATTAATTACAGTACAATTTTTGGGAATTTAATGCCAACTCTTTATGGTTTTAATTGAATATAATATAATCAATAAACTAATCACTTGAAACCACCTCCCCTCAAGTATAAATACCACCTCACGTAGTAACATTTTTGAATCACACAATCTTTTTGATCCTCTAATATATACCCAAACCTTACTTTATCACTCATCATACATCCATGAGAATTTGGTCGCACAAAATGACCTAATCTAGGGTCCTCAATGGTCTATCAAGGGGGGGGGGGTATGGAAGAGATAAGTTTCGAAAAGAACCACTCTTAATTATTAACTTTTTCAATATTTATTCACCTCCATCATCCATCAATTCATGACCACTCTAGAATAATGTAAATAATATATTTCTGTGTTTATAATTTATTTCCTCATAATTTTTTTTCTAACCTCCTCTTATTCAATGAAACGAACTTATTATCTACATGATGTTAGATATTAAAATCTATGAATAATATTTTTGTTCTTTTTTCTATTAATGCCTTCATGGATAGTATTAAAACTGCATTTCAGGAAAAATAAAATTTAAATATGTATATTATAACTTATTTAATATTCTTTAAATGATATATTGAACATTCTTTCTTTCTTTACATAACATTGTTATAAGATATCATTAGTTGTTGATGTGTGGACTACCACCTCCTCAAAATGAGGTGATTCGTTCATGCATCACATGGAATGTGTAACGTGTCAGAACAACCTGGCCCATTACATTACCAAAACATGGTTGCACTGAAACGGTGGCACCGGTTACAATGTCACTATGATGGTAGCACACCGGTTATGATCTCCTGGACATCACCCTTGACTTTCAGGCCCAAGGCCGAGATGCTTATCTTGTGAAGCCATGGGCACCTTTAGAATCAATGCCCAGACAGAGCAGAGTATTGTGGTGGTGGGAAGGTTTAAATCTCACCTCAGTAGCAATAGTTTCTAGCTAGACCCTTTATGTAGTAGCAGCATGGGCATTAAGCTCCTGCTCCTGCTCCTCCCAGGGCAGGTGTCACAGGAGGAGGCCGACCTCATGGTGCTCTTTAGGGACCTCGACCAGTGCATGGTTAGATAGGAGACCGACAGTCGAGGGGCCGAGGGGTTGGGCATGGACAGGTACACGCTGCAGAGGCAGCATTTCCAGCAAGTCCAGAGGTCGTTCAAGGTACGATCAGCTTTTTTATATTGTTGCATGTGCCTTGTTCGATTAAAGAGATTCACAATCCTTTGTTGCACCCAGTTTGGGTCATACACTGGGTTTATATGCTGAGAGACTTCCAGTACACCTGGTTCTGAGCACGCCAGTCGTGTGTCTGACCAACTTGTTTTATGTTTTTTTAGGGTGTAAATTGAAGATAGGGCCACATCAATCGATCAGGGATCTTCTAATTTTGCAGATACATCTATACGATGTCATCTTATGCATTGAATGGATATTCTCTGTATGTCCTATCATTGAATGCTTCCGAGGAAGGGTTATGCTCTCATATATGGGCGGCCGACGTGTAACTATCATCGGCGACCGGGGATTCCAGAAAGGAAAAATATGAGAGGATCCCCTATATTCCTTATTAGTGGAACTATGAGTGGGGTCTGTGGATCCAAACATGGTGGAATCCTAGGGATCATCAGTGAGTTTATGGAAATCTTCCCTATAGAGGTGGAAACTCTACCCCTTAGTCGTAACATTGATTTCGAGATAGACTTGCAACCTGGTGCCCATCCGATTTCGATCTCTCCCTACTGGATGGCACCTTCCGAGTTGTGGGAGTTGCAGATTCAGATTGATGATCTGATGAATATGGGTTTTGTTCGACCAAGTGCTCCACCATGGGGTGCTCTAGTCTTATTCATAAAGAAGGAAGATGATGGTCTTAGGGTGTGCATTGACTACTAGAGATTGAATAATGTAACTGTCAGGAACCATTACCCACTCTCTGAGGATAGACGGTCTCTTTGACCAGCTGAGGGAAGCAGGTTGGTTCTCTAAGATCAATCTGTGGTATGGATATCACAAGTTGAGGGTAAAAGAGGAAGACATCTCGAAGACTTCCATCAGGTGCTGATATGGGCACTTTGATTTTGTGGTCATGCCATTCGGCAATACAAATTCACCAGCTATGATCATGGGACTCATGAACTCCATCATCCGGGAATACCTGGAATGGTTTGTAGTCATGTTTATTGACAACATCCGGATCTATTCATGTTCAGAGGAGGATCACGCCAAGCACTTGAGAACATTTTTAGAGGTCATCTGACAGCACCAAATTAATGGGATGTTGTCCAAGTGATTGTTTTGGGATCGAGAAGTGCACGTCCTTGGGAACGTGGTGTCCGTGCATGGAATAGCGGTGGAGCCATCAAAGGTTGAGGCAGTTGTTTCTTGGGAAAAACCCAAGAACATGGAAGAGGTTTTTAGTTTCCTTGTACAATTGAGATACTGTCAAATGTTCATGCCCAACATCTCCCGAGTATCATCAACATTGACATCCTTGAGAAAGAATGACTAGGCCTTTGAATGGGATGGGCAGCATGGGGCATCCTTTAGCTATCTGAAAGAGAAGTTGGTAAGTTCTCAGTGGTGAGGTAGCTAGAAAAAGGGGAGATATATGAAGTATTATGTGATGCATCAGTACAAGGCCTCAGGTGTGTGCTGATGCAATGAAAAGGGGTGATCTCTTATGGGTATAGGAAGTTACATCCTCATGAGAATAATTATACAACCCACGTTCTAGAGCTTGTAGCAGTTGTTTTCACACTATTGTTGTTGTGGCATTACCTCATCAGGGAGCGCTTCGTATACTTCACATATCATAAAAGCATGAAGTATATCTTCTCCCAGCAGAACCATAACATGTGGTAGTGAATGTGGATGGAGATATTTAAGGGACACGTCATCGAGATTTCTTACACCTCAGGGAAAGGGAATGTGTTGGCTGATGTCTTGAGAATGAAGTCACATAAGGAATCAGTTTGAGAGTCCGTAGATGGATGGAAGGCGATGGAGGATTTGACTGCCATGCACCTGGATGCGAGGATGGATAGTGGTAGAGGTCACCAGTATCAGGTGACAGTACAATATTTTCTGTTACGGTAGGTAGAAGAGTCTCAATGGGGAGACTTAAAGTGTGATGTGATGCGCAATTGGGCTAACCAGGGCAATACTCCGGAAGGATGGATGGAGAATTCTCAGAATCAGATGCTTTTCTGAGGGAATATGTTTGTCCCAGAGGCGATGTGCGAGAGGGTTCTTGGTGAGTTCAACATCTAACCCCTTGCAGTGCACCAGAGAGCTTCGAAGATGTACCAGGGTCAGAGGAGTCAATTTTAGTGGCCCGAGGTAGAGTGGGAGGTGTCAGAGTTCCTGGAAAAGTGCCTTGTGTGTCAGCAGGTGAAGGCTGAACACTGCGTTCCACGTGGTTTGTTGCATCATTTAGACGCCCCCAAGTATAAATGGGATGATATATTGATGGATTTCATCACATTAATACCTATGGATCAAGGAGGCTATAATGTTATCTGGGTAGTGGTGGACTGGTTGACAAAAACGGCTCACATTCTAATGATCAAGGAGTCGGGAGTAGTGGATTTCTTCGCATGGCTGTACAAAGATGAGGTGTTGGGTTTGCAAGGTGTTCCAAGTTCTATAGTATCGGATAGGGATTCACAATTTACCTCACTAATCTGGAAAAGATTTTAGCATGCTTTTGGCACCCATCTATGTCTTAGCACTACATTCCACCCTTAGAAAGATGGAAAGATAGAGCGCACCATACAAACATTGGATTATATTCTACGAACATATATTCTGGATTTTGGGGGATCATGGGTGCGAAACTTGCCTCTAGCAGAGTCTTCCTACAATAATTTCTATCACACTACCATTGGAATGGCTCTGTTCGAAGCCTTGTACTGAAGGCAATGTCACTCACCCATGTGCTGGACCGAGGTTGGGGAAGTATGTGATGTTTTCCCAGAAGTGGTGTAGAGTACGACATAGAAGGTTCACCTTATATTGGAGAGGATGCAGTCAACTTAGGAATAGAAAAAGTCATATGTTGATAATAGGAGGATACCCTTGGAGTTCAAGGATGGGGACCTCGTATTGTTGAAGGTCTCCCCCTGGCGTGGACAACGGAGGTTCGGCAGGGGTAGTAAGCTTTCTCCAAGGTTCATCGGATACTTAGAAGTGTTGTGGAGGGTCAGAGAAATGGAATATCAGCTAGCGCTAACACCACAGCTACTAAAAATACATGATGTCTTCCATGTGTCTCAGCTCCGACGATATCTACATGATGATTCACACATCCTCAACATGAGAAATCTGGATGTCGAGGACGACGTGACTTTTGTGGAAAGACCAGTGGGGATCGAGGATCGTGAGGAGAAGGTTCTCCATGTATAGACCATTCCGTTGGTTCGTGTGTTGTAGAGGCATGGTGGGCTCGAAGAATGTACCTGGGAATGGGAGACACATATGTGCGCCCAGTACCACGAGATGTCTTGAGTTTTATTCTATTTTGTTTGTACATGTTTGTGATGAAACACTTTAAATTTTTAACTATGGAACATGTGATTTTCCTTTTTTGTGGATGTGTGTGAAGAGTCTTGACTATGGGGAGGGGAGGTCCAGATCCATAATCAAGAAACATTAAGGTGGATGCGATTAAACCCATGCGGGCGAGTCAGTTCCACCAAAAGTGGATATTATCTTTACATGGAGGATGAAATTCCCTAACCCATTTGACTAGATAGTTTGACCCTCATTTGTTTTATTGTTACTTTAGGGAGATGTGTTCCTAGATGTCGATGAGGTTCAATCTTGAGAGGTATCTTTGGAGGTGGTTGTTCGGAACCCCTCTTTTCTTTGGGTCTATCTTTGATTCTCGAGGACAAGAATAGTTTGAGAGGTATCTAATTTAATGGAACATAACCCCCTGGTCTATTACTTTTCCAAAACATAGCTCCACCAAAATAGTGGAACCAGTCAATGGGGAACAGGTTGCGGTGGCACCGTGACGGTCGCACACCGGTTAGGGTGGCACCGAGATGGTGGAACTAGTGATGGTGGAACGGATGAAAGTGGCACCCTGATGGTCGCACACTAGTCATAGTGGCACTATGATAGAGGCACTAGTGACAGTGCTACCGTAAGGGTGACACCATGACGGTGGCACCTTTTCCTCACCAAATTCATTTCTTGTTCCTGGATTTTTTGCTCCATCTATATAACATTTGAAATTAAAAATATTTATTCCCCCCTTTCAATTCCATTTAAATACCATTAATAATATCATTAATCCCCCATGATTCGGGAGAATATTAAACTTTAAAAAATGTGTGGGTTTTCCTCGGTGTCACACCCTTTCCCCGTACCTTCCAGTTCTTCCCCCGTTGCGCGTTTTCCTCCATTTAGAAGAAACGGTTTAACGCAAAACCAATATTCCACCACCACGATGGGACTAATTAAATATGAATTAATCCCATCATGTGTAACCTCTCACCCGCAGAGGAAACAATGATCTGACATAAAATAGGTTTTTAATTCTGTATCCCATAATAATAAGATCTCATCTTTATATCACGCAAGAGTTTCTTCCTTCCCCTTCATAGTTGGATTTCTTTATTCTCCCTAGTTCACATGGATTGAATCCTTCCAAAGGCTTGTGGTGTGCATGTTATAGAGTTTTTATTCTCATCCTTGGAGTCCCCAGAGTTCCTCCCCTACAAGTTGTGCATCCCCAGTTCTTGGCACGTGGAGATGAACTTCGATCCTTGATCAACCAAATTGGGGTTTTTCCTTCATCTATCCTTACTGTGTATCATGAGGGTTGGGTATGCTACTATTTCTATTGGAATGAATGAAACCTTTACAAAGATAATAAAAAGTTTTTTAATGAATAATGGGTTGCATTTGACAATTCTGCTATACTCATTTATAATTGTTATATGTTGTGAACAGTATGGGCTTATGCTCACTTAAAATCATGGATGTTCGTGGTCTTTCATTGCGCACTAATGAACCCCTATCTCATGTGATGATTAAATGACTGTAACATGGTAATTGGTTAATCAATTAAACTCGGTTATTTAAATGGATGCCCAGTTAACATAAATCCTTATGTGGTCACCCCGGTTAACAAACAGAAATAAAAACCAAATGAATCATGTGATCGAATCACGATGCTTCTCTACTATGTTTTGGTAGTAGGTGTGTTGTTATGTTTGATGTTTATGAGGTAATGTGGATGCGGAAGGGATCCCTTGTTGTGACACGGTTGTTGGTTGTGAATCTGAAGCTGTGTGGGGCTGTATCTCAGGGCTTGGTTTGGTTCCATTACTTTGAGGGATCTCACTGATCCCTTTGTTGTTTTGACTTCAAAAGAGTATCAGGTGTGAATGGTTAAATTTTTGTTTGGTTGATTCACTTTATATGGATTGAGGTTATGCCTGTTAGTTTCCCAGTATTGCTGAATTAACCTAAATGGGATCACTTGAACATGAAATAAAGAATGAGTTAAATGGAGAATTGGTTTTTATAATTAGTTGTGACTTGGCCGTGATTATTGTGATTCTCTTTTATGAATGAATAGTAATGATGATGCTTGTGATTAGGTAGGTTTGGAAGCCCTAGGTTGGGATGAGTGATTTTATATATATATATAAAGGTTTTATGTTTCTTATTAGCTCTCCACCAATGTTGAGCACTTAGTGTCGAACACCCCCATTTCATGGGGGAGGGCGTTTTTCTCAAAACTGTTATGAGTGGCTGGTTATTATCTCATTTTATGCTCCCTTTCCCGAATATCCCAAGACTCCTTAGGAAGGCTGTGACGGACTGAGGTCCATTATAGCTCAAGATTCTTTGGGTAGGGTAGTTGTGGTCATTGGCCCAGGTGTGTGCTGGAAGGTTGTTTACCAAGAGTCTTCGAGATGAGGACAAGCTGTCTTCAAACGTGGTAGTAGTTCTTCTGGCCCAGGTGTTTGTGGTAGTGGTAACACATGGTGGTTTTGGCCCAGGTGTTTGCGGGCGGGATGGTGGATGTGGCCCAGGTGTTTGTGGGCAGGATACTAGGTTGCGTCATAGGTGTGTGCGTGCTGGTTGTAGTAGTGGGACTGTGGTGAGAATAGCGGGATAAGTTCGATGCGTAGGATGTCATCAATAAAAACTATGAAGGAGGCAAGGGGTACCCAAATATCTTTTTTCTATTACTATATATTACATGACTTGCATTATTTGGCGAGTGTTACTTGGTGAGGCTTTGGTGGATTGTTTTCCCCAATAGGTGATTTGGATACCTCTTTTCTCATAGGGCTTTATAATGCCTCCCTAATTTTTCACAAGAGTATTTCGTTTTCCCTACTGAGTATACTTGTATGCTCACCCTACGTATATAAACGAATTTTAGGTTTTCAGGAGGACTTCAAGTATCGTGCAGGGTTGTACTAGCTCAGGCATTGGGACATTTGCAGTTGCTATTATTCTTTTCTGTTGGTACTTTACCTCTGTAGTCTCCTTGTACATTGTGTCATTTAATTTTGTAACATGCATATGGGAATGGTTTTCTTTGGCTTTACTTTTACCCCCCCCCCCAATTTAGGTATTGTTGGGATTTACTATCTTATCTCCCGATCCTATTAAAAAATGGTAATGACTTCATCTTGTGTGTGATTCTATACCCATGGTTCTAGTTGCCACTCCGGGACCTATTGAAGGTGGGTATCGTGGGTCATTTTTTCTCCTTCAACTTGATGAAGGAAGGGTCTGGCAATCTGCTTTCCCTTCTCTTATCTTGTGGAAGGCGTGTCGTAACAGAATGTATGGAATTTTTTTTAGTAAACATATATGATATAAATCACATGTTAATGCCAATTTAATTATATTATATATTTATTCACATTTACATTTACTTTTTATTATTTCATTCCATAAATATGATAGAAAAAAATGAAAAAAAGTTTTCAGGCGTACGTATGACCTACCATCTCCATAAATGGTGATTTTTGTTTGAATTCATAATATTATTGTAAATAACTATATAATGAATATATATAATATATAGAACATTTTATTTCATTAAATGATGGTCTTGGTCCACATAAACAATTGACATCATACTGAGTTCATTTTCGAATCGAGTATAGAATATCAAAAAACCATCCGACATAAAATTAAATAATTATGTAATTTTTAAAACATCGTAATAAGTTATATGAATGGAATATTAAACATAAATTTTTTCAATTATTTAAAAAATAATCCATGTATATTAATGAGTAAGAACAATGAAAATAGTAGATTAGTGGGATTTGAGGAAACATATTTTATTGACTCAATTTCCACTCATTGGGAATTATGAATACATTGTTGATTATATTATGGAAATGATACAGGCCGAAAATCATTTTAATTATTTATTTTTTATATTTACATATATGTTTTGGAATATTATATTTTTATATATTATCACCCCACTGATAAATTTTTACGTCATTTTTATGTACCGTTTTAGGAGTTTTTCAAACTCAATTTTCATTTAATGGGCTATGTGTGTACATAGTTGATTTTATTAAAAAAAGATTATATGTGTAAAAACATTTTAATGTTTTAAGTTTTCATTAAAATTCTCTTTATGTTCATATAATATTTATATAGATATTCAGTTATTTGTTAAATTATAATGTGATTGATGCAATCTTTTAAACTGAATTCCTTATCCCAATTTCCATTCGTTTGGTTAAATTTCTTCGAAATTATTATGTAATTAATCTATTATTTGATAAATAAATTTTGGATATTTAATATTTTATTTATATTTTATTTATATTTATGAATATTGAATTCACATAATCGATATATCGGATTAGGATAATGATCTTTGTAAGTGTGTCTTTAACAAAAACATTATTTTAAATGTTTTAAAGATTTAATACTCTAAATCCTTCAATTTCATGTTCATGATATCAAAATAGGATATATTTATTAATTTATTTGGAATTGAATGTTTTAAAATGTTAAATCCATTAAAATGATGTTAATTTAGTATTGGATATATTTATTGAAAAATGTTGTTTTTAAATCATTTTAATGTATTATAAAAAATTGTATGATTAATTAAAATGATTTGAATATAATTTCTAATATAAAAGAGATGACCCAAATTACAAAATTTTATGCTTCTTTGATTTTTAGGTGTAATTTAAATGTTTAAACATGTCATTTAAAATAATGTGTTTTAATTTTTGAATGCATAAGTTTGTAATAATGAAATGTGATTTCTATGTGGAACTGTTATTATTACTTTTCTCTTGATCTATGTGTTAAGATTATGATATTGTTCTTGGGAATTTCTTATATACATAGGTGGTTCTATTATATAACTATGGTGGGTGATCCCGTGATATCTCTCCAATGCATTGAGTAAGGAGAAGGTGATAAACAATAAGGATTCTATTAAGAGATTTAGGGAATATACTATGATGGGTATTCCATACATAACCACGATGGTTAATCTTAATGAAGTCGTGAATGTTTCAATGTAAGTATGAGAGGGATTTGAAAAGTTACATATATGATATATGATTATAATGTGTTATTATCAGGAATCATATGATTTCATGAAGTATGTTTTTATGTGTGAAATTTAAGATATTTTGAATTCTTTTCTTGAGTATAATATATTCACGGACTAACGGTTTCAATTTTAATTGCATATACCTTTTCTGGTATTATTTTTCTCATTATAATTTTTTTAAATGTTTTCCACAAGGTAGAATTATGGTTAAAAGAATATAATAATTCAACAGATTTTTTATCGAGAAGATAAATAGTGTTTTATTTTGAAATTATATATATTATGAAAAAATGGATAGTGAGTAGAAGTGTCAAATTGTAATATTTAAGTTGTTATGTAATAGTTATTCCCAAATTCACTAAAAATCTAACTCTTAAATGATATTCAATGTGAATTGTTTAGTTAAAATAAAATACATTAATATTTAAGGGAGGGGACATATAGATTGTATTAGAGGAATGTTTTAGACATCTTTAGGGTTTATGAGTTTTGGTTAGACATACGGTAATTTTCTATATCTATTCATATTGTTAAATAGTTGATCTATAACTATTTCAGATTGAGGAATTTCAGCTTCAAATGGAAGGAGGAGACCTCAAATAGTATTCCTATCTCTTAATGATGACTTTATGGTAATAATTATTGGATATTATGGTTTGGATTATTATAAAACTCATTATAACATATAACTCATTTGAAAATAATTGTATGAGATATAGAAAAATCCATTGTAACCCGATACCATCATGCATCATGGGTTGTTTTTAATAAAATATTATTTTTTCAATATTCTCAAATTTTCAATAAAGTTAAACATTACCAAGAAATTTTTAGATATTTCACCTTAACACGACATTTTGAAGCATATTATGATTTTGAAAAATTACATAATGAGGGAAATGCTTTCACATATTATTTATACTACATTTAAAATAAACACATTCATCAAAAAAATATGGTATTTTGAATGGACCATTGACTGAAAGTCTAAATTCAAACATAATCTGAATTTTTCATTCAAATATTTTCTTATATAATATTTTGAAATTATATGTCATTCAATATTATTTTAAAATACTATTTCTCTATGAACAACCATAAGACCCATGTTGTAGAACATGTATTAGGGAAAATTAAGAAAGTGATTTTAAAAAATTCAAAAATCACTTTTGAAATGAATGGACCATCTATCTATGTGAATAAAATGATAATGAATCCATGTAGAGTCCATGATCAAGGTTTGACCTTCTTTCATTTAGAAATAGTTTTATTAAATCATTTGGAGATGAAATGAAAAATATAACTATATAAAA
The DNA here is from genome assembly GCA_963277665.1 of Viscum album. Taxonomy (NCBI): domain Eukaryota; kingdom Viridiplantae; phylum Streptophyta; class Magnoliopsida; order Santalales; family Viscaceae; genus Viscum; species Viscum album. The sequence goes on from OY728132.1 coordinate 1,833,939,030, forward strand.
GACTTTATGTATTAAGAAATTGAGGTAATTATAAGGTGTTATTCAAACGAATGGCATGATATATCCTTTGAGGATAAAACACTATGTGATTATTTTTTAGGAATTTATATCATTTTGTAAGTTTTATAAGAAATATATAATTTTTGAAAAAGGACAAGACACAAATTTTGTGAAAACCGGTCACTTCGGACAAGGCTATGGGAATCAAAACAAAAATTGATGTGCAAAAATTATTTATCACCTTGTACTATCCTAGGTGAAGTCTCAGGTCAGTATGACATTTTCATTTTAATTGAAATATTTTATAGAATTAAAATTATTTGATTTTGGGAACATATGTTTTATCAATTGGATGCCCTTGGTATTGTAAAATTATGTTGGGATGTAACGATACATTTAATTTTTAATGAATTTCACTATTTTCGAAACCCTATATGACTAATTTAAATATATTACTATGGGATCTTATTTGTGGATAAATTGTTTAATTTTACTTTGGATGAATCTATGTTTTTGTTATGGATTTATTGTGATTAAATATTTTTTTTGTAAATGATTATCCTATCTTATAGAATATGTGATTTTGGGAATTCATTTTTTGGAATGAGAAATTAAGAGTGAATGATTTTATTTGGATATAAATTTTAAAATTTATCTTGTATGATAATGTTATCCAATCCATCTTATTTGTGTGTTTCAATCGTAGTTTGTATTATTCTATAAAAACTTTAAGGACAATTATTTATCATATAGTCTATGTTGATCATTGGATTTTACATTTTATTTTTTGATATTAAATGTATTTTTTTCATCATATAATGGTTTATTATTTTTGGAGAACTATTTTATCTTAACCTAACCATATTTGTTTGTTAAATTTTCATGATAGTATAAATATATAGTTAATTTTTGTGGATTTTGTGATTCTATAGAGGATGATTAATCATGAATACTCATCATTTCAAAAAAAATATGAGTGTGTGGTTGAAATTGGATAAAGGATTAATTTATAATTATCAATTAGGATTGTTTATTATGACCATAGTTTATTTAGTAATATAATTCTTCAATTATATGAAAAATATCCCAAAAAAAATGTTATATAATTTATATACATAATGGGAAATCAATTTCCTATAAACAAATCACACATTTATGTTTTTATTATTATTAAAATTATTGTAGAAATTATTTATATCACTCTCTATCAATACCTGATTGTTAGTTTTCTCTTCTATATACATGTTTTCTATCATGTAATGCTAGTATTTGTTATCTTATGAAATCATTGTACATATCATTCTTTCATTTAATGTTGTAGTTTTATTAATCCTTTTTTGGATGTGGGATTTAAATATAGTTATTTTTAAAAGTAATACATTAATTAAAAACCCCAAATTCAAAATTTTTAATAAAACATATTATAGGAGGGATGAAATATCCCATGTTTAATGAAAAAACACCATCTATGAGGGCGAACAAGATAAACTACATCGATCATAAATGAAAAAAAAAATTATTTTTATGATATAATTTTACCCTAGACGTTAGAATAGAGGGAATGAATATAAATAAAATAATTAAAAAAATGGTTTACATATGATTATAATTAATTCATTTTTTCACAATTAATTATAAATTAATTCCAAACCCTTCTTTTATATAAGGAATTGTTTTTTTAAATACCAATTCAATGAAAGTAAGTGAGTTTATAAAATAATAAAATCACTTGTATATTAATTAATTAATGAAATATATATGTATAATATTAAATGTAGTGTTTATGTTTCAAATAATTTTTTTTCTAGACATGATATAAGAACAAATTCATTTTTTTCAGATAAAATATGTATTTCATTAAAAATGATGATTCGCCACCAATTGATGGTGAACCCATATTAAATATTATTTTTGAAACTTTTATAAGAAATATATGATAATATAAACTTATTTTCTTGAAACAAGATATCAAATTTGACATTGGATATATTTTTGGTATTTTTCATATAATATTTTCTTTTCAACAAATTGTGATAAATACTACATTTTAACATAAAACTTCTTTTTAGTCTAATTTATTAATAATGTTTTATTTTAATTAAAATTGTTTTTAATGTTTTAGTAGATTAATTTTTTATAATTTAATTCAACTTAATTCATTTTAATCAAATTAACGATGATAATAGACATACAAACATTTCAAACATTGGAAAATTTCATATTAAAACACCTTTTTTTAGCCTGGTATACAGAATTATTTTCTATTCAAACATTCCATATTATATGAATTTAGATATGTTACATGTATTCAATATTTTCAATAATATTGTAAAAATTTGTTTTTAAGTAAAGTTTTTTCATTAAAAATAAACCATAGTAAAAAAATTATTTATCGTTAAAAAAGAAATATTTTTATAAGGGTTAAAATTAAAAGATAAAATATTAACCATCTAAAAAACTAAACCCTTTAAATAGTGTATGATGAGATTCATGAACCAATAATTATTACAAAACATTAATCACATTCCAATTTCAATGAATTTAATTCCATATCATTATGGTTTTCTTTTACTATAAAATGAAAATTATTTATCACTTGAACCCGCATATCCTCGTGTATAAATATCACCTCTCCACCTCCCACATTCAAAATTAAAAGCCTTTTATCTCCTAAAATATCTTCCCAAAACTATATTACTAAATCTCCCAATGTCATATTTCTTCTGGTATAACCAAAACACAAAATAGATGGTCCCTTATTTTCTTTCAGGGAGGGATATTAATGTGGTCATTTTTTCAAAGAACCACTTTAAAATTATTTAATTTATATATTTTATTCTAACATAATTTATACATAAATTAATGATAACTATATATTGATCTATATAAAAGTTATTTATGTTTATAATGTAAAATGTTTTACCCAATTCTGATATAACATCCGCTTCTTCAAATAAATGAAATTATTATACAAGTAATGTAGATTATTCACCTTTGTGAATTATGTTTTTGTTCTATTTACATCAACACCATAATCGATTGTATTGAACAAATTTTTCAGGATATATAATATTTAAATATGTATATAAAAACCTATTTCATATTATTGATATTTTCATTAATCATACCTTCATTCGTAATATATTGTTGTTATAAGATTACTATATTTGGGGATGTATGGACTACGACCTATTCAAAATGATGTGATTCATTCATGCATAAAATAGAATGTATTATGTATTTCTTTAGTAAGAATATTTTATAAAAATAACATATTATTGATACATTATGGATATTATATATTTATACATATTTTCATACTTTAACATTAATTTCGTTCCTTCAATACGTTATGAAAAAATGAAAACAATGATCAGGTGTACGTACAGCCTACCATCTCCATGAATAGTGATTTTAGTTGGTATTTTGAAGATTAATAAAAAGACTTGTTGAAAAAAATGTAATATATTTTTATCATTTTAAATTCAAGAGATGATTTTCTTTTTATCTCATGGACTACTGATATCTTATCATGTTCATTTACTACTTTAGTACCAAATATCGACAAAACGTCCTACATAAAAATAAATAATTATTTAAAGGTTATAAAATTGTAATAATTGAAATTAAATTAATAATAAAAATGAAATTTTTATCATGAAATAAAAAATAGTAAATTTTTATTATTCTGGATGAACATGGAACATACGAGATTAGTGGGACTAGAGGTGAGGGAATTTGAGAACTAAATTTCTTGTAATTGGGTTTTACGAATAATTTAAAGAATATATTATGAAAATATTACATGTGAAATCACCATTTATTTATTTATATTTAATTTATACTTTTATTTGTGTGGATATATATTTTTTATACTGAAAATCCTATTGATAAATTATTGCATAATTTATACGAAAATTGTAAGGGGGTTTTCAATCTAAATTTCTATACGTTGGGTTATACATATAATTATTTGATGTTATTATTAAAATATTATGTGTAGAATCCATTTTTATTAGTTTATATTGTATTTAGAATTCATATTTTGTGGATATTAAATTTCTACACATAATCAACACATTAATAAATTCTTATGTCATTGTTATAGACATTTTAAGGGAATATCTTAACCAAATTTCAATTCTCTGTGTTAAATTTATACTTGAATATTATGTAATTCAACTATTATATAGGAAACAAAATTATTATTTCTTATATTGTATCTATAAATTATTTATGTGTATTTATATTTCATTTACATAATTTATCTATTTTATTATCCAAAATATCTTCCTTAGAGACTCTTTAACTAAGACTTATTTTTAATTATTTTGAATATTTAATAATCTAAATCCACATTGTTCATGTAGATGTAATAAAAATTATTTTTATGGATTTAATTATAAAGACAATAATTCTTTTAAATGATAAATTCTTTCAAAGATATCAAAATTATATAGGACACATTGACTCAAAAATATTCTATTTTATTGATTAAAATGTTTTTTAAAAGTGGATTGACTAGTTCGAACACCATGAATGTATTTTTTTATCATATAAGTCAGGACCCAAATTTATCAATTTTAATAAAATTAATTTTTTTTGGTTTAATTTATAATTTTACACTATTATTTGTGGTACTTTGAAAAGATAAAATGTTATTTGAATGGGGAAATATTATTTTTCATTTTTGGTTGTTATTTTGTACTGATTGTGATATGGTTCTTAGGCATTAAAAATGTATATATGTGGTTACATGATAATCCGAGGGTGTGTCTTCCTATTATAGCTCACTATTTCATCATGTAATGAGATGGATTCAATAGATAAGGCATCATCGAAGATATTTAAAGAATATATTGTGATGGGTATTCCATACACAACCATGAAGGTTACTCCCTAAGTAGTTGTGAATGACTTAATATAAGTAATATATAGATGACAAAAGAAAAAGTTATGACTTATTATTTTCAAAAAGAATTTTCAATAATCTTATAATTTCATTATGTATGTTTCTATAGATGAAAATAATTATTTTTTGAAAATGTTATCTTGAGTTTAAAATATCCAGGGGCTAATGGTTTCATTCCTATTTCATAAAACATACTGATATTTTTTTTCTCATATCATGTTTTTGAAATGTATTTCATTTGTTTAAATGATGGGTTAGTGATTAAATGTTAAGAATATTTCTATCAAGAAGAGAAATCATGTTTTCTTTTAAAATGTTTTATATAAAGAAAAATTGGATGGTGAGTAGAAGTGTGAACTTATAATATTTGTGTTGTTATGTAATAGTAATGGCCTAATTCTCTAAAATTATAAACCTCAAATGGTCCTCAATTTAAATTATTGACTTAACTCAAGATAATGTAATATTTAATAATGTGGCATTAAATATATTATATTATTTAACACTTATTAAGGAATCAGTCAATCATGAACCACATATATATTTCTTATTCTACAATAGTCAAATATCTATAATAATATGTTTTATCTGTAACCCAGTTATCTGATAATAAATAAATTTAATAGTTTCTACAAACACTGATAAATATGGTTCCAATTCCTAATTATTATATTCAATCACAAGACTGGGTAAGGATGTTACATCTTCAAATGGGATATATAAATCACGTACAGAATTAATATCATTTTAATAGGTAGATTTTCCCAATACACCTTTATCCTTGTCATACTATAATAAAAATCATGATAAAACGTGCTAGGAGATAGCTATATTAGTTGAATATCTCATTTCATAGTTGACTATAAACATCAATAAAAACATTTTGATAAAAATAAAATCAAATTAATGATGACCAAAACACATGTTATATTATTTAAGACATTAAGACATCAAATTTATTTTATGAATTAGAAGAATATAGATCAATAATATCAAACATCACAGTCATCCCATGTGACAAACATTCACCCATATCATCTGAGTATGACACAAAATGGAATATCTAACCATTGAAAGAATCAAATGGAGATTATTTGATCAAAAAAATAGTACATATAATTATAGTATCACTCTATTAATGAGAAAAGGGAAATAATGATCCAATATATTACAAATATTTAATTAAATCATATACTAATGAAATGCACATTATCATTGGGCCATACAGTTAGTCAATGAATTATATTTTAAGAATAGAATCCCTTGAGATTCCACTAAATATATTATAATGTAACGACCCAATGTTTTTAAATTAAAATTACCTTCTCATAAATATGCCATAAAATCACATGAAAGCTCAACATAATGAAATACTATGTGCTACATGTCCTCTAAATATATTTTGGACACTTCCGTGTTTGGAATTCCGAAAACATAGTATACATGGTTGTAATCAGTAAGTTATTTGGAGTCCGATAAGGAAAAAATAATTTTTGGTGAATACTATCCTACCGTAATTTATAGTAACATAACCTTGTTAATATTGATATACCATAATTAATAGTAACATCACCTATGATAGTATAAAAATAATATTCATGTTTGAAGGACAATATAACTGTATTTTAGAATAAGTTAATTAATGTTTTAATGTTGGTCTTTATACAAAATTTTTATCTTAATTAAATATTAAAATAATAATATTTTGAAAATTATATTTGAAAAATAGACTTCATTTTGGGTTTCTACATGTCGAAAAATTGTTACAGTGAATTTTTGGGATTTTTCTGAAATAATTGAATTTTTTATTAATAATAAAATATGATAAATTATAATAAATGCTAAATATTTCATCATTATTGATGTATGGATTATTTAAGTTGATAATATTTTATCATCCTTTATTATTTATGTATATTTGATGATAATTATCAATTATTCATAGTCTTGACATTAAATAATAATCTAATACATAAAATAATGGGAAAAACCTTCCCTCCCTCACTATAAATACACCCTCTCCTTACCTATTTCCCAAAAACCTCTCAATCCTTGTGCCTAGACCAGATTCTTCCAAAAAATACTCCCAAGAACTTTCCCCACGTCCAAGGCCTACTTGTTGTACCAAAAAGCCAAAATCAAAGGCCTTAAGTGGAATCTCAAAGAGGGGAGATCAAAGGGTAAGGATCCCCTTTCATTTTCAAGTGTTTTGTTTTCAATTTCCTTTTTTTACTATACCCACTTCCCCTTCACTTACCTAAAAGGTATGCGAGCTCCATAATCTCATATATTCTGGATGTTAATAATGTTTATTAAAAAAAATTCACGCATCATTCTTCTTCTCCTCTCCCTCGCGTTCTAAAACTAAAACATTGTCCGTGATCGATATCGTAGATAAGGTGTTTTCAATATCATTTATCATCTTTGTTTCTGTTAATGAAACCATTTATATTATTCTTGAACCAGATTTTTATATATTTTATACATCCTATTTATGGTTCTGGATTCCTTATACACTCATGATATCAAATAATAATTCAAAACAAGTTAATTATGGGTAAAATCTCTAAATTTAATTCAAGCGTTTTTCATTACTGTCTTATGTCATTGTTATATTTAACTCCATTTAACCAAATGAATTCTGTAACAATGTATCCCTCTAGATGTTAACCAATTATATATAACATCAATTTTGTATGACCACTTTCATCTAACTTTTTATATGAACCTAAATACAAGTGAACTAATCATTAAACCCCTGGAAAGAAACGGACTCAAATGATGAAATTGAACCCTATATTCAATAAAAATGAATATAAATTAACATAAAAGGGATATAATAAATAATTTACACGTATATAAGGTTCTGTAAATATGTATTAATAAACCTAATTTGACTATTCAGGTCATTAATATCAAGTGGATAACACCAACAGACTTAAGTTATGGGATCCTCCCCTTTTTACTCTTAATCAAGATTGTTCCCTTTGCTATGATATTTTGTGAAATACAATGTGATGGAGTATGTTTATTCATCTTCCCCATACTGCCTTAATGTTTTACAAGTGATGAGAATCCTCTTACCTCTCTCATCAGGCACTCTTAGTTATACATGATTCAATGCCAATATACAATGATCAATTCTACCCGAACATTCTTTATTCCCTTGGGTTGCTCTTTCGTTCATTTTTTTTGTTGTCATTTATTTTATAAAAAACTAAAACAATCGATTTATTTGCTCTAAACTCATGTTCCATGATCAGTCTTTCATTCTCTTCCTTGGATATACATTCTTTTAAGTAAGTGTCTCTTTGATACATCCCAATAAGCACACTTATTTTAAAAGGACCTTCTTGAACTCATAGCCAATTTCATGTTCACTATATCTTCTATTTTAAGACACCACTATCTTTGTGAATTATTTATTTTTATTATGAAAACATTATTAGTTCAATTCTTGTCTTATATAAAAGAATGTAATCAATAAAATTATAAACACCATATAGTTTTTTCTTTAAAACCTCACAAAAATGTTTTAATGCCAATATTTCTAAAATTCATTTCTCATATGATGTCCCATATTCTTGACACCACTTAACAAGATATATTCTTATTTTATACTATTAACGTCCATGTATTTTATAATTTTTTCCTTACATGGAAAATTTCACGATGCTTTCATTTGTTATGATTGATGTCATGATTGTGGTACCCAATTCCTTTCAATGGTACCCTTGTGTTTGTGAATTGTTGATTATGTATTATTGTACATGTGGAAAGAATATTTAAGTGGCATGAATATACATGAATATTTTGAGATGGGTGTGCCCAGATAGCATTCGAATGCATTTGGTAAGGTTATGTCTCATGAGATGCGATGTGAAACGCGATTGGCAGTTAGCCTTGACCAGTTCTGAAATGAGAAACGAGATTGGAAGTTAGTCTTCACTCGAACTAAAGAAATGATTTATGATTCGACCACATTTATATGATTCCATGTTTATATGATCCCATTCTTATATTTAATTACTTTATATGTTTCATGATTTGGATATCATTATGTCATGCCTCATAACTCATGTGCTTGAAATGTATCCTTATGTTCATTCCATTACTAGGTTTTTTAGCTCATCCTTTTGTTCATGTGTTCCCCAGGGTACCCTATGAATATATAAGGGCTCAAAGGAAGTTAGGATCTCATTATGCACATTAAATATAGAAGTGTTTTTTAGCCCCATGTTTTTTGATATTTGTACCTAGTCTTCCATGACACTTGACTTAACGATCCTTGGCTTGTACTCTGATGATGAATCATGTTATAAATCATGAAATGTGATATGTAAAAGGATCAGGTTGCTATAGTTGGTATCAAAGGATAGTATAGTTATTTATGTAGATTAGGAATATAGAACCATAGTGAGATCCTTAAGGATGAGACTACGTATAAGAAAATAGTCCTAAATTTTGGTGAGTATTGAGTATGTAGTTTATCAAGGAAATATATCCATGTCTGGATATGAGGAGGTAGAGGCGGCTCTGGAATAGATGTATCTAAGGGTAAAACACAAAAATACCGTTTTGAGCTAGAATCGAACGAGAACTGGTACGCGATAACGGGCCTTGCTTCACTCTTAGTTATGGCACTCTCATAGGATATGACTTGTTAGATTTATGAGCTTAGAAAAAAACTGTTATTAATGAACAAAAAGATTCCCACAAGAATATAAGTTAAGAAATAGATTGAGGATAATCTAGATATAAACCTAAGTAATCACAAGTTAGTATGTATTTATTCATTATAATTTCATAATGTTATATTAAAATTTTTGTTTTAAGCTCCATAGATAAGTATTCAAGACCCTTAATTATACGCTATTTTTATTTGGTAATGGTAGGAAATTTAAGAACACATTTCAACAACCAATGTGATAAGAAATTTGATGATTTACCTAACTATGTGATTATATATGACGGGAGTAGGTGCCCCAAATATCATGACAGTACATTCTTAGCTGGCTAGAGTTATGAATAATGGCTTGAATCTGGCAGAACACCCACCTCCTACAATGAAAAATCAAATTGCTGTAGAATCCTTCATGTGGTAAAGGACTCCCATGTTTAGTGGGTCTTTTGATCCCCTCCTCCTAGAACAATGGATTAACTCCATTTAAACGTTATTATCTATTCTATAGTGCTTGGAAGAAGAGAAGGTTGTACTAGAAATCTATCGTTTTTATGGGGATTCTGATTTGTGGTGGACACTGATCAAGAAAACAATGCCCCAAGTGAAAATTTATTCCATGTATTAAGAGAAATTCAAGAAAATTTTTTCCAAAATATATTTTCCTTGAACCTCAATCTGAAGATGGAAAAGAGAGTTCCTTGGACTCAGGAATGAAAGAAGATGAGTCTATCGAGATATATGATGCAAAATTTACAAGGCTTTCAAGGTAAACCTCTGGAATTGTCATGAACACCAAAAGTAAGGTGGGTCGCTTCTTTAGCGGACTATAACTGAGTCTTCGAAATGTATTGGCAATTAGAGACTTTGACAGTTATGAGGATATTGTTTATTGCGCCCTTAAGGTGGTAATGGAGATTGGAGACTCTCAGTGGTCTCATGGGCGTAGTGACAAGAATCGGAAAATGTAGAACAACATGGGTGGTTCAACAAACAAATCGTATGATGGAATAAAGCCTCACTTTCCCCTTTGAAAAAATTGTTGGAAGAATCATCCTGGTGACTATCTCAAGGAAACAAATAATTTCCTCAAATGTGGTATGTTTGGTCATCTAGCAAATAATTGCTGAAGGGATATGAAAAAAACTACGAATGTTGAAGAATAAAGGAAGGTTCAGAACAACATTCATCCTGTAGTGCAGTGTTTCAACTAAAATGAGTTTGAGCATTATGCGAAAAATTTCCCAATGCTGAGGGTTTTCAGAGGCAATCAACAACAACCTCCATGGCACCAACGAAGGCCTTATGCTGTCACTACTGCTAAGGTGGATCCAGACAATGATGTGGTGACATGTATGCTAGTGATTCATTAAATAATAGCAGATGTACTATTTGATTATGGTTCTACACATTCTTTAATATCTTTCATGTTTAGTAGAACTATTCAAACACCACCTCATAATTTGGAGGAAATTTTATCAATGAAAACATCAAATGGGTCGATCACTGAATACACGGTTTATAACTCCTCCTCGGTTACTATTTTTGGACTGAACCTCCCCACAAATCTTGTAATACTTCCTTTAGTGAAGATTTATTCAATCATGGGAATGGATTGGAAATCTCTGTACAAAGCCACCATAAACTGTCAGGAAAGGTAATTCACTTTTCACATCCTGAAGCATCCTCTAATTCTTGACAAAATGGAAAGAGGTACATGAGCCTCCTTTAGAATCTTCGTCTCATGTGTGGATATTTTTTCCTTATAATGAATCATATCTTTCTCAAATGACCGAGATAAAAGAGAGAACCACACTTGATGTGATGCTCATTGTGAGGGATTACACTGACGTATTCCCTGAAGATTTTCATGTTCTTCCTCTAGACCGAGAGGTTGACTTCATTATTGATCTTATCCCGTTATATCTGCATATCTCAAAGATAACTAACAGAATGTCCACCGTAGAGAAAGAAGAGCATAAGAAGAAGTTATAGGATAATATAGAGAAAGGTTTTATATGCTCGAGTGCTTCACTGTGGGGTGCTCTAGACCTATTAGTTATGAAGAAGGAAGGATCAATGCACCTTTGAATTGATTATCGTGAGCTCAATAAAATCATGATAATGTACAATTATCCCCTTCCATGGATAGATGACTTGTCCGATCAGCTTCATGGGGCCAGTTATTTCTATATAGTGGACCTTCGGTTAGGATATCACTAACTAAAGGTGAGGAAGGAAGATATACCCAAGACTAACTTTGGAACAAGGTATGGATACTATGAGGTCACAGTGATTCCCTTAGTACTCACTAATGCTCCATCAATTTTCAAGAATTTAATGAAAAGTGTCCTTAGAGATTACTTTGAAAATTTTTTTTGTTGTCATTATTGATGATATTCTGATATACTCCTAGGGAAAGGAGGAAAATGAGGAGCATTTAAAAAATATGTTAAATACTTTTTGAAGAGAGAAGATTTATGCAAAGTATAGTAAATGTGAGTTCTGGATGGAAGAAGTATCATACATGGGGAATGTTATCACTAGAAAAGGGATATCTATAGACCCTTCCGAGACAAAGGCAATTGAAGAGTGGGCAAGGCCTTCTTCTGTAATAGTTATCTATTGCTTTTTGGGTATAGCAGGGTATTATCGATGATTCATGAAGAAAATTTCACGATTGTCCAACCCGATGACCAAGCTAACACATAAGAGAGTAAAGTTTGTCTAGACCGAAGAATGTGAGGTAAGCTTCAAGGAGCTAAAGAGAAGGTTAATAACTACACCTTCACTCACATTACCAAAAATTGGATAATGTTTTGTGATATATAGCGATGCTTCAAAGAATGTCTTGGGTTGTGTACTCATGAAAAATGGTAAATTCATAGCCTATTCCTCAAGGAAGTTGATGATATATGAGCAGAACTACCCGACGCATGTCCTAGAGCTGGTGGCCGTGATTTTTGCCTTGCAAATCTTGCGGCACTTCCTTTATGGTGAGAAGTGTGATATATACACTGACCACAAGAGCATAAAGTATATATTCACACAAAAGGAGCTCAACATGCGTCATGGGAGATAGTTAAATATAATCAAGGATTAAGAATTCTCTATTTACTACTATCGTGGAAAGGCGAACAAGGTAGCTAATGGTCTAAGCAGAAAAGAACCTGCTACTATATCGATGTTACGGATTTAGAATGACCCTATCCTCTCGGATATGCAAAGTATGGATTAAGAAATCGTAAGGGAAAAGGATACATCCTACTTTGACCAAATTATTACACAACCATCCATCAAATATAAGATTAAGGATGCACAAAGGGATGATGTGATGTTAAAAAAGAAGGTAAAATCAGTAAAAAAGGGAATCTATAAGAGTTCCATATCAACGATGAAGGTGCAATTTGTTTTGGAACGCGGTTTTGTGTGCCTTCATCATCCGATATAAAAAAAGAGCTATTGGACAATGCACATAGCTCAAAATTCTCTATCCATCCCAGACGTACCAAGATGTATCATGATCTCTGTGAACATTTCTAGTGGGAAAACATGAAGAGGAAATTGTGGAATATATATCAAGTTTCATGGTATTTCAACAAGTTAAAGCATAGAGAAAAAAGTCCAAAGGGATGATTAAACCAGTTCCTATAACCCTGTGGAAATGGGAGAATGTCACAATGAACATTTTCATGGGTCTTCTGAAGACTTCAATGAAAAATAATGCGATACGGTTTGTGGTTTACCAACTCACCATAAACACCTATTTTATTGCTATTCGGGAAGACCTATCGCTTGAAAAACATGCAAAAATGTGTGTGAAGGATGTGGTGAGACTGCATGGCGTTCCACTCTCAATTGTCTCTGATCGTGATCCAAGGTTCACATATAAATTCTTGACAAGACATCAACATGATTTGGGCAATGAATTAAATTTTAGAATGACCTATCACCCCCAAAATGATGGCCAATCTAAAGGACTATTTATACCCTTGAAGATATGCCGAGAGCCTACTATCTAGAATTCAATAGTGGATGGGATCAGAATCCTCCATTGGTTGAGTTATCATACAACAATAGCTTCCACTTGAGTATTCATATGGCTCCGTATGAAGATCTGTATGGAAAGCGATGCATAACTCAAACCTCTTGGGATGAAGTTGGAGAACAAAAGCTACATGGACCCGATCTTATGCATGAGATGACAGAGAAGGTCCAAGTAATCGAGAAAAACTTCAATGATGCTTAGAGTCGTCAAATGAGATATGCCGATAACCATCGAAGGTACTTGGATTTCGACATTTGGGATAAAGTATTGTTTCTAATATCACCGTGGAAGAGATTCATGTGATTTGGGAAGAAAGTGAAGTTAAGCCCAAGGTATATTGGCCCCTTTTAGATCCTTGAATGCATTGTAGTGGTGGCCTGCCGACTAGCACTCCCACCTAAGCTATCTCAAGTACAAAATGTATTCCATGTATCCCTCTTGAGAAAGAACATACCAGACCACTTACATGTACTCAATCCATAGGTGGTACCATTTGATAATGATTTTTCTTATGAGGAACAACTAGTAATGATCTTAGATCATAGATGCAATGTTATATGAAATAAGACAATGCACCTAGTCAAAGTGTTATTAAGAAACAAAAAGTTTCAACAATAAACATGGGAACCGGAGGAGGTGATGAGGCCAAGTTACCCTCATCTGTTATAATATGGGAAGTGAAAATTTCAAGAGAGAAATATCATAAGGGCGGAAGAATGTATTGACCCAATGTTTTTCAATGAAAATTACCTTCTTATAAGTATGTCATAAAATCACATGAAAAGTCAACATAATGAACTTCTAAGTGGTACGAGACCTGTAAACATATGTTTGACACTTCTGTGTCTGGAATTTCAAAAATTCGTCGTACATGGTAGAAATCAATAAGTTATTGGGAGTCCAATAAAGACAACAAAATGTTTGGTTAACAGTAACCTACCATAATGAATAGTAACATACCCTTATGAATAGTGATAAACCCTAATGAATAGTAACATCACCTATGATAGTATAAAAATAATATTAATGATTGTTGTACAATATACCTATATTTTATAATAAGTTAATGAATGTTTTAAAACATGTTTTTATACTGAATTGTTATTTTAATTAAATATTTAAATAATAATATTTATAAAATTATTTTTGAAAAATGGACTTCATTTTTGGATTCTACATGTCGAAAAATGGTTAGGGTGAATTTTTGGGATTTATCTGGAATAGTAGAATTTTTTATGAATAGTAAAATGTGATAAATTACAATAAAAGATAAATACTACATAATAGGTGATTTATGGCTGATGTATGATGATATTATCAATTAATCCTTGATTAGTTTACTATATTTGATGATAATACTCAATTATTCATAGTTATTCCCTTAAATAATAATCTAATACATAAAATAATGGGAAAACCTCTCCTCCCTCACTATAAATACCCACTCCTTACCTTTTTCCCACACACCTCTCAATCATTTCTCCTAGCCCAAATTCTTCCCAAAACTCCTCCCACGATCATTCCCCATGTCCAAGGCCTTCTGGTCTTACCATAGGGCCAAAATCAAAGGCCTTAAGAGCAATCTCAAAGAGGGGAGATCAATGGGTAAGGATTGCCTTTCATTTTCAAGTGTTTTGTTTTTAATTTACTTATTTATTTATACCCACATCCCCTTCACTTACCCAAATTGCATGAGAGCTCCATAATCTCATATATTCGGGATTTTAATCATGTTTATGAAAAAAAATAAAGCATCATGTTTCTTCTCCTCTCCCTCACATTCTAACAATTAAAACATCCTCCGTGATTGACATCGTGGATAATGTGTTTTCAAATTCTTTTATCATCATTATTTTTGGCCATGAAACCATTTATGTTATGGTTGAACCATATTATTATATATGTTATATATTCTATTTATTGTTCTGGAATCCTTATACATGCATGATATCAAATAATATTTCAAAACAAGTTAATTATGGGTAAAATGTCTAATATTAATTCAAGCGTTTATTATTAATGTCTTATGACATGGTTTTCTTTCACTCCTATTAATCAAATGAATTTTGTAACCAGGTTAACTTCTAGATGTTAAAGAATTCTATAAAACATCAATTATGGACAACCAATTTCATTTAACTTTTTATCCGAACCTAAATACAAGTGAACATATCATTAAAACCAGTGAAACAAACAGACCCGAACCTTGAAATTGAACCTTATAATAAAGCAAAAT
This sequence comes from Viscum album, assembly GCA_963277665.1. Taxonomy (NCBI): domain Eukaryota; kingdom Viridiplantae; phylum Streptophyta; class Magnoliopsida; order Santalales; family Viscaceae; genus Viscum; species Viscum album. Next base: position 1,833,954,907 of record OY728132.1, read on the forward strand.
GGGTATAAATGAACTTAAAACGGATATACTAAAAATTTTACATCTATAAAATGTTCTAGACATATTTATTAAAAATCCTAATTTGACTATTAATTTCATTAATATCAAATGGAGAAGACCAACAGACATAAGTTAAGGGATCCTCCCCTTTTTACTCTTAATCAAGATTGTTCCTTATGTTGTGACTTTTTGTGTAATACCAAGTGGGGTACGTTTATACAACTTCCCCATACTTATTTAATGTTTTAAAAGTGTCAAGAATCCCATTATCACTATCATCAAACCTTTTTAGTTATACCTGATATAATGCCAATAAACCATGATGGATTCTACCCGAATTTCCTTTATTCCCTCAGGTTTCTCTATCATTATTTTTGTTTTTGTCTTTTCATTTATGATGAACTAAAACATTATTTTTATTTGCTCGAAACTCATGTTTCACGATCCATCTCTCATTCTCTTTCATGGATAAACATGCTTTTAAGTAAATTTATCTTTGATACTTCCAAATAAGCACACTTGTTTTAAAGGAACTTCCAAAACTCTTACAGAATTTCATCTGCACTATATCTTCTGTATTAAGACACCACTTTCTTTGTAAATTTTGTATTTATATTATTATATACTTCTTGGTTCAATTATGGTCTTATTTAAAAGAATTTCTTATTTTCTATTTTAAAAGATCTATAGTATTATCCATAAAACCGCACAATTTTTTTAATGCCAATGTTTCAAAAATACATTTCTCATTTGATGTCACTTATTTTTGACACCACATACCATGATATATTACTATTTTACCATATGAAAGTCTGTGTATTTTCAAATTCTTCCATTACATTGAAAATTTCATGATACTCCCATTGGTTATGATTGATGTCATGATTGTGGTACCCAATTATTTTCATGGGTACACTTATTTTTGTGTATGGATGATTATGTATTATTTTATATGTTTTATGAATATTTATGTGGAAAGAATATTCATGAATATTTTGATATGGATGTGCCCAGATAGCACACCAATGCATTGGGTAAGTTTAGTTTCATGAGATGCGATGTGAAACGTGATTGGCGGTTATCCTTGACCCGTACTGAAATGGGAAACGAGATTAGTGGTTAGACTTGAAAGATACTAAAGAAATGCTTTATGATTCTACCATATTTATATTATTCAATGTTTATATGATCCCATGCTTATATTAAAAGATTTTATAAGTTTCATGCCTTGGTTTCATAATATCATGCCTCATAACTCATGTTCATGAATTGTATCCTTATGTTCATTCCCTTAATGGGATTTTTAGCTCTTCCCATTGTTCATGTGTTCCCCAAGGTGCCCTATGCAGATATAAGGTCACAAAGAAAGTTATGAGCTCATTATGGAGATTAAATAATGAAGTGTTTTTTTAGCTCCATGTTTAGTGATATTTGTACCTAGTCTTCAAAGACATTAGACTTAACGATCCTTGGATTTTACTCTGATGATGAATCATGTTTAAAATCTTAAAATTTTATATGTATAAGGATCGAGTCACTATATATAACCTAACTTAACAATGATTTAAAATTATGCATTTTACCACATGAATAATTTAAATGGTTCCATGATTCACTTTGTCATATGTCCTCAAGAACACCTCCTTATATACCATAGGTTACAAAGTAATGTTGGGGGTCCAAAATGGTATAATGGAGAGAATATGTTTCACTTGATGATTTTGTGAATTATTATTTTCGAGTTAATTTTACATTTACGAAAATTTTCACATTATGTATCATTGAAAATAATTTTTTTAATATTAATGTGTGATGTCTATCAAGCATTATACACAGCGTAATGTTATTCATGTACTACACAAAACAGAATATTCAGATTTATGTATATGAATTATAATGTCTAGCTATCAACTTAACTTATTCTACTTAAAAAACTGACTATGTTTACACTAGACGCAACTAAAACTTGACGTATATTACATGATACACGTAGTTTCAACAAAACATATTTTTGATATTATTATTATTTAAATGATATAATAAAAATATAGCTATTAAAAATAATAATATGAATAGATAATATTACGTTCAATATATTTTTTATAAATTTTTTATATAAATAAAATATATTTATAATAAATGACATAATTTTTAGTAAAGTTCTTATATGTTTAAAAACACTATATTCTACGAAAACAAGTTTTCATGTACTTCTTTATAAAAAGTAAAATTAAATTTATACACATTTAAAATTTTAATTTTATAAATTAATCTAAATTTTATTAATAAATAATTTCATAATTAGTTTAGGATAATTTTTATAAATATTAATAGAAACATAATTAATAAAAAAATACTGGAAAACAACAGATTATTATTCAAAAAAGCTATTTCATCTTTTTTATTTATAATGATAAATTATATTTTAAATTTAAAACAGAGTATAATTAGATAATATTTTTATCAATTAATAATATTTTGGTCATTGAGACTAATTCCCTTTTATAGTTGGGGATAATAATATAACAACCCTTCAAATGTTTTCACATTGAAACCCGCATTGTCGAATGGTGTAAATGAATATTTGTAAATTTTTTTCTTCATGTTTTGTTAATATAATTTTAAAAAATGGATTCAATATGTTTAATAAGATAAATTTATAAATTATAAAATAGTCAAATTCATCTTGACAAAAATATAAGTGGATGTGATTAAAAAAAATTACAATGACTAAGAAAGAAATTTGGTTAATAATGTACTAAACCGTAAATTTAAGATCCAAAATGACCTACACAATTGTCCGAAACCATTTTGAACCCATGATTCAGAATTTAAACTTCAATTATTATATTATGGTTCACTAGGTATAAATTATTTTTGTTAATAACATTGGTATGCCAAACTTGTTTTAAAAAATTCCAACGATGTCATTTCCCTTCTCTATAAGTGTAACCCACCTCTACATAATCTTAATAACTCTTAAAGGACATATATTATTGAAATATGTACCCTAGGAACAAAAAATATCCCAAACTACCTATTATGATCATCCCCTTGGAAAAAAATTATTTCAATGAATCTTTTTGGCACAAACCAAATGGAGTTACACGATTAAGATGTAACAACTTCTCTCAAAATAATTAATTTTAATTTCTTTATCAACCCCATAAACTATATTTATTAAAATATTTAATAATTATCCCTAAAAATGTAATATACTATGTCTATTTATGATAATGGACTTACCAACAAAAAAAACACCCACATCTAATGGGTAACAGACATTCGATTTATGTGTGTGGCGAACTATTGTGTCACTAAATGATGATTGAATAGGTTTTTTTCCCATCCTCTCATGGGGGACATTAATATGGAAAGTATATTTGTATATATTCTGTATTAAATGTATAATATCATTATTAATTATTATTCATTTTACAAAACATATCATTTTACATTCCATTCTCAGTAAATATGATAATTTCTTTTGAGAAGGTGTGGACTACAACCATCTAAAAGCGATGTGATTCGTTCATAAACTAAATGGAATTTATTAATGATGTTTTTAGTGAAATAAGTTTAAATAAAAGATATAATAATGCCATTGGAATTATAATATATTAAAATATTTATGCATATATGTCATTTTCATTCTTTCCTTCAATACAACAATTAATAAAAAAAATCATTCATGCGTATGAGCGGCTTATATTATCCATGAAAAGTGTATTCATTTCATTCATTGATACTATATATAATATTATAATATCCATATAATGAATATATATGATATTTATATAATTTTAAAAATTACATAAATAATGATATATCTTTAAGGATCTATGATATGACATACTAGCGCACATGCAAAGAACATATTACTAGAAGTAAAAACTTATCATAGAATTATTTTGTAAAAGGTTAAATAATTTCATAATAATAATATGTATGGATATATATATTATAATATTTTTCTATAAATGACATATAATAAACATAAATTTATTATACAAGAGTCTAGTTTGATTATGAAAAGAGTTAAAACCAAAGTTAAGAGAATTTCATCTCACATTTTTATTACTGTGAGATATATGATTTATTCACCACCCATTCATTTCTTGCGGTGTGTATACATCCCATTAATTTATTATATGATTATTAATAAAACTTTAATGGATATTTAGAAATCTATTTATTGATATTTATTCCATTTGGATTAAGGTTCAAAAGATACCAAATCAGTAAATTTATTTCATCACTAATTTCCATCCTTGAGACACATGCCATGAAATAAACCTATAATTTTTATCCTGTAAAACCAGTATATACATTGGGAGTATATGGGAATGGTGGAATCCAAGAATATTTATTATTATAATGTAAATGGAAAACAACGGGATACACATACAGGAATAGGGATCACAGGTATGGCCCCAACTAGCACATACATGTTGGGTTGTCTCCATACACACTAGGTATGGATAAACAGATTTTTATCCTTATAATTACATGGAAAAAATAAATTAATTTAGTGAGACCACATTCCATGTGGGAACCCATACATGTATTGTACCATTTATCCCTTTTGAAAACACATAAACTTCTAGTATGTCAATCGTTTGAACTCTTATTTTTTCCCCTAATAGCCAATCCTTAGTATTTTTCACATATAATTTAAAGGTGTCCTATGGATTAGTTTTTTTAATATGAAACAATATTTTCTGCTTTTGATGTAAAATTGGGTGATTATCCTTGATGATAGTGATTGGACATTATCATCTTGGGATTTAGAGAGGAACCTTATAGCTAGGGTGGGAATATGTCCTCTAAAAGTAAATGGAGTGGTACAATATTGTTTACATGGAATGGGTCCTCCACCTAATCTTAGAGTGTCACACTCATATGAGGACAGGGAAATGATCATATAAAAATACAAGTAGTGGAACCCTCCTATAGATTTGGCACATGGTTCTATGATTCGGAGAGTAGAACCCTCATATTGGTCAACGCATGGGACCTCAATCTGTTATCCATTGGAACCCTCCTACTATATCATGACATGGGTACTCGAATAATATTGTGGTACCATGTTATTGGGGGTATGTGGAAAATACCATTTAAATTAGTTAAAACATCATTTTGGGTTGGGAATGGGTCCTCTATTAGCAATTTTGTCGCAGTATCCTAATATTAAGCTCATGTGTTCTCTATTAACAATTGACTAACACCTTGCTACTGGAAACGTCATTGCTCCTCTATTGCCTATTAAGTGACACAATCCTATTATACCAGAGCATGGATCATATAAATTGATACTAGTCCCCAATAATTTCGGCACTGTGGATAGGTGTGGCATAAATTCTATGTATGTTGATATATATGTGATATATTATGAGCAACATAGATGGATCATACAGAAATGTGGGCACACGTTTCCTGGGTTGGGTTTTGAGATAGAGTTCTCATTCTCTATTTTGGGATTATATGTCTTTAGTATATATATATATATATCAATGTTGTTGGTTTTTATTTTATCTCTTTATTTTGGTTGATATCTTTTAACTTTGTATTCTTATCATGTCTCATGATTCTCCCCTTCAGTATTTGGTTCTACCTACATGTTATGTATACACCCAGAGATGTATGGGATTTCCCAGCACATGTCATGTATTATGCATTGATTGGGTTGGTTGGTAGTAAATACAGTTGAGATAAGGGATATATGGTTCATTAGCATTCAGAAAATTGTCTTATCATCATAATTAAGAGTTATCCCCTCTCAACACATTTATTTTTCTATAATGTATTTTTCGGAAATATTTTCTTATTGTTCATTTATTTTTTCCATTTAATTTTATTTTTATAGTCATACACATGTACACTATTGAGTTTTTACACACATGGTTTATATTATAGATGTTTTAAAATCATATTATACTTCCTTTACCCTTTTTCATTTAGATGGCTTGGTGTGTGAATACAGTTACATTAGAAAAAGGCCTCCCATGAAAGATATTCCTTTTTACACTTGTCACTATGTTATTCCCTACAGAGTAAGGCTTGGGATAGTTGAGGAACATGAAATTATGGGTTGGTATATGATAACGAATCACCTAGTGGTTCAAAAAAATTTGTGGCTGAGGCCCCCTATATGTATTAATTCTAGTGTACATTGAATTTGAAACAATATTTTGCCTAATTTTTAGTCCATAAAAATATAATTTTACAAAATATTAATTGAATATTCAATATGAAATAAAATTTTATTGACATGTATACATATTTACCAAAATTAATTTATTGAAAACATTAAATTAATGTAGACAAACCCAGACACCACTAGAGTAACATATATCATTATAATTATTTTCTTAGGAAAAGTTAAACATATAACAACCCTTGAATTATGATGATTTAATTTAATATATACTATTACATACCCAATAAAAAAATTATTTGATATTTTTTTCTACCAAATTGAAATATATCAATCTATTACATCAATTGAGTGATTAAATCAGAAATCATAAACAATATGTTTGATCTATATTAGATGGAGAAAAATTCTAAAAATATAAAACATATTAACTTGATTTGATTTATCCAGTTAATACAAATAAGTATAAGGTATGAAATTATTTCAAAAAATGAAACATGAGGACTCTATATAATTTGAATTATATATAACTGATTTAATATTTAAAAAAATAATGAATTATAAAAAAATTATATCATTATACTAAATATAAAAAAATAAATAATTAAAAACCTGATGTGATAAATATCAGATGGCATTTCAAAATAATAAACATGACCGAAAAATAGTAGAAGACATTTATTTTCTAAAACAATATAAACCAAAAGATTCACAAAAAATCCAAACTCTAAAGATTCATATGTCTCAATCTATGAATATCAATCATAAACGGTTCATGAAAACTCTTAACATATACTATGAAAAGAGGGGAAATGTTTCTTTTTTCTAATATTATTCAAAATAATACACATATTCATTAAAAATATGGTCAATATGTAACACCCTGAGATTTTATGAAAAATATTATTTTTAATATTATTAATTTCTTGGGTTGTATCTACACAAAAAAGAGCTTTCACACCATGCATTCCAGACTTGGCTTTCATTACATGCAGTCGTGACCTTCCACGATAGCTTATGTTATACGCAATACCGAGTTTCACTAAACACCGATATGTTATATAATATTCCGGTTATGAATAGTAATACCAACTTATTGAAATTTTGTAAATTTTATCTTTCAAAATGGACTTCATTTTTGGATTTGGGATATCTAAATTATCCTAGGGTTAATTTTCTATATTTTTTTAAAACATTCAATTTTTGATGAATATTGAAAACACTAGGTTACTCTTTATAAACTGACTTTTTATTTAAATAATTATTTATTTTATTTAAATTTATTATAGGTAAAAATTGATAAAAAATACATATATATGTTCAATTTAATTAATAGGAGTCATTTTATAATAATTTTTGATATATAAAAATTTTATCAATCTTTTCACCGTCTTTTACCCACTTCCTAGGAGAATTTGGGAATTCACATAAAACATAATTTTACTGCTTCTGTGAGTGGAATTTCGAAAATCCGATCAAAACGGTTAATATCAAGGACTAAAATGTGGTTCAATGAGATGAAAATAATTTTTTATGAATAGTAACTTTTTACTTTTATTTACCACGGTTAAAAGTAAATAGGTTAATTAAGGGTAAAAATGATATTATTATTACCTTAATAAATGTCCTAATTCTATTGTATAAGTGTAATTAGACCAATGAAATCCTTAGGAATAAATTATTACCATTTAGGTTTACTTGGATTAGATGGGGACAATTATAATTAATTTATTTAAAGAAGGTTTAAAATAGTTAAAATAAAATTTTAATAACTAATTCATTTTTAATATAGGGATATACATATGATAAATTCGACTATAAAAATTAATTAGAAAGATAAAAATATTTCCTACCTAATGGTTGTGTATTTATAATTTTGAGACATTAAATAATTTAATTTATTTATGACACAATGATGATGCAATAATTATATTATTAATGAAATATTGATATTATTGAAGTTATAAGTACAAAAATTAATGTAATTTGATACTTTTGATGAATTATGCTAATTTTATAGGTTAATATGTCATGTTAGTATTGATATAATTCACTTTTTTGAAATAATCATTCTTTTATGATTTTCACAAAAATCAATTACCAAATAGTGTCAAAATTGACATAAAATAGTTTTTAAAACAAATATTATATTATTAATTTTGATTTTATTCCTAAAAATATAAGGTTCTTAAAAATGACTTAGATAAGGATATATATATTAATAATATAAAACTTGGGGTTCTTTTGTTTTGTTATAGTATGTTTATAAACCTTATAGTGTAAGAAAACAAGAAGACAAGGTAAAAGTTAAATTATCTATCTTAAAGTTAAATCTAAATGATAAGGTTAAAATAGAAACCTAATCATATATAAATTCTATTGGATGATAGTATTTCTACCCATACCCACCTTTTCTTTGAAATAAATCAATTTGGAGCTATTAAAAACTGAATACGACAATATAATAAAATAATATTTATGGATTTTCTAAAGGGGCCCCTCTCCTCCCTTACAAAAGAGCACCTCCTCCCTCTCCTCCTCACACCACTTTGAGCCTTCATGCTTGAAAAAACCCTGCCAATTTCACTTTTCCACTTCCATAGAAACACCCTAGAGGTTCTAGTATTCTTCAAAGACCATATTTATTGCCCATAGAAGAGGTTAAGAATAGGCTCTTCAATGAATAGGTAATGTCCGTTACCGATTCTTTCAACTTTATTTCTTATTCTACTTCTTCTTCTTTAGTTGTTTCATTATGAAGTAATAAAATAAGTAACACACATATAATTATATGTTATTATAAGTATTAAACAACTCTATTTCATCATCTATCCATCCTACGAAAACAAAATCACCACACGTTCATACGTATGGAATACCGTCTCGACGTTGTTGTGTAATCTATTTTCAACCACCACCTCACATAGATGGTTATAATTGTGTAAATAAATAACTATATATGATTATTGTCAAGTGATATTGATTCTGAAAAATTATACATACACTTAAATACAATTCCACGATCATGGGAATGATATCATCGCTCGTGCGTACGTACGGACTACCGTCTCCACGACACGATGAGATTCATTCTCCATGATTAACCATTCAAGAATTATTATAAAGTAAATATAATGAATAATAACAAAATATATGCCATTATTAATCTACTGTGTTATGTATGTATATATATATATATATATTTCATCTACTTACTTCCATTAAAGTCAACAAAGAAAGGAAAACAACCTTCATGCGTACGTACGGCCTACTATCTCCATGAATGGTGTTTTTCATTTCATTTTTCTATCTATTCTATATATATAATGAATATAATGATATAAATAAATCATGTTTTACATTATGAATGTAAGTAAATCATGATATAAGTAATAATAAAATGAAGAACAACAAGTCCAAACACGTACGATAAATGATACAAATTTACCCAAAATGCTACTTTAACATGGAATTATCAAATGAAAGGGTAATATAAATACCTAAGTGAACCATATATGATATAATAACAGTGAATAGGATTATATAATAAGTCAATGACATTATTTAAATCATTATATAGGAGGTTCGGATACGTATGATGCATATTAGAAATAAGGTAAGGGATATCTTTTCCAATCTCATTTTTATCCGAGATTGTTTATTCGTACGTATTCACTAGGGTTATATTTATCATCCATGTTATTGTTTTATAAAAATGGTTTCATGTATGTTTCTATAAATTTTACCCATTTTTTACTTCTACTACATTGTATGTAAGGAATCATTCTTTTGATTACATTATGAGGTTCTTTTTGAATTTTCTGAAAAAAGTACGAGAAGAATGTTTTTTTAACTTATACGACATGAACGGATTTATACGGTTTTATAAAGCCTTATTTTCCTGATGCTTCCTCCAAATTAATTCTGGAATATTTTCATCAAAATCTCGTTCATTTAAAAATTTCATGACGTTTTGTGAAAAGAAATTGATTTTGAAGAAGAAAGGATATTTTCTTCAAGAATTCATTTCAAATGATTTATCAATACCATTTTCATTCTAAGATGACATTATTTCATATGTAAATGTTTCAAGTATAATGTATCTATGATTTACATGGTTTCAATTTTCTTATGATGAAATATCCATTTTTTATATGGATTATGTGATGATGGGATGATGTTTATGAAACCCATTTTATTTTTTGGGTTATGATGACTGTTTAAAGTTTATTTTGTGGAATATGAAATAATGATTTCATTATGAGATGGGTCGGACCAATATCTCCCTCAAATTCATTGGGTAATGATTTATATCTCATGAGATAGACATGGCTGGAATGGTATATAAATCCAGTTTAGTAATATTGGACATGAACGAAGAGTGAACTCGATTCAGAAAGGGACATTGCCCAGTAAGATGGCCTTTGCAGCAATGCCTTGGCTACTATTGAAATCATATCATGTTCTTAATGGCTTTCCAAAATTACATTTTTTATTCCCATGATATTTTATCATGATTGTTGTTCCTTTATGATCTATGCCTTGTGTACTTCCATGATTTATATCGTTGCACTTGATTTTGATGTTTAGATTTTATGTTCATGTTTTTGCATTCAAATGTTTGTGGATTATTTTATGTTCTCTATGCTTACCCTTACAGAGCATTTGAGCTCACACTTTATATGTTATCTTTTTCCAATGATTTATAGAAAGGTTTTAGGTAAGAAAACAAAAAGGGTAAGATCTTTATGGGAGATGTTGATGATCTTTCACCACGATAAGACGATTATTTTCTGAGTTTCCAAAGATACTAAATTATTACTATCCTTGTGTGTCTGTTTTCGATATGTATTAATTATTCCCCAAATGTAATTTAATGTCCATGTACGTCATGCTTTGGGTCTCTACTGTTGGTATCAGAGGAAAGGTTTAGTTAACCTTTAGAAACCAGGATGCGAAAACTTTAGTGAGGTCCCAAGAGATATTTCCAAGGTTCGTCTAGGGATGTCCCTGAGGATAAGTATAAGTACAGGTTATAGTCCTAGAATTATGGTAATAGTCTTATAATATAATCTAAGATGTTATATATTGAAGGAAATACACCTTGAATATGATTTTGGCCTCTCACACTATTCTTTTTGGGTTTTGAAAATGGATGTGAATGGGAAGATTCACGATAATGGAGGATATAATGGAAAATGGAATGATATTCTTCTTGAAAAACCAAATGAAATTGGATCTGGAGGTTCACATATCGTTATTATGCATAATCAGTAATCTCATAAAATGATCAATAATCTCAACTTTGGTATGTTTCCTGACTCAGCTAATAATAGAAAGATGTATTTTCATGATGATCATAGAGGAAAGAAAGTTAAAATCCCCTCATGTAAATCATGTGGGAAGAGGAATCTTAGAATATATGTTTCAAATGAACTGGAAGATGCTTTGGATGTGGAAAAGAAGGATAGAAAGATAGTAATTTCAATGGAAAAGGTTTAGTAAACACCATGGACAAGGATAATGGTATTTCTAATACATCAACAATGGTTAAATGTTTTAAATGTGGAATGTTGTGCATTATGAAAAAAAATTCCCTAAGAGAAAGTCTAATGAAAAGAATAATCATGGCCATATGGGTAGTATTTATATTGATGATGATGAAGAGACTAAAAATGATATGTGAGATAAAAGAATTGTTGAAGCACTGTCAATGGTTTAATAAGGCAGTGTAATGATTCGATGTTTATCAAGAATAATATATGGTACTATGAAATAAAGAAAAAATCTAAGGATTGTTACACTATTGCTTTTCTTGAGTTTTGAAAGTATATTAAGAATGGTTCCGGTAACCATGAAAGGTTATTCAAATATTTTTTGAAGGTAGATGATATGTTCATAATTAATAGATAAGGAGGTAATGAGTTGTTTGTTATTATTAATGAGCTCATGATTTATATAAGGAATAAGTGATATCATGGTTTGAGTATATATAAATTTGGGGATTTTTGTATGTGGAAAGTGTTTAATTTTGACTACATTCATGTTATCACTAAGGTTCAATGGACATTCATTTTTCAAGATAATACATGATTAAGGCCTTCGAATGTTTGGAATGTGACCAACAAGATATATCGTATGATATATGGGGGATAAATGATGGTATTCATGTACTTGTTATGTAACCTCTCAAGTAATAATTTTCATTACACTATGAGAATGGAAAAAAGTATTTTCGATAAGCATAAAGGATGGAATGGATTAAGTTGGACATCAGATAAAATTGTTTAAGTCTAGAATTGTTTTTCGATATTATTTATGGAATGTTATAATAATGTAGTTTTAGAAAAAGGACAACCTACAGGAGGGGCGACAACCCGTCTCCTTGGACATGGCTGTGGGAATCGAACCCACAACTGAAGTGTGACATGCCTTTATCGCCTACAACTGGCCTACAAGAAGTCCATGTTTAGTAGAAACCCATTTTATTATATTAAGAAGTATGATATATGGAGTATAAGTCCATTTTATGCACCATATATGATTAATCTCAATATAGATGGACTTATGTATTTTTGATAACTTTTTCTAACCTTTTGTTTGAGACAGATGGAATTACCCATCATTCTATAACATGATATGCTAACACTTCATGAATGAAAAATTCAACTTCATTTCTTTAAGAGATGAAGTAGAAATTGTCCAAGGAACGACCAATGTGGAGACTGTACCAAAATCAAGAATGTATTTCTTCAAATTCCAACTTCATCAACTTTAGGGAAATGATCTTGAAAACCAAAAATATTTTCCTAGTTCCCTTATAACGGATGAATCAGATGATCATCACAAATCTATGGCTTTGTGATTGATGGATTTTTCATAGCCATGTTCTCTACCAATCTTCATCAGAAAATGATGGTTATATTTATATTCCATATCCATATTTTCACCTATGTTATCCTATGTGGAAACCCAGTGATTAGTTAATTTGGGTAACAATTGTGTTTCATACTTTATTTTTTAATGATTGGTTTTCGTATTCCATTTTTAGGATGTGGGTTTCTGTTAATGAATCTTTTGAGTAATGAACCATTTATAACCTCAATGAATTTCGAGGGAGAAATTCATTTTAAGGGGGGTAGAATGTAACACCCTGAGATTTTATGAAAAACATTCATTTTAATTTTATTGATGTCTTGTGTTGTAAACTACACCAAAAGGAGCTTGCACTACACGGATCCCTAACTTGGCATGCATTACACGCAATCACGACCATCCACGATAGCTTGTGTTGTACGCAATACCGAGTATCTTTAAACAATGATATGCTATATAAACTAGCCATTATGAATAGTAATACTAACTTTTTAAAATTTTTCTAAATTTTAGCATTCAAAATGGACTTCATTTTTTGATTAGAAATTTCAAAATTATCCTAGGGTGAATTTTTGGTATTTTTCTAAAAACTTTCAATTTTTGATGAAAAGTGAAAGCACTAGGTTACTATTTAAAAACCAAATTTTTATTTAAATAATTATTTATTTTATTTAAATTTATTTTAGGTCAAAATTGATACATAATTCTTATATATGTTCAATTTAATTCATTGGATTTATTTGATTATAATTTTAGATATATAAAAATTTTATTTAACTTTTCACCGTCTTTTACCCACCTCCAAGGATAATTTTGAAATTCACATAAATCATAATTTTACCGCTTCTATGAGTGAAATTTAGAAAATCGTAGAGGCATGGTTAATATCATGTACTAAAATGTGGTTCAATGAGATAAAAAATAATTTTTGGTGAATAGAAACTTTTTACTTCTATTTACCACGCACTAGTGCAGAAAACGTTTTTTACGTCGGTTATTATTCATTATTTACGTCGGTTTTTAGGCGACGTTAATACGGACGACGTTATAAATAACGTTCTTTACGTCGGTTATTTAAAACCCGAAGTAACATCCCTAACATCACGGTATTTATCACGTCGGTTCATTACTAACCGACGTAAAAAATGATGGGGGATGGGTATTTATAACGGCGGTTATATAATAACCGCCGTGATAATCCGTGGGTGGGGGGGTTTAGCACGTCGGTTATATAATAACCGACGTGATAAATATTTTATCACGTCGGTTATTTCTAAACCGACGTGATAAAATGCCTGGGATATCGTTTATCACGTCGGTTATGACATAACCGACGTGATTAACCCTCCCCCGGGTCTATTATCACGTCAGTTTCTTAACTAACAGACGTGATAAAAAGGCCTGGGAAACGTTTTAGCACGTCGTTTATCCAATAACCGACGTGGTAAATTGATTCCCAGGCCTTTTAGCACGTCGGTTATATTATGAACCGACGTGATAAAAGGCCCCGGAACGGTTTATCACGTCGGTTCTCGAAAAAACTGACGTGATAAACCCCTACTGATTTATTTACCACGTCGGTTATAAAATAACCGACGTGAAAGCGATATTTTTTATTTAAATAATTGCACTGCTCTCACCAAAAAGCAACCAGAAACCAAACAACAAAAATAACCATGCCAGCCGTGCCCCAAGCCCCACTGAACCCCACCCTCATCTATACCCACCTAACAACCTGGTCAGCCCTCCCCCACCACATTGGAGCCCCACCACAACCCTTGGACACCACCCCACCCCTTGGACAGCCCCCCACCCTCATTTACACCCCCACGACCCCGAGTACAGCCTCAAACACCCATTGGACACCCCTCCCATATCCCATGGACACCCCCCACCCCTTGGACACCCCCCACCCCTTGGACAGCCCCACCACCCTCATTTACACCCCCAAGAACCCTAGTACAGCCCTCCCAGACCCCTTGGAAACCCCCCCGACCCTGGACACCCCTCCCATATACCTTGGACACCCCCCACCCCTTGGACACCCCCACCCCTTGGACAGCCCCCCACCCTCATTTACACCCCCACGACCCCTAGTACAGCCTCAAACACCCATTGGACACCCCTCCCATATCCCTTGGACACCCCCACCCCTTAGACACCCCCCTCCACTTGGACAGCCCCACCACCCTCATTTACACCCCCAAGACCCCTAGTACAGCCCTCCCAGACCCCTTGGAAACCCCCCCGACCCCTTGGAAACCCCTCCCATATCCCTTCGACACCCCCCCACCCCTTGGACACCCCCACCCCTTGGACAGCCCCCACACCCTCATTTACACCCCCACGACCCCTAGTACAGCCTCAAACAACCATTGGACACCCCTCCCATATCCCCTGGACATCCCCACCCCTTGGACACCCCCCACCCCTTGGACAGCCCCACCACCCTCATTTACACCCCCAAGACCCCTAGTACACCCCTCGCAGACCCCTTGGAAACCCCCCCGACCCCTTGGACACCCCTCCCATATCCCTTGGACACCCCCCCACCCCTTGGACACCCCCACCCCTTGGACAGCCCCCCCACACTCATTTACACCCCCACGACCCCTAGTACAGCCTCAAACACCCATTGGACACCCCTACCTTATCCCTTGGACACCCACCACCCCTTGGACACCCCCACCCCTTGGACATCCCCACCACCCTCATTTACACCCCCAAGACCCCTAGTACAGCCCTCCCAGACCCCTTGGAAACCCCCCGACCCCTTGGACACCCCTCCCATATCCCTTGGACACCCCCCACCCATTGGACACCCCCCCACCCCTTGGACAGCCCCCCACCTTCATTTACACCCCCACGACCCCTAGTACAGCCTCAAACACCCATTGGACACCCCTCCCATATCCCTTGGACACCCCCACCCCTTGGACACCCCCCCACCCCTTGGTCAGCCACCCACCCTCATTTACACCCCCAAGACCCCTAGTACAGCCCTCTCAGACCCCTTGGAAACCCCCCCGACCCCTTGGACACCCCTCCCATATCCCTTGGACACCCCCCCACCCCTTGGACACCCCCACCCCTTGGACAGCCCCCCCACCCTCATTTACACACCCAAGACCCCTAGTACAGCCCTCCCAGACCCCTTGGAAACCCCCCCGACCCCTTGGACACCCCTCCCATATCCCATGGACACCCCCCCACCCCTTGGACACCCCCACCCCTTGGACAGCCCCCCCACCCTCATTTACACCCCCACGACCCCTAGTACAGCCTCAAACACCAATTAGACACCCCTCCCATATCCCTTGGACACCCTCACCCCTTGGACACCCCCACCCCTTGGACAGCCCCCCCCCCCACCCTCATTTACACCCCCAAGACCCCTAGTACAGCCTCAAACACCCATTGGACGCCCCCCCCCCCCCCCCCCGGAGCCCTTGGACAGCCCGAAACACCCCTTGGACACCCCTCCCATATCCCTTGGACACCCCCACCCCTTGGACACCCCCACCCCTTTGACAGCCCCCCACCCTCATTTACACCCAACCGGCCCGTTGGACAGAACTCCCAGAGACCTTGGACACCACTCCCATATCCCTTGGACATCCCCCACCCCTTGGACACCCCCCACCCCTTCGACACCCCCCCACCCTCATTAACACCCCCCGAACACTAGGATAGCCCCAAACACCCCTTGGACACCCCTCCCATATCCCTTGGACACCCCCCACCCCTTGGAAACCCCCCACACATTGGACAGCCCCCCCACCCTCTCGACACCCCCCCCGACCCCTTGGAAACCACCCATCCCCTTGGACAGCCCCAAACACCCCTTGGACACCCCTCCTATATCCCTTGGACACCCCCCACCACTTGGACACCCCCCACCCCTTGGACAGCCCCCCCCCCCCCCCCCACCCTCATTTACACCCAACCGACCCCTTGGACAGCCCCAAACACACCTTGGACACCCCTCCCATATCCCTTGGACACCCCCACCCCTTGGACACCCCCACCCTCATTTATACCCGCCCCGACCCCTAGGATAGCCCCAAACACACCTTGGACACCCCTCTCATATCCCTTGGACACCCCCCAAACACCCACCCACACCCTTGGAACCTCTCCCCCCATACCAAAATCCATACCAGAAAAACCATCAACAGTAGACCAAAACAAGAAGTAGAGAAAAATTAAACATTCACTTATATAACATTCAAAACATACACTGTCAACTTAAAAAAAACGAAATCCAACCTAAACGACTACGAAATACACAATTACATTGACAATATTCAAAATTACATTTTACATTACAAACAACTAAAAGTCAATCAAACCTGTAAAATAATTTGACCACTCCACTTGTAAGTTTTTGATATCTTCAGCAGTAAAGGGTTGAGGGTCATCAAAAAGATACAAAGTAAAAGGATAGTATTCAACGTGTATAATGAATAAATCAAATTGAAATATTATGAGAAAGAGGAAATCTTACCAGGTCAAAACTCAGAACTGTCCCAGTTGTTATTATTTCATACATAAATCTTAACATGTAATATATGCATTCAATGATGCCTTGTTGCTCATGACATTTCTGTTTGAATGAGTGTAAATTCAATATATTATTTTTATGTAATAAATCAAAATGTAAAAATTATAAATGGATATTTACCTTCGCATGTACATATTTGATCTTGAAATTCCTTTTCTTTGCGCTTTTTCGAAAGTGGACCCATGCCCTGTTAGAAAATAATACGAATGGGGTAAATTTAAAATTCATTATAACATATAAAACTATTGTGAAATTGAAACTTACTTTTCCAATATATTCTTAAAACTTTCTCGCACATCATCATGGAGAGAGCATAACCAATAAAGTGCTTTCTCCCTAGGGAAAAAAACCCCTAACATCCAATGATCCCTGATAAAAGGAAATTTAACATTAGTGGCTTATTATGTTAAAAGATAATTAACTCTTTGAGAGGGATGTGTTTCATACCTCTCACAAAAAGGCATCATCCAACACTGTGTGATTACATTCCTTTCAAATCTATCAGCAATATAAATCATTCTTTGTTCCTTATCCAATGCACATGCTTCAGGGGAAATCAATTGTGGGTCCAAGAATCCATATACATCTGTCAGCTCATTCCTCTCACAAATTTTATACAGATACCTAATACAAAGCAGACATAAGTATACATTTTTAATAAATATAACGCAAGGAAAAGGTGTTAAGACTTACATGATAAAAATTTGCACCACGTTGATGCCCAACATATCTCCAGTGACAAACTCCATGATATCAGTATTCATAATCCTCACACTTAGTTCACGTCCACAGACATGAGCTTCCATTGTAATGTCATAATGATCCACCAACAAATTTGAATATCTTGACAATTTTTCAAGACTGCTAGTATCTGCATCTGATGTCATAGCTATATGTATTTGTTATTGTCTATGCAGTATTTCATTACCTTTGAAGTATTCCTGTAAAAATAAATTGAAAAATATATTAGTTTTCAAATGATAAAAAATTAATAAAAATATAAAATAAAAGATATAACATCCATACCTCTATGGTAATGAGTCGAAGAAGTCTGGATGGCCAAAGTAAAAAATGGCCGATACTATGTCCAACTGTCGTCACCTCATCTGTAGGTAATGGTATCCCAGCTGATTTATCTATAATATCCTGTACAGTGACCCTCTGATTCTCTACCTCTAACTGTTGATGATGAACTGTATCTCCTATACAATATACCATCCCATATGCAACTATATGATGTTGAGGATCATCAACATACAACTCACAATAAGTAGGTAGCTGCGGCGGAGGAGGAGGATCAAAAATGGGGTCCGCAGGATAAGGTGGGGGAGTGGGAGCTACTGGGAGAGGTGGAGTGGGAGCTGCACCCTGAAATTGTCTTTGCAAGTCTGCAAACATAAACTGCACTGATGCTCTAATCTTTTCCTCCATTGTCGCATTAATATTATGGACTTCAGCCTCCAAGGATTCTATTTTTTTTATAAACTCTCTCAACATTAGAAGTTGAGGAACATGGCAACACTTTTCTTACCGATACACCTGCCGGATATCCTCTTACACGGCCAGGATGTTCGGGCTTTCCCAATGCCACAGATAAAATATCTTCCCTCCCAGATGGTGTAAATGTCCCCTGTGAACTCTGCTCCTCAAAAGTGTCCTGTAATAATTAATTGAACATTTCTATAATGATTGGAAGACGAAAATAGTAAACTTACGTAAATAAAATAGATATCTTACAATCCTCTCAACTACGAGTCTCGATTCTTCCGAAAGATATTGTCCTTTTTTTCCCTTCCGAGCTCTTTTCCATTTCTCATGTCTAGATGGAGGGGATGGAGGGGCCACCTCTCCATAGCTTGAAGACTCAGCTCTTAGTTGTTGAAATTTTTCTGCCATCATTTGTTTTTCCAATAATGCATACCATCCCCGAGATAAACTGTGAGGGTATACATTTTTAGATTGGATTTCTTGATGAGCTTTCCTAGTTTGCTGTAAATTAAGAATAAGTAAACATTAACAAAACAATAATAAGATCATTTATATAAGAAAGCTTATAAAAGTTTACATTGCCCTTACAAAAAATGATTCTTTTCTTCTACATTCAAAAAATTGTCTCCATGTGTCTTCATCTATAAAAGGATATATACGACATGGATTCTCACAACTCCTATGACCATAAATGAAATCAGATGAGAGGGTTGATTTGAAATCCCTCCATCTCCTAGAAGCCAACGATAAGCATTTCTTCCTGACTCCTCTAGTGTCAGGAATATCAAATGTCATCTGATAAAAAAGAAGTTAAAAATATTATATATACTAGAAACATTTAAAGAACAACCAAACAATAGCGAAAGATCATACCAAAATGGTCTCCCACAGCTGAGAAATTATCGCCTTATCCACACTTCTCCAATCATCATAGAGAATGCTAACTTTGCTCTTAGCCTGAGTTGCTACAAAACCCATAAAATCTTTAGCATTTGGACCTTTAGGAAGATCATCATCATCAAACTCCACGACTATCCTCTCCTCCATCGTACAGGCAAGTGATAATTTTGGTAAACGTGTGCACCCACGCTTACCAACCTTTGAACTCTTTTTCGTAATAGGAGCATGTGAATGTTCCTCCCCAGATGTATGACCAATATTCTCATCTCCAGAATCATGTGGCTGATCAACTGATTGATCTGTCATTTTCCTTCAAATAAAAAAAACAAACATTAGGTCACAAATATACAAAATCAAATATTCTAATACTACTCAATCAGAAAATAGAAAAGTGTACTAAATTACATAATAGTAAACATTGGTAATATGGTAAGCATGTTAAACAATGATAAGCATGGTAAACACAGTCTGTTGTACCCCTCTCTCTTGTATTTTAATGATCACAATCACTCTTATTATGTTTTAACTTGTTTTCAAGTGTTTTTGTTGATAGGCAAAATGTTGCCAAGGAGTTAGCCCAAGAAAGCTGAAAAGTGGACTCACTGAGTCCACCGGTCAGCCGGTGTGAGCTCACCGGCCAGCCAGAGGACCCAGGCAGTAGACTGGCCCACTGCGTGGTGTCACCGGGCGGCCGGTGGATCACCACCGGCCGGCCGGTGGACCAGACAGAGAGCCTTCCTGTCTGGACCACCGGCCAACTGGTGATCCACCACCAGCCAGCTGGTGCGCCTAGGACTTCTCCTCTTTACGGTTTTTATTGTTTTATCATTTTGGTTTGATACATGTTTTAATAAGTAAAATATTTACAATATCTAACATTATATGAAAAAACTAAATGTAAACAAGAAATAAACATGTGTTACCTGTAATTTTAGGAATGTATAGTTGGATTGTTTTCCAAAATTCCTTCGTCGTGATCGTTCCTTATGGCACAAACCATGTCTTCAACATACTCATCATTATGTTCTGTTAATCTTTCCATCGAAGTAGGGATCTCACATAAATCAGCATCTTCATCAAATTCATCCTCACCAACATATTTTTTTTTCCTTGTAAAACAACAGCCGACTGCATATCTAATTGATCTACTACATAGAAAATTTGTTTGGCATGTGGTACCATTAAAAAAGAATCAGCTGTGTCTTCCAATCTATTCAGATTAACTAGTGTCATTCCAAATTCATCGTGCTTGACACTGTTGTTATCGATAAACCATTTACAGTTAAAAACAGGAACATTAATTTTAAAGTAATCAGCCTCCCATATGTCTTCAATCACTCCATAATATGCACTTGATGCCGAAATTGGGTTTCTGTCCTTAGCACTCGAAAAATGCATTGCTTCTGCAAACACCAATACACCACTATTCTGCACTGCACTTCTGTTGTCCTGAGCTTTCGTATGAAATGTATAGCCATTAATGTCATAAGCGGACCATGTTATCACATTTAAAGATGGACCACCCACTATCCATTTTAATGTCTCTGATACATCTGATCTACCAAGCAAGGTCTTTTTAAACCACGGCAAAAAAGTTTTGTTGTGCTCATTCAAAATCCACATTTCTTTCTTCTTTGGATGACATTGTTTCAACTCATTAATATGCAATGTTATATACGGTTGAACATCAGCTATGTTATTCAAGATGTATGATTCTAACTTCTTCATCTGTTCAGCTGACAGTGATTTGACTTTCATGACACGAATCCCCTTTCCCTCTTTATTAACACGTTCATGGCGAGATGGAGGCAAACCTATGTGTTGCGCCGTATCCAAGTAGCTCGTACAAAACTCTGCTACCTCCTCAGAAATATAATTTTCAATAATGGAGGCTTCAGGTCGATATGGATTTTTAACATATCCCTTTAATATTTTCATATACCTTTCAAAAGGATACATCCAACGAAGATATACAGGTGCACAAAGCTTTATTTCTCGAACCAGATGAATCATTAAATGCACCATCATATCAAAAAAAGTTGGAGGAAAATACATTTCCAAATGACAATGTATAAAAATTGCATCCTTTTTCAAAATGTTCAAAGCATTCACATCAATCGCCTTGTTACAAATTGAATTGAAAAAATAACACAACCTCATTATAGTCTTTCTGACACGGATGGGCAATATTCCACGCAGTGCAACTGGTAGAATTTGTTGCATCATGACGTGAAAATCATGTGATTTCATACCTATCAACTTCAAGTCTTTCAATGAGACAAAATTGTTTACATTTGAAGAATAACCTTGAGGCACATTGATATCATGAAGACACTGACAGAACCTACTTTTCTCCCTCTTCGATAATGTATGACAATCCGGGAGAAGAAATGTTCGTCTTCCTTTAGGAGTGGGAGCTAACTCCAAACGTATTACCATTGATAGTAGGTCTAACCTTGCATTCAACCCATCTTTTGTCATTCCTTTAATATCTAGCAATGTTCTGATCAAAGAATCACAGATATTCTTCTCCACGTGCATGACATCAATATTATGTTTGACTTCATGATACCTCCAATATGGTAGCTCAAAAAATATTGACTTTTCTTCCAAATATGTCTATCATTACCAGATTTCTGTGTCTTTCCCAATGTCACATCAAGGTTATTCACCCTCTCAAAATACAAATCTGGGGATAATGGTTTTGGAGCAGTATCAAATTCTTGTGAGCCATTGAATGCCTTTTTTAGTCTTCTATAAGGGTGATCCATAGGCAAAAACTTTCGATGACCCATGTACATTGTTTTCCTCCCATGATGCAATTGACAATATGACGTCTGTTGTTTGCAAATTGGACATGCTTTATGCCCTTTAACACTGTATCCAGACAAATTTCCATATGCTGGGAAGTCATTTATAGTGAATAGAAGCACTGCATGCAGTTGAAAATATTCCATTTTATAAGAATCATACACCCTAATACCATCAGCCCATAACAGTTTCAAATCATCAATCAGCGGTGACAAGTATACATCAATATCATTGCCGGGTTGCTTTGGCCCAGAGATCATGATACTCAACATGACACATTTGCGCTTCATACAAACTTCAGGAGAGAGGTTTTAAATTACCAATAAAACAGGCCATGAACTATGTGTGCTACTGAGGGTTCGGTATGGATTCATTCCATCTGTGCACAAGCCTAGTCTCAGATTTCTAATTTCCTTTCCAAATGTAGGGTACCGGGCATCAATTTTCTTCCATTGTGGACAATCAGCTGGATGACGTATTTTTCCATCACATACCCGCTCATCAGCATGCCATCTTAACATTTTTTCATCATGTGAATTAGCAAATAAACGTTTGAAATGAGGAATTATAGAAAGATACCAAAATACCTTTGAAGGGAGCTTTGTAATCTATACATCAACTTGTGATTTTTCTTTCACCTATACCTTGATGTCCCACATTTAGGACACTCTTTCAGAAATTCATATTCCTTCCTATATATAATGCAGTCATTCGGACAGACATGTATTTTCCTGTATCCCAATCCCATCGGGCATAATATTTTTTTGGCCTTATAATGTGAATCTGGAAGATCGTTATCTTTTGGAAGAATGTCTTTCATCAATTGTAGAAGCTCTGTAAAACTTCTGTCACTCCATCCATGTTTCACCTTCAGGTTAATCAATCTTAACACCGCCAACAAAACCGTAAAATCTGTTCAACCAGGATATAATGGTTTTTCGGCATCACCATATAGACGTGAAACTGTCGGTTCTATCTCAATTTGTTCTGCTAAAATATCGCGAATCATTTCTTCAATTCCATCAGAGTTACCATCTTGAGAATCATTATCATCAGTAACATTCTGTCCAGTTTCGCCATGCCAAATCCAAGGGTTATAACTCGGATTGAAACCATGACAAATCAGATGATCTTTTATCTCTCTACTTTTCAACTTCTTCATATTCAGACATTTCAGGCATGGACAGAAAAAAATGTCACTACTTGGAACATTTCGTTTAGCAAATTCCAAAAAGGCATCAACACCTTCCTCATATTCATTGCTCATTCGATGTGCCGTAATCCAACATCGACTCATTATTACCTATAACAAATAGCAAAAATATATATATTTTTTAGATAAGACAAATATATGTTTATATGAAAAAAATCATAATTTGAATGAAAACAATTTTGAAATATAAAACAAATCGATGTGTATTTAAAAAAATATGCTTGAATATTATTTTTTAAACAAAATATAGTAAGATATAACACCCCCCCTGGACACCCCCCAACCCCTCTGGACAGCCCCCCTCCCCTCCTGGACACCACCCCCACCCCCTACCCCCTTGGAAACCCCCATGGACACCCCCCAACCCTCTGGACAGCCCCCCCCCCCCCACCCGGACAACCCCAAATACCCTCTGGAGAGGCCGCCACCCACATGGACAGCCCCCCACACCCATCCACCCCCTTGGACACCCCCATGGACACCCCACCGACCCCTCTGGATAGGCTGCCACCCCCTTGGACAGCCCCACACACCCACCCATCCCCTTGGACACCACCCTGGACACCCCCCGACCCCTCTGGACAGCCCCCAACCCCTCTAGAAAGCACCCCCACCCCTCCTGGACACAACCCCCCACCCCCGACCTGCTTGGACACCCCCCTGGACACCCCCCAACCCTCTGGACAGAACCCCCCACCCCTCCTAAACACCACCCCCACCCCCTACCCCCTTGGACACCCCCCTGGACACCCCCCAACACCAACCCACACCCTTGGACAGCCCCCAACACCCACCCACACCCTTGTAAACCCCCCTGGACACCCCCCGACCCCTCTAGACAGCCCCCCGCCCCTCCTGGACACCACCCCCCACCCCCTACCCCCTTGGACACCCCCCTGGACATCCCCCAACCCTCTGGACACCCCCCCACCCACCCAGACAACCCCAAATACCCTCTGGAGAGGCCGCCACCCACTTGGACAGCCCCCCACACCCATCCACCCCTTTGGACACCCCCCTGGACACCCCACCGACCCCTCTGGACAGGCCACCACCCCCTTGGACAGCCCCCCACACCCACCCATCCCCTTGGACACCACCATGGACACCCCCCGACCCCTCTGGACAGCCCCCGACCCCTCTAGAAAGCACCCCCACCCCTCCTGGACACAACCCCCCACCCCCGACCTGCTTGGACACCCCCCTGGACACCCCCAACCCTCTGGACAGCCCCCCACCCCTCCTAAACACCACCCCACCCCCTACCCCCTTGGACACCCCCTGGACACCCCCCAACACCCACCCACACCATTGGACAGCCCCCCACATCCACCCACCCCCTTGTAAACCCCACTGGACACCCCCCGACCCCTCTGGACAGCCCCCCGCCCCTCCTGGACACCACTCCCCACCCCCTACCCCCTTGGACACCCCCTGGACATCCCCCAACCCTCTGGACAGCCCCCCCACCCACCCGGACAACCCCAAATACCCTCTGGAGAGGCCTCCACCCACTTGGACAGCCCCCCACACCCATCCACCCCCTTGGACACCCCCCTGGACACCCCACCGACCCCTCTGGATAGGCCGCCACCCCCTTGGACAGCCCCCACACCCACCCATCCCCTTGGACACCACCCTCGACACCCCCCGACCCCTCTGGATAGCCCCCGACCCCTCTAGAAAGCACCCCACCCCTCCTGGACTCAACCCCCCACCCTCGACCTGCTTGGACAACCCCCTGGACACCCCCAACCCTCTGGACAGCCCCCCACCCCTCCTAAACACCACCCCCACCCCCTACCCCGTTGGACACCCCCCAACACCCACCCACACCCTTGGACAGCCCCACACACCCACCCACCCCCTTGTAAACCCCCCTGGACACCCCCCAACCCCTCTGGATAGCCCCCCGCCCCTCCTGGACACCACCCCCCTCCCCCTACCCCCTTGGAGACCCCCCTGGACATCCCCCAACCCTCTGGCCATCCCCCCCCCCACCCACCCGGACAACCCAAAATACCCTCTGGAGAGGCCGCCACCTACTTGGACAGCCCCCCACACCCATCCAACCCCTTGGACACCCCCTGGACACCCCACCGACCACTCTGGACAGGCCGCCACCCCCTTGGACAGCCCCCCACACCCACCCATCCCCTTAGACACCACCCTGGACACCCCCGACCCCTCTGGACAGCCCCCGACCCCTCTAGAAAGCACCCCCACCCCTCCTGGACACAACCCCCCACCCCCGACCTGCTTGGACACCCCCTGGACACCCCCTACCCTCTGGACAGCCCCCCACCCCTCCTAAACACCACCCCCACCCCCTACCCCCTTGGACACCCCCCTGGACACCCCCCAACACCCACCCACACCCTTGGACAGCCCCCCACACCCACCCACCCCCTTGTAAACCCCCCTGGACACCCCCCGACCCCTCTGGACAGCCCCCCACCCCTCTTGGACACCACCCCCCACACCCTACCCCCTTGGACACCCCCCTGAACACCCCCAACCCTCTTGATAGCCCTCCCACCCCCCTGGAATCCCTGAAAATTTACCATAACAAGAAGTTGGGCCATTCAAAGAATGTTTTTAGGTGTGGAGGAAGAACTGAGTTTCAATATATAGAGAAGGAACTCGACATTAGGGTTCGCAATCGAAGAATCTTAGCTAGTTTCAACAAAAAAATCACAACACATATATATATACTATCCGCGAAAAAAATGAACGAGTGGGAGGATTACCTGAGTGCTGCGAGTTTAGATGATTGATCCGAGGAGATTAAATATGAGAAATGATGATTGCAAAACGAATCTAAACCAACGAAATGGACGAGCCGATTCGGGTTTACGCGTGAGAGAGACGAGTTGCGACTGTCGAAGGTAAACTCGCGAATGACAATTCACGGGTTTGGGTAAATTTTTAAACGAGTTATCACGTCGGTTATTCAATAACAAACATTATAATTTTTTAAAAACATTTATAACGTTGGTTATTCAATAACCGACGTAAAAAACTTCCTCCGATTCCTTTTTTACGTCGGCTATACAATAACCGTCGTTATAAATGGCTCAAAATCCGCGTTTTTTACGTCGGTTATTCCATAACCGACGTCAAAAACAACTGCGGATTCTTATTTACGTCGGTTAATTCATAACCGACGTAAAAAAGCCTTCAAAAACCGCATTTGTTACGTCGGTTATTGAATAACCAACGTAATACCCCGTACATATGTCTATTTTTTACGTCGGTTATTGAATAACCAACGTAACAAACACCCCCTTCTTCTGTTTTTTACGGCGGTTAATGTATAACCGACGTAAAAAACGAAGCCGCGCAATTAATAACGTCGGTTATAAGAATAACCGACGTTAAAGGTGTACTAAACACAGGTTTTTACGTCGGTTATTAAATAACCGACGTAAAAAACCTCGTTTTACATATTATGACATCGGTTTTATATAACCGACGAAAAAAATGGTGACGTAAAAAACGTTTTCTTCACTAGTGACGGTTAAAATTATATAGGGTAATAAGTGTTAAAATGATATAATTATTACACTAAATAATGTCCTATTTCTATTGGATAAGTGTAATTCGACAAAAAAAACCTCAGGAATAAAATATGACCATTTAGGTCCACTTGGATTATATTAGCACATTTATTATTAATTTATTAAAAGAAGGGTTAAAATAGTTAAAATCAATGTTTAATAAGTAACTCAATTTTAATATAGGGTAATACATAAGATAAATTCGACTATAAATATTAATTATAAATCTAAAAATATTTTATACCTAATGGTATTTTATTTATAATTTTTTGACATTTAATAATTTAATTTATTTATGACACAATGATGATGCAATAATTCTTTTATTAATGAAATATTATCATAATTGATGTTATAAATAATAAAATAAATGTAATTTGAGATTTTTTATGAATTACACTAATTTTATAGGTTAATATGACATTATATTATTGATTTAACTAAATTTTTTTGAACTAATAATTTTGTTATGATTTTCACAAAAATAAATTACCAAATAGTGTCAAAATTGACATAATTTTTTTTAAAACAAATATTATATTATTAATTGTTATTTCATTCTTAGAAATATATGGTTAGTCCAAAGGACATATATAAGGTTATATATATTAATAATAAAAAACATGGGGTTCTTTTGGCTTGTTATAGTATGTTTATTTACATTATAGTTTAAGAAAACTAGAAGACATGGTAAAAGGTAAATTATCTAACTTAAAGTTAAATCTAAATGATAAGGTTAAAATAGACAACTAAACTTGTCTAAATTCTATTGGATGAGATTATTTCGACCCATCCCCACCTTAGCTTCCAAATAAATCAATTTTGAGCTATTAAAAACCGAATATGACAATATAATAAAATAATATTAATTGATTTTCCAAAGGTGCCCCTCTCCTCCCTTATAAAAGGGCACATCCTCCCTCTCCTCCTCACACCACTTTGAGCCTTCAATCTCATCCAAACCCTGCCAATTTCTCTTCTCCACTTCCCAAGATACACCCTAGAGGTTCTGGTTTTCTTCAAAGACCATCTTTATTGCCCAAAGAGGAGGTTAAGAAGAGGAGCTTCCAAGAAGTGGTAATTTCTGTTACCGATTCATTAAACGTTATTTCTTCTTATACATCATCTTCTTTAGTTGTTTCATAATGAAGTAATAACATCAGTATCACACATATAATTATATGGTATTATAAGTATAAACCAACCCTATTTCACTATCTATACATCCTATGGAAAACAAAATCACTGCGCTTGCGTACTTTCGGAATACCGTCTTTACGCCGTGATGTAATCTATTTACGACCACCACCTTACATAGATGAGTATAATGGTGTAAATAAATAAACATATATTATTATTTTAAAGTGATATTGATTTCAAAATATTATACATACACTTCAATACAATTCCATGATCATGGGAATGATATCATCGCTCGTGCGTACGTACAGACTACCGTCTCCACGACACGATGAGATTCTTTCTCCATGATTAACCATTCAAGAATGATTATAAAGTATATATAATTAATAATAATGAAATATATGACATAATTATGGTTCATTATGTATATATATATATATTTCATCTACTTACTTCCATTCAAGTCAATAAAGAATGGAAAACAGTGTTCATGCGTATGTAAGGCCTACCGTCTCCATGAATGGTGTGTTTCATTTAATTTATCTATCTATTATATATATATGTACTGAATATATATGATATATATAAATAAAGATTTAAATTCTGTATGTAAGTAAATCATGATATAATTAATAATAATATCAAGAACAACAAGTCCAAACACGTATGTTAAATGAATCAATTTTACCCCAAACGCTACATTAACATGGAATTGACAAATGAACAGGTAATATAAAGACCCCTGTGAACCATATATGATATAATAACAATGAATATTATTCTGTAATAAGTCAATGACATTATTTAAATCATTATACTAGAGTTTTGGATATATACGAAGCATATTAAACATAAGGTAAGGGATAAGTTTTCCAATCTCATTTTTATTCGAGATTGTTTATTCGTATGTATTCACTGGGGTTATATTAATCATCCATGTTAATGTTTTATAAAAATTGTTTCATGAATAATTAAATAAATTTTTACCCATTTATGTCATTTACTACATGGTAAGTAATGAATCATTCTTTTGTTTATGTTACGAGGTACTTTTTTACTTTTTCGGCAAAAGTATGACAAGAATGTTTTTTTAACTTATACGACATGAAAGGATTTATATGGTTTTATAAAGCCTTATTTTCATGAAGATTCCTCTAAATGATTTCATTCATATTTCCAAAAAAATCTATTTCTTTTAAAAATTGCATGACGTTTTGTGAAAAGAAATTGATTTTGAAGAAGACATGATATTTTCCTCAAGAATTCATTTCAATTGATTTATCAAAACCATTTTCCATATAAGATGAAAGTATTTCATATGTGTATGTTTCAAGTATAATGCCTCTATGATTTAAATGGTTTCACTTTTTTTATGATGAAATATCCATTTGTTTTATATGTATTATCTGATGATGGGTTGATGTTTATGAAACCCATTTTATTCATTGGGATATGATGAATGTTTCATGTTTATTTTGTTGCACAAGTAAGAATGATTTAATTATGAGATGGGTGGGATCTATATCTCCCTTAAATTTATTAGGTAAAAATTTATATCTCATGAGATATTCAAGGCCAGAATGGTATGTTAATTTAGTTTTGTAATAAAGGACTTGAAAGATGAGTGAACTCTATTCAGAAAGGGACTTTGTCCACTAAGATGGCCTTGACAGCAATTCCTTGGCTACTATGGAAATAATATCAAGTTCTTAATGGTTTTCCACAATTACATGTTTTATTCCCATGCTATTTTATCATGATTGATGTTCCTTTATTATCTATGCCTTGTGTACTTCCAAGAATTATATCGTTGCTCATGATTTTTTTGTTTAGATTTTATGTTCAAGTTTTTGCATTCAAATGTTTATGGATTGTTTTATGTTCTATATTTTTACCCATACTATGCATTTGAGCTCAACCATTATATGTTTTCTTTTCCCCAGGATTTAATGAAAAGTTTTAGGTAAGAAAACAAAAAGGGGTATATCTTTATGGGAGATGTTGAAGATCTTTAAACATGAATAAAAGATTATTTTCCATGTTTCCAAAGAAACTAAACTATTTCAGTCCTTGTGTGTCTGTTGTTGTTATGTAATATGTATTCCGAAAAATTAATGTAATGTCCATGTACATCAATCTTTTTGTCTCTACACTATAGGGTTTAATTGTAAGGTTATACTGATCTCACAATGGATATATGAAATTAAATTTATATGGAAAACATAAAAATGAAAAATTTAATGTAATTATAGAATATATTTTTGATAGTATATATAGATAATAAAACTAATTGACTTGTATATTTTCAATTTTTTTGAAAATTATTTAGTGGTTCACAAAACATGGATTTGAACTTATATGTTATTTAAAATTATATAATAAATAGATTAATTAAAATAATATGATTACAAATATTCAATACCTACCCACCACTAAGGATAAAATATACGACATTACATGGAAGACACAATTATAAATCATTGATGTGTTCCTTGAACCAAATATTGTATTTTACTCAAAATCCTGATCATCATGTAGAAAGACCCAAGCATTCTAGTAATCCATAATAGTTTTCACTATCATGTTATAATTAAATATTTTATAGAAGGAATCTATTGATTTACACATTGGATACACATGGAATCCCTTGTAATTCTTCATATTATTTCTATATGAAGGAAAAATCAATCAAATATACATACTCTTAATTCATCACCACAAACTCATTGAGAAATAGCACCATATCCAAATACATATCAAACCAAATGAAATAATAATTATATAGTTTTTTAATATATCAATTATAATAAAAAATTATTTTTTTCAAATCAACAGGAATGTTTTTTATAAGAATACATGATTTAAAAATTATATATATAAAATTAAAAATTATAATTATAGAACATTTATAAAAATCCAAAAAAAATATTATATATTAATGTAGTTGTTTATAAATTCACATTTTATCAAACACCTAGGGTGTATAAAATATCCCATTGGTGAATAAATGAATATATTCTATGGAATTTACATTTATATATAACTTAAACTATAATGAAAATATATAAATATATAGATTCATTAACAATATTTTAAAAATGTTATATTATTGTAATTTTTTTTCATAATCAGTGTATTTTACGTAATGTTAAAATAATGTTTAGAATAGAAACATTTAATTTAATCTACTGAAATCAACACATATTATTTTTGTAAACTAATTTGAGAGATTGGAAATATAAACACATACCAAAACAACCAATACCACATTTTTCAGACAACAATAATAATTTGGTCCAACTACCTTTGATAGTTAGTAGAAGTATATTAATTACTAATATATGATAATTGGCTATGGATACATAGAGAAATAGAAAATATGTGATGACCCTGAATAAATTAGATACTAATCGTTAGAGGAATAATATGGGTTTAAGGAGGAGGATAGGGGAGTCAGGTGGAGTGAACTACAATACGTAACAAAAAACCTATACATAATATTATTATAGATATTTCTATAATGTTAATTAAAATAAAAAACAAAAATAATTTTAAGATGTTATGAAACCTATAATGACCTAGATATTTATAAATAAAATTTCTGTTGTGATTGAATTGTTTTCCCTATTGTGAATTATGGTTATATAAAACAAAAAATCGTATTTTTTTCAAATATCATATTTTAATTAAAATAGAATATATAATCCTAATCATTACTAATATTACCATTGAATAATGATAACATGATTTGTATAAATATAAGGTTTTAATATAATCAATTGACATAGAAGAAGGAATTTATGGCCACAACTAGTAGTATAATACCATACAAAGCATATTTCATATATATTTCTTGGGAAATAGAATCCCTAGTATTTTTCTTTTACAAATATCATGTCATGATCTAACAACAAATGAATTATCAATACCATTTGGTAGATATGTTCATGAAAATATAGATCATGACCCAAACCATATATGCCTAACCACAACAAGAAAATATCACCATTTCCAACCGTACCATCAATGACATTTATAATTTACCATGGGATATCTGTCAAGAATATAATATAATTAATATCTATATTATTTGTTCTATAAAATAATAATTATAATTACACCATATTTATTTTACATTAAATTGATATTGGTTTTCATAACATAAAACAGAATTCTTATGTTTGGGTAATAATAATTTTCATCTAAGACATTCAATTTGAGGAATTAATGAAATTTTTAAATAAATTATATCATAGTTAAATATTATAATAATATACTATTAGTTTTTTTAATTGAAAAATTAATTTTACAAAGTAAAAATTATTTCATTAAAATTTTGAGAACTACTATTTTCAAAAAATCGAAAATTTCTAAATAAATAGTTATCTTATATGAAAATATAAATTTAAAATATATTGAAAAATATATTGAAAAAAAATATTATTTTCTGGAATCATTAGATCGAAATTACACATTAATGATTCTTTTATAATTGTTTAAGTCAAAATAATTTTTTGGTAAACATTAAATACGTAATAAATATATGGCTTGTATTATATCTTAATGACGAACTAAAATTGACATAATAATTTCTATAAACAGTATCCATGACCAATTCAATGATTCCACGTATCAAAATTAGTTTTTTATATAATTTTTTATCTTTATAATACTATAATGAATCCTCCAAGACATCTATTATAATTTATGATGTTGAAATAATTTATATAACAACAAGACTATCTTTCAAATCAAAATGGGAAATATTAATATAATTTAGGTCATTGGGATTATAAAATAATGAAACATTCTATTATTTTCTTGAAACTGTGGTCAAATACCATTAAATGTTATTTGGTCATGGTAACATTGTTATAATGATTTCAAACACTATGTTTCGGAAATAATATAGGTCTACAATCTATTTTCCAATATAAACCCAACCATTTCTCTATTCCTATTCATAAGAATTTTTTTTAACATCTTTACTCACCTATATAAAACCTATAGTCCTCACAGGGACCCCCCAATAACTTATAAATCACCTCTCAAATATT
This sequence comes from Viscum album, assembly GCA_963277665.1. Classification (NCBI taxonomy): domain Eukaryota; kingdom Viridiplantae; phylum Streptophyta; class Magnoliopsida; order Santalales; family Viscaceae; genus Viscum; species Viscum album. The sequence goes on from OY728132.1 coordinate 1,833,988,676, forward strand.
CCGAATCACCCAATCAAAATAATTGATATTTTTCTTATTCTATTTTTTCAATAGAATTATTTATTTTATCCAAAAAATTTCTAATTCATATTGTTGGGATATGTTTAAAATAATAATAATTTCCATTTGATTCCCAAATTATTATATACACCTTGTTTCTTCATTATTCTATTTTATTAATCTTTCGGTAATGTTGTTATGCAACCAAAATTTCAATCTGATTTTTTTCATGCCAAACAATTTATTACAAATACCATCTCTATTTACACTCATGGTTATTCACTTGGACATAAATTTACTCTATTAAGTAAGAAATTACATATATGTTTTTCACATGCCCTATCAATGGTATTTATAGTTTTAATTCAAGATATTTTTGTGAATGTTCTATTTCTGACACATAACCTTGAACATGATTTGAAAGCGATGGATAAACCATGATTTATATAGATATTTAATGAATTATGTAATTTTTTAGTCTCACGAGACATTATTAAATGGTTTAGGGAGTGATCTTAATCTATTATGGGACTCCCATTACTATGTTATAATGTCGTTTTAGTTATTAATGACATGTGTTTATGATGTTAAGTTTTACGGTTTTTTCAATATTCCCATGTTGGTTTTATGTTATCCTGATATATCATGCCCATTGTTGATTTTTATGTTTATCACCCCATTTATTTTCCTTTTAAATGCCACTTTTCTAACATGTAATAATTTGTTCATGTTATTTCTATTTATACCTATACATAGCTTCATATCTCATTACATTATTATGTACAATCCCAGATTACCCCAATAATTTTTTTAAGATCGATGATTTATAAGATCATATAAATTATTTTTTTAAATAATGTTGTTGAGTCCCATTTTCAAGGTTTATTTGTGGGTACGTATTTAACAATTTGAGTATACATTTCTATCTTTTAGGTAGTATTATGAATAATTTATCATTAATTAATTTTTGATAAATACAAGGGTTGTCATTTATGGTATCAGAGGAACATTTAGTTATTTTTTTGGAACTATAAAACTTAGTAAAAGCCTTAGGGATATGACTAATAGAAAAGAAAATCCAAAAAAGCATTATAAATTATGTAGTTTATATGAGTATAAAATTATTCCTGGTTAATAATGTGTATGTGTATCTTGAGAAAATTTACATTGGGGTAATACCCAAATAAATCATATTAAGAAATAATTGATTAGTAAATGGAGCTTGTAAATGGTAATTTCAACACTTTATGTTTGAAACTTTTTATGAATATTATTTGGTAAACTCACAAGCTCACTAAAAATCATTATTAAGAGAAAAATAAATTCAAATAATAGTGTACATTAGAAAACAGATCATGGATATCATATATTGAAGACTAAAATACAAAGGTTATATAAATTTCTTTCATTTATAAATTACCCCATAAATGTTATTGAACAATTTTTTATGTTGTAAATATTATAGAAAATTCATCCATAATATTTCATTTATTCTATAAAATAGATGTAAACAATTGGAGTAGAGTACTCATCTAATGTGAATGGAAATTTGATGATTATCCATACATGATTCCAATCCCTATGAAACATTGAATAATGAACAATGAGAAATAATTGGATTAATGGATACATTTATGTGTCAAATCCCACAAACATTCAATGGATCGTCCTATCCCTTAATCGCAGAATAATGGATCAACACCATTAATAATATATTATAGATATTTTAAGGTTCTGATCATTATAATTATATAATGGATATTTATTATATATAGGGAGAATCTGATCAATTGTGAAAATTGACAAAGAATACAATACTTGGGAAGATATTGGAAGGATGGTTTGGAAGTGATTCAGGAAAATTCTTTTTAAAAATATTTATGTCACACCCGCCAACTGAAAACCAAAATAGATTATTTCCTAAAAAAATAAATTAATCGATCATGGTTTTAGAGGAGAACATTAACTTACATGAATGATATGGCTCCAATTTTTTCAAACCCCTCTAATGAATACTATATTTTATATTTGGTTGGATGAAATATAATATAAAAAATTTATATTTATCAATTGCATTCATATCTAGTAGAATACTTTTCAAGGATCTACAAAATTTGAAATACTGCTAAAAATATCAAGAGCCTAATTGGGATAAAATGTTGGAAATCGAGTTAAATTATGGTGGTTTGATGAAAAAATATAATGGTTGTAAGAAATTTTTACATCCCACTTGTCAAAAGTGTTGAAATAAGAACACTATAAATTTATTTATATAGAAGTGGAAAGTCATTAGGTGAAGGAATTTATGGAGCCTAGATTGTTATTGATGATGGGATAAACACACTAATATAATGGAATAGAGGAATTATCATGTAAACCATCAATGTTTTTTCAATTTATTCAATTATAATGAAAAAGGACCATTGAAAACTAATATTATAAGACAAGGGTGGTTATAAATAATCATTACTAACAATCCCCATGGAAAAACTTGTGATCCCATACCAATATAACATCTCTGGTGGATACTAAAAATTATCTGGTGAGTGTTACACTATTTATTAATTCATGAATAAAAAATGTAATATTTTACTATAGTTCTATGAATTGCATCATTGAACATTGGTTTTTTTAACTATTTATACACAACCAAAAAACACATAATTATTTCTATTAGAGATAATGCAATATAGGGAAATCATTTCATCGTATGTAAATGAATCCTCCTATGTCATAATCATTGGAATAAACATCATTGTGAACCCCATGATACATCCTTAAGAATATTTTTATAAATGTATCCATATAGATTGAATTTCCTTATATAAATAAAAGATAAATTTCAATGATATTGAAATCAACATTTATTTTGTTAATTTTCCTTCAATTATTAAATTTCCATAGAGGAGGATGATTTTTTTACCACCAACATCTAAAGCGTGGATATAAATTTTCAATATAAAATAAAATCATCCAAAAATAGTTGATTCAATGGAAAAGATAATCCATGATTATATTCAGATTATAATTGAATAAAATGATGTGTTTTATAAATAATTTATCTTCCTTCCTCCTTGCATAGTTGAATAATTTTTAATTTTGTTTTTACCTAGGGAATTTCCATTAAACTGTAATCAATATATAGTAGTTGTTTTGAACATTTGGAAATGAATATATAACTATATGAAAAACTATATAAAGTCATCATACACCAATGTTGATCACCTTGGGGTAATGCAGTCCTCTACATAATGAATAATGATGGATAAATGTTCTATTTCATTGATTAATGTGAGATAAATAGGATCACAATAAATAACATGTTTCCACAGACACATATTGGGGACTTGTATGATCAGGAACATAGAGAAAAATACATCCTCAAGGAGTATCATCAATTATCATATTATCACATATGAGTGGAGAATTAATCATTATCAAAGCCTATTTTCAATAAATTTTATGTGCATTATGAGTTAATAGTAATTTAATTTGGAATTATTAAGGATCCAACCATCAATATAGAAATGAATAATAGATTCATCATATATTACCTTTCCAAATTAGGTATTATATTTATTGATGATATATTAAAATAATCCAAACTAAAGGTGGTTCATGGTGAGAATTTGATATCAATATCTAATTAAATTAAGAAGTGATAATAATTATGAAATGTATAACAAATATATGTTCTAATTTAAGTAATTCATTTTCATGAGGGAATATTATCAATTTTATTGAGAATATAAACTTCTTGTTTTGATCATGGAAATAAATTTCACGCCACTCACTATAATGATAATTTATTAGTATCATCAAATAAAAAATTAATGTTACTTGCTTAAAAAATTGAGTTGTGTAATTTCAATGATGAACATTTAATTACTGAGTGGCGTCAACTACTACCTTTTCGTTATACATGATAATACTTAAAATTACATTATTAAATTCATCCACGTAGATAAAAAAACCTTTTCTATTTCATCGTATAATTATAAAATATCCGTTTAATAAAAATCCCTCCATTTCCATAATGCAATATTCAAATAATTCAGTCCAAATAAAAAGGAATCCCTTTCGCATAAACATTTTATGTGGATTTTATAATATAGTTAAATTTTAATAAAATAATTAGTAGTATCAAAATAGAACAATAAAAATATGTATTCTATTTCATGTGGTTAGTCTAATATAATGATCTGTTACATTTTTTAGGGATCCACCAACATACCTTGTATTATAATTAAATTTCCATGTATTATAATTTAATTCCCCAAGCATTACATTTAATAAATTTTTCATAGATCTTCTCCTTTCTCTTGATAATAATAACAATACTCATGTAATTTTTTTCTCTGCCATACTCCTAAAATAAGTAACAAACTAATCTATGAAGACTAATAGAAACTTTTTAGATTAATCTAAAAAAAATTTATTCATTTGATATGTGAATATATTAATGGAATTTTCAATTTTAAATGAAATATCTATATATTCATATGGACCATAACACATATGAATTTATATCATATCCCATTTTTTGATCCATAAAAGATTATATAAACATAAGTATTCAACAATTGAAATCTATTGAGCTCTATGTCATTGGGAAAAAATCATCAATAAAGGGTATATTGTACATTTTATTTATATTAATCTTATTTTATTCGTGATAATGAAAAAAAATCACTTACTCTTTTAACCTTGTTAATAAAATGAATATGATAACTCTATAGTGACACATTTGGCTGATTGAATCCATAATTCATATTTTCAGAGAGAATATTATTAATTAATTGTATGTAAATCAAGGATATTCTATAACATGTGTATAAAATTTTTAACAACCATTATACATTTCTATTGAATACTCAACATTAAGATTCAAATGTAGTCTGGGAATCTATTTTTGATATACATTTGTATATTTATACATAATATTTTATCATTTAATTTTATTCTCTTCCTCATCCATTTGAGAAAAATACAACTATTTAATAGGAAATAAAGCTTATATAATTCCAGTAGTTTCTAATAAATGATCATATTCTTTATTCAATTTTTATAATATCATTTTTCAATTCAAAATATGAAATTTGACTGACCTGCATCAGTGATTGATTTTGGATCAATATATTGAAAGACAATCTATAACCCAAATCAAATCAAATTCATTAACACAATGATTCAAAATATTGAAAATAATAAAATTACAAAAATATATTATTTAAAAGGATTTAATGTCATAATATGCGTTTTTATAACTATTTTTATAATTCATAGATAAATCATCATCTAATAAATGATTTAGTGATAAGATCCCTTTAAAATAATTCTATGATAAATATATTGTATAAAAAAATAACTATAAAGATGAATTTATATGGTTTATGATAATTATACTATTACTAAGACCCCATTTAGAATTTATTATATCATGATATTTTCCAATTCAACATTTTTATAATAGGGTTTAACACTAATTGACTCTCTTGAAGCATGTATTTGTGCACTAGATTTCATAATTCCAACACATGTTATAGTTATAAAACTATATTTTGGGTTTGGTATTTAGTTTATCTCACTCCAAATTCCATTCTGTGGATTGAATAAGTACATATATTATTTTTTCAATTAATATATGGAAATACATTCCAATAATGAATCATTTATTACCCCATTATGAAAATTTCCACATGAATGTCTCCATACATATATCATATTGAATATATCCTTACAATTCTTCTACGGATTTTATTATATTTTGAATTTTCAATGTACAATATCATTCTCTTCATATGAAAAACAGAAGAATAAAAAAATTATATGAGTAATATTTTTACCATTAGAGAACAGTGAATGGTTTCATTAAAGTTAATGATGTCCCTTTTGGAAAATATCTTTTATAGATGATGTTTTATGAAATTAAATTGTGAAACAATTTTTTTAGGGTCAATGATAAAACTAGACGTCTACATAAAATTTCATGTAAAATTAACCTAAAATGTACCAATAGATTCATTATCCATCTAATTAATATCATAGAATGTAGATCCCATTTTTTGTGATGTGTTCGAGGAATTTACTTATAAAAAATGTCTTCATTAACACAGTAATATATATAGAGTCAATTTATTCATCATATATCATAATTTTAACAATAATACACAAGTATTATAATTATATTTCAAAATGATACTTATCAAAGAAAAACACATCATGCTCCGACCACTATTGATGAGAAAAATATATTTCTAGTTAAATTGATCGATTTGGCCAAAACAATTCAATTAAAGGACTCATTTAACGATGGAAAATGTTTCCTGATGAATTTATACACAATGAATAAGTTTATAATTAATTATTCTTAATATCGACATGATTTCAGATAATTATTGTTTAATAGTTTCATAGGAGGAAAATCACTTCATTGTCATCAATATTTGATGTTAACATTATTCTTACAAAAAATATCCACTGAAGAAACTATAAATGTAATACTTTAAGAATAAAGATTCGATAATATGAGTGAAAAATCATATTATCATAGAAGTCATTTCGAATATGTCTTAATCTATAGGATCTTTATATAAACCCATGACACATTAAAGATCCCCATATATTACTAAATGTTAATAATTAATTTCTATGTTATATCCTTTTATTCTACATAACATTATCCATAAAAATAACTACATACTACTGTAATATCAATTGAGGTTCAAAAGAAAAACATATATAATTTATTTTCACTTCTGGGAGATAAATAATATATTACACAATAATTCATACCCTATTACTACAATGTTAAAATGAATTTGATGGTAATGTATAGAATCATTATATTTTTTATATGATCTTTAAAATAACTTATAATGTTCATACCTTATATAAATATTAAGATACATTCCAGAATAATTAAAAACTATAAAATGATTGGAAAACTGTAAATATTATAAATAGTGATATCATATTTATTGTAAGGGAACCCTTTAGAGATACCTATTGAGGAAACATTGAATTTATAATATACCTATAATGGAAAGTAGAAATTACCATAACTCTTGATTTAAATATATAATAGTTAATTGCATATAAATCATGATTCCTTTAAAGATTATTTATCATTTCAAAATTGAAGATTCATAACTACGAGGAATAATAATTAATTAATAATAAACCAGCATAGAAATTGAGAATAATTTGAATATGCCTTTGGAATGGTATCACAATAAAAATAAATAAATATCATTTCATTAGAATAGACTAATTTTTGAGTGATTTGTCCTATATTGGATGATGTCCCATAATAGATTGGGTAGACACCACAAAAAATTTTCTTCATTGAAATGGGATCAATTCATATTCTCTTCATATATTAACATAATATATAAATAATAAAATAAATATATTGGGAATTAAATTAGAGTTGTATTTAAATAATTAAACTTATATATATGTTCGGATCAAATCTATAAAAACATTCACCAATTCATTAAAGAAAATATCATTCAAAAAAATTAGTTTCGTAATGATTTCAATATCACATAATCATAATTCATAATTAGAATTAATATGGATTATATAATTACATCATCACTCAAGTGATGTGTATGAACCATAAATGGGTTTTTAGATAGACAACATTTATTATAAAATAAATGTTGAAATTTTCATTATAATAAGGAAAAAATACATTTTTTCATGATTCTTTTTGGTTAAAAAAATTATTACTGAATCTTTTTCAATCATATTATCCATGAAATTTCTATACTAATCACTAACGAAATTTATGTTCATGATGATGAGTAAATTAATTCATGTGTTAAATGAAAAATAAATATTCCATTAAATATTTTATAATATTTAGAATATATTCTGTAAACAGATCATTGAAAAAGTTACACATTAATCCATTGAAAATAGTGATAAATGTAGTAGAATTTGAATTTTAATAATTATTGTGTTATATAAATGTTATTTGATCATTTTATAGATAATATTGTCATATAGGAATTTTTTTCCATCTTATGATGATATATGGTCAAAATTCCAAAAAACATTTCATATTGAATTATATACCAAAAACTAGAGATTTGAAATAAAACATTATAACCTCCTAAATATAAATAGATTAGGAAAATTGATCTATTTAATGAATTTTGTTTTATTTAATTCCCCACATTAGATATTAAATCATTAATGTTATTTATTAAAAAAGTATTTTATAATATAATCATTTCACTCAGGTCCTTGTAGTTTTCGTACAAAATATATTGTTTTGGTGTAATAAATAAAAATTTATTATGAATAAATATAAAATTTATTTTATCAATTATCATAAAACAAACATTTTTTAGTACTTATAATTATTAATTTTTTATAGTTATTTATTTAAGTCAACATTTTAGTTTTATCGTTTCTATTTTCCATGCATGTTTTGGATCGGTTATTCTATATTGTTCACCTTAGAAATAATTAATCATATATATAATATTAATAATTTTATAATTTTAGTGTTTATTCATATATAAAATTTTAAAATCATTTATATTATCTAGTAATAAATATTTTATTACACTACTATGTGGATATTTTTGATCATACCATGATTCACTAGTTTTTTTCACCCTTATACCAATGTATTAAAATGATTTTGTATTGAAAAGTACATGTATAATAATAAACATCAATCCATTTTGGTTCAATTATTTTCTATTTAACACTGTTAATAAGGGGTATGTTACTTGTTTTGATAATTATATTGTCGGGGGAGTGATTTGTAGGACCTATAATGAAGTCCAAGAAAAATGGGCCATTCTGCACATGATCTAAGAACCCTCGTATACTAAAACCAATGATGATAATAATAAATGAATCTAAATGGGCTGAATCATTGTGGGATAGTCTTGACGATAATTATCTATATTTCATATTAATGAAATGAATACCAATTCGTCCAATAATAGTCCCAAACTAGCTGGTTTGTCCAATAAAGTGGATTTACACGGGGCCAAAACATTGCCTCTGTATTTTGGCAATATCTCTTATTATATTCCATATCCTGCTACCAAATATGAAATGGAGGTAGAAACAATGTCCTCCAATAACTCTATAATTTTTTTCAATGTGTGTTAATGATTTATTATCGCCAAAAACCATGGACCAAGCGGATTCGTGAAGTTAGGGTCCCCCCATCCACTCCCCACATCCCCAATAAATTGGCACCATGGGCACCCAATTTTGGAGTTCCAACCAGAGGAAAGGTGTTGCCATTTTGGATTCCCAATTTGGAATTTTCATCATCACTATATGTTCTGGAGGATATGGTATCTTCTACTTCAACAACTTCTTCTTCCTCCCCTCCCATGGAATTCTAAACCCCTTGTGATCACCCAAGGAGGAACGTGATGTAAATCCCAAGCTTCATGATTGTAATATTTTAATGATCTTTTTCATTCCACGTTTTCCTGTTGTTTTTCATCATAATATATTCATATTTTATTGATTTATGTACTGGTATTTCATTTCAACAAATATGATTGTGTTTAGGGGTACACATTCATGTGATGTTTCACACACCGTTCACCACTTTATATTCCCCCTTCCCATTATGGTGTTTGTGTGGTTCATATTGGTAAATTGAACTCAAATATGAACTTTCAAGGACATTTACATTTATTTAATTGTATAATAATAAAATAACATAAAAACCCAGAAAACACTTCAGGTTCTTCATGTGTTTCCTTTTTTATGTTTCATTTATGCTGTTGAACACAAATCACCCAATCATCGGCAGTGTACGATGAATCCTTGTGTGTTTTCGACTCAACCCTAGGAGGAATCCCTGTATAAACATAGTAACAGTACGGTTATAGGTGTTAAAAACCATGTATTAAATGATCATACCCCTATATAATTAAGCGATGAAGGATGAACATTATGAGAGTACCCTGGTTTTATCACACTTATTTCATCTTGTTCATTTCTGCATTGTTTTTTATTGATTTCATTTTATATTTTCATTTTTAATCACCAACCACCCATGTTGTAAAAAAACTCATTCCCCTACTAATTTCATAATCAACATCCTTTTTTGAAATTAATGATCTAAGTCTCCATTGAAAGATGATCTAGGGTTGCTACTATAATGCAGAAATTCGAATCCAAATTAAACAACAAATTTGATGCGCTCGACAACGCGATCAAATTTTGGCACCATTTCTGGGGATTAAATATAATTTATCTTCATTATTTCCTTTTATTTATTCATTCATTTTACTTCTTAATTAGTTCTCCTTTCATTACCCCTCCCCCATTTGAATGTATTTGTTTTGGGGTTTTATCTTTTTTTTGGTTTTTTTGTGTGTTTTTCCTCCATCTATCTCTCTTCTTCTTCACTATATTCCTCTATATAATTCATAATTATAAAATTATATTATTTTTTCACCCTTTATATGTTATTATATCCATATTAAATTAAAAAAATTTACAAAAAATTTGCATGACCCAATCAGAAAAAGATTAAATTCTCAAATTTGACCCGAAAATGGAAAAGACACTTTACACACAATTCAAGGCATCTTGGGAAGGTCAATCAAGTAACACTAAGTAACTCATTGTGGAACCTCAAGTGTTCATATAACAATCAAAAATTTAACAAAATCATATCCAATAAATCATGACTACAAATAATAGATCCTTAAAATTACTGACCACCCCAGATGTGGAGTACGGACCAACATACATCCAATATCCCAAGGAAGCAGCCAATATTGAGTTGTGATCAAGCCTCATCCACCTATATCCTAAATTTCATGGTGTTCCTAAAGAGGACCCTCAAAAACTTCTCAAAGAGTTTCATATAGTCTACTCTACCATGATACCCCAAAATGTGTCTGAGGACCTAATTATGTTTAGGGCCTTCCCCATCTCCCTTGATGGTGTAGCCAAATACTGTATATACTATATTCCTGCTGCAATTAGGGGTGGGAATGCACTTAAATGACTATTTATTGAGAAGTTCTTCCCTTCCTCCTAAATTTCATCAATTAGGAAAGTAATATGTGTAATTAGGCAATCACAATGAGAGACCCTTAATGAATACTGGGAGAGATTCAAGAGACTTTGCTCAAGCTGCCCCCACCACCAAATTAATGAACAACTGTTAATCCAATAATTCTATGAGGTATGTGTCCCCATGGATCATGGAATGATATATGCTTCTAGTTGTGGTTCTCTTGTTGATAAAACTCCTTTTGTCACTCGCGACTTAATATCCATCATGGCTCAAAATGAACAACAATTTCGAACATGAGACACTTCCCCACCCTGAGGAGTCCACGAGGTAAGTCATTCTGCCCTAGAACAAAAGGGAGATAATAAAATTGATGACATACATACAATTTTTTGAAAATTTTCTCAAGAAGAAGGTAACTCACAATCTCATTCTATTGCATTACATTGTTATATTTTTTCTGACAACACTCATTTTTCTGACCAATTCCCACAACGTCATGTTTAACCTAGGTCTTTTGAAACTGTGTTCTCTTGGTGACCAATCCAACAAGGACCTCCCATCATGAAGAAATAATTCTGTCCAAATCCAAACCATGTGTGGAAAACACCACCCTAGTACCGAAAAGGTGGAAACTAAAGTTACCCCAAGAAGAATTGGTATCCATAAGGCCAAGGTATGCAACCTTCTTATCCTTCAAATTCTAAAAACAATCAACCTCCACCTAAAAAATCTGAACCATGCCTCAAGGATATGGTGAAATAAAAGGAAAAACAGAACCTCTAGTTCTAAAAGACCACACAATCGGCAATTCATGCCCTACGAACTCATGTGGGACAAATGGAGAACAAAATCAGTGAGCTTAAGATGCAATGTTCTGGAAAAATACCATCCCAACCCATTTCTAATATAAAGAACAAAGGTAATGTATTTGAAATTACACTTCTTAGTGGTAACGAAGTATCCCCTTCTACTGATTCTATGCCATAGGTATATCGACCTCTTGAAAACACTCTTTCTCTACCCATAAAATATTCAAATGAAAAAAAAAATTAAAATAAAAAGGTCAATCAAATTATCAATAAGGATTCCCATGACAAATATGTTCCTCATTCATTCCCTGAAAGAATCAATAAATCTATGAAAACCATTGATAATGAGATTGACAATGAAATAATGGATAAATTTTAAAAAGTTCATGTTAAAAATCTATTGTTGAATGTTGTCAAGAAAATTCTCAGTTATTTCCAATTTCTTAATGAACATTGCACCCATAAACGAAGGCTGGAGGGAAATGATAGAGTCAACTAGTGGATGAATGTCTAGGCCTTGATTCAAACAGTAATTCCAACCAAATGCAATGATCTAGGAACATTCACAATACCATGAACCATAGGAGAGACTTTCTTTTCTGATGCTATGCATGGTTTCGGTGCTTCCATTAATTTAATTCATCTCTCCGTGTATACATCTCTACATGTTAAAGTGCTTCAAATAATGGGAGTTGTCATACAACATGCCAAGTGGTGTACCACGCATCCAACAGGAGTGATTGACGATGTCCTTGATAGAGTGAAAAATCACATCTTCCCTATTTATTTCTACATTCATGAGATGGAAGATACCCGAACCCATGGACATTATCCTATCATATATGAGATCACATTCATGAAAACAACAAATAATATCATCAAAGTTCACAATGGTATGCTGCCTATTGAATTTGGAGGAGAAAAGGTCAGTATTAACATCCTTGAGTCTATGAAACACCCCATTAAAGAGGACTACACTATTCCTATCTATTCTATGGAAGTTCTCTCAAAAATGGAAACACACACAATTCTCTCCTGAACCATAATTCTAAATCACTTTAATATTCCTTACCCTTAGATGATATGAGTTTTGATTCATGTGTTGAGTAGTGTGTGGGTTCTCAAGAGTGTAAATTCTGTTCTTTAATTGATGAGTGTGTTCATTTTGAGGTACCCATGACAGTCGATGATTCTAATAATCTCATTTCAATAGATTCTTTAACTTTAGATAGTAATAATGAGAAGATAGATAGTCTAATGACCTAACTCCACTAAATACCCTCCCTCAGTCCCAAAACCCCCAGTGTTAGTATTAAAACAACTTCCATCTAATTTAAAATATGGTTGTATTGAGGGTATTGACCAACTGCCCATCATTATTTCCAACAACCTCTCTCAACAACGGGAATCAAAACTTCTTGATCTTCTAAGAGATTGTAAAAAGGAAATATGTTTGACATTCGCTGATATTCCAAGGATTATACCATATATTTGTATACACCATATTCTATTGGATGATGAGGCTAATCCCATAATACAATCTCAATGCCAGTTGAATCCCGCTCTCCATGATGTGGTAAAACTGGAAGTCATAAAATTACTTGCTGTGGGGATTATTTATCAAATATCTCATAGTAAATTGGTTAGCCCAGTGAAAATTCATCCTAGAAAAATAGTAATAAGAATTTTGTCAAATGAAAAGAATTAATTGGTTCCAACACGTGTGCAAAATATTTGGCGAGTCTGTATTGACTTCCATTGAGTGAATAAAGCCATGCAGGAGGACCACATTCCTCTACCTTTAAGTGAAAACATGTTAGATCGATTGGCTAGTAAGTCCTATTATTGTTTCCTTGATGCCAATTCAGGTTATTTCCAAATCCATATAGCCAATGACGATCAAGAAAATACAACATTCACCTCTACAGTTGGCACATTTTCATATAGAATGATGCCTTTTAGACTTTGTAATGATCAAGGTACATTTCAGCGTTGTTTGTTGAGTCTATTTTTAAAGTACCTATAAAATTCCATGACTATTTTTATGGATGATTTCACAGTTTATAGAACTTCATTTGAGGATTTTTTGGCTCACCCAGCTTTTATCCTCAATCGTTTCATAGAAAAATATATTCAATTAAATTATGAGAATTTCCATTTAATTTTTCAATGAGGGATAGTTCTTGGTCATGTTATTTAAAAAGATGTAATTCAAGTGGATAATTAAAAAATTGGATTAATTTCAACCCTTAAATATCCCAAATGAGTTCGTGAGGAGCAATATTTCTTTGGTCATGCTAGTTTTTACGGCCAATTCATTAAAGACTTCAGTATGTTCACATTTCCCTTATCCCGGTAATTACAAAAGGATTCTGAGATTTTGTTTGATAAAAATTGTGAGGATGCAATAAATTCAATAAAATAGAGTCTCATATCAACTCCCATCATTAAACCTCCATGGAGGGATCTTTCCATTGAACTTATGTGTGATTCCTCTAACATTGAAGTTGGGGAAGTTTTATCTCAAATGGATGAGAAGGCTCCTCATGTCATTGCATATGCCTCACGTACCCTTGAACATGCCCGTGATAACTACACAACCACTGAAAAGAACATATTTATAATTTTTTTTCTTGTAAAATTATGTTCATATCTTATCAGATCAAAAATCATTGTGTTTTCTTATCATGATTCCCTTCGTTACCTCATAATAAAACCTAAAGCTAAGACCCATCTCATTCAGTGGATTCTCCTCCTCAAAGAGTTTTACCTTGTGATTATTGATAAGAGGGGACTGGAAAATGTGATAGCTGAACACATTAGTAGGATTTTTCCACCATCAGACCATCCGGTTGACTCAACCATCATCATTAGATAATTCTTCCATCATCAGTCCCTTTTTGATTTTGTGGAACATAACCCCTAGTATGTTGACATTGTGAATTTTCTAGCAACTTCCAGGGTCCCCACTAATTTTAGCACATCACAATTCCAAAAACATAAGCATGATTCATGGTGGTATGTTTGGGATGACCCATACATGTGGAGAATTTTTAATGAAAATGTAGTTCATTGGTCTGTCCCTGACCATGAGCTCACCTCTGTTTTGATGTTTTTCCACACATTGGCCTATGTGGACCACTTTTTCTTCCAAAGTACATCTCGAAAGGTTCATGACTCATGACATTATTGGATAACATTGTATAGGGATGCCCATAGATTTTTCTAGTCATGTAGTCCTTATAAATTCAAAGGGAATATATCCATGAAGAATGAGATGCCCCAACAACCCATGTTATTCAGTGAAATGTTTGATGGATGGGGAAATGACTTCATGGGGCCCTTTCCAAATTTATTTGGATTTTTCTACATTTTTTTACTGTTGAATATGTATCTAAATGGGAGGATGAAAAGGCCACTAGGACCGATGCATCTTGTGTGGTTTTTTATTTAGTGAGGACTCATATTTTTAGTTGGTTTGGTCTACCGAGATTCATCACTAGTGATCAGGGTTCACATTTTTTCTATCACAACATGAAAATTTCGCATCATAAGTATGGGTTTGATCATAAAGTCTCCACTGCAAATCACCCCAAACTAATGGACAAGCTGAAATCTCATATCAAGATGATAAAAAATCATGGAAAAAACATTACAACCCAATAAGAAAGATTGGAGTTTGCACTTGGATGAAGCAATTTGGGCATACAATATAGCTATTAAAACCCCAATTTGAATACACAATATAGTATTGTGTTAGGAAAATCTTGTCACCTCCCATTAGAGGTAGAACACCATGCATATTGGGCTGATAAAAAATGTAATATGAATATTTCAAATACAGGTGTGCATAAGAAGCTATATATTCAAGATATGGAAGAAATTCAACGTGATTCAAATGAAAAATCTCGAATCAATAAATCTAAGACAAAGGCTATCCATGATAGAAAGATACATCCGAGGAGGTTTCATATTGGTGAGAAGGTTCTCATGAATAATTCCAGTCTAAATCTATACCCATGTAAGCATTGTTCCCGATGTCTCGGTCCATATACTGTTACAGATGATTAACCATTTGGTTCTTTACAGGTTTTTCATGAGAAGAGTGGAAAAGTATTACTGTCAATGGGAAGAGTCTCAAACCATTCTATAAGGATTTTTCAAAACATCTCGTGGAAGAAATTCAACTGATAGATACCACATATGACACCATTTAGCCAGATGTCCCTTCTCCAAACCTTCATTTACTTTCCTATATATTCAAAATACTTCCATTGAGGATAATGTACCTTTTAGGTGTGGGGGAGGGTGACATATCATAGTTAGGATTAAACAAAAAAATGTGTTTTCATTTTTGATTTCTTTTTGCTTATTATGTGTTTCATGATAAAAATTGATCTTAATAATAATATCAAAAATCATTTTTCATGCTTCAGTAGATTTTGTGAAAATTTCCATTTTTTTTAGAAATTTTATTTTCAACAGAATGTTGATATGGAATTTTTTTCCTAGATTTTGTATTTTCAAATCATTATTATGGGTGTAATGGATTTTTGAAATCCATGCCTCATTACTACTGACCATTATTTTAATCCCATATCTGAGAGATATTTTACGCCCTTTATTGTATATTCATAATTTTTATCACTTTCTTTAGAGTCTCGGGTCATGGAGAGAAGAAATAACCTGCCTTGATTCTATTTGATTCAATAATATTCAAGTATTCTACATTAATGATAGAGTAATTCGTTCATTGATAATCCTTTTTTTACAATAATCCTATATTTTTGTCCACCTATACAGTTTATCCTTATTAAAACTTAGTGAACATGAATGGGATGTTAGGTAGACACATGATAAGCTAATTTATCTCTACCTACCTATCTCTTGGGTATATTCTTGTTTTATTTTCATAATGTGTGGTAGAGAGTGTAGTTCCTAGTGAATTCTGGGGAGTGAATCATTGTTATGGGTTGATATAAAGGTATCCTACATGTTCCTTGGGCAATAGGTTCACAAGCCATATTACATCTTTGTTTTACACATGTTTCCCTCTTTATCTTAAAAAATATATACAAAAATATAGTTTTGTACAATGAAAAAAAATATATGAAAAGAATAAATTGAGAAAATATGATGTTTACTCATTATTATTCAATACCTGTTTTTGACCCACAACAATGGACAATGTGGAGAGTGAGTTGGAGGTGGTACATTTTGTGAGGGGTTGAGTGTGTACATTAGTTGTGAAAAATTGATGAATTTTGACATGTTTTGTACATTAGAGATTAAACACTCCTCTTCTGTCTCAAATTTGTAAACATTATATCCCACCAAACCTTGTACCCCAGAACAACCTATTAGAAGTACAATTTAGTAGCACAGTAGTTTCTATGGGTAGAGAAATGAGAATCTTGGCAAGAATATGGCATACTCTCATGAACACTAGGAAAAGAGAATAAATCAACTTTCATATTTTCCTTGAGTAAAGAGGGAAAATTGTAAGATGAGGTATGTTGCGACATGATGCGTGGTTGAACAAATGATGTTCAACAAATTTGAATGTGAGTAAATAAAAATGTTAGGAAAATTGATTCCATAGAAGAGACATGATGAATTTCATTTCAGAAGAATATTTCATATTTTCACACAATTTATTTAGTAATGGTACATGATTATGATATTATACTTTTCCCAAGAGTGCAATTTTTTTTGGTGTGGGGGTGTGATCGAACCACGATTCACTAGTTTATTTCACCCCTATACCAAAGTATTAAAATGATTTTGTATTGAAAATTACATGTATAATAATAAATTTCACTCCACATTTGATTCTATTATTTTTTGTTTAACACTGTTAAAATGTAAAATGTTACTTTTATTGAAAATTATATTTTAGGTGGAGGTGATTTGGAGGACCTATGATGAAGTCCATGAAAAAAGGACGATTCTTCACATGATCTTGGAACACCAGTATACTAAAATTCATTGTTCTAATAGTCCTTGTGTTGAAATGGGCTGTATATTTGTGGCATGGTATTAAATTTAATGATAAACATTTACTATGAATGAACCAAATCCCAATTCGTCCACTAAGAGTCTTGTACAAGCTTATCTGTCCAATAAAGTGGAGCTTCATGGGGTCAAAATATTGCTTCCGTATTTTGGAAATATACCATATTATATTATATAAATGGCCTCCAAATTTGACATGGAGGTATAAACGATGTAGATCAACAACTCTTTAGTTTTTTCCAATGCATTTTAAGGATTTCTGACCAGCCCAAACCATGGACCAAAAGGATTCGTGGACTCAGGGTGCCCAAATCCACTTCCCACTTTGCCGATAAATTGGCACCCTGGGCACCCCATTTTGGAGTTCGAACCAGAGTCATGGTGTTGATATTTTGATGTCTGAAAGAGGTCATTTAATCAACATCATATGTTCTGGAGGTTATGGGATGTTCTATTTCAATAACTTCTTCTTCCTCCCCTCCAATGGATTTCTAAACCCCTTGTGATCACTCAGGGAGGAACGTGATGTAAATCCCAAACATCATGTTCGTAATATTTGAATGATATTTTTAATTATAATTTGTTGTATTGTTTTTCATAATATTGTATTCTTATTTTATTGTGTTTTTTACTGAAATTTCATGCTCAAATAAAATGATCATGTTTGGGGGTACCCATTCATTAGATGTTTCACACACCGTTCACCACATTCCTTTCCCCCTTCCAATTATGGTGTTTTTGTGGTTCATATTAGTCAATTGAACACACATAGGAACTATCAATGTCATGTAAATTTATGTCATGGTATCAAAATGAAATAACATACTATCCTGGAAAACACATAGAGTTCTTCATGGGTTGCATTGGTGAGTTTTGGTTATGATTTCTAACACAAATCACCAAATCATTTGCGGTGTCTGGTGAATCATTGTGTTTTTTGACTGAACCCAATGAGGTATAATAGTATAGTCTCAGTAACATTATTTTTCTAGGTGTTAAAAACTAGGTAATAAAATATCATAACCCTATATCATGATGCGATGATGGATGAACATCATGAGAGTACCTCGGGTTGATCACACTTAATTGATCTTGTTTATTTTTACTTTGCTTAATCACTTTCATTTTCTATTTTCATATTTAATCATAAATCCCCAGGTTTTAGAAAACCTCCTTACACTTATAATTTCATAATCGAAACCATATTTTTAAATTAATGATCTTCGGCTCCGTCGAGAGACGACCTAGGGTAGCGGCTATACTGCATAAATTCTATTCAAAATTAAACAACTAATTTGACGCGCTCGACAACGCGATCAATTATACTTTGATTGTATGAATATTTACTGATATTTCATATCAATAAATGAAAATATAAGGATATTTATTAATATATCAATAAATAAATAATAAACAGAATATATATTTATTAAATAAATCAATATCACAACACTTGATTGGTGTGTGGGAATAGAAAATCACAACACATAATGGATGTTTTGGTCTAAAGATTGGTTAAAATGAATTTATAATTTCTCATTTGATGGAAATGATGAAAAAACTGTTAGAATATTAATATAACAACATATAAATTTTTTTTCAAACATGTAGGTACTAAATACTCTATTATAACTGATTGTATATTCTATGGGATTGGCTCTTAATTTTTATGGTGTTTATGGATTTTATTTTTTTTTCAACATGGGGTTTTTCTGTGGTGTGACATTGGATGTGGTGTATGCCACACATATATGGCATGAAATTATTTGGTTCTATATCATTTTTTATCATGGATTAAGAATTTATCACAATGTAATAATTTTCCATGTTTTCAGGCCTTTACCAAATGAGTATTCTATTTCAAAAATTCGTTCCCTTGATATCAATTATCTAATATTTTTTAGTTAAATGAAAATAATTTTTTTAATGGATATTTAGTTAATCCAAAATTTATATTATTAATTTTTGGAAAGTATCAATATGGAACCACAAACATTTATCCACAATAAAGGATCACCAAACCCTTGAAATTCCAATAAAGACACAGTGGATATGAAGATGATAATTGAATTATAATTCAGATATTAAACTCAAAAAATACTTCATAGAAATGATATGAATTCTGGCTAAAGGATCCAAAAAAAAACCTCTACATAGAATTCCAAAATCTAAAGGATGAGTTAAGAGTATAATATGATGAATTTTGGAAATAATAATGGGGTTTATAATTTTCAGTATAGAATACATAGGGCCACCCAATGTCCAAAGTAAAAATGTAATAAACAAGTAAATATATGGTGGACCATGGACAAATAAAGGATACAATACTATATTATCAAATTATAATGGGGTAGCCCATATAGATACATTTTACTCACCCTTGGATAATGAGTCTGATGATACTACAGTGCAAGGTACCCCTATATCAGTTTTACATTCTGTAAGGTTATGAAACATTACATAAATGACACTACAACCACCCTCATAACAAAAGAGGCACGATATCTAACTCTTTTTCACCGCTCTGATCTAAAATTTATCCCAAATTGATATATAACAGATTAAAAAATAGGTCATTCTAAAGACTTTCGATGCACGCTATTTCCAAGAAAAAAACAATTAGTGGAAGAATCATTTTTTATTCCATAAACATGTGGACTGCACCAGATCCAATATCATGTCACACTAATTGCAATATAGTAGATGAATAGACATTGAAATATTGAGATAAACTCATAACTAAACTCCAAAAAATGGCACCAATTCCTAAGAGATGGGTTTCCTGAAGTCCGAGCATGCTATTCCAATGATGGTTCACGTACCTACAAATCAGGGTTTTTGGGATGTGAATTAAAAAAAAGAATCAGTAATCAAATTATGGTTCCAATTATATTAAACATGTTTTATTTATGAACCTACCTTTAACAGTTATAAAGGATCACTGAACCAAGGAAAGACAAAAAAAATAATGAAATGATGATCAATAATGAAATCAGTAGAATAATAGTCTATTAGATCAGAATTCTAATGCATGAACATCATGAGTAATTCTTAATTTCTAATATGTATAGAAATAAGAAATATGATTCAATGAAATGATGAAGTATCACATACAGATGTGATATCAAACTCATCGACTAGTTCTTCGATCTTAGAAGAATGAAGGATGCAGTTGCCAATACACCACTTGAGAGCCTCACAAAAGGAAATAGTCCATGTTATAGTTGAATTTGATGTATAATGAAATTTTAAATATTGGTCAAGAATAAATTTCTAGAAAACAAAAGGCCATGATTCTACCCATTAATACATGGGTCTAGAATTATGAAGGACGGTTAGACCACAATGGAGTAAGGGAGAATACATAAGAGTCACCCAACATAAAGACATATCATACATCATAACACAACAAAAAACCCTAGTTGATAAACAATGGGATTACATGGTTTATGTTAAACCAATATCACCATCACCTTGGTAAATTCTATGTGTTAGTTTATACACTATTCTGATTTTGCACTCAAAAAAGTGGATGCATTGCATTACTTATATGTTATGGGTCTCTACTACTTCTATCCCTAGATGATTTGCAGCGTCTCAATGGCCCAAAATACAATTTTCTTGGCTTATATTCCCAAAAATGATAAAAATTATAATTTCCCAAAAATTACATATTCCACATCCCCGAGGAACAAACTTCATCCAAACTAACTCCATGAAAAAAATGTAACACTATTCTCACCAATATTTCATTATTTATCACTAACATTACTGTAGAATTAAAGGATTCAAGAATACTTGCTACATACAAATGTAGAAATCTCCAAGACATTACATAAAATAAACACCAAATTACTGATGGTAGATGTATGGTGTGGGATAAACATCACTATTGGGAATCAACAATTAATCAAAATAAAATTTAGAAATAATTAAACTATTTATTTATTTAATTTAAATAACATAAAAAATTGATTTATTATATTTATGTTTTAATATAAAATAATATTTATAATATAAAAGATAGAATATATATGAAAGACATTATTAAAATAATATTATATATATAAAAAATATATAAAAGAGTTCACATGATTAATATAAATAATTAAAGAGTTTCATACAAAATGATGAAAAAATTAAGACTTTCATATACCCTAAGATATATTAGGTCCCAGATCATGGATTCTCTCCCTACTCAATCATCAAAAATTACATAAGTATGTGCGCATAAGCCCCTAGGTTCAAGGAAACCAGAAATAATCAATCATAATCCCATTGGGTAGAATCATGGAAACAAGTATTAGATAATTTTTTCATAATCATTACATTGTTAGAAACTCTATGATATGACAAATGAATAATGTTATCAATCGATATCAATAGAGAAGATGGCTTAGATTATTGATTATAATATATAATCCTTTAATAGAGAATATAAACAATTATTTTGAGGGGTATGGTAATATGAATTTGATTTTTATGAGATTTTGTAGTGGAAATAATTGATAATAGAGTATATCCTCTTAAAATTATTTATATGGAAGAATGAGTTATTAGGGGAGGTTATAACATCATTTTTTCATAGTTAGGTACTAAATAACCCATTATAATTGTTAACCTATTTTTGGATTATAGTAATATTTTATGATATTTTAAAATATTATGTATTTTTAATAGGGGTTTCAACATGGAGAGTGTTTTTCTATTGTAATGGTCCCATGGATGATGCATATCCATTTTTGGTTCAACTATAATTTTAATCATTGCTGTTTTTAACCACTATTATATGGTTCGATGTGTTTTTATGAAATTTCATAATTAGGAAGGGAGACACCATACAAGTAATCAATGGAATAGAGGCACATATGGTACATATTCATTTATTTAGGGTGGTTGTGGTGTGGTGTTTGGTAAGAGAAATATCCTTACATAAGATAATGAGGATCAAGATGTATCTTACAGTATAGATTTGAGAGGATGTTTGACCAGGAATGATTATGGATTATTGTAATGGGTGACACTATATTTTTTTTGGTTTGTGAGTTGTTATCCCTTACCACACATTGGTCTTCCCTATATTATGATGTTTTTTCCGTACTGTATTTAGAAGGGGCTTGGCTTGTGTTTTCTATACATATTATATCTAAAATTCATTCAAATTACAATATCACTCATATTCTACTATAACACAATCCTATTTCATTTTGGAGGCTCTGAAGATTTGTTATAGATCAAATAATATCTATTCATATTGGAATTAAAATCTAGTGGATATGATATATCTATTTTCAAGATTTACTTCTTTATCCTCACCACCTTCATCTTTCCATTGGTTTTTCCTATGCTTGGTGATCCTTGATTATTAATCAAGGAACGTTGATAAAAATTTATTTTCCAATGGAAATGAAATTTTATTTCATTTATGAATAAATTGTTAATTTAAATATAATATTATTTGATTTAATCTATAATGGATTTTACGATTAATTTCAATGGCAAGGGTCTGTGAAATTAAAAATATTTTTTTGTGGTTCTGAGATAATGATTGATATTTTTTAATATATATCTTGTTTTGACTCCACAAAATTTTAAATTTAAAATATTTTATTCAATTCTTTATAAAAAACCCTATAGTAATCATAGGTAACACACTAAATTTCTTTCTTCAAATAAAATATCTTTGATAGCTTATGAAATCGTGACCCTTTTGCCTAAATGAATTGTAATATATTATATTGTTAAACCATATCCATAAAATTGGTAGGTATGAATAGAAATATGTAAATTATGAATATTATGTATATATATTGATTATAATTAATATCAAAATAATTTAAATGAATATTATATGATTTTTGGAAAACTGTATTCTTCTAAAACATTGTTTACATTCCGTATTACCACATAATTTAAAATTAATTTTATATAAATTAATGAAAATTTAGGTTATAAAATAAACATAATTTGTAAATAATTAAATAAAAAATATATTACAGTGAATTTTTTTAATATTTTGGGAGATGATCCATTTTTTAATCCAAAGTGAAAAACATTGAAATATATTGGAAATTACATTTTTAAATAAATTATTTGAAATGAAAAATTATATTATAAATTTGACTTAAAGTAAAATTAATTCAAATATAATATAATTTAGCATAAATATTAAATTGAAATCAATTCCAAATTATACTTTATTGTATTAAACTTATATAATTAGAAAAAAATTACTGGGAACCCGATTTTTTCCCATCTATGGGTTTGATTCTACATAAGATTCTATAACTTTTGTTAATTGAATTTTTAAAATATATTAAATATTTAAAATGAGAATATATTATATTATACAATATTTTAGCCTTTATTTTTATCCATAATTTATTGTAAATGCATTAAAAATTAGTTACATTAGTTAAGATACATACTTTTTTACTAAAGAATTAAACTAAAATTATTAAGAAAAAAATGTTAAATCATGTTACTTATGTCCATGTATTTTTTTCCATTATATTCACCTGATGTTATAAAGGGTCATTTCTAGCGTCATTCTATAAGAACATGATAATTTCTAGTTGTTTTTTGTGTTGTGAATTGTTAAGACCAGATTTGACCAAACTATTTGTCACCTAGTGAAAAGTGTACACCATCAATACAGTTAAGAAAGAATTTTTGGTGGAGGGTATCACAATGTTTTCACCCACCTAGAGGAATCTATGAGACCCAAATAGTCTGTTTGCATGGCTTCTAGTTTATTTCCCTTTACTGTGCACCTCGAACCTGAAAAGGGGTCACAAAAGATTGATATGTTTCGAAATTTAATTTTTATTTACCCAATCCCACATATTAATTTAATAATCATACCATTATTCCCAATAAGAATTTTTTAATCCTTGGAGGCATATTATTAGTGACTTTTTTTAATACAGTATCTTTTTTGGGTGAATCAATGTGCATGAAGATTATCTAATCTCTCTCGGATTAGTGATTATCCTCTTGGGCGGTTTCATCTCATCACATGTAAACATCCCCATTGGGTTATATATCAATATATTTTATTTATTATATATATGATTCATATATCAATTCCCTATCAATGATAATTGTCATTATAGTAGGAGGTGTTGGTTGTTTCATTATCGGATGAAAGGTTTGTGGTTTTATTTTTGACTTTCCATGGAATTGAAACCAGGATTTTCATTATTTTTAAGATGAAGTTTTACAAATTTATAAAACCAAAATTTTTTATTTCATGAATATTATATTCTATATTCCCTAGATTTTGTGGAAAATGAACAGTTAAAAATCAATTTGTATTGAATGATGATGTTTGTTAATGATATAATTGTTGAAATTAAGAGGGTTGGTTTTATGAAAATGAATTAAATTGAATGCATGGAACCGAATAATTGTATATGTATTAAGAAGGGATAATAATAATAATTACTATATTTATCTATTGAAAATTGATTTCAAATAATGAATTTGAAAATTAATAAATTTAATTTTCAAATGCTGATTTGTTTCAATGTACTAATATTCCGATAATTTATTGACTAATTAAGAGCATGAAATCATAGGTAGTTGGGGGTGAAGTTTGGGGAATGTATCTTAGGATATTTATCAATATCTAATGGAATAATGATGAAAGAATTTAAAAAATAAGAGGTCGGATATATTATCCCCGATGGGATGTTGATGAGTTTTATTCATCTGGTTCATTATTGATGTGTGCATCCATGTTAATCGATGATGACATATGTGATATGTGTGAATATTGTCTCACTCAAAATTAACATAAATTTGTGATGAAGACCATAGCTCTGTTTTGTATATAATAGTTACACATTCCATTAATTATAGAACTAGTTTTCTCAGGAAAATGATTTATATAAATTCATATAGGTGAAATTATAATATATGAAATGTTTCAAATTTTTCCAATATGTTTAAAAGATATCATTATATATTCAAAAAATATATTTTTTTTCATTTAAATGTCTTATTTAAATATAATGAAATATTATTTTATTTTCATGTAATCTATGATTGATGTAATCTTGATACCCTTTTATGATTTATAGATTACATCATATTCTTTTATTTGAATTTGTACATTTTCATTTGTCAATTCTGAATAACATAACCTCTTGGAGGTGGTGAATGTTCATGATCCTTGGGACCATGGACTGGTGATGATGAATGAGTTATCTAGTTCTACATGATACATTGGTTTTTTAAAAATCCATTGGTATTATGATGGATGATTGGGTTACTTTTTTCTGCAGTTTTATTTATATCTATTTGTTTAAAATTTACATATTTGGATATGGGATCATTCTCCATGAGTGGAGATCATATGCTTGCATGTATCTTGATTACATAATATCATTTTTTTTAAATATCATTCCCTTTTTATTATAATATAATTCCATTGCTAGTTTCCAACCAATGTAAATTAGCAATGCCCTTCATGCAATTTTATATGTATCACATGTGTCATCATATGATGCTATATGGGATGTTTCATGACAATGAATTTTCAAAGAGAGGTTAATAATTATTCTGTTATGTTGGTATGTGTTATGAGTTGTCCTAGTTGATAAGATATAGGATTGGTTGTAAATAATAGGTAGATAAGATAATATCTATGTACATATCTTTTTATAAATATCCATAAGTAACCATTGCTAGTGGAAAAAAGGTAACATTGATGTGTATTTTTTCTATTAATTCCCCAATTTTATTTTAATTTCATTAAAATACTGGAATTTGGAATAACATTGAATATATTGATCTGTGTGTCCTTGGAAATGTCATTCAGGATTTATATTGATGGTTTGTAACAACATTCCACTATGAATATGTTTCATCCGACCCTATGAAGGTTCTGGTGATGAAATATGGATTGAAAACATGAATGTTTGTCAGAATGTAATCTAGATTACAATGTGTGATATTCATGCTTTGGTAAATTCATCCACACACACTTACATTCTGAGTCATGTTGAGGATACATCATGGAAAAATATACATATAGTTGGTATAGTTTATTCACCATAAGTCACCTAAATTTCTTTAATATAATGAACAAAAGGTGGTTGAGTATTGGTTAAAAGGTATGTCAACGAGACCGTAATCGAGTGGTAAGTGATCCTGCATGGCATCAAAGAGAACCGGGTTGAAAACCGGGTGCGGGAAAAATATGGGTTACTGTAGTAGTACTGTAGCAGTTACTATTCAGTATTGTAGAAACTTGAACTATTCATCCGATTTGGGCCTTCGGGCCAACGGTTTGGGGCTACGGGGCTCCAGGGCCTTCGGTTCATCAAAGGCCTTCGGGCGACAGGGGGTTCGGATCATGTAGACAATGGAGTAGCCTAGTTCACATAGAACATTCCCCAAAATTGGATCATAGCAACATGAGTAGCATCCACTAGATGCAGAACTAGCCTGATTGGAAGAATGAGTGGGTATGGTAGCCGCCATCGGGACCAGGCACCTTGCAGCTTTGTACGGGAAAATGCTTTCTGATTAGAAATGCAAGGTGGGGAGATAGGAGATCAATGACATAGAAATATGGGGAGGGGAAGTTCATATGGGCTGGGCCTACGGGTCATGTATTGGCCATGGTATGCCTCTGGGCCTTTGGGTCATGTATTGTGTGTTTGTCAGGCCTTGTGCCTTGGGCCTACGGTCCATGTAAGGGTTACCCTTTAACCATTAAAAGGGGGATTTTCCAAAATAAAAATAAAAAATAAGGACTTCTGGCCAATCGGGCTATTGGTTGAAAGGAATTAAGAGGCATTATGAGTTCATTGAAATCCCCCATTAAATTTAATTTTATTATTCTACAATCAAACAAGAGTGTCCTAGAAAAATATGTTAACATTTGATGGTGGTAAAAATTAAGAATGAAGGCATTGAGTGGAATGAAATATATGCCATATTTACAAATAATTTTTATCCATGTTATATGTTTATTAAAAAGTTAACAGAGATTCATAATATATAAAATAGTTATAATATTGTGACATAGTTTGAAAAACACTTTAATTAGTATTATTATTTTTCCCAATAATTATATATAATGAGTAGTTGAGGGAATAAAAAATTTATATGGGACATAAAGATAATACTTTATTCTTTGAATTCATTCTAAATAAATATTATATTGATGTGATTGATACAATTTTGATGGATGAGATTTACCTGGTTGTTATTTTATGGTAGATGGGATTTAATTTATCTCTTATTAGATGATACGTTGGTTCCCTTCATGGAAATTGTAATTGTTATAATTGTTGTAGTGGAACTCCACAATAGACCTTTTGTAGTCCTCATATAGTTAAAGCTATAGGCCATTTACTTGATTCAAATTTAGAAATGTTGGTTATATAAATTGGTATTTCACTGAGTGACCAATGCTCAATATTACATCTTGACACACATGTCATTTACGGATATTTTGTTATATCATTTCCACCACATATAGTGGAAAATTTTCATGGTCACATAAAATTACTATATTTTAATAAAAAAATTCAAAAAAAAATTCTGTTACATCAACAAAAAACTGATGAATAGATTTTTTACCCAACAGAATTGTCTAATTAAGAACATGATATGGTTCTGGTGACTTTGTGAGGTACTGTAACTATATCGTCATTCCTAGTGATTTCATTATTTTATAATATTGTATCTCAATCATTTATATAGTCCTAGTTTGATGATTTGATAATACTTTCTATAGATATTGTGTATTATGTTGATGATATTTAAAATCCATTATAAATTAAGGGAGAGTGGGTTTGTAGTGTTTTTCTTGTTTTTTATATTTATCATATATTGATCCAACATAGGGTTTTCTTCTCATTGATTTTAAATCACTTAAATTCATGTCTGGGATGGATTATCTGGCCATTCATTTGCCCCATATGGACTATTACATTTAATAGATCTCTTTTACCACACCTGATAGATAATTCCATGTCTAACATGTAGAATGGGACTTGAGATCATGTATCCATAGAATTCTACATCCTGATTTGATCATGATAATATCAGTGTTTTATTTTTCAGTGTAGTGAAAATAATTTCCCAATGATCACCCTATAGTAGGCATCATGTTTCCTAACACATTTTCTTATAATTTATATAGTTTTCTACTTTTAATTATGATATAATTTCTATTGATTATGTTTGTGGTGCTCTACATGTTTCTATTACTTCTTACCATATGGAATGATATTTATTAATGTGTTTAGGATTCATTTGGATGTTTTTCTTGATAAAGGATTAATATTTTGGAGTGTGTCACCTTGGGTGGTACCTATTCTCATTAAAATGAAATATTATAGTGCTCATCACCTCTGTGTTCATTACTATATAGACAATCAAATTAGTTTAAAGATTAAAAATATGTTTCCTTTAATAAATGCTCAGTTTTAACATTTTTAAAGGGATAAATTGTTCTAGAACATTAATATTCAATCAAGATAATACAATTATGAATTAAATAATCTAACATCCCATATACTAGCTTTAGGAGTATTTATGTGCACTAATTGTGTCTTGTTACCACCTTTTGCAAACTAATGAACCTTTAGTATTCATGTAATTTATGAAAAAGATATTTCATATGTATATTGACATGTTTTTGTTATAGTTTCGAAAGATATCATTATTTACTCAAAAATCAATGAGGATCATGTGTACCATCTACAGATAGTACATAAAATTTTGGTAGATCACTTAATATATGTCAAGCTATTGAAATGTTGTTTTTTTATTTAGGATGTTAAGTTATTGGGATATTTGTTTTTAGAACATGGTATTTTAATTGATCAGGAGAAGGTGAATGCTATTATTATTGGGGAACAATCGAAACACATTTATATGATTCATAACATCTTGGGTCTAGTAGATTATTTATAATGGGGTTTCAAGGGATTATCTATGTTGTCTTCTCCACTGAATACACTAACTTCCAAAGAAGTCGCAATTATTTCAGATTATTAGTGACAAAATTATTTCATTTTCATGATATCTATCCAATTAATTCTCTTTACCCACTAGGTTAATAATGTTCAACCAAAAGTAATCATAGGGTAAGGGACTTCATCTTAATATCCCTTCATTATGGAATATTCTATAGTTGTGTGACTAATTTAAATTATATGGTGTAAACAATTACCATATTACAAGTAATATAATTAATATGTAATAATTTATGCTATTTGTTTATGTTAATTATTAATTTTTTGAGGATTTTATATGAATATTATCATTAGTTAAATATTTGTATAAATTTGTTTCATTTCATTAGAGATTATTACATGGTCATTTTCCATTGAAAATAAATGATACTTTTGATAATGAAACGTGATTATCATATGATGTAATTCCAATTTTTTTATGTGAATTAACATTTTTTAATCATATTATATTTGTAAATCCTCAAAACTGCACTTCTAAAATCAATTCTAAAACTTATTATGTATATTATTTTTAAATAATATTGGAACAATACAAAACAAATAATACATTTCATGGCATTTTTTTGGTCAATGATTATCATAATTAGACAAAACAATGCAATTTATTCATATCCATTATAAATAGTCACAATTATAAAATTTCATTAACATAATATAACACCTTCTATGAAATAATAACAAATTTAATTTCTAAAAAACCATTGAAATATAATTTAAAACATTGGGTGATCATTAAATTACTCAGTATGGTGTTTTAAACAAATAAGAAACTGTTTATTATTGATTAATATATATATTTTCATTTATTTTTTTATAAAATATATCATTTGAAAAAATAAATACATAGAAATGTATTTTAAAACACATATATATTTTCTAAAACATCATAAATAAGTACATATTTTTTCTGAAAACCATTTATATCCAAAATAATATACTTTTGGAATACTCCATTTCATTTCCAACTATTAAAAATAATATTTTTTATATATTATTTTTTATACATAAAATGCCACAAGAGAACCCATGGGGAATCATATCTATGTAAATTTTATGAAAAATAACTCGTATGGTCGCAGGTTTACACCCCATACCATATCAATGAATTAGACACACTAGTGAGAAAATTCAAGAAATTTTTTCGAACTGTCGTGCCTTTATCAATCAAAAAACAAAATATAATTCAAAATGATACCTAAATAATATTCAATGAATAAAATAATGGTTCTACCTAATTTCATAGAATGTCCTCCTTTTAAATAAATTCTAAAAAACTATGGGAAATCTTCACTAATAATGAATTTAATTTAATTTATATAAAATAATATCAATTTTTTTTTTAAATTTAACTAAATACATGGATTAACTATCATGTAATGTTATTAATATATTGTATTATTTCCATATCTAATGTTATTAATGAACATAATTGAAATATAGAATCATTTTACACATGAAATGATAACTATTATAATTGAAAACATGATCTTATATCGAATAACACACAGAATGAGAAGTTATACTAATAAGAATAAGTAATAAATTTTCCCAATTTAAAATTTTATTATTCTTTACAAAAAAATTATGGATAAGGAATAAAAATCAATAATTTTTTAATCATCTTTTTTTATAACATGCAATAATTCTTTCGAACATTAATTCTATTTATTAGAATTTTATTGAATAAAATATATATATATAGTTCATCGAAAATAAATTAATTATTTAGTTGAAAATTCTTCCATTATAATAGTTTTAATTTAGATTGATGTTCTGAAAAAAATAAAGGCCTTGTTTTATAAAAAATTACCGCGTTACATTATTGAAATAAAAACATCCTTATATTGTATAATTTCAGAAAATATATATATATATATAATCACAAAAAAAAACACAAACAGATATATATTATAGTAAAACAATAATCCATTAATAATAATAATAGAAATAATTTACTAGAAAAATATTTTTGATAAACCTTGAAAAAATAAAATGACTTATATCTTACCTCAGAAATGATCAAGGCCTCCTACTATTAGAACATGAACTCATCAAATTTTTAAGAAAAATGAGAGAAATAATTTTATAAAATGAGTTGGGATATTTTTTTTAAATAGGATAATTGAGGTACTCATGCATATATATGTATATATATATACCATTTCTTCAAAATTATGAATATAATATATTTTTACTTTTCATCTATTGAAAAATTTATCTCAAAAGCGATGATTGTTCATTACAAGACCAAATTTCTATAATGAATACAATAAACTAGATTTTGTATGTAATATAAATTTATAATAAACATAAATTAGTGATATATATTAAATATATATGGAATCAACTCTGGTATCATAATATCATTTTAATCATTGATAAAATAAAATGAATCAATGGTGTTCTATAAGATATTTAGATACCTCAATTCAAATTTTACCAATAAATTTGAGAAGATGGAATATTCATATATTTTATCGGTCAAATTTATATATTCGAAACAAAAAAATGAAATCAATTATCTTTATCTTCATAGTCATATCTCCAACCTAATTTAAATAATATATACATTGAACAGACTGTAAATAAATAGATAAACAATGAACAGATTATTGTTTCTTACAATTAAGGGAAAAAGGTAGAAAAGTAATTTTATATGCCCAAATTATCCTCATAATACAGTCAATATAAATAAAAGAAACCTATAAAGAAAAAAAAATAAGCTACATTGTTTCATTATATTTGATTGTAATCTTAGAATGAAACTATCATTGATACCCAGAAATATCCATACACACTCGTTGGTGTTCAAAATTCATATTCAATTGACCAGAGATCATGTTAAATGCTAGTGTTCCTTCTATTAAATAAGAAATAAAACGTTTTGAATCACTCATATTTGACTCTCCCATTTACTTCATTGAATCTCGTCAATCCCTCGACATCAACCCTCATCTTGGATTCCCACAAAAATCGATCCTAAGTTGTGGTTTCCCCAATATAGGCATGACCTCATGGTCCAGTTACTATGTTCGTGTTTTCTCTTATTTTATTATTTTTATATTTTCCAAACATTCATATAAAATGTTTTGCGTAATATATATAATTTATAACACGAATTTATCATTTATTCTTATTAATATATTAATAATTAAACAATTCTCTTATATATCAAAAATTATATTTCCATTTTTAGAAATATTATTTAAAAATTTTTATACTTTTAAAAATAAATTTAACATATGAATATTAAAAATTTATATAATTGGTATATTTTCAATGAAATTAAAAACGACATATTAATATTTTACACTTTTGATCATTTATATTTTAGAAAAAGAAAAATAATTAACTTGTATAAAAATATAAATAAATAATTACATTTAAATTAAAATTTCAGAAGGCAATTTTAAATTGTTTTCTATAAAATAATAAAATATATAAAAATATTAAATATTAAATCATATCATAAAATAAATAATATGATATTTTATTTTTTTTAGAAAAACAAATTTATTTAATGAATATATTAATTTATTTTCCTTTAGTTATAAAATAATATTTTATACAATATAATTAAAAAGTCCAGAATTATAATAAAAAATTATATTATACTAAATATAATCATTTCATAATTTTTTTTAATTTAATACAATTTTTACTTAGTTTTAAATTGAAAAAACTATTAAATAAATAATTGATTTAAATAAATTCCCATTTTAAATTAATGGGATGTTACACTAATCAATGATTAATTCTCACATCAAAGTTATGATCTTTGTATGGGATGTTATCACTATTTCCATTTAATTAATATGTACTCGTTAACATGCACCAATTCATTTCCATTTGTTGTATATACAACCCCTATGTATTTAACATGAATAACACTATATTCATGATGTGTAATTTTACAATTCTGTGATACCCATATCAATTGCATTATAGATTTGAATATATCCTAAATTATATTACATTATTTTATATGGTTCTTACTTTGAATTTTATTTGACAAATAGAGTAAATTTTCATGTATAGTAATTCATTAATTAGGGAAAATATTTCTTGATAAGTCCTATAATTAATATATTAAATTAAATATTAAATATATGAAAAGTTTTGGTCATGTAGTGATGTTTGGGGGCCTGAATTATACATCCCATCATTGTATCGATGGGTCTCATGAGACAAATTAATTAACAAAATTCAATGGATTTATACCTATTTCTTAAGCCTTCATATAAATGGTCTTGATGGTAGAGGTATCATGTTTCATGTGATCTTGATGTGAAATAGTTAATCATGTCATTTGTTGATAATTATATTTGTACTATTATCAATGATATTTTTAAAATGATATAATCTTTGAGTGAATTTCATTATCAATATATTTATTAATTAGAATATTTGTTCAGTTAGTTATTATTAAATAATTATTATGCCTTATCAATTCTTGATAATAATTTTAATGATTAAATAGAAATTGTATTTAGTTTTTTTCCTAGATATATCAAATATTCCCTATCTAATCATGGAGGTTAATTATTCAAATAAAATGTGTATTTAGTTATTTTCTTTTTCTTTATGATTATGCATATTGATTGTTGATATATTCATCTATAATAAACTATTAATCAAAATTTGATATGTCTATTATTTTTTCCTTTACAATGGATCTAATAAGTGAAATATATTTTATATGTATTAATTTTCTAAAAATTATAATGATATTATAAAAAAAAATTATGTTGTAATTTGAATAGTAAAATTTTAATTTGAGAATACTGAATTTATATTGTTTTTTGAGACTACTAAATTATTCAGTACATCAAGATTTTATTCCTTGGATTTTATTACATTTTATTAATTTATGCACTAGAAACATGTTACTTGATATGGGGTCCTCACAGTCGTGGTAGAAATACTTTTGATCAAATGATTTTATCTGATTCTTTTAAAACTGATTTAAATAAAAGCTAACTATAAACGAATGAATTTGGTTATAAACCTATAATTATTTTTGTAAATCTATAATATAATAACTGAAAAAAATTGTCCATTTAACCTATAAAAGATAAATTTATTTGAAAATGATATTTTTTCCCATATTTTACTGATTGATTAAAAAATATCTATGAATGAGTAGTTATTTAGTGATTTTGATTTTCATTATAGGATTATGACTCCCACCAAATTTTTTGACAATGAAATAATTAACAAATCCCCTTTATTTGTGATTGTCAGAAGAGGGACACTGAAAAATGAGTCCTAATAAGCTTGCGCCATGTGATTTATAAAACTGGTATTTTTATAGCACAAAAAAACCAAAACCATGTTTCATGATCATTATGTGGTTCATGGCTAATTTTCATCATAATTAGTTTTCTTGATATAGCTCACGAGGATGTGTATGCCCAAAATTTCTAAACAATTAATTCTCTTATGTGATAATCTTATCAGGTTATTGTTTTCTCTTAAGAGAATATTGGAACTTTTTAGGTAAGTTAAACTATCTATATAATTTATTATGATAGTCATATTAAATTTATTTTTGATCTTTTTGAACATATTTTTTTTATAAAAGATTTGTTTTTAATGGATCCTTTGATTTGGGATTATATTCACAGTATTGAAAATTTTTAAATTATATTAAACTTTTCTAACATTAAATCATTGGGTCATATTTTAAGATTTATGATACCTATTTTGATGTGTATGAATTCTATTTTGATCTTATAATATGATTAAATCCTCATAATATTATACAAATATTATTCTCACTATGTAAATTTAATTTTTGTTGATTATGAATAGACTTAATTATAATTTCACCTCATCAATTTAATATTTCCTTTTACCTAGGATGTGATGAATGGTTTTATGTATGTAGTTTCAATAAAGTATACCTTATGTGAATCAAATGGTAGATGATATATATTTTTATTAAATAGTTGATTAATAATAATATTTATATGTGAGAGTGTGTCAAAAATATATAAAACCCTAAACCTAAATGTTCTATAGGTAGTATTTTTATCTAATAAAATTTACAATGTTTTTAGAGTTCAAAATGGGACAAGTTTATCATTAATAGTGAAACAAATTTCATTATTATGTATTATCACATGATCATAGATTGTGGGTTTGGGTTTTTTATAGTTTGTATTAGTGATGAGTGTAGTTAAAATTGTAAATTGGAATTTTCTACATGTTATGTTTTGATAAGAATTATGTATAAAAACACAATTTTATTTTTTAATGATTATTATATGTTCAATGACATAAACACAACATTTTATGTTTTATATAAATGTATTTTCATGTTAATTTGGTTAGTTTTTTTGAATCTTTATTTGCTTGATGTATATATAACCCAAGTATATAAAATAAAGGGTTATTTTAATAAAATTGAATTACATTATATAAAAGAAATATTAATACTATTAGATAACCGTTGGGGTTAAAAAATATTTAATATTAATTATTTGAAGGTTATATATAATTATGTATTTAAGGTATAGTATAGGATGATTCGATTGTGTTATTACTTAATTTTTTGGATTAATGATTTATTTTCTCATATGAATGTTATTAATATTTTTGTATTATCTTAGGTTGTTTGAATAGTTTAGATTTATCTTAATATATAAATATATGTGGAATAAGATTATATTCTTTTATAGAGAATGTGATCTGTTAGATGGTAACCTATGTATATCATAATTGAATACTTCATCATGAATACCCATCATATTGTGTGTGAAAATATTATTGTGGAAATTGATAATATGTTGAAATAATATATTGTAAAAAAAATTTCTTAAATTTACTAGTCATTATGGATATGGATTTTCTCAACTATATGAAATATAATAAAAAAAATACAATCATTTAACTTTTTTCTAGTCGATTGATGGCCATTTTCACATGTAACTGATTAATGTTGTTTGTTCATTAAATTTATCGATGTTATTCAGTTTTATATGATCAATTTTCTCTATCTGGTTCCTTAAATATTTCGAAATTATGTTTTCCCCCATTTGAATATTTATAATTCAAAAAAAATTCTTAAATACTTAATATTTATCATTTTTTAAAATATAAGAACTTTATATGTCTCGTCCCCTTAATTAAGGTAGGTTTTCTAATAAATATTTTTATTATGTGCTTTTCAAGATGTAATGATTTCATGTTATTCCATTGATTAAGGACATCAATAAGAAATTTCCATTTCAAAAATTTAAAATGTGGATATAATATCTTACTATTCTAAAATAATATTTTTTTAGATAATGTTTATGACATGAAACACTAGGAATAAAACATAACACATTATAATTATTTATAGGTGACTATCATAATTTATCATCTAAATTGGAGGTTTTGAATAATAATTACCCAATTATGAATTATTTATAGACATTTTTCATTAAATAAAATTAATATTAAATTATTAAATTATTACCAATTGGTATGAAATGATGAAAAATATTTTAATCTTAATAGATTTCTATTTTGTAAAAACGTTTTTATGGTTGAAATGTATATTAATTTAAAAACTAAAAATTCATCACTATTTTTAAAAGAATAATAATTATTATTTCTATTAAATAATAAATTTAATTTATTAATATTGATATATTTATTGTTTTTAGGAATTTAATGAAAATAATGACATTTTACACTTCTGCTAATTTAATTTCATGAAAAATGATTCACATTAAATTTTACAGAACATTATAAATTAATTATAAAAAATAGAAATAATATATGATAAATAAATAATTTTTTTTAATATTTTTAAAAAAATTATTTTATTTTGAATTTTTGGGACAATTATGATAATATTTATATGTCAGTTAATAGTGGAAATATCGATTTATTAAAACTATTATTTCACTTAATTGAAAACACCTTTTCTCATTAAATGTGATCTCAAAGTAAAATATGTCTTATTTTTTTATAGAATATAATTATTTTACCGTTATTCACTATTTAAGATGTTTTTGGATGTAATTAATGTTTTGTGTGTAGAACAAAAATATTCAAATAATTAATTTTAATGTTATTTTAATTATTATTAAATTAAATTTTTTCTTTTGAGGGAAAATGAATCCTGAAAAAATGTATTAAATATTTTTATATAAGAGATAACATTTGGTCTATATGTCCCTTTTATTTGATGTCTTTACTTTTAGTAATCATAATTAATATGTGTTTCCACAACATGGGTAAATTGGTTAACAATATATATAATTAAGGTGATAAGTCCTAAAATCCCCAAAAAAATTTCATTATTTTATAAAATACAATTTTAAATACCATTACAATAATTTTTTGAACAAATAAGAATTTCAATTCATCATTACATTGATAATGATCATAAAATATGTTAAATAATAAATAAATACAAAATGTCACATTCATTATTTTAATATGTATAATTTTTTCATATAGATAAATATAGGTCATGTTATGATAAAAATGGTCATTTCAAACATTAATAATTTTTTTTATCAAGGAAGGTTATGTTTAATTAGTTTTGAATAAATAATTAACATAAATTAAAGCACAAATCTCATATACTTCTTGTGAATTAATTAGAATAAACATGTAACTAAATTTTCAATACAATAAAAGATTATTTGTTGTTTTTATAGATTTTAAAAAATTTATATATATACAGGATATTGTGGATGTTTTAAATATTTGGATTATATTTTCTTTGGAAGGTTGATGAGTAAATTTTAAAATTAAAATAATAATTCAAAATAATATATTAAAGGGAATATTATGATAAAAAATTTAATTCACTGATTTTAAATACATAAAAATATTAAATTCATCCAAGTTGAAGGTATATTATTTACAATATAAGTAGTGTTCAATTTATGGGTCACTTCCCCTTTTATAGTATCTTTATTTACTCAAACATAGTATACAAATTTGATATCATTGTAATTATCTAGAGGGTGAAAGGGGGTTTAGACAAATTGATAAGGGTGAATGAATCACATAAATATGTAACCATTTTATTATATTAGTGTAAATATAATAATCCTAAAACTAAATTTTTAATATATATATTTGAATGAAATTTTCCAGGAAAAATATTGTATATGAATTTAATACTTTTGGTAATTTCTTTATAATCCAACCACTCACATATAAAAGTGTAAAATTAATCATCTCTTTATCAAACATTTTGATCTCTTTAGATCGTCCAATAATTTTAAATATCTCTTCCTGACATATATAATTACATTATGTGGTTCTTATTATGTGTATAATATCATCCATTACGGTATTATGTTATAAATAAAAAGATCTTGTCTAAATAAGTTGTAAAGATTTTAATTGAATATTGTTGTTTATTTCTTCCCCTAACTCCTTCAAATATTCTTTAATAATGGTGAAATAATAATTTCATTTATTAATAATAATGTTATGTTATAATGTTAATGAAATTCTTTTTTTATATCTTCTATTACATAACATGGGAAAATAGATCATTGATCACTTGTATAATGGACAACCACATCTTGAATCAAATCAATTCTTTTTTCCTTTTGTTCCTCTCACATCTGGATATAATTATGAATTATATACATATATGTATATAGTAAAATAACTATGAAATTTTAATTTTTAATTATATTATATAATTTCTTCTCGTACCTTTCCATAAATTGAAAAATTATAACATCTTCCATGTCTATATGTGGATTACTAGAACTAAGAAGAAATGTGATTACTTTTTCATAACCAAATAATATTTTATACCTATATAATATTATTTACCAAGATTATATTATATTTATTATACAATGTGGATTACATCATCCAAATAGTACCCAATGCAAGGATGAAAATTACAGTAAATCGCATGTGTGGGGACTTGATAAGGTTATAATACCACATTAAAATAAAATATGATAATGTTTTAATAATAAGGTTATAATCCTGTAAATTATTTATAAAAAAATAAGTAATTAATATTACATTATTTTATATGTATTAAAGGTTGTATATATCTAATATGGACCCAAGGTAAAGGATTTAATCTCAATTCCACTTAATTGAGGCATGTTTTATTGTTATAAATGATATTTATTTTATAATCTTGTTACTATAAAATATTATTTGTCTTATATATAACAGTCTACACTTATATTAATATTATGTAACAACTCATATTACATAATCCATGGGGTCTTGATTAGGAATTTACTAAAATGGAAAAGGTTTGTTAACTAATGTTCCTTTCATAGGGTTGTATCAATTTTACCATGAATATTTTATGATAATTTTTTTTATATAATGGAATCTAATTTTTTATTGAACCTCCTTTTTTAGATTTATATTTGTTACAAAAAATTCATAAATCTATTATTTCTAAAAATAATGTTTTAATATTTAAAACGGTAATTCAAATAATATTTTACTTCAAGGGACATATGGTTTTGTTAATAACCATTAATCTATTATTATTTTTATATACCACTAATTAAAATTCCATATCATGGATCTTAATATATTAATGTTATTGAATTTTTTATTTTGTTGTATTTGTTTCATGTGATTAATAATCAAAATTTACCAAAATGATAATGATTTTCATGAAACAATTTACTCTTATTTCAGGAACACATATTTTTAATGTTTTTTGGGTGGGATCATGTGCTCTTAATTTTTTCGACAGATGTTTTTTCCAACAATTTATTTATAAAAGTTTTTACCAGATTATTTTCAATTTCATCACTTATGGACTAATGAAACATCAAGAATGTTGTTTGTATGTGTTATTTTTCTTGAATATTAATATATGTTAGGAATTTTTCTCTTCAATATAATGATTGTTTAATAATTTAAAAGATATTTTATAACAAATTTTTTCCGTAAAAATATTTTCCATAATATTTGACATTATATTAAAATATTTTATAAGAGAAACAATGTACATTGTATGAATTTGTAACTTTCTAATCTATTTTCAAATAATTAAAATAATTTTTATAATCATAGATTATGAAATTATGGTACTATCCTTCAATTATGACATGTAATGACCCTGGATAAACAAACATAAATATTACATATTTTTATATGAATATTCATTAAATTAAAAAAATACATGCTTAAATACAATATGGGTTAAATATCATTAAAGAATATTTACACTATTTTCATTATTTCATAAATTATCTTAAATATATTTATCTTATAATCTCCCTTTTATTACTCTTAAAATACATAACCTAAATTAAAATACTATTTATATCATTTTAAAAAAAAATAAGAATCTGTGATCTCAAATTATGAGTAAGGGTAAAAAGAAAAATACATAAATATATTGTCATCATTAGGGTATGATAACTTGAGAGTAACCTATGAACACTATAACATAAATATAAATGATCAAAATCAGGAGTCAAGTAATAATGATTTATAGTTTTTAGGACATAAATCATAGAGAAATCATTTTTCATTGTTATGATATAATAAGATTCGAATAAAACATGAACTTTTTTTATGAAAAATTGCTTAAAATCTAATTTAGATAGTAGTAATAGATAAATTATAAGTATTTCACAGTTAAATGTTTTAAATCCCTAAAAACTCAATGAAATCAAGGAACAATCTCAATACCATCATATTGGACAAAGGCCCTTACTGAATTGGGATCACTCTTCATTCATATTTTATCAATCTAATGAAATATAAATATTTACCCAATTCATTGTGTATAGATATAAGTCCCACCTGGGAAATAATTAAATTGATATGTATATCTTCTACATGGTCATAAAACATTCATCAGGTCATAACCATTGAAATTAGGGAATTCAAATAATTAAAAATACCAAAACCTAATGAAAAAATGATAGGCATAAAAATCATTTCATTACTTCATCATAACATACCCCATGAAAATAAGTGTGATTCATATGCCATTAATCATAGAATAACCCATTGAATATAAATAAGTATCATTAAAATCGGCCATTGTAATCATAAAACATTAATAGAGATATTAATAATGGTATC
Source organism: Viscum album (assembly GCA_963277665.1). Classification (NCBI taxonomy): domain Eukaryota; kingdom Viridiplantae; phylum Streptophyta; class Magnoliopsida; order Santalales; family Viscaceae; genus Viscum; species Viscum album. The sequence goes on from OY728132.1 coordinate 1,834,030,570, forward strand.
CATGGATAATATCCAAAATTAGACATAGGTAATGTAATTAGATTTCATCAAAGATGGAATATTATTTCGAAAATAGACATGGAAAAATTATTATTGAAATTAAGAATTCCATGTAAATAAATTAATAATGTTAAATATTCATTAAATATTTCATAAATTGTTTTCCTTAAAAAAAATTTCATAAAATAATATTTAAAAATGATTTAAGTCATTTCATGAGGTAAATATATTATCTGAATTTGGAAAAGAAATATTATATTTAATAAATTTTGAAAATATTTTTATTTGAAAATAAAATTGATACAATATAAATGATTATTGAATGAAAATAAATTCCATCATTATCTGATTTTCCATCAATTTTATATTTGTTAAGATAATTATTCCTTTCACATTAATGATAAAATCTATAAGTTCATTTTTTAGAAAATGTTATAATGATTCATTTGAATTTACGTTCTAAAATTTCAATCTTGGTGAAAATTAAATTAATAAATATTTAGAATAATGTAAAAAAAATAATTTCTTGGAATCAAGGGTTTTGGTGAAAAAGGGTTTCCAACCAGAGAGAGAAATAAATAAGATTTTTCTACCCATTAACCTTGGATGGATTAGGTACTCCTCACCCATCATGTATTGTGGGCCTGAAAAGTTCGAGAGAGGTGCCTCCCACTAGTCATGGCCAACTAAGTTACTCATCCTAATAAGATACAATGGGAATTCAAAGTCATAGAGAGGTGCTTCCCAATGTGGGTTGGATAGGTCATTGTGTGGTGCTTGCCACTATGGGTCGGAAATATCATGTAGAGGTGCCTCCCACTGGTCCAACAGTCAATAGTCTTCAGGTCTCAACCAGTTGCAGGGTTCTATACATAGTGTGCTTGGGGGAACCTCTCATAAATCATATTGTTGAATCTAAACAATGTAAAAAAACTCTTTAGAGCATGCCAAATATTTTCCTCATCTAAAAGGCCCTGACGCCCCAAACGACTCATCAGTAGGACTTGTGGATTACAAGATATGGAAATTTTAGTAATAAGGGGCCCGGCTACGATGTGGCCTTGTCCGACATGGTTAGACTGACCGAACCAACCTGGACCGGGGGGTCCCACATAACCCGGTTCATTAAGATAGAGTCAACCCGACCTGGTGCTGGTCGAGGTCGGTTTTGTCCGACCGAGATAGAGGTCCAGACCCAATAGGCGTCACTGGACCCATCCTAGTTGGTCGAGGGTCCAGCCTGCCAGGTCACCTGGTAACCTAGTCTCATCTGGCCTTGCCCGAAGGTAGTGCTATCTCAGTCTTCTGGTGCCGGTCTGGCCTACAGGGTGCAGGTCCAGCAAGCCCCGCAGGGGGCTCTACCCACATGCTAGGGACCAACCGCACGGAGTGGATGGGTGAGCACCTGGGAAGTAGTAGCAATCTTCATCCCCTCCATATCTAAAACATGGTCTACAAAAGGTTGGATGAACCTCTTACACAACACCCGTGTTGCACCGTGTCCAGCTGCTAACATGGTCGATGGCCATCCGCATCTCACCAGCCCCACTGATTCACTATGCTCCTCAGCCTATCGTGGTGAAGGACTACCACTTCCGGCTTATCGTAACATCCTAAACATGTGTCGTCCCTCCATGTGGAACCCCACATGGCACCACTGTAACACCCCAAGATTTCTAGGAACATTATCTCTTCAAAGTCATTCATTAACTTGTATTATACACAACACTGAGTTCGAGCGCATCACGACTTAAAAAACTAACCATTCAAAAAACTGTTATGAATAGAATTAACTATATTTATAATTTTATATACTATATATAATTTAATCATATTTATCTTGTGTATATTATGCATATTATAAGATAAATTTCAATTTTTCAAATAAAAAATGTATTTTTAAAAAAATTGAAATTTTTTCACATTTTAATAGAGAACCCTTTTTAAATCCAACATTTAACACTTTTAAATATTTCATTTGAGAAAATAAAATTATTCTTTAGATTCACGATATCAAAATTTAATTTGGATTAAATTTTCGTATTTTACTAATAATATTCATTTTCTATTAATAGTAAAAATACTGTATTTTAAATCAAAACTACCTTTTATTCTAGTTTATTTATAGGAATTGATTATCTATTTAATTGGTAATGTAGTTTAATTAGATTATATTTTTACCATTCAATCCAATATTGTTCTTTGGAAGTAATTTCAATTTATAATTTAACATAACCAATTGTCAATCTTTTGATAGTTAGTATTTCAAAAAAACATGCTTTTTGGTTTTGACAACGAGAATAATTTTAAAATTAATTAATCCATCTTCTATTTTTCAAATTTGGTAAAATATAAATCATTTTTTAATTCGTAATATCTAATATAGCTTAGGATGAATTTTAGGTATTTATCTGAAAACATCAATTGTTGATGAATAGTGAAAGCACTAAGTAGTATTTATAAATATGACAATTTAATTTAATGGAAAATTTAACACTTATATGAATAGAATTTAAGATAATATAACATACAGGAGTATTATTAGTAAATAATTTTTTTTAATATGATTACAATAATTATAGGTGAGAAGTATCTTTTGAATTTTATTTACCGCGGTTAAAGGTAAATAGGGTAATTGAAGATAAAAAAAATATATTCTAATATTAATAAATTATATTAGTACATTTTCAAAACTTATTGGATGAGTCATGGTAGACTGTGGGATTCATTGGGTTGATTTTTGGACCCCATGGATCCACTTAATAGTGATAATGACACTTTATATTAATTAATTTTATGTAATGTCAAAAATGACTTAAACATATATCTTTCTGTAAATTAATTTTTACACGGGCTAATATAAGATATCTTCTTAACTGTATATATTCTTTATAAATATAAAAAACATTCCTACATCATGGTACTTTTTTCTATAATTCTTAGAAAGCATATAAATAATATTTTTTATGACCGAATAATGATGTACTATTTACCTCATTAATGTATGATTTAAATAAATAAGATTATAAATATTAAAAAAATATCCAGAACATGTACAATCCTAATTGGATGATTATATTTTGACCACGAGTCATCTTATCATTGACTATAATTAGTTATATACCATTAGAAACCGAAAGTCATTATATAATAATATAATGGATTCACCTTTTACTAAAGAGACTCTCCCACATTATAAAAATCACTGACCTCTAACCCATTAATCAAACCTATCAAGCCACATGTCTCAACCAACCAATTTTTAAATAAGCTCTCAAGATCCCTCCCCTCCATCTAGTAGAAATACCATAGGCATAAGTAATTTCATTAAAACATATTGTTTCAAACAAAGGGATTGATGGAATTTTAGGGTAACGTCTTCCCTAATGTTTTCTTATATTATTTTACATCTCCAAAACCCTAAACTCTATTCATTAGTATCCTTTATAATAACACCAGTATCCCCAATATACATGGCTGTTTTTATGAGATGTATTAGTGCTACACTTACAGAAACCTCTATCTAATGGGAAAAGAACATATTGTTTTTGTGGACGGCGAATTACTGCCTCAGGAAAGGATGATTGTTAAATTATCATCTACCTTCTCTTATGGTGACCATTATAATGGAAATATATTTATATATTATATAAATGATGTTTTTTCTCTATTATTCTGTAATTTTCATTTACAAACAAACCCTTATGCTTTCCAATATGTGTGAACATGATAATTTCATTTGAGGATGGACAGACTACTGCCCCCTCAAGATGATTTGATTCATCCAAGACATACACAGAACGTATAAAGTATTTAGATAATTAAATTATGTAACACATATATCAGATGAAATTATACTTTAATTATAATATACCTATGTATGATTATGTTTTCATTTCATTAAATATGAATTAGAAATGAAAGTAGCGTTCTTGCATATGTACGACTTACCTTCTCAATGAACAGTGTATTTCATTTCTTAAATAAAAATATCATGAAATAATTGTTTATATATATATATAATGGATATATATGATATTTAAATAATGAATATGATACTAAGGATAATATACTTTTGATCCCATGGACAATTTGTAATTATTACAAGTTTATTTTTGACCCAAGTTCCAAATATCGACAAAATTGACGTTATCAACATATATGATTACATAATGTTTATAACATGGTAATAAGTGATATAAAAGGAATACTAAACTTGAAAAATGTTCATAAAGAAGAAGAAATTATCTTTATTTTATTATCCAGTAGATTAATGAACGATCGAATCTGGTCGGACATGAGGTAAGGGGTTTCTTATCTAAGTTTTATTCTATGAGATGTACATTGTTCTCCACTTATTTATTGCATTGATGTATTGGGTACATCAATTTGATATATATTATCATAATTATATTTATATTTATGGTATTATATGATTCATTTGATGGTTATTAAATTGTTTTCATATGACTCGATTGATTACAACGTGGTAAGGGGTTTTCATCTCACTTATTATTCCTGTGAGATTCATGCTATATTGACAATATTTCCATTCATGTTGGGTATGTAATGACCTTCGTTATATTATTTGTGTAATATATTTTAATTTATGGGTATTTAAATTTTCATTATATGATTCTTCGTTCATGGGTTTTTTGTTTTGTAAGTTACCAAATCGGTAAGGAAATTTCAAATTTCAATTTCCACTCATTCATCTTTATGCATACCTCATTTATTACATTACTCTAAGATTATTTGTGATATCACTATTTATTTACTTATGTAGTAATATCTACTCCCTTTATTGTGGATACATGTTTGAAACACATAATCAATCCACTGATAAATTCACAAGTCATCAATATAAACCAGATAAGAGGAATTTTAACAAAATTTCTATTCAATGAATTAAACATCCAACTCATTGGTATTGTTTTTAAATGAATAAGTATGAATGTCTTATGATTTATTTAAACTGAATACCCACTGATTTTTAGTGTATTTATATTTTTCAAACATAATTACATCATCGATTTATCTAAAACCTAAGGATACAGACTTTATAAAATAATTCATCTAGACATACATTCCATTGAGACTTATTTGTTGTTATGCACCAATTCACTTTTATTATGTATTTATACTATACTTTGAAATAGTATATCATGAATTGATTTATTCGCATGATATTTTAATTTTTTTTATTAACTCAATTATTTGTATTCATGATTCTCTCATTTGGATAGGAACTCTAACTAATATATAAATTTAATTATATTAATGTTTTAATTTTCTAAATCATTTTCATTATATTATATGTTTTAAAAATGGTTTTTTGGTTTTAATTTTATTGAAATTAATGCTTTAAAATTTAAATTCCTTTTATATGTTTCAAATTGGAATGGGACCATTTGATTCAAAAACGAATTTTAAAAAGCTTCCTGTTAAATAGTGAAACTTGTAAACGTTTTCATGAAAAAGGATATTTCTCTCAAATATTTTTTCAGATCATTTTCAACTATGTCAACATCCATTACATGATATTATTCTTGATCTATTTTGATTTATTATAATAAAAATCATTCACACTATATGAAGGAATTGGTGATATGTTTGACAGTGGATGTGTTATTTTTCTACCACTCCTGTTTTATGGATAAAATATTGACATTTCGTATTGTTGTTTTAATACGAATGTTTATGTTATGTTTAAACCTTTTCATATGAGAAATGAATTGGACTTAGTATGTGAAGGGTGGAAACTGATATAGCTCCCCGATTTGAAGAATATTCGATTGTATGTGTTAACATGTATTTTGTTATGTGAAAATACTATGTGAGGAAGAATTATCTTTTCTTTTGTGGATATAGATCTAAAAAACATTCTGGGATTATATGTTCCTTGAATTTTTGAAATTTACAAGTTATTAATTTTTAGGATGAATGTGAAAGGGTATAAGATAACATTTATTTTTAAAATATGTTATGGTTATTTTTGAGAAATTTATCTCCTTTTATGGAATATTATAAAAATATATAGTTTTTGAAATTGGAAAACACAAAAAATGTGTGACAACCAAACACGTCGTACAAATTTGCAAGAATCAAACCGACTACCAAAGTGAGACTGAGATTTATAACCTACTATTAGACTACTTAATGTCCTAGGTTAGTATGAATAATTCTTTTTAGATAAATGATTATATTGATCAACAATACATTGATTTTGGAAACTTTTGATTTATCCTTAGTATAGGAAAATGATTTCGTGATTAAATGAAAAATGTTATTTTGGAAGATGTTCTCTCTTTTGGTAACACTATATGCCTAAAGAAAATAGAATACTAGGGGATATCATTTGAGTAGTAATGGAGGGTTTTTAATTATGTTTTTATCATGGATTTATAGAGATATGGGATATTTATGGAAATGATTAACCTATCATAGAGAATATGTGATTAGGTTAATTACATTTATGTATGTTACATTAAGAGTAGTAGATGTTATTTAGAGATATTATTTCATGTGGAAGACTACATAAAAAAAATTTCTGCATTTTGGGTTTCAATATTAGTTGGGATTATATTGAAATATTTTATGGACAATTATTTATTGAATTGTATATATTGAACTTTGGGTATTGTAGGATTAATTTTAGAAATTATTATTAGTATTTCTTTCTCTAATGTATTATACTTTTTGGGGATCATCTGGTTTTTTACTAACTAGTTTGGTTTTGATTAATCTATAAAGAAAAGAGAAATATATAGTTCAACCATTGTGGATTATGTGATTCTCTATATGTTTATTTTAGTGATTAAGGTGTTACTAAGTCATATTGAAAACATATAGTTTGGAGTGAAATACGTGTTTGTGGTTAGAATTAGTTGAAGGATGAAACTTTACATGTCAAGTATATCTATTTTCTCTTATACTATGAATAAATGAATAATTAAACATAAGGGAAGGGATCATAAAACACAAAATGTTTTCTCCAAATACATTATGTTTTGTTGGACTGATGAAATTTTAAATCATCATAGATTGTTGGGTTTGAGGACGTCAATTTTACACTTTTATTTGATTAATGAACTCAATAACTCCATATAAATATTTTTGTTTTCCTACAATTATATTTCTCTAAATGCAACAAATGTTCTCCTAATTGAGATCATAATTTACTGGTGAATTTGTCATTCCCTTTTATTGTTATTAAGACTAAATTTTAATAACCCATTTTCTAATGTGGCTTTTAACAGAAGAATTTTATCTATTTTTAATGTTTTTTTGTCAATGAGAAATTTTATATTGCGAGGACGAAATTTATTGAAGAGGGAAAAATGTGACACCCCAATATTTCTTGGTATGATATCTCTTTAAAGAAATTCAATAACTTGTACTATACACAACACTGAGTTCAAGGGCACCTTGACTTACCAGACTAGACTTTCAAAAAACGGATATGAATAATATTAACTGGATTTTGAATATTATATGCTCCATATAATTATAACATATGTATTATGTATTTCTTGGACATATTATAAGAACAAAATCAAATTATTAGATTAAAATGTATTTTTCCAAAAAATGCAAATTTACCACGTTAAATGGAGAACACTTTTAAAATCCAATATTTGAGACTTTCACATATTCAATTTGAAAAAATTAAATTCTTCATTATAATCAAGACATAAAAATTTACATTGGATGAAATTTTGATATTTTTGTAATAATCATGATTTTTTATGAATAGAGAGAAATACTTTATTTTAATTCAAAACATCATTTTAATATAATATATTTATATGGATATATTATATTTTTAATTAGATTTGAAGATTAATTAAATTATATTTTTAAAATTTAAAAAATATAGGTCGATGGATTTAACTTCACTTTAAAATTCAACGTAAACATGTGTCAATATTTGGATAGTTAATATTTCTTAAAAATGTGTTTTTTGTTTTGAAAAAGGAAATTATTTTTAATTAAATAATCCAAAATCTATGTTTTTTATTTGGAAAAATAGAAATCATTTTTGAGTTCGGAATTTCAAAAATAGCTTATGCTGATTTTTTGGTATTTTTCTGAAAAACATCATTTTATGATGAATATTGAAACCACTAAGTAATAGTTAAAAATTTGACTTTTGATTTCAAAGAATTTATACAACATCTATGAATTGAATTTAAAAAACCTAACATAAATATATGTTATTAGTAAATAAATTTTTTTTCAATAATATGAAAATAATTTTTGCTGAATAATAACTTTTGACATTTATTTACCGCAGTTAAAGGTAAATACTGTAATTCAAGGTAAAAATATTATTCTAATAACACAAAATTATATTATCACTTATCCTAACCTAATTTTGTGAGTCTTTTATGATCATGGGAATATTTGAGTCGATGTTTTTCCCCCATGGAACCACTTATGAGTGATGATGACAGTTTATATTAAATAATTTTAAGTAAAGACAAAGATGACATAAACATATATCCTTTAGTAAAAAAGAACTTACATGGGTTTTTATAAGTTATCACTTAAACTATAAATATTAATTATAATGATAAAAAAGAATCCTAAATCGTCATATTTTTTGAAATTTTGAGACATCGAAGAAATAAAATTATTTATGACACAATAATTTTGTAGTGTTTATCTCGTTAATGTATGATTTATATAAATAAGATTATAATGATTAAAAAAATAACAAAAACCTTCCCAATTCTTATTGGATGATTCTATTTTGACTATGAGTTATATTTTCATCGACTATAATTAGTTTTGGACCTTTAGTAATTGAAAATCATTATATAATAAAATAATCTTTTCACACTTTGCTAAAGATCCCCTCCTCCCCCTTTTTAAAATCCCTCAAATTTGACACATTAATAACACCTATAAAGCCCTTTCGATCATCCAAACAATACCCAAATAATCTCTCAATATCCCTCCCTTCCACCTAGAAGCCTTATTATATGAATAAAGAACTTCAATAATTCTTTTTGGTTCAATCCAATGGGAGATACCCAATTTTATGGTAACGTATTCTCTAAAGTTCTATTCTTTTCTTTTACTTCTCCGACAGACTAAAGTATTTTTACTGTATACATTTATAAAAAGCATGTATCATTAATATACTTGGTTTTTGTTTTGAAAAGTATTTGAGCTACACTATCACAAATGTCAATCTAATAAGAAAATAATATACTATTTCTGTGGATGGCGATCTTCTGCCTCACAAAATGATGATTGCTCAATTATCCTCTACCTCCTATTATGGTGGCCATTATAATGCCACTTTACATATATATAACATATATTATGTTTATATTTTTTCAATTTTTTTGTGATTTAAATTTACAGAAACACTTTTATGCATTCCAAAACATGTGAACATGATAATTTCATTTGAGTATGTGCGGACTACAGCCTCTACAATTTGATATGATTCATTCATGACATACAAGGAACATATAAAGGATAGAGTTTGTTAAATTATTTAACAAATATATCTTATTATATTATACTAGAATTATAATATTCATATGTATCATTATGTTTTAATTCATTATATATGAAATAAAAAATTAAAGTAGTGTTCATGCGTACGTACGACTTCCCATCTCAATGAACAGTGAATTGCATTTATTATCTCCAAATATCATTAACTAATTATAAATATATATAAATATATATATAATAGATATATATATATGACATATATGATATTTAATGAATGAATATGATAGTAGAGAGAATAGACTATTGACCACATTGATAACATGAAATTATAACCAGTTTATTTTTGACACATGTACCAAATATTGAGAAAACAAAAATTATTATTTTAAATGTTTAAAAAAGGTTTATACCATGATAATAAGTGATATAAAATGAATAATAAATTAAAAATTGTTCTAATGAAATTACTAATTATCTTTAGTTTATTATTCAGGATATTAAAGAACAAACGAGTCATGTGGAACATGATGTAAGGGGTTTCTTATCTTACTATTAATTCGGAGATATTTCCATTTTCCTTCACTTATATATATAGCATGTGGTGTATTTTATAATTCAATATGATATATATTATCATTATTCTCTTCATATTGATGGAATTATTTGATTCATTTGGTGGATATTATCTTCTATTCATACAACTCGATTTATTACAACATGGTAAGGGGTTTTCATTTCACTTCGTATTCATATGAGATTCATGCTATATTTCCACTATTTCAATTTTGTGATGTATTTACTGCCCATGATTGTATTATTTATGTAATATACATTATTTTATTATTATTTAAATCATCATTGGATAATAATACATTCATTGGGTTTATGTTTCGTATGATACAAAATCAATATGGAAATTTCAAATTTCAATTTGCACTCATTGGTATTTACACAAACATCATTGATTACATTACTCCTAGATTATGTGAGAAATAATTATTTATTTACATATGAAGTAATATATACTCCCCTTCTTGTGGATATAAATTTAATACACATAATCACTAAATTTATATGTTCTCATGTCATCGATATAAACTTGATAAAAGAAATTTTAACTCAATTTCTATACATTGAGGCAATCAACCATGTAATTGGTGTTATTTTCACTAGAATATCTATGAATATCCTCTAATAGATTTAAATTTGATATCTAATCATATTGAGTGTATTTATATTTTTCACACATAATTATGTCATTGATATATCCTTAACCTAAGTATAGAATATTTATAAAGGATTTCATCTCAAATTACATTCCATTAATACTTCATTGTTTTTATGCGCTAATTTACTTTTATTGTTTTTTATACTGTACACTATCATAGTATATCATGAATCCCTTTAGTCTCATTATATTATAATATTTTGATTACCTATATATTTGTATTAATGTGTCTCTAATTTTGTTGATTTTTGTAACCGGAATATCATTTTAAATGTATTAAAAATTTTTCTTAAAAATAATTCTCATTAATGTCCACGTTTTTCAAATGGTATTAAGGTTTACTTTTTATGGACATTACATTTTTAATATTTATATTTATTTTCAGTGATTCAAATTGGTATGGGAAAAATTGACTAAAAAATGTATTTTAAACATCTTCATGATAAATAGCGATACTTTTCAATGTTTTCATGAAAACGGATTTTTCTCTCAATGATTTCTATTGATCATTACAACTATGCCATCATCCTTGATGAGATATTATTCTTTATCATGGTTAATTTGTTATGATAAAAATATTTCATACAGTATTTATGGTTTTGTGATATGTTTTACTTTGGATGTGTTATTTTTATAACATTCATTTTTTAATGATAATGTATTGACATTTCCTATGGTAGTTTTAATTTAAATGTATATGTTCTGTTTATTTATTTTCATATGAGGAATGCATTAGACATAGTAAGTGATGGGTAGAGACCGTTATAGCACCTCATTGCATCGGTAGGTCTCATGAGACAAACTAATGTCATGGATAAATGCCTTGATAATAATATTATTTATAGTCTTGGCACAAGACCTCGACTTGGTGGTTATGAAATATTATATAATGCATTCCATAATTATGAATGTGGATATCGATATTGCATGTGAATATCCGACTTGTAGAATATCCATGTGAATATTTAAATGGAATTACATGATTTTATCATCGCCATATTATGCTGATTTTCTAGTTTAAAAGGCATTTGTTTTAGTCTTATACATATTCGTAAATGTTTAGTCTTATTTATTAATGTTTCCACTATATTTTTATAAATACTGAGCATCTGAGATCACCCCATTATATGTTTTCATTTCCCAAGATTTGAACAAGTATTTATGGTTGACATGCAGGGATAGGCTACGGATATAATAGTATTTAAAAAGGGTACAAAATGCAGTTTATGTTTTTATTTCTTGATGTAATTTATTACATTTGAGTGTTTCTAGTACTTGCAAGGCTACTAAAATGATCGGTCTTTTGGAACATGATTCCTATTCTCATGCAAATGATTTTTAATAATGCACTGACTCTAGATAACTGGGGTCATGTTCATATAACTGCATCCTCCTGCAAGGCATGGTGGATAAGAAGTAACAATCTCTCGATCAACATGGCCTGTCGGTGCGGTCCACCTCCACCACGCATCCGGTGTGGTTGGCCGCTGCTTCTTCCATGGCCAGCGCTAGAAAAATTTGTAGCGAACCGTCGGACACACTCCAAGGCTCCATCCTCCAAGTTGTCTACTTCAGTGGCCTCTAGAGTGTTCCATATTCACCATGAGGATCCCATTCATTCCATTCCACTATTTTGAGGAACGACCTCCCTGAAGGCACCTGTGAAGGTGCTCGAGCAATGTTCGTGTCAGCTTGGGGCCTCTGCGTTAGAATATTAACTACAAGGGAGGTTTGAGGTGTTTCTGCTAAATCTATCCATTCCAAGAATTCATCCCAGAACAAATTAACCCATATAATGTAACACCCTCCCACAAAAAACATGAATCACAGATCAACCAGTTTGTGGGTCGATATGTGTTCATCATTTATAGAAAAGGATGGGAAATAACATCAAATCAAAAATCACTAAATCTTATGATGAATGATGACAAATTTATCTTCATATAGATATTAAGACATCGTTATCGCATCCTGGATTCATTTATAGAAAGGAATCGATGATCTCGAAGTTCACCTAGTGTTCATCATTCTTTGTTGTGGTGGACGTTCATCACAAGTTCGCCATAGAATCCTCCATATTTTTAATCCTCATTTCCCTTGTTTATCAAACTATAAAATGAAGCATGTTGCATAATCACTATTATGATGGGACAACACGTTGTTAAACAGTTTTATTTCAGAAGTAATGTCACTGCTACGTGTCATTAAACTATTGTAAAACCAGTTCATAATAATCCATTAATGATCCTCATTAATGCACATCATCGTCACCTCATCACTTCCCTACAACGTCATTGTCTTCCACTCAAGTGTGAGTAAAGAAACAATTATTATATTATATTTTATTATATTCCATGAAATGTCTGAATAATAACTTTTCATTCGGCCCTTGATGTACAATGTTAAGACATTTCTAGGGAAATCACAACATTACGAATTTATCAGTGCCCTCAAATTTTTAATCCATGCAATAGTTCAAAAGATATAAAATCTTTCTCTCAATTTTAATTATTGTACCATAAAAACAGTTCAAAAAATCAACATTCAACCTCAACATGAACATACAGAGGTTAGGATTTTCCTAAGAGGAACACACCCCCAAAATATCAATGGTACTATTTAGTTTTCAATGTGAGTTATTGTTTAGTAGTTATATGGATTTGAACATAAATTAATTGGTACTTAATAGTTTTATTCACAGCCAATAACTAACTGCCACTGTTGGGCCATGCCCTCCAATGCTAGGAACCTCTTTAGAAAATCATACCCTCTTGAGTTTTGCGGTGGTCTTGAATTTTTAATCAGAGTCTCTGTTTATGAGTTATAATAATTATTAAAATAAAATAATTTTATTTTATAATTTTATTTAGTGTTATTCCATATTCGTGTTGTCTAACTAGAGTTGTGCACCTTCTAAGCATATGGTGCACCTAGGGTAATCATACGATCCTAAATGAAAAAAGAACCTCAGATTCCTGATCCATCCTACCATTTAGTAGTTATTATACATTTAAATAAAACTACAGACACAAGATATTTAAAGCTTAAAATTTTACGAGAGATCATTCCAGGAAGTTCGTGTGTGGTAATAAGGTTCTTTTGAATTTCATTTTCTCAAAAGAATACCATATAAATTAATAACATACATTGAAATTATGGGACATTATAATCTCCTACCATTAGGTATTTACATCCCTAAAATCAAAAATTAAACTAGTCAAACAGATGGGGGTACTGAGCAAGAATTGTTTCCTCCCTCTCCCATGTTCTCCCTTGGATATTGTCATTATACCACCAAATGTTACCCATTAGAATCACCTACCCAATTATGACCCACTCTTGTTGATCATCTATATCCATTGGGAACTCCGCAAATGTCAAGCCTTCATCAATTTCCTGCTCACCCAATTAGATGACCTGCGCTGAATCATGAACATACATCCTCTGCAACAACACATGAAAAACACCATGCACCTTGTGGATTTGTGGGGGATGATCTAGGTGGTACACCACCTCACTGACTCTACTTTAGACCTAGGATGACATGACAATCCTCATAGATAACTTTCCTTCCTTGCCAAATCTCAACAACCCACATCGGGTTGATATCTGATGAAACATGGTCTCCCTACCAAAACATGAAGGGTATCCATCTCCTGGCCACCAGTACAGACGTCAAAGGTCTTGGAATAACCTTTCCACAACGAGATATACCACCAAAGGGGATGTATGAAATTATATCAAAACCTCCTCCCATAACATCACTCGTACTACGGTCTGTCTTTTGAAAAGAATGATGTGCTCCCAACTTATCGAATATCCATTGAAAGCTTGTCTTGTGGATAACTTAGAATGTCGAGCCTTGAATTCTAAATCTACCAAATATACCACCCAAAATCCCTATAAGAGTGGGGTGTGACAATCAATGACTGAAGGTAACCTACTCCATCATCATCCATGAAGGATATCAACATCGAAACGAGCTGTTATATTACCTCACTCAACAACTATAAACCATATCACAATTTGATCAAGTCTCAAACAAAATTCTCCTTCCCAAGAGTATATATTATATCAGAGTCATATTCATGATGGAACTCTAGCCATCTCCAAGGTCTCAAAATTTGAAAATACAACGAGATCTTTTCATCCACATTAAAGGATACCCATTTAAACATATTGGTGTTCCCATTGACCCTTTGGTAGTTTCTACTCGTTCCCAACAGCTAATTGATTATAGTGATTGTCATCCACATATAATATCAAACACTGGGTCTTATTAATACCGTCTAATATAATCTCCCCACCTACACCCTCAGATTGTGATACTCTATGAAATCCCTCAGATATATTGTTGATGATATCGGTTCCGTATCAATGGGTAGAATGATACTGATGTTCTTCCCCTTACAGGTAGGTAACCCTATAAATATATTTTTAAGGGATGTTCCTGCACTCTACCTCTACATTTGGGAGCTAAAAACTCTAAACATATACTTCCCTGTGGGTATGTTCGACTGACCGAAGTGTTAACGCATATACCCTCCTATGCACGGGTTTATCCTATGATGCCTAGGTTTCCCTATTTTCCCCCTAAACAAGGAATACCCCCTTCCAATGTTCCAGATATAAAGCATCCATTTTTCCTAAAATAGACTATCACAACATGAAAAGAGGACGACCAGTCCATACCCAAACTAACATCATAATGCCTCAATGATTCCACCAAGATGTTCCAACCGGAACTCTCACCTCATAGATTATGTCACATCGTCACCATATTTGTGATTATTGAGTGTCCTCTCAAAGGTATATCTAGTTGTAAGGATCATGTAAACAGTTTAACCAGAAAGTGTATGTATTGAACATGATCATGATAAGAATGAATGAAAGACATGTGTGTCTATTAATATAGTATCCAATAGTATACACAGACAGTACCTTGAATCATTCATGGAGCCCTCGAGTCAAACTCCTTGACATTATGCATCTACTGCATTTCCTTGTCCTCTAGTTGTACCCACAATCCTTGATGATCCACCTGAGCCATTTGATATTTCGATGTGGATATCAGTGTGTTATCAAGGTACGAAATCAAAGAATAAGTATAACTCTCAATGGATAGGTAAACATGGATCATCTTCAGGGGATATGTATTTATAATATATTTTCACTATGGAGCAAGAGGACTCATTACATCCAATCCAGTGAGGGTTGAACTAGCTAACTGAATTGGATTTTTCTATACCCTCCTCTACATGAGTTTATCTAGAGTTGAAAAGATTTTCCCTTTTCCAATAAAGGAAAAGGGGGTTTCATTTACACATATGAACTACATCCTTTTTCCTAATACATTCAATCCTGACATGAATGGTACTAGTCTATACCATGAATGTCATCATAAAGCCTCAATGATACAACCATGAAATCTCAACTGATACACTTGCCTCCAAGATTCACGTAACACTATCAACACTAGTGTGTAGGAATTCGGTCTCTTCCTGTATGAGTCTTCAAATGTGAGGGTCAAGTCAACGGTTTTAACCGAAACCTATAGGTATAAAATAAAGAGGAGGGTCAGGAAAGGGAAATCACTTGTAAAAGTTCCTCTCAATATTGTAGCTAAAGTAGAAAGACATGCAATATAACTTGATTCATCCTCATATTCCGAGGGTCATAGGCCATGATAGTCCACAATTATCCTCTATATATCCCTTTAGAAAAAATAGTCCGACAATCTCGCATGATATGACCCTTTTTATGAAAAGCATAGCAATGCATGCCCTTATAAAAATTGGCACGCTCCGCATATAAAATCTTTTTTTCATCAGCTTACATTGTGCACCTATAATATGTATATCCTACTGACCTTGCATATAAGGTGATTGTTCCCTATGAATCCCTTGAAACACATTCAAACCTTGTGCCTCATCACTATGTTCCAAAAGTGTCATCCATGACTTGGTCTGGCAAGCTACTTCCACTTGATCCATTGGAGGTGGGCCAACTAGCTAATCAATAGGTAGTGGTAACACCGATATACCGCCTAGTGGGGCCATATCTTGCACAAGTCCCTGAACAGATGCATCGTGGCTAGGAATATTTTCCTTGTGACCTCGTATCAGGATCTTAGATGGTCGTCAACATGATGGAATTCAAATATAGATCATGATATACCATTATTAGAAGGTTATACCTAGTATGTTGACTGCTATTAAAAATTTGGAGACATTCATGGTCCTATTTTTTCACATATTTAGAGAGTAAAATAATTCAATATATTTTTGTATGGATACGTCAACCGCCACACCTAAAATGGACTCACAAAATCTGAAATAGCAACTTGAAACAATTACATTTGTTTCTCCAAAACAAAAACAACAGACTCAGGGTCATTGGGAAAAGTCAAACTTCCCTTTGATAGGACAGTTTCTTGACCCATACAATGGGGCCATGGTCATGACTACATCAAGACCACCTCCCAAAGTTAAGGAGCTAGTGACTAGTGCCGAATGAATCAACATGCAAGTGGGATTCTTTATCCTAATTACATGTACTCTTACGCATGCACAACCAAATATTATCACACTGAAAGGGGGCAAAAGAAAATATCTGAAATAATATTGTGTGCATGTACATATGAATGTAACTAGGCCAGAATACAAACCCAACAAAGAACAAAAAAATGGGAACTCTGATGAAAAACCATATAAAATCCTACTTGATCATGAGATTAGTGGAGCTATTGGAATTCAAAAATTATTATATCATGTATTCCAAGTCCTAATTGGCCTCGCCTAATTAGTCACATCGTCAAACACATTAGATGGTTCATAAATCCTCCTCTAAATAGTACAGTGGGCCTACCATGTCATGGAGAGGTGCTTCCCTCTATACAAGGACTGCATAAGTACTCCTCCCCCATCATGTATCATGGGCCTACAAATTCACAAAGAGGTTCATCCCACTCATTTAGGCCAAATGAGGTACTCATACTAATCACATAATATGGACCTACAATGTCATGGAGAGGTTCTTCCCACCGTAGGCCTTCCAAGTCATAGATGAGTGCTTCCCATTGGGATAAAAGATATTAATCTTCTCTTCTCAACAAGTCGTAGGGTTATATACATAATGATATTGGGAGAACTACTCCTCAAGACCTTCATTTCATTTCAACTACCAAAAATGTTACCATATAATGAGAAATAATTCCTCCTCATCAAGAGGGTCCCATCACCAAAAATAAAATGTCAATTAGATGTGATGTTTGAAAGATACATGCGTTTTAGTAATTATGGGGCTAGTTGTGACGAGGCCCTGTCTGAACCGGTCGGACCGACCCTAAAAACTCGTCCTAGGGTCCCACATACACCTATTTATTACGATGAACTCGACCCAACATGGTTCTACTAAAAGTCATTCATGTATGGCATGGATAGTGGTCCATGACTAATAGGCTTTGTTGAAGCCGAGCCAGTTGGCCGAGGGTCCAGCTGGCCGGGTCACCTGGTGAGACGGTCTAGTCTGACCTGATGTGAAGGGGGCGTGGGTCTGGATTTCCAGTGTGGGTTTGGCCTACTGGGAATGGTTTCGGCCCATCGGCATGGTTCAACATGCTTAGTGTAGGTCATGCCTGCTAGCTGGGGACCGTTCGTGCTATACGGATAGTGTGAGCCACTATGATGTAGTAGCCAACCATGTCTTATCACAATCCAAATGCAGACCGCAAGAGTTGGGCTTGACCACCTGCACAACGCCCGCCTGAGGAAAGGTCCAACTCTCACCGTGGCTGATGGGTCACGACCTCCCACCTGCCCCGTCTATGTGTGGGGATCCTCATCCTACCGCGGTCAAGGAACACAACTTTCATCTTGTCTGGAAGTCCCAGACGTGGGTCATCCCCCAAGGTGGCGTGCTTCCAAGTTTCATGTCCTCCTATGCACCTCTGTGGCTAATTAGAAGTGATATCTTGATCATCATGGCCCACATGTGCGGGAAACCTCCTCCACATAGAATGTGTGTTTAATCGATGTTTCTGCCGACACCAGCGCTGGCGGAATGTTTAGCGGACTGCTGGATTCCCTCTAGTGTATCCTCAGAGTCATCTACATCTATGTCCTCTGGGGAGCGCCCTCTTCACCATGAAGATTATGAACCTGCATTTCCCCCATTTTGAGGGTATGACCAACAAGAACACACATGCAGAGGTTCTCGGGCTTTGTTTGTGGCATTAGGGTGCCACCGTATTAGGGGTTTAAAGAGAGGGGAGGTTTGGGGAGTTTCTGTTCAATCTTTCCATGCCATGATTTGGACCCTAAAAAAATAACCCCATGAATAAAACACCATCCAGTATAACACAAGAGTCACCGATCAACATGATCATGGGTAGATATTTTTTCTTCTTTCTTAAAAAAGGACTTTGATGAATATCAAACCAAAATACACTAAATCTCATGATGTATGATGTCGGGTCATTTGTCCTCAATGGATTGAGGCATCAACATCACTTATTGAATCCATTCATCGAAAGGTGTCGAAGATGATGTTGTTTTACTAGTGTTCATCATTTTTCGTTGGGGTAGAACTCTGTCAGAGGTTCTCTAGAAAATCCTACAAATTTTTAATCATTATTTTCCCATTGTGTCAATCTATAAATAGTAGCATATAGCAGTGTATCAATTATGATACGATTTCATGTCATTACACTATTTTATTTAAGAAATGGTGTCACTGTTACGCATCATTAAAGGTTCATTACATTGTGGGTAAATGATCAATTAATGAGCCTCATTAATTTATATAATCATCACCTTCTCGCTGCACCACAAAGTCATCATCCACCACTAAAATGTGAGAAAAGAAATAAAATAATTATTTTAAATTATTTTATTATTTTTCCTAAAAATTCTGAAATATTAAATTTTCGCATAGCCCTTCCGGCCAATGTAACGTCATTTCTAGGATAATATTGGCCTTCCAAATCTAATGGTGCCCTCATGTTTATAATCCAAGAACAAGTATAATAGATATAAAATCATTCTAGAACATTTACTGAACGTACATTAAAAACATTACTTTTACAATTGACCCATGATGGTTTTGGTTAGGATCTACCTATAATGATCATGCCCCCAACAGTTCAATGGTACACTCATAATATCAATCTGAGTTACCATTTAGGATATATATGTATTTTAAAATAATGTGATTGTTAATTATTTTATTCATGGCCAAATAATACTATCCCATGTTCACTAGTGCCAGCCAATGTTAATATTTACCTAAGGAAATCACACCCTCCTATGTTTAGCATGGGTCTCAGATTTTTAATCTGAGCCACCATTAGTGAGTTATAATCATTTGAAAACAAAAATAATTTTATTTCATTATTGTATTTACGGTTATTCTATTTTCGGGATTTCTTACTAGAGGCATGCACTGACTAACCATAAGTCACTCCTAGGGTAAACACCCCATCATGAATGAAAAGGCGCCCTTGGATTTATGATCTAAAGATCCATTTGGGAGTTATTCCACTTATTTACAAAAAACTACTCACACGTGTTATTTATAGCATAACATTTATTGATGGATAATATCCGGCACTTCGGTCATGCAATCACGTTCCATTGTATATTTTGGTCTCGATATAATTACATATAAATAAATTAAATACACAAAAATTTCTGGACTTTATAGGTTAGTCATATTATTTCATCATCAGATGCATAATCATAAACAAATACAATAAATTATTTGATTGTATTATCAAACCCTTACTATTTTAGAAACATTGATGGGTAAACCCCAATGAAATATTAACATTAAATAATATATAAAATATATTGAGTATAAA
Organism: Viscum album; assembly: GCA_963277665.1. Classification (NCBI taxonomy): domain Eukaryota; kingdom Viridiplantae; phylum Streptophyta; class Magnoliopsida; order Santalales; family Viscaceae; genus Viscum; species Viscum album. The sequence continues at coordinate 1,834,051,131 of OY728132.1, forward strand.
AAAATTAATCACCATAAATTTCAATATTTATGTAAATAGATCAAATAAAAATTATATGTTGATAACATATAATTTGTCTAAAATAAATAATTTTGAGGGAAAACTATAACATTTTAGTTAATTTTGAATTGTATACCCATGAATGAGTGATACTAAAATTTCTATTTGAATCACATTATTTTTTTTAAGATTTATGAAATAAAATCCTTTTTATTAGTTACCCCTATAACATAAAATATTTTTAATTAATAAATGTGTCTCACAAAAGTGAAATATGAAGCAAAAATCTCTTACCACTTTTATAATCATTTTGATAATAATACCCAATAATGCATATAATTAGACTAAAAGTAATTATAATGAAGATAATAAAATTCATGATATAACATATAAATATATAAATATATAATATTTAAAAAAATAAATGAGGGGATAATTTTATATATTTTTCCATAAAATAAATGTGAGGATATAAATCCTTTACCTTAGGTATCATCTTTCATCATACATATTCCAAGATAATTTATAATAAGTCAAATTTTATTATAAATACATTACATAAAAATAATAATTTATAAATATATATATAAATATATAATTTAATATACGATTTTCTAATTCCCTTACTTATATATTATACTCAATGTCACGTTTAGTTCATGTTCGAGCTGTAACTTTTTTTATGCTTGTTTTTTATTTTATTTATTTTTTACTCCGCCTATGTTGATTAGTGTTCCATAATTTCAAGAAATATTACCATAATATATATATAATTTATTTATTATATATTTATTTAGAGTAATATATAAGAGTTAGTGACTGTAAATGTTATAAATTGTTCATAGAGGGGGTAGGTCGTACGTACATTTGAACATTATATCCATTTTCTAAAAAAGACTGAAAGAAATAATGTGAAACAAAAAAAATAAAATTATACGATAATTTTTATGTGGTATATATTATATATTTTCATTAATACTATCCTTAACAAATTCCTTGAAAATATTTAATGAATAACATTTCTTCGTGAGGCGTTAGTCCTCATTACCCACTAGCACCAATATCATCTTCCCACATAATGGAATGTAAGATGGTATATGTGATAAAAAAATTCAAAAGTATATTAATATCATAAATATAATATATAAAAAGTTCATCTATTATTATATCCATCCATGATTGGGGGTATGCGAAAAATGAATAACATCGCTTTGTGAGGTGGCAGTTCCCCCATACACGAGAATGATTAACTTGTATCTCGATTGATGGAAGAGGATAAGAATCAATATTATTAGATTAAAATAATAAATTATATTTATATGTAGGATATTTTAGTTATAATTTCATAATGGGTAAAAAATAAATGAATGTTTTGGAAGAATAAAATAAATAAAATGAACAATTAGGGACATTACCTCTTGTCCTGACAACATATTTTAGTTTTTACATATTTGATTATGAGGCTAGATTGAGGTCAAAAATAATAAAAACAGATAGTAGGATGTAATTTGGGAATTTATTTGGGGAGTTCATAAATTATTTTTTCATGTAGTAGATATTTTAGAGAAGAGGGTGGAATTTTATAATTGAGGTGAGTGGAACACATAATATTTTGGAAAAAAATGTGTTATCGTATTTTTAACATTTTAGAATTATCTAAAACATACAACAATATATATAGAAGAATATTTTCCATATAATGGGTGTCGGACATGTTTTCAGTCATTTTTAAACCATAAAATGTTAGTATAACCCCGAGTAACCCCATTTTGAAGATCATCACCATAAATTAGTTTTAATAATTTAAATATTTATTATGGTAAAAATTTATGTTTACCCTACAATTTTATATTTATTTTTATGATTGAAAGTATTAAAAAATTTCTTCGTAATTCTATTAATGGAAATGGAAGAATTAAATTTGAAATTAATCATGTAGTTTAGATTAGAAAACCTTCGTCGAAAGAGAAAATAATCAACGAATTAGAAATTATTAAATCAAGGTTAAATATGAAAATGATTCTGATGATATAAATTATATTCATATATATAATTAGAATATATATTGTTTTACATTTTAAAAAAATTAAAAATGAATTTATGTTCTTTTATTTTATAAAATAAATTAAAATTCATAAAATAATTTTTATTTTCACTATTCATCATGAAATTATTATTCATAGACATTTTTAAATACATACCATTATATAAATTTTATATATTTTATTAATAACATAATATAATTATTTCAGTAATATAATTCAAGTTAAAAGAGTTATTTAATTTATTGTGCAAAAATATTTTTTATAAATACAAAATATTTTTTTGAAAAATACTCCCTTTAATTTCAAATGTGGTTTACATTCATTAATAATTAATAGGTACCTATGGAATTAATTATAAATAATTTTATAAACAATTTAAATTCAAAAAACAATTAACCTATAGTTACCCTCAATTCTAATATTTTCTAATAGCTTTCATATTAAATATTAAATTCTGGATAACTTATCACATTTACTTTAAACTCACTATTGATTGTAGTACTTGATAAACCCAAAAATGATTTTAATTAAGATTAACATCTATATCTCAGGTAATTATCATATAATATTTTGTTTTTTGTGATAATAAATATTCAAAATAATAAATTTGATCGATAAAATATCTCACAAAATCATAGGGTGTCACATTATGCCCCCCATAAAATGAATTTCTACCATCAAATTCATCACATTAGTATCAGAAAACGAGGATAAATATGCGTGTTTATAAACCCACATTTCTTTATTTCCTCATCATGTTGTTGGTTTTTTAGATAAAATTCTCTAGTATAATGGTCTTGTTTGGAAAAATATTCTCTAAATGATCCATAATCTCAAACAACTATTCAAAAAAAATTCATTCTCCAGTAGTATGACCATTTTGTTCAATACATGTGATGGATCATGTCCGTAAATCATCATGAGATGTAAAAATAACATGTCACATAACTGATGGAGGAACAATGAATGAAAAAAACAATAACATATTATCCCAACAAGATCAAGAATTTCAGTTGTTCATATAAAACTAGTGACTAGTTATATATTACTTATTACATTGATAAATTAGAAGAATAAATTTATCAAATACATAAAATTATTGATCATGTCAAATATTGTATTCATAAAAAAAATTATCAATTTTTTATCCTTATTTATGTCAGAATGGATCTAACATTATTTTCAATATCATCTACTATCTTAGGTCCTATTATATTCCTTTTAACAAAATCATTCTTGTATGTTAGATTTATGAAATGGTTTCCATAATTTTCATAACATGGAGACCTTTTAGTGCTTGAGTGAGTGATATTATTTCATGAAAACTCAACTATATGATGTTGCTGATGCTATCCTCCTATAATGTCTATATAATAAGATATTTGAATATATTTAATGGGTTTATTTGTTCTCCTTGACTACAAATTTTTATAATGAGGATACACATTGATCAAACTAAAATATGTATCATGATAATGAAAAAGAATTCACCAAAACATCAAATTAAACAATATATCCAGATCAGATACAGTTGAATATGGTACTCCATGTGAATTTACCTTTTTTATTGTATATTCTAAAATATGATCAGGTGAAAAATATTTTCTGATAGCAACAATGTTTAATGACTTCATTGGATGATCAAATATGACCCATAATAACCTCAAAATTAATTTTATGATAAAACCAGAAGGTTGAAATTATTACTGATCACGTATAGACAAAGTAAAAATCCATTCAACCATAAATTAATTTGATAATAAAACATATATAAAACCATAAGGCTATATTTCCATAATTGTCTCTTAAAAATACCTTATTCCGAAAAAAGTATCATCATGTATAACAAAAAATGAGTTTCAACAAATTTTATCTTATTATAATATATACACTCCTAAAACCCTCTTGGTGTCCATAAATTAAATTAAATATTATATGAAGAAACTAATGATTCTATAATTTAGACAATCCTTATATGTTTCTTCATTATTATTATTGAAATACCATTACTCAAATAATAACAAATCATAAATAATGAATCCAAATGTATAAACACCATATTCCCATTTTTTGTTTCTTTTATTATCCCAAGTTTTTCATGGTATAGGGAATTACAATTAATTTAGTGCATTAAATCAAACAATTTCCATATTTATCACATATAATACATTGTAATATTTCAAAATTTGACACATTATTACCATATTTTACAAACATAAAACATTATACCCTCCATTTGATATATTCATGTAGATTTTTTTACTACATTATCACCAGGTAAGAGGGTAAATAATATTTCTTCTGTTTTCATTACCACATTAACAGTTTTAAAATCTATTCTCCATCTCATTTGATGCTTTAAAAATCTCATAAAAGTTATCATTGTTAATAATATTTTTTGATAGATGATTAGAAATTGTATCTGTATCCTTATCCCAGTTAGTCTTCTAATTTTCTCACTCAAAGTCACTAATTCTTCCATCATATTCGTAGTTAACATGATTACTTTTGGTTCAATTCATTCACACTAACCAAAAAACATATTATTAGAAAACAAATATTATTAAAAAACAACATAATCATGAATAATCATTAATAGGATGTCCAATTTATGACATATTATTTTACTTTTAAAAAACATTACGCTTAATATAGATTATTCATGGCCATTATTAAAATAATCAAGATGGTGCATACTGAGTTTATTATTTTACAAATAACATAATTTAGGATTGTTAAACATGGTTTGTATAATGATATGTTTTCAAGAACTATAAATATTGGATTAATTCCCAATGAGCCCATTTCATATATATAACACCTATTTTTCTCTATAAATGATTAAAATACACATTTATTATCCAGTAAAAGATGTTATTTCTATTATTCCACATTCTATATACTTTAACAAAAATACACATTATTTTCATATACATTGACTCATCCATGTAATTATCCTCAATCATATCCATAGGTTTGTAACTAAAGATTTCTTATAAAAATATAAAAATGTATAGAAAAATAGTACTCTAATAAAAAATTTAATGACTCAATATTCTCATAAATAAATATAACATGTATTTAGTTTACTATACATTACATTAAAAAATACATGACAAATGACCATAATGTTTTACTTTATATAGAGACTAGAGAAACTATATTATTATTTTGTGAATGATCTTTAGTATTCCTCATTAAGATCATCACATTATGTACTCTTCATAGATATACCCCACATAAAAACATATTTCATAACCTATTAAAATGAAATATAATAAAATTTTATATCAGATTTGGGTAGGAATGAACATAGGAAATAAATATACATCACATGACCATAGTGTATATGAAAATGAGAAGAAAATATAAAAATGATACACTATATATCAATGATAAAAATATTAAGTCATGGAATAAAATTTATATTTCATAACACATGATTCAAAATAAAATAAATTTACATGATAATTAAGATAAAAAAATAAGTATAAAAATGTAATTTTGGAATACATATGAGAAAAAAATCATTTCCATATTTGGAAAGTCTTTCTCTAAAGGCTGTCTGGATGGAATTGAATCACTCCATAAAGCATCGTAATAATGACAATACATAATCTGGTTAATCATTATGAAGAATATATCATATTAAATTAGACTCACTCCACATTATAGTATTGTCTATCCCCATAGATATTAATATAAAAAAATATATTGGAGGTAGAAAAATCTATAACCAATCAAAAAATTATAATTATATATATATATGTGCCAATATATCATTAAATATAAATATAACATGATCCTTGAAGTGAAATTAGTTTTATAAAAATTTCATCATAATAAAAACTAAATAAATGAGACTATTTTGGTAATCAATTTTCCATTTCATCATAGATTAACCCTTGAAAGCAAGTAGTTTTGATATTAATTTCACCATTGTATGGCACATGTAGGAGAAATAATGTATAAAAACTTCATCCAATAATAAATATCAACCCTTCAGATAAATAATTAGAATAGAATTCATATATCACATACCAATAATGTCATTTCAAACATAAGAATTTGTTATTTATGGAGGAAAATGATATTGATAATTCCTATGAAACGAATAATGAGGAAAAAACATTTCATTTAAAATTAAATTTCAATCAAAAAATTAATATAAAATTTAGGAAATCATTTTCATTGAACATAAACATTGGGTATAAAAAATGAGTCTTTAAAACCATTTAAAAATATTCATGAATAAAATACAACTTCATCTTTAAGGGAATCATTTTAAAATATAAACCATTTAACAAATAACCATATTTTAAAATATCCTTGAAAAAATGTAGTGGAATATTAATAGAAAATAATTTTCAATGTAGAGGAAAATTCCATTTGTACTATAAACATTAAAATAATGGATTCATTAACATTTTTATTAAATGGAAATTGATAATTTTTTGAAAAATAAATCAATATTCATTATAAATATTTTGGAATGTAAAAATTGGGAAATATTTTGTTCAATAACTAATTTGAAGAATTATAAAAATACTTGTGAAAATATTTTTATAAAACATTGGTTTTGTGTAGATAAAGTTCTTCGATCAATGAGTTATATAATGGTTTCTTTTCTTAAAACAATTCTTTCAATATTAATAGATTATAAGTGGGTTAAATTAAGAGAAAACATTTATTTTGAAGATATAACTACATGATATTACTTTTCCTGAGTTTTTCAAGATACACTTCATAATATATCACCGTTGAGAGAATAAATGTAGGAAATATAGATAAATGATGAGATTGACAAGAGGATTGCTTAATTTATATATAAAAACAAAAAATAGGGTAATATTTTCCGTAAAATTTTTTTATTAATGTTACAAATATTAGGGAAAACATTTTTAGGAAAAAAATTTGATGAAAATTTGATTTTTTACCGAAGTGTGAAATAATAAAATTTCTCTTCAAATTATTATTTTGAAATATTTAATTTAAAAAGAAAGAAAAGTGAATTGAAATAATATGTTATCATTCAATAACCATAATAAAATATTTTTAATTTGTTTCTTGAGATATAGATCATAATATTACATAATATAATGTATAAATAAAAATATTCTTGATAAATGATGTGATTTTATTACAATACCAACATAGCTTTGGTAACATTGAATCATGGACCCCATTTAATGAATAAAATTAAAATAATTATATAAGTTCATTTTAATAAATAAATAAATTATATTACATTGAAATGGGGATTCATTTACTTATGACCCTTTATTACCAATTGTTTAAAAATTTCATGTTAATGTCACATTTGGCCGAGAACTACTATGTTTTCACGTATGTATTCAGTTTTTATTTTTTGGATCTTCTTACATTGATCAATGTTTCATAATCTAAAAAATCATTATGATGATATAAATATAATATATATTAACACATATGTATTTATATTAATCCATAAAAGATAGATATACAAAATAAAATACATTTCATAGAGATACGAAAAGTCGTACGTATGTATTAATGTTATTAACAATTTCCACGACAAATTGACATAAATAAAGGAAAAAATATATTAAAATTAATGATTAATTATTATATAATTCATATCAGATTTAATTATTAAATATATCTTCATTAACTTCTATATTAATTGTGAAGGAATAGCGTCTCTACATGATGTTGTAGTCCGCCATAAAAACGAGCGATGCTATCATTTTCCCATGTAATAGAATATATGAAGGTATATATGAAATAATTATTATATAAGTATAATAATAATATAAATAGATATTATATAATTTAATCAAAAATTATATCAATTTGTGAGTGGTGGTGATGCGAGAACTAATGAAATTAGTTTGTGAGGCATTAATCTCTAATATTCATGATTGATCATTTTGTAAACCAATATATGATAGAATAGAAATATTTATGTTTTTCCATTAACATACTGACATATCATTACATTTAATATTCAGAGGATATTATATCATCTTGTTTTATTAATAATTGAACTAGGTGGGGGAAGAAATAATTTAAAACACTAAGTTAGAAATTATACACATTTTTGAACAAATTAATTTTGTTATCACATGAAGGATTCCTAAGATAAATTTTATACCAAATTAATGAATTACTTTGATATTAATGAATTCAATAAGTTATTTGGAATGTTTATTCCTAAACCAAATAGTTTTGGATGTGGTAAAATTAAAGGATAAGGGGTGAGATTTTATAAGTGTGGTGATTGGAACATTTATATTTTTTGAAAATAAAAAGGTATACCATTTTTTTCAAATTCCAGAAGACTATGAAATGGGGATTTATAAAAATATTATATATAAGCTCTATAAATGACACTAAAATGATTTAATAAAAAATTTTGGGTCATCTTTTATGATATTCGTTTTTAGCCCTTGGTAAAACCATTTTTTAATTAAACAAGATAAATATTCATCATTTTTATTACTATTTATTAATGAGAAAACTTAATTTGACCATTTTAGATAATATAAATTATTCTTATTCAAAATATAGAATCAAATTTTGCGATTTCCATTTTTATGATTTAAAATGTTTATTATAAAATTAATCTTGTAGTTATGAGAGGGAAGAAATTATTTAAAAAAATAATTAATGATTAAAATATTTGTATATATAAATTAAATGTAACATTGAATGCAGAGAAATAATTTTTTTAAATAATTATATTATTGAAATATTTTCACATTGAAAATCATTGTAAACAAATTTTTTGATATTAAATGATTTGAAAAAGGAATATTCATAACAAGAATATTTTTTATATTATTCATTGAAACATTAATAATCTAATAAAATTATTTAAAAATAACCCTACCATATTTTTAAAATAAATATTTAAATAAATAATATTATTTTAAAAAAATTGAACGTGTGAAAAAAATATTTTTATAATTGGTTCTAAAATGGTGACAAAACTGCATTTTTAGAGAAATTATGTTTTTATACATTAAATTTGATTAATTATTATATATTTAATATAAATAACATAAGTAATTAATTAAAATTTTGATTCAAAATATATTATATTAATTTTACTAAATTAAATAACAAAAAATTAATTTTTTAACTTATATGATTAAACATGTTTGAGGGTATTAAAATTGTTTTCCCAAAAAATATTCCAATTATTTTCAGATGGGTTGTATTAATATTTTAAATTACTTGGCCACCAAGGGATTAATTATATATTCTTGTGTAAACTATATTTTTTTTTTAATTTTATTCAATCATATTATTACAATCCATTTCAATGTCTATGTTATTGATAATATATTAAATAATATTATTTTAATAAAATTTCAAAGGCCATTACAACATGGGTTTGTGTGAGAAAAAGTCCAAATTCAGTGTATCATATAAAACATATTAAATTTGGTGTTAATCATAACTCAAGATATAAAATATTTTGTGTGAGATGAAAACATTAATATATATTGAATTAATTTTTTTTTAAAAATATTTATCAAAATATCAGTGTGTTAAATTATTGCTCAATGATTTGTTGATTAATTTTAATTTTTAATTTTTTTCATATATAATATATTTCATAATGATATAATGATTTGTAGTTTTCAAATTTTCATTTCTATGAAGTAAAATTACAATCCTCTTGATTGTTTATAATGATCTTGGAATGATATTTCTATTAATCAATGAAATCATGCCTCGATGTTAGTTACTCTACACTATGGATATTTTGTAACGACACCTCCATATTCATTTTATATATGAATTATGACTGTCTCATAGATATTTTCATGAATCCCATATCATATCCATAATAAAATAATGATATGAAAAACCAGAGGTCATTGTATGTTGAAATATGAAAACATTCATTTATTATGAATACATTTTTGGATCTAATACATTAATAATTTCAATTTGTGGTCACTATATATCTCTTGGTGATGGGTAATCTCATTATATATCTCTATAAAAAATTTTAATGGAAAAAATTTAACACATTATCAATTTATAAAAATAAAAGTTGAAATTTACCAGGAAGGTAATTTCATTTATAGTATTGATTATAACAGTTATATGAACATGATATTTCATGTTACCAATATATTTTATTCATATTGGTGTCACGTTATAAAAAATAAAATTTTTATGGATTATTTTGACAGTTCTCAAGATTGTATAATTATATAAATCTTATCTTATTTAATTGATTCATTCTAGGTATCCTGATTTGTGAAATATTATTTAATGGGTATGAATTTTATTATACTCTAAATCTTTGATTATATCATCATAATATTATACTCATCATATTTTCACTGATGAAATTAAATAATTCATTCATATGTTGAACCACACTAACAATTTTAGGAAAACATTCTTATGATTCCCTTTCCCTCGGATGTGTAATGGGTTTTATGTATGTTGTTTATAAGAATGAAACTATATATGATGTATTTAGAGGGAGATAATGTATTTTTTTGAACCAGTTATTTTGGAATCAATATATATATGTAATATTTAATTCCATTTATAAAAAAAACTCTTAATAGTTAAATTTTTATATTAGTGTTCCATTATTTCTATGTTATGCTATATATTTTTATGGGTTTAAATTTGGATATATTTACTAATATAAAATAAATAAATATAAGGATTTTGTGTTCAAACTAGATTTTAGAGTTCGGGTTCGAGTATATATCTATAATGGTATATAGTTTTTAAATTTACATTTGTTAATGAATATTTTGTGAAATTTAATGAATATATCAACTTTAAATTGGGTGGTGAATTTAATGACCTATTTATTGGGAATAATTATTTATCATACACTACATGACCTCAATGGTATGTGTTCTGGGAATACACTATGCTCTATGATATTTCTATAATATTTAGAAAGGTATTTTGGAAAGCATATGATGTTTGGATTCGTCAAATGTGTGAATATGAAAAAAATATGATGTTCCCTATTATATTTTAGGTAGATGGAAATATTCTATATACAGAAAAATTAAAATATAATAATTTCATTTTAAAATGGAAGAGGCACCATGGAAAACAAAATTATAGGATAAGATAATAGATGGTTAATATATACAACAGTAATTAAATTTATACATTCTAAAAAAATTTAAGGGCTAATATCTATATTTACCCCACACCTCAATAAGTTTAACATGCACTCTAATGAAAATATTTTATAATGTATTGTAATTATGGTGATCAAGATTAAAATTTTCCATAATTAAAAATTTTTATGCGATTGTCCCATATAATGAATCTAGTTTCCATGTTAAATTTTAATAGGGGGAGGGAATTAATATTAATTAATACTATATTAATTTGAATTAAAAATTATAAAAATTAGTAAATTAATTCTCATTCCATTTAATTTAATAACCATTAATTTAATGTGAATATAATTTTTCATATGTTATCTAAAAATTTCTTTTCAATAAATAATTAATTGTGATTAATTTAGTTTATTAAGATTCAAAACATTATGTGCAAAATAATATTTTTTCTAAAAAATATATTTTAATATGAATATGAATTTATATTTCTTTATAATGAATCACAAAAATGAATTAATATTATATCTCTTTAAATTAATTAATTTTTACCAGATTAATACTATGAAATAGTTTTTTAAATAAAATATATATTTTAGAAAAATTTATTTAATTAAATATTTTAAAATTGTTCAGTAGAATTTATATTATTTCTAATGTAAATTATAAATTATTTTTATATCATTATTTTTCATTTAAATTCTATATAATATAATTTATTTTTTAATTTATTATCAAAATTCATATATGTTTAGGTATTTTTCATTCACATGCAATTAAAATAATTTATTTATTAACTGGAATCATATTTTAAAATATTATGGTGTTTCATCTATGAAGACATATAGTGAGTCATAGTATATATGTTTTAAAAATGGATCGATAAATTATATCCTGATTTTAGTTATTTTGATATTATGTATTTACTAAATAACGTGTGGAATCAAAAACATCAATGTTACTACCTAAGAATCATGGTTCATAAGTAACTACAATGGTTTCTTAATATGAATTCTATAAATAGTGGTATTAGGAAATAATAATTTAAAAGATTACATGGTAGGAATTTGTATTCCTGTGTAAGTATATAATATATATAATTTATTTATATATTTCACTATTAATTTATATGTCTGTTATGGTGGGTTCTATTTTTTATATATGTTTAACTATTTTATACATTGGTGTTCAAAAAAACACAACATATTTTTGGATATATGAGAATATTTATATTTTCAAATGCATAAAAGAACATATATAATAAGTAATATATAATTCAAGAAATAATTTTTTTTATTTAATGTATATAATATGATAATAAAATATTGGAATACATTTATAATTATGAATGATGGAATATGATCATGTTTTCTCTATTTTATTAATTATTAGTCATTCTTTTTCTCACGTTACACTATAAATGTATATTGTACATTATAATAATTGATTATCGTGATACATTATTTTCATGACATCAAATATATAAAATAACCATTAACAATACTCATTGATAACAATATCATCATCGTTTCATATATTATATTTCATAAAAATCCCAACTGACATGAAACATATATATAGTAATTAAAATATGAAAATATTTTGTTTTTAGTCATTTATTCCAATTATCGTAAATAATGATTTTACAAATAAATAAAAAATGATTTAAATTAAATGAAAATGTGATAGTATTTTTTGTTGGGAAATATTTTTTGGAATTCCTTCACCCCAAATACATATACTCGTACTTTAAACATGTGTACAGTAAGTATCATCCATTATGTTTTGATAGAGTGTATTAATTATTTTGAATTTTACAATTATGTTAGTTATATCAAAAAATTTAATTATTATATTCATTATTATGACATAAAATGTTTTAAATATATATAAAAATTGGAAATATTTTTTTTATTAAATACTATTAGTGGGACTAATGAAATTTTCGGTTCAAAATATAAAAATATGGATTTTTTTAAGAATGTATAACAACTGATACTATGAATAGAAATATAAAAATAAAATTTTCTAAGACATTTTCATCAATAATGATATGTTAACATTAATAATAATTAAATATTTTATCTTAATATAGGGAAACTATAATTGAAAATTATAGTATGATGTTAGAAAAACTATAATTTTTTCTTTATTTTTCTATTTAACACTTAGAATTATTTTAATGAACAGTTCTTGGGTTTGTAAAAGAGTTAGAATAGAATTTTTGGGAACATAGAGTCATAGTGTTGATATAAAAATAAAATTATGAATTTTAAATCATGCATTTTTTAGTTTTATTAATGTACTGTAATTACACATTAATTGTGTCTCTTATAGGAAAATTAGGACCACCTATAAATCTGGAATTTCTTTTTTATCATTTTCATGAAATAAGTCATGTTAGCTTTAGTTTATTTGGTAATGTGTTTTAATAGGAATAGTTAATGAATTTACATAAGAAATTAATTTATCATAAATTAATTTTCCAAACCGAACATCACATATATATAAGATCTCATTCTATAATTTGCTAGAATTTTTACATAACTCTTTAGGTGATGAAAGATTAATGAATGTGAACTTGGTTGGTGGGTGCATTGGAGGATGGTCACATGATCATGGTTATAGGATCATATTAATATGACGATCATATTAATAGATGGATTTCTTATAGCCCAACAATTAAAATTATTCTAAAATATTCTTTATCATCGATCAATTAAGAATAAGTTAGGGTATTTATTTAGTTTTGTTACTCCTCATTTATATAATGAATAAAATTAATATTAATTCCATCTAAATAACTTATTTGATCACTATTTATTTTGTTTTAAAAAAAATTATTTATTTTAAAGGATCTATAAATTTTAGGTTTATTTATTAATTTTTTATGAATGAATTTGAACAATTATTTGTATATTTACTATTATAGGGAGATTTACATGACTGTAGACCAATGCACATATTATGTAATGGTCCTTTCTCCCTTCATTCTTGATTTTCATCATCAACATTTTTGATGTTCAATTTTTTAGAGATATCATGTAAGATTGATGGTTGTTTATTACTTATATACATTAATATATCACTGTTATTTTGTTGAATTGTTTTTAGATATGTGATGATTTTTTGTGAAAAATGGGATTTTGAAAAAACTAATGTTAATGGTGGATCTAAATTATAGAATGACTGGATTTATTAATTTGATAAGTGTTTTGTGATTTCAAAAAATGAGTGGTTATATTCTATCCACAAGAAATAGTGGATGTATGATTTTATAATGAAAGGTACTGTTAGATAGAACATATATGTGTGTATCATCAAATTAAAATGAAGATCATTTTTCTTGTAAAGTATGGTTGCAATCCAACTTATACCATTATTTTTTGTGTTTTTACCCTATATCAAGTTATTGTGTCTTGTTGGGAATAGAACTTAACGACTATAGTGGAGGGGTGTAAAAAATTATATGGTGATCTAAAATTTATTTTAATTATTAACTAAATTATTTGAATTATATAGGGACACATTGTATAGAGCCTTCATTATGGTGTCTATGGTGAGACATTGAGTTAATTATCAGACTCAATATGGGAATATTATTGATATTGTGACCTCTATGTATCATTTTCTATGTGTAAAAAATGTATGTTCTTAGGATGGCATGTAATCCGACACATTCTGTGTGTTAGGTCACATATTATATACTATCAAATGTGCTAGAGCATAGTACAATCATGAATAGTTCACACAATCACAAACAATATACATGGAAAAAAACCATAGAACACTAAAACATGCATGAGTAAATGTGTTTGAGTATATGACCTTTGTCGAGTGTGTGCCCGACATAAATTGGGTTTATTATCATACTTGACAAAAATATATTTAGGGGAAAAATGATTTTTTATATGGCTATATAGAGAATGTTCAAGTCATAGAGATACCTGATGTGTAGCTCATGGAATGATAGTGTACTCTATAAAAGGACAATCATAGACATTTTTCTATTTAATACTAGGAATAGTTTTATCTATGGATAGTTTTATTTAATGTTTCCAATGTGTTTCCATATTGATCTATACTAATGTGTTTTTTTGTAATCCATAACATCATGAATATATGATACATGATCAATTTAATTTTATTGTCTCAAATAGTGTACTGAGACCCTCTATGTGCAATATGGAATGATCATCTATCATATATCCATGTGGTTTGTTAAGGATTTCCATTAGACTTGATTAGGGTGTTTGATACCCATCCTATAGTATTTACTATAAGAACATCGATAAATATTCCAATTTTCAAATGATGATATATATTTTGTATGAATCAATTTATTGGGTGATTTACTTTTTAATTATTCTTTTCATGGTCAGAAAACAACATCTAAACAAATGAACACTAACAATGTTATCAAGATAAACGAGTGTGTTATATCATATGAGCATTTAATTTAAATCTCGAGTAGAATTACTAGTTAACAACATGTTTCTTTATTTTCATTATTCCTTTTTTTCTCTCTAGATTATTTATTGGTTAGGTTTTTTGACAAATTTATGATATACATACATACTGGATGAAGTGCTAATCTACCTCTTCAACTCATCTGGTTTGTCTATTTCATGGTCTCATTATCAGTTATTTTATATTCACATATCCATGGGCTTTAAACTCACATGATATACCTTATATATATGAAATTTATATTTGTGGAGTCCATGTTAGGATATTAACTTTTGAATTAATTTTTTAAACCCTATAGATTTTAAATGATGATCAATGTGTTCGTTATCATATTTGACTAGCAACAACAAGAAGAACAAATGACACAAGAAATATATAATATAAATAAATTAATTATAAATTATTTATTAAATTAGTGGGTATAAAAATGATTAAAACATTACAAATATATATATGGGTCATATTAAATTGATTCTTATAATTTTTTTTCTTGAAAAATTACAAAAAATTTTGTAAAGAAAAATTATTCTTCAAAAAATATTTTCTTAAAATATATATATTTTTACATTTTTGGACCTCTAATAATTTTCTATTCTTCCAATTTTAATAATTGAAAAAAAATTATAAAATTTTTTAAATAATAATATCAAAATTATAACTAGGTGAGATTTTATGAATTTATAAAAGGAATAATTACAGTGAAATTTGTAAAATATAGAATTTTTTAACCGTCAATTATTTTCATTAAATAATATAATGTAAATACTGGTAATATTTTTTATTTATTCATCTAGTGAAATATTTTCATATATATTTTTAATTATATAATTAATTAATGTTTTAATTTTAAAATCTGATTATTTTTTTAAATATATTTTTATGATAAAAAATTTGATAACAGTTTTTTAGTGTGTAATGTAATTTTTAAATTAATTAAAATAATTGATTGGTAGTAATTATATAAATAAAATATAAATAATTTATACCATCATATATTAATATAAATTCAAATAACGAGGATTTTTATCCATTGTGTTAATTTTTAATAGTCTTTTATTTTATAATTTCATTTTCCTAAAAAAATGCCATCTTCCTTTATGGAATACATATAAAATAAACAAAATCCACATATGGATATTCAATTTGTAAAAAAATATTCCATATTTTAAATTAGTAAAATTAAAATTTATTATTAAGATCAACTAAAATATTTACCCTAATTAATATTAATAATAGTAAACATGATTCACCAAACATAAAGTGTAAATCAGGTTATCCAAGATAAATAATAGGTCTTAATTCTACCATATTAAATATTCATTATTATTAGATGAATCTATGTAATTAAAAATGATCTTAGGATCCGTATTTATTTTTTTATTTGGCACAAATTCAATGAAGGTGACCAATATAATATTTTTTACATATAAAAATAGATAATTTCACTCCCATTTAAATATATCTTATATGTTTACATATAAACATTATCCTATTTTTAATAAATTATAAATATTATATGCATAATTTTTAATTTTTTAATGATTTTGATTTATTTTAAAAATTTATAAATTACATGATTACCTGAAATGCTTATAGAAAATTGAGAAAATTTTATTTTAATTAAAAGATAATTTAAAAACACAATTTTAAAATTATAAAATTAATATAATATGAGTGATTTATAGTATTCGATGAAATTTTTATATAGATATGACATATTAGAGATTTTTTATAATAATAAATTTAAAATATGTATTTTTCTTTATGTCATTGAATTAATAATATAAGAATAGTTATCTATTTGACAATAATGATATTTTATAATATATAATATATTATTAAATGATATCAAAAAAAATCAATAGAATAACGCATTATGATTTAATATTTCATCTATGGAACATTTATGAGTCATTTTTTCATTTATGGAATCATTATCATCCCTTTATGATTGAAATAGTTTTTACTATGATAAAGGTTTAAATAGGTTAACTATGTTGATACATCAAATGATAAGGATTAAAACACCAAATAAACCATTATATTTTATTATATGATATAATTTTATCCACATCAAATGATATATTTGAATATCCATCTAGGTTGATTCATTTTTCTAGATAATTAACTTTTTATATATTAATTTTTTAAACAATTATGAAGGTGCCCCTTCCCTATCATATTAAAGGGTACCTACTGTACTATATTATTCAAACAAAAATCCCCTTTTGGTTTAACCAATAAATATGAAAATGACTTCTATACATTTCTTACCATGATTTTGAGGTTATTAATTGGTCAAAAAGTACTCATAAGAATGAGTTTTCTAAAATCCTAAATAAGTTTTCTGAATAAATCGTATTGTTCTTAACCAAGTGTTTTTGTTTTATTTCATCAATGACCTATTTCGAAAATTATTTGATCGTGATGGTATAATAGAACCAATATCTTATATATTATGACATGTTTTTAGGTTATTAGAATATGATATTCATATCTCTATTCCATAAAATAGGAAATGAAAACATCCTTAATGTTTATTATGTACTACAACCTTGTAAATTACTATAATATATTTTCCATCATCAGGGCTCCCAAATGGATTAAATGAATTATTTAGTATATATATGTTATCAATTTTATATTAATAACTATAGAATTATAATATATAATATAATTTATTATATTTAAATTCATTTAAAAATGAAAACATTATTCATGTGTACATGTGGATTTCTATATCCTTGTATAAATGTAATCGCAATTTCATAACCACATCATAAAACTTCTATATATAATATAAATTAAATATATAATTTTATATATATGATAAAATTTTCATTTTATAAAGATAAAAAATAATACATATTTTCATTCAATAATGATCATTTTTGAATGGAAACATTAACCATGTGTATATCTGACCTACCATCTCAATGATAGTTACTTATTTGTTTATTACTAGAAATATTTAGTGGTTTCAATATATATTATAATTTATGTTCAAAAAGGATAAGTATTACGACATTATTATTCTAAATATGATTAAATAATGACATTGTTGACTATATTCAACCTGCCAAAGTAATTCTGGCCTAATGAGCTGAATATATTCAAATAGTCAGACATGATCAAAATGTATTATTTAATTTATTATAATATGATTATAAATAAACAAATATGAATAAAAACATTAAAATTGTAATCATAAAATTACATAATTAACAGAATTTTATTATTTAGGAGTTATTGAATATAAGTCCTGAGTTAGACATGAGGAAACTGTTCTCTATCTCAAATTGTATTCTTTAATAAATATGTTATGTTTTAAGTGTATCATATTTTATGAGGTTTATCAACTAACCCTATGAAACGTCATATCAAGAATAATATTATTTTCATGGCTTTAAATATTTAATTTGATGTTATTACCTAATTTCGCTAATGATTCAAATCTTACGAAATATATAAGAGATATGTTTTAATATCTCAATGTTTATTTGGATTTTTTTATATTAAACATCCAATGAAGAAATTTATTAGTCTACATAGCAAGATTCATGTGAATTTAGTTGTCAAATATTTATTTCATTATAATTATTTTCTCCATTAGTGTTTGTATTTTTACTATCAAATTGGAAAAATGAACATTTATGTATAATCTATATTATTTCTCTCATTAATAAATTTATTAATTTTAGGGTCCATGATTTAAAAAATTATTCAGATGAAATTTTCTACTACTCTATATTGAATTTTTATTTTTATTTAATTCCAATTTTTTACTTAATAACAATTTTTTTAAAATATCAATGTCTCCATATTACAAATGACGTCAATTCAACTTTATATCAAACAGGTTAAAGGAATCACTGATTTAAAATATAATATATGAATAATAGAACTAATTTTAATGAACACTTATATATTTAATAATCAATTAATATGTTTCCATACTTATTTTAAATAAATAATATTTTCATTATCATTTTAAAATTTTTAGTTTATAGAAATATATTTTTAATTAAGAAGTGATATTTTAGGCATCAAATGTTATATTTATCTTTTAAAAGAATTATTATATTACAAAAATCTATTTTTTTATTTACTACGGATACTATCCTATAATAAATTCCATATTATTTTACAATATGGGTTATGATTCTCATTATAAGATATTTATTAAACCCAATTATTTCATTGTTTTATTCTATGTTTATATTGATATGGTCATTATGAATTGTGTTTTCTTTTCATGATTTTTTATGTGATGATATGATGAATGTTTATTGATAATGAGGAATCCATTTATATGGTTTTCAATTTGTGATGTCTGGTTATATAATTTTATTTCCCTCCAATGTGTGGGTAAATGTATTATATCTCATGAGATAATTATGGGATGAAAATTTATGATATTTTACGACTATGGGAAAAATATTGATCGGATTGCTCTACTATATAATATTGGTGACGATGCCTGATTTGCTATGATATTAGAAATAGGTTGTAATATGAGATTCAATATGATTTTATGATCATTGTAGTTAACCATAAAAAATTAAATTGTTTTTATACTTATTGTGGTGCCTCCTTTTTAAAAAAATGATCAAATTATTCATGAAATATTTATTTTGATTCCTCACACAAAAGATTAATGTCTTTTGAAATAATTAATCAGTATTCAATGAATCGTTATAATGATCATTGAAAGATTAGGTATGAAAATAGTAAGTTATATCACGGATCTAACATCGTTATTCTTATATTGCACTTTTATATGATCATCAATTGATATCTCCAATGTTTACAATAACTGACAATCTAAACACCTAATTTTTTATGTTTTAGTTCCCCTGATTATATTGAATGTGTTTAAGTAGGGTATATCTTTAAAGAGTTATATATATGGATATTTTAATGAGATATTTTGAAGATAGTTCATCAAATAATGATATTTATTATTGATTCGCTAATTTCACTAGACCATTATGGTCACTGGGTGTGTATTTGTGAAATGTATATAATATTAATATAAGGATTTTCAAAATTTATGTATTAAAATTCAAGGGCCTTATAGTTTATATTTGATAATATTGAAGGATCCAATTCTTGGGTACTAATTTTTTTCAAATAATTTGAATAATTACTCAATTCATAAGGGCTTTATAATGAATGGGATTCCCCAGTAGTTGGTGTTAAGAGTGCATCCATTGATGTGTATTAGGCCATGGAATACTCAAATAAGTATAACATATGTCCCACTGGATATATCTATAAACTATTATAAATTATATCATTGAGTGAATTATATAAATTTTGAAACTATGATTATTAAACTATAGGAATATCCCTTAGAATAGTCATATTTAAATTATAACATAACATATAATGCTTAAAAAAGAATGTGGATTTCATATATAAGTATAAATGTATAGATACAATAAGTGTAAGTCATTTAGGTACAGATGAATATAGGTATAGTAAAACTAAAAAGAGTTTATATTTTATTTAATGGAAATAAATCAAGTTAATGGTGAGTGTTCCCTTGTCGAACAATTGTTTCTACACACTAGGTGATTTTTTGGGTTAGGTAAAATTTTCATATAAACCATTATGAATGATTTAATAGATGATAAAAATTAATGAAAAATGATAAAACCATGGTTTATTTGATTCAAATAAATGATTCATGACCTATTCATGTGATAAAGATTATTGGGGTTCCTACTAAGATTATTGTATCCTATGCAGTGATTTTTTTAACGAATGGATATAAAAATGGTGGAATCACGGTAACAAAAAATGATATAGACAATGTACTGATAAAGAGTGAAAAAATGCATTGTTGAGTAGAGAGAAATATAATTTGATTAATCATATTCTAATATCATGATATATGATTACAAACATGCACATTTAACAACACTAAGACTCAAACTAGAATAGAAGAATAAAGAATATCGAGATATTGGATAATAGAGACCATGGAAAAATGAGACCCAATTCCCATCATGTTTGAAATGTTGAAAGGGAGACAATGAAAAATGTCTCCAATGATGGTGAATTTATTTCATATATGGAAATAATTGAAATATATAATTGAATTTTCAAATGGTTCTGTGTATTCTATGTGGAAATCATATGCATTAATCGAGTGAATTCCCATGTCGTAGGGATAATTCATAGACCACAGGAAAGAATATTGTGATAAAAATAATTTTATACGATTCAGTGAAGAATATATATATTGGTATTTGTAAATTATATTGCATAAGTGTTACATCAATGGTTCATTGGTGATTGGAATTATTAAAAATATAAGGACTGTTGTGAATTAGTGTTATTTAAGGAATTTGAAGCATATGTAGAATGGTACAGATGACCTATAAATTTAAATTAATTATGTAGAGATATTTTCTAGAAATCAGAATATTGGGGAAACCATATACCATAATATGTTTCAAAAGTTGACGTAATGTTATTTAATTTGGATAAAGCAGTGATTTAGAATTACAAAGCTAAATGAATTGTATTATTGACATTAGAAATGATTAGTGATTCAAAAAAAAATTAATTTCTGATATTTATTTATATATATTTTAAAATTTGTGGAATAAATTAGGTAATATTGTTTTTTTAATAATAGTTTTCCGAAGCAATCAAATATTCGAGGACATTTTACAGTTTTCAATGTATTCAAATATGTGGTATTCACACTCAGAGTTACATTATAATGTTAAAGGTATTAAAATTATATGGATTTCTGAAATTTGGTTACATACAACAATATTTTAAAATTTTTAATTTGGAATGATGATTCTTTAAGTGGTTTGGTGATAAATTTGTATGGAATGGATTTTGAAGAACATTGGGTGGTTTTTTATATTTTATATTAATTTGTTATATTTGATAAAATGCTCCAAAAGTTTTGGTTTTGATAAATATTTCTATATAAAAAAATGATTTTACATTCTTTTATGGATATTTTTAAAAATTAATAGTTAATTTTAGGAATTCATTCAAAACAATCATCTTGGGTTGGTATTTAATAAAGTAAGAAAAAAATTCAAAATTAATCAAATCCAGTGATAAGGATGAAATTGTAACTATTATGTACAAATATATATATTAATTATATTTTTTTCCTATCTATATTGATTAAAAATAAATCCCATAACATTTGGAAAAATAATTCTGAATAAAAAATTCCCACATTTACCATCATTTCTAATTAATTAATTGTCTTTTTTTTAATTATTGATTTTTAGATTTATTGTAGATAAGGTTCCTCTAGAAATGATAAATATATATATATATATATACATTACATTGGGAATTAAATTTTCCCAATATGTTAATATTTTAACAACATATAAATTTCAACCAATTTGGATATATAGTTTGATGTTATTTTAGATAACCTACATATTTCTCATTACATCCTTCCATGAGTATGTTTTTTGAATCCTTTTTGAGATGTCTATTTTGAAAAATTGTTTTTCAAAATATTTAATCCATGATTTCTAATGTCATAAAATATTATTGTGATTCATATTATTTACATGTGGAAGAATTATACAACCTGATATTTAAAAATAATATAATTATATTCAATAGTCTATAAGACATAAAACACAAAGTTGAAATGACACATCAAATAAAATATATCAATACAAACACTATATCCAATTCATTGAATTTGAACGTATAAACAAGATTATGAAAATTATGAAAAATATAAGGGTCCTTATTAATAAAATTATATTGTGTATTTTTTTTGGAAATAAACAAATATTTTTCAATATTTTTATTATTATCAGATAAGTATTCTTCATAAATGAATCATATAATTTATGAGTGGTTAATATAAATTATTTATACAACATTATGTAATGGAATTATATAAAATTGATTTTATTGTTGGAAAAAATTAAATAAAAAATTTATATGGTTGAAATTTTCATATCTCTTCAAAAAGATTTATTTTCAGTGAAAATTGATAATTATCCATTTTTTGAAAAATGATATTTATTTTAATTTAATATTTCAATTTAATGAATTATTATATATTGTATTTAGTCTCAATGTGATGAATTATAAATTTTATTTAATATAAAATTACTATTTTTCATTTAATCAATAAATTTTATGACTTTTATATAACTCTATTTTTATGATTTAAACATGAATTTTTTCATAAAAAATTCATTTGGATAATAATTTTTTCCCAATTTAATAAATAAAAATAACCCTGTACAAAAATTATATAACTTATATTCAAATAATATATGTTTATGAGCCAATATTCATATAATTAGGAATATTAGTGATATAGTGAATGTAAAAGCTCTTTTTTCATGATATAAGTGACTTCTTAAAAAATCATCAGAATTTTTGGGATACAAATTAAAAACAATTCTCCCCCTTATAGAGTTGTAATTGAGTAATTTGAAATATATATTTGGAATAATATCATTTAATGTTTTTTAATATGATCATCTTATTATTTTTTCATAATGAATAGTAAAAGTAAAACGAAGTTATCACCATTATAAGAGGGTAAATCATGATAACCTATGTATAAACTAAGTGATAATGAAAAAATTTAACATCATAAATAATAATTGATGGCAGTCTTTTAAACATTATATTATTAAGATATTTATTTATTTATTTATGATACTGTTTCTATTAAATTGACCAATGTAATATTTTTAGTAATGAAGAAGAAAAAATGTAACTA
This sequence comes from Viscum album, assembly GCA_963277665.1. Taxonomy (NCBI): domain Eukaryota; kingdom Viridiplantae; phylum Streptophyta; class Magnoliopsida; order Santalales; family Viscaceae; genus Viscum; species Viscum album. The sequence continues at coordinate 1,834,075,490 of OY728132.1, forward strand.
TCATACATTTAAATATCAAAATTTTTCACATAAAAGAAATCATTTTTTGGATTTATTATTAATAGTAGTTATAAAAAATATTCAATTTACGTTATAATAATTATTTATTTCTTATTTATATTTATTTTAAAATTATCATGAAATTTTACACTATATCAGACTAATACTTTATTAAATAATTGTAAAAATAAAAAATTAATAATAAAAATTTTAAAAGTAATATAATTTTATTGAGATATATTAGGCAATGATTTATATGTATATATTATATATTTTGAGGGTTTTAAAATAATATATTTTAATTCTTTTTTCCTGATTTCTTTAATGTAAAATTTATTGAATTGTTCTAAAATTATCTAATGTTTGTTTTGTAATATATAACAATTTTAATTGAATCATACTTTGATAAAAAATTATTTTTATCCATTTGAATGGAATATATATTTAAATATCAATAATGATACATTTATTAGTCATTTTTCCATTTATGGTAACATTTTTATCAATTTCTGAATATAGTAGTTGTTATCATAGTTGTGGTTAAAATTGGCCAATTACGTGTTTGAAAAAAATGAAATGAATTAATAAACCAATATATCATATCCAATTTCTATTTTTTATGCTATTTTGAAAAAACTACACTATATTTATAACACAATACAATTTTTATTATTTATAATTAATATTATTTTTTATATATTTTATTCATTTATGAAATTTAAAATGTGTCTATAATCTCACTTATAAAAGGGTACCTCCTCCCCACATCTAATTATACATCAAATAAATAATGGTTTTCCAAATACCAAAAATATATTCATCACTTCATTTCTGTTGTCTTATAGTCCTTGGATTTATTATTAATTATTCCAAACAAATATTTTAGTGAAAATGAAAAAAAATTGGAGGAAAGGATATTGTGTTTAACCAAATTTTTTTATTTCATCTCCAAACTCAATATAAAATTAATAAAACAAGGTAATATAATAACAACCATATATAAAAAATAAAAACAATATTTTCGTAGCGTAATTTTATATGTTAATTTCTTTCTCCCTTAATGTAAAATGAAACCATAGTTTCTATGTATGGAAGAATTTCGTCTTGCGAACCAATGTAATTCGTTTTATATTACCTGCACTCACATATTTTTTTAGGATATAATTAATGTCTGTGTTTATATATTATATTAATTACATAAAAATTATTATATTTAAATATATCATCTATTTTTATATTTTTTTAGTACTTTAAAAATTATAATTTAATTCATTTTTATGTGTAGATTAATACCTCTATGAAGTAGTTTGACTATTTTTTTCATAATCACTTAACATGAAAACAATATATATGTTTATTTAATGAAATGAGAACTTATTTATGTTACCATAATCCTTATAAAAAATAAATTAAATTTTATTCATTCATTCGATCATTATTGTCGAAAATTGGATACATTACTCATGAATAAACTTGTCTTACAATCTCTATGATTGTAACATTGTTAATTTTAAATAACTATATTTGTTGAATGGTTAAAATAGATTATATTATGTATAATGATTATTAATATTTCATTATTATTAAAATGGTGATAATGAGACAATTAATTCATTTTTCATAGTCTAACTATCAATATTATATTAGACTTATTATATGAATATCAACAGAAAACACAACGTGAACAGAAATGAATAATTAAATTAATATAGAAAAATGGTAAATAAAATAAAATTTAAATTTAACGTGACATAGGTTTATAAATAATTTAATATTTGACACAATAAAATTATTTTGGAGTTAGAGAATGAAAATAATGAGTCATACTTGAGGTAAGGGTTCTTCTTCCAAAATTGTCTTCTTTGGGACATATGTAATATTATAAAGAAATATTATTTTATGAGGTGTATCTACTAACCATTTGAGTTCTTATATGATTATCCATCATATTTAAATGGTATTTAATGATTTATTTTCTTTTATTCCTTCATGTTTAATATGATTCAAAATTTACCTAAGCTAATTGAGAATTATGTTACAATCTCATATATGTTCATAATTATCATTCATTATTATTTTGATGATGAAATATTTTTATCTATTACAATAAAATCCAAACATTTTTATTTCCATATTATTATGAATAGAATCTATAATGATTCCATGCATTTTCCTCTCATTGTGATCTAATGACATAAAGTGAATATTTTAAAGGAAAAAAGATCTTATTTCTATATTTAATCAAATGTCTATGTTATATCATGATCATGTCCTCAAAAATATTATTTCAAAAATGTTTTTAATAATATTTAATAATTGTTTTACGTGAATATTACCCATCATTGATTTTTTTTAAAATTTTTTATAAATGAATATTATTATCATTATCTTTATATTTATTATGTACTTTGACTATTTATTGAAAAGTGATAGAAATTATAATTTTAACACCAATAGAATTATTAGAATTCCACATATTCATAACCACTCTATTAAGTAGTGTTTAATTTATAATAATCTAATGTTTCCATCAATGTAAAATTATATTCAAAATATTTTTTGAATATATATTTAAATAAAATTCAATGTCAAAAATTTTATTTTCATAAAAATATATTTATGTGATCATTCAATGGAATTTTCATCTATTATATCATAATATGATGTGAGTTATATTTTCCTAGGGATATGATCCAATGAAGAATTCCTTATTTTTAATATGGATGGTTTATAAATTGTGATCATGTATTCTATTGAAACACATTTATTTTAATGGGTTATGTAATGTTAAATTTATGTAATTTTTATAAATCCCATTTTCATTTCATGGTGTACAGTGTGATGATATGATGAGTGTATTATGATATTGTTTCATAAATATACACAGTTTTCATTATGTAATTAAGTGTCCTTGAAATATATATCCCATTAATTCATTGGATAAAGTATTATATTCCATGAAATTATTATGGCTTGAAAGTAGATTTTCATGATCCACTATTGTATAATTATTTATTGGATTGTACACAATGGGATGTATGTGGTGATTCATGATTTATTATGACATTAATATATAGAGGAATTCCCAATTCTCAATGATTTTATAGTCTATATAATTGACCTTGAAATATGAATTAGTATTTTTAATTTGGATAGTTTCAAAAAATATTGAATGCAACTTATGGTTCTTCATGGATTTATTATTATTTTTCACACATGTGATTAATACATTTTGAAATGATAAATCATTTATCCATCACTCATGATTATGATCATTGATATGTTTGAAAATTAAATTGAATGTTATGTTAATTATATCATACCATTATGATTTTATTGTGATTCCATATAATGATATGTTAAAATAATATATGTTTATCATTATTGATATTCTATGATCTCATTTTATTATGTTTGTTTTCTATATGTTATGAAGAGTGGTTTTTAGTTTGGTATGTGTATATAAATTAAAAATGGAAATATCGTTGTGGTAGATTTTTTTGATATTTATGGATATAATATTATATTGTCTGCAGTCACGAATTATAGTAATCATTTAGGGTAATCAATAATGAGATTTTAAAACTTATTGAATATTAATATTCAAATATATAATGTTTTTGTATGAAAAGTTGATGTCACTATATTTATGCTATTTGGACTACATATGGATATTAGAGTTTCATATAGGTAGCCTCCCCATTTTTCCTATATTTTAGATTCTTACACTATTGGGTGGGAATATTTCTGTAACTTATTCCTTATATTTAACAACTTATTTTAATCCAATTTGGGATTGGTGATAATTAGTATGGTTTCGTATGTGAGATCATGATTACAATCAACCTAGTGATGAGGATTCATTTAAAGACATATTAAGGAGATGGTTCATGCATGTTGATGGGGATTTTTGTCTCTACCAATTGTTTACAATAATGAAACACCTCAAATATATTACTTGGATGATATCTATTTGGTTAAAGACTCATTAGTCTCAAAAATACTAGTAGTTAATACACCTATGATTATGGTGATTTTTGATTTTCACATCCATGGACCTATGACACATTCTAGGGAGCAATAAACCCATGATTTTAAGAATAAATTGGACCAATTATATGAGATTTACATCTTGTCACCACCCCCACATGATTTTTTTTCTTCGTTGTCATTCATATGTAGTGTGAAATTGTGTATTTGTAAAGCCATGTGTGAGTGATGCTTGCATGACATTATGAACATAGGTAAGAGGGACACATCCTTCAGTGTGATACATTCTCGTGACATGATTTAAAACATTTTGGATGAGTTTGGATCACCCAAATAGGATAATATAGAGGTTATGTGGATGGGTTCCTTTGATATTTATTGTTGAGGCCATTTTTATGTTCTACGGTGTCGAAATGGTCATATAATGCTTCCCTTTTTTGAGACCCAGTGATAAAATCGATCAATTAAGATCAAAACATATTTTTTAGGATCTTATAGAGAGGATTTAGTGATCACACAATTATATTGATGTTGTGACTAAAATTTTCCAGGATAAATGTTGATATATGAATCCTTTCATAGTAGTGATGGGGACCTATGATGTTTTTCACGGAATAGACTAGTCTCCAACTATAAATTCAATGTTTTACTATTAAATGTGATATTTTAGTGAATATGATTTAGTTGTATGGAATTATCTTTCATTTATGAGAAATAATTTATATAATATTATGTTAAAATCATCAGTTTTAGTTGTAGAAAATTTTTTATCTAATAGGTTGTAAAAAAACATGGTGTGAAAAACATAATGATCATTCCATTTCCTTTAGCATTGGTAAATTTTTATCCATGGGTTTATGATCATGTTCCATGATTACCATCCAATTTATGGGTTAATTCATAAATATATTAGTACCTATAAGTGATAGATATCTAGGATATCAAATCATATGACCTCGTATAGTTTTAAGAAAATAATTTCAATTTGGAGACTTTGCAGAGCATGGTATTTTTCAAAAAAAAGTCTGTTTCCATGGTTATCCCTATATTTTTCTCCATAAAGGATGTTGTGAGAATAAGGTTAGGTGTGTGATAACTTTACCTAATTTAGTTGACTATTAGAAAGATTATTTATCTACTAGTTCTATGGTAAAGGGTTTCATATAATTTTACATCGTGTTGGGATATTATACACTCCATGTTCGGGGGGAGGATGTACCGATGGATGAATTATAAAGTAACTATAATTTATTTGATATTTTATTGATACCATTCAGAATTTTAAATTCCACAAAATTGTTTTTGTGAATTCTGATGCAGACCATTCATTAGATATTTGATCATTTCAATGATTATTTCATCATAAAAATAATTATGAACATAGAGTCAGAGGTGAATCATTTTAGTAACTTAATTATTTTTATAGACATGATTTTGGAGTTAAATTTTTTTTTGATCATTAGTCGTTATATAATTATAATTTTTAGGTCTACATCAAGAGAAAAGAATTCATAGATGATGAAATTGTAGTGTAAGAAGTGATTGTTGATGTAGTTATATCTGGTAATCCACACATGATTGTGACCTAGGTACAATGTTTTTATATATTGGTAGGATTTTAAGGGAAAATATTCTTGATTCATCTAGGATTTTAGTATTAATTTTTAATTCCATATGAAAGGGGAGACCATTCATGTAGGAATAAAACTTTTATTAGATATCATAATGACTACAAAAAATAGTGGAAGTGATTACCAACATTGAAAATTCAAATAAATATTTTCATGTATCATGTGTATTATGTTACATATGTGGTTTTTCTGGGACGAATTCTAAAACATATGTAGGTAGTTAATACCTACTTCTCTAGATATTTGTGTGTCATTGTGATGGAATAAACAATTGAAGAATTACATATGGAAGTAGCAGCCATGGCCCTAATGACATGATGAATCCATCTTATGAGTGACCTTATTTAACATGAAATCCATTAAAATATATCATGATTGATTTTTAGAAGGTGAGAAGCATGTATTTATTTATTGAGGATATATTCTAGTTAGATAAATTATTATATATTTGTTTCTTAGTGACTTTCATTACATTAACTAAGCTACACATCTACGAATTTTATCAATATATCAGTATCCATTTTCATAATTTGAGTGATGAGGATGTAGAATCTTGTTGGATAATTTATTTATCACTACCATACCATTAAAAAATGTGAATGATGAGTTTATAGTTTTAATGTTGATGTTAGGTGATGTGTCACTGATTTCCATTATCTGGATTCCATGATCTAAGAGTAATATTAATTCCATCAATATAATAAATTTCTGAATTAAAATTTTTTCCCACTTCATACCAATCATTGAGTAGAAATTAGTAATGATCATTGAATGACAGTGCATGAAATAGGTGGTGATGATTCATGGAGTTATAGAAATGATCATTTAAGATAATGATTTTTTCTCCACATAATCATTATTGAGAGGACACTATAATATATTTGGAATTATTGGTTGTTGTGAATGAAACATATTCCCCGCCAGAAATATGTCCAGCTAAAGAATGTCATTATGTTTGTAGAGACCAATATTATTTGGAATGGTAGTTTTTTGTTGTAACTTGTAGTATAGTCTAAAATAAATATATCGCCATTTTAGGTCATGTATGATAAACCATAATGGTTGACATTAGACTGATCATATCCTTTATGATATAGTGATTTTGGGTCATCATTTTGTTTGAGTGATGGTAGTGAAGGATTAGCTCATCCAAGGGTTCTTGTGGACATCCTAGGTTTGAATGTTGTCCTTTTTATTCCATTGATATAATCATTGAGTGTTTCATGGAGAGATCAATTTTTCCATGATATTAATTCACATTGAGGGTTTTATATATATGTCCACCGTGAAAGATTGTCCTGATGGTTCACTGATCTTTTTTTATTAAAATATATGGTAACTGTGGTAGAGTACCACATGACCCTACAACAATAGTTAGACCAAGAACTCATTTTATTCCACTTTTTGCATATGATGAGATATGTGTATGAACTGATGCATGATTTCGACTAGGATGAGTTTTACATTAATGGTGGACATACATTTTTTATGTTCCAATTACAGTTTGACTAATTCATGGAGAATACCATTAGTGGGAATGATTTTATCTTATAAGGGTGTTTATTGGGATTATGAGAGTCTTGAGGACATATTGTCAGAGTGGGAGATCCAAATATAAGCTAATTATATTCAACAATCTGAGTAGCATTTTAATTTTAGGATTGAAAATCATTGAATATGAAGAAAATTTAATTTCTCTAATTTTTTTCACAATATAAAATTTTAAACAGTATTTTTTGATTTGGGTGCAGATTCAATGTGGAATTCATGGGCCAAAGAGCCTCATATGATATACATTAATAATCATTATCAAAATATAATAGTATAATGATTTTTTCCAAAATAATGGCAGATAACCCAAAGGGATACTCATATTGGAATATTAGAAAAACAATTAAATCTAGACATTCTGATTTTCCCTAGGAATGAATTAAGTCAGGTTTATAGGGTCAATAAGGTAGGACACATTAATATGTGGATTAAATTATCTCTATTAATTATGTAAATTAAATTTCTTCTATTTTCAAACAATATTAGAATTTATTAATAAAATATTTTAATGAATATTTTAAAGGGAATACAACATAACACTAGAGTGGATGAGAGGATTAAGGTGGAGAATTATGATGATTGGTGTATTGGGTGATGGTCATAGGATCATTTATCAAGGATCATATTTCATCATGTTTCTCATAGTGGTAAAAACCCTATAATACTAAATGTATAAATGGGGGTTGAAAACCCAATCATTGAATATATTGTAGCAGTACTGTAGCAGCGACATCACTATAGCAACCGCAGGAACCACTGCGGTGGTTGGTCACTATGGCAGTAGTAGGTCACTATAGCAGTGGCAGGGCACTATAGATGCGGCGGGTACTATTCGGTACTATATCAAGCAGGTAGTATAGCAGTACTATTCACAGAATGAGATTTGGGACAAAAATTTTGGCCTTCTCTCTATGTAATGTTCTTAATTCCCACTAGGTCTTCAGGCTATATAATGGGACACCCTCTACATAGTTAAAATAGGCACTTTCTTTTCATTAATAATTAATGAGGATTCTACCCCAACATTCTAATATTAGGGAAAGGATCAGGGTACTGGGTGGAGTAATAATTAATGCAGTTCATGGATATATCCAACAATAATATTGTTAATGCATTCTTCTTTAGTGATCAATAAATTGTGAGTTAAGGGGTTTGTTTTTTAGCATAATTACTATTCATAGTTTGTGATTAATTAAAATTTTTTACCCCAAAATTAATTTACAAATTGTTCTCCATTAGTTTTTGAAATTTTTATTCACATCACTGATCTAATACATTCATATTTCATTATCATTGATTGTTTATTCTTGATAATATACTTTTATTAGATTTTTATGATGAATGATAAAAAATTATAACCAATGGATAATGAAATATCTACTTTTGGAGCCTTTATATATCCAGTCTTGAAGTTTTTATTTTTGTTTTTTTGTTATGATTCATGGATATCATAGAGGATTTATTTGTAACACTTCATTACATGATTTTAGTTAATTATAATTTAATTTTTTTATTCCACAGTAATTGTATTTTTCATGGGACTCTTGGGAATGATGATATTTCATGACAAATAAGATATAATTATATAGATAAATATTTTTTGGAATTAATGGAATCTGATTATAAACTTATAATGGCTTTATGGGGTTATCCTTGAGTTCATGGAATGTCTCAGATTATTTGGGGGTATTGTATGATATTTGGTATTTTTTTATTCTTCTTATGAAATACATGTTGTGTAATGGGAATACACAATGGGGAATATCTATAGAGTAAACTCCATTAACAATTTTTTCTTAATAAAGGGATTACACATCATGTATATGTTAAATGTTGTGTAATGATAAAAATAACATTTTTTATAAAAGTGAAGGGTTTTCAGTGTATGTTAACCCTTGGATTAAATGAAATGAAATGCTATTACATGTCATGTAAATGTCGTGAACATGGATTTTAGGGATCTGTGAGGGTTATTTTTTTTTTGTTCAATGTGTTACATCAATCGTTTCTACATAGAGCTTTACACCAATGATTTTGTGATCTTACATTCATATAAAATGAATTATTTTGAAAATAGATCCACTTTATAGTTGTGTTTCATCTCTTATTATTATAGATCATTTCAATATAATCATTTCCCTTGATAATGGTAGCACAATTGTATTGGACTGTCGTTTTTTTGATATATAGTGTTGTTACCTATATATTATCATTAGATCTGTTCTGTGATTTTTTTAGAATCATTTACATTAATAGTTGTGTTATTTTGGGTGTGCATTCATGATGTATATTTTTGTTCCTATTATACACCAACCGTATATTTATGATTACTCAACTGTGAGATTTTTAGATTGATTATAGGTCCTCTAATTTCATTGGTTGTTTCATCATTGTGGTATATTCTATTATGGGGATGTGAAAACACTGTTTTGAGGTAGGTGGTTCCACCTCTATCATGTGTTGGTGAACTGCATTTCTATGGTAATTGAATAAATTTTCATATAAATGAAACTGAATGATTGTCTAACTAATTTATTTGTGTGTGGTAATTTGTTTTTATAAAATTTACATTTCCACTAGATTTTGTAAATGAAAAATTGATTTTCAATGAATTATTAAATGTTTTCATTAGATTTTTTTCAATGAATGGTTTGATATTATTTTTTTTTTGGAATTTATTTGGAAAATATAACTCTTAAGAAGACATGGGTACCTAGTTTATATGTATTGTAGTAGGACTTAACCACTATTAGGAGGGGTTGTCATGGGGTATTCATATGCTCCCTATAGACATTGTTCTATGGACATGTTATAATTATTTGGGTTTTAGCTTCTAGTGTATTCTTATAGTATCTAGACATTATTCATATGTTTAGAGTCCTACTGATTCAACAATTGTGTCTATTATACATCACTGCCTTGTCTATCATTACCTAGTGTGATGTTTTGAATGGTGTTGCCTATGATTATTAGTGGGTTATCTGGGTTGTTTTGGTTTGTATGTTTTTTATTATACTTCCATGGATATGATATGATATGTGATACATGACTTTATTTGATTTGATATTTCATTTTCAATACATGAATATGAAGTTCATTTAAACTAACTTACCATATCTGAAATGAATGGTGTAAAATGGAATATTAAAAGGATTTTCATGTTTTTATGTTGATATTGTTGAAGTATTTTCATTCTTTATTTTCATTAAATATAATCATTGGTAGACTATTTTATAGACACCTGATATGGAACAACAATGTGAAACCCTACTAAGTCTATTATCTCACACCCTTTTTTTCCTTCAGTGATGTATATAGCTAGTTATTTGTTTTGATGTATGGAAAATAAAGGTGATGTAGGGATGGATTGATGTTTCTAAAATTTTTTTTTGTAGATGATGAGAATTTTCCCCCGCTAACACATGGAGTTGTTTGAGTAGATCTTTTTATCATTAATTGTAGTTGAACTTTTCTCTTAGAGATTGTTTTTACCGTTTGAATTGAATTTTATTCATTTTTCTCTTACTTTCACTATATATATATACATATATATTCATGAATTATTACCTTGTTTTCGTTATTCCAATGTTTATATATATCGTGTATTATGATTCATGTTAGATGAAATCGTTTTTCATATATTCTATTAGTTTCATGGGTGATAGAAGAAAGACCATGGGGATCGAGATTTCCCTTTGGTGATATGACAGATTACATATTATACTAGTTTGAGGGGTATTCAGGTCAGGTTCATGGTAGTTATGAACTTCAGGGAGTCTTTCCTCAAGAGTCATTATCTTGCAACATTTGGTAGAGAAGATATAGTATATTTGGGACTTGTGTGGTTGATTATGGAGAGTGCCTTACTAGATCATTCCATGATAAGGACCATGATACAACTAGATGTTGGGTTTTTTCTCATGTCTTTTGTTCTTGATGGTAATCACAATTTTTTTATGGTATTTCTACATTAAAAAGATAATAATCTATTTTTTTAAACTTTTTTCTATTTCTATGTGCATCAGTATTCTTCAAGGACATGTTATGTGAGTTCCTCCAGATAGTGAATACAAAGATCCTTATTTTATATTAATGACTATGATATAAGTTAGTGATAAAAAACATAATAGACATAAAAACACAAGATCAAAATGTTTAGTGTTTTGGGAAAAAAAGTCTCACACATTACATGTACATAGTAAAATATTTTTCATAAATACTTTTTAATTTTCATTAAAAAAATCATTCTCGATTGTAATGATTATCAAATCATTATATAAATAATATAATTAATTGAGCCAAAATATCAGTAATTAATTGAAAATGGTACATGAATCAATATAACAAGGGTGAGAATATTCCTCATCATGAAATAGTAATTATAGAATCATCATCAAAATCATGAGGGAAACATGTAATAATATTTTGAAATGTGTCCATGAATTAAAATGATATATCATGTCATAGTGTTCAAATAGCACAAATAGTTGTGAACAAAGATAGAAATATGTTAAAATAGAACATATTTTCTTAATCAAATAATAATCACTTTCAGAAAAATTAAAGAATCATGTTATTTCCTAAAACAAATTGTATCATGAGACACATCACATTACCCAACACATGGGAGAGATTTATAATTTCAGTCCCACACATAAAATAAATATTTTAAAATAATAAAAAATTCCATAGAGAACAAATAATAATCATAGTCATGAAAACACCATGGAAAGGGATTACTATCATAAATATTTTCTAAATAATACATTCTTGAATAAAGATCTAGGTTCCCAAAAGAAAAAGGTAGATCATAAATATGAATATGTTATCAATTTTTTGGGATAAAAATAATGAATGAGGAGTCAAAGAATTATTTTTTAACGAAATTTCTTTTTAAAAAATCATTTTATTTGTCATAAAAAATAAATTTTGAAAACATGTATATGACTAAAATAAAATTGAAGAATAATGAAATTTTATTTAAGATATATTCAAGTAATGTACTCACAAGATATGTCATTAAGGAGGGGTAAGTTAATAAAAATTAATTGGGCCTTTGAATCAGTTGTCCATAATTTCAACTCTATTTATTCGCTTTGGAACATAATTTATAATAAAAAATTATTTATTAAAACAATGATGCATATTTTAATAATTTTAATTTTTAACTCTATTTATCAGTTTTTATAATTTAATTTCATTTCATATTATAAATAGTTATTGTTTAGTTATTGTGATAGATTTTTTACATAAAATATTCAACTGTTTCATCAATTTAATTATTTTGTCCTATGTAATTTTTAAAATAATTGAAAAAATTCCAAAAAAAATTAAATAAAGATATTTAAATCAATATGTATTTTATATATTTGAAAATATACATCCATGATGATTTTTATAACTGTAAACAAGGAAATTTATTTCTATGTCGTTATTTAACAATTGACGAGACATTATCTAGAGATCATGGATGGGAAGATTGAAATTTATAGATATAGAACACATTATACATAAATTAGGTTTACATAATTAATATATTATAAAATTACTTTCGGTTTAATCTAATATGTTTGAGTTTTGAATGTGTTGGTGAAAATAATGAGATGAATAAAAAATAAAGGATAGTTAACTGAAACATACATTTCCTCAGTGTAGCTTCTATTGTATGACACTAAAAATCCCATGATCCTTGAAGTTGGATTACAAAAGAACATACTAAGGGAAGATAATGGTCATTATTTGAAGGATATTAGAATAGGATCAGATTTTTATTTGAGTGGGGTATGAGTGGTTTTCCATGTGGATAATGTGGGGTTATTTTAACACAGGTAGAGAGTGATTTTTAAAATAAAATAATGCATAATATACTTTAACAATTTTACAATAAATTATAATTAATTTTAGATAATATAAATATTACATAAAAATAATATAATGGGTTTAAGAATTTATATCCTGTTTATAATTATAAATCGCTAGTTTATTAAAAAATTAAGAAAGATAAATTGATATTTTTTGAAATCTCTTTTTTAATTTATGATTTCGAATGTTCATTACAGGTTTAGAAATTATGTTTATTCTATTTTAATTAATCAAATATGAAATTAAATATTCCAAAGATAAAGATCATGTTCCTTAAAGGATGAATTCATTATTAAATCATGAATAATGAAATTTATGATGTATATGTATCGTGAATATCAATATTTATACAATATACATCAATATTTAAATATTTCTGAAAATTACCAAAATCACCATAGAACAAATTAGATTTGATTAAATCCAAATTATATTTATTTTATCCATATAAATTAAAAAATAGGGAATTAAAAATTTTAATATAAACTAATTTTATTTTAAGATAATAATTTAAAATATAATTTATTAATGATGTGTTATATTTTTGTGAACTTTTTTATCATAATATTAATTTTTTGGATTTTATTAATGTTTTATTTACGTAAATTGATATTATAAATATCTCATTTTAACAAAATATAATATTTAGTAAATTTTAATATACTAAACACCTAGTTACTATTGCCAAATGGCAGTTTCTATTAACAATGGTAATGCTTCTATTCATCTAGTAACATTACTATTCCAATAGTCACATTGCCTTCTATAAATAAATCTTTATTCCTTTTAACATTATTTAACTCATTTCCTATAATGATTATTTATTCCCATTTTCTATAATTTTCATGGGTCTACTAATATTTTTTTTATAGTGATTGAATTTGGGTAGTGGATTCTGGCTGGATGGAACGATCCATATTTTAACATTTTAGATTTTAAATTTTAAATTTTGTTTCTAATTTTTATGCTTAAAGATTCAATTTCTTTCACTTCTTAAAATTATATTATTATTTTTTAATGATTTCAATTTTATGAATTCATTTATGTGTATAACACTATATAGTATATTTTTAGGAACATTTATTTCATGAGAAAAATATAATTTATAAACTCTGGTTTTTTGCCTAATTTTCCCATTTATAAATTTCATCCCAAAAATTTCAACTAATATTCCTATTTCAGTATCGATTATTGTACTTTTATTTCATTGTTTTAACTAGTTCTCATGTTCTGTCTTTATACATATTGTTCCATCATAACTCGTTGATAAAGTGAGTTTTTTTGTTATGTAGAAATATTTTCCTAATGTCCATGATCTTCAGTATATTAATTACATATGAGAGATAATTTTATTTTTGAACATCCTCTATGTTTTGTATATGTGGGGGAATAGTTATGAGCAAACTCAATTATGATACATGGAATACATCATGAAAAGAAGTAATTTGTGGTTGGTGTTAAAGTCGATAGTCCAATAATCTAATGTGATCAAGGATCTAAAAGAGTGCAATTTATATAGTGATAAGAATTCCATTCTTTCCTAAAAACACGACACTCTTATATTTTTATAATAGATGGAAAAAGAATCTCCAACTTCCAACTACACATCCCTTATACCATTGTCAACATAGATCTTCTACGGACTCTGGTAAGCATTCATATATATTTGGATGGCTAAAACCATCATTTTCTTCTCTTTTAAATGGTCAGGTCCATGAATTTATCATTTTAAAATTCATATCAACTAATATGATTTCAACATCACATCCAGAAAGAGGTTTATATAGATCCACTTAAATAATTAAACAGATTCCATTGTTATATTAAAACTCAATCAATGGTATATGATGATACCATACTCCATTAATTATTATATGTATTATATTTGAATTTATTTTAGCATCATATGAGATATCCTTGATTGTTCATATCATGGGGGTGATAGGTCATGATTAAATTTGATTCATCACTCAACGAATGTCAAAGACATCTCATGAATTTATATTTCAACCAAGGGTTATGATGAAATAAGATTTAAAGTAAAACCCCATGTATCCTCACCACATCCTTAAAATGTATCTTCTCTTGTTTTTCAAGTCAGAACTCTACCTAAAGAGTGGTGAAGTGGTTGTTTTTTCTAGTCAATCCACCATAACCCATATAAAATTTTATCCATTGGATGTATTCAAGAGACTATAGAAAAATTATATAGTGACATTGTCTCATTTATATATGGGTATATTACATGATTATCATACCATTTGACTTCCTTCACACTAATTTTACATCATGACATTAATAAAAAATAAATATATACTCTGTAATATCCATCTTTATATTGTCCCACCAGAAGTGATATCTAAGAACATGATACATCTTGGTAAATCAGTTATGTATACAGGAATGAAGGAATATGCTCATTATCCAATAGATGATTCACATTTTATTCGAGGAATCCTCTCAAAGCCTCATTTCAAAAAAAAATCAAACCATTATCATCAATGTGGAAATCATTTTTCTTATATTCCTTTAATCCTTTATTTATATCCAAAGAGTCCATTTGTTCCTCCATGATCACATCTTATATTTTTGGTTGTAAAATCATTACAAAAATATAGGATGTATTCCCTATAATTATTATCTCCAAATCCATCCTTCGAATACCCATTAAAATATTGTCTTTTTAAATACACATGTTGAATAATGTATCATTATATTTTTTAATAATAGCATTATAAACATTATTAGAAAATATATAATGGTATTATATATAGAATTATAGTCATTGATTACATGTAACCATCATCGTTGAGGAATGATGATCTCTCTTTATGTTATTATATATATTAGATTCATATAATTGGTATTTATGTAACACCTCTCATCCTAAATATATTTCACCTTAGAATTTTGACTGAATATCCCAAAAAATAAATCTATTTCATGCACCATATAGATATGGTCCTACGAGGTTTATTATATAACATTATCATTATGAATGTGTAGAAATCTCAATATGTTCTTTTCAGAAAAATTATTTATCATAAAAACACATCCACTTATTGGTATTGTGAGAATTGTTGTATTGTTTACCCTCATGTTGATACCCTTGAATCATTACTCACATTATTAATTCTATAAAATCATTAACATCCTTGATTTTAGCATAGTTATAAGGACTGAGAATCAAGATAATCTTTTAGAAAATTTTCTGTTGTACACAACAATGCCAGGAAAACTATAGCCTTCAATGACACTAGTGCATATATGTCATTCATAAATTTATTTTTTCATTGAATGTTATATATAAATTACATTAATTGTGATCATATTCCATCAGAATATCAGTTACAACATCCAAAATATAAAATTTCTGAACTTATCATACATTTTCTCTTTCCATAATGTCACAATCACAATCTTTGTATGTTATTTTCCCCATTTCTCTTAGATTAAATGATAAAATGGTCGATAAGAGTCTTTGACGTATTCACTATGTACTTGATTCGTCCAATTAAAAATGACTCACGGTAATTGCTGTGTATTAAAGGGATAAGTATCAACACATAGTGCTCATATATCATATAAAAATGAATCCTCTTAATATCATTTTCTATCATGTTTAATTAAAGATATATAGAATGAATATACTCTATTAACATGTACTTATATAATTATAGATGATTGAACACATCATAAATTCTATTTCGCAGATAATTTTTTATAGTGATCTTGTTATGTCCCATTAATTAACACATAACCATATTGATCAATACATTTTCAGTATAAATACAACATGGGAACCACAAGGAGATAATCTTGGGTGTATTAACACATTATCCAAATAATATTATTTCAATTATTTAACTCTTCATATAAGATCAATGATATCCATTAGGGTAATTTATAGATAGGACTTAATCATGGAATGACCAATATTGAGATTTCTACAACACGATCTTGAGGGAGTATGGGTAACACGTTGTGAAATACATAATTTTATTCCATAAAAAGAAATTTTCACCATTGTTGATACCTTTTTTTCAATAAATAATTAAGGAAAGGTATGCTTCTTCTCTAGGAATCAACACACGCACAGTTGAAGGAACTTCCAAAAAGAGATTCATGATATTCCTTGTGATTCTAAAGAATCGTTGCCTGGATATAAATATAAATATACAATTTTTTTTCTTGTTAGTTTTATGTGTTTTATATAAAGAAATAAAATTGATGAATAATATAGTGTTGAATTACACCAATAGAAGGATTATGGGATTTTCAGGATAAATCATTCCACAAACTCATAAAAGAGACGAATCCAACACATTTGTGGTAATTATTTCACTACTATGTGTTTGAGATATATATCTACATCAACGTATAAAGTAATCTATTTAAAATGTCCATAAAAATTTTACAATATAAAAGAATTCAAAAAAAGGAAAAAATAAAACTATTTCCATTATTGATTTAAATGGATGTGTAAAATGTAAGAATTCATTTTCAGGCTCTAAATTAGAATTATTGATGGAATTAAAATTTCCTTATTCAATTGGAATCAGTTATTGATACCACTAAACACCCTGAAGAACATGAGGTTTAGTCCACTGGCATTCATAGTTTCCTTTCTCCAAATACTTTAAGCAATAAACAATGGGTGGTGCATTAGAAGGTGTCTTCCTTTTATCTAACATTTTGAATGAATTACTAACATATCATTAATATAAATGAGATTTGTGTCCTCCTCTTCTAAAAATTATCTATTTCCTAATCACATTGATACAATTCTGATGATGTTTTGTCCCACATTTTTGACATTCAGATATAAGGATCCTCTTTCTTAATTATTTATTTTACCAGGAATATTGATACAGAATTATTTTATTCTAATCTCCATAACTTGTTGAAAATTCTCAATACACCATATTTACATTCATTGAACATCAATCAACTTCATTATAACTTATAATGTGTATTATAGTTAGATACTTTAAATAATTTCATTTTAAAATACTAATAATTTATCAATTTTTTTATCATTATTGATAACAAAACCCATGGAGAATATAGAATCATGAATATATTCACCTTCATTTTTCAACAACTCAATGAATTATCTATCAATAATTATTAAATGTTTTCTGGGGAAATATTTTTTATGAAGTATTTTCATATGGAATTTTAACTCTATATATTCCATTTAACCAATTAACATCAAGTTCTTAGTCAAATCGCAATATTGATCGACATATACATCTAAATGATAGACAAGAAGAGTCACATTCACATTATCAGAACACTATATCATAGAAATGATCTTATACATTGACTTAAACCATTATAATATGAATATTGAATGTGAGATCCAATAAATGATAGTGGACATTTCAGCATAATGTTAGAAAATGAAATTTGTTCCTTCTTAGGTGAAGGCGGATGATCCAGATGCTTCAGGTTATAATCCATTGAATTAGACAAATGCATTTGAATTTCCATGAATTTTTAAACTCTAAATCCCATGGAATTTTTGATGTCATATTAGAAATTGTTTCATTCGCACTCACACATTTTATTGGAATAGAATATTCTAGCTTAAACAATTTTATAAAAAATAAATGGTATGAAAAAAAACATAAATCAGTAGAACATGAATAAATGATAAATTCTTTTGTTCAATTATATAAGAACGTAGATATTCTTTCCAGGTCTGTTTATCCTTTTTCTAGAGTTTTTATGAAAATATGAGTTTTTGGATACTTTTTAAGTACACGTCATGTACTTTATGACTACACGTCATGTACCACGTTGCCACAGGAGGCCGTTTGCTGGCCATGTCATCACAACACACACGATTGTGTGAGCTGATGTGGAGGCCACCTAAAGTGGATTATGGAATGGGAAATTACACTTCGTGTACATCCAAAGTACACGCTGTGTATTTTGTTTATTTTAATT
Organism: Viscum album; assembly: GCA_963277665.1. Lineage (NCBI taxonomy): Eukaryota > Viridiplantae > Streptophyta > Magnoliopsida > Santalales > Viscaceae > Viscum > Viscum album. The sequence goes on from OY728132.1 coordinate 1,834,094,479, forward strand.
AAACGTACTAGGGTCACGTCTGACATAAAGAACTAGCTTCTTTTCGGTCCCGTTCATCTAAGAGCGTCGAGCAACTGTATATCATCGATGAACCCCCGAGCCTCCATCCTTCCATTGAATAAATCTCCATCAGTTTTATTTGAATTAAATCCCCGAGTTCACTCTTCTTCCAGAGCATCGTTTCCCAATTTATCCTCTTTTCCATGTTATCGTGGGTTGATCATTTTTTGTGTTTAAATAAATCTATGATGTTCTAGAGAGATTCAGGATTCCAGGATCAAGAATATTTATCTCTTAACCCCGAGGCAGGTGGTTTATTCCATTCTGTATAATGTATTTAGTTTTATGTGAAAATTTTCCCAATACACTTCAACGGGGTATTTGATTTTTTCCATTTTAGACCTATTGTTTTCATACATTTCTTGTATGGATGAGTAGAGATTATTGTTTGTGAATAAGGATTTTTTTTGTGCATTGGATGTATTATCCATGCATGTTTTTTCTGTATTTGACCTTTGGGTCTTTGTTCTCCTGTTAGGATATTATTTACATTCACATGACTCCTATTATAGGATGATGTGACTATTTCTCTGATACTTTGTTATGCTATAGAATGCTAGCCAAGTAGTTCATGAGGTTTACATGGGCCATTACACGCTGCTACACATTGTTGACTTACACAGTGTCATGAGAAATTGGTGTATAGACCATAGGGATAATTGATGTTGAGGGCTTATCCAAAGTGACTTCATAATTATACGACACGAGACCACATGGGGAATTGATATTGAGTGATTCCCTAGAGTGTCTATAGTTCCTCGATGGGGGCCACAAGGGTATTTGAAGTTGAGCGCTATCCCAGATCGCCTTTAGTATTATACAAGTGTATAGGGTGAATTGATGGTGAGTTTCTTCTCAGAGATTCTATAATTTAGCTAAACCAAAGGGGTGAGACTATGTGTGTTGCCTAGAGGGTTGCTAGTACTTGATAGGTAGAACCAGATGGGATACGTTATCGGTAAATCCAAGAGGGTTACCTATTGTGTTATCTATTTTAATGTTGCCTGATGTGTGGTGTTTTTAATGCTTAAATAGTGGATTATTTACTTCTTAGTACTTTTTATTTTACTACATTCTGTTCCTTTACCGGCCATATACTCACCGAATGATATGCACAGATCATCGAGTGATTGCCTATAGGGATTTACTCTCATAGCCAAAATAGGCCTTGCTTTTAGGTCAACAAAAATTATTTTGATTACAGGTATAGACAAGGGAAAGCACCCTTTGAATTTAGTTACTTGACTGCATTGGAGCTTGAGAGCATTGGACCAAGTCGAGGATTGCAAAGCTTAAGAGTTGCTAATCTTTTTTTCTTTTATACTTTATTTTAGTACTGTATTTAGCATTGTGACCAGTTTGGAAACTTTCCTAGACATATATGTATCATGCACCATTTATAAATATATTTTTGCTCCAAATGTTTTTTTATCAGTCTTCTATTGTTTATTGTTGTTGGATATTTTCTATTTTCAGTGATGTGTGTTGTTCACTTCTGATTTGTACTCTACCAGTGAGGGCATTGTTTCCCCACCATCACATTTGAGGCCCGAACTGCTAGCCCACAACACTTAGCATTTTGGGAAATGTGCATGAGGTTATGCGACCAACTGGGTATGGGGAGCCACTGGGTGGATTCCGGAACTGAGACATTTCAAATTGGTATTAGAGGAATTATTTTCTCTTGACTTATTGTTTGGTGCCTATAGTCCGGGATAGGATTAAATAGGTACTTGGTATTATGTTGCGCTTGGAATTAGCTATCCAGTGTACAGGGAAAAGCCAATCCACATCGTTATTGAATATTTTTAGGATTTCCAATTTTACTGTTGATTTTATTTTCACCATTGGGTGATTCACATGTTTTGTGCGTTTATCGTTGATGTTATTGAAGTCATATTTCTATCGCAACACGATGAGATGAGGGTATTCCATCTCATTCATCATATAGGCACTTGTTTGAAATCACATTCCATGCATTCCTGCCTTGTCATCTAGGATGCATTAGAGATAGCAGATTGTCTTGATATACTTTGTGTAGAATATGCATGTTTTTGTGATAGATGCTTTGAAAGAAATACATGATGTTTGAAAGGGTATTGTTTTGTGTATATATTTGTTTGAGTGAATTTCAATCATTGGTTCTCAATGTGTTATGGGCCCTCATGGACCATAATTTTTTGGATCATTTCCTTGTTTCCCATGTTACAATGTGCATAAGATGCCATAATTTGATTTGCAGGGAGTATGGTCCCTCAAGAATCGGAATTTGTAAATTTAAATGCTAGTTTCAGTGTTTTCTGTGTTCCAGAGTAGATTCTGAGACATACCATTAGGAGAAACCCAGAATTAAAGTCATGTAATGTTAAATACATGCCATGTATTCTCGTGTTCTGGAATAACCAATTTTTATTAAGTACACTATGTGTACTTTATGTACAAGTTGTGTAGTCTCTGACCGTGTCATAGGCCGTGTGGGCAAGGACCGGGATGGAAGAGGTCTGGTGGAAAAACGACGTGTCCACGTTGAACACGCAGTATAGTATAATCCAATTAACTAGGCCATGTAGATAACAACATGTGTCGTTGGAGTTGCTTATTATACACAATGTGTCCTCCTTGAGCACGTCATGTAGTCTGACCCAGGTAGTCGACAGGGTCATGAACAACCCGGGTCGGTGTTATGTTTCACGTACATGCCTTGTCTGTCAGGAACATTACCATGCTACCCATCTTGATATTGTATTGAGTAAAATGAGATAGAATCATTTATATATTATGATCTAAAAATTCCACTTTTGGATGGACCATATTCACTTCATGGATCATGTTATTTCAGAGACAGATGTGTCAGTAGTCACAGAGAAAGTGAAAGCAATAATTTCCTAGGAGCAGGCTATGAACGTCTTTGAGGTGTGCCATTTTTTACGGCTGGATGGATACTACAAACGTTTTATATAATACTTTTTACAATTAGAATCACAATTGATAGGTCTGACCAAGAAGGGTGAGAAATTATTATGGTCATATTCTCTTGAGTCAGCCTTTCAAGAGATGAAAGGTAGGTTGAATTAGCAGTGATATTAGATATTCCTGAGCCAAAAAAGATCTATACCATTTATTGTGATAAATCATGTATCGGGATGGGAGCTGTGCTTATTCATGGTGATGGAGTTGTTGCGTACGTGTCTCGGCAGTTGAGGCCCCATGATAGGGTTTTACCCATGGCACGATCTGGAGTTGCTAGCTATTGTTCATGTTTTACCCTGTTGGAGACATTATATACTGGGAGAGCTCTTGGTGGATTTCACCAACCAAAAGAGTCTCAAGAACATATTCTCTTAGTGTGATATGAATTTGAGATAGCGAAGGTGGTTTGAGTACCTTTAGTATTTTGACATTGGTCTTGCCTACATGTTGGGGAAGGGAAATGTAGTGGCTAATGCGTTGAGCAGGAGTACACAAATACTGGCATTTCGGGAGGCCATCAGTGAGTGGTACCTTATGAGGTGTTCCAGTAGTTAGTAGGATAAGGCGGAGCATTAGTGACCACCAGGGCTTTTACATCAGTTAACCATTCTTGATTAAATGTGGAATGACGTCGCAATTGACTTCATGACTAGGTTTCCTAGTTCGCCTGAAGGGAATAATGCAGTTTGTGTTGTCACTAACATACTCAAGAGGGTTGCACACTTCTTGCCAATCAAGGAGACCTTCAGTGTTGATGAGATGGGGTGGCTGTACATCTTAGAGATTGTATGTCTTTATTGAGTTCCACACTCCATTGTTTTAGACAGGGATTATTGTTTTAATTCTCGGTTCTTGCAGGGGCATTAGAACGCTTTGGGCACATAGTTACATTTGAGAACAACATATCAATCCCAGACAGATATCCTATCCAAGCATACAATTTAGGTGCATGAGGACATGCTCGGATCATTCATTCATGGATTTTGGAGGTTCCTGGGAGAAACATATACCTATTTTATAGTTTTCCTTCAATAATAGATTTCAAGCGACTATTCAGATGACACCATATGAGGCTTTGTACGGTAGGACATGCTGATCACCCTTATGTTGGATGGAGGTAGGAGAGGCATCTTTGTTGGTACCTAATCTTGTTTAGGAGACCATAGAGCAGATAGAGTTGATTCAGAAGAGTATGGACACTGCAATGTCTCAATATAAGTCATATGCTGATCAGTATAGATGACCTCTTAAGTTCGAGGATAGGGATCGGGTTTTTCTACATGTCACATCGAGGTTGGGAAACAAGAGGATCAGGTGATAGGATAAGCTTTATCAGAGGTATTTCAGGCCATTTGAGGTGTTGGAGAGAGTTGGTCCAGTTGCATGTAGGTAGTGGTTACCTCATAAGTACTAGGAAATGCACGATTTCTTCTACTTTTCTAATCTCTGATGTTACTTTTCAGACCCTCCTCATGCCTTCCAACCCAAGAATGTAAATTTGGAGGAGGATGCATATTTCAAGGATCATCTTATCTAGATTTTTGATCGTAGTAAGATGGTTCTCCATGGCTATCCTGTTCCTCTAGTATGAGTGCTATGGCAGCATGGGTGGGTGTAGGATGAGACACGAGTGATGGAGGCTGACATACAATTATAGTGGCCAGAGTTATTCGAGTATTCTTATTATATAACATTATAGGGAAATTTGGTGATGAATTTCCTTAATGAGGGAATGTTTGTAAGAACACATATCTTTTTTTCAGGTATATTTTTCCTTTTTATAGAGTTTTTTAGAAAATAGTAGTTTTTGGAAATTTTTTAAGTACAAGTTGTGTACATTATGAGTACATGATGTGTACTTATTTTCCGTAGGAGGACTTGTGTTCACTGTGTCAGGGACACACATGTGGTCATGTGGGGAGATATTGAGGACACCTAAAGTTAAGTATTGAAAGAGAATGTACTCGTCGTTTAATTAAAAAAGTACATGCAGTGTATTTTTTTCCATAATTGAAACAGGGTCATATATGAAAGACAAAACCATATTCTGTTAGGTCCGATTCATCAGACTGTGCTGAGAAGCCATAGATCATTGACAAACCCCAGAGCCTCTATCCTTCTTCTGAATTTAACATCATCAATTTCATTGGAATCGCATCAGTGAGTTCTCTCTTCTTCTAGAATATCGTTTTCCTGTTCCCCCTCATTTCCATGTTATTGTGGGTTGAACTTTTTATCTGTTTTCGTAGATCTAAAAAATTATAATGAGATTCATGCTTTGAGGTTCACGTATATTGATCTCCAAACCCCGAGGTAGGAGGTTTGTGCCTTTCTGTAGAATTTATTTGACTTATATGTGAAATTTTTTTCAATACCCATAAATGTTGTATTGCACATTTACCATTTTAGCTCTATTGTTTTTCTGCTTTTCTTGTATGCCTAAGTAGATGTTATTTTTTATGAATCTGGAATTGTTTTGTTCTTTGGAGGTATTTACCAATCATTTTTTGCCTATATTTGAACATTGGGTCTATGTATTCTTGTTAGACTGATGTTTACTTTCACATACCAAGTATTATAGGATGGTATGTTTTTTGCGCTGATCTGCTGTTATTCTGTAAATTTCTAGCTATGTAGTTATGGAGGTTTACATGGGTCATTATGCATAGCTACACTTACTTGACATATACAAGGAAATGAGAAACTGCTGTTTAGACCATACAGAGAACTGACATTGAGGTATTTTCTAGAGTGTCTTTATAAATATATGATGAGAGACCATAGAGGGAATTGACGTTGAGTGCTTCTCAAAATTGAATATAGTTCCTCGACAAGGGCCACATGGGGAATAAACATTGATTGCTTCTATAGAGCGCCATTATTACTATACGAGACTATAGGGGGAATTGACACTGACTGCTTCCTCAATGAGTCTATAATTTAGCTGAACCAGAGGGGTGAGATGGTGTGTGTTGTCCAAAGTGTTTCATGTAATTAATAGAAAGGACTAGAGGGTATAGGTTGTGGGTACATCCGAGAGGGTTACCTGTTCTGTTATCTGTTTTTTTGTTGCATTATGTGTGGTGTTTTAAATTCATAAACTACGGGTTGTTTAGTACTTAGAATTTCTATGTTTACTGATTTTTGTACTTTTACCTAGTATATACTCACAGATTGTTAGGCACATTACGTTGGGTGGTTGCCTACTAGTTTTTAGTCTCACACCCTGTTCGATCGATTATTTTGTTCCCAAACAGATTATTTTGATGCAGGTATAGACAAGGGAATGCACCCTTTGACTTCATGTACTTGACTACATTGGAGCTGGAGTGCACGGGACCAAGGTGTGGTTTGCGATCCGAATGAGTTCCTCATCTGTTATTCTTTTGTACATTGTTTAGTACTATATTCAGCATTGTGACCTCTTTGGTTGCTTTCCTAGAAATATATGTACCATGCATCATATATATATATATATATCATCAATTAGTTTCTTTATCAGTCTTTCATTGTTTACTATTGTTGGATATTTATTGTTTCCGTTTTTCTGTGTTTTTTACTTCTACTGTGTACTCTTCCAATGAGGGCATAGTTTTCCCAGATTCACATCCAAGGCCCTCACTTCTTGTCCACCGCCTCTGGCGTTATGGGAAATGCGCTTCAGGCCATGTGACCAACTAGGAGCGGGGAACCTCTGGGTGGCTTCCTTAACCGGGACGTTACAAATTAACATTAAATCTGTATCCTATGGGATCCAAATGTTTTGGATTTTCAAAAAATCAATGTTTCTTTGAGGATTACATATTCATATTCATATCATAAATGGTTATCAATAATTGCTCTTAATATTAATTCCAATATTTACTAAATTATAGATTTGATTCCAAATATAGTGACCATGATTTCTTATTGATGCTTATAACATAATTTTTATATAATCAACATAATAGACGTATTCAAGATCAAAAGTTTATTTTCCTTGTAAAAACTAGACTCAAATATTAAATGTAAATAATAAGAGACAACATTTTATTTAAATACAACTTATTAATAATTCTAAAATATCACATTCTCTTTAGTACATGAAATCACCTATTGATATATAACAATGAATGTGGTTAGATAAACGTCAAGAAATAGGGTCAAAATTGACATGAATCAATATAATATGGGTGTGAAAAATCAACTTCATGATGTCATAAAAATTGTTTCATCCTCAATATCACGAGGGAAAATGTGATATCTTAATAAAATGTGTCAATTAATAAAAATTAAACATCATGACACAGTGGTAAAATACCACCCATCATTATGGAAAAATCTAGAATAATGATCATGCATAACATATGTGAATTATCATTGAATCATTATTTTGAACATATATATCTTCTTGTTCATGAATAATACACATTATCGGAGAAGATATATTATATTACCATGTGTAGTTGATCGTTATATAATTTAGGTCCCACTACCACATGATAATAGTTATGTAGACAAGAATTCCACACATAATGTATAAAAATCATAGTCATTAAATAAAAAATGGAATGGAATTATTTTAATCATTATTTAATAAGTATTATCTTGTTGAATAAATAATTTTCATGGAAAAAGAAAATACGTGTTCAAAAATTGGATTCAGAGATAATTTTCCTTTGGCTAAATTACAACACTTTGGGATTTTAAGATGTGTTTTAGAAAGAAATGTATACTTTTAAAAATCATTGTATATGGATTAATAATAATGGTGGAAAAATTATATCCCCAAAATAAATTAGAATAATAGTGAAATTATATTTAAGGGTGAATAAAAGAATATCCACAATAGAGATCATAGAAAAAAGGGATAGTCTAATGGAATGGAATTGGGTATGGTAATCCCCTTAACTTTATTCACTCATTATTTATTCTCTTTTACGCCCATAGATAATAATAAAATATTTATTAAAAAATTTATAATAAGTGAATTATTTTAATTATTACAACTATTTATCTATTTCATTAATTTGATAGTATTTATTAATTACTGTGGTAAATGGGTAGATATTTTGATATCATGTTTACTTAAAGCATTCTATATTATACATAAATTTAATTATTTAGTCCAATGTCATTAATATATTATTATCAGTTCATATATATTATTATAATTAGAATTCTCAAATTCTTATATATTATATATAATTCATAATATCCACCAATATGATTGTTGTTAGTTTTGATATGGAAATGTCCCTATATGTGTTAAGTGACATTTGACTGGACATTTTCATGAGAACAAGAAATAAATTTTTGAATTATATATATATTAAATATTATATCAAAATTACATTAGAATACATAATATAATTTTATATCATTTTCTAGTTAATCAATCACAGTTTTGATTTTAAATGGGTGTTGAAAAAAATCTAGTAAGAAAAATATATAGAGGAGTTGATTGAAACAGACCAAATGTTCAGTTTACCTTCTCTTATAAGACACTAAACCTCCCATGATGTTTGTAGTTGGATTTGTGTAGAACATCCCTAAAGAGTCTATGGGACCATATAATAACTATTATGGAATTTGATAGGGTTTTGAAATGGGGTAAGAGTGGTTTTCCATGGGGAGTTGGTGAGGTAATTTATACATGAGGAGAGTGGTATTCCTGAATATAATTTTGAATATAGGATTTGGAAAGTGCCTTCTAGGTATGAAAATAATGATTAAAATATTTTAGAAAATTGATTGTGAAACCAGATAAATTTTTTTGAACCTAATGTTATAGAATGTATTAGGTCTTTCTTACTTCATGAAAAATGTGATTTAAAATGAATTATTAATGGGAAAAACAATTTTTCTTCTATTCATGAGAAAATTCACGTACTTCCAAAAATTACCAAATAAATAAAAATAAGAAAATATAAATGTACGTAAATCAAAATTGAGAAATTTTTTTAAAAATTTAATACATAAATAGTTAATTTATTATAAATATTTTTCTTACAAAATACATTAAAGTACATTTTATTAAAGAGGTGATTATATTTTCATTGATAATTTTAATGATGATATTTTTTTAAGATTTATTAAATTTATATTAACATAAATTGATAATGATGAATTTTATTTTTATAAGATTTAATTATCTCTATATAACATTATTATTTCAATATCTGGTTACTATTCCCGATTTTCATGTAAGTATTATCAATTATAAGGTTACTATTCCAATAGTCACATTTCAATTCCAACAATTACAGTACCTATTATAAAAACATGTACATTCAATTAATCATTATTCTACACAATTCCTATTAAGTTTCAATATATCCATTTTCAATAATTTTGATTAGTTTACTAATATTTTCTTTTTTTTTCTACACTGTTGGCATTGGGGTGATTATTCTAATTGATTAAAGTGATCCTTAATATTCTTACACCACATGCTTTAATGAATAACTATATGAAATCATAGAAGTGCCTACATGGTTTATGACTATATTTTATATTGACAGTATTATAATGAATATTTACACCAATTAAAATTTAATGGGTTGTGATATGCTAGATTAAATGAATATGCAATGAATGGATATATATTTTTCAACCACTCTCCCACTATGTGGATGCTCAATTTGCTATATATAAATTAATTAGAGTTGTCCTGATCATCTCAAGTGTGGTGGGGATGATTTTAGAAGAATAAATCATGATCACTTTTTTATGTAAGTACCAGTTTTCCTCTGACTATTGATTAGTGTTACAATTTTTTGAATCACCCAGCATTCTTGTCCTTCACTTCCAACAATTTAAAATAGTTGCAAAAATTATGGTCATATAAAATGTTTCTATGGTGATTAATTTACTCCACTATATGGTCAGATATTATTCAATCTAAATTCTACTATAGTGTGGTTTGATGCTTCATAGAGTATTGATATATAACCTCATGTCGGATGTGTGATACACCCCCTCGTACAAAATAAATTTCATATGAAGAATAATGGGTTCCAAGTAAGAGTGGGAGGTACTATATTTATTATATATTCAAAACATGATTCTTTATCTGATACAAAGGATTCCAAATAATTTATATCATTCTATTATAATAATATGATACACTATTAAATAATTATTATATCTTAATTTATAGAGTATGTGTCACTTCTTGGGAAGAGGAAAGACTGGGTTCTAGAGTACATTGGGGAGATTGTGATCTAAGTATTGGTCATATATGATTATCCCACCAAAAACATAGGTGTTTTTTGTATACATTTTCATTTCAACATGATGACATTAAATATATTTTTTATTATCATACTTGTGTTATATATTCCCAAAACATTTCTTTCCATAGAACATCTCTATGAATTCTCTAGAGTGGAAGGTGGAGTTTATGATTAACCTATTCCTAGAAATGCATACATGGTCTGTGTCCATATTTTATATTGTAAGTACTAAAAAAATTTACAACAATTAAATGTAAATGGATTGTGCTATGCTGGATGGAATGAATATGGAATGAGTGGATATATATTTTTCACCCACTCTCCCGATATGTGGAGGCTCTATTGGTATTATATCTAAGAATTAGATTTTTTCAGGATAATATCAAGTGTGGTAGATATGGGTTTAGAAGAATATATCTTGAGGCCATATGTTTTTAGCTACCAGGTTTCCTCTGACTATCTATTATTGTAACAATTTGGGAAACACCCTGCATTCTTGTCCTTCACATCCAATGATTTGTAACATTATAAACCATTATGGTCATCTAAAATGTTTCTATAATGATATATATAATCTTCTATATGATTAGATATTATTCATTCTAAATGCTACTGCAGGGTAGTTAGATGCTTCAATGACTATATGGATATACCAATATGCCGCATGTGTGATCCACCCCCTTATTCAAATTAAATTTCTTATGATGAATGACGGGTTTCTAGTAAGAGTGGGAGGTACCATATTTATTACATATTAAAATTTTGTTTCCTTATCTGATATTAAGGATTCAAAATAATTTATATCATTATATTATTCTAATATGATATACCATTCAATATTGATTATGCCTATTACTATAGAGTTAGTGACACCTCATAGGTAAATAAAAGCCATGGTTCATGACTATTTCTGGGAGAGAGTGATCTAAGGATTGATCATGTAGGATAGTACCACCATGAACAACGGTTTTTGTTTTATATTTTTGTAGTTGATCCTCATGAAATAACATCAATTTTTTATCATCATACTATTGTTAGACATTTTACGTACATTTTTTTAATTAATTTCTATATGAATTATCTATAGTGGATGATGGAGTGTATTATTAACCTATTTCTAGGAACACAACAATTTTTTATATCTACAAATCATATGAAACCAATAGAGTCAAAATAACTCAACATTATCTTTGATTAAAATATGAAATTTGTAATTTTTAACCTATTTTTTCTCTATATGATTCCTTAACTATAATTTCAAAAAATATAATGGTTCAATCCTATTATGTGTAAACTATAGGATGTTGAAAAGAGTAATAGTTAACATCAAGTATTTTCGGCCATATGTAGATTTTTTTATTAGTTAAATGGTGAAAATTGGTTTTCAAATATTTGTATTTGGTCGTATTACAATCATCGTAGAGATTTGGAGTTGGATATCGTAAAATTGTATTTTAAGAGTAGGTATTTCCATTTTAAATATCATGTTATGCGATTTTTTCAAACAAAGATTCCTGAATTTTTATGGATTTGAGGAATCATATGTTCTATTAGTATCTTGGCGCCTATATGATACTGTTCACAGATGTTATTTTTTTAATCGAGAAATCATGGTGACAAATAGATCCATTTAGGATTAGTACCAGAAAGAACAAAGAGTAACTATTTGTATAGAAATATGTATTAATAAAATTTCTAGATTGATGATGTATATTTCTAAGGGAAAATTATTTTTTTTCATGGTATAGTAGTTGATCTTGAATTGTTAATGGTTTTTTATCAACTAAATAACCACATAAAGTCATTATTATTTCAAGATTTAATTATCCTAAAATATACAACCAAAGATTATAATAGATTTACCAATTTTGGTGTTATCATTGACATCTTTTTACATGAAATGGGAAACATTTGCAATGGATGAACAATTATAATCTACTTTATATGAGATAAAATAACTTCTTACATCATATACTATTTTTTTCTTTACAAATATCGGTTGGAATATTTAGAATTTCTAATGTTGTTTCTAGAAATGGTTGTGGTTTTGTTCTTGTGAAAGATGATCATATGGTAGTTTAGAACTTTTTTTACTATTTAATACAATATTTGAATTTCCCCAATATTGATTTATAAAATATATATTTTATGAACGTGCTTAAGATTTAACAACATTTTAATTTTCATGAATGGTTCATAGATATCTATTGCCTTAATAGTTAGGGATACTTATTTTATTTTAATGACATGATTCTCCTAAAAATACTATTGGTGTTATACCATAAGTATTTTGTCTATGATTTAATGTCCACCTCATAGAATGGGAATGTCATTTTATGTTCTCTTAGCAAGAATCATCCATCTCATGGTATACAAGATATGGTGGAAGTGTGGAACCTTATACAAATATTTCCTTAGTTGCATCTCGTTACTAAAGATAATGTTTCACGTATGGTTCTTATCAGTATTTTTTTATCATCCTCTCTACATGATTCTATTCTTTATAGTCAATAGTAAGATTAATAACTAATAAGAAATCAAGAATCCTTTTATGATAGGGATACCACTTCTAATTTTTCTATATTTTATTTGGAATTAATAGATTTTGGAATATATTCATAATCTAAATATCCATGAGGATCACAATTTTGTTTCACTATCATATATCTTCATGTTCTATTAGTCTGGGCAGTAAATTTTTGTATTATTTCATTATATGGTAATTTCAGTGGACTTGTTTGAATCATTACATTGTATATTTTGTGTCTTGTTGTTACACCTACCAAAATATCAACAGATATCATTAGAAACATTATTGTTACATCCAGAATATTCCAATGATGATTTTTAAATGTAATATGGTATTCATGGCCAATCTAGTTGGATTACAAATAAATTAATGAGGGAGTAATATATTCATGATGGTGGTTCAACTGTGGGAAGTACATATCATTTTATTTTCATCAAGAACAAATATAAGTTTAATAATCAGAGAATGATTTGTGTTCATGATATTGTGATGTAACAAGAGTTTCGATGACCTTTTTCATAACAATGTTTTGTTGAATTAGTTTTAGGTTTTTGGGATGTATCTAAGAGGTGAGGGGGACTTGGGTAAGGATTCGTATAGATTTTAATCCACATATAGAGGTCCAAACAATGAATGAAATATAAGTATAGGAGGACATGATCTATGCTAGTGTCTCATATTTTATTAGATCTTAAGAAATAAATCTTGTACTGTTTGAGATTTATTATAACAATAGTTAACAATTTTTTATCATAATAGATTCCTTTGAGAAATTGTATTTTCCCAAATGATGATCACTTCATTATTGGTATGTTTTTTATGAAGCTTCATTGAAAGGACCAAGATATTTTATGAGATGTATCTGAGGAATCCAAATATTCATCATCATCTGGTTTTAATTTATAATAGATACAAATCATATGGTAATTAATGGCATCATAGGTAGTTTAGTTGATCGTAATTCATAATGTTTTCTTCGTATCATAGATCATAGATTAAAATACTAAAAAATAATGTATCATTTGTCTAAAAGGAATTGAGTTAATAGAAGATGTTTCCATTATTAAGAAGTTAAATGATATTGTTGGATTTCAATTTATATACTATATGGGAAATTCATTCTATTTTTTAGAGTTTTGAGGTAGCATAGATTAAAATATCATCCGACATGGGAGCATGAATAATTTATTGGTGAACATGGTCTCACTAATTACCAAACATCATTCTTCCACGTGGCTTCCCAGACCTTTTAATTTTAATGATGTGGTGTTTTTAAAATCCCATTACCCACTTCTAGTTTATTATTTTCTCCTTGAATGTTATCATATTTGATGATGTGTGTCCTTAGAATCCCCATAATGGAGAACACATTTTTTAGGAAAATTAACTATTACATATATATATATATATATATATATTAATATAGTATCATTATAAATGTGTAATGGATTTATGGGGTTATCCGTATGTTTTTAAAAGACCCATGTTGAATTTTTAGGTATTAATTTTATTGCAGTCTACTAGAAGAATACATGTCATCTAATTAGAATAAAATTTGTTTAAACTCTACAGGGAAGATAACAAGAACCATGTAAATATTGTGAAGGGATTACAACCTGTTTTCATGTTATATAATATGTATAGTTAAAAATAATCATTTCAATAAAGTTGAGACATTTTGGCATATGCGATCCCAATTGGTTTCACAGTGTGTAATGGGATTACACATGCTATTATATTAATGGAAATTCAATTTAGGGTTCTATATAAATTATATGATTTTATTCTATATTAACCCTAAAAAAATTTTTCCTCTATATTTCCTATATTTATTTTGGGAGACTCTATTTGTTTCATATCGATTTTGTAAAAAATTGATCACTACTTCAGTCCGTTTGAATCTCTCAAGGTGATTGAACTTTATTGTATATTAGTTCCCCTTTATTTTAGTGGCACTATTTCATTGTGTTATTGTTTTTAATGTGTTTATGTTTATTCATCATTCACTTTTGATCAATATTACAATATTACACTAGGTTCAATATATTTTGTTGGTTTTTGTTGGACAATAATGTTTTCATGATATATGTGTAGTTTCATATTTTAGGTTGACACTTTTTTTTAATAAAATCTATTTCGAGATTTATTGATTAATATAAAGAAATATGTATTTGATGGTTTATTCCATGTTGGTGTACTATTGTAGGCATGCATTACCAGAGTACTGAGGTAGGTGGCTCCATCATTAGCATGTGATAGTGAGCAACATTGATATAGTAATTTTATAAATTGTATTATAAAAAAGTCTTCATGATTGGTTGGTATATTTTTTGGATTGTTGATATGGATTTTTATTAAATATGGGCCTCCCATAGTATTGGTAAATAGAAAAGTGGGTTGTCATAGAATTGTAAATTTATTTCCAAATCATGGTTTGATGAAAATGGTTTGATGAATTACATTGGAATAGAGATAACATGGAATGTATTTTTTACATCATTGGAACATATAATATTATTTTTCATCCAGTTTTAGTAGTTTTTCTCAGGTGGATTTACTCTACTCCTTAAGGTTTTCGTTATGGGGAATTGTTGGACCTACCGGGGGATTCGTGCTATTGTGTTCCTATACTCTCTAATATCAATGAATTTATCTAGAGGTTTTTTTGAACCTATGATATGATTTGTTATAAATGAGTTTCCTATTTATCTGACACCTAGTTTGATCCCTAAACCGATTTTACATGTGCTTCTGCTTATATTATGTGGATTATTTTGGTGTGTACTATTTTGATTTTGCTTCCACGGTATTGATATGAGATGTGATGAATGCTTTTTATTAATATGATATAGCTATTATAATATATGGATATGATTTAAATTGAAATATATTTACCTAACATGTTTGTATATGTGTAAAATGGTGAAATTAAAATGTTTTCCAATGTAATGACATTAAAACTGTTAAACTTTTCTCATTCTCAATTTTCATTAATGTTTATATTTTCTTGAGGTTTAAACAGAAATATTATATGTAACCCATGTGCGAATACCTACATGGCCTATTGTATCATATCCTATATACCCTTTTTATGATGTGTATTCGTAGTTATGTTTTTTGACATAAAGAATATCAATGTTCCCCAAATTTGAAGTGGGGTTTTATTTCAGTAGGGTTTTGGTTGGCAAATATTGATAATGTTAGGGTTTCTTCATGCTATAACATGGGGATCTTGAAGTATTTGTTTTTTATTGAAACCTTTTCAGTTTAAAATATATCTTACAAATTTATTTATATTACTCTAGTTAAATCACATCCATTTTTATCCGTCAATTATGACATAAATAAATAAATATATTCATATTTCAACCATTTTTTCCTTATTCACATGCGTACATTTTTTATTTTGTTTGATTAAATATGGGTTAAATAATTCAATCCACTTTTTTAGTGTCCTTAGTGTTATATTCTATTTCTTGGGGATTGTTAATGATCTATGGGCATGTGATGACTCAAGTTGGGTATCGGTTTGAGAGGGTTTCTTGGGTCTTGATCAAAACATGATCATTTCTCATTCAATCGTTGGCACAATAGATCATAAACATAGGACTAAATTTGAGTTTGCGATATGCCAAATATGTGTGTCAATTAATATGTGAATCTAATGACCATGGTTATAATGTTGGATCACCGAGCTATATTATATGGATTAATTCAAAGGTGTTGTGTTAGGATATTTCATTCAATGAGTTGTTTGAATCCATCTACTAGTGAAAATCATGGACCAAAGGTAGATGAAATATTGTTACTACCAGGAATCTAAATATATAGAACCTTGGATAGTATCAATGATTATTTATATAGTGAATAAATAATGGAATCCAAAATATGGTAATTGGTTGATTTTATTTGACATAGATTTTTCATTATTCATAGAATTTCAATGAAATTGAATGAAATGTTATAGGCACAGTTTATTCCACATGATGTACTTGTATTTAACTGAAATTTCAAACTAAAAAATATATAGTATAAAGAAGACACATCAAGATGTCCCATCATTGTTTGTGTATCATAATTAACATTAGAATAAATATAACAATTCTTGTGACAATACCACATTCCATGTGGCCCCTAGATACTTGTTTAGCCATTTATAAGGATTATATTCCAACGAGGACATGTCAAAAAAAAGTGTGTTTCAAGAAATGTTGACATCCACCAAATGAGCATAAAAAAATTCTCCATGGATGAAATACTTGGATATTACTATTATTTTATGAAAAATATAAAATGAAGGAGAAGGTGGATGAATCTCATGGATCATGTAATCCAACGAGAGACACATGATATTCTCGACATTATTAGGTCATGTGACAGAACCATGTGAAGTGCATTGCCTCCAAAAAATCCAACAATATCCCTTCCAAAATATATTATACTAACATGAAAGATCCTAAAAACAACTACAGGATATTTAGTGGTAGATAGATATGGACCCATATTCCACACAACTTGTAAACCTATGGGACCTTGGGAACCCATCCAATAATTCTTCAAAAATGGGAGGAAAATGTCAAAATAAAGGATTCCTCTAATGGTAAAAAAATACACAATGGACCATCGATGGGGAAAATTGATGTCTTCAATAACATTCAAGAAAACTTTCTAGACTCACAAGACTTTTTAAAATAATAAAATGGTATTAAAAGGGGGAGTGATTCGTATTCATATTGTATCACATGTCACATCCTTGTAGATCCAAAAGACACCACAAGTCCTCGACAAATATTATGCCATATATCATTAAATATATTCATGATTGTATCATCAACAATTGATGAGCCTTAGGTATGCCCAAGAGACCTCAAAATCCCCCTATGGCTCACTAAGGAAAAACAAATGTAATTTTACAAATAATTCTCATGCATCTCTTTATAAACTATTATTGGTCAGAGTGGACACTCCAGAGGGGGGTGAATTGCATACCAATTAAAATTTCTATTAAAATACATTCAATTAAAATCCCCAATTTATAAAACAAGGTAATCTGTAGTGAATTTTTAAAACTGCAACGGTTCAATTAGATTCGTAGTAGATTGCTTAGTTCTCAGTTAATATAATCAAAAGATTAAATTTGTTTTAGAATCTAACCTACGGATTTAAAATATATCCAAACACATTCTAGATTATCTATGAATTTAACTTTAATAAAGATTTGTATTTCATAGTAATAAATACTGGTATATAAATTAGATACTATATATTTTGATCTTTAACTAAAAATGAACAGCAAATATAAGCAAGAGGTTCAGTCTAAAGCAGAGTCCTAGTTCTCTCACCTTTATATATATATAAAAGTGATCAACACACTGGATCGGGGTTAACAATATTACAGGACTGTTCAGGCCACGCAGGGACCTCTACAACAGTTCTTCATGGGAAAAGAAAATAATGACCAGGCCACACAAGGACCCTTTCCACAGTTGTCGTGGGTAAACAAGAGTAAGGAGTTTTGGTATGATGATTTTTATATCCTCCAGCTTAGCATAAGAGATAGTGAATGTGTAGAATAAACAGAATACACACACTACTCTAAAGTACATAATAAATCACTTATAGAATGTAAATGAAATTTTAGAAAGCTCTAGGGATTTTGAAGTGCAGCTCTGGGCTCATTGGATTCAGCAGAATATCTTCTGAGTCCTTCTCTAGTTTTTCTGTTGACAAATAGATTGTCCTAGTTCAGTTATTGTTTCTCTAGGATAGAAGATGTTATCTAGATTATAGAGTACTTCGTGTGTTCTTCATAAATTTAGTATTGCATGTATGAAACTTCTATTAGGATCATGCAATGTGTTCTTCATAGTTGTACTCAGGATTGTAATTCTTTTAGTACAGAGCTTTCTAGTATTGTAGTATATGCATTGAGATGTGTCAAGCATGTGTACTTCATCTATTTCAGCTCAATATTTTTATATTCCATGAGCTCCAGAAATAGGAATGATTCACTTTCCATAGATACAAGGTACTGTTTCCTGACAGACCAACAACTATCATTAAATAACATTAATTGCATTAAAGACATCAAATATGACCGTTATTATTATTTAAATAATATTGACAAAATGGTTAAGAAACAGTGTCATAGTGAGTATGTAAACGGTGTCTTCTTCAGGGTATGTGATTCACGGTATGTGCTTCATAGTATGTCCTTCACGGTGTCTGGGTCATGGTGTGTCCTTCACGGTGTCTGGGTCAAGGTGTATACTTCACGGTGTCTGGGTCATGGTGTGTCCTTCATGGTGTCTGGGTCATGGTGTGTCCTTCATGGTGTCTATGTCACGGTGTGTCCTTCACATTTTCTGGGTCACGGTGTGTCCTTAATGGTGATTGGGTCACGGTGTGTCCTTCACGGTGTCTAGGTCACGGTGTCTGGGTACGTAGGAAAATATCAGAATTTAGACTTAAACAGAAATATTCAGTTTATGAATTAAGCTTATCCATCAGATAATAAGAGAAGTTGAAACATAAATACAAAGGTTTGGTAACATGAGTGAGATTTGTGATCATGCATAAGATTTGTAAATAATTGTGAGATTAATTAATCATCAATAAGTTTTGATATCATTAAAACATGATGTGTAATTATTATTGAGATTTGGGATCATTAAAACATCAGTAATACATGAAGAGTCCAACATTCTCCCCCTTTTTTATGATAAAAAATCATGTATAGGGAAAATATAAATGAAGTGCAACGTTAGATATAACATATATAATAGTAGAGTTAGAGTTAGAGTAACTTATCTCTTTAGAATACTAATACTAATACTTTTTCTCTTTCTCCCCCTTTGGGGATTTTCAAAAATTGAAACAGAATAAAGGGAGTGAAATAATGCATTTTTTATTAAAAACATCCAGAATACATGATACAGTCCCATCAAAAAGAATGCAGACACATGACTCTTTAGGGATCAGCCATTGACTTTCCTTTATCAGTAGTAGGAGCTGATGCTGATGTAGAAGAAAGCATATATGTGGTAGAAAAATATAGTAAGGGTAGACCTTCAAAAATAGAGGGATCCATAGTAGGAGCTTTAGAATATGTACTCTGTGGTTGGTCAATAATGACTGGCCGAATCTGAGAATGGGATTTGCTGATTGACATGGCAGTTGTGGCTAAGGCAGGTAGACCAGGTTTGAGGGGTGCAGTAGCTAGAGCAATGATAGCAGTAATCTACACATGAAGATATGTATTCAAAAGATTTATGAAATCAGTAATTATTTATCCACCATATTTCATAGCCTTTTCATAATCATCCTTATTCTCTATAAACATGTCCAACAATCTGCTCAATTCTGTAATCATCTTGAACATGATCTTTAAAATCATGAGTCACAGGAGGGATTATAAGGTTCTCCACACGATAAATAATGTGATTTGTCATGTCACTTTTATATAAAATCAGGGTGAGATACAAGTCTATTTCTTGGTTATCTCTTGTTGAGCATCATTTGCAATCTTATAATGGATCTGAACAAGATCAAGTGATCTATCACTGTTCTTTATAACATCATATAGGGGAGACATATCGAAACCACTAAGGGCATTATGAAGTTCTTCTTTGATGATTTAACTAAGCAAGGAATCATCCGAAGATGGTGTGGAGGTCTGACCAAAGGGATGAGAAGCCTTGATAGCTTCGGTTAGACCTTTGAGCTTTTTCAAAGCTTTTTTCAGACATCCAGTGTACTTATCTGTGAACTTATTCAGATTTTCCACAAACTCTCTCATGAATTGAAACATATTGGTGTGTCTTGTTCCAATATTATCATCCAAAGATAATAGATAAGGATGCACATGAGACACAATCTCTTGAGAAAGGTTGGAAACATATGGTTCATGAGAAGCAGCACCAGGTACAAGAGCAGAAACAGGAGCAGAAATAGGCCCTGATCTTGAAGACAATTTTGTTTGCAGGTTTTCCACAAAACATTTAAAATTAGCAACATCAGAACAAAGAAAAATATTTTCAATCTAACATCATGTATTTCTTGAATCATCATCTGTTGAATATGAATAATAATATTTTCCAAAAGTATCGATGCATCTTCTTGACTTAGTTGAGTCACTTTTAGAGGTTGAGTGGATAAAATATTATCAACACCATCCAAGATAGTCTCTCCAAATACTTTCAAATCATCCTTAGTAATAAAGGATTGTTGCTCGGTAAAGAGTATAGGTGAAGGTAGTGGTATAGGTTCCGATGCAGATTCTGATTGTGAATCAAGATTAGTTTCAGATTCAGATGAGGGTTGAGGCTATGGTTTTGTTTCTGGGTGAGTTACTGGTGTCAGTTGAAACAAAGAAGAGAGATCAATGCTAGTTGTAGTCACTTGTTGTGATTCACTCACATCATAAAAACATTGGAACTCATACCGAGTGTACACAGAATGTGTGACAATTGGTTGAGATGTTCCAGCAGATCCAGCTTCATCAATCTCATGGTTTTGAGGTTCTTCCCCCTCAAAATGTGCTTCCATTTTAGGTTCTTGGGGCACAACAGCATGATCAAGATCCATAAGATCAGCTCTAATCACTTCAAAAAATTCTTTCCTTCCCAACTAAAAGTAAATTTCTATCCTCTATTCAGTATTGGGTATGTACACAGGAACCAATTGTTCCATTGGTTGTGCTTTCCAGACTTGCTTCTTTTTCAACAGGGAGATCCTCTTGATTAACATTTTCCCTAGCAGGGATTTATCATAGATCAGCATCTTCCATGACTTGCTGCTCTAAATCAGGAATAAACAATTCTCTTGCAGCCTCAGACTCAACGTCATTTCTAGAAGCATGAGCTTCTTATTCTCAAAAAACATCAAAAAATTCCACTCTAAGAGGTATTTCTGTAGGAACATCAGTACGGATAGTAGCTCTTTCTTTCTCAATAGAAGTTGCTTCCTCTTGATGTATTTCAGCCTTTTCTTCTTTTTATTCTGGGTACTCAGCCACTTCATCTTGTTCCAAACCAGGATCAGGTATATTATTTGGCCTTCTTGGATAATAAACAGGATTTTACTCCTTATAATGTTGATCATTATCCTCAACCCACAGCTTCTTCTAGGGGCTCCAATTAATCTTCATCCTTCTGATGATAGGCTTAGATAAAAAATCCAAATACTCTATCCTATCTTCATTCAGTCCAACAACTCCCTTGGCAACTAGCATGGCCGAAATCATCCTTGTGTAAAACAAGGATGTGGATTTGGAAGTGACTTTAATCAGCTGACATACATGGTTAATGACATATTTGAATAAATTTATCTTATTTCCATTCGTCATTTGATGAATCAAGAATACATCCTAATAATTCAACGCAGAAAAATCTCCTTTTCTTGGACTAATCAAATTCTGAACAAATTTGAAAAGTATTCTCGTCTCCCCATCCAATTCAGCTGTTATGGACCTTCTCTTGGTGCCATTTCCAGTCAGGATTTCCAAAGCATTCTCCAGATCAAAGATGTTAGATTTTGGAGGAGGTTCACTGTGGTAATAATCACAAATTCCTTCCTGAGGAATCCTTAGTCATGCAGCCCACATCCTTGAAGAGAATGAAAACTTTTGTCCATTACTCCAGCTTGTTTCCATATACCTTTCTCTAGAAACAAAATAAATCCTTACATATTGATAAAATTTAGATAGTAACCTTGGGTAAATCGATGTATCTTGTCTAGAGAAACAATCGATCCATACTTGTTCTTTTAATACATTCAAGACTAATGACATGATAGACAGCATCCACTCAGGGAAAAATATCTTTTTCAGGTTCTACAGTACGGATTACAAGGTTCACATTTAGAGGACCTTTGGGTGCTACCCTCGGTGAATATTTATGTATCTTGGAGCAGTGCTTCTCAGACGAGGGTGAAGATGGATGCTTCATCCTTAGAATTAACTGACATTTTAGGTGAGGGAGAGGAGAAGGAATTCACAGTCAAGAGGGTTCGAGAGAGTGAGCAGGATAGAGATCAGGTATGGAATTGAGTGTAAAGCCCTTATGTTTTATCATTTGGGATTATCAAAATTCATAAAAACAAAAACATGGGAAATCAAATAATGGTGAATTAAACATTACAATGATTCGGGTTAAAATAAATATATAAAGAATCTTCACGGTGAGACTATGAGTAGGCATTACAGTGTGATGAAAAACAGTCGTCACTATGAGACAGTTTGTGGTCATCACGGTGAGACAGAAACCATTCTGTAAAGTGACGGTGAGACAGAGACTGAACTATTCTGTCACGGTGAGACAGTTATGTGACAGACCGTGAACACAAGGTGTTTACTGTGATACCGTAAGCATGAAACATTAACTGAGAAATAGTGAATATGAAACCGTAAATTAATATATGGAAAAAAGTTAAACAGGAATATCTGTAAGATATCTATTTATGATTTATCATACCAAGATCATGTCTGATGTAGTCTAATCTCTCAGAATTTAATGGTTTGGTGAATATATCAGCAAGTTGGTATTCAGTACCAATAAATTCCAAAGTGATATCACCTTTTTTTAATAATAACTCAAAAAGTGATGTATGACATCAATTTGCTTTTTCCTAGAATGAGAAACATGAATCGTTGAAATTTTAATGGAACTTCTGTTGTCACAATTTATTGGTACATGTTATAATTGATATCCATAGTCTATTAAAGTTTGTTTCATCCACAAAATTTGTGCACAACAAATACCAGCAGCTATGTATTTAGCTTCTACAGTAGATAATGCAAACGAATTTTATTTCTTACTACACCATGATACTAGTTACAAGCCTAAAAAGTTACATGTTCCAGAGGTTCTTTTTTATCTAAATTACAACCAACAAAATTAGCATCAGAATAGATAACTAGTTCAAAAGATTTTCATTTTTGATAGAACAGTCCTAAATTGGGAGTATGGTTGATGTATATGAAAATTATCATTACAACATTTAAATGTGACTCATTAGGGTTTGCTTATAATCGATCAAACATACACACACTAAACATAATACCAGGACGACTACAAGTCAATTAGAGTAGACTTCCAATAATTTTTCTATATGTGGTTAGATCAACATATTTTCTATCTTCATCAAGATCCAACTTACAGGTGGTACTCATGGGAGTGTCACTACTTTTTGTGTTATCCAATCCAAAACGTTTTAAAATATCTCTAGTATATTTAATTTGAGTTAAAATAATTCCATTATTGCTTAGAAGGATTTGAAATCCAAGAAAGAATTTAAGATCACCCATTAAACTCATTTCAAATTTGGTTTGAAACATTTTAGAAAATTCAGTACATTTTTAATTTCTTGAAGATCCAAAAATAATGTCATCAACATAAATTTTTACAACTAAAAAATCTTTAAATTTTTTTTATAAAATGAGTAGGATCATATATTCTTTTTGTAAAACCATTAGAAATTATAAAAGTACTTAATCTATCATACCAAGCTCTTGGAGCATGCTTTAAACCCTATAAAGCTTTTGATAATTTGAAAATATTATTTGGATAATGAGGGCATGTAAAACCAGGTGGTTGTTCAACAAATACATCCTCAGCTATATACCCATTTAAGAATTCACTCTTGATATCCATTTCATATAGTTTGATATTTAGATGTGTAGCATAATCAATTTAAATCCTAATGGATTTCTGTCTGGATATTGGGGAAAAAGTCTCCTCATAATAAATTCCTTCTTCTTGACTATAGACTTGTGCTACTAATCTTTCCTTGTTTCTAACTATATTTCTAGATTCATCTTCTTTATTACTAAACACCCATTTAGTGACTCTGGTGAAATTGTCCTTAGGACTTTCTACTCGTTTCCAAAATTTATTTCTTTCAAACTGATTGAGTTCTTCTTGCAAATAAATTACCCAAAATTCATCATTAATATCATCATCAAGGTTTTTAGGTTCACGATGTGCCAAGAAGGCTTGATGTTCAACATGATTTCTAAGAGAAGATCTAGTTTGTGTTCCTCTATCATGATTACCAAAAACAGCATCTAAAGGATGATTCCTTAGAAATCTAGTTGATCTAGTAAAGGTAGGACAAGAAATTTCAGGTTCATCTATAGTTTTAGTTTCATTAGGAGCAGATTCTGAAATATTTCCAGAACTGGTTGCCTTTACAACAGGTTCATTGATTTTATCATTAAGGTTCAGAACAGATAATTCTTCTTCAAGATTTTCAAGAGAGGTTTCAGGCTCATGTCTATATGTTTCATCAAATTTGATATAAACAGATTCTTTCACATATTTGGTTCTTTTATTAATGACTATATAGGCTTTTCTAGTTAAAGAATAACCAATAAAAATCCCATCATCGTTCTTAGAAGGAAACTTGTCAAGATTATCCTTTGTATTAAGAATAAAAACATTTCAGCTAAAGACTCTAATATAACTAACTTTGGGTTTTCTATTATTCCATAGTTCATATGGGGTCTTCTTGATAACTTGTCTTATCGAGACTCTACTAATAATATAACAAGCTATATTAACAGGCTCATCCAAAAAATAAATAGGCAGGTCATATTCATTAAGCATGGATCTAGCAATTTCATGAAAGGTTATATTTCTTCTTTCTACTACACCATTTTGTTGAGGTGTCCTAGGGGAAGAAACGCTGTGACTATATCCACTGTGTGAGAAATAATATTAAAACTCTTGATTTTCAAATTAATGGCCATGATCACTTCTCAAGGACTTAATCTTAAGTCCACTAAGGTTTTCTACAGACATGGATTATTTAATAAAGTAAGAAAAAGCTTCACTTTTGTGAGCTATGATATATAACAAAGTTTCTCTAGAAAATTCATCTTCTAACACATAGACATAGAGCATACCATTTATGTTAGAAACTCTAGAAGGGCCAAACAAGTCCATGTGAACCAACATGAGAGGTTGAGATATTGACACTTCTTTCTTTGGTTTGAAAGAGATTTTTTGTTGCTTTTCCTTTTGAAAAGGATTACAAACATTGTCATTTCAAAACTAAGGTTTGGGTAAGTCTCTATCTAAGTTCATCCTAGTTAGTTTTCTAAGTTAGTGGATGTTGCAATGTCCTAATATTCTACACCATTACAAAGATTATTCATGAAAATCATTTAGTCATGTAACCTTATGCTTAGATAAATAATTCAGATCAACAACAAAAAAAATTTCACTTCTCAAGGTAGAGAATACTAAAACATTTTTTTTGAGTTAAAAACATTACAATAATTATTTTCAAATTTAACAATAAATCCATCATCAGATAATTGAGATATACTTTACATGATATATTTCAATCCATCAACAAATAAAACATTAGGAATTAAAACTGAGTCAGTGTTACTAATTTGTCCGGTGCTGATGATTTTTCCCTTATAATTATCACCAAAGGTGAGATGGCCTCCATCAACCTTGATTAGGATCTTGATTCATGATTAATCCCCAGACATATGTCTTGAACATCCACTTTCCAAATACCATATCTTCTTTTGGGAACTCTTCAAACAGGTTTCCTACAAAACATATTTAGATAGAAAATGACATTGGTACCTAGATCTTCTTGGGTATAGACAGGTTAGAAATCAATGATTTTGGTACCCAAATTTGTCTTATGGGTCTCATATATTTTACAGAGTCAAAAGATTTTGAAATATATACACTATTTGATCTATAACTATGTGAATAACCAGTTAAATCATGTGAATTTGCATAACTGGAACTAACAGTATTCTGTCTAGATTTAGAAATAAATCTATTCTAAGTAATTTGTCTCTATCCGGGTTGGTAGCCTATTCTTGTAGTGTATTTAGGTGCCACTTGCTTTCCTAGCATTTGAGTAATTGTATCTTTTCCCTTTTTCAATTTTTCTATTTCCTTTCTATGTTGCTCATTAGACATTTTCTATTCTGTATTTTCCATTAAAAGTTGATCATTCTTTTATTTTTCAATATCAATAGAATATTTAACATTTGAAGTGAGAGCATGTTGTTTTATAAATGACTTATATTTGTCCTTAAGTTCATTGAATGTTTCTTCTAGTATGATACAATATTCAGACAATTCATCCATAGAAATATCTTCAGAATCAAAATCAGATTATGCATCATCTCCAGAATAATAGGAATTTAAAACAACAGTATCTAAGATCACCTCAGATGTGTTGGTCATGAAACACACCTTGGCATGATTCTTTTCAGAATCATAGTTTTCAGATTCACTTGTGATTTATTCTGAACCACTCCAAGTAGCTTTCACAGCTTTCTTGTACTTACTATCCATATAATCATGTTTCTTTTTGAACATTAGTTTTGGACAGTCTACTTTTATGTGACCTTTTCTTTTGCATTCATAGCAGAAAACGTCATCATTTTTATCAGCTCTCTTCCGGTCCTTTTTCACAAGACCTTTATTGTCATTCATTCATTTGTAATTTGTTTTTCTGAATAATTGCTTCTTTCTATAACACTTCTTAAATCTTATGGCTATTTAAGCAATCTCAGCATCACTGTCTGAATCTGAATCTTCACAGGTTGATCATTCAATTTGTATTTGAACTTTGACTTTGTCCTTGCTCTTAGATGTAGTAGATTTAAAAGCTACATATATTCTTTTTGGTTCATCATTTTCATCCTTATTCACATTGAGTTCGTCCTTATACATCATTAATTTTACAATAATATCTTTGACAGGAAGAGCTCCAATCTCACATGATTATCTGATTCAAACAGATGTGCCTCTCCATTGGTCTGGCAGACATCTCAGTATCATCATAATTTGTTCCTTTACTGGCACAACTTTACCAAGTTAACTCATTGTATTGACTATCTCATTAAACATGAGATACATATTAGAAATAGGTTCATCGGTCTCCATATTAAAATTATCATATTTAATAGTATAAGTATTTAATATCATTTCTCTAACATTGGTTGTTCCTTCATGAGAAACTCCCAAAGTATCCCAAATATCATAAGCAGTTTTGCAACCAGATATTCTGTTAAATCCATCATCTCCTAATGCACAATACAAAGCATTCATAGTTTTATAGTTATTATTGTATGCTACTTTAGTAGGTTCATCCGAAGTTGTTCTTTCTGTTATTGGATTTTTATATTGAGATTCTATAATAGTCCAGATATCAAAACCCATACTTTCCAAATTCATTTTCATTTTATGTTTCCACTGGTTATATTTTGTAACATTATAGAAAGGTGGATGGTTAGTAGCAGCACCCTCTAGTCTATTGTCCATAGATAGATTATAGAAGGTAAAGATAAAGAGATAAAATTTAGAACTAACAGAAATTTAAGATCATTAAAAATGGAACTAATATCACAGTTTGAAAATAGATTGTTTTGAAAACTTGTATAAATGAAAACAACCTATGATAAAAAATGTTGTTCAGAGTGGACACTCAAGAGGAGGGTGAATTGAGTTCCAATTAAAATTTCTGCTAAAATACTTTCTATTAAAATACCCAATTTATAAAACAAGTTAAACTGTAGTGAATTTGTAAAACTTTAAAGGATCAATTACATTCTCAAAAGATTTATTAGTTCTCAGTTAATCTAATCAGAAGATTAAATTATATTTGGAAACTAACATACTGATTTTCAATAGATACACATACATTCTTGATTAACTATCAAAGTAACTATAAAATAGATTTGTATTTCAATGTAATTGGAAGCGGTATATAAATTAGATATTTTATATTTTGAACATAAACTAAAAATGCACAGCGAATATAACCAATAGATTCAGTCTCAAGCCTAGACATAGTCCTCTCACGTTTATATATATATATATAAAAGTGATCCACACCCTAGATCAGGATTAACAATAGTACAGTACTGTTTAGGTCACACAGGAACCTCTACCACTGTTCTTCATGGGAAAATAAAATAATTACCATTCCACACAAGGACCTCTTCCATAGTTGTCGTGGGTAAACAAGAGTAAGGAGTTTTGGTATGAGGATTGTGATATCCTCCAGTTTAGCACAGGAGACAGTGTATGTGTACAATAAATAGAATACACACACTGCTTAAAAGTAAATAATAATTCACTTAGAGAAAGTATATGAATGCTTAAAAAGCTGTAGTGATTTGGCAGTGCAGATCTGGACTCTTTGGATTCAGTAGAATAGCTTCTGAGACCTTCTCAATTTATTCTGTTCAAAAACAGAGAGTCGTGGTTCAGCTTCTGTTTCCCTAGGAGAGAAGATGTTCTCTTGACTCTAGAGTACTTCGTGTGTTCTTCAGAAATGTAGGATTGCATGTATGAATCTTCATTGAGGATCGTGCAATGTGTTCTTCATAGTTTTGCTCAGGATTGTTCTTCTGTTAGTACAAAGATTAAATTATTGTATTATATGAATCGAGACGTGTCAAGCCCGCGTATTTCCTCTACTATCTCTCAATATTTTCTATATTCCACGAGCTATGGCAATAAGAACGATTTCCTTTCCATAGATATGATGTACGGTTTCTGGACAGACCAATAACTATCATTAAAAAACATTAATTGATTTAATGAAATCAAATATGACCATTAGTATTATTTAAATAATATTGACAAAAAGGTTAAGAAACTATGCCACAATGTTTATGTAAATGGTGTCTTCTTCACGGTATGTGCTTCACGGTATGTACTTTATGGTGTTTGGGTCACGGTGTGTCCTTCACGGTGTATGGGTCACGGTGTGTCCTTCACAGTGTCTCGGTCACGGTGTGTCCTTCACAGTGTCTTGGTCACGGTGTGTCCTTCACGGTGTTTCGGTCACGGTGTGTCCTTCACGGTGTCTGGGTCACGGTGTCTGGGAACTTAGACAAATATATGTATTTAGACTTAAACTGTTATATGAAGAATATGAATTAAGCTTAAACATTAGAAAATAATTGAATTTGAGACATACATACAAATGTTTGAAAATATAAGTGATATTTGTTATCATGCATAAGATTTGTAAATAATAGTGAGATTAATTAATCATCAATAAGATTTTCTATCATTAAAACATGATGTGTAATTATTATTGAGATTTGTGATCATTAAAACATGAGTAATACATGAGGAGTCCAACAACATTATTGGTCGTGGTACACATCACTAATTGGTAGATTACTTTTCTTTGACATTACTCATACAACATCATATGACTCGTGACAAATGTAAAATAAAATATAGGAAATAAAAAAGAAGAGTATACCGGATCATATCACGATAGTAAAAACCCTGTAATATTATATGGTCATTTACAACATTGACTTTCAAGACACATCTGCACGCTATAATAATCTCATTATGTAACCCTAAAAGTCATATGTTTCATGTGTAATGTCCCAGATGAATAACCAGAGATCATAAGAAATCCATTAAATTGTAGTCCTGGTTTAGTATAAGCACATAGTCATGTAAATACGATAATATAGAAGTCATTCAGCAATCATATATGACTCATAATGTCCCCATGAATTTGATATAATCCAATAAAGGATGATTATACGTGATGGACTCACATTAATGTAAAATCAAGTGATTCCTTTAGAGGGATCCCTCATAGAGACACTCAATGTCATGTGAAGCATAACCCTTCACCGACTCCCATCTAGATTCATGAGATATGCATCACAAATTGATGAGAACAAATAGGGATTTTATTCATATAAATCCCCCACCATTGAATGAAAAATGACCGAGTACCAATACCATGTTTGGTAGAGACTACTAACATGAATCCCTTAATATGTAGTTAACCCTTTTGTATGAAAGAACTAGAGAGAATTTCACAAAACCTGGGATCCCATGATTGTGAAAAAATCCATGTATCATACCTTAGAATATCCAACCTAGTCATGAAACATGCATAGTTGATTTTGGGATCACTCATAGATTACATTATGTTCTTTGAGAAGGATACATGAAGAAAATCCTACACATCTGGAAGACCACAGGAGACATAAGTCAATCAAAAACTAAAAATTATCTATGGAATTATCAATAAAAAGGATAGAACAAAGATAATATATGTGATAATTAATTAAATAAGATATATTTGGATTCTTATGCACTGATCATGAACCAACCATTTCGTGATACCACACTAAGGTATGTCTATGAAATCTCATGGTGTTCCTTCGATATGATATTTTATTATATGAATTCCAGAGGACATGTCAATGTAAGTCACATGTACCACGTCATGCATTTTTCTCAAGTCTCACAAAACACTCTAGGCTCTCTGTTCAACTCCCATTATGTCCCTTATATGTGTCTGTAGACATATATGGTTGAACAAATTATATAGATGATTCTTGATGTTTCACTCAGTCATGTTTACTAGATATATTGATTCCATCAAACATGATATCCATGTATCTAGATTCTCTATAGACAAGTTATCAATAATAAGTGACACACTATGATATATGTCCATTTGGTTCTCGTAATTCCCCAATTTGTATCAACAAACACTTTTTATGACACCTAGGAATGTCAGTCTAATAATTCAGCACCTTCTGGATAATCCAACCTCGTTATGTGATGACTTTTGGGACATTCTATCTATGTATTGAGATTTCCATAAGAAAATCTATACATTATCACATGAAAACCTCTAAAAATTTCATCCATATTTTTAGAATTTCTCCTAAGAATTAAAGAGGATGAATACTATTTTCTGAAATAACATTTAAACACTAAATAATATGTCTACAAGATAATTCAAAATGAAAAACTAATAATGAACACTTGTTAAGAAGGTTAGAGGGCCATGAAAATATTGCATAATATGATTTAGAGACATTTCTCATTCTAAGTGTGTAATCACTATTCATAAAGAAAACCTCATAGTGTAATCCCCAATTAGTGGAATAATATGATATGACCAAATTGCAAGGGATACTTTAGTGAATAAGAGACTATCAAGGGAATCATGAAGACTATAATTCCTTCCATAACTATGACAAGCAGGACACCACCATGAGGTTTCAGTTCAATATCAAACACCAAAAGGGATGTCCCAACACATCAGTGCTATATACACATGACTTGACAATAATTATAATCCATCCCATATTTATCACAATGAACATGCATCCCTTAGGCTAAGAGAGTTTCAATAATAATATCACATGAACCATGGACCTCACCAAAGCATAGGGAAATTCTAGTGTGTCAGAAGCACTACATTGAACTGCATGGAATCTAATTTCATCTGTAACCAGTATACATAGGATAACAACCAAAGTCCAGATCTCACACTCAAAAAGATATTCACCATAGTGTGGGTCCCTCCATGTCATTAACATTTCATCTATCTAGATCCAATAATTCTAATGTGATGATGACTATCCCTCATCCCTCAATAGACTGAGACATTAACAGAAATATAGAAACATTAATTCATATAATAATAACGATACATAGGATGCCTTTGTATGGTCTATGATCCATATTGAATATCACAAGGGAAGTCCAAAAACATAAACCCCTAATATGTATGTAGTGAGACTGCTTACTTTATATTCCTTATTTATTGCATCAATCTTTTATCTTGTGGGATTATGGAATTATAATGGTCATACAAATAACGCCATAAATTTACCACCAAATATGGAAATAATATTATTTAGACCCTAATATATGTAATGATATAAACCAATCCATTTGTGGAAATCTACCTTGGGCCATTCCCAGGTGATAGAATGAACATCATGATCATTTATTATTGTAATATACATGATTCAATGGATATAATTATATTTATCATGTTAAAATTGGAACCATCCTTAGTATAGTTTCCACCCAGTCTCCTACAATTCAACCATCAATACCCAATCCTTCCTCTGTCTTGAGCTTTTTCCATCATTCATCAGTGGACAAGGATATAAAATTAACTATGATAACTCTCATTCATTCAATAATTAGTATACATAGGAAATCCTTGAGGGACATGATCATGAATATATGGTGGCTCAAAGGTCTCACATATTCTATTTCTATATGATACTAAGATATAAGGGTTTAATGAATTATGTAAGTTTTGATTCATGCAATAACCATGATGTATGGGACATCTCATAATGGATCATCCCCTCCAAGAAAGATTAACCACCTCCACGCATGGATGATATTTATGAGGCTCCTAGATATATGAAATATTCACATAAGTAGCTACCCATTATGAGTAAGAAATGGAGAACCTCAAATACATATAGAATCATTCACTTATGGGATCCCTCTCTTCTAAAAGAAAAGTTATTTAACCAATAAATCATGTTGTTACGGTAACCAATCTCATATAAATATTAGGAAGTGATTTGATAACATGTATTAAATCTATAATAGAGTTCTGGAGTAGGAAAATTTCATCCCAAAATGGTTGTGATGATGTTGAAATCCCACTATCTTGAAAAATGGGATTCCCTATTGGTCGTTGGTTTGGAAAACTCGAATTACCAAAATTCATTTGAATGTAGATATGTACCCAGTTATGGATGAGGAATACATTGGTAGTTTCTATTAATAAATACAATATTTAACCAATTACATTAGTTATGAAAAAATAAATCCCCTCACAACCAACCATTAGACCAAACTGAACATGCATCTATTGGGGTCCCTAGTTATCACATCTACATTGAAAAAATGGAATTCAAAAAATGAATCAATATAATAAGAAATGATTATGTTATTATTAATCAGAACATTGTTACAAACTGTATGAAAAAAATGGTTTACCAGACATGAATATCTCTAATAACATATTGATTAGGTTAATATAAGTCATGAATTATTTTTATAACTCTATACAAAAAACAAAAATGGAAATCCCAATTTCAATATCGCATATAACAAAATGATTGGTTTATAAAAATTCAGGATACATTTATTGAATATCTTCCACAGAAAAAATATAATCATCCTAAAAAATATCTTATAGTTGATCCTCTGTTTTTAGAGATCTCGTTAAAAAAATCCATTTTTCATTGAAATGTACTTGTGAGTGGAGCTTATGGATCATTAATAAATTAACAATTATTTTATCCATGAATGTATAATTGTGAATATCATGCCTCTGATATTACACTAATTGATGAACTTTTCCAATGAAATCTACATGAATGAAAATATTTCGCCGAAAAATTGATTCCCGATCTGAAATAATTACTTTTTTTCATCCAAAATCGCTCCATTAAATCACTGTTATATAAAACATCCATGGGTCAAAAAATGTTCTCACTTGGTTGATAGATACAACATCTAGTGGTGAACACTATATTCTAAAAGTACCACCAATGTGGTATAATATCGATTATGGATACCACAAGTGAGGTTCTCCATAT
The DNA here is from genome assembly GCA_963277665.1 of Viscum album. Classification (NCBI taxonomy): domain Eukaryota; kingdom Viridiplantae; phylum Streptophyta; class Magnoliopsida; order Santalales; family Viscaceae; genus Viscum; species Viscum album. Next base: position 1,834,128,656 of record OY728132.1, read on the forward strand.
ATGGAACCAATGAATCTGCATTAGCTAGGGATCATTTAAATGAAGGCAGTGGCCCTCGTCGCAATAGCATACCACATCGGGATCTTATCCTTTGAGATCGACAACATACAAATCTAGTTTCTGATGATGGTTGACATTGGATTCATTTTTTCACACCATCTTGTTGTAATTCTTCCATGAAGGGGACAAATAAACCATCATTTCTATAACCATTTCACTGGTACCCACCAGTCACCTGGTATGGGTACCTCCCCAAACACATCCATCTTTGATGACCATGCACGAGAATTAAGGAAGACACATCTAGTGAGGAAGACATTGGATAACCGTTAGTGGGATCATATCCCCACTCCCACTAATGAATTATTTCATAATTCTATAATATCAACCAGAAATAATGCCTAAATTCGTACTCAATAGAGACAAGTATGTATAAATATTAATGAAATAGGAATATGGAGGGGCATATCCTTAGCCCCATGCATGAAGCCCATCAGATTATCTTGATGGATTAATGTGGATAGATGTGGGTGAATATCATCAATTCAATCGACGGTGTGTATAAGTATTTAGTTGTGGGAGTAAATGGAAATCGTATACCCCCATAAACTATGTTAAAATGAAAATATTGTTTTGAAAAATCTAATTAAATCTATAAGAATATCCTAAATATGGTTCAAATACATGGATATGTGAATATTTCAATACCTACATGCATAAAATCTCACAACATTGATCATATAGAACAAGTGGATGTGCTGAAGGATACACACATTCTTTCTCTCATCTAGGTTGATTATTATCACATTTTGGAAAAGGAAGAGTCATTAGACCAGCATCATACTATTTTTCTGTTTGGGTCTCACGAGGTGAGACTGGCTTATGCCTCAGGATATTGGCACATTCGTTTTGAAAAATTATAGTAGAGCATTCCAAAGTCCCATGATCTGGTTTATATCCTCATTATAGCTTGCTATCACCACGTGATGGTGTAAATTCCATTATAAAGGCTCATATTCTTGTTGATGAAGTCCATATGCTAACACTGATGTCATATAACTATTCATATACCCCAATTTTGGTTGAGGATAAACAAGTGAGAATAATACAAGCCTCATGAAAGGATTATATTCCATTCAGTCAATCAAGATTTCATATTCCATCTAATCACCAAAGACATGAGCATATTCTTGGTTAATCTCAAAATATTGCACCATATTCATTCCAAGGGAGTACATGAGGAGGCTCATATCAAATAACTCATTTGGTGTTCATTCACCATATTCTGAAGGTGAGTTATTAATCCTACCATGAAAATATTCATATTCCTACCTAGGCTCACCATATGATGGAAACATTTCCCTAATAGATGGATCATGTATTTTCTAAGAAAGGGCATAGGAAAATTTTAATTGATCATGATGATGCTCATAATCCTGTCCTGACTGAGGCTTACCAATTGATGATAGACATTTCCTTAGGAATGAATTATATTCCAATAATTACTAAGAAACATTCAGGTAATATTCATGTATCTTCTCATCATTGGGTTAATATCATCAAACCCACAGACAACTATAATCATGTTCATGAATCTTTCATATTTCTAGCACATATCCATACAAACTTCCAATGTGTAATTTGAAAAATTACCAAAATGATGTATATCAAGACCCATATTTCTGTTCTCATCAAATCTAGTGTCCTTGAGGTTTTTCGAGACACATTCCAAACACCACAAGTGTTTGAAAATTCATCAACTCGATCCAAAAATTACCATAACCATGATAGTCCTCATCATAATAGTTTAAATATAGATCGTACCAAATCTACTCCTAATATCCACTATGGTCAAAATATCAATGGCTATATCTCCCATGGAAAAGGAAGTTCTCCATTTTCCGAAACACCTCATTATATAGAGTTTTTTAATATATGACACATTTATTTAGAGTGGTTCCTGAAACATCATGGTCAACTGCATTTTGTTCCCTATTAACATTCACCATCACTACAGTCCAGTAAGCATGATACCCTATGATGTATTCATAATTGCCTCACTAAATAGACGTGTGTAAGCTTGATGAAGCGGAGGATGACAATGAAATGTGGTGAGATTTATATTGTAATAACCTCCCTATATATTTTTGGACCCTAACCACTAATGACTATGAGGTCCCAAGTGAGCTAGAAAAAGAGTGAATTCCTCATCTAAAACCAAATATATGGGCCAATAACCACTGAATGATGGGTTATCACATCCCATATGAATGAGTGACACCATTAGAAAATCTGGATTCTCAGATAGGCCAAGCCATTATCTTCCTGTGATGGGATGAAAAATCTGAAAAACAGAGAACAAATATGCATCACTGTTATTGTTATTTCATCATTACCATTCGATAGTTGATCTCGGAATACACATAATATATTCCTAATTTATGTTGAGTAAATTATGTTGTGTTATGATTTGAAAAACCCCTAGAATATTAGAAACCCTAATATATGATTTCCTATAATGTTATATCCTCTAGAAAACTATGGGATTGATTATTAATTTTGACAGATGGAAAGAACAACATAATATTGTCCCTTAAATGATGGTTAGACATCATGAAAGAGAGGAGCATATAGCCATAGATATTTCAAACTATGATCCTCGATGGAAAGTCATTTAATTTAAAACATATGTACATATGATTTGATCATCCAAACAACATCCCATTGATAATAGTTCAAATAATGTGCTATAATCGAACCCATCTCGTATGAGAGTATAGATGAACCACATACAACATGAAACCATTGTAGCTGCATTATTACCTATACAATAGAGCACCCAACCATCATAACATCAAAATACCTTACAATAACTCCACCCCTCAGATCATCAATTTGTAAGAGGATTTGGATCATTACCTCAGTATCTGCAGACAAACATAGCCCATAGTACTAGGGGGATTTATTTCTCAATCACAATCACCACTTTCATCACCCCCTCATATGTATCGAGGGAAATCAATGGTGATTCCATGTAAACCCTATCACACATTGATAGGGTAATTTATAACTCAATGTCCATATCTGGAATTATTAATCCATTGAGTAGAATCATTAGATCCCCAAAAACATATTCAATGATTTACATTTGGGACCCATACTAACCCCCAATCAATAAAAATTTTATAATTTAATAATAATCAATAGAAAATAGAAAATGACTCTTTTCTAGGATTGCAGGACAAGATCAACTGTTATCATCCCACATGTTTTTCCTACCACAAGACAAACTTCTATAGTTTGGGACCTATTTGTAATCCATGACATGAAGATTCCCAAATTTTATTAGTCAATTTCCTGGATCAGAAGATCATCTTGTGAATTTGATCACTCCCTTTTAGGTTTCCAATCCAAAATGGACCAATATAGCCAGGGGTTTGAATATAAACTATGATGAAGGTAGTGTAGAATCATCCAACTATGTTTAAGTTAATAAGAAACAACCATTTACATATATTCTTCGTAAAATATCATCACTTTCAACATGGATGATATTTATGACAAGGAGTAGATATAGAGGGATGAAATATGGAAAATATACCCCATGAAGAGGTTTATCTGGATTCCCTCACCAAGGATGCATGTACACATGACTAGATAAAGATAAAAAAATATAGATCCTACATATTACGAGTTTCCACCTCTATAGTAGAGGACATCCAAAGTAAAATGGTATGATGTCGCCACATCCTAATCACCACACAAAACCGTTGAGTTTATTCCCATATATCATCAACAATGACAATATAATAATGAAATACAATATATTCGTCATCTCAACGAGAATCTACACATGGGAAATAAACCTTACGGGTTTCATATTTAGGGTGATGTAAATTTCCCTCCTCCCATAAGAGTTGATCATCTGAAAATTGTGGAATCTGAGCATCAGTATAGATCTAGATATAGAATGCTTTTATTCTTATACAAGGAACTCTAAAATGATTTTGATTCCCCTTTATTTCAAATATATACTCTCTATAAATAATTAAATCATTTAGTCTTATGAAGAATTGAGAATCAGTGGGAGATGGAGGCGTGAATTCCCCACTAAGCCCCGCTCACTCCTTATAGATTTAAGGTGGATCAATCTATAATTCTAACAATATTATGTAATAGTATTGAGTTCTTGGATTCTTTAATGCAATCCAAGTAAGGGATATGCACACATATGCTTCCAGAAATAATTACATATAAAAAATTTTTGGATCCCATTTTTTCAATATCCAATGTATTCAATACTACATTCTCTATGATTGATAATATAGGTTATCTTAAGAAGCATCTCATAGATTTTGAATCCTAATGAAGCCGATGCTGCCCCCCACCAGATCAAAAGGAGGCAAAAAAACAAAGTTGTTTGGTGTAGACTCTGACCCGTCTAACCATTTTTTGGTAAAACATCTTTCCATTAGAATCACTTGCTATATGAGAAGACCTTTTCAATAATTTCCTTGACCAGTTCAACACCACATTGCGAATAATTATAATCATCTACCTAAAAACATCAATAAATTTGGAAATGAATGTGTGTATGAATTAATATACATGTGGAATATTTTCCCTTATTCAATTACTATCCCTCACTCAAAAAAAACATTGATTGAGCTCTATATTAAAAATATCTGAGATGAGCTACAAACATAATTGATATCAATGGAAAATCATCCTAATGATTACATTTAACAATCATTTTCTATATCATGAATCAACACATGTTAATTCGTTAAGAAGAGAATATATTGATGATATATTTTTTAATCCAATGGTGGTGTCCATCCAGGCTCCACTGTATTCCCCAAACCTCTAGAAACAGCCTAACTATATATGAAAAAATAGAATTTCAATTAGATATAAGCATAGATAAATCACGCTTGCCCAGGATTTGAGGAACGGTTGAAGAAAAAATACTCATTCTGAAATAACAATTTCATTTATTATTTAATAGTAGTCACAGACATTATCATACTCAGGATATCACACCCCAATAATTCTAATTAGGATAACCACACTAACTACCTAGAATTCATCCCATTCCATAGAAGTATTGATCAAAATATTCCTGACCTCGTCACCTTCCAGGAGAAAATTCTCGGCATGGTCGATACAAGTTAGGGTTTTTTTATAACAACTCATGGATATGGGTATTCATAAATTATTCCATGTGGGGGTAATATTATGGTTAATAGAATGTTCTGGCTAAGCATGAACAGATGTTCGAAAAATGATGACTAGAAAAATAGTGGAACTATCTCAAGACACTCTATGAGAACAGCTACACAGACCCGCAATAACACCACCACCTAAAGAGGTAACATATTATATGCCTCTTAAAAGTGGGTTTGACCACCTGATGTAGGATAAAATAGAAGACTAATAGTAATATTCTATATAGAAGCAATATAGGACTCTTTTAGATATATTCCATACTATATCTTATACATGGGAACCAGAACTCCAAGGGGAATACCCATTTGATTAATGGATCATATTTGGTTTTATAAATAGAATAAAATTTAAATATCCCGTTTATAAGGATAAATATAACTCAAAATATGTGTTTCCCACATAAAATCGGGGACCATGAGGTCACATGCATAGGGAACGATCATACACGGAATAAAATGTGAACGGTATTTCAATATATTATGATTAGGTACCCATAGAAGGGATATATGTAGATGAGAGAAATGGGAATAAAATCTATGGAGATCAAGAAAACATGGAGGTGTATCATAGCCATTCATTAGACATATGTAGCCAATTTTCATTCATGGAATACAAGTAGGGCTATGGTTATCTAAACATCCCATGAAAAAGGGATGGTTAACATGACTGGCGCCACTAAAAGCTGATAATCCCATGACCCCTACACATGAACCATTCATGTCAACCAGAAATTACTCAATTCATAAGCCACATGAGCATAAGAAATAACATATCACGAAACACTTACCTCTACCAGAATAGTAAAATGTTTTGATATTCCTATAATTTTTTCTAACGAAGATCTCAATACAATATTTGATTCATCATTCCATATAAATTATGTATTTAATAATTGAATCCATCTCAATAACACAATAATGTGAGACATAGTTTACTAAATCTATGGACTATTTAATGGATTCAATCTCCTGTGAATGACATGTTTCAATATCATTTACTTAGTGTGATCGTAAAGAGGTCATCAGGGGAAATTAGAAAATTTATGATACCGGAAGACTCGATAATGTCAAAATCAGAAGGTATCTACTTTAAGATTTCTCATAGATTAGTATTATCTCAATTAAGACACTCCAATGATTTGGAAACCTCAAAGGGTATTGTGTAATGAAAATGCATACCATTCAATTGTATGATAAGTGTGACAAAAACCAATCAACAAGACGAGACTCAATGAATAGTTTGGATATCTTACATATGATGCCACATTTATGGTTATCCACAAAGAGACCACATAAAATGTCCTACCTAGAATTCCCTAGCTCTATAACTACAAGGGCGTACCATAAACATTCCTTCACTATCTGAAATAACCTGTAATTTGAAAATTTATCAAATTACATGGTGATAATGCCACCATTGAAACATGTAAAGCCATATATGCTAAAGCATGATTCTATAAATGGGAGGAAAATGCCAAATGATGAGTGATGATACAATGGTTATAGGTGCTAACATATTGGGGAAACCCCCTTAAATCCCCATTAGTATGCCCAATAGTCACTATATGCTCGACATAGACCTAGTTGAGGCCATATACTTGGTCCAAGATATTCACTCTCCTCATATATCCAGCGAATGTGTACAAATTCCTCAACATTGGTATATCTATGCAATGGCTCCTGAGGTATGATACGATATTGTCTTTTATAATGCCCTATGTCACCCTTATTGTGATGTATAAACCCCCAATGTAAAAAATTAATCTAATAATGTATCTAATGACTCATCAGTTGATGAAGGTCAATATGATCATTAGAATTCACATACCACTTTTGAGGAACGTGTCTCCAAGACCATCGATGTACTGAAGATGATAAATCACATAATTAAATAAGTCACATGGCATATGTTGATAAGTTTTTTAATGCCTATCAGAGAATATTATATGTACTTCACATTTATTAGGAAACATCAATTTTGTTTTATTGAAAGTATAGAGAAATTCCAAGACTTTATCAATATGTTGTTTCAAACCATATTAGCATACTTGATGATAATTGAGGCTTCTTGTATGACTATAAGAGGATGATACCCTCCCATTCTACCAATGTAAGTGTAAAATTTAAAAAAATAATGAAAAATAACATTGTACACAATGTGAAATACCAAAGGGGGATTTACAATATCATCAATGTCAAGAAGTAGAACGTTAATAACGGTGTGTGGATTGATTTTAGAGCCCTTGATGGAACTTACCAAAATAATAATTACAATTTATAATTATAGATCTCTTGATCAATGTTACAACTATTCAATGATAGATAATCAAGTTAAAATAAATGAAATAGCAATTTAATATGAATAAGTAACTAAATTAAATGCACCTTAGGGAATCTTATGCTACAACGTCATTACCTTTAGGTTAAACAATACTTAGTTATACATGTCAGTGTGTCATGCATCATATATAAAATATGATACTGAGAAGGATAACCTCATATTTTGTATATGACCTGGTTGTCAAATCCCAAATGTTATTTGATCACTTGACAAAAATCTAAACAATCTATGATATTCAATGATATAAAAATTTGAATAAGAATCCTCTAAAATTCCCTTTTGATATAACATCAGGAATGTTATATGTATTTTTTTAATTCCACTATAACATCTATTTTGACCTAGAGAATTCAATTACAATTTTATCAATGTCACCTCCCATAAATCTGAATGAATAAAGGGGGCTCTAAGGGAATGTGATATTATTTCAGTGATTCATTTCCATCATTACAATCAAAGATCTCACCTTAACTAGGCTAATGAAGAAGGATTTACCATATTGATAAGATGATGTTTACCAAAATGCCTTCAATTTTCTGGGTTAGTAATTAATCACCCATCTGTTCCACTAAAAATAATGGATGTGAGGCCATCCATATTATATTTGGTTACCATGGAATTTATATTGGGAACTCTACTTTCACAAAAAAAATGATGCATAGAGTGAAGATAGTATCTACTATATTTGGAGGACAAATCTAGGTAATGTGACCAGATAATTTGATGTCAAGATGAACTAACATGAACACATTTTCATAGTTAGAATGATGAGTCAATACATGAAACACTATGGAGATTGTATGTTCTATTGTGTCGATCCCCTCATGTCCGTTATAGTTCTCCCTATGTTGTAAATCTACATAGTTTGATGCAAAACAAATATTCAGAAATAATACATTCAGTTTATGTTATGGAAGTTAATGAAACTAATATCCTTAGATGTTTTCCCAAACAAACATTCCAACCTAGATAATACATGGGTGGAAACTGAGCATCCAGAGGATGTGGAATTTTATGAACAAGATTCTCCTCAAACATAGGAGATGTATTTTCATGGCACCTCTAAAGCCTTGTATATAAAGGGATGGAAATCCCAAGGCCCAATCGGGATGGTATAGGGATTGTATTTTTCACTCCAGACACTTAATTTTTTCACTATTATTTCTCACTATCTCAAGGATGCAGAAACAATGAGGTAAAATTCCAATACCACATCACAGGTATGTAACTAGACTTATGGTTTTACATAGACAATTTTAAAAAACACAGTATCTAGAAAACTATTTATAAAGAATGTAAATATCAAATATTCCATCAAAAAAGAATGAATTAGACCCCGTAACAAGCTACATCATGGCACTGATGGAGGTTTTCCCTGTTTGATTCCATGTTGCATCATTTTCCCCGATCAAAGAATGATCGTGATGACTCATTGGATAATTCATCCAATATCCTGGATGACCCGGACTAAGAGAACGTAATATCCAATATCACACATAAAATAATGGTCTCATTGATCATCAAATGTTATATGGAAAAAATAATTATGTCAAAATAGCCCCAATGCACGATGAACCAATGAGAAACCATCAATGGATAGAGCCTATAATATGTTATCTCCAAAACTGGACTCTAATGACAGATCGAGTAGGAAATGAATATATTCATTTCTATGAAACATACATAACCTTGGATGATTGGACAAATGAACATAAATCCATATAAAAGTGATCCTTTTAGGTAATAAACCATATATCCTTTAAAGAATAATATATTTTAATTTTAATGGGGTAATTCTATCTATGCACTTGTTACACCAATGAATCTGGGACCTTGACCTCCCAACTAATCGTGCAGTTGGTATATTACTTCATAACCAAGATATTATTCTATGTGGAATTCCAATGAATTTTAATCCAAGATATATCCATGAAAGCATCATATGTAAACCCCTTTAAAATCTAAAAACATCTAAATACTCCGCATCCCATTTTATTTTTTGAATTCATGTTGTTGGGCCGTATCCCTCTATCGTAGGTAAGCAGTTGAAGTACATACTTACTAGTAACAACATCATCTCCAAAGGGGATAAGGCAATACCACTAATCGAATTTGGGATGAACATCTTTATAAACATCATGAAGTCTTATATCATGATAATGTTTAGAGTCCATCAAATAATTTTGATGTACAGAGACACTATATTTGGATATATAGAGTTCATGAAACTATACCAGAATTACAATATCATATCTAAATAGTCATACCATTATCATGCAGTGGAAAATTGATATAAGAGGCCTTTAATAAGTCTACATAAAATATACATCTGAGGCTGGTGAAAACTGATAAAAATTCATAGTCGATGAAGCTCGACTATTGTTTCTAGGATTACCACAACACCAAGCATACTAACACACAAGTAACAAGACAATCATTACTGTACAAGAATGAGGAAATTCTACCCATGGATGTCCGTATTCATTCTCTTCAAATGAAATAATTTTGATAGATCTATGTAGATGGAAAATCCCAAAACCTGCTGGTTGAATTATAACCGCCTGATTTTAAAGACCCGAACTTTTGAATAAATTTTTTTTCCTACTTTTGTGTGTTATTTTATTTTACACTCATCAAAAATATATACATAATGTAATGAAGAGAGTATAATTAAAATAATACCATTGTGTTTTGACTATTATATAACCATTTTTTAATATAACCATTGGAAACTAAACAATTAGCGTTACGATTATTGTTTATAAATACAAGTGATCTTGGTTAATTAATACAGAAAAAAGAGTTGATGGCCTCATCTAGTAGACTCAGGCTGTATGATGCCCATTTGTCAGAGATTGGGAAGGAGTTGGATTCAATGGGATTTTCTATGGACGTAGCCCATGTTGAGATCAACATGTGAATCTTGAATGGAATCACTTAAGGGTGATGTTCAAGCTGATAGAAATCACCACTAGGGTAATGTTGTCTGAGCCACCCCAAGATTCTATCACAATAGCACACCATACACACTAGTCCTATGCACGTTTTATAAGAGGCTATGTAATGAGACCATAGTTACGTTGTGTAATCCTATTGTTTAAATAAAATTGTTATTTATTATTATGTTAAATTGGTTAATTTCAAATATCAAGATAAATGTATGATGAATTTATACATCCATATTACTAATGAATTTTGGAAAAAATGGTATTTTAAATATTTATTTTAACTATAAATAATTAATAATATAAAATGATTATCAAAATATGGTCTTCTACAGTTCTGACCAGTAATAAATTTAGAGTCTAATGAGATAAACATAATTTTTGGTGAATAGTAAATTATGAATTGTTATATACCCTTATGAATTGTAATGAATAGTAAATCCGCCAAGAAAATAGAAACTTCACTTGTGAATGTATAAATATACTTTATACATCTTAAAAGTGCAAGAATTATCATAATATAAGTATTGATACATTTTTTGTCATAAATATTTTCATTTTCTAATTAATTTAATAATTTATGATAAAATTTATTTTTATAAAATGTAATCATAAATTGTTACTTCATTGTCCTGTGGTTATATGATAATTATCTAGGACCTCGATTACTTTCTTACGGGGTTAGAACACTTGTTATTGTTTTAGAGTTGTTTATTTGACAAAATATTGAATTTATTTAAACAGTAAAATAAAAATATTTAAGATATTTATATTCATAAGATGGAGTTCATTTTTTTATTCTAGATCAATGATATAAGGTTTGGGTGAAATTATGGGATTTTTCTAAAAATTTTCATTTTTCAGAAAATAGTAAAAATACAGCTTTCGGTTTCATTTGTTTAATGTAATCATTAATGATGTAACCATGATGTAATTAATCAAGTCGATTTTTGAATAGTATTGTATTTTATGAGGTGTCCCATGTTGTCAATACCATTGGAAAATACTATGGGAATGCCCATTTTTTTTCAAATACCACTGATAAGGAATCGCTTGAAAATTAATTAAATATTCCCTCACTTTTCCAATAAATAGAATGCCATTCCAAAATTCATATCACTCCAAAATAACCCTCAACAATGATCTGATTTTTATTCCTCCCAAAAAATCCTCCCATGGTGTCCTCAATCCACCCAAGGTCCCAAAATTCAAGCATTCAAAGATACTCTTCAACGTAAATGATCCTTTCACCCTCCTCTTTTTAGTCATTATTTCCAATATGTTATGTCTTCTGGATTCAATCATCTTATGTGGGTATATGATCTAATATATTATTGTCAATATCCATTACTTGTCCAAATTATGAGAGAAACATTCCCCTATCATCAGTTTTGAATCTTAATTTGTAAGTGACGTCGTAATGCTGTCAAATTTTTCGGAATAGAAATATCAGATTCTCTTTTCTTTCATGTTTATTTCATGTGGTATTTTATAAAAATATCCATACCATGATATAATTATGTAATCATACTGTATTATGAATTATTTATTATTGGTTCACTCTTTTCCCCTCTCTTTTTAATGTTTTCGGAAATGACGATATGTAGTCGTTATGCAGCACAATTTTCGTCTCAAAATCATTATCTTTTTCTCAAGAACATCTTTTGTATTATTTATGTTGATACCCAAATCTATTTCCAATTATAGGTGTATTAATAAATACATAAAATTGATCTATTGGATTCTGTAATTGACATATATATTACCCTCAATCCCTTATATGGGGTTTTAATGACATTATGATCTTATTTTCAAGCACTTTTTAAACGTCATGATTTAGACATGAAAAACAATTATTTGAATATATATGGGTTATTTAAGAAATGTATGATTATGATTAATGTGGATTACTTGAGAATAATGTAATATTATGGGTTCTCCCTAATAGTGCTCTAATGAATTGAGTAAAGAATTAATCTCCTGGGATGATAAGTTTCAAAATACCTTGGTGAATAACCATGGTAATGTTTTTAGGACACCTTGGGAAAGAAGCATGGTGATATGTTCATGAATTAATAAATGAAATTTTTTAGCCACCTATTCTTGTTTTTATTAATGTTATATTCATTATGAAATTCCTCTATTTTCATTTCTCATGTCCTTATGTTTTTTATGATGTTCTTATTTATTTCATAAGTAATGTGATTCCCTTTCTTTCCTTACTCGACCTTTTGCTCACCCATTCCTTTGATGAATGTTTCTAGGTTATGAGAAGAAATAATTGTACATATAACGAACATATGATGAATCCATAAAGGTTTATTTAAAGAATGTTTTATGTTTTCGTGTTTTATGTTCCTAATTTCCACGACACCAACCTTTAATGATGCGCTGTTTGAAAATTGTAATGAAAAGTTATGTAATAAATTGAGGGATTCCATAGTTGGAATTAGAGGATAGATAAGTTATTTGTGGAAATTAGGCTATGAAAATTTTATTAATATCTCAATATAATAGTTTAAATATAGTAATACTTAATGTTTTTTTCATGAGTATTGAGTATGTGGTTTATGAAGAAAACACATCCATGTATGGATACGAGTAGGTAGATGCTGCTCAAGCACAGATGTACCTAGGACTGAAAATTTTGACAAGGAGTTTCGGGCTTGACCTGGGGTAACCTGATACATGAAAATTGACCGTTCTTCACTCCTGGCTATGACACTCCCATGGGAAATAGGATAAATCATGCAATTGGGGACCGCAATAGACTATACACCGACGAACCTCTGATGGAAGCCAGAATGGAAAAAGTCATGCAAATGATGAACCAACTGACTCAAGTTTTGTGAAATAACATTAGTCATGTTGAGAGACCAATCTAACCATGTAGGGAAAAACATTATTTTGAATCCTTTAATTTTCAATTGCCACCAAACATTGGTGGCTCTACCAACCCATTGATTGTTTAATAGTGTATCAGCTCTATCGAGAATATCTTTTCTGTGTTATGATGTTCTAAACAAGAGAAGGATACCGTGGTTGTTTATTGGTTAGAGGGAGAAGATAATCATTGGTGTGAAATGATTAAAAACACAAGTCTAAGAGTGGTAGTTGACGCTACGGGGTGTGGAGAGGTAAGAGGGATATTCTGGAGCATGTATTACCCTTGATCGATGAGAAATAGAATGGAGAAAGAGTTTTTATAGTTGAAGTAGAAGGATAATGAATATGTGGGAAACAATGTGATGAACTTCACAAGTCTTTCACGTTTCAACTCTATAAATGTCATTGATCCAAAAGTTATGGTTGATAGATTATTTGGTGGAATGAGACCTCATCTGTAGAACAATCTAGCAAACTGAGATTCTGATAGCTATGTGGAGATCGTGAAAAGTGTGATGAAAGTAGATCTAGAGTGTAGAAAGATGCAATGATATCATAAATTCAATGACAAGAAAAGATATATGGAGAAAAATTAGGGTGGAGATTATATCATGGATTATGGGGAAATCATATACAATGTCCCACGTATAATAAATGTGGGAAGAATCATTTGGGGAACTACCTTCTTAGGACCGGGAAGTGCTACTAGTGTGGTAGAGTTAAATACATTGGGTGGAATTTTCTATGTGAGGTGAATCCACAACATCCCAAATCTAATGACAATGTTAAGATGGTGCAATACATACATGATGATCAATTCTATAAGCATTGAAAACTTGGTAACATTTCCCATCAATGTCAATATCAGAGGGAAGTGGACCAGAATCTCAATCAGCCTTAACAACATCCAAGGGAAAAGTGTTGTACTTTTACAATCAATATGGCCAATGTTGAGGCACCATATGATGTGGGGGTAGGTAGTCTTTTTGTTATCGTGATGCTAGAAATTTATTTTCTTGATTATGGTTCCATGTATATTTATATTTCCTCCATGTTTTCAAAGATTTTATAATCAACCACCTATTTTCTAAATGTAGAGTTATCAATCAAGATTCTTGGTGGGATTATCCAAGAATCATAAGTGTTTAGAAACTCTAGTATGTACTTCATTGAGAACAATCATATCACAAATCTAGTTGTTATTCCCATGTTGAATTGACATTATAATAGTGATTTAATTTCTCTCAATGTATAATGTAAAGATCACACGAAGAGGAAAATAAATATTAGTAGTCTTGAATGGAAAACCTACAGTTATCTTCTATGGAGGGATATATGAACCTGATAATTGTCTATAAGAACATTATATATCCTTCTTTATGGGGTTGATCAGTGAAGAAGAAGAAATAAATGACATTTTGGGTATAGAAAATGTCCCTATCGTCCAGTAAAACATTGACGTATTTATAGAGAAGTTACCCAGTCCTCCCCTAGAGAGAGAGGTAGAGTTCTCCATTGACCTCGTACCTAGGTCTCATCTGATATCTAAGACCCCATATTAGATGAAAAATGTGGAGCTAGAATAATTAATGAAACAACTCCAAGATCATTTGGAGAAGGGGTTATCTGACCAAATGAGTCTCCTTATGGAGCACCAATTCTCTTTATAAAGAAGAAGGATGGATCTATGCAGATATTCATTGATTATAGATAATTGAAAGGATTCATGGTGATAAAAATAACCTCTTTAACGAATTAATGACCTATTTGACCAAATTCATGGGGATAAATTCATCTCAAAAATTGATCTTGTATTTGGTTATCCTCAATTAAGGGTGAAAAAAGAAGATATTCCAAGAACTGCCTTTCAATATATGCATTATGAGATTTTTGTTAGGCCCCTCAGGCAGACTGATGCACCTTCTTTTTTAGGGATTTGATGAATATAGTCTTTAAGGAAAAGCATGATAACATTACGGTAGTTTTTATTGATGATATTTTAATATATTCAAAATATCGTGTGTTTCATGAGGATTATGTAAGGGGTATTTAGTAAACACTGTGGAAGGAATGGTTTTTTGGAATGTTTAAAAATGCGAATTCGGGTTGAAACAAGTTTCTTTCTAGGGGAACATTTATACAAATAAAGGAATCCGAGTGGACTCTGCAAAGAAAAATGTTGTAGAGGAGTGTCCTCAAACTACACCAATAACTAATATTCATATTTTCCTTGGTTTAGCAGGATATTATAGGAGGTTTGGGATGAACTTTTCACAACATTCTAATCAATTAACCACATTAACATGAAACGGGGTAATGATCATCTGAACAAATGAGTGTGATGAATGTTTCGAAGATCTTATGAAGAGATTGGTTACTTCACCTGTGCTAACTCTACACTCAAGTGGAGAACGATTTGTTAATTTTATCAATGAATCTATCAAAGGGAATGGTTGCATCCATAATAAAAACGAAAAATTCATTGCTTATGCATCTAAACAGTTGAAGAATCAAGAGATGAACTATCCTACAAATGATATGGAGCTAGTTGTGGTCATTTTATCATGAAGACATGGAGGCACTATTATTATTATGAGAAATGTGATTTATACACAGACCATAATTGTTTAAAGTATATTTTCACTCAAACGTAATTTAACATTAAATAGAGGAGATGGTTAGAACTTCTCAATGACTATGATTGTTCAATTCATTATCATCCCAGAATAGCAAACAAAGTCATTGATGCATTAAGCACGAAAGACCACGGTTCTTGTTCCATGATGAGGATTCAAAGAGATCCTTTGATCAATGACCTATTAAAACATGATATGGGAATTATAAGGGAAGGGACATCACCAACCCAAACCCAAATGATTTCACAATCATAATTAAAAGAGAAGATCCATCGTTACGGAAGAAGATTGAGGCGTCAAGGGATGATATGTTTCTCGAGTTAAATATTGATAAAAAAGGTGTACTGAAACTTCATACAAGACAATGTGTTCCATATATTATGGAAATAAAGAAGGGTATGATGGATGAATCTCAAAACTCGACATTCCCTATACATCCAAGAAGCATGAAAATTTATAGAGACCTTCGTGGTCATTATTAATGGGATACTATTAAATTGAAGATTGTTGACAACACTTCAAGGTGATTGGTATGTCAGTATATGAAGGCAGAGTGACAAATTCCTAATGAGGTATTACATCCACTACCCATACCCAAATTGAAGTGGGACAATATCACTATTGACATTGTCACTGGTCTCCTGATTACTTCAAAAGGAAACAATGTGATATGGGTTTTTATGGACTGTCTCACTAAGACTGCCCATTTTATCTCCATTCAAGATGGTTTCCATCATTATCAACATTATAGGATATATGAAAAGATGTATGGTTTCATGGTGTTCCACATTATTTTGTATTTTATCATGATATTAGGTTCACATCAAAATTCTAAAGATATTTCAACATTCTTTAACAATAAATTTATTTCAGTAAGGCCTATCACCCCCACACTGATGGAAAATCTTAAAGGACTATCAAACCAATGAGGATATTCTATGAACATGCTCGATGAAATTTAATGGTGAATGGGATCAACATATCCCTATAGTTGAGTTCTCTTAATACAATAGATTCTACTCAAGCATTCAAAGGGAACCCTATAAAGCACTATCTGAGAAGATATGTAGAACTCATACTTGTTGGGATGAAGCTGGTGAGAGAAATCTTCTTGGACTTGATCATGTATAAGAGATGAAAAAAAAGGTCCATGCCATCTAGTAACACATTAATGCTGCTCATTGTCACCAAAAGAGCTAGGCCAACAATAGTTGAACGGGACCAAAAGATTTATGTTGGTGATAGGCCCTTTCATCAAATTTGACCACGTAAGAGAGTCATGAGGTTTGGGAATAATGTGATGC
The DNA here is from genome assembly GCA_963277665.1 of Viscum album. Classification (NCBI taxonomy): domain Eukaryota; kingdom Viridiplantae; phylum Streptophyta; class Magnoliopsida; order Santalales; family Viscaceae; genus Viscum; species Viscum album. Next base: position 1,834,145,996 of record OY728132.1, read on the forward strand.
TCAGCCAATGGTACATTGTCCCCTATGAAATCTTTGATCGCATAGGAGATGTGGCCTATCAGCCTGCATTTCCTTCAAATCTAGAACAATTTAATGATGTCTTCCATGTATCCCTCTTGAAGAATTAAATACCTGACCCTTCACATGCACTAAATACTGAGTTGGTACAACTGGAAGATGACCTCATTTATGAGGAACAGCCTGTCGAGATCATGAATCGTAGGGAAAAGTTTCTACGCAATAAGACAACCCACCTTGTTAAGGTGTTGTGGAAGAACTTCAAATGTGAAGAAGCCATGTAGGAATCAGAGGAGTCTATAAGACAAAAGTACCCTCCCCATTTATCTTCTGAGTGTACGAGTAAAAATTTTGTGGATGAAATTTCATAAAGAGGGAAGAATGTAATGACCGAAACTTTTGAATAAATTTTGTTTCCTACCTTCTGTGTTATTTTATTTTATACTCAAAAAAACAATATACTTAAAGTAATGAAGTGAGTATAATTATAATGATATCATTGGGTTTCAACTATTATACGACTGTTGTTCAATATGACCATTGGAAACTAAACTCTTAACTTTATGATTATAGTGTATAAATAAAAGTGATGTTGGTTATTTATTACTGTAGGTAGAGTCAATGGACTCATCCAGTAGACTTGGGTCGTATGAAGCCCATCTATAAGAGCTTGGGAAGGGGGTGGATTTACTGGCCTTTTCTCTCGAATGAACCCATGCTGAGCATCAAGATGCGAAGCTTTAATGGAATCTCCTAATGGATATGTTAAAGAAAATAAAAATTAGCACTTGGGAAATGATGCCCAAGCCGCCCCAAAATTATATCACCATACCACACCGTACACTTAGGTTCTCTTAAGGTGTTATAAGGGGCTATGTAAAAAGACCATAGTTACGGTGTGTAATATTTTTGAATAAAGAAAATTATTATTTCATGTTATGTTTAACTGGTGAATTTCAAATATCTGGATAAATTTTGTAAGAAATTAAATTTCCATATTTCTAATGAATTTTGGAAAAATGGTATTTTAAAATATTTATGTAAACATTAAATAATTAATAAAGTAAAATTATTTTCAAAAAATGTTTTTCTACAGTTGTGACAAGTAAGAAATTTATAGTTTAATATGATCAAAATAATTTTTGGGGAATGGTAAAGTAAGAATAACAATATTTCCTTATGAATAGTAATGTACAGTAAATCGACCACAATAATAGAAACTTCATCCATGAATGCATAAATATAATTTCGACATATTAAAACTTAAAAATGGTCATAATATTAGTATTGGTGTTTTTATATGTCAAAAATATTTAAATTTTATAATTAATTTAATAATTTATAAAAAATAAATTTTTATGAATTTTATCATTATTTTCTTTTGGTTATACGATGATTCTATTAGACATAGAATACTTTTTTACAGTGTTGCAAAAGGAGTTATTCTTTTAGAGTTGTTTTTTTGAATAAATAATGAGTTTATATAAAAATTAAAATAAGAATAATTATAAAATTATTTTCATAAAATAGAGTACATTTTTGAATTCATAGCATCGATATTAGGTTAGAGAGAATTTTTGGTATTTTCTGAAATAGATGAATTTCCAATCAATACTAAAATCGTAGTTTTGAGTTTCAGGTGTTTAATGGCATCGTTGATTATTTAATCTTTATGTAATAAATCTAGATGAATTTTGAATAGTATTATATGTTATCAGGTGTCCCAATGGGCCAATACTATGGGAAAATACCATGGGAAAACCCATGGTTTTGCAAATACCCCCAATGAGGTATCCCATGAAAATTAATTAATTATTCTCTCACATTTCCAATAAATACCAAGTCATTCCCTCATCAATTTCATTCCAAAATATTATTCAACCATGATATGGTCTTTCTACCTCCCAAGGAGTCTTCTAAAGGTACTGTCGATCCCAAAATCCCAACCTTCGATCATTCTATGATACTCTTCAATGTAAGGGAACCTTTCACCCACTTTTTTTAGTCATGATTTCCTATATTTTATTTATTCTATTTTACATATTCTTATTTTGGGGTATGTTCTTATATATTCATATTACTATATATTTCATTTCAAAATAATGAGAGATCATTTCTTCTCCCATCAATTTATTTTTTGAATTTTTAATCGACATAGTTAGGCTGCCATATTTTTTTGTATAAGAAATTGCATCTTTTATTTTCTTTCATGTTTCCTTTTCATGTGGTAGCTCATAAAAATATAATTAACATGATCTAATTATCTACCCATATTGTATTATGAATTTTTTATAAGTATTATGCCTTTTTACACTATCTTTTTAAGGTTTTCTAAAATGATGTTATGTGGTCGTTATACTGCTGAATTTTCGTCTCAAAATCACTATCTTTATCACACGAAATCCTATTATATTATTTATGTGGATACCCAAACCGATTTTAATTTCCAGCGGTGTTTCACAATACATAAAATTTGTCTATTTGGTTCTAGAATTGATAGACATATTACAGTTACTCCCTTACCATGGGTTATAAATGACATAATGATCTTATTTTTAAGTACTTTTTAAACATCACGATATTGACAAGAAACCCATTTCAATGATTCAATTTGATATATTTATGAAATTTTTTATTATAATATATGTGGATCAAATGAATATAAATACATATTATTGTTTCACCCTGATGGATCTCCAATGCATTGGGTAAATAATTAATCTCTAGGTATTACATGTTTCACAATACCATGGTGAATAACCTTTGTAATGTTTTTATGAAACCATGGTAATGAACCTAGGTGATATGTTCATGAATTTAGAAATAAAATTATGTTTCCAAATATTCATGTTTTGATTCATGTTATTTTTATTATGAAATTAATCTACTTCCATTTCTTAGGACATTATGTTTATTTTCAAGATCTTATTGATTTCAAAAGTTAACTAATTCCATTGATTTCCTTACTAGGACATCTTCTCACCCTTTCCTTTTAGGTGTGTCTCTAGTTTTTTAGATGAAATAATTGTACTTAGGATGAAATTATGATGATTCCCTATAAGTGGATTAGAATAATTTTTTATGTTTTCATGTTTTATGTTCATGATTTCCAAGACACTAGTTTTTAAAGATACTATGTTTGTAAAATGTAATGAAAAGTTATGTAATCAAAGGTGATATTCCATAACGATGAGAGTAGGTTGTGACCATTACCCAACATGGAAGTACATTAGAATCGGATCAAATGAGCATATTATAATAAGGATATATTCTATTCATTCATTCAAGGAGAACATGTATTGCTGCATAAAACCCTAATGACAACAACCATGAATCCTCCAAATCATGAACTCAAATTGGAAGGACCATATATCAAAAATAGTTTATATCCCAAAAGAACCATAATCAATGGACACTACAGTTGGGGTGCATAATAAAACTACCCAAAATGGAAGGATTCTTAATAATGACATTGCATTGAAATATTTATATGGGCATAGACATTTGTGTAAGTTCCTATTTTATTCGACCGAATATATAATAATGAGATGCCCAAATACGAGAGGGGGTGAATTGTATACATCAAAAATCCCCAAGTAAATTTTTCATAACTAATATTCATAACACATCTAAGCTCTAATAACATTCATGATTCCGAAAATGAATCTTAACAAAAGTTTACAATGAATAAAATACTACCTTAAATCTTATAGAATCTTATATAGTCAGAGTATAAGTCTAAGAAAGTATAAGAAGATTATACATTCCTTAAAAACTAAAAGTACAGCGGAAAAAATAGAAATACTACAAGTAACAAGTAGTAACTCTTTTATAGCAAAGAGAAGGGAATCCAACAACCCTGTATAAAAGTTCCCTTGATTTATACTTTCATGAAAGTCTGTCTAACCCAAACTTAGGTAAGCACTAAATCCATAGATCAGTATTTGTCATGCTATCCCCCAATCCCTAAATTTGTAATGAAATCAGAACCTCTGTCTTCACAACCCAAAGTATCTGAGTTCAATGAAATTTCACCTCTGCACTAAGAAATTCTGCATGAAGCAATGTTTGAACAAGCATCTTAAAATTTCAACACAAATCCAGAGAGTTTATAAGATCCTCCCTCTCTAGAAAACACATCTGAATGTTATAATCATAAAAAATTCCAAAAGTTTAGAGCTCTTTAAAATGAGATCATATTTATAGTCACTAGTTAAATGGTAGGCTCTCTCCTCCAACAATAATATATTTATATGAATTTTGGAGGTACATGTACATGTGTCACTCAAACAACGGTTTGTGTGGAACTGAAAGCACGAAATCATTTTATTACAAAACAAGTGTAAGCATAACTAAAATGTGATATTTATAATTAAAGAAAATGAATGTTTGATTTCTAACCAAAATTGAATTCGGGGTCTATAATACAAGGATATTCAGGTTATGTTTTCTATGAATTTGGAACCTGAACTCTATAGAATTCCAGAGTCTGAAATTCAAGGAAATTCGAAATCTGGGTTCACATGAATTTTGAACCAAAACTCACAATGTTTGGAGTCTGAGTTCATGAGAATTTAGAGTCAAAACCCATAAAATATAGGAGTATGTATTCATAGAACTCGAAGTCAGAAATCAAAAAGGTCCATAACCATAATTTGTAATCATAATTTGGATTCAAATCAAATAAGAGTTCGTATCCAGAATTTGTAATCACAATTCATAGTCAGAACTCAGAAGAGTTCATATCTAGAATTCTTAATCAGAATTCGGATTCAGAACTCAGAAGATTTTGTATCCAGAATTCAAAATCACAATTCAGAGTTAGAACTAAGAAGAGTTCATCCCCAGAATTCTGAGAATTTAGATTCTAAAACAGAATGCTTCATATCTTGGGTATTTATAAGAGTCTGAGGTTTTGGTTTCAAACCAAATTTTACACTTCGTAAAATTATTATATGAACAATGAACACGTGGTAAGGATAAATTTCCTTGGGGAAGGAAATTTTTCCTTATAAAATTAAATCATAGGGTAAAATGAGATTTTCCTTATGATGAGGTGTTTATGATTTTCAAAACAAGAATGACTGTTAATGTCATAAAGAATCCTTTTTGACAAAACAATCTCACCCTAAGTATGAAGGAATGGAAAAGCCATAAGGAAAACCTTATTGACTCAAAAATCTCCCCGTTTTTGTAAAGCACAAGCATCCTTACTAAAAAGAATATAAGTACATAGAAAATTTTTTCAAGACTTTGAAAATATAACATATCTCCCTTTATATAGGAACAATGTTGAATAAGACTAACTCCCCCTTAGTCTTTGAACACTAAGGATCGTAATCTAGATTTTCGGAATGAGTTCCTTCATATGATTGTGGAAATCTTCATAATGAGAACTCCCCCTTACATAGGTATATTTATTCTTTTACTTAGAATTCTTTTTCCTTCTCCCCCATTGTGATTTTCAAAAGGAGTTAGAGGGAGTGGAAACAAATTATGGTAGCTAATATATTAGTACAAATATCCAAACAAAACAAGCAACAACCATTACATAAAATTTTATGAATTTGTACAGGGAAAACAGGTACAATAAAAGATCGGATTTTGATCTATTGTGCTTATTTTTCCTTAGGTATCAGATTCTTCAGGATGGTTTTCACATTCTTTATCTCTTTGTGATCATCCTATCATAGCATCCCTAAGGATTTCATCATATCATCTTGAGCCATCAGAGCTTCTGCCTGAGCCTTCAGCAAGTCATCTTGCTTCACAAGCTTTTCTTGAAACCGAATCCGGAGATCCCTTTATGTTTTCCAACATTGGACAACATAATTAAACATCCCATTCAGATATTTGAAATTTTGAATCCGAGAATTCTGTTATTGATTTATATTTTCCTCAAAGCTATTTGTTAGATCCTTCATTTTTCAGTCTTGAGTATCAAATGATTCCTTAACATCATCCTGAAAGTCATTATTGTCTCTCAGATCATCGACAATATTCCTTAACCAGCTCACAATTTGCTTGCATGGCCTTTTGTGGGATGCATAGTTGTTATAAAAATTCTTGTGTTCGGCCTCAATATTTATACACATATCTATCACCATGGATAATGAGATTGATTTTTTATTCAGGCTATGCTGGAGCATCTGGCATTTGGAGTAAATTGTTGAAATGATCGGAATGGCGTCCACTAGCATCTTCAGTGAATGAATGTCAAAATCATGTCCTAGAGCTGATGACTCTGAGTCTGACCCTCTAATAGGTTGTGGTTATTCCTCTATCTCAACAAAATTCTTCTTAAAAGATCCACTAGAATCATTATTCCATAATGAAATTTTGGTTGGTGTTTCAAAAACAACTTGTTTTCTTTTGTCGGTTTTCGGAAAAGATTTTTCATCTGGAGACTCATGCTCACACTCAGATAACTGAACAGTCATATCTTCATCAATTTTTTCTATATCAGCTCCTCCCTCAATATCCTAGAGTGAATCAAGTGATGATTATAACTATCTTCGTCAGATAAGTTGTTCACATCCCCTTCAGCCTTCTCATCAACTCTAGAGGTTGCACGTTTCGATGATTCACCTTGAGAAGTCCAGATTGATATTTTTTTTAATGAACATTCCTTATAATGATAATATTCAACTTTCTTAATCAGATCATCAGTCTGACTACTAAATTACTCATTTTCTATCACATCTTCCATAGCTTCTATCTGTTCAGAAACCTTATCTTGATCTTTTTTCAGAGTTATAAACTATTTCCCCGGTGTCTCAGGTAATGGTTCTACTAAGAAATTTTTTTGTACCATAATGTTCTCGGATGCTACTTCAGTATCCTTCAAAAGAGATTCCATAATCTCAATCTCCGACATATTCTTCTTAATATTATTCTATTTTGATTGCTTATTAATATCTTCAGCAACTTTCTCTTTCAAATCCTTATCCTCTACAGGGTCTACGCCAATCTATGGCTCCCCTTCTTTCCAGTTCTTCTTATACTCCCTCCATTTCGAAACAACTTCATCTGGATAAGATTTATTCTTCTTTTGATTTATAGGTGTGGTTTGAGCTTCCTTGTATTTTGGGGTTTCACCTTTCGATTCATATTCCTTCAATTTTCTTTTCTATCCAGCTTTATTTGATGGTTCAGCCTCTTCATCATTTTTCGGAACAACTTATACCTCTTCCACTGGCATATCATAAAACTCTACTAATTCTTTAGAAAATAAAACATTCATTCATTTCAAAGTTTCACCGCTAACTAACATCACTTTTCAATTTATCAGCTTGGAACTACAGGGAATCTAGAAGGAATCAAGACACTAATCAATCAACATGGATAGTAGGGAAGGATACATGATTACTTGTGCTCTATTATTCCCATTCTTGATATTCTCTATTTTAATTAGAATATGCTTCATATGATTGATTTTCCATAGATTTACCAAAAAATGCAAGATATATATATCACATTTCTTAAGAGTGTCCTTGTCACCCGTTCTTGGTATGATAAAACCCTGAACGCATAACTCTAGGATCTGATTGTTGGTAGACATGTGAGAAATATTTGCGGTCTAGACATCTATAAGACCATGAATTTTCATAGATTTTTACATTGATGAAACTTCCTTGCACATCCGGTAATTTTTTGGGAACAAAACTCATCTTCTCTTTAATAAGACACCCCTACCAAGCTAACAGCCGGGGTACCAGAAAGTGCATATGATTTAGCTTAACTCTTGATGGAAAACTTATCTCTCCCTTTGTCCTTAAAGAAATAAACTGACTCATAAAATTCAATGAGTAGATCTAGATACACAACATCCTAAGCTCTTGTCTTGGAAATGGATACACTGTCCCATCCATTACTCTTGATATTCTTTGAAATAATAGAATCCAACTTGTTGAAGAAGTTCGGATGCACCAACATCTCCCTGTATAATATCCACTCCGTATTCGGCTTGACATTAGATATATCTTGGGAAGAAACTTTACCATAGATTCATAATTGAGCACTTCTGAAATGTTTGGATCGGGATTTTGTAGCGGGGTAGAGCTTTGACATGTAATATCTTGAAAACCAATGTGGGACAACAATCGGGGTCCCCTTTTATAGGTGTTGAAGCGATGCTTCATCTTCTCATTTCAATCCAATAGCTGAGAATTATTCTAATCTGATCTAACAGTTGAAATGATAATCGCAAGGAAGATTTGGTAGGATCCGATATTTTGAGTTTTTTAATGGAAAAGATTCAAATTTAAGAAGACTAGAATCCGATTAATTTTAAAAACAAAAGAAACTAACAGAAAGTAAAAATTTATTACGAAAACTCAAGAGAAAATCATACCTTTCAGATTGTTAGTAGAATTATTCGTATTGAGGAAAATTCTTCATGAAGGACTTCAGATTCCAAAAAAGCATGAGTACAAAAAAAAATTTAGAATGCATATTTTCTTTACAAAAATATTTATTACAAAAATATTTATTATGAAAATCTTACAGTATGGAAAAAAATAGAAATTCTTCATTACAAAAAATTTTGAAAAACTATATTACCGAAATTTCAATTACGAAAATTTTCATTACTAAAATATCATTTACAAAAATTTCATGTACGAAATAAATATGAAAAACATCATTATGAAAAATATAAAAAAATCATTACAATAAATTTTGAGATCATAATTACTAAAAATATGAAAAATATCATGATGAAAAATATAAGACTTCATTACGAAATATATGAAAGACATGATTATGAAAAATATGAAAGACTTCATTACAAAAAATATGAAATCCATCATTAAAAAATATATAAAAGACTATTTTATGATAAATTTAAAAGACCTCATTATGAAATTATTCAGAATATTCATTATTTAAAATATATAAGACTACACGCAAATGTACACCCCCTATGAAAAGGATTTTATTACTGTAAGGAGATTGATTTAAACAGAAAGTTAACAAGGAAGATTAGCTTATGGTTATCATTACTAGCTTATGTTTAATCTATTAAAATCTAACGAAGGGTATAGATTTTGTGAAAATATCAGCAAGTTGATCTTGAGTTCCGATAAATTGATGAATGATATCTCATTTTTGTGTGTGATCCCTGAGAAAGTGATGTATAATGTCTATGTACTTTTCACTAGAGTGATGTGTAGGATTTTTACTAAGGCAATGGTACTTGTATTATCACTCAAAATTTGTGATTTGGTAAAATTCATACCATAGAATGTGAGTGTGTATTGCATCCACAATAATTGAGAACAACAACATCCAACTTCTACATATTTATCTTCAATAGTGGAGAGTGCTACAGAGTGTGGCTTCTTGCATGACCAATAAACTATTGAAAATCCTATGAAATGAGAGGTTCGTGATGTACTCTTTCTAACCATTCTATATCCGCCAAATTCATCATCTGAATAACATTTCAAAACAAAATCCTTTCCAGAATTATAGAAAAGTACTAAATCCATGGTTTCCTTGAAGTTGGGAAAACAATTTCACTGCCTTTACATGATATTAATTATCATTGGATTGATATATCACACATAAGAATACTGAAAACATTATGTCAGGATGACTAGCTCTCATGTAATGTAAACTTCCTATCATACCTATATAAGATGTTTGATCTACTAGTTTCCCACCTCTATCAATATCATGTGTGTTTGAGGTACTGATGGGACTACTAATACTTTTAGTGTTGTTGTATCCATACATTTTAATAATATATTTTAAATAATTATGTTGGGATATATAGATACATTCTTGTTTTTGAGAAATTTAAAAACTAGGGAATATAGTTAACTCACCCATCATACTCAATTCAATCTATGATTTCATTAGATCTCAAAGGAATCAGTTAAATATTGCTGAGTTGAACCAAATATAATGTCATCATCAAAAATTTCAACAATTAATACATTTTTCATATATTTAGTTAAAAACAGTGTTGGATCATCATTTCCCTTAACATAGTCATTTTGAAGCAAAAATCATGAATGTATATCATACCATGCTCGAGAGGCTTCTTTAAGGCCATACAAAGCATTGGGATGTTTAAAAACATGACTAGGATGTTTGGAATCTCAAAAACCATGTGGTTGTTCAAAAAAACTTCCTCTTGAACATAACCATTATGGAAAGCTCATTTCACATCCATTTGAAGATGTTTGAGGTTTTATAATGCTGCAATGGAAATTAAAATACGAATTGATTGAATTCTAGCTACTGGTGCATAGGTTTCATCATATACTATTCCCTCTTGCTGATTAGAGCCTTTAGCAACTAATCTAGATTTATTTCTAACAATAATTCCATTTTCATCACACTTATTTATGAAGACCCATTTTAATCAAATTATATAAGTTTAATTAGGTCTTTCATCAAATATTCAGACTTTATTCCTTTCTAATTCATTTAGTTCATCTTGCATGCCTTTAATCCAATCATCATCACGTAAATCTTCATCATTTCATTTTGGTATTAATTGTGAATGAAATTATCGATGTTCTAATTAATTCCTTAATGAACTGATAGTCTTTATAGGTTGATTCACATCACTAATGATAGTATCATTAGGAAGATTCTTAAGAAAAAACTGATTTGGGTTTTGTAATACCTGTTTGTCAACATAGGGTATAAAATATTCTACGTTAAGTGATTCAAAATTATCTTCATGAACATTTTCTTTATCAGAAGGTTATTATAACAAAGGTTGATAATTAGTTTTTTAAAAGACATCTGATTATGTAGTTTGGGGTTGTTTAAAAATAAAATGATCCGTTTTATCAAATTTCACATGTACTATATCTTAAATAGTATAATTGTTTTAATTGAAAACTCTATAAGCCTTAGAAGTTTTGGAGTAGCCTAAGAAAATTCCTTCATCAGATTTTACTGTGAATTTATTTAGATTATCTTTAGTATTAAGGATGAATACCTTGCAAACAAAGTCCTTAAAGTAGAAAAATATATGTTTTCTACCATTCCATAACTCATAAAGAGTTTTTTTAAGAAAAGGTCTAATAAAAACTCAATTTATAATATAACAAGAAGTACTTATTGCTTCAGCCCAAAAATGATTGGCTACAGAATACTCACTAATCATGGTTCTAGTTATCTCTTGAAGAATTATATTTCTTCTCTCAAAAACCCCATTATGTTGAGGTGTTCTAGGTGATGAGAAGTTATGAGTAATGGATTTTCTACTAAAAAAGATTCAAAATAAGAATTTTTAAATTATACTCTATGATCACTATGAATAGTTATCAAGGTATGGGTTTTCTCATTTTTAACTTGGGCTTTAAAAATTTAGAAATATGAGAAGGCTTCAGACTTCTTAGCTAGAAAATAGATCCATGTAAATCTAGTGTAATCATCAAATAAAATAGATACAATGTACGTGCCTCAAATACTTCCAGTTTGTGTTGGACTGAAAAGATCCATATGCACATATTCTAATGCATCGGTATTTGTGACCTCACTGATTGATCTTAAAAACGATTTATGTTGCATGCCATATTGACAAGGGTCACAATCATCTGATGAATAAAATCTATACTCTAGTAGATCCGTAACTAAACTTTTCATAGAAAGATTTCATAAGATCCTAAGGTTATGGTGTCCTAACCTCTTATTACATAACTAATAATGATCTTCTATTTTACTAATTCAAGGTAGATCTTGGCTCCTATGGTCTTCTATGTTTAGTGTGTATACCTTCTCTTTCCTATGGGTAGAAATAACAAACACTTCATTGGAATTGTGTATGAAGAACATGTCATTCCAGTAATTCACAAGGTAACCATTGTCACATAACTGGATTATGCTAATAATATTTTCCTTAAGACCCAGAACAAATAAATCATTTGAAATCAATGTTTTTCCAAGAAGAAAGATTTTACCTATAACAATAATTTCTCCCTGAGCATTATCTCCGAAAGTAACTTTTCATCCTTTCTTCTCAACAATCTTTTCTAAATATTTCTTGTAACCAATCATATATCGGGAATGTAAACTATCCATGTACCATGTATTTTTGTTGGTACCTTCTCTATTTTCTTGAAAATATGAAAAAGTTATATTTTCAGAATCCAAAATTATTTGGATCCAGTATTCATAGAAATAAAAATTTTAGGCACCCACATCATTTTAGAAAACTATTCTTTCTGGAATCCTAAAGACTGGGTTTTGTTTAAGGAACAATTTTTTTCCCAGTATCCACCACACTAACACTTAGTGTAAAATAGAGCACTTTGATGATCAAAATAATTATTACAAATAATCGTTTTAGAACCAGTGTATCCAAAACCAGAACTATTCCATAGAGGTCGGATTTGTGAATACATTTTATCATAATTTTCATTACCTTAGGTAATGTTTGAAAAACAAATCTTAAAGAAAAAAATTTCAGATTTGTGTTTTATAAACAAGTTTTTTCCCTCAAAAACATTTAATTTTGAACAAGAGCTAGGCTCGAAAACATTTTACATAAAATTTAGGTTTTCTTGGTATTTTGAAAGTTTATTCTTCTCAGAACATACTTCCTCGCGATTTTTTTAAATACATTCAAAATCAACCTTTTTCTTATCAGGATCTTTAGAAATATGTGATATTTACTTAGTAAGATTAGTATTCCAAGAATTTTTCTTTTCAATTATTTTAATGATTTTTGAATTTCTATCTCACAAAGTTGGGAAAACCTAGAAACATCTTCACAGGAAGGTAAAGTGTGATCTTCATTAGAAGAAGATTATTTATCAAGATAGTTATAATATGTAATATCATTATCATTCAATTATATATTATTCATAGATTTAACATTGTGTACCTTATCCATTAATGGAATTTTAACATAATTGTTGTTATAAATACGCAAATAAATGTAATTTTAGACTTTTTATGAATTAAACTAATTTTATAGGTGAATATGACATGTTATTAATAATTTAATTAACTTTTTTCGAACTAATTGTGCTTTTATGATTTTATCAGAAATCAAGTACCATATAGTGTCAAAATTGTCATAAAATCGTTTTTAAAAGAAATATTATATTATTAATTGTTATAATATTCCAAAAAATCTAAGGATAGGCCAATTGACATGGATAAGATTATATATTTTAATAATAAACAACATGGGGTTCGTTGGGGTTTTTATTGTATGTCTATTAACCATATAGTGTATGAAAACAAGAAGATGCGGTAAAGGTTAAATTATTTAACATAGAGTTAAATCTAAATGATAAGGTTAAAATAGTAACATAAATTGTCTAAAACCTATTGGTTGAGAGTATTTCAACCGATACCTACTTTAGCTTTGCAGTAAATCAATTTGGAGCTATTATAAACCGAATTATACCTTATTATAAAATAATATATTAAGATTTTTCAAAGTAGCCCCTCTCCTTCCTTATAAAAAGGGAACCCCTTCCCTCTTTTCTTCATACCCTTTTGAGCCTTGAATCTCAGCCAAACCCAGCCCATTTCTCTTATTAACTTCTTTAGAAACATTCTAGAGCTTCTGGAATTCTCAAAAGTCCAACTCTACTTCCTCTAGAAGAAGTATAAAGGATGTGTGTTGAAGAAGATCTAATCTTTTCTTCTGATTCTCTCATGTTTCATTATTCTTATACTTCTTCTCCTTTAGTTGTTTCAATATAAATTAATATCATAATTATCACTCATATACTTATTTGTAATTATAAATATTTAACAACCCCATTTAACCTTCTATACGTCCTACAGGAAACGAAATCACTGGGTGTGCTTACGTACGAAATACCGTCTCCACCCAGTGCTGTAATTTGTTTTTCCACCATAACCTTACTTGGATGGCTATAATGGTGTAATGAATAAATATATATAGTTATTATTAGATCATACTGATTCTGAGATATTATATCATCCACTGTAATTCAATTAAATAATAATGGGAATGATATCATCGCTTGTGCGTACGTATGGACAACCGTCTCAATAAACGCGATGAGATTCATTCTCCATGAATACCCATTCAGGAATGATTGTAAAGTATATATAATTAATAATAATGAAATATATGACATAATGAAGCTACTGGATTTATATATATATATATATATATAATCTACATACTTCCATTCAAGTCCATATGGAACAGGAAATAGCATTCATGCGTACATACAACCTACCGTCTCTATGAACGTTATATTTCATTTCATTTACCTATCTATTATATATATATATGCTGAATATGTATGATATATAAATCATGATTTACAATTTGGAAGTAATTAAATCAGGATATAAGTAATAATATCAAGAACAACATGTCGAAACTCGTACAATAATTGAACAATTTTATCCAAAACGCTACATTAACATAGAATTTACAAATTAACGGGTAATATAAAGTCATAAGTGAACAATATATGATATCATAATAATGTATATAATTATTTAATAAGTCAATGAAATTATTTAAATCATTATACAGGAGGTTCGTATACGTACAAATCATATCAGACCTAAGGTAAGGGATAATTATTCCAATCTCATTCTTATCCGAGATTGTTTATTTGTAAGTATTTACTGAGGTTATGTTTATCATGCATGTTCATATGATCTCAAAATGTTTTCATAAAATGTTTACTTTTCATCCATGTATGTTTAATGTAATTTTTACCCTTTTTGACTTTTACCACATTTTATGGATGGAATATTTCTTTGGTTTACCATACGAGGAACTTTTTGAATTTCTGACAAAAGTATAAAAAAATGTTATTTTTAACTTATACAGCATGAACGGATTTCTATGATTTCATAATGCCTCATTTTCATGAAGCTTACTACACTAGATTTTAAGAATATTATCAATAAAATACTGTTCTTTTAAAATTGAGTGGAATTGTGTGAAAAGAAAATGATTTTGAAGAAGAAAGGATATTTTCCTCAAGAATTCATTTCAAGTGTTTTATCAAAACCATTTTCCATATAAGATTACATTATTTCATATGCGTATTTTTCAACTCTAATTTCTCTATAATTTACATGGTTTCACTTTTCATATGATGAAATATCCTTTTGTTTTATATGGTTTATGTTATGATGGGATGATGTTTATGAAACCCATTTAATTCATTGGGTTATGATGAATGTTTTAAGTTTATTTTATGGAAAAAGTATGAATTATTTCATTATGAGATGGGTGGGACCTATATCTCCCTCATATTCAATGGGTAATGATTTATATCTCATTAGATAAACATTGATATAATGGAAATTTAATCAGGTTCAGTGTTACAGGACTTAAAAGAGGAGTGAACTCAATTTGTAAAGGGACTTTGTCCACTAAGATGGTCTTGGAAGTAATGCCTCGGATACTATGGAAATCATATCATGTGCTTAATAGTTTTCCACAATTTCATGTTTTTTTCCTAGTATATTTTATCATGATTGATGTTCCATTATGATATATGCCCTAAATACGTCCATGATTTATGTCTTTTCCCATGATTTTGATGTTTAGATTTTAGGTTCATATTTTTGTATTCAAATGTTTGTGGATCGTTTTATATTATATATGTTTACCCTTACTGGGCATTTTAGCTCATCCTTTTTATGTTTTATTTTCCCTATTATTTAAGAAAGGGTTTTAGGTAATAAAATAATAGGGGAAGATATTTATGGGAGATGTTGAAGTTCTTTCACCAAGATTAAAAGATTATATTCTGAGTTTCCAAAGACACTAAACTATTATGGTCCTTTTGTGTTTGTTTTTGTTATGTATTAAGTATTCCTCAAAGGTAATGTGATGTCCATTTATGTCACACTTTGGGTCTCTTCATTTAGTATCAGAGGTTTGGTTTAGTCAAACATTGGAGACTAAGATGCGAAAACCATAGTGAGATCCCTAGAGATATTTATAAGGTATGTATAGGGATATCCCTGAGGTTAAGTATACCTATAGTTTATAGTCGTAGAATTACAGTAATGATCTTAGAATTTAACCTATGGTGTTATATATTGATGTTACTCTGCCATTATTATGCTGTTTTCCAAGCATGATTTTTACCCCTCACACTATTCTTTTTGGGTTTTAGAAAATGGCTTAAAATAGGAAGATTCACAATAATGGAGGATATGATGGACTACAGAATGATATTTTTCATGAGAAACCAAATGAAATGGGATTTGGAAGTCCAAACATCATTATAATGCCTAATCAGTAATCTCATAATATGATCAATAATATCAACTTTGGTAAGTATCCTCACTCATCTAATAAGAGAAAGATGGAGTTTCATGATGATCATAGTGGAATGAAAATTCAATTTCCCTCATTTAAATCATGTGGGAAGAGGCATCAGGGAGAATGTTTCAAAGGAACCTGAAGATGCTTTCGGTGTGGAAAAGAAGGACATAAAGCTAGTTATTTTAAAGGAAAAGGTTCGGTTAACACCATGGACAAGGGTAATGTTATTGCTAAGACATCAACAATGGTTATGTGTTTTAAATATGGAATGTACAGGCATTATGCAAACCAATTCCCTAAGTGAAAATCAGCATGGTCTTATGGGTAGTATTTTTTTGTATGATAATGAAAAGACTACAAATGATATTTGATATGGAAGAAATGATGAAGCACAGTCAGTGGTTTAAGAAGGTAGTGTAATGATTGTATGTTTATCAAGAATAATGTATGGTACTATGGAATGAAGAAAAATCTATGGATTGTTACAGTATTGCCTTTTCTTGAGTTTTGAGAGTATATGTTGAATGGTACCGGTAACCAAGAAGGTTTATTCAGATATCTTTGGAAAGAACCAAATATGCGCATAAAGAATGGATAAGGATATAATGAAATGTTTGATAGTATTAATGAGATCATGACTAATATAAGAACTATGTGATATCATGGTTTGAGTATATAGAAATATTTTGATTTTGGTATGCGAAAAGTGTAAAGTTTTGACTACACTCATGATTTCACAAAGGTTCTATGGTAATTCATATTTCAAAAGAATATATGTTTGGAATGAGATCAATAAGATATATCTTATGATATATGGACGATAAATGGTGGAATTAACATTCTTGGAAAATGACATTCCTAGTAATCGTTTTTTATACTATGATGTTAGACAAATGTATTTTGGATAAGTCTAAAGACTATAATGGATTATGTCAGACATCAAATAGTATTGTTTAATGTTAGTACTTTTTTCGATATTATTTATTTAATGTTATAATAATGATGATTTAGAAAATGGACAACACATAGGACGGGCGACAACCCATCATGTCAGACAAGGATGTAGGAATCGAACCCACAACTGATGTGCTACATGCCTTTATCACCTATCACTGGCCTACATGAAGTCCCTGGTTAGTAAAAACTGGATTTATTATAATAAGAAGTATGATAGATGAATTATAAGTCAATTTTTGGAATCATATATGATTAACCTCACCATAGATGGACTTTTGTATATTTGATAACTTTTTTTAACCTTTTCTTAAGACATATGGAATGACCCATCATTCTATAACATGATCTTCTAACACCTCATGAATGAAAAATTCAACTTAATTTCTTTAAGAGATGACATGGAAATTATTCAAGGCACAAACAACGGTGAGATTATACTGAAATAAAGTAAGTATTTATTCTAATTGAAATTATTCAACATTAGGGAAATGATCTTGAAAACCAAAAATTATGTCCTAGTGCCCTTATATCCGATGAATCAAATGGTACCTTAGATCATCCCAAATTTATGGCTTTTTGGTTATTGTATTTTTCATTGTAATATTCTCTAATCTCTCCAGCAGAACATGATGGTATGATTTCTCATCCATATCCATATTTTCACCTATGTTCTCTTATGTGGAAACCCAATGATTAGTTAATTTGGGTAACCGTTACGTTTCATACATTAGTTTTAAAAGATAAGTTTTGGTATTTCTTTTTACGATGTGGGTTTCTATTAAAGAAACATATGAGTAGTAAACCATTTATAACCACGACGAATTTCGAGTGAAAAATTCATTTTATGAGAGGTAGAATGTAACCCCTAAGATTTTATGAGATATTTTATTTTTAATTTCATTGATATCTTCTATTATACACTACACCAAGATTAGCTTATACTTTACACAATACCGTTTTAGCTTGCAGTATACGCAACACTATTCTTGGCTCGTGTTACACACATTTTCATGTTCATTTGGTGGAAATTATTTTACGCAACATTAAGTATATATATTTTTTAATGTATAAATGAAATAAGTTTTGATTATGTTATAAGTAACACCAAACAGATCTTTGACTACACATATCCCTGACTTTACTTTCCTTACACGCAATCAAGACCTTCTTCGATAGCGCGTGTAGTACCCAATACCAATTTTCACTAAACGAGATATAATTATAATATTGTTAATAACTAGCCGTTATCAATAGTAATACCCACTTTATAAAATTTTATAAATTTTATCATTAAAAATGGACTTCATTTCTGGATTTGGAATTTCAAAATTACCATATGGTAAATTTTTGGTATTTTTCTGAAATCATTCAATTTTTGATGAACAGTGAAAACACCAGGTTACTACTTAAAAACCGACTTTTTATTTAAATAATTATTTATTTTATTTAAATTTATTTTATGTTAAAATTTATACATAATACCTATATATGTTCAATGTAATTCATTGGGGTCATTTTATAATGATATTAGGATATATAAAAAGTTTATTAAACATTTCATCCTCATTTACCTACCTCCTAGGTGATATTTGCAAACTTACATAAAACATAATTTTACCGCTTCTATGAATGGAATTTAGAAAATCTAAGAGACGCGGTTAATATCAAAGAGTAAAATGTTGTTCAATAAGTTAAAAATAATTTTTGGTTAATACTTACTTTTTACTTTTATTTACCGCAGTTAAAAGTAAATAGGGTAATTAAGGGTAAAAATGATATTCTTATTACCCTAACACATGTCCTAATTCTATTGGATAAGTGTAATTCGACCAAAAAAAACCATAGTAATAAAATATTACTCTTTAGGATCACTTGTATTAGATTAGGACATTTGTTACTATTTAATTTAAAGAAGAATTTAAATTGTTAAAATCATAGTTCAATAACATAAACATTTTTAATATATGGTTATACATAAGATAAATTAGACTATAAATATTCATTAGAAATATAAAAATATTTCCTACATATTGGTATTTTTTTTATAATTTTTATAATTAAATAATTTAATTTATATATGACAAAATGATGGTGTAGTAATTACCTTATTAATGAAATATTAACATAATTGATGTTATAAATACCCAAATAAATGTAATTTTAGACTTTTTACCAATTAAACTAATTTTCAAGGTTAATATGACATCTTATTATTGATTTAATTAACTTTTTTATAACTAATAATGCTGTTATAATTTTCACAAAAATCATGTACCAAATAGTGTCAAAATTGACATGAAATAGTTTTTAAAACATATATTATATAATTAGTTGTTATAATATTCCTATAAATCTATGGTTTGGCCAAATGACATAGATACGATTATGTATATTAATAATTATCCACTTGGCGATCGTTTGGATTGTTATAGTAACATTATTAACCATATTTAGTAGGAAAACAAGAAGACACAGTAAAGGTTAAATTATTTAACTTAAGAGTTAAATCAAAATGATAATGTAAAAATAGTAACCTAAACTTGTCTAAAAGCTGTTGATTGAGTTAATTTTGACCCATAACCACTTTACCTTCGAAATAATTCAATTTTAAACTATTATAAACCGAATATTACTTTATTATAAAATAATATTTTAATTTTTTCTAAAGGTGCCCCTCTCCTCCCTTATAAAAAGAGAACCTCTTCCCTCTTCTCTTCACACCCTTACGAGCCTTGAAGCTCGGCCCACCCCAGAAAATTTCTCTTATCCACTTAACTAAAAACATTCTAGAGGTTCAGGTCTTCTCAAAAGTCTAACTCTACTTCCTTAAGAGGAAGCTTAAAGGATGTGCGTCGAATAAGAGGTAATCTTTTCTTCCGATTCTCTCATGTTTCTTTCTTCATCTACTTATTCTTATTTAGTTATTTCACTATAAATTAATAACATCAGTATCACTAATATACTGATATGTTATTATAAATATGAAACAACCACATTTCACCTTCTATAAATCCTATGGAAAAAGAAATCAACACGCGTGTGTACGTACGAAATACCGTCTCCATGCCACGATGTAATATGTTTTTCCACCACCACCTTACATGGATTGGTATAATGGTGTAAAGAATAACTATATATAGTTAGTACAACATCATACTGATTTTGAGATATTATATCATCCACTCCAATTCAATTCAATAATCATGGGAATGATATCATCGCTCGTGCGTATGTACGGACTACCGTCTCCACGAACGCGATGAGATTCATTTTCCATGATTAACCATTCAAGAATGATTATAAAGTATATATAATGAATAATAATGAAACATATTACATAATAAAGCTATTTTATTTATGTATACATGTATCTATATGTCATCTACTTACTTCTATTCATGTCAATAAGGAAAAAAAACAGCGTTCATGCATATGTACGGCCTACCGTCTCCACGAAAGGTGAATTTCATTTCCTTTACCTATCTATTATATATATATATACTGAATATATATGATATATAAATCATGATTTACATTCTTGATGTAATTAAATCAGGATATATGTAATAAAATCAAGAACAACATGTCAAAACATATACGATGAATGAAACGATTTTACCCAAAACATTGCGTTAACATTGAATTTACAAAAGAATAGGTAATATAAAGTCATAAGTGAACCATATATGATATCATAACAATGAATATGATTATTTTATAAGTAAATGAAATTATTTAAATCATTATAACAGAGGTTCAGATACGTACGAAGGATATCAGTCTGAAGGTAAGGGATAATTATTCCAATCTCATTCTTATCCGAGATTGATTATTCGTTTGTATTTACTGGGGTTATGTTTATCATCAATGTCCATATGTTCAAAAAAAATTCATAAAATGTTTATTTTTCTTCCATTTATATTTAATATCATCTTTTTCCTTTTTTTAATTTTACCACATTTTATGGAAGAAATATTTCTTTTGTTTACCACACGAGGAAATTTTTGACATTTTCGACAAAAGTACGAGAAGAATGTTATTTTTAACTTATACGACATGAACAGTTTTTTTTTATTTCAAAACACCTCATTTTCATGATGCTTACTCTACATGATTTTATGACTATTTTCAACACAAAAATTTTCTTTTATAATTGCATGGAATTGTGTTAAAAGAAAATTATTTTGACGAAGAAATGATATTTTCATAAAGAATTCATTTCAAGTGTTTTATCAAAACCATTTTCCATCTATGATGACATTATTTCATATGTGTATGTTTCAAGTATAATTCTTCTATAATCTACAGGGATTCAATTTCAAATGATGATATATATATTTTTCTTATATGGATTATGTGATGATGGGATGATTTTTATGAAACCCATTTAATTCTTTGGGTTATGATGAGTGTTTTATGATTATTTTGTGGAACAAGTAAGAATGATTTCATTATGATATGGTTGGGAACTATATCTCCCTCCAATAAATTGGGTAAAGATTTTTTTCTCATGAGATCGACATGGCTAGAATGGTTAGTTAATCCAGTTCAGTGTTACAGGACTGAAAGGAGGACCAAACAAGATTCAGAATGGGACTTTGTCCACTAAGATGGTCTTGGAAGCAATGCCTTGACTATTATGGAAATCATATCATGTGCATAATGGTTTTCGACAATTACATGTTTTCTTCCCATGCTATTTTATCATGACTGATGTTCCATTAAGGTATATTCCTTATATACATCCAAGATTTATGTCTTTTATCATGATTTTGATGTTTAGATATTATGTTCATGTTTTTGTATTCAAATGATTGTGGATTGTTTTATGTTCTCTATGTTTACCCTTACTAGGCATTCGAGATCACCCTTTTTATGTTTTATTTTCCACCAGATTTAAAGAAGGGTTTTATACAAGAAACTAACATTGGAAGATATTTATGGGATATGTATAAGATCATTCCCCAAGACTAGAGGATTATATTCTGAGTTTCCAAAGACTCTAAACTATTAGGGTCCCTTGGTGTTTGATTTTTTTATGTATTAAGTATTCTGCAAAAGTAATGTAATGTCCATGTATTTATTTCTTTGGGTCTCTACAGTATGGGTATTATACTTGTTCTATTGATCACAAAAAAATAAATAGATTCATTATTACTCATGTATAGCATTATAATATATAATTTATTTAAAACATTTATTTAGAAGTTATTATGTAAAAGAAAGGATTTATATTATTTGAATGAATATTAACATAATACTCCGAGTTTAATTAATCATATCGAGATATGCGAGTTGAGTTAATGGCGCATGATTATCACGTCATTTATTTAATATATCTTAAAATATAGTTCTATAATATAAATAATATTTGCGTCATAGTTTATTTATTCACAAATAATTATTTATAATAATTTTATATTGTATGTTAATTAAATTGGGGTTTGGAACCCAAATAGGGTATTATATATTTCCACTATATTAGTGGAGACAATCTCTTCCAATAATGAATATTCATCCATTATAAGTGATATATTCCATATACTCATGATTCCTAGATAGATAATCTTCCATTTGAGCATGAAATTTAGGTTTGGGCTTCTCGGATCAAAGATTATAGATCGTGGTGATCATCGCTAAAACAAAGTGGCCTTAGAAGTTCTGCGTAAGAATTTCATTTCTGATGAACGACCTGCGAGAAGATTCAAGAATCATGTGTTGATGATCCTGAGGGATTCAACATCAGATCCATTAAACAATAGATGACAACATCTTTTTTCTGGCTTTCACACATCAGATTCTAATGACATATATGTCTGTCATAAATTTTTAATCTTCTTAAAAACATGTGGTAATCAGACCATAATGGGATCAAATGGTCGGAGTGGACGATGTTTCATCATTCCAGTGATGGAATAATTTTTAAATTCCCAACCGATCATTTTATTCTTGTTGTCTCAGAACCTTCAATTGGAATCTGAGAATGTATGTGTTTATTGAGTCCATGAAAAATAATATTTATTTAAATGTTATGTAAATGCTTCCAAATTGGTTCCAACTAATCTACTAGTGCATTTATCCAATTCTGAGTGGCCATGTAAAATCTATTGGAATTTCTTTAATAGATCAATTTTGTGTGGAATTGATTTATGTTTTTTGGATTCAAATGATTACTATGAACACATTTTGAAAATAAAATATTAATTTGTGTTTGTGTAATTACTGAAATCCTGCAACATATTGTTCGAAATAATTTAATTAGAGTTCTTCTGGTTGTGACCACAATCATATAATATATATATATATATATATATTATATTATATTATATATTGTTTGATAATATTTGGGAAAATTAATGAATAATAAAAAAACCTCAATGAATCCTGATAATTAATTTTGTGGTTTCTAAAATTTCAAATGATGTTGTGACCTATTTTTTATTTAAAAAAAAGAATGCCTGACCTATTTATTCCTCCCTCCTATTGTGGTTGGCCCTTCACCTCGGACTACCCATGGTACTTCTCCTCTCATTCCCTATTGGTCGAAACCTCGAGGTGGACCACTCCTCATGGCGGAGTGGACATCAGGCTCCTCCTCTTTGGCCTCACCCCACACAGTCGACTTCCCATTACACCATGCCTCAGTAGAGCAGCACCAGGGGGCCACTGCCATTCCATTATCTCACCTCATCGGATTTTGGTCACCCACTATGCACCACTTGGATTGGACACCACTCTCTGCGTCTAGATCGTGTTCCCAATTCGTGATCGTAGGTGCCTCCTTTACGTTGGATTCCTCCGCCGCCCATGTTCTGGAAGCACAACAGGCCCCCACCTATGTCTCCCCACCATCTCCCATGAGATTCACAATGGTTGTCATCAATCCGGCTGAGTTTCCCCATGCTTGTACCCCACCTCTGAAATTGGGATGCACTAGGGTCCTCATCCACCCTCACATCCTCCTACAAAGACTTCGCGGGTCTCCTCTTTCCCAAGTATACCTCTTTCACCCTGTGCTCCATTCATGGACGTCGTTACACCTATTCCTCCAACCCTCACCACCATTAACTAGGCCACTGTGAACTACCATGTCTATCCACCTCTTTCCTTCGGTGCTCAGATGCGGTCTGACTCATACACCGTGTTTTCTAATCTACAAGCCTGAATCCCTTCCTACCACATACTCATACTATTTAAATTTATTTTAGTTTAATTTTTTTACACATCATTTTATACTGACTAGCCTTGATCACATGATAGAACTTCACAAGTAACACCCCAAGCTTCCACGGTACGTTTCCCTTCGAATAATGCGATAGCGTGTGTTGTACGCAACCTCGAGTTCTAACACACACCACAACTAATTAAACTAGCCGTTGTGAATAGTAATAACTACTTTTTGAAATCATATATATTTTATATTTCAAAATGGAAATTATTTTTGGATTCGTAATATCGAAATTAGCCTAGGGTGAAATTTTGGTACTTTTCGGATAACTTTTATATTTTGATGAATAGTGAAAATTACTGAATTTTAATTAAAAACAACTTTTTTAATTAAAATAATTAATATTGATAAATTATGAATTTGAGTGGTTTTAAAGTATATTTAGAATATATTTTTACCATTCAATTTAATGTTTGTCATTGTACATAATTTTACAATTAAAGAAAACATAAACAAGTGTCAATCTATTGATAGTTATTATCTCTTAAAAACACGCTTTTTGTTTTCACAGCGGGAATAAATTTTAAATTAATTTCTGCCACTTCTGTGTTTTGAATTTGGAAAAATGGATTATATATTTGGAATCAGGATGTCCAAATTATGTAAATAGGTAAATTTTATTTTTACACATTTTGAATAATTACTGCGGTAAATATTTTATTTACCATGGTTAAAGGGTAAATCCGGTAAATAAGGGTTAAAATAATAATATTATAATAATGCAAAATTACTTTAAAACGTGTCATAACCTTATTGGTTGACACATACCCGACCATGGGCATCCTTGGGTAGATTTTGGGACCCCGTGGAGCCACTTGTATGTGGTAGGGACACATTATATTAATAAAGTTAAAATAAAAATAAAAATGGCATAAGCTTACATCTTTTAGAAGAACAATTTTTACATAGGTTATACATGTTGGATTTTAGATTATAAATATTCATTAGAAAGCTAAAAAGATTTCCTACATAATGATATTTTATTTATAATATTTACACATCAAATAATTTAAATTGTTAATGACACAATAATGATGCAATGTTTACCTCATTAATAAATCATTTAAATAAATAAGATTATAATGATTAAAATATTATCTAAAACCTGTCCAATTCTTATTGGTTGATGTTATTTAGAAT
Organism: Viscum album; assembly: GCA_963277665.1. Lineage (NCBI taxonomy): Eukaryota > Viridiplantae > Streptophyta > Magnoliopsida > Santalales > Viscaceae > Viscum > Viscum album. The sequence goes on from OY728132.1 coordinate 1,834,171,594, forward strand.
ATGAGTCATCTTAACTTTGACCTGAATGATTTTTGGTCCATTATAAACCGAATATAATTATATTATAAAGTAATACTTTCACTCTTTCCTAAAGATCCCCTCCTCTCCCTTATAAAAGGAGACCACTTCTACTCATTCCTCACACCTCTCAAGCCACTTGGCTCGTCCAAACCCTGCCCAAATAAGCTCCCCACATCCCTCTCCTCCTCCTTGAAGCTTCCCCTTAGGAAGAAAGCATTTCAAGAAGTCCTTTGGTTCCAACCAAAGTGAGATACCTATATTAAAGGTAACGATTTCTCTTAAATTATTTTCATTTATTTTGTTTCTCCAACCCCCACACTCTTTTTATATCCTTTCTTTTGTAACAACACCAGTATCCACAATATACTAGGATGTTGTTATAAGAAGGATTCAAACTACACATACACAAAACTCCATCTAATGGATGATGAACATAATGTTTCTGTGGATGGAAAACTAACGCCTCACGAAATGATGATTGTTCAAATACATCTTACCACCTCTCATGGTGGCCATTATGATGGAACTGTAACTAAATATGACATTAATGATATATATTTTATATATAAGCTTCTGTAATTCCATTTTATTTCATACCATTATTCATTTCATGTTGTATATACATATGATAATTTCATTTGAGGAAGTGCGGACTACCGCCCCCTTAAAGTGATATGACTCGTTCATACCACACATGGAATGTATAAAGGATGGTGTTAATGAACATGAATAACATATATAAAATATTATATTATACTAGAATAGTAATATACATATGTATCATTTGGATTCGATTCTTTTAAAATAAAAATTAAATGGAAGTAGCGTTCGTGCGTACGTACGGACTACCGTCTCCACGAACGCAATGAGATTCATTTTCCATCGTATCCATTCAAGTATTATTATCATTTTAGGGTTAAAAATAATGTTAATATCATTATGATTATGAATAAGATATAATCTATCCATTACAAACATGTCTTACGTAACCAAACATTTAAGAAGAATGAATCGATTATCACCCGAAACGACGATAATACTAAGATATTATTAATAAAGAAATATATGATATCATATTAATGTATATGATTCTTGTATAATTTAATAACAATTATTTCACCATTATACAGGAGGTTAACCTACCCCAACAAAGGAAAAGTACAAGGTAAGGATTTATTTCGCAATCTCTTTATTATCCGAGGTTGTTTATACATAATTATCTACTGGGAACTCGTTATCATCCACGTCCATGTTTCTTCAAAATGTATTTCAAAACATTTTTAATATTTAAAAGAATATGGGTTAAAGTCATTTATACCCTTGTTTGACTTTTTATAAAAGGTTTATAAGGGAATCTTTCTGTTGTTTTCCAAACAAGGTGCTTTTTAACCTTTTCGACAGAATTAAGATAAGAATGTTTTTTTTACGGCGGGTGCGGTTATTTTCCGCCGTTATAAAATCGTCAAAGCTTCCCTTACAAGCTTAAAAAAATATTTTCAAGAAAATGTTTTATTTTATATGGCTCTTAAATGATTTCAAAAATAGAAAGAGATATTTCTCTAAAAAGTGTTTTGATTTCATCTATGTCAACATCCTTCAACGGATTTTACGCTTATTTGAAGTTGATTTATTATGATACAAAACTTCTATATTGTATTGAAGGTTTTGTGATATGTTTGACTGTGGATGTGCTATTTTTATACCATTCATAGTTTATGGTGAAATTATTGACATTTCGTATGCTAGTTTTAATACGAATGTTTATGTTATGTTTAAACCTTTTCATATGGGAATGCATTGGACTTAATATGTGACGGGTGGAGCCCGCTATAGCTCCTCGATTCATCGGTAGGTCTCATGAGACAAACTAGTGTCTTGGCACAAGGCCTTGGCAAAATCTTATTTGTAGTCTCGGCACGAGGCCTTGGCTATGTGGTTATGATAGTCTGGCATTATGCATTCCAACATTATGAAAGTGGTTATTGATATTGCATGTGATTATTCGATTAGTAGAATATCCATGTGAACAAGTAAATGGCATTATTTCATTTTACTTTTGCCATACTATGTTGAAGTTCAAGTTTAAAAGGCTTTTGTTTTAGTGATTCATTGCCTTAAATGTTTATGCTTATTTTTTGAATGTTCCGCTATATTGTTATCCTTATTGGGCATTTGAGATCACCCCTTTTCTATGTTTTATTTTTCCCAGGATGTGAAGATGTATGTTATGAATGACTTGCAGGGATATTATGAGGGGATTATAGTGTAGACTGTGGAAACATTATGTTGTTGTAGTAGTTTTTCATTTTATGATGTAATGTAAAACATATGAATATATATATTGTTTCCAAGGCTACTAAACCAATCGGTCTTTCGAGATTTGATCTTTCTTGTGATCATGCCAATGTTATGTAATAATGCACCGACTCTGGGTAACTGGGGTCGGGGCATTACAGTTGGTATCAGAGGAAGTTTAGTACAAACCTTGGAAGCTGGATTTAGATGAACTCTGATTAGAGCACGTAGACCTAAGATGAACTTTGAGGATTAGTATATAAGAATTTCCTAGAATTTTGGTATTGTAGAGATTTTGTGAGTTTTCCAAACAATACATCCCTGTCTGGATACGAGCAGGTAGAGGTGGCTCTGGCACAGATGTACCTAGGGGTAAAACCCGAAAACACCGCTTTGAGCTAGACTCGAACGGGAACTGGTGCATGACAATGGGCCTTGCTGCACTCTTGGTTACGACACTCCCGGGGGATATGCTTAGGATAACACTTATTTTCTTTACAAATCATTATGAAGGGTTTATGAGTATATACGTCCTCAAAGAAAACACTTTTATGATTATGGATTATATCCATAAATAGTTCAATTTATGTTAAGTGTTTTATAAGTATGGGATTATGTATTTTGATTCATAAACTGATCTAGTTTATGCCATTGTTTAGAAATGGTGCCTAGTGGAAGAAATGGAAACTGTATCAATTCACGCACTCCATGTAGGGATTTCCCTCCTGCTCAAGATAATTATAGTGGGGCTGGTGATGCAACTGGTGCCGATCAGCTAATCACAATACTGGGAAAACATACTCAGGTTATGAATAATAACCTTACCCATATGGAGCACCCTGATCCGCATCGTGGAGGATCAATGTTAGATAGATTCATGAGGCAACAACCACCAACATTCAATGGGAGTACAAATCCCTTAGTAGCTGAGCAATGGATAAATTCCCTAGAGAAAATATTTCAGGCTTTGGGGAGCAGTAAAAGGGAAAAAGTTATCATGGCAGTTTACCGCCTCACTGGAGATGCTGATCAATGGTAATCATTGATTCAAAACATGAAGGAAGATGATGAGGTATCAAATATGCAATGGATGGAGTTCAAAGATCTGTTTTTAGAAAAATACTTCCCTCGCGACCATCGAGCAGATATGGAAAGGCAATTTCTAAGTTTAAGACAGAAGGAGGATGAGAATGTCGCAATGTATGAGGCTAACTTTACAAGGTTAGCAAGGTACGCTGGTGATTATAAACGTAACCAAAGAAGTATGATTGATCGTTTCTTTGATGGGTTAAAACCATTTCTCCGTCGAGCATTAGTCTCACAATCCTTTTCATCGTACGAAGACATTGTCTCATGTGCTATCAAGACCGAAAAGAAATTCTCTAAGTCTTATGACTTTAAATCAAAGAAAGAGAAGAAGAGACCTGCTGATCAATCTGGGAATGGAAATAAGGGGAAGAAGGGAAAGGTTGAATATCCGTCTTGTGGTAAATGCGGGAAGAAACATCCTGGTACTTGCTTGAAGGGAATGGGAGTCTGTTACAAGTGTGGTGAAAAAGGCCACCAAGCTCGTGATTGCAAGGGGAAGAAGGAAGCTACCAATGTTCAGTGCTACAATTGCAGGGAGATGGGGCATTATGCAAATGAATGTCCTAAGAGTCAGGAGAACTTATCTCAGAAAAGGCCAAGGGATCAAGGCCATGCTTATGCTATCACTACTGCTGAGGTAGAAGCTCCGAAAGACGTGGTGGCAGGTAATTTAATGGTTTCCTCAAGTTTAGCAAATGCATTATTTGATTCTGGATCATCGCATTGTTTCATATCTTCCCAGTTTGCTAAGAAAATTAGATATTTCCAATTTGATTTAATAAGGGAGTTGTCAGTTAAAACTCCTAAGGGAAGTATCATTGCAACAAAGTTTGGTGAATCAGTCCCCATTAGAGCACATAAATTTTCTTTATCTGTTGATCTCATCGTCATACCTATGATTGAGTTTGATATAATCCTCGGTATGGACTGGATTTCGGACTATGATGCAAAGATTTATTGTAAGAAGAAAGAGGTTACGATTCTTGATGATAATGATATGGAACACCTTATTTTTAGAGAAGAATCGTCACCACCTAATTCTTATTTAGATCCACCCCCAGTAGCTCAACTAAATTCAATTATTGGGGAGGAAGAGAATGAAATAACTGTCGTTGAGGAAAGGAATGTTCAAATAGAGGATGTACCTGTTGTGAAAGAATTTGTAGATGTATTTCCGGAAGATTTACCTGGACATCCTCCAAAATGAGAAGTTGAGTTTTCCATTGATTTGATTCATGGAGCAAGGCCTATATCGAAGTCCCCTTATAGAATGGCCACTGTAGAGTTAGTCGAACTAAAGAAACAACTAGAGGAATTGAGTAATAAGGGATTTATTCTCCCTAGTGTTTCTCCATGGGGAGCCCCTGTTCTTTTTGTTAAAAAGAAAGATGGATCTATGAGGTTATGTATCGACTACAGGGAGATCAATGCAATAACAATAAATAACAAGTATCCACTACCACACATTGATGATTTATTTGACCAACTGCATGGAGCTCAATACTTTTCAAAGATTGACCTTCGATCTGGATACCATCAGTTGTGTGTGAAGAAAGAAGACATTCCGAAGACATCATTTAGAACCAGGTACGGGCATTACGAGTTTACTGTAATGCCATTTGGATTGACTAATGCACCCTCTGTATTCATGGATCTGATGAATAGAGGTTTCAAGGAGTATCTCGATGAATTTTTGGTGGTATTTATTGATGATATCTTGGTATACTCCAAAACCTACGAAGATCATGAAAATCACTTGCGCATTATTTTGAAGACTCTGAGGAGGCATGAATTATATGGGAAGTTTAGCAAGTGTGAATTCTGGCTTCAGGAGATTTCTTTTCTGGGCCATATTGTCCCTAAAGATGGAATCTCTGTTGATCCTTCTAAGACCAAGGCAATCCAAGAATGGCCAGCACCTACGAGTATAACTGAGGTACGTAGTTTTATTGGTTTGGCAGGTTATTATCGACGTTTCGTCCAGAATTTTTCCCGATTGGCTAACCCATTAACGAAGCTCACACGTAAAGGGGTTAAATTTGTTTGGACAAAAGAGTGTGAAGAATGTATTGAAGAACTAAAGAGAAGATTAGTCAATGCTCCTATATTGACTCTACCATCGGGGAATGATGGGTTCGTTATTTATAATGATGCATCAAAGAAAGGACTTGGTTGTGTCCTTATGCAGAATGATAGAGTTATTGCCTATTAATCACTACAGTTGAAAATTCATGAACAAAACTATCCTACTCATGATCTTGAGTTAGCAGATGTGATTTTTGCTTTGAAGATATGGAGAGACTACCTATATGGTGAAAAATGTGAGATTTATACTGATCACAAGAGTTTGAAGTATATTTTCTCACAAAAAGAACTCAACATGAGGCAAAGGAGAAGGCTTGAATTACTCATGGATTATGATTGCACGATACACTACCACCTAGGGAAAGCAAACAAGGTGGCAGATGCTTTGAGCAGAAAAGACCATGGAGTTTTGAACATGATGAGAATTAAAAGGGATCCAATTTTCATGGATCTAGTGAAGATGGACATGGTAATAACCAGGGAAGGTGAAACATCAATGCTTTTTCAAATGGTTGCCAAACCATCTTTACTAGAAAGGATTAAGAGTTCTCAGAACGATGATGAAGAATTTCAGAAGAAGATTAAAGCTGTGAATGATGGGAGATTGAGAGACTTTGTGTATGAAGATGGGATTTTGAAATTCGGGAAGAGGCTTTGTGTTCCTGATTTACTTGATCTAAAAAGGGAATTGCTGGATGATGCTCATAGTTCCAATTTCTCTATACACCCTGGGAGCACCAAAATGTATAGAGATTTGAAGGAACACTTTTGGTGGGACAACATGAAGAGCAAGATTGCTGATTTTGTGACAAGATGTATGGTTTTTCAACAAGTGAAAGCTGGAAGGGAACATCCTGGAGGAGTCATGCAACCTCTTCCCATACCGGAGTGGAAATGGGACAATATTACGATGGACTTTTTCATGGGGCTACCAAAGACTCCTAGAAGGATCGATGCAATATGGGTTATTGTTGATCGTCTTACCAAGTCAGCACATTTTCATGCTATAAGAGAAGATCTACCCCTGGAACGTCTAGCAAGACTATATATTAATGATGTTGTGAGAATTCATGGAGTACCCCTATCAATTGTTTCTGATCGTGATCCCCGTTTTACTTCATGGTTTTGGAAAAGTCATCAGAAATCCCTGGATACTGAACTTCATTTGAGCACTGCTTACCACCCTCAGATAGATGGACAATCAGAACGGATTATTCAAACCCTAGAAGACATGTTGAGATCTTGCTCACTTGACTTTCAAGGTATGTGGGATCAATATTTACCACTGGTAGAATTTTCCTATAACAATAGCTTTCATTCGAGTATTCAGATGGCACCATATGAAGCATTATACGGAAAGAGATGTCGTACACCAACCTGTTGGGATGACGTTGGTGAAAGAAAACTTGTAGGCCCAGAACTGGTGGAGGAAACGGTGGAAAAGGTGAAAGTAATCCAAAATCACATCAAAGCAGCTCAAAGTAGGCAGAAGAGCTATGCCGATAATCGAAGGAAGTATTTGGAATTTCAAGTCGGTGATCATGTTGTCCTGAAGGTATCTTCATGGAAGGGAGTCATACGTTTTGGTAAGAAAGGTAAATTGAGTCCCAGGTACATCGGACCTTTCGAAATTCTAGAACGAATTGGGGCAATAGCTTACCGATTGGCAATGCCGCCAAGTCTCTCCAAAGTTCACAATGTGTTCCACGTATCTCTTTTGAGGAAATACATGCCTGACCCAACGCATGTCCTCACCTATGAAGAATTAGAACTGGAACCCGAACTGTCTTATTGCGAAGAGCCCATCAAGATTTCTTGATATGAGAGAACAAGTGCTATGAAACTGGACGACGCGCCTGGTAAAAGTTTTGTGGATAAATCATAAGATGGAAGAGGCAACATGGGAACCCGAGGAACTTATGATGAAGATCCACCCGAGTCTTTTTATGTAGTAATACCCTAGAAATTACGAGGACGCAATTATTTGAAGGAGGGGAGAATGTAACACCCCAAGCTTCCACGGTAAGTTTCCTTTCGAATAATGTGATAGCGTGTGTTGTACGCGACCTCGAGTTCTAACACACACCACAACTAATTAAAATAGCCGTTGTGAATAGTAATAACTAATTTTTGAAATAATATATATTTTATATTTCAAAATGGACTTCATTTTTGGATTCGGAATATCGAAATTAGCCTAGGGTGAAATTTTGGTACTTTTCGGATAACTTTTATATTTTGATGAATAGTGAAAATTACTAAATTTTAATTAAAAACAAGTTTTTTAATCAAAATAATTAATATTGATAAATTATGAATTTTAGTGGTTTTAAATTATATTTAGAATATATTTTTACCATTCAATTTAATGTTTTCTCATTGGACATAATTTTACAATTAAACCAAACATAAACAAGTGTCAATCTTTTGATAGTTATTATCTCTTAAAAACACGCTTTTTGTTTTGACAGCGGGAATTAATTTTAAATTAATTTCTGCCACTTCTGTGTTTTGAATTTGGAAAAATGGATTATATATTTTGAATCAGGATGTCCAAATTATGTAAATAGGTAACTTTTATTTTTACACATTTTGAATAATTACTGCGGTAAATATTTTATTTACCATGGTTAAAGGGTAAATCTGGTAAATAAGGGTTAAAAAAATAATATTATAATAATACAAAATTACCATAAAACATGTCCTAATCTTATTGGTTGACACATACCTGACCATGGGCATCCTTGGGTCGATTTTGGGACCCCTTGGAGCCACTTGTATGTGGTAGGGACACATTATATTAATAAAGTTAAAATAAAAATAAAAATGGCATAAGCTTACAACTTTTAGAAGAACAATTTTTACATAGGGTTATACATGTTGGATTTTCGATTATAAATATTCATTCGAAAGCTAAAAAGATTTCTTACATAATGATATTTTATTTATAATTTCTAGACATCGAATAATTTAAATTATTAATGACACAATAATGATGCAATGTTTACCTCATTAATAAATCATTTAAATAAATAAGATTATAATGATTAAAATATTATCTAAAACCTGACCAATTATTATTGGTTGATGTTATTTAGAATATGAGTCATCTTATATTCGACCTCAATGATTTTTGGACCATTATAAACAGAATATAATTATATTATAAAGTAATACATTCACTCTTTCCTAAAGAGCCCCTCCTCTCTCTTATAAAAGAAGACCACTTCTACTCATTCCTCACACCTCTCAAGCCACTTGTATCGTCCAAACCCTGCACAAATAAGCTCCCCACATCCCTCTCCTCCTCCTTGAAGCTTCCCCTTAGGCAGAAATCATTTCAAGAAGTCCTTTGGTTTCATCCAAAGTGAGTTACCTATATTAAAGGTAACGATTTCTCTTAAATTATTTTCATTTATTTTGTTTCTCCAACCCCCAACCTCTTTTTTATTTCCTTTCTTTTGTAACAACACCAGTATCCACAATATACTAGGATGTTGTTATAAGAAGGATTCAAACTACACATACACACAACTCCATCTAATGGATGATGAACATAATGTTTCTGTGGATGGAAAACTAACGCCTCACGAAACGATGATTGTTCAAATACATCTTACCACCTCTCATGGTGGCCATTATGATGGCACTGTAATTAAATATGATATTAATGATATATATTTTATATATAAGCTTCTGTAATTCCATTTTATTTCATACCATTATTCGTTTCATGTTGTATATACATACGATAATTTCATTTGAGGATGTGCGGAATACCGCCCCCTTAAAATGATATGACTCGTTCATACCACACATGGAACGTATAAAGGATGGTGTTAATGAACATGAGTAACATATATAAAATATTATATTATATTGGAATAGTAATATACCTATGTATCATTTGGATTCGATTCTTTTAAAATAAAAATTAAATGGAAGTAGCGTTCGTGCGTACGTAAGGACTACCGTCTCCACGAACGCAATGAGATTCATTCTCCATCGTATCCATTCAAGTATTATTATCATTTTAGGGTTAAAAATAATGTTAATATCATTCTTATTATGAATAAGATATAATCTATCCATTACAAACATGTCTTACCTAACCAAACATTTAAGAAGAATGAATCGATTATCAACCGAAACGACGATAATACTAAGATATTATTAATAAAGCAATATATGATATCATATTAATGTATATGATTCTTGTATAATTTAACAAAAATTATTTCACCATTATACAGGAGGTTAACCTACCCCAACAAAGGAAAAGTACAAGGTAAGGATTTATTTCGCAATCTCTTTATTATCCGAGGTTGTTTATACATAATTATCTACTGGGGCCTCGTTATCATCCACATCCATGTTTCTTCAAAATGTATTCCAAAACATTTTTAATATTTAAAAGATTATGGGTTAAAGTCATTTATACCCTTGTTTGACTTTTTATAAGAGGTTTATAAGGGAATCTTTCCGTCGTTTTCCAAACAAGGTGCTTTTTAACCTTTTCGACAGAATTAAGATAAGAATGTTTTTTTACGGCGGGTGCGGTTATTTTCCGCCGTTATAAAATCGCCAAAGCGTCCCTTACAAGATTATAAGAATATTTTAAAGAAAATGTTTTATTTTATATGGCTCTTAAATGATTTCAAAAATAGAAAGAGATATTTCTCTAAAAAGTGTTTTGATTTCATCTATGTCAACATCCTTCGACGGATTTTACGTTTATTTGAAGTTGATTAATTATGATACAAAACTTCTATATTGTATTGAAGGTTTTGTGATATGTTTGACTGTGGATGTGATATTTTTATACCATTCATAGTTTATGGTGAAATTATTGAAATTTCGTATGCTAGTTTTAATACGAAAGTTTATGTTATGTTTAAACCTTTTCATATGGGAATGCATTGGACTTAATATGTGACGGGTGGAGCCCGCTATAGCTCCTCGATGCATCGGTAGGTCTCATGAGACAAACTAGTGTCTTGGCACAAGGCCTTGGAAAAATCTTATTTGTAGTCTTGGCACGAGGCCTTGGCTATGTGGTTATGATAGTCTGGCATTATGCATTCCAACATTATGAAAGTGGTTATTGATATTGCATGTGATTATTCGATTAGTAGAATATCCATGTGAACAAGTAAATGGCATTATTTCATTTTACTTTTGCCATACTATGTTGATGTTCAAGTTTAAAAGGCTTTTGTATTAGTAATTCACTGCCTTAAATGTTTATGCTTATTTTTTGAATGTTCTGCTATATTGTTATCCTTACTGGGCATTTGAGCTCACCCCTTTTCTATGTTTTATTTTTCCCAGGATGTGAAGATGTAAGTTATGAATGACCTGTAGGGATATTATGAGGGGATTATAGTGTGGAATGTGGAAACATTATGTTGTTGTAGTAGTTTATCAATTTATGATGAAATGTAAAACTTATGAATATATCTATTGTTTCCAAGGCTACTAAACTGATCGGTCTTTCGAGATTTGATCTTTCTTGTGATCATGCCAATGTTATGTAATAATGCACTGACTCTGGGTAACTGGGGTCGGGGCGTTACAGCACATATCTATATTTAAATATTTTCTTTTTTTATTTATGGTGTGCGATGATTGTAATTGTTATGTAGACAAATGGAGGTCTGTGAATCATCTAATTTTTAATGAAATATGTATGAGATCCTTCACGTCTGATTCACCAATTATATATTGTATCATAAGACCCCACTTCCCTGCCCTCATGTGTATATACTTGTAAATAGTTTATGATGTTCAAAGATGCAGACCTCCACAAGTAAATGCAGTAATTCATATTGGAGTCGAGTAATATGCACTGGGGGGAGATGTGATATGAAACTAGAGTTGACTCAGGTATAGGACCCCAATGTTAAGGTTGATCCATTTTGGATCAATCATAATAACATACTCATGACGGGTTTACTAGAATATTTTTCATTTATGCATCATTTATTTTTTTTGTTCATGTGGATGATTTTTCCGTCATCACATAAAATAAAAAGCAATATAAAATGTACAAATATGTGATGTATATTTTTTAGTTCATGTTCAGTTTTGATCGCATCAATCTAGTGTGAGCATATTAAATGGAAATGGTTTATAATAATTAATATATAATAAAATCCATCAATGATATATCATGTCTTAATGCCATTAATTAATAAAATTTAAGAAAAACCGGATGCATGGGGTGCTCATAAGCCAATGTTGAGAGTTCTTCCTACAACTGGGGAGATACTATAAGATTTATTGGTCAACATGAGTAATGGAGGATGAAAAACGTATCCAATGCCATATTTCTATAACATTAAAGTCATTAAGTTGAGGGAATCAAGTTATTAATCCAAAAGCTAAGAATTTACTCAACAGTTCACTGATCTGCGAGTTCATGTGGATTGCCCAGCCCAGAGACTACGTTTAAACTCTCTATGTAGTTTCATGGAAAATGCTTGTAGACTATGATGTGAATATTCAAGGATACTTGCGATTAGAATAATCAAGAGACCGATTATTCAAAATCTACTTGCGAGGTCTCTTAGGGTTTAATAAAATATTGGGAGATATTTAAAAATATCTAATAATTAATTTATCATAAATGTAAGCTTTTAATCATGATAATGTATTAACGGCAACTATTATTCGTTTGTAGATCTAGAAATGAAATCACTGACACCACTATTACACTATCACTATGGTCCATTTTGAATAATGAAAATATCCCTACTAACAATAACTTTTAGGAGTATTACAAGTGATTATGCATTGTACATCATCATGAAAGGAAGCTTTATGTTCTAGAATCCTCAGTTCCATTGGAACCACCCTAGGGAGAAAGCATGGTGGAAAAATAGAAATAAAAAAATCATGTTGATGATGAATATGTTCTTCAATTTATCATGTCATATTCCATGTTTAGTCAATTATAGTCAATGCATGAGGAAAAGTATGACTACAATATTCATTATCGTCTCTATAAAATATATCAAGAGGGGGAATGTTATAAAAGGTATGAGATCTGTAGATTCATTTATATGTGCAGTCCAATATAAGAGAACCTAGTGGATTCTTATTTACTCAAGATGATGGGGTACACTGAGATCCTTGAAATCAATTTGATTCAAATTGAACCATGAACGTGAAAATGATATCATTTTCGACACTTTACCAATTGTTTTTTTGACTTTTGATGTCAATTTTAACATGAACAATATTACAAAATCAATCCCAAGCCTTTTGTTTTAGTTCTACAAGTTGATAAGGATATGAAGAATAGAAATTATTTTCTGTTTAACGTTAATATAATAAATAAGGTAATGTAAATTTTTTCTATTTACATGTTAATGTCAATAAGCCCAATTCACTATCCTTCAATGAATCCAACGTTTCAGAATAGGATAATTGAGTGGTAGGAAGTTTTCATTTTATTTGGACAAAAAGCCCACTGGAATAAAAATTGAACAGTTGGGAAGAGGAAGTAATGTGATGCCTTTTATTCAGGTATGTTTATCATTGATTTCAATATTTAGTTATCTATAATATGGGTATTGGATTTTATATTTGGATCAAACATAAATATTCATATAAAACAACCATGTACATTCAAAATGATTTAAAGATGAGATGTGGATCATTGAGCTGCAATGTGTGCATTTCAGGTAGCCTTGGTAGTGGGACACTACCACTTAACATTTTCAAGTTATTTGGTGCAAGTATTGAACAATTGCATTTATGTACACACTTTAAAACAAAACACAACATTAGTGCCATGTTTCTACATGATGATATTTTATTTCATATTCCAAAATAAATGCTGTTTCAAAAAAATGAATAATATGTATTATGCTATCAAAAAACATAACAATGGCCTACATATACTAGAACAGAAAAACCTGGTAACGATGTTCAATGACATAAACAAAAATCATGAATCAAATTTCACCTCTAGATGCAACATCATGCTAGGTCATTAAAACAATAAGTGATTACAAAAAATTAAATATAGATATGTATTTAGACATGGAATCGTTAAAACCCATGGATGTATGCCGTGCTTATTTACAAGGGAATATAACCAAATAACCCTTATCAGTGATGGGATTAAGATCCAATAAATTACAGGAATTAATTATTAGTGATGAATGTTTTCCATTTATATTTGAGGAAATGGTTACGGTTTCACACATCATTAATTATACTGATGACTATAGAAACAATGGATATATCATTTAATTTAGTTTATGTTAGATGACTTTTAGATGTTTAATAAATATCAAGATGATGTAGAAAACCATGATAGTTATAAAATTAAGGCAATCCCCTTCAGACTGAGGTGGATAGTATCATAAAAAATCATTCATTGATCACATGAAGGATATTTGGATAGTATCCCTATGCACCCATCCTTATAAAATATAACTGAATGTTGTTAGTGAAATGGGGAGTGTATCCTTTCAAGATATGGTCAGATAAATGATGAGTCGGGAAACACTTAAATTTTCTATTCGGGGACACACACTGCAATCAATGGAATATACTTTTAACTGAGTACAATATATGTCTACAAATGGGATTTCATATGAGTTATGGTGAAGAAATAATCCCAAAATATAGCACATATGTATATGGTGATGCAAAGATTTTTTCAATTCTATATCAACTAGAGAATTGGATTATAGAAGCACGAAGTGCCACTTTATGTGTTATCCTATGGAAACCAAAGGATATTACCTATACAACCCTATATTTAGAAAATATATTGCTGAAATAAATTCCACAATTCTTGAAAGAGAACACATTTCTAATAGAATTAGCCGGATCAAGATTTAAATCGTTTATGTTAATGCACCGGATGCACATGATTTGGTATGAGAACAATCTCCACCAAAGAAAGTGTAAGAAGATGTTTTTTTAGAGACACAAAGACTGTGTATGTTTCTTTGAGAGGATAGAGGATTCAAGGGTTATGGGTTTCTCATCTCATAGTCAGGAAACACATTACTCTTTAATAATGATTAAACTCTATCATCCATGGAAGAAATAGAAGGAAAATATTCTACTAAATTGAATGGTTCCATGCATACTGATATGGATTCCATGTAACAATATCATGATAGGATTTTGGTAAACCCTCCATTTAATGTGAACCCCATTTTTTGAAAATGGGATTTCAATATAGAGCAGGACTTAGATGGTATGGTTAATACATATAAAGAAAGAAAAGATTAAAATGGTTTTAGGAAACATCAAGTAATTGAATATTATGAATGCTTCTCCCTAGTATAAATGCGGAATTCAATCAAAATATTTATCCCATCAAAATCCTTTAATGGTTATGGGAATTTAAAAATGGGTTTCAAAAGTTATTTTTCTAAATGGTATGTTGGTTGAAGACATATATATGACTCAACCTGAAGGTTTTTATATGTCAAAGAATTCCATAATGTTATGCAAGCTATAGAGATCCATTTATGGACTGATGTATGACACACAATCATTGAATGTTTTTTGATGAGTGAATAAGAGTATTTTTTTACTGAAAATGAAAGTGAGAAATGATTCCATAAATAGGATGATGAGAATGAAATCATTTTAATAGTATTATATGTTAATGTAAAATTAATTTTGGGAAATAAAGTACAAGTCTTACAATTAGTTATGACATTGTTAAATGAATACTTCTGTAAGAAGGACTACATTGATGCGACCTACGTTATAGGGATCAAAATCTATCATTATTTTTCTCAATGTATTATTCGGCTATGTCAAAAAATATATATTGTAAAGGTACTCAAAAGATAAAACATTAAAAAATCCAAGAGTGTGTTGTTTCCTATGTCACATGTTATCAATATATTAATGAAAATTTTACAAAAAACGTAGGAGGAGATTTTATAAACGCCTAGAAATCATTATGCATTAGATGTAGGTTCTATCATTCTTCAATGCTATGTACATGGTTTGATGTTCATTTTTGATTAAATGTGGTTAGATGATATCAAGATAATCAAAGAGAGCTACACTATGAAACTACTAAAACTATACTAATGTAATTGAAGAGTATAAAGGATATGTACATGATTTATTGAGGATAAAAGGAAATAATAGTGATGGGAAAAACGATGCATGTTTCCAGCTAGATCATGATGATCTAAAATTGATGTTAGGATATGTATTTTTAAGGAATGATGGTGTAGGGATCTGTAGAATCCTAAATAAATATTTTATTTCTGAAAAAATAGAATCCATGTATTTAGCGGCTTCTGATGTAGTAATGGATGTAGTCTGGATACACAGATTTTTATTAGTCATTAGTGTCATTCCTAGTAGTGAAGATTCTATTACATTTTATTTCGATAATACTGATATATTTGTTCTTTTCAAGGAGACCAGGTCCCACCGTAGGATAGAGTATACACTTCATAAGTTTCATCTCATGAGAGATTTTATTCATAGTGTTGAAGTCATAGTTAGATGAGAACCCACATAGGAAAACATGGAATACCCCTATCAATATCCATATCTATGTAGAAGAATTAATCTCATGTTATAGGTAGCATATTGAGACTTGATAGTTTTTGGATCAATTTCAAGTAGGAGTGTTTAATGTGGATTCCATGGACCTACCTCATGATGTTCTTTGATTACCACTAAATGTATATATTGTTGAAGGTGGGTTCTCTAGACCCAACTTGTGGTTTACATTGATTACAACAACATGTATACAGTTTTTTACATAGAAGTGTTAAACGTTCCATAATAGTATAGATACATTGTTATCCACTAAATTAATGGAAATTTCCTTATATTATGTTTGGTATCAAAGGGTTATAGATGATCCTAGATTTCAATGAAAACCAACAAAAACTATGATTTCAATCAATAAGTAATTTCATATGGTCTAGATACATCATACTGATATGAGATAGGTGATGTGTGAATATCAGGTTCTATGGGACTATAAGAATTGATATATCTTACCATTAATTTCTCACCTAGTTATCTCTAGTAGTGGAGATCATGAATACTAACCCGATAAAAGGAACACCACATATTTTAGGATAAAATGGGTGTTCCTATCTATGGACATGTGTAATGGTCTCGAAACGTCATATCATTATAAATATATTTCATTTGATTGCATACATTGTTGTATGGAGAAAACCATGTATATGAATTCATGTAGAGGTAGTTTTTGTTAAGTATGTCATTAGTGGAATGTCATTGATTGAATGAACAAGATGGGATTTGTCGCTCTAAGTTGATGAAGTGATATAACGATTACAGTTGATTGAGATTGTAGAAACATAATTAAATCATTGTATATGGTTGTTGAAGGTATGCATATCCAGAAGGATAAATAAATAATAAATAAAAAAAGGAATTATGACACATCTGTGCATCCTATATTATGAGGGATCGATTCCAGAGAGATTATATAACACATGGAATGTTCCAAGGATGACACCTGTTGCATTGAAATATCATTATCTCTATATGGAACTTGTTGGGTTACTAGAACATGATCTAATTATATGAATATTATTCACTAATATAGTGATAAGGGCCCACAGTGTCACACACAATATCTCTTTAAGAATCTTTCATCTTCAATGGAATATTAATATAGAACTTGGTTGGCCCCAAAATGTGGTCTGGGTAATATCCAAATTCTATTGATCACAAAGATCTAATTAAAATCAATATTATTCAAATAAGGAATAATGGGGTTTAATTTATTTACTACATATATTTACAAGTAATTAGGTAAATAGATGGATAAATTTTATTCAGATAGATACTAATTTAATAATTCATGTTCATTTAATATTTTCAAGAGATGCTTGTTGAGTAAATGGCTTAGGAATATCAATTAATATATAAAATATATATTGTAGTTAGTGATAAAATATTAATAATATTTAGGGAGATATTTTGTTTGTCTTAAATAGTAATTTAAAAAAATTTAATAGTGGATGATTATTATACAGGGGTTGAGAACCCAGACCAGGTATTATATATTTCTACTATATAAGTGGAGATATGTTCCTTCCATGAGGATTATTCATCAATATGAAGAAAGATCATATATATCCTATTGATTCATAGAGATATAATATCTCTATAGGGAAATTAATTGATGTTTTTACTTCTTAGATTAAAGACGTTGGATTGTGGTTATTTTCTCCGCGATGAAGTGGTCGTTGGAGTTCCACCCCAGAACTATATTCTAATGAACGGTGCACGAGCATATTCAATAAGAATGTGTCGATGATCTAGATGGATTAAATATCAATTCCTTCATGGAAGAGATTCTGAAAAATTATGATTGACATGAACTCTTTATAATTGAATGGGTTATACATTTTTTTACATTTATAATCCACTTAAACCATGCATGGTCCTCGAACCATACCAGGATCAATTCACTAGAGATGATGAATATACATCTTTTTGATGATGAAAATATTTTAAACACACAACGTACAGACATCTACTGATTATCCTAACACCATTAATTTTTCTACAAAAATAGACATAGAATAATATGACGGGATCATCATGATCTCATATGCAAGGCCATAAAATGTTTACAATGAGTTCTTAATCTATGATGTTATACTGAATGTTTATTGTACCTTATATGAAAAAAATAAGTCTATTCCTATAGAACTATCCCAAGAAGACCATATTATGTTACATTTGGTCTCCTACCAATCCTCTATTTATGAACTATGTGTAGATTGATTCTTATTCCAATATGATTCATATTACTTCTAGGATCTCTAGATTCATGTCCATCATAAATAAAAAACTCCACTTCCCTATGTATGGAAATGAAATGATTATTGAACCTACCTAAAACTATGTGCATCTAGATTATCATTCACATGATATATGTAGTGATGCCCAAAACTCTTCCCTTTTTCCATGCCATAAAATTTCCTTTTCATTCAGATAATTTCATCTTCATCCTCACTGTTGGTGTTAAACTACATGGTATTTTACATACTACATTATGTGTGATTATTATTATCATAGGTTACATATTGAATCCCATATTCCATTCATTAGGTTCATTAAAAATTCACCTTTTCACTTCCATATTTATGCATCCTTGTTCTATTATGGTATGATCGATGGTTCTCCATGAACAACATGTGACATTATTTATATCATCATAAGATAGGTAGTTATGTCCATATATCAAATAGTTTTCCCTAAAATAGTAATTAATCGAGTAAATGGCCACCTCTAAACAATGTATATACCTCTAGAGAAATTCTTATTCAATAACTATGAATCTATTTATTCTTGTAATCATTATATATGTAGTGACATCTAGATCACCAATACTGAGTCTAGCTACCACAGGTGATAAGAAATTCCATCCAACTACATTAGAGTCGAGTCCCATGTTCATATTTTTTCAACGTTCGATATATATATATATATATATATATATATATATATATGGTTTTCTTGTGTAAATAATATATAATGCACAAATTTGACATGTTGGTCCCCACATCCTTATAATATGATGTTAATCTGCATAGAAAATTTCTTGGTTACATGACATTAAAAATTGAGAACAAGAATATTCTCATTCATGAAAATAAACATCACATTATATATAATTATCGAATGATGTTAACCTTAAAGGAAAACATCTTTGTAACATTTCATTATAACTACAAGAACAATAATTTTCTCACTACGTGAAAATAATCGAACAATTTATGTCCTTACATGTTGACATTAAACTATACAGAAACTTCCCCATTACATGTTGATAAACTATAATATCCATAACCCATTAACATCCCCAATCAAGGGACACCAAAGGCCTTGCACTGGTCAACAAGAGTATAAGTTTATTAGATAATATTTTTTAAAGACCATAATCGATGAACCACACTTACCGCGTCATCGAATTTGGGTTACCATACCCATCCATGGCCACTGGAATGGATACCTAGACTTTATAGACCATTTTCATGAGTAAGAATTTATGATTTTGGCTATTTCATTTGTGCCTATTGTGATCAACCAAATATTTCACTCTTAAAAATGGAATTATAATCGTTTGGATCCCTAAAATCATAGTTGAATAAATCAACACCACAGTGTGATATGAAGTACTGTGGTTATTTTTTTCCAGTATCATTTATCAAGAACCGGGGTCGTCAAACCATGATTTAAAAACAATTCACCCCTCTATCGGACATATGTTGGGTTATGTTAGACCCTGTGTATCTCAATTTAGCTCTTTTGTATCATCCTCCTTATTAGGATCACATTAATCATGACATTAATATGCATGAACATTGATTAATGTTTTACATCCTTAAACTCATACCTATAAAGTTCAAATAGAAATAAAATAAATTGTTATAAAAATAGACCCAAAACTTCTCAGGTAAAAAAAATCAATGGGTGACTCATGAAAAATCCTATATTCACATTCTAAAATCTTCATCCCAAGATTTATGAAAAAATAGGGCTCAAATTGATGAGGCACAGATATCAAAGGGTCTACTATTTGTCCAGAGTAATTAAAATGCCATGCTCATTACACCCCCATTGTTACAACCTGAGATTTTATGAGAATTTTTCTTTTTAATTTCATTGATGTCTTGTATTTTACGCTACAAAAAATTGAGATTTCACTACACGTAACCTGGACATGGCTTGTATTACATGCAATCATGACCTTTCTCGATAGTGTGTGTAGTATGCAATTCCGGGTTTTACTAAAAAATGATATATTGTTATAATATTATTATAGACTAGCTGTTATGAATAGAATTAACTATATTTTGAAAATTATAACATTATTAATCATATTCACATTTTCTAGAACATGGTATGTGAACAAAATTAATTTTCCGGTAAAATAAATATTTTTCAAATAATTCATTTTTGCTACCTTTTGATGGCGCACCCACATTATTACTAGTTTTTGACATGTTTTCAAGTTCAATTTGACAAAATAAAATACTTATTCGGAATCAGGATATAAAAATTTACATTGGATAAATTTTTCATATTATTCATGATAACTTTCATATTTAAATGAATAGTAAAAACACGCTATATACTATATATATAAATATAAAAATTTATACAATAACAAGAGTATAACATACCAGGAATAATGGATAATCAAAAATTTCATATAAAAAACAACAAGATATCATAACTTATACATAGATATTATAATTTATTGAATAATACCCTATATATATATATATTAATAATCAATTAATTAATATTTATAGATATTTTAAACATACCATTGTGTCATCAAAAAACTCATCTAAAAATTCAATCAACACGTTATTCAATTTTATTAGATTAAATGGGTACTCTCTTAACTAAAACCCATTCATGTTTTGTATTATGAGACATATCGTTGCTTTACGGAGAGATTTGGGAAATTATTTTCAATTTCCAAATCTAATTGATTAAAAATATCAATATATATTATGCCAAAATCATTGTGAAATACACAAATCAACAACATTATTTTTTGGATGAAATAGTCATAAAAAATATTAATACATTCCCAAGTCTAACAAATCATATATAATGTAAAATAATTTAATGAATAGTTTCAATAAAGTGCATACTCAACATAATATTGAACAAGAAATATTTACATAGAATAATATACTTTAAAGATTTGTGTAGTATGTTTTTTCTATTAAGTACCTTTTTAGGTAAAATATTTTTAAATATAAATGTGTTGTATGTTATAAAGAAATCATAATAATTTAAAATAATACTATAAATGGTAATGTAATAATAATATCAATGAGGTTCAATGATGGTGAAAAAAAATTCATGATAAGTATGCTAAAAAAAGTAAATTCTTTTTTTATGAAAATAGAAAAGTACCTCATTTCTAAAATGATATTAATATTACATTGAAAAATTGATAAAATTATAAAAAAGGGTATGAATTTCTGTAAAAGGGAACGTTGAATAGTAAAATGTATATTTTTTTATAAAACATTGTAATGAAATAAGGATATTTTTTAGCTGGTACATAAAAATAAAAAATCCGGAATAGTCACATTATTGTGAAATAATCCCATACCACATGTTTTTCATTTGTATAATAATCAAAACAATATAATTAACAGAAAAATAATATTTAAATACAACGGATATAAATATATTCATGAAATAATATATTATATTGGAATTATATACACCAAATAATAGAAATAAGTTGTGAATATGGAATAAGTATAAAAAAATTAAAGGAATGACCTAAAACCATTACAATAGGATCATTTTCCATTTAATGTGTATCATCCTCCATTATAATAAACATATATTTATTATATATTTATTATAGAATAGTTTTTATTTATATAATTTCATATATGATTTAATTTTAATACTAAATCATATTTTAATTATCAATTTATTATTAAAATCAAAATTTTAGGAGGTATATAATTAAAGTTTCTAGTATGTTTTGATTCAGCAATTCTATTAATTATACATATATAATGGCTTCATCATATATATAATATTATTTAAGGTATTAATATCATATATATTAAATATAATGAAATTTATTATATTATATAAATGTTTATATAGAAAAATATATTTCATAATTCATTGAGAATGTAGGTCCCATGAATACATGAATGATTTTTTCACTTTTTGAAGGATACAAATAAATAAAATTGAATACTAATTAAAATTTTTAATAATAATATTTTATAAATAATTTTAATTTATATTCAATTGTTTATTCGTTATATTAAACCCTGAAAAATGGTGAGGATAAATGAATTACATCACAACATGGAGACTGTCATGCTTACACATACACAAATGATGTTATTACTTTTTCTTGTTAAAAAAGTGAAGGAAAATGTGTGTACAATTAAAATTATTACATTATAAGTAGTTAATTTATATTTATTTTATATTAAAAATAATGGGAAAAATACATGAAGAAGAAGAATATGAATAAATATAATGAAATAGTTAGTAAAGATGATTACCTTTTCTTAGTTATACACTGTATAGATCAAATCATATGGGAAATAGGTTTTTTTTATTCTAAGAAAAACAAAATCATGCACTAGGATAAAGATGAAAATAAGTGGAATGGGAATGATATTTTTTAGGATATATGGATCAAATTAGTTTAATGAATTTAATGAATGGTGTTCCATAATATGTTTGTTGGGAGGGGAAATCATGGAATTTATTAAAATATTAAATTCATATAATCTATTTATCGCCTATTTTTATCTAATTTGATATAATTCTAAAATATGTTGCATATATGTATACATATTTTCCTCTAATAATATTTGTAAAAGTTATGGATATATTTTTTCTTTTATACTTATATTTTTATTGATATTATCAAATTTGGGAATTTCTTGGTAAATTATTTTACTATAAATTATAAAATGACCAATAATTGAAATAAACATATATTTATTAAACAAAAACCATACAATTTTTCTTAATATATTATTTTTTTAATTTTAAATTAATTAAATAAAATATTATATATTATTAAATATCAATATTGTGATTTGTATAACTATTCGTTACAAACTACTTAATAATGTGATGTAAACTTGTAGATATGAGAAGAAATATTTTATTATATAGCTAATAGAAATATTGATATATAAATAATTAATATATCACATTATTTATCTCAATTTATATGTATTTTAATGTTTTAAATATCAAATTTTTATTTTTCCATTAATTGAATAATTACTACGTCAGCGCTCTATAGAAAAATAAGAAAAATATTCAATATAAGATGAATAAAAATAAATTAATTCAATGAATATAAATATTTCCAATTTAAAAATACAATTAATATTATTATATATTATCTAAAAATCTAAATATGAAAAATTTACAAGTTATTAGAAACCCTAGTGTGTCACATTTAACATTTCCTGAAACGTAATACAATAGAGGTTATAGTCTCATCAAAATAGCTACAAAATTACATAAAACTAATTCCAGGATAACCATGGATTCTATTGACACATTGAATAACATTATGAAAATATTTATGGTGATTTGTTAGTTCGTAAGATTTTATTTTTATCATAAATTAGATGATTTACCCTTTAATCAAGATAACAAAAATTAGGAAGGATTAAATTCATAATAACCAAAACATAATTCAAAACTAATTAATATAATTTAACATCATGATACCTAATATTTAATTAACATAAAAAAATAGATAAGAGGGTTAATTTATTTTAAAATAAAACTCATAGAACACAATGAAAAATTGTTTTCCAAAAGAAATCCCAATTGAGTATAAAATTTGATTAGAAAAAATTCAACCATGAAATTCATTATAGTTATCATTAATTAAACTAATAATAAAATAATATATCAAATTTTACTATTCATAATTATAAAATTAAAGTGATATTTTTTAAATGGTGGTAATAAATATAGTTCTCTGTGAATAATTGTATTTTTGTTGTATTCACTAGAAATAAATCATTTCAAAAAATAAAAAAATATCACTTTAAGATAAATTAAATTTTAATATTTTAAAATATTAATTATTTTTAATAATAAAAAAATATAAAGTAATTAAATTATATATAAAATTATCTAAAATCAAAAATATTATGAGCATAATTTATTTCTATAGAATAATATAAAAATACAAAAAACATAGTAATTATTAAAAATAATTTGTCATCAAATTTATATGATGTATGTAATATATATATATATATATTACATAATATAGTTGATAATAATTATACCCACTAATTTAATTTCATGTTTATAATTATCATATTTGAAAAATATTTTTTGGTTCATTGATGTTAAATTTTATGTTTTTATATGGTACTGATGATAGTTTTATTTAAAAATAAAATGGATTCATTCACAACTATTTTTAAAAAGATTATGATTTTTTATTAAAAAAATATCATAAAATAATATTGTGTAAACTTATCTTTTAAACCTACTAAACTATTTCAAAATGGCTATAGAATATGATGTCCATCTATTAAAATATCAGAGTGTTACATTATACCCCTCTTAAGTAACATGATTACTCAAATTTAAATCCCGATCCCAATAATCAATGGTATAAATTTTAAATTATTACACATTAAATTCCACATTGTGATAATTGATAACAAAATATCTCCGTGATATGAGAGAAAGGTAATTACATTGTTCATTTAGAATAATCAAATATAATCCATGAAAGAAAATATATGTGGGATGTGAATATATGGACATGGAAGAAAAGATTATTTCCCAAACAATGATGTATTTTGATAGAGGTCATTGATCAAAAGAATTTCACTAATCAATATAATGATAAAAACCATAACTAAACAAAATATGTGATGATTAAAAAGGCTATTTATTAATCATTTAAGAAGGAAATAGGATGATATTGATTATTCAATATCAATTTCTATTTTATTGGGATTTCTGTTACAATTTAAGCTAATAACAGAAAAAAATAATTATATTGACTTTATATAATTTAATTTTTTAGGTCCAATTTTATCATTTGGATATGATTAAATCAATGCATACTTAATATTGTACTCCTCTAAATGAATTTTTAATTGAAATTATACATATATGAAATAAAAATAACATTTATGAAATAATTTCTTACATAGAAAATGAAACTAATTCAACTTTTCTCTAGATACTATCCCCGAAAATAATGGTTAAGAAAAGTAATACAATGACACAACATGATTATATTAATAAATTCCATAAAATGGAAACAATAGGAATCATCCATATTAAACAAATTTAATTCATATGTTGAGAAATTTAAAATCATGGTCAGTATAAATCCAAAATCGACAAGACATTATATTCCAATAATACATAATGTAGATCCTAATGTCACATACCAAATATGTGAACAAATTTGCACCGTAAAAACTTTAATAAAACATTCACGTGTCTAAATAAAAATTCATAGGTTATCGAATATAATCCATAAATCCAAAAAATGTAGTTTACTCCAACTAAGATTAGATAATACATCATATAAATATCTGATTTCATGCCAACAAAAACTATCCCATAATGACTAATTTATCATTGTCATATCATCAATGGGAATATATTAATGGTTACGTTCCTTTAATCATGTGTTTTTAAAATATATAGAAATAAAACTAAATAACATTTCTTTTTTATCATTACCATTTAAGATATACAGTCAAATATTTAATGAAATCGTACAATAGTACAATCCTTATACATATCATCATACTTATAAATATAATTTATGTGATAAAATAATACTATAACTCAATTATTGAATTAAAATTGAAGAAGGTTAATTATTCATTTTTATTATCAAACAATTAACTATGATCCTTAATCTTATTCATTAAATACATCATACCCTTTATACCTCTTTTGATTATTATTTATCATCAATTATTGAAAAAATACATGTAAAACATTCTAGATTATATTCTGAATTAGTCACCTATGGTCATCTACTTTTATAATGTCCACAATTTCCTCATTTAAAATATTTAACAATTTATAATACCTTACGAATACCATTATTCATATCCATTTTGTTAACAGAACATTTACTATGTCAAATACATTTACATTCTTGGTGTCCCTATTCCCACATGTTAAACATTTTCTTTTTTAATTTAGGAAATCTTTGGGAAGTATCGTTCTACATTTCATACATAATGGAGATAATTCTATTATTCTTATATAGAATCCACCAATCTAGATCTTAAGGGTAAATATTATTTACTTCCTTGGTGGGTAAAATAATTGGCTAGGTTGCATATTGTTAAACATATATGCTGATAAATGATTAGGTATAATCACAATACCTTACCCTAGTAATCATCCCATTTTCATTTTTATCATCCCATTTCATTTAAAATTCAACAGTATCCTAGTTTTTCTAGATCCTTCCATTGAAAAATACCAACAAATAATATTGTGACAAACACTAATCATAGTAATAAATCTAATAGTCAAGATGAATCATATATATTATGTAAAAAATAAGAAATGTTCATTTCAATATATGTCCATTTTGGTTTATAATAGGTTATTCATGTTTATAATATTTCAAATCACAGATTATGGTTTATAAGGAAACTATGAATTAACCAAATAATTTCCCTAAAGTGAGATATACTAGTTGTTCTATAAGGCCCACTATTATGTAATAGGTAATTTTCAAGTCAGGGATCACACTCCTTTTTGAGTTATTACCCCGGTTATATCTTATTTAGAACTATATCCCATAATATTATAAACAGAGAGATGTATTTCTTGGAAAACAACACATAATCTCTATCTTATCAAAATATCAGGGAGTTTATCTATAATTATATGCAATGTATATCTTAAGAAATAGTTTTCCAATTCACAATTTTCCTAAATATTTTTACTATGGAATATTCTAAAAATCTTATGATACCAAATATAATGTTCCCAATTCATTTATCCCAATCTCTGTTGTTAAATAATTACATTGGAACTGCATATATTGAATCACATCAAAAATTATTTTTTAGTTATTTAGTACATAAATTATAGATATATATATAAATAACTATGTGTGTGTGTGTGTGTCTTTGTGGGAATTTAACATTATAATTCAAAAAATCAATAACAACATTGTATTCCCTTTTAGTACACCAGTATTCCCTTTAGAATATCCTTATATATAAATCATAATACACTTCCTAGCATTGCATGGAAGGGAAACATAAGAAAAGGTTGATCATTAAGTTTCTGAAATGGGATTTGTAAAATGGTAACTATAATGAATAAATAAGTATTAATAAATATATAATGGAATGAAACTAAAATAACATTATATTTAAGCATATTACAAGATCATAATATGAAAGGAATATTGGGTGATCAAATATGTTATAAAGATAATCAAATTTGGTCATAAATTATACATGGATATTATATAAAATAGAATAATCCCATATAAAACAATAAATAAATTCATAATGATGGAGTGATTAATGTCATACACGATGAATATATTATCGATGACATCACCTAGACGTTGGAATATTCAATAACAAAATTGTTCTATGAAATTTAAATAAATGAGTAAGGCATATCCCAATACACAAGATAGTTTTTACCATAGGACATAAGGATGAATCATAGGGAAATAGTGGGACCATACCATCACATAATAAGTTAAATTAATTCAACATTTTAATTAGTAATACTACTGAAAAACATGCCTTCACTAAATCCATAACTATATGTTATGGAAGAACCAGTCATATAGAATTTCAATAAATTATCCCGTGAATCTAATCGTAAATAATCCATTAAATTGTTATAAATAGAATTACTAGGGTAAATAATAAATATTATTTTAATAATAAAATACTATTATCGAATAAAATACCTTAATTTTTTATAAAAATATATCTTGAGGAAAATACGATGTTTTCTGTGAAAAAAATTTCTCAAATCTAAAATTTGTTAGTGTAATAAATAATTAAATATCACAAAAAAAAAATCTAAAAAAAATTAATAAAATTTCATATAATGGATGTTTAACAAATGAGTAAAATAACATTCATTCTATTTATGTTAAAAATCCATTCCTTTCAATCTTTTGTAAGAAAATTAAAAAAGTACAGCATTTGAAAAAAAGAATTATTCCCTAAAAAATTATAATATGTAATTATCATTAAAAATGATTTCAAAAATTAACAAGAGAATATTTAAAATATATTTGAAAATTTATTAATATAACATGGGCATAAATTATAAATAATAATCATCATATACTTATAAATAAAAAATCCTTAATTTTTATTATATTGTAAAATAAACCCTTATCACTTGAGTTTCTTTTGAATCTGAGTTACCAGAAAATAAATAAAATAAAATGAATTTTAATATAACATTAACTGAATTATATTAATAATATAATATATAAATGTGATTTTATATTGACCAAAAAAATAAATAAGTGTTGAATGTGACATATGTCTTATAAATGTAAAAGTTTGAAGAGAAACCATATCTTATGGTTCAATAACATTTGTAAATGATTGATACTCTTATTTATTAAGTAAATATTTATTACAAATCTATAATATCATAATAATCATATATATATAATCATATATTATTTAATTATATTATTTTTTGACCCTTTTATTAACAATTTATTGGCAATATCAATATTTCCTTAATAGTTGTTTTTATTTTCATGACTGTTTTTGTTCATTAGACTTGATCATTATAATTTTATCCTCATTCCATCATATGAAAAAAATAATTTTCATACAAATACAAAATATATTTAGTATATATTTATTTAGGGTCATTTATTTATATAAAGATAGAATAATTAAATACACCGTTGATGATGATGAAATGTTGTATGTATGCATGAAAATTAATTTCTCTTTTAGATGGGTGAAAAAAGGAAAAATGAATGATAATTACTATATTATGAATAATAATTATTTCGAAAATAATATATTATATAACTAGATACATCTCTATAACCATCAACGTACTATGATGATAAAAAATTACACTACATTGTGAAGGTGGTAAGTCGTTACTTAAGAACATTTGATGTTTTATTTTTTTATAGGATTGAAAAGAGAAGTATGTTGGTTGTAAAATAAAAATAATAAAATCATAGTATATTTGTGATAAATTAGTAAGTACTTTTGGATTTTTAAAAACGTAAAGATGAAGTAAAATTATATATAATCCAGAAATTGTTTCTAAAGATGATTACATTTTTATGGTGTAAACCCTTTAAATAACATCTAAATTGATATAGAGTTTCAATTTTTGAAGTTAAAAACCCACAATAACATGGAAAAAATTAATAATTTTAAGGGTTTGGTTTTTCTAGATCTATATTGCTCAAATTGGTATAAACAAGTGATGGAAGGATTTACCTTTTAAAACTGAGGGGATGGGATTCATGGAATTTTATAAAATATTAAATTAATATAAAATTTTAATCAAATAACAGTTAAAAAAAGTGATATAATTATATGAAAATGTGTATATTTTTTGGATTCATTTTCATCCAAAAACTATTTCCTCAAGATATGTTTTATTTTTTGTCAATATAATTTATTTTTTAACACAACACTAATCATTTCTATAACTATTATACTATTAAAAAAATTTACCTTTAAGTGTTAATAGTATTGTGATAAATTACGAAAATACCCATAAATGGACAAGGACAGATTTAAATAACCATTTAATGTTTATTTGGAAAAATATATTATACTTATAAAATTTATATCATTTAATTAATTTTCATTTATTATATAATATCAATATACTCCATATTATATACTACTCTTAAATTTGCATTAAAAATATCAAGAAAAAACATACAATTCAAACGAAATATTTTATTACATCCATAACAAGTCATGATAATAAATTAAATATTTATATCACATTGTTTATCTTAAAATATAATACATTTACTATTTCAACTATCATTTATCTCATTTTTCAAATATTTGATTAATTACTGTGTCATCATTGGGTAACAATTTGAGATATTTTTTTCCAAAATATTCATAAAAAATAAATTATCAAGATGATGATAAATATTTTTATTTCAAAATAATTTTTTTAGTTAGACACTCCTCATGATAACAACATATTACAATTATTTTAGAAAAAAATAATTCTATGATTGAATTTTCATGAATTATTATTCAATAAATGTCAAAATATCATAAAAATTATTCATATAACAATATATTACTATGTTTTGGTTGATATGGGCGAATTAAAATAATTTTGGATGATTAAATAAACATTAACATTCATGTTACGATCCTTATCATTATATTTTTAAATATAATTACATAATTAAACATTATTATCGTGGTAATAGAAATTTATTATTTTATTTTTCATATTTAATAAAAATAAAAGGTATATATTTATTGAATATACACCCAAAAAATACATCAATGGAATCAATTTCTCAAAATTTGGATCCCCTAATTGGTAGAAATTCAAAACAAAATGTAGTTTACAGAATTCCTCTTTTATGTATGAATTTATTTTACCATATTGAATGATTAAATTTATTTAAATAAAAAAATTAAATAAAAAATAATAATATAGTTATTATTTATTTTAGAAAAATTCAATATAAAATTTAACTTCTAAAAAGGTAGAAGAAAATTTTCAATTTCTAATAAAAATCAGTATTATTCATTTTCCAATACAATACAAACACATTTTGAAAAATAACAAAATTTCATGATAAGATGATATTGATATTAAATTTTAAAAAATTATATTGTTTATTATCAGATAATTTAGATAAATTCCCCAATTTTGTTATATCATTTTCTTCAATAAAATACATTTTTGCGGAAAATATATATCTAAAACAGAAAATAAATTTTCTAAAAATTTATTACATTTTTAGTTAAAATTATTTCAAAAAAATTAAAATATTATTTCCTAAATATATATATATATATATATATATGTAATACAATTAACACCTTCCATTTTAATGGTTGTATAATAATGATCTTATTTAAATACAATTTCTTGGTTCAGTGAAGCTCGATGACTCTAAATATATTCACTATAAAATAGATTTTTTTTTTTAAAATATTATAGTTTCATCTAGAATAACCATTCAAAGATATTTATTTCAAATATAAAAAATAAAATCAAATACCGAGGTGTTACATTTAATTTTGATATTGGGGGTTTTTTATATATTCAATTGAATATGATGAACCTCATATCAAATCATAAAATGTTTTGTTGTTGGATCGTGTGGGTATGTTCATTGAAACTGGTTATTATATTCTAGAATTTATGCCAATAAAATAGATCATTACAATTATTTTTTACATATACAATGAAATATAAATAGGTGATTTTATTCATTTCATTAAGAAACATATTATATATATTGATATTGGCATAATGATATTGTGATAATTATTGTACATGGAGTCACTGATAAAAATAAAAATAATTACATGAATTATATGTCTTTATGTATGGAATTAAAATCCATTATATAATGTTGAACACTAGTGGGTAACGTGTAGTAATATTGGTAAAAAGATATATTTTTTCAAATATATTCATATAATTTTTTTTTATATATTTGTTATATCAAAATGTTATGAATTGAATATATATTTTTTCAATTTATTATTATTTAATAAATAATATATTAATATATATTTTTATTGAAATATATAAAATAACACTAATAATTGATTTTGCATAAAAATTTAATGTTGATATTTAATATTATTGAAAAATAATTGCTCTCAATAATTTTATAATTAATAACCTTTTCAATATTTGTGAATGAAATTTATTATGTAATCAATATTAATAAGAATTTATTTAAAATTTCAAAAATACATCTAAAAAATATAATCATTTTAAATTTAAAAAAAATCCATGCGATCATTAATAAATTGTTTAATATATTCAACTATGATTACTGATTTTTTTTCTTATCGTTATAAAATTTTATTTATTAAAACTAGTTTTTAATATTTTTTGATTTTTATAAAAGTAGTGTAAAAATATATATTTTCTGACAATATATAGATATTTGTACAATTTTACATATATATATATAAGATGCAATATGACAGTTTTCTAATGACCCAATGTTTATAAATTATATATGTTGCTTAAAGTAAATGTGTATTGTAATATACTATATAATAGTATAGTCATAAATAAATATCAAATTAACAAATACAATTACATTAACTAATAATGAATGTAATTAAAATTCTAAAAAAATTGTTGGAAAAAATATCAAATGGAAAATAAAAAATTATAAAATGTTGATCGATCTAATCTTTAGAATCATCAATTCCAGATCCAACAATATAGAATCAAAAAAACAAGAATTCTAATA
Source organism: Viscum album (assembly GCA_963277665.1). Classification (NCBI taxonomy): domain Eukaryota; kingdom Viridiplantae; phylum Streptophyta; class Magnoliopsida; order Santalales; family Viscaceae; genus Viscum; species Viscum album. Next base: position 1,834,204,082 of record OY728132.1, read on the forward strand.
AATTATATAAAAAATGAAATATACAGAAATAAGAGGAATTTAGTTGAATAATTAGTGAATGAAATTTTAGGTATTTAAAGGATTTAATAGGACCATTGATTTGTAATGTGGCCTTTTGAATAGTAACATGGTCATTGGGAATAGTGACCTTAATGTTGGGAATAGAAACATAACTGTTGGAAGAATAATTTTAACTTGAAATAATATATTATAATAAATTTTTTTATGAAGATAAATTATAGTAAATATAAATTTAGTTAATTTAATAAATAAATATAATGATATAACCTGAATGAAAATATAATAAATTTTTAATGAATTAAATTTTAATGTTTTTGAAAATATAATAATAATTATTTCTAAATTGAAAATATCTCCTTTTAATTTTTTTATAAAATTAATATAATTTTTGAAATCATTATATTGAAGTTGTCTAAGGGTATTTTTTTATTTAATGAAATTATTCATTTTTTGGTGGATATTTATAATATAGTAGTTCACATAAATGGTGCATCTTAAATTACATGACTCATGATGTAATAGTGACCTAATCAGTAAGAAACATGATTTTCATTACTGGTATATTTTATTTAATAAATGAGTCGTTAAAATATTTTTACCATACTTTTCAAAAATAGAAATAATATTTTAATTCCAAAATCCAAATGTGATTCCTTAAAATACCATTTATTTTCTATTTTTCATATTCCTTTTATTAAACTATTGGATCTTAATTATAATGGTGATCTAAAGTATTAAACCTATTATATAAAATTTATATTATATTTATATTTTCAATAATTCAATATAATTTTTTTTACCTTTGAAATAATAATTTATTCAATGTTTTATTTTAAAAATATCCCTCCCCTCATGTATAGATAACCCCACCCCACCCCTCCAGAAACAACTCATCCCCAAATTTCAAAAGACTATATGTTTCAAAAGTTATTACTGTAAATACCTTTATAATACATATGGATGGTGTCTGGTAATCTAACACAAATCACCAATGGACTTTTATTGTCATTGAAGAGACACACACTGAGGATAATGTGGCATAGAAGCATCAAAATAAATTGACTTTTAGTTAAGGGAATGATTAAATGCAATTTTTATTCCATGGGTATTCAATTTTTTAAATTTATTTTACTATTGGTGTTAATTTATTATAATTTCATTTTTCATCCATTTTCGTTATAGGACATACAAGGGCCCACAATTAATTTAAGCCAAATACAATGATTTTCAAAAAAAAAGAAAAAATTCAAAAACAAATCATCCACTCGTCATGTGTTGTTAGTTATCGAAATTAACATGATCTATTTTCCCAATGTGTGATTTATATTTTTATTCAAATCACCCGAAATTTTTATTCATGAATTTATTCTGTTTGGAATCCTTATGTATACCATTATATTCCATTGGTGATTTCAGGACTATGACGATGATACGTTCTCTTTAGAATCTATGATTATATAAATATTATGATTATTTAGGTGGGCCCAGAATTATATATACCAACAACGAATTGAGTAATGTGATGTATCTAAAGAGAAAGTTTGTAATATGTGGGATCATAATGATATATATGTTCACAATTTTGACATTATGATTATGTACATATGTTTTCAATGAACATGATGCTATCTTTGTTCAAAACTATGTTTGGTATTTTAATACTATGACATTATCTTTCATTTTAAAGCATTCACATTCCATTCCTTTATCAAATATTTTTTCACATTGTTTTTTGAGGATCCTATTCTAATAAAATGATTATTGTTATTATTTCCACCCATTTTAATTGATTTGTGTTCCTTATTTATTATATTAATTGGAATTTATCTCACCCTTTTTAGTATATCCTTAAATGATAACATGTACTAAGAATGACATGATATATTTTAATGATAAAGGAAAATGATTTAAATAAATTTTTATGTTTATTGTTTAAATTTAATGTATGAGGGTAATTTCTCGAAAACAATAAACCATATCATCATAGATTTATATAAGAATTATATTGTTTATCTCGAAATGATGTAATTTTTATTAAATGGAAACTACGGATACAATAGTGGGAAATAGAGCTCCATTTTAGACTAATTTAAATAGGAATAGAAAATTTTATTGAAAACTCATTAAATAAGACTATATGTATTTAAATATCATGGAAATATGGTTTTCAAAAAGAATAAACATAGGAATCCCATAACATATTCCATGAGAATAAATTTCACTAAAAAAAATTATTTAATAATGATTTACGACTTATGTTCTAAAGATATATATTTTAGAAAATTGTGGGAACCATGGTAAACCCATACAATAACCCAAGTGTGGGAAAATTATAATATTTCTTGATTGAATTCCCCAATGCCATAAAATATTGAGTTCAAAGCATCATGTAAATTCTTACCTAGTTGTCGTAGGAAATGAATAAAAACTATACCAAATAGAATGTTAACCTTCAACCAAGAGGGGCCAACTAGAAATTGATTATTTCATTACAATACAAAAACCAACATTTAGTGGTTCAACAAATCAACTAGTCCTGAAACACTATCTTAACTAAATGAAAAATATTTTTTTTTCTATATGCTATTCTGAGAAAAAGGATAGAGTCTAGTCATCAATCATTTATATTATGAATATGATAAATGAGTGGAATTAATAAATAACACCAATCCACACGATTAAATGGATGTTATGGTGTTGGAAGACATTATGAATAAATTACATAACAATTATTTTCTTCAAAATATTCGAACAATGATGATGATATTATATATAACGCTGAATCCATAGTAAAAGGAATATGTAACTTATTTGGAGAAAAAAATCATATATCCATAATGATAGAACCTAGGTTTGGATATCCATAACGATATCAATAAAGATATATTTGTGTGTGGTTTTAAATAACATCATCAAAAGTATATAACTGTAAAAATTATTTGCAGTTATGAAGATAAGGTTCGATGTGCTCTCAATGCAGATATGGAATTGATATACTAATCCTCTGGAAAATGACATAATAGATAATGTATGGATTTATAATATGGTTAGTCAAATTTCAATGGATAAAATAGGATCCAACTACATACATGTCAAAAATGGTGAAGATAAATCATGGGAATTGTATCATAAGTACGTGGACATTCTTCAAGATCATGATTTAAGTCCATCAAGCATAAGAATGTCAATGAAACATGATTATTCCAACCAACATGACAGAGGAAATTAAATCACCACCGAATACACCACACATTGTTCGATTATTCAAATTATATGAGTATGGGAACTATATAATCGGGTGCAACAAACACTATGTACATGAGGGTAATCCATGCTAGTAACGGTTGAATCCCAAAAAGTAAGGAACAATTTATACCGCAATTAAATATAATTTATATCATAAAAATGAACTAATATAATGTATACTTCCTAGTAAAAAAATAATTGAAAATCAATTATTTGATAATGATTTTTCTAATTTAATTATATCATAATATTTTGTTGGAACCTCTAAATTGAAACCCCAATACCATTAAGTAAATATATCTGTAAATAAAAATAGTGGTGCTATCATTGCAACCCAAGTGTTGGACACTTCTCCTATTAATTTATATTAGAGGATTATTCTAGTCATATCACTATACATCCATTATTTGGAATAGATGTTATACTAAGAATGGAGTGGATCTCATTTTATGTAAAACACAGCAATTTTATGGAAATGAAAATCTATTTTAAAATTCCAAACCATCCATTGATCCTCTAAAAATTACATGAATATCATGAATCTCTTTTGAAACATCCATCAATAGTGTTGTATTTGATACACAAGGAATAAGAATATGTTTTTATAATGTCCGAGTCAATATAATCTATAATAATGAAGAAAGTTATAATTTTTATGGAATACAATGATGTATTTCGTTGTGATTTAGATGAAGATCCCCCAAATTGTGAGGTATATTTCTCAATTGATATCATTTCATGAGACACTCATATATCAAAATTCCACTTCAAGATGGCTTCGATCGAATAGTTATAGTTAAAGGAGTTGCAAGAGACTTTACACGCAGGGTTAATGTTGCCTAGTACATCACCATAGTGTATTTTAGTGATTATTTTTTAATAAAAATGTGAAATTAACGTGGTTTTGTATTCATTAACATGAGATAATGATGAATAAAATAAAGAACAAATATCTACTTCCATGGATTTATTAATTTTTTTATCATCTATGAGGAGATCAGTATATCTGAAATGCGGATCATTATTACGAATATAATCAATTCATGGTGAAGAATGAATATATTCATAAGTATGATTTCTGTATAATTTTTTGAAACTATTATTTCATTGTGATTCCATAAAGAGGTACTAATTCCATTAAATATTCATTGATTTTATAAAAATAATCATTAGAAAATATGTCAACCATTTTTTGGTTGTTTAATCCATGATATTATAAATTAATCAAATTAGAAATTAGGTTCATGAAGAGAATCTGAGGATTGTTCTAGTGACATATGTTGATTCAATATGGTTTCCATATAAATTTTACATTCCTCTATATTTTGAAATTCACATGCACATTTTTTTAAGGACGTTTTTCTTTCTCTATGAATTATTTTCCTGTGGAAATATTCATTCCTCTACAAAATAGTTCATTGTTACCATGGGTTAAAATTTATTTTCAATGTCCTCTCACAACCAAGACTAACTATATTTTTATTCGGTAAAAAATTGAAATCCTTATAAAAATTACTTGAATTTATTGTACCATGGATATTCAGTCTTTATATTTTCAGATTATGAATTCTCTGATATTTATACTCTGATTTCTCTAAAATTCTGACACCGAATTCACTAAAATTGAGCCTCCAAATTATCTGAAATTTGGACACATTATTCTAAAAAATTTAAACAATGAATTCCATAAAATTCAGTCTCCAAATTTTATAATGTTCTAACTATAAATTCTCTGAAATTCAGAATCCTAATTCCTAAAAATCCAAAATCAAAATTACACAAAATTTAGACTCTAAATGGCTCATAATTTGGACTTCAAATTCCACAGAAATCCATGTGATAATTCCTCCAAATTTAAAATACAAATTCCCCAGAGTTTAAATTATTAATATTAATTTTTACTGAATTTCCATATTCATATTTTCATACTTCTATTTCTATTTTTTCTAGATTATAATTATTCAATTTTGGTTATGCTACCTTATTTCCGATACATATTATTATTTCATGGTCATTTTAATGGTTCCCATGTTTTCCTACATAAAATAATGTGTTATAATTTTTTAATAATTATCCCTTGGTTGAGTAAAACTTGTTCTATCACTTCACAACATCAATAAAATATAAAACCGTTGTAGGAGGGAGAAATCAATTCTATGTTTTCATATAAATAAGATCTCATTTGAAAAGCACAATATTATGGAATCAATTGATGATACTAAAGATTACATGATGTGATGTGATATATAGGGAGAGAAAAAAAAAACTTTTGCCTTGTGTATTTGGTGAACATCTTGTTTAGCAATAAACCACTTCTTTATCTTGCCTTGGGTGACTCTAATATTTGTTGAGTACAATCGAGGGATTTCAGGTATAAGAAGGAAGAGGTTATGAATAACTTAAATTTAAAGGACTCCTAGGGATTAGAAGATAGTGGTACTGAGTACAATTATGTTTGGGGGATTTCTAGGATAACATTATGGACATCAATATTCAAATCGTGGTCTCACAATGGTGTGGGTAAGAAACTATTTCTTGAAAGTATAAATCAAGAGACCATTATCCCAGGCTATTGGATACCATTCTATTTGGGGTAAAATATTACTTAAGTTTTAACTTGAATTCTATTTCATGTTTTATTTTTTCTATATTTGGTTAATGAAAGAATGTGTAACTTCCTTATACATTCTTGAACTTTTATATTTTGATAAATAATGATCTAATACATTTTAATTTATAATATTTCCCTAAAAAATTCGATCTTCTTTTTTCAAATGATTATCATATATATGTTTAATATACTTATAATACATCCGGGACCCTTTCAATTATCCCATTTTTTGAGAAAAAAGGGTTTTTTAATTTACCATGTTTAACATTATAAAAAATATATTTCATTAAGGATAAAAATTAAAATTTTAAAACATAAAATTCGCCACCACCATCTTGTACATTGGAATATCCCTATTCTATTTCAATCCTAAAACATTAAGGATGTAAAAAATATATGATAAATATTTTAATTTTGATTTTTGGACATAGAAAGTCACATTATTATTGAATGTGATCCCTAGTGACTTATTTTCAATATACCATTAAAAGAATAAAATCAATTAAGTAATGTCCCTGACCAACTTGAGTTATGAAAATGCATTTTTTCTTGGAATAGTAGGAAAATATAGATGTTTTGTGAGAAGTTTTTCACATTTGTCTAGCTCAAAACCTATTCAATCAAATTATGAATTAATGAATTTCATTCTAGAACAATTTTAGGAAAGCATCATGGATCTAAAAAAATATGATATTCATATCACTAGTACTCAAACTAAAAATAATTGGATAAGGTATTGTAATATATAGTGAATCCTCAAACAAATTATTGGGTTGAATAATCCTGAAAAATGATAAAGTGGTTGCCTAAAGCTTAGGAATTTTGATGATCAATGGGAAAAATTATTCGGTTCATGATTTTGAGTTATAACTTACGGTATTCATTCAACATATTGGGTTTCATAATATCTATGTTGATAAGTTCGAAATATATATCAATCATAAGATTATATATTATATATTCATTGATAATGATCTAAACATGTGTCAACAAAGAATGACAGAGATAATAAAGTAATTTGATTTCACTTTTAACTGCCATCCAAAAAATGGAGTAATAGATATCATATTCTCTTTGAATAATGGAAAATTCCACTAAATATATAGTTAAAATTGAGAAAGACATTATCATGTCATATATTCAGTGGATTCATCTGAAAATCATAACATAAAGGAACTGCTCTTACCTTTCCCAAATGATTTCACAATCATCTATCCCAGAGAAGACCATAGAGGCCCGAAGGGATAATCTAGAGCTAAAAAAGATTGTGAGTAAGGTAATTGGATGTAACCTACAAGAGTTCCACATCCCCGATGATTGTGTGATTGGTTTTAGAAAGAGGCTTTGTATGCCTTCACCAACTATGATACGTTAGGATATATTGGACATTGAATATAATTTTACATTACTTTTATATCATGAAAGAACCAATTAATATTTTTGTCATCAAAAATATATATTGTGTGACGACATAAAGAAGGATATTGTGGATTATTTCTCACAGTGTTTTATCTATTAGCATGCTAATGAATAGTTATAGAAGTCCATCTGCATGATACCACAATTTACTATACCAACATGTAAATGAGATAATGTCACAATATAAATTAGTAATGGTCTCTAAAATACATCAATATGAATATATATTGATATGGGTTTTAGTATATTGTCTCACCATTATATCTACTTCATCACTATTAGGGAATATTTTTCTCTTGAAAAAAATTCTATGATACAGGTTATTAATATGGTGAGTATGGAAGGGGATCAACCCTCGATCATCCTAGATCATGATTTGAGCTTAAAATCGAAATTATTGAGATGTATCCATAATTATTTGAGTATTGAATTGAATTTGAGGATGACCTACCACCCCTTAACTGATGGCCAATATGAAAGAACTATATATATTATTTAGAAAATTTTAATTGTGTACACAATGGAATTAAAAGGTGTATTGTAATAAAATCTCCCATTATTTGGGATATTATAAAAAAATAGTTCACATTCATGTATTAAATTGTATACATATAAAGAACTTTCTAGGAAGGTATTTATAACTCCATCTTGTTGGGATGATGTTGGAGAGAAAAATCTATATGGTCTCGATCTTGTGAATGTGATGGTAGATAATTTTTAATTCATAAAACAATATAAAAAATCATCTCAGCGTTGGAAGAAAATATAAGTTTACAACCATTGAAGGTAAATTTATTTGTATGTTGGGGATATTTTTTTACATTAAATATCACTATTGAATAGTTTCTTGAGCATTGTAATGAAGTGGAATCATTGCCAAAGCTATGTTGGAAACATTCATATCCTAAATTGTATAAGAAAAGTTCGAAATATTTTTGAACATCCACCATGTATAATTCAAAATCATGATATCTTCCAGATATCCCTCGAGAGGAATTAAATACCTAGCCCCATACATGTACTAAATCAAGAGGTTGTAAAAATATTGAATTATGTCTCACATAAATATTACACAGTGATGATATTACACTATAGAGACAATGTACTATGTAATAATACATAACACATTATCAATGTTTTGTGTAAGAACACTAAGTATAAAGAGGATTCAAACGAATATTATGTTACAATGAAACAGAAGTACCCTCACGTATTATTAAATATGAATTTGTGTCAATACCTTGTGGATGAAATTTCTAATGGGGGGATGATTGAACTATCTAATAAAATAATAATTAAATTTTTCTCAGGAAATTTACGTGTATCATGATATTAAATATAGTGTTTTACACATAATTTATGTGATAAAAAAACTTTCATTAATAGATATTGTTTAATTAACCATAAATTAAACCAACTGAAATTAATAATATTACAATTGGACAAAAAATATAACATTTAAATTTTGAAATTGATAAATATGGATAACACAAATCTCATTGAATCATCTCACTCACTACCAACACTACAAAAAATAATAAAAATATTTTTAAACCAATCAATATACTAGAACATCAAAATATAGATCCTTTAGAGAATGTAAGTTGGATAACAAGTTCATAAAATTATAAGAATTTATAAAAGTTATTTTGACCATTATAATTAGAATGTTATCATTAGGATAGTAACATGACCATTTAGAATAGTAACATGTCTGTTTAGAATATTAATCTAACTATTGGAAAAATTATTTACATTAAAGAAAATATTATAAAATTAAATATTATACATGATCAATTTAATTAAATATAAATTATATAATTCTAATAAAAAATAAGTAGGAGATATAAATAAATAAAATATATTATAAGCAGTTTTCAATTAAATGATTTTTAATTTTTTTCTAAAAAAATAATTTTAATATTAAATATAAAAATTACTTATGTAATAAACTTATTTTGAAAATATTGATATTATTTTGGAAATAATTTCATTACAATTATCCTTTAGTTATTTTTCATCTTAATGTTCTAAAATACTTCAATATTTCAGTAAATAGTAGTTATAATGTTTTTCCAATAACCTGTGCATCTAAAATTACAACATTAAAGATGTAAAAATTAATGAAATTTTTTTATAAATAGATGATCTAAAATTGTTTATTTTTTAAATAATTATTCATTAAAATTTAATAAAAATTTTTGTAAAAATCTATAAATCATGTTCTAATATCTCCATCCAATTGAAAATAATTAAAATAGCAATTTCTTTATTCACACTTTAATATAATATAAAAAATTTAATTAGAATTTGATATGGGGTTTAAATTCTTAAAACCATTATTATTATTTATATTTGATTTATATTTTAATTAAATCAATATTAAATTTTTTTCCGTTGATATAATAAGGTATTCTAAATATACCCCTCTCCAAACATATATATAACACCACCACACCCCCTGGGAAACCAATATTTCACCACATTCCAAATACAATTATCTTCCAAAATACATCCTATAAACACCCATATAATCCTGATGTTCATTTTATTTTAATCTAAATCAAAACATCAAGGGTGTTTTAATGTCTTATAAACAAAGCTACACTAATGATTAAAAGGTCCAAGAGCGAAAAAATAAAACAGAATTTAAGTATTGGGATTTTCAAACTGAATTCCTTTTTTGTCTTCCCCATTTCACATCAATATTAGTATGGGTATTCATTTAATATGCTTAAATTACTCTTTATTTTTCTTTTTTATATATAAATTTTTCCACCTAGATATTAAATCAACGATAATGAATGTCCAAAATATAAATTCATTAAAAAAATATTTGACTCCTCATGTGTTGTTTCTTATATAAATTACAATGATCTCTAATTTGAAGGAGTCTTATTAAATTTATTTTGGGAACCCCAATATTTATTCATCACTGTATTCTTTTTGAAACACAAACGAATTCCATTATATTCCAAGGGTTACTTCATGACTATGATTTATTGGCATTCTATGTGGCATGAATGATTATGTAAATAAATTGATGCAACGGGTCGTCCCAAAATTATATATCCCTCAATTAATTGGGTAATGTGATATATCTAATTAGATTACACATAATATTTTTGAAAATTATTATATCTTTGTTCACAATGATAATTTTATGATTTTGGAAATATTTTACGTGTGGACATGATGGTGGAATTTTTCTCCACTATTTGTGGTATTTGACCACTATGACAAAGGGATTATATTTTATTAATTTAAAAATTCAATACCTTTAAAACATATTTTCTCTCTTGATGTTTAATATGATCATATTCATAATAAAAGACGATGATTATTGTTCTCACACATGTAATATTGATCCACGTATCTTATTCACACTATTACTAAGATTTTATCTCACTCCTTTATTTGATGTATATCAACTAGTGACGAAATTTAAAAAGAGAAATTAAGATTTTAGAAGGATAAATAAGAATGATTTTAATGATTTTTTATTCATTATTTTGTATATGTCATTTATGGGTCCAATTTATCAATGAAACTAAACCTTTTGATCCAAAATTTGTATCTCTATTATGATACTTCTCTAAAAATATAGAAATAGTCATGAATTAAAAAGTACGGTGACTAAAATATATATCTAGAAAATTAATTTTGGTTATTGTTCACAATATAGAGGATATAGGGTATGATTTTGATTTATATATAATTTTCTCTATGTAATTAAATATATTCATATGACAAATAAATGGAAGGAATATATATATTTATAAATATTTGAATCAGGTTTTTTAATTGTGTAATTAATATAAAAAATAATTGTTTGATAAATAGTTATACATTAATGTGATTAAGATATTTTATTGTTTGAAACTTCTACAACATAAGAAAAATATATTTATTTTTGGGTGGGAGGGTCCTACATGACCATATATCATACCCCACTCCCATTGATTATAACAACCCTGCTATTTATTTCACACTTAAACATAATTTATTACATAAAATTTTTGATTGAAAAAACATAGAAGATTGAGATATATAGTCTATTTTGTGTATTTTAATATTACATAAAAACTTATAACATCAAATATACATCAGTATTGAAAACATCATATATATGACCACACACTTTCCAATGCACCAATCATTAAATGAGATAACCTGAGGAATCTCATTAAAAATAGGTCAGTTATGAAGACCAGTAACTGAGTAAAAAAAGAATAAAAAGAATAATACAATACTTGTTAGGAAATATGCATATCTATGGAGCATAATAGAAACAAGAATATAAAGGCATGATATAGCATGATTATTAGAACATGGAAATGTGGAATCAACATTTAACATGATATTAGCGAGAGCCAAGGATCATTGCACAAGGATCATGAGTAAAATTTCATTTCACATGAATTATAATGATTAAACTCTCATCTAACATGATGTATCATGATAATTAATCATTACCCATTGCATTGAGCGCTATCAGTGTGCACCATTCATAATCATTTCATTTTAGGCATAAGTGTGAAACATGGATCATATAACCTGGATTCGTTAAACATCATAATTTATTCCACAATAAAGTATCTTGTACTTCATAAATGATACACTATAATCAATATGTAAATGTGCATAAAGGTGAATACCCTTGATAGAGAAATGAGAATGTTATTCACTATGTAATAATATTGGCTTGGAAAATCTCAGTGCAATTTCGGCAGCATAACGGCGTGAGTTAAGAGTTACTAAAAAACATTATAGGAGTGAAAAGGGAGTCTCATCATATTTACATGAACTGGATAGTATGTTCATCATATGGATTTATGTACCAAAATATTTAATGTAATTTAGGTTCATAATACAGAAGAATTTCTTGAATGTAAATGCGAAGAGAGAAATTCCATATGGAATTTCAGAATGGTAACAGGTGTACATGGGAAGCATTAATGAGAGGTAAGAAGTTATATCATCATTATAACATAAGAAGGGCAGTATGGGGGAGGTTCAAATGCATACCCAAAATTTTTTAGTTGAATCCAATGGTATAACAACATAATGACTTTGGGACAAAAATGATAAAGGAAGAAGTCAATTACTTGAAATGTGATTCAATTGATTGGGGGGGGGGGTTATGAGAGGAACCTTGTGTGATTGGGGCACCTTGGGAGGTTAATCGGTAATGGATGGAAGAGGGGGTATATATCCAAAGGGTTTTTAGATAAGAGAAGTGTGAGAATGGGTTGGATTATAAATGAAATGAGAGGGAATTCATTTATATTTTGGTTTTGGACAAAACACATTATACAAATAAAAACCACAAAACCAACCCATGGTTCATGCAAATGGGTTTTTGCAAAGGTTAGTGGAAAGAGTTTTTTTTATAATTCCAATGTCTGATCATATTAAAATATTATGCTTTCTTATATAGAGGTTAGTCGCACTCTCATGGAAATGATTTTAAAAGTAGAAATGTTTTATTAGTTGTGGAAGGTCCACCATGGCACCATAAAATTAATCCAAAAAATAAAAAATCAAAGTATTTTAAATTGAAAACATATATTGTCAAAAAAATCCACATTATTGTATTTTATTACATTACAATTGGGTCATTATGATGTAATGAAACACATTTTATATTTAAACAGTATTTAATTGTAACGCAAAAATTCCACTACCTTAGAATATTATGAAAAAATAAATATTGTATAATTTTGGCATATTGATTATAAAAATAATTTTTATTTTATCTCATTTATTTTATAAATATTTTATTTTTACTTTTAAATTAGAAACAGACAATTATTGAAACATTCATGGGTTTTGACAAAAACGGTTTTCAAACCATAATAAATATTACAATTATATCCATAAAAATAAAACAATCAATTATATTTAGTAAAAATTAATTTACTAATAAAAATATTTTATTAATATATTATATAATTCCAAAAATACATTAAATCATCAAAATCTATTTTTAATTTAATATCAAAAAATACTTTTTTTTAAATACCATTTAAAAAGTAACTATAATGAAATGAATGTATACATTCCTTATACCAAAAATAAAGAACATAATCATAGTGAGAGGGTATTGTTACATAACCCCTTATAAAACCCGCATAAGACCTATGGGTAAGGAGTGTTGTGCTGACAGAATATTCGGGTTGCTCAAATAACCTCTCTTGGGTAGTGATCTCTATTAAATATCACTTCTCATGTAAGAAGTTCCATTCATTCATAACTTCTTGAGGCTCTTCTTGGGATTGGTCACGATCATTGTCCAGTGACACCAAATTTTTTCCTAGCTCCAACAAATTGGAATTATAAGTAGCAATTCTACTAGATGAGGTCATCGCATCGTTGTCTGAATAAATTGGAGTAGTAAAAGCCTTATATTCATACTCATCATGTGATCATTATTAAATGGATATATTAGAAACGGTATCCATTTGTAACAGTATTTTGAAATCCAAACATAGAAAACCAGATTTTTTTCATATTTTTTATATTACAATTTTATATAATAAGACATTTAATTCGATAAAGATAAATTTTCATTAACAAATGTTTAGGTCTTTATAATCTTCCCCCTTAAGAAATTTCACCCTAAAAATTTCTTTTTCCCCATAATAATAAAGATACATGTTACTTTGCCTCATGACTTCCTCTAATTCCCATGTCACCTCTGTAATGAAGTGGTTTCACCACACCACCTTGACGAGAGGCATTGTCCTATTTCATTTATCCTTTTTTGAATGATCTATGATCTTCAACAGTGTCTTTTAATAGTAGAGGTGATTCTCCAATGGTACCATATCTATATATGGTATATGTGATGGGTCATGTATGTATATCCTCAAAAGTGATACATGGAATACCTCATGTACTTGAGATTGGTTTGGTGGGAGGGAAATTTGATAGTCCTATACTAAAATGTGATCAAGATTCCCAAAAGGGATGATGTAACTTTGAATAAGAATTCCATTCTTCCCAAATCTCATAACTCTCTTCCATATTGATATGTAGAGGAATACGATATACCCAACAAGAAACTCTAGGTATTGTCGATTATTATTACCACAACACTTTTGTCAACTCCGAGAATATTAAATGTGCTGTTGGATGGTCTTAAACATCTCTACCTTTTCTTCGACCATTTATAGACATAAGAGGTTTCACCCCCAAACTTCTTCCCATCATGCAAATTTTCTAAACCTTTTCCCATAAAGGGCTTCATAAGTAGCCATTTGGATAATTGAGTGAAAACTGTTATTGTATGAGAACTCAACCAGAGGAAGATATTGATCCCATCCTTTTTTGAATTCCAGTTGGTGTGCTCTCAACATGTCCTCCAATGTTTTGATAGTCCCCTCATATATTCCATTATTTCGAGGTTGATAAGAAATAATAATTTTCAGAATAGTATTCAAATCATGTTGAAGACACTTCCATATCATAGAGGTGAATTTTGGATATCAATCAGATATAATTGATAGCTGTACTCCATGATGTCTAACCACATCCCTAATATTTATATCAATGCTAGTTGATCCAATGAAAAATCCCCTCAAATTTCAATAAAGAGTGAAACCTTTGTAAGATGATCCACATAATGCAATATAACATTGTTTACTTTGGATGTCTTTGGACGTCCGATGACCAATTCCATGGTGATCTTCTCCCATTTCCATGATGGTTTGGGTAATGGTTTCATTATCTCCTTATACATCTTCCTCTCAGCCTTAACATGATGATATACCTAGAACATTGATGTATACTCAACAATATCCTACTTCATATTATCCCTCCAATAATTATCTCATAGATCTCAACAAATCATTGTGTTTCCTGGGTGAATGGTGAAGTTCGAACAATGTGAATCATCCATAAGTTCATTATTCAACGCCAGATTTTAGGGAACACATAGTATTGTCCCGAATTTCACAATTCTTTATTCATTAAAATTGAATTCCGAGTATTTCCATTTTTTTGATAGTTTCTTCATTCATGTGAATTCCATTATCATCCTTTATAGCATCCTTTAATGTTTCCAAAAGAGAGTTTTGTTTAAAAATATGTGAATGTATTGATGATGTTACCTTCATTTTGATTTCTATGTCTATATTCATCAAATCTAATAATATTGGATCATTTTCAATTATTGTAAATGATTGAATCAATTAATTCTTTAAACATAGATCATCTTCCCCATTTTTCTCTTTCCATAGGTGGTAATGGATTGAGCATTCATAATCTATAACCAGCTCAAACCATCATTGTTGGAACATATTCTACTCTTTATGTTGGAATATATAATTGATGATTTTGTGATCCACATAAATTTCCCAGTTCTCCCCAATGATTTAATACTTCAAAATTTTTAATGTGAATATAACTATAGACAACTCCAGATCTTTTTTTGGATATTTTTTCTCACGAACATTCAATTTCCTTGAATCATAGGTAATGAATTTCCCATTTAACATCCACACACAACCCTTTCCCTTTTTCAAAGCAGCACTAAATGTCACAATAAGTTCACCACATAGGGTTACTAGGGGAACAATCGCATTGATATTCCTCATTTTCATCTACTTGAATCTCTCTTTGCATTCATCACTTGATAGAAAATTTACACCTTTCTGAGTTATCTTGGTAAAAGAGTTGGACAATCATGATTTTTTTTCATATATTAGTGATAATATCAAGCTAACCCCATGAATATATTGATATATGTTACCGATGATGGCCTCAACCATTCCTCAATTGCAACTTTCTAAGTGGGATCCAAATATATCCCATTTTTTTATGATATAACCAATGAATGAGACTTTCTTCAGCCAGAAACAACACATTCTATACCTTTCATAGATATTCTCCTTTCGAAATGTCTCTAGTATAGTGCTCATATGCTCCTCATGTTTTTCCTTGGTTTTTGAGTATATCGCAATATCATCTATAAATACTAACAAAATGTTTTTGAGGTAGTCTCTAAAGACACTACTTATCATTTCCATGAATAAATCTGGAGCATTAGTGAGTCCTAAAGGCATTACTATAATTTCATTGTGCTCGTACCTAGTATGTAAAGTAGTCTCAGGATATCCTCCCTTTTCACCCTTACATGGTAATATCCTGGCCATAGATACCCCTTGCAGTAGTATTTTTATATACATAGATGATAAATCATGTCATCAATTCTTGGTATAGGATAATTTTTTTTATCATGGTTTTTTGAGATCACGATAATCAATGAGAAGGCACATAGAGAAATATTTATTTACTACGTAGAAGACTGGTGGACCCCATTATGAAGCACATGTTCATATGAAACCTTTAACTAGATTATCTTATAGTTTATTATTAAGCTCCTCATGTTTCACAACAACAATTCCCTACATAGTCTTGGATATTGGAAATGCCCCAGTTAAATGATCAATTGATAATTCATCATCTCTACTAAGAAGAAGACCATGAAATTCAACAACAATCACATCAGTTAATTCCCTCTAATTAGGTGTGCCTTCATGAATTGTTTCTTCCTATTACTCAATCATCTAATAATTATACAGATTCTAATAGGTAATTAATATCCATGGTTGAGATGATTGTGATATAGAAGATCCATCCTCCTCCTCGCAGTTGTACAGAATTTGGGGTTGATTCTTCATATGGAGAGTGATTTTCCTCTCATGGAAATTTATGTTGTATCTATATAAGGAAAACCAATACATGCTATTAATTGCATCAAATTCTACTAGAGGGAGTATGAAGAGTTTCTCCAAGAAGATCAAAAAAAAAATTGTTACAGGGGAGGAGTTATATTAATGGGTTGCAATGATTTCCCCATTTTCTGTTCTCACCGACAACTGTACTTTAATGATTTGCGGTGATGATGGGATTGTTCTCCTGAAAATTTAGTATACAAAGGATTGTGTAGAAGCAAAATAAAAAATTATGTTCTCTATTATTGAATTAATATCTACCGTACAAGTCACCACTTTTTTATCGGGGTTATCTTCGGTAGTAGTGATAGAAAAATCTTACCCTTGATGCCTTAGAGATTTTTTTGCCTCCAAAAGTCCTTGACATAGGGCACTGGTTTCCCAAGTTTCTTGGTTCTTAGTAATTGACGAAATTAACATCGTGTTGAGGTTCGATCTTAGCGTTCCTCTTCTATTTAATAGTTGTAGAATTTTTTTCTCAACATTTAATGGTCATGTTCCTTTATCATCCACACCTAAGTTATTTCCTCATCAAATTCAGGAAATTTCCAAGGTTCTAATTTCTACACCTAGGGAATGTGGGGTGCTAGAATTTCATAGAACCATTTGAATTATCCATATGAATGAAAAAATTAATTTTCACCGTATGCTTCTTATCCCCATGAAACCCCTGAGATTCGCTAATCTCCATTTCATCTTTTAGGGCACATCAAATAGTTTTTTCATATCTCTCAAAGTCACATATCACTAGTGTGTTACATAGGCTATGTTTTATCAAACATAATAAGCGGTAAACCTTGCATTCAAGGGTAATGTCAATGCGGGAGGCATAACATCCAAGCCCTGTGAAGTATCCCTCATATGATTCAATGGATTCATTAGCTTTTTTCTTGAGGTCATGGATGTCCATTTCCATATTAAGTCAGAGGGCGTGAGGAAATTATTTATAAAAACACAATTACTAGGAATCCATCTATTCCAACACATCAATCTCTAATAGTGGCTTCGTTTTACGGATCAATATACACCATTTATCAATTTCAACCACCAACCAATAAGAATCCAAAAGAACCTTCTCTTATTCATAAAATTGAAGGATGATGAATATATTTTCAATGGATTTGAACCATTTTTTTCAAGTTGAGGGATCATATGATCCCTTAATAATAGGAGGCCTTTATCTCATGAAGCTATCAATTGCGAATTGTTTATTTTTTATTGGGGGTTGGACATTCTTATTGTCCCATGTATCTATAAAATATATGGGTTTATAGAGAGTATCATAAAGAATTTCACTATTCTCACTCCCACCAGATTATAAATGTCATTATAAGAGTCATCATAATGATCTTCAGCTCAATTTTTAGCATTAAACTCTTATTACCGACCATTAGATAGAATAACTGGAGAGTTTGGGATAACATATAAAGGGTAATCCAACGGAAAAAGGGATAACTTGTAAAATACATTTATTTCCTTATCCAATGAATTTATAGGATTCAATCTATGATATCCATGATATACATCCCAATATATATTTTTAGGGGAATTTTTTTTATTCCCATAATGAGGGATTATACTAAGCTCTTGAATTTTCCAAAGCATATCTCTTTGCTGTTTCATAACCAAGAGTGCATCAAGGCCCTATTTTATGCACCATTTACCATTTGAGTCTAGCTCAGAGTGTTTTTGTTTTGGGTTTTACACCAACACACATATATGCTAAGCGACCTCAACCTGCTCATATCCAGATTGAGATTTATTTTCTTCATAAACGACATAATCAATAATAATAAAAATCATGGGATATTTTTTTAATATACTTAGTCTTATCCCAAATGCTTTTACTAGGGCATTTTAATCCTAATGAAATGATTAACTAAATGTATCCTCTGATACCAAATATAATAACCATGATCTTTATTTCACACTTAATTATATTCTATTACAATAAATGACCACTTCATACAACTTATAATATTGAGAGGTCTAGTGCCTTTGGGGATTATGAACATTACATAACATCTTAAAACCTAAAATATACATCTTTAATGAATACTTATTTTACATGACCTCACAAATTCATTCGTACAAAGTATTGCATGGGATATCCTAGGAACATGCATAAGAAAAGGGTGGGAATTAAATCCTAGTAAGGGAGTAAAAATAGTTATAACAAGATGAATAGAATATATTTTATGAAATAAGAATATCTATGGAGAATAAAATAAACATGAACATAAAGGCATGTTATAGCATTATTGTCATAACATAGAAATGGGCAACAATATTTAGCATGATATTTGCATGAGCAAAGGCTCATTGCTCACGGAGAATGACTAAGCCATCATTTCACTTGAATTACCATTTTTAAACCCTAATTTATCTTGGCCTATCATGATATCAATCTTTTCCCAATGCATTAGAGTGCTATCAGGACACACCCTTCTTAATCATTTCATTTCATGCGTAAGTGTGCCACATGGATCATATAATATGGATTCATTAATAATCCTCAATAATTCCATGATAAATGAATGTGAAACCCATACATGAATCTTTATAATCAATATGTATATGAATATTAAGGTGAATACCCTTGATATGTAAATTGATATGGTATTCACTACATAATGACTTTGGATTAGAAAATCACGGTGTAATTTTGATAACATAACGACATGACAGAAGAATTCTTAAAAATGGTTGATGAGAGAGAAAGTTATAAAAACCTGGCCATAAAACATTATAAAATCTTCAATTAGATGAATAATTCACATTGAGTATCTTTTTAGTATTATAGTTTTAGATAGTTATACTATAACTATTTCATTTTAAAATATTACATCTCAAAAATATTAAGTATACACTTCTACTCAGTTTCAATTCATTTCACAAAATAAAAATTCATCAAAAAAAGTGTCATGTCTGTTTCTATGATTAAGAGTGCATGACTTTTACATGATCCCATACTTGACCCTATTCTACTTAATGACCTGTGAAAAACATTTCAAAAACATGGGATGAGCATAAAAATCTCAGTAAGGGATACACAAAGGAGGAAAACTATTAGTTTTTAATGAATACATGTAAACCATGAATACATTACCAGAAGTTATTATATTCACCTTTATGATGTAGTAAATACTCATCACTAAATTAAAGAACATTAAATAGACTTTTATAACCAAAAGATTACCATAAATAGATATAAATAATAGATAATATATAAAGGTAACTTGGTACATAAACATACATAAATGGAATAACCATAAGATAGACTTCAACAAATATCAATAAATAGACTACTCATATAACCGACTTCCATACCCAATGCATTGGAGGTTATAATGTAACCACCCATCCTATTATTCACGGCACTACCCGTCATTTTGTTTATCATGTAACCACCGGTCAAATGTCCATGTACAATTATAAAATCATAACAAATAAAACAATTATAAAGGACAGAAAACATTTCCACATTTCAATCACAATATATCACTTAAATATATTGACACAACAAATCCAGTATCAAAACAATTTTAAATACCAAAATACATAAAAAAGTTTATGGTATTTATTTTCTTTAAAAAACATTACAACTTTTTGTGGAAGCTAAAGATCAAATAATACTTGCGGCAGTAGAAAGGGTCATTGTCACCGCTTACATTAAAAGTAACATTATTTTTGTAGTTTAGTAAAATGAATCATAGAAAAAATATTCCCCTTAAAAAGTAAAGGGTTTTTATACATCTTATAAATGAAATTCATGTATTAAAACAAAATATTCCTCAATGAATGGATATTCAGACGAAGTCCCTAACCTCATGTCCGACGTGACTCGATCATTCTTTAATCTTCAGAATAGTAAACTAAAGATAATATATACTTTCATAAGAAACATTTTCAAGTTTAGTATTCCTTTATATCACTTATTACCATGTAATAAACATTATGTAATCATTTAAGTTAATAATGTTCATTTTATCAATATTTGGTTCTTGAGTCAATAATGGACTTCTTATAATTACATGTTGTTCATGTGGTCAATAGTCCATAATATAAAGAATGATATTTATGATTAATATATCATATATATAATAAATATCCATTATATACATATATTTATAGTAGTACATAACATTTAAGGGTATGAAATGAAATGCACCGTTCATGGAGACGGTAAGCCATACGTAACCATGAACTATAATTCCATTTCTATTTCATATTTAATGAAATAAAACCATAATGATACATAGTAGTATTATTATTCCAGTATTTTATCATATATAATATCATTAATTCTATCCATTATACATACCACATATGGTATGAACGAGCCATAACACTTTGAGGGGGCGGTAGTCCGCACTTACTCTAATGAGATTATCGCATTTACCTGTAATGGAAACCCTAAAGGCAGGCTAAAAATGGAAAATACAGAAGTATAAATAAAAAATAAACATTTAATATTTCATATATAATTATAGTTCCATCATAATGGCTACCATGAGAGGCCACAAGAGATAATCAAACAATCATTATTTCGTGAGGTGTTAGTTTGTCATCATCATAAACAGTATGTTCTTTCATCCATTAGATGGAGGTGTGTGTAAGTGTAGTAAGAATAAATAACATAACAACATCCATGTATATAGATGATACTTATGTTGTTACAAAAGAAAGGAATAAAAATATTTTAGGGGTTGGGGAAATAAAATAAAAGAAAGAAATATAAGAGAAATTGTTAACTTTAATTTGGGAAACTCCTTTTAGATTGAATGAAAGTTCATCTTGATGTTCTTTCTGCCTAAGGTAAGGTTTCTAGGATGATGAGAGTTGTGTAGGGAGCTTAATTGTGTAGAGTTTGGACCAGCCTAAAGGCTTTAGAGGTGTGAGTAATTGGTTTTATGTGGTGTCCTTTTATAAGGGAGAAAAGGGGATCTTTAAGAATGAGTGGAAACATTATTTTATTATACAATTATAATTAGTTTCTAATGGTCTGATATCATTCAAATCTAATATTAGATGATTGATGGTCAAAATAAAATAATCCGATCAGAATTGGACATGTTTTGTATAATATTTTAATCATTATAGTCATATTTATTTAAATAATTTATTAACGAGGTAAATATTACATCATTATTATGTCATAAATAATTAATTTATTTGATGTCTAAAAAGTATATATAATATACTGATGTAGTGAATACTTTTATATTTCTAATGAATATTTATTGTCAAAATGATTATTTATATAACCCATTGTAAAAATTAATTTACTAGAAGATATTTTCATTTGACATTTTTGCCTTTACATTATGTTAATTAATCTAAATTTTCATTATCACTCCCAAGTGGAAAAATGAAATCCCAAAATTGTCCCTAAATAAGCTAATTTTGAATTATTATAATATTCTTTTTACCTTGAAATACCCTACTTACCTTTTACCATGGTAAATAAAAGTCAAAAGTTACTATTCACCAAAAATTATTTTCATCTTATTGAACCATATTTTACTTCTTGAAAACAACCATGTTTGTCGTATTTTTGAAATTCAATTCACAGATGTGGTAAAATTTCATTTAAATAAAAAGTCAGTTTTTTTAACTACTACTAAGTGGTTTTACTATTCATCAAAAAATGATGTTTTTAGGAAAATACTACAAATTCATCCTAGGATTTATTTGATATACCAAATTAAAAAATTATGTCTATATTTTATAAATTCAAAACATTGAAATGGAATTAATTAATTTAAAATTAATTCCCGTTGTTAAAACAAATAGCGTGTTTTTAAGAAACAATAACTATCAAAAGATTGACACTTGATTACATCCACTATCAAATTAAAATTAATTCCAATGACCAACATTGGATTAAATGGTAAAAATGTAATATAATTACACTTTAAATCCAATTAAATAGATAATCTAACCATAGAAAAAATTAGATTCAAACGTATTTTTGAAATAAAATACAATATTGTTCACTATTCATTAGAAAAATAACTTTATCGGTAACATTTCAAAAATTTACATAAAGTCAATTTTTATATCCCTATTCTAAATACGGATTTTATTTGGTCAATTAGAACATATAAAAATGACAAAAACTAGATTTAAAAGAGGGATCTCCATTAAAAGGTGATAAATCAACGTTTTAATGTAAATTATGCTTAAAATTTGATTCATTCACATTTTGAGCCTCTAACATTTATAGGATAAATGTAAATACATTTTACAAACACGTATAATCATATTTTATATAGTTTTGTTCATTATTTCTAATACAATGGCCAGATGTTAACTACAATTTAAAATAATAATATTATATTATTAGTGCTCAATGTAAGATTTCATAGAAACCTGTTGTTGCGTATCATGTACGCTATCGAACATAGCAACCATTTTCAAGTAAAATTAATATTTATTTAAAAAATATTAAAATGTATTAAAATATCTTATTCATCATTTACATGAGACGTTACATCCTTCCACCCTTATAGAAATTGTTTCCTCACAATTTTATTCACTTATCCAATAAGTGGGGGTATTTATCCCTCTTATCATTTTCAGATTCCATCAATGCCTCTTCAACCATATGGGATTTCCACAAATCCTTTAACTGGTGAATAACCTTATTCCACAACACATGCTCTCAATGGTCATGAATCTAGACTAGTTGTCCTTCAAAAGAGAGATTCTCATCCAACTGAAATACTTATGGGCTCAATACAAGAGATGGATCTGGCATATACTTTTTCAACAACAAAACATGAGAAAATTTGTGTACCAGGGATAAACATGGAGATAAATCAACTCTGTATGGAACTGATCCAAATTTCTAAAGAATTTCATAAGGTCCAATGAACCTCGGACTCAAATTTCCTTTCTTACCAAAATGCATCACAGTTTTCCATGGAAAAACTTTGAGAAATACATGATCACCCACCTCAAAAGAAAATTCCTTCCTCCGATTATCTAAATTACTTTTCTATCTGCTCTGAGCAGTTCTCATGTGCATCTAAAACAACAAAACATTTTCTGTCATCTCTTCTACCAATTCTGGCCCCATCATCTTCCTTTCACCTACTTCATTACAAAAAGCTGGAGTTCGACAACACATTATATATAATGCCTCCAATGGAGAAATCTGTATACTAGAATGAAAACTGGTATTATATGAAAAATAAACCAAATAAAGATGTTGGTCCCAACTTCCCTGGTAATCCATCGAACTAGAATGTAGAATATCATCCAATGTCTGAATTGTTCATTCTGATAGCCCATCTGATTGAGGATGAAAAGCTATAATAAAATTTAATTCAACACCCAATGACTTCTGAAGGCCTTTCCAATGTTAGAAATAAACTTAGGATCCTGATCACATAAAATAGAGAGGGGAACTCCATGCAACCTGACTATCTCTTTAACATACAAGCGAGATAGTTGACATGAGATAATGAATCTCGAATAGAATGGAAATGAGAAGATTTTGTCAATCGATCAACTATAACCCATATTGAATTATTACCTCGAGATGTCTTTTGTAATCTCACAACAAAGACCATGGATATATTTTCCTATTTCCACACTGGCACCCGTAAAGACTTAAGCATCCCTTTCGGTAACTACCTCTCTTCTTTAATCTTCTGACAAGTCAAACACGTCATAGTAAAATCAGAAATATCTCATTTCATTCCATCACACCAATAATACTCACAAAGATCTCTGTAAATATTATTACTAACAGGATGACGTGAAAACAGGGAACAATGAGCTTCACATAACAACTCATTCTTGAACTGTGAATCACAAGGCACACATAATCTCATTCCAAATCTCAAAAAACAATCATTATCAAGGTTAAACTCAGGCAACATACCATTATGTACCAACTCTACCATTTTTGGCAACTCACTATCTTCTTTCTATCCAAGCATTATTCTGTCTGATAGAGATGATCTCACTAACAACTGATAAAAAATAGAAGAATTTTCTGCACCAACAACATCTATGGCAATGTTCATAAAATCAAAAAACAAAGGATCTTGTTCTAAACATAGAATTGTTAATGAAGAATTAATTTTTCAACTCAAATCATCATCCACATTATTTTATTTTTTGAGATGGTAATCGATCGTGCAATCATAATCTTTGATTAATTCGAACCATCTCCTCCATATCATGTTCAATTCTTTCTGAGTGAATATATACATCAAAATTTTGTGATTAGTATGTATTTAATACTTCACTCCATAAAAATAATTCCTCCAAATTTTCCAAGCAAAACCAACAGCAGCTACATCTAAATCATGTGTAGGGTAATTTAACTCATGAGGTTGTAACTGAAGTGATTCATAAGAAAATACCTCATCATTCGTCATTAAGATACTACCAATTCCTTTCAAAAAAGCTCCACTGGAGATAACAAACTGACCATTTCTGGATGGCAGTGCCAAAACTAGATCATTCAACAATCTTCGTTTCAATTCCTGAAAACAATCATCATATTATTTTTTCCATATGAACTTAACACCATTTCGAGTTAACTTAGTCATTGGACTATATAACTGTGCAATATTTTCAACAATCCTACAGTAATAACCATCAAAACCAATTAAACTACGAATATCAGTTATATTTTTGGGTCTTGGCCATTCCTCAACAACTTTTGTTTTAGCAGGATCAACAATTAATCCATTTTTTGAAATAATGTGACAAAGGAAAGAAATTTGTGGTAACCAAAACTCACTCTTGATGAATTTCCCAAAATGTTTCTTTTCTTTTTAAGGTTTGCGAGATGACCAACAAATTACTTTCATGCTCCACTTTAGTTTTTCAATAAACTAATATATCGTCAATTAACACAACCACAAACTTACCCAATAACTCATAAAGAATTATATTCCTAATATCCATGAATACAAGAGGTGAATTGGTGAACCCAAAAGGCATAACTAAAAATTTATAATGGCCATATCTAGTAAAAAATTTCATCTTCAGAATGTGTACTTATTTTACATTCAATAGATGGTACCACGACATCAAATCATTCTTTGAAAAATACTGATCTCCCTGGAGCTGATCAAACAAATCATCGATATGAGGAAAAAGATACTTTTCTTAATTGTAATGTTATTCAATGCTCTATAATAAATTAAAAGTTTCAATGAACCATCTTTATTTTTAACAAATATGATAGGGGAACCCCATGGTGATGTTCTAGGTCGAATGAATCAATTTTTTAATAACTCTTGCAATTGTTATTTAACTCTAAATGTTCAATTTCATCCAATTGATAAAGGGGTTTTGAAATTTCCTTAGCGTCAAGAACTAAGTCAATAGTAAATTCAATAACCTGATCATGTATTATACCAGGAAACTCATCAAAATAAACATCAAGGTACTCATTTATCAAGGGCATGTCATTAATCTAAATAGTCCCTTTGTTTTCAACAATATGTGCAAGGTAAAAATCATTTTTATCTTTTATCAGTTTTTCAACTTATTGATATGTAATAAAAAACAAGGGTTCATTCTTGTACACAAACTGAAAATCTTTCTGAAAAGAAACCTCTTTAACTCTACAGTAAATATTACAATGATAAACTGAAATCCAATCTGTTCCCAAAATAACATCAAACTCTAATAGATGAAAAAAATAATGATTGCGGGTAGATTATTTCTGCACACAAGGAAAGGAAGGTCCTTATAATATCTTTTTGTATCAAAATTTCCTCCAGGTATTTTTACCATATATTTAGTTTTCATATCATGAGATAGAATTCTCAATTTACTACAAACCTTCTCAGAAATTAAAGAGTGTGTAGACCCTTAATCAAACAACACATTGGCATAATCTGAACAAACAAACAGTGTAACAGATACTACTTTCTTCGATGGCCCAACTTCTGCTAAAGTTGTGTCAAAGGATTTCACCACCCCTTTCTTATTGTAGTCCGGATGATTTCCCTCTGGTGATTTCTTCAATGGACACTCATTTTCATAATGACCCATTTCATTACACTTAAAACATCTTACCGGTTTCTTTTCACTGCCTACTTAATATTCCTTACAGTTATGAGCAATATGCCCAGACATACCACACCAGAAGCACTTTCAAGAAATTGAAATACCTTCTCCGGGATGATTTTTACCACACTTCATACAAGATTGATATTTTGTTTTCATACCTTTAGGATTCATTGATTAATTATACCACTTTTACCGCCAACCAAACCTCTTATTCTGTTGTTTCTCAAAGAACACCTGATCATCAGAAAACTCCATTTCCACCTTCTCTGCACATCGAACATGTATTTCATAACTTATTAAATCACGAGAGGCTAATGATATTCAATATCGTGGCTTAAATCCTGAGTAAAATCATTTTATCTTACTATCAAGATCTGGAAACAAATTTGGTGCATACCTTTCCCGTCGTGTAAACCTGTCTTCTAAAAAAGCTTCTGAGCCATCCCTGTGCCTCAATTATAGGAATTGCCTTTCCATCCTAAGACGAAAAACCTTAGGAAAATATTTTTCAAGAATCATTCTTTTGAATTCATCCCAATAAGGATCATAAATCACCTCACTGTCCTTGATATTTTTCACCATCGACATCCACTGACCGACTTCACCTTCAAAATGGTAAATAGTGAGACTAACATTTTAATATTCTGAACACCCCATGACATCGAAAATCATCTCCAGTGCTTTAATCCACCCTTCAGTAAGAACATGGTCAGATATTCTTCTAAATGATGGGGGATTTTGCCTCCTGAAATGCTCTACTACTGACATGTTCTTGTGCGGTTGATATAGTTGATCAAATTCATGTATAACACCACCATTAATAGCCTGAGTCTAATGTTCCATCACTACACCATACAGTTCAGTTCTGATTCTGACCATCCGAGGTTGCTGATTTGGAAGTTTGTCTTTCTCCTGATGTCGTCCCAACAAAGCTTCCGTGTTTCTTATGTGGAAAACCATTCTGAACACAATAATATCACAGGCGAATCAACAAGGTAATCTATAAATTCTATATGATTTAAATATTAACATAAATTACTTTATGGATATTAATTTAATAATACCCAAACTCTTATTGTTAATTAAATTGTCCTCTGATACCAACTATAAGGACCTGACCTTAATACATTACATGATCATGAATTAAATGAATAATTTAGAATGATGATCTTTTCATGTATAGAGTATTATAGAGTTATACCATAACTATTTCATTGTAAAATATTACATCTCAAAAATATAATGTAGATTCTCGAACTCAGATTCCATTTTTTCACAAATAGAAATCACTTTAAAAAATTGTCTTTTCGAATTCCATGTTTAAGAGGGTATGAATTTTCTTTGATACCATACTTAAACCTATTCCAATTTATGTAATGTGAACAACATTTCAAAAATTTGGGATGTGCATAAAATTCTCAATAAGGTATACACAACGAGAGTAATCTATTAGTTTTTTAAGACAATAGGTACACCATGAATACTTTATCATAAGTAATAATTTTCACTTTTATGACGTAGTAAATACTCTTCACTGAATAAAATATCATTACATACACTTTTCTAACCAAAAGACTACCATAAAACCCATATAATGAACACATAACATATAAATGAATCTTGGGACAAAAACATATATAAATGGAATAACCATACGATTTATTTCCACACATATCACTAAAAGGAATAGCCATACAGATGACTTCCATACCAAATTCATTAGAGGTTATAACGTAACCACTCATCCTGGTATTCATGGCACCACCCATCCTTTGGTTTATCACATAACCCCTCGTCAAATTTCTAAGTACCATTTTAAAATCATGACACATAAATCAATTATAAAAGAAAGAAAACATTTCCACATTTCAATCACAATATATCACATAAATATATTTACTTATCGAAGCCAATATCAAAACCATTTTCAATACCAAAATACATAAAAGAGTATATGGTATTTATTTTTGTTTAAAAAGATTATGGCTTGTTGAGGAAGCCAAAGATCAAATAATACTTGCGGCGGAAGAAAATGATGTTGTCACAACTTACATTAAAAGTAACATTCCTTTGAGTCATTTAGTAAAATGATTAATAGAAAAATATTCCCTTTGAAAAGTCGCAAGTTTTTATACAGTATAAAAAAGATAGTAGTGTATCAAAACAAAATATCCCTCAATGAATGGATATTGAGATGAAGTCCCTTACCTCATGTCCAACTATACTCGATCGTTCTTTAATATCTTGAATAATAAAGTAAAGTTAATTTATACTTCCTTATAAACATTTTCATGTTTATTATTCCTTTAATATCACTTATTATCATGTTGGAAACAATATGTAATACTTTATGTTAATAATGTTAATTTCATCGATATTTGGTTCAAGAGTCAAAATGGACTTCTAATAATTACATGTTGTTCATGTGGTCAAGAGTACATTATATCAAGAATGATATTAATGATTTATATATCATATATATCATATATATCCAGTATATACATGTATTTATAATAGTACATAACATTTAGAGGTTTGAAATGAAATTTACCGTTAATGGAGACGGTAAGTCGTACGTACGCATGAATGCTACTTCAATTTCTATTTCATATTTAATGGAATTAAAACATTACGGTACATAGTAGTATTATAATTCCTATATTTTATCATATATAATAACATTAAATCTATCCTTTATACGTACCACATATGGAATGGACATGTCATATCACTTTGAGGGCGCGGTAGTCCGCACTTCCTCTAATGAGATTATCTCCTTTACCCATAATAGAAACCATAATGGCATGCTATAAATGGAAAATACAAAAGCATAATGAAAACATAAACATACTATATATCATATATAAATATAGTTCCCTCATAATTTCCACCATAAGAGGCGGTAACAGATAATTGAAACATCATCGTTTTGTGAGGCGTTAGCTTTCCATCCACAAAAACATTATGTTTTTCATCCATTAGATGGAGGTTTGTGTAAGTGTTTTTTGAATAAATCTCATAATGATATCCTAGTATA
Source organism: Viscum album (assembly GCA_963277665.1). NCBI lineage: Eukaryota > Viridiplantae > Streptophyta > Magnoliopsida > Santalales > Viscaceae > Viscum > Viscum album. The sequence continues at coordinate 1,834,234,203 of OY728132.1, forward strand.
TTGGTGATACTGATGTTGTTACAAAATAATGGAATAAAATGAGTTTAGGTGTTGGAGATGTATAATAAAAGAAAACAATTTAAGAGAAACCATAACCTTTAATTTGTGTAACTCCCTTTGTTTTGAAGCAATGAACTTCTTGAAGTACCTTCTGCCTAAGGTAAGGATACTAGGAGAGGGTTAGGGATATAAGGAGCTCAATTGGGATGATTTCGGATGAGCCTAAAGGCTTGAGATTTGTGAGTAATTGGTTATAAGTGGTCTTCTTTTATAAGGGATAGGTGGGGCTCATTAGGAATGTATGCAATCATTATTTTATTTTAAAATGATATTCAGTTTATAATGGTCTAAAAAAATTATATTATAATATAAAATGACTCATGGTCAAAATAAAATCAGACAATCCGAATTGGAAATGTTTTGTACAATATTTTAATCATTATAATCTTTTTTATTTAAATCATTTATTAATGAGGTAAATATTGCATCATTATTGTGTAATAAATAATTTAATTTTTTTTATGTCTAAATCATTATAAAAAAATACCATGATGTAGGAAATATTTTTAGCTTTATAAGTAATATTTTTAGTATAAAATATAATTTATATAACCCCTTTTGAAAATTTATTTACTAAAGGTTTTTTGATTTTGTCATTTTTGCCATTACTTTAAGTTAATTAAACTAAATTGTCATTATCACACCCAATTAGCTAAACGATGCCCCAAAATTGACCCAAAAATTCCCATGTTCGGAAATTACTCATCCAAAAAGGTTAGGACATCTGTTTAGGTATTTTTGAATTATTATAATATTTTTTTACCTTTAATTACCCTATTTACATTTAACTATGGTAAATAAAAGTCAAAAGTTACTATTCAACAAAAATAATTTTCATCTTATTGAACAAAATTTTACTTCTTTATCAAAACCATATATATTGTATTTTCAAAATTCAATTCACATAAGTGGTAAAATTTCCTTTAAATAAAAAAGACGGGTTTTTTTAACTACTACTAAGTGGTATCACAATTCATCAAAAATTGATGTTTTTCAGAAAATTATCTAATATTCAGCCTAAGCATTATTTGATATAACGAATTCAGAAAATTATGCATATTTTGGTAAATTCAAATCATATAAATGGAATTAATTTATTTAATATTAATTTCCATTGTCAGAACAAATATCAATTTTTAAAGAAACAATAACTATCAGAAGATTGACCGTTGTTAATGTCCACTCTCAAAGTGAAATTATTTCCAATGACCAACATTGAATTAAATGGTGAAAATATATCATAACTACACTTTAAAACAAATTAAAAATATAATCTAACAATATAAAATAAGTTATATTCAAAAATCATTTTTGAATTTAAATACAATATTCTTCACTATTCATTAAAAAACAAACTTTATCGGAAGAATTCAACAAATTTTAAAAAAGTAATTTTTAGTCCCTATCCTAAAAAAGGTATTAATTTTGTCAATTATAACATATAAAAATGACAAAAACTAGATTTAAAGAGGGTTCTCTATTAAAAGGCGATAAATTGACCTTTTAATGTAAATTGTGCTTAAAATTATATTCATTCTCATTTTAAGCATCTAACTTTTATTAGATAAATGTACATACATTTTAAAAACATGTATAATCAAATTTTAGTTATTTTTGTTCATTCCAGCCAATATAATGGCTAAGATTTTACTACCGTTTAAAATAATAATATTATAGTATTAGTGTGCAACGTAATATTTCAAAGAAACCCGTTGTTGCGTACCGGGTACACTATCGAACATAAAAAAACTTTTAAAGAAAAATTACTATTTAATTCAAAATTATTAATATGTATGAAAATATTTTATTCTTCATTACTTAGGATGTTACAAAATTGGTTTCTTATAATATGTACATGTAATGGAGAGTAGGGGGGTCATATAGATTCAAGTTCCAACTTATGTAATGTAATTTAGGTTCATAATATCAAATAATTTATTAAATATAAATGTAAGGAGATAAATTTATTACAGAATTAATGAATGGTAAAAGATGTGCATTGGATGCATTAATGAGTGAGAAAGAGGTCTATAATCATGCAAAAATAAGTATGGAAGTATGGGAGATGTTCAAAATCATACCCCCAAAATTTGTAATTGAATAAAAAATGGTATTACAATATAATGTAATTTGGAAAAAAAGGGAATGAATGAAATCCCATACATGGAATTGAGATTCGTATGCTTAGGAGAGGCTTGAGAGACGATTTTTTGGAGCATGGGTCGTTTTGGGAGGATACTAGAGAATGGAGATAAGAGTAGGTATGTCTTCTAAAGGTTTTGAGTGAAGAGAAGTTGGAGCTTGGGTGTGTTTATATAGGACAAGATAGGTAATTGTATATTATATAGGTTTTGGACATTATACACTAATATAAGGAAATCCACAAAAAATCGCAAGGTTTTTGCCTATGGATATTTAAAAACGGTAGTGTAAAACACTATTTTATCAGTCCAATGGACGAACTTCTTAAAATATTAGCCTTTCTTTAATATAGGTGAGTCACACACTCAAGGAAATCATTTTAAATTTTAAAATGTTATATAAGTCTTGGAGTGTTCACTAAGGCACCATAAAATTAATAAGAAAAATATAAAATTACACAATTTAAAATTTAAAACATATATTAGCTGAATATACATGTTATATTATTTTATTAAATCACTATTGAGTCATTATGATGTCATGATAAAAATTACATATTTAAACGGTATTTTATTTCTACCTAAATATTCGCCTACTTTAGAAAATATTGTAAAATTCAAAATTGGATAATTTTTATGTCCTGATTCAAAATATAATATTTATTTTATCTAAAAATTCATTAAATATCTGAATTTTTACTTATAAAATAAATACATACATTTGTTGAAAATTCCTGGGTTTTGACAGGAAAATAGTTTTCAAACTATAATAAATGTTACAATTGTATTCATAAAAATTATACGATAATTTATATATAATAAAAAGTAATTTAGTAATAATAATATTTTATTAAAATATTATTTAATTTCAAAAATAAATGAATTCATCAAAATATATTTCTTAATTGAATATTATCTATAAAAACTAATTATGCTTTAAAACCATTTAAAAATTAAACCTAATGAAATAAATGTATATTCGTTATAAAAAATAATGCACATAATAATTGTGCTAGAGTCAGGTTACATAACCCCTTATATGACCGGAATAATACAAAGGGCATGGTGCATGATGGTTTTAGACTCTTGGGGTGGCTCAGATAACATCGCTCAGGTGGTTATCCCTATTAAATTCAACTTCTTTTATTGGCGGTTCCATTGAAGATTAACGTGTTGAAGCAACGTGTGGGCTAGCTCAAAATGAGAAGCTTAATCACGCCACATACTTTCCAAGCTTAGACAAATGGGATTAATATTGAAAAAATATACTAGATGAGGACATCACTTTCTTTTTCAGTATAAATTGGACTTTTTAAAAATCTATATTTGTACTAATCATGTTACCACTATTCAATGACAATATTTGAAATGGTAAAAATTTTTAATGGTATTTTGAAATCCAAAAAAATAACACCAAATAAGTGAATATATTTTATATAACTATTATTAATAATTAAAATTTAATTAGATCAAGAGTAATTTTTATTTAATAAATGGTTTGGTCATTACAATCATACATTCATGAGATCTGGTTGACAAAATGAAAAAAACCACAATAATGATTACAATCAATTTCATCCAAAAGATAAATTTGTAAATCTAGCCTAATGATTGTACCGAATAGACCTATATCATGAAATTTGAAATCCTATCGTATGTCCCCAATAGATATCTATAGCACATAATATGGACTTGAAAACAGAGACCTTTCCTCTTACCATGTTTTGAAACTAACTCTACCATAAAAGACATGAATAATGAATTATGTTTTAGAATACCAAGAAAAAATATAGATATAAGAAATTAGGATGAAACTATATCAAATAAAGTATATTTTATTAAAGATGTTATAATTATAGAACCCATCAGTGTCTCTAGATACACACCTAACTCTACTAGTAACTCATCTACTATCTAATGGTTCATCACTCTTAAGGATTGTGGATATATTCCTAAAGTATTTGAAGCATAGAACTATTCCATGATAGTCTTTAATGCTGATTATCCATGAATATATTGAGGTTTAGATATACCCTGATAGAAATAATGCAGACACCGATAAGATCTATAATAGTTAAGTATAATTCCAGGTGAAGGACACATACATTATGACTATGTGACATTTCCAAACTAATAGAAATTTAAAGGAACACCTATTGTTGTAAATTAAGGTGATTATGATTCCTAATTTTGAGATCCAATTCCAATTTATTTTGATTATCCTTCAATTTTCCCTCTGTCCCCATTAATCCATAGATGCTTCCACTAGGTAAAAGTGAAGTGTGTGAATATCCATCCTAGCATACCATATATAGTTTTTACACCATATACATATCCATTGTAGGATTTTAGTAATTAGTTTAGATGGATTTAAATATAATAGTGTGTGAATTGTTGTTTCAAAAACCAATATTAATAGATTTAAATAAAAAAATTAATAAATCTATTAATATATTTTTCTTTGAATCACACTCAGTATTGTTATTAGAGTCATCAAATAGAAAAATGAGACAATCATATTATATCTTGGTACATAATTTAATCACAATTTTATAATTCATATCATTGTATTTTTAATAATTTAATTATATTAACAATGAAAAATAAAAAATTATAGAATGTATAATATATGACTCACTTTCAATTAAATTAACAAAAAATTATTATATTCTAATATAATATATAATATCTATGAAAACATAAAACTGGGTTATAAGTTATTATTCAACTATTATCATCTTTCATTCATCATATTAAGGTATTCAGTAACTCTGAAAAAATTTTCGTACAGTTTTATACATAAAACAAAGTCAAATTTTCATTAGCAGGAAAACCATTGATACTATGATCTGAAATTAATAGTCTCAATATACCATAAATCCTTCTCTACAATGATTATATTTTTTCTATATTCCAATCCCAATGATCCATTCTTGTGATAGAATAGATTAATCATCTTCTTTTCAATGGAATACATCAATTGTCAAACTGACAAGACATAGACAATAAATATAATGTTCTCAAGGTGAAAACAATAAAATGATAATTTATAATATATTTATAAATAATTACTATGCATAAGAACAATAAATTCATGAAAATTATTCATTAAAATCATGTAATAGAGAATATATAAACTCTTAAAATTACCCTACATTTATAGGCAATTCCAATACGGTAAAACTCACATGTTTGTTGCAATGACATCATTTAATTGGAATTTGATAAATCATATGTTATTGAATTCTTGATGATGTATTTATTAACACCATTACATTGCTTAATATTTTTCAAATAATAGAAATAGGTCTTCTATATTTAGATTATAATATTAAGTCAATATTTTTGACTCATATATCAATTTTTAATAATATAATAATTATGAGAGTTTGAACTATTTTATCATTACCTTTATCAGTCTAATGATCATGAGATTTTGTAGATTGATAAACAATAAAAAATTCAATCTCTAGGTTGAATTGAAGATAAATTTAATATTCAGATTCATACTTAATATATTAATCATAAAAAATAATATTATTGATTATATTCATAAAATAGTAAAATGTTTTCTATTTATGGTTAATGAAAATTATTTTTTTACCAAAAAAAGATATACTACATTAGCTAAAAAAAATATTATATATATTCTAGAAAGAGTTATTTTTATTTCCAAAATTTAAGGAATTAAAATGTAATAAGTATAACTTCTCAAACAACAGTCTCCCCCCTTTTTGGAAAGCACAAACATTAAAAAAAATCAATAAAATATTTATAAACATACAGACCTTCATTCTTTTAGTAGCATCAAATTCAATGTGAATCATTATGTAATAACTTTACTTGAGTTTAATATTCTTATTAATATGATGTTCAATACAGTGAAGAATATAATAGTTATTCCATAATGAAATCTTATATAACATATGAATTATTCTGCCTTTAAGGATCTTATTCACCAACATGGAAAACAATTATCATTTTTTTGAATGAAATACCCCCCTAATGAGAAACATATCACCATATTTTAAAATTAAATTTTTACAAATCATATCCCCATTATTATTTTAAAAAAGTAATTATATTGAAAATGTAATTACAAAATTTCTATAAAAACATAATAGGAATACATTAATTAATTAAGTAGCCATCCAATAAAGTAAATGATAATATATATTCAATCAAAATTGGAATGGAATTAAACCATAATCGAATTAAATAACAAGATAATTCATTAAAATAACATAAAATTTTATAAGATACCTCGATATTTTATTAACTCATTCTGATCTTTTTCCAAAATTGAAATGAATTCTTTCACTGACTGGTCATGATACATCAAGATATTAAATTACTTATAAAATACCTTATTATGATCCCTAAATATGATTACATCATCATTAAAATACATCATTCTACTAAAATAAAACATCATATCACAGAACTATTGTTTTATGTAATTCATATCTTTAGCGGTCAATTTAGGGTTATATGAGAACTGTTCTAAAAATAATTACTCTATATACAACGTACTATGGAAACATATTTAAATAACATTATAACTCATTCAATAAAACAATTTCCTGAAAATTATCATTATCCATTCTAATATACATATCATCCTAGTTCGACAACATTACAATTTGATAACATGATCCCTTGTGATTCCCAAAATTATATTTAGGAACATTTAACATTACATTATACTAAATCAGCTTATCTATTAAACAATTTATATATTTTAGATGACGTCATTCTTCATGAATTAGAAAATAGGGATCTATTGTTTCTATCCTCCCAATGTATTGAAAAATAATATCGAATCATTTTTTTGTTATGGATTATGAGTCCAATGATGCAAGGATTGTTTTCTAGGTCTAATCCTTCTCATTATGGCTTTATAATTCTTTAATTTATTATAAAAAATCATTGAAAATTCGTTATCATCATTATTAGAATTATTAATTTCATAAAAAATATCTATAATATCCACTTTCATATCAGATTCTACATATTCATAAAATGTTGGTTTTGAAATATGATTTGAATCTTGTATCATGGAAGTTGGTGACATATTTAATGTAATGATGATTTCTCATAAGAACATTATGATTTATCATTAATTTTGGCCATAGATGGAAAATCCAATTAATATAAGGATGAAATAGAAGATTTGTTATCTGAGTGAATTTCATCACGATATTCATCATAATTTTAATATTTTAGTCCTATTATTCAACCTCTTATTATTCTGTTTAAATGTTTACCTCTTCATGTTATTATTTAGCTTATTTTTATAATATAATTATTTTCCCTCTTTTTAATCTTCTTTGTTTTATTATTTTCATTCTTTATCACCTTATTCATTAATTTTTTTTCATCCTCTTGTTTATGTTCTCTAATAGTTATAAGAGTAATATTTATTAATATCTATGGTAAAGATTGTTTTCTAAGATATAATTAACAATTAATAACTATTAATTCTCTATTATTTTGATCCAAAGGGAATCCATCTAAAAGAATATATGTTTCTATAAAAACTAAACCATATTTTTGAATGATATGAACAATTTAATATATATAAAGGAATAGATAATAAGATTCTATTTAAACAACATTAAAGATATTTTCACATAGATGAGCTTCTATAATCCTTAATTTTTATGATATTTATATCACTATCTTTGAATGTTATTCCTATAAGAGTTTTTAATGGATTTTTGTTCTTCACGTTCAATTATGATCTCTAGGACCCCAATCTTGTTTTCATTAAATGATTCATCTTATTAATAAAATTATTATCTTGGATATTCATATACATTATTATTTTCTTTGGATGAGAGGTACCTACCTTCCATGTGTTCTTATTATATATATTTTTTGATATCCTTGATAGAAATTTAGGTGATTTAACACCATCATCATGTTCGATAATCTGTCTTTATTTTTCATCAGTGAAAATTCTAATCCTATTAATCTTATCCTTGTTGATGAATTAAATTTTCTCCCACCTTGGATAAAGGTTATTTAGTAAATTAAATATATCCATTACCTTATCCATGATATTAATATTGATTTCCAAAAGCATTATTAACATGGATTTGATTCAGGCAATTTTAATATTATCTATAGTGAGAAAGATAAACTTCACCAAGTCAATATTCCTCATATTCACTGTAATTTCTATTATGAAATCATCATATACTTTTATAGAATAATTATCTCATTATAATGGAATGATATAACCCATCATCCACATGGTAACTACTATATTATCTATAGTTATGTTGAAAAAATTTCTAAAATTTTCAAATTCTAAAAATAATGATTCTCCTACTTTGGAATTGATAAAATTACCAAGATTATTTCAAATTTTTCAAGATGTATAATATGATTCCACTTTTAATGGAATTGTAAAAGGACCAAAATTTCTAATATGATACACATTATATCTTTACCATTCATAATAAATGAATCCATATCATTCCCATCCTATTTTATATACTAGAGGGTTGAATAAAACTCATATTCTTATTTATTAGCATATAGATGAAAAATAAATATTAGGTTGTTCCAAAGAAATAGATTCTCATCTCTAAAATTAATTTATATTCCTATGAGTAGAATCATATTATTCATAAAATTACAATCATTCCATCCAATCTCTAAATAGAAGACACTTTTTTAAATCATCCTAAGTCACCATCTGATTATAATTATTAAAATGGAAATTGGTTATAAATGAATGCAATAATACAAAAAACATTCAATGGTGTAATATATCACCATAAAAAACATTAAACTAACAATGTTGTACATGATACGGTCCTCTTATTTATTGGTATTGGAGAGAATATTAATCATACATTTGATCTCAAAATATTGAGATTCAAACAATTCTAAAATGATGACAGATAATGATCAAAAGGATGTTTTTAAGGATTTATAAACAAATGATGTTTTTTATAGTTTATATAGATATATAATAAATCAAATTAGTAATAGTTTTTAAAAAATTGTCATTAAAAATATGGTTTTTATCAAAATGAATAGTATAAAAATAAGAAGTATTTTAAACTATCCATAATGAAATAAAGAAAAAATTAAATTATTTGATCTGTAAATTTGTGACTGTAAAAATATTTATCGTTACAATTGAACCATTATTATTTATTTTTTGTAAAATTTTCATGATGTTATCGATTATAAAATAATGAGTATGATAATTCTAAACATAAAATTAATTATAAATATTTTTAAACAAAAAAAAACTAATTATGAAAATATTGATTCATAAAACATTGTAAATAAAACATTTTCTTAAAAATTTATAACATTTTCTAATCCCAGATAACCTTCTTAGGATTCAGAAAACAAATAATATATATAATTTTTTTATTCCAGAATAGATTTTATGGAATTTTTTTTGAAAAAATAAATATTTTTTTAGAAAATAAGTTTTTTAAGATAAACATGAATGTGTTTCAAACAACATAAAACATATGTACAAATACTAATAAAAAAGTTAAATAAAGTAAAGAGATGTATCAAAAAAGAGTATATATGAAATTTTAAATGATGTTAACCATTCTGAACATCAGTATGATATAATCAAAACTATGAAAACTAATAGGATTGTTATGAATTTTAGTATGTTATTATTGTATTCTATTAAAATTTTAAAGTATATATCTTTTATCTATGTGATACTAAAGAATATGGTCTTATATATATATATATATTTATATATCTTTTTATCATGATAACTAATTTTATGGGATTCTACGTTGTTAATGAAACAAGTGTTATGAATAAGTTTTTGAGTTATAGTAAAAGTCATGCAAAAATATTTTAGGGTGTATTGAATCCATAGAGATTTACCACAAAAACATACATCATCCACATGATAGGACTTAGTAGTACAATGTGATACATCATGGTGTTTATTACAATACCATTAAACTAAATATTCTACTGGGAAATAAAATGTTCATGATGTACATTTTCAATCAATTATACCACATGCAAATCTAGCATCTGAAAAAGAAATTCAAAAACTTATCCAATATAATACAAATTACCAAAATCCATAGTTCCCTTATGATAATGAAATTTTCATCTTTCAACTTCAAAATTGGATTTTTTTTATTAGATTTAAATCTTGAACATGATCGTACAAAAAAATTTAATTCTAGAGGACTATTATTTATGTATTGTAAACATCATATCATACTAATAATTATTTTTGGAACAACATGTTTTAAAAAAATATATAGATTTAAATAATTTGATGTAATATTTAGAGTACTAATACTTTTATTATTTTTGTATCCAAATTTCTGAAACATATATTTAATATAAATATGTTGAGATTTAAAATTTCATATTGGTATATCTAATTTTTGAACAGCAAGAAAAAATATTAACTAACTCGTCATTCCTATTTGAAACATAAATTTCTTAATATAATCAATGAAATATATTAATAATCATTGAGTTGAACCAAATATATGGTCATAAACAAAAATTTGTACAAAATTATATTTATATTTATTTATTTTATAAAAATATTTTTATCAAAATCTTCATTAAAAAATAGTTAAATAAAAAAATTTAACTATCTAACCCGACTATAGGAGATTGTTTATCTCCATATAATGTTTTTTGTTTTCAAAACCATTTATAAAAAAAATATTTTACAAAACATGTGATTTTTCATCAAAAACCTTTAACTGATCATATCCATTCTTAAAAGAACACATCACATCCATTTTGGAAATTTCAAAATTAATGAATGGTATAAAGGATATATATTTTTGAATTAGTCTAATTATTAATACGTGTGAATATGTTTTCTCATATAAATTCCCTCTAACATGTTATATCCCTTTCCAAAAACTCTAGCTATTTTTCTAACAATAATTTAAAATTTTCCACACTTGTTCTAAAAATCCCAATTTTACTCCAAATATATATCTTTATTTAGGTTGTTCCACTATATTATAGAATTTAATCCTCTGAAAATCATTGTGTTTGTCATGAATTTCCATAATCCAATTTTCAACAACAAATAACTCATCATAATTCCTACATTAAAATTAGAATAAAAAATAATGATATTAAATTTCATTTTTTATGTAAATTATTTTCTATATAGGTTGATCAAAAGCTATAATGGAATATTCATGAGGATTACTCCTAAAAATTTGAATTCATGGGTTTTGAAACGTTAATACATAAAAAATAGGAATAAAACACTACCATTGGAAAAAATAAAAAATATTTTTTGAGTTATTTACCTACATAATAACAGTCTAACAAAGGATGAGACTCAGTATTAGAAATAAAACATCATCGTGTTTATAGGTGGTTTTAAAAAATAAGGATCTATTTAATTAAACATAAGATGCACTATTTCATCAATAGTAAAAATATATTTATTAATAACATTATATTCCATATATATAGTTGAATAACCTAAAAATGTTCCTTCATTGAATTTTGGTGAAAATTATATAAATTTTCAATAGTATTTAGGATTATTAATTTCTATACAAAAACCATGAATTCAAAAACATATGGTATTATTCATTAAACAAATAATAAAATGGTTTTTTATGAAATGGTGTAATTAAATTTCATTTTATATTATAGAATGATGGATTAATTTAATCTTATTAAAAACATTTAACAATTGAGTATTCATGGAGGACTGTTCTAGATATTTCTTGATGAGTCATATTTATTTTTTCTGGTACATAATTTTAATCAGTGGTTATTAGTGCTAAAAATTTATTTTCAATTCAATCCATAGTACAAAAAAATCAATATATGAATTTATAAATTATTTACAATGATAAATATTATCATATTATATGGAGTTTATTTTCAAATTGCTAACTTTTTCTACAAATATTTTAAAATTTAAAAATTCTATGTATTTCTTTGTTTGAACAGAAACCAATATATATATCTATTGAAATTATCAAATAAGACATATAATAAATTCTTTTTCAAAAATAAATATTTTATTTCAACCAAATGTGTCCTTTTTCACAAAATATATATAATGTAAATTGGAGATGGCACAAATACATTTAATACATTACTTATGATTGTTACCATATTGATAAGGGTTATAGAATTTTTATGTACGAAATATTTTTTCTAGTAAAAACATAAAAAATCAGTTCATATTCAATATTGATATGTTTCTATAGTTATAGTATACTAGACTTATAGGGTATAACCTTAAATTATTTTTCATTAAACTAAACTTGGTAAGTCTTTTCACATGCAACCATCAATGTTATGTGGGTAAATATTATCATACTGATTGGAAGAAAGAATAAATTAATCCATTTATATATTTAATACTCATTTATCATCCCTAAATCTAATATGTCACCCTTTATTTCATAATTGACTAAACTTTATAAGGTTTTTATCAAGACATGCCCAAATAAATTTAAATAAGTGGTTTACCAAAATGAATAATTTTTTATTATTCTGAAAATCTATCTAGGATAATTACCAATTAATGTTACTTTTCCATGTTAAATGTTGACTTTATTTGAAGATGTATTAGTTTTGATTCATGTTCCCAGAAAATAAAATATCTATGTACTATTTCTTATTTCTGTTGGTGCATATTGTATGGTCTAAAAAAAATATTTTATAATTTTGCAAACAAAACCATGTTGGGTTCGGCAATGTCTGGAAACAAAACATTAGTAATCCTCAATTTTTTTAAAAAATATTTTTTTTTGGAAAAAATATATTCGAATTTTATTAATGAAAAAACATTTTTCACATTCCAAACACAATGAAACTTATCATAAAAATTATTACATACTATTAAAAGTTAATTGCTACTAATGATATGATATTTATATGTATATGACATTCCAGAATTAGTAACATGAGGTGTAATTTATATTATATTTTATAAAAATATTTATTACAAGTGGTACGATTTGGTATAAGTTTTCACCAAGTTTAAATATTAAATATAATTTTTACAAATAAATTTTTATCCCCATTAGTAATAGTATTGAAACTATGTTTATCATATTTAGATTATATAATAATTTAATTAGAAACAATGTATTCAAAATCATATGAAATGGTTTCTTTTTCATAAATAATATTATCATGATCTATTAAGAGATAAAACATTTCATTTGTTGAAACATTTATTCTTGGACCATTATTAAAACCTTATACTTTATCATTATCATGATTTTTTAAAATATTTTAAATAATATTTCTTTATGTTTTATATGGTAAGAAATTATTCCTATAAATGATATTTATTATCATTGGATGATGAGGATTATTCATTATAAATTTTTGAATTTATCTTATTAGGATTAATAACATTTTAGGACATGATGGTATGGTTTTCAGCTTTTCATACCTTGTCCATAATGAAGTGATTTAAATGGGTGAATTATCAAAAATACTTATATTTCTCTATCTAAAACATTAATTATATGTTAAAAATTATTATTAATCACTACTAATGGGACTCCATGTGTCATTATATAATAAAAAATTCAAAAATTTATATTATTAGTACTTCATTGAATTTCATTAAAAATACTTATCATTTTTCCCTTTCATATTCATATTTGGAGAATTAGGACTTATATGCCTTACACTAATAAAAAAATCGAATTTCACCTCATAATCCATATATTCACTATTATCCTTATGCTATTTTAACCATTAATGAATATTTTATTTCTAAAAATCCTATTTATTCTTCTTAGCCTGTTAATTATCTCATTCTATGGGTTTTTAGAAGAAATCAAATTAGATTGAACAAAAATATTATATTACCTCAATAATTTAACAACATCCATAGCTAAATAAACATTAAAAGTTAAGTATGATGTTGTATGAAAACAAAAAATGACATTTTTTAATTTATCTTCATCAACAACCCATTTATGTATACCCCCATATTTCATAAGTGTTCAATTTTATTATCCAATGTAAAATGACAATGATTTCATATCTAATCATAAAATGCTATGGTTGATTCCCACACATTAAGCATTATTAAAATAATCGTTTCAATAATAATCTCATTATAAAGTACATTTTCACCAATATATTTTATACTATTCATGATAGTTATAAACTTCTCATTCATATCTGGAACTTATTTTTTGTGTGAGGAAGAAATGCCTTATTATAATTATCAATGAATATCTCTTTTGGTCTCAAAAAAAATATAATCTATGTTTTATTATGATGTCAGGAATTTTCCATATATTATTTTGATCATCAAATGATGATATATGACTCTATATACTTCATGGCATGGATCATAATAGAGTTTTAATTACTCTATATTCTAGATGATATAATTGTTTTTCATGGTGTGTGAAAGTAGAGATATCCTTATTAGGAATCTTGTTGTCTCCATTAATCATATGAAAATTATCATCCCTCGTACTAATAACAAATTTTTTCATCTTATCACACATGTACTCTTAATCTGTACCATAAAATATTGGTGTTATATTTTGATTTATATTATCTATAGATCGTAATTAAGACCATACATGTTAAATTAATATATATTATTTTCTATAAATAAATATTATTGTATTATAAGGATTTTTATGAAAATATCTATTTCATAATTTAACAACTTTCAATATGTTATGTACAATAAAACTGTTGCTTATAATGATGTTCAAATATCCATGAATACCAATTTTAGGATCCTATGAATTATCATAGATGGATATATACAGGTGGGGTATTATATTTTAAAATTTTTGTTTTAAAATTAGTAATCTAAAAAATTCATACACCTCTAACATTAATTTGTCAAACGTAGAAATAGTATGATTATTTGAGTCATAGAATCATAAAAAGAAAATTGGTGATTATATATGAGTAAATATTATAATCAGAGTGGGTCTGATTTATATCATAGTATTGTTATTATCATTATTAGTGTAATAATAAAAAAATTATAGATTTTTTAATATGAATACCCACATTCTATTAACTACACATCTGAATAGTACATTTAAAAACAAATAAGAAATTAAATAAACATTTTGAATTAGAAGATGAATTACGTGATATTATTAAATAAAACAACTCTTTTTTACTTTATGTGTACTATAGTAAATAACCATATCTAAAGGTATAAAATATTTTGTACATATAGAAATTTGGTCCCTTCACTGCCACGAAATCCTTTGATACAATGTTCTGAATTCATATATCATTCTTTTCAAAAAAAATCCCGATATACATTGATCATATTATCACTATATTCATATAAATAGAATCCATAGATTCTATGGATTAGATCAGCTATTTTCTTATTACAGGGTTCCGTCGATCTTAAAAATGATCATACATTGATTGTAATAAAAATTGTTCTTAAGGAGAAAACCTGACAAAGATTCCACAGAGCTAATATCTAAATAATTAAACCGTCGAAGAATAAGATTTCAATGTAGAAAAATCTTTATAAGCAAGTATTCAATCAACTCTATACTCTTCTAATGACCATGTATATATGTGCTATTCTGAAATGGTCAAAAATCATTGTTTGTGGTAACATCCTTGGATAGTTGTCACATGATAGATCATTTGTAATTGAATTCCCGACATCATATTGATTACGAACGTTATAATGTCAAAAAGATTCCATATGATCAATATAAGAATTCAATATTGTTATTATAAATATAATTTAGACTGATGGAATTCCATATTAATTTGCAATATGATATTCATTATTATTCGGTATGATTTTATTGAATCCATTATCATTAAGATGCTAATTATTAGTGACTATAGAATAAAATTGATTGATGAATTTTTTTTTTGAAATCATTAATGTCCAAGACCAGGTGTCTATATCGATGTACCATATAATCTAATCAAAACCTAATAAATTAAAATACAAAAAATTATCTTAGTTAAAAACAATAAATTCATATGGAAAAAATTGGTATTAACATCATGAACTAAAATTAGGAGACAAAGAATCTGAAAATCCAATGGTAACTTGACTCTCATCATGATAATTGATAGTATGAAACTCATAGAAATCTATATCTGATGTCCAAATAATTCAATTTCATTTCTACAAAACATCCCAATGAAATTAATATTGAGGACATAACACCTCTTATACCAAGCTATAATGTACTAACCTAGACACATTATCCAAATGGTACCCTCATGGACATGTAACATACCTGAACATAATTATATATCCACAAGAATTGTTGACTAACACCCAATAATAAAAAACCATTAGATGCATCAATTTATACTAACCTCAAGAATAAATAATGCACAAATATAGAATATAAACAAGAATAATCGAGATCAATATATTACATAATAGAAAAAATTAATGAAACAAAACAACTGAAGAGTTGAAACAATCTCCAAATACAAGTCCAACCAAAATAGACAACTAAATTGAAAAAATATATACATGGTAGAATTGGAATACTACCTCTATCTTAACATAGTATACTCAACATATCTGATTGAAAAAAATTCCACCTCACTATGAAAATATTACATTCCCTTCATTAAAATACATTACCACGTCCACACACCGCCAACTGGGTGAACCCAGTATGAAATAATAGGCACAATAGGGTCTCACAATTGTGTTCTGTATATGTATCTGAATAATAATCCTTGAATTTCCAACTATAAGGAAATCAATGATGTTTAAAAGTTTAATATTTTATATAATAATCATGGAAAAACATTTTAAATTCCCAATTTATCATTAATTCCAAATAATGTAGGTAAATCCGGTTCAAATAATTTCAAATCCATATATCTCATTAGATATTTTTTTTAAAGAGATAAAAATAATGCATCAAATATGATTTCAAATTAATGGGAATACAACAAAAAACTACAATATAAAATAAGAACCATTGTTATCATCATGCCAAGGATCACACTATGATAGGATACATAGTAAAATCGTATGTAACATTTAAATTCATGTATATATCAATCCACAAGAAATATTAATTTATTTTAGAGAATAGATGAACATGATTTAATTGGAACCTTCTAATGGATCTAATAATTACTTACACCAACATGACTTGGGTGTAGATGAATTTCCAAGGACAAAACTCCCCAAAAATAGATGAGAACTATTATTATACCTTCCACAAAAATACCATGGATTATAGTATGATTTATTTTCCAATCAATTTAATTCGATTATCTTTCTAAAACGATTATATGAATGAAATTTTAACAAACAATTTGATAATTGTTTAAAAAAATTACATTAACAAAAATATGGTAAAACAATATTTTAGAAAAAAAATTCCCAGATACAGAATAAATAAATAATATTATACCATTTCATTTAATTTTTAATCATAATTAAGGGAAATATTGTTCATCATAATTATCTATAGAAATAACCACCTACATCAAAAATTTGGTAACACGTCGCCAAAACTGAACCAACCAATGAATAGTTTCAATGGTGGAAACATATGACTTAGAATCATCCTAATCATATTATTATATTTTCTATTACATAAAAGGGTTATAAAATAATATGAAACAATAAACCCCTAAAATAATAAACAATTTCCACAGCTATACAATCAATCATTGGACCCTGGTGAAATATAAACCCACAGATTTAAAAGGAAATAAGAGGAAAAATAACTTCAGATCTACAAAGCTGACAGCACAATGAAATGATAGTATTCTGATAAATTTAAACAATAAAATAGACATAAACCCATTTTTGGATAGATAATAAACAACAAACCTGATGATCTTATTTAGAATAAATCAATCCAAATAGAATTGCAGTTCCCAAAATCATCATTGAATGAATATAAGATCGGCTAATGGGAGGATTCAATAGAATGAATTAATAACCAACCAATGCATTGTCGTAAAATCCATATCCGATAAATTTATAAATATTTTAATCCCTTTAAATGTTGTTTTATAATCTAGACAAAGATATACCAAAAAAACACATATCATTTTTTTAAATGAATATATTAACATTAAAATGAATATAAACTTTACCTAGTGTGTACTATCATAATGATATTTACCAACTTCACTTTATATTCCTTACCTATCATTCACATCATGTACTCCAATTAAATGGCTGGTATTTCTCATGAAGACTAATAAATTGTAGATTCCATAAAAAAACATATAACCATCCCTTGATTTCTCCAATCTCAGGGTGAACCCCACAAATACATTGAAACATATAAACATATACATTATCAATTGAATCAAATATACATCCCCATGTTTGGTTAATTTTCACAACCCTGGGGTTCTGATGATGCTGTGTGATTTGGATGGTGTTTATCGGGTTTTAGATCTTGTTTCTAGATATGATGATGTAATGAATAGATCCACTGATACTATTAATGATCATGGTAGTCCACATATTTTATCTTGTTAGAATGGTTTTGTAGTGCTGTCTATTTGTTTGAATGCACTATTGAGTGATTTGAGGATAGATCTATCATTCTATGATGATTTTCCTCATTAATTCTATACTGATGCAATGAAAAATCCATCTTTAGGTTTGAATCTTGATAGTGATCATCATCGAGATCTATTCAAGGATTCGCATCCTAGTAAAATCCATTATAAGGGTTTATCATCTATCGTTGAATTATACCCTATAATTCTTACTTAGAAAATGAAAATTGGGAAATAAATCATTTATTACACGCATTGTTTTACCCAGATGTGAAAAACCATTGAAGCTAGATGTTTTGATTAGAGAAAATATGCATTTAGAGGGTTCCTCTAACTGGAAGTGATTCCCTCTCAGTCATATTTTTTCATTTATTATTTCATTTAGATTATTTCATTCTTTAAGAATAGAGCATTGGTACTATATATATGAAAATTGGTTTGATTAATTTATATGAATTGTCATATGATTTTAATGTATCATGTTAACAAGATTATTTTTTTCAAGCCTTAGTTCATATTCAAAGACATTAATTGGTTCTTTGGAATTAGAAAATTTTTATGTTATACCTCATATATTGGGATATCTATTCATCTTGGTAAGGAGAATGAGGTTGTTTAGTTTGGTCCTTTTCTGAGATATTTGTGGAGTTTGATCTCATCTCTACACTGATCGAAAATTCAACTCATTCAAATCATTCTGAATACATCCACACTGATAATGAGTATGACAAAATAATATTTTCTTCAATGAATTTATGGATGTTGGGAAGCCATTGGATTTATTTTAGAAGAAACATTAATGCATGGAATGTGGTATGAGTGGTCATCAAGAAAATATGTTTCGAAGAATGGCCAGGATGAGACACGTGACTTTTTAAAAGCCCATCATTCTAGATGATGATTCATTTAGAGAGCCTATATAAAATTTTGCTAAAGGAAAGGGGATACTGGTCTATGTTTGTCTAGATTAACCTCATAGTAGCCCCTATGATTCATTGGTTTATTTGGATAAATATGCTATGTTATTTGGGGATTCTCTTACATAGTCCACATGATTTGTTATCCATAATTAGTCCAATGTTGAAGTCATTAATATGGATGATTCCCAGTAGAATGTTTACTATCATAAAAAAAATACCTAATCACATTCAGTCATTTGAATTATCTGAGAAATGGTGGAACATCTCTATAGATGAAAGGGGGAATGGTACCCCTATTAAGGATTTGGGAAATAGTGGGTGTGTTTCTCCCAAGAATGTAATTTTTAGTGGAAAGGAAACGATGACTAATAGTGAGGTCTTAGCATCTATTACCTGCATGAGGATACGAAACATGATTTCACTAACGTTCCTTGGATTGTGTCTACTAGATCATCATGAAAGATTTCTAGGAATATGGACACCAATGTCCAAAAAAAATTTAAATCATGATAAATCCCAATCTGAGTGGGAGGCTCTTGTATACTTTTATAATTGAAATTATATGTCACATTATTATAGATATACATATTGTTAGGTGGATAAGTATATTTCTACTTGATTAATACCATGCTTTTCTTATCCGTAATTTCTCATTCTTATTAACAACTGGTATGATGCTTATCTTCCGGTAGGACTTTTTGGTAAAATGTTATTAAAAAATAGAAGGAAGTGCACAAATTTTGGATCGATGGTTTGTATAAAATAAATCATAACCTCATTGATCAGGGGATTGATCAGTGACCATGGATGTGGTAGTTTCAACTAAACCATGTTTTTCAAAATTCTTCACACATTTGGGGAATATATATATCCTTGAATGATGAGAATATAGAATGATAAATATCATTGACTAAATAATTACATGGATTCCCTATTAAAAATGATATTGACTTCATTATGTATTCATACAACATAGTGTTGAAATTATGACTGTAATGGTTCAATATAATGTAAACATAAAATTATGCCATTTACTTCATTCCATAATGTAATTTATATAAAATGGTGTTTTTTTATAAATACGAACATTTTTGAAACATGGGAGTTGGTTGAAACCTCATTCCCTATGATGTTTTCCAAACAAAAATATATTTGTGTTAAACTTTATATTTTCATTAGTTAATATATAGGCATTTAATGAATTCTATTAAAGGATCAAGGACATTATCGTTAATTTTCATCACAGTAATATTTATACCTACCCCTTCAAGGATGATTTCTATCAGTGTTAATCAACATCAGAAAAAACCTAGTTGACCAAACTATCAAAGATAATATTAGTGATAAGTTAAATAAAAAAACAGGTAAACCTATTAATGTTTTTTAACTCATTGACTAATTACAATAGGAGAGTATTAGAAAATTGAGGTAATATGATCAGTGGTTTACATATATATTTATATTATCATCATTCTAAAATAATAGAAAAAATTATGTCTATAATGAATTATAGTTAATTAAATATGTTATTTATTCACGAATTCAGGTCAATAATCAATATATTATAGAACTATACTAATCATATGGAATAATAATTCATACATGAATCATCATTATAGATATATTAATGTTTTATAAAAATATTTGATATAGCCAAATTTTTTGAGTATTATCCTAGGCTACAGAATTTATATTACTATTTATAAGAAATCAAAAACCTTGGGTGTAGACATCACCCAATCCAATTTTTACAGTTCCTGAGATAGTGAGAGAAAAAATTACTTGACTCCAATAACATATAGAACCATAATTTAAAAACTAATATATGGATGATACCACTAATTAACATTATGTAATAGAATTGGATTTCAATATATTAATAAGATAAATAAAATAAGTAAAATAATTAATTGATTAAAAAAGAAATAATTATTTGTTTAAATAAAAAATATATCCAAAAATCAATTATATTATTTGGAAAGAATGGTAGTAAAAAATAGTGTTTCGTACATGGGTAAAATTAAAACATACTTGTATATTTTATTCTAATGCAATATAGAGTTCAATGGTTGTGACTAATAGAAGTGGAATAAAAACTCTATAGAGACATTCAAATTACCTTTGTTATTATCCATTCATTATAAATTATAGAGCCATGCTAAACCAAATCATTATCCCAATATTGTGGATGAAATAAGTATAATTCTTGAAATGAATAAGGTTTTATGGAAAGATGATATAATGCTCTAAATTCTATGATATTATCTCTCATCTAGAGAAGTAGTAAGGTGATACCTTCTCAGTTCAATCCCATGTATGGAATATTCACTTTATTAAAAAAATTAATTGAGTGGACACGAACAATGTAAGATTGTGGCCAAATTACATGGGGTTATAGACTATATTATTCTCAAGTCATCAAATATGAATGATCAATTTCAAATTAAATTTTGGATATCAATGATTGAGTGATCATACATAAATTATATTTTTTGCTTAATGTATATTATAGTCATATTATTATTCTATTTATCACTAAATAGAAGGTACAAAACACCATCACATGACCATTTGGAAAATATTCAAACACATTAATTCCATTTGAATTTGGTGGTGACAATAAAAATATTAAATGCAACACAATTTTTTAATTATATATATTAATTTATTGGAAAAATACATGCCACATACTTCAATAAAAAACACTATATCAATGGTAAAAATATCCATTTAAGAGATCTCAAGTGTGCATCCATGTAAAAAAGAGTCCACTGACTAGAAGTGTGTTTGTGATATGTATAATAAAGATACAATAATTCTACAATGAGGTTTTATAGGTGTGGGAAAAAACTATAAAAAAAACAATTTTAATAATGATAGTAGAAAATAATTATAAAAAAATATAAAATAAAAGAAAAACTAGTAATCAATAAAAATATTATCATTAAATGATTAGTTGATTTGTATCTAAATGTCAAACTGAAAACATTAAATTCATTTATTACTATAATGTATGATAAACTGATATGTATCTGGTCTCAAGAACCATTTCAGATCCATCTCCTAACTACTTCCCATGAAGAAAGAGTAAAGTTTTTAAAATGTACTATTGACCTTTTTCAAACATTCAACTACAAAATATGCTCGAGATCCAAATAGCTACCATAATAGGATGTGAATAAAGAAAAGTAGGTAGAAACCAAAATGAATGATCAAACCTATCTGTTACGATGTACATGAAATAATGAGATAAATATGTTTGTTATGTAATTCAAAAAATAATTAAATATAGAGGCAACCTACATTATAACCATACTAGAATATCTTAGATAATTTCTCACAACCATTTAATACATAGCCATATAACCATTACAAAACATATCCATCCTTGTTTATTAAGACAATGTCTCTGGTTATGTCCCATATCCATGACAACCTTGACCATATACCCGTTTTATTTCAAATTCCTGGTCCATGACCATTATAAAAGAATATAAACAAGTTTCCATGACTATTCTAGTATATTTGCTTCTCAACATGTGAAATATAATAGTCCAGTATATAAGAATCTAAAGTTCTGTAAGGGAATAACACATTATATTAGAATCTCAAATTGTGACTGGGAATAACCCATCATATAAATATCTCAACAGGAATTTTGACATAACCTTGTATATATTAATCCTATTATGTTTCTAGGAATATCCTGGTATATAAGAATATTAGCATGAGTGATGGAAAATCCAAACTACTATCAAAATATGGAGATATAAAACCACATGGGTAATTATGTTAATTACCATTTTCCTTTAAATTTAACCAATAGATCAATTAATAATGTGTTAAATCGTCAATTATGAATGTATATAAAAAAATAAGCTAAATCTCAAGTCATGATAAAAAAATATACAATCTATTAGAAATTCTGTTTTTTCAAAGGTTCTCTCAGTCAAAAGCTATCCATAAGAAAAGTCACGTCATCAATTGGATTCAAAGGGATCCAAAAAATAATCCAAAAAAGAATATCATCATTTTTTTCAATTAATTACTTAATTTTTTCATGAATTAGTGTAATCAAGCAATATAAATATACTTCAAAATTGAAAATTAGAGAAGAGGGATATGGATTATACCACATAACATTATCATTAATAGAACACAACACATCCAATAGAGAAGGATGAATAAGAAGAAGATTCATAAGATCACAATGGCATCCTATATAAATACTGATCAAGATCAAAACCGATAATGACCATAAAATATAGATTAAAAATTGTCATATAATGAATTATTAGAAATTTTAAAAATCATAACAACTTACTTGGGACCAACCACATAAACCGAATTTCCTAATGGATGATTGGTGATCCAATATTTCCTAGAAGCCTCCGAATGGTCGAGAGGAGGTGAACATACATTAACTGAATGATAAATGATTTGTAAAACATATATTAAAATTGATGTAGATGGAATTAAATTTCACACAATTCATTTAAACATTATATATTTCTTCTTGATTTTTTTGATAAAAACAATCACTTCATAGGAATATTAAATTCATCCTAACATTACATATTCTATGATTAATTCATGATATATAAAAATTTCACACTATGAAGCAGCTCAATAAATGATTATGTTTGTGTTTACACATTCGATAACCCATTTATATGGGCATCTAAATCACCAGTGTATACCATTCATCTGAATTTGATTTAAAAACATGGACCCCTCATTAATGAATCTCAACATTTAATGAACCCTTTATAACACATGATCTATTTAAACAAAATATCCATTATTAAAAAAAAGAACCATCATTTCACTCCTCGCGTGGAACCTCCCTTGTTTTAAAAAGTTTCATCCCAACCCAAGTCTTCTATTATTTTAATAAATACTCCTATGTGATGAAACCTGGCCACCAATGTTTAAAGACACGGAAAATATCAACTAAATGCATTTTAATGATAATCTATATGAGATACATAACTATAAAATAGGAGGGATATTACGACATCCCAAATATATAATAAGTTCTCCTCTAGCTTCTCCAAACATCACAATAGTGTCCTGGGGAAAATGTATTGACATTATTCCCACAAATTAAAGTCTTTGTCCTTGGATTCTTTATGAATTTGCCCGTGTTTCCGCTCCTGAAAACCAATGACATAGTCCAACCATGATGATTTCTCCTGCTATGGTCCATGGTCTATATCGTATACTCCTAAAATGACACATCAACAGAAAGATTTGTTGCTACAATGTCTATCACATGAGAAGGGTCTATATGATATATCCAAAACTGAGACATGTCAAAACACATCATACATGGAACTATTACATTGTTATGGTCCAAATAGTAAGCTAATATATTGACCCTTACCACAATATCAAATTTATCAAATTACTATATAGATATCATTCCATGTTTCCTTATACGGTGTATAAACAATATTGATGGAACTTGAAGGAAAACATGATGAACATCTTTGAAATCCCGATGTTATATTTGACTATTAGAATAGTAATTATTCCTACTCTACAGAGACTCCAACAATAACACGTTCAACTATACCTGTCGAGATATATCATAAATGAATCTAGGTCTCACAAGTGAAGGCTCACCTTAATTTAACCATAAAATAGGTTAACAACAAAGCTGTTGAAGAAAGAATAAAAATGTGTATGTTTTCAATAATTGCTCGGGTTATCATACCGAAGGGGGTGAAGTCATAGAAATTCAGTGAGCTTTCTGCTAGGATTGCTAAAATTTGGGGATTTGATGAATGGAAGATGATGGAAATGGGTCATGTATTCTATCACATCATCTTTCCTTTAGATGAATATAAACGTCGTGCCTGGAGTTTTGGTTCGGTAGCCATAAAAGCTAGATTCCTACGGATTCATGAATGGGATAAGAATTATGATCCCAATTCTGTCAAAAACACATTTGCACAAATATGGATACGGATTTGCAACCTGAATTGGATGTTTTGGAATCCTCAAATCCATTGGGACATTGCCTCATTGGTTGGAAACCCAATTAGGTTGGATAGACAGACTGAAAACACCACATTTGGGCATTATGCAAGAATTCTTATGGAAGTGGATATGTCTTCTACATTAGTGGAGGAAGTGGTGCTAACTACAAAGGATGAAAGACTCACCCATGGAATTTTATATGAAATAAAGCCCAAATTCTACCTTATTTGTCATTTTTTTGGACATGTTGTCTCAGATTGCAACAAGAATAAATTATGTAACCTCTATAAGACCTGTGTTCATGATGAAGAGAACATTAGTAGAGGTAAAGGAAAGAAGACTGCCCCATCCAATTGCGTTGAACCTTACAGAGATAAAGAACTTTGCATCACCCCTGACACTGAGGTTGGGGGAATGATGGGATTTCACTACCTAAAGGGAATCTGTATGTGGATCGGGAGAATAATGCAGAAGGGCGGGATGGGCCTACTGCCCAGAATATAGTGCAGAAATTTGGTAATGATCCTGCTGCATTGGTGAATGATTCGAATTCAGAATCCTTTAAGGCTCCAGTCATTAACAATGATGTTATTAGATTACAGGATGTGGGCTTAGTTTCTGTGGAATTGAGTACCGATTATGCTGCCATGATGACTGAGATGATCCCCGAATCTTCTCAAGTTCTGGTTAGCAATTTTGATGGGAATAATATGGATGCAGTTCCTGTTGACACATTGCTAGAATCTGGGAAGAAAACTACTGTGATCCTTGATGCAGGTCTCTCAAATGTTAATAATGGTGATGAGAAACCAAATGAGAACTCTGAGATCTCAATGGAGGGAAATATTTCAAAAAGCGTTCTTCCTCCCAGCTCACTTACTGCCCCAATTATTTGTGGTAATAGGTTCTCCATGCTAACCAATGATGAGTACAATGGTGAGGAAAAGGACCCTGAAGAGGATGGAAACATGTCTGGAAATTCTGCTCACAATGCTGCCATCCCACCTAATATTGATATGATGAAGAGAAATGATGGGCCTAGCACTAGGATCAGATCAAAAAAATGAAGATTCAGTTTTGGAATTGTCAAGGGATTGGGAATTCTCCCACAGTCAGATCCCTTAGACACATTATTATGACCAACAGACCTTTTCTAATTGGTGTTTCTGAACCATGAATGATGTTTGAAAAGTGGAAAGCCTTCAAATGGGCGAATTTGGGATATTCCTTCATTGCAAACAATCAAATCGATGGTATTTCTGAAACATTGTGGGTGTTCAAAAATGACAGTGTCACCATTAATATGATAGGAGCTGATCTACAATCAATTACTCTTACATGTTGTTCTTTTGGTATCCCAGTTTCTATGACTTTTTTGTACGCGTTCAATATGTACACTAGAGGACGTGCCTTATGGAGAAGCTTAATTGAGATTTTGGAGGGTATGTCACACAGATGGGTCCTACTTGGGGATTTTAACACTGTTCTGAAGCCTGAAGAAAAAATAGGAAATGCCTTCTGTCATGTTACTACTGATGAATTTTCTTACTGTATTGATATGTGTAGCCTCTCTGAGGTACCTATTTATGGTTCTGAGTTCACATGGAGACGTCTCACTATTAATGGTAGACAGGAAAGCAAATTGGATAGGTGCTTTGTTTAAGTTGATGACAGGAACGCTGCAATTGATGTTTCGGGGAGAACACTTCCGAGACTACATTCTGATCACAATCTTCTTTTGATTGATCTTTGCATCCGATCTGCACGAGCAGTGCCCCTCCGCTTTAAGTTCAATAATGCTTGGCTTGTCATTCCAGGTTGTAGAGAAGTGATTCTGGAGGCTTGGAAAACAGATTACATGGGAAGCCCTTCTCATATACTCTGCTGCAAATTAAAGCTGGTCAAGGAAAGGCTGAAGAGGTGGAGTAAATAATCCTTTGCATCCCTTGATAAGGACATCACAGAGGCTGAAATTGCATTATCAAACTGTCAGGAACAGAACATACATCATGATTTCCTAGCACAAGATGAAATTCAGGCTGCATCAAATCTAGATAAACTACTAGATTTGAATGAAACTCTGGCACGAAATCAATTCAATATTAGATAGTTGAAATATGGGGATAGGAACTCATTATTGATTCATTATGTAATTAGGGAGAAAAGGATTGAGAGAGTTCTTCAAGCCTTGAGTATTGAGGACAGTATCTTCTCATCTGAAAATGATATAGCCAATGCTTCCATAAGTTACATTGAGAAACATTACTCAGATCATGATGAGGATTACTCTGATAGGATCATTCACTGTTTTGAACCATCAATTCAGGATGATCAAAACAAAATGATTTTTGACGGTCCCACTGAAAAAGAGATACATGATTCATTATTCTCGTTAAACATTGACAATGTGGCAAGTTTGGATTGATTCACGAATTAATTTTTCATGTTTTACTGGGACATTTTACACACTGATGTTGCCAGCTCCATAGGTGAATTCTTCAGATCATCTATCATCCCTTTTGGTATGAACTCGAACTTCGTTGCTTTGATTCCTAAGAAAGAGAATGACTTTAATTTCAATGACTTCTGACCAATTTCTATTGGTAATACTCTACCCAAGATGATTAGTATGATCATGATGCACAGATTGGGATGTCTTGCAAAGAAACACATTTCAAATAACCAATATGGTTTTATCCCAGATCGAAACATTCAGAGTTGTCTTTTCACTGCATCTGAGTGTGTCAATGCTTTGGAAACACGAGTGAAGGATGGGACCATGGCATTAAAGATTGACTTATCAAAAGCCTTTGATACTATCCGATGGAACTTCCTGTTTACCAATTTAAAAAGACATGGGTTCTCACAAAGAGTGGTTGATCTGATTGCAGCAATTCTTTCTAGTTCTAGAATCTCAATTCTTATTAATGGATCTCCAAGGGGCTTCTTCCAATGTTCACAGGGAGTTAGGAAAGGGGATCCCCTATCTGGGATGCTTTTTTCCTTTGCTGAGGACTACTTAAGTTGGTGCCTTACAGATCTTGCAAACTTTGGATGGTATCAAAGGATGAAAGTTGGGCAGATTTATGCTCCCTCACTCCTTCTCTATGCTGATGACATTTTTCTTTTTGGTAAAGCTGATAAAGGAACCATCTCCTCCATAAGAGGCATTTTTTCATACTATGAGAAGGTTGCTAGACATGCTATTAATTGGGGGAAGTCCTCGATCATATTTGTTGACGGACTCTCTGCCTCGAGGAAAAATAGAATTTCCTTGAAACAAGGTGTCAAAAGGGGTGCTATTCCTTTCATCTATCTTGGAGTGCCTCTCTTTTGGGGTAGGGTTAAAAGAGGTTATCTGGAAAACATTGTGCTGAAAATCACAAATCAATTAGCAAGCTGGAAAGGAAAAAAACATGTCACAGGCAGGAGGGATCTGTTTGTTCAACTCTGTGATTACTTATATCTTTGTCTACTCATTTTCTCTGTATCGATGGCCTCGTTCTCTCATCAAGTATCTTACCGGTAAAATAAGAAACATTATTTGGACTGGATCGATAAATGAGAGGAAACTGATCACAGTTTCTTGGAAAGAGTGTGTGAAACCAATCCAAATGGGTGGAATGGGAGTCAAAGACATAAAGATATTCAATAACACATTGATTAGAAAGTTCACCTGGAATTTAATTTCTATGTCAGATGAATCCCTAGAATTTCTGCAGGCTCACTTTTTTTACGAACTCTATGCTGGTTACTCCTATTATATGCACTCATCTGTTCAGTCTTCTTTAAAGCAGGCTTACAATGAGTTGATGGTTAGTTCAAAAGGGATTGTCTGTAAGAATTCCCTGTTCAATTTCTAGAATACCCCATTGTTTTTATGGCCTATTTGTGACGTTGTGGTCACTCCCCCTCTCCAACAGTGAATGACCATTGTTGATTTCAACAGATCTTTGCACTGTGAGGCATTTCCCACTCATATTACAACTAAAATATCGAGGTACTGCTATAGTGACTGTGACATGCTGGTATGGACTAAAAATCATCATGGTATCTTCAACACGAGGGATTATTATCGGTCCATTTCTTGGGATTCTATAGAACCTCCTGTCTGGGTAACATCTTTTAAAAGAACCATCATCCCTCCAGCACACTCGGTGCTGATCTGGAGAATTTGGAAAGGGAAACTACTGCTGCAGGCTATACTGCAGCGCACTGGTTTCTAGATGGCAGCGGTTTGTGCCTTCTGTGTGGAGGCAGATGAAATAGCCTCCCATATTTTTGTCTCTTTCAATTTTTCATGCAGGTTATGGAATTAAATCCAGGTAATCTTCAACTGCGGCCTTAGTTCTGTCTCGGTTGGGGAGATGTTACAATTCATCTGCCAGACCAAATGCAGTGAGTATGTTCAGGGATTATTATTGGCAGCCTCAACATGCTTGATTTCTTTTTTATGTAAGTCAAGAAATTCCTTGATGTTCAACAATATCATGCCCTCGTTTCATGATGGTGTAATGGTCATTCATCATGTGGTTCACACTGCTTCTAAGATTCACACTTGAACTATGAATAATGATGTTTCTGATCTTGTGTTGTTGAGATCTATTGGTGTTATTGGCTGGGCAATGAAGCCATTGATGATGAAATATATTAGATGGATTCCACCCATCTCTCGCTGGCTGAAGGTTAATGTTGATGGGGCGGCTGCTGGGGTGCCTGGTCCCTCTGGATGTGGTGGAGTCTTTCGTAACCACAGGGGTTTTGTCAGAGGAGCCTTTTTTCACTTCATTTGCAATGGATTTTCAATTGAGGCGGAGCTCTAGGCTATGATAAAGGCTATTAGATATTATGTCCAATTTGGATGGCATGACTTATGGCTTGAGTCGGATTCGTCTATTGCAGTTCAGATCCTTAGAGAACGATCAAGGAACGTGCCCTAGAAGATGTTAACTGCTTGGGTTGATTGTCTACGACTTGTGGAGATGATTTCTGTTGAAGTAATTAATGTCTACCGTGAGGCTAATCAAGTTGCGGATGCTCTCCCTAGAAGAGCAATTCAAGAGGTGAGTTTGTGTTGGTATTTTAGATCACCTACGTTTTGTAATATCCTTGTACAGGCTGATTGTCATGGTCAGTGCTACACTCGCCTCTTTAGATCATCCTCTTGAACGCTATTTGTACTTTTTACATTTTAATTGATTTTAATGGGAGTAGGCCAGCCTGTCTCCTGATTTTCTTGGGTAGGTTAACAACATGGAATTATATAAAAATCCTTGAAATGTAGCAACTCGATCAAATACTTGAAGCTATTATTAAAAATTATTTCCATGAGTGTAATATGTTTCTCACATTATCCTTTTAAATACCAATATCATGGTCAAAAACTATCATCAAGAACCTGGATAACACACTCATATTGACCATTAGTATAGGGATCATAGGATTTGCTCAAAAGGATCTGGGATTTCAAATCTATATCATCACCCTTCAAAAATAGTCATGTTAAAATATGTTCTCTTTCAAAAACTATATACCTTATAACACCATGAAATTGAAATACCTAGTTCCTGTAAAGATTACATGGATAATAAATTTTGAAGGACTCCTTGGTTGGAAATATGTGGGATATCTTATTTAGTAGATCAATAATCACCTACACTAGATTATTCTTTTGATGGTTGTTGGGTAATCATGTCATAAAATAAATAATGAAATCATCCCATTTTCACTCATCTCTAGATACATAATGCATGATTGTAGCTGGCCACTCGTGCTCAGGATTCAACTGTTGAGAAGTGTGAAATATCACCAAAAATCCTTCATCCTCCTTCTTCATTCTAGACCATTGTTAATGTCTACATAGATATTGGCACATCATTTTCACACAATGAGGTAGCACCCACATTGAAGCATAAAAATACATCATCAGCTACTCATCTAACCTTGTGTGAGCCTATAATCTACAAAATAATGAACTTAATTCCCACTTCCAAGATTTCATTTTAATATCATCTTCCCAGCATATATGTTATCAATAAGAACTATGCTTTCCAGAAATAGTAACCAGTATATCATTATATAGTCTAAAATATTAGTGATAATATATTTCAATGTAATGAAAATCTTCAATGAATATCGTAAACATCTAGATATATAACGTTTCGATTCCGGATGCCACCAGGAGGCGCCCTATACCCGGTTGGTCACGTGGCCTCAAGCACATTTCCATGAATGCTAGATGATGCCGACTAGCAGTGAGGTCCATAGATGTGATATTTGGGAAACTATTCCCCCATTGGCAGAGTACATAGTAGAATAGAAACATGATTCAACAGTGGAAGTAGTAATAATCCCCACAAAAACAATCAACGGAAGGCTAAAAGTAAGAAATAATTGGAGGACATATATATATATATAAATGATGCATGATACATGTAACACCCTATGATTTTATTAGATATATTCTTTTTAATATCTTTGATGTATTCTACTTTACACTACATCATGATTAGCTTGTACTATATGCAATACCGTATTATCTTGCAGTATACGCAACATTATTCTTGGCTCGTGTTACACACAATATCAAGTTTGTTTGATAGTAGTTATTCTACGCAACATTTAGTGTTTCTGTGTGTGTATATATATATATTCATTGTATAAATGAAATATGGTTGGATTATGTTATACACAACAACAAAAGAGTCTTGCACTACATGCAACCCAGACTTAGCTTGAATTACACGCAATTACGACCTTCCTGGATAGCGTGTGTTGTACGCAATACCAGGTTTCACTAAACAACGATATATGGTTATAATATTATTATGAACTAGCCGTTATAAATATTATTTACTAAATTTATAATTTAAAAACATTATTATTCATCTTAAACATTTTATAGTACATCATGTGAGAATTAAATAAATTTTTTAGTTAAAATATGTATTTTTTAAAAAATGCAGTTTTGTCGCCTTTTGATGGTGCAACCACATTAATTCTAGTTTATGACATGATAATAAGTTCAATTTGACAAAATAAAATTCTTCTTTGGAATCAGGATATAAAAATCTACTTTGTATAAACTTTTCATTTTATTCTGATATCTTTCATATTTTAATGAATAGAAAAAACACGCTATATTTTCATTAAAAACATCTTTTTTCATCGTAATAATATATATCGATAAATTATAATATTAAATGGTTTTAAACTATAAATATACTATATTATTACCATTTAATATAATATATTTCATTATCATTGAGTTTCCATTGAATTAATATATAAACTCATTTCTATCTTTTGCAATGATTTTACTTTTATAACTCGTTTTCTTTACAATGGGATTCATTTTAAATTATTTTCTACAACATCTATAATTTGAATTTGGAAAAATGGAATCCAAATTTTGAATCATTAATTATAAATTATGTTAATAAACTACTTTTTATTTTTAGTCATTATGAATAGTAACTTGGGTAAAATTTATTTACTATAGTTAATGGTAAATAAAGGTAATTAAGGGTAAATATAATATTATAAATTTACCATAACACTTTTCCAAATATAATTTAATTATTATATTTTACCCAAAATCATAATTTGGTGGAAATGGAATCTAATGGAACCCACTTGTATTTGATTAAGACTTTTATTTAGTTTATATAAAGGAATGTGAAATATCGCACTCAAACTTTAATAATTATATTATTTTAAATATATAAAAATTATAAATAAATGATGTAGAAATTATTTATTTAGTGAAATATCAATAATATTGTTATTATTAATATAATAATACATAAAAAAAGGACCAGAAACATGACAAAACTTTATTGGTCGAGTATATCTATACCCTAATTATCCAAGGGTCGATATTTGGACCATTTGGAGCCTTATATAATCTATTAGGACATTTACATTATTTTATTTTCATTGATGTCAAAGATGTCGCCTTCATAATTTAATATATATATAAATTAAATGTTGTAATTTTCAGATGATAAATTCGAGTAAAATTATTATTATGAATGGTATTATATTTTTCTTCATCATAGGATTTTATTTTTAATTTTTATGCAACTAATATGTATATTAAATTATTATTCAAGAATGATGTGTTAATTGTTTTATTAAGAGAGATATCAAATAAATGGTTTTATAAATATTAAAATAAACAATATTAATGTTCTCCAGAAATTTTCAAGATTAATATGTCATGTTAGGAATATATTAACATTTTTCTTCGAATATAGCCTCTTTTTGGATTTTATTTAAATTCAAATAAATGAATAGTGTCAAAATTAACACTATTGTTATTTTATAAAAATAACATATTATTAAATTATTTAAAAATTACTTTAATATTAAAAAATAATAAATTAAAATTTATATGGTCTAAAATATCAAAAAGTACCCAATTATGGAAAATTCACTACTCATAAGTATTTATCTATAATAATTTAAAATTTATAAAATTATTACCACAAATAAGGTTAAATAAAATAAATAATGATAAATAAAATTGATAGGGTTAAAAATAAATTCCCATCATGTATAAATTTTATTGGATGATGTTATTACAACCCTATCTCATCCAATCTTCGAAAATAAGTTATTTTTCGTGGTTTTTATGTGGTTTTTGGTTTATTATAAATTAATAATTTGGAGGATTCCAAATGTGCCCCAATCATCCCTTATAAAAGGGAACACTCCTCCCTCATCTCTCTTCACAATTTTCAGCCTTAAATCTCGGCAAAACCCTACCTATTTCACTTATCAACTTCCATAGAAACATTATAGAGGTTCTGGTATTCTAAAAATACCATCTCTAGTGCCTTAAGAGGAAGCTTAGAAGAGGTGCCTCGAAGAAGAGGTAATCTCTTCTACAGATTATCTCAAGTTTCATTCTTCTTAAACTTATTCATTATTAGTTGTTTCATTATAAAGTAATAACATCAGTATCACTAATATGATTATATGTTATTATAAATATGAAACAACCCCATTTCACCTTCTATCCATCCTACGAAAAAAAAAATCATCGCGCTTGCGTACTTACAGAATATCATCTCCACGCTGTGGTGTAATATGTTTTTCCACCACCACCAGACTTGGATGGGTATAATGGTGTAAATAATAACTATATATAGTTATTATAAAATCATAATGGTTCTGAGATATTATATCATCCAATCCAATTCATGTCAATAATTATGGGAATTATATCATTGATCGTGCATACGTATGGATTACAGTCTCCACGAAGCGATGCACTTCATTTTCCATATTAACCATTTAAGAATGATTATAAATTATATATAATCAATAATAAAGAAACATATGAAGTGATAAATATACTATATGTTTGTATATATATATATATGTCATCTACTTACATCCATTCAAATCATTAAGGAATGGAAAACATCATTCATGCATACGTACGGCCTACCGTCTCCATGAACGGTGTGTTTCATTTCATTTATCTATCTATTATATATATATATATATTAATATATATGATATATAAATAATGTTTTACATTCTGAATGTAATTTAATATTGATATAAGTAATAATAATATCAATAACAACAAGTCCATACTTGTATGATAAATAAAACGATTTTACCCAAAACAATGCTTTTACATTGAATTTACAAATGAATAGGTAATATAAAGTCATAATTGACCATATATGATATCATAACAATGAATATGATTCTGAAATAATTCAATGACATTATCTAAATCATTATATAGGAGGTTTGAGTATGTACGAAGCATATCAGACATAAGGTAAGGGATAACTTTTCCAATCTCTTTTTTTTCCGAGATTGTTTATTCCAAAGTATTTACTGGGGTTATTTCTATCATCTGTGCCCATGTTTTCTAAAAATATTATCATTTATGTTTAAATCCCACTTTACCCATTTTTAAAATTTCCCACAATTTATGAAAGGAATCTTACTTTTGTATACCATACGAGGTATTTTTGACTTTTCCAATAGAAGTATGAGGAGGATGTTTTCTTAACTTATACGTCATGAAAGGATTTTTATGGTTCTATAACTACTTATTTTCATGAAGATAACTCTACAATACTTCATGAATATTTTCAAAAAATTCAATTTCTTTTAAAATATCATGGCATTTTGTGAAAAAATTGATTTTTAAGAAGAAAGGATATTTTCTTCAAGATTTATTTTCATGTGTTTTATCAAATCCAATTTCCATATAAGATGAAATTATTTCATATGTGTATATTTCAAGTATAATATCTCAATGATTTACATGGTTTCATTTTTCTTATTATGAAACTATATCCATTTGTTTTATATGGATTATGTTATGATGAGAAGATGTTTATGAAAGCCATTTTTATTCATTGGTTTATGATGAATAATTTATGTTTATGTTGTGGAACAAGTAAGAATGATTACATTATGAGATGGGTGGGACATATATCTCCCATCAATTCATTGTTAATAGAATTATATCTCATTACATAGACACGACTAGAATGGTATGTAAATCTGGTTCAGTGATACAGGACTAGAACGAGGAGTGAACTCGATTCAAAAAGGGACTTTGTCCACTAAGATAGTCTTGGAAGAAATGGCTTGTATACTATTGAAATCATGTCATGTGCATAATAGTTTTCCACAATTAAATGTATTATTCCGAAGCTATTTTATCATGATTGATATTCCTTTATGATCTATGCCTTACGTACTGCAATGACTTATTTCACAACTCAATAATTATTGTGTTTAAACTTTATGTTCGTGATTTGATGTTCAAATGTATAGAGTTTGTTTTATTTTCTACATTATTACCCTTAATGATAATTTGAGCTCACCATTTATATGTTTTATTTTCCCCATGATATAAAGAAATGTTTTATGAATGAAAAAGGAAAGATCATTATTAGAAATTTTGATGATCTTTCACCAAGAATAGAAGATTATGATCCATGTTTCCAAAGACAATAAATTATTACGGTCCTTTGGTGTCTGTTATTGTTATGTATTATGTATTCTGCAAAGGTAATGTAATGTCTATGTACGTCATGATTTGGGTCTCTACAGTTGGTATCAGAGGAAAAGTTCAGTTAACCTTTTAAAACTAGAATGTGTAGACTTTAGTGATATTTCTAGAGATATTTCTACGGTTTGTATTGGTATATCTGTAAGGTTATGTATAAGTATGGGTTATAGTCCAGGACTTACGGCAACGATCAAAGAATTAAACATAAGATGTTAGAGATTTAAAGTACTCCCCCTAGATTCTATTGTTTTTCTAGAATGAGTTTTCTCTCTCATACTATTCTTTTTGGGTTTTAAGAAATGGCAGGAAATAGGAGGATTCATGTAATTGGGGAATGTTATGGACAATGGAATGATATTTGTTATGAGCAACAAAATTAAATGAGATTTGGATGTCCAAACATCGTTATTATGCCTAATTAGAAATCTCATAATATGATCAATATTATAAACTTTGGTAAGTATCCAGACTCAAATAATAAGAGAATGATGGAGTTTCATGATGATTATAGAGGAATGAAAGTTCAATTTCACTCATGTAAATCATGTGGGAAGAGGAATCAAGGAGAATGCTTCAAAGGAAATGGAAGATGTTTTGGGTTTGAAAATTATGGACACAAATCTAGTTATTTCAATGGAAAAGTTTTAGTTAACACCATGGAAAAGGATAATGGTATTGCTAAGACATCAAAAATGGTTAAATGTTTAAAATGTGGAATTTATGGGAATTACAAAAACCAATGCCCTAAGGGAATGTATCATGAAGAGAATCCTCATGGTCAAATGGGTAGTATTTATATTGATGATGATGAAGAGACTACAAATGATATGGGAGATAAATGAAATGTTGAAGCTCAGTCAATGTTTGTAGAAGGTAGTGGAATTATTTTTGTTTATCAAGAGTTATGTTGTATAGGCTATGGTTCTATGGAATAAAGACACGTCTAAGGATTGTTACACTATTTGTTTCCTAATGTATTTGAAAGTATATGTTGAATGGTAGTGGTAACCAAGAATGAATATTCAGATATTTTTGGAAAGTAGATGATATGTGCATAATGATTGGATAAAGAGATAATGAGATGTTTGAAAGTATTGATGATCTCATGACTGATATAAAGACAATGTGATATAATGGTTTGAGTATATAGATGTTTTGGGATTTTGGTATGTGTAAAGAGTTAACTTTTGATAGCATTCATGTTTTCACTAAGGTTCTATGGTAATTCATGTTTCAAGAGAATACACGATTAAGGTATTCACATGTTTAGAATGTGACCGACAGGATATATCTTATTATATACGGGGGA
Organism: Viscum album; assembly: GCA_963277665.1. Taxonomy (NCBI): domain Eukaryota; kingdom Viridiplantae; phylum Streptophyta; class Magnoliopsida; order Santalales; family Viscaceae; genus Viscum; species Viscum album. The sequence goes on from OY728132.1 coordinate 1,834,272,168, forward strand.
TAAATGATGGTATTCATTTGATTTTTATCTGACATTCCCAGTAATCATTTTCATTATACAATGAGATTAGACAGACGTATTTCGGATAAGTCTAAAGATTGGAATGGATTATGTTAGATATCATATAGTATTGCTTAAGGCTATAACTTTTTATTTTTATTTATGAAATGTTATGATAGTGTAGTTTTAGAAAAAGGACAACCTTGAGGATGAGCGACAACCCATCGTGTCAGACAAGGTTTCAGGAATCGAACCCACAACCGAAGTGTGAAAGGCTTTTATCACCTACCACTGGCTTTCAGGAAGTCCCTGGACAGTAGAAACTAGATTAATTTTTTTAAGAATAATGATAAATTAGTTATATGTCCATTTTAGGAACCATATACGATTAATCTCACCATAGATGGACTTATGTATATAACTATTGCTAACCTTATGTTTGAGATAGATGTAATGACCTATCATTCTATCGTATGATCTGCTAACACATCATAGAAGAGAAATTCAACTTCATTTCTTTAAAAGATGAAGTTGAAATTGTTCAAGGCACAAAAAATAGGGAGATTTTACAAAAATAAAGTATTTCTTCTAATACAAATATTTCAACTTTAGGTAAGGAATATTGATAACAAAAAATGTTGTCCCAGTGCACTTATATCTGATGAATCTGATGGCACCTTAGATCACCACGTATTTATGGCTTTCTGATTGTTGGCCTTTTCGAAGACTTGTTCTCTACCACTCTCCATTCGAACATGATGGTTAGATTTATCTTCTATAACCATATTTTCACCTATGTTCTCCCATGTGGAAACCCAATGATGAGTTAATTTTGGTTACTGTAATTTTTCATACTTCATTTTTTTAATATTTCATTTTAGTATTACATTTTAAGATGTGGGTTTCTATTAAATAAACTTTCAAGTAGTAATTCATTTATAACCCCGACGAATTTCGAGGGTAAAATTCATTTAAAAGGGGTAAAATGTAACAACCCAAGATTTTATGACATATATTCTTTTTAATTTCTTTTTTGTCTTCTATTGTACACTACACCAAGATTAGCTTGTACTATATGCAGCACTATATTTTCTTGCAGTATACGCCCCACTATTCTTGGCTCGTGTTACACAAAATTTCAAGTTTATTTGACAGTAGTTATTAAATGAATCATTGACTGTATATATATATATATATAATTTATAAATGAAATATGGATGGATTATATTATACACAACAATTAATGAGTCTTTCACTACATGCATCCCTTACCTGGCTTACATTACACACAATCGCAACCTTCCTGGATATCGTGTGTTGTACGCAATACTGGTTTTCACTAAACAATGATATATGGTTATAATATTATTTTGAACTATCCATTATGTATATTATTAACTAAATTTTTATTTTTATAACATTATTATTCATATTACACATATTCTATAACATCGAGTGAGAACAAAATAAAATTTTCGAGTAAAATAAGTATTTTTAAAAAAATGTAGTTTTTCCACATTTTGAGGGTGCAACCACATTAAATATAGTTTTTGGCATTTTTATATGTTAAATTTGACAAAAAAAATTTCTATGGAATTAGGATATAAAAAATTTACATTGGATAAATTTTTCATATTATTCTGATAACTTTCATATTTTAATTAATAGTAAAAATACTATATATTTTAATTACTTTTTTTGCAACATAATAATTTATATGGTTATATTATAATATTAAATTGATTTAAACTATAAATAGAATATATTTCTATGATTAAATGTTATGCATTTCATTAGCATTGATTTTACATTGAATTCATAGGTAAAATCATTTCAATCTTTTGCAATGTTTTAACTTTTAAAACTCGTTTTCTTAACAACGTGATTAAATTTAAATTAATTTCTGCAACATCTGTGATTTGAATTTGGAAAAATGTATTCCATATTTGGAATCAGTAGGTCCAAATTATCTTAATAATCTACTTATTTTAGTCATTATGAATAGTAACTATAGTAAATTTTATTTAACATAATTGAAGGTATATAGAGGTAATTAAGGGTAAATATAATATTATTAAATTACCCTAACACTAGTCCTAATATAATTGGATGATTATATTGTACTCTAAATCATACTTGGTTCGAAATGGAATCTAATGGAACCCACTTGTATTTTATTAAGACCATTTATTTAGTTTATTTAATGGAAAGTGAAATATCTCACTCAAACATTATTAATTAGAATATTTTTAATACATTGTTATATAGAATATAAATTAGATTATAAATATTAATTTGAAATCTAAAATGTTTTTATTTATCATGGTAATTTATTTTTAATTTTTAATAAAATTTTATATCTTTAAAATCTTATACATCAATGATGTAGAAATTATTTATATAGTGATAAATCAATAATATAGTTTTTTTTAAAATAATAATACCTATAAAAAGGACCAAAAAACATGACCAAACTTTATTGTTCAAGTATACATATAAACTAATCATCTATGTGTCGATATTTGGACCATTTGGATCCTTATAAAACCGATTATTACATTTACATTATTATATTTTCATTGATGTCAACTATGTCGCCTTCATAATTTAATAATTATAACAATTTAAATGTTGTAATTTTAAGATGATAAATATTAGTAAAAATTTTATTATGAAAGTTATTATATTTATCTTCATCATAATATTTTATTTTTAATTTTTATTAAACTAATAAATATATTAAATGATTATACAAACATTATGTAGTAATTGTTTTTATTAAGATAAATATAAAATAAATGTATTTATAAATATTAAAATAAAAATTATTAATGATCTCCATAAATTTTCTAGATGAATATGAAATGTTAGAAATCTATTTAACATTTTGTTTAGAATATATCCTTTTTGTGGATTTTTTTAAATTCAAATAAATGAATAGTTTCAAAATTAACACAACTGTTATTTTATAGAAATAACATATTATTAAATTGATTAAAAATCACATAAATATTTAAAAACTCAAAATTGAAATTTATATTGTCCTAAATGTAAAAACATACAGAATTATTGTTAATTCACAACACATAAGTAAATATTTATTACAATTTAAAAATTATAATATTATTATTACAAATACGATTTAATAAATTAGAAAAATAAATAAAATTGATAAAGATTAAAATAAATTCCCAACATGTCTAAAAATTATTGGCTAATGATATTACAACCCTATATCATATATTATTCGAATATTAGTCATTTCTGGAGGTTTTTATGTGGGGTTTGATTTATTATATATTAATATTTTTGAGGTTTCCAAAGGTGCCCCTCTCCTCCCTTATAAATGGGCACCTCCTCCCTCTTCTCTTTACATAATTTTGAGCCTTCAAGATCAGCCAAACCCTGGACATTTCCCTTAGAAACTTCCCTAAAAAAATTATAGAGGTTCTGGTATCCTCGAAAGACCAACTATACAACATTAACTGGAAGCTTAAAATATATGCGTCGAAGAAGAGGTAATCTCTTATACTAATTCATTCAAATTTATTTCTTCTTAAACTTCATCTTATTTTGTTGTTTCAATGTAAAGTAATATCATCAGTTTAATTAATATACTGATATGTCATTATAAATATGAAACAGTCCCCTTTTAACCTTCTATCCATCCTATGGAAAATGAAATCATCGTGTGTGCGTATATAGGGAATACTATCTCAACGTCGTCATGTAATCTGTTTTTCCACCACCACCATACTTGGATGGGTATAATAGTGTATAGAATAACTATATATAGTTATTATAACGTCATAATGATTTTGAGATATAATATCATCGACACCACTCCAATTCAATAATTATGGGAACGATATCATCGCTCACACGTACATATGGATTACAGTCTCCACGACGTGATGAGATTCATTCTCCATGTTAAGAATTAAATAATTATTATAATGTATATATAATGAATAATAAAGAAACATATTACATGATAAACCTATTGGATTAATGTGTATATATATTTCATCTACTTTCATCCATTCAAGTCATTAAGGAAAGGAAAACAGCATTCATGCGTACGTACGGCCTACCGTCTCAATGAAAGGTGTGTTTCATTTCATTTATTTATCTATTATATATATATATATTCAATATATATGATATATAAATAATTTTTTACCATCTGGAAGAAATTAAATCATGATCTAGGTGATAATAATATCAAGAACACCAATTCAAAACACGTATGATAAGTAAAACAATTTTACCTAAAATGCTGCTTTTATATGGAATTTACAAAAGAACGGGTAATATAAAGTCATAAGTGAACCATATATGATATCATAACAATTAATATGATTATTAAATTATTAAATATCATTAATTAAATCATTATATAGGACGTTCGGATACATAAGAATCACATTAGACATAATGTATGGCATAACTTTTCCAATCTCGTTTTAATATGAGATTGTTTATTCCTATGTATTTACTGGGGTTATTGTTATCATCTGTGCCCATGTTTTCTAAAAATATTTCATGTATGATTAATGTATTTTGTACCCATTATTGAAATTTACCACATGTTATGAAATGAATCTTACTTTATTTAACCACACGAGGATCTTTTTGACTTTTCCTACAAAAGTAAGAGGAGATTTTTTTTAAATGATACGGCTTGAACGGATTTTTATGGTTTTATTATGACTTAGTTTCATGAATCATACTCTACAATAATTCATGAATACTTTCAAAAAAGTCCTTTTCTTTTTAAATTGCATGGAATTTTTTGAAATGAATATGATTTTTAAGAAGAAATGATATTTTCCTCAACAAATCATTTCAAGTGTTTTATCAAAACCATTTTCCATCTAAGATGAAATTATTTCATATGTGTATGTTACTAGTATAATATCTCTTTGATTTACATGGATTCACTTTTCTTATGATGAATCAATATCCATTTTTTTATATGGATTATTTTATGACGTGATGATTTTTATGAAACCCATTTTTATTCTTTGGATTATGATGAATGATTTATGTTTATGTTGTGACAAAAGTAAGAATTATTTCATTATGAGATGGGTGGGACCTAATTCTCCTTCCAATTCATTGGGTAATGATTTATATCTCATGATATTGACTTGGCTGGAATGGTAAGTTAATCAGGTTCAGTGATACAAGACCTGAATGAGGAGTGAACTCGATTCAGAAAGGGAATTTTTCTACTATGATGGTATTGGAAGCATTGCCTTGGAAACTATGGAAATCATATCATGTGCTTAATGGTTTGAAACAATTAATGGTTTTATTCCCATGCTATTTTATCATGAATTGTGTTCCTTCAAGATTTATGTCTTACGTACTACTATGATTTATTTCACAACTCAAGATTTTGATGTTTAAGATTTATGTTCATACTTTGAAGTTCAAATATATATAGTTTTTTTTATTTTCTCCATGCTTACACTTACTGAGAATTTAATATCACCCTTCATATGTTTTCTTTTCCCCATGATATAAAAAAAATTTAGGTAAGAAAAAAAGGGAAGATATTTATGAGAGTTTTTGAAGATCTTTCACCATGATTAGCGGATTTTGTTCCATGTTTCCAAAGACACTAAACTATTACTTTCCTTTAATGTTTGTTTTTGTTATTTATTAATTATTCTGCAAAATTAATGTAATGTATATGTATGTCAAGCTTTGGGTATCTAAAATACATATGTCTATATAAAAACTGAACAAATCACAATTCCAGAATACAAAACAGTATTAATCCAAAGTAAAAAAGAAACAGATAAACAGCTCCTCAGCATCGCAAGCCAATGTTTGGTCACATGCTCTCCAGCTCCACAGAAAGTCATGTACCTGATGTAGAATAGAACATTACCATATCTATACCTGAAGAAATATAACTTTTTTGGGCCCAAAAGCATGGCCCAAACAGGGTGTGAGACTAAACAATCCACAGTTAAATTTTAAGCAGTAGCTAATAAAAACAGGTAACCCTCAGGGAAGTACCCAAATCCATCCCCTCTGGTCCTACCTAACAAGTACGAGCAACCCTCTGGGAAGTACACATAGTCTAAACGCTCTGGTTTTGTAATAAAAAATTCATATAGACTGTTTGAGGGAGAACTCTCAGTCAATTCCTCTATAGTCTATGGTAGTCAATGACTCTCTGATGAACCACACAACGTCAATTCCCCTTATAGCCCCAAGGTCATGAGACTCTTTAAGGGAGATCACCTAATCAATTCTTCTTATATCCACATGTCGTTCATTGTCCCTTTGAGGAAGCTCACGCAGTCAATTCCCCTTTTATCTTGTAGTGGTTCAAGGTAAAATAATGTAAAATAAAGACACTCTAAGAAACCTCACCCATTTTATCCCCTTATAGTCTATAAATCTCATAGACTCTATAAGGTAGCTCACTCATTCTATCCCTCTATAGTCTATAATGACCAAATACTCTCTGAGGAAGCTCACTTGTTCTATACCGTTTTAGTCTAGAACACCCGGATCCCATGGCCCCGTTTAAGTCAACACATTGAAATGCTACATGGACAATGTAAACCTAAAGAACTACATGGCTAACTAGTCTACAACATCTCATGAATGTCAAAAAACAACACTCCATCCTATGACCATAAGGCTTGGAAAATAGGTAGACGACCAAATAGGCTAAATAGGACCAACAGTCATAAATAGAAAAAAGTATGGGTAGAATATCCAAGGCAGAGTAATCCAACTGTGTTCATAACCAAATGACCTCTACACAAGAATACAAGTAATTTATGCAAAACACAGGTTCAAAACAGTAAATGGACAATAAACCATTCAATGGTATTGGGAACAATTTCTCATATTACTCAACGAATTTCAACAGAACGACATAAACCACCTACCTTGGAATTAGGAGATCGCAATACATGAACCTCGAAGCTTTAATCACCTTATAATGACCAAGATCTTCAAATATGTCTATCAGTATCAACCCATGATAACATGAGAAAGAGGATAAATCATAGACTGATACTAAAGGAGAAGGACGAGCTTACCGCTGTCGTTCCAACGCATTTGATGATGGTTGATTCAAAGAACAGACGGAGGCTCGGGGGCTCGAATAAATTTCGGTGACATATAGTTTCTCTCAGCTGAATGCAACCTAGAAGAAGACACTTATGGGGGTTAGACGCAACCCCAATCTATTTAATTAAATAAAATACATTGTGTGTTGTTTTGATGTACATGGTGTGTAGTCTCATTTTCCGTACTCCTCTTTAGGTAGTCTCCATGACACCCCCACATGACCGTGTTCATGGCCAGGACACAGCCAGCACACAGTCACCTGCGGCAGGGAAGTATATTATGTGTACTCATAATGTTCATGGGGTGTACTTAAGAAATTTCAGATTTTCCTCTTTTTCTCAAAAAACAACCAAAAAACGAAAAAAAATACATGAAAGGAAGAGCAGGGTTTTTTCATACTTCCCCGCTTAAGTAAATTCATCCCCAAATTTCCCATGCGTGGCGTAGAAGAAGAAACCTCTAATATCTTCGGCCACTATGCTCGTACATTGGCATCCCTCACCCAAGTCAGTTCATGTACCTTCCCATGTTTCCATAGCACCCATACCATAGGAACATATCTGCCATAGAGAACCTTTGTACTACGATCGAATATCCAGAAAGGATGCTCCGGAAAAGACGCATCCACTTCAAGCTCAACCTCCTCATGTTGGAAGACGTGAGACGGGTCTGAAAAGTAACGTCGGAGCTATGAAATGTGGAAGAAGTTGTGCATATCCTGGTACCTATGTTGTAACTGAAACAGATAGGCTACCGACCCAACTCTCTCAAACACCTCATGTGGCCCAACATATATCGGTGAAATCTTTCCTTGTCTCCAAATCCTACTGTGTCCCAACCTCAGTGCGAAATGAAGGAAAACTAGTTTCCCAACCTCGAACTCCATAGGTCATCTCTGTTGATCATCATAAGACTTCTGATGAGACTATTCAGTATCCATACTCTTTCGAATCATCTCTATCTACTCTTTGGTCTCTTGAACAAGATGAGGTCCCATCATAGTTGCCTATGCTTCCCCCATCCAACATATGATGGATCATCATGGACTACCATACAAAGCCTCATATGGTTCCATCTAAATAATTTCTTGAAAACTATTTTCATAAGAAAACTCCACAAGAGGTAAATGATTCTACCAAAAACCTCCATAAATTAGAATTCATGCTCAGATCATGCCCACAAGCACCTGAATCGTATGCTCTGAATGGATATCTATCTGGGGATGGTATGTTTTAATAAAAAGTACCTATGTACCCAATTCCTTCTGAAGCCCCTTCCAGATCCGAGAAGTAAAATGTGCATCCCTATCTAAAATGATGGACTGTGGAACTCTATGCAGATGTACAATCTCTCGGATGTAAAAAACATCTATACTCATCAATAGTGATGGTCTCCTAGATCTGCATGAAGAGGGCAACCTTCATGAGTCTATCAATGAAAACCCACACCACATCATTCTGTTCTGGTGACCTCGACAAACCAGTCATTATGTGCATTGTGATGTCATTCCACTTACACTCAGGAATGGGTAACTGCTGTAGAAGCCCTGATGGTCGCTGATGCTCCACCTTCACCTGCTGACAGGTGGAACACCTCATAAATAAACCAGAAACATCCCTCATCATACCTGGCCACCGATACATAGGGTGTGGATCATGATAAATCATTGTGACACCAGGATGATCTTCCCAAACTGAGGAATGAAAGTCATGTATCTGCTACTCTTTTATATCTGCCGACACCCATATGTTCCCCTGGAAACAAAACATATCGTCCTTTCATATGGTCCACCCAAGAATGGGGTCCTCTCCAGACACACTCTCCCGTTGGTCTAGGCCTTTAGAATCAGATAGCTACCTAAATCCAACTTGACCAAGAAGTATAGAGGTAACAACTACAGAATAAAGGAACGTCTACCCCTGTCTTTAGTGAACCTCCAAATGCATCTCAAATAATAGAGACATAAGCTTCCACTCACTACTGGCCTCCTGAACTGCATGTATCTGGGTCCTCCTACCCAACGCATCAGCCACATTATTTCCTTTTCTAGTCGTATAGGGAAGCTCAATGTCGGAAGACTGGAGATTCTCAATCCATCTTATTGGCCACAAATTTAAGTCAGAATGAGTGAAAATGTACATGAGAATTTTGTGGTCTGGGAAAACCACAAAATTCTCTCCCGGAAGATAATTTCTCCAATAGTAAAAAGCATGAAGAATAGCTGCTAACTCGAGATTGTGTGTTAGGTAGTTCCTATCATGTGGCCTCAACTATCATAACCTGTATGCAACAAATCTGTCTCCCTATATAATCACACTCCTAGTCTAATACCTTATGTATCACAGTAAACAGTATAGCTCATGCATGGCTCTGGAAATGCAAGTATCGTTTCTAAAATCAACCTCAATTTCAGCTTCTAAAAGGCTGAATCACAAGGATCTGACGAGAAGAACATTACATGCTTCATAGTCATTCCCATCAATAGTGTAGCTAAGCGTGAAATGTATTGTATGAAGTGTCTCTAGTAACCATCCATCCCTATAAATCTCTGCACCTCAAAGACGTTCCTTGGCTCCTCCCAGGAATCAATCACTCTAAATTTCTCTAGGACTACTGATACTCCAGTCTATGAGATAAAATTAACCAAAAATTGAATTTTTTCCAAAAAATAGTGGCATTTTGAGAGCGTAGAATACAACCAATGCTCAATCAGTGTACTCAAAATGATCTCAAGATGTGTGGCATGGTCTTGTCGAGTGTGATATTACACTAAGATATCATCCACGAAAACAACCAAGAGGGAACTAATGTATGGATGGAACACAAGGTTCATCAGTGCCATTAAAACAACAGCCGCATTCGTGAGACATAACGACATAAACATATACTCAAATAGACCATACCTACTCTACAAGCCTGTAAGAGGTATATTTGAAGGTCTAATGTGCAACTGATGATAACCGGACCTCAGTTCAATCATTACGAACACCTAGGCTCCTCGAATCTGATTAAAGAGATCATCAGTCTAGGGAAAGGGATTTCATTGATTAACCATGAACTGGTTCAGATTTTGATAATCAACAAAAAGCCTTAGGGATTTATCTGCCTTCTTCGCAAATAGGACAGGAGAACCACAAGGAGAAGTACTAGGTCAGATGAAACACATTTCCAACAACTCTTCCAACTGCTTCATAACCTCCTACAACTCTGGTCTAGCCATCTTATAAGGTGGAATGGACACTGGTGATGCTCCTGGCATAATATATATTGAAAATATGCCCTCATGCTCTAGAAGAAAACATGAAAATTCCTCTAGAAAGACATCTCTAAAACGATCCACCAATGGAGGAATGTATAACTAGGAAGTCCCCTAGTCGTCTAGAAATAGACTGGAAATCTGGTCTGTAACTCCTCTTAATCCATGATGTCTAGGACCTTCTCTGCTTGCCTTGACATCCCATTCACCCTTTTGAAGAAAAGATCCACCCTCTTGTGAGATGAAACTCACCCTACGACGATAGCAATCAAAAACATCTGGAAAGAATATAACCAGTTCATCATTATAATGACATCATATCATGTCATTTCTAGGAAATAGAGGTCCCAATAGAACATACACTAGCCAACCACTAGAGGGATCTCCGTGCACTAAAGTACACTAGTCTTCCTAGTCCCAAATAGTATGCCTATCATCAATAAACATGCATAAGAAGAGATGCATAGACCAAGACTCTTCACAACAACAAAAAATATAATTATAAGGGAATCCCTTGTATCAAAAAGAGCTAATGATAAAACTGAGGGAACTAGGATTGTACCTCGAAATGTAGAGGTTCTGGGATCCACCATCTACTGGGTTCTTTTTACTACAAAGCACAAGCCTACTCCACGACCCTGTGACCCTACCAGACCACTCTGAGCCGATCCACTCTACTGTCACTGATAAACTAGTGACTCGCCACCATGATCGCGACATCTACCTCATCCGGAAAGGCCAGAACAACTATAATTCTTAGCCTAGTTAAAAAATAGTGATACTGTAGTTGAACACGAGCTCATATAAGAACCCATGTAACCCACTGCTAGTGAAAATATCTAACAGAAACGCTAGAGATGACCCATCTTGCTGCAATATCAACACTCCATCGGGTCTCTCTGCCACTGAGGCCTAGTTTACTCGCTCCTTCTGCACTTGTAGCACACCACCTTGCTACCGGAAGAGGAACCAGGCCTACTCTGATATCCTCGTACAGACAACCACTGACATTTCTAGCTATCAGTTGGAGGAACTGTAACGCCCCGACCCCAGTTACCCAGAGTCGGTGCATTATTACATAACATTGGCATGATCACGAGAAATATCAAATCTCGAAAGACCGATTGGTTTAGTAGCCTTGGAAACACTAGATATATTCATAACTTTTACATTACATTATAAAATGAAAAACTAATACAACAACATAATGTTTCCACAATCCACACTATTAACCCCTCATAAAAATCCCTGCAGGTCATTCATAACTTACTTCTTCACATCCTGGGAAAAATAAAACATAGAAAAGGGGTGAGCTCAAATGCCCAGTAAGGATAACAATATAGCGGAAACTTTCATAAATAAGAATAAACATTTAAGGCAATGCATTACTAAAACAAAATCCTTTTAAACTTCAACATAGTATGGAAAAAGTAAAATGAAATAATGCCATTTACTAATTCAAATGGATATTCTACTAATCGAATAATCACATGCAAAAATCAATAACCACTTTCATAATGTTGGAATGCATAATTTCAGACAATCATAACCACATAGTCAAGGCCTCGTGCCAAGACTACAAATAAGATTTTGTCAAGGCCTTGTGCCAAGACACTAGTTTTTCTCATGAGACCTACCGATGCATCGAGGAGCTATTGGGGGGTCCACCCGTCACTTACTAAGTCCAATGCATTCCCATATGAAAAGGTTTAAACATAACATAAACATTCGTATTAAAACTAGCATACGAAATGTCAATAATTTCACCATAAACTATGTATGGTATAAAAATAGAACATCCACAGTCAAACATATCACAAAACCTTCAATACAATATAGAAGCTTTGTATTACAATAAATAAACTTCAAATAAGCGTAAAATCCATCAAAGGATGTTGACATAGATGAAATCAAAATTCTTTTTAAAGAAATATCTCTTTTTATTTTGAAATCATTTAAGATCCATATAAAACAAAACATTTTCTTTGAAAATATTCTTATAAGATTGTAAGGGAAGTTTTGAAGATTTTATAACGGCGGAAATTAGCCGCACCCGCCGTATAAGTTAAAAAAAACATTCTTACCTTAATTCTGTCGAAAAGGTTAAAAAGGGACCTTGTTTTGAAAACGACGGAAATATTCCTTTATAAACCACTTATAAAAGTCAAAAAGGGTATAAATGACTTTAACTCATAATCTAGTAAATAGTAAAAATGTTTTGAAATACATTTTTAAGAAACATGGATGTGGATGATAAAGAGATCCCAGTAGATTATTACGTATAAACAACCTCGAATAATGAAGAGATTGTGAAATAACCCTTACCTTGTACTTTTTCTTTGTTGGGGTAGGTTAACCTCCTGTATAATGGTGAAATAATTGTTATTAAATTATACAAGAATCATATACATTAATATGATATCATATATGATCTTTTAATATTGGTATCTTAGTATTATCGTTGTTTCGGGTGTTAACTTACTTGTTTTCTTTCATATGTTTTGTTACGTAAGACATGTTTGTAAAGGATAGGTTGTATATTATTCATATCCAGAATGATATCAAGTCCTTAAACATCATTTTTAAATCATCAAATGATAATTATACTTTAATGGTTACGATGGAGAATGAATCTCATCGCGTTCGTGGAGACGGTAGTCCGTACGTACGCACGAGCGACAATATCATTCTTTTGATATTAAAATAATATATAAATGGATGTTATATCATATATACAGAATCATTAACATGTTATATTTATTATTTACATGAGTTACACATCATTATTATACCCATCCAAATAATAATATATTGAATAACAATTTCACCACGACGTGGAGACGGTAAGCCATACGTACGCACGTATGGTGACATGTTATTCAAAGGGTGGATAGAATACTGAATATGGTTGTACCATATTTATAATAACATCACAGTATATGTAAGATACTGGAGTTATTATTTTAGAATGGTAAGAACAAAGAAAGAGGAAGTGGAAGAAGAAAGGAACTTAGAAAAGGGTGGTGAAATCATTACCTCTTCTTCGGGTTCTTCCTTTTGATTTGATCAAAAGGGCTCCTTAGGTTGGCTTTCTGATCAAACTAAGGCCTCTAGGTTGTATTGAGGGATGTTGGGAGAGTATTTGGGCAGAGTTTGGCCGATCCAAAAGGCTTTAGAGGTGTGAAGAAATGAGAAGGAGGAGTGCCCTTTTATAAGAGGGGTGAGGGGCACCTTTGGAAAAGCTAGATATATTAATTTATAATAAATTCATAATCGGTTTACAATGGCTCCAAAGTTGACTATTCAAAGGATAAGGTCGGAATAGGTCGAAAACAACTCAACCAATAGAATTTAGACAGGTTTGGGTACTTATATTAACCTTATCTTTAAGTATTAACTCTAAGTTAATTAGTTTCACTTTTACAATGTCTCTTTGTATTTTTATATAATATGGTTAATAAACTTACTATATACATCCATGCGACCCCCAAGTGGTCCATTAATGATTAAACTATCATGATATAAGTCTCTTGGCCGAACCTTAGATTTTTAGGAATTTAATATCATTTAATAATATAATATTTGTTTTAAGAACTCTTTTATGTCAATTTTGACAGTATTCAATGGTTGATTTTTGTGATACTCATAACAGATTGATTACTTCGAACAAAGTAAATTAAATCAATACTAATATATCATATTATCCATGAAAATTAGTTTAATTCATTAAAAGTTTCATATTATATTTATTTGGGTATTTATAATATCAATTATGTTAATTTTTCAATATTATAGTAATTACTGCATCATCATTGTGTCATAAATAAAATAAATGATTTGATGTCTAAAAATTATAAATAAAATATCATTATGTAGGAAATCTTTTTATCTTTCTAATGAATATTTATAATCGAAAATCCAACATGTATAACCCTATGTAAAAATTGTTCTTCTAAAAGATGTAAGCTTATGTCATTTTTATTTTTATTTTAGCTTTATTAATATAATGTGTCATTATCACTTACAGGTGGATACATGGGGTCCCAAAATAGACCCAAAGATGCCCATGGTCGACAATGTATCAACCAATAGGGTTAAGACACGTTTTAGGGTAATTTAGTATTATTATAATATTATTTTTTAACCCTTATTTACCGGATTTACCCTTTAACCATGGTAAATAAAATATTTACCGCAGTAATTATTCAAAATGTGTAAAAATAAAAGTTGCCTATTTAAAAAATTTGGACATCCTGATTCCAAATATGTAATCCATTTTTCCAAATTCTAAACACAGAAGTGGCAGAAATTAATTTAAAATTAATTCCCGCTGTCAAAACAAAAAGCGTGTTTTTAAGAGATAATAACTATCAAAAGATTGACACTTGTTTATGTTCGGTTTAATTGTATAATTATGTCCAATGACCAACATTATATTAAATGGTAAAAATATATTCTAAATATACTTTAAAACCACTCAAATTAATAATTTATCACTATTAATTATTTTGATTAAAAAAAGTTGTTGTTAATTAAAATTTAGTAATTTTCACTATTCATCAAAATATAAAAGTTATCCGAAAAGTACCAAAATTTCACCCTAGGATAATTTCGATATTCCGAATCCAAAAATGAAGTCCATTTTTAAATATAAAATATATATGATTTCAAAAATTAGGTATTACTATTCACAACGGCTAGTTTAATTAGTTGTGGTGTGTGTTAGAAATCGAGGTTGCGTACAACACACGCTATCGCATTATTCGAAGGGAAACGTACCGTAGAAGCTTGGGGTGTTACATTCTCCCCTCCTTCAAATAATTGCGTCCTCGCAATTTCTAGGGTATTACTGCATAAAAAGACTCGGGTGGTTCTTCATCATAAGTTCCTCGGGTTCCCACGTTGCCTCTTCCATCTTATGGTTTCTCCACAAAACTTTTACCAGACGCGTCGTCCGGTTTCTCAGTACTTGTTCTCTTGTATCAAGAATCCTGACAGGCTCTTCACAATAAGACAGATCGGGTTCCAGTTCTAATTCCTCATAGGTGAGTACATGCGTTGGGTCAGGCATGTATTTCCTCAACAGAGATACGTGGAACACATCGTGAACTTTGGAGTGACTTGGCGGCATTGCCAATCGGTAAGCTACAACCCCAATTCTTTCTAGAATTTCGAAAGGTCCGATGTACCTGGGACTCAATTTACCTTTCTTACCAAAACATATGACTCCCTTCCACGGAGATACCTTCAGGAAAACATGATCACCGACTTGAAATTCCAAATCCTTCCTTCTATTATTGGCATAGCTCTTCTGCCTACTTTGAGCTACTTTGATGTGATTTTGAATTACTTTCACCTTTTCCACCGTTTCCTCCACCAGTTCTGGGCCTACAAGTTTTCTTTCACCAACGTCATCCCAACAGGTTGGTGTACGACATCTCTTTCCGTATAACGCTTCATATGGTGCCATCTGAATACTCAAATGGAAGCTATTGTTATAGGAAAATTCTACCTGAGGTAAATATTGATCCCACATACCCTGAAAGTCAAGTGAGCAAGATCTCAACATGTCTTCTAAGGTCTGAATAGTCCGTTCTGATTGTCCATCTGTCTGAGGGTGGTAAGCTGTGCTCAAATGAAGTTTAGTATCCAGGGATTTCTGAAGACTTTTCCAAAATCTTGAAGTAAAACGGGGATCACGATCAGAAACAATCGATAAGGGTACTCCATGAAGTCTCACAACTTCATTAATATATAGTCTCGCTAGACGTTCCAGGGGTAGATCTTCTCTTATAGCAAGAAAATGTGCTGACTTGGTAAGACGATCAACAATAACCCATATTGCATCATTCCTTCTAGGAGTCTTTGGTAGCCCCATGACAAAGTCCATCGTAATATTGTCCCATTTCCACTCCGGTATGGGAAGAGGTTCCATGACTCCTCCAGGCTGTTGCCTTCCAGCTTTCACTTGTTGACAAACCATACATCTTGACACAAAATCAGCAATCTCCCTCTTCATGTTGTCCCACCAAAAATGTTCCTTCAAATCTCTATACATTTTGGTGCTCCCAGGGTGTATAGAGAAATTGGAACTATGAGCATCATCCAGCAATTCCCTTTTTAGATCAGGTAAATCGGGAACACAAAGTCTCTTCCCGAATTTCAAAATTCCATCTTCATACACAAAGTCTCTTAATCTCCCATCACTCACAGCTTTAATCTTCTTTTGGAATTCTTCATCATCGGCCTGAGAACTCTTACTCCTTTCTAGTAAAGATGGTTTGGCAACCATTTGAAAAAGCATTGATGTTTCACCTTTCGTGGTTATTCCCATGTCCATCTTCACTAGATCCATGAAAATTGGATCCCTTTCAATTCTCATATTGTTCAAAACTCCATGGTCTTTTCTACTCAAAGCATCTGCCACCTTGTTTGCCTTCCCCGGGTGGTAGTGTATCGTACAATCATAATCCTTGAGTAATTCAAGCCATCTCCTTTGCCTCATGTTGAGTTCTTTTTGTGAGAAAATATACTTCAAACTCTTGTGATCAGTATAAATCTCACATTTTTCACCATAGAGGTAGTGCCTCCATATCTTCAAAGCAAAGATCACAGCTGCTAACTCAAGATCATGAGTAGGATAGTTTTGTTCATGAATTTTCAACTGTCGTGATGCAAAGGCAATAACTCTATCATTCTGCATAAGGACACAGCCAAGTCCATTCTTCGATGCATCACTATAAATAACGAACCCATCATTCCCCGATGGTAGAGTCAATATAAGAGCATTGACTAATCTTCTCTTCAGTTCTCCAAAACATTCTTCACACTCTTTTGTCCAAACAAATTTAACCCCTTTACGTGTGAGCTTCGTTAATGGGTTAGCCAATCGGGCAAAATTCTGGACGAAACGTCGATAATAACCTGCCAAACCAATAAAACTGCGTACCTCAGTTATACTCGTAGGTGCTGGCCATTCTTGGATTGCCTTGGTCTTAGAAGGATCAACAGAGATTCCATCTTTAGAGACAATATGGCCAAGAAAAGAAATCTCTTGAAGCCAGAATTCACACTTGCTAAACTTCCCATATAATTCATGCCTCCTCAGAGTCTTCAAGATAATGCGCAAGTGATTTTAATGATCTTCGTAGGTTTTGGAGTATACCAAGATATCATCAATAAATACCACCACAAATTCATCGAGATGCTCCTTGAAAACTCTATTCATAAGATCCATGAATACTGAGGGTGCATTAGTCAATCCAAAAGGCATTACAGTAAACTCGTAATGCCCGTACCTAGTTCGAAATGCTGTCTTCGGAATGTCTTCCTTCTTTACACACAACTGATGGTATCCAGATCGAAGGTCAATCTTTGAAAAGTATTGAGCTCCATGGAGTTGGTCAAATAAATCATCAATACGAGGTAGGGGATACTTGTTCTTTATCGTTATAGCATTGATCTCCCTGTAGTCGATACATAACCTCATAGATCCATCTTTCTTTTTAACAAAAAGAACAGGGGCTCCCCATGGAGAAACACTAGGGAGAATAAATCCCTTATTACTCAATTCCTCTAGTTGTTTCTTTAGTTTGACTAACTCTACAGTAGCCATTCTATAAGGGGTCTTCGATATAGGCCATGATCCAGGAATCAAATCAATGGAAAACTCTACTTCTCGTTCTGGAGGATGTCCAGGTAAATCTTCTGGAAATACGTCTACAAATTCTTTCACAACAGGTACATCCTCTATTTGAAAATTCCTTTCCTCACCAACAGTTATTTCATTCTCTTCCTCCCCAATAATTGAATTAAGTTGAGCTACTGGGGGTGGATCTAAATAAGAATTAGGTGGTGACGATTCTGCTCTAAAAATAAGGTGTTCCTTATCATTATCATCAAGAATCGTAACCTCTTTCTTCTTACAATAAATCTTCGCATCATAGTCCGAAAGCCAGTCCATACCGAGGATTATATCACACTCAATCATAGGTATGACGATGAGATCAGCAGATAAAGAAAATTTATGTGCTCTAATGGGGACTGATTCGCAAAACATTGTTGCAATGATACTTCCCTTAAGAGTTTTGACTGACAACTCCCTTATTAAATCAAATTGGAAATATCTAATTTTCTTAGCAAACTGGGAAGATATGAAACAATGCGATGAACCAGAATCAAATAATGCATTTGCTAAACTTGAGGAAACCATTAAATTACCTGCCACCACGTCTTTCGGAGCTTCTACCTCAGCAGTAGTGATAGCATAAGCCTGGCCTTGATCCCTTGGCCTTTTCTGAGGTAAGTTCTCCTGATGCTTAGGACATGCATTTGCATAATGCCCCATCTCCCTACAATTGTAGCACTGAACGTTGGTAGCTTCCTTATTCCCCTTGCAATTATGAGCTTGGTGGCCTTTTTCACCACACTTGTAACAGACTCACATTCCCTTCAAGCAAGTACCAGGATGTTTCTTCCCGCATTTACCACAAGATGGATATTCAACCTTTCCCTTCTTCCCCTTATTTCCATTCCCAGATTGATCAGCAGGTCTCTTCTTCTCTTGCTTTGATTTAAAGTCAAAATTCATAGAGAATTCCTTTTCGGTCTTGATAGCACATGAGACAATGTCTTCGTACGATGAAAAGGATTGTGAGACTAATGCTCGACGGAGAAATGGTTTTGACCCATCAAAGAAACGATCAATCTTACTTCTTGGGTTGCGAATATAATCACCAGCGTACCTCGCTAACCTTGTAAAGTTAGCCTCATACTTTGTGACATTCTCATCCTCCTTTTGTCTCAGACTCAAAAATTTCCTTTCCATATTCGCTCGATGGTCGCGAGGAAAGTATTTTTCTAAAAACAGATCTTTGAACTCCCTCCATTCCATGTTTGATACTTCATCATCTTCCTTCATGTTTTGAATCAATGACCACCATTGATCAGCATCTCCAGTGAGGCGGTAAACTGCCATGATAACTTTTTCCCTTTCACTGCTTCCCAAAGCCTGAAATATTTTCTCTAGGGAATTTATCCATTGCTCAGCTACTAAGGGATTTGTACTCCCATTGAACGTTGGTGGTTGTTGTCTCATGAATCGATCTAACATTGATCCTCCACGCTGCGGATCAGGGTGCTCCATACGGGTAAGGTTATTATTCATAACCTGATTAAGTTGTCCCAGTATGGTGATTAGCTGATCAGCACCAGTTGCATCACCAGCCCCACTATAATTATCTTGAGCAGGAGGGCAATCCCTACATGGAGTGCGTGCATTGATACGGTTTCCATTTCTTCCACTAGGCTCCATTTCTAAACAACGGCATAAACTAGATCAGTTTATGAATCAAAATACATAATCCCATACTTAACATAAATTTCACTATTTATGGATATAATCCATAATCATAAAAATGTTTTCTTTGAGGAAGTATATACTCATAAACCCTTCATAATGATTTGTAATGAAAATGAGAGTTATCCTAAGCATATCCCCCGGGAGTGTCGTAACCAAGAGTGCAGCAAGGCCCGTTGTCGTGCACCAGTTCCCGTTCGAGTCTAGCTCAAAGCGGTGTTTTCGGGTTTTACCCCTAGGTACATCTGTGCCAGAGCTGCCTCTACCTGCTCGTATCCAGACAGGGATGTATTGCTCGGAAAACTCACAAAATCTCTACAATACCAAAATTCTAGGAAGTTCTTCTATACTAATCCTCAACGTTCATCTTAGGTCTACGTGCTCTAATCAGAGTTTATCTAAATCTAGCTTCCAAGGTTTGTACTATACTTCCTCTGATACCAACTGTAACGCCCCGACCCCAGTTACCCAGAGTCGGTGCATTATTACATAACATTGGCATGATCACGAGAAAGATCAAATCTCGAAAGACCGATTGGTTTAGTAGCCTTGGAAACACTAGATATATTCATAATTTTTACATTACATTATAAAATGAAAAACTAATAAAACAACATAATGTTTCCACAATCCACACTATTAACCCCTCATAAAAATCCCTGCAGGTCATTCATAACTTACTTCTTCACATCCTGGGAAAAATAAAACATAGAAAAGGGGTGAGCTCAAATGCCCAGTAAGGATAACAATATAGCGAAAACTTTCATAAATAATAATAATCATTTAAGGCAATGCATTACTAAAACAAAATCCTTTTAAACTTCAACATAGTATGGCAAAAGTAAAATGAAATAATGCCATTTACTTATTCAAATGGATATTCTACTAATCGAATAATCACATGCAAAAATCAATAACCACTTTCATAATGTTGGAATGCATAATGCCAAACTATCATAACCACATAGTCAAGGCCTCGTGCCAAGACTACAAATAAGATTTTGTCAAGGCCTTGTGCCAAGACACTAGTTTGTCTCATGAGACCTACCGATGCATCGAGGAGCTATAGCGGGCTCCACCCGTCACTTACTAAGTCCAATGCATTCCCATATGAAAAGGTTTAAACATAACATAAACATTCGTATTAAAACTAGCATACGAAATGTCAATAATTTCACCATAAACTATGAATGGTATAAAAATAGCACATCCACAGTCAAACATATCACAAAACCTTCAATACAATATAGAAGCTTTGTATTACAATAAATCAACTTCAAATAAGCGTAAAATCCATCAAAGGATGTTGACATAGATGAAATCAAAATTCTTTTTAAAGAAATATCTCTTTTTATTTTGAAATCATTTAAGATCCATATAAAATAAAACATTTTCTTTGAAAATATTCTTATAAGATTGTAAGGGAAGTTTTGAAGATTTTATAACGGCGGAAATTAGCCACACCCGCCGTATAAGTTAAAAAAAACACTCTTACCTTAATTCTGTCGAAAAGGTTAAAAAGGGACCTTGTTTTGAAAACGATGGAAAGATTCCTTTATAATCCACTTATAAAAGTCAAAAAGGGTATAAATGACTTTAACTCATAATCTAGTAAATAGTAAAAATGTTTTGAAATACATTTTTAAGAAACATGGATGTGGATGATAAAGAGATCCCAGTAGATTATTACGTATAAACAACCTCGAATAATGAAGAGATTGTGAAATAACCCTTACTTTGTACTTTTCCTTTGTTGGGGTAGGTTAACCTCCTGTATAATGGTGAAATAATTGTTATTAAATTATACAAGAATCATATACATTAATATGATATCATATATGATCTTTTAATATTGGTATCTTAGTATTATCGTTGTTTCGGGTGTTAACTTACTTGTTTTCTTTCATATGTTTTGTTACGTAAGACATGTTTGTAAAGGATAGGTTGTATATTATTCATATCCATAATGATATCAAGTCCTTAAACATCATTTTTAAATCATCAAATGATAATTATACTTTAATGGTTACGATGGTGAATGAATCTCATCGCGTTCGTGGAGACGGTAGTTCGTACGTACGCACGAGCGACAATATCATTCTTTTGATATTAAAATAATATATAAATGGATGTTATATCATATATACAGAATCATTAACATGTTATATTTATTATTTACATGAGTTACACATCATTTTTATACCCATCCAAATAATAATATATTGAATAACAATTACACCACGACGTGGAGACGGTAAGCCGTACGTACGCACGTATGGTGACATGTTATTCAAAGGGTGGATAGAATACTGAATATGGTTGTATCATATTTATAATAACATCACAGTATATGTAAGATACTGGAGTTATTATTTTAGAATGGTAAGAACAAAGAAAGAGGAAGTGGAAGAAGAAAGGAACTTAGAAAAGGGTGGTGAAATCATTACCTCTTCTTCGGGTTCTTCCTTTTGATTTGATCAAAAGGGCTCCTTAGGTTGGCTTTCTGATCAAACTAAGGCCTCTAGGTTGTATTGAGGGATGTTTGGAGAGTATTTGGGCAGAGTTTGGCCGATCCAAAAGGCTTTATAGGTGTGAAGAAATGAGAAGGAGGAGTTCCCTTTTATAAGAGGGGTGAGGGGCACCTTTGGAAAAGCTAGATATATTAATTTATAATAAATTCATAATCGGTTTCCAATGGCTCCAAAGTTTACTATTCAAAGGATAAGGTGGGGATGGGTCGAAAACAACTCAACCAATAGAATTTAGACAGGTTTGGGTACTTATATTAACCTTATCTTTAAGTATTAACTCTAAGTTAATTAGTTTCACTTTTACAATGTCTCTTTGTATTTTTATATAATATGGTTAATAAACTTACTATATACATCCAAGAGACCCCCAAGTGGTCCATTAATGATTAACCTATCATGATATAAGTATCTTGGCCGAACCTTAGATTTTTAGGAATTTAATATCAATTAATAATATAATATTTGTTTTAAGAACTCTTTTATGTCAATTTTGACACTATTCAATGGTTGATTTTTGTGAAACTCATAACAGATTGATTACATCGAAAAAAGTAAATTAAATCAATCCTAATATATCATATTATCCTAGAAAATTAGTTTAATTTATTAAAAGTTTCATATTATATTTATTTGGGTATTTATAATATCAATTATGTTAATTTTTCAATATTATAGTAATTACTGCATCATCATTGTGTCATACATAAAATAAATTATTTGATGTCTAAAAATTATAAATAAAATATCATTATGTAGGAAAGCTTTTTAGCTTTCTAATGAATATTTATAATCGAAAATCCAACATGTATAACCCTAGGTAAAAATTGTTCTTCTAAAAGATGTAAGCTTATGTCATTTTTATTTTTATTTTAGCTTTATTAATATAATTTGTCATTATCAATTACAAGTGGATCCATGGGGTCCCAAAATAGACCCAAAGATGCCCATGGTCGACCATGTATCAACCAATAGGGTTAAGACACGTTTTAGGGTAATTTAGTATTATTATAATATTATTGTTTAACCCTTATTTACCGGATTTACCCTTTAACCATGGTAAATAAAATATTTACCGCAGTAATTATTCAAAATGTGTAAAAATAAAAGTTGCCTATTTAAAAAATTTGTACATCCTGATTCCAAATATTTAATCCATTTTTCTAAATTCTAAACACAGAAGTGGCAGAAATTAATTTAAAATTAATTCCCGCTGTCAAAACAAAAAGCGTGTTTTTAAGAGATAATAACTATCAAAAGATTGACACTTGTTTATGTTCGGTTTAATTGTATAATTATGTCCAATGACCAACATTATATTAAATGGTAAAAATATATTCTAAATATACTTTAAAACCACTCAAATTAATAATTTATCACTATTAATTATTTTGATTAAAAAAGTTGTTGTTAATTAAAATTTAGTAATTTTCACTATTCATCAAAATATAAAAGTTATCCGAAAAGTACCAAAATTTCACCCTAGGATAATTTTGATATTCCGAATCCAAAAATGAAGTCCATTTTTAAATATAAAATATATATGATTTCAAAAATTAGGTATTACTATTCACAACGGCTAGTTTAATTAGTTGTGGTGTGTGTTAGAACTCGAGGTTGCGTACAACACACTCTATCACATTATTTGAAGGGAAACGTACCGTAGAAGCTTGGGGTGTTACAGGAACACTAACTCTGGATTTCGAACCACCCTCTCTTACTACTACAGAATCCCTCAGATTGCACTCAGTGACCGGTGCCTGGTTGATGATATAGGATATCAATTTCAACCTGAATATGTTCATTTGTGATCGGGTGTCATGACTCACACCATCCTCAAAATTTTACACAGGGAACAATTCATCGAATTCTGTAATTTTCGTGAAAAACTGTAGCTCAGTATAATGTGAAAAGTACTCCATAACAGAAAGAGTACCCTGCTCTAGACTCAAAAACTCACGGATCTCAAAAAATCGCCTTCTATAGTATTGATGAATTTTGGAAAGTGGGTAGCTTAAAATATTTTTTAAATACTTTAAATAATTAATAATGTAAAATTATTTTCAGAAAATCGTCTTCTATAGTTGTGACAAGTATGAAATTTAGAGTCTAATAAAATAATGTTAATTTTTAATGAATGTAAAAGTATAAAAAATAATATTACCCTTATAAATTGTAATGTGACCAATGGAATAGTAACCTCACTTAAGAATTTATAAATATAATTTAGGCAACTTGAAAGGTGAAGTGATACAATAGAATAAGTAAATAACGTTTTCCAAAATTATTAGTTAGGTATTAGTATTTTTCGGTAAATAATTTTTTTATATAGAAAATAAATATCTTGAAATTAAAAAATTATTTTTATAAAATGGTGTTTATTTTTGAATTGAAAGCATTAATATTACTTTACGGTGAATTTATTATATTTTTATAAAATGTTTTCTTTTTTTGATGAATAGTAAAAAATAATGTTTTTAATTTTTATTTGATTAATGTCATAATTGATGATGTAATAATGATGTAATCATTATGATAGACTTTTTAATAGTAATATATGTTATGAGGGGTCCCATGTGTCAAATACAATGGGAAAATACCCTTGTAATTCCCATGGTTTTTCAAATACCACCGATGAGCTGTACCTTGGAAATTAATTAAATATTACTTCACTTTTGCTATAAATACAACCCCATTCCCACATTAATATCATTCAAAAAAATTCATCAAATAAGGTGTGGTATTTTTACCCCTCAATGTGTCCTTCCAAAATTCCCTCATCCCCCAAGGTTCCAACTATCAATCTTTCGATGTAACACTTCAAGGTAAGAGAACCTTTCACCCTCCTCTTTTAAGTCGTGACTTTTTTATGTTATGCCGTCTAGTTTCTATTTTATTTTTTTAGGGGTATGTTATGTGATTTAATTAATTCATTCCCTTTTATGACCACATTATTATAAACCCTTTCTTTTCTCATCAACTTATTTTCTGGCATTTTATGTGACAGTGTTAGAATTTTGATTTTTTATAAAAGAAATCACATATTCACTTATTATTCAAATTTCCTTTTAATGTGTTATGTCATTCAAAAATCATTAACATGTTCTTATTGATATTTTTTATTACCCTATAGTACATTATGAGTGATATATGAGAGGTTGATTTGTGTCCACTTTCTTGTATTTTTTTCTAAAAACATGTTATGTAACTGTTATGCTGTCGAATTTTCATCCCAAAATCTCTCTCTTTTTCTCATGAAAATCTCAGGTTTTATTTATATAAATACCCAAATTTATATACATTTATAGGTGTATTAATAATGGCCTAAAAATTGATCTATTTTGTTATATAATTGACATATATACATCACTCACATCCTCTCCATGGGTTATAAATTACATAATTTATTTATTTTTAAGCACTTTTAAAATGTCGCGATTTTGAAGTTAAATCCATTTATTTTACACTATTTGGGTTTTAAATAAAATTTATGATTATTATATATGTGGATCACATGAAAAAAAATAAATATTAAGCGTTCACCCTGATATATATCCAATTAATTGAGTAATGAATTTAATCTCTAGAGATGACAAGTTTCACAACACCTTGGTGATTATCCCTTGAAATTTTTATGAAACCCTAGGGATGAACCATGGTGATATGATTATGAATATCTAAATTTAGTGTTATAGCCACATATTCATGTTACGATTGATGTTCTTTTCATAATGATATTCATATTCTTCTAGTTCTCATGTATTTATGTTTTTCATCATGTTTTTTTGTTATCACAAGTAAAATGATCCCCTTGATTTCATTACTGTGCCTTATTTTAACCCTTTCCTTTGATGTAATTCTCCAGGTTATGGGATATAGTAGATGTACATAGGATGTCATTTTAAAGATGAGTTTCAAGGGGATTTATAATATTGTTTTAATTTTCCATATATTTTGATCCTAATTTCAAAGACACTATATTTAAAAGGTCATGTGTCTGTTAAATGTAATGGGAAGTTATGTTATAAAAATGAGGAATGCCATAGTTGGTATAAATGGGTATATTAGTTATTTATGAAATTTGGATATGTAAAATATTGTTAGAACCCTATAAAAATATGAAATATTAGAAAACATCACAGTGTTTTAGTAAAATATTAACAAAGTGGTTTCCAAACAAATAAATCCATGACAAGATATGAAAAAGTGAATGTGGATCTAGCACAGATGTACCTGGGAGTGAAAACGCCAACAAGGAGTTTTGGGTATGACCTAGGGAATCATGGTACATGAAAATGGGCCTTGTTTTACTCTTGTTTTGACACTCTAGGAGATATTTTTGGTTATTCAAATTTTTTTTATGAATCATTATGAAGGATTTATGCAATATGTAATTGTTTAAGAATGATGTTTTTATATATACAAAAATTCATAATTAAAAGAATAATAATTGAAATATGATTCTCACTAAGGATTTATTCTTTAAAAAATTGTTGAAAATTAGAGGAATAGCGTAAATGGTGATATCAATGGCCCATACATTGACAACCCATCGATGTAATCCGTAAAAGAAACATTAATGAGAAAGATGAAACTACTATCTCAAACTTTAGGAAATAACATTAATCCAGTTGAGACACTGATCTCACCATGAAGGGAAGAAGATAATGTTGAGTCCATTATATGTCAACCACCACTAACATTCTATGGATCTAACAACCCATTGATTTCTAAAATATGGATTATCTTTCTATAGAAGATATTTTATATTCTCTATTTTTTATAGTAAGAGAAGGCCACCCTAGTTGTCTATCACTTAGAGGGATAAGTTGATCAGTGTTGGGAACTGATTTAAAACATGAGGCCTCGAGTCGAGTTTGATGATATGGAGTGGGAAGAGTTCATTCAGATCTTATTAAATAAGTATTTCCCTAGTTCTATGAGAACAATAATGGTTATGGAGTCTCTTGAGCTGAAGTAGAAGGAGAATGAATCTGTTGGAAGCGACGAGTTAATCTTCACGAGA
The DNA here is from genome assembly GCA_963277665.1 of Viscum album. NCBI lineage: Eukaryota > Viridiplantae > Streptophyta > Magnoliopsida > Santalales > Viscaceae > Viscum > Viscum album. The sequence continues at coordinate 1,834,299,440 of OY728132.1, forward strand.
CTTTCATGTTACACCTCATGCTATGGCATGGTTCTTCACTGAAATTTTTATTGATTCTTCGTTGGAATAATACATCATCTATGGAAGAATCTTGTAACGACCCAAAAATTTGAATAAATCTTTTTTCCTAATTTTCTGTGTTATTCTATTTTTTTATATATACTCATCAAAACTCTTTCATTTTATAAAATGAGTATAATTAAAATGAGACTGTTGGGTTTTGACTATTATATAACCATTGGTCAATATGACCGCTGGAAACTAAACACTTTGATTTTTGAATCGAAATACAAGTAATCGTGGTTAATTAATATATAAAGAAGATTCGATGGCCTCACCCAGTAGTCTTGGACCAATCGAAGCCCATCTAATAGGACTTGGGAAGGAGGTAGCACCACTGGGCTTTGCTCTGGACCAAACCCAAGATGAACTTCATCTTGTGAAGCTAGAACGGAATCACCTTTGTGAGAAGATCAAACTGATAGAAATTACTACTCGTGCGATGTTGGATGAGCCTCCCTCGAATTCTCTCACCTTAGCACACATTACACTTAGGTCTTATGCTTGTGTGATAAGGGCATATGTAAGGAGACCATAACTGACTTGTGTAATCCTTTGTTTTAAATATAAATTTTGATTTCTTCTTATGATGAAGTTTATGAATTTTCAAATGACCGGATAAATCATGTATGCATATTTTTGAGGAATTTTAGAAAGAGGATATTTTAAAAATGTTTATTTAAACCTTAAATAATTAAAAATGTGTAATGATATTCAAAAAATGGTCTTCTAAAATTATGTCCAGTATTAAATTTAGAGTCTAATAAGATCAACTTGGTTTTTGATGAATAGTTAATTATGAATAGTGATTTTATGCTTAGGATTTGTAATGTGACCAAATGGATTAGTAATCTCACATAAAGAAAGTATTAGTATAATCTAGGCACCTTGATTATGTAATGTGATTCAATAAAATGGTTATATAACGGTTTCATATATTATTATTCATGTATTAGTTTTTTTGGGTGAATAGTGTTTTTTAATTAAAAATTTAATTAAAAATATTTAGAAAAATATTTTTATAAAATGGATTTAATTTATGAACTCAGAGCATCGATATTATGCTAAGGTAATTTTTGGGGATTTTTCTGAAAATAATAAATTTTTGGTGAATAGTGTATATATTTAAAAATTAAATTAAAAATATTTAGAGAATTATTTTTATAAATTGGAGTTCATTATTGTAATCAGGGCATTGATATTTGGTTAAGGTGAAATTTTGGGATTTTTCTGAGAAAGTTGAATTTTCAGTGAATAGTTAAAATACAGTTTTAGGGTTTCGGTATGTTTAATGACATCATTACTGTGTCATGATGATGTCATGAGACATTTTAAGGGTTGGCCGGCCAAGTGTGATGAATTATTTTTTTGGGGGGCCCCATGTTGCCTAACTCCATGGTAAATGCCAAGGGAGAGCACATGGTTTTGAGAAAAGCATTTGTGAGGTGTCCCTTGGCCATTAATGCCTTGTCCCCTCACTTTCCCTATAAATACCCAACCTTTCCTCCTTTAGTTTTCACTCCCAAATCTCCCCCAATGAAGTTCTAGTATCCTTACCTCCCAAGGAGTCCTCCCATGGTTCCCCCAAGCCCTCAAGGTCCAAACCATTGAGTTTTAATAGTTACATTTTAAGGTAAGGGATCCGACCTCTCTCTTTCTTTTCAAGTAATCCCTTTTATGTCATTTAATTTATGCTCCATGTTCTTATATTAAAGGTTGTTATTTTATACTCCTTTTACTGCCCATTTCATGTTCATATAATGAGAGATCTCCTCTTACTCTCATTATTTCGTTTTATGAAGTTTTAAGTGGCGCCCTTAGGCTGCCAAATTATTTGTAACAGATTCTTTCTCCCATCTCGTTTTTCAAGATCTATTTTCATGTAAAGTATTTCAAGTTCCTTTTTATTATTTAGGGGTATGATATCTAAATTTATCATACTGATCATTTATGATCATATGATGAGATACCCCATTTGATCTTTTCAATTTAGTATTTTGATGTTTTAAGTGACACCGTTAGGCTGCCGAATTGTTAAGTGGTTCTTTCACCTTTCACCTTTTTCAATGTTCTAATTCAATTTCAAGTCTTGCATGTTACTTTTTATTGGGTTGGGGTATGATCTCTAAATCTATCATACTGATCTTTAATGTTCATATGATTCGTGACCCTGTTTGATCTCATCCATTCATTTTTGTTGAAGTTTAAGTGGCGTCGTTAGGCTGCCGAATTTTTATGGGATTCGTTCACCCTTCTCATTTTCAAGATCTAAATTCATGTCAAGTCTTTCAAGTTCCTTTTTATTATGTTGGGGTATGATATATATATCTATCATACTGATCATTTATGTTTATATTATGAGAGACCCTATTTGATCTCATCAATCCATTGTTGGATGTTTTTAGTGGTGCCGTTAGGCTGCCGAATTTCTATGGGGTTCTTTCACAGTTCCCGTTTTCAAGATCTACTTTCATATCAAGTCATTCAAGTTTCTTTTTATTATTTTGGGGAATGATCTCTATATCTATCATACTGATCATTTATGTTCATATGATTAGAGACCCTATTCGATCTCGTCAATCCATTTTTGGATGTTTTAAGTGACGCCGTTAGGCTGCCGAATTCTCATAAGAGAAATCTTATTTTTTTCTTCTTTCAAGTTCTTTGTTTCATATGGTATATCATTCAAATTACATTACCATGTTCTTAAATAGTATATATTATGTTCCCATATTATTTTATTTATCATTTTTGAGTGGGTGACCCATGTCCCCTCTCTTTTCAATGTGTTCTAAAACCATGTATCGTAGACGATATGCTGCATAGTTTTCGTCTCAAAATGCCTCCCTCCTTATCTAAAAATTATTTTATGTTATTAAGTGAATACTCAAAGCTCTTATTTATACATAGGTATTCACATATATATCAAAATGTTCTATTTTAAATTCTGGGATTTACATACATTAAACCCGCATTCCCTTTTCTGTGGGTTTAAGGTGACATAATGATCATGTCTTTAAAGAAGTTTTTAAAACGTTATGAAATGAAACTCATTCCTTTTATGCTATATGGGTTGTTTATGAAATTATTGATTATGATATATGTGGCTCACATGATAATAAAGACATGTCAACGGTGTGCCCAAATATCCCTCCAATGCATTTGGTAAAGACTTAATCTCAAGATATGACCTTTTAGACTGATACCTTGGTGAATAACCTTGATAATTTTTAATGACACCTTGGCGATGGACCTTGGTGAAACTAAATGATTGTCAGTATTAAATGTTTTAGCCACATCTTCAAGTTATGAAAAATGTTATTTTTATTATGATATATCTCATGATTTCTTTCTCATTCCTTAATGTTCTTTTCATGACATTGTTGATGTATCCCAAGTTCACATGTTAAATGTTTCCTTTGTTTCCCCTACTGGGCCATCTGCTCACCCTTTCTTTTGATGTATGTCCCCAGGATATGAGATGCAGTAATGAACCTATGGTGAACATGAGGAGAAGTCTTTCATGTGTTTAAAAAGAAATTTTTTTGATTCATGTTTTAATTTCTTGGTTTCCAAGACACTAAACCTTAAAGATCCTCGGTTTTGTAAAATGTAATGAATGTTTATGTGATAAAAAGGCGGGATGCTATAGTTGGTATCAAAGGATGGTTTAGTTATTTGTGGAAATTATGATATGAAAACATTAGGAAGAAACCTATAGAAATGTTTAAATATAGGAAGTTTTCCTGGTATTTTGGTTAGTATTGAGTAAGGGGTTGCCAAGAAAATACATCCCTGTCTGGATATGAGCAAGTAGAGGTGGCTCTGGCATAGATGTACATTGGGCTAAAACCCGAAAACACCACTTTGAGCTAGACTCGAATGGGAACTAGTACACGACAATGGGCCTTACTGCACTCTTGGTTACGACACTCCCGGGGGATATGCTTTGTAAAATTTATAAACTTAGTATGAACCATTGTTAAAGGAACAAAGATAAGATAAAATAATGATTCACATAAAAATATATGATCATGGATAACCTATATGGGAACCTAGGGGATCACAAGTTATGGTATACTTTCCATCTACAAGTTATCCTTATATGCTTTAAGTTCCTTTTCATGATTACTAGCTAAGTATTCAAGCCCCTAATTGTACTTTGTTTTCGTAGTTAATGGCGGGAAATGGAAGAACATGTCCCAATAACCAATGTGATAGGAAATGAGACGATTGTCGTATTAATATGACAAAGATGATTAGGGGATTAAAAGATGATTATTATTTTGGAAGACAGTCACTATTTTGGGGACCCTATATGATCGAGGTAAATTGATTACTACAGTATTTTCCTTGAGGAGTAAGGTTGACTTATATTTTGAAGAATTGATGAATTTAAGGTGGACTTATAGTAATTTAGGTTACTTATGGGAATGATTAACCTATCTTGGCTAAAATATGTTTAGGGTAGCTACATTTGTTATAAGATGTTAGGAGTGGTTGATGTTGTTTGGAAATGAACAATGAAGTTTATTTTGGAAGACTATGTTATCAAATCCCTCTTGTATTTGGGTTTCAATCTTAGTTTGGTTTATTTTGAGGAATTTTAAGGATCTTTATTTATGGAATGGTCTATGATGACCTTTTGGTAGTACCATGGATCTTTGAATATTTAAAAGTATTTTCCCTTCCTATGGGATTCTTTCTTTTTTTGAAGATTTGTTTTATCTTACCCTTTCTGTTTTCGGGATAATGTTTAAAGGTAGAATAAATTGATAGTTAATCTTTTGTGGATTAAGTGACTCTCATGAAGATGATTCTTGTGTTTTGATGAGACCAAGTGTTTTTGAATGCTCATCGTTTGGAGAAAATATTAGTTTTGGGAAGAAACTTATTAAAAGATAAAACTCTACATGAAGGTAGGTATATTTTCTTATGTTTTTGTTATATGTAGTAAATTAATTCCTCAAATTTATGAAAAGGAACGTAAAACAAAAACGTTGTTGGTTTACATTTCCTACTAGGTAATCAAAGACAATTTACAGACATCATATGTTTGGTATTTTCTTATGGTTAACTTTCTCCTAATCAAGCTCTTTATCACTCTCCCTAAAAACATGACCCTTTGCTTTTCTTCCATGTCTATGTTTTCCTACATGGAATCCTAGTCTGGGTTAACTCGGGTGACCTTTGTACTTCCCATTCTTTCTTTCTTTTAAAGTAATAGTTTTACTAACTCCTTTACTGATGTGGGAACTTCAATTAAATTTCAAAACCCAATTTTAAAAATAATGAGGACACAATTTCTTAAGGGTGGAATATTGTAACGACCCGAAATTTTGAATAAATCTTGTTTCCTAATTTTGTGTGTTATCCAATTTTTTTTATATATACTCAACAAAAATATTTCAATTGATAACATGAGAATAATTAAAATGATACCGTTGGGTTTTGACTGTTATATGACTATTGGTCAATATGACCGCTGGAAACTAAATGCTTCGATTTTTGACTCTAAATACAATAAATCTTGGTTAATTAATATAGAAAGAAGATTCGATGGCCTCACCCAATAGTCTTGGACCAATCGAAGCCCATCTAACAGATCTTGGGAAGGAGGTAGCACCACTGGGCTTTGCTCTGGACCAAACCCAAGATGAACATCATCGTGTGAAGCTAGAATGGAATCTCCTTTGCGAGAAGTTCAAACTGATAGAAATTACTACTCGTGCGATGTTGGCCAAGCCTCCCTCGAATTCTCTCACCATAGCACACCTTACACTTAGGTCATATGCTGGTGTGATAAGGGGATATGTAAAGAGACCATAACTGCCTTTTGTAATCCTTTGTTTTAAATAAAAATTTTGATTTCATCTTATGATGATGTTTATGAATTTTCAAATGACCGGATAAATATAGTATGCATTTTTTTGATTAATTTTAGAAAAAGGATATTTTAAAAATGTTTATGTAAACCTTAAATAATAAAAAATATGTAATGATATTCAAAAAATAGTTTTCTACAATTATGTCCAGTACGAAATTTAGAGTCTAATAAGATCCACATGATTTTTTATGAATAGTAAATTATGAATAGTGATTTTATGCTTAGGATTAGTAATGTGACCAAATGGATTAGTAACCTCACTTAAAGAAAGTATTAATATAATCTAGGCACCTTGATTATGTAATGTGATTCAATAATATGGTTAAATAATGGTTTCATATATTATTAATCAAGTATTAGTTTTTTCGTGTGAATACTGTTTTCAATTAAAAATTTAATTAAAAATATTTAGAAAAATATTTTTATAAAATGGATTTCATTTTTCAACTCAGAGCATCGATATTATGTTAAGGTAATTTTTGGGGATTTTTCTGAAAAAAATGAATTTTCATTGAATAGTGTACTTATTTAAAAATTAAATTACAAATATTTAGAAAATTATTTTTATAAAATGGAGTTCATTGCTTTAATCAGAGCATCGATATTTGGTTAAGGTGAAATTTTGGGATTTTTCTGAGAAAGTTAAATTTTCAGTGAATAGTAAAAATACAGTTTTAGGGTTTCAGTATGTTTAATGACATCATAACTATGTCATGATGATGTCATGAGACCTTTTAAGGGTTGGACGGCCAAGGGTGATGAATTATTGTTTTGGGGGCCCCATGTGGCCTAACTCTATTGTAAATGCCAAGGGAGAGAACATGGTTTTGAGAAAAGCATTTGTGTGGTGTCCCTTGGCCATTCATGCCTTGACCCCTCACTTTCCCTATAAATACCCACCCTTTCCTCCTTTAGTTTTCACTCCCAACTTTCCCCCAACTAATTTCTGGTCTCATTACCTCCCAAGGAGTCCCCCCAAGGTTCCCCCAAGCCCTCAAGGTCCAAACCTTTGAGTTTTAAGAGTTACGTTTTAAGGTAAGGGATCTGACCTCTCTCTTTCTTTTCAAGTAATCTCTTTTATGTCATTTCTTTTATGCTCCATGTTCTTATGTTAAAGGATATTCTTTTATACACCTCTTACTGCCCCTTTCATGTTCTTATAATGAAAGATCTCCTCTTACTCTCATTATTTCGTTTTATGATGTTTTAAGTGGCGCCGTTAGGCTGCCAAATTTTTTGTAACGGATTCTTTCTCCCTTCTCATTTTTCAAGGTCTATTTTCATGTAAAGTCTTTCAAGTTTCTTTTTATTATGTTGGGTTATGATATCTAAAATTATCATACTGATCTTTTATGATCATATTATGAGATTCCCCATTTTATCTCTTCAATTTACTATTTTGAAGTATTATGTGATGCCGTTAGGCTGCCGAATTTTTAAGTGGTTCTTTCACCTTTCTCCTTTTTCAAAGTTCTAATTCCATGTCAAGTCTTGAATGATCCTTTTTGTTATGTTGGTGTATGATCTCTAAATCTATCATACTGAACTTTTATGTTCATATTATGAGAGAGCTTATTTGATCTCATCAATTCATTTTTGTTGAAGTTTAATTGGCGTCGTTAGACTTCCGAATTTTAAGGGATTCTTTCACCCTTCTCATTTTCAAGATCTAAATTCATGTCATGTCTTTCATGTTCCATTCTATTATTTTGGTGTATGATATCTATATCTATCATACTTATCATTTATGTTCATATGATGAGAGACCCTATTTGATCTCATCAATCCATTTTTGGAACTTTTAAGTGGCGCCGTTAGGCTGCTGAATTTCTAAGGGGTTCTTTCACCCTTCCTGTTTTCAAGATCTACTTTCATATCAAGTCTTTCAAGTTCATTTATATTATGGTGGGGTATGATCTCTATATCTATCATACTGATCATTTATGTTCATATGATGAGAGACCCTATTTAATCTCGTCAATCCATTTTTGGATGTTTTAAGTGACGTCGTTAGGCTGCCGAATTCTCAAAAGAGAAATATTATTTTTGTTTTCCTTTCAAGTGCTTCTTTTCATATGGTATATCATTGAAATTTCATTACCATGTTCTTAAATACTATATATTATGTTCCCCTACTGTTTTATGTTTCATTTTTGAGTGGGTGACCAATGTCCCCTCTCTTTTCAATGTGTTCTAAAACCATGTATGGTAGAAGTTATGCTGCATAGTTTTCGTCTCAAAATGCATCCCTCCTTATCTCAAAATTATTTTAGGTTATTAAGTAAATACTCAGAGCTCTTATTTCTACAGGGGTATTCACATATATATCAAAATTTTCTATTTTAAATCCTGGGATTTACATACATGAAACCGGATTTCCCTTTTCTATGGGTTTAAAGTGACATAAAGATCAAGTCTTTGAAGAAGTTTTTAAAACGTTATCAAATGAAACCCATTACTTTTATGCTATATGGGTTATTTATGAAATTATTGATTATGATATATGTGGCTCACATGATAATAAAGACATTTCAAGGGTGCGCCCATATAGCGCTCCAATGCATTGGGTAAAGACTTAATCTCTAGAGATGGCCTTTTAGACTGATACCTTGGTGAATAAACATGGTAATTTTTAATGACACCTTGGGGATGACCTTAGTGAAAAGAAATTATTGTCAATATTAAATTTTTTAGCCACATCTTCATGTTATGAAAAATTTTATTTTTATTATGATATATCTCATGATTTCTTTCTCATGCCTTAATGTTCTTATCATGACATTGTTGATGTATCCCACGTTTTTCATGTCAAATGTTTCCATTGTTTGCCCTACTGGGCCTTCTGCTCACCCTTTCTTTTGATGTATGTCCCCAGGTTATGAGATGCAGTAATGAACCTAGGGCGAACATGAGGAGAAGACTTTCAAGTGTTTAAGAAGAATGTTTTTTTGTTTCATGTTTTATGTTCCTGGTTTCCAAGACACAAAACCATAAAGATCCTCGGTTTTGTGAAATGTAATGAATGTTTATGTGATAAAAAGGCGGGATGCTATAAATCTTGCCAATTGAGACAATGATAGCTATGAAGATATTCTGCATAGTGCGATGAACGTTGTACTGGTGTTTGGTGAGACATAATGATCTCATAAATCCAGTGAAAAAAATATCGATAGAGCCATGATTAGGGCATAATTTTGAACAAGGAATAGTAGGGAAGAAAGGGAAACATCCCACATGTAATAACTATGGGATGAAGCATTCGGGGAACAGCCTTCTCGGGAGCAGGAAGTGCTGCAATTATGGAAGAGAAGGCCATATTGTGATTAATTTTCATTGTGAGGAGTATCCTACGCTCCCAAATATTACCAACAAGGGGAAGATGGTGTAGGCCTACCTAATGTCCCATTATTTATGTGTGGACAATTTCAGAACTTTTCCAATAACATTCTTAATTTGAGGGCAGTGGTGGAAAATAACTATCATCCTGCGCAGAGGCAAGGAGAGCAAGGTCGTAATTATGAAATCACTACGGCTGATGTTGAAATCCCAAATTATGAGGTCGTGTGTACTCGTTTTGTTATCAGAAAGCTATAAAGTAAATTTTTGGGTCTAGTTCAATGATTTCCTTTATTTGCTCCATGTTTTCAATGAATTTAGAAACAAACTCTAATTTTCAAATTGTAGTGCTATATATCAAGAATCTCGGTGGCATTATCCAAGTATTGCCTATTTTTAAAAATTATAGTATTTAGTTTAGTGGGAATAATATTAACATAAATCTATTATTAATTACCATGTTGGAATTCAAAATTATAGTGGGGATATACTGGCTCTCAAAGTATAATGCTAAGATCAAATGTAAATGCAAGGAAATCTCAATAGACTTGAATGGAAAACCTAAATCTATCATAAAAGGAGAGATATATCAACCTAATATTTTCCTAGATGAATCTCCTATATCTATAATTTTAGAGTTGATCGGTGAAGAATAAGGTAATGAATGTTTAAGGGAAAAAATATCTTCATCATTTAGGAATAAATTGACGTGTTTCCTGAGGATTTACACTAGCCTCCCCCAGAAAGAGATGTTGAGTTCTCTATTGAACTTGTACCTGGATCTCATCCGATAACAATGACCCCATTTAGGATAGAAAATGTGGAGCTGAAGGAATTAATGATGCAACCCCGTTATCTTTAAGACTAAGAATTTATCCATCCATGTGTGTATCCTTGAGGATAAACTGTTCGCATTGTGAATAAGAAGGATGGATCGATGTTGCTATTCGTTGATTATAGGCAACTGAATGAGATTATACTGAAGAACCAAAACCCTCTTCCACAAATTGGTGACTTATTTTACCATCTTTGTGGGACTCAATTATTCTTTAAGATTAATCATTGGTCTGGTTATCATCAATTTGCGGTGAAGATAGATGATATTCCAAAAACTGACATCCGATCAAGATATGGGCATTATGAGTTTTTTGTTATGCCCTTCAGAGTGACTAATAAACTAATATTTTTATATATTGTATTAATAGAATTGTTTAGGACTACACTGAAATCTTTGGGTTAGTTTTTATTGGTGATATTATGATATATTCCAAATGTTCGGAGGAGATGAGGATCATATAAGGTTTATTTTTCAAACATTGAAGAAGGTGAGGATTTTTGGAATGTTTAGAAAATGTGAATTTTGGTCACAAATAATTTCTTTCATGGGGCACATTATAACCTATAAAGGAATCACAGTTGACACTGCAAAGACAATGGTTATAGAGGAGTACCCTTATCCTACAATGAAAACTGAATTCGAAGATTCATTGGATCAGTAGGATATTATATGAGGTTTATGAAAATACATTTCATAACATTCTAATCCATTAACCATGTTAACTCAAAAATGGGACAAGTTCATCTTGATAGATAAGTGTGAGAAAGTATTCCAAGAGCTGAAAAATAGATTGGTTACTTAACCCGTGTTAACTCATCCCAAAAGTCATGTAGTATTTGTTACTTTTGGTGATGCAACTCTGAAAGGGCTTGGGTGTGTCCTCAGGAAAAATGACAATGTCATAGATTATGTATCGTGACAGTTGAAGACTCATGAACCGAACTATCTTACGCATGATCTGGATTTGGTTGTGGTTTTTTTATTCTTTGATGATATGGAGGCACTATCTTTATGGAGAGAAATGTTATATATACACATGCCATCAAAGTTTGAGGTATAATTTCAAACAAAATCAATTAAAAACGAGACACAGGAGATGGTAGAAACTAAAAAAATAATATGGTTCTACAATTAATTATCATCCTGAAAGAGGAATCAAAGTCACTAATGCGTTATGTAGGAAATACTCAATTATTATTTCCATGATGAGGATTCAAACTGATCCTTTGATCAATGACCTAATAAAGATAGACATGCGATTAATATGGGAAGGGACTTCCTCAACCCAAACCCAAATTATTTCTAAACTGTTATTACTAGAGAAGATCAAGAAATATCAGAAAAAAGATCCTTTATTATATAAGATATAAGAGGATTGGAATGATGGGAAGTTTCATGATTCAATATTGATCAATATGGTGTACTTAAATTTTATACAAGACTATGCGTTCAATCTATTCTGGAAATAAAGAAGGAGCAGATGGATCGATCTCATAACTTTACATCCTCTATACATCCTAGAAGTACAAAAATGTTTAGAGACCGTCATGATCATTATTGGTCAGATAATATGAAAAGAAATATTGATGACTACACTTAAAGGTTCCTAGTTTTCAGCAAGATATGCAAGAGAGAGAACCTATTAAATGGGTATTGCAACCACTACCCATACCAGCATGGAACTAGGACAATATAACAATTGAATATGTCAATGGTCTCTCGATAACATCCAAAGGAAACATTGTGATATGGGTTATTATGGATAGTCTCACCAAAAATTCCGATTTTATCTCCATTCAGGATGATTTATCTCTTGATTATATTTCCATAATTTACGTGAAGGGAGTGGTAAGTATTCATGGATATCCACTATATATCATATCATATCATGATCCAATGTTCACATTATAATTCTAGAGAAGTATTCAACATTCTCTGATCACTGAATATAAATTTAGTATAACCTATCAACCCCAAAATGATGGAAACTTAGAAAAAAACTATTCAAACACTCAAAGATATGTTGAGAACAAGATCAATGGAATTTAAAGGTAGATGAGATCAACATCACCCTTTTGTTGAGTTCTCTTATTACAACAACATCCTATCGAGCATTAAAATGGAATCCTTTAAATCTCTATATGGAAAGCTAGGTAAAAATATAACTTTCTGTCATCAAGCTGGTGATAGAAAGCATATTTGGCCGAATCTTGTGCATGATATGATAGAAAGGTTCTTTTCCATCCAAAAAAACTGTAAGGCTGCTCAATGTTGGTAAAAGAGCTATGTCGACAACCGTTGAATGGACTTGGGGATTGATGTTGGTGATAATGAAATTATTCTAATTTCTCCATGGAAGAGAGTCATGTGGTTTGGGAATAAAGGGAATATTAGACCTAGGTACATTGGACCCTATGAAATCCTTGATCGCGCAAGTGTAGTGTCCTATAAGCTTTCAATTCCTCCAAATATTGCACAAGTTCATGATGTATTACACATATCCCTATTGACGATGTACATAACTGAATGTTCACATGTACTAAATCTGGAGGTGGTACAACTAGAACATGACCTCTTTAATGAAGAGCATCCGATGGAGATCATGGATTGTTGGAATAAGGTTCTATTCAACAAGACTACGCACCTTTTTGAGGTGTTGTGGAGAAACAAAAAAAGTGAAAAATCCACATGGGTACCATAGGAGTCTATGAGGCAGATGTTCCCACACCTTTTCACTATTTAGGTCACAAGATAAAATTTCAGGGAAAACATTTCTTAAAGGGGAATATTGTAAAGACCTTAAATTTTGAAAAAAAAATTCATAAATTTCTATATTATATTTTTTTATACTAAAAAATCAATATCCACTAATTAATAATGTCAGTATAATGAAAATAATACCACTGGGTTTCGACTGTTATATGACCATTGTAAACTATGTTCATAAAGATATCATTATTGTTTATAACTACAAGTGATAATGGTAAATTTATATACAAAAATGAGTCAATGGAATCATACAGTAGACTCGTTCTATACAAATCCCATCTTTCAAATCTTGGGAAAAAGGTTGCATCACTGGACTTTTCACTGGACCAAGCCCATGTCGAACTGTAAAATGCAATACATGAATAGAATCGCCTACGGGATAGGTTCAAGCTGATAGAAATCACAACTTGGGCAATGTGGTTTGAGTCTTCCCAAGATTATATAACCATTGTACATCATACACATAGGTCCTACACAGGTTTTATAAGAGGATATGTAACGAGACCTTAATTATGTTGTGTAATCCTTTTGTATATATAAAACTGTTATTTATTATCTTGTTAAATGTGTTAATTTAAATGTATGGATAAATGTACGATGAATTTATATAAGTACCATATTGGTAATGAATTTTTGGGAAAGGGTAATTTAAAATATTAATTTTATTCACTAAATAATTAATATGAAAAATGTTTTTAAAAAAATGTTTTTCTACAATTCATTCAAATAAGAAATTTAGAGTCAAATAACATAAAATTAATTTTTAGTGAATAGTAAATTATTAATAGTAATATTACCCTTATGAATAATAATGTGACTAATGGAATATTAACCTCACTTAAGAAAGTATAAATATAATTTATGAATAATGAAGGCTAAACTGGTATAATAGCGTAAGTAAATAACTGTTATAGAAATTATTAGTTTAGTATTATTATTTATTTGGTAAATTATGTTTTTACATAAAAATTATATATCTCATAATTATAATATTATATTCATAAAATGGAGTTCATTTTTAATTTCATAGCATCAATATTTGGTTAGGGTGAATTTATGGGATTTTTATAGAATGTTTTGTTTTTCGGTGAATAGTAAAAATATAGGTTTCAGGGTTATTGTGATTAATTACATCATTAATGATGTAATAATGATTATATGATTAAGGTAGACTATTTGAATCTTAATATATGTTATGAGGTGTTCCAAGTGGACCATACCATGGGAAAATGACATGGGCATGCCCATGGTTTTTCAAATAACACCGATGAGGTGTCCCTTGGAAATTAATTAAATTTTACATCACTTTTGCTTCAAATACCAACCCATTCCTTTATTAATTTAATTCAAATTTCATAATCAACGAATATATTGTATTTTTTCCTCACATGTAGTCCTCATAAGGTTTATTTAAGGCCTCAATGGTCCCAACCATGATACATTCAATGTTGCTTTTAGATGCAAGGGAACCATTCACCCTCCTCTTTTATATCATGACTTCCGTTATGTTTTGAAATCTAGTTTCAATTTAATTATGTGGGGTTTTGTTAATATATATCATTATTTCATTCCATTTTGTTTCCAAATAATTATAGACCCTTTCCACTATTATTAACTAAATATCAATATTTTTACGTGACACCATTATGCTGCCAAATTTTCGTAAAATAAATCACATCTTCTATTTTTGTTCATGTTTACTATTCATGACTTAGGTCATCCAAATATCAATAACATATTATTATTTATATTTTATTCCATCCCTATACTGTATAATGAGTTTCTTTTAGTTTTTATCATTGTCCCCTCTATTTTAATATTTTCTAAAAACATGTTATGTAGTAGTTATGCTGTAGAATTTTCGTCTCAAAATATCTCACTTTTTCCAAAGAATATCTCTTGTTTTATTTATGTGAATACCCAATACTATTTTCATTAATTGGGTTATTAAACACAACATCTAATTGATATATTTTATTTTGGAATTTACATACATATAATAGTGACTCCATTTCAATGGGTTATAATTACATAATGAACATATTTTAAAGAACTTTTAAAACGTCACAATTTTGAAGTGAAATGCATATCAATTAATCTATTTGGGTTATTTTTGAAATGTATTAAATTAATATATTTGAATCACATGAAAATAAATATATATTTTTGGTTGACCCTGATATCACTCCAATTCATTAGGTAACAAATGTAATCTCTAGAGATGAAAAGTTTCACGATACCTTGGTGAATAAACCTGGTAATATTTATGACACATTGGGGATGATCCCTGGTGATATGTTCCTGAATGTATAAATTAAATTTTGTAGAAACACATTCATTTTTTGAATCAAGTTATTTCATTATGATGTTCCTATACATCGATTGTTCATGTCATTATGTTTTTCATAAACTTCTTATAGAAATCACATGTAAACCGATTCCCCTGATTTCTTAACTAGGCCTTCTGCTCACCCTTTCATCTGATGTATGTCTCCAGATTATGTGACGTTGTAGTGCTACATAGGAAGAACTTTTTAAGAGGCTTTTCGATGGTATTTTCAAGTGATTATAATGTTTCAATGAATTTTGTCCCTGATTTCCAAGTCAGTAGACTCTAATGGTCCTCTATTTGTAAAATGTAATGGAATGTCACGTAATAAAAATGTGTGATGCCATATAATGTCATAAAACTCATATTATGGATCACCAATTAGTAGAATGGATTTCTTTGATAACACTTAATAAAACATGTGAGTCCCCCAAGACTTTTTAAAATAAATTAATGGAAATTAAATTTTAGGAGGTGGGAGCCACTCACTATCATAAAATGTCAGGTGACACGTCCCTAGAGATCCAAAAAACACTCTGAGAACTTGTAGAGTTATACACCCCATTTATGAACGATCATAAACCAATCATCATTATTAACCAAGGATACTTGGGTATGTTCATGTGACCTAATTTTTTCCATTTGGATCACCAAGTAAAATGAATTGAAATTTACCCGATGTTCTTTCACGTATTAATAGAACCATTATTGGTCATGTGACACATCACCAAAAGGTAAAGTATTTTTCTTTTACATTACTCAAACAATATCACATGAATCATTAAATTTGATAAATAAAACAATTTAATTAAAAATAAGATGTGGATGGATCCTCTCATGGTAAATATAACATTGTGATGGCATAAATCCATATTTAGAAATGTCTCTCGAGTCTCATTGGAAATATGGAAAAATGACCTAAAGGGCCCCTAAAAATATATCTTTATCCCATGAAAATTCTAATACAACTCACCTGAGATGAAGTGAACTCTTTTTTATAGGCATCGTGATCTCATTAATGCACATGGACATATTGATATGACAATATACAGGTCCATTGATATGAATTCATAACTCAAAATGTCCCAACTAATTTTTGATAATCCAATAAAGGAGTATTTTATGAGAAGTAGTTTAGGTCACCGAATACCAGGTGTTGACCTTGGAGATGTCCACTATATATTCTCATTATGACGCATGATGTAAAAACCTTTACCCACTCCATACTAGATCCATATGATATGTTCTATGAAAGGAGTTAAACAATAAGGGTTATTATGCCTTCAAATTCCCCACCACAACCTGAAATATTCATCACTAATACTATAAAAATGGGAGAAATCACTATTTGAATTCATCATATGAGATGTTAGCCCTATTTCAGCTGTGCACCAAAACATATTTCTAGGAAAAATGTATAACATGATTGGAATGTTTTTTAGTAGGTAAGATAGCTCTAAATATCTAGATTAGTCTGGAAAAATTCATTGGGGAATCATGTGAACACTAATTGATTTCACAAAATAATTATAGTTTGATACACAATGAACATTCCAAGAACTTTCAAGAACCCATAATACAAAAATAATACATACACTATATAAATTAAATTAAAACACATTATGATGGGATACATATGAAAGGAACACATACATTGACCCTCATGCACTTCACAAAAAGTACCAAAGACATGTGTCCACACTAGGACAAGTCACAAGGATCTCATTACATTCTATTGATATTCAATTTGGGGTATATGATGTCATATGGAAATGTCAATGTTTTTTACATGGTGCCACACAAGCACACAACTCATGTCTTGTGTCTCCCTATAGGATCTCTATTCAAGATTCAATTTTTAAATAAAATGTGTCACCATACTCATATGATTGCATAAAATCATGTTAGCTATGTCTCGCAGTAGCACTCGAGATTTTCAACTGGCTCTTCTCATGCCCTCAAGACATGCCAGATTTGTCTCATGATGTTATCCAAACATGTCATATAGGATACATGAAACCATTGAAGACATGTTTCATTGAATCTCTATAATAAATCCATGTGTTTAATCGATATATTTCAATGAAACATGCAATTTTGAGATAGATAATGATACATTATATGAACAAGTGATCCAAGTCATGTGATGGATTCTAGAACCATCCATCTAGGTACTGTGATGAACTCAATATAAGAAATACTCAATCCTTTGAAAACCATGGGATATTCAATCTAGACTTTTCTCAGTTATATGAAAACATGATTATACAATTTAGTTTGGATGTGTTTTGTAGAACCTCACTGATATGTCATGCTACATGACAATGAAAGATGATTATATAATCAACAAATGTCATGCAAGAAATCATTCTTGGTCAATATGGAATCCCATGATTTTACAACCTTGCACATACATGGTGTGTAAGCCTAAGACATATGTGGAAACCCCTAGAATAATCCCTGATCAATATACGAAAATGATAAATCTCAATTTAAATGGAAAAGACAGTGTTTATGCCCCAGGAAAGGGAACTATGGAGTCTTTGATTCATGGAATAACCCAAGTATGTAGAAAACCTCCCCATGGTTTATGCTCTATATCGAACACCAAAAGGTAAGTCCTAAAACATTAGTCTTAAATCCATAATCCATGATAAATTATTATTTTCCAACACTTGTTTCACATAATGAGTGTGGATAATATGGTCTAATGGAGATGTAATAATCATATCATCTTCATAATATACCATTAAAATAACATGAGAAATTTCAATGTTTATTCCCAAACTGATTGAACTATGAGGACACTTATTCCTTCTATAATTAAGATATGTAGGATTCATTCCTAAGGACTCGTACTCCAACTCAAATGAATATCCACCTAAGTGTGGGTACCTCAGTGTCATTGACATTTCATTCATTGGGACCCAATAATTCTTATGGGTTGATCAATATTCATCATCTCTCATTGGACTGAAAAATTAACAAATTATTGATAACACTAATTACATCTATAATTAAGATATAAAGCACGACTCCTTGAGGCACAATGTACATATTGAACATCCCAAGGGAGTTCCTAATAGTTTTCTCTACATACACATGTAGTGAGACCAATAAATTTTTATTCCATGTTTTTTACACAAAGAACAACTCACATGGTCATATGTAGTTGTAATATTCATACCAAATGCATTCCAAATTCTCATAAGCCATGGTAATTCTAGTATGTATTCTCTAATAATAGTCATGATGTAAACATCTCCATGTAAGGATATCAATCTTTTGTCAAGTCCGAAGGGTGTGACAGAACTAAGAGAACTCTGGCGTATGCATAAGCTAATATAGTTATAAAGCATTTCTAAGACTCATGATCAAATAGGAATCCACCACATTTGGGATTCCTCCATGTCATAGAAAATTATATAACCCTAATCCACTCATTCCTTTGCTTTAATCATCATACCTCTTCCATTAATGAACTGACAAGTCTAATGATCTATGAAAACAATGATTCTACCAATAAATAGGATACATATGACTCCCCTTAGAGATTTGATATTGAATATATGGTGGCTTATAGAAATCATGTATTTCATTTCCATAAAAACCAAAACTACATGTGGTTAACTAATTATAAATTTTTTGATTCCAGCAATAACAATGATATATAGGATCCAAATTAATCTATAAACACCTACATAATAATATTTACACCCTCCTTACATGGATGTAAATTCAACTTCTCTTGGTTATAAGGCTTCAACTCAGAAGAAGCTAACCTTTACTAGGAAATGTAAGAAGAACCACAGATATTTATACATGGATTTACCAATATTAATCCATTCTACCACACAAAAAGTTATTAACATACAAATCATATTTTTGAGGTTAAAATGTATCATATCAGTATTATTAGTATATTTGTGAAAATGTCTTAAATTTATAGGACAATCATAGAGTTGAAAACAATTTCATCCAAAAATGTCCTGATGAGCATGACCTTTAATCCTCTCAACTTGTGTGAGTCCCTATGTTTCATTAGTTATAAAACCCTTATTGTCCATTGGAATTTAGAAAGATGGTTTTTACCCAATTAGGGATGAGGGAACCATTTTGAGTTTCAGTTATGAATAAAAATTATAACTCGATGTCAATAGTTTTGATAGAAAATGATACCCATCACAAATAATAATCATGATGAACCTAACATGAATCTACAGTGGTATCATTCCATCTATTGTCCATTGAAATAGACAACATACAATGTTCATAGAAATGATCACGTGAATGTCATAGGAATGACCAATGTACATGGGAATGACTTGTGTACATGGTCATGAAATAAGTAAATGGAATAAGCTAGAGTTATTGAATTTATATTTTATAAATATCATTGAGTGTTAGTGAGACCTCAACAAATAATATACCGCAATTTATAGATCATGTAATATGTGAAATGAATGTTCCTTGAGATGGTTACACATGAGTTGTACCAAAATCAAGGAGTCATTCTATATTTCCCAGGGGAAATATTGAGAACACCTTAATGTTAATGTTGGGCTATTTTTTTTTCACAGACATGTTTGGATATGATTTTGGAAAACATCCCTTAAACATGGGTATGTTCCTCTGGTCCATCATTATAATGGTAAATCATGACCTTCCATCTACAGAATCGGATGAGGTATTTCATCTACTATATTTGGCTATAATATTTTATGGTATATCATAGTGTGTCTACAATCTGAGCATCAACAATGTCTTCTCCATTATAGTCTAGGAATCTATTTTCCCTCTATCTACACACTTGGCCCTATCCTAACATTTTTACTCTGGTTTGGTTGAGAAATCCACCGTGGATCCAGGTTGAGACCCCCATTTTAGTGTCTCATAAATTTATGATTTATAGTATCTTATTATTATTATAATTACATAATGAGAATGCCCACCTAGATGTGTTACTCTTGTGTTTTTATTATTGATGATTTCTCATTAATGACTGTTACATTAATTACTTTAGAATGATCCTAAAAATGAACTATAATAGTGACTCACATTGATATTTTTTCAATAATGATTATATTTTGGATATTATTATAATTAATCATATTATAATAGATTTTAATTCCTGATTATGAGAGGATATACAACTTTTATTATTTTCATTTACTGATTTCATGTTTTCTTACTTGTTATGTTTATACTCAACCCTGTATGGGCTCCACCAGCAAATTCTTTGTGTATTATAAACTGTACTATTTTTTTGATTTCATGGTAGATTTAGATTACATGTAGATGAATTTTTATTGAAGGAACTATGATGGATCTATTAGTTTCATTTATATATTCTTATATATAAATTATTTTAATTAGGATGTTTTCTTTAGTAGTTTAGTGGGATTTTTCTTTCCCATTATTATAATTTTACTTCTTGGTGTACAATATTGTGGTACATATGATATGTGTGAATTTACAGTTTGATTTGTTTATATTTCATGATTATAATTGCATACAGATATGTGTACATATATATGGGTTCAATAGGATATGTCTGACTATGTTTTTGATATTCATAATTGGTACTAATCTCCAAATCAAATCATATTCGAGGCATGTTTGGGGATTTCATTCTGATACTACTACCATATAGGTGTGAAAATTCAAAAATTATAGTAACCCATGGTTATTGGTTAATTTATTTACTTATAAATAGATATGTGGAATGAAATTAGATGAATTTGGTATTTTAGTTGTCTTGGTAAACTGTAATGCCCAGACCCCAGTTACTCAGAATCGGTGCATTATTTTATTTCATTGGCATGATTATAAGGAATCAAGTCCCGATGGACCAATCAGTTTAGCAGTCTTGGAAAATATATTACATACATTAATGTTACATTACAAATTATAACATGAAAAACAACACAAATAATCCTTTATTAATGCCATTATTCCCTTGGCATAACCCTGCATATCAATCACAATACACTTCATGGAATCCTAGGAAAAAATAAAACCTTGATAGGTGTGATCTCAAATACTCGGTAAGGGTATGAAATACAATGGAAAATTTCATAAATAAGCAAAAACATTTAAGGCAATGTATAAATAAAACAAAAGTAATTTAAACGTGAACATCACCATAATATGGAATAAATAAAATGAAATAACTCCATTTACTTATTCACATGAATATTCTACTAGTCGAATAATCACATGAAATATCAATAGCCACTTTCATAATGATGGAATGCATAATTCCAGACTATCATTCCCACATCTTCAAGGGCTTCTACTAAGACTACAAATTATATTATGTCAAGATCTTATGCCAAGACACTAGTTTGTCTCATGAGACCTACCGATGCATCGATGAGCTATATCGGGCTCCACCCGTCACATATTAAGTCCAATGCATTCATCATATGAACAGGTTTATCATAACATAAACATTCGTATTAAAACTATCATAAGAAATCCCATACTTTCTCCATAAACCATGAACAGTATAAAAATAACACACGCATAGTCAAACATATCACAATACCCTCAAAAAAATATGGATGTTTTGTATCATAATAAATAATGTTCAAATAAGCTTAAAATCCTTCAAATGATGTTGATATAGATGAAATCTAAACTATTTGAGAGAAATATCTCTTTTTTTGAAATCATTTAAAAGTCACATAATTATAAAAGAAAATATTTACATTAAAAATATTCTTATAATCTTGTAAGGGAATCTTCGACAATTTTATAATGTTTGAAAATAACTACACTCACCGTATAAGTTAGAAAATACATTCTTACCTTAATTCTTTCGAAAAGGATAAATGGACACTGTTTGGAAGATGACAGAAATATTCCTTTATAAACATCTTATAAAAAGAAAACAAGGGTATAAATGGTGTTAACCCATAGTCTGTATAAAAGTAAGAATGATTTGAAATACATTTTTAATAAACATGGATGTGGATGATAATGATGTCTCGATAGATAATCACGTATAAACAACCTCGGATAATGAAGAGACTGTGAAATAAACCCTTACCGATTTGGAATCTTATGAAACATACACCCCATTAAAAAGGAATCATAAAATAAATATGTAAATACACATAAATTAATGTTTATTAGACAAAGAATACAATTATGAGCAGTACATACACCACACAAAATGTAATATTGGCAATACGACACTAATCTCATGGAAATATGGAGTGAGATGAAATCCCCTTACCTTGAATTTTCTTCTAGTCGAGGGTACAATCAACCACATGTATAATAGATAAATAATTTTTTTTTAAATTATAAAATAATCATATACATTAATATGTTATCATATATGATCTTTTAATATTTCCTTGTTAATAATATTTTAGTATTATCATCATTTTGAGTGTTAACTTACTCGTTTTATTTTATATGTTTTGTTACATAAGATGTGTTTGTTACGGATAGGTTGTATCTTATTAATATCCATAATGATATTAAGTCCATAAAATTTATTTTTAATCATCAAATGAGAATTATACTTGAATGGATACGATGGGGGATGAATCTTATCACGTTCGTGGAGACGGTAGACCATACGTACGCAGGAACGCTACTTCCATTTCATATTTCCTTTTAAACGAAATCAAAACCAAATGATATATAGTTATATTATTATTCTAGTATAATATAATATCTTATATGTTTTAATTACATTCATTAACACCTTCTTTTATGCATTCCATGTATGGTATGAACGAGTCATATCACTCTGAGGGGGCTGTAGTCTGCACATCCTCAAATGAAATTATCGTATATATATAAAACATGAAACAAGTAATGATATGATATAAAATGGAATTACAGAAGATTATATATAAAATATATATCATTAAAATCATATTTTATTACAGTGATGTCAAAATGGCCACCATGAGAGATGGTAGGAGATAATTGAACACTCATCATTTTGTGAGGATTATGGTTGTCATCCATAGGAACATTTTTTTCTTCACTCAATAGATGGAGGTGTGTGTAAGTGAAGTTAAACTTCTTCTCATAATAATATCATAGTATATTTAGAATATTGGTGTTGTTAAAAAATAAAATAATAATAAGTGTTTAGGGGTTAGAGAAGTAATATAAACGAAAAGAAGCTAAGAGAAATCGTTACCTTTAATTTGGGTAACCCACTTTGGTTTGAACCCAAAAAAGGACTCTTGAGGTGAATTCTACCTAGGGTAAGGCTTCTAGGAGTTGGAGAGGGATGTAGGGAGCTTAATTGGGCAGATGTTGGATGATCCAAAAGGCTTGAGAGGTTTGAGGAATTGGTTTGAAGTGGTGTCCTTTTATAAGGGGGATGAGGGTATCTTTAAAAAGGATTGAAAAAATTATTTCATTATATAATAATATTCAGTTTTTAAAGGTTCAAAACTCATTAAAGATAAGGATAAGATTACTCATGATCGAAATGAAATCATCCAATAAGAATTGGATAGGTTTTTTGTTTTATATTAGTCTTTATAATATTATTTATTTAAATCATTTATTAATGTGATAAACACTACATCATTATTGTGTCATAAATAATTTAATTTATTAGAGGTATAAAAATAATAAAAAATATACCATGATTTAGGAAATATTTATTGATTTATAATGAATATTTATAGTAAAATAAATAACATATATAACCCTATATAATATTGTTTTTATAAAAGATATATGCTTTATTTATTTTGGTGGTCACTTTAACTTAATTAATATAAAGTGACTTTATCACTTAAAGTGGCTCCATGGGGTCCCCAAATCAGCCCAAAGATGCCCATGGTTATAAATGTTTCAACCAATAGTTTCAGAAAACGTTTTAGGGTAATTTAGTATTATTATAATATTATTTTTTACCCTTATTTATCAAATTTACCCTTTAACTGTGATATATAAAATATTTACCGAAATAATTATTCAAAATATATAGAAATATAAGTTACCTATTTACAAAATTCAGAACTGTTGATTCTAAATTAGAATTTTAATTTGTCAAATGGAATATATAAAAGTTTCAAATATTGGATTTAAAAAAGCTTCGCCATTAAAAGGCGTTATATTACATTTTTTGAAGAATAATTCTTTTATCTGAAAAAAATGTATTTGTTCTAACATTATGTCAAAGAAATTCATTAAATGGATTCTAAAATTTTAAGAATTATATATAGTTCAATATTCAGTTAATACTATTCATAACAGCTATTGAACGACTTTTTTGGTAAGTCATGGTGCGCTAGAACTCGGTGTTGCGTGTAGTGAATGTTATTGAATTACTTCGAAGAAATAACGTAATATGAAATATGGGGGTGTTAAATTCTTCCCTCATTAAATAAATTGTGTCCTCAAAATTTGAAATTATTTTTAGATAATAAAAGTTTGAAAATAGAAAATACCTTTGGAAAAACCCATATCAAAAATTAGGGTAATAAAATTTAATCTTAAAAATAGGAATTGTGAAATGAAAGGGTCACCATCAAATAATGATCTCGATTAGAATAACATTGTTTGAAATTAGTGAAAAATATAATTGGAGGAAAAATGTAAACATTTATAGGTAGTGATTGAGGTCATCAATCACAAACAAGTGTAATTTAAGGGTCTTAAATTCATCAATTTATGATAATTTAAAATACCATCGGTTCAACATTACATATGGTATTAGGATAACATTTTTTTGTTTTAAGATCCATACGCAAATGTATTAAAATTAATTTCTTCATAGAATAAGAGATAAATAAAAATATATACGTGATAATTAGAGTCCCATCCTTTAAATAATTTTTACCAAAAACTCATATTTCACTCTAAACGATAATAGAACTTAATAACAATATTCTATTTATCTTATTTTTATAGGGTTAAAAAATGAATTTATCAATCATCTACACGATTTTTTTAAAAAGTCTACATTAATCAATCTAGGACATCATGTGGGCCAGTGGTAGGTGATACAACCTTGTCTCCCTTCGATTGAGGGTTCAAGTCTCACGGCCTTGCCAGACGTGACAGGTTGTCAGCCTCTCTTGGTGGAGATCTCGTCCATGGTTCCTTGAAGGAATGGATTGAGAATAGGATGCTTTGGGAAGGAGGTGAGGGCCTCCTTTTATGTGCAGAATTCGACCCCCTAATATTGTGTGTTAAAGACACCATTAATGACATCTTCACGCATTCCACTCTTAATTAATGTTGTTCATAAATATGTTTTCCATCTCTCCTCCAAAGTTCAGCTAATTTGGCAACTGGATGAAGGAGTTATGAATTTTTAATTCTCAGTTTCTGTTTCTGGATGAAGCTTCTAGGATGGTTCCTCCAAAAGTATTTCATTTAATTGCTCACTAAATGACTTCCAAACTTCCCAAAAAAACTTTTGGTTGGTCTTAGATGTCCTAGTTCCATCCCAGTTGTACAAACCTCATTTGGATGTGTGTAGGCCACGTTTGTGATCCGTTAAATTGGTGGTGTCCACGATGTCCGCCTGAAAAAATGTCCAACTTCAATTAATTAGTATTCCCTCTATATGGTAGAATCAGCTCCTGGTGCAGCAAGAAAATATGAAGGAAATAAAATAAGGTTTCTAAAAAAATTTAATCAAAAAATTTGGTATTATATTTTTTTAGTAAATTACCAAAATACCCTTGAAGTAAAAATCTATCAAAAATCCAGAATTAGTTAGTTTAAACATTTAGGCTGAAAATAACACTAAAACCTAAAATTGTGACAATTCCAGATAAGAAAACACTATGGTGGGGTTATAATTAATGATTTACAGTATATAATATAGGAAAATGTAAGCTTCATCACTCCCCCACACTTAAACATTGCACTCCTAGGAAATCATCATACATGCAAATCAATTTCCACACAACAATCTAAAATGAGAAAATATCAATGATCTTATCCAAAATAGAAATCTATCATGTCTCATATATGAATAATAATTCTATCTTATTTTTATTTCAATAATTAAAATTTGTTCAACCTCATAAATCAATCCATGTCCCAATCACAACCTACCTCATATTGAATTTTATGTCACTCTTCACTCAAGAAAAATTGATTCTAGAGTTATGCTCATACTTGGAAATTGTATGTATCACCATAGGTTTGTGAAAATTATCATTTCTCCATAGCATGAAAAATTAAATTAAATTCAATCATGAGGACTTTAATTAATGGTTCAAATGATTCTGTGTCTTAGGGTTTTTGGGAAAATGATTGAAAAATGTTCCACGCTAGAAAGAGGAGGTCAGACTTTTATGTACAATGCATGATTAATTCAAGTGAAAACACAAGAAATTACTCACTCAATACCCCATGAAAATATTAAAAACAAAACCACACCCTTTTATGAAATGGTACATGATCCACGAAGTCATTATAATGAATGATATCATTTATGTTATCCTTTTTTTCAAAGCTCCATAAAGGCACAACTTTATTTTCTTTTAATTTTTTTCATGGAGGAAGAGCTGAAAATTGAATACAATGAATGAAAGACAATTCATGCCATTTATTGTTGAGAGGTACATGAGTCATAAAAGAAGGTACAATGAGGAATTAAAAGGCATCTCCATTTTTTACTTTTTCTTTTTTTAGGAGAAATGGATGAATCAAATAAAGCACAATGAAATGAAGACACATGCCCAATTCTCTTATTTTACACTTCCCAAAGTATTGAAACACACCTCACAGAACCCATAAATGATAACAATCCCAATGAACTCACACAAAAGGCCCTTCCCCCACACTCAAACTTGAAAAAACCATACGAAAATAATAAAAGAGTGAGAAGGTAAGGACAAATTGGTTTGTAATGTGGCTTAAACCTATAATGAAACTCATGGTATTTAAGGGATTACGAAGGATAAATGTAAAGTTGGGTCTCATGATAAAATGTTTCTAGCCAAAGAGATGCCTCAATAATTTTAAATACATTCCATGAAATCAAAATCCTTGAATGAGAATATTCACAGATTCTGGTTCTCACACAAAATTCATGTTTCCCTCAAGAAAGTTTGGGTATTAGGAAGAATATGTAAAAGTGGTTTAGAATACCTAACAAGATTGGAATAATAATTGGTGTCAGTATTTCATGGGCATGGATTTCAAAAATCAGTCAAACTCATTAAAATGCTTGAAAATCCATTTCAAGGGAAAGGAATTCAAATAAAAAATCATTTAAAATCCATTATTTCAAAAATCATTTCAACTCTTTCAAAAAAAATTGATGTGTGAAAAGTGATAACAATATTCATTAAAGCTCAAAATACGTTTTGGACCAAAAAATTAAAGGTGTTTAAATGATAATTGTAAAAAGTTAACTCCCTTTTGAAATAATGATTCGGTCCTCTTCCTATAATTCTTGGGGCTTCCTTCTGCCTTCATGATCCTACAAAAGAAAAATTATTCAATTAATCACAAGGATTATTTCATTTAAGCTCAAAATGAAAAGAGGGAGGGTTCCACATGATAGACTATTTCCTATTACTGAATATGAATTTTAAATTACTAGAAAGAATGTAATGATAAATCATGGTATGATCCCCCAAGTGGGCCCTGGAATATTTTAATGCCTCCAAAGGGAAGTACCAGCTTTTATCCATAATCTTTCAGTGGGTGGATCATCTTGGACATGAACCACCACATGTTTTTCTTCCCAGCTTGCAGTTATTTGTTCTTGGTGAGGAGAATTCCATGTATAGAGTAAACCAGATCCACCCCCTTTGCAATATGGTATAACTTGCATGGCGGGGGTAGGATGACGTATGGATCCTCTTCCTCTTCAGTTTCTACTTGTGCAATATGTTCTTAAAAAATACAGTGATTTCTCCAGGTGTGCTGAATGAAAATAATAATCAAAGGGATATTCACAATTTAAATTTGAAATATTAATTTCAAAATCATTTATTTTAAGGGAGGGAGTTTACAGATTTGTTTCTTCATGCAGAGCCATTATTATCGTTTCTTGGACTTCTGAAACAATATGATCAATGTCTTTAGGGAGCACCAGGTGTTCCTCAACAGGTTCAATTTCTTCTTCTTCATCTTCATCCAAGGTGATACAAGGATTGAATGAATCTGAAAATTCAATGTCATAAGGATTGACACTCATGTCAGTTTGAATGACTTCAGAAAAATTAGATTTCATGGAAGGATCATCTCCCTGAGTTGGTTCTAGTTCAATCACAGATTCAGTTGAAAGTTCCTCTTTCAGTGGATTATAACTGGATAGAGGTAGGTAGTCGGTCTCCTCCACCATGACTGCAAATTAAAACAATTGTTTTGGGTATTATTTTAGTGGTGTCGGCTCTTCTTCTTTGTAAGGCATGGGGCGATCAAGCAGCTCCACACATTCATTCCAAAATTTATCCAATTCTTGTTGATCTCTCACATTTGGCTCAGCAGGAAAGTCATCCTCCTTTTCATCTATCTCAGGTATAATTGGTTGAGTGAGGATGAATGAGTCTTCAAGTACCCTGACATTTACCTCCTCTTCTTATGCAATGATGAGTGGTGAAATTTCATCCACCACTATCTCAGGTTCTTTCTCCGGCTCAGGGTCGGGTTGCTCCATCCTTGAACGAATATAGTCCAATGCCCATTCCATTTTCCTCTACAAATCATCCAGATTATTACTAATCCTTTCAAACCTATCATTTAGACCACGATAATCAATTTCTGGTTCTTGATATTATACATTCGAGTAATCTTCCCATGCATAAAAATTTGAATTTTAATACATCATGGAAACAAATTAATGATTTTTCTTAATTAAAATAAAATAAAATATTTTAAAAATTGTGTATTTTGAAAAATTGATCATAATAACTACTCAGCTCCATAGAAACGGCACCAGTTTTGATGCATGCCTGTCGTAGGGCGTGGAGAAAGAAAATTTATTTTCATAATGCAACACAGTGGCTGACCAGGGTCGTCTCACATGAGGAGCAATAATTTAAGTTCAATCACTTATTCTAGTTCACCTAATCTAATTATTTTTTTTGTTTTATATTTTATAAAATAAATGTAATTTACTAAATAAATTCAAATTAAAAATAATAGGAATCTAACATTCAATTATAAATTACCATGCAATGCTTAACAAAATGGAATTATGGAAGAAAGGAAGTTCTCCCGAGAGAATTTTTAGGGAGCACCTTCATTGGCCAGTTTCAAATATTCATTGTGTACACACTCCATTATATGTGTGCACACCTTACTCTACACTGGTTAGGAATGAAAATTCTACGTAGCGATCACCAATCACACCTTTCATCCACCTTCTCAATCGAAGGAAAATGGTTGTAGATTAAGAAGTTAATCTTTAGACAAAAACAGTGAGGATTACACCCACATTAAATTATCCTTAGAATTACTCAAAGAATATTAAAAACATGGTATTGGGTTCAGGAACCTGATTACTCCCTCGGGATATTTCTCAGATTAGTAACTCATGATCATGAGTATTATATTTCACAATGGTAAGATGAGAGGAAGGGAAGAGGGTGAATCGGTGGACAGAAAAATAAAAACAATGCATTAATTTATTAGAAATATAAATTACAATTGAAAAACAAAAATAAAGAAATATAAATAAACTAAAAAGAAATGGGCAAGATTTGTTGGTGGCCTCCCTCGGTGGAGATCTCCACCTTGGTGCCTTGAAGGAATGGATGGATAATAGGATGCTTTGGGAAGGAGATGAGGGCTTCCTTTTATAGGTAGAATTCGACCACCTAAATATGCATGTTGTAGACCCCATTAATGACCTCTTCATGTATTCTACCATTAATGAATGTTGTTCATAAATATTTTGGCCATCTCTCCTCTAAATTTCAGATAATTTGGAAACTGGATGAAGTAGTTATGATTTTTTAATTCTCGGTTTCTCTTTCTGGATGAAGCTCCAAGATGGTTCCTCCAAAATAATGTCATTTAATTGACCATTAATGACTTCCAAACATCCCCAAATTTATTTGTGGTCGTTCATAGATGTACTCGTCCCGTCACTAGTGGAAACACCTCATTTCGATGTGTGTAGGCCGCGTTTGGGGTCCGTTAAATTGGTGGTGTCCACGTTATCCACCCGATAACATGTCCAACTTCAATTAATTGTTATACCCTCTATATGGACGAATCAGCTCCTAGTACAGAAGACAAAAATGAAGGACATAAAATATGGATTGTAAAAAAAATTAATCAAAAAAGTTGGAGTTATATTTTTTAGGAAATGACCAAAAAAACCTTGACGTAAAAATCTTTCAAAATTCCAGAATTAGTTAATTTTCACATTTAGGCTCAAAATAACACTAAAACCTAAAATTGGGACAATTACCCGTAAAAAACACTATGGTGAGATTATAAACAATGATTTACAGTATAAAATATAGGAAAATGTTATTTTAAGCAACGTTTATTCATATATTTAGCACATATTAGAAAATTATTTTTTCCCTCTTCCCTTTATCCATCTTTCTTTCTTCCATCATTTTCTTCATTTTATTTCCATCAATGTAAAAGTACATAGAGAATTTGTTACTTATCTTATTAACACGTGATATTATTTCTTCATATGTTGAGAATAACTGGGAGACTATATACCTTCTAAATGTTGGTTTAAAACTTTGAATGATATGATCCTTATATTTCTATGGGTCATACGTATTGTTGGAGTTGACATTCCTTCTACTGCACTCCATTTCTATACAATATAAAAAAAGGATTGTTTTT
This sequence comes from Viscum album, assembly GCA_963277665.1. Lineage (NCBI taxonomy): Eukaryota > Viridiplantae > Streptophyta > Magnoliopsida > Santalales > Viscaceae > Viscum > Viscum album. Next base: position 1,834,330,433 of record OY728132.1, read on the forward strand.
GAATTGAAATTATTAATTACAAACATGAAAAATACCTAACATAAATTGAAAGGTTTATGGATATAATCAATAATCATAAAAATATTTTCATTGAAAAATTATATACTCATAAACCCTTCATAATGATATGTAAAGAAAATGAAAATTATCCTAAGCATATCGCCCAGGAGGGTCGTAACCATGAGTGCAGCAAGGCCCATTGTTGTGCACCAGTTCCTATTAAAGTCTAGCTCAATGTGGTGTTTTTGGGTTTTACCCCTAGGTACATCTGTGCCAGAGCCGCCTCTACCTTCCCGTATCTAGATAGGCATGTATTGCTCAGAAAACTCACAAAATCTCTACAATACCAAAATTCTAAGAAGTTCTTTTATACTAATCCTCATATTCTATATTATTACTAAGTTCTCTAATCATATTTTATCTAAATCTAGTTTCGATGGTTATTTCTAAACTTCCTCTGATACCAACTGTAATGCCCCGACCCCAATTACTCAGATTCGGTGCATTATTTTTATACATTTTCATGATTACATGGAATCATGTCCCGAAGAGAAAATCAGTTTAGAAATCGTGGAAAATATATTACATTCATGAATGTTACATTAAACATTATAACATACCAAAATACATAAATAATCATTTATGAACACCATTATTCCTTTGGCATAACCCTGCATATCATTCACAGTACAATTTTTCGAATCCTGGGAAAAAATAAAATATAGAAAGGGGTGAGCTCTAACTCTCAGTAATGGTAAGCAATAGAGTGGAAATTTTCACAAATAATCATAAAAATTTAAGGAAATTTATAACTAAAACAAAATCCTTTTAAACATGAACTTCATCATAATATGGAAAAAAATAAAAAGACATAATACCATTTAATTTTTCAAATGGATAATATACTAGTTGAAAAATCATAGGCAATATCGATAACTACTTTTATAATAATGGAATGCATAATTCCAGACTATCATACCCACATAGTCAAGGCCTTGTTCCAGGACTACAATTAATATTTTTTCAAGGCCTTTTTCCAAGACACTAGTATGTCTCAAGAGACCTACTGATGCATCGAGGAGCTATAGCGGGCCCCACCCGTCACTTATTAAGTCGAATGAATTCCTCATATTAACAGGTTTAACATAACATAAACATTAGTATTAAAAATAGCATATGAAATGTCAATACTTTCTCTATAAACCATTAATTGTATGAAAATAACACATCCATAGTCAAACATATCACAAAAACCTCAATACAATATGGATGTTTGGTATCATGATAAATAAACATCAAATAAGCATAAAAGAAAACATTTTCTATGAAAATATTCTTATAAACTTGTATGGGAAGATTTAACGATTTTATAACAGTTGAAAATAGCCGCACACGCCATATAAGTTAAGAAAGATATTCTTACCATAATTTTGTCGAAAAGGTTAAAAAGATCTTGTTTGGGAAATGACAGAAAGATTATTTGATAAACATTTATAAAAATTCAACAAGTGTATAAATGAATTTAACACATAATATGTAAAATTGTATGAATGATTTGAAATTAATTTTTATGAAACATGGATGTGGATGACAAAGAGGTCCCAATAGATAATTACATTTAAAAAACCTCGGATAATAAAAAGATTGTGAAATAAACTCTTACCAATGTGGTAACATATGAAACATACACCCCATGAATAAGGAATCATACAATTAATATGTAAATAAAAATAAATTAATGTGTATTACACAAAGAATACAATTATGGGCCATACATGCACCACACAAAAGGTAATAGTGGCAATACGACACGAATCTCACGGGAATAAGGAGTGAGATGAAAACCCCTTACCTTGCACTTTATTTTAGTGAAGGTTAAGTTTAACCTCCTGTATAATATTTAAATCATTGTTATAAAATTATACATTATTCATATACCTAAATATGATATCATATATGATCTTTTAATATTTCTTTGTTAATAATATTTTAGTATTATCGATTTTCGAGTGTTAACTTACTCGTTTTATTTTATATGTTTTGTTATATAAGATGTGTTTGTTATGGATAGGTTAAATCATATTCATATCCACAATGATATAAAGTCCTTAAAAATTATTTTTAATCATAAAATTAGAATTATACTTTAACTGATATGATGGGGAATGAATCTCATCGCACTTGTGGAGACGGTAGTCCGTACGTACGCACGAACGCTACTTTTTTTTCATTTCTCATTTTAAAAGCAATCAAAACCAAATGATACATAGGTATATTATTATTCCAGTATAATATAACATCTTATATATTTTACTTATGTTCATTAACTCATTTTTTTAAATATTCCATGTATGGTATGAATGAGTCATATCACTTTTAGGGGACGGTAGTTCACAATTCCTCAAATGAAATTATCATATATATATATATAACATGAACGAACAATGTTATGAAATAAAATCAAATTACAGAAGATTATATATAAAATAAATATCATAAATATCATATTTAATTATAGTTCCATCATAATGGCCACCATGAGATGTGGTAGGAGATAATTGAACAATCATCGTTTCGTGAGGTATTTGGTTGTCATCCACATAAACATTATATACTTCACCCATTAGATGTATGTGGGTGTTAGTTTAGTTATAATAATTATCTAAAAATATCCTAGAATATTTAGTATACTCTTTTTGTTACAAAAGAATAGAATAAAAAATGTTTAGGGGTTGGAGAAGTAAAATAAAAGAATAGACGCTAAGAGAAATTGTTACCATTTATTTGGGTAACTCCATTTGGTTTGAACCAAAAAGGACTCTTGATGTGCCTTATTCCTAAGGTAAGTATTATAGGAGGAGGATAGGGATGAAGAGATCTTAATTTGCCATAGTCTAGACAATCCAAATTGATTGAGAGGTGTGAGAAATTGGTTAGAAGTGGTTTCCTTTTATAACAGGGAGGAGGGGCTCTTTAGGAAGGATTGAAAATATTATTTTATTATATAATGATATTCGTTTTCTAAATTTACAAAACTCATTAAAGATGAATATAAGATGACTCATGATCTAAATTAAATCATAAAATTAGAATAGGATGGGGTTTGGGTATTATATTAGTCTTTATAAATTTATTTATTTAAATAAATTATTAATGAGGTAAACACCACATCATTACCGCGTCATAAATATTTTAGTTTATTAGATGTCTAATAATTATAAAAAAAATACCATGATGTAGGAAATATTTTTATCTTTCTAATTAATGTTTATAGATGAAAATATAACATATATAACATTATGTAAAAATTGTTTTTCTAAAAGTTATATGCTTTTGTCATTTTTGTGTGTACTTTAAGTTAATTAATTTAAACTGTCATTATCATTTACAAGTGGTTCAATGGGGTCCCAAAATCGACCCAGAGATGAAAATGGTCAGACATGTATCAATAAATAGGGTTAGGACACGTTTTATGTAATTTAGTATTATTATAATATTATTTTGTACCCTCATTTATTGAATTTACCCTTTTACCATGGTAAATAAAATATTTACCGAAGTAATTATTCAAAATGTCTACAAATAAAAGATACCTATTTACACAATTTGGACCTCCTGATTCTAAATAAGAATTTTATTTTGTCATGTGGAATATATAAAAGTTTCAAATATTGGATTTAAAAAGGCTTCGCCGTTTAAAGGCAGTAAAATTGGATTTTTTGAAAAATACTTCATTTATCTGAAAAAAATGTATTTGTTCTAACATTATTTCTTTGAAACTCATTATATGGATTTTAAAATTATAAGGATTATATATAGTTTAATATTTAGTTAATACTATCCATAACCGCTTTTGAACGACTTTTTTGGTAAGTCATGGTGCGCTAGAACTCGGTGTTGCGTGTAGTGCATGTTATTGAATTACATTGAAGAAATAATGTACTATGAAATCATGGGGTGTTACATAAACTATATATATATATATATATTAAATTAACATTATAAATGAAAAAATAATATAAAACATATTAATCCCATTAAGGACCCCATTATCCCTTTTTTCATATATATGTATATAAATTATAATGCACTCTCTAGAATAATTGTTAAATGAAACATAATAATGTGTTAGCTATAATACATATTAAGGGTAGTTGTATAATAACAAATATAATGAATAATATAGTAAAAATAAATAAGGAATTCTAAATTACTGAAACACAATCCATTTATACAATAACATGAGCATAATATTATAGGAATAATGGCTGATTAAAAAATCCATATATACAATCACATGATCTCATAACATATCCATAGATATTTTAATAAATCCAATAATCACAGGTATATCAATAAATAAACTCATAAATAATTACTTCAAATTTATAGGCATTATAAACATACCAGTGTTTTCTTAACCAACCCATCTAAAAATTGCATAAAACATTGTTCAATTATGAAAAAATAAATGTGTATAGTCTATACTATATCGAAATCTGGTTTTGTCTCAAGAGACCTATTAATGCATTATGGGGAGATTCTAGGCCCCTAATATAAATTTAAGTGTCTAATTAATTACAAATATTAATATATAATATGTAAAAATCAATGTGACTTAACAAAAGCAATAAATATCTTTATTAGAAGAAATAGTTATATGAAATATCAATACATTACCCTATTAAAAATATAAAGAAATATAAAAAATAATTTAATAAATGTTTTAAATACAGTTCATACTCAACATAACACTAATTAATAAATATTTATATTGAATAATATACTTTAAACAGATGAATATAATATTTCCTCTATATAATATCTTTTGTTATGGTGAGTTTTTATTTAAATCTATATATTGTGCGTTTCATAATGAAATATTTTTTTTTAATATACCACTATAAAAATGTAATGTAATAATAAAATCATTGTAGTTATATTCTGGTGAAAAACTATGTTCATGATGTGTATGTTAAAAAAAGTTCAATCTCTTTTTGTACGAAAATTGAAAAAGAACCTCATTTGTAAAACGACATGAAGTTTACATTGAGAAAATGATTTAAACTATAAAAATGGTTACACATTTCTGTAAAAGTAATTTAGAATATTAAAAAATTTCATTTTTTACAAAAAATGTTCATGTAATAGAGATATTCATCATCTACTACATAAACAAAACCAATCTATAATGGTAATATTATTGTTAAATAATCCCATACCACATGTGTTTCATTTTTACCATAATCAAAATAAAAGAAATAAAATCAAATTAATCTATAAATTCTATGAAGGTAAATATATTCATGATATAATATATTTAATGAGAAGTTTATATACTAAATACAATAAATAAGTGGAGGATGTTGAATATGGATGAAAAAAATAAAAGAAAGGTCATAAACAATTACATTAGGATAATTTTCCATTTTATGCGTATGAAACTCAATTATAATAATAATATATTTGTTATTAAAATTTTATAGAAGAGTATTCATTTAAATTGTATTTTATATTACTTAATTATAATATTTTATCATCCTTTTATTATCAATTGATTGTAAAAACCACAATATTAGGAGTTATCTAATTCATTTTTCTATTATGGTTAGATTCAATAATTCAATATCATATATTTATATAATGGTTCCATCATATGAATAATATTATTTAAGGTATAAATACCAAATATTATAAAAATAATTATATTTATAGTTTTATATAAATGTAGATATAGAAATATGGATTACATCAGTCATTGAGATGGTATGGCGTACGTATGCAAGAACGATGTTATAACTTTTCAAAGGATACAGATTGATAATGGTGAATAATTATTATTAATATAATAATTTTTTATTTTCAATAAATATAATATATAATAATTTTTAATATCATTATAAGAATGAATGAAAAGTGGTGAGGATAAATTAATTACATTTCAACATGTAAATTGTATGATATGCACATGAACAAGTGACATAATCAATTTTCTTCGTTACCAAAGAAAAATAAAATGGGTGTAAAAAATTAATGATAAAATTATAAGTACATTTATTATAATTATATTATTTTAATTTGTATGGTTACAAAACATGTTTAGAAATTATAAGAATTAATAAAATGAAATATTAAGTAATGATGATTATATCTTATTATATGGACTCATGTTACATCACATCAAAAGGATAATAGGATTTTTATATTGGAATAGAACAAACATCATTCGAATGGTAATGGATTTCAATAAGTGGCATCTGAATGGTTTATTTATATATATATATTGATAAAATTGGTGTAATTATTTTAATGAATTAGGTTCCCCACTATAAATTTTGGTAGGGGATTTCATGTAATTTCAAAAAATATTTATGGTACTATAAGTTATATATCTCCTAATTATTTGTCAAAATTGATAGAATTTTAATAAAAGTTGAAAATAATAATAAATATTTTCTTTTTAAATATTTGGATATGTTTTGGATATGTTTTTTCTCTTATCGTTTACTTTTTAACTCATACTATCAAATACGACAATTACAATTTCTATTATTATACTATAAATTGTTAAATGCCCCAAAATTGAAAAAACATATATTTATTAATCCATATAATTTCAATTCTGCTAAATTTATGATTTTTTTAAATTATATATCATTTAATAAAATATTATATTTTATAAAATATCAGTATTTATATTTTTACAATTATTCATTACAATATAATTTATAATGCAATGAAAACACATAGAATTCAAAAAAAATATTTATTTATATAAAAAAGATAAATCATTATCTAAATAATTATTGTATCACATTTTTTTCTAAAATTATATGTTTTTTAATGTTTTAAATAGAATTTTTTTTATTAATTTAATAATTAATGTCTTAGTGTTGGGTAAGAATATAAGAAAATCATTCATTATCAAATGAATAAAAATAAATTACTATAATGAATATAAATATTTACAAGTTATATATATAATTAATATTAGAACATCTCATATGTATATCCCAATAATAAGAATATTATAGTTATTAAAAACAATAGTGTTACACATTGGACTATTCATGAAATAAAATACTATAGAGGATACAGTCTCATCAAAATGGACAAAAAAATCAATATAACTGATTATTGGAATAGTATTGACTAAAAGTACACATTGAATAATATATTACAAATATTTCATGTTATTTTATAGTTCGTATCATTTTATTTTTAACATTAATTACATGGTTTACCTTTTAATTGGGATAACAAAAATTAAGACAAATTCCATTCAAATTAAGAAAAAAATAAGAGGGTACTGAATAAATACATTTCAACATAATCATCCAAAATATGAATTCTATTAATAAAAAATAAAAATAGATTATTGAAATAAATTAATTTAAAATTAAACTCATAAAACATAATAAAAAATTGTTTTCCAAATGTAATCCCAATTGAGTATAATTTTTTTATAAAAAATTAATCCTTGAAAATATTTATAGTTATCATAATTATATTATTCATAAAATAATATAATTAACATCAAATTTAATAATTATAAAAATAAAATTTTCTTTTTAAATGGTTGTAAAAAATATAGTTCTCTAAAATATAATTTTATCACTATTCTCTAGAAACATATATTTTCCGAAAATTTAAAAAACCATCACTATAAGATATTTTATATATTAATTCTTCAAAATATTTATTAAAATTTTATAATAAAATTTATATATAATCTATAATTTATTTATAACAGTTTCTCTGTATTTTTTATTATAATTATAATTAATTTCTATTGAATAAAATAAACATTCTAAAAATATAGTAATTATTTAAAAAGAATTAATCATTACATTTATATGATCCATGAAATAAATAAATATATATATATATATATGTTTGTATGTATGTATGTATTTCATAATTTAGTTGATACTATTAATACCCTATAAATTATTTTCATGTTTATAAGGATCATATTTAGAAAATATTTACTGCATCATTGATGTTTAGTGTTACATTATTTATATTGTATTGACCATAGTTTTAATTTAAAATATAATGTATTAATTCCCCACAATATATAATATTTTTATTTTATAAAAAATTATCATAAAATCATAGGGTGAAATAATCTCTTCTAAACCTATTATTTTGTTTCAAAATTTCAATAAAATATGATTTTTTCTATTAAATTGTCACGGGGTTATGTTATACCCAATATAATTAACATTAATACTCACAATTAAATCATTATCCCAAAAATAAATGGTTTCATTTTGAAAATATTATGCATGAAATTCTATGTTGTGAGAATTGATCAGAAAATTTCCACTTGATAGGAGACATAGGGAAGTAAATTTTTTTTAGAATAATCAAAAAATATCCATGAAGGAAAATATATATGGGATGTGAATATATAGTCCTTGAAGAAAAGAGTAATTCTTAAATAATAATTGATACTGATAGAGGTCATTAATCAAATTAAAGTGACTAATTAATAAATATTTTGTGTCAACAATAATATAAATATGTGATGATTAAAAAGACTATTTAATAATCATATATATAAGAAATATGATAATATTTATGATTCAATAATGTTTTAATATTAATGATGAAACATATTACAATTTAGACTAAAAACATAAAAAAATATAATGACTTGATATCATTCTATTTTTTATTCCAATTTCATCATTTTTATTTGATTAAATCAATTCATTCTTCATATAGTACTCCAAAAAATGAATGTTTAATTGGAAAAATATTCAAAGGAAATCAAAATACCTTTTATGAGATAATAATCCAAATAAAATAATGAATCAAATTTATCTTTCTCTATATATTTTCAAGGAAACTGATGGTTAACAAAAGTTCTATTACCACACCAAATTGTCATATTAATCGATTCAATAAAAAGGCATCATTAAGAATCATCAAAATTAAACCCCCCCAATTTATAATTTCTGAATTTTAAAAATAAGGTCAATAAATATCCAAAATTAACATGACATTAGAGTCCAAGAAAACATAATATAGATCCTAAATTCCCTTACAAAATATGTGAAAACATTAGCCCCATTAAACCTTCATGGAAACATTAATGCATCTAAAATTATATTCCTAGGTTGTTGAATATATACCTTAAATACTGGAATGTAATTTACTCTAACCATGATAAGATAAAACATCAAATAACGAACCAATTTCATGATAAAAATATTTCCCAAAATGACTGATTTATCATTTTAATCATTAATCGGAATATATTAATGGTTGACTTCTAATAATAATGTTATTCATAATATATTGGCATACAACTGAATCACTTTCCATGGTCATCATTACAATTCAACATATACACTAAAATATTTAATGAAATACTACTATTGTAAAATCCTTATGCATTTCATCATACTTATAACTATACTATATGTGAAAAGATAATATTATAACATTATTAATGAATGAAAATATAAGAACAATTTTAATTATATTTATTTAAAAAAAATTAACTATGATTCATCATCTTATTCATTAAATACATTGACCCCATCATATCTCTTTTCTAGTTTAATATCATCAATAATTGAGAAAATACTTTTAAAACCAACCGAATTGTATTCTGAATCTATCCCTATAGATCATATATTTTCATAATGACCATAATTAATTCATTTAATGCAATTAAATATTGATAATTACATATCGAGACCAGTATTCATATCCATTAAATTTAGTGAACATTTATTATGTCCAAATAATTTACATTACTTGTGTAAATATTTTGACATGTAAAACACTTTTTTTCATTGAGGAACTCCCAAGGGTGTATCTTTCAACATTTATAACATGGTGGAGGTCAATCCATCATTCATCTATTGTATCAAAAAATTAATATCTTAATGTAAAATATCATTCTCTTTTTTTTGTGATTAAATGAATTGGTTATGTTTCATATAGTTAAAAATGTATTCTGGGAACATATTATGAATAATCATAATACCCTACCCTTGATATCTCCCCGTTTTAATTCATATCAACTCATTTTCTATATAATTTAATATTAAACATGTTTCATTTGGTTCCATCCACTGACTAATACCATGAAAATATTGTGAGAAAAACTAATCATAGTGGTAAATCACATAGTCATGATGATTCATCTGTAGGATGTAAAAATCATGATATATTTAATTTATTATATGTCCAATTCTGTATAATATAGGTAATTCAGGTCCAAAATATTTTAAATCCCTGAATATAGTTTATAAGAAAAATATTAATTAACCAAATAATTTCCCTCAAGTGAACTGTACTTGTTGTTCCATATGGCCCACATTCATGTACTAGGTAATTTTAGAGTCAAGCCATATATACCATTTAAGAGTTATTACCCCAGGTATATCTTTTCTAGAACCACACCAAATTATATTATCAATAGAGGGATGTATTTCTATGAAAATCCTAAATATTATCTATGTTATTGAAATAGTACGGTGTTTATATATTATTATCCAGAATTTATATTATAATGTTAGTTTCTAGAATCATAGTTTCCCAAAATATAGTTATTGGGTATTAGACTAACAATCATTTGATTCCAACTATAATATTCCCAATTCATTAATCCCAAAGACAGTTGTTAATTTATTACATTATCAATACATATATTGAATTAAATATTGAATGCTTGAATAGTTTTAAGTATAGAAAAACTAGATATATGTGTGTGTGGGTGTGGATTTCACATTGTAATTGAAAATTAGAAAAAAAAAATTGTATTCCCTTTTATTAAACCATTATTCCATTTGGAATATCTGTATGTCCCAATCATAATATAGTTCATGTCATTCTATGGAAAGGAAACATAAGAAATTGATGATCATTGAGGATCAGTAATGGTATGTGTACAATGGAAAATATAATTAGTAATGAAGTATTAATAAATATATAACTTCAAATAGAAAACAAATTTCATTTAACCAATTACAAAATCATAACCTGACAGGAAAAATTGTTGATCAATCAAAAAATATAAAAAATCAAATGAGATCATAAATTATACCTGCATATTATATAAAATGAAATAATACCATGGAAAACAATTACTAAATTAATATAGAGGAATTGATAAATTTTATACACTAGAAATATGCTATTGCTGCCTTGACCAGTAAATTTGAAAATACCATAAAGGCCTTGTTCCATGAAATTTGGATAATAGAGTAGGGAATATCCTAATGCAAAATGTATTTTTTCTTAATGGACCTATTAAAGCATCTTAGGGACTTAGTGGGACCATAAAATCACATAATAAGTTCCATTATTTCTAATTATTAATTATTAATGCTATTAAACAAACATGCCTTAACAAATTCCATAACTATATGTAATGGAAGAACCGATTATATAAAAATCAATAAAATCCAAGTAAAACTGATCATAAACCATCCAATGGAAAATTATAAATGATATCACTATAGTAAATCAAAATTATAATTTTAATAATATGATATAATCATTGATTTAAATATATTGAAAATATTTTAGGAATATTTCATGAGGAAAATATATGTTTTTCTTCAAAAATAATTTTTAAAATCTAAATTTGTGATTGTAATAAATAAATAAATTTAAATAAAACAAATTTTAAAAATGTAATTTAAATTTCAAATAATGAAGGTTAAATAATTGAGTTAAATATCATCAAATAATTTTATGTTAAAAAACCAATCCCTTCACACTTTTGTATGAAAATCCAAAAAGTACCTCATTTGAAAAATTAAAATAAATCCCATTATAAAATAATAAATTTTAATTATCATTGTAAATAAATTCAAAAATAATTTAATAATAGTAAAAAACTATCTAAAATAATTTTATGAAAACATGGTTAAGGAATATAAATATTCTTCATCTTATACGTATAAATAAATATTCCATATTATGATGAGATAGTAAAATAAACCCTTACCACTTGAGTTTCATTTGAATCTGAGTCCCCATGAAAAAGATAACATAAAATGAATTTAAATATACCCTAAAGAAAAATATATTCATTAAATAATATATAAATTTTTACTATATATAGCAAAAAAAGAAATAATAGATGAATATGGCATATGCCTTTGAGGATTAAAAGTTATAAGAGAATGCATAACCTATCATTCAATTTCCGTTGTACATGATTTATACTCTTATTTAGTAGGTAAATGTATATTATAATTCTTTTATTATATAATAATCATATACATTAAATCATATATTAATTAATTATAATATTTTTTACTGTTTTAATATCAATTAATTGGAGAAATCAATATTTCGGGGAATAATTATTCCGATTTTCATGAATGTTTTTATTAATTTGTCATGTTCATTAAAAATTTAACCTTGTTCCATCATATTCAAAATATTATTTAAAATATATATAAATATATATTAAGTATATAGTTATTTATTTTTATCCATAATTAGAAAGATAGAATAATTAATTACATCGTTAATAGTGATGAGATGTTGGTCGTATGCATGATAATTTTTTTCTGTTTTTGATGCGTGAAAAGAAAGAAAACTGAATATTAATTACTATATTATGAATAATACTTATTTCGAAAATATTATATAATATAATTACATACTTATTAAAAACCATCCATGTAATGTGGTGATAATAATTGAATTAAAAATTATTATGGAGGTGATAAGTCGTTACTTATACATGAGGGAAATATTTTATATTTATAGGATAGAAAACAGATCTAATCTGGTTATAACATAGTCATAATAAAATCACAGTATATTTACGATACACTATTTAGTATCTTGGGTTGGTTAAAATAGATGAAGATGATGTAAAATAAGATGTAAACGACTAACAGTTTGTAAAGTTGGTTACCATTGTTTTAGTGGAAACCCTTTAAAAATATAAATAGATATAAGGTTTCTCTTCATGAAGTTAATAAACCTCCAGAACATGGATAAAAATGTTTATAATATTAATAGTCAGGTTCTGGTTGAGTAACATTGCTAAATTTGTTTTAAGGAAGTGAAGGAAAGAGTTAACATACATAATAGAGGGGGGGGGGGGGATTATTGGAATTTCATAAAGAATTAAATTAATTTAAATTTTTAGTCATCTAAAAATGGAAAAAGTGATTTAATTAAATTATAATGTATTATTAGTTGATTTATTTTCATCCAAAAAATATTTCCACTAGTTTTTGTTGGTTTTTCATCATAATAAATTATTATTAATACCACATTAATCATTTCAACAATTATAATATTATTAATTTTTTTTTCTGTATGTGTCAGTAATATTGTGATAAATTTTCAGAAGACACATAAATAGAAATGTATAGATTTATGTACCCATATAATGTAAATTTGGATAAATATATGATCATTATTTATTATATTTTATTTAATAAAATATCATTTATTATAAAATATCAATATTTTCAATTTTATATACTATTCCCACATTCTCATTAATTATATCATGAAAACAAATAGAATTCATATGAATAAATTTGTTATATCCATAACATGTCCAATAAATCTATTAAATTTTTGTATCACATTATTTTTTTCAAATTATGTTACGTTTACTATTTCAACTATAATTTATCAAGTTTTTCTATTATTTGAAAAATTACTGTGTCTGTGTTGGGTAAGAATTTGAGATAATTTTTTGTAAAACACAAATAAAAAAAATATCATATTTTGAAATATAATTTTTATTCAAAATAATATTTTTTGTTAGACACAACTCTAGATAAAACGATAATAAAATTATTAATTATATAAAAGTCTGTGATATGATTGACTTTTGATTAATTATAATACAATAAATGTCATTATAACATTTATATTTTCATATAATTACAGATAACTAAATATATGTTGATACGAAGGAATTAAAATAATTTTAGATTATTAAAGAAACAATAGGTGTTATTTTGAAATCTTTATCTTTTTATTTTTAATAGTAATTACAAGAGTAATTATTTTTATTGTGGCAATAGTAATTTATAAATTTATTATTCTTATTGAATAAAAATAGAAGAACATTTTAAATTTATTTCCAGAAAAAAAACTAATGAATATATTTATCAGAATTTGAAACACCTAATTAGTTCAATTTAATTTAATATTAAATTAGAAAATGCCTGAAAAATGTTGTTTAGAACATTCTTATATTTAAGATATGATATTTATACAAATTCAACTTTGAAATCTATTCAAATGTCAAAATTTAATTTTTTTTTAAAATATAATATAATTAATATTTATTTTATAATAATTTTAAATAAAATTTTACTTTAAAAATGATAGAGTAAAATATAAAAATTTTAAAAAAAAAGTATTTTTCATTATTTAATTAAAAACAAATACTTCAAAAAATATTAAAATTTAATGATATGAAAATTTTTAAATTAAAATTTTAAAATAATAGTTTTTTATAGAATGCAATTTAGTTACATTCCACAATTTTATTATATCATTTTACATATAAAGATAATTTTTTAAGAAAATGTATAACTAAAACATAAAATAACATAACTGAAAATTGGGTACATATTTAATGTAAATTAATCTATTCATTTGTAAAGAGTTGTTCATATATATGTATAATAATTTTTATAATACTATTCATACCATCCAATTAAATGGTTTTATTATAATGATCATATTGAAATAAAATTTTTTTGTTCATTGAAGCTTGATTATCTTATTACATTCACTATCAAATGGATTGTAATTTTAAAATATTAGGGTTCAATCCATTATAATCTGTCAAAGAGATTAATTAATTTTAAATAAACACGAAATAAAATATCATGTTGTAAAATTCAATTTTTAGATTTTGGATTTGTGCCATATACACTTTTGAATATGATGGTACTCATTTAAATTATTGTAGTGTAATGAGGTGAGATCATGTGGGTCAGTTCATTGAAACTGGTCGTGATATTATTCTATCTATGCCAAAAAAATAGAAAATTACCATTAATTTTTATCTATATAATTATATATAATTTGGAATCTTTTTCATTTCATTTAAACCACATGTTATATATATGTGTATCGTGGCATAACGTTATAGTGATAATTATTGTACTAGGATTCATTGATAACAATAAATATAACTACTCCAATTAAATTTATTTATTGGAGAAATTACTATCTTTCATATAATTTCACACATTACAGGGGTACATTTTCAAATATTGGTTTAAAAATATTGTGTTCTATGATATTCAAATATTGTTTTTAATATATTTTTTTAAATAAAAATAATATGTATTGACTACATAATTTTTTGAATTGATTATTATTTGTTAATAGAAACATATTATTATTTTAAATATAACTATATGAAATATTCATAATAATTGATTCCAGATAAAAATATAATGATGATAATTTATATTATTGATAAATAATAGATCTATGTTATTGTA
Organism: Viscum album; assembly: GCA_963277665.1. Classification (NCBI taxonomy): domain Eukaryota; kingdom Viridiplantae; phylum Streptophyta; class Magnoliopsida; order Santalales; family Viscaceae; genus Viscum; species Viscum album. The sequence goes on from OY728132.1 coordinate 1,834,345,906, forward strand.
TAATTAATCCCCCATTTAATATTTATGCATGAAATATTTTATGTTATCAATAAAAATATAATTTATTTAAAATATCAAAGATACAACTAAAATGTATTATCTCTTTCAATTTAAAAAATCAAGAGAACTATAATAAAATTTTTACTATATTCAATAAATTTTATTGAATTATTTTTTAAAATTTAAAATTATGAAATATTCTAACTAGTTCATAATATCATATCACATTAATTACAGTGTTGTTATAATCAATATTTATTGTCCATATATAGATATTGGAACATTTATTCATGTTTATATAGAATCCAAGATGGAAATTCTATAATAACATAATGTTTATAAATGATATATTTCAATTAATGTAAACACGTGTTGTAATATAATATATAAAATTATAGGAATAGAGAAACCAAAAATATTATTATATTAATAAGAACTATTGCTTTAATCATTAATGAATCTAATTAAAATTTCATTAATTACAATTGGATAAAAAAATATAAAATAAAATTTATAAATTGGGAAATTGTGGATCACTCTAATAGAAAATAATCATAGAGGCCACTACTAACACTATAGAAATGAAAAAAATATATTATTAATGTTGTAATAAATATAGAAAAGGAAATATAAATCCTTCCATTTCAACATTTATCTTTAATAAAATATTGAATTAGAATTAAAACTGAGATTTAATGTATTAAAACCATTGTATTTTCTATTTATCATTATTATTTTCAATAATTTAATCTAATTCATTTTACCATTTAAGTAATAATTTATTTATAGTTTTATAATAAAGATGCCCATCACCTGATGAATAGATAACCCCACCCCACTCTTTGGGAACCAACTCAACCCTAAATTTCCATATACTCTAATATTCCATTTTTATTCCTATAAATATATTTGTAATACTTATGGATGTATAATATTAATCCAAAACCAATTTATTAATGTATTTTCAGTGTCATACAATAGAGATACATTATCATTTAAGAGGTGAAAAAGAGAAAAAAATAATGTAGCATTTTATGTAACAAGAATTTTAAATGAAATTCCTTTTCTGTGAGTATTACATTATTCCAATGAATTTTATTATGTGTGGTCCTTTATTGTAATTTCGTTGTTACTCCATTATCCTTAATATATATACAAGAGTCCACATTGAACTTATGAAAAATATTATGATTTTCAAAAAGCAAAAAAAACATTATAAGGAAAATCTTCCACACATCATGTATTATTTGTTATCGAAATAAACATGATCGATTTTTACAACGTGTGAAATAACATTTTCTTTTTTTAACTCAAATTTTAATTCATGAATATATTTATTCTGAAATTCCAATGAAACCCATTCTATTTCATTGGTAATTTTCTTTAATATGACTATTGAATATTCTATATGGAATCCATTATTAGGTAAATATTGTTATGATATAGGTGGGAGCCGAATTATATATCCCTCTAATTCATTGGTTATTGTGATTCATCTCAAAAGATAATTAGTAATATGGGTGAACATGATGATAAATATTTTCAAAATTTGGACATTATTATTATGAACATATATTATGTGTGAACCTAATTCCGGATTTTTTCTGAACAATGTTGTGTATTTAGAAATTATGACATTATCTTTCATTTTTATGCATTTCATATTCTATTCCTTTATCAAATGTTTTTTCTCATTATTTTTTTCGATGATCCTATACTAAGAAATTATGATGATTATTATTTCCATCCTTTTAATATTGATTCACACCCCATATTTAACAGATTATATGGATTTGGGATCATCCATTTTTTAATGTTTACCATCAATTGATTGAAAGTACCAAGACAGATATGAGTTATTAAAATGATAAAGAACATGTATTTAAATAAATTTATATGTTTTATTTTGTAAATATAATATATGATACTAATTTTCCGAATACAATAAACATTTTGTTCATGGATTTGTATCAGTATAATGTTTTTTTATCATAAAATGATGTAATTTTTAGAGAAGAGATATTAATGCCTCTATAGTGGTCATTAGGGCTCCAATTTAGAAAAATATATAATTAGGAATACATAATTTTTTAGAAAAGTCATAATATAAAACTATATGTATTGAAATATATAGTAATCTTGGTTTTAGGAGAATGATAAACATACGAAACCCAAAAGATATTACTTGAGAGTTAATTACACCCATAAAAATAAATATGTCATTAATTATTTGTTTAATTATGATCAAATGATTTATATTATATAAAATGATTTGATCCAGGATAAAAAAATCCAACAAAACATGGGTGAAAAAATTATACTATTTCCAAATTGAATTCCCAAATTCCATGGGATATTGATTTTCAAACATCATGGATATTCCTACCCAGTTGTCTAAGGAATTAATGATAAACTGTACCAAATTTAATTTTCAACAAAAACCCTGTGTGATCAAATTTGCATTGAGTCTTTTATTGGGAAACAAAAACCATCATTTTACAGATCATCAAATCCAATCGTTGTGGAACACTATGTAAAATCAACAGAAAATATTATTAATTTGATATGATATTATGAGGGGAATATGAATCTAGTCCAATAACATAGTTCTTTAGAAGATTATAAATTGTGGTAACTGTTAAAGAACACCAATCAATATTAATAAATCTATTTTATGGTGATGAAATACATTTTGACTATATTACATAACAGTTATTTTATTCAAACAATTATAAAATATTAGGAAGATTATTTATAAATCTGGATCAAAAGGAAGGTGAATATGTCACAGATTATGATGAAAAAATGAAAACACTTTGTTAAAAAAAATTTGTTCCCTTACCAAAAATAATATAACCAAATAGAGATTTATTTTTGGTTTTAATCAACATCATCGAAATGATATATCTATCCAAATTTTTTTAGTTAAGATGAGGTGGTTCGATGTTCTCTCAAGGGAGAGATGGAATTTATATATCTAACCTTTAGACAAGGGCATAAGAAGAGATGTACATATTTCTAAGATGGTTCGTAAAATTTAAATGGGAAACATAGAATACAACTATACACATGTCAAAAATTGTAAGAAACATCATTGGAATTATATCAAAATTATTTGGAAATTCTTCGTGTTCATTATAGAAGAACATCAAGCCTATAAATGTCAAAGAGACATGATTATTCCAACCATCATAACAGAAGAAATGAATTCACCACTTAATACACCACACATTGTTAACATTTTCAAATTATGGGACTAAGGGAACTATGCAATCTGGTGCAATAAATTAAGTGTCTTTGAGGGTAATCACTTATAGTAACAAATTAATACAAATGAGTAAAGAAATAATTATACCAAATCTACGTCAAAATAGGATCATTATAATGATGTAATAAAATGTATTCATCCTATAAACTAAATAATTGAAAATGTTTTATTTGATAATGATTCTATGAATTTTATTATAACCATAAATTTTGATTGAACTGCTGAATTGTATCCTCAATACCATGATGCAAATATATCTATAAAGAGACATAGTGCTTTAATCATTGAAACCCATTTTATGGACTGCTCCCCTATTAATGTATATGATAACATTATTCACAAGAATTTCATAATACATTCCTTGTGAAAAATAGATAATATACTAGGAATTCATTGGATCTCATTATATGAAACACATATCAATTTCTGGGAAATGAAATCAATTTTCATATTCCAAAATTGCAATGATCTTTTAAAAATTTAATGAATTTCACAGATCTCCTTTGCAAAATCCATCAATGGTGTGTTTGTCGATACCCTGTGAAAATGAATAACAATTTAAAATGAATTATTTAATGTAATCTGTTAACATGGGGTGAATTCAAATTGTTAGTGAATACACAAATGTATTTCCTAGTGAATTATCCTAATATCCCCCAAATCAAAAATGTAGATTTCAAAATAGATATCATTTTAAGAGAAACTCATATATCTAAATTACACTTCAAGATAGACTTGATCATGCTTGTGTAGTTTAATAAGGAGTTGCAAGGGATTTTTTACAAAGGGTTCAAGGGCCCTAGTGCATCAACTTGGTGTAATATAGTGATATTTATCTAAAAAATGTTATATAAATGTGGTTGTGTATTGATTACCATTAAATCTAGAAGAACGAAATAAATAATAAGAATATATTTCAATGGATTTATGAATTTTATGATCAGCTGTGAGGATATGAGTACATATCAATGGTGGATAATTTTTATAAATATAATCCATTGATTGTTAATAATGAATATATTCAAATGTATGATTTCTTTATAATGTTTTGAAACTATGATGTAACGTACTGGTCTTAATAAGTTATGGACCATTTATAATTATTTCAAGCCTAATTAGATAAGCGACTTGGGGTGCGCTCTTGGGCATGTCGCTGGTGGTCCCTGTCAGTTTTTTATTTAATTTAAATATTTGTAGAAGTTTCATGAAAATTGTCATGTTGTGAATTGGTGTGGTGTTTGGGTTTTTTTATAATTAATTAAAGGTCTAATAAATTAATAAGATATTTAATGAATATTTAAAATAAATAAATAAAGAATAAAATGATATTATTAAATAAAATTTATAGGGGGTTGCGGGAAATATGAAATTAATTAAAATGAGGGTTTTCTGTTTTTAATTATTTATATTATTATTCATTCCATTCTTTTGTTTTATTTTAATTTTTTATTATATTTCCTTTTTTCCTTATCATTTATTATTTCTCTCATTTTTCATTTCTATTCATTTTATTTCTTTTCTCTCTTTTCTTTTTTCCCTCTCATCTTTCCCTCTCCCACTCAACATGTCACAACCCTAAATCCTGTTGCACCAACCAGCAGCCCATTCAGAAGGCTTCTACTAATCTATATGACATTTGATTACTTCACAATCACATTTTTCGTAAACCATAAGGTATGTATAACATTGCTCAAGTGGATTTATTTGATTCTGTTTAGTATTATGAGTGTAGTTCGCCATAGAAGATCATTACCATATTTTGGGGTCTTTATAAAATCCTTCATTTAAATTCGTTTTAGGTCAAATCAAAGCCTAACACAGATCATAGAAAAATCTATTACTACAAGGTAGGGTGTCTACTCTCCTTCCCTCCATTTCGTTGTGGTTTATAAAAATGCATCGGTGTGCCGTTACTCGGTGGCAAACAGCTTTGAGCAATTGTACAAAATAAATTACATAAATGGTCCTGCTTAATTGGTGCGGAATTAATTATCATAAATTAATTTGTTCGAATGGTTTCAACATGATTGTACACCCCTTTGGGTGTTCCAATATAGTCAGTGTATTTTTCCATCATCCGGGTTATTAATTTAATTTTTTTAGGGTATTGAGCATCCCTTATATATTATTTTTTTATATTAATTGAAGTGTTGTTTGAATTATTGCAACGAAGTTGGACACCCCTTTGGGAATGACGACATGAATGATGTATTATTCCATTATCCAAGTATATTGATTAATTAATTGCATGTTCTACAAAACCCCTTTATATTTTACGTAAATTTAACAAATACTTCCTTTGAACATGAAGATGAATTTTTGGATCATTAGTAGTTGTTATTATGAACTGATTGTTGTTTAAATATGAATTTTATACCTAGGTTGATATGATATATATATTTCCTTACAAGTGGTTAAGCTATACTATTAGATTTATGCCTTGTGATGTGGGCATATCTGGATAGTCTTCAAGCTACGACTTTATATGCTGATTAAGTCATATATGATTTTGTGAAAAATTTAATTAAATTCAGGGATACGAAATGGGGTGGGTCCCATATTATGGGCCACACATAGATCCTTCCTCCTGATAGGTTACCTTTATTTTCCAGGAATATTGTCGTTGGATTTTCCTAACCGATACTTCCATGTACATTCTATTACATTTGAGTTATACGGGTTCCAAAATAGCCCATCAGGACGAATCCGTTTCCAATGTAGTTATGCCAGCCTCAGATGAAACATGACCCTGTTTTGTGAGATCATGACGTAATCAGGGTAAATCAATGCCTTGGGCGATATGTAGTTTTTCAAAATATTTCCTTGGATGGTCTCAGTTGCATTGGATAAATTGACAAATTTTCCATAGAGATACCTTCGGGATGGGCTCGGACACCAACTCTCAACATGATCCTTAATAAATGATGCACTTATGGGTTTATCTTATTTCCATTTTAGTTTTTTGGTAATTGAGATATCCTCCTGATATGTTTTAGTACAGCTTGTTGACACTTGACTTAGACCCCTAGTTAATGCACAAGCTTGGGGAATAAATCTTTCTTGTTTACCTTTACTACTGGGGTTTATAGTTATATATATATTTATACATTTTGCTGACAGGTACCCTTTCATACTACCATCATAGGCAGAAGCAATTGATTAGTCATGGGTGTCGTTTGGAACCCAACCCAGTTTATTTATTTCATTGTGTTTAAATTAATAAACTAGGATTATTTTGTAATGGAAGACTTCACTTTTTTATAGCACGAAATGAAACGGTTTAGAAACTGTGGGTGCCGTCCTACATGGTTTTTATCTCACTCCCTGCTCAGATGTAGTCGACACCTGAGTAGATTACATGCTCGTAGGTATTGACAATGGGATGTGTGATGCTTCCGATGCTTGACTGTATATTACAGCATAAGATGGAGACTGGGGCATAGGATCAGGCCTTTCTCACAATGCAGTTGCTACTTGTGTGTTTTCTTTTACTTAAATGTGTGTTTGAATTCTGTTTTCCGTAATTTTAGTTTAGAATAATATCTTGAAATGACAGTCTTGTGTGTGCTTCTACACTTCGTTTTTTTTATTTCAGATGGATTTATTTATATTCCCTATGATTCATTTTATTCATTTACATGATTCCACTATTTATTATTGTTGAGGGTTACTTCCCATGTGATATTATTTATTACATATTAGGGAATAGTGTCACCCATAGACAAAAAAGTGCCCTCGCTGCTTGTCGGAAGCCTCTGGTGTTCGGGGAGATGCACTTGAGGTTATGTATCCCACCAGTTCGGCCACTATCATGGAGGAGAGCCGGGTCGGGGCATTAAAAAGTGGTATCAAAAGCGTTTTTTCCTTTTTTTCTTACTGTTTGGGTTATATAGGAGATTTGGATATATGGGTTTGGTATGTACTATGTGCTTCGACGTAGCTAACCCTCATATAGGGGAAAGTTCAAATACCTGGTTCGGGATTGCAGTTGTTGATTATACATGTCACTGTTGATATGGTTTCACCCAAGGGTGGTTCACTTGTACTGTGTTGTTGTTGTGTTGGTATTGTTGAGATATTGGTTTACAATTACAGTATGATGATATGAGAGAAATTCATTCCATGCATAATTATAAGATCTACAGTATTTAAATACCATGCATATTTCCATGCCATATCTTTTGTCAGTATCAATTTTATTGTTTTCATGGGAATGATGTTGTTCCTAGTGGTGAAATTTTGAAATTATAGTTTGTTTAATATTATGATGTGATATCCTATGTGATGTTAGATTGAATTATCCATGTAGTGGACTGCAAGACTAGTCTAGTAATCCTTTTTATTTGTCACTTCCAAATAAAAACCCATTCTTTGAGGTGGGTTGTCTATTGTTTAGTGCTCAAAGGCAGGAAATGTTGCTAACCTCTTTTGTGCCTTTCGTGTTTTTCTCACCTTCTTTAATCCTTTAATAAAGGCATGTGTTTTTATATTGTAAGACTTAAGTCACTCGACATCATTGAATTGTGCCTCAGGAGAGTGGTAATCAGCTCATTCTAAGGATGGTGGGTCTTGAACCACCAGTGGTTCCCCTCGTAGAGCCTCATGTGGAACTACCTCTTGTCAATATTCCGAGGGACCCTAATGTTCAGTTCAGTGATTTCCTCCCCTGTTTTATGCAGTCAGATCACAATATTCTCAGACCCACCCCTTATATGGCAGACCATACACCGGACTTTCTGCATCAGCACCCTCCCACTTTCTCAGTGAGTGGTGGCCCTCATGTTGCAGATTCATAGATAGAAGCTATATGTTCTATCATTGACCACCGTGATATGCTTCCAGAGTGAAGGGTCATGATTGAAATCTATGTGTTTCGTGACACCACAAAACTATGGGAGGATACTATTTCTCAGGCTGAGCGGGCCAGTGGAATGCCTTCGTCCGATTTCCAGAAAGCCTTCTACAATCACTTATACCCATAGTCTAAGAGATATTATCATCTGTGGATGTTCCTACAGCTTCAGCAGAGCACAATTATAGTTTTATATTATTCTACTTCTTTCACAAAACATCATGGATTTTCCCTATCTCTGACTAGAAATTAGCAGACTACTGCTAGGTGATTTGAGGACGAACATGATTATTATATCCTCACATAGGTGAACATTTTATCTTTGAAAACTTATACTAATATCATGATCTAGGCTCTAACATTAGAGAGAAATGTTAGGGATGAAAAACCAGTGATCTAGGGAGGTTCAGTTCTGAGACTCGGTGATGGCACTTCTAGCAGCAGGAAACACCATTTTGAATGTTCGCATGGGGGAAATAATAGCCAAATAGCATGTCTTAATACCTCTATAACTTTTTATCAGTGTAGTAGGGATGGTCACAAGAATCTGTATCAGGTTCGTGTCTCAGGTCCCATGTACATAGTGCAATCGGAACCAAAGGAGCAGAGTGCAGGACCATCTTCTGTGAGAGGTACTATCCTAGTAGCATGTACATTAGTTTTTCTCTTTTTGATACTAGTGAATCACACTCCCTTATATCTGATATTTTTGTTGAGAGTATTGGTTTTACAATTGATTATCACTAATGCATCATATCTCTTGACACTATGATGGGGGTTAGGATAGAGGGCATATGTCAGTTCCTAGGGTTACCCCTCGAGATAGGCGGGTACCATTTTTTGGGAATTTCTATATCCTCTATATGTACGGAATCAATGTCATCCATGATATAAATATGATTTCTCTTTATCGTGCCCAACTGGATTTATATTATCTTATTGTGTCCTTTACATCCCCTGAGGGCGACACATATCTTCACAATGGATAATTAGATCTGCAGTCAGACTGAGCTAATCCAAAATAAGGAGGGTCGGGGAGAGTGATGGCTCAGTTGGAATGTTTTTTCATGGGTGACCATGGAACAAGACAAGTTGAATTCCCTCTATTGGTGTATTATTTCATTAACATCTTCTCAGATGATTTATCTGGCTTACTTCAGTTGATAGATATAGAGTTAACTATCGAGATCATGCCAGGTGTGGCACCCGTGTCTCTTTCTCTTTATTGGATTGCACCAAAAGATCTTCAAGAAATTAAAAAGTAGTTTAAATAACTCGAGGATAAAGGTCTCACCAGAACTAGAACATCGTTGTGGGGTTCACCTTTCATTTTTTCCAAGAATGAAGATTGAAGAATATGGTTATGAATAGATTTTTGTCGACTCAACCTGCTCATGATATTGAATTGATATAAATTTCCTCGTATAGTTTATCTCTTTGAACAGCTCTGGGGGGCAACTGTTTTCACCAAGATTGATCTATGTTTGGGATATCACCAGGAGCATATGTGACCATTTGAAAAACCACGTATGACATTCCAAAGAAGGTATGGCTTGAATGAGTGTATAGTTATTCATTTCACCCTCACGAATATGCCAGTAGTCTTCATGGTTCTGATGAACTGAGTTTTTCATCAGTATCTTGATTCAGTTGGGGTAGTCTTCTTGGAGAACATTTTAGTATATTCACATTCTTATTAGTACCATTAAACGCATCTTGAAATAGTGCTGATTACATTGAAAGAGAATTAGCTTTACGCTAAGCTCATCAAATGCCACTTTTGGATTGATAAGGTACACATCTTGGGCCATATGATATCTTAATTAGGGGTATCAGTTGACCCAGAAAATGTGAGGTTTGTGGTTTCATGGGAGAATCCCAAAAGTGTCTTCTACATCCATAGTTTCTTGGGGATTGCTGGCTATTACATTAATCACTTCCAGGATTTCTCCCACCTAATAGTGCCACTTACGTCCCTAACTAAGATAACTGTACATATCATTTGGTCAGAATCATGAAAAAATATTTTTAGGAATTAAAAAGGATTAATAACCTCTTCCCCAGCAGATACATCACTAGCGGAACAATCCTACACATGACCATGAGTTGGCAGCTTATGTTTATGGTCTACACTGTTGGAGACACTATTTATTGGGTAATAGATTTGGTGTTTACACAGATCATTAATGATTGAAATATATCTCTACTCATTGAGAGTTGAGCATAAGGAAACACTTGTGATTTGAATACTTGGATTCATTCAAAAATGATCTTGGTTATACCCCTGGTAAGGGTAATGTTGTGGTATACCTATTAAGCCAAAATACAGAGACAATGGCCGGGAAGGTAGCCAGTAGTGAGTGGGAGATGATGGCCTTGTTTTCTGAGATGCATATGAAGGTTAAAGAGCAGAGCGCACAACCGGTTCTAATAGCTCTTATATTAATGTCCTCTCTTTGGGAGGAAGTCTTCTGGCAGTAGTTGGCTGATCCTGATGGACTTGTTTTTAGGGAAAGTTTTATAATAGAGAACCCACCACCTCATGGATGGGTTATTGATGGCAGTGAAACTCTCCTTTACTGTAGTCGTGTATGGGTACCATCAGGATTGCGAGAAGAGATGATGATGGAATTTCACACCTCTGTTTTAGGCAGTTCACCCAGGGTTGACCTAGATGTACAGAGACATGTGTTGAATGTTTTGGCGGACTACTATGAAAAAGTATATAGTTGGTTTTATCACTATCTGATCCACCTGTCTACATGTAAATGCTGAGCACCCGCGACCTTCTAGACTCCTACAGACTCAATACATTCTTTAATAGAAATGTAATGACATCAGAATGTGTTTTATTATAGGCATTCCTAGATCTCCTTGAAGCAGCGATGCAATATGGGTGGTTGTCGATATGTTGACCAAGGTTTTACACTTCATGCCTATCTGAGAGACCATTATGATTGTTGATCTGTGAAGGTTGTGTATTTGGGAAATTTTGAGGCTTCAAGGGTTACCTCTTTATATTTTCAAAGATAGGGATGCTCTCTTTACTTCATGGTTCTAGAAATGGTAGTAAAAGACATTGGGGTCACAGGTACTCTTGAGTACTGCATATCACCCTCAGACCGATGGGTAGTTCAAGAGGCCTAAAGAGTGTCATAATATATGTTATGGACCTATATCTTGGATTTTATAGGTTATTTGGAGAATAATTTACCTCTTGATGAGTTTACCTATAATAAAATCATATAAGAGACAATTAAAATTGCTCTGTATGAGGCTCTATATAGTAGACAGTGTCGTTCGCCTTTATGTTGGATCAAATTAGGTGAGGTTGATCTGTTGGGTCCTCATCTCGTTCATGAGACTTCTGATAAAGTTATCTTTATTCAGATGTTTATGACTATAGATCAGTTTAAGAAATAATCTTTTACCGATCGTCACTGCAGACATATGGAGTTCGAGTTGGGGCATCAATTCTTTCTTCTTTTTTCTCCGAGGTTGGGTCAGAAACAAATCAAGAGGCAGAGAAGTTATCATAGAGATATGTCGGGCCATTCGATATAGTGGAGAGAGTTGGGCCAGTAGCCTATCGGCTACTTCTACCTCAGAGGTATCGTTCTATGCACAATGTTTTCCCTGTATCTCATCATCGAAAATATCATCCAGATCGGTCTCATTCTATTGACCCTAACGACCTCAAGTTTGATAATGATGCATCCTTTGAAAAGCACCAAGTCTGTATCATCGACCATAGCTTGAAAGTCCTCTGAGTAAAGTCAATCCCACTGGTCCATGTGTTGTTGCAACAAAGACGTGTTCTAGACAAGACTAGGGAGCGAGAGACGGATGTACATGCACAGTTGCCGGAACTCTTCTCTAGCGACATTACACTACTATCAGAAGGGACACTCGGGGACGAGTTACATTATGTAGAGATGATTTTAACATATCATCCTTAATTAGTTATGGATCATTTGTACTATTTTGTAGTAAAATTAATTATGCAACCCGGGGAGAAGATCTACACACCTCATTGTGGTTCCCGGGTAGCTTTTTATTTAATTTAAATATTTGTAGATGTTTCATTAAAATGTCACGTCGCATTTTGGAGTAGTTTTCAGGTTTTAAATAATTAATTAAAGTATCAAATGAATAATAATATTTTTAATGATGATTTAATATAAATAATGAATGGAAAAAAATTATTTATGAAAAAAAAGAGGGGATTATGGGAAAAATGAAAATAATTACAATGGGGGATACCCGTTTTTAATTATTTTTGTTATTATTAATTACATTTTTTGTTTTATTTTATATTTTCATTTATTTTATATTTTTCATTATCTTCTATTTTTTCTCTTGTTTTTATTTTCTTCTTTTATTTTTTTATTTTTTTCCTTTTTTTCTCTCCTCTCTCCCTCTCCCACTCATTACGTCGCAACCATCAATCTTGTTACACCAAACACCAGGCCCTTTGAAAGGTTTATTATCTTATGTCCGACATCAGATTTATTCTCCGTCAAATGCATAGTAATCCTTAGGGAAATAATAACGTTGAAAAGGTTGAATCGTTCGATTCCTATTAGTATTCTGAGCTCAGTTTGTCAATGAAAATTGTTACTATATTTTGTGGTTTTTAAAAAATCCTTCGTTTTCATCCATTTTAGATCAAATAAAAGCATACCGTAGATCTTAATGTCATCTACAATTACAAGGTAGGCTTCCTACTCACTTTACCTCCATTTTATTGTGGTTAATAAAAGTGCATCGTTGTGCCGTTAGTCGGTGCCTACTAGCGTTCTACAATTTTACCCAATTTTATTACAGTAATGGTTTTGCATAATTTTTTCAGCCTTGATCATCGTAAATTAATTTGTTTGAATTGTTTCAACAAGATCTAACACTATTTTGGGTGTGCCGACATAGTATTTGTATTTTTTCCATTATCTGGTTTATTATTTTAATTGACTGTTGATATTGCGCATCCACTTTTTATTAATTTTTAAATTAAATAAATATTTATTTAAACTGTTTCATCAAAGTTGGAATCCCTTTTGGGTGTGCGAACAAGATAGGTTTATTCTTCCATTATCTGAGTTTATTGTTTAATTAATTGCATATGTTGTGAAGCCCCTTTTTATTCTAATAAAATGTAATAAATTGTTTCTTTGAACATGAAAAATGAATTGTTGGACCAATAGTACTTGTTATGATGAAATACATATTATTTTTATGTGCATTATCCGCTGAGGATGATATGATATGTATATTTCCCAGCAAGATGATATACTATACTGTTAGTTTATGCCTTGTGCTGCGGGTGTATCTGGTTAGTTTTCATGATGTGACTTTATATGCTGATAATGTCATATCTCCTACAGTGAAAACATTAATTAAATTCTGAATGGGGAAAGGTGGTTGGTCTCGTACTAATGGCCACTCATAGATCTGTGGACCCTGATAGGTTACCTAAATTTGTCGGGGGGTTTCTTTGGCTTTGCCGAACCGTGTCTTTCCCAGACGTTCTAATTATTTTGAGTGATACTGATTCCAAAAGGGCCCAGTGGGAAGGATCCATTTTCAATGTGGCTATGCAAGAATTAGATTACACTTGACCCCTTTTTGCTAGATCGGGTTGGACTCATGATAATGAAATTCCTCAGGCGATACATGGTAATTCGAAATATTTCCTTGGACGAGCTCGATTGTATTGGATAAATTGACGGATGTTATGTAGTGATACCTTCGAGACGAGCTCAGACTCCAACTATCATCTTGAACACTATAAAATGATTCACTTAAGGGTTGATATTATTTCTATTTGTGTTTTCATGGGAATTGAGTTATCCTTATGATATGTGGTATTACACCTGGTTGACACATGACTAAGACCTCAAGACCAAGCACACGTTTGGGGTATACCTCTTTCTTGTTTACCTTTCTATATGGGTTTTGTACATATATAAGGGTTCGTGCATTTTTCTAATGGGTTCCCTTTCAGACTACCATCTTAGGCTGAAGCCAGTGATTAGGTATGGGTACCTTTTGGAACCCAAGCTCACTTATTTTCTATATTGTGTTTAAATTAATTATATGGGATTATTATGTAATGGAACCCAAGAATTTTTATTGAATCAATAAATAGAAGAATTAGACCCCGTGGGTGCCAGCCTGCTTGGATTTTATCTCACACCCTGCTCTAGAATCCTCAACACTCAAGTAGATTACATGGTCGCAGGTATTTACAGAAGGAAGAGTGTTGCTTCTGATGCTTCATTGATCATTACTAAATAGGATGGATACCAGGGAATAGAATCGGGTCTTGGTCATGATGCAATTGTGGCTTGTTTCTTTTCTTTTAGGTGACTGTGCATTTGGGTTCTATTTTCCGTACTTTCCATTTAGACTCATATCATGGAATGAAACTCCTTTGGTATATTCTGCTCTTGGTTTTTATCATTCAGTTAAATTTATTTATATATCTTTTACTACAGTTTATTTATTTACACGTTTCTTGTATTGATTATTGTTGCTGGTTAATTCTATTGTGATATTATTTATTACATAATAGGGCATAGTCTCCTCCAGAGACACAAAAGAGCCCTCGCTGCTAGTATGCATCATTTGGAATTCAGGGAGACGGGCTTAAATTTATGTAACCCACCGGTCTGCCCTCTGACTTATGGGTGAGCGAGGTCAGGGTGTTACATATGATTTCTTAGTTATTCCTTTAAGAGGTACTAATTACCTTAAAATTATAAATTATTTAATAGAACAAATCATTATAAACTACGTCAAACATTTTTTGAGTTTTATCATTGATATTATCAATAATTACAGGAGAAATCATCAGCAGGAAAGAAATAAAAGGATTATTCATGTGATATTAAGGGAAGTGAAAATATATTAAATGTTTAATAATAATTTTTTTGGACATATAAAGTCACATTATTGTGGAACATGATCACAAGGGACTGAATTTCTATAGACTAATCAATGAAAAATTCAATTAAGTAATGTCTGAGACCTACGAGTGTCAAGGAAATCCATATTTTTAGTGAAATAAATTTTTATTAAGGATGTTTTGTCAGACATTTTTCATCATTTTCTAGCTCATTGACTAATATATTTAGGTATGGGTTAAGGTATTTATGTATGTATCAATTTGAAGAAATATTCTTGGAGCTCACAAATATTTTCTTCCCTTAATATCACATGAATAATGAAAAAATTTGTTATATAATTTTATTCATGAAAACAATTATTAGGATGAATACTAATGAATAATGAAAAAATTTTATCCCAAACCTTGTGAATGTGGATGATCCATAGGGAAAAATATCCGGTTCACGATTTTGAGTTAGTAATTATGATATTCAATCTAGGGATTTGGTGACACTGCCTCTATGGGAGAAGTGTTAAATATAACTCAATCATAAGATTATATATTATATATTCATCGATAATGAACTAAACAAGTGTCAATGAAGATTGATTGAGAAAATTATGAAATTTGATTTTACTATTCACTACCACCTAATAAAGGAGTAAAGGATAAAATATTCTCAGAGCACAACGAAAAATTCCACTAAATGCACATTTGAAATTGATAAATACATTATGTTATCATATATTCAATGGATGAATCTAAAAATCATAACATAAAAGAATATCACATACCATTTCCAAATGAAATCCTAATCATCTATCCAATAGAATATCATAGAGACCCAAATGGATAATCTAGGGATAAAAATGATTGTGAATAAAGTAATTGAATGTAACACAAATGAGTTCCACATCATTGATGATTATGTGATTGGTTTTTGAATGACGGTTTATGTGCATTAACCACCTACGATATAGAAGCATATATTGGATAGTTATAATAAGTTACCATTATTTATCTATCATAGATGTACACATAAATATTCTGAACTTCAAAAACAAATGGAAGGATGACATGAAGAAGGATATTGTGGATTATATCTCATGGTGTTTCCTCTATTAGCATTCTATCTAATAATTATAGATGTACTAGTGAATGATACTATAATTTCTTATGCTGATAGGATAATGTGATAATGTCACTATGTAAATATTAAATTTTCATTAAAATACATCAAAAGGAAACAATTTGATTTGAGTTTTAGCATATCGGCTCACCATGATTTCCTCTTCATCAATATTGGGGAATATTTCCCTCATGGAAAAGAAATCAAGGATATATGTGATGAAAGTGGTGAGGATGGAAGGGGATCAACTGTCGAACATCTCATATCATGATCTATGGTAAAAATATAAATTATAGAGAAGTATAAATCTATAATTTAGCATTGAATTGAAATTTAGGATGACCTACCACCCTAACTAATTGAAAATAAGAAAGAACTATATAGACAATTGGGAATATTTTAATAGAATACTCAATGGAATTAAAAGGTATATGGGAAATAACATATCTCATTAATTGAATTATTATACAAAAATAGTTTCCATTCATGTATTCAATTTGTCTCCATATGGAGCTCTTTCTAGGAAGAAATTTTAAACTACAACTTCTTGGGATGATGTTGGAGAAAAAAACTATTTGGACATGATTATGTGAAAGTAATGATAGATAATATTCAATTCATCCAATAACATATAAAATCTTCATAAAGTTGGATGAAAATCTATAATGATAACCATTGATGATACTTTGAGTTTATAGTTGGAGATAATGGTTTATATCATATTACACCATGGAAGAGTTTCATGAGAATTTTAATGAAAGGTAATCATAGCCATAGGTAGGTTGGCTCCATTCAGATCTATGATTTTATAGAATAAGTTTTCAATATGCTTGAAATTCCACCATGTATGGATCATGAATAGTATATATACCTCATATCACTCTAGAAGAAGTACATACCTAGTCCCTCACATGTACTAAATCCATAAGATGTCGAAATAGTGAAGGAACAGTCATATGATGATAATCTGGGGATGATATCTGACTATAGAGACTATGTACTTTGAGATAATACTTAACACATTTTAACCATATTGTGGAGGAACCTTATGTATAAAAAGGATATAATACAATTATATGTAATAATGAAACAAAACTACCCTTACATATTATTAACAATGAATATGAGTTGATAGTTCAGGGATAAAATTTCTAATGGGGGGACGAATGTACCAATACATATATAATTAATGATATTTCACTCATGAATTACTCTGTATCATAATATACTGTATATTATTTTACACATAATGAAACTGTTAAAAAAATAAATTAATAAAAATTGTTAAAGTAGTCATAAATTAAACCAATTTAAAAAATTATAATAAAATTGGGAAAAAAATAAAAAACTAAAATGATTAAATTGGAAAATATGGATAACTCAAATCTCATTATATAATCACACTCACTAACAACATAGTTGAAATTAATCAAAATATTAGTAAACCAATCAATATTGTATAACATGGAAATATAGAACCATTACAGTAATTGAGTTTCGTAAAAATTTAATGAAATTTTAAGTATTTATACAATTTAATTTTACCGTTGGAATAATAATGTTATCATTAGGATACTAACCTAACCATTTTGAATAGTAACCCGACATTTAGGAATAATAACCTAAATATTGGAATAATTATTAATATGAAACAAATGTTGTGTTAAAATAAATATCTAACATCATTAATTTAATAAAATATATAATATATAATTCTATAATAATAAATATTAGGAATAGTAATATTAAATAAAAAATACGAAGTTTCCAATAAAAATTAGTGTAATGTTATTTGTAAATAACACAATTTTCAATTTAAAAATTAAAATTTCCTTTTTGATAAATTTCTTTTGATAAAAATAATATTATTTTTGATATTATTTAATAAATATTTTCTAGCGGATAACATCCAATTAATTTTAAAAAATAAATAAAATTTTAGGTGAAAAGATGAACTAATATTTTTTTCACATAATATCTGAATCTAAAATTAAATTATTAATGATGTAAAAATTAACTAATAATTCTTATAATATGAAGTTTGGAAATGGTTTATTTTTTTCATAAATTTTTGATTAAAATTTAATAAAAATTATTTACAAAATTAGAAATCATGTTCAATATCAACCATTAAAAGAAATTCCTTAAAATAATAATTTCTCTATTTCCACTTTACATTAATATAAAATAATTAATTAGTAATATAAATGGTGTCTAAATTATTAAATCCATTATTATTAATTTTATATTATTTAAGTTGATATAAAATCAATATTATATGTTCCATGTTTCATATAATAAGTTATTTAATATTTTATTCTAATAATAACCCTCTCCTTACATATATGTAACTATACTACACCACCGAGCATACCAGTCATCCACCGCTTTAAAAATACTATATTCTTCTAAAATACATCCTATAAATGCCCATATAATTCATTGGTTCATTATATAGTAATATAACTCAAAAAAATAAGGTTGTTTTAATGCATTATAAGATAAGATACACACTGGATTAAGAAACAAAAATGAAACAAAATAAAACATGATTTATGGGTTATGATTCTCTAAAAAATTTCTTTTTTCGTTTCATCTTCACCATTTCTAAAAAAATTAAATATTTTTATTCATTTAATATGATTTAATTATACTTAATTCTTTTTTAATGTATATATATGTTTTAACATTGATATTTACACAAGTACAATGATGTTCTAAAAATAAAATTCGTTCCCAAAACAAATATTCAACTCCACATGTGTTGTTTCTTATCCATATTATAATTTTCTCAAATTTCAATGAATCTTATAACATTTATTTTGGGAACCCCAATGTTTATTCTCCATTGTATTCTTTATGAAACTTTTATGGATCCCATTTTAATCTAGTACTTAACTCGTGACTATGATTCATTTACAATCTATGTGGCATGCATGAATATGTAAGTAATATGATGTGATAGATGGGCATAAAATTATATATCCCATAATTCATTGGGTAATTTGATGTATCTAATGAGATAACATGTAAAATTATAAAATATAGAGTTATATCTATTCACAATGATTATGTTAGTATTATGTACATATTTTATATGTGTATGTGATGGTGGCATTGTTCATAACTATTTATGGTATTTGACCACTATGACACAATGATTCAATTTTATTCACTTCAACATTCAATGAATTAATAACATATTTTCCCCCATAAAGTAGATCATGATAATATTCTTATTAGATGATGATGTTGATTGTTCACAACCATGTTATATTGATCTATATACATTATTAATTCTATTACTATGAATTTATCTCGCCCCTTTATTTGATATATATGCTCTTGTGACTAAATTCTATAAGGTGAAGATAATATTATAGAGGGATAAATAATAAGAATTCGAATAATTGTTTATTTTTTATTATATTTAATTTATTTTGGAGACTAATTTATACATGAAACTATAACTTTTAAACCAAAATTTGTATATAAATTATGATATTTATCTGAAAATGATCGAATATTCAAGAATAACAATGTTAAGAGACTGTGATTTCTATCAAGAAAAATAATTTTGGTAATTTTCAACAATATTGTGGATCCGGATTTTGATTTTGATTTATTATATGTTTATCCATTTCATTAAATAGATTCATTTAACAAATAAATTGAATTAATATTCATATTTATGAATTTTTGAATAAGGTCTTTTAATTTATCAATTAATAAAAAAAAATTAAGAGTTATACATTAATGTTATTAAAACATGTCAGCGGTTAAAACTGCTACAATAAGAAAAAATTGTTATTTTTTGTGGAAAGGTCCAACACGACCATATATCATATCCCTCTCTCCAAGATACATTAATGAGATCCGATTGATCTCAATAATTAAATCAAAGTCATTATTATAATCATCTTCTCCACGATTAAAAACATGTAAATCCAATCCATTGAAGACTCAAAGAAGTTAATAATTATGATATATGAAATCCAAAAATAAGTCTACAACGGCAATCCATAGAACAAAATAAGGACAACAAAAACCCACACATTCCTCCTATTTTCTTGAGTCGCTAACACCATACTAAATGAGATGAATTTTGATTAAGGTTAAAGAATATCAAAAAATGTTATATATATGATCATATAAGAAGAACCTATATAAAATAACGAATATTCTATCAAATATTTATTAATGATGGAACCCCTCATTATAGCTAGATACACACCTAAATCTACTAGAAACTCATCTGTTATATTAAGGTTCATCACTCATGAAGAATGTGTCTATATCCCTATAATATGTGAAGCATATAACTATGACACGATAGTATTTAATGCTAATGATCCATGACCAAATTGAGGATTAAATATATTCTCATATAAATGATGCAGATAACCATATCATCTACAGCTTTTAACCATATTTTCTTGTGAAAGACAATAACATCATGACTATATTATACATCCATATTGATTGAAATTTAAAGGCTCTCCACTAATTTTAAATGGAGGTAATGATGATTTATAATTCTATGAAACAAATCCAAAGTTTTCTGTTTATCCTTAAACATTCTCTTTGTTTTTAGTGTTCCACTAAAGATTCCACTATGTAAAAGAGAAGTGGATGAATATACGACATAACATACTGTATATCATTTTTATTACATATCCCTATCCATTGTAGGATAATAATAATTATATTATATTTATTTAATAACAATAGGGTGTGAATTTTAGTATAATGAACTTATATTAAAAGATTTAAACTAAAATTTCACAATCTTCTTAATGAAATTTTCATTGACTCATAATTAGTCCTATTATTAGAGTAATAGAATAGAAACTCGAATCATTTAGATTATATATAGGTAATTATTTCAATAATTATTTTTATGGTTTATATCATAGTAATGTAATTATTGAAATCATAGATACAATGGTAATGAAAAAATTAGATAATGTTTATTATTTTGAATAACCTGGATTTAAATGCCCAAAAAATTATTATCTTATAAATCATACAATCAATACAAAATATTTTAAAATCTAAAAACATGAGACATGATATTATTAAAATATTTACCTATATTATCTTTAAGATTAAGGTATTCAGTAACCCTGACTAAAGGTTCCCACATTTTTATACATAAAACAACACCAATACATCATTAGCAGTAAATCCATCAATAAAATGATCTAACTCTGCCAATATTCATACCCCTTGAACTCCTCTCTATGATTATAATTTTTTATATGCTTTCTTATACTTGAAATCCATTGATCGTAGGGATCTGATTCTATATCTTCATATCCCTAGAATCCCTCGATTGTATCAATGATAAGACATTGATTTATATTATAATGTTCTGAATGACATGACCGAAAAAATATTCCTTAGAAAAAATTTCTAAATAATTAAAATGAAAAAGAAAGAGCTTTTAATGCAATTTAATATTCAAAATAAATTTATAGATAGGATCTAAACTATTAAAATTGCACAATATTTATATCCAATTATACAACGGTCAAATTTCCTTGTTTGTTTCAACGACATTAGTTTGCTAGAATTTGAATGATCATTTGTAATTGAATTATTGATGATGTATTGATTAACACCATTAAATTTTTAGATATGTTAATTAAGGTATAAATGTGACTTTTATATTTATATTATAATATGAAGTCAATTTTGTGGACTTACATATCAATTTTCTATAAGATAATCATTATGAGAGGTTGTACTATTTTATCATTACCATTATCAGTCGAACGATCATGAATTTAGTTATACTGTGAAACAAAAAAAATTCTACCTTGTGGTCTATTTAAATATGAATTTAATATTCTAATACATACTCAATAAGTAATACTGAATAATATAAATATTTATATTCATCATACATTAATGCTTTATCTATGTATGGTAATAGAAAATGTTTTTTCCAATAAAATGATAAAATTATTGGTAAACAAAGTAATTATATATTTTATAAAACACTTGTTTCCATTTCCAAAACGTAAGGTATCTAAATGTAATAATTACATCTTTTGTCTGAAAATTCTCACACCATCTAGAATGCACAAACATAAAACAAAAATAAAAAAATATTAAAAAACATAAATCCTTCATTCTTTTTAGATCATTATATTCATTGTAAATATTTATTTCAAAACTATCCTTGTGTTTAAAACTCTTATTAAAATGATGTTCAATATAGTGGAGTAATATAATAGTTATTCCATAACAAAATCTTCTATACCATATTAATTATTCTCCACTTAAGGATTATATCTACCCCCTTGAAAAAATATTCTATTTCTTTAAAGAAATACACCTAAGGAATCATATATAACTTTTTGTAAAAATTAACACTTTACAATTCTTATCCCTCTTTTTAAAAAAAACTAATTTTATTAAAATAGAATTTTCAATATACCTATAAGCAAATAATAGGAACATTATTGAATATACTAGTAAGATAATAACGTATTAGAGAACATATATCTAATCATAATTAGAATGGAATTCCAGAATGATAGACTTGGGTAAAATGATAATTGATTATACTAATTTAAAAGTTTTATAAAATATTGAATAAAATAAATGTAGTTAATAAAAAAATGAAATTCATTAATTATTCATCATGGTCTGGAAAAATTCAATTATCCTTTTTATCTCAAAATTATATTTTTCTAAATATAAATTAAAATATATTTTATGCTGGTGATAACACATCAAGCTATTCAATTCCTCAAAAACACTTTTTTAAATACCTAAATATCATCACATCATCTTCCAAATTCATCAGTCTACAGAAATCCACATTCATATCACAGATATTTTGTTTGAAGGAATTAACATATGTAGTTTTATAAATGGGGTCAAATTGGAAGTATTACAAAGCAAATTACTCAATCTACCATATCTTACGATGACATATAGAAAGAAAAATTTTACTCCATCAATTAAATCATTATTTTTTTAAAATTATCATCCTCTATTCTGATTAATAAATCAAACTATTTTGACCACTTTACCATACAGATGAATGATCTCTTGTGATTCTGAGAATTATATTGAAAAACATTTAACTGTACTTCCAACTGAATTAGATTCTATATTAAAACATTTATAGATTTTGATTTCCAATTAATATAATCTTGGATTATCTAACACCATTATTAGTGGAATATAAAATATCAAATTAGTGTTTCTATCCTCTTCACTAATAGATATATAATATCTATTCACTATTTGTTCTATTATGGGCTTTGAGTCCAATGTTGCGAAGATGGATTTAGTGGTCTAATCTTGCTCATTACAACTCCAACATTCGTTAATTTATTATAAATATTCCTTGAAACATATTTATCCTCATTCTTAAACACATTATTTTCATAAAAAATATATATAATCTCCACATCCTTATAGGATTCAACATTTTCATCAAATTATCATTTTCAATGATAATTGTTATCTTATTTCTTTGAGGTTGGTGCAGCTTTTTCTCTACAGATGTTTTTCATAAGAACATACCGATTTAACATCCTTTTTAGCCAAGGTTGGAAAATCCAATAAGGATGAGGATGAAATTGATGATTTATTTTCTTAGTGTTGTTCTTCATCATCATCTTCATTATTTTAGTCATGTTTTTACTCATCTTCTACAACTCATAATTCTATTTATAATTATACCTCTTCATATTATTATTTATCTTCCTCTTTCTTATATCTTTATTTATATTTTTTTTATTCTTATTATTTATCTTATTTTTCATCTACATCTATATCTTCGTCAATGTCTTTATCAACCTTTTTTATGTTCAATAATAGTTATAAGAGATCCAATTACTATTGTCTCTATTGATGACTATTTTTTTGGTACTGATTGATCATCACCAACCATTAATTTTCTATTTTCTAGAACTGAATTGAATTAATATGGGAGAATATGTGCTTTTATAAAAACTAAAAAGGCTTTTGGAATGAACTGATCAATATGATATTTAATAATTATTACATTATAATATTTTTCCCCCTCCCTTTATGATATTTTCTGATAGATGAGCATATAAAAAGCTTTTCATTGGTATTTTCATCTTATATTCTTCTACTGATATTTCTCCTAGACACAATGATAAATGATTTATTTCCTTAAGTTCAATTATGATATCTAGACACCCAATATTGATTTCATTTAATGATTCATTTTCTCAATAAAAATATAATCTTGGATATTCTTCTAATTTTTTTCATTGGAGGAGAGGTAATTACCTACCAATTATTCTTCTTATAATCCTATTCTGATTTTCATGATTGTCATACAATTGATACAACACCATAATCTTAGTTGGTAAACATACATTATATTTCATTAGTGAATATTCTTATTCTATTAACCATATACTTTATCATAAATGATATTTTCTCCCAAAATGGATACATCATATTTTCCTCATTAAATATATTCAAACTAATTGACACCATATTACTAAAGATGATTGAAATCATTATAAACTTGGATTTTATTTTTTCTATTTTAATATTATCCACAATGAGAATGATAAGCATCACATAGTAAATCATCCTTATATTCATCATAATTTATAATATAGAAACATCATATACTTTTAATTCATATCTAAATCCTTTTCATAGAATGATATAACCCTTCATACATAGGGAAAACACAATATTATAAATATATATATTTTGAAAACCATTCAACCTTTTTCATATTCTACAAATACTCATTCATCATTTTTTGTATTGATAGAGCACAAAGACTATTTTAAATCTTTTTAGAAGGATAATATGTTTCCACTTAAGATGAAAAACACCAACATTATAAAGTCTAATATAAGAAACATTATATATTTTCTGATTCATAATAAAAAAAACATTTTGTTTCCCATTCTCCTTCATAGAAAAAATGGGTGTATAAAACTCATCAACTAATATATTCTAATAGAGATTAAAATACATATCAGGTTCATCCAAAAAAGTGATTCCCATTCCTAAAATGTAATTATATTCCTAAGTGTAGAGTAATATATATAATACCATTACAATTGTGCAAAAATCTCTCAAAATAAAATACACCATGTGAAATTTTCCTCAGTCATAATTAGAATTAATTTCATAAACCAGTGATTGGTTATAAATGAAGTTAATCATGCAAGAAATATCAATGGTGCAATATATTATGTTCAAAAACACTAAACCAACTATGTTGGATATGAGGTGGAACTCTTATATATAGGGATTATAGATAAGATTAATCATATACAATATCTCAAAATATTTGAGATTCAAACAAATTTGATATGATGATTGATAATGATCTAATGATTTTTTTAATGATTTTTGAACCTACATTGATTTATATAGTTTAATAAGATTTATAATTAATCAAATTAATAATAGATTAATAAAATCAACATTAAAAACATTATTTCTATAAAAACAAAGAGTATAACAACAACAAGGATAATAAATTATCCATAATGAAATATAGAAAAAAAACTAAATGAATAGATGTGTACATTTTTTAGTGAAAAAGATTCACCTTTATGATTAAACTATTCTTCATTATTTTTATAACATTATCATCATGGTTTTGATTATTAATTAATGAGTATGATAATTTTTAACATTAAACTAATTACAATTATTTCTAAACAATAAATCTAATTATGAAAATACTGATTTTGATAATATTGTAAACAAAACATGTTCCAAAAAAATTATAAAAGTTTCTGATCCCAGGAAAAATTATTAGGATTCCAAATACAAAAAAGTTATATAATATTTATGATTCCATATTACTTTTTATGTTATATGTTTTTTAAAAACTGACAACTTTATAAATAAATAAATGATTTAAGAAAAACAAGAATGTTTATAAAAAAACATAAAACATATATACTCCCCCTTAGAGAAAAGTGAATTAATGTAGGAAGATATGTCAACAAAGAGTATTTGTAAAATATTAATTTATGTTGATTATTCTATGATTTTTTATGAGATTCTAATATCAATGTAAACTATGAGGATTATTTATACTACCAGCACGATTTTCAAGCATTCCATTAAATTCGTAAATTATAAATCTTTTATGAGTGTGATACTAAAGTAAATGTTTTCTTATATATATCAAAAGAACATACCAAAATAGATGGCTTTTTAGTTAGTTAAATGAAACATGTGTTATCAAAATGTATTTGAGTGTTAGTAAAACTAATGCAATAATCATTGATGGTGTGGTGCATCCAGAACACTTGATCACAAAAATTTATGTCTTCTACAAATTCATATTTTTCATGTAGAAAGTTCTCCTTTGTGGTTTTTATAATAAGACCATATAAACTAAATATTTTTCTTAGAATGGAAATGTTATGGATGTAGATTTTATATCCATTCTACAATAACAAAAATTTAGTATCTAAAACAAATTCATTCCAAAACATCTACAAAACATTAGAAATTACCAAAGTATATTGTACACTTATGATAGTGAACGTTACAATTTACATCTTTAAAATGGATTTTTTTTGGATTATATTGATATCTTTTACATAATTATACAAAAAATAAAATAAATTCTAGATGGCGAATAGTTATGTAATGTAAACAAAATTTCATACCACTTAATATATTTTGATCAACTTGTTTCAAAACCATATCAAGATCTAAATTATTTGATGTACTGATTGGAGTACTAATATGTGTAGTATTGTTGGATCCAAATTACATAACAATATTCTTAATATAAAAAAGATGATATGTAAAATTTCATATTAGTTTTTCTTATATTTGAACACCATGAAAAAATATCTGCTCACTCATCATACTCATTTAAAACTCAATTTTCATAAGATCTGAAATGAAATATATTAATGATTGATGAGTTGATCCAAATATAATGGAATAAAAATAAATTTGTAAAAAAAGTATATAACTATTTCTTAATTTTATAAAAATATTTGGATCTGAAACTCCTATAACAAAACTATTTTTTACAATAATTATTTAATCTACCATATAAAGCTATAGGCTCTTGTTTAATTATATATAAAGATGTTGTTATTTGAAAATATCTCATGAATAATTTTTATTTTAGATAAACATGTTATTTTAGAACATAACCATCCTACTGATCATATCCATTTTGAAAATAACACATCACATCATGTTTGAATAATTTTAAATTATTTAATACTATAAATACTAGTTGTCTCTTAATTACTCCAATCATACTAATGGTTAATATGATTCATCATAACAATTAACTATTATTTATTATAATATATAGCAATATTCCTTTTTTATTTTTCTAACAATAAATAAATTATCTTCACACTTATTCAAAAAAACTCCAAATTACGTTAAATATAGAACATTATTTAGGTTGTTAAACAATATTCTAGACATTTATCATCTCAAAATCATTGAATTCATCACGAGTATCCATAATCAAATCATCATCAACAAATATCTCATGATAATTTTTTGTGAAAATTGGGATAAAAATAATGATGCTCAATTTCATTTGTTATGTAACATCATTTATTTATTGGTTGATCAACAACACACATGGTACATTGATTGGGAATTTTATTTTGAAAAAATTAACTTCTTTTGTTTTGAAATGTCTCTACATCAACAATAGGAATAAAAAATTTCCATTGAAAAACATTAAGAACAATTTATTGAGTTATTTCCCTATGAGAATAAAATTCAAACAAAGGATGAAACTTAGAATTCGAAAAAACATTTGAGAGTGTTGGTAGGGGTATTTTTAAAACAAAAGGACCTATTTCATTAAACATTACATGAAATATTTTTTAAATAGTACACATTTATTTATTAATAACTCTATATTCTATATAAGTATCATAATAACCTACAAATTTTCCTTCATGGAATTTTGGTGAAAATATATATAAAATTTGTTTAGTACTAAGAATCAATATTTTTCATCCAAAAAATGTAAGTCATAACCTTTGGGTTTTATTCATTGAACAACATATAAAATATTTTGCTAATAAAGATAATTATTGAAAATTGATTTGTATTATAGCTTGATGTACTAACTGCTTCATCCCAAACAAATTTAGAAATTTATTATTCACTCAAGATAGTTCTTGTTATTTCATGATGATTCATACTTATTTTTTAAATAATACCATTTTACACTATTGTTCATGGTGATAAAAATTTTATATTAAATTCAATTATTTGTACAAAAATATTCCAAATCTGAATTTTCAAATTCCTTACAATGTACAATAAAATCAGTTTTTAGGGACTTGGTTTTCATATATTAAACATTGACTAAACAATTTTAAAAATTAAAAATTATAAAGTTTTAATTGGGGGAAAATAAACCCATTTATATAGTTAAATCATAAACAAAGACATATATATAAATTTTAACACAAATACATACTATTTTTTAACCAAATATTTTCATGACCACTAAATGAAAATAAATTGAAGATAAGATGTCACAAATAGAAATGAATAATCATTTATGCTTGTTAATATATTGATAAGAGTCATATAATTTTTAATTACCAAACCTATCTTATAGTAAAAACATAAAAACTAATTTATTACTCAACTTATATATATTTCTAAGTTAATGGTATACTAAACATATAGTATATAAAAATTATTGATATTTCATTGCACTAAGGAAAGGTAAGTCTTTGCACCTATGTTATAATATGTCTAGTTTTTAAATATTCTCATAGAAATTGGAATAATGAATAAATTAGTACATTGAACTTTGTATAACTCATTTATCATTCATAAATATCATATGTTAACATTTATCATATAATTTCATTTTCCTTATATCTTTTTTCTTAAGACCAACTAAAAAAATATATTAATAAGATATTTACCAAGAAGAAGAATTTTTCCTATTCTAAAAATATCTCCGTGGGAATTATCTCTCAATGTTACTTTTCCACCTTTCATGTTGATTATATTTGAAGATATCTTTGTTTTGATTAATGTTCCAAAAAAATATGGTAACCATGTAATGTATATTATGTTTGTTGGAGCTGATTTTTTTATCCTATAAACAAAATATAATTTAATATTGGATAATAAAACTTCATGGGTTCTGTAATGTATAAAAAAACCTCATGAATTTTCATTTGATATGAAAAATTTTATTTTGGGAAACAAATATACTAAAATCATTTTATTGAAAAATCCTATTTCATATTCCCAACACATTTAAAGAAGTTGTAAAAAAGGTTACATGTTGGAACAAAATAAATGTTACAAAAAATTTGACTTTTATATGTATAATCCATTCCAGAATTTTTACCATGCGGTCCAATTTATATTTACATTTTCTCAAAATATTCATTAAAAATGGTATGATTTGATAAATATTTTACCAATGTAGAAATTCTAAACATTAATTTTTCAACTAAATTCTCATCCCAATTAGTAATAGTTTTGGAACTATGTTTATGAAATTTAATGTATATACTACTTTTATAAGAATTTTTTTTTCAAAATCATATGAAATGGTATCTTTTTCATAAATAGTTTTATCATGATCTTTTAGATGATCTGAAATTTCATTTGTCAAAAAATTTATTCTTGAATCACCCATAAACACATTTTCGTAATCATTATCAGTTTTTTTGAATATATTTTGAAATTTATTTTATTATTGTTTTTTATGACATGAAAATTCTACATATGTATGATTTTTATTATGATTGGCTGATATGGATTCTTTATTTAAAATTGTTGAAAATTTCTCGTTGGGTATATTATCATTTGAAGATATGTGGGTATGGTATTAAGATATTCATACCTTATCCAAAAATAAGTGATATAAAGTGGGTAAATTATTTAAAATACCTATGTTTCTCTATCCAAAACATTCATTATCTGATGAAATTTCATAAGAATCCCCACTATTGGAACTCCATGTGTCATTATATTTCAACAAATTCAAGCATTTAGATTATAAATACTTCATGAAATTTCATTATGAATCATTATGCTTTTTTTCGTTCATATTCCTATTTGTTTAATTTGGAATTATATGTCATACTTTTATACACCAATAGAATGTTACCTCATAATCATTATATTCACCATTATACTTATGTTATATATATTTTGTTAATAACAATTTTCATTCTGAAAATCCTGTTCATTTTTTCATGAATTATTAGCTAACTAATTATCTAAATGTTCTGAAGATATATAATTAGATTGAATAAAAACATTTTTTTACCTCAATGATTTAACAACATCCTTATCTAACTGATCATTTGACGTTAATGATGATTTTTTTATCAAAATTAACAATGAATTTTTTGAACTATTCCCCAACAACCAGTTTATGTATACCAGAATATTTCATATGGGTTTTAATTTAGTTATCCATTGTAAAATCATGAATATTTCATATCTCATATAAAATTGTAATATTTTGTTCCCACATGTTAGGAATAATTAAAATAATCGTTTTAACAAAAATCTCATTATAAAAGTTGTGTTCACTAATATATTGCATATTATTTATGATAGTGATAAACATTTTGGTCATCTTTGGAAATTATTTTTCAAATATGAAAATAATGTCCCATTCGTCTAATCAATGAATAACTCTTTTAGTCTTAACAAATCTATATCTATAAATTATTACAATATCAAAAAATTTCCATATACTATTTTCATCATCACATAAAGATATCTATCTATATATACTTCTTTTCCTGGATAATAATAGAGTATTCCTTACTATGTAGTTTAGCTGATACACTATTTTATTTGGTGTGTAAAAGCAATGAAATTTTTATTAGGAATCCTGTTGTCTATATTAATCATATCTAAATTATCATCTCTTGTTCTGATATTTTTTTTTTTCATCTTATCACTCTAATAATCATTATTGATACCATCAAATAAAGGTGTTATATTTTCATTTATATTATTTATAGACCTAAAATTATGTATGTCCATATTAAAACAATATATATTATTTTCTATAAAAATATATTGTTTTAAAATAATATTTTTAATGAAAAATTGTATATCCTAAATTAACAAGATTCAGTATGTTATCAACATAAAAACCCTACCAGATAATAAAGTAGAAACATTCACAGATACCTATTGTATGACCATAAGAATAATATTTGATGGATATACATATATGATGTGGAATTATATATTAGGGATTCAGTTTAAAATAAATAAACTAAAAATAACTCAAAACTATAAAAGTAATTTTATCAATCTCAGACATTGTCTGATTATTCGAGTCATAGAGTCATAAATAGAGAATATGTTATTATATATGTTTAAAAATAATAATCATAGTGGGTCATATTTTTATAATAATATTGTTATTATCATAATTAGAATAAAAATAATAAAAAATATTATAGGCTTCTAAATAGTATGACCGATATTCTATTTACTGCATATCTGAATAGACTATTTTAAAAAAATAAAGAATACAATAGATACTAAAAAGAAAAAATTGGCATGGATGAAATTATTAATTGAAATATTACTTTATTACCTTAAGTGTATGGTAGTCAATATCATTGACTAAAGGTATCAAATATTTTATACAAATAATAAATTATGCCCATCAAGATTTTGAAATTCCTTAATACGAAGATATGAATTCATATTCCATCCTATTCTATGAATCCCTCTATACAATGATCATATTTTCACTATCATAATATAACAAGAATCCTTGGATTTGATCTATATGATTGATTATTTCCTTATTAATGGAATCTCTCGATCGTAAGAATGATCATACATTAATTATAATTAAAAATTCCCTTAAGGAGAAAATCTAAAAAGGATTCCATAGAAGTACTATCTAAATAATTAAATTGCCAATGAATTAGATGTTCACATAGGGATATCATTATATGTGTTCATTCAATTATTTTAGAACTCTTCTAATGACCCTATAATTATTGGAAATTCAGAAATAGTCATATTTTATTGTTTTTAGAAACTACCTTGGATTGTGGTCACTTGACAACTCATTTTTAATTGAATTTCTAACATCTTATTGATTAAGACAATTATAATGCCAATCATTTTTCATATGATCTAAATAACTATTCAATATTTCAATTAGAATATTAATCTAGACTTATGGAATTTAATATTAATTACTAATAAGATATTCATTATTAGTATGTATGATATTATCGAAACCATAATTAGTTAGATATTCAGTATTAGTGACTATAAAAAAATTAATTAAAGAATTGATTATTGAAAACATTAATTTTCAAGACCATGTTCTTATCCCCATTTACCATATAATCCCATCAACTCCTACTAGGAACATAAAGTCCAAATATTTTACACTTCACCATGAAACATTCAAATGTATCTAAGAAGCCAAAGATATCATAAATAATTTCATGATGGCCCTCTCCCATAACAAGTTCTTATGTACCTATAAAAGATGGTGGTTTCTAATAAAATTACTCCCTTGATTGAACCAATTCTCACACAGATCCGGGTTATACCCTATAATTGTTTTCATAATTTTTGGAACATTCTATTTGACATCGTAAACTACCGTCACGAATTCCTCTATAACAATCTGATCAATAGGAGGATTCCCTTTCGGAGAAATAGATGTACCCTCTTGAGAAACTCACAAAATAAGTCATACCAAAGTAATTATTTATATAAAAAAAGTATAAAATTATTAGACAAAAAAATTTATCTCAATTTAATCGAGGAAACCCATAAGAAAAATTTGGTAGTAACACCATCAACTCAAATTAGGAGACAAAAATCTCAAAATCCCTTGGTATCTTTAGTCTCATCTGTATAAGAGATAGTTAGAAACTCACTGAAATCAATATATCAAGTCCCAAAAATACAATATCATTTCTACCAAACATTATAATGAAATTAATGATTAGTACCTAACACCTTTGAAACTAAGCCATAATGAACTAACCTAGATACCCTCTCAAAATGGTACACACAATAACATTTATTATACCTGAACAGATTTTTTTTCCCACAAGATTAGTTTAGTAGCACCAAAGCATCAATAAACAATTAGATGGAACAAGGTATAGCAATGTTAAGAAACTATAACACACACATATTGAATAGAAACAACAACATATATGATAAATATATTCTATAACTAGAAAAAATTATTAAAAAAACAACTCACGAGTTGAAAAAATCATCATGTACAAGTCCAACAATAATGGAATACCAAAATTCAAAAAAATATGATAGAATTTATAATAATCCCACAATCGCAGCTCCATATACTGGAAATATCTAACAGAAAATCAATCAACCTCACTATTACAGCATTAATTTCCTCACATTTAAATACATAACCGAGCCCCCACACTACCGACGTGGTAAAGAAAGTATGATAAACTATGCTTAGTATGGTCTCACCATGGTGTTCCATATTAGTATCTGAATAATAATCCATGAATTACCTACTATAAAGATATAAATTCATGATAAATGTATACTATTACATTGTATAAAATTGATGGAAAAACAATTTAAATTTATCCTTTCCCAAATTTTTATATAATGTAAGTAAATCCGTTTCAAATCATTACAATTGCAAATATATCAGAAGATATTTCATTACAAAACTATCCAAATAATATGGCAGATATGATTCCAAATAAATGGAAATAAAAAAATTACGATCTAAATGATGAATCATATGAATCATCATTCCAAGGATCGCACAATGATAGTATATCTATGACAATCATAAGTAAGATTTAAATTCATGTATGTATCAATCAACTAGAAATATGAACCAAATATACAGATTGGAGGAACATGATAGAAAGTGAACAATCAAATTGATCTAATAATTCCCTTGACCAACATGACTTGGGTGTTGAGGAAATACTAATGAGGAAACCCCTCGATAGTAGATTAGGCCTATTAATATAACATCCATATAAATAGAATGAATTCCTATAAGATTTATTTTCTATTAAAATTCATCCAACTATTTCCATCAAACCATTCATTGTAAACTATTTTAATAAAACATTTCATAATTACTTGAAAAAATATCCTCATACAAAAACTATTGTAAAAAACTGTTAAAAAATTTATATAAAAGAAAATATTAATAATATCATACCATTTCATTTAAGAAATTGTTTCCAAATATAAGGGATATAAATTTCATTATAATTGGCTAGAGGAGGAACTGCCTACCTAAAAAATTAGGATACACAAGTCCAAAACCAAACCCATCACAAGATTAATTTCTACAAGGACAAAATTGACGTAGATTGACCTATAAATATTATATGTGATTCTGTTACAAAAAAAGGTTAGTGGAAAATTTGAAACAATAATGACCTTAAAAAACACCTTCCTCACAAATATTATCAATGATTGAACCCTGTGGAAATATAAACAATTAAATTAGATGGAAACAAGATAAAACATCAATAGAGATCCTACAAACTAATAGCATAAGGAAATGATACTAATACAATAAATGGAAACAAAGAATAACAAAGAATCTCTATCTTGGGTAGATGAAACATGAATACGTGATGATCTAAATCTGAATGAATCATTTCAAATATAATCAAGGTTCCAAAAAACATCTGAGAACAGAAATATATTGAGATAATGGAGGGATGTGGATGAATGAAATACGAATCAACAAATGTAGTGCCCTAAAATCCCTTTCTATAAAATTTATACTTATATTAATCCATTTAAATGTTATTAATATTTAATACAAAGATATACCAAAAAACACATCTCTTTTAATTAAAAACAAATCATTTAACATTAAAATTAATGCAACCTTTACATGGATTGTATTCCCTTCATGATATTTACTAGTTTCACAACATATTATATTACGATCATAGATATCATGTACTCCAATTAAATATCTTGTATTTCACTAGAAGATTCAAAAAAATGTAGTTTTTTTTACATAAACCGCTATCCAAATAAGTATTTCCCTAAACATAGGAATAACCACACAAATCCATTGAACCAATTATTCTTAGAAATCATTAATTGAAACAAACAAAGATACTTGATATTTGTTAACTCCTGTAACAGTATAATTGTGATGATGTCAAGTAATTTGGCCTTTATTCATCTAACTCTATATCAAATTTATACATATGAGTATGTGTTTCATAGATCAGCTAAAACTACTAATGATATTGGTAATTCATAGATGTAATTTGCTCATAAGGGTTTTATAATGCCATTAACTTGTGTGAGTTCACCGTTGCATGATGCTTGGATAGATATGTCATACAGTGATTATTTACCTCATTAATTTTATACGAATGCTATGAAAAATCCATCTTTATGGATGATGATTGATGGATCTCATTCCCAGGATATATTCAAGGATTCATGTTCTATTAAAATCCTTAGTAAGGATTCATCATCTCATATTGAAGCAAAACCATCTTTGATATCTAAGTCAATGTCCATTGGGAAATACTCATTGATTTCCCTAATTGTTTTTCATAGAGTTGAAAAACCATGAATGGATGACCATTGGGTTAACAGATCCTTTCCATTTTGGTGTTCCTCTAAATAGATGTGTATCTCTCTCAGTTGAGATTTTTTTTCATTTCCTATTTCCATCAGATGATTTGTAGCTTCTATCATTGGGAATTGGGATCCTACTATTGCAACATGGTTAGATTCATTTACAGGAACTGTCATGGATTTTAATGTCTTCTATGAATAAATTATTTTTACCATGTTTCATATCATCATCTTGGACTTAATTGGGACTATTTCATTCAATTATTCTATACAATATTGAAAACGATATAAAGACTAATTTCATATTGAAAATGAGACTAAGGATATCTGATTGTTTATTTTTTTCAATGATATTGGTGGAGTTTGATCTTAGATCCACTCTAATTGAAAAGGTAACTCTTTATACTCATTCTGGTAACATCCATATTGATGGTGAGTATGAAAAAATTCATCTTTTATTCAATTCATGTGTGGATGTTGGGAACTCTAGAGTTATGTCCCAAGAATGTTTTAAGCAAGGAATGTGGTATGTGAGTATATCCAACAATGATCTGTCGAAGGATGTCTAAGTTGAAACCTAAAACGTTGTCATATCAAATAATCCATGATGATGAATCATTTAAAGATCTTATATACAATGTGGCTATATGGAAGTGGCTACTAGTGGTTGTGTCTCAGGATAAAGCTCGTAGTGTTCCCTTATATTCTCAGGTTTATTTGGATAAATAGGTTACATCAGTAATGGATTCCCCTACACAGTCTATGTGTTTTGAAGAGCCTAGATCCCTCTATGGTCTATGTCTCCAATTAGGATGATTCCCAAAAACATGTTCACTATCATCCAGGGATACAGAATAACATTCAGTCATCTGAATTGTTTGAGAAATGGTAGAATATCTATAAGGATGAAAGGGGGAATGGTACCCCTATTAAGGCTTTAGGTAGGAGTGGGTGTCCTTTAATCATGCATTTAATTGTGAGTTGACAGAAAAGATATCCTATACTGATATATTATCAACTATTCCCTAAAATAGGATACCATGCAATGATTACTCTATGCTTTTTTACACTATGTCAAATAGATCGTCTTTGATGATATATAAGAAGGTTGATATAGATATCCTAAGGATTTTTCAGTCATGATAAATATCAATCTGAGTGGGAGGATAGTAGATAATTTTTTTATTGAAATTATATGTCCTATTATTATATATAGACATATTCTATGGTGGATGGTGAAAATTCTTCTTGTTTAATCCCATATACAACTTATATATAAATTTACTATTTTTAATAAAAGGTCAGACTCTTTACATTTGTTTGGTCATTCTGGTAAAATACTATTAGAAAATAGGAAGGACTAGACTAATTTTGGATGAAGGTTCATACAAAATATATAAAGAAAATATATCATAATATCTTTGATCCGGGGATTGATAAGCGACCAAGGATGTGGTAGTTTAAATTGGGTCATGGTTTTTGGAAATCCTTTACACATTTGGGGAATAAATATATCCTAAAATTAACTAAAAATAAAATGATAAATATCATTGTCTGAATAATTCCATGGATTACTAATAGAAAACACTATAAACATCATAATTGATTTATACAAATAAGTTTAGAAATTACCACTACAATGGTTTAATATAAACTAATTAAAAATTACGTATTTTACGTGTTACCATAATGTGAATTCCATAAAATATTTTTTTTATGATAACATTTTGAAACACTATTTTTTGTTGAAAACTCATTTTCTATGATGTTTTCCATAAAAAACATTTAGGGTAAAATTTGTAACTTATCATTGGAGAATATATAGACTATGAATGGATCATGTTATAGGATCAAGGACCTTATCACGAATTTTCCTCACTCAAATATTGATAACTACCTCATCATGGATGTTTTCTATCCAGGGTTATCAGAATCAGAGAAAAAATAGTTGACCAATCAATAAAATGGAATTTTAATGAAAAATTAGATAAATAAAATAGATTAAACTATTTCTGTTTATTTATAAATTCATTGAAATATTACTCTAAGTGAATACTAGTGAATACTGGTTATATATCCTCCAGTTTACATATATATTTATATTTTAATCATATTAAAATATTAGAAAAAATTAGGTCTCTAATGAATTAAAGTTAATGAAATCTATTAATTATCCAAGAATTCAAAACCATAATCATATCATTATATGAAAATACTAATTATATGGAATTATATTACTTACATGAATCATAATTATAAAATTTATATTTTGTATCAAAATATTTGATAAAGTAAAATTTTAAGTACTAAACTAGGCTATTATATAGATATTACTATTCTTAATAAATCAATAATCCTGGGTGTAGACATCCCCAATACTAATTTAAAATATCAAGGGATTGTGAGAGAACATACTAATTCACTCCAATGACATCCAAAACCATATTTTTAAAACCATATTATGGATGATACGACGAATTTTTATGATGTAATATAAGTGAAATTTTACATCTTTATTGGAAAATTAAATTCAATAAAATACTTAATTTATTAAAAAACAAAATAAATGATGAATTTAATTAGGAAAAAATATATCCTAAAAATAAATATATACTGTTTAATGTATTCTAGTTAGAATTAGAGGTGGTTTCTAGTGAAAAATTAAAAAATCCTTCTATTTTTTATTCTAATTAAATATATAGAATAATGGTTGTGAAAAATAGGAGAGGAATAAAAATATATTTGAACAATGAAATTATCATCGGAAAGATAAAAATGAATGTTTTTATGGATATTATCAAAAATAATAATTTATTTTGGAATTATTAGATATCGGTACGAATGATGAAAATGAAATATA
This sequence comes from Viscum album, assembly GCA_963277665.1. Taxonomy (NCBI): domain Eukaryota; kingdom Viridiplantae; phylum Streptophyta; class Magnoliopsida; order Santalales; family Viscaceae; genus Viscum; species Viscum album. The sequence continues at coordinate 1,834,384,485 of OY728132.1, forward strand.
CTCATTTATGATGAAAATGAAATAAAAAAATTAATTAAAACGAAAATGATTAAAGGGATGAAAAAAAAGTGAGGTTGACCAAGAGATTGTTCCTTCTCTTCTTAATAACATATACCCACAATCTCATTTATTCAAGAGAGGAAATGAAATTAAATAATAGGTCCTTCTCAACATATATAGTAATTTTTTTAAGAAACACATAAACATTAATGTCATATAAGAATTACATAAAGATATATTATAGTTGAAATATCCTATAAATTATTCTATAAATTCCAACATTAGAGATTTTAATTAATTATACCCATATTAAATATTATATTGTTATCCTCAAAAACATATAACCCTCCAAAACCCTGGAATACATATATATTTTTACTCTATAAAACACTATAGAATAGTGTTCAACATAATATTCAACATTAATTTTTTCAATGAATCTAATTTATTTTGTTTAATATATTAATAATTTTAGTTTTTATAAATTCATTCCTCAAAAAATTTCTTGTAGTTAGTCTTATTATCAATAACAAACATTATAAATATATTTTATGATTTCTTTATGAGATATTTGATTTTGTTTTTACACTATGATTTTAAAATAATATTTATTGAATGATACATAAAATTCATTATCACCTTTGGTAGTCCTTTATTATCCATTGGGGAGATATCAAAGATTTCTTTAAAAGAATGGAATTAATCTATTACAATTAACAAAAAGAATATATTAATTTCTATAAAAATTCCAAGGAATGTACAACCAATGAAATTTCTTCAAGAGTTTACTTTTCTATGGTGAGGACCATTTTGAGAAGAATGAGAATCATTTTTTGGATTCATGTAATAGTATGAATGAAAAACAATAATGTAGATGATTTAATATAACATTTTTAGTTGTAGTGAATGAACAATTTTATGAGAATATGGTTGATTTTTATGGTAATTTAGATTATTTGTCTGTATAATTTAATAAATTCCATATTTAGAATTTAATGATATTTCATTATTTTATAGAGGAATGTGAGAACATTATTCAAGTACCCCCACTAGTAAAATCTGCAGTAATCTATCTAGTTTTCCCAATAAGTATTATAATGATATTAAATAATTTGGTCACTTAATCAAATAACTTTTATATTTAGTTATGAAGAAATACATATTGAGCTCAATGAATATCATCATCATTGGAAAAATTCATTTTTTGGGTGGGATTAGTTCTTTTACATACATTATTTATACCAAACTTCTTGAAATTGAATAAGAAAACCTATTATTTATAATGAATATTTTAAATTATTCTATATTAAGGATATTATTTTCATAACTTATGGTATTATACATTAGTTATTAATTATTTATCGCTATTGAACCTAATAAATAATCTAATATTTTGATAGAAATATGTAGAATTCCTGAAATTAATAAGATTATAAGGATGGATGATATCATGCTCTAGATTCTGGTATATTTTCTCTCTTCTAAATAAGACATTAGGTGGGCCCTAATATGTTCATTCACGTGTAGGTAATATTCGTTTTATTAAAAATAAAATGTGAGGAGACATTCAATATTTTATTTTTAAAAAATAGGACATCATTATAGGATACATGATTCTCAATTCATCTAATAGGAATGATCAATTTCTAATTACAAATTCAAGAATATTTATCATTTTCTCATATAAAAATGATGTTTTTTTAATGTATTTTTTAGTCGTATCATATTTTAATTTACCAGTAAATACAAACAAAAAACACCATCACATGACCATTTAGAAAGTATACCTACACATGATTGTCGTTATTATTTTGAGTTGAAAATGAAACTATTAAATGGAACACAATTTTTTTCATATAAACTCTTTTATTGGAAAATTGTTGCAATATACCATAATTTGAAACAATATATCATCCATAAAAATGGATTGATTAGAGACCTATATTGTTTATCCTTGTAATGTATAGGCCACTGACTAGATGTGGGGGGTTGGATATGTTTAGTGGGGATACTATACTCATAGAATGACATTTCTTATACATGTAAATAATAAATATAATAAAGGAAATAAAATTAATAAATATAGAAGCAACTAATAAAAAAACATTGAAAAAAATTGAAACTAGTATTCCAAAACTAATTTATCATTAAATGATCAACTGATATGTATATTAATGTAAAAATGAATATAATAAAAATAAATGATTACTATAATAAATTAAAAACCCAAAAGAATCTTGTTTCAAGCACCATTTCAGATCTATCACTTATCTACCACCCATCTTGTAAAATTCACATTTGAAAAGTGTTCCATTGAACTTGTTCGATCCTTCATCCACTAAATATGCTTTAGGACCAAATATCAACCCAAATATGAAGTGAGTAAAATAATGTAGGTAGACACTATCATGTCTAACAAAATGTCTTATATAATGTACATGCAATAATTAGATAAATATGTGCATTATTTCTGTAAATAATTAATTAAATATAGTAATAACATGCATCATCACCATACCATGATATATCACAAAATTTGTCACAACCATTCTAAACATAGGCATATGACCATTTATAAACATCACACATCTTAATTCCCTAACACAATGTCTCTGGGCATGTCCCATATCCATTCCAACCATGACCATATAGCTATTTTATAAAAAAATTCTTGGCCAAGAACGCTATAAAAGCATTAAACATGTGCCCAGGACTAGTCCGGTATATACATATCTCAACAAGTGAAAAATAACAAGCCAGTATATAAGAATCTCAGCATGTGTAATGGAATAACCTGGTATATAAGAATATCAACATGTGTCTAGGCATAACCCATCATATAAGTATATCAACATACATCTTGGCCTAACCTTGTATTTATGTATCTCATCATGATTTTGGGAATAGATTATTTTATAATTATATCATAATGTGTCAGGGAAAATCAAAACTGAATTACTATCAATATTTTTTGAGATAAAACTATATGTGTAATTAAGTTAATTGCAATTTTTCTTTCAATGTAAGTGTTATATCCAGTAATAAAGTGATAAATCATCCACTGTGAGTCTATAAAATTAAAATGGCTAAATCTCATGTCAATTGAAAAAAATATTTAATCCATTAGAAATTCATTATTTTCAAAAGTTCTCTCACCCTAAAAGAATCCATAAGCAATTTCAGATCGCCAATAGGATCCAAAGGGAGCAAAAAAATAATCTAAAAATTTGTTGTCATCATTTTCTTAAATTAACTAATCAGTGCATTCACACAATAGTGTAATGAAAACATATTCATATACCCAAAAATTGAAATTTATGGAAGAGTTATTTTCTTTATACAACCTAACAATTTCATGAAATGAACAGAACACTTCCAATAGAGACGATTGAATACAAAGAAGGTGAATAAGATTACAATGAGATCCTAGATAAATACTTATCAATATAAAAACCAATAATGACCAAGATATAGAGATTAAGAAAAGTCAAATAATTAAGAAAGAGAATGTAAAATATCATATTTCCTTACTGGGACAAACAACAAATGGGATATTTCTAGATGGAAGATAAGTGATCTAGTATTCCCTATAAGCTTCTAAAATATTTAAAGGAGGTGTATTTTCTTTATATAAACAAGATATTATCAACAAAACATACATAAAAATTGACATGGAGATAATAAATGTCATGTATTTCATTTAAAAATTATTTATTTCTTTTTAATTTATTTTTTATAAAATGAATTCTTTAATTAAAATATTTAAATCATCCTATCATTGAACATTTTACCATTTATTCATGAAATATAACAACATCACATTTTGAATCTTTTAATGAAATGATTTTTTTGATTTTATAGATTCTTTTACTCATTTACATGTCATGTAAATCATCACTATATATCGTTCATCGAAATGTTTTTGGAAAACATGATCCAATATTAATGCTTATAAACATAACATGAACTCTTTCTAACACATAAATCATTTAATCACAGTCAGCCTTAATTAAAAAAGTAAAATTTCCCCACTCCTCTTGTGGATCATCTTTATTTTAATCTTGTTTTCACAGAACGAATGTCTGATTTAATATTAAAAAATAAACACATGTGATTAAACATGCCCACAAATGATTAAAGATAAGGAAAATATCTACTAAATTAATTTTAATGATAATATATGAACGAGGCATACCTTGAAAATTAGTGGGACATTACAACATTCGCACCATATAAAACATTCGTGTCTAGATTCTCGAATCATCACTCTAGGATCTTGGTTAAAATGCATTGAAATTGTTCCCACATATTAGAGTCCTTAATCCAGGATTCTTCATTGAATCATTCATTCTTACACTCCTGACAATCCAATGGCATTGTCCCAACCTATTGATTTCTCCTACTATGGTCCCTGATCTATATCAGATACCCTTCATATGAAACATCGATATCTAGATTGATATCTACAATATATACAAAATAGAAGGGTCTGGATGATATATCAAACACTATAACAAGTCAAAACACATCATCCATGGAACTATTACGTTTTGAGGGTTTAACCGGTATGATAACATATCATCCCGTACCTATATCACAAATGTCTCCACATACTAGTGAGATATAATTCCATGTTTCCTTATATGGTTTTTCTTTAATCATGGTGGCACCCAAAGGAAAAAATTATGATAAACCATGACATCCAGATGTCATATCTGAATGTTTACATAGTAATTCTTCATAATCATTATAGTCTCTAGCTATATCATGGTAAAATAAACCTATCCAGATAACTCTTACATAATACTACTTCTGACAAGTGATGACTCACCTTCCTTTTACCTAACAAGATGTAAAAAACATGTAATTACCTACAAATCCATTAAATGAAGACTAATGATCAATTACTAGAAGCTATTATTATATATGCTTTCCATGATTGTCATATGTTTCTCATACTAACCATTTAAATTTAAATCTCCTGCTCACAAACATTTTTCTAGAACATGAATAGAAAACTCAGATTTAACACCAGTGTAAGGATCATAAGTTGTTCTTAAAGGGATCTAGGATCTCAAATCCATCTGAAGACAATTACATAATAACCATTTTAAAGTATAGTCTCTCTTAGAAACTATATTCCTCACAATACAATGAAATTGAAATACCTCATGCTTGTAAAGACATCCCAGATCCTAAACTGTTAAGGATTCCATGGTAGGAATAATTTGGGATACCTCATTCAGTCGATCCATTTTCACATGCACTATATTATTATTGTGTGGTTTGATGGGAATCCTACCAAAAAATCAATTACTAAATTATCCTATTTCCACTAAGCATTGAAAAAATTCTACAAAATCCTTGCAGGCCACACATGCTCAAAATTCACCTGTTGAGAAGTGTCGCATCTCACTAAAAATCCATCTTACTTTTTCTAATTCACAGACCACCAATAATTTCAACATAGATATTTGTCCATCCAGGACTCACAAGGAAGTGAATCCCATAATGAATAATATAACACCTTAATCGTATCCTCTTGTATCCTTTTGTGAAACTATAATCAAATAAAATAATTAATATAATTCCCACTTCCAAAAGACCATCATGATGGCATCTGTTAACCATATATGTTTTTTCTCAGAACAAAGTCCTCGTGGAATGGTATCTAGTATACCATTATCTAGCCTAAAACATTAGTAATAATAGATTTGATTTTAAGATATACGCATCCCTAAATATCATGTTCATGTAGATACATGTATACAAAGAGGTTCACCATCATCTACTAATAAGAAGTCCATCAATGTACTTCTTTCACTGTCTTATGGCTCATTTCATTATCGGTGATGCTTCCCTTTCCCGATGTAAAACTAACCTAATTTAAAGATTCATTAGATATCCATCCCACCCCCTCTATTGATGTTTTATATACCATTGGGAGAAAAATGTGAGATATGATCTTATAGTATATGTATTCCAAGAAACACTCCCTCATGAAACAATATCTCTATAATATCTGGTTATGTTCCCCATGAACTACCTATAGATCATTATTAGGGTAATTACTCTCTTTAAAACATTTCATCTCAAACATTTAAGAAATCACTTGAACTTCCAACATCACAACTTCTCCAATTCTAGGTTTACATACTCCATAGAACTGAGTATATTATTTAATCAGAATTATTCATTTGATGGTAGGTGTTAATCGATTTATTAATTTCAATTTCTAAAAAACAAAATGTTGCAAGTATATGACAATATGACACTACTATAAACATCTACAAGAGATAACTAATTATAAAGGAAGTCTGAGGTATATCCACTGGTCTCACCCTTAACTGGTGGTATCTTTATTTCATATTGACCAAAGAGAGGATATCATCACAGCTCATATGATCAAAGAGATAATCAATACTAGGATGGGGATATGAGTTCTTGACCATCATCTAGTTCAATCTCATATTTTCCACACATACGATAAATATAACAACATCCTTTTGGTAAAGATAATGGAAGAAACTTTTGTAGTTTTACTACAATGTTTGAAAAACATAGATTCCCGATCATCCAACTAGACATTCAACTCCTGATAATCTACATGTTCCATTGTGTATGGATTAACAAAAACATGCCCTTTTCCTAACACCAACTCAATTACGAAATAATATATCATATTGGTTAAAATTCATAAAAATAATCAACAAATTATTCTTGAAACCAATCTTCCACTGGATGAAAATAATACATCCACATTCAACCATCACCTAGATATGGACATGATATTTAAGACATGAGAAAATCAAAAATGAAAAAAATTGGTCATGTATAACCTAGCTAAGTATTACAGTCACTGTGTTGATTGTAGCTTCCTCCTAATGGATATATAAATGCAACATTATGCCTATAACAGTTGATATGAACGTACAATATTATGAGAAAATCCATTACATGAATCCATTCAAAACCATTCATTTCCATACCAAATGATTTCAGAAGTAAAATGCGACAACCAATATATAATTAACAGATCATACAACATTTGTTATTTTTGTAATGAAATTCAATCAATATATCAATGGTAAAATAACTATCCAATAATTCTAGAACCAATCCTATATCATTTAAAAAAATTTAATATAAAATGTAATGTGATGATCTTATTTCATAAATACGTGACATGGTAGATGATACATGAGTCATACCACTTATTTTAGAAGGTTCTGTATCTAAATAGGTCTGACCTGACTTCATAACATGTAGTTGGATAACCTCTCTTCCTAGGTCCTCATTTTCACTTCCATGTGAGTTTTCCAAATAGTGGTACATCCACTCCAGTAATAGGTAACCAAATTATGTTTATTGGAATAAATAAACAGTATAACTAAAATTTCATAACTATTGGGTGTAGTTGAAATCCTTCTTGACTCTGGTATTAATCATGATCCCAAGCCAATAGTATTATATGGATACTTCCAAATATATTTATATGTGACCAAATAATCCATTAACCTGACACTCGTCAAAGGTGTAATTACATTGAATGTGCGTGTTTCTATTCTTTACATACTGATAACACTACAATAGACCATAGTCTTGTGTTGATTGTTTATACCGTTTGTTTTTATACCCACTACTACCTTTGAAAAACCTATCCTAATAGTTCCTCTTCCGACTGAAAGGAGATATGCTGGTTTTCCAAGCATATATAACATGGATGCTGCTCATGGCCACTCTCAGTTTTCCCTTACTGATTAGTTTATAATTCATTACATCCTAAAAATAGATCATCTAAAAAATATTTCACATTTGACCTGATCTCAATGTGAATACCATCTTGAAAACATCTCTCCATATAGATTCCATCATCTTTTAAGGATAGTTAAAAGTATTTTAGGTCATTGAAACATTTCATATATACCAAAATTAACATGACCTCCAATTACAGATGATTGGAATCAAGAATCTTCTGATCTCTCAATATCTCAATATAAAATTTTCTACCGAAAATTATATCTAAGACCATAGAATATAACTCCTCTTTATTCATTGTATGCTCTACAATATTCCTCTATCGACTGGATTCTCCATGAATCACATATTGGAAGAACATTCACCCTACTATTTGTGGTTGTCTCGAGGTGGATGAATAGTTTATGTTCTAGCTCGGTCTAAAAATAAACTAACTGTGGGCCTCCCTCTATAATGGACACAGGTTTATGCTGCAGATAAAACACTATCTTATTCTTGAATATAAATGATATGGTTTGAATAGTCCCCATCTCCGTAGAATGTATGTCCCTTAGAATTTTGTTCTAAATTTATGCATCTATAAGATCCTTCTAAATTATTAGTTTCTCCTTCATAGATGCATATGGTTCTGATAATTTCAACTCCCATGATTATCAATACAATGATTAGGAGGATTCAGTTTATATAAAACACAATAAGACAACATATATCTCTGGGAATCAAAGAGGTCAACCAAAAAATATGACTACAATTGAAAAAAAATAAAACATATTCAATCTCAAAGTTGGATATCATGTGATTAACCATCAATTAGAATTACATTAATTTCACTCATTATATAAAACAATTATCAAACACAATAGTCAACATAATAACAAAATCACATGTATATATGTGTGTCTCTATCATGAACCTTTCATGATAGTATACATAATTATGATTTTACCAAGATGAATCCATAATAATCACATTAAGTGAAATTACATGAATATATATCTCATAAAACAATAAAATCAAAGAAAATTTGAATCAATAATTCAAAAATAATATCAAATGATAACTGGAAAAAATAATGAACAATAATCCCATCCCTAGGCACACAATTTTTTTGATGTGAATGGGATATTTTCTCCAACAAACTAAACCATTAAAAAGTCTGTACACATCCAAATCCTCATTAAAAAATTAAGATAATTTAACAAAATAAATTAGAAAACATATATTCTTTTAATACAACATTGTAATGTCCCCTAATTCGACCCTCTCTCACATAGAAAAGAGTACTGATTATGATACTTCATGCACACCTCTACATCATCCAGTGGATTATGAATAATAGTGGGGGTTTGATACTTAATGTGGGGAGACATTAATCCTTGTAATTAGGTTTCATAAAACAGAAAAAATATATATATAAAAAGAAGCATCAAGAGTAATATACATAGAGAAAACTAATTAATAGAACATGGAAAATAATAGAGAAACCAATATACCAAAATTGAGGTATCTTGTAATCATAGAGGGATATGAATATAAAATTAAAAATGACAAAATTATAAATAAAATTGTCATATAAAAGAAGGGAAATAAAAAAACTCATTTCTCGTACACCATGTCAGGACAATCCTTGAACACTATCACATCCGAATAGAATCAAATCAGAAGTTACATTCATTTCCCTTCCACAACACCACATCCACAAAATCTACTCAGGTTACAAATAGTGTCTTGAATTGGGTGAGATTAAAATTCAGTAGGATGACTCCATGAAGTCTAAAAAACCCATTAGGATATAATTTTCACGAAATAATTAGAAAAAAAATTAAACTAATAATTATTAAAACTATTATAATACACCAAAAAATTGGTCAAACACCATTATAGAATATTTATGAGCACATATCACAACCGTGCCCACCATAGATATATAAGAATGATTAAACATTTCCTTTTTCAATTTCTTTCTAGAATTTCCCTGAGAATGTATCAAAAAAATTTCAACCACAACTATATACCCATGGTAAATCAAATCACTAGGATAATACTAGTATATAAGAATCACAACATGTGTCTGAACCTAGCCCGATATATAAAAATCTCAAAAATTTTAAAGTTATAGATCAATATATAATCATATAATCATGTGTCGAGGAATATCCCAGTATATTGGAATCATAGATTGTGTGAGGCCATATCCCAAAATAAAAAAATCTCATCATCTATTAGGAAATAGACCAAGATATAAGAATATCATAATGTGTTAGAGAATAACCCAATATATAATCATCTCATCATATTTGAAGGAATATCAGAATAGAAAGAATATCACTCTAAGGCTCCATTCTTATACACTACATACTATTGAATTAAATCAAGAATTAACCTTGAGGATCTATTCCGGTTTATAGTTTTAGAGAATTGGACCATAACTATTATGTTACATGTCAACTATTACAAAGTAGACAAATATATTAAATATACATTTTTCATAAAATAAAAACATTTAAATGAAAACAATGCATTTTTTATTCATAAAAATTTTATATAGATCTTCTTTTCCCATACGCTACCTTATACCCTATGAAAAACCATTTAAAAAATGTGGTATGAGAATAAAAAGCTTACTAAGGGTTATAAAATAAATAATGTAATCATTAGTCCATAAATACACAAAAAACATATACTCTTTAACACACCTCATGAAATCACGTAATATATCAATAAAACATAAAAATCATCAATAAAAATGTTATCATTTGGAATCCATATCAAATATAAATTGTACATTTCACAAATACGTAGGGAGTTATGTTTTCAATACCCATAATAGTATATTCCATAAATATATTAGGAGAAACAATATCATTTACCTCAATCATGTTACCAAATGCATTGGAAAGATATGCCGCGCTCACCCGCCATAGGTTTATCATCGAACCATCAATATGCATAAATAAATTTCCATGAATCATAACAATATCATACCACATAACACAAGTATAAAAGAAGGATAACATTTCCACGTTGAAATCACAATATATCATTTTAATATATTATAATAATCATTCAATTTTAAAAACCACATTCGATACCAAACTACAAAAAATAGTGTACAATATTTATTTACATTTTAAAAAAATATGTCTAGTTAAGGAAGGCAAATATCAAATCATGATGTCGGTGGCGAAAAGGTCATTGTCACCACGTAACTTAAAAAGAAAAACTATCATTGTCGTTTTAGTAAAATGATACATAAAACAATATTCCCTTTTAATGAAATGAAATTTCAAGGGATTTTATACACCATATATATGAATTTTGTGTATAAATCAAAATTTTCCTCAATGAAAGGAGATTGAGACGAAGTCCCTTACTTTTGGTCTGACTTGACTCGTACGTTCTTTAATTTCATGAATAATAAACCAATGTTAATGTATACTTTCTTAAGAATCATATAAATGTTTATTATTACTTTCATATAACTAATTACAACATTATAAACATTACATACTCATTTGTGTTAATAAAGGTCGTTTTTTGATGTTTGGTACATCAGTCAAAAATGAACTTCATATAATTATAAGTTGTCTATGTGGTCAATGTTCTATTATCTCCAAAATGATATTAATGATTTATATATCATATATATCATATATATTTTGAGTATATATATATATATATTTATAATAGTAAATTATATTTGGAGATAAGAAATTAAATGCACCGTTCATGGAGACGGTAGAACGTATGAACGCATGAATACTAATTTTTTTATATTTAGTATTTAATGGATTTAAAACATAATGATTCATAGGTATATTATAAAACCAGTATAATATAATATATGATTTCATTAATGATATCTTTTATTTGTCCTAAGTATGGCATTAATGAGTCATATCTTTTTCTGGGGGTGGTAGTCCACACTACCTCAAATGAAATACATCAGATGAAAAGACAGTTTTGTAATAAAATGCATTTTCTTCACTATTCAGTAAAAAATTAACATTACCAAAAAAATACAATAAATATAAATAATGTAAATTTTTATTTCCCTATTTTAAATAATATGTTTATTTTGTTAAATAAAACATATAAAACTGAAAGATCTATATTTAAAAAAGGGATCTCTATCAAAAGGCAGTAAATCGACCATTTAAAAAATATTAGAGTATTTCATGCTTAAAATCAGACCCATTCTTATTTTAAGCATAAAAAATTTATTGGATAAATGTAAAAAATTTAAATATCATATAAAATCATATTTTAGTTAGTTTTGTTCATGACTTTTAATATTATGACTTGGAATTAACTACCATTTAAAATAATATTATATTATTATTTTTCAGAATGAATCAACCTTTTGTGCAACATGAGATTTCCGAGAAGCCCATTATTGCATGTCAGGTATTCCATCAAAAATGAAATCCCATTTAAAGTAAAATTAATATTTAATTCACAAATATTAATATATATGAAAATTTCATATTCATTATTTTCCCGGGATGTTACAATATTAATAGGAACACATAAAACAAATTGTTTAATTATAATAAATACATGTTTCCTTTCAATTAAACAATTTGTTGAATTAATAAATTTATAAATTTTCCATGATGATTATATGTAATGAAAAATCCATAATCACATGTCTTGATAAAATCATATATAATCCTTTGTTAAGTCATTCTTTTCGGATGTTTAGTAAAACAGCATGTCTCTATAAGATAGGTAACACCATCAAGTGGATATAGAGGGATCCAATAGTGAATCAAACATCGTATTATCATTAATATGATTAATTAATTATTCACTAAACACATGCATTGACACTATAACAATATTTTCAAATAATTTTAAATTGAAAATCAAACCTTATGGTTATGATTTAATCCCCATGACTTTAATAGGTGAAGAATAAAATCATTACAAATGAAAAATAAAACAAAGAATAAGGTTTATAGTATTTCATGGATAATCTATTTCATTACAGGTTTTGATAAAAACCAATAATGAAATAGATCAAGATATTAAATCACAACAAATTTTCAATTATAGAATTGAAAGGATAAAAAGTCCAACCAACTTTTTAGAAATTGATTTCAAAAATGGGAATTCAATAATTAATATTGGATATCCAAATTTCATGTGAACTTATCTATGGTCAAGAAAAAAAGGGATTCCTAAGAGATCAATGTTAAACAATCTTCATTATATATATTAAATCTATTTATCTTGGAATTAAAAAATGTGTAATTCATTTACATGCTTGTATTTTTGTATAGAATGATTCATGAAAAAACAGGTTTTCTTAGATGGATATTAAATTCACCAAAAAATTAAATATCGTTTGATAGGTTCATGTCATGTATACATTTCATGTCATGAATTATTTCAAAAACTATGTACAATGGATTTAAAATAGTTTTTTTACCATTTACACAACATGAAAATTCCATATAGATAGTTTTCATCCATATTTCATAATAAAAACCTAAACCACCTTTAAGGCATATAAATTTAATAAGAAACATTTGTAAAAATAGTCCCATATATAACTGGACTACATTAATTATAATAGAATCCATGAACATCTCTCCACATAGATATTATTGTTTTACCAATATTCCATTCATACAAAGTCCTTATTAAATTAAAAATATAAATTCATGATTAAACATAATAGCCAACGTTTATTGATGAGGATAAACTCAATCTAAATATATTTATAGAAAAAATAAAACATATAGTTACTTGAAAAATTGCATGGATAATAATGATTGGGATTATTGGATGATTCACTGTTTTTTGAAAAAAAAATCAATAAGTTTTACCTAATCATAAAATATTATAATATGTTTAGAGACCATGGGGAATCATTTCATATTTATCTGTAGGAATTTTTTAAGGAAACAATGATTTATGTATGTGAAAAGATGTTAATGATGATAAAATTCGGATCAATAAAATAAATCCACCATATTAAATTGTCCACAGTGATTGAGGATTCATGGAAATGGTTTTTTACGATACATTTATAAATTATATCAATGATTGAATAGAAATAGTGTACAATTATAGTAAAACATACACCTATTGTTCTTGATGATAGCTATATATAATATTATAGTTTTCCTAAAGAGGCACAACTATCATGAACCATAATCAAATCCATAGATTATATATTTCATTTTTTAATTAATGTTTCATTATATTGATGTGGAAATTTGAATTTTATTATTGAAATGAAAACATAAAATGATTCATGTGTAGTAAAATACATGTATATTGATACATGATGACAAATGATATAACATAACTGTTGAGAATAAATTATGAATAATTATTATCACTCATTAGATATATTTATCATTTTATAATTTGGTAAAAATTCATTCCTTTCATTAAAAATTTATAAATGAATTATATATCTAATAAACATGAGGATAAACCAATAATCTTTTATAGTATTCATTTATTGAAGTAATTAAACGTGCATATTATGATCATTATTTCAATTGTGAATATAGGTGATGTTCACTTTTTCTAGGTTATACAAAACTGTAAAAAATTACTTGGAGATATTAACTAATTTTTTCCTACATAAAAACTAATTTATGGTTTCTCTGGATGACTCCATAGGATACATATTATAGAAATTATAGAGGAAATATAGTAATTTCATAGAATATTTCACAAAACCATAGATATGAATTTATTTAAAACATAAATTTGTATTTAAGAATATAATTTTATGTGTTTTATATTTATATTATTCTCACTTTATGAGTTGATGAGGATGAAATATCACTCCTTGTATAGTGTTATCAGTCTTTAATATGAAGTGGACACAATGGGCTGTAGAAAAAATAAAAAAAAAATATTTTTGTCTTCTTTCTACTAGAGTACACATTTTATGGATTCTCCTTGTTATTTATTGGATATTATAAATATAAAAGGTAATGTAATTTGGGTAAAAAATCAGTCCCACAAATTATGATATCAATGGATGAATTTTAATATTTTTGGGTTTTATATATATTATAACCATATATTAATTACCATTAGAATATGTACGTCATTATGTTTTTTATAATGTTTCAATGTGGGAAGATGTATGGAAATTCTCTTGTAACCATTATACTTGTGTTGTGAAATAAATTAAAAAGAAAAACAATTTCTTAATTTGGATTGATATTTTTTTCATTAATAATGTAACCAATTAAAGGAAATTAAAATTAAAAAACTAATTAAAATGTATTTATATGTCCATGATACTATATCCTAATAGGAAAAAAAATTATTCGTCATAAATTGGTTTTTAATCATGATATTAAACACATTCTGCAGAACAATATTGTTAAATATATGGTAGATTTGTCTTAAAATTAGTGTGAGGCCTTGTGAGAGTATATGACCACATTAAATATTAACATTTAGATGCTACCATATATATTTATTTTAAGTAATTATTTTGATTTAACTATATATACTGAACCAAAATACTTTTATACATCAATCCTTTAAATTTTTTTATTACATATTCTTGTGATTTATGAATTCTTGAGTTGAGTGAGAATAATGAAATTAAGAGGTAGTATTATGAAATATATTGATTCTATAATAAATAAATAATTATTTAAATAATTTAATGGTTAACCAACATAATTGATTGATAGATTGTTCCAAATTTCATTGCAAGACACACTATCATTCAAGAATATCTAAAATATATAAGTTATTGTTGATTTATCATCTAATGATTATTATAAAATATAGTTGTATATATTGAATGTGAGTATAATATAATTAATATTTATAAAATATACGATATACATATTATATCATGGGGTACAAAAAGGTTTTCAGAAGTCTTTGTTCGTGGTTCATGGGCTATCTTTGTTTCCAAATGATGACTATAAATTTACTAAATCCTGGGGCTCAAAACGAAATTTCATTATTTCATTTAGTTAAATAAATTAATACCAAATTATATTATTTTAAAATTTAAAATTTATACAATTATAGCTTTATGGAATGTAGATACTTTTTTCCTTTTAACCAATGGAGATGAATTTTAGAACACCATTAGTATGATGTGAATTATTCTTAGGAATTAAATGGTGTTTGATTACTATAGAAACATTTAATCAAATAAATTTCAACCAAAACATATTCCAATTTTACATTTGATATTTAAATACATTTAATAAAAATTTTATATTATTGTATTCATGGGAGCTATAATTGAGAACATGAAAAACTATTTTATAGTGGAATAAATGAAAAATGATAAGAATAGACTAAAATAATAAAAGCTCGATTTTCATGGAATTCATAGTATTACATAGAATAATTAATCACATTAAATTCAAAAAAATTATACATAATCCAAGATAATTATGTTTAAAATTTTTTCTTCTTTTTTAAAAGATATGTTGCTACTAAAAATTACGGGACGTGGATTTACATCACAATTAGTATAAAATTCAATTTAATAATATTATCCCATTTAGGTTTTTTCATTATTATTTTTGTCTCTATTGTTAAAAATCATCTTGAAAATGAATTGATAACTTATCTTCAAAAATTGTATGATTAATTTAACTAAATATAGAATTTTATGAATTAATTGAAATTTTTTAGAATAATATTTTTTTTCATTTTATGATTCCATTGCGTTTTTATTTTTTTCTTTATCATGAACATAAAATGAATATTCTTTTTTTATAAATATTTTATAGTAAAATAATTGATATGTAATTATAATACATTATCAATATCATTGTCACCCTTATAAAAATGCACTCATCACTATAAATATTTATATTTTGAACCAGATCATTTTTCTCCCTAACATGTAATTAAATGGTAGGGAAATATTTTTTGTTATAGGTGTTTCGGAGAATATTATTTATTATTTAATACTGTATATTTATTTTTTCACATCGACATTCCAAAAAAAATATTATTTATGTTTTTCTTGAGATATATTTGTCATTTATTGTTTGAGAAATTATTTCATAATAATAAGTATTTTTTTACTAGTTTTTGGAGTATAATTTCTAATATCCTATATATTTAATTGGGTATATCATAAATTTTAATGTCTTAAATGAAATTAATTTATTTATAATTAATTGAGCGTGTTTTTCAAATATAATTGATATTTTTATTTTTAATTAAAATCATATAATATCCATCCAATATAGATTGAAATAAAAATATAGATCGTAGTAATACCCTTTAATTTTTACATCATTTCTATTTATTGTGTTATTTATTCAATGCCTTTAATTATTCAAGCAGGACCATATTATAGTGTGTTTGATTTTTTTGGGTTTTTAAAATATTTTTTTCTATTCACATATAGTTAAATATTTGTTTGGTAGACTCAACTAATGTAAATTTTTTACTGTTCTGTATTTTAAACAAATATAATTTCTGTAATATCGTTAAAATTAAAAACAATTATTGCACTAAAACCATGTAATTTCAAGTTAAAAAAAATATTTTATACATAAGACAACTGATAGTGTAAAATATTTTGGAATGAATTTTTTTATAAAATTTAAATTATTTACTCTTGAGATTTATTTTCATATATTGAATGTTATTAACGGTTCTCTTATAATAAATATGTTTTTACATGTGGGTAGTTACATAATTGATTATTTCTCAACCAATATTATAAATAAATCTAGTATTAAATGATTAAATTAGATAATATTTTATAATTATTAAATATTTGATGTTTTTCATTCAATATAAATAGAATCCAATAGTTTCACGAAAAATTGAAATTTCATTATTAATTAATAAATGATTCATCAATATTATTTTACAAATATTATAAAATAATAATGTGGTATTTTATTATAAACATAAATTATATTATTTTAACAAAACCTATAATTGAATTAACTATTTTAATGTTATATGACTTTATTTTATAATATATTTTTTGATATGATATATAGTTGTGATTTTTGATTTATATAAATAATATTTTTTTTAAATATGAATATAAGAATATTATTTTACATTAATTTTATATTTGTACCTAATTATTTCATATGACATTTTTATGTAATTTTTGTCTTGAAAATGCCAGTAACCAAATGTTATCATATGATTCAATTTCACATAATCAAATAATATATAGGCCATCATACTACCTTCCAATATTTCAATATAATTGATTAGAAATTGATAATAAATCATTCTGGGGATATCATAATAATTTCATGGTCTTCATGAATAACAAAAACAGACGTGGTATTGTAAACCACATGACATATAAATAATTTCTAGAATTTCAAGTTTCATAATGTTTTTCCTTGGAGTTTAATCTTTTGGGATAATTTTTTATTAGAATAAAATATATTAATTAATGTAATATGAATAGTATATGTAAAATAATGGGAATCGATTAATGAATTAAATTCCAAACTATGATAATTGATAATGAATCATCAAAAATGATATTCGACTGATCTTGAGAACAAATTGAATCTATAAAATAATGAATATAATAGATTTCATATGATGTTATGTAAAATGATATATGATGAATTATTTGAGTTAAATATGATTGATCCAATACTGTTGAAATGATCTTAATGGAAATGGGAATCAATTTTGTAGAATTTGGTTATGCAAGAGTGTGATTTAATAATAGAATGTTAGTAATGATCGGTGGTGGATCAATTTTGTTTGTTTGATTGATGTCTCGAAGATTTTAAATTTTTAATGAAGCTGATTTCATAATATAATATCTTATTTGTGATAAGGATATTTCAATATATAGATGAATGTATATCCCATGGAATGGATCTATGTTGATTTAACGATGAGGTTGTGGATGTTTTTGAATACATGATTTAGATATAACATTTTAATATATCAATAACTAGTTAAATTATATTAGTATTACTGGTAATGTAGTTAGAGATTATTGGGTCTTCTATTTTATAAAGACATTACTTTATCCTCTAAAAGGATCCTATGAAACATGTTTAATGGAATTTCATTTAAAAATTTATTTTTGAATATTGTTATTTAATTATTATGGGTGATTTTTCTGGATATTGTTAATTATAACATTAGATACAATGTTTTTTTTTAAAATAGTTGGATTTTGTAAATAATTTTTATTTGATATATGTATATTTGTTTAAATAAGCCATGCCCACTATTGGTGAATCATGTATTTTAAAAGTCATTTGAAATGGTTGATTATGATTTATTAAAATCATGGATGGGTGAATTTTTTGAGCATACTATACATTATGTTGAATGAAAAAATTAATGATATTCAATATTATGATTTAGGAATTCATGTGAAATATTTCTTGATGTTGTTCAATAATAATTCCAAATTTATTTTATCAATATAAAATTGAATATAATAAATCTTGTATCATTGTTTTTACTATACCATTCAAACCAAGTAAAACAAAAAATGTCTCATGAAATATATCACCACATGGTCTGAAGTGAATTCAAGAAAACTATAGGCTAAATTCAAGAATGTAGTGTCACACACGAATTCATGGGAATGATTCACCATCATAACAGAACTGATGATATTGAAAGAAATATTATATTATAGAAGATATCTAGAATTCATAAAATGTCAGAAAATTATATTATAAAAATATATAATAAGGCGTACAAAAAAATATTTTAAATTCCTTTTAAATGGAACATGAATGAACCCAGGTTTCATTATTAGCCTAAGAAAAGTCACCAGCATCCGTACCCATGGATATTAATATTATATCAATGGTATTTTTTACTCTAGATGACTTTATTTCATTGACATATATCATATAAAACCATGTTATCATACTCCAAATGAAAAATTATGGTTTTTTCAGTAAGTATCATTAGAATACCATCAATAAAATATATAATCTCTATTCATGGGATTTTTTAACAACCTATATTGAAAATTATTTAAAAATAATTACATAAGAAATTATTTTCTGTATATATTAATTTGTTTGTTTTCCATTTAGAACATCAATATTATAACAAAAATGAAATAATAATGAAACATTTATATCAAAAAAATTATTTGAAATAATGTATTTTTCAGGAATAAATAATCCTATGAGGTGGGAAAACAAAAAAAAATCAAATGATCATGCCTATAAGGTATTAGAAAAGAACCGATAAGAGAATCGTAACCCTACATTAAACACACCTAAGATGAATAAGACCCTTAGATAGAATTAGTAACTCATAATTTCAATGATCCTCATTCAATTTAATAGATTCCCTAGTGAAATCCATCAGTTTGGTGAAAATAAACTAGATATATCTATCTAATCCAGTGCTCACATATGTCTAATTTTTTCTAGAACCCGAGGTTATTCACTATACTATAACATGTTATCATTCAATTAATGAAGATAAATTCGTGTATAAAAAAATATTTTCCAAGGTAATTTAATTTAATTTATACTCCCATTTCTTAAAAAACATTAAATATAATGATTCCATATCACATCCATTCTTGAAAAACCATTAAAATTTTAGAACCCCTATTAAATCATTTTTCAAAAACAATCAAGTTTTTTTACATGCCGATTTCTTGAAAAAAAAATTGAAAGTCCATGTCTTTCCAAAAATGGAAAATTTATATTCACTCAACACTAGAATAATATAATTCAATTGAATTTACTCATTATTTAATGAAATCCAATATATATACCATATGATTGAGAAAAATACCATTAAAAGGATTAAAACCTACTTACATTATAAAATGGAGATTGGAAAAGAAATCAATACTTCCACACAATACTAGATCCAATAAAAACAACTATAATTCCATAAAACCCTCTAATTATTAATATAACAAATTTTTTAGGTACCAAAATGATAATGGGAAGAGTTATAGTAATAATGTTTAAGTAAATGTTGAAAACCAAGTGGAAAATAGAAAATACAATAAAGAGATACACAAAAAACAATCATGGGTCAATATGAAAATATTTGGAGTGTTATTTAAGTCATATTGATGGTGGATGATTAGTATAATACTTTGTTAGGATTATAATATAGGTAAAATAATAAATGTAAGAAGAGTAATTTTTATGTAATTATTTATATATCTATTAACAAGGAAATTGAATCTATGATCAAACTGTATAGTATCCATAGTACGTTAAGAGAAAAATGTTTCAAAATTTAATGGATAAATATGATTATTTAGAAACATAATTATCAAGATACTTCATATCCACTAGTAAAGATCCATCCCCCCTTCAAAACATTATTTTGAGACAAGAATAGTTAGTCAAAATATCTATAAATCCATTGAAACATATAGATCCATAATTCATAGTTGCCATAATTTTATACCTATTATTGTCCTTGCCTTGATTTCTATGAATCTCCAAATTTTTATCCTATAAATCATTAAAACATTATAAACCTCCAATGTGATATACCGATCATAAAATTAACCTTTAATGTGTATTGAAGGCTATCACAATTCTTCCACCATTATATTTTTTACATATAAAATAAGAATAGAAGATTATAAAAAAGGTATAAGTGGATTTCTTCATCATCAAAGAATCATGATCACATTAATGATAGGTTTTACTACAAAAATATTATCTCACTCGATTTCATGGGATCGTGCTTCAATAAACGTACATTTCTTATTTTCAAACTATCTAAAATAAACATTAATATCTTGATTTATAATGTTCAAATTCAATTTCCTCTAACCCCAATTTTGTGGGAATGTCTGTTTGATACTTAATTACTTGGGAATCATGGAACAAAGCCTGGTGAAAATTCATATATTTAACTATGTTTAATTGATAAAAAACCCTGCCAAAATCAATTCAAATTCTAAAAATAGAAAAAATAAAAGATATCATTCCATGATTATCTAGGAATATATGTCCCAAAAAAGTAGAATCATTAATGGAAAAATAATCACCCACCTAAAACACCAATAAAGAATGGCATTAATTGACATATGAATTCTTTTTTCCTCTGAGTTGTCCCTATCAATCGCAAGATGTGTTTCATGATATATATTTTTCTCAAATGATGATTTATTTATCCAATGTCCATTCTCCACCCTCTTCCACACAATGATGTAAAATGTAATACCCCCAAATAAATCCTCAAATGTAGATATCATGACCATATCGTAATAATTATTCATATTGGAAGACATCACATAATGTTGATCATTCTCTTATTTTATGATATTTTTTCATTAACGTATGATTATATCATGTATTCATGAATCTATATGGACATCCCATACTATTCATTTATCCATGAATGATTTTTCATGTTCATCATTATTTAAAAACCATTGTTTCCCTTAATCCACATCATAATTGAGTTGTGATGTGACATACCATAAATGAAATGAATGTAAATAGTTGATAATATATTGAAAAAATATACCTCACAGAAAATTGAAATAAAAACTCTCCATTTTACATATATTGAATTTGTATAAAATATGGTGATTTCCATAGTTCATCAACAAGAAACAATATCACATCTTTACCACTAAAATTATGAAGAAGCCTAATTCTAAATACCCTGGATATATAATCCCATATCCATTCCTGAATGGTAATGTTTATATTATACAAAGTGGATTATAATGTTGTCATTAATAACATAACATGTAACAGGGATTTCAGGCCACCGGTTTGGGCCTACGGGTCTCATGGCCTTCATGCCACAGGGCCTTCAGGCCATAGGGCCTTCGGGAAATTGAAGACCATGAAGTAGCCTAGATCACACAGAGCAGGCCCAAGATGAGGGTCAGAACACCCATAGAAGTCACCAGAACCAATGCTAACCAGATTGGATGAATGAGAGGGTATGGAAAATCTCATTGGGACTAGGCACCATATAGCTTTGTACGGTGAAATGCTAGATGATCAGCAATGCAAGTGAGGATCTAAAGGAAATCATTGATGTAGAAGCTGGGGAGGGTAAGTTCTAGTGGTATGGGCCTACAAGTCATGTGTTGGGAATGGTATGCCTCTAGGCCTTTGGGACATGTATTACGGGTCATTTGGGCCTTGTGCCTTGCACCTATGGGTCATGTACAGGTTCCCCTTCAACCCATAAAATGGGGGATTTTCAATAATAAAATGAAAAATAAGTCCTTCAGGCCAAAAAGAAATGTAACATATTGTGACGTGAAATATAAAATTTATTATATTATTAATGATAACCAGTAATGATCTCTTAGTCTGTCATACATCTTAAAGGATCCATGCATGATATAAAAAATATATCAGTTCCCATCACTTTACATTTTCATTCTGAATTATATCTAAAAAATAATACTACCTCAAAAATAAATATATTCATCAGGATATTTAGTTCACTCAGATGAAGTCTCTCCAAAAAATGATTCATAAAATAGTGGTAACACTCTACATACATTTTAATTCTATATTGATTAGGATCATCTATAGATTATACATAATAATGGTCTTCTAGGAACACATACTCTTCATCAATCACTTCATCGAAGATAATTATAATAAAAAATTATTAAAATCAACACTCATTTATTGATTTCATTGTTTTCTAAGTCTAAAATTCACTTCCCATAGTTTATGTGACCACATTCTCATTTATGTGGTTACATGAAACACATAAATCAATTTACATAAGGCACCTCACCCATCATCATAATCTAATGTTCTGATCTCTTATTATAAAGATATAATTTATTCTATTATGAACAAAATAAACTAAAAAAATTATCCCCATGCAATAATGAAATCATGTCATAAGTGTGTGCATCATTGTCACAAAATCAACAAAACAAATGGGTTTGTTTTTTTAGGATTTCTTTGATTAGATCAATAAGATACTAGATGTCCTCCACTCATTATAAAATATCCAAAATAGTACCTACTATGTAAAAGTATAGCTAAAATGAATTCAACCAAATACAAAAAGGATAAAGATTTTAACTGAATTTAATCAAACTATAAACTTCAAAAACTAGCTAAAGCATTGATTTAACTAGTAAAACATTAGAATCATATGATTAAACTATGACATCAAATATGAAATCATAGAGAATTATTAAAAAAATAATATTCAATAAATAGATATTATAATTTCATTGAAATTATGTGTACTTTTTTTTATAATTTTGTGGAATTCTTATGAGACCAAACCCTTCAATGACACGAGATTCTTAGGCCTGGTGAGCCTAGAATGGATGAACATTAATTATGTTCCCATAAGTAAACTGGTGAGAGGGTTTTTATACAATTTGAAATGATGCTCGGAATAAAAATATGAAGGCATCATTAAACATAGAACACCAGAATTATCCTAGAAAAGGTTTAACTATGACCTCAAAGTGTCTGATAGAAAAATTATTTTTTGGTATTTAGAAAAAAACATATGACAAAATTTTATTTTATTTAATTTCTCACAGTTGATCAGAGATGAATACTATGAAATGTGGAAATGATGCACATTAATGAAAACTAATAATGGATACTTTTTGTGAATGTGTAACAGCCATGATGTTTAACAAATGAAACAGCATAATGATGTGATATTGATGAATAATAGAAACACTACGACATATTTTCATTTAATAACATGTTATGGAAATAAATTTGTGATTTTTTTACAAACATGGATCCCCTCAATTCCAATATCATCGATGAAAAACACTATAGATGAACGCAAGTGGGAAAAATTCAAGAGATGACAAACAACGAAATACATTAATATAGCAAGGATGAAAAAGCCTCGATGGTTGATCCTTCAACACTAACGGATCCTCAAACCAGGTTTGGGTTTATATTGATTTTGTTTTCGTTTTCATATTTTTAAAATGATGAACTCGGATCAACCTAGGAATAATTTGGTCTGTGGATGGTGAATTCATGTGGGAGGGTGTTAATATTGCCTTTTATAACAAGTAATTATTTATTGTTGAAGGAAATATGATACCAAGCCCCCCGTATATTGTTAATTTTATAATTCAGAGGGTGTCGGCTGACACTAACATGGCCTGATTTCCTCCACCTATGCGTTCTTCATGGTCGTTTCCTCAAAAATGGTTAGAAGTGAAATATGATTCCATGGATGTGATGATGGAAACCTGAAAGGTCTGAGGGTGAAAGATGAATTGAAATAGGATGAATGGATTAGACCCAGTGGCCCATTTGTGGAGGTGGTGTGCACAACGCACGCCATGATGGAGGAGGTTGTGGCACATCAGCCATAGTTGCATGCGGGACATGACTCCATCTAGGCACTACGTGGGAGAAGTATCCCACTACATGTGTGCTGCGTAGAAGGAGTGTACTAATCCTTGCAGGCCACATGCGGTCATGGGGAGCAGCCAACTGACTGAATGTTCACTCCATAATTGTACCAGCCAAGCCAGTCCGGGCTGAATTAGTGAGCCCACCAGGACGAACCGGTCATCCCAACAGGACGAGTTGTGCTAGCGGACCAGGCCGCTCGAGCATCCCGACTTAAAAAATGAGGTGGAATGATTTACTGAATTGGGATAACAGTATAAAGTCAAACCATACGGTGAACCGTGCTATGAAATGAGACCGTCCTACTAGTGTGGGTTTGGTTGTGTAAATTTTGGGTCACTAGTAGGCCACGTGGATTGGACCCATATTTTTTCTCATACGGGTCCAATAGGTCCAAATGGGATATACAGACATGATTTGGTCATGTAGGATATGTTTCAGGTTGATCGGGCTAGTTCAAACCAGTCAGACCGGACCCAGAAGTAACCAGCCCTTGTTTACAAAAAGGGACGTATCTCCCATACCTTGAGTCTGATTGATGTTCCTTCTACAATGATGGGACACACATGATAGGACGGTCCATATTAAATCATCTATGTAAGATATCATGGATGTTGACTCGGAAAGTCTTCGTGACTCATCTACCCAACAGGACTCCGGGACTATGCTATCATTGAGACATCGCGACACATCTACCTATCCAGACTTTATGACAAAACTATTAGTGAGAATTCATGACCTAGCTATCCAGTGGGACATCGTGACTTAGCTATCAATGGGAATTCATGACTCAGCTAATCAGTGATACTCTATGACTCTACTACATGAGAGACACTATAATTCACATTCCAAACAAATAATTGTGACTTAAATATCATTGAGACTTCATGACTCAGTTATTTAATAGGACTAGGAAACCGAGCTAGCCTAAAGGACTCATCACGGATGATTTCCATTGCATTAATTGATGTTCAATGATATCATTTGTTGGTTTTACTATCAACACTTTAAAATTTACCTTTATCGATTTGTCTCTACTACCTCTAAATTTTGTGAATTGTTTTGTGATTTCCTTTATGGATTTTTTTTGAGAACTGATTTGGTCTCACGGTCCTTATTGAGTATTGTTATGCTCACCTCTACACAGGTTTCCCCTACACCTGTTGTACCTATTGAACATTACAGACACCATTGACAAGGATCTTGCAGGTCCAGGGCCTGGTGGTTCTAAATGGTGGATCTAAAATATAGGATAATTTAGTGACATCCAAAATATATTTGTACCTACCCTTCAGGTGGGATCTGTGGCAGACGGCCTCCAGAGCATGTACTTCATTTTACTAGAAATTCATTTTTAGTTGCATTTGTATTCTAGACCATATTTCTATTCAATTTCACCTTTACTTGTATGGTTTCTTCATAGTGTGACTTATGCGATGATTTTGTTACATTAAAACCATTAATTTATGTAGTTTGGCCTATCTGTGTACATGTTTGAAGGTAATGTCTTTCTTTTTTAGGGATCATTTATTTTTTGCATGACACCAACCCGTGGCCTATGAATGATGTTCTTGGGTTATTCACAGCACAGACCATAGTGGGTGGGTCATTACCGAGTGGTATCAGAGGTGGTAAGTTCTACATAAATGAGTGAGAGTGGGTTCTTTTACATGGGATATAGTGTTAAATTTTATGAGATTGATTTATATATTTGGGTAGTATAGTGTTGGTGTGGTGGCCGATGCATCCATACACTAAGGCCCTAAATTCTATTTTCCGACTCAGTTAATAAAAAAGGGTTTCTTGCATATTTAAAATGGTTATCATGATATGTTTTTTTCATAGTTACCTCACCATGTGAAATTTTATGACTATATTTCCTTTGATTCCCCTCATGATGCCACCATGTAAATAGCTATCCAGGACCCCGGTACTGGATCTTGATGATTTTCCACCAAGAGGCAAGACATCGGTGCAGGGATCAGTTCTTGAGATAGAAACCCCATGTGTTTCACTATGGGCACCACCACCCATCATGTAGTAGTTACGACCAACCTAACAATAAGAGGATACACACTGACATGGAATGATTCCTGAGTTACAGAGGAAGAGGCCTTTGAGGTTTCTAGGTTATATAGATCCTCAGGCAAATAATGATTGGTAGGACGGAGTGATGTGAGTTTTGTGCTTGGTGAGGAATCCTTTAGACCATATGGTGGTTCTATATGAAATCCATATATAGGATTTGGCATGGAGATGGTGTATCATGAAACTACACATGCACGAGGGGGGGGGGAATCAACTCTGCATATTTCTAGAGACTTTTCATGGAGGATATATTCCCTATGACCATATTCTCACTAAACATATAGTAGTTGATCATCATACAACATGAAAGCCTGACCATGTCTGAGTACTCTAGGAGGTTTAGAGACCACTCTTGATACTATTATAATATAATGATACATCATTTTTTGAGGTCCTGATACATCGAATAGGGGCACAAATGAATGATCAGTACATAGATGACCTCCCTCAGAATCCATATTCTTTTTGGGGTGCATGATAAGATCTTTTAGTGGAGAACATCCTGACAGAACCTTCATCGAGTGTGAGATCTACCACCAGATGATATGTAGAGGATTCCTCTGCTGTGGGTAGCCGGCAACTCACAATGGGATCCAAGAGGACCAGACTCTATAGGGGATGAACATGTGATGTTGGTCAGGTATTGATAGGTCCCATACGATGTGGACACTTCTAGATGAATAGGTTGTTCTTCACATGTGGTTAGTAGGGGCACAGATCTCAAGACAGTCGAACCCGCTGAACATTTGATCCGAAGGCTATCGAGGGACTTCCAAGGCAGAGTCAGAGGGTCGAACAGGGATGTCCCTAGATAGGCAGACATGAAATTTGGCATGTAGTGAAAGAGATGGTGGGAGGAGTACGAGGTGCTACCACAACCACCCCCATGTGGCGCACCACGAGCTCCGAGAGCATGTGGAAATGGGAAGGACTAGCTTCAAGAAATGGATGTCTAAAACCATAGTGTGACATAGATGATTAGAGGTATGATCTTTGTCTGCTCAACTTTAGCTGCAGTTCTTATAGACGTATGATCCATTCACTAGTCCTTTTCCATAGACCATGTTCGAGGCTTGTTGATTACGGTGGATCCATTGGATCTATCCTTACATTTATAGACTATTATAGGGGGGATTCAATGATAACATACTAGTGATTAATGTTTTAGAATACTCTAGGAGGTGAGAAATTCGTTTTTGACAATCTAGTATGGTTTTCGAGGAATTATGACAACATCTATGGTATGGACTGGTTATCTAAAGCCCACACCTAGATAGATTTTGTTGGGCTCAAAGTGAGGTGTGTCCGTGAGGATGGGAATAAGTTTTCCTTCACCATTGAGAAGGAAACTTCTGCATCCTAGGATGATCTATCCTAGAGATGGTGTATTCAGTCACTCACCAATAGGCTAGCCTCACCCTCAATGAAGTGGACGAGAGGAGTCCAATCACTCTAGTAGTCGTTGATGAGTATGAGGATGTGTTTCCTGAGCATGTTATGGGACTGCATCCCTAAAGGGTGGTAGACTTCTGTATTGATCTATACAGAGGGAAGAAACTGATATCCACACCGACATATTAGATGTCTCCCACATAGCTTCATTATGTGAGTATATATATGGAGGACATGTGGGTTAAGGGGTTCATAAGGACCAATATTTCACAATAATCATCACCAGTGTTGTTTTCCAAGAAGTAAGATGGATGATTGATGCTATGCGTGGATTTCCAACCTAAGAACAAGGAGACTGTGAAGAACAAGTTTCAACTGTCGAGAATTGATGGCCTCTTTGATCACCTAAAGAGAGATATATGGTTCTTAATGATAGGACTCTGGTCTGGCTATCATCAACATCAGGTATCTGGTGAGAATATACTGAATACCGCCTACAGATGATAGTATAGCCAATACGAGTTCTTTGTAATGCCCTATGGTGTGTATAATTCCCCAGTGGTGTTAATGGGACTCATGAATAGGATATTCCATCCTTACCTTAATCATTATTTGGTGTGTTTGATTAATAAAATATTTTTTTTCTTTTTGTAAGAGGATTATCAAGCTACAATCCTATGGATAATTTTGTATACTCTCCGAGAGAACAAAAATCATTGTAATCTCTAAAAGTTCATGTTCTAGATTTCGGAGGTCCACATTGTGGGACACATCATCTCAGAGAATGATTCTTTAGTTTATCCAGTGATGATAGAGGTAGTGCTTTATTGGGATCCACCAAGTAGTGTGATTGAGGGTTGGTGTTTCTTGGGGTTTGTTGGATACTACGAGAGGTTTGAGAAAAACATGAATATTTGTTAATATATTTATGAAAAACATGTACATTTACATTAAAATATTTTCTATAAATAATTTTTCATTTAATTTCATTTTAATTAAATTGTAACTAAATAATTAATTTCAAATAAATTGTTAAACCATTTATTTAACTAATTTTTTAAACCATTTTTGCATGACATTACAATTGACAGGTGATATCTTTAAAAATAATATTCTAATCATATGTGATACATTGTCTGGACACTATGTATTGTTGAATGCATAGAAAAATTAGTGTTTTTATTATTTAAAAATTTAAATAATATTTAGTATAATTTTTTCAAATATTTTTAAAAATATCATGGTTTAACATTATAACACCCATGAAAAGAATTTCTCCATTGTTGTTATTGTCATTCATAAATGGATTATCATATAAAAATTATTTTTATACAAACACATATCATTAAAATTTAATAATAAAAAATCCCCATTAAAAAGGGAATGAGATGTATGATGTTCTTCTAGAATAACACATTCAAGTTTTCGATGACATATAACATAAGTTTAATGTGCGGATTAAAATATCGAAAATTCAAAAATAATTATAGGTAATGGTAGTGATCATTGATAATAAAAATGTGGGTGACCTAGATAAGGTTAATGACTATAAAACAATAAACCATAGAGGTCTGAATATTTTCATTGATATCATCATCAATCATTATAACATTAAATGAATTATTTTACAAAATTCATCCATATTTATTGGATTTTTTCTTTCATGACTTAGAGCATATTATAATATAATTACATTATATCATTTTATTTAATTAGAATAATTTCATTATTTGGTTATGAAATGATTAATTTCAACTTATTATATTACTATAAGAGATTAATTTTTCATGTCTATAAAATTTAATAAACTCCAAAAAAATAAAAATTATTTACTTATATAAATATATAAGTCAGTTTAGCACTGATTATCAAAACTTGATAAATATTTATTTGATGAAGCAACAAATTATTCTATAATTACGCATCCAATTTTCTACATAAATCATTTCATTTGTAGTTAACCGTATGTACCTTCCAAAATTAATTATTTATAAAGAGTTTCACTAAATTTTACACACTAAAATTAACATTAATCATCCAAATATTATTAACCATCTCTTAAAGATCACATGAATAAAATGCTATATATTTTTCATATATTCTCTTATTCAGCCGTAATAACATTATTTAAGGAATTTCAACCCTTTAAAAAAATCTCACCACAAAATTAAATAAAATTTCAAGTCCATTAGTACTATATAACAGATTTTTTTCAAATCCTTAAGGAATATTATAATGAAAAATCCTTATGTAATACTTGAATTTACTACCATAATCATATAATTGTAATATATTAATACATTAATAGACCAACATTATTATCATACCATTATGTAAGATTGATTATATTATTCATTAATACATATTCCATTAAATAAGAAATGTCAATAATTTCATAATATTCATAAAACTAAATTTAATCATGGATCATATGATTAACACTAATAATAGTGTTGAACATGAATAATTATTGAGTCTTCATTTGTGCTATCTTCATCATATAAAATATAAACATTACTTGAAAAATATTTTTAATTATCATCAATTGATAACAACTTATAAATTAGATTTTATATAATTCCGTTAAATTACTATTTCAAAAATTTCAATAGTATATGATAGAAATGTGATTCTAGTATTCTCAGTCATTGTGTTTACTGAACATTTAATTTTTCATTTTTAGTTAATTTCATTGTTTCATAATTTTCCATTTTAGAAACAATACATCATCAATTTGAGTCATTAAATTTTCATTATTCATTTCACATTCTCAACATATAAAAATAGGAATCTTCATTCCCATATGGTCTTTAATGCCTTATATCCCAACAGACTACATCATTCTATTCTTCTTGTGAGTTATAGAGTTAGATATGGAGCACATTTTAGATAAAGATAGATGCTAACTCATTAGGAATTATAAAAATATTCTTCAATCAAATAATCATACCATTTGGATTCTTTTAATAAAAGTGTATGTCACATTGAACATTAATAAATTATTTTCAGGTTCCCACAGTTTACTAAAACCAAAAAGAATATTGTGGGAAACTATGTTCATGATTAGAAAACAAATAATTATAAAAATATCATAAATGATGTCTAAAAAATTATAATTTAATTAATATATGAATTATTAGGTTCATACTAGGTTATTCATGGTCATCATTTGTTTAAATCTGTAATGATGGTATATAATGAGTTTCTAAATTTCTAAAGAAAATCACCAAGGAGTGTTAATCCTAGAGTGTAGTAAGCCCCATTACAATGAACTATGTAATGATATAGTCTAGATCAATAAAACCATTTTGGATTTATTACCCATAGGTACCACTATTCTAGAGGGATATACCCTTATATTATATTGTATGATATGTAATTTCATGGAATCAACAGGCTAAATCAATTCTAGAATTTATCTGACATTTTTTTAAGAAATTGTCTCATTATTAGTATTATACACATACATTTACTCAATGTTCTCAAAAATGGTACCTCATTATAGTTTTTAATGGGAAACAATTTTCCTATTATAACAACTATTGTGATTCCAGTTTTTCGAACATGGATATTACATATTATATATGAATATTAGAAACATTAATGAATAACATTCTAGATGGCCATAATATTTTACATTCACTATAGAATATGTACCCAATATTCTATATTGGTGAAATATCATCAAAATATCCCATAATGGTCATTTCTATTTGTACTCCTCATAAGAACAAACCACTTAATGCATTCCTCCATAAACATGGTAAAATGAAATATAAGAACATGTGAGATCAAATGCAGAGTAAGGGTAAATAATCAAAATAAGAAAAAATAAAAAATATAAGTGTTTGAGAAAATGATGATGACATTTGAAAACCATAACCTATATGAAAAATATCAAAACCATGACGTTTTTATAAATATTGGTAGATCAGGAGACATGAATCATAAGAATCTATTATAACATGAGCCATTAGAATACAACAATAAAAACATGCATTGAATTTTCAAATACACCAAGAATAGAAAATAATTTACGTTGCAATCACAGATCCTTCCTATGGATATAAATATTGAATGGGTTGACTCACAAAAACATCATAGTAGTAATGATTTACTCCCAACACCATAATACCAGAAGAAGTCTCTTAATGACCCTAGTTCACACTCCATTCCTTTCTGATCTATCATATAAGATTTAAATCAGTACCAAATTCATTATGGGGTTATATAGGTACCACATGTATTTGGTAATAAAATTAAAATGATTAATTTTTATTAATAATCTGCAATCCATAGGTATTACATACCCACAATCAAATAATGAATAATATACATATATGTCCTATAGGATCAAAAAATCATCCTTTCCTAAAATATAAAATTAAATTGGGTATATATACATTTTATAAAATCATAAACACTAGTAAATATATTGGATTCATTATAATTTATTTATTTCATCATAACATAACACATCAAAAATGAAGTCTGTTTCATAATAATTTTATCTTGTTTAAACCCACAGATGAAAAGTAGGCTAGACAAATACCATGTAATAATATATATAATCTATTTAGAGAATGAATAAAAATTAAATAAAAGGATCATATCCACAGTAATGAAAATTTTATATCAAATGTTTCAATCCTATATAAGAATTGTTTTAAAAAAATAAATCCCCATCAACATATGCCGAGGAGAATAAATTTTCATTTTAAATGTATTTTATAAATAATAATGTCATAAAATATTATAAAATTTTTTTTATAGGAATGTACACATTGAATCCTATAATTGAATCATTAAAAATCATTTAAATCATTTATTAAGGATAATATCGTTTATAATTAGTTAAAAACTATTTAATTGATAAATTTTTTATCATTTAATATTCATTTATGTTAAAATTGTAAATTCATAATATATTCTTCAATAAAAATAATTGTCGTGATGGTGGAAAAATATATTCATATCATACAGGTGGAAAAGACATTTTACTATCACATTTTATATATAATCCAAATGGGTATTGTATCAAAATGAAATGAATATTATTTTAAAACAAGTGTTATAAAAATTAAATAATAGCCAAAATATTATTTAAAATATCACTTTTATAATGTGAAAAAATTTTGGAAACATTATGAGGAAATGTTTTTTTATATGAAAAAGTGGTTTTTAACTAAATAGAGAAATAAATAATATTTTATTAAAATTTTTTGTAATTTTATTAAGTTCAAATTAGTGAAAAAATTATCATATTACATGGTAATATATATAATAACTAGAGGATAATAATATTGTTGAGAATTATTTAAATCTACTTCATATGTTTTCATAATGTTATACATAATCGTAAACAATCCCGATATATGACGACATTTTTTCATAAAACCCATACCACTTTTATAACATTAAATCATGACTTTCATGAAGTAATTAAATTAAATAAAACATATTATATCATGATAATACGTTAATTCATGATATTAAATATATAATTGTCTGTATATATAACCAATTAAATAAGATAGGTTCATAATATAACATATGTCTCATATAAGTAGATTTATATAAAAACCACTCAATACCACGGTAGCGTTTGAATAGTAAACCCCATGAATAAGATATAATCAATATGATATATAAATACACATAATTTATGCAGAATTATTATAATATTTATTCATTGGTAGAATGTAGACAATATAAATGAAATTGGGGTTGAATAAGGCATGTCTCTCAAAAATGTATGAACTGATATGGAAATCTCATAATCATTATATAATATTTTGATTCATCAACCACAATAATGATTGATATAAAATTAATTATTTAATATCATGAAAAATATGTGATTATTTATATCAATTCTCAAATTTTCAATACATACACAAGTAAAAATAATCAAATGGTGAATTTTTATGTGTCTTCGATAAATAAAAGAAATAATTAAAATCTAATTCATTAAGTCTCTACATCCTTCATACACCTTCAATTGTTCTTTATAATTCATATAATATAATTTTACATAAAATTTGTAACCATATTTATATATATCATACCAACAATTATTTACATATAAATATTCATTAAATGTTTATTAATAATTCTTTGTTTATACCATGAATTGAGTAATAACCACATTTATTTCTTTAATAATTTAATTTTTTATAATAATTCCTCTAAATTAGTCATAGATACATAATATCAATAATAAAATCATTTTAATAATTATTATTTTTATAAATGAATTATAATTTTAATATCAATAATGATTTTTTGTTTTGATTAGTGAATTATGTTACGATCATAGAGGCAATAGGTCATGCATACTTATGAGTAATGATTCAACATTTCAATGATAACTATAGAAAGGATATAAGTAATGTTTTAAAATCTGATTATAAAAGTAATTTCATAATATTTCTTAAAATATACCTATAAATCTGAGCAATATGTTTTTTTTTATGAAATGAGCGAGTCATATTACTTCATGAAGGCTCTAGTCAACACCTAAATGAATGATGCTATCAAAATTTAGTGATTAAAAATTTCTGAAATAAAATAAAATATTATCATTACATTATGTTAAATATTTCATTAATAAAATATGTATTTAATTAAAATCGCATATGATAATTAACATTATCCTTATTACCTTTTTTGTAAAATTCTAGTGAAAAATAATAACATTACTTTGCGAGGAAGTAGTCTATCATACACATGACTGATGTTATCATATCCCCAAAAAAAATGAAATTATTTTTTTTAATATGATATAATTAATAAAGAAGTAAATTAATGTTATAAATATAATATATAGATTTTTTATCATACATCATACCCAACCATGGGATGTGGTACTGAAAAATGTAAATACTTAAATTCGTGAGATGATTGTCCACTGTAAACACGAACATTTTTTTCATAAATGATTTGATATATGTGTATGTGGATTTATTTCACTACATTTTAAAGAAAACCTTTATTTTTATTAATTATATTTATATATTAATATCATTGATTATTTATAATAATTTTAGATTTCCGAAAATTAAATTTAATAAATAGGTTTTTTAATGATTATTAACTCACATACAAGTATCATCCATAGGGTTCACCAAAAATTATTCAAATGATAGATACATGACCCAAATAAGGAATATGAGATGATATTAGGTCTCTTTGGTTGTTATTTTGGAATGTAAAAACCAATATAATATTTTTGTGTGTTAAAAAGAGAGGATATGTGATGAACCATTATAATTGTGGACATTGGCAGACATATCATTTTATTCTAAAATGAAAAGATGTACCCACGTTATTATCCTATAATAATTTTCAATAAATGTATTATTATCAATGAAAAAATATTATAGGGTAAAATTATACTTCAAAAATTAATTTTATTGTTTTCATTAGTTCATTTTCATCCTTATACTTTATGTTTATCCAATGGTAAACTCAATTACACATTAAACTTGGTAATTAATTTTTACAATATTGAATTATCAAATTGGTAAAAATTAACATTTAAATTATTAGATAATATATATTTTAATGATTATAAATATGTAATGTATCTTCCAATGTTCCCTTAACATTAGTTGAATATTTTCTTTTAATATTAATCATATATATGAAATGAAAAACTATGTTTTCATAGAGAAAATTATCAAAATGAATACATGGTTTATAAATAAAAAATGAATTTGAAATTGATTTAACTATTTTAAATTATATTTATATTAATTTAATGGAACTAATGATAACTAAAAAATAATTCATAATAAATTTAAACATTAAAAATAATTTTTACAGAATGGTAGTTTCCAAAAGAATTGTATGTTTTACCAACAATTAAAAAATTATACATTTTTTAAAATTATCACAAATTAAACATATGATTAATTTTATTCATTAAAATTTAGAAATTATTTTTTAAAAATTAATATCTATAATTTTCAAAACATATATTAAAATTATGTCCACAAAAAATTAACATGAATTATTTTGGAAAAAGAATAGTTCACTGTAAAAAAATTGATGTATTCATATTTAGTGAAAATAACACAAATAAAATGAATATTAAAATGTTATTTGATGATATACTATATAAGTTTATTTAAAATCGTTCACCAATATTGGATTGTTTAATTTAATGATGTTAAATAATTTTTTCTCCAAAAAAATATTTCATAAGAGAATTATTACCATTATATTTTATGTTAATTTAAAGTTTAGCAGTTTAATAATTTTATTTACACATAAAAAACCATATAATTTTATATTTTTGTTACCTTTACAGACCATCCATTCATAAGGTTGTGTTATAACTATCATATAATTTTGTTAAAAATATTATCCTTTCATTTAAACATAGTGTTTTTTGTAAATCAAGATAAATCAGTGCTGTGTGGAATGAAATATATTGAATGTAATAGATATATTTTGAAAAACACACCATGTCTTAGGATGATATATTTATGTTTAAAATGGGGTTGACACGGGTTTTCTATTAATATAATAGTCAAATTATAAGAAAAATATAGAAAAATCATTTGTCGGTTTTATTTTGGACATAAACATATGTCAATTTACTACTATTAATGTTTGTGTCATATTTCCATTAAAATGAAGATGAGATTATTTTAAAACATTAAATAAATATCATGTTTTCCACTACCCTCAATTATCGAAGTGAACATCCGTATATCAATTAAATAAATTTTGGAGTTCATTCATATCGCCCAATTTCTACCAAAATATATTGTCATCACTCATTAAAACATTAAAGAGCTTCTGTTATTCCATATTTTCAAACCCTAGTTTCATTGATGAGAGATCAAAAAGAGGTTTTTTTATAAAAAGTTTATTTTATTCACCAACCTATTTCATTTTTCAATTCCTAATGAATTTTTAATTTGGACATAACAATTTGAAGAAAATCAAACCTGTGTATCCCATATACTGATACATTATATTATTCATTGTATATCACTAATCCATCTCCATTCCGATCAAATGAGAATCAAACCATTAATCATGTGTACACCACACTATATATTGAAAAAATAATATATTTTTTCCATCCCCAAATCACATGGATGTTCCAAATAATGGAAATAATGAATATATATGAATATAACGTATTATATTGATTATAAAAGGTTAATATATCATTTTCATCAATACCCATTCTCCCATTAATTTAATAATAACGTCTATCATGCATTAATACAATATACCATCATCAAAAAATGTAGTGATTCATTTTAAAAATTAAAATTTCGATATTGATTAAAAAATTTCATGTAATGAAAAATTATTATATTTATCTATTTATTATAATTTAGTAGATGATGTTACAATAAGCTATGTACAAGAACCAAAGAAACTGTGAAATAACATGCACGATATTATGAAGTAGTTAATTCCTGAAACAATAGTTACAATAAAATATTCTTAATTAAAGTCTGATAAGATGTTACAAGAATATAATAGGTCACATTATAAATATGATATTCTACATATGAATATGGCCGTCATATAATGTAATTACCTGTCTAAAACCATTATATAAGAGATAAATGGTCATTCAACTAAATGTAAGTGTGATGTATGAGATCTCATATCAATTTCTAATCCATTAGAAGTAATTTTTATGCACCTATTTAAATTTATGTGATCTATATAATTCCACTTTGTTATAATTAACATTAATAAAATCTAGCCATTATGATTACTATTTATGTTAAATTATATTTTTTCAAGTGGCTAAAATTTAAAACATACAATCATAATTCATATTTATTTACATACCCAATTTTTTGGGATTTGAATATTTTTAATTGATGGAATAACAATTTCCATACATCAATAAATTTATCAATTTTCATCAACACATGATATTTTGGGAGAATCAAGGTTTTCTTCCAAATTATTTAATATTTAGAACTATAATAATGTAAATAAATTTTAAAATAAAGACCATTTTTTATAAAAAAAAGTGATATATTTTTCATTCATGTTTATTTCATGACCCCTACCCCCAATGTATACACCTCCTATGACGAAAATGAGAAAATAGACATATTGTCCCATGAGTCCCGCCTCTAGTATAGACTATGTTTGTAACTGGTACCGAGGGTATAATAAACACACAAATGAGAGGCATTACCAACTAAGAGAATACAATACGACATCTACCACAATGCCAGAATAGCTCATGTATCCCAAAGAAAGTAGAAAACCTCTAGAGGTCCATCCATCTCCATGTTACCTGAATAATAGTTTTTATAATGTAGGGTGAGAATAAAAATACTATCAGTCAGATCTTCCACGAAGACTGTTGTTTAAAAGTCAATAAAGCATGATAATGCATAATAAACAACATGTGAAACTAAATCATTACATAACCAATTATACTATGTTCCCATACCTACCATCACTGATCTCCCCAATTATCAAATAAAATTGTATATAATATAATAATTAATATCAAGGTTACCCTGCTACCACTTCCAACCTAGTCGACCACTTTTCACCAACATGGAATGTCCTGAGCATAACTCTCAAAAAAAGATTTCTTGCAAACACCTCATCAGTGCACCACAATATTAAATTAATTCAACACAACCACTAGATCCACATAACCAAATTAACCAGGTAGTTTTTTGGAGCCACTATAGCTTACATAATGTGGATCATACATAAGGTATTATACTAGAATCCATTACATCCCATAAACTATGTATGGATCCTCAATCCTTCACAACCTATACACATTTCAAAAATAATAGTCTACATGAAACTAAATAAATAATATATGTTTGGAAATAACCACAAGACATTACATCCCTGTATGTATATATATGAGGAAATATAACAGTCGTGCCTACCAGTACAAGTAACCACCAATAGAAGAGAGTATAGTCAAAGGGGGAAGTCAGCCATCCATCCTCCCATAAGAAGGTTGGGTTAAACTCTCCCAGGGCTCAGAATCATATATGTGTTAGTTTCCCACATTGAATAGGTGGAGTTTCATATGGAAACACAAAAAACAAAGTATAATATTGCTCAAAACCAAACTATGGAAATAACCTAGTCCTTGAATCAACTGAATCTAATATCTCTCTAACACCAAATGGCCACTGATATGATGAGGAATACTATATGGACACAACCATTTAAAGACATAAATTTGATTACATTAACCCATTTCATCAGTTTCACTTTACATTAATTAATTTTATAACTTTTAATTAAGCATTGACATTTTACACATTACATTCCATTAACATCACTCTAATGATACTCATATTCCATGACTAACCAAACATAGGGGACAATGCTGCAGAAATAGAACCTCAGCATTGTATCCTATGTAACACCCCATGCTTCCACGGTACGTTTCCCTTTGAATAATTCAATAGTTTCCATTGTACACAACTTCAAGATTCTAACACACTGTGACCAATCAACCTATCTGATATGAATAGTAATAACCACTTTTTGAAATTTTATAAATTTTATCTTTCAAAATGGACATCTTTTTTGGATTTTTAATATCGAAATATTCTTAGGGTGAATTTTTTCTATTTTTCTTAAAACATTCAATTTTTAATGAATAGTGAAAAAACACTATATTATAGTTTAAAACCGAATTTTTATTTAAAAAATTATTTATTTTATTTAAATTTAATTATGGTCAAAATAGATAAATTTTACTTATATATGTTTAATGTAATTAATTGGAGTTAGTTTAGAATAATTATATATATATATATATATTTTGTTAACCTTTTCACCGTCTTTTACCCACCTCCTATGAGAATTTTGAAATTCACATTAAACTTCATTTTACCACTTCTGTGAGTGGGATTTCGATTATCCAAGAGACACAGTTAATATAAAGGAGTAAAATGTGGTTCTATAAGATTAATATATTTTTTGGAGAATAGTAACTTTTTACTTATATTTACCGCCCTTAAAAGTAAATAGGGTAAATAAAGGTAAAAATGAAATTAATTTTACCCTAACACATGACCTAATTCTATTGGAAAAAATGAATCTCGACCAAAATAAACCTTAATAATAAAATATTATCATTTATATACACTTGGATTATATTAGGACATTTATTATTATTTAATTTAGAAAATAGTTAAATGAGTTAAAATCAATGTTTAAAAACTAAAACATTATTAATATATGGTTATAAATAAGATAAATTTGATTATAAATATTAATTAGAAAGCTAACAAAATTTCCTACATAACTGTATTTTATTTATAATTTTTAGAAGTTAAATAATTCAATTTATTTATGACACAAAGGTGATGCATTAATTACCTAATTAATGAAATATTAAAATAATTGATATTATAAATATCATAATAAATTTAATTTGAGACATTTTATGAATTTAACTAAATTTCTAGGTTACTATGACATATTAGG
Source organism: Viscum album (assembly GCA_963277665.1). Taxonomy (NCBI): domain Eukaryota; kingdom Viridiplantae; phylum Streptophyta; class Magnoliopsida; order Santalales; family Viscaceae; genus Viscum; species Viscum album. Next base: position 1,834,425,500 of record OY728132.1, read on the forward strand.
ATTATTTATATAAATTGTTTTATATGTAATAATGCTATTATGAAATTATGAAAAACAAAATAGCCAATAGTGTCAAAATTGACATAAAAGATTTTTTAAAACAAATATTATATTAATAATTGACATTCTATTCCTAAAAATCAAAGGTTCAGACAAAAGAATTATATAATGATATATGTATCATTAATGGACCACTTGGGGGTCTCTTGGAAGTATATATTTAGTTTATTAACTATATAATATAAAAATACAAAGAGACATGTCAAATGTCAAACTAATTAACTAAGAGTTAAAACTAAAAGATAAGTTTATGATATTCTCCCAAACCTATATAAAACCTATTGGATGAATTTTTTTCGACCTATTCCCACCTTAAAACTGAAATAATCAACTTTGGAGCCATTAGATACTGAATATTACTTTATTATAATATAAAATTTCTTGCTTTTCCTAAGATACCCCTCACCCCTCTTATAAAAGGGCATTCACCCATCTCAATAATCCACAGATTCAATGCCTTTTGGATTGGACAAACCCTACCCAAATACTCTCTAAAGAAATCTCAATTCAACCTAGAGGCCTTATTTTGATCATAAATCCATCTTAATGTTACCTTTTGATCAAATCAAAACGAATAACCTGAAGAAGATGTAATGTTTTCACCACCCTATTTCAAGTTCCTTTCTTCTTCAACTTCTTCTTTCTTTGTTATTTCCATTTTAAAATAATAACTTCTATATCATCTATACACTGTGATGTTATTATAAATATGTTACAACCATATTCATTATTCTATACATCCTTTTAAAGACATGTGACCATATTTGTGTACGTATGGCTTACCATCTCCACATCATGGTGCAATTGTTATTCAATATATTATTATATGGATTTGTATAATAATGATTTGAAATTACTATAGATAATATATATAACTAGATGTTTATTCTCTATATATGATATAACATACAATTATATTGTATTTTAACATCAAAAGAATGATATTTTTGCTTGTGCGTACGTACGGCCTACTGTCTCCACGAACGAGATGAGATTCATTCCCCATCGCATCCATTCAAGACTAATTATCATTTGATGATTAAAATTAATGTTAAAAAATGTTATATCATTCTTGATATGAATAATATACAACCTATCCATAACAAACCTGACTTATGTAACAATACATATAAAATAAAACGAGTAAGTTAACCCTCGAAATGACGATAATACAAAAATATTATTAACAAAGCATTAATATAAGATGATATATGATATCATAATTATGTATATGGTTCATGTATAACATAATAACAATGTTTTAACTATTATACAAGAAGTTAACATACCATCGACTAAGTAAAAGTACAAGTTAAGGGTTTATTTCACAATCTCTTAATTATTTGAGGTTGTTTATACGTAATTATCTACTGGGACCTCTATATCATCCACATCCATGTTTCTTAAAATTATTTTTCCAATCATTCATACTATTTTATAGGCTATGGGTTAATGTAATTTATACCCTTGTTGAATTTTTATAATATATTTATAAATGAATAATTCTGTCGTATTCCAAACAAGGTCCTTTTACCTTTTCGACAGAATTAAGGTAAGAATTTCTTTTTTAACTTATACGGCGCATGAAGATATTTTCTTCCATTATAAAATCATTGAAGCATCAAATTAATGCTTATAATAATAATTTAAAAGTATATGTTTCTTATATAATTATGTGACATTAAATGATTTCAAAAAAACGAGATATTTCTCTCAAATAATTTTGATTTCATCTATGTCAACATCCATTGATAGATCTTAAAATTATATTATGATTATTAATTATGATACAATACTTCCAAATTGTATTGATGGTTTTGTGATATGTCTGACTATAGATGTGTTATTTTTATACTATTAATGGTTTATTGAGAAATTATTGACATTTTTTATGCTAGTTTTAATACGAATGTTTATGTTATGTTAAACCTATTTATATGAAAAATGCATTGGGTTTAATAAGTGACGGGTGGGGCCCGCTATAGCTCCTTGATGCATCAGTATGTCTCATGAGACAAACTAGTGTATTGGAACAGGTCCTTCAAAAAATCTTATTTAAAGTCTTGGAAAAAGGCCTTGACTATGTGGTTATGATAGTCTGGTGTTATGCATTCCATCATTATGAAGGTTGTTATTGACATTGCATGTGATTATTCGACTAATAGAATATACATGTGAATAAGTAAATGGCATTATTTAATTTTTTTCTACTATATTATTATGATGTTCAAGTTTAAAAGGCCTTTATTTTAGTTATACATTGCATTAAATATTTATACTTTTATATGAATGTTTCTGCTATATTGTTATCCTTTTGGGCATTTGAGCTCCCCCCATTCTATGTTTAATTTCTCCTAGGATGTGAAGATGTATTTTATGAATGACTTGCAGGGATAGTATAAGCAGATATGAGTGTGGAGACCAACTTTTGATGTATTTTTCACTTTATGATGTAATATAATATTTATGAATGTATCTAGTGTTTCCAAGGTTACTAAACTAATCGGCCTTTCGAGACTTGATCTTTTGTGATCATGCCAATGTTATGTAATAGTGCACCGACACTATGTAATTTGGGTTGGGGAATTAATGTTGGTATGAGTGGATGTTTTGTACAAACCTTGGAAGCTATATTTAGATAATCTCTAATTCAAGCACATAACCCTAAGATAGACTTCGAGGATTATTATAGAAGAACATCATAGAATTTTGGTATTTTAGAGATTTTGTGAGTTTTTCGAGCAATACAACCCTATCTAGATACGAGCAGGTAGAGGTGGCTCTGGCACATATGTCCCTAGGGGTAAAACTCGAAAACACCGCTTTGAGCTAGATTCAAACGGGAACTGGAGCACGAAAATGGGCCTTGCTGCACTCTTGGTTACGACACTCCTGGGGGATATGCTTAGGATAATTCTCATTTTCTTTACAAATGATTATAAAGGGTTTAAGAGTATATACCTCTTCAAAGAAAACATTTTTATGATTATGGATTATATCCACAAATAGTTCAATTTATGTTAAGTGTTTAACAAGTATGAAATTATGTATTTTGATTCATAAACTGATCTATTTTATGACATTGTTGATAAATGGCTCCTAGTAGAAGAAATGGAAATCGTATCAATGCACTCACACCATGTAGGGGCTTCTCTCTTGCTCAAGATAATTATAGTAGAGCAGGTGATTAAACTGGTGCTGATCAGCTAATCACCATACTAGGACAACTCGCTCAGGTTATGGATAATAACCTTACCCATATAGAGCACACCGATCCGCATCATTGAGGATAAATGTTATATCTCTTCATGAGGAAACAAACACCAAATTTATATGGGAGTACAAATCCCTTAGTAGATGAGCAATGGATAAATTTATTAGAGAAAATATATCAGGCTTTGGGGAGTAGTGAAAGTGTAAAAGTTACCATGGAAGTTTATCGACTCACTGGAGAAGCTGATCAATGGTGGTCATTGATACAAAACACAAAGGAATATGATGAAGTATCAAAATATGTAATAGGGGTAGTTCAAAGTCATTTTGGTCGAAAAATACTTTCCTCGTGACCATCGAGCAGATATAGAAAGGCAATTTCTGAGTCTGAGGCAAAAGGAGGATGAGAACGTTGCAAAGTATGAGACTAGCTTTAAATGGTTAGTGAGGTATGCTGCAGATTATATATGTAACCCAAGAAGTATGATTGATCATTTCATTGATGGTTTTAAATTGTTTCTATGTCGAGCATTAGTCTCACAAACCTTCTTGCTGTATGATGATATTATCTCATGTGCTCTCAAGACAGGAAAAGAATTCTCTATGTCTTATGTCATTAAAGCAAAGAAGGGGAAGAAGAGATCTCCTGATCACTTTGGGAATGAAAATAAATAGAATAAGGGAAAGTGAAATATTCATCAGGTAGTAAATATGGGAAGAAACACCACGGTACTTGCTTAAAAGTAATGGGAGTCTGTTACAATTGTGGTGAAAAGGCCACCAAGATCGTGATTGCAAGGGGTTGAAGGAAGATACTGATGTCAAATGCTACAACTATAGGGAGATGTGACATTATGAAAATGAAATTCCTATGCGTCATGGGAACATAAATCAGAAAAGGCCAAGGGATCGAGGGAATGCTTATGCTATCGCTACTGCTGACGTAGAATCTCCGAAAGATGTGGTGGTAGCTAATTTAATGGTTTCCTCAAGTTTATCAAATGCATTATTTGAATCTAGATCATCGGATTGTTTCATATCTTCCATGATTTCTAAGAAAATTGGATATTTCAAATTTGATTTAACAAGGGAGTTTTATGATAAAACTTCTAAGTGATGTATCATTGCAAGAATGTTTTGTGAATCGGTGCCCATTAGAGAACATAAATGTTCTTTAACTTTAGATCTCATTGTCATACCTATTATTTAATTTTATATAATCCTTGGTATGGATTGTCTTTCGGAGCATGATTCAATAATTTATTGTAAGAAGAAGGAGGTTACTATTTTTGATGATGATGATAAGGAACACCTTATATTTAGAGCAGAATCATCACCACCTAATTCTTACCTAGATCCACCCCCAGTAGCCTAACTAAATTCAATTATAGGGGAGAAAGAGAATGAAATATCTGTGGGTGAGGAATGGAATGTTCAAATAGAGGATGTTTCTATTGTCAAAGAATATATAGATGTGTTTCTAGAATATTTACCTGGACATCCTCCATAACGAGAAATTGAGTTTTCCATTGATTTAATTCTTGGATCAAGACCCATATCGAAGACCCCTTATAGAATGGCCACTAAAGAAATAGTGGAACTAAAGAAAAAACTAGAGGAATTTAGTAATAGGGAATTTATTCCCCCTATTGTTTCTCCATGGGGAGCCCCTGTCCTTTTTTTTAAGAAGAAAGATAGATCTATGAGGTTATGTATCAACTACAGGGAGATAAATTCTATAAAAATAATGAACAAGTATCCCCTACCTCGCATTGATGATTTATTTTACCAAATTTCTGGAGCTCAGTACTTTGCAATGATTGACCTTTGATCTGGATACCATTAGTTGTGTGTGAAGAATGAAGTCATTCTGAAGACAACATTTCAAACCAGGTATGGGCATTAAGAGTTTACAGTAATGCCTTTTGGGCTGACTAATGCACCATATGTATTCATGGATCTAATGAATAGAGTTTTCAAGGAATATCTTGATGATTTTGTTATTGTATTTATTGATGACATCTTGGTATACTCCAAAATCTACGAAGAACATTAAAATCACTTGCGCATTATCCTGAAAACTCTGAGTAGACATGAATTATTAGGGAATTTTAGAAATTGTGAATTCTAGATTTAGGAGATTTCGTTTCTTTTCCCTATTATCTCTAATGATGGAACATCTGTTAATACTTCTAAGACCAAGGTAATCCATGAATGGCCTGCACCGACGAGTATAACTGAGGTACGTAGTTTTATTGGTTTTGCAGGTTATTATCGAAGTATCATCCAGAATTTGGCCTGGTTGGATAACCCATTAACAAAGCTCAAACGTAAAGGTGTTAAATTTATTAGGACAAAAGAGTGTGAAGAATATTTCGAAGAATTGAAGTGAAGATTACTCAATGCTCTTATATTGTCTCTACCATCGGGGAATGATGGGTTCGTTATTTGTAGTGATTCATAGAAGAAAGGACTTGGTTGTGTCCTTATAAAGAATGATATGGTTATTGCCTATGCATCATGGAAATTGAAAATTCATGAGAAAAACTATCCTACTCATGATCTTGAGTAAGCAGTTGTAATTTTTTCTTTGATGATATGGAGACATTATCTCTATGGTGAAAATTGAGGGATTTATACTGATCAAAAGAGTTTGAAGTACATTTTCTCACATATAAAACTCAACATGAGGAAACAGAGATGTATTTAACTACTCAAGGATTATGATTTCACAATACACTCCCAACCTATGAAGGAAAATAAGGTGGCAGATGCATTGATCAGAATAAATCATGGAGTTTTGAACATGATAAGAACTGAAATGGATCCAATTTTCATGGATCTAGGGAAGATGGACATGGGAATTACCGTGGAAGGTGAAACATCAATGCTTTTTCAAATGGTTTCCAATCGATATTTACTAAAATGGATTAAAAGTTCTCATACCAATGATGAATAATTTGACAAAAAGATTAAATCTGTGAATGATGGGAGAATGAGCGACTTTGTGTATAAAGATTGATTTTTGAAATTCAGGAAGAGACATTGTGTTCCTGATATACCTGATCTAAAATGGGAATTAATGGATGATGCTCATAGTTCCAATTTCTCTATACACCCTGGGAGCACCAAAATGATTAGATATTTGAAGGAACATTTTTGGTGGGACAACATGAAGAGGGAGATTTATGATTTTGTGTCAAGATGTATGGTTTTTCAACAATTTAAAGCTGGAAGGAAATAACCTGGAAGAGTCATGAAACCTCTTCCCATACCGGAGTTGAAATAGGACAATATTACGATGGACTTTGTCATGGGGCTACCAAAGACTCCTAGAAGGAATGATACAATAAGTGTTATTGTTGATCGTCTTACCAAGTCAGCACAATTTCTTGCTATATGATAAGATCTACCACTAGAACATCTAGCATGACTACATATTAATGATGTTGTGAGAGTTCATGGAGTACCCCTATTGATTGTTTATGATCGTGATCCCCATTTTACTTCTTGATTTTGGAAGAGTTTACAGAAGGAATTGGATACTGAACATTGTTTGAGCACAACCTACCACCATCAAATAGATGGACAATCAGAACAAACTATTAAATCCTTAGAAGACTTGTTGAGATCATGCTCACTTGACTTTCGGGTATGTGGGATCAATATTACCTCTGGTGGAATTGTCTTATAACAATAGCTTATATTCAAGTATTCAGATGGCACCATATGAAGCATTATACTAAAAGAGATGTCGCACACCAACCTGCTGGGATGACGTTGGTGAAAGAAAACTTGTAGGACCAGAACTGGTGAGAGAATCAATGGAAAAGGTAATAGTAATCCAAAATTGCATCACAGTAGATCAATGTAGGCATAAGATATATGCTGAAAAACGAAGTAAGGATTTAGAATTTCGAGTAGGAGATCATGTTTCTTTAAGGTATCTCCATGGAAGGGTGTTATATATTTCTCTAAGAAATGAAAATTGAGTCCCAGGTACATCAAACCATTCTTAATTCTGGAACGAATTGGGGATGTATCATACCATTTGGAAATTCCGCCAAGTCTCTCTAATGTTCACAATGTGTTCCACATATCAATTTTCAGAAAATACATGCCTGACCCAATGCATGTAATCACTTACGAGGAATTAGAACTGGAACCCGATCTATGTTATTGCGAAGAGACCTTCAGGATTCTTGATAAAAGAGAACTAGTGCTGACAAACCGGATGACTTGTATGGTAAACGTTATATGGAGAAACCATAAGATGGAAGAGGCGATATGGGAACCCGAGGAACATATGATGTAGAACCACCCGAGCCTTTTCATGCGGTAGAATTATATAAATTTTAAGGATGAAATTATTTGAAGGATTGGAGAATGTAACACCCCAAGCTTCCATCGTACTTTTTCCTTTGAATAATGCAATAACTTACATTGTAGACAATTTCAAGATTCTAACACACCATGACCAATCAAAATAGCCGTTATGAATAGTAATACCCACTTTTTGAAATTTTATATATTTTATCATTCAAAATGGACTTCATTTTGGGATTTAGAATATCAAAATTAAATTTGGTGAATTTTTGGTATTTTTATGATAACATTCAATTATTGATGAATAGTGAAAAAACACTGAGTTATAGTTTAAATCTGAATTTTTATTTAAAGAATTATTTATTTAATTAAAATTTAATTAATGTCAAAAATGATACATAAAACATATATATGTATAATTTAATTCATTGGAGTTAGTTAAGAATAATTTTAGATATATAAAAATTTTATTGAACTTTCACCGTCTTTTACCCACTTCCTAGGAGAATTTGGAAATTAACATAAAACTTATTTGTACTGCTTCTTTGAGTGGAATTTCGAAAATTCAAATGGAATTTTTAATATCATGGATGAAAATGTTGTTCAATAAGAAAAAAATATTTTTTGGTGAATACTAACTTTTTACTTTTATTTACCACGGTTAAAAGTAAATAGGGTAATTAAGGGTAAAAATGAGATTAATATTACCCAAACTCATGTCCTAATTCTATTGGACAAGGGTATCTCGACCAAAAACAACCTTAAGAATAAAATATTATAATTTAGGTCCACGTGGATTAGATTAGGACATTTATTATTATTTAATTCAAAGAAGAGTTAAATGAGTTAAAATCAAAAATTAATAACTAAATCATTTTTAATATAGGTTTATACATAAGATATATTAGATTATAAATATTAATTATAAAGATAAAAATATTTCCTATATAATGGTATTTTATTTATCATTTTTATAAATTATATAATATAATTTATTTATGACACAATGGTGATGTAGTAATTACATAACTAATGAAATATTAAAATAATTGATATTATAAATATCAAAATAAATGAAATTTGATAATTTTTATGAATTCCTCTAATTTAATAGGTTAATATGACATATTAGGATTTTTAATATATTTTATTTTTGAAGTAATAATGATTTTATGAAATTATCAAAAACAAAATATCCAATAGTGTCAAAATTGGCATAAAAGTGTTCTTAGAACAAATTATATATTATTAATTGATAATCTATTCCTAAAAATCTAAGGATCAGCAAAAGGACTTATATAATGATAGTTGTATCATTAATAGACCACTTGGGGGTCTTTTTGAAATATATAGTATGTTTATTATCTATATAATATAAAAATACAAAGAGACATTATAAATGTCAATCTAATTAACTAAGAGTTAAAACTAAAAGATAAGGCTAATATTGTGACACAAACCTGTCTAAAACATATTGGTTGAATGGATTTTGACCTATACAAACCGTAAAATTTAAATAATCATCTTTTTATCCATTAGAAACCGAATATGAATTTACTAAAAAATAATATTTCTACCTTTTCGTAAGGTGCCCCTCACCCCTCTTATAAAAGGGCACTCCCCCTTCACAATAATTCACACATTCAAAGCCTTTTTCTCAGCCAACCCCTGCCAAAATACTTTCCCAACATCCCTCAATTCATCCTATATGGATTAGTTTGATCATAAATCCAACATAAGGAGCCTTTTGATCAAATCGAAAGGAAGAACCTGAAGAATAGGTAATGTTTTCACCACCCTCTTTCAAATTACATTCTTCATCAACATCTTCTTTCATTGTTATTTCCATTCTAAAATAATAACTCCAGTATCTTCTTTATAATTTAATGTTATTATAAATATGTTACAACCCTATTTATTATTCTATCTATCATTTTAATGACATGCCACCATACGTGTGTCCACTTCGTTGTGTAGTTGTTATTCAATATATTATTATTTGGATGGGTATAATAATGATGTGTAACACATGTAAATAATAAATATAACATGAAAAGTATTATGTATATATGATATACCATCCAATTATATATTATTTTAATATAAAAATATTGATATTTTTGCTCGTTCGTACGTACAGACTACAGTCTCCACGAACACGATGAGATTCATTCCCCATCGCATCCATTCAAGCCTAATTCTCATTTTATAATTAAAAGTAATGTTTATGAACATTATATCATTCTGGATATGAATAAGATACAACCTATCCATAACAAACATGACTTATGTTACACAACATATAAATGAAAATTAGTTTGTTAACACCTGAAACGATGATAATAATAAAATATTAGGAACAAATCATTAATAAAAGATTATATATGATATCATAATTATGTATATAGTTCTTGTATAACATAGTAACAAAGTTTTAACTATTATACATGAGTTTAACATACCATTTACTAAGGAAAAGTACAAGGTAAGGGTTTATTTCACAATTTATTCATTATCCGAGGTTGTTTATACATAATTATCTACTGGGACCTCTTTATCATCTACATCCATGTTTCTTAAAATTGTATTTCAAATAATTATTACTATTTTACAGACTATGGTTAAATGTCATTTATACCCTTTTTGACTTTTTATAAGTTGTTTATAAGGGGATCTTTCTGTCTTTTTTCAAACAAGGTCCTTTTAACCTTTTCGACAGAATTAAGGTAAAAATGACTTTTTTTAACATATACAGTGGGTGCGGCTATTTTCTACCATTATAAAATCGTCAAAACATCCCATACAAGCTTATATGAATATTTTCAAAGTAAATTTTTTCCGTTATAATTATGTGACTTTTAAATGATTTCAAAAAAATAGATATTTCTCTCAAATTGTTCTGATTTCATCTATGTCAACATCCATTAATGGATTTTAAGCTTATTTGATGTTTATTTACTATAATACAGAACATCCGTATTGTATTGAAGGTTTGGTGATATGTTTATCTATGGATGTATTATTTTTATATCATTCAGGGTTTATGAAGAATGTATTGACATTTTGTATTCTAGTTTTAATAAGAATTTTTATGTTATGTTAAACCGGTTCATATGAGGAATTCATTGGACTAAATAAGTGACGAGTGGAGCCCGCTATAGCTCCTCGATGCATCGGTAGGTATCATGAGACAAACTAGTGTCTTGGGACAAGGCCTTAACAAAATCTTATTTGTAGTCTTGGTACAAGTCCTTGACTATGTGGTTATGATAGTCTGTCATTATGCATTCTATCATTATGAAAGTGGTTATTGATATTTCATTAGATTATTAGACTAGTATAATATCAATGTGAATATGTAAATTACATTATTTAATTTTATTTCTTCCATATATTACTGAAGTTAAAGATTAAAAGGTGTTTGTTTTAGTTATACATTACCTCAAATGTTTATGCTTATTTATGAAAGTTTCCACGATATTGTTATCCTTACTGGGCATTTGAGATCACCCATTTCTATGATTTATTTTCCCTAGGATGTGAAGAAGTATTTTATGAATGACCTGCATGGATAGTATAAGGGGATATGAGTGTGGGGTTAAAATTTTGATGTAGTTTTTCCATTATTATGTAATGTAAAATTTATGAATGTATCTAGTGTTTCCAAGGATACTAAACTAATCAGTATTTAGAGACTTGATCTTTTGTGATCATTCCAATGTTATATAATAATTCACCGACCTTGGGTAATGGGGGTTAGGGCATTACATCATAGCAAGCTCAAACCCTGTGGGTTAACATCCTTCATTCAATCATTTGATAACTGAAATATCATATTTCTATAATCCTATGTATTCTAAATAGTAATTCGATGATTCCATACATAACGAGATCAACACGGTTAGTAGTTAAACTGCACATCAAGTCATTAACCCATATAGATGGAGCACATGACCATCCATCATAGAGAATGTAAATAAGTAAATAACATGGAATACCCCAAAACATCATCGCCCCTTTTGGGAGGAGGGTAAGGAAGACCATCTTATTCAAGTAGTGGGGAAATTAAAAAAAGATAAACAAAATCATATTAAATAACCACCACATTCATATTAATTAGTGATCCCAACCTCAACATGGTCAATCATCCCATACATCATCCTCAAAAACCACATGCATAAACAGATTCCTAACGCCACTGTAGGCGTTAACTGTAGCCACCACCACTAGGCCTTTTTACTCTCACAAACCACACTATTCTACCAGGCTCAAACATCCCTGGCACACACCTAAACACAAGTAATAAGAATAAAATAACATAACAACTGGTCTCTTGGCCCAAAAAATTCATTCAACCATTACACACAATAAACACTCATAGCTCCAAATCATAAGTAACAAGTACATTATATTCAATATGTCAAATAATAACCCTATATGGAATTATATTTATTATACAACCTATACATTTTTTTATATTGAATTAACAGATTCAATTTAAACCGAACAAATCTTTCCATTTGATTTATCAACGTGATAAAAAACATCAACAAAAAACATCAAACATCCCATTAGCCAATTATTTTATTATTATTCTAGTATTTATATTATTTACCTATTACTATCAATAATGACATGATAAAGACAAAAAAATTTAGATATCACATTATTTATCAAACCAAGAGGCAATAAAATCACTAGGAAATTGATACCAATTATTTAATCCAATTTAAGTATTTATTATGTCTATTTTATTGTGATGTAGTGGATAAAACATGCTAACTCTGAAAATGCACGTAGAAGACTATAAATTCCATGAATCCCCTACCTCAAATGGATTTTGATGTTTAAAGAATTATACCAACAAGCAGAATAGATCATGATCTCCTCTCCTATAATAATTTATATCAAAGATAGATCAACACATTTTTGTTACACCATGATAGTGGGTACACATGAAATAGGAAAAGCTCCATGAAAAAAATCCAAGATCAACACAGAAATAACACAACTCCTTATGAATGAAATATCTGAGGAGTCCCATAAAAAATAAAGTAAAAAATAGTAACAAGGTGGAATATATCTCAGCCTTTTGAAAATCATAAAGGATAATCATTTGAGATTCTGTTTATATTTTATATTAATGTAATACCTTGTCAAGACTATATAGTTTGACCAATTAATGTTTCCCATATAGTTATGAAAAATATGATAGGAGTTATCGGATTTTAATCCTCCATAATTAACATTAAATAAGGCTTTGAATGAATTTTACATCAATTATAAAATTAAAAGTGGGATATAATAGGAAGATGGAAACATCATTCATGATTCGCCACCACCTTGGGAATGAGATACTGTCACCTTTGGAAGAGTTGATGTTTCCATTGGGATGAGTTTCCATCACCATTGGAAGAGTCACCACCATCATTAGAAGGAGCTACCACAACCATTTAATGATTCATTCCCACTATTAGAGGAATTATCCCCACCATTGGAAGATCTACCACAACCATTGGATGTGTCACCTCCACAATTCGATGAGCTACCACCACCGTTGGTTAACACACTACCATCGTTGGTTAGGCTACCTCCACCGTTGGATGAGCTACTTCCACCATTAGATGAGTTACCGTCATAGATACACTACTCCAAAAACTGGAATCATTGAAATGTGTTTGAATAAGACAACAAGATCTCCAAGAACACCACAACACCAGATTTCATCATAAGAATAGATCTAGGAATTCAGGGAAATTAAATATATTACATTTCAAAACATTATAGTCCTTGAAAATCCAAAAACACTGCAATCAAAAAAAAGAATAGCATCCTTCTAAATAGCCACCCCATGAGATACATATCAAGGAAACCACCACTATAAGATACCAAACACATAATCAAATGAACAATGTGAGAACATTCATCAACAAAAAATATCTCATAAACACTCTCTTGAGGGTGATACCTCTCAAAAGTGGGAATGCCACAACAAGAAACCAAAGAATTCCATCTCATAGAAGAATAGGGTTACACGAACTAAACAAACAATACAACCAGAATGAACAAAACATCAAACAACTCGTAGTACTGAGAATGTATTTGTCACTCACATTTCAATGTACTCTTCCCCATTCCATTGTGTCTCTAAATTACATGAACTAAAGGTATATCATACCATCCAAACACCTTCTACATATGGTACTGTATCTCCACAAGACAATCCTCAAAGGTCATATCATTGTAAAATATATATCACAGAAATCGTTGATGTGAGAGACATCATTAAGATAACAATGGAGTTGAGACACAAGTAATACATCGTGTATTCAGCTCATCTATGGGGGAAGTGCTACCTGATAATCCTTAAAAACTACTATAGCCAACACTCTGAAAGTCCCAAAAAAGAAAGGAGAAAGAGTAATCTCTAGAGAAATCTATCACTTCCCATGACGGTGAGTAGCATTTAGAAACAAATAATACCCAATTTCAAACTCCACAGGTATCCACCTATGATAATCATGGTATTTATAATGATCTTGTGCTTCTGTCACCCTCTAACGAATCACCTAAACCATATCAATCGTATTTTGTTGTAGTTCCAACATACGAGTTTATGATTCTCCGACCCTATACCCGAACACTAGAGAACAACATGGTCATCCATACCTAGCTTAAAATAGAACCATATTAATCGTCAAGTGGATGATGTTGTTATAAGAGAACTATACCAAGTGTATATTCCTCATCTATGGACCTCTAAACTCAATGACACATGAGCGCAACATGTCTTCTATAGTACGGATGTTCTACTCTATTTAACCATCCATATGCCGATGGAAATCCATGATAATGCATATATGGGAACCCAAATCATGTAGGATACCTCTCTATACCCTACATGTAAAATGAGAAACTCAATGGAAGAATATTTTATTAGGTACCCTAGGGAGTCTACCCACCTCCCCAAGATATTACCTCAATAGAACCCTTAGTTAGATTTACTCCATTATTTTTATGAACTGGGATGATTTATTCAAAGAATACAGCACTTCCCATATAGAATAATTGCCTCTTTGAGCATGAGGTAAACCATTAGAAATGACCATTTTGATTTCCTTCCTCTTCCACTAAGGATCATATTATGTCTAGAGAAACCCACAGAGAACATGGTGCTCGAACTTCCCCTTATGGCACAAGATTCATTGAGACACAAACTCTGTAACCACATAATTCAACCCAGGACACCAAAACCGACTCCTCAAATATCAGTAAATCATTGGTCATTTTAGGATGTACCACTAAAGGATAATTTTGGATCTATCTAAGAACTATCTCACACAATTTTAAAGTAAGTCAAACTCATCCCTGAATCAACACCCAGTATTGTTCATCCTTATACCAACCATCTAGGGCCTCACCAACAACAAATCGGTCTCCCTAGACCTCCACCCAATTATCGACAAATTGTAAATATTCCACCTACTAAATCAAATATGACTACATCATCATATGAAACAGATAACTTATTCCGCCAACTTATCCAATATCTAGATGTAACGAGGAACATTCGTCCATTACTCTCAATGAATGACATGATTCACACACTATATATCTACGTGACATTATACATAGAGAACCATATACAACATTCCCCTCACTAGGTTTATATGAGATTTCGAAGACATAATCTAGTGAGAAATTGATCCACCAACACTATATATTGGTCATGTCATGCTGAGGGAACACAATAATTAGTGTTTTCTGATCGGTGAAGGCTAATGAGAACTCTCAGATGAGCTTATGGATCAACAACATCAGCAAAAACACAATTTCATCTAACACAATATCATGGGAGGCATATTTATGACCATGGGTACATAAATACAACGACTTATAAGAAACAATTGATCTATACTGCATTATAATACATCCTAACCCTAGATGTTAAGCATCATAGAAATCTATAAACTGAACTACATATTCTAGAACACTATGAACTGGAGAACTAAAGATCATATACTTCATATAATCTAATTATAACTAACATTGATCGATCCATAATAATGTAAAATCTATTCTATTAAATACTGTCAGAAGAGTGGAAACCCGAGAGAAATGATCTACGAAACTCATATAGTAGCCCACATGATAAAGGAAATATCTAACCTCCACCAATTTCTAGGGGTTTACCTAAGACAAAATTTATTATTTCATCGACATATCCAAATATACTCATTGTTGGGATAAAACATACTCCAATAAACATAATTTTGGACCCCTAAAATCACACTTAAAACATTTCAATTAGACGTAGTCAACGAAGAACACCAAATGGCATGCAGATGCTTTGCATGATCCTCCACGAAAATGTAGTACACAAGAATATCATTGATAAATACCACCTTGAAATTATCCATGAACTCATGAAACACTACGTTTATCAAACCCGTGGACATAGTTATAGCATTCATCACACTGAATGATATTACAATGAACTCCTAATGACAATGAAATCAATATAAATAGTCTTTGGAATATATTATTCCTTCACATGAATTTGAGTGTATCATGAACGTATGTCAATATTCTATGACAAAATTTCACCCTTCAGTTGATCAAAAAATACATCAATCCGTGGAATTGGATAAATATACTTCACTGTCACATTTTTTATGCAATGAAAATCGACACACAACAACAAACTTTTGTCATCCTTCTTCATGAACAAATATTCTTCACCACAAAGTGACACACTCGGCCTAGAAAATCAACACTACAATATACCATTGATTTTTATATGCATCCCCCACAAATCAGAGGTGTAATACTCTATGGATACATTGAGATAATATACACTTCAGTTGTCACTCTCTCCCAATCATGAGCTCTCATCGAGGGGGTAAAACTACCAAAAAAATTAGAAAGACATCTTTATAAACTTATAAGACCTTACGAAATGACAACTATGGAACCTTTGATAAAATATGAATCAGCATTATCATCCAGTATGACAAGGAATAAACACACCTCAAACCCATCTAGGGGTCTCACTTGGGATTAAAAATTTCTATCCCTCCATCAGTATCGAAGAACATCAGCTTCCACCCGAATAATTCACATAATATACTACACCAAATAAAACCAATCCATTCAAAGGTTGAAATCATATCATATTATACATAAACATAAAAAATTTCCCTAGGACAAGTGTTGCTGATGCAATATGTCGTTGTATCTACATATTTCAAACTTGTCAACTCAGCCACCAACTGGTGTACTAAATTCTAGGGTTACTAGATGACTCTCTTCTTCAAGACCCAATGAATGGAAAACAGAATGCGATATGAATTTGTTTGCCACTATTTAATGAAATAGGGAATACCTACAAGTAGAAAATAAACAAAGAGAATATCAATGGATGATGGGGTTCCCTAAAATTGGTAATTATAAAGCATGAATCTGACCAAAAACTGCTCCATGTCCTCTATAACCCAACTGAAATACACATTTATTGTAGCAGTATGCTCTCTGAGGATAGGGAGTTTCTAGGGGCTATAATCATCATGTCCCATCTACTCTATTATGATCCAAATCTAGTGAAATGTGATGATATTTCTTTGGATAAAATTGCCACAAAAAATGAATCTGAATTGGAACACATAGTACACAATTACCACTATGAATGTTCAGACACATTTTTTAATGATGACCTCTTCCTACGTAAAAAAAGATCATGATCCCTTGGCATATGTATGAGATCCACTTCCACTAATGAAATTAGATAATGAGGTCTAGGACATACCCCAAAATGAATGGAAAATCTTGTACCCAGAAAAATCTAAAACACATACCAAAACTATTCTTCTAGAGGTATCATGGTGACACAGCTATTGTGATGTTTTGGTTCTGGATATTGTCTTATCAATGTCCCATTCCCTTTCCAACACATTGAGACACGTCTTTAGCATAAACTAGATGACCTTGTGTGGGATCCCTGGACACAAATTCTTCTTTAAATGCCTCTCCCCTGCCTCATCATTTAGAAAAATTTGTGATTCATATCAAAGAATGCTGCAAAATGTTTTTCCAAAATCGCACAAATTGGACGTCCTTTGATAAAGGGTAATTATCTGTTGAAGATTTGACACCTTCGTGGTCAAAATAAGAAACTAGACTCTAAAAAGGACTTAAAACATCACCCATGAGACTGTCTACCCGTCATAATCAGTGAGGAATAAGAACCACCACTACATCACTGCCTCGTGTAACATTGTCACAAGGAACAACACCTAATGCACATACCGAGCATGGATTGAACAAAAATAAATATATATCTTCTCCAACCACACTTCCATGACTAAATTTGAAATAGATACCTCATACTTATGTAGACTCTAGAAAAAAACTCTATATGATTCTTCCTCCATGTGCCATAGTCATCTTCCTCAACACCATAGCAATCTGATGGCGCACCATTATGAAAATATTGTATGTGAACAAAATGAAGATATAGACCATCAGCCGTAGCAAAATAAAAAATAGTTTGAGATCTGAAACCTATAATATTGAATACCGTAAAATTAATTATTTAATTAGTTCTTTATGAATTTTATTTTAACGTATCCCAAGGTCAACCAAATCTAACCCAAGCCCCAAGAATAATGATGCATGATCCTTTCCATGTTTCTACCATATAACAAGTATCGCAAATTTTAGTATCCTTTGTAAACATAAATGTACATGAACTAGATCATAGGGGACACTAAATACCTATTTCTCAATAGGGCACTCATGTTTACAGTGATATCAAAACATAACTAACACTATTTCCCTACAAACCCAAAAAACCACACCTATGTCTAACTCTGAACTCCAACCTATCCCTCAAACAGACATTTAATACAACTCTATCATGAATCCCTCCCAACAATGTTTACCCATCCAAGGTCAGAAATGTGATATGAGAGATAATTATCCCATAGTCTTACATCAAGTACGCCCTGGGAAGACGACTACAAAATTAGGTATCATGAACATATAAATGGGAGGCATTATCCTCTATGAGAAGGAATTCGAAAGAGAGAGATAAGACAAACAACAACAAAATCATGATTAGAATATAACATAAAATAAATCCAATCTACCTATATATAATTTTATTCCATAACTAATATAAATTCAATGAAAAAATTGGATGTTGTAATAAAATGGTAGTGAGCACGAAGCCCGAACAGCTCCTGCATCCCATGATTTTATTAACTAGCCCGACCAGCAACCTTCCCCAGGTGCCCTGAAATACAGTTTATATATTATGGGTGAGTATAATAGTATACATAGAAGAATTATCCTTAGATTATATCATTCTAAATTAATGATAGCTTACTGAACCACATTTAACAATAAGTGAGACTAACTCCTCACCTAAATATGTATAATATATTACCATCCTCACCATGGCTACCATAACCAAATATCGAATACATGATTTTATAGTATAATAAATAATATCATGGGTACCTAACTACTACTTCCCCAGTGGATTTCCACTTTTCCCCAATGTTGCATGTCCAAAGAATCTCCTTCCAAATAGGATTTCCCATAGTCACCTAGCCAAATCACCACTTAATTTACCTCAAGAAACAAAACCACCATGTCTACATAACCAATGTAACCCAATAGTTTATAGGAGTCAGCACAGATTTCATAACATGTATCGTACATCGTGTATTATACCAAAATTTATTAAAATCAATACATTGAGTAAGGAACATCAAGACATAATAGGTAATACACTTTATATCTATAGAAGTCCATATGAAACTATATGCAGAATATATGTATGTGAATAACCATAATACAATTCATACCTCTATACACATATATGGGGAAATCTAACATCCCTGTATAATAGCACAAATAACCACCAAGGGAATAGAGTGGGGTCAATGTGGTAGTCATCAATCCATCCTCTAATTGGGATGTTGGGGAAACACCCTCTGGGGATCATATTCCACATAAATTTAGTTTCCCTAACTGAATGGCTGGAGTTGAATATAGAAACACAAAATGTAAAGAATATAACATATCTCCCAAGAATAATATTATAATAACCTATTCATAAAATCAGCTACTGCTAACGTCTCTCGGATCCTTGGTTGTCACTGCTAAGAATAAGTATCTTATACACAAACAACAATTTATAAATCTAGATTAGATTACATTATCGCTTATTATCTGTCGCAATGTATGGTAACTAATTACTTAACAATTAATTAAAAATTAAAATTTAAACATTACATTCCATTAGAATCAAAACAATGTTTTATTCCCTCCATGCATAACCGAACCACGTCCACATCTTCTTAGAGACAAAACCTCAACATTGTATCCCAACAAGCTCCAACTCCTTTGTTTAACATCATTTATTCAATCATTTATTATTATAATTATCACTATTCTATAATATAATGTATTATAAAAAATAATTATAACCTCCCAAACACATGGGGCTGATCATAGTGAGTATATCAACTACATGTTGAGTCATTTCCACCTATAACTGAATCCCATGCCCATCCATCATTGAACATTAAACATGGAAAGAACTAGGCATACCCCATGAATCCCACCTCTTTTAAAAAGAGGGTATGGAATACCAACATCTTCATGTTGTGGGGAAATTAATGTAGAAAAAAACATCAAATTCAACACCAACCACATTCATATCAACAGGTAATCCCAACTTCAGCCTACTCCATAGTCCATGGTGTACCCCTGACACTCAAATGCATAAAACAAAGCCTCTCTCAACTCTAGCAATCATCTTCTTAATCCACTATTTGGCCTCTATGTCACCACAAAACAAAACATCCTGTTACGCTCATACATCACATGATCACATCAAAAGATAAGCTGCAGGAAACAAACAACAATGCAACTGGTCTTTTATGCCTAAACAAAGCAGTCAAACTTCACACACAATAAGAACTCAAAGATCCAATGCATATTGAGCATGGATTTGAAAAGAAATCGGGTAACTCCAAACCCTTAAAGGTATTATATTTATCACAAAACCAGTGTTTATTTTATATTCAATCAACAGATTCAATTTAAAAATGAAAAATTACATCCATTTGATTTATCACCAAACACAACATAAACAACAAGATTAATTAAACATTCATCTTTATCATTATCCATTAAATTAATAATCAATTCATGATTTAACTAGTATACCAATATCCATCATGAAAGACATGATAAACAAGAAATTAAATGATATCACATGATACAGATAATCAAGAGGCAATATCATCACTAAAAAATGATACTAATTCATAAATGAAGTTCAAGTATTTATTAATTTAATTTCATTGTGATCTATTGGATAAAAAAGATAACTCTATGAATACACAAAAATGAATAGATAATCAAAAATTTCAATAACTAAAAAGTATTTTGAAATTATTTTCACTAGAATGACCAACACAACGGATCATAATAACCTCTCCCACCATGAATTCTATCCAAGATGGATCGACACGTCCTAGTTGAACCAAAATTGGGGGTTCTCTTGAAGCATGAAGACCTATAGGGAAAAATGATCCATGGCACACACCACAATTTCATAACTCTGTGGGAATGAATGGTTTGGGGAGTATCGTTTGATGGGAATTCCAATGGAAGAATAATGTGGAATGGATCTTCGTATCCTAAAAATCTAATCAGATTATTTTTTTAGATATGATTTAGATTTTCCATTAAAGTCAACACTCATCAAGAAAATGTAGTTTGTATGAGTATTATCACCCATAACCTAAGGAATGTTATGATAGGATTTATGGGATTTTAGTCAGCCTTAAATACCATAAAAATGCTTGTAGTGCATTTTACATCAAAGATAATGTAAAAAGGGTGAAATTTCAGGATAATAGAAAAATAGTTTATGAGTCACATCCCCCAATGGAATGAGCTACCATCACCATTGGACGAGTTAATGTTGTCA
This sequence comes from Viscum album, assembly GCA_963277665.1. Lineage (NCBI taxonomy): Eukaryota > Viridiplantae > Streptophyta > Magnoliopsida > Santalales > Viscaceae > Viscum > Viscum album. Next base: position 1,834,447,107 of record OY728132.1, read on the forward strand.
CTAGGATGAGAAACTATCACTGTTAGATGAGTCACTGCCAATGTTGGAATGATGTACAACCATAGTTGAATGAGGCCGGACACCGTTGGATGAGCTACCATCACTGTTGAATGAGCAATCACCACTATTGGAATAGTCACCACCACTGTTGGATGATCTACCACCAGCGTTGGATGATTCACCACCACCATTGGACAAGCTACAACCACCATTGGATGAGCTACAACCAATGTTGAATGAGATACCACCACTATTGAATGATATACCACCCTAAAAACACTATTAACAAAACTGCAAAACTTGATAATGTGTTGAAATAAGACATCTTGACCTCCCAGAACACCCCAATAACTAGATTTAAAAAATGTAATGCCATTGAATGGTCCTGGCCAAAACACTCCATATTATTCAATTTTCTTTTTAAAATTGTCTTTTTGTTAAACAAATTATTTATTAAGTCCATTTAATGTGATTGTTGATTTTTTTTATTTCTAAAGTGAATATTATTATTGTTTTCTGAACTGGGTTTTTTTAATTTATTTACAAATGTTGAATGGAATGTTTTTATATCTTATATACATTAAAAGAAAATGGGGATTCCGAAAGTATTTTTTGTTATATTTTTCTTATACTATATATTTTCAATGTTTATAAATAAATACACTAATATGAATTATAATTTTAATATTTTTCATTAATTATCATTATTTATCCATAAAATTATTTTGTTATATAAAATATATTTCCAAATAATTAATGGATGATTCTCATATCCTATTAATTTGATTGTCATAAAAAGTGTCATTAAATATTCCCCTCCTTATGATTATTGGAATTTATATTTATCAAATATATCATATTCATCACATGATTTATATGAATTGTATCTAATAAATAAACCGTTAATATAATTATTGTTTTATTATGAATGTTATATTATTTAATCTATAATATAATGATAAATAAATATTCTTTAGTATTGAAATATTATTATTAACACAATTTATTTTTTATGAATTAAATTATCTATTCACAAAATGGGAAATGCATTGGACATGACATTATGTGTGCTAAAGGGTTGGGGATAACCACTTGATGCATCAATATGTATCATGAAGCAGATCAGTTATCAAAATTATATTTCAATTTTATTATTTCCCATTATATTAAACAGTCTTTCTAAAAGGTTGTGATAGTATATATATTATTATTTCTAGTATATGTAAATAAAATAGTAGTCCTTTAATTCAATTATAATTTCGATATTATTATCAATGTGATTTTAGCATTGATATTTTCTATGGATTCTTATAAATGTCATTGAATTGATTGAATTGAATGGGTTTTATGTAATTTATCATTCAATATAAATAATTTCTTATTTTCATATGATTACATGTATATTCTATAAATCTTGATAATAATTTAATACAACCCTTATTCAGTATTGTTTCCCCGTCATATGAATAAGTATTAATTGAACGAGTTCAAGGATTCCCATTGTTTTTTCATATGATTTATATTTTCCTCCCAATGTAATATAGGAATCATATATAAATTTGGATATCATTGACTACTATGTTGATTAATAAATTGGGATTATAAAACAATTATCTATTAAAAGGTAACAATGCTTATAATGACTCTTAGTTACTAGAGATGGGTTTGCAGAATTTTTTTACCAAATGATGTTTATAAGAATCCATGGGATATAAATTTAGAAAATCATTTATTAGTTTAAAAAAACCTTACTAATTGGTTCAAGGATAAGTCTATGTATAAGATAAAGTTGTTGTTTTTTGGTATCGTAGAGAATTTATTATTTTCCATGAAATAATACATTCTATTAATACTATAAGTGGATGTGGTTTTTGTTATATATTAAACTAGGTTTCATAACCATGAATATAGTTCGTCGAGTATATGTCAACCATAATTATTATGAATTATGAATGTTCCATTACAGTGTACATTTATTGACACGTATGTGGTATGTGAATTAGATAATTCAACATTTTTTAACAACCCATTACGATGTATTGTTAATGTTTTTATTGATTAAATGATATTCCCATGCAATCCATGATTATGAATTTATGAAAAACAATAACTGAATTTTTATTTAATAATAAATGTTCTAACTGATTTAGAATAATATTTTATGATATAATAATTATAAATTAATTATATTTTCATGTATATGTCATTTTATATATATGGGGTCTGTGAAAAATTTATTTTACAATTAGTAATGAAGAATATTGAATTTTCACAACTGTGAAAGATAATAAAACTAGTGTTGGAGTTGAGTGTGTCATGGCTATATTAGGATATTTTTCATAGTATGTTACTAATATCCATAAAAAAATGCTGGAATAGGTTGTTCCATGAAATAATACTCCCATTTTGGATTATTTAATTTTATAAAAACAAACATTGTTTAATAAAAATTCCAAACTAGTCATAGTTGAGCTATATATTATTACCTATAAATAAATAATTCTACTTATTTTATTTTATTAAAGGGATTTTTATCATTTAATTATATTTATCAAGGAATATGTTGTTATATAGTGGAATTTTATATAAAATACAATAAAGGAAAAATAAAAACAGAACCTCTAATGGAGATCTATTATATAAATACTCTTCAACCAATATTTCTGTCATGGGAAATGAATAAAAATAAAGAAAAAATTATCCCACATAATGAACTATGATTAAAAAATTATTGTGGGGTGCGATTATAACATTACAAAGCTAGGAAATTATTATATAGAATATATATGTAATAAAAAATTCAATATTAACAATTTCATTGAAGGGAATAATTAAAGTCTTTAAAGGGTAATAGTTTTTAAAAATTATTAAAAATTATGATGAAATTCATTTATGTTATATAGAAATAGAAATATAATATTTATGATATAATATATTTAAGTGAAAGAAAGATAATAAGAGGCAACATAAACATAAAAGAAATAGAACATGAGAATAATGAATAAGAAGAAGAAGTAATTTCCATTAAATTAGAATTGTTAAAGGAATCATCATTGAAAATGTGTGAACATCATGATATTTTTTACAAGTGTGATGATTTGGGTTAACACACTCATAAATTTCTATGATGTAAAGATACCACATTTATCCAATGAAATAACTATAGAGAAATATAGAATTACTCAATATAATGTCTCTGTAAGAATGTAACAAACTGTAGAATATGCTAAGTAAACAAATAAAATATTATGCAATCTCTATAGTTGATTTTAATCGTAATAATATGTTGTTCCAGATACATTAATAATGTTTTCAAATTTAGATAATTTTTTTTATATTTTGGAACATTGTACCCTTTTATATATTTAATGTTTTCCATCAAAATTAGATATTTTCCTAGTACCTTAAAAATTGGAGTTTTAATTAAAAACTCAATGTAGAAATAATACTACAATAAGGTTGTACCAGGTGATTCCCATTATAACACATAAACATGACATATTTTTAGACATCAATATTAAACCTAAGGTTATCATTGATATAAATCATAACATAGAATATTATTTAAAATACCGTGCAATTTTTTGGAAATGATTTGAAAATTATTATTCATGATGTAAATGTGAATTTACATAAAATCTGTATGAAGAGTTTATCTATAGTGTCATATCACGATGCACCACTAGTATATTTTCTATATGAGATTCACAGGGGAGATGATCAGAAACAACATACATATCGAAATTGAAATTGTTTAAATCAGGATGTTCTCATTATATTAGAGTACATTTATATATTTCCTAGGAAATTATATAAACTTACACTAGAGAGGGTATTTTGTTTTCTATTAATGTAATTTTTTATGGGATAACTATATAAAAAACTTTTTATTCAATGTATACTAAATATATAGAGTATTTTTAAATGAAATGAGGTTTTTTGATATTAGGGATTAATTCAGACAATTGTTTCACCATTGGGATCCCCTAATATTTTCATTGAGAATGATGATGGATCATTGAGGATGTGTATTGATTAAAGGAAAATGAATGTTGTTATTATAATTAAGTATTCTATACCTCCAATTGATTAATTATTCTATTAGCGTCACAGAGACAAATATTTTCAAAATTTAAACATTCTTCATTGTATCATAAATTATATGTTATGTTGCAATATATTATAATTTTTTTGGAATATTATAATGACATTGTAAGTTTATAGGAATTCCATTTTAATTGAATGATGCACCGCCATTTTTTATAGACCTAATGAAATAAGTATTCGTGGAATATATTGATAATATTTTTTTATTCATTTATTATATCTTATTATTTATGAAATGGTATACAAACCATGCTAATCAATTATTAGACATTCATGAACCTCTTATAAAAAAAATTTATATTATATTACAAAAAATGTGATTTATTATATAACAATTTTTCATTAATTGTGAACACTGTCTAGAATAATGAAATTTCATCTTTCCATGTGAACAAGAATCACGTCAAAAAATTTAATACACCAACAAACATTATAGGGTCATGTAGTATAATTATTTTAGAAGGGTTTGAACAATTAGTTTTCATGAAAATAATCTCGATTGGATAACTCATTAACGAAGGATACATTAAAAGGTCATATGATTTAATGGAAAAATATTTGTCATTTTTTTTTGAATAATTTAATGGGAGATTAGTCAATGCTTAAATTTTAACAATACGATCATTATTTTCTGGATTTTTCCATAAAGTGATGCATTGAAAATTAACTAAGATGTTACATTATGTATATTGATAATGTTTTGGAATATGGATCTTGTATGTTAATGACTACGGATAGAACGATACGAACCATGATCTTTTGTTTTAATTTAAAATATTTAAATTGATGATATGAAGACAATATCTCTATGGTGAATGATGCATTACATAAAATTACATATAGATTCAGCAATACATATTTTGATTGAATATTCTCATTATGATTAATAGGTGATAGATTATGTTACTGCAGTGTTATGATTTATCGATATACTATAACCCAAGAAATTAAAATACGGTATAAAATTTTCTGATAAATAAATATCACAGAGTATTAAGAAAAATTAATATTAATATGGATAATGTCTATATTGGTTTGGTAAATATAGATTTTGGAAATATTAAGGACGTGTAAAAATCACTAATTATAAAATTATTATCAAACCTTCTTTAATGTGACAGGTAAATAGGTCCCAATAAGATTAAATAAATTTTCAAATGAAAAATATATCCTTGAACATCTCAATATTTTAAAACATCCATTGTAAAGATGAAATTACAAAATTTGGAGGAAAATTTATGTTCCATTTAAACCTCATTAGAGAATAGAAATATTGGATTATGCTCATATCATGATGATTTTTAACACCTTATGAGATTTGTGATTTATAAATATTTGAGAGAAAATTATTCCTAGGATAACATGATGCATAAAAGTATATATTATGTATCTAGAATCATGGTTTTTAGTATATGAATATGATAAAAAATAACATAGTAGTTTTGTATAAAATTTAAATATTTATATGTTGAAATCAGATGACATTAATGGGGAATTTTTCTTGGTATTAAAAGTAAATCCATTAATGTAGGATGAAATAAATTTAATTTTTTATCTCTATACAAAATATTTACAATTTATTTTTATAACAGAAAATTCACCTCTTGATCCCCTTACACATATCTATATTAATGATGTATTAAAACATTATGTCAAACCCCTTTCCACTATGTCTGACCATGAACCTATATTTACATAAATAATATGAAAAAGTGTCAGAATGATCATTATATTAAGATTTATTTAAGCAACGCCTACAAAATTTAATATAATGTATTGTCTGAAATTAATATTCACAAATATTTAGAGATATTGTGATCATGATCACATAAATATAGAGGTATTTGGAATAATTATTTTCTATTGTTAAGGGTTGACTATAAAAATAGTTTCCATTAATGTATTCAAATGGAATTTATTGAATAATTATAAGGAAAGAGATGTCATAATCCAATATCTTAGGATGATGATAGTGGATGAAACCGTGTTTTCCTAGAAAATGTTAATGGTACAATATATATAGTAAGGTCTATTATTAAGACACATATTATTGAAACTAAAATCATGAAAAATCTATTTTCTACCAATCAAATTTTTGATTTTGAATTTCAAGTGGGATATCACGTTTTCATAATATTATAACCTTGAAAGAGTGTTGTATAATTCATTTAAGACAATTAAATTTATCCCATGGTACATTAAACCTCTCAAAATTATATAATAATTGGACGTGTTGTATGATGGTGACCTTTATAGAGATTACTCATGCTTGATTTCTACTATTCAATTTTATCATTGTTTGAGAGTGCATTTTTTGAGTTATACCGGGGGGTGTTTGTGGGTGGAAATTGAGAATCATTGATAGGATGAGGGATGTTCATGGGTCTAACATAGTTTTCTTTAACTATACATGGTGGCCCATCATACCATGCAACTATGATAAAATTAGAATCTTGTGGTTTTCAGACACTTTTCTAAAACATGCACCCTCAAAGGAGTAACAATTCACCCTTATAAAAGAGACTCATGATTTAGATGGAATAAAAGGGGAATTAATGCACCCATTCCTTGAAAACAAATCAAGGGAATTTAGTTATCCTTAAATTATTCTTAAATTTGACAAACTCCTATATTAACACAAAATCAACCTACATTCTACCAAATAATTTTTTTATGATATTATTGCCTCCCAAATAGATTCCAATCCTTCTTGATCTCATTTCATTATTATTATATTATTGGATTGAAGATCTACACCTTTCCAAGATAGTGAATGTAATCCCTCTTTCTTTTCCCATTCCCCTTCCTCACTTATTCAATAATGAAAATGAATTTTCCCCCTATTTTAATAATATATAGACTTGTTTATAAGGATCTAAATATTGGATTGATGATATAGATATATATATATGTAAGATATCTTGATTTTAATAATCTGTATTTATGGATTTAGATACAGGTCTCTTTATACATTGTTATGATGCTCAAATTTTATTAATTTTCATTAGGTGATTTATCATCCAATGATTCTGTCAGTTGGTCTATAATTGAAATCCCATATTAATTATTTGAATTAAATATATTAATTATTAGTATTTAAATATTATATTTATAAATATATATAATTATTAATTTAATTAATTTTTAGAATTAAATAATTTAGGAAATGTAGATTTGGGATTTCATTAATTATAGATTTGAAGATAATTATTTTTAGAATTAATTATGAATTTTAGATATTATGGATTTGAATATAATTAATCCCAATATTAATTCATATATAAATTCATTTTAATTTATGGATAATTAAATGATGAATTAATTATGAGGCATTGCAAATGACAATTGAGATAATTAATTGACAAATAAATTTTAGGACTTTGAGTTTTGGATATTTATTATTTAGTAGATGAATTGTTTTGTAGTTTTTATATGCACATATAATTGGAGATGTAATTACATGTGTTTATTTGACTAGTTAATTATTGTGTTAACTAAGGTAATTAGTTTTTTTTTCTAATTCTTGAATTCATAATGGATCTAATGTGAATAATTAATCATTAAATTAATTATTGTTTTATTGTTAACATGGTCATATAGTTCTAAAACAATTAATGGTTACATGGTCTTTCTAATGCGTAAGGTCTTAATGGTATCATGGTGATATGGTTGTGAAATAAATAATGGGAACATGTTCATTCAAATCTGTAATGTATTAATGCTATCATAGTCATTTAGTTGTGAAATATATATTAGAAACAAGGTCATTATGATTTATAATGTATGAATGATAACAAGGACATTTATTTTCGACATATTGAATCAGAACATAGTCATTATAATATGTATGGTATGAATAGTATCATGTTCCATCAATTGTAAATCAAATAATGATCACAATGGAATTTTTCAAAATGATGTCCCTCAGGCATACATTTGGGCACTCGCATGAATTAATGTATAGATTGAGGTACTAATATCTATGAGAACCTACTGGTTTATGTGGTTAAATAATAACTAATGGAAAATATGATAACTATTTACATATATATATATATATATTAATTTTAATCATTATACAACTGAATAAAATATTATTTGACCTGATTTTGTTTTATACACCAATGGTTGTGGCTTACTAGGATGTAGTCATAGCCTACTAGCGGCGCCTGATTGGTACCCGAATAGACCATGGTTTTTATGGATATGCTAAAGGAAATGACCCTTTGTTAGGTTGAAGATATGGTAATGTGAATTTATTAGGGGCTATACATAGTTTCACAAACCTAATGGGATATTTAACAGGTTCTATATTTTTGGGGTGCATTTAAGACTCATGTCACGTACAATGGTATATAATATTTTATTCTTTATATTTTGTTATTTTGTTTCCTATTTTAGCTATATTATAAAACTTGTGCATTACTATTATGACTACATGTTATTCATTTATTTTATATGCCTTTTTTCTTTTGTATTTACATTAATAAAAAAATATAATAGTATCTCTCTGATAAATGTATCACAACCTCACTACATGTCAACAACCAATGGAGTATAGGGAGGTGCTCCAGATGTCACATAGAGGATTAGATCGGTGCACCAACGTGTGTAACCTAGAAAGATATATTACAAAGTGGGATTAAAGACAAAATTTATTTTCTTTCTCCCATTTCATAATAATAGGGAAAGGTAGTTATGAGACTACCAAGAGGCGGGGCTTGGTTTCAAGGTCGTGTATGGGTATTGCTTCCCCATATAAGAATAAGAACAAACATTTCTATTGTGGGAGATTTTTGTTATTGTAGGTTTTTGTTATAGTAGAATACTATATATGCATGGGTGACCCACATGTTTTATGATATGATTTTTTCTTTTGATATTTTTTGAGAACTGAATCGTGGACTTTTATGAAAAAAGAGTTGAGTTTTCATGCATCATTCTTACACAATTATTTATTTTGTCAAATGAATAATTTTTTTCATCCATGAAAAAACTTGTTCTGAGTATGTTATTGAACATGATCTGTTATTATTTACTTTTTAAAATTAAACTGTAAATATTGACAATTATGAAATTTAGATTAATTATAATTTTATGAAATATGAGAATGAATAGGGGTCATAAAGGAAAAATGGATTAATGGGAATTTTTTAGACTTTTTAACTTGTAATTAAGTGTAGGATGGTTATGGGTAGTGATACCTCCCACATTTTGTTAGTTTGGAGATGATTGGGGAAATGAATTTTTATGGAAAATAAAATTCCTCTAAATGTTTTAATGTTTCAAAATTTATAGTATGGTTAATGTTTCAAATTGTAGATACATTCCATCAAGAGGAAATTTTTTGAGGGGTGACCACATTTCTTGGATAGAGATTTTAAACCATATGTGGGACATGTGAAACATTAGTTTTTTGAGATGAAAAAATATATTATTTCCTGGATTACATTTATTGAATAATTAATTTCATAAGAAAATATCTTTGGTGGATTGTGAAGTGTATGTATGATATGGGGATAGAATTCCTGTTATAGTAATCTATAAATTTTTCTAGAGATGGTGGAATAGAGGGAGATGCATTTTGGGAAGAGTCGCTGAAGATTATGTTCGACTACATGCAGCCTCTAGTAGAGGTAAGGGTTGGGTTTGATGCTTATATTATATGTTGATAATTTAATCACTAAATGGATGTTTAGATGTGGACAATACCAGATGAAGTTGTGATATGGAATGACGTCTTGGAGAAGTTCCTATAGAACTTCTATCAAGAGTTGTTAATGTCAGAGAGAGAAGATGAGTTCAAGAGGTGGGTTTTTGGGATTATGTGTTCGATGTACAAAGAAAGATGATATATAAATTTTATATGCATTTCTTTAGTATTGGAAGTGGACAAGACAACTACGATGAGTAATTTTTCGGATAGGAAGAACTATGAGATTATGTCTGAAGTTAACCTCTTCCAATTAATGATGTTTACAAAGGTGGTGGATCAATCCATCATAGTTGAGGGAAACATGAAGGAATTTTTAGTGAATAATATATAGTTGAAACTTGTCGATTATGAGGCACGACCTCATAGAACATGAAGTGTCACTAAAACAATGTTATTCAGGGTAGTGGGAAGTATGGTGAAAAAAACATAGGGATGATTTTATCAGGATCATTAACATGTGATATTTGAAAATGTTTTTAATTTTTGAATGCTATGAAGATAATTCCAATAACAACTAGTAAGGTGTTAATCTTGTTGAAAAGGGGTATCTATATATGTTATTAATGACCTATTAATAGATGAGTTATACTACAAGAGAAAAATAGAACTATGATAGACGATGAGGATATTATAAACTGTATTAGTTTGGTAAATAGAATTATAATAGCCAAGGAGGTAGAGGTAGTGGATGTGCTACTTCTAGGAAAGTGTTCCAATATCAACAGAGTGTTGTAGCTCACTAGAGTTTGAATACATTACAAGGAAGTGGTGTATGAATGTTTTCCACAGTTAATCATATATTTGTGGATAGTGAGGATGAACAGATGATAGTGATGAAGAATATTATTTGATAATATATTTTATGTAGTTCATTATTTGAAAATGTTACCTCTCACTGGTTTATTACATTGAAATGATTGAATAGTTTGAGCATTTTGGTAGAGTTTATGAGCATGGTGTTGGTGATAGACACCCCTATGCAAGTAAGGTTTCGATACATTTGTCTATTCAAGTTTTTTCCTCTTCAGTTTGGGAAATATAAATTTTTTATGGGATATGTATATCATATAAATGTCAGGATGAATCCTAATTATGGGCATGGGATGGTTATTAGCATTCCTATCGCACAATGATAATTACTAATAATGATATACCTTTACGTATCCTAAGGATGACAACTACATTCACATTGGAGAGTGGGATATTGAGGGATCCTTAGAAGGTATAGTTAATTATAATTTAGAAGTGATCACAACCTAGGAATCTATTATATTGTTTGATGATAGAGGTGTAATGTAGTGTGTATTTCCACCGGTAAAGGACCAATTTTAAAATGTGTTTTCAGAATATTTCTTAGTGATTACACATGAGATATTTGAGGAGTTCAAAATTATGCTCATATTGGGATGTGATCTAGTTCAACTCCACCATATAGAATAGAACCTATATAGCTTCGTTGACTAAATACACAAATAGAGTATTTATAGAATAATTTTTTCATCTGTCCGAGAATGTCACCTTAAGGTTCACGAGTGTTGTTTCTATATATAGATGAATGAATTTTGTGATTATGTGTTCATGGAAAGGAGTTAAACAATATGATTGTGAGGAAATGTTATCCCCACCAATGTATCAATGATTTTTTGACTAGTTGAGAGAATATATTTATACTCTAAGATCAACTTGACATAAATATTTTCATCAGATAAGCTTTTGTACTTCTAATGTACATTGTAATATTTTATACATAGGTATGAACAACATGAGTTTATCATAGTTTTATTAAGTATGATGAATGATGTTCTATTGTTTATGTCATTGATGAAATGAATCATCCATCTATAACTTTATATGTTTATGTTAGTGTTTTTTAATCAAATACTTTTATACTATAACACAATATGATGATCATGACCATCAACTTGGCATCAACCTAAATGTATTGAGTGATAACCAGCAATATGCCATGCTATCAATATGTGAGTTTTGGATGGACAATATACCCTTCTTTGGTCACATACTCTATGAAGAATGTGTGTTAGAAGATCTATTAAAATTTCAGTCAGATGTTTCATGGGAGTAGCCCAATAAAATTTTTGATATATGTAGCTTTTTGGGGCTAGCTATATATTATATGAGGTTCATAAAAAATTTTCATATTTAGTGGAATCTATTTTGATAATTAAAAATGTGGATAAATATTTAAAGGTCAAAAACATCTATTTATTATTTGTAGGACCTAACTATGTTCTAGAAATCAATAACAATATTCATCCCACTAAATCCAGGTGAGGAGTACACTGGGTGTTGTGATGCTTCAATTATTGGACATGGAGCTATTTTGATTCATGGAGATCATGTTTTGGTGATTGAATCATAAATTTTGAGGCCACATAAATTGTTCTACCATACGAATTACATCTATTTGGCTATAATGGTTTATGATTTAAATAGGTAGTTGCATTACATATAGTAAAACATTTACAACATATACTTATCATAAGAGATTAAATATCATCTTTTGTCATCGATACATGAATCTCTAGTGGAATAGATGAGTTGAAAATGTATAATTATATGATTTTGAGTTATCAAATATGACTGCATAGGGGAACTCTTTTGCTGATTCTTTATGAAAAAACACAGATTTAATAGCTTCAAGAGTCTACTGTTGGGATGATGTTGATGAATTTTTTGGATCAGATATACGTTGTGGTTTAAGAGTGTTAGGAAAATATGAATCTAGTATCGGTTTTAGTGGAGTAATAAAATATGATAATTATTTGGGATATATATTAAATGGATCTGATGTGACATAACATGTTGAAAATCCTTCAATTCTGAGTGACACATTCAAATTAAAAAATATATGATGATAGGATCATCTACATCAGAATCAGATTGTTGTTCTTATAGGCATTGTGGTACTAGACATTTCGTGGGTTTCAAGCCTCAATCTATGAATTGAATCCATGTGTGACAAAAATGTACTATGATCGATAATTAATATATTGGTGGATGGATATGAAAAATGGAGATAGCAGGTTTCTTGACATGTTGATCCACCTATCGTCATTGGAAGGAAGAGCATCAATACCCTGCAGGGTTACTACAACCCTTTTCCATTCTAGAGTGCAAGCGAAAGTATGTGAGTATGGATTTTTGGTGGGTCTCAGGAGGATTGTTCAGAATAAGGAGTCTATTTACGTTATTATGGATAGAATAAATAATATAACACTTGTAATTCTTATACTGGAGACTTTCTGATTGACGTAGTTGGTAGAATTAAATGTTTGAAAGATATTATATATCTAAATACGGTGCCAAATATAGTTATTCCTGAACTGGAATAAAATTTTACTTGGAACATATATAAATTATTAAAAAAGAAACAATGTATGAATGTTTTTATGGGTATGGGTTTCCATTCTCATATGGATAGGTAGTCCAAGAATACTATAAATGTGGTTGGGAATATGTTTTGATATTCTATTCTAGAATTTTATAGTTATTTGGAGATGCACATTTGCTCCTCCAATGGGTCGAAGGCCTTCATTTTTATTGATTTTTGATAATACTTATTTTAAGGGGTGAGGTTGAGCCCTTAAAAGGATCGTAGTCACATGTATTACATGGATTGTATACCTTAAAGTAATTATTATCCCACATGCTTCAAACATTACATACTACCTAGACGAACTACTTGGAACTGCTCCTCCCCTACATCTTCATCGTGAAATTACCTCTCAACCTTTTCATGGATGTTCACCTAGACATTCACGTTCATGAACAGGATTGTCCCGATGACATGTACCATACCCACTCATTCTTGCAATCTGTTTAGCTTCTAATATGGTGAAAGCTCGTTGCACATCCCCCTTCCGAGACTTGTTCTTTGTAGGTTGTCTGGTTTGTATATACACTTAAGGTGGCTTGAAGGCCTTGAGGTGGCCCGAATGCCTTACTGACTCGAAGGCCTCACCGGACCGAAGGCCTTAAAGGACACAGGGACCAAATCGGTGGCCCGAAGGCCCAAATAGAGGAATATTCATGGCTGTTATAGTGCAAAACATTGCATGATATAGTTCTTCCTACATCAATGCACAGTTCCTGCGATAGTACCTGCTACCAAACCTACTATAGCTCTATTATAGTTCCCCAAAAATTATCCTCTACATGGATTTGATCATGGTTGTCCTGGATGCACATAAGGAGTCGTCACCAACTAGGTTGAGGCTCACGTTCTTTGGAGATGCACCATTAATTATTAGATTCCACATATATAAAAATTTCACATTCTTTGAATTTTTTATGCTTACCACTGTAAAATTCTTTCATAGCCTCTAAATGCATAATTTGTTTCACTTGTCACCCTATGTGAGCCCAAAGAGACATTTCCTACCCTTGGCCTTCCATGAAACACTTCATGTATCCCTCTGTCTGCACATCATCCTCATCACACCACACCTAAAGAACCATTTATGTACTTAGCCTCCATAAAAATGATTCACACTAGACCTAGTAGATGAATGAAGCTATAATATCCTCTAAATTCAGCACTCACATCCCCAGTTGTTATTGATCATGCGGTTCTTAGTTTTCAATTTGAACCATTAGAAACTGGTTACGGTAGTCATAATATAGATTTAGTGATTGAGAAATCCTGACATCCAAAATAATTTTCTAGGAAGCAGTTAAATTCTTTTTTAGAATGATTTAATAATTTGTTTATGGTCTATTTTCTAGTATTACATGTTGTAAACCATTATAAATGATGTAAAATCTTGTTTAATTAAACTGATGTGTGAGGCAAGGTATATAATAAATATTTCAACACCATTGAGGTAAAATATATATTATATAAATATTTAATATTATGGGGTTCATATACACTTATTTTATATATACATTAATCATGATTAATTATTTATTAATGATGATTAATTCATCAAATCATTTTTATTCATTCGTGGTCTTGTTATTTTATTGTTACTATTAAGGTATGGATTTACATTATTGTATTTTTCGGATTTAATTATTTTATGTTAATGGAATCTAATAAAAAATATTCCCCAAATTCTATATATTTTGAGAACCTCTAGTTATTTATCTATGTCCAATATTTTATTCCATGATTTACTCTCTTTATCTCATTATAAATTAAATAATATTTTCAAAATAAAAATATGTATTCCACTATTTATCGGAAATAATTTTATTCAAAATAATTAAATATCAAAAAAAATTTAAAACATTCCCTAATATTAGAAAAAAGAATTAAATTTCGAAATTTTATGTTATCCCATAGTTTTCAAAAGTCATAAATCAAATCAATTTAATTTTTTCATAATTGGGAATTTGTTATTCTAATTACAAAATTCATATGGAAGGGTTTTTAATGAATACAATTTAAAAAAAACATTCCCACTTCCATACCCATTTTATGATATATTTTTCATTCCCTATGTTTTTTATTTTTTCTATTATGAAAATAAATAATTGAAAGAAAATATTAATAAATCAATTCAATTATTCTTATTCGAAAAAAACAAAATTTTATTTCAAAAACAATATTTCTAATGATTTTTTTAATCACTTATATATTTTTAATTATTTTAAACTAATATTTTACATTAATCATTAACTTTATATTTATAATTATAAATCTTATTTCTTTTAAATATTTCTATATTCTTATCAATGAGATGATTAATAAATAAAATACTTACTCAAGATTTTTCTTGAATTTGACTTTGTTCGATAGGATTCAGAACATCATCTTAACATATATAAGTCCTATATATATTGTATTAACATCCCCTAGATAGAAAAAATGGATACACATGAATATTCACTGACTATATTGAAAAATTACTCTTTGATACAAATTGGTTACTAACCAATTCAGTTAAACACCTAATTACACTAGAATCATCCATCTATAAGGCTTGAAGTGTCTTCTTGATCCTTATGAGATAGTGGAAAAAAGTGTAAAATGGTATGTTACAAGAAAAATAATTCACAATTATGTTATATTTGATAATATAGTAATGAAAAATATATCAACATGAACATCTAGAATACATCCCCTTCCAAACTATAAAACCATATAGGTAACATTGAACAATTATATAAAATGTCTATAAAAATAACTGAAACACCAATAAATATGAACCTGATGCATCCAATGGGTCATATCGACATAACAATAATCCACCCCATACCTACCCATTGGAAAGGTATCAAGATCCTTGTGTGTCATTCCATACATACTGCTCTTCCCTATACATATATCATGTAAAACCAAGGTTATAAATTAACAAATTAATATAGTAATTTGGAGAAATAAATATTTATAATATATTAATGAGAATATATATAATTTCTATCAACAAGGTTTCATTTTTATAGTATCATATCGATTTAAATTTAATTTCATATGAATTAATGTTTCATATATTTTCATTCTATAGTTTTACTCATAAAATATTAATAATCCAATGACAATGAAACATGACATAATGTTTTTTACTAAGGAATATATTTAAGAATAAAACCTGATACCATTATCAATATCAATAATAAATAGGAAAACAATCATATCCTATAGAAATGAATTTATTTAATCTTGAAAACACCAATGTGAAAAATGACAACATAAAATCATGGGAACCACTCCTTTATAGACATGGAATTTAGATGTAATTTTTTAAAAATAATGGGAAATTTATGAGTCTGGGAAAATTGACGGTGCGTGGTTCCGAGGCCTAGGGTGCCCAGAATGAATTTCAAAACTTTTGTTTGGGAACAATCAATAAATGTTTGAGCGGGGTTTTCAAACATTTTAAATGGTGCTCGGAATTGAAATTTGAAGGCACTGTTGAACTCGCATCGCCAGTATTCACTTAGGAAGACTTTCACTGGAATGATAGTTGGTCTCGGGTGATTTTTTTTGGGTTTTTTCGTGGATATAAAAAATAAAATAATCACACATTTTATTTTATTTTATTTGTTAAAACTTCCATGTAATAGAGGGGACCAGTAAACCATAACCTCCCATGAGAGGTTATGGTGGTGGGGACCACTCGAGCTTAACCATCCCTGAGAGGTCATGGTGATGAGGACCACACGATGCATGAACCTCTTCAACTCCCTCATTAATATGGAGGAGTCTCATGAACATCCTCCACATTTACTATTACAACTCTTTCTCACTTAATTAGGCCAACCTATGTGATTAATTAAACCAATTAAAATTCTATCATGAGTTAAATTGGGGAAAACATATTAAATTTTGGATACATTGCATATTTGGTGGTATTGGGAGAGGAGAATGACTTGGGGGAAATACAGTTATACAACGAAGAACTTCACCACCAAAAAAATAATCCTCTGCCAACAAAGAATGCCAATCTCGACTTCGGCCTTCTTCCTCAGGACTTCTTCCGATGTGAAATGTCTCTATCTAGGAAGAATCTATGTTCTCTTCTACCTCTTGATCTCTGTCGATAAATGAATCCAATATATGGGTTTATTTTGAATGATTTTATTTTTTATATTCCCATGTTAATCCATTATAAAACAACAAACACTGATCAACTCTCTATTATTGATTGACCTACGAATGTTTTTATTTTTCAGGATGTGAGTGTTTAATTGTGGGGGCATGAAGGCATGGTGTTTTGTATTATTCCCCTTACATATTTTTTTATATAATTGGGATTTAAGTAAAATAGTCGCATGCTACTACTCTAATGTGGAGAGTTCGGGCAAAACTATCATGGATTATTCTCTCAGAAAATCATCGGATGATTTGTGATGTTTAATGCGACAAAGGTGATGGCGCAATGAAAACGCCCCGTGAATGCGACCTCTAACACCCGCGACCTCCCTGCGCCACCCACGGTCACCGCCATCCGGGCCATGTGGGCCCAGTCGTCCGCTGAGCCGCCCCACCACAGTCCACCAAGCTGTGCCACCAACGTCCGCCGAACAGAACCACTGTTATCCTCTGAGCCGTTGTGCCTCCCTCTGTTGAGCTGTGACGCCTCTATCCACTGAGCCACTGTGCCGCAATCTGTGGAGCCGTGCTGCTGCCGTCGCGCTGTCATCCCATGAGCATCGTCTCGCCGCCGAAGCCAAGCCACCTTTAGGCCTCATCGAGCCACCTCGACGCCAGCTGCACCGCCGTAGCGCCCTCCACGATTCCCTCATGGCCACAGCGACCTCTCGGCCGGTCCATCTCCCTGGTAGCATATCTGCGCCCTCGCGGCTGGTTCATTCCCTCGTGGTACCTGCAACCTGTACGGGCCCACGAGGTACCCCTAGGCTGAGTCTCCCTCTCATCCCCCTCACGTCCCTCATGGACTAGGCCGGACCCTATAGGTTGCGTGATACTGTGGACCAGGTTAGACACAAAGGGTCAGGCAAGGTCGACCCGAATCGGATCGGCCCAAGAAGGTTCGGACCGGGTCGGTCCAATAGGGTAGGATCGGACCTGGGCCCACTACGACCCATTTACATTCTTTTTTACATAACTTCGGTACTGGAAATCTGTTTGATGAACCATCAGCGACATTGGGAACCTTGGAAAATGTTGGTCCCTTGAGTGATACCCCACTGAGGTTTGGATTATGATGGGAAATGATCAGGTTGGAACTAGCATGAATCCAACTGAGCCCTATGGTCTAAAATTCTAATAACACACATGCTGGGTTTCTGATTGATGCATCGTCTGTTATGTTGAGACTCTAATGACGTAGAAGACCTTTGAGATACTTCTTCACGGTACATCATGGTAGTTAGAGTATCAACCAATAGCTTGTGGGGCAGATCCACCCAGAGACGAGTGAGCATAGTGTGGGAACCCCGTGGTTTGCTAAGACATGACGGGTGCTAAATGTTTTGACTCGGAGTGACTCGAAGTGCCTAGTGGGGAGTGCCTTGGTGATGTGGAAGACCCAGGATACTCGATAGGAGGATTAACACAACAGGACATGAGGGGGAGCACCTCTGTGTGACCCGGTAGACCTATGGTGGGGAGCACCTCTATAAGAGGTGGTGGACCCATGATACTCATCATGAGGAGTACTACATCAGTCCAAGATTAGTGGGAAGTGCCTCTGAATGACATGGAAGGCACATTATACTTGATATAGGAGGAGTTCTCCAACAGTTGAGGTGTTGAACATCGTGCTTGTAAAGATACTTGTTACTTCCCATAGAATAAATTCTGGTTGATCTGAGTCACAACCACTGTGTTTTCCTCATTATTAATATGGATTACCTGAATACTTAGTTATATTTATGGACATATACCTATATAAGGTTATCTGTTTATTTCATACTTTGTGTTTTATCCTTGATGAATTTTTTGAGACCTGGATTGCCTTGGGTTCCCTACTATGTATCGTTATACTCACACCTACACGGGCTATTCCAACCCTAGATTGTGTTGGATGCAGACGACGTATATCGCTGACTGAGGGTGAGAGTACTAGGATTGGATGGGACCTAGAGGTGGACCATATGTTTTTTTGGTACATAGAGGAGACGGGTGGATGTGGAGTTTTGTGGAGGGGAACTGTACCTATCCTTTAGGTAAGAAACTCAGAGGATGACACAACAACTAACTTTTCCTTTTCTTTGGTTGTATTGCATCAAATTTTTCCTTGTACTTTCCAATTGGGCTTTTATTTTGGACCCTTTTTCTTACTTCCCTCACACTATTTACAGATCAGTATACATGTGTTCCTATCTTGTTGTGTGCTTGATTATGAGTTATTGCATGTTATAATAGAAATGCAACCCCTGTTTTAGAGAATATGCATTCAGTGCTAGTCTCCATCCCCTGGCATATATAATGCGGGAATGGTGTAGTCATGGCATGGCCCCCAGGGGATGAATCATGAAAAATGTTTATTAGAGGAAATGGTACTAATGATGAACTAGGAATCTGTTATTTTTTTTAAGAAATAGTGTTAAGGGTAATGTGTGCGTTTTCAGATCAGGGATAACAGTATTGGTGCGGAGGCCAACGTATACATTCCCCTGGACCCTGACATAAGATTTCTGACTCAATGCATGAAAAAACTGATTGTGTTCGTTTTTTCAAATGATTTTTTTTGATCTTTTGAGTCTTCTCACCCTGTATAACATTTAGCTCACCAGGTATAACTTTTGACTATGGTGCGCCTATTTCTTTTCAAGATTCCACCATGAAAACAACTAGATCGAGTTACAATATTTTTATGCACTTATATCCCATCGAGTGACGAGGCATCGGTTCAGGGCCCTTTTCAAGTTGAGGCAGCAGATGGTGAATGCTGCTTAAGTGCATTGCATGAGTTACATCACCAGAGGCCACCCAGGATTAGGGGAGATACAGTCCCGCATGTGGCTGAGGATTGGCTGGAGGGTGTGGTGAGAGTCTTTGTCTCGTAGGGACACCATCTGATCTCATGTTGATCCTTGTCGCCGGTCTTCTAAAGGAATCAACAAGCAGATGGTAGATCATGATGCTACAAGTTCACGATTAGGTGACGCTTCATTGGGAAGACTTCGAGGTCCTGTTTTGGCCATAGTTTATTCCAGTGACTCTTCGCGTAGTGCTTATTCAAAAGCTACTTCATCTGCAGCATGACATCATGATTGTCGCTCAATACTCAGTGAGGTTCACCAATCTCTCGCGATATTCCACCAATATTTTGTAGGACACTTTCTTTAGGGCCTAGAGCATTGAGAAGGGTGTCATGTGGGAGATTGGGGCTTCTGTGATCTCACTTAGCATCCCGATGCAAGTAGGTGTGTTAAGGAGAGCCCTCATGGTGGAGAGTATCCTTGCCATGCAGTCACCAGTAGAGAGACCCACTACCAATAAACACATATTGGAGTCTTCTGCAATTGGAAATAGACATACATCACAGAGAATCAAGAGTACTATACATACAGGTGGATGACCACATAACTCAAGAATAGTTGTGCAGGGAACTTCAGACGGAGACAGACTTGCCAGGAACTATATGTGTTACACATCCAGCGGGTAGGGTCAATGGCTCATGACTGTCTGACCCTCCATACAGATGATCAGCAGACAGTCGAATGATATCCCAAATAGAGACATAGAATCATCCGATGATGTCTGTAGGGAGCAGACGGATGTGACAGAGGATCTGGTTGTGCAGTTGGTGGTGGGAGATGATTCCAGATGTAACTCCCACCATCATCAGGAGGTCAACCCCGATTGAAGGGAGCTTGTGGACATGGGAGAGCTCAGCTCTAGAAAGCTAAGGTATATAATATGGATACTCTAGTTATGATATGAGTTATGATCTATTCTACTAACCCTTATCTATAGTACATATAGACACATGTTCCAGTCATTGTTTCATTTCCATTGCCCTCGTTCGGAGCTCGATGATTTTGACGGAGCAGTTGGCTCGATCCTTATGGATAAAGACTCCAACGAGAGTGGATTCGATTGTTACACACTAGTGTCGGCAATGTGAGCTTACTCTAGGAGGGGAGATCATGGGTTGGGATCTTCTAGTAGTGGTGCTAAGGCCTTACAATTCCATCTTAGGTATGGACTGGTTTTCTACTTCCCATGCCCATATTTACTCTATTAGGTGCAAAGTGCGGTGAATCTTCACTAATGGGACCAAGTTTACCATCACCGACGAGAAGGGAGACTTTACTGCACAGGATGTACTTACCAGTAGAAGTGTAAAACCGATCACTAATCAGTTGGATAGCCTTACCCTTGGAGCAGTTGTTGAGAGTCTGAGTTATCCAGTAGTGGTGGACCAGTACAGATATTTTTTTCAATATGATGTTTCGAGAATTCCTCCAAGTATAGTGGAGGAATATTATATTAACTTGTAACCCGAGATGACACCGTTATCCACACCATAATATCGGATGGCTCTCATAGTGTTTCATGTGCTCCATGTAGAGCTAGAGGAATTATAGTGGAAGAGAGTCATCCCGACCAGTGTTTCTCATTGGGAAACCCCTATTCTGTTCACCAAGAAGGAAGATGAGATATCGAGGATTTGTGTTGAATATCGGAACCTTAACAAGGTGACTGTGAAGAACTTGTACCCACTCTAGAAGATTGACGACCTCTTAAATTAGTTTAAAGGAGCATGGTGGTTGTCAAAGAAAGACATAAGATCAGGATATCACCAGCTGAGAGTACGAGACAATGATGTGCAGAAGATGTCCTATAGGTGGTGATACGACTATTACGAGTTCTTATTTATGCTATTTGGAATGACCAATGCTTCACTAGTTGTCATTGGACTCATGAACATGATCATTCAACTATACCTTGATCTCATTGTAGGGTTCTTCATCGACGACATTCTAATATTCTCAGATACCGAGGAGGAAAATTCCTATCACTTGAAGGTAGTATTGGACACACTCTTAGAGCACAAGAATTATGGTAAGTTGTTGATGTTAATGTTTTGGATCCACGAGGATCACTTCCTGGGACACGTCATATCGATGGCTAGATTTGCATTAGATCCATCGATGATTGAGGCGGTACTTGCTTGGGAGACACCCATGAGAGTGAAGGAGGTCCATAGATTTCTTGGGATTGGTGGGACATTACCGGAGGATTGTTCCAGACATCACTATAGATGCAGCACTACTATCAGCATTTACAAAGAAGGTGTAACACTTCGTTTGGTTGGAAAATGTCAGTGGAGTTTTTAGGAGCTGAGGAAAAGGTGGAATAGTGCCCCCATCTTGAGACTAGCGAAGGAGGATGTTGGGTACATTGTCTAAAATGACGCATCTTGAACCAGACTCGAATGTGTTTTGGTGCTGGAGTGATTAGTGATCTCATATGGTATCGATATATAAGACAACACAAGCAGAACTATGCTACCCATGACCTAGGGTTAGCATCAGTGGTTTTCGCCTTGAAGATGTAGTGGCACTATTTGATGGGTGGTTGTATTGCTATGTACTCAAATTATATGAATCATAGGTATATCTTCACTCAGATGGTCTTGAACTAAATACAACTATGTTGTCTTGAGTTTCTCTAGGACTATGACTTTGGGATTGTCTACAGTCTAGGGAAGGGGAACATTGTTGTAGATGCACATAGTAGGAGGTCTAGTAGACAACATCTACGTGAGATGACAGAGAAGTTGGCTGCTTTACAGATATGCATTGTGGATAGTGATAGAGCAACTTTTCCACAGTATCATATAGTCACTCCCCCACTTCATCATCGAGTTAGGGAGTTGCAGTGTGGGTATGATGATTGCGAGACATGGCATGATCATATATCCACAAAAAAGGCACCTGATGGATTTTTAAATGGTGGGGAGAAATTCATCCTCTTTAGAGGACGTACCATTGTACCAGTGTCATTTCAGGAGGATGTGTTGAGGGAGTTCCACACATCCTCTCTAATGGTACATTCAGAAGTGGTGCAGATTTACTAGGATCTCCGATGATAGCTATGGTGGCCGCGAATGAAGAATGAAGTAGCCTAGTTTGTTTCTTCGTACCGCACTTATCAGCAAGTGAAGGCAGTGCATCAGGTACCAGCAGGCTTGGTTCAACATTTAGAGGTCCTAGATTGGAAGTGGTATGGGATATCCATGGACTTTTTGACAGGACTTCAACATAAATTTGGGGGACATTACCCTATCTGGGTGATCGTCGATCAACTCACCAAGTCAGCCCACATCCTACTGATTGGAGAACAGGGTTCAGTAGAGATTAGGGGACACCTCTATGTGCAAGAGTTTATGATGTTAAAATGAGTACCCTCGATGATTATCTCCAATCGTGATGCACATTTTAAATCCTGGCTATGGATGATGTTTCATGAGTGTTTTTGGGATGAAATATCATTTCAGCACCGCCTTCCATCCTCAAAATGAAGTTCAAACTGAGATGACCATTCAGAACCTCGAGGACATGTTGTGTCCTTGTGTCCTCGACATCGGTTACAGTTGGGAGGACCACTTACCTTTGGTGGAGTTCACATACAACAACAGATATCACTCCACCATAGGGATGACACCTTTTGAGGCATTTTATAGGAAACCTTGCATGTCACCTTTGTTCTAGACTGGCCTAGGGGAGTCAACAATCATGGGACTAGAGATTGTATGGGATATGACAGAGAAGGTTAATATCATCGAGGAGTGGATGATTATTACACAGAGCATATAAAAGTCGTATTCCAACAGAAGAAAAAGACCTCTAGAGTTTGAGGATGGAGACAACGTCTTTCAACGGGTCTCACCTCAATGTGGTTTGCGTAGATTTGGTTGAGGCGACAAGTTATCTCCAATATTTATCAAACGTTTTCAGGTTATTGGCAGAGTTGGTGAGGTGTCATACCACTTAGCTCTTCCACCTCAGTTTCACCAGGTCCATGACTTCTTCTACATATCCTAGTTGAGGAGATACGTGCATGACCCTTCTCACATCATTGACTATGGTGAGCTGGAATCAGCGATAGAGAGACTTTTATAGTGGATCTAGTGTAGATTGAGGATTGACAGGAGTAGGTCCTTCATGGATGATTGATACCTATGGTACGCATTCACGGACAACATGAGAACATATGGGAGAGCACATGGGATCAGGAGGATTAGATGCGTGCTCTGTACCCACAATTGATTACCTAGTTTGAGATGTGGCATATGGGGACGCAGATCCCTGAGGTGGGGAGAATGTAATGTCACAAAATTTCTAAGTTTTTTTTAAATAAATGTGAATTTTACAAGTCTGCGATAGTTGATTGTGAATGATTTTGAGGCACAAAGTGCCTGAAATGAATTTATGAACTTTTTTTCAGGTACGTTCTATAAACATGCGAGAATGTTTTTTAAATTTGTAACCAGTGCTCAAAATTGATATCTAAGTGCACCGTTGATCTCACTGCACCTGTATTCACTTCTGAAGACATTAACCTCAACGACAAATGGCCAAGGGTAAAAGATAATTTATGAGATTTTCTTGAAAATAATAAAATAAACTAAACACAAGTTTTTTTTATTTTTTAAAACATCTATGTGGAAGTTGAGAAGTGGGGACCACCAATCCTTGAGCTCCCTTGAGAGGTTATGGTGGTGGGGTCACCCGAGCCTAAAATCCCATTAGAGGTTATCGTGGAGGGGACCACCAAAGGCCTAAATCCCTTTAACTCTCTTATTAATGTTGAGGAGCCTCTTGAGCATCATCCACATTAATTTTTCCAACACTCTCCCACTTAAATAATCCAAGTAATGTGGTTAATTAAACAAATTTTAATTGAGATGACAATTAAATTGGGGGAAACATATCACATTTTCATTACTTTGCAAATTTGGTGGAATTGGGAGAGGAGAGAGCTTTGGGAGAAAAAATGTTCTTTAATGAAGAACATCACCACCCATAATAGAACACTCCGCTAATGAAGAACGCTGATCACGACTTTGACCTTCTTCCTCGGGATTTCATCCAATGTGGGACGTCTCCATCTATGACGAATCTACGTCGTCTTCTCCCTCGCGATCTTTGTCGATGAAACAATATGAGCTAGGGGTTTATTGTGAATGATTATATTTTTTATATTCCAATTTTCTTCCATTATAAAACAACGAACGCAGATCAACTCTATATTATAGATTGATCCTCAAATATTTTTATTTTGCTGGATGGGAATGTTTAATTGCGAGAGCTTGAATGGAGGGTGTTTGGGATTATTCCCCTTACCGGTTCTTAATATTTTTGTGATTCAATTATAATATCCACTTGCTACCTCTCTAACATGAAGTATGTGGGACAAACATACATGGCATGTCCTCTCTGCAAATATTGTGATGATTTGTGATGATGAACATGACGAAGGCGATGACACAATGATGCCACCACATGGACACCACCATCTCAAAACTTTCACCACCCACGACCCCACCGTGCCACCCATGACCGCCACCATCCGGGCCAAGACACCACCACTGTATGTCAAGCCTTCGCGCCACCATCCGCCGAGTTGTGGCATCTCTGTCTGCCGAGCAATCGTGCCGCCCTCCGCCGAGCTGCGCCGCCGCCGTTCATTGAGTCACCGCCATGCCATCAGTTGAGATGCGCTACCTCCACAGCGCCCTCTGCGGTTCCCGTGTGGCCAATGCGCCCTCATGGACGATCTGTGCCTTCATGATACTCGCGGCCGGTTTGTGCCCTCCGAATTACCACTCGGCTGAGTTGCCCTCGCGGCCCTCTCAGGTCGGGCCGCACTGCGGGATAGGTCAGTCTGACTGGGTCTAACTGAACTAGGTAACACTATGACCCACTTAACATACTTTATCCTTAACATAGGCACTAGGCCTCTTTTTGAAGAAACATAAGCGTCATTGGAAACCTTGGAGTGAATCAGTCCCTTGAGAAATTCCCCCACTGAGATTTGGATTATGATTAGGAATGGTCAGGATTGATTGAGCTCAAATCCAACCGGGCTCCTAGGTATAAAAGGATAAAAACTCACAGACTGGGAGCCCGATTGATGCACTGTATATTACATTGAGACTCATATAATGTGGCAGATATTTTGGATACTAATTAATGGGAATTCATGGAAGTTGGAGTATCAAATAGTAGTTTGTGGAGTGGATCCTCCCAGAGACAACTGAGCATAGTGCTTGAACCCAATGGCTAGCTGAGACTTGACAACTGCTAACCGTTTTGACCCGGAGTGACTTGACTGGCCCAGTGGGGAGCGCCTTGGTGACACGGGAGACCCACAGTCGGGAGAGACTTGGTGACGTGACAGACCCACGATACTCGACAGAAGGATTACATAAGTAGGCCATGAGGGGGAGATCCTCTGTGTGATATGGCAGACCCATGGTGGGGAGCGCCTCTGTGTGCCACGATAGACCCACAGTACTCGACCAGGGGAGTACATCAGCATTCCGAGGTTTGTGGGAAGTGCCTCTGTGTGACGCGATAGGCCCATTTTACTCTATAGTGGAGGAGTTTTCTAGTAGCCGAGGTGTTCGACGTTGTACAAGGAATGTTACTTATTACAATCGCTAGAATAAATCCTGGTAGAGCTTAGTCAGAACCATTATGTTTCCTCAATATTGTGATGGATTACAGGATAACATAGGAATAATTATAGAAATATATATAAGTATTGTTATCTGTTTATTTCATACATTGTGTTTTATCATTGTTGGATTTTGTGAAACCTAGAGAGTCTCGGGGTCCCTACTGAGTATCATTGTACTCACCCCTACACGGGCAATCCATGCACCTTGTTGTGTTGGATGTACATGACGGATAACACTGGCTGAGGCTGAGAGTACCATGACTGGATGGTACCTGGAGGTGGATCATACGACATGCTGGTGCTCAGAGGAGATGGATGGATGTCGAGTGTTGTAGAGGTGAATAGTACCTTCCATTCAGTTAGGAACCTCGGAGGATAACCCAGCAGCTGACTTTTCCAATTCATCAGTTGTATTGTATCATAGTTGTACTTTTACTTTCCTGTTAGGCTTGTATTATGGAACCTTTTTTATACTACACTCACTCTGTTTACAGTTCTGTTTACTTGTGTCCCTACCTTGTTGTGTGCTTGGTTATGTGTTCATGTAGGTTGTAAAGGCAATGCATTCTTAGTTTTTGGGAATACGCCTTTGGTGCTAGTTGCCAACCCCTGGCCAATAGAAGGTGGGCTTGGGGTAGTCACAGTACTAGTCCAAGGGTGATGGGTTGTGACATCTCATTGGGATAGCTAACTTTACTAGGTATCACATATGTAAACTTTCACCATACCCAAATTCATTCCTAATGTACTAATATATATCACTTCCATTAAAGATTCCAAATAAATTATTTATTAATCATTTTCCATGGAAAATAAATTTCATTCACAAATTTTTTTTTCATACAACAGTTACTGTAGCGACTACACATCACTTCATAAATTGAGAAAACATTTTAATTTCAGAAAACATATTTCAGGAATTTTATTAGACATATCATATGCATAATATTGGGATTTCATATGAAAATAATTTTGATATCCATTTATTTTTCAACCAATTTTTAATTGCAATTTAAATTTGAATTTCATTTTAAAAAATTATATTCTCACATTAAGTTATGAACAAAATGGGATGCACTATAATGTTGATAAAAATCAGTCTGTATAATAAAAATCTGATATGATTTTATTAATTTGAAAAGAAATTAATTGATATATCAGTAATAGGAATAGGTGAAATAGAATCATAATTAATTTAATATCCAGACCATAGGTTTATAAATAATATACCATTAGGGTTCAAAAAATAATGGGGAACATATATAAATATAGATCAAATAAATAGTGGATAAAATAAGATGAAACCCAAACTTACGATGATGAGATCAACAAAAATAGATCAAGGATAATAAATGAAAGATGGGGAGAGTCATATATGAAAACATGGAGGAGATATTTTAAGCTAATGAGGGATTACGAGATTATTGTTGTTTTAAATAATATTGGGGATTATTGAATTAATTTTTTTTACGTTGTTTGGATTTTCACATACTATTATACTGCATGATTAGAAAACCATCTGCTAATAGCATGGTAGTCACTACACTATAAAATTCCATGTTTCATTAATAACATTAAAATTGTACATAGTTAGAATTCATCTTCTCTACATGTACATCAAACCCTTGTCCACACCCATTCCATTTCATGCTTATATTAGAAATCATTAAAATTTAGAACATCCTGATCGATATCTATAGAATCCCAATTGTATATTTTTCATGGGTATTACATGGTAACTAATAACCATGAACCTAAATTGTTCCACAAAAATTATTTCCAAAAAACTCAAAATTATACGAGGCTTCTAGTTAAAGGCCTTTTAAAACTAAAAATTGATAACCCATGTTAAAAAAAATCATACATGTTACCTAGAAGGTGATACTCTTTTTTAGTAAGATGCATACATGATGAATTAATTTGATTGTAGTGGATGATTGGTGTAACATAATAATTACATAAATATAAGTTGATTGATATCAATTTTCAAACACATTTACATTATTTTTTCAAATTTCATTCCACATTTTATTTGGGACTGAAGATATTTTCAAGGGAATATTTGAATATTTTTGTAGAGATAGGTGGATTATTGATAATGATATTCCCTTATAAATCATATCTTATTTGGGAATATTTCATTATGAGGATGATTTCATGACCAAAACTATATGTTTTTTACTTTTTTAATTTAGATATATAGATAATTTATCATTGATAATTGAAAATGTAGATTGACATGATCAAATATGGGAAATTAAATTCATTGATTTCAATATTTAAGTTCATTATTTTTATTAATTATAAAATTGTGTTTCTTATACATGTTATTTTATATTTAGTAGACCTTTATTTATATATATTTTCAAGATTCAGTAAACAATGGATATTGGATAATAAATATACTGCTGGATATTTTCATTATAGAATTGTTTTAACAAGAATAATTGTCATGTTGTTTGGAAATTCCAAAAAATCAACCTACAATTTTTTATAATGATATCAGCATAACAATTTGATGTAGTTAATAAAATTGTCTATTTAAATAATGAGGTATTTATTTTAATTTATTTAAATAATAATCAATGATTTGTTTAAATTTATTTTTATACTAAGGGACAAGAATATTTATAATATAAATTCACTTAGATCGTCAAATTATGGTTCCAATAATTGTGTTTTTTGAATTGAATCTTAGGATGATTACTTAATTCAATCATTATTATTATTAATAACATATTTTATACATTATTTTATTTAATTCATTACAATATACATTTTATATTTTTATTTTTTTTGTTCTCTTCATGTATGGTTTTCTCTTATCCTATTGTACATCATATCAATCCTACCACATGTAATTGTTCGTACATATTAATATATAAATTTTTTAAGAATAATAAATTAGGAAAATTTATTAATATATTGAAAATATAATTTTTATAAATTTAAATAAATATATATATAATTCGTTATTTGTAATGATAATTTAGCTCTCAATGTACCTCATTGTATTACCCCTAACTGATGGTCATCATGTTGCGATATTGGGTTTTACAAACACTTTAATTCTAGTGAATGTAAGATTATTATATAGGGATAAAAAATATACACATGATATATGTTTTTATGTGAGTTTAATAATATATTATATATACCATTTATGGAAATGATTTCATTAGTAATTTTGGGATTCATGGATTATGTTATGTTCCACCAAAATTGAGGTTTTTTAGAAAAATAACATATGAACAATCATATATTAATACCATAAAAACATAGTTCAAAATTTATTCTAACCCATACATAGGATTACTATAATAGGACAATAAAAGAATTTGGGCCCTCGACCTCTAAAATATAGAAAAATGTTAATCCATAAAAATTAGTATTATATGATTCCATTATCTCATTATATGAAAGGCACATGATGTTATAAAATAGCTCTATGAAAAAAAGTTAGGGTTTTGTCAACCATGTAAAAATAAAATTTAAGATTCAATAATTTATGATTTTTCTATATGCTATATAAATTATCTACATCCCACATTACTTTAATCACTTGTGCAAGGCCTTTATTATGATGACATCCAATATAAATATCTTTATACATTTTTTAGTACGATAAATGGAAGATGAAATATATATAGAGAATCATTTATTGGAAAAGATCATGTCATATCACTTTGTACTGTTAATGAAGTTGAGGATTATCTAGAGGATTATATTTTACAAAACAAAATGATATTTATATTTATATTGGATTTCATCACAATAAAGGCCACTCTAGTGGCATTTTGTCAATGATTGAATGAGTATTGATTTCAACTATATGGGATTATATAAAAAAATTTATGGTTAATCAAAAAACATTTAGGATGGGTATTTTAATGGCGTTAGATAAGATGTCATGAAATGGTGAATTCAATAACAACATTATAAAAGCGTTTTTATAATATCTGTAAGTACATTTGGATATTGTTTTTTCATTTTGACTTATATGGTAAAATAAAAATTGAAAATGAAAATATAATTTTTTTTTCATACATTAGGTATATAATAAAAGAATATATCCCCGAAATACCTATACATATGATATGTATATGATATATTATTAATTTCATGTAAATTATTTTTCTCACAAATATTGTGGTGTATAATTATCTACATCCTTAATTATCAATAATAAATCATTGTCAAGATACTCTCCAATGTTGGATATAATATATAATGAGTTTTTTCAGATGTAATTATAGAGTGGCATTGTTTTTAGGATCATGATCTATGAAAAATATGTAATATTAACTCATGCCTTGTAATGAATGAGTTTTTTTGTTGATCCTAACATAAAACCACATTTTTTACAAAATTATTAATCCATGTGTTATTTTTTTGTGAGGGGATGCTACATTGAGACTCCCTAAATCCCAAAGCTTTGGTCGAATTTTTCATTATCACATTGAGGTTCTAGAATGCCGAGGGTGAATAGATGTATAATTTATATGAAATGTGATTTATATTAAACCTGAGGATATATCCAAGGGAGTGGTTCCTTTTTTTACCACTAATAATATATTATCATAACTCATTAAACAGACTTTCTAATAACTTAATGTTTAAAATTCAGTAAATGAAATGAATTTGCAACAATTTCACCATATAAAATTCTTTCTGATTTAAAATTTCTTTTATAATGGTGGTCCAATAATCTACCCTAAAAATTACTTATATACTCATTAACAATATTCCATAATTATTATTTTTTAAATTATAATATGAAATCGACATATTGGTCATCAAACTGTTGAGAATGTAAATCATATTTGATTGAAAAAAATAACCAATAATTGTGCATTAATCTACATTCACATATTGAGAGATATATTTTACAATAACAATATCCCATCAAATATAATTTTGGATATTAGTAATGTATTTTTTTCATGTTCATATATAGTGGTAAATTAATATTATGTGTCCCAATATTTCTACCATTACCTATATACAGTTATGTATAATCCAATAGTTATTATGTATCAGAAAAAATACTTTTAATATATTTTTCACATATAGTATTCATTAATTTTACTAGCAGTATTGTGTCCAAAATGTTATTTATATGTCATGGATGTTAATCCATCCCATAAAACACATATCCTATTTAATAAGTACCTCGAAATTTTATATTTTATATTAGATTTTTCATAGTCTGATTATACAAAAATTTGTTTATCTCCCACAATAATCATAAAATATCATTAATTATATGAGTGAAAATTTATACATAAAAATCTATTTTCATTATATTACCAAAATCCTCCTTTATAATTGAATCACACTTAATAATAATAATATCATAAATTTTTTCATTTCTTTTACATTCTATTTCAATTTTATTTTGTAAAACATAAACTATGGAATAATAATTCTCAATTTTCACATAGTTTCCCTCAGTCATAGCTTCAATATCATTAATTATAAAATATTAATAATTTATTATCTAATTATAATGTTTATGTATCAATCTTTTGTGGGTTTTTTACAAATTATTAATTCTTTTTAATATATAATATCAGTTATCATTTCCCTTTTGGGAGATCATTCATATATTCCATTTTATGGGGAGGTTATTTTTACCATAGTATTGAATGACTAACATTCCACAATGGTCAATATAAATTGGTTAATAAATATAATAATCATCCTAATATGTATTTCGTTCTAATATAGTTGTATCAATATGGTGTCATACATCCTGGAAACCATATTGGGATTGGGTGTGAAAAGGGAACACCCCTGATCTCCCATATCTTATAGGTCAGAATTGTCATAGAGCCGAACAGAGTCATATACTTGCTTGAGAGTTTATTATAGTAACAGAATCCGACATTGTGTGAGGTATTATTTTATTATATTCCACCATTGTGTATTCAAAATTTCATTCACGATCTACATACTAATTCATTTCACCTTCCCTGCTATATGATCATGGATGTGAGGTGGAGGGGCTTCTAGAGTCCCCATTTCTTGTATTTTTTTTATTTATGAAGCCTCATTATATGGTGTATGATGATGTTTCGGAAAACAATATAGAATCACGACCCTTAATGAAAATTCATATGATTGTGGAAGTATTTTCATGATATAGTCCTCAGCATGGGCTTCATGTTTTAGATGCAGGCTATTATTGAGTATTTTAGTTTGTGAGTTATCTTCTTAGATGCTAATTGATTGAATATTTATAATTGGAGATTGATGTTATTATATTTTATAGTGTAATCATTGAAAAATAAATTTAGTGGATGATCGTCATTTTTTTTCTTAGGGGTTTTTACTAATATCATGACGTCTATCTTGAAGTATTTGTAATGACCCCGCATTGATGTTAGATGAAATTCTACATAGATTTACTTATAGTTTTCTATATTGCAATAATGTCCGTATATTATATGGTTCATTATGAGTTATAATAGTCGAAGATAAAATCGATAACAATTTTTAGAGAGCTATTATAAATATATGACTACTTCCATGGGGTGGCCTAGATTGGATTGTGTGAATGGTGGATGGTGGTATTCATTAATGTAATGATTGTTGGTACTTCAAGAAAATAATTGTTATCAATACTTATAAAATTACAAAGGATGGTGACATAGTCGACCAATTAATAATGGATTGATATTTCTCTATTATTGATTATTGATGACGATATAATAATTTCTGGTTATATGATGTGGATATTGTAACGATATTCACTATATATCATTATGATCATTTTAAGTTCATGGTGTTGGCCATCGGTTCCACAAATTTGCAAAATATATTTATGGGACCCATGATATATTTATTCCATGATGTTTTTCAGTTTTTGTTGGGGTTTATTGATGAAATTAATTTTTAGTATGAGCCTTGTGAGATGAATGTGGATAATTTGTTTGAAGTGTTAGAGGCCCATCCGCATTAGAATGTTTTTAGGATGCTAGTAGTTTGTATAATACTGCCTTGTGAGGAACATTCCGTCGAACATGTTTTTACATAGTGAGTTGTAAATATTTGATTTTTAATGATAAAGGTATTAAAATTTTATGTATATCCCAATTAATGGTTTAGAAGTGTAGTGTCACATTAATTTCACATGATATTATCCGGGGATTGTTCATAAATTATCTTCAACTAAGACT
Source organism: Viscum album (assembly GCA_963277665.1). Lineage (NCBI taxonomy): Eukaryota > Viridiplantae > Streptophyta > Magnoliopsida > Santalales > Viscaceae > Viscum > Viscum album. Next base: position 1,834,481,185 of record OY728132.1, read on the forward strand.
CAAATAACAACCTTGACAAAAAAGATTACGGTTTTCAATATTGATCCAAATTCATGGATTCTTAAATGTGTTTGATTTTAAAAATTATATGTATTAATTTTCTTACTTATCAAGAGGAATGAGTATTTTTTCCGGGGTTTCACAAAATCATTCTTCATTGAATGTGTTTTTTATTGAAGTGATAGTGATAAATAGTTTTTTACAGGTCACATATTTTACTACGTAATGAGAAAAAAATACAATAATCTTGAACTTTTTCTTATTGTTGTTCTATTTCATTTCTTGATTTAGAGGAATTACCAGAACCATGAAAATTTTATTCAATTGAAAAATAAAAATAGATTATTTTATATATTATTTTTTATGACCTGAACTTACAAATTTTATTTTTTACAACCGAAGATATATATATATATATATATATAATTTTTTAAATTATAAATATGCTGATAAGATTATCCAAAGGTAAAGAAAAATCTTTTTCATATAAAATTTATAATATAATTAATGTTTTATGAAAGATAAAACATGTAGTCAATAAATGATATTAATCAACCACAAATTCCATTTCTTTATTACATAAATAAATTTTTTCATTCTCATATGAATATTATTAAATGATAAATATTTTTTAAAAATATTTTTATTTTTCTAAATTTAAAATATTAATATATTTGGATAATATATTAAAGTATATATAATTTAATTTGTTCTAAATTTATATGAAGAACACATAAAAAATTTAATTTTAATAAAACAATTATCCATTACAGAACTTTTATATTAAATTAAAAATTAAATCTTATAATCTTAAAATCTAAATTTTGTAAAATTAACAAAATATTGGATTTCTAAATTTCAATTTTATCAAATATTAAATTATTATTCCAGGAAATGATGAATTATCTTTGAATACTTAAAAATAATGATTATCATAATACAATCATTTTTTGACATTTTAATCAGACATGAATAATTTGTGGGTTTCTTCGAATATTATGATTTTTTAAAAAATACTACATTATAACATAAAATAAATCATTTATAAATATAATATTTTATTTATATTGAACATTATTATAATTTTATTTAATTATGAAATACATTTCTCTAATAAAAAATTATTTTAATTGGATATCTTTAACAATCTATACCAATGGTGTAATTTTGGTTTAGATATTATTCAAAGACATAAAAAATAATATTCTATCACACAAAAAAATAATTTCACTATCACAAAAAATATTGATAAGTTATTTGTAATAATTATTATTGTTTATTAAAAAAATTAATTATTATTTTTTACTCGTTGTGGGGGATAATATAGGAAATAAATTTCATCACTAATAGTAAATTTATTTATTTTTAAATAAAGTTATATTAGGATTAATTGTTTATAATTTATGATTTAAATATCATTTCTTCGAAATTTAATGGAAATTAATTTTGTAAAAATCATTTTAATTATAAACACCCTAAAATTATATAGTTGAATAATATTAGTGAAAAATGCCTAAAATCATAATGAATACATGTTTCAAACTTTATATTTGATGATTTATTAATCGTACCAAATAAAGAAAACTATTATTGATCACTACTATATATATTTTCACATAGAATAGTTACTTTACAATTCATATTTATTTTAAAATTTTCACTCTTTTTATATATAAAATGATCCATCACCTCCCCACATATACTCTCACACCATTAATATTTAATTCAACCCACATGTACACCAATAGTGCATTATTGGAAAAAAAGAAGTCATAAGGGATATATTATAATAAAAACACATCCCTCTAATCCATAATATTTTAATAAGTGATATTCCATTGAGTAAGGTTTAATTCAATATTTATCAATGTTTATTTCTCATCCAGTTGATATTTATCTAATAAATAAGATTGTAATTTTATCATTTTCCATAAATAATTTATTAATAATATTATACTAAAATTTATTTAAGATTACTATAAACTACTTTCTACATTCCTCTCACACATTTAAAAATTTAACACATCATAATTCTACGATATGTAACACATCCTCTATAACCATCGTTATCCATTTTTCATAACTACCACTTCTAGATGGTTAAAATAGGGTATTTAATGAATAAATCAGATTTTTATACAATTATTATGATTAATAAATTTTAAACAATGCTATTTATTCACACCCCAACCATATAAATTCCTCCATTTTGTTATCCTCTTTATATAGGTTAACTTGGATGTAGTTTAGGTTGATTCATGGTTCTATATTTAGAGTATTTTTTCTAGGAAATGCGATTTTTGCCCTTGGAATCATGGGTCACTTATGTAGAGCATGGTTAAGGGAAACCATGTTTCTTATCCCAAGTAACTATGTGGCTTGAGTTTTGTGTGTGTGGATGGGCACATGGCTTGCTCACAGTTTGATTAACCAAACATAAAACACATGGTTCTGTTCTAGAATTAGGTAGAGGTGTTTGAAATATATGGAATAGATTTTGGTAAACTGTGAGGCTAGACTGTGTGAGGTTTCCCTTTAGTCTAGGTGAGGGTGAACAAGTTTTTACAATTTGACAACCTGGGAGGCCAAACATTGTTACTTACCAAGATTCTTATAAATTTTAAATTATAATCTTTCCCCTCCAGTGTTTATACAGAGAATAAATAATTTTATCCCTTTTATAACAATAGAACACCAGGAGGTTATCCATATTCTCCAAAATTTCTCCCCTTCCTTTATTTATGCTATTTAAATGTTCTATAGTGAGTTTAACCGAATTTTAGATTGACATCATCTCATACTCCCCCTCCTCTGTTGAGATCAAGGTCTCCATTGAGAGGGTTTTCCTCTTATACAAACCATATGGAATAGGGATAATTTGTGATTAAATTTTATAGATTTATGGGTGTGTGGATTATGTGTTTTGATTTGATCATCCTAATCCTAATTTTCTGTTTCATTCAGCCCGAACTCTCCAACTAAGGACTTGATATTGAAATAAATATACTTTACTGATAATTGTATGCAAATATTATATCTTTTGAACTATGAATCTATAATTTTTATTTATATATCTTTTTGTTGTTGAGATAGACATGACATCTTTACATAGACTCAATATTAACTACCAAAATGGTGAAATTATATTTCAATCAGGCATTTAATAAATTAATTATTTTTAATACTAGCTATGAATTATTTATGTCCAACTATATCCGATAATAAATGGTTTTATTATGAAATGGTTAATGAAATGATGTGTTTTTAATTTAAAACTATGACAATAATATATATTTCTAATTATATCATGAGTTTGGTCTATCTGGTAATTATGCATTGCTCGTATTATTATTAAGAGATAAATAAAATTAAAATGACATAATTTATTGATGGGGGAGAATGTAATACCCCATGATTTTATTATATAATTTTCAATTAATAAAAATTTCCTATATAGCTTCATCAACAATGAAAATACAAAAAAGGAGTAATGAGATATTAGATGAATATTACATAAAAATTTTTATGCATAATAAATCATCCAATAATTTACATGTTAGAACCAATACAATATTTCTTACATTTATATGATAAATAATTATTTTAGAAAATAACTATCATTAATTTGATTCATATATTAAATTAATAAATTAAATTTTAAAAATTTGTAAATAATATGAAATGATAATAAAAATTTACTATATTTATATTAAAAATTATATGACATTATATTTACAACACAAGAAAAAATCATTATTCAAAAGAATATTATTTTCTATCATATTTTGTTAATGTTATTTTTTCAAAATAAAGATAAATTTTAGAAAGATACATTTATTAGTGAGAAATAATTTATTAACTGAAAAAACCCATGTTAATTTTGAATGAATTTTTTAAAATTTTGATTAAATGATGATTTTTTGTTGAATATTTAAGAACATCAATTTTAAGAGTTATGACACCATTATAAAATTTTAATAAGAAAAGAAATGTATAAAATTTCACAAATTATATTAACATAAAAAATATATGTTTATAAAATATAATTTGTAATTTAAAAATAAAAAGATGAATTTATAAAACCTCTGAATAACATTTTATAAATATATGTAAGATTGTAATTTAATAAAAAAATATTTCTTGTGTTATTCATTTAGCAATGTGTCCATAAGGTTTAATTCTGTGTTATATTGATTTAAAATAAAAATAATAATTTTCTGGTTAATAATAAACAAACTAGTTTTTAAAAAAATTGTATAATTGATTATTTTAACATAATCATTTTTGAATATTAAAAATGCATATTTTCATGAAAAATAGTTTTCATGCGATATGTGAGAAAATAAAATAAATAGAATGTATCAAACCTTGAAATATTATTTCAATTTTTGTCTTTTTATGAATAATTTGATAAAAATAATACAATTAGTACAATTTCATTTTTATTTATTGAAATCAAATTACATAGTTAAAAAAATATTTAGATCAATATAGAAATTGTTAAAGGGAAAAAATATATGGTTAAATACATAATAAATTTTAAAAATATGTCTCAAAATGTGTGGTAATTTTGTGCAGACCATACTCTATCCCTAAATCAATTACAATCAATTTTAAAATAAATTAATATTGAATATAACTGTTATATTTTAATTAAAATGATATTCAAATTACATATAAAATAATTTAATACAACACCATGTATCCTCACATACATTCCATCAATATTAAAGAATATTTTATTGACATAACTCCCCAAAACACCAAGCCATGTCATAGAGGATATAAAATTCTCAAATTCAAAGATTTCAAATTTTTAATAAATTTTTCAGAGCATCCATTTCATGGTGTATTTTAGGATTCTCAGCTACTCAACATTCAATTATCATCCATTCGTTATTCTTATAAATCAAATAATTATATTATTCCTATGCATTAGTAGTTACAAAAGTATAACCTCTATGCTGAAATGATGTCATAATTATTGGATCAAAATTTTTAACCTTCAACCAAACAATTTCATAAATTAAAACATTCCTTATTGTTGTGCACAGTGTTGCATTTGTTGTCAATAAGATGTCAAGGATCTAATGGATGACAAGGAGTGTCAATATGTGAATGAAAAAGGAAGTAATGGTGATGGTGATGATTAGAGAATGGCCATGGTACTATGAAGCATGTCACGTAGGAGAATCACTACGTGGCATAGGTGGTAATGGTTGAAACACTCTCCATACAAAATTAGATTATTGTAGAGCTGATCCTAGAGTTCCAAGACTTGAGTCAAAGAGATACAATTTCACAACATTGTTAGAAGTCCGTGCATTGTATTCACAATGAATTAGGTGATAAAGAAGTTCCATCCACAATTACTAAGTGGATGAGGAATGAAGAAGGGTTTCATCCACAATCACTAACTAGATGAGTAGATAAAGGAGAACAATCCACAACAGTATGTGTATGAAGTGAAGAAGTTCTAGCCATATCTACTAAGTGGATGAGGGATGAAGTGAATGAGATCCATTCATCTTACTAAGTGGATGAAGTGAAAATGAACTATCCACAACTACTAAGTGGATGAAGTGATTTGAAGAAAACCATGCACTATCTCTAAATGCATGAGAATTTGAAAATGATCCAACCTCATCTATCATTGGATTGAAGAAGAACATTAAAGATCAAGTGATTTATGATTAATAGTTTATGAAGATACTCGAGAGATTCATGGAAATTCAATCTCTTAATAGGAGAAGAAGAAGAGATGTTGAGGAAGATAGATGGATTATAGAATTCTAATGAATAAGTGGAGGTGAAGACGAGAAGAATGAATTGAAGTATACTTGTTCCTACTTGGTTTAACCAAGTATACAAGTCTTATGTAAAAAATAATGGGGCCTTCCCATGAGCTATCTACTCAAGCTTCAACCCAAGGCTCATGTGGGACCACAAGGAGTCGACCGCGCCCATGACGAGGCCTAGGCAGAGCCATCCCATATGAGGCCGAGCTGTGTGTAAGCCTGAGCCATGCAGAGGTCATGCCCGCGTAGCGTGGGTGCCAAGGGCGCTCCCGTGAAGGAGCATAGTGGGTGCTAGAGCACGCCCGGAAAAGCAGAGTGGGCGCTAAAGAGCGCCCGCAGGAGAACCGGTGCGGGGCGGCACCGGAAGGGGGAGATGAGAATTCTGAGCCAATGTTGGGAGGAGATGATTGATAAACCGCAAAGAAACCACGACGTATTTTGATTTGGGACGAGATTTTAAAACCTGGAGGAAATCCTAGTCACTGATCTGATCACAGGTCTGATCTCTACCTTCCATCCCATCTGTGGTGCTACATTATAATCTCAGTCATCCATCATCATTAAATGATGATCCAATGGCTGGGAAGTTGTCTCCTTCCTCTCGTTGAGCGGAGGAGCCTCCTGACGCCTCCCACGAACTAGAGGCACCTGAGTGATGTAGATGGATCTCCTGACTGACTCTGATGAAGCTATTGCCTCCAGTGTGTTTGTATACTCTTCACGAACAAATGCATGCGTTAAAAGTCGGATTCATACAATGAGATAAAGAATTCAAACTCGGTTAAGGCAAACAGAGTTGCGGAGGCCACGTAGAACCATGTGAGATTCATGTACGAGAATCGACCATACGATCATGAATCCGCACACCAAGAACGACATATCCCATGGTTGAAAAAGAGAAAGGAAACACCCGAGATATGTGGATATATTGAAAACATGTTGAATGTTTTTAAAGAAAAGAATATCTCGATTATTCAATGGAATAAATCTCGAATGGATCTTGAACATCCTCTGCCTATAAGAGGAGAAGTTGATTCCTTGAAGGAAGCTGCTGATCACTTGAGAAAAACAGAGGTCCCGTGAAGCTCTTAGCCTTGCGATGTTTGAAGCTCTGCACACAACCCACGTGGAAGAATAGCATGGAGCCACTCGAGGCTCTGAGAGACCCTTTTGCACAACCCCTGTGTGAAAGAAGTTTAGGAGGATGCCACCTGACGCGCTCCCCTATGCAAGAGGGAAGAAGCCGGGCCTTGCGCGCTCGCTGCCTACAACACTTGGGAGGTAGCAAGTGGCCGCACCCCGCGCGCCCTCTGTGCCTGTGAACTCGTGCGGCAGAAAGAGATGCCACGCCACCCACACGGTAGAAGCTGCCGCACCCTGCGTGGTTGAAGACAGGGGTTGGATGCATCCTTATGCTCCCTCCTTTGAAGAGGTGCTGAAGTGGAAGGCCACACCCACTTGGGTTTATGTGAGTGTGCATGGGATGAAGAAGGAAGGTCATGTGTGCAAAGTGGAGAGGAAGGCCACACCATCATTCTGTGTGTGTGTGAAAAGAAACAGGAAGGCCGAAGCATACTTTATGTTTACATGAGAAGGAAGTTCGTGTGTGCATAAAAGAAAAGGTGTCCCAATGTTGCACCCGTGTGGGTGAAGTGTGCATGCCCAAGGCCCTATGGGTTGTATGTGCTAAACAAGTGAAGATTCCATTACCTTAGAGTGTGCACAAGTGGAGTGTTCACACTTTGAAGAAGAATAATAGAACAATGTGTGTGCAAAGAAACAATAAGGTCATAGACTTGTATCTGCACAAGTGATGGTGGTCATAACTCTTGTGTGTGCCCAAGTGAAGGAAGAATATACATGTATTTCCATGCATGTATTAATAAGTGAACTAGTGGGTGAACACCTTGAGATGAAAAAGATAACGAGAAATTCACACTAAAGAACAACACACAATTTGGTGTGTGTTAGAAAGAATAAAAGAGTGTGACTCCAAGAATAATATGTGTGTGCTAAAAGAGATTACACCATTTAAGGGATTATCACTCCATGAAGAGAAGGGGAGACAATGCATGAATTCATGCACATGCACACGTAAAAAAAGTTTAAATTAGTGTGTGTGCATTTGAGAATTCCATGAACAACGGTTCTTGAAGATAATTGAGAAGTTATGCAATCAGTGCATAAAGATTCAGAGAAGCCATGCACTCGGTGCATGATGTTGAATTAAAGAAAGACTGAAGCTAGACGGAAGTTAAAGAAATCATTTATCATAGTTTTTCAGTAGTTGAGAAGACCAAGAAGATTGATTGGGAATACTCATTGCAGGAACAAAATTTTCCCATCATGATTCTTGAAGACAGAGGTCGGGTAATCCATAGAAGAAGGAGATAAACCCCGAGCAAAGAAGAAGAGTCCTAATCACCACAAGTTATTAGAAGAAGTGATCAAGGCAAGAAGACCTTATGCAAGGCTATTGAAGACTCTCTAAGAGCTTCAAAAGAAGAAGAGCTACTCGTGTGACTCGAGGAGCTAGGATAAGACCCCCTGTGAGACTCAGGGTGGAGAAGTCTTTGGTGGAAGCTGAAGCAAGCCAGTGCGACTCTGATTACACTGTGGGATGCAGTATAAAGAACCTCATGTGGGACTCAGAAGAGATACAATGTGACTCTATATCGACCATTGTAATTACTAACTGAATTATAGTGAAGAAACCATGTTGTGGCGTTTAACCAACATGGAAAGGACGTAGGCCTTTGGAGCTGAACCATGTAAATCCTTGTGTCATGTGCTTTTACATTTACTACATCACTCGAGGAAAGGATGAGAGATCTAAGAAGTGTGGATCGAGGCCTTAACAATCCATAGAAGTTTATTTGATAAATAATAAATTATTAAAAAGTTCAAAAGGATAACTAACCACCCCATCCTCCTCTCAGTGATCAAACTGATCTGGGCACATCAATTGGTATCAGAGAGAGGTTGCCTCTAAAATATCCAAGGGAGTCTTTATGAAGTGAAGATTTGAGAAAATTAGCGAACACCCTCAAATGGAGATATCTTTTAAGACTCAAAAAATATAAAGATGAATCATGCCAAGAAGATGAAGAAGATGGTTTATACTAATAGAGAAACACCCTCTAGTGAAGGTAATGTGAAAGTCACAAAAGATGACAATTCCTTTTATCACACTTCTAATGAAGCCTTCTCTAGCTTTGATGATGATGGAACGATCAATGATCATTTAAATACACTCAAATATCTTTGGAAGATAGTCCCCAATGTAGTGGGAATGTGTATTGCTACATGTATCCATGATCTTCAAGAAGAAAAATTACAGCTAGAAAAATAATCAAATTCTATGGAAGATAAATTGGCAAGAAGGTTTGGCATAACCAACACTCTCAAAAAGCTGGTGAAGGCTAATGATGAAACAATTTTCTTTTGCATTGAAATAACTGATGATGTCACTGAAAAACTACAAAGAAGCATTTGTGAGAGAGAATTATTTGAGACAGTGTTTAAAGAAGTTTACCATGCACTGGAAAAGAGGAACAGAGTTTTAATGGTTGTCAATGATGCTCAACTAGAAGATAATGTTAAAAGGGTAAAGGATCTTGAAAATTCATTGCAAGAAATGAAGAAGGATCATGAAGACCAGATGAAACAACTGAATGAAAATTCGGACAGAAGGCTAAGATTCATTGAGGATGAGAATAACTCTCTCAACATGAAATTCATAGAACTATAGGTGATATTTGAAAAATCAGCAATTACCCAATGACGAAACCTCCCAGCTAGCTGGAAGTAGAAATTTTTCCACTCAAGTGTGCATTGATAAGGATGATTCCGAATGAAAGACATTATCTAATGAAAGGGAATCATCTTCTTAGACGAAGGTACCATCCATCCCATCTTTTACACATTCTTCTAAATATGTTTCCACAAAAAGTAAAATATGGAAGAGTGACTCTAAACAAGTATGAATGAATAAGATGAAGAATGAGATATCTCCTAAAAAACATAGCAATTCAAGAGAAAGACCCAAAAATCAGAAGAATTCAAGAAGAAAAAACTTGTAGGTCAATGTTGGTGCTGCATCAGGTATGGGAATTATTCAATGGATTCTTGGTACAATCCTCTAAATGAAAAATCACAAAGGAAGCCCATGCCAAGGGGGAGCAAGCTAGAGAAGATGGAGCAATATCCACAGGTCCAGAAACACCATTTTACTACAAACAGATTTGGAATGTTTGATAACATCTAGGAGGAATGGTCAAGTAATCACAAGAATGATACATACCTATCTCCAAATGATTCCAAAAGATGAAAAGAAGAGAAGATGATAGAACCTGGATAAGAAAGAAGAAGTATCCTTGAGAATCCAGCAGAAGAAATTTGAAAATTTTCCCAAGAAGATTTTGAAAAAGAAAGAGAAGCCCTTGGATTCCAAATCCAAGAAGGGTGATGCATCCAGAAGGACCACCAAGAAAACATTCATCTACTGTGGAAATAAAAGATTGATTGAAAATAATATGCCCAGGAAATGTAACTTAAAAACATCAAAGGAACCATGTGGAACATCCAATCTGATGCCACACATCCAAATGACATATTAATCATCTGGCCAGAAGATTTGGAAAGATTGAGAAAGGAAAAAAATGCACATGCCAAAGCTAGTGCAAAAGGAAAACAAGAGATTTCACTTGAAGTTGATGTTCTGTGTGCGAGGTGCAATAAAGCAGGTCATATCGGTAATAAATCCATGACACTCATTCCGGCTCAAATAGAATTCATTAAGAGAATGATGATTCCTCCAGGAGATTCTAGTGCACAAAAGGCACTTAGAACGAGAGGATTCAGACAAAAAGAAGTTGAAGAGGATTCAAGATCCACACCCGCACAAACATCATTGAAGATCAAATGTGCATGTGTGAAGAATGGAGAAAGTGGAACATCTTGGTTGAAAGAATCTTCTCAAAATTGTTGTTCAAACTGATTAACAAAGGAGGTTCTATCTTATTTCCTAATCACTGGTATATACATGTTCATACACTTCAGGGAATTGAGGATGATGATCACTCTCTAATTAGGAATGGTATAGATAGAATGGAGTGTACCCCTTGAGGGGGATCTAATCTGAAGAAGAATAAATTTTGAGAGTCATATCAACTTGTGAAGAATGAAGGTATTCCAATCACAATTTCATCCCTTGTTTCGTAATTGAATTAAACATGACAATTAAGGGGGAGTGCTTGATTTAAGACAAATGGATGGAAGGGGGAGCTTTATCTTTTCAGCTAAACTATCTAATGAGTTTGGTGAAGTATGTGCATGATTTAGCAATTCATTGATATATCTGAAAAATTTCACCCTCTTAAAGACTAAGAATGATCTCACATGTATAGTGAATTATGGAAAACATTTAATTCCATAGTAACATCACTCTTGTTTTCTACACCGGGTTAGCCTAATTGGACTTAGAGATGATTTACTAACGGATTATCGCTAATGTGAACATGTGACATCATTCCTCCCTTAGTGATTTTCAAGAAGATTCTATTCAATGGAAGGAAGAAATATTTTTAAAGAACCACACCACACCATGGCATTTGGTTTCCAATAAGGGGGTGAAAATGTTGGCAAACATATTGACCCATTCATATGTGCTCTAGTTATATTGAAAAAAAATACAAATGGGGAGATTGTTGTGCACTGTGTTGCATTTGTTTTCTATAGGATGTCATAGATTGAATGGATGACAAGGACTATCAATATGTGAATGAAAAAGGAATTAATGGTTATGGTGAAGATTTTAGAATGACCATGGTAATAAGAAGCATTCCACTTAGGAGAATCACTAAGTGGAATAGGAGGTAATGGTTGAAACACACTCCATACAAAATCAGATGATTGTAGATATGGTCTTAATGTTCTAGGACTTGTATCAAGGAGATATAATGTCACAACATTGTGAGAAATCCTTGCATTGTCTTCATAATGCATGTGTAGATAAAGAACTTCCATCCACAATTACTATGTTTATGAGGAATGAAGAAGGGTTCCATCCACAATCACTATGTAGATGATGAGAGAAAGGAGAACCATCCACATCAATAAGTGTTTGAAGTGAAGAAGTTTCATCCATATCTACTATGTGGATGAGGGATGATGTGAATGAGATCCATTCCTCTTACTAAATGGATGAAGTGAAAATGAACCATCCACAGCTACTAAGTGGATGAAGTGTTTTGAAGAAGACCATGCACTATTTCTTAGTGCATGTGAATTTGAAAATGATCCAACCTCATCTATGATTGGATTGAAGAAAACATTGAAGATCATGATTAATAGTTGATGACGATACTTGAGTGATTCATGGGAATTCCATATCCTAATAGGAGAAGAAAAGGAGATGTTGAGGATGATAGAAGGAGTATTGAATTCTAATGAAGAAATGGAGGTGAAGAAGAGAATAATGTCTTTAAGTAGGCTTGTTCCTACTTGGTTTAACCAAGTATACATGTATTATGTAAAAAATAATGGGGTCTGCCCACGAGCTAGGTACCCAATCTTCTACCCAAGGATCATGCGAGACCACAAGGTGTATACCGTGCCCATAAGGAGGTCCAGGCAGAGCTAACCCACAGGAGGCTGGGCAGCGTGTAAGCCTATGCCATGTGGAGGTCATGCCCACACAGCGTGGGTGCCAATGACGTGCATGTGAAGGAGCATAGTGGGTGCTAGAGCACGCCTAGAGGAGCAGAGTGGGCGCTAGAGCGCACCCACAGGATAACCGGTGCGGGGTAACACCAGAAGTGGGATAGGAGAATTCTAATACGATGTTGGGAGGAGCTTATTGATAAACATGCAAAAACAGCGGCGCGTTTCGATGTGGGACGAGTTTTTAAAACACGTTTGAAATCCTGGCCACTCATCCGATCACGCATCAGTTCACTGTCGTCCATCTCATCTGCAGCGCTGCATTATAATCTCATCCATCCATCATCATTAAATGATGATCCAACGACTTGATGGTTGTCTCCAATCTCTCACTGAGCCGAGGAGCCTCTCGATGCCTCTTGTGAACCAGAGGCACCTGATTGACTTAGATGGAGCTCCCAGCCGCCTCTGATGAAGTTATTTCCTCCAGTGTGTTTGTATCCTCTTCACGAACACATGCATGTGTTAAAATTTGCATGCATACAACAAGATTAAGAATTTTAACTCGGCCGAGGAAAACGGAGTTTTCGAGGCCACGTGGAACTGTGCGAGATTCATGCATGAGAATCGACCATACGATCTTGAATCCGCACACCAAGAACGATATATCCCATGGTTGAAAAAGAAAACGGAAACACCTGAGATATGTTGCATATCGTGAATGCGATTTTAATGTCTTTAAAGAACTAGATATCTTGTTTTTTCATAGTAATAAATCTCGGACGGATCTTGATCATTCTGTGCCTATGATAGGTGAATTCGCTTCCTTGAAGGAAGCTGCTAATCACTTGAGAAAAAAGGAGGTCCCGCGAAGCTCCTAGCCACACGAAGTTTGAAGCTCCACGCACAACATGCACTGAAGAATATCTAAGAGCTATCTGAGGCTCCGAGATTCCCTTTTGCGCAACCCCTGTGCGAAAAAAGTTTAGGAGGAGGCCACCCTGCATGCTCCCCTGCACAACAGGGAAGATGCTGGTCCTTGCGAGCCCGCTACCCGAAACACATGCGCGGTAACAAGTGGCCGCACCCTATGCGTGCTCTGTTCCCTCGAACTCATGCGGCAGAAGGAGTTGTCGTGCCACCCATGTGGTAGAAGCTGCCCTACCCTGCACGGCTAAAGATAAGAGTTGACTGCATCCTTGAGTGCCCTCCTTTGAAGAGGTGCTGAAGTGGAAGGCCACACACACTTGGGTTTATTTGTGTGTGCATGGGTTGAAGAAGGAAGGTCGTGTGGGCAATGTGGAGAGGAAGGCCACACCATCATTGTGTGTGTGTGTGCATAGAAACAAGAAGGTCGAAGAATTCTTTAAGATTACATGAGAAGGAAGGCCGTGTGTGAATAAAAGAAAAGGTGGCCCAAAGTAGCACATGCGTGGGTGAGGGGTGCATGCCCATGGCCCTATGGGTTGTGTGTTCTAAACAAGTGAAGATTACATTACCTTATAGTGTGCACAAGTGGAGTGTTCACACTTTTAAGAAGAAGAAGAGAACAAAGTGTTTGCAAAGAAACAAGAAGTCCGTATCCTTGTATGTGCACATGTGAAAGAGGCCATACCTCTTGTGTGTGCCCAAGTGAAGGAAGAAGATGCATGCATTTCCATGCATGTATGAATAAGTGAAAATGTGGGTGAACAACTTGAGACGAAAAAGTGAATGAGAAATTCAAACTAAAGAACAACACACAATTTGGTGTGTTTGAGAAAGATTAAAAGATTGTGACTCCAAGAAGAAGGGGTGTATGATAAAAGCGATTACACCATGTATGGGTTTATCACACCAAGAAGATAATGGGAGTGCATTCTTGCATGCATGCACAAGAAAACGTAAAAAAATTTAAATCAGTGTGTGTGCATTTGAGAATTCCTAGACAACTGTTTCTTGAAGTTAATTGAGAAGCTATGGAATCAGTGCATGCAGATTCATAGATGCCATGTACTCAGTTCATGAAGTTGAATTAAAGAGAAAATGAAGTCAGACTGAAGTTAAAGACATCATTTATCTGAGTTTTTCAGTAGTTGAGATGACCATGAAGATTTAGTGGGCATACTCAGTGCATGAATATAATTTTCCAATCAAGATTCTTGAAGACAGAGGTCGGGTCATCCATAAAAGAAGGAGATAAAGCCAGAGCAATGAAGATGAGTCCTAATCACCACAAGTGATCAGAAGTAGTGAGAAAGGCCAGCAGACCTTATCCAAGGCTGTTGAAGACTCTTGAAGAGCTTCAAAAGAATAAGAGCTACTTGTGTGACTCGAGGAGCCAGGAAAAGACCCCCTGTGAGACTCAGGGTGGAGAAGTCTTTGGTGGAAGCTGAAGCAGGCCAGTGGGACTCTGGTAACACTATGGGATGCAGTATAAAGAACCTCCTGTGGGACTCATGAGAGATATAGTGTGAATCTGTATCGACCATTGTAATTACTAACTGAATTATAGTGGAGAAACCATGTTGGGACGTTTAATCCACATGGACAGGACGTAGGCCTTCGGAGCTGAACCTTGTAAATCCTTGTGTCATGTGCCTTTACAATTACTGCATCACTCGAGGAAAGGATGAGAGATACAAGAAGAGTGGATTGAATCCATAACATTCCCTAGAGGTTTAATTGATAAATAATCAATTAGTAAAATGTTTAAAAGAATCACTAATTCACCCCCTCCCTCTCTCAGCGATCACATTGATACGGGCAATTCACTTATGTTATATATAGACTAGCTCATCCATAAGAAACAATATCAATTTTTTATAACCACATTACAGGGATTGTTTGGAAGTTATATAAAATCAGTAAATATAATATTAATAAAATAATTAATATTCTTAATTAACATACAATTGAATGTCTACAACTATTTGTATGAAAACAAACATGATGTTCATGAGATGTTGGGGACTACCACTTTCATGGATGTTGCATATGTTTTTATATATGTATTTATTAATTTTTATAATCTATAAAAATATGATTCAAATCTATTTAAAATATAATAATTTAATTCTTCATTATTATTTATATTATTGGAAAATGAAAACATACATAATCATACAGATATATTGATAATAACGTATTGTTATTGAATAAATATGAAATATTGATCTATTACCATTAAGGGATATAAAAATTATGAAACTATTACAAAACCGACCATGAAAATTAACGTCACATAATGATGAAAATAAGATATATATATATATATATGTGTGTGTGTGTGTGTGTGTGTGATTGTTTTTTGTTGAATGATTATAAAAAATAATAATTGAATAAATTTTTAAATAATGTTCTAAAAATTTAGTATAATAATGTTGTTTTTAAGAGATATTAATGTGGATTCATATAATTCAGGAATATTTTTGGATTTATTCACTTAAATTTTATTTTTGGACACATGTATTGATCAATTAATTAAACATACTGTTTCAATTTAGTATCATAACCATTACATATATCATTAAATGAAATATAATTTGTCAATTATATTTGATATTTTATTTCCTTCATTCATTTTCATGGTCTTGTTATTAAAATGTTTCACCTTTTGTAAGGTGTTACCATATAAATTATCAAAACATCATACATATACCCATTTCACCACATGTTGTTTTTTTCTGGTACAAAAAATATATATGAATAGATAATTGTATTTTTTACAAGGAAATTACATTTATATTAAAATTTGTGTGGTTTATCACCCATCACGGTATTTCTTATCCAAATATAATGACTTTTTAATAGATTTGGTCAATACAAACCCCATTAAACTGAATTAAAATGACTCATCATGGAATTATTTCATTCTTTATTGGTTTTAGCCACCCAATGATATATTGATGAACCTTATATTTCCTTTAATCTAAAATGAGACATTTTATTCATATATCCACTACAATAAATTTCATCCACACGTAATGATTACATATTAATGAATAATTTCCACTCTCTTTGAAAACTTGATTCTTTTATGTACATATTTTCTTACCCTGTAATGTTCTCCTACATACTTAGAAACCCATTAATGTGTTTTTTCCTTTTTCCTTCATATTTCCAATCAATAATACACAATATAATTATTTATTATCTATTTTTAAATTTCATTATATTTATATTGAAATATTATTTTGATATCCTATCTATGATCATATGTTTTATCTTTTACATTTCATTTCCATAGGAAAGTAGATATGTTTTTTTCGATCATTATTTAAACAATTTTCATTACAATTAACGTTCGAAAATGTCATTCATCTAAGAAAATATAATTAATATTATATTGTATCTTATAAATTTATATATGAGGTCATTAAAATGATTTCTCAAATTACATTATAATCATTTTTCATGTGAGAAAATTCAATCACCCTTAAAACCACTCTTCTCAATTAAGATTCATTTATATATTATATTTTTAAAAAATTAATAGTTTCTAATGGTTTTAAAATGAAATTGTTTACCTCTCCATAATTTTTAAATTCAATTAACCAATGATCTCAAAAAAACTATTTTTTCGTGTATATAAATTTTAATAATGATTCTTAAGATATAATAGGGTTATTTTATTATACATTCACCCCCATTTCGTCTATTGATGAATTATTATAAATATAATAGTTTTTCCAAGAATCAATTATATTTCTATAGGATAATATGATATTTTTTAAATGTGAATGTTTTAATGTTCTCTTTGATATCAAATAAATATATAATAATTGATAAAAGTTGTGGTACTATATAATCAAAAAATATATTGGATAAATTTTTATTTTTTTAAAAAAAATTGGGAAATTTGTTTTCTATCCTATGAATAATAGGATATAAAAATAATAAAACCATCCCAAGGGGATACACTGGTTGTTATCCCAAGCCCGTGTGAGAGTTTAGTTTGTTCACGTAAGACCACAATGTTTTTAGACTCAAAAAGAAATTCTAACCACATTATGCTATAGTTTCCTATTTGTTCTCATATACATATTTTCTATGCTATATTTTTATATTATGTTACAATGTATTATTTTTATTGTCTCATGTTTCTTCCCGGATATAACAAGTTATATAATTAATCACTTTTGACTAATGTTCTATATTTTACCCATTTTGAACAAATCATAATTTTTAAATCTTATTTTTTATTGATATTTATCTTATGATAATTTTTTCATATCTTCTTTTCTATCACTTAGCGATATGTTCATTAGTGTTCCCCTTAATGAGTGTTTGAGATCACCCCATTCTCAGGATTTTTACTCTTAGGGTATAAAGATGAGTATAACATATTAGCGGTATAAAAGGATGTCTAGTCTGTTTATATTATTTATACATTTTCTTATGTATCGTAAAATATGTTTCCAGTGAATCTAACACTCATGGAAATTAAAACCAATTTTTTTGGAATTGGGTGATTTTTTTAGATTCCCTAGTTAAATTTTGGTAGTGACGTAAAATTAAGATATATTGAACATAGGGTGTAACTAATAATGTGTGTGATATTTTATTCTTCTGAACTATTTTTTAGTGTGCAAGTATATATCACCTTTCATGGTGGATGAAGCTCTTACATGATTATAGAAATAAATTTTCTTATACATTAGGGAAAGGTAATGTTTTGGATATTCCATTGACTTGTAATATTCATTGTTGCATTGTGAATAATACTATATATTTATACTTTGTGATTGAGAACCCTTATATAATGAACCATGGTATGAGAGTAGTATTTGGTAAATGATGTATCTATTAGATGAAAAAACTGTAATATTTTATAATGTAGTTGTAGACAAAGTATTTTTGGGATTGTGAGGTGAATATTTTTTTAGATTTTTTTTATTCTATTAGGGATTTTTTTTGGATGATCAACAATTTATGTTTTTCTCAGTAGTAAAACCAAAGTGATTTAATGATGGATAAGTTATACTATAGTATTATATATTTTAGAAATTATATGATTATTAAATTCAATGAAAATTTAACTGATAATATTAATGAATTATTCCTTATGTCATAAGGAAGTGAAAAAAGAAGATTGAATGTGTCATAAATTTTAGGCAAAATAATAATGTGATGATGGATATTAAATGTATTATTTAATTAAAAAATATGAAAAAAAATATTTTTCATTTGAATGTATATAAAATTTATGTAATTGTATATATTTATTTTGATAATTATAATGTATTATATGTTGATTATTTAGGATAGTTATTTTTATGTGTGATCGTATAAAAATGGTACATACAATGAAATCCATGTAAATGTGACTCAACCACACCTGTAAAGGGAAATCTCAATCATGTGGGATCCATCCAATCCTAGAAAAACCCAAGAGTTGTGTAATATGGAGGAAACCAAGTTCATGGACATGTTTGTGATCATATTCTTAGCATATTCTTGGTGGTCTATAGTGCTTTTTAGGCGTACCATGGTGACATGAATAGGGATCTCTATGTTGGCTCAAATCATATAACAATGTGATGTGTATCTAGGTATTTACCCTAGTCCTAAATAGAGTGGTTAATATATTGCAGTGTATTATTATTAAATTCACGTATTAGTGCAGAACTAATGTGAGATTCAGCCTTAACATAACACTATTTATCATATTTAAGTGGTAAACATAAAATAGGGATTTTGGGATTTGATGTACCAAATTTATTTGATCTTGTATTTTGTTATCTTCAACATGAGATATATTTAAAGGGATCCTTTTAAACAGTAACTTCATGGTTAATTATTTGGTAAACACGTCATGCATAAGATGAATATAGTAATAGTTACATGTAATCATAATTATATCAATAAATAAGGATTAAAAATTATATAAGTTTTCTAAAATTAATGTGAGTATATCTAAATGTAAAATATTCTTATTGATGAATGGGGACTCATGATTCACACTTGAGTTCTTGATGTTCATGATATTATATTTGCATGTAAGATATAATGTATACCATATTCTAAATGAATAAAATTATATTTAAAAATGAGGATATGCTCGATTAATAAATAATTGAATTTTAGTAGTTTTATTTATTTCAATTCACATAGGGTTTTGATGTAGATGATTTAGTCAGTGTGCCTCCCCTATAAATGTATTTGAAGAGATAATTTTCACAGATACTAATTAAGTGACCAAAATAGATAATTATGTATACATTTTTTTTCATGTGTGGATCCATGTGATAACCGGGTTCTGTATATCAAATAATTAATGACCATAACATTATGGATTATTGGTTCAATTAAATTGTTCTATTTATAACACCATAGAAAAACTTCATGATGAATATATGAATTGATATATGAATAATTTTATATTACATGTTGTACCAAAGATGATATATGGTAAATTATTATTTTCAAGAGGTCTTATTCCACAAGATTCACATAATTACAATGTTGAGAGGATTTCTAATATTTGTTATGTGAAAGAAGACATAATGTTCTTCTATGAAAATATGAATTAGTGAAACAAAAATATATGTTATAAATTCTTCTATGATGAATATGTAGTGTTCACAGTTCATACATTCACAAAGGTTTTTTATGATACATTCTATATAAATGTATAAAATAAATTTGGAATGAAAAGAAGATATAATGATGTTCGTGTGATTTTTTTTGAAAATTATAGTGATGCATTGTCAAATGTATATATGAAATTCATAAGATACTATATTATGAAAAATTGTGATTCTGATTTACATATTATATATAAAATATAATGTGTATAATAGTTTTTACAAAAAATATTAACCATTTATTCCATATAATTCAACATAACAATGAAGGTCTAGATCATTTTATTATTAATAGAAAGTGTGTAAGATATTTTTTATCAATTAATATTATATGAAAAGAATTCAATGTCACTAGAAAAATTATTGATATGTAAACTACCTAGTTAGACTCTCTATTGTTCACTATTTCTTGTCAGAATATATGATCTATAGTGGAATTCTATTATGTGATTATTTTTGTATTTAATTTTTATTATAATGGGATACTCTGAATTATTATAAACCAGAATATAGTGATAAATCAAGTACTAATTAGAATAACTCGATGTAATAATGATTAGATCATTTTAACAATCCATGTAATGTTTTTGTTTAGAGATTCATTGATGCTTTACATTTTATATCATATAAATATTTCAAGGATCCAATCATTATAACAGTTTAAATTGGTCTAAATTAATAGTTAAATAATATAGGTTAATTGATCTAGTAAAAAATGTAACACCAAATTCATCCCCTTTATGTGTCACTTCATGAACCATTATGAAAATAAGTTAATAGTAGTATGATGATTCAAATATTGGATGGATCTACTTTAATTCTTGTGTTTTTATAACAAAATAATATGATTTAAATATTTAAACATTTTTAAATAGCAGAATATTTTTTTAAAAAAAAAATCATCCACCAATTACAGATATAAAAATCATGTATAATTCATAAATATTTTTGAAAAATCTATAAAATAGTGTAATATATTTTGATGAATAACACAATTATGAAATAAGGTCAACCACCAAATTATTTCACCTCGTGTGATAATATTTTAAGGAAATAAAATG
Organism: Viscum album; assembly: GCA_963277665.1. NCBI lineage: Eukaryota > Viridiplantae > Streptophyta > Magnoliopsida > Santalales > Viscaceae > Viscum > Viscum album. The sequence continues at coordinate 1,834,502,275 of OY728132.1, forward strand.
AATAAAATTATGATGGATCAATATCATTTTGTAAGGAATATATTATGAGCTATGAAATCAATGAACAATTTAAAAGCATTCCCAAATAAGTGGTTACAAATAACTTATGTTTTATTAAGGAACTTATTGATGAAAATGAACAAAATGATGAATAATCTACTACACTAGAAGAGAAATTATCAAAGAAGGTAGATAAATTAAAAGCGTTCACAAAAGATAATATATTCCAGAATAAATGCTATTTTTGTTTAATAATAGACCACCACAGATAAATTTGTGGAAATAAATTCCATTCAACATTATAATATAAATATATGTGTGATGGAATAAAAATTTAAAAGGACATTTTGATAAAAGTATGTGATAAAAAATTAAAAGACTATATTCAAGCACTAAAAATATGTTAAATACATATATGAATGATAAGTATGATCAGATAAAAGATAAAATTAATTACATTCATGAGATTGATTATTTTTTTCTATATAATATTCATTTTCTTGAATAAAATATTTAGACGAAAAAGATTTAGTGATATGAATGCACTATATAAGTTGAAGATTAAAATATATATCTTATATAAATATTTCTAGAACCAAATAAAAGGGTGTCAAATTTAGAAGATACATTACATTGAAATTAACTAGTATCATTGAATTGAAGTGATATAACAAATACATATGTTATGTGTCCTATTTCAAAAAATAATAAACATAGTATAATTAAGAGATTTATATTATGAAATTATAAGTCTATTGTAAGCAGGTTGAAAATATTAACCTGTTTTCAAATTTATTTTTTACATAGTAATGTTGTCTTAATGACAACTTATTATACAATTTTAATATCATGATACATAATGGTGTATTAAATATCTCATGAATTCACATTAATATCAAAGGTAAATGTGATGAAGTGTATGAATTCAAGTCCTCTAAAAATGAAAAGAAAAAATGTGTTTTAAAAATTAATCAATTTGATTATTAAAAAAACAATCATGGTTGTATTGATATTTTTTGTGTGGATGGAATTTCTTGAATCAACCATATACTAGGGGTACAAATTTTAATTGTATTATAATATCATATGACAATCATTTTGTTGTACTGAAGATTATTTAAATAGATGATATCCCAATAAAAACCAAATTTAAAATAAAATATTCTATTTATATAATATATATCTATATTCGTTGATTACTTTTATGAGTAATAAAACATTCACGGTCATTATTATGAATAGTAATATTATTTATCAACCATGCACCAATCAATTTTTTAGGTGAAAAGAAGACTATAAAAAAATAATTACTGTTAGAAAATAAGATGAAATAACAACCATTTGCTCTGAATAAAACAATGACTTTTTAACAATATAAATCCCTATTGTTAGTGAATAATTATATGAATATTGTAAAAAAATAAATAGTTCCCCTTTTTAATTAGAAAGGATAGATGATCATCCATGATGAATTTTCTATTGACATAGGAAATAAAAGTAGACATATGTTGTCAATGAATCAATCTATCTAGAATGGAAACAACAAGATTTAATTGGTGAAACATATATTTGATGAAGAATGTAAAATATTCATAGAATTGGTAACATCCTTAATATAATAGATGTGTGTTAAAAATATTATATCCTTGTGAATTCTATATAAAATTTCATGATAGGAATTTCATGAATAGAATAACTTGTGATCAAGGTAGTGTAAGAAAAAAAATTTATTATGCTAAAAATTATAATTTATTAAGGTTTCCTAAGAAAAAAAGATGATTGATCGTGTTCCTAAAAAATTAATGAAAAAATATCATGAATATGTTTAAGTTGTTAGGAAGATAGCTAAATCATGGAAAAATAAATTATCCACACAATCTGGTGTGATGACCAATATTCAATATAATAAGAAAGCTATATTGAGAAGATACTATATACTATATCACACAAAATGTGGAGGATTGATGAACAACCTTATTCCCATGCGTATATTGTATTTATTTTTTAGGTTAGTTAAACATGAATCTTTTATTAAGGGGATCACATAAATTAGAAAAAATCATGGAGAATATTTCTTCATGAAGGTAATCCATCATATAGTATTACTTTGTAATTTATTCCACTTTTACTCAATAAAATTAATATAAAAAGAAGCTTGTAATATATTCTTATCTAATTTGAATAAAAAAAATAAGTGTACAATTCATATCATGGGGAATTTATAGATAAACAACTGCCTGATACCTATATCTTCATTGACAATTCTAGAATATATATTGTTCATGTGAGAGTTGTATTAGATAATAATATATTAATAATTTTTGGAAATGTAATATTGTAATGATTTTGGTATATTTATTTCGTTATCTTATATTTATGTGGAAAATCAACCCCAAATTTTTGATTGATTAGTTTACGAGATAATGGGAAAAAAATTTATGTACATAATTTTACATTAAATTTTTTTATCTATTTGTATAGGTGAATTCATTAGATTGGTTTAAATTTATGGGAATAAACCACTATTGAGGTTTTCTGTGTGGATATCATATGAGGAAAATTTATTAACAACATTGTTGTTTGAATTTAAGACAACTTCCCTCAAAAATTAATTCTTCCCATATAGACATATAAGATGTTAATTTTAGGTCATTGATATGGTTTCATTGATTCAATCCTTCTAGCAATATAACCAAGTTGTTTGATTTTGTGGGGGAAATGTTGAGATCATCAAACATGGATTATTGAGATGATATTTCAGTCCCATTTAATTATATAATGTTTTATTTACAATTATGGGGTGAATATAACATTAAATATATAAATTAAGTAGTTATTGAAACAAACCCATTATGGGATGTTGAAGATCCAAAGGTATTTACTAAATTTTTTGTCCTGATGAATGAGAATTTTTTAAGTTATTTTGAGAACTTGAGTAAATTTGTGTTTAATTTTGAATCATTACAATTTTTTCTCTGTGTTATAAATGTATGGAAGATGTGATCAGTGAATTCATATTATTTTCAAAAAAGCATTATGCAAGAAAAGATTTGGAGTTGAAGATATAATGAAAAACTATAATAGGAATAAGAGAAATTTGTATGAAATCAAATATTATTTTTCAGTTATAGTTCTTGTTTTCAAGTGTTTTTGAGAAAAGATGTGTTTTTTGAAATTTAAAAGAGTACATGTCATGTACTTTGGACTACACATTGTGTACCTAGTTTCCCAAGGTAGTCATGTAACAATCGAGTACAAGGCTGTGTGGGGTGACCTGGTGACTTCCTAATGTGGGGCCCAGTAATGGAATATACAATCCACGTATCTTTAAATAACACAACAATTATTTTTTTATTAATTGTTATATAGGATCGGAGTCGCGTATCATCGAATAAATTGTTTTCTTCTGATCCCATCTCGTCCTGGAGCGACATATATTTTCAATTCTTCATTGAGCCCCCAATCGACCACCCTTTCTCCGAATCAAAATCATCCAGTAGTGTTGAAATGGAAATGAGGTTCATTCCTTCTTATAGAGAATCATCTATTGATTCCTTTACTTTCGTGTGATAACCTTGGTTGAATGTTTTAGTGATATATATTGAACTACCATGTTCAATGAAAAATCAAATGATTAGATTAAACTATATCGATTTTACTATGTCGAGGTAGGTGGTTTGTTCATTTCCATAGATTGTCTTTGAATTATATGTGCCAAAAGCGCACAATACCCTAGTTAATGTATTGCATGTTTATGGAATTTTACCATGTTAATGCCTGCCATGCTTTGGTTTTGTGATAATAATTTTTTGACTGGAAATATTGTTATTTACCATAATATGGATGTGTTTTCCCATTTTTGATCAAATATTGGTCATTGGGTATAAAATTTCTTGTAATTCTTCTCTATTTTCTAGGCCTAGTGCTATTAGGATAGAGTGATATTATTTGAAAAAATTGTGTAATGCTTTTTTTCCATTTATCCATGTATTATTTGTGTCTTACATTGGTTCTTGATTATATTATGTGCATGATTTATTTACACAGAGATATGGGAACCTTTTGTGGTGTGACCATAGGGAGAATTGACGTTGACGACATCCCCAGAGTGACTGTTGTACTTTTCATCCTCCTAGAACATATGTGGGATTAACATTGAGTAATCCCTCGGAGTGTGTATAGTTATCGTTATGATACTATAGGGGGGGGGGGAATCATGTAGATTTATTACTCACAGTTTCTATAGTTTATCATTGAAATATTATAGGGGGAATTGATGGTGCGTGCTTCTTTATATATTATTTGATTGCATGAGACCAAAGGTGATAGAATGTGTGAGCTATCCTAGGGGGGTCATTATATCTTTTTTGTTAAACGATAAGTTAAACACTAGGGGTTAGGATATGAAAACATTCCTAGCGGGAGACGTGTGACTGGTAGGTTGAATAATTAATAATGGTAAATGTATGTAGTTGAAATAGAATGACTATTTAATTTTATTACATCATTTTATAATTATTAATTTTTCATATTTTCTGCTAAATACATTTACTGACAGTTAGGAACATATCATTGGGTGGTTGCCTAGTCAGATTCGTCTCGTTGACTATTTTGGTCATGTTTTTGGGCCCAAACTAATAATATTGTTGTAGGTATAGATAAGGGAAAACAGCATTATACTTCAGGTACATGAATACTGTGTAGGTGGGGAGAATTGGACCAAGATGATGCTTGTGGGGAAATTTGTATTTACTTGTATTCATTGTTTTATGGTGTAGTATTGTTTTCCATCATTGTGACTTGTTTGTATTATCTCTTAGACACTTGTGACATGCATCATTGTATATATATATAAATGTTTCAGTTTTTTATTTACTTTTAGTCTTAAGTTATTTACATATAGTATAGAATTATTATTTCCCCGACTATATACGTTTTCTTCAGCTGTGATACTCTAGAAATGAGGGCATAAATTCCCCACTATCACTCCATGGGCCCTCACAGCTAGTCGATATCCTATGGATTTAGTGGAAATTCGCTTGAGGCCATGTGACCAACTGGGTATGGGGATCCTCTGGGAAGAACTCGGAATCGGGACATTATAAAGATATATCAATGAAATTTATTTCTTCATGGACATACTTTTTTGAGCCTAGTGATAGGGATATGAAGGAATAAATAGTTGAAAATAAGAAGATCCCAGAAGTAGTTAACCCATGTATAAAAAAACCCAATATTCCTCGATTATTGCATTTTTTCTAGGATTTTAAATCTTATAGTCGATTTGATTCCACCATTGGGTGATTCACATGTATTGGTCAGTTATAAATGGTGTTATTAATGTTTTATTTCTATTGAAACCCAATGAAGTGGGGTTATTCCATCTAATGCATCATATAAGATCTTGCTAGAGATAAAATGTCATTCATTTTTGTCATGCCTTATAGGGTTCATTTTCAATTGCGTGTTGTGATAGATATTCATGATATTGTGATAGATACTTATATATAATATAATATATTTTATATGGAATTGAATTGTGTATGGTTTTGTTTGAATCAGCACCAAAATTTGGTCCTTGAGGTGTTATGGGACCTCATGGATCAGAATTTGGTGAATCATGTGATTGATTGGAATGTTATTCCTTTTAATGTACATGTATATGATGAGAATCTTTTATTCTTGGAGAGTATGATCCGACACAGACCATAATATGGCAATTTAATGTCCATTTCATTGTTTATATTATGGGTTATATAGTAATTTATGAGGCATACTATCCATAAAACCAAAGATAAATGGTGTTTGTTGATGAAGACACTCTATGTAACATTCTGATTGGGAAAAGAATTTTTTTATTTTGTACATGATGTGCACTATATGTACACGACATGTAATCCATGACCATGTAACTACCTTTGTGGGAAGAGACACATGGTTAGGAAGTCATTAGTGGAACACACCATGTACCAGACATAAACTCTTTGTAGTATAGACCATGTGTCTGGACTTGTGACTAATGACATAAATATATGAAACTTAGGTAGTACACGATGTGTCCAGCATGAACACAACATGTAGTGTCAACCATGTATCTGACCGTGTGACCAACGTCACTGGACGATGATATTTTTTTAGTACATGTCATGTTTGGCATAAACACTAAATGTTGTATTGTTCTTAGACAATCCATTTTTTTTTGTGTAGAGGAAGTCGGGAAGGGGGAAATGATTCTAGTACACAACATGTTTAGGGATAACACACAAAGTGTATGGGGTGTTACACATATAGGTTTATCATAAGTACTCAAACATATAAAGTCTTAATATAACATGTTGTGTAGGGTAATCACACGATGTGTATCCATGTTATCATGAACATGAATGTTTTCATCCACTTTTTTCATTCTTGAACTTCTATGTTTTAGTCCTTGATAATATTTATCTAAGGTAAATGCTTGACCTTGCAGATTCACGCCACCAAGAAGTCCTACGATCATACGCAAGATCCAATAAAATTAGCAGACACTACACATAGAATTTATGTGACTACTGAAAAATATAATCATCACACCCATCTTTGCACCAGCCATTAACCCAGATATGGGTGCCGATTCATAGTTCCACGAAGGCTTCATGTAGTTTATGCAGACCTTCCAGAGAGCACCGCATCCTTCCTCATCTATGGATGAAATGACATGGGTTATTCAACAGCTTCATCCTCCCTCATCCTAAGGAGATAGATGTCCCTAGGATACGTAGTCGTTGTTAGAATCCATACTATATATCATTTAACATCTGGAGACACCTCCAGAAATGGGGCTTATGCTCGGTACTTACACCATTCATGATACAACAACGAGATGTTGGAATGTGATATCGCCTACGGGGCACTATAATGTTATGGCTTGTGATGAGTTCCAGCATACCTTCTACGGCTACATCTACCTATAGACTTTGAGGGACAATCAAGCTCAATATTGCATGATTTTAAAGTAGGGTACACTCTATGTCATATAGTATTCTTCTTGCTTAATAGAGCTACAACACTACACACCCATTCTGAGGGGTTATGAGTTATTAGTAACAAGGACCTTTTATGATGGTATTAGGAATGAAATTTGGTCTCAGGTGAAAAAAATTATGTTGACAAAAATATCACCCATAGAAAAATAGGTTCTTTTCAGAAAGAACAACTTGAGGGATTTTAGAGATGTGGTCTAGGGTGGTTCATCATCCTGAGTTGGTTCTTCTCCAGTTGATAGTAGGAATCCCCACATGGAGTTTACACGTGGAGATCCAAGTAGGTAGGATGCATCTTCAAGTAGCCAGGTGGTATGCTGCTAGTGTGGAAACGATGGGAATACTAGGCCAAATTGCTTGTGAGACCCAATTGAGTACTGATCATGTTGTAAAATGGGGCATCATTAGTGTTTCGGAGAAAGACCACCAGTTTCTCATCAGTCTGGGAACATGAGTTTGTCCAGTCATTCATGATATGGTGGAGGTCTTGGACATGCTATCTAGTCACTATAAAATCAACGTCAACAGGGTGGATGGACTCTGGGTGGTCAAGAAGGGTCATAGGGTCATGGAACATGCTAGAATTTTGTAGTGGAGTAGCCCAGCATGAAAAGGATCCATAAAACTCTATAGTTAGTGGAACGATATTTGATTACTTAGTTTTAGTTTCTTCTTTTCTTGATTTATGGGCTTTCCATAGTTTCATATCTGTTGCTTTTGTGGAGTGATTTGGGCTATATATCTTTAATTCTGCTAATATATTGATGGTGTACACTTTGTTGGGGACTATAATGGCTAGTGAACGTCAGTTCATGGAGTTCCCTATTGAGGTTGGTGGGTGTCACTTCTTATGGGACCATTATGTATTAGAAATGACGAGCTATAATGTCATTCTCAACATGGATTGTTTGGTTACCTACCAGGCTATTATCGACTATTATCATCATATCGTGAGTTTCACATCACAATAGAGAAATTTGATTCTACATAAGGGCGAATGTGATGTCTAGGAAATGAGAGAGGGGCTCGAGCATCACGTTTTGGGAGGAGTTACATCCCGGGTTTCTAGTATATATCTCGATGTCTAGGGAACATCACAATGGGATTTCCTCTAGTGTTGGATCGTTTCAAGGATGTCTTGAAAGAGGAATTTTTATATTCTCTCCTAGAGAGAAAGATGTATACTTTTTTACTGTTCTTCTATAGGGATTGTCATCAGTGTCCATTCCTCCTTATAGGATGGATACACTAGAGTTACAGCATCTCATGAAGCAGTTAGAGATGTTATAGGAAATGGGTTTCTAATGAACTAGTACTTATCCAAGGGGGTTTCATTGTATTGTTCTCTAAATAGACGGATGACACCCTTAGACTTAATGGGGATTATTAGAATCTGAACTAGTTGAAGCTCAAGAACTGTTATCCCTTATTTAAGATTGATGACCTCTTTGATCAACTTTTAGGAGCCCGAGTGTTCTCCAAAATTGACATGAGATCCGGTTATCATCAGTTTCATGTTACACCATATGATAAACCTCTTACACCTTTTTTGAGTATGTATGGTCTATATGAGTATGTGGATATATTTTTTGGTCTCGCGAACGGGCCAACAGTTTTTATAACACTGATAAACTAATTGATCCATCCATATTTGGATTCATTTGTGGTGGTTTTTGTGGATGATATATTAGTGTACTATCACACACGACACAACCATGATACTAATCTTTAAATGTTTTTAAGTAGAAAGTGAGAGAATAAGTTATTTTAAAATATCTCAAAATGCAGCATTCAAATTGAGATGATTCACTTATTGGGTCATGTTATCTTAGAGACAAGATTATCTACAGACCTAAAGAATGTGGTAGCAATAGGTTTCTAGGAGTATCTGAAGAATGTTTTTGATGTACGCTATTTTATTGGGATGGATTGTTAATAAAAATGTTTTATATATGACTTTTCAGGATTAGCAGTGCCAAACATGCGATTGACTATGAATGGTGCAATGTACTAGTGAGAAAATTCATATGATTCAGCATTTCAATAGATGAAAGGGAACTTGACTTTAGCATCGATACTAGTTTATCATATTTTGTCAAGATATATACAGTTTTCTATGATGCATAAGGTATCCGAATGGGAGAAATTCATATATGGTGGGTAGGTGTCGTTGCCTATGAGTCTCGGTAGTTGAGGCCACATGAGTGGAATTACCTGATGCACGATCTTAAGTTCATTATAGTTGTTTATTATTTATGATGATAAAGAAATTATCTATTGGGATGGAATTTTATGGTATACACTAAGCACAAAAGACACAAGTATATCATTACCCATGGTGACCTAAATTCGAGACAGCAAAGGTTGGTTGAGTAACTTCAGTTCATTGACATTTATCATGGCATCATGTATGGGAAGGTAGTGCAGTGGCTTATGTATTGAAAATGAGGACTCAAAATCATGTAGTTCAGGAGGACATTAGAGAGTGGCAGCTTATGGATCTGTACATTGAAATTCATTTGGTGGTTCATGAATGATAGGTGTAGAAATTTCTTTCTTTTTCATTTGTAACCTCTAATCTACATGATCGAGTGAGAATGAGTAAACTATCAAATTCTGAAGGCCTAGTACTATGGGAGAGTGTCATTGGTGGGGACCCTATTCCTAGATGAACCATAGTAAAGGATGATATCTTGTGTTCTCATGGGGTCATATGGGTTTCAACAGACATGTGTGAGGAGCTTATGAAGCATTTTCATTCCTCAGTTTGGGAAGTTCATCCAGGTGTTACCTAGATGTATCGATATCTACACCATGAGTATTGGAGGCCATTAAAGAAGAGAGATGTTGTTAGTTTTGGGATGAGGTGTTCCACCAGTCAGTAGGTGAAGGTGGAGCATCAGTGATGAGATGGTTATTTTCATTAGTTACTGATCCTCAAGGGGAAGTGGAAATATTTCTCAAGGGATTTTAGGGCAGGTTTACTGAGATCTACTCGATGGAATAATATGGCTTTGGTTGTCGTTAACAGACTCATGCATGTTTCTCAATTTTTACTGATCAAGGAGACATTCAGTGTTGATGAGCTGGGATTGATGAACATCCGAGAGATTGTATGCTTCCATGGGGTTCCGCACTCCATCATTTTAGATAGGGACGTCTATTTTACTTCATTGGTATGGCATGGACTATAGAGGGCTTTGGGTACATAGGTTCTTCTGAGTACAACTTTCCATCCCCATAGAGATATCTAGTTTCAGCATACGATTCAGGTGATGGAGGACATACTTCGAGCATGAATCCATGATTTTAGAGGTTCTTAGGTTAAGCACATACCACTGGTGGATTTTTCCTATAATAATTGTTTGCATGAAACTATTCAGATGACACCATATGAGTCATTGTATAGTATGTCATGACGATCAACTCTTATGCTGATCGAGAAACAAGACCTATGGTGTTCATGGTAAATTATTGGGTCTTTCTACGTGTCACACCAATGATAGAAAACATGGGGATTAAGAGAAAGTGTATGATTTTTCAGAGATATGTCGGGAAATTTGAGATTTTGGAGAGAGTCGGTCTAGTTTCCTAACAGTTGATGTAACCTCCGTGGTACTGGGAAATGAACGACATCTTCCACGTTTCTCAGCTACGACATTACATATCATACTTGTATCAAGTTTTAAAACACGAGGAGGTTGAGATGGAATTGGATGCATCTATCGAGTCTCTTCATATCTGGGTTGTAGATCACAACATGAAGGTTCTCCATAGACAATCTATTTCTCTTGTACGAGTGCTATGGAAGCATGGTTTACTATAGGATGATACTTGGTAAAGGGATACTGATGTATGATTTTAGTGGCAATAGATATTAGACGATTCTTTCTCATTGCCATCTTGCTATGGAAATTCTGGGATGAATTTCTTTAAGGGGGGATGTGTGTAAAATATCGGATCATCTTTTTCAGTAATAGATCTTGTTTTCAATGGTTTTTGAGAAAAATAAGAGTTTTTAGATATTTATGGATTACACATTGTGTACCTGGATGTCACGGTTAGTTGTGTACTGGCTGTGTAATGGCTGAGTATATGGTCGTGTGAGGTGACCTAGAGACCACCTAATGTGGTTCCATGTAATGGAATACACATTCCATGCATCCTTGAAGAACACATCATGTATTTTAATTTTTAATTGTAATATCCAGTTGGGGTCACATATCATCGATATAACAATCTTCTTCTACAACGATCTCATCTAGGGTCGACCGATATTGTTGATTATTTTCCGATCCACCGATCGACCATCCGTTCTCTGAATCAGACTCCTTTGGTTTCATTGGAATCACATTAGTGAGTGCTTCCTCCATCTAGAGCTTCATATGCTGATTCCTCTTCTTTCATGATATATCATAGGTTGAATGTTTTAGATGTTTTTTTAGATCTAACATGTTTTAGGTCAAATAAATGGATCAGATTCAAATATATCGATAGTACTACATCGAGGTAGGTGGTTTGTGCATTTCCATAGATTTTAAATGAATTATATGTGAAAAAAGAACCCAATACCCTATTTAGGGTATTGCATGATTAGGTAAGCTAAACATTTTGGTGACTTCCATGGATTGTTTTCATGAGTATGGGTGTTTTATTATAAATAGGTTTATTTACCATTCTTTATATTTTTTTCCCTATGCATGATTTGATATTGGTCGTTCGGTCTAGAATTTCTTGTTAGGGTGCTCTATTTTCCATGCCTATTGATTTTAGAATAGAGTGATATTATCTGACATGCTTGTGTTATGATTTGTAGGTGATTAACAAAGTATTATTTTTGTTTTAATTTGTATACTGAATATCTTTTTTTCACGATTGATTTAGACAGTGAAATGGGAAATTGGTGTAGTGAGACCATATGGGGAATTGATGTTGGGGGATTCCCTAGAGTGTCAGTTGTTATTTTCTTGTAGACATACCATAGTAGGGATTGACGTTGAGCTCTCACTCAGAGTGTCTAAAGTTATCGTTACGAAACCACATGGGGAATTGGAATTGAGTGAATCCTCATAGTGTTTGTGGTTTATCATTAAAAGACTATAGGGGGTATTGAAGTTGAGTGTTTACTCAGAGACTATTTGTTTTCTTGATATCCAACTTGTTTGATTGTGTTAGCTATCCTATGGGGTCATTATATCATTATTGTTAAATGATACACTAATCTAGTGGGTTAGACTATGAGAACATTCCCAGAGGGTTACATGTGAAAGATTGGGTGAATAATTATTAAATGTAAATGGTTATAGATGAAACTATGGGACAATTTATTTTTGAGTACTTCCTTGTTTCTTACTTATTTATTCATATTTCCTCCTATATATATTCACTGATAATTATGCACAGATCTTAGGGTGGTTTCCTAATGGAATTTAACTCACACCAGGTTTGGGTCATGCTTTTAAGCCCAAACAGATTATATTATTGTAGGTATAGGTAATGGAAAACACACTTATACTATAGCTACTTCACAGTTATTGAGCTGGGGAGCATGAGACCATGCTGAGACTTGTGAGGTTGTTAGTGTTTACTTGTTTTGATTGTAATTTAGTTTAGTATTGTATTCATGAATTGTGATTTTTTTTCATTCTTATATAAATGTGATATGAATTATTATATATATATATATTATAGTTATTTACCTACATTTAGTTATCTGATGTTTAGTTATTATATGACATTACTTTTTCTGCTACTATATACATTTGTTTCCACTTTGTTAATCTTCCAATGAGGGATTTGTTTCCACACTATCACACCAAATTCCCCTGCTGCTAGTCGGTATCCTCTGGCATTTAGGGAAATACGTTTGAGGTCATGTGACCAATATGGCATGGGGAACCATTGGGCGGCACCCAAAACTGGGACGTTTTAAAATATGAGTTGAAATTTGGAAGATAGAAATAATTGGAACTGTAAAATAGATAATTCTATGTTTTCATATATTAATGATTTTGTATTGATATTTTTCGTGTATATTACCAAAAAACGGAATGACAAGAGAATCCATGTCATGTAATCAAAATAATACATGTGAGAGGCTTGATTAATCATATTTGATTCAACGTAACATGGGCATCCATGTAGATTATGTATAGTATAAAAAAGATGTGAAAATCCAAGCATGTGAAACTATTCAGGGGGAAGACATTGTGAATCAACGAATCGACTAGGTGTGACCAGGTGTCCTGGAGAGTGTAAACAAGGTGGTTGAATGATACTTGATTCTGTGTATTGTATTTAGTTGTCTACCCTAGATCATGATCATGTGGCTGACATAATAGAGTGTATAATTTTGATGTTTGTGGAGTGAAGTATAGATGTATGATCTATCCAAATTAGTGTGATGATAATCTACCAAAAAGTTATGAATGAATTTCAAATTTTCAGAATATTTCAACCAAGGATATCTGATCGAGTCCAATATCATCTTCAATAGAACATATATATTAATTGTTATTATTCATTATTTTATTCTTATTAAATGAAACATCCAAAAAGAAAATAATGTGATCGATCTAAGAATGATCAATTTACGTCATTATTAACAAAAAATCAATGACATGGTTCTTTAAAGTGTTCAATTGTTAAATCATAAATTTTATTATAGTGACATTTAAATACTTCTAATGACATGATTCCCAAATGATATTTAGAGACGAATATTGAGATATCTTCATTAATGATTGTGCTTATAACATTTTAAAAAGCGTAGAGTTTTATTTAGCAAAGTTGTTATGTTTATTTATATAAACTAAAAAACTGATTGGTGTGATCCATGTTAGTGGATGTGGGGTATTCATGAAATGGATAATATTAATATTCATAATATAAAAATGTAGTAAAAGATATCATTTTAAGGTATACCAATTGATCGATTTTGGATACATATATAGAGATATCAGATTCCATTGTATCTATACATTAAAACTACATGATGGTCATTATATACAAACTGAAACATTTTTAACTTCTCAATTATGTATGTTTTATTCATTATAAATGATATATTGTATGAAAAATTCAATATTCTTCAAAAATAATCCATGAATTTATTTCTAAGAGATTTCTTGTTATGTGAATATAAATTTTGTGGTATAGGAACCTAAAAACAATTTGTGGTCTGGTTTCATAAAGGTCTTTACATTGTAAAAAATATAATGCTTGTAATAATTTATATATGAAAAATTTATAGGATCAACTATTTAATAAATTTCATGAGTGATAAAAATTGAATGGATGAGTTTTTTTGAAGAATATTTGGTTTTGTGACAATTTAATAGATTCACAATTGTTTTTCTCATGATTCATGATATATTCATGAAATAATAAAATATAATAAGTCATTGAAATTTTTAATTCCAATACATTAATGATTTCCATAATTTCTCATATATCGTATACAATAAATACATGTTACACATTATGATGGACAATAATGATGACACAATCTTCCAAGTTGGGACTTCTAGATCCATTACTTCATTATATAACATATCAATTTAATATTTTTATGAAAGTCATATATGGATCACATATGATTCAATGAAAAAATATATCCTCAACAACCATTAATAATCTTGTAAAAAATAAATTCATAATACATAATAATGATTCACCAAAAATATATTTATATAAAATTTGAAATCACCATTGAGATTTATATATTCCACTAGATTCTAAACTTATAACAACATGCATGTAATAATATTCTATGTATCTGTATTAGTTTTAGTGAAATCCTATTATTGATATAAAAAGTTATGAAAAAATTCAATTATAATGTAGTTTAAAAATTTCCATTATATGAATATAATGAATTTGGTTCTTCATTCTTTTCATATTATTATGTTGATAGGAAATATAGTAAAAATCATTAATATTTGGGGTGTTTAATTAATAGATAAAATATCCTCACCAGGTATCTCTTTATTCTCTTGTTCCCACTCATGGGGTGAGTGTTCTATTAATAAATATTAAAAAAAATATGACATTAATTATTATTTTGACACAAAATCGATCTTGAACATAATTACCTCACATTATGAATGATTCCCAGAAAACACTAGATGAATGTTCATTTACTTCTAAAATTATATAAAAGAGTTAATAGGATTTCATGGTGTTATATATAATTTATTAATATTATACTATGATTATAAATACTAGGATGATCATTTTGACAACAAAATACGATGTTTTAATATCCACTAATGTCATACTATGATTATAGTGACTTTTTTTAGTTGAATTTTTTCTTTTACTAAATGGTATTTAAATTTTATTTCCCCATGAATTCCACATATAAAATGATCCTCTTTCATTTAGTTGACTATGTAAAAATACATTGATGGATTAGATGCTTTCTTAGTTAATCATAATTTTTTTAGATTTCTCATTCCACTAAATTAGTATCTCAATATTCATTAATAATATGATGGGTAAACATTTAGTGAAATGATTCAAAAGAATTAAAAAAATTGTGAATGAAAAATAACGAGTTCCCACTAATCAGATTATGATTTTTAGTACGCAAAATTTCATGAATCATTTTGTTTTTATAGAAAAAATATAATTCCTCAATAGATTTTAATGATTTCAACTAATTTATCCTATCATCACCAAAGAAATATATTATAGTTTGTTCATCTACCATCATTGATGCGAATATTTTTTTAGTGTCTCAAAAATATCTAATATAATCACTACATTGTTTTTTTGACCATTATTGTTTATAAAATGATTTCAAAGATAATTTTAGGAATTTTATTCAAGATTTGGTTTATGATTCTTCATGAAATGGTTCTTATATGTTGTTTATTGAAGGGATTAACACAATAGTTTAACATAATAATGGTGGATCTAAAATCCATGGATTTTTTTCTTCATGGTTATTAATGATCAGGATAATCTCTGAGTATTCTTCCATGAAATTAATATAATTGAAGACTGTGACTATTTATATTAACTATTCCCCAACATGAATTATAAATTAATAAATTTTAATTACGATTAAATTTAATTAATGTATTTTTCAATTCCAATCATCAAATTAGTTTCCTTATAGAAGATGATGTTAGCAAGTCACATTATGTACAAAAATTATAGTATGAGGTCATATATGAAGATCATATTGTAATAATATTCCACATTTCCACAAATGGGATAATACATTATTCTTTATTTATTTTTATAACAATTGTTGTCAAATTTTTTTCTTAGTGTGCTTAGTGGATACATTATAGACATTATTGTGTATTTCAGAGTTGATTAATGTGAAGAGATCCATGTATATTATTTTAATATAAATAAATCATTTCATTTCTCTAGAGGTTGTTTATTCACATATCAATGATGTCCATAAGTCCGCATTTATTCTTTGGCTCTCTGATTGGGATTCATGATAGGTAGTTTGGGAAAATTCATTAAATACAAGAGAATCATTTTTTAGTCCTACTTTATATCCAACATTCTCTAATTCTTCTCCACGTTCTACATTATTGGAATTATAATACCAAACTTGGATATGATATTCCATATAATTATAATTTCTAGTAATATATAGAGTGTCTAATGTTAATGTTTACATAAATTGAGGAGGATAAATATTATTAAATGTATAACATATATCCTCATGTAAATATTTTGATGAATGTGTGTAAATATAAATATTTTGGGATTTATAATTATCCATGACAAGAAAACATTTACATTGACACATTTCATATTATATGGCGAAATTATGTTCTAAAATAGTATCTTTGTGAGTACCACTATCAAGAATAGTAATTTTTTTAGAATATTTGGTTCATTAGATAATCCATAAGAATATTTATCAAGGGTTTTATGAACACTATAAAATTTGGATTCCATCTCTAACCAGTTGAAATGTTAAGTGAAAATAATATCATTTTCAAGAGAATGAATGTAAACAGGTATTATGTCAATCATATTCCATGGTGTTCTAAAATATATAGAGTTATCATGTTTATTTGTTTTATGGGAATTAAACAAATTCATTGAGTGAATGAAATTTATTAGATACAGTGGAATGAAAACTATTATGGGATGTGATCTAAACAAATCATTTTACACTCTCCCATTCCCTTGAATTATAAAGAATTTTTCCCTATATACTGAACTAATCCATTACTAAAAAGATATCCATCATCATTTTTCTGAAGCTTTCGTCAGGGAACACATCACTTGATAGGGATGCGCTGGCTGTTTCTCCATAATATCACTTTCCAATGGTGGGCGACATCCATTACTTAGTCTTAGATGTTTTCCCCATTATTGAAATGGCATAATGGGATGTCAGTTTCGCCTTTTATCGATTACTCCTTATAACGCATTACATATTATGGGTCTCCCCTAATGATTAAGACATTGTTTTTTTAACTATTCCCTGGTGCCATATCATTGTGGACACCAGTTAATTACACATCTTCTGTCAAGACTTTCCACAGCTTCAAGTCAGGGCGTCAAACTTTGATCAGGGGAGTAGTCCTGTTGGACATCACTAGTGGGTTTGGATGATAAAACATGAATTTGTTTGGGATTCTTCCCCTTATGATAGGGCTGGTCGGGGCACAGAATCCCTAGTCATCCCACGTTCGAGTGTAGGGAATTATATTTCATAATCATGTCCCTGTGGTTTTCCCCATTTCCTATGTTTTACATAGGGTACACTATGAGTTCAATCCTTACCATAGTTGGATCAGATTGATTAGAATGTTAATGGTAGTGGGTCAGATGGGTGCATCCCCATGAAGAATCACCAAAGGGGGTTACCAGTTGAGTTGATCAAAATTCCTAATAAGGACAGATATATAGATGACTAATTCATTATTAAATGGATATCTGGGATTACATCTAGATGGGTTTTAACCTCATAGGGGTAACCTGCCCACCCTTTCCTGAGAGATAGGGATCAAAATCCACATAGTTCAAATGGGTGATGAGTTGGGCTGTACATAAATGAAAACAACTTGGAGACATGTTGAGGCTTATATATGGATAGTGGACCATCACAATAGGGATGTTCTTAGATGGATGATTAATGAATATGAATGTTTTATGTGTAGTTATCTGAGTGGGTGTCGTAATGAGGGTTGATTATATCAATGGAATGATATAATCAGGACGCGATGACCTAAGTAAGAACCAGAATGGATGATGAAAGGTTTAAAAACATGAATGTTGAATGAGATGGAAACGTTGTGAAGATTAAAGAATTGTTTGGATTGAACCATAGAGTGGCTTCATAAATATCCCCATGGCATGGAATCGATGTCAATGTAGTTCAGTGGGGGAGATGGGACACCTGAGGAGGTGGCCCGTGAGAATAGACACTTGGATAGGACCCGAAGGAAGTAGAGCCTCTCGGTAGAGGAATTACCTTCATGAAACAAAAAGTGATCAAGGGGGAGGCTTGAATGGGACATGAAGTATGGGCTTAAACCCCAGGGAAGTTTCCAACATATCCTCATGGTGAGAAATCAAAGTCCATGTAGTTCAGGTTGGTGCGTAAAATCAGGCTACGTGCGGAGGACAATGAACTGAAGATGATGTTTGGGTCAACATCTGGATAGAAGAATAGGGGTTTGACATTAGCCACTTGGATGAACCAAGGATGTCAGTCCCACCAAAGGGGACACTGAATTTTACCATTTTTTGGAGTTGAACCATAGAGAGGCTTCCTATGTAGCCATTCATGGATCAAAACACATATTGTTTGAATGGGTTACCATTGTTTGGGGATGAACCACATTGAAGCTTCCAACATACCTTGTCAAAAATGAAAGGATCCAAACCCACATTGTTCAATTAGGTTTACCAATTTTTTGGGTTGGACCTCATGGAGGCATCATATGTACCCTATCAATGAGACAAATATCAAAACCCCCATAGTTATAATGACTGACAAATGTTTGGGGTTGAATCTTAAAGAGGTTTCCTACATAGCATGTCTAGGATACAAGGTTCAAACCCCAAGTTGTTTGAGTATGTTAACCTGGTATTGGTGTTGGATATCAGGAAGCCTTCCTACATACCCTATCAAGGAAACAAGTAACCAATCCCCTATAGTTTTAAGGGCATACCATTGTTTGTGGATGAACCCCTGGGAGGCATCCAACAGATTATTTCTAGTAGACAAGGATCAAAAACCACATAGATTGGGAAGGTTTACGATTGTTTGGGGTTGGACCTTATAGAGGATTCCTATTTACACTGTCTATCTGATAAGGTTCATAACCCATGTAGCCCAGATGGATAGAGTCTAACATATTGTGGGATGAATGCAGTACTCATTTTAACGTCCTTAGAGATGAGGGTGGACGGATGTAAAGTGGTTGGGACTGATGGGTTTTGTTCTTGATCCTCAGGGAGGATACCTATGTACCATTATTGGAAAGGGGATAGAATCACAGTCGACACAATTATCAGTGGGGTGGGGGTTGGGGATTACAGATTACGATATCCCTAAAGGGATGTCATGGTTAGTGCTTACCGTAAGACCACATCAGTAATGCTCGTTATTATAAAGAAGAGGCAGCAAGGACATCATGATCATGTTGTGAAAAGTGATTTTGTGAGGAATGGAGAGGGGATTTCATGTGGTCATCAGCCTAGGGAGATAGAGATAAGTACATACTCAAGGATGGAGGCAGAATGGAGAAACTCCCATGGTGAGAGGGATGGGGTAATGAAGTTGTCTATTTCCATATATCCTCTACCCTTTGTGAACCAAAGAATAGAGGAGGATCAATGATCCCACCTCCTTCAAGAAAGGCTTGGGGATTACACCCGGTAGGTTTCCCTTCCCCATGAACAAATTACATTCCATGAATGGAAGATATCATTCAATTTGAGGAATATTTCACTACCATGGAGACCAATGGGCCTGGAAAATGTCTGAGGTGGGGATGCCAATGTACATTACACGATGTGAGACTATAATATAACGTCATGTGCTGAGTATTATGGTTCATGGTCATTTAATGCCCTGTAGTTGGGACACGAGGATTCACTCCTCACCCCAAAGACAAACATAACTGATATCCACCCATAGTTAGTGACATTAATATATTAACAATGACACATGATGGCTATGTTATTGAGTGATCCAATAAGTAGATCACACTACCATGGCTATTAGAAGAAGCAATAGTGGTTTTTGTCTGTATACAAATAATGACTAGTTATATCAATTAAATACGAATCACCACTCAAAGGACCTTGAAATCACATCATTTAAACCTAGAACGACATAGATTAAAGGAATTTGAGATGAAACGGGCTTCATATGAAGGGACCTTGAAAATATATGGTGCTCCACAACGAATAGAGACTCTAGTAAGGTCTATGTTTCAAGGAGTGTATTGTCCTATCCTTGGCATGGATTATACATGAATATAAAGGTTTCTTCATGAATTTCAAGGGATTTCATAGAATATGACCTCATGGAGCATGGGTGCCTAGCATTGTGTGAGCCAACAATGTAATATACTTCATGAAGCACCATGATATAACCTTAGAATGGGGTCCATATGTGCATGGGAGGTGCTTCACAAAGCATGAGTGATTTGTGATGATCCCAGTTCTCATAGGGAGATTCTAATTTTGCGATGGAATTTGGGATTCGTGAAGGGAATCCCTATATGATGAGGGGTTTTATTTGAGCTAAGGGAATGGTATTTTTCAATGCTCAATTATCATGAAGAGATCATTTTTCTAAATGCTTCACAGAGTAGTGGGTGATTTGTGATTTGAGAGGTGAGGAGGATAATGGTCAGGGAATTCATCATTTGGGTCTGAGGGAAGCCAGATATTTATAGGTGAGTACAACATGAAGCACTAACTACGTGTTGCGAATCCACTCCTGCTTTTCCATTGAAAGTGTATTTTGCCATGTTTTTTCACAACTGTTGAGTCGAACTCCATACCCTCCTCGAATATAAGGCCTCTTTAATTCCATTAGCAGCACTCGATGAGTCTTTTGTCAATTTTCATGGAATAAAAGAGGTGTTCCATTTCCCTCCATGGAATGATTTTCTTCGTCATGGAATCCTAACCAAATAGTATTTTTCTTTTACACTCTTTAGAAATCATTGAAGGGTACACATATTTTCAATGATATTGGAGTTGAGAGGGTCTGGGAAGGTCGCCGTGCTAATGTGCTTCGAAAAGAATCTTCACATAGAAGAACAATTTGATTTGGTGTGATCTTCTCATATTTTATCCCTCTACACAAAATTTTTCACCAAAAAATTCCACCGCATCATAATATGAACTGAGAAGAATACAAGGGTAATATTAAGAGGGTTGATCACCAAAAAAATTAGGCTAATCAAACAGCAAGATCACAATGTAGGTTTCTGACATGGATATGTGATGCACATTTTTAGAATTCCCCATAGCATGTCGTGGCCTACTATGTTACGAAGATAGGAGCTCTTTTCCAATATATAGGTTAAGACGTCCCCTCCTTCTCCTTTAATAATCTCTGCATTTCCTTACTTGGGCACAAAATTCAAGAAAATTTTACTGCTCTGTGACAGCTCGTTGTGAATCAGGCCCTCTTTTCTCTACGGAACACATTGGTTATTCGGACTCCATGACTATGTGCTCCACAGCTTGTGCCTGTGAGGCTGGTCGTAGGCCTCTGTGACATGTCTCTTTGACAAAGCTCTGTGATTGAGCTTTTTGATCATGCTTCACAATGCAGGAAAAAAATTTCAAAAGTTTTGAGATTGAATGGATCACCAAGAAGCTTCAAGGGGGTCCCATACAGATGCTTCCCAGAGGGAAGAAATAAATAATAACCTTGGTATCAGTGAATTTGTGTGGAACCATTCAGACCATGATTCCATGGTGGAGCTACTATTATAATTTCAAATGTACTACCCATTTTTAAAATGCATTCCTATAAATGGATTTGGACGGAGGGATGATGTTTTCATTTCTGTAGCATGGTGGGATGAACCAGACTATTGGATTAGGAGTACATTGTGCCAACCAAAGTGGTTTAGGTCCACTGATGATCATACATGGATGGATCATATGTCCATAATGACAAACGTCATGTACAAAAATGTTATAAAAATGGTAGGGATGATGTTTAATCCATAGGTTTCTCATTTTTTGTACTACAACATTTTTAAGGAGGTCTTGGGGAACCTAGAGAAGGGGCGGACTGATGACTGGGATCTTCACCAGGGTTGTAATTTTATAGATGACCAGGCTCGGGCTTGTTATGTATGAGCCTCCTATGAGGAGTTCATGGCAGAGATGAGGCGAGTGGAATTGTATGATGTGGCATGGGCCTCCCATTTCCATATATACCAGTCGAAACCCATGATGTCTATTTTTTTAGTAGGTGGTAATAGAAGGAAAATACATTCCATAGTCAATATGGGGTGGTCGGTAATAGCCTATGGGATATTCACTTAATCATGAGGATTCTAATATTGGGGGAAATGTCTGATGAGTTCCTCCCCACTGTGAATAAATGGACAGACCTGAAGCAGATGCTACTTTTGGAAAAGGCATTGATGGATTTGGTTCCTAGTGAGGAAAGCCCTCAGGGATGGATGTCAAATTTTAGTTCTGTTTCAGGTGGTTCTTGAATTACCATTTATATTATAATTTTACCATTATACCCCATAATTAACAAAAGTGGGCCTAGCGGAACAATGATCACTCATACCGGAGACTCATGGAGGATAGCCAGGTGAATACATGGGGCATTAGTGTCAGCACCAATTAGCAACCAGTGGGTAGATTTGTTTCACTCGTCTCTGTGCTCTTCTGTGGATAGATGCTGCTAGTGAGAGATAAAAACATGGGAGTATGACTGACAACATTTATCATGGAATCCATTTTGTAATTGGGGTGATAGATTAATCTATGGATCTTGTTTCTGGAAATAATGTATAGAGTATTATAGCATATCAGTGAGGTGATGAAGCCACATTGGGTGTGTGGGATACATCATCTTTTATACATGTGGATAGAAATGCTTATAATTGTAGTATATGAATACTCGAATTCAATTTCCCCTCTAATGTTATAATTCCAACGGACTGTTCTTAATGCAGTGGGGAGTTTCCCAACCATGATGACCCCCGCCGTAGGTGTATAACCGAGTCTCAAAGGACGATGGGTTCAACTTCCATCAATTACTATTACTAATAGGATTGTTCACTGATGATGGTCACGGAATAGAGGAGCATCACTCTTACCTCTTATTCTTTCAGGATAGAGTCTTGGTGGACTGGGTTGACCGTGAGACTCTATGTGATCCATAAACCCTTCCCCACTTCCCGATGTAGTTCTGGTGTATGAAGATTCTAACCCCATAATTCTACATTGTATTATGCCATGAGGAACATCCATATGTGATGTGGTTCATGTGTCTCATGTTCAAACAGAAGGATTATAAGATGCAGAGTGATCTGCCACTGCCCACCGCTATTTTTGAGCTAGTAATGATGTATTCCAGAAGATGGGATGTAGGATACACATGAGAGATGTTAATGTTTTGGACCATCCATTCCAGTGATGTGGTACCTCTTTAACATCGTGTTTGGGGCCGAATGTAGAAATAACATCTTACATGGTGGGGATACTATAGTAGTGAGACCTATACAAATTGAGAGGCATGAGGAAGTGGTAGACTCAATGGCCAAAGAGAAGCAATGTCAGAAATAGGGGAGGCCTCCTAGGGTGATCCAAAAGATACCCACTCATGTTATTGGGATGTGGATTTTCCATATAGACATACTTGAAGGTGTTTTTTTCCACGATGGCTAGGACATCTGGGATATTGATAGAAAATACTCAATACTTCCCAGATGTGGCACCATCTGAACCATATCAAAATGGATCTGTTGAGTTTTGGTCGCACAAGGGATATCTTATATGTATCTAATGTATAAGGGGAGTATTAGATCACAGATTTTGAGGACATAATTCTCTCTTGAGGTACCTCTCATCCAATGATATATCGTGTAAATGTACTTTCAATCACAATGTCCCTCCATAGTTGGTGGACATTGAATTGAGGGAGTGCTTCCCCCAACTAGAATAATTAGAAGAGTATTCATGGTTGGAATAGGTTGCTAGAGGGAGCCCTTTGGAGTAAGCTGAGGTCGCTAACCCATATATGAAAGTGTTTATAGATTCTGTTAATGTAAACCCAAAACCATTTTCTTGTGATCCTAATTTAGGACACATAGGCCTTATCAAATAACATTTGACCTCGGTTGGAGGTCCTCATATTCCAAACCCGCTCCCGCGCTAAATTGGATGCGGGTTTGGGAACTGCACCTGTGATGATGGTGATTACCACACCTAGTGGGCTCGCAACACCCAGGGAGGTTCTCCCAGAGTTTTCAAATTTATCAACCATGTATGGGGGGCCAATACTTAGTATTCCTGTGCAAATAGCTCAGGGTCTAGAATGGTTATTTGACCTCATTATGTATATTTCATAGAATTTTTAACTGTCGTCCATTGAATCAGACCAAAAAATGTGTATGTATTCTCATGTTAATAATTCATCAAATAGCAAGGGCCACATTAGTGAGGATGGTTGGTTCTCAAGGCGCTGCCATTCCTAGGGGAACACTGATGGTCTTGGAAGCAAATTCCCATACTGACCAAGCTGTAGTGATCTTGATTACATGTGGGACAATCAATAGGGTTGAAAATTAATTCATCAAGGTGTAATATGATTATAAGGATCAACTAGATGAAATGATACCTGACCAACCCAACCAGACACTGGAATAGGATTCTGCTGATGAGTTCCTAGAGACATTACCTACATATGAACATGCAGACCCCAAGGACAGGGACGAGACGACTTTAGATGAAGTGGACCTCAAGGTCATCTATCACCAGTAATGGAATCTAATCAGCACTTGATTAGGGAGACCCCACATGCACAATGTATAGACCAGATGAGGTGAAATCACTCCCGATTACGCGAACTATGAATTGGATGATTGGATGCCCAATGTTCTCATATAATCATCCGAGTCATCATAGAGGATAAAATATGATAACATGAATGTGACCTCAATGTGGGATGGAAGTAGGGTATTTTGGTAAACATCAAGAGACTCCATGAGGAATAGAATTAGATTCGATGGTTGATAGTTGAAGAGAATGAGTGTTCGAATTTCCTCGATGCAAAATTGGGGCTCATATCACCAATGAAGGCCCAACTGGAAGACGTTGAAGAAGAAATGAGATGATACTCTAAAGAGGTTTCTATTATCTGAGTCAACAAGGATTCTTCCCAAATTAATGTTGTTTTACTACCCCCCATTTTCATCGAAGAGGATATGGAGCTTTATAGGTGACAATGGATAATGGATGCTACATGACGGAGAGTGGTGGAGATGAGATGCTCCATTGAAGAGGTGAACTCATCTATAAGAGGGGACAATCCATGGGGGTTGCAATTTGTTTTAGATAATAAAAAATGTTCATGATTTAATTTTTTATGATGGTTTTTGGACTAAGTTTCTTAATTTATTTTGGTGTTCTTCATTTCAATCACATTCATGAAATATCTGGCTATTAATCCCTGATCTCTCATGGGTCGTTCCCAATGTGAAAAACAAGGGATGACCACATTGTTATTATATTTGATTATGAGAAAGCCAATATGGCCTCTATTATATGGGGTCTGAACAACAAATATGGATTCCCAAGAAGAAATAGGGAGATCTGAATATAGAAGGAAGTTCTTAGAGGAGTTGAATTTCCACACTCCCAACGTTATCTAGTGCATGGTTAGGGTAACGCTAGGGGCATTAGAATCAATCAGAATAGATGGTATTGGAATGTGTGATTCACGATACCCAAAATTAGGAACACTATAGGTTTGTCATGGTAATGAAGGAAACTATTGACAAAGTTCAAAACACAGTATTCATACTTCATTAGTAAAAAAAGAGGATAAAAATGAGGACCAACTGCTTACCTTATTGGAAACACTTGTCCTGACTCAAAATATCGTTCATTAGACTTCTAGAACATTATACCATCATTCTAGGAATGTTATTGTCCGGACATCTGTATGGTTAGGGGGTTTCTTCAGGAATTAAAGATGTAGATAATTCAAATAATGGGCACAAAATGTGTGGAGAGTGGATTGGTTGGTTTTTCAAGTGGAGTAAAACACTCATGAAATTATGACAACATGATAAAAACACATTTGTTAATCACATCAGTCGAATCAGGTATCATAATTAATTCTGGAAAGGATCTCACTAATGAAATCCTAGAGTGGAACACAATTTAAAATCATGGCAATGAGGACGATGGATACGAAATTTCACATCATACAATAAAGATGGTGCACTGAATAGTTTTACATTAAATGACCATTATGTCCCACATTTTTTTAAGTTCATACTTCCTAGGCCAAGGCTAATGTTTTAAAGTCATGATGAACATACTATAGGTTACTAGTTTGAGGTCATAGTATTTGGTCCATAATTATAGCTGGGGTGGGGATAATGGTTAATAACCATGGGTTTGGTCCCAATGCCAAATTAGTAGTTTTCATTATGTATCCCCTAAGGATGAGAATCATGCCAAAAAAAGTTCTTGAGCACTATGTGGTAAGATACCAATTCAGGCTGGGGAAATCCTCTCATGCGACGAAGATGAAAAATACCATAATTTTCATGGGGCATCCTGAACTTGTTCATAGTATGGATGTAGTCTAAAGTCAGGAATTGATTACATGGTTACCCAAAAAAAATGTGTGATTTGGTAATAACACAATGTGAATGAGGACTGCAATATTTTACACCACACCACATGTTCCCATCGGGATTCATAAACCATAGAGTAGACGTGGCCTAACATGGGGCTGGAATAACATATGTGCTCCGGCATTCACATGTATTCCATGAGGATGGGAAACATTCCATACATAGATTGATAAGATCTATGTATCTTTATGTCGTATGGCTGGACAGAAAGTGAAAAGAGGATATCCAAAAAGGGGGAGTAAGCGGTGCGACAATTATACAGCCAATATGAATGATTACCAATGTAGTCCATACCACACAATGTATTCCCAGTGATATTATTTAGAACTTATACCAGAGGTGGAATAATAATGGGGTTGGATTTGCGGGTATTTTCTTAGGCATTCATACATATCCAATGAGTACGTAAATCAAGACATATGTAGTTTTGAAAGTGAAGTTTAACACCATGAGGGATGAGGGGCATCTGTGGTTCGGCTGCACCAATACATATCCTTCAAAAACCACTAATACCATTCGAGTCATACTTGATGTGGGAAACAATAAGTAGTGATGATATATCTCTTGTATAGGTTGGAACACATGAGGTGAAATGGGATGCTAGGTGAGTGACATCCCAATAATACTAACGTTCCAACTTAATGCACATAGATGTGAAAAGTGTAAAAACCGAGTGTTTTGGATTTCATTTTAATCATAAGGTAGTGGAACGATGTGAATCAAGGCACTAGATATATGGTTCGTAATAATTTTTGTGAGACGTTTGAGGATAATTGTAAACAATGTTCGTAACGCCACATCCAATTTTTGTTAGCCCATCATGGGGACATGCAAATGAGGGTCGACCGCTAACCATGTTTGAAACATGGGACCTTTTGGAAAATTAAATTTGAGGTCGTCTGGGGAGTTTCCCAAGGTGGAAGGTTGTCATATGTGGCATGAGACCAGAACATAATGGGGGGACCATACGACAAGGAAGAGGGTGTATTTACTAAAAAATGGATCATGAATCATTGACACAAAAAGGTGGAATGTCCATGGGAAATATAACAGTTCAGAATCTACAACATGGAATATTTATGTAGGACAATGGGATTCGTTGGAAAGAGGGATTCTAATCCCTTTTCTAATATGAGGGTCATGGTGGTGAGAACACTTAATATTATTTCATAATGTGTACTATTTTCAGTTGAAACGGTTAAATATCATGTGTCCATGGTTGTGAAGTAGAAAAACCTGAAGTGCATGTGGATAAAAAGGATTTCAATCTTATGAAATAATTCTGGGGCTGGACAGGAATACTGATTGTTTGGGTGTTCTTAAGTCTTCCATAAGGATGGGATTCGAGCCATACATAGTTCATATAGAAGATATATGTTTATAGTTATAGATCTCGGACCATTATAGGCTGAGAAAAAGGATACACATGTTGTGGTTATTGAAAAACCCAATGTGAATGAGCTCCCAAATGGTTCTCCCCACACTACATGAGTGCGACAGAGTTCGGGCCAAGAGCAATGGAAATAGGATAGGATTTGAGATGCCTGGGTAGGACCCAATGAAGAATTGTCTGGGAGTTTCTATGTATCCCATTAGTATAAGAACCTTGCATCACATAGTTTATTAAGTGAGAGGGTATGGTACTAAAGCATGGGAAAATATTTTTGTGCAGTTTTTTCCCATGCACTATTAGAAGCAGCATTTGATGGATCTTGATTTTTTTCAGTTGGATGGGTTTATTTGTAATGAGACAATCCAGGGATTGGGAATTTGACATATATACAAGAATCAAGACATATTTGGACCTTGAAAAATTGAATAGTAGTGAAATGATAATAAACATGAAGTCTCCTCAAGTGATGACACAAAATTGTAGTGGCATTTCTTGTCAGGTCGTTAGGATAATAGTTTCGTATTATTGGGTCATGTGATATGTCCAAACCATGCATTTTAACTTCTTGCAGCAAATATGAAATACATTATAGTATTGTGAGAATAGATAGTATTGTGTAGAATCATAAAACATGGACACATATAGAAGAACAACATTTTAGGTGGATTGTTCATGTCATGATAAATCAAAATAGACCTAAATGAGGACATGTTTCACACCACAGTATGCCCATCTCATGAAGAGATACCTTTTGAAAGGTTCTTGAAAAGATTATAGGATGTGTTGATTGACCCAACGATGAAATATATGGGTGTTACTAAGTATCACGTGAGTATAGGAATCAAGCAATATGTAGTTATTTAATTTTTTGTGCTGTTTAAAGTCATGCGATAACAAAAATGAAAGGAGGGACTAGCTCTTAAAGTGGGTGTATGTAGTGAGATTATTGAAAAGCCAATATAAATGAGTGAATATGCCCATATATGCCACACCATGAAATCCTATATGAGTCTGGTCCAAATGGCTGAACAGAATATATAATTAGTCTATCCTAAGAAATACCCAAAGACAAAATGTACGTACGTTCCTACATATCCTATAACGATGGGAATCAATCCATACATAGGACTAAAAAGTATCATGATGTTTAATGTTATATGATAAGGATGAGGTGATATCTTATTTTATGGTCAAAGAGCCCATACCAAAAGAAGTGAGACTCTTTAAAGAAAGAGTAAACCATGACCAAATCCCTCTTCCAATGTGAGTTGGGATCATTGTTGGAAACAAGGATAGAGAAGGTCTTCGAAATACCTATAATATAGTGAATGGGGAAACGGTGTTGAGCCTCGAATGATTTCACACCATTGGTTCATCTTCAAAATGTGAAAATGTCCACTGAGGGATAGGACAAAGACTGTCCAAATTATAATTTCATATGACGAAGTGGAATGATATGTAAATAATGCAACCTATAATTAATTGTTAATGCGGTAGGTGTAACGATGGTGGAAAATTTTGTATTGTATTTTAAAAACCACATATTTATTGTGTGATGGGAAATGGGAATGAAAACATTACCATCGACCACTGATCATATTCACAATGTGGGACTTGTGTCATATAATTGTTGGAGATCCTTGTAGATGTGAGCACAAGATGATACGAGAGTACTAAGGGTTAGAATTTATGTTGTTCGTGGGTCCATCTAGAGGAGAAAAATGATGAAATACCAAAGAAAGGAATATTTGATGCCTGGAAATGGATGAAAATGCATCCATGTGGATCCCAACACTCTAGGTCCAAAACAATATTGCATCTAGTAACATTGGTGAATTGCCAATGTTGGTTGAGGGGCCCAATTTGAAGAGAACGACTCAAGGAGATGAGTGGAGGAAAATGAAATGGATAGAATCTGTGGGATAGGTATGTAGTGTGGGTGTCAGAAACTCCGCATGAATGATGGAATATGCCCACACCACATCACATACCACCTAGTGAAATGTGGGTGAGGGGCCAGAAGGAAGATGAGGTTTCTAAGAAATCAGGATGTACCTGAAGACAAAATGATTCGGCATTCATATGTTTCAAAAGAGGATGAGAATCAATATACAAATATTTCTAAATATTCCTTTAATTTTAACATCATGTGTTAAGGATATGATATATTGTAGTTTATTGCCTTAATATTTGGACCACAGATGCCCAGTTTAATGTCATGTGTGTGGGAAATATTGGTGTCCAGGGTGAGTCATTGCAAAAGTCATTTATCTTACCACATAATTGAAATAATGACTGACAATAACTACATAGCAGGTCCACAACATAGTATCCCCTCGTGACCTATGAATGAAAAAAATAATATAGCATCGACCATTGATCATATTAACGACATGGGACTTGTGTCAAATTTACATTCAAGATCCTTTAGGATCTTGGACCCAAATAGTAGGTGATCTAATAGGTCATGAAACCACACTATTATAGGGGTCCATTTGAATATAAAAGATGATGGAAACCCAAATTAAGGGTATGCATGAAGCGTGAATATTCTTGTGCAGTTTAACATCATATGTTCTAGGTGAAAGAGGTGGAGATCTCCAAGGAGGGGGATACATGGGGAATTCATGATAAAACAAGTGTGAACAT
Source organism: Viscum album (assembly GCA_963277665.1). Taxonomy (NCBI): domain Eukaryota; kingdom Viridiplantae; phylum Streptophyta; class Magnoliopsida; order Santalales; family Viscaceae; genus Viscum; species Viscum album. The sequence continues at coordinate 1,834,533,195 of OY728132.1, forward strand.
TGACCAACAAAACCCACACCATACCATGTGTTTTGACCCAAGGAGAGATCTTTATGTTTGGGGCTGAGCCTATTGATGAAATTTCTAGATGTTTCTATGTATCCCAAGAGGATGTAAATCAAGGAATACATTGTTCTGAAAGGGCCATGTAGTGTAACATTGTGTGGTGGGATGTGGCAGGATAGATGAACGGGAGGGGAACATTGGTAGATCATCATATACAAAACATAAATTGGGGACAAGGAAGTTTTCATTACAATGTGAATAATCTTCAAATAAAACCATAAATAAGAGTAAGTATAGGGGAAAAAAATTGGGATGGACTCTAAGATGAAGCATTCGAGCATTTTGTTGTATCCCATGAGGATGGGAATCAAGCCATACATATATCTTGAGATATTGGGTAGTTTAATGGCATGCAGTGAGGATGTGGGGAGATCATAGATTAATGTTCTAGAGCTCAGTCCATTTTGTAGTTTATTGTCTTGTGGGATGAGTGCTCTGTATTTTACATCATTCAACATGGACTGCATGCGCTTTTTAATTTCATGGGGAGAGGACATGGTAGTTTAGTGTCATGTGGGACTATGACTTACTCATGAAAAGTATTTCTTGAAGAATATGGAATAAGACGGTGTAGTGATACACTCACCACACATGGTAACTAGTGAGTATGCGCCATGGGTTTAAACCTTGTGAATGATGTATGGTCCCCCCCATTTGGTCTCCAGTTTTGGTTGTTTCCAACCTGCTATAATTTTCATTATCATGGCCAACCACTTGTGAATTATTAAGAATGAGTTGAGGCGAACCATTTTGTTGAATGATTTGGGTATCTTGTTATGAGGCCTCTTTATATTGTGTAGGGAATAAATAATATTCTCTTAGAGAACATACCATTCCAAAAGATGGATTTTTTCTAACATAGATAGTGTTTTTTGATCATATGAAACAATGTGTAATGAACGAAATTGTATCTTGATAGGAATGACTGACTTCGTTCCATACACCAGGGAATACGGGTTCACCTGAGTTGAATTATGAGTCATCATCCAATATTCCTTGAGAGCACCGGAGAGTCTATCCAGCCAACTCTTCTTGTTATGATAAACCATATTTATAAATATATTATACAGGGGTTTTTTGAACAACTCTATCATCCAATTTTCTTGCACATGATAGTGGGATGTATGGTTAGAATGGAATTTTTACATGGAAGAAAACATCATCATTTCATCTACCGTAAAGGTAGTGCTGTTATTAGTGAGGACAACATGATTGACTCTGAATCAAAAGATGATATTTCAGCTTACATGATCAATGATATAAAGGTCCTTGACCTCCTTAAGGGAACTACATCTACCCACATTGAATATAAATCTGTAGCACTTAGGATGAACCTGCATTTGCAAGATGTCGACGGAGGATATGGTCCCACGACATCGAGTCCCCAAAACATAAAGTTAAAAGAGTACATGGTAGTGTGGAGATTCTCTCGCATAAAAATCCAAAAAATGGAATGGATTTGGAATGCTTGGATATTCTTGGAAAACTAATCACAATCTCATATCATGGCTGACTAAAAATATCCCAATCTCCGAATATGGTGGGAGTGTTTTGGACATGTCCGATGATCCCCACAAGAACCGGCATGAAACTCAATAATGGAATGAGAAATATCACTTTCTTGAATGAAAAACAGGAGAATCCTATCAATCTAGAATCCATAGAGCATCTTCCTAAAATCGGGACCACTCTAGAAGGTGAACTCTAGTGCGCACCCTCAGATTCGCTCTCCCCCAGATCGATCTATATGGAGATCACCATGTTGGAATACTGGATAAAGGGGATCCACTATTCAGGAGTCACTTCCAACACTACATCATGGGTACCCTGGGGCCCGGATGCAGAGGCACCAATGGTAAGGTGTCTTACATGTGGGATATCATCTCTATTCAGAGTAATGAGAGAGATAGATCTCTTATGAGAAATATGAATAATAAAATAACCATAGTCAGGTTTTTCAAGTAATGCACACAAACTATCCAAGGATTTGGCTCTACTGTTCAATGAACAAGGTATATGAGTAAATTTTGTTCACGATGGGAACTGGGCCATTAGTTCACAGGAACATTATAATTTTGGTATGAGCATTGCGTTAATAATGACAAAGTCACCATTGATATGCTTGATGACTAGCTCGGAGTCCTCGTTCTAATGCATGAAGTGGACAATGATCTTGAGAGAAATCCAGAGACATGTGATGAGTGATTGGTACTCTGCCTCATTGTTGGTAAAACCTTCTGATAACATGAATGAGTATGGTAGAATGACTTGTGATGAAATGATAAAGATGATTCCCATCACCACTCTTTTCAGTCTGGGGTCATGGAGTATTTTGCTGGTGGGTCTTCGAGAATCACCACCAATATTTTTTTTCAACATGGAAGGATCTGATCTACATAGATAATTGATTCATACCAGAAATCACGATATAGAGACTGGTCTATGGGAGGTGTAAGGGAGAAAATGAAGTCTTCTAATGCATGTCCCTTGATTTCCTTCTTTGCGACAAACTTGATTTTGATATACTGAACGATCACTATCCACCGAGCTAGACGGCCTGTCAAAATGGGACTGCTCAGAATTTATATTAGTGAATCCACTCAAGACATTGGATTTACCTGATGGTTCTTTAGGTACTGTCACAATTTTCACACTGTGAATATCAGCGCAAGGTAGTTCTTCAAAATTGAAATTATCTAGACTCTATATCGAGGAGCATGCAATTGAGAATATTTAATTTGTTCTCTATTACATCATTGTTCATCTATGAAAAAGGGCCCCGAGAGATCATTCCATAGTGGCAAAAAAAGGATTATCGACATTCTAGAAATGGGAAACATTAGATTTGGAGGATGTTATATGTACTATGTGGTCTCCTTAAAATCCTTATGACAATCCTCATCACACGAATAATTAGAAACATTGTTTATGATCTGGGAACAGGGATTACACATTCAAGCCTTATTTTCAATGAATCAATTTATGTAGACTATGTGGCCTTGAAATCCTTGGATCTCCTAAATGTTTCATGGAGGAAACATCTGATTGATGGCATTGATCTTATCTGGATCAATATCGATGCCCTTATATCTAAAAATGATGTCTGTAAACTTTCCATAGGTGTCCCTGAAGGCACACATGAAGGGTTTCTTTATCATATGGCGGGACCGGTGGAAGCCATACAATTTCTCAAGATATTTCAAATTGTCCTGGAACTGGTGTGATTTATCCACCCAATCATCCACATTGAATTCATCCAATTTCCTGAGAATTATTTTAAATATGTGATGCATGGAATGCAGATAAAAGTCATCTACATTCTTTAGACTAAATGGGATTACTACGTAGTATAATGTGCCTTGGGGTGACCTGAATGCTATTGAATCATTATCCATAGTAGGCATTCTTATTTTTTTATACCCGGAATACCCATTGACAATGTTGAGAGAATGGAACACTTCAGTGTAATAAATAAATAGTTTTGTTGTTGGAAGGGGAGGGTCATCGTTCGTGCAGTGAAAATTGAGATTTTAGAAGTCAATTATGATTATGATCTATCTGTTCCTCTTCTAGATGGTAACAATGTTACATAAACATCAAAGGTACATGGCTTACTTGAAGAAATTTTCTCTGATGAGATTATCAACCTCAGCCTCTTTCATGGCACTGTGAGAATGGTGAATCTTTCTACGATTTTGATTGAACATGACATTATTTGTTTGAAAACCGAGGAGGTGAACATTGACATGAATGTCTAGTCCTATAATCTACTAAAAATTCAAAAAAATGCATCCCAATTCTATTTCAGGAAGTCATCATATCAATGTTTCTCATCAACATTCATAGCATCACTGATCAAGGATTGTTTGGTATTGACATCTTTTTCAAGGACCACCTATACCTATTCATTGAACGCGGTGGAGAAACCCAAATAGAATGTTGGAGTGTCAACTTACAAATCCTATGCTACTCTCATGATGGAGGGATCCTCGGTGGGAGGAGATTCTTCTAAAATGACAGATTCTGTCTAGACACTGGCTCCATCCTAAGCGTCGGTGGACACCGCATCAAAGAGCTCATATACCGCCGAAACCATAATAGTGAAAGCTGTTGAAATTTTCCCATCTGGACCTTAACTAAAGGATCCATGTTTTATGATATGAAAGAAATAATAGGATATAGTCATGAGCAAGTTTATCCCATCCCATCAAATCATGAAGGTGTGGCATATTTTTGTTGCCATGGGGTGGAAATCCCAATATCTTTTGGGTGTAGGGTGCTCTGGGATCACCCGGACCCGATTTGTATATAAATAAGAGGTAATCGTTCATAATCCCATAGACATGGGAATATTTTTCCCGTAGTTCTGGTAAAAAAAGAATTGCCCCAATCCTGGTGACATAGACTCCAATCAGTGGATTGGGAAAATGTAGGCATCATCCTTGTTGTTCTATAGGTCGATCGCATTCATTACATTTAAATACTCATTAGCCTAAATCTTTAGACCATTTACCTTGTAATAGTTGTCATCCATTTAGTGGGAATAAAAAGATTAAAATAGAGACACATCAACATAGAGTATTCCTACATGACCATTAAGTGGGTACTTAAGGCATTAGGGATATGATAAAGGGTCCACTGAGTGCAAGTGGAGCCATGGCCTACCCATCAACACATTTTATGAGGTGTCTTTTAAGACAACCATACACTCAATAATAAAAAATAGGCCACTATACATTTTCATCAGATGGAACCTTCTAAATGGTTTTTTCCCTCCTATCATTACATTGAATTTTCAGGTCAGATAGACACAAATCCACCTCGGGTAGCCCCATCATTTGAAGATTCTCTGTAAGGATAAGGTTGATACTGGAGCCAATGTTGAAAATACAATAGAGAATAATCATGAAATTGATGTTTACTCTGATGTAATGTTAGTGGATATACCCATGTATGGGAGAACCCTCATATTCTCCAAAGAAAGAGAAAATGGCCTGATATCTGCAAGTTCACTTGCCAAAAAAAAGGTTTCTACAACTGCTACATCCGACTAAAAATGAAGGGGGATGTCACGACCCCCTCCACACAAAGGGTACCCCTCCTAGGCCGGAAATGTGAGAAGGGAGATAATGACCCCCGTGTCCCGTCTCCAGTAGGCCCCGGGTTGGCGACTAGCACCGAGGGTATAATATACACACAAATGGGAGGCATTACCCTCTAAGAGAACACATGCAGAAGAGAGATATAGAATAGACTCCAACCAACTCCAACTCATAACTGAAATATAAAAGAAACCCAAGTACATATATGAAATGTCATGAAAAAGTACTACAACTGAAAGGGAAAACTAAAAGTACCCAAAAGAAAGTAAAACGACAGCGACCACAAGTCCGAACAGCTCCTCCTCCAACCGCAAGCTAGTAGTAACCATCTTGATCTCCAACCTGCTCCAACTGACCTGAAAAACAGTTTATATGTACATAGGGTGAGTATAACAGTATACTCAGTAGGATCCTCCTCAAGCCTCTCGTGCAAAAGTAAAGAAAGCATGCTAAAGCCCAGTGAACAACAAGTGAAACTAACTCATTACATAAACAGGTATACTAAGTTCCCAACCTCACCATGGCTACTCTCACCAAGTAACACATACAAGAATATAGAATATAGTATAGAATATCAAGGGTACCCCGCTACTACTTCCCCACTGGTTTGTCTCTTTTCCCCAACGACATACGTCCTGTGCATCTCTTTCCAAAGGCTTGCCCGCAGACACCTGGCCTAAGCTCCACAATCTGCACCTCGTGCACCACATAGGCTTGCCTGCAGACACCTGGGCGAAGCACCACAACGCCCTCAAAACCAAAGGTAACCAGATAGTTTCTAGGAGCCAAAACAGCTCGCATAACGTGTATCATACATCGGGTATAATACCTCAAGCCATTACAGCCCATACTCCGAGTAAGGATCCTCAAGCCATCACAGCCTATACACGTTACACCTATAGTAGTCCTTAGGATACTATATCCAGAGTATATGCATGTGAATAACCACAAGCCATTACAGCCCTCTACATACATATATGGGGTAACTAACCGCTTGCCTCATGGCACAAGTATCTACCAAAAGAAGAGAGCGGGGCCAAAGGGGTTAGTCAGCCATTCAAACTCCCATTAGAATGTTGGGGAAAACTCCCCCTAGGGCTCAGAATCCCAGGGGTGTCAGTTGCCCTTACCAACAGGGTGGAGTAGAATATAGAAACACAAAAGTACAGAATATATATAACTCAGAACCACGCTATGGGAATTACCTAGTCATAGGCACAACTGCAGCTAACGTCTCTCAGACTCCAGGCTGCTACTTCTAAGACTATGTATCCTATAAGAACACAACCATTTGGAGAGCTTTATTGGATTACTCCATTCTCATGTTATCAATTCCATTGTAGGTTAATTAATTCTTTACACATTAATTAACAATGAACAATTCACCACATTAAACTAAATTGACATCACATTCAAAAACTGCTCTTTTTTTAGGATTCACAACATTATTAAATTCCAGTTTCTCCATACCTGTGGATTATCACCATTTAAACAAACTTTCATTATAGAATTACCTTCCCCATATTCCCAGGCATTCTAGAAAAGCATCCTATGCTACTAAACACAAAGGGCACAACACGGTGAGTAGATATACTACCCATCGAGTCCTTGCCGCCTATAGCTAGAGAATAGACCCATCCTCCATCGAGAGGCTAAACACGGAAATCACGTGGCATACCCCGCGTGTCTTCGCCTCCTTCGGAAAGAGGGTAAGAAAAACCAGCTGCCTTGAGCAGTGGGGATAAGTAAAGCAGATAAACAATCAAACCACCAACATCAAACCATCACATTCATCTCATACCATCATCCTTGGTGTCCTCCCCGACACCCACATGCATAAACCGATGCATATCGCCACACTAGGCATCATCCGCTGCCACAACCACAAGTCCCCATGCCTCCACACATCACAACAGCCATCCAGGCTCACATCAAATCACAAGCAGCAGGAAATCAAAGATCACAAAATGGGCTCTCGGCCCTTTAACAAGGCATTCAGCCTTCATACAAGATGAGCACTCAGAGCTCCAAACCACAAGGCATTCATCCTTACAAGCAAGCGGGTAACTCAGAACCCTTTTGAAATTATCGAACTAATAGTTCTTTAATCCATCTTGAATTAACAGATTCATTAACATGCCTCTTTTTCTTTAGCCAATTATCTAACAAATAATTCCGACTTTACGTTCTTTATCAATTTCCATCATGAACGAGCAACAAATTAAAGAAAATCATAGATATCACTCGATCTAGGAAAACATGAGGCAAACCGTTATCACGGTACAAAGTAACAACATGCGATCAACCAATTCTTTTAATCGGGTTCATGTATTTAATTAGGTCAATTTCATTGTGATCCAAAGGACTAAGTCATGCTAATTCTACGATTGCACATACAAAATTAGAGACGCCTTGAACCCCCTACCTCGAAGAGTTCTTGACGTCCTTTATCCACACAACGGGTCACAATCCTCTTCTCCTCACGACAACTGCATCCACCGGAGGATGCCACGGTACGACAGTACCAACCAATCCCAAGAAAACCCATTAGAACCATGGATATTACATGCTAATATGGAAGGAAGAACAAGAGAAGGTGATCCCTGAAGGAACGATGATAAAACTTACCTTATATGGAAGAACGATAGACACAACTTGGTTGCATCAACAGAGCGGAACTGATCTGAGTAACGTTTGATTGTGAAACTCCTACGAGAATGATTGCAAGGTTCTAGTGTCTCGTAGATGAGAACCAGGAGGATGAAAAACGAAGAATGATATCTCGTTCCATTTAAAAAAAATTAGAGAGGCGACGGTTTAAGATCCGATTTATTCTCCATTAAAAACGGATCGCATTAACCCACGCAGTTTGACTAAGTAAAAACATCCCGACCTTATGAATAATTAATATAGAATTTATGGCCTTTGAATCGGCCTTAATGTCCGTAAAATAAGGTTTTAAAAGTATTTTACGTCAATGAAAACGTCAAATTTACGAAGCTGGAAACACTGTTCACATACTCAATATTTGGCAAAGTATGGAATCGGTAGCTCTCATGATGTCTGGAAATACTGTTCATTTGTGAAATTTGGAAAAGTATGGAATAGGTAGCTTTTAGGATTCTGGAAACACTGTACAAGTCTACCGATAGAAGTCCACCGATAGAACCTCACCGATAGAAACACTGTTCAAGTCTACCGATAGAAGTCCACCGATAGAACCTCACCGATAGAAACACTGTTCACTGAACCTCACCGATAGAAGTCCACCAATAGAACCTCACCGATAGAAACATTGTTCATTGAACCTCACCGATAGAAACACTGTTCACTGAACCTCACTGATAGAAACACTGTTCACTGAACCTCACCGATAGAAGTCCACCGATAGAACCTCACCGATAGACACATTGTTCACTGAACCTCACCGACAGAATCACTGTTCACTGAAACTCACCGATAGAAGTCCACCGATAGAACCTCACCGATAGAAACACTGTTCACTGAACCTCACCAATAGAAACATTGTTCACTGAACCTCACCGATAGAAGTCCACCGATAGAACCTCACCGATTGAAACACTGTTCACTGAACCTCACCGATAGAAACACTATTCACTGAACCTCATTGATAGAAGTCCACCAATAGAACCTCACCGATAGAAACACTATTCACTGAACCTCACCGATAGAGACACTGTTCACTGAATCTCACCGATAGAATTCCACCAATAGAACTTCACCGATAGAAACACTGTTCAACGAACCTCACCGATAGAAACACTGTTTACAGAATTAGAAATTTGGCAAAGTCTTAGCCGAGCTACTGCTGGACTGCGGCTACCAGTATACCGAGCTATCAGTACGCCGTGGCTACCGGTAAACCCAGCTACCGGTAGGATACGGCTACCGGTAGACCGAGCTACCGGTAAGCAGTAGCTACCGGTAGACCGAGCAACCGGTAATCAGGAGCTACCGGTAGACCGAGCTACCGGTAATCAGCAGCTACCAGTAGACCGAGCTACCGGTAGGCAGCAGCTACTGGTAGACCGAGCTACCGGTAATCAGCAGCTATCGTTAGACCGAGCTACTGGTAGGCAGCAGCTGGGGCCTAAGTCACCTTGACCTCCCCGAACACCTCCAACACCACATTTTCACAATGTAATGGACCAGGGAGGTCCTGGCCATTACATTAGATACCTCTCAAAACATTCTCGTCCTCGAGAATTAAAAACCAACCCAGAAGTAAAGAGGGGTCCGAACAACCCCCACATAAGATACCTCTCAGGGGAAAAACCACCATGAGTTGTTCAAAAGCTGGAACAAAACTACGACATCCGAGAGTATGGAAACAAATAATCCATAACCAAACAATTCAAAAAATAACATCACATCAAAGGTACATAAATAAAACATGAAAGGTCTAACCATAAAGGAAACGTCATTACATGAAAAGAGTTAAACATTAAACAACTCTGGGTACTGAGCACGTATCTGTGACTCACGCTCCCAGGTACTCTCCTACGTGCCACCGTGTCACCACAAGACACGAACTAAGGGGATAGAACGCCCACACAACACCTTCTCCTTGTGGTCTTGGATCTCCACAGGTCGCTCCTCGAAGGTTGCATCATCGTCAATATCGATCTCTCCAGAATCGATAACATGAGATTCATCATGAAGATAACGACAGAGCTGTGATACACGGAAAACATCATGTATCCGACTCATCTGAGGGGGAAGTGCTACTCGATACGCCACAGCTCCAACCCGAGCTAACACCTCGAAAGGCCCAACAAACCGGGGAGAAATCTTACTTCCACGACCAAAACTTCGCTGCCCACGACGGGGAGTCACCTTTAGAAACACATGATCCCCAACATTAAACTCTAACGGTCTCCTTCTTTGATCAGCATATGATTTCTGACGATCATGTGCTGTCTTCATCCTCTCACGAATCACCTGAACCATCTCTGTTGTATTCTGCACTAGTTCTGGTCTGAGAATTGCTGACTCTCCGACCCCAGTCCAGCACAACGGAGAACGGCATGGCCGACCATACAAGGCTTCAAACGGTGCCATACCGATGGTAGAGTAAAAACTATTATTGTAAGCGAACTCTACCAAGTGTAAGTGCTTCACCCATGAACCTCCAAAATCAAGAACACAAGAGCGCAACATGTCTTCAAGAGTCTGGATGGTTCGCTCTGTCTGACCATCCGATTGAGGATGAAAAGCAGTGCTAAGGCATAATTGAGAAACAAAAGCATGCTGGAGACCTCTCCACACCCTGGATGTAAAACGAGGATCTCGATCAGAAATGATCGTCTTAGGAACTCCGTGAAGCCTCACCACCTCCTCCAGATACTGCCTTGACAAAACTTCCACTAAGCTCGACTCCTTGATCGCTATGAAGTGGGATGATTTTGTTAAATGATCCAATACCACCCATATAGTGTCATGTCCTCCCGAAGCTCGAGGTAAAACTGTAAGAAAGTCCATTGAGATGTCCTCCCACTTCCACTGAGGAATCTCTATGTTCTGGAGAAGACCACCAGGAACACAGTGTTCGGCCTTCACCTTCTGGCAGACTAAACATCGAGACACACATTCTACAACTGTACGCTTCAGCCCAGGCCACCAAAACTGACTCCTCAAGGATCGATACATCTTCGTCACACCAGGATGTACCGCCAAGGGTGAACTATGGAACTCTCGGAGAACTGTCTCGCGCATCGCCAAGGGAACAAAAATCCTGCCATGATACAACACTCGGTGTTGTTCATCCTCTGACCAACCATCAGGGGCCTCACCACATACAACTATGTCTCTCCAAACATCCACCTCTAGGTCACCCAACTGAGACTCTTCCACCATCTACATCAGTGATGACTGCACCGTCATCTTGAAAAGACAACCTCTACCCCCAACTTCTCCCATATCAAGATGCAAAGCTGATAGCTCTTCCATCACTCTCCAAGAATCACCAGATTCACGCACAACATCATTACGTATCATTCGGCTAAGTGCGTCAGCTACAACATTCCCTTTTCCAGGTGTATACGATATTTCAAAGTCGTATTCCTGCAAGAACTCCATCCACCGACGCTGCCTCATGTTCAAGTAACGTTGGGAGAAAACATACCTCAAACTCTTATGATCGGTGAAAACCACAAAGTGCTCACCAATGAGGTAATGTCTCCACAACTTTAGAGCAAACACCACGGATGCCAACTCAAGATCATGGGTGGCATAGTTGCATTCATGGGGATGCAACTGCCAAGACCCATAAGAAACAACTGACCTCTGCTGCATGAGAACAAAGCCTAGCCCAAGATTTGAAGCATCACAGAAAACATCAAACTGGACTCCCTCCACTCGAAGACAAAGGACGGGAGCACTTACCAACTTTTCCTTTAGATACTCGAAAGCTGTCTGACACTGATCAGTCCATATGAATTCTTGATCCTTCCTGGTCAAAGCTGTCAGAGGAGTCGTAACTCGGGAGAAATTTGCTACAAACCTCCTATAATAGCATGCGAGACCAAGGAAACTTTTCACCTCTGACATGGTCTTGGGGGCTGGCCAAGACACCAAGGCTTCTATCTTCGAAGGATCCACAACTACTCCCTGTTGGGACACAACATGTCCCAAGAAACGAACTTCTTGAGCCCAGAACTCACACTTGGACAACTTCCCAAACAACTGATGTTGGCGAAGAACTCCCAAAACGGCTCGTAGATGCTTTGCATGCTCCTCTTTAGATGTGGAGTACACAAGGATGTCGTCGATGAAAACCACAACAAACTTGTCCAGGAATTCACGGAACACAGTATTCATCAACCCCATGAAAACAGCTGGAGCATTCGTCACGCCGAATGGCATTACAACAAACTCATAATGCCCATGAAGACAGCGGAAAGCAGTCTTCGGGATATCCTCATCCTTTACACGCATTTGATGATATCCTGACTGTAAGTCTATCTTTGAGAACCAACATGCACCCTTCAGTTGATCTAATAGGTCATCAATCCGTGGGAGAGGATAGCGGTTCTTTAATGTCACTTTGTTTAACCGATGATAATCGACGCACAACCGCAAACTGCCATCAGCCTTTTTCACAAACAAAACTGGTGCACCCCACGGTGACACACTTGGCCGAACAAAACCACACTTCAACAGACCGTCGAGCTGAATACGTAACTCTCGTAACTCAGAATGGGCCATCCTATACGGATACATAGAGATAGGAGACGCTACTGGATGTAGCTCGATCCCAAACTCGATCTCTCGTCGAGGGGGTAAGGATACAACCTCTTCTGGAAAGACGTCAGGGTACTACTCTACGACCCTAGGAAAAGCCAACTGTTTATCCTCTGAAGAACTCAACGTCATCCCATCCATCATGGATGATAAGGATGGAACTCATCTATGACTCATCCGAGGATCTCTCTCACCAAAAAACACCACTTTCTCTCCATCTTCATCAATGAAAACGACCTTCTTCCTGTAGCAATCCACAACAGCCTGCACCGAATAAAACCAATCCATACCAAGTATGACATCATATAGTTGTATTCGCAAACATAGGAAATCTCCCCAAGAGCGGTGTTTCCCCAACACTAGCTCAAAGTCTCTACAAACGTCAAACAAGTCAGCTCGACCACCAACTAGGGTAGTCAACGCCAAGGGCACTGGAAGCCTCTCTACCTCAAGTCCCAAAGCATGGACAAGGGTAGGTGATATGAAGGAGTGTCTTTCTCCTAAATCAAACAAGGCATACACAAAGGTAGAAAACAAGCAAAGGGTACCTCAAACGACATCTGGTTCGCCTGGGGCTGGCAACGCTAGAGCATGAAGCTGACCACAACCTACTCCACGGCCTCTCTGACCCTGATGACCACCACCACCACGGCCGCGCTCTGCTCTCTGAGGACGGGGAGCGTCATGGGGCTGTCCTCTGCCTGCTCCATCTACCCTTTGGTGATCTAAAACTTGTGAAACCTATTGCTGCTACCTCGGCTGGAACTGCCTCAACGGAGGAACCTGGATTGGAGCGCCCGGTGCGCGATGACTACTCTGAAAAGTCAGGCACTCCCGCTGCTGATGACCTCGACCACCACAAGAAAAACAAGCACCTGATCCCTTGGAATAGGTCTGAGAGTTTCTAACTCCGGAGAAACGAGATGGGAAGGGCTGGGACCTACCCCCAGGTGAACGGAAATTCTTCTGTCCTGAAAACCGGGAACCCCGGACTACAGCTCTGCTTCGTGAGGAATCATGACTATTCCCCTCTCGTGACGATCCAATCCTGGACAAAGTCCTCTCAACAACCTTTGCCCTCGCCAGCACCTCAAGATATGTCTTCAGCATAAATGGGGTGACCTGGCGCTGGATCTCTAGACGCAAAGCCTCCTCGAAATGCCTCGCCCTGGCCTCATCATCTGGTAAAAGGTCTGAAGCATATCGTAAAAGGTTCCTGAAATAGATTCCAAACTCTCGAACACTGGAGCTCCCCTGCCGAAGGGTGAGATGCTCCTGGCGACTGGACACCTTTGCAGTCGATGAAAGAAACTCGACTCTAAACCTGTCTCGAAACTCCTCCCACGAGATCGCTGACTCCTCACGATAACCGAGGAACAACAACCACCACTGCCTCGCTGCTCCACGCAACATCGTCACAACCAAGGACACCCAGTGTTCCTTCTGAGCACGAATCGAACTGAAGCCTATCTCGATCTCCTCCAACCAGTCTTCTGTGACTACATCTGAAATGGAGCCCTCGTACTTCTGTAGACTCTGGTGCTGAAACTCTCGAAGTGTCTTCCTCCAAGTGTCATCTTCATCAACCTCTACTCGGCGGCGATCTGCTGGAACAGCCTGATGGGCATCTTCTGGGAAAACCTGACGAGGATGTCGACCTGGTGCCATACCTGCAAAATAACAACTGTGAGAGCTCCTAAGCCTGGAATATGGAAGACTCAACATTAATTAATTAATTGTTTTATTTTATTTATTTTAGGTTACCTATCCCATGGTCTACCCATTCAAACACAAGAGCAAATAATAATGATGCATGATCCTTTCTTAGGTCTCTACCCTGCAATCGGTATCACTTTGTTTAGTAGCCATCGTAAGCTTAATGGTTCGTGCAATAGATCATAGGGGGCCCTAAACGCCTATTTCTCTTCCGGTCTACAGTGTTTACCCCACTTTCTAAACATGAATGACACTGTTGCCCTACCATCCCATGCATCCTCACCTGTACCTAACTCCAAACTCCATCCTATCCCTCAACCAGACCTCTGATACCACTCTGTCACGACACCCTCCCCACAAAGTGTACCCCTCCTGGGCCGGCAATGAGAGAAGGGAGATAATGACCCCCGAGTCCCACCTCCAGTAGGCCCCGGGTTGGAGACTAGCACCGAGGGTATAATATACACACAAATGGGAGGCATTACCCTCTAAGAGAACACATGCAGAAGAGAGAGATAGAATAGACTCCAACCAACTCCAACTCATAACTGAAATATAAAATAAACCCAAGTACATATATGAAATTTCATTCAAAAGTACTACAACTGAAAGGGAAAACTAAAAGTTCCCAAAAGAAAGTAAAACGACAGTGACCACAAGCCCGAACAGCTCCTCCTCCAACCGCAAGCTAGTAGTAACCAGCTTGATCTCCAACCTGCTCCAACTGACCTGAAAAACAGTTTATATGTACATAGGGTGAGTATAACAGTATACTCAGTAGGATCCTCTTCAAGCCTCTCGTGCAAAAGTAAAGAAAGCATGCTAAAGCCCAGTGAACAACAAGTGAAACTAACTCGTTACCTAAATATGTATACTAAGTTCCCAACCTCACCATGGCTACTCTCACCAAGTAACACATACAAGAATATAGCATATAGCATAGAATATCAAGTGTACCCCGCTACTACTTCCCCACTGGTTTGCCGCTTTGCCCCAACGACATACGTCCTGTGCATCTCTCTCCAAAGGCTTGCCCGCAGACACCTGGGCTAAGCTCTACAATATGCACCTCGTGCACCACATAGGCTTGCCCGCAGACACCTGGGTGAAGCACCACACTGTCCTCACAACCAAAGGTAACCAGGTAGTTTCTGGGAGCCACCACAGCTCGCATAACGTGTATCATATGTCGGGTATAATACCTCAAGCCACTACATCCCATTCTCCGAGTAAGGATCCTCAAGTAATCACAGCCTATACACGTTACACCTATAGTAGTCCTTAGGACACTATATCCAGAATATATGCGTGTGAATAATTACAAGCCATTATAGCCCTCTACAAACATATATGGGGTAACTAACTGCTTGCCTCATGGAACAAGTATCTACCAAGAGAAGAGAGAGGGGCCAAAGGGGGTAGTCAGCCATTCAACCTCCCATCAGAATGCTGGGGAAAACACCCCCCCCCCCCAGGGCTCAGAATCCTAGGGGTGTCAGTTACCCTTACCGACAGGGAGGAGTAGCGTATAGAAACACAAAAGTACAGAATATATATAACTCACAACCACCCTATGGGCATTACCTAGTCATAGGCACAACTGCAGCTAACGTCTCTCAGACTCCAGGCTGCTACTTCTAAGACTAGGTATCCTTTAAGCACACAACCATTTGGAGAGCTTTATTAGATTACTCCATTATCATGTTATCAATTCCATTGTACGTTAATTAATTCTTTACACATTAATTAACCATGAACAATTCACCACATTAAACTAAATTGACATCACATTCAAAAACTGCTCTTTTTTAGGATTCACATCATTATTAAATTCCAGTTTCTCCATCCCCGTGGATTATCACCATTTAAACAAACTTTCGTTATGGAATTACCTTCCCCATATTCCCAGGAATTCTAGAAAAGCATCCTATGATACTAAACACAATGGGCTCAACACGGTGAGTAGATATACTACCCATCGAGTCCTTGCTGCCTATAGCAAGAGAGTAGACCCATCCTCCATCGAGAGGCTAAACCAGGAAAGCCCGTGGCATACCCCACGTGTCTTCGCCTCCTTTGGAAAGAGGGTAATCAAAACCAGCTGCCTTGAGCAGTGGGGAAAAGTAAAGCAGATAAACAATCATACCACCAACATCAAACAATCACATTCATCTCATACCATCATCCTTGGTGTCCTCCCCGACACCCACATGCATAAACCGATGCATCTCGCCACACTAGGCGTCATCCGCTGCCACAACCACAAGTCCCCATGCCTCCACACATCACAACAGCCATCCAGGCTCACATCAAATCACATGCAGCAGGAAATCAAAGATCACAAAATGGGCTCTCGGCCCTTTAACAAGGTATTCAGCCTTCATACAAGATGAGCACTCAGAGCTCCAAACCACAAGGCATTCAGCCTTACATGCAAGCGGGTAACTCAGAACCCTTTTGAAATTATCGAACTAATAGTTCTTTAATCCATCTTGAATTAACAGATTCATTAACATGCCTCTTTATCTTTAGCCAATTATCTAACAAATAATTCCAACTTTACGTTATTTATCAATTTCCATCATGAACGAGCAACAAATTAAAGAAAATCATAGATATCACTCTATTTAGGAAAACATGAGGCAAACCGTTATCACGGTACAAAGTAACAACATGTGATCAACCAATTCTTTTAATCCGGTTCAAGTATTTAATTAGGTCAATTTCATTGTGATCTAGAGGACTAAATCATGTTAATTCTACGATTTCACATACACAATTAGAGAAGCCATGAATCCCCTACTTCGAAGAGTTCTGGACGTTCTTTACCCACACAACGGGTCACAGTCCTCTTCTCCTCACGACAGCTGCATCCACCGGAGGATGCCACGGTACGACAGTACCAACCAATCCCAAGAAAACCCATTAGATCCACGTAGATTACATGCTAATATGGAAGGAAGAACAATAGAAGGTGATCCCCAAAGGAACGATGATAATACATACCTTATATGGAAGAACGATCGACACAACTTGGTTGCATAAACAGAGCGGAACTGATCTGAGTAACGTTTGATTGTGAAACTCCTACGAGAATGATTGCAAGGTTCTAGTGTCTTGTAGATGAGAACCAGGAGGAAGAACAACAAAGAATGATATCTCGTTCCTTTTAAAAAAATTAGAGAGGCGACGGTTTATGATCCGATTTATTCTCCATTAAAAACGGATCGCATTAACCCACGCAGTTTGACTAAGTAAAAACATCCCGGCCGTAGGAATAATTAATATAGAATTTATGGCCTTTGAATCGGCCATAAAGTCCTTAAAATAAGGTTTTAAAAGTATTTTACGTCAAAGAAAACGTCAAATTTACGAAGCTGGAAACACTGTTCACATACTCAAAATTTGGCAAAGTATGGAATCGGTAGCTCTCATTAAGTCTGGAAACACTGTTCATTCGTGAAATTTGGCAATGTATAGAATCGGTAGCTCTAAGGATTCTGGAAACACTGTACACGTCTACCGATAGAAGTCCACTGATAGAACCTCACCGATAGAAACACTGTACAAGTCTACCTATAGAAGTCCACCGATAGAACCTCACCGATAGAAACACTGTTCACTGAACCTCACCGATAGAAGTCCACCGATAGAACCTCACCGATAGAAACACTGTTCATTGAACCTCACCAATAGAAACACTGTTCACTTAACCTCACCAATAGAAATACTGTTCACTAAACCTCACCGATAGAAGTCCACCGATAGAACCTCACCAATAGAGACACTGTTCACTGAACCTCACCGATAGAAACACTGTTCACTGAACCTCACCGATAGAAGTCCACCGATAGAACCTCACTGATAGAAACACTGTTCACTGAACCTCACCAATAGAAACACTGTTCACTGAACCTCACCAATAGAAGTCCACCGATAGAACCTCACCGATAGAAACACTGTTCACTGAACCTCACCGATAGAAACACTGTTCACTGAACCTCACTGATATAAGTCCACCGATAGAACCTCACCGATAGAAACACTATTCACTGAACCTCACCGATAGAAACACTGTTCACTGAACCTCACCGATAGAAGTCCACCGATAGAACTTCACCGATAGAAACACTATTCACTGAACCTCACTGATAGAAACACTGTTCATAGAACTCAAAATTTGGCAAAGTGTTAGCCGAGCTACTACTGGACTGCGGCTACCAGTATACTGAGCTATCAGTACGCCGTGGCTACCGGTAAACCCAGCTACCGGTAGGATGCGGCTACCGGTAGACTGAGCTACGAGTAAGCAGCAGCTACCGGTAGACCGAGCTACCGGTAATCAGCAGCTACCGGTAGACCGAGCTACCGGTAATCAGCAGCTACCGGTAGACCGAGCTACCGGTAATCAGCAGCTATCGGTAGACCGAGCTACCGGTAAGCAGCAGCTACAGGTAGACCGAGCTACCGGTAATCAGCAGCTATTGGTAGACCGAGCTACCGGTAGGCAACAGTTGGGGGCTAAGTCACCTTGACCTCCTGAAACACCTCCAACACCACATTTTCACAAAGTAATGGACTAGGGAGTTCCGGGACATTATAGGGGATACATAAAGCATCAACAAGGGATTCACACATATCTGATGATAGGAAATATCCTCAGGAATAGATAGTTTTTTTTAGAAATTTTGGCATATTGCTGAATAATATCATACTTTCATGGAATGAATGATCTTTTTCTGTCAAGTTTTCATTTTATGAATGGAGGTATGACAAGCCCTTATGGCTGGACCAGTTGCCGACTGGTGCTAGAAATGCTTTGCGGATCACTATTAGAAACATGTGGAGTGACTATTGGATGAGGTATACCTACCTATAGACAATCCACAACTGAAATTGGTTTATCGTAGCCGATATGGGTGGCTTGATATTATCAAGTTGCAGAAATGGTGGTGGAGATAGATATGGTGAAACTAGATAAGATGACTACATGTGATGAGGTCTATGATGGTTCTGTTGTATGGTCATAGTGGCATTAAATACACAGTTGGATGCACTAACCAATGAATCCTAGCTGTTCATATATCCATGGATCTATCGATGCTAGCATCGAATGGGGACATTGGTAGCTTATGTTACATGATCCCCGTATTCAAGAACCATACAGGGGTTTACATGCTCCATAGTATTAACTGAATCGACCCCTTGGCCATCACATGAATAATCCTTTATAACTGGATGGATTTTAGGGTCATTCACCACCTCCTAGGGCATGAAATCAAATAGAGTATTGGATGATGATGGAATATGTTTGGGACATTGTTTTCCCTTGCCTCACTTATACATGCCACTCCGAAAGCATGAAGACTAAGATGATGACACAAAAGTAGTGGTTGGGGGTGTGGCTGAGACTTTTAATGGATTAGGACAATTGTGACATGCATGGATACTACCATGAGCATGTGCAGATGCCTTATGATCCAAGTTGTCATCCTATATTTGAGACATGCAGTTTGGAACCTTATGTCACTCACCTTCGATGCTAGTGTCATTGTCAGTCTGTATGAATACCCACACCACCTATTCTTGTTCTGGGCCTGTCCTGACTATGTTTTTATCAACCAGGACGTGAAGGTTATCTTTAAACACATTTCACTAATTGGAGATATTCCTCAGCATCTGATGGTAGAGGTAGTAATTGGGGCGATTAATGAGCTTTGCCTCTTCGGGCCTCCAACATTCTGAAAATAGTAGAATTCCCTGTTACATGAACTTTGAAAATAAAATGGGAACATAACCACATTAAATTTTTATGTCATGTTCTTTCTCTCTAGGAAGGTTGTTCTATGATTATGAACTTGACAGGGGGATGTATAATCCAATTGAGTTGGTGAAACCTGGTTATCTCGCATAGTTGGTGGTGGCACGTTATGTGGGGGAGTTTACTGATTCTAAGGTGTGAGATGTTGGGCCGGATTCTATGCAAGATGTGGTGGGACATAGTGATGGTGTGTATGTGGATCCATGGGTAAAAAAATCAGCGTCATGTGGGCCTCTACTTGTGTTACCACGATGGTCCCTAACATATCGTCCATTCCAACATGAACTACGGGAGGCAACAGACATTCCTACTTTGCCTAATGAAAGGATTAATCCAGACACTGGGATTTGTCTTAGAAATATTGAAATCCCCCATAGTATTTCTGTACAGTAAGAGATGGGACTAGTATAGTCCTTACATTCCCCAAACATAATATCTGTTGATATTCATGGGTCAACAACATATCTTGGGAATACACGAGGGCTTTCTACCTAGAGACAAAGTCTACGACATTTTATCTGACCTCTATTTGTATATAAAGATGCCAAGAAGACTTGTCTTCTGGGTGGTGGACCTAATTTGGTATAGAAACTTCATATGAAGATCCTACTAAAAAGAAAATTATCCATTGGTTAGATATATGTACCAGAAAAACATGTGCTCTTCCAAGGCTTGTACGAAGCACCGGATTTTGGAAGACTCCTACTGTGCTGGAATTTCTAGCATGGGTCAACACCATTAGATGAAGTGAGATAAGTGCTACAGTGGATCACCTGTGCCATTGAAGAAAGAAAAGTTAGGATTTCCAAAACTATGGTTTGTTGGCATGTCATCCACCAATACCAGATATAGATTTACATCAATAGGGATTTCCACCTGTCAATTTTCCAAATACATAAGGTGGGAAATGATAGATGCCATTAGTAAATCATGGTGGGGATTCTTATCATGATGAGGATCCTTGACTAGCATTGTGTAGGAAGGTTCTTCAACACGGAAAGCAGGTTGAGAGTCTTAGGGAGTGGCTGGTGGGACAACTTGTGGGGATGATGAGGGAGGGACCTATGTAGTGGCTCGGTGAACCAGAACTGGGTCTTGGGGAGGGTTATCATATAATTTGGGTGGATTTGGAGATCTATATCACATCCCCTTTTCATAAAATTTTGCAGCTACCATATCTATGTGGTAAGGATGGTCATGGAAAATTGTAGGTAACTTGCCAGGTGGTGTGTATACCTGCCCCTACATCCATGGGAAAGGGTTACCATAGTCTTGTCACATCTCTAAAACAATTTAACGAGGATGTAATCAACCATATTTTAATGTTCTGTAAGAAGTTGATATAACATGGCATTTTAGGGGTCATTATCTAAATTCTGTAAGGATTTAGACAGATTTGAGGGTTAGATGGAACAAAGATTCTCTTTTCCCTGGTTGGTATTCAGACCGAGGGATAATGACTTAGAAGGTATGGGAATACCCAATAAATTTCATTGTTAGATAGTAACCCTTCCCAATGGATCCAATAGGTGTGGAAACACCAGGGGTATGTTATCTTTAAAGAGATATAGCTAGTTTTCGCTCTATGATAGGTCGACCATGTTATGTGTGTCTGTAAAAAAAGGAATATTCTCAATATCTCTAGGATGATTGGGATGGTGCTACAATGAACTTAAATGAAGGGCCACACACAGCCCCCAACAATAGATCTTAATTTGGGGGAAGCCTCCTTGATAATACTGTAAAGCACATTAATGCTCTAATTGTATTACCATTGGACGGTCTGATGATGACTGATCGAATCTGGGCATCGGGCCATAGGGAGCGCATCTAAGTTGACCAGATAGCACGGATAGCAAATATCATCAATGTTTAACTGAATCACGGGGTATTCTACCCACAGATAACAAATATTTAAGTGAATCACCTAGAGGATTGGGGAAAATCATGAAACTTCTTCTTCTGTATGATCATAAATAGTACTAAAGCTCATGGCCGATACTGGCCAGAAAATCACTATGAATTTCTCTTCTGTAAGGATGTACCACAAACTTCTTGGCTAAAACTTAGTATTCGGCCCTTTTATTCCCCATTAATCATCATGGGGTGGTTGATGGACCGATAATGGCACTGAAGCATACGGTTGAGAAAGTAGACTGGTCAGTGGAGATTATGGCGAGCGAGTTGACAAACTGTCTCATCTCAGGCTACCATCCAATAAATTCATTGACTACACCACCACATACAAAAAAAATGGTTTAAGGCCACATATTCCCATGAAGTGTTTTATAGTACCAATAGTGTTTCAGGATTTTTCTATTCCTCTATAGGGCCCTAAAACAATTCCTCATGATCATTAGTTGAACTAGAGAATGATCATATTGACGAGAGGGAGTATTTCACACCCTGTCCCAAGAAAGAGGCCATATCCTCTTCCTCTTAGATGTTTCTATAGATGAAGTTGGTAATCTGGTGGAACTAACATTCTAGAATGATGATGTTTATTAGCCTCTTTCCTAACTCATCCCTTTACATATAATATGAGGTTGAGGGTTCCATTACCAATTCACAATCTTCCTTAGAATATGAGATTCTTACTGGCTTGATTACAGTTTTAAACTTCTTATTTTTCATCATTTGGTGACAGTTACCTGCCCCCTACTTTTTGATGGATCATTCAGACTTGGTAGGGTTTAGGTGCAAGGTGGAAATTTGGATGAGCTAATGATAGGGAGGAGAGGAAATTTTCCTGGGGTGAGTCTGGGTGAAAGGAGTACCCAGAAAAATGTTAGAAGGAAAAAGAGGAAGCCCTGAGCATCTACTAGCTGGCACAGAATGATAATCCACTTCAGAAGTGTTTAAGTGTTTATGTCCCCACCATGAATTTGTGTGAGTATGGGCAACAAAACAATTTTTTTTCTCTTAGTAATGATATTGTGAGGGTGCCTTCTTAAAAATCAAATTGTACATAGGGAACACCCCACGCATTGTATTGCAATAAAAAGAGGCAGACCAATAATTCGTTGATCATCCAGAAGAGGTGGACCTTTGATTGTGCCAGTAAGAACATTATGAAGACCACCGTGATAATCGTTGATCGAGCGAGGATGAGATTTTCATTTGTGAACATTTATATGTGGAATGACTCCATACCTGGGATCATGGGTGGAAAAGAAACCTTTATGCTGGTTGTGAGTGCGGTATGGGGCCTTCACTCAGACTAATGGCAGCAGGGGAAGGACTTTCTTATTGATCTTGGGAGCTGGATGGACCAACGATTTCATTGATGGTGGCACGGGTAGGACCTCTATGATAGATGTCATCTCCACGGGTCGGCCTGTGACTAGAGTTGCCTTTAAGAAAAAAATGACTTCTAAGGCCTAAAATGAGCACCCATGTGTTCTTTTGATAGATGAACTACATATATAACTATTAGATTTTCCTTATAAACAAAAAAAAATTGAGACTAGAATTATATTAATAAAATATATAATTATTATAAATTTCATTATTATATTTGAATAGATGATTTTGTGTTGAGGGATTCTATATATACAACATCCCCTCATGATTAGTGTTGGTGTTCATGGTCACCCATATGATATATTAATAATTCATACCCACAAGATGATATATTCATCATAAGTATATGATTTATAGTTAATACACAATGATTATAGGATTCAAATGTTCTTTGGTGCATTTGGTTGAAATTTTATTCTCCAATTGATCTTAATAAGTCACCATCAACAATGTTTCATCTTAATATATATATATATAATCATCCATGATCATACAAGAACATTGAGATTGGTTGTTATTGTTCCAACCCCTATCTTCATTTCCCCCATTTCCTCTCTCTCAACATACAAATTTATGGTTTGGTTTTTTGAGTACACAGGTTATTTGAAAAACTAATATTTTTTCATTTATTTAGATAAAATTAAATGATTTATATAATGACTCTTCATCTAGTGATGGATTTATTCTAAATGTTATTTTGAATTAATGTATGCATGGAGGTAAAAATCATTAATTTTATTAAATTAATTACAAATTTTTTTATATTAATCTTAAATTTCATTACATATCATATGTGAAATATTTATGTATCTAATTTATGTTTTGTACCATAGAGAGGGATTTACAGTGAAATTTTTTTATCCAAGTTATGGTTTAAGTACGAATTCACCTCTATTAACCACCTTCTGGTATATCTAGTCAAGAATTTTATAAATTCATCAAGCGGTGATCTTCTATAATATTTTTTTTTCATTAATAGAAATGGTGGAAAAACATGTTACTTATTTTAGGGGATATAAATATATATACATATTCCCCTTTATAAACAATCTTTTTATGAATATCATTTAGTAAAAGAGATGAAAAATAATTTTGTCCCAAACTTTTATGACATGTAATGTAATACATGTAGTCATTGAAAATAGTTTTCATTAGCATTTTATATAGATCCATTTTGAGAAGGATTTTCACTATTTTTTATTATTTTCTAAAAGAAAGATTCATTTTATTTATTCCTTGATATTGATGAATATTTTTTGTTTACATCCTCTTAGGCATGGGCTATCTTAATATTTGGATTTCTCAATATATGTTTTCTAAAATTTAGTTATCATAGACAGTGTAACTGATACAATTTGGAACATATAATATTATTTCTTATTCTATATTTAATTTCAATCTCCCTCAAGTACCATTAATATCATAATTCATTACCTTAGTTTGTAAATTGGAATCTTCCAAATAATGGTGCACTATTACCTAGTATCTAAAACAAATATGATATATCAATTAGATGGGTAGTGTTAGAAAATCATACAAAAAGATTTATGTGATTAAAAACAGAGATTCACTTATTTTAGATCTATATCTATAGAGTAATTGAGAACATTTATTCTTGAAATAGATATTTAAAATCACTCATTTTCATCATTCATTCAATTTGAGATGTGAAGGATTGTTTTTTTCATTTGTATGCAACCAAATTGTAAGAAACATCAATGAGAAAAATAGTTTTTATATTTAATTGATATTTATACTTAGTTTTTTTACTAACTAAATTATTTGATATTTATAGTTTGTATGAAAATTATATTTTGGATAAAATAATTCACAATAGTTTCGTAACACCTCAAGAAAACTTATACTAAAAAGGATAAATTTAAATCCCCATATATACATTGTGAAATATTTTTATTAGGAGAAGACCAAATTAGAACCATATAAGTACAAATACATGGACTGATACATCAATTTAGAAGGGTGAAGCCCATGTATGTTTCCTAGGGTGTGTGCGAGTGAGTACATAGAATATTAGAAAGAACATATGATAGCTTATAGGGACAATAATTATCCTGATGGTCTGTTTGGTTCTTGGTCCATCTCTAAGCAGGGGGTCGTGTGTCTATGGGGTAACTGGGGGTTCCATCAACGACATGACCCAAGATCCATATTAAGGGTGGGTTGTTTTCCATTGTGCATAGTTGGTACATTGGTATCATAGGTTGAACCCATCATTAATTATAGTGGAATATATTGGGATGTGATGAGGGGTATATACAAAGGTTTTCAATCTATATACATTTCGGGGGGTAATAAAACACCATAGAAGTATAATGGGCTAAATGTAATAATGGAATGCCTAATATCAACATTTTGAACCATTTTTATCTTACATGTTTAGAACACTACTATTAATAATGACTAATTTGGAATAGTGACTATGATGTTTGTCTTGCTAGGATGATTCCTACGATGTTTTTGATTAAGGAAAGATAAAATTAAAAGAAAAAGTACTGGAATATTTGGGAGTTAATTAGTATAATGATGAGAATAGGCGCATTAGGGGGCCCTACGTTGGATATAATGTTGTTGTGGGTAATTTTGTGGTTCCTAGTTGTCCAAGAATCGATATCCAGGTTAAGGCTGGGTGTTTGTGAGGTAATAAAGACATAGATGTTACATTGGTATAACAAGAGGAACCTAAAAGGTACTATGGTGTAACTAATGGGGTTAAAATATATGGTCAACAATGGGGACATTGAGATCTATTAGGTAGTGGTAATTGTAACTCAACATATAGATAAAATGTTAAAAAGAATATTTTTAATACCAATTTCAACATGGTGTTCAATTATTTTTAGAATACAACATGATTTTGACTCCATTTATAAGCAGGTATGGCCTCGAATAGTGATCACGATGGGTGTCCATCTGTGATGTTTCTCTATGTGTGTGAGATTGAGGACATAGCACCCTATAAGACCAAGTATGGTGCTATGTTGAATTCTCATCGTCAGATGACTAGATCGAGCTTGTGGCTGCTCACCAAGATGTGGGGGATTTTTGTTTGGATTATGGTGGTACTTGAGGGGATTAGACCAAAAATCCATGATTAAGTAGTGTGTCTTTAATATTAGAAAATCACAATGGTTATTTTACTATTAGAGGGTGATCTAATCATTACATTTGACTACACATAATATATTTGGATAACGGTTTGCATAATAATGAAGTCATGCCCTACAGGGTTGTGAGTGAATATAACACATGAAAATAATAATGGGTGAAATCAATAAATGATATGAATCATGTAATAAAGGGGAAAATTTCATTCAAGGGGCTTACCAATTTATAAATCCACATCCATTCAATCTTCTCCTAAATTGTTTATCATGATGGGTAACCTCATTGGCTGTTTCATAGGATTTGTTTGAATGAGAGAATATCACATTGAATGAAAAAGTGTTTTTTAGTGAAGAATTTCGTTTAATTTATTTTTTGTTAAGGTGAATAGGTGGGTCCCAATTATGGGACCATGCCACTTTGGGAAACCATATTTTCGTAGACGGAATTGAATTGATGAACATTTTAATGAAAGTTATATGTGCCTTCATCATGGCATATTTATGTAAATATAATTGGAGGAGAAACCCATCTAAAATGAAGGGGAACTATGTGGGTTGAGATGTAGGGTCTACAATAAGGATGTTATCCTCTAATGGTGGTGGGGAATGAACAAGTCGTTGTTTACGTGGAATGTAATTAGTATAATGATATATTTGGGAATTGGGGTGGGACGAAGGTATGGAACCATGTTTCATTATGGGAAATGGTTGTTTTGGGTGGTCTAGGACCGGGCATTCATGTTATGGTAGGTAGTGTTTGTTATCATCATGGATCGTTTTTTATATTTTTATATGAGGAGGAACCAACCTAGAATTTCAGGAGGCAGTTCATGGGGAGCGATGTAGGTTCCGAAACGAGGACCTTGTTATCTAATGGGTAGGTGGTGAATTTCAAACCAGAAAAAAGGATAGTTTAAATGATAAATGTTTGTACCCAAGATAATATGATTCGACATTATTTTCTGGATCCTACCTAATTAAAACCCAGCAATTATTTGTTCTTTTATTGAAGTAGATTCAATTATTGGTAAACTCTTGGTGTGTTTCCAAGGGAGTGTGTGAGTGATGAAAATAATTACTATAATTAAATATTGTTGATCTTTGTGGATATTCACTAGTCTGGTGATCTATTCTGGCAGGTGGGTGAGCCCTAGGTATGGGACCACATTGTTGAGGGGAAACCGTTGGTTTCATGTGAGAACCGACCAAACGACTATGTTACGGAGGGTTGTCTTTGATGTAAAATGGGTCTATTTGTTACATTCCTTCTAATGATAGGGTTATAATGTGAAATAAAATGATTCAAATGGTTCTCTCGGACTCCAAAATAGTTTAATGTTTAAAATGTGTAACTATTAAATTTATGTAGATGGGTTGAATACACACACCAAAGGAAACAATTTATCATTATATATATGGTTTCACACATAACATATGTATCATATAATCTTTTGAAAAGAGACAGGATAAAATCAATAAAATATAGGGGAGGGAATTTATCTATAATGAAGATTTGTATTAAAATATCCTTGGGTGGCTGTCCAATATAAATTGGAAATAGATATTCTAATCCAATCAGCAATATTATTTTTTAAAAAATTATTTTAATTGACAATACATCTATGGAAACATCTAGTCCCCTTCAGTGAGTGGATATATGCATGAAAAATGTTTGTTTGTCAGTCCAATAGGGTGTCTCATTTTACATATACATGTTTTTTTATTCATTCCTATTTGATTGAGTTCCCTAGATTGGGAATATTACCCTGTGCATTTGGGTTATAATCATTATAATGATTAACAATGAGTACATCTACAGGAATCCATCATATTCATCATTTTAATTTCATTATATTATTTAAAACATGTTTGGGGTTATGAAGTGTTTTAATCTTATCATTAACAAGATATAATATTTTACGTGATATATGGGTTACAAGAGTGGCCAAATTATAAATTTTTATTTTATTCCTAGTCAAATCACCATCTATAATCAACATAATAAGGAATACAATTTGGGTCTACATTTCAACATCATGACTTTTTATGTTATTATCTGATCATATGTGGTATTCTATGTCGAGTAAAATGAATCTTATAAATGAATATTAAACAACAATGAGCATATCACAATCCACCATTGAATTAAATATTATTTCTATTACATTTTCCTACCTATTGAGATTTGGATCATAATACTCATTGATATTTTTCTTATTAGTAGTCTCTTTTTGATTAAAAAATCAATTATTAATATTAGAATTTGGATCATCCCCTAGAAGTAGTTTTTATATAAGGATTTTAATAGACTCATAGACATTCATAATTGAATATGAATCTAACAGTAGTGGATGTTCGTTTATAATAAGAAAAAACTAGGTTTTCACACGCAATGATAACCCCAATGTTATTTAGAATGCAATCAGTAACTATAGTGTTAATTATTTACCTATAGTTTTTGGGTTTATTTAACCAAGTATACCCTCATTAACTATTAATATTTATTTGACATTGATGATCATAGGGGTGGTGGAGGTGGTAATAATGATAAAAATTATTCACTTTAAGTGGTATGAGACAAAAACTACATTAATGATATGAATCAATGGAGGTCCTCATCTTATTCTATATTTTCATGCAATAATGATCTATATGAAATTCATATTCAAGGAATGAAATGTATGTTATTTATGGTTTCCCTATATTTATTTTATTGCTTTCTTAAAAAGGATAACTAATTAAACCTTATTCGAATCTCAATAATGTAATATAAATTTTGATCACTCATGTTGATTTCATCACAATTAGGTTTGGGGATTGAAAATATTCACTGTGTAAACCCCCAAGCTTCCACGATACACTTTTCCATCAATAATGCAATAGCTTTCATTGTACGCAACTTCGAGATTCTTACACACTGTGACCAATCAAAGTAGCCGTTATGAATAGTAATACCCACTTTTTGAAATTATATAAATTTTATATTTCAAAATTTATTTCAATTTTTTTTTCAGAATATTGAAATTATCCTATGTTGAATTTTTTGTAATTTTCTGAGAACATCCAATTTTCTATGAATAATGAAAATAATTAAAAATAACTTTTTTAATAAAAATAATTTATAGTGATAAATTATAATATTTAGTTATTATAAAGTATAATTAGAATATATTTTTACCATTTTATTGAATGGAGTCCATTAGAAATAATTTTACTTTGAAATTGGACATAAACAATTGTCAATCTTTTGATTGATATTCCTTCTTAAAAACATGCTAT
This sequence comes from Viscum album, assembly GCA_963277665.1. Taxonomy (NCBI): domain Eukaryota; kingdom Viridiplantae; phylum Streptophyta; class Magnoliopsida; order Santalales; family Viscaceae; genus Viscum; species Viscum album. The sequence goes on from OY728132.1 coordinate 1,834,562,870, forward strand.
TTGTTTTGACAACAGAAATTAATTATTAAATTAATTAATTAAATTATATGTTTTGAATTTAGTAAAAAATACAACTTTTTTGAATTAGTAATATCAAATATCACTTAGGGTTATGTTTTGGTATTTTTCTGAAAAACGTCAATATTTGATGAATAGTGAAACCACTGAGTGGTAGTTTAAAAATTAATTTTTCATGTAAAAGAATAATTACAACTTCTATGATTTTATTTTCAAAAATCTGACATACATGGTTGTCACTAGGATTTAAAATGTGGTACAATGGGTTTCAAATAATTTTTTGGTGAATAGTAACTTTTATGTTAATTAATCGCGATTAAAAGTAATTAGTGAAATTTAAGGTAAAAATGATATTAAAAAAATATGAAAATATCTTGACACTTGTCCTACACATATTTGATGAGTCATGGACGACCAATACAATACATGGGATAACTTGGGGACCCCATGGAGCCACATGGATAAGAAAATGACATTAATAACTTATTATTTAAAGTAAAAATAAAATGGTCACAAACATGTGTTGTTTTACAAAAACAATTATTACATGGGATTATATAAGATAAAATTTCAACTATAAATATTAATTGGAAATATAAAATGATTACCTACATCATGATATTTTTTTTATAGTTTTTAGACATTAAATAAATTAAAATTTGTTTGACACCACGATGATGCAGCGATTACCTAATTAATTAACGATTTAAATAAAATGAAAATAAATGTAAAATCTAAGACAAAAACATGTAAAGAACCTATTGGATGAGTTTATTTAGAACCATTATCACCGTATATTTGAAATATATAATTGTGGGACCTTTGAAATCTGAAAATCATTTCATAATAATGTAACATTTCATGAGTTTCCAAGAGTGCCCCTCCTCTCATCTTATAAAAGGCCCCCAACACTACCGCATTATTCACACCATCAAAGCCATTTGGATCGGCCAAACTCTACCCAAATACTGTCTCAAATTCCCTATCTTACTCCTAAAAGCCTCACTTTGGGAAGAATTCTTCCAATGGAAGCTTTTGGCTCAAATCAAAAAAGAGATACCCGATTTTAAGGTAATGTCTTCTCTTATGTTATTTTATTTTATTTTGCTTCTCCAACCCTTTAAACTCTTCTTATTCCTTTATTTTGTAACAAAACAAGTATATTAAATATACTCTGGGGTTGTTATGATATATATTTTATTTACACTTACACACACCTCCGTCTAATGGTTAAAGAACATACTGTTTCTGTGGGTGGCGAAATACTGCCTCCCGAAATGATGATTGTTAAATATTCTTTTAACACCTCTAATGGTGGCCATTATGATGACACTATTTTTATATATGATATATATTATGTTTTTTTCCTTGTGATATTGTATTTTTCATTTATGGCATACCTTTATGATTTCCATTGTGGGTAAACGCAATAATTTCATTTTATGAAGTGCGGACTACCACCCCCTCAAGGTGATTTGAATCATTAATGCACTATATGAGATGTATAAAGGATGGATTAAATGGTAATATACATTATATTATACTGGAATTATATTAAACATTTATATAATTATAATTTCATTCCATTAAATGCAAAATAGAAATGAAAGTAGCATTCATACGTACGTACGACTTACCGTCTCCATGAACGGTGCATTTCATTTCTTATGTCTAAATGTTACGAAATATTATGAATGAATTTATATAATGGATATATGTGATATATATGATATCTACATAATTAATATAATTCTGTAGATAATGGATATTCTACCACATAAACAACTTGTAATTATAAGAAGTTTATTTTTGACTCAAGTACCAAAGATCGACAAAAAAACTGTTATTAACTTAAATAATTAAATAATATTCATAATATGGCGATAAGTGATATTAAAGGAATAATGATCTTGAAAAAGATTATTAATCAATAAGAAATTAACTCTAGATTATTATTCAGGATGTTAAATAATGATCGAGTCAAGTCGGACACGAGGTAAGGGAACTTTTTAACCCAATTTCTGTTCTTTGGGTTAATCTCCTACTTTCATATTATGTCAGGATATTATTATGTCATATCTTGAATTTGTACTTTATTTTTGTGTACATGTAGTGGATACACAAAAAAGATTTATTTTATTTAATAAAATGATCTTTGTCAGGACTTTGTCTTAATATCCTTTCACTGAGGCATATTTTATTTTATACACAACATTGTTTTATAAGGTGTATAAACAACTTTGACTTTTACATTTATTCAAAAGGAATCTTTTTTATAAAAAGCATTTTACTAAACGACTAAAGGGAATGTTTTTTTGTCATACGTATGCGGCGACAATGACTTCTCCGCCACCGTGACCATTATTTGAGTTTTAGCTCCCTGTACAAGCCATAACTTTTATTTAAATGAAAAATAATTACAAGGTTTTACTTTTCATTTATTTTTGTATTGAAAATGTTTTTGAAATTTTTTTATTATATCATGTGGAAATGTTATGTTTCCTTTATGCATGTTTTATGTGATACGATTATGTTCTGGTTTATGATATGTTTAAACCTGTTCATATGAGGAATGCATTGGACTTAATAAGTGATGGGTGGATCCCACTATAGAACCTCGATTCATTAGTAGGTATCATGAGACAAACTAGTGTCTTGGTACGAGGCCTTGACAAAATCTTATTTGTAGTCTTGTCAAGAGGCCGTGTCTACATGGTTATGATATTCTAGAATTATGCATTCCATCATTATGAAAGTGCTTATTGATATTGCATGTGATAATTTGACTAGTAGAATATCCATGTGAATATGTAAATATCATTATTTCATTTTATTTTTTCCATATTATGCTGAAGTTCATGTTTAAAAGGCTTTTGTTTTAGTTATACATTGCCTAAATTGTTAATGTTTATTAATGAAATATTCCACTATATTTTTATCCTTAATGAGAATCTGAGCTCACCCCTTTCAATGTTTTAATTTTTCCACGATGTGAAGACGTATTTTAGGAATGACCTGCAGGGATAGTCTGAAGGGGATATGAGTGTTTAAAATGGAGACTATATTACTGTAGTTTTTCACTATATGATGTAATGTAACATTTATTAGTGTATCTATTATTTGCATGGCTATTAAACTAATCGGTTTTTCGAGACTTGATCTTTGTTATCATGCCAATGTTACGCAATAATGCACTGACTCTGGGTAACAGGGGCCGGGGCGTTATAGTTGGTATCAGTGGCAGTTTAGTACTATCCTTTGAAGCTATATTTTGAAAAAATCTGATTATAGGACATATCCATAAGATAGACAATTAGGATAAGTATAGAAGAACTTCTTAGAATTTTGTTGTTGTAGAGATTTTGTGAGTTTTCCGAGCAATACATCTCTGTCTAGATACGAGCAGGTAGAGTCGGCTCTGGCACAGATATACCTAGGGGTAAAACGTGAAAACACCCATTTGAGCTCGACTCGAACGGGAACTGGTGCACGACAACGAGCCTTGCTGCACTCTTGGTTGCAAAACTCCCTGGGGATATGCTTAGGATAATTCTCGTTTTCTTTAAAAACCATTGTGAAGGGTTTATGAGTATATACGTCCTCAAAGAAATCATTTTTATGATTATAGTTCAATTTATGTTATGTGTTTTACAAGTATGGAATTATGTTTTTTGATTCATAAACTAAACCTGTTTATGTCATTTTTTAGAAATGGTGCCTAGTGGTAGGATTGGAAACTGTATCAATGCACGCACTCCATGTAGGGATTGACCTCCTGCTCAAGGTAATTATAATGGAGTTGGTGATATAACTGGAGTTGATCAGCTTATCACCATACTGGGGAAACTCACTCAGGTTATGAATAATAACCTTACTCGTATGGAGCACCAGGATTCGCAACATGGAGGATCAATGTTAGACCACTTCATGTGGCAACAACCGCAAAAATTTATTGGGGGTACAAATCCATTAGTAAGTGAGCAATGGATAAAATCCTTAGAGAAAATATTCCACACCTTGGGGAGTAGGGAAAGGGAGAAGGTTGTAATGGCAGTTTACCGTCTCACTGTAGATGCCGATCAATGGTGGTCACTGATTCAAAACACAAAGGAAGATGAAGAAGTATCAAGTATGGAATTGAGAGAGTTCTAATTGCTTTTCATAGAAAAATACTTTCCACATGACCATCGAGTAGATATGGAAAGGCAATTTCTGAGTCTGAGGTAAAAGGAGGATGCTAATGTCACAAAGAATGAAGCCAACTTTTCAAGGTTAGCAAGACATGTAGCAGATTATATACGTAACCCAAAAGTAAGATTGATCATTTATTTGATGTTTTAAAACCATTTCTCCATTCATATTTAGTATAAAAATATTTCTCAATATACGATGATATAGTCTCGTGTGCTATCAAGAAAAAAAAAGGAATTCTCGATGTCTTATGACAACAAAGTAATGTAATGGAAGAAGAGAATGGTGGAACAAGAGACAGATAAAAGGAAAATGGGAAAGTAGGATTTTAAATTAAGCGATAATTGTGGAAAGAATCACCCCGGTACTTTCCTAAAAGGAATGGGAGTTTGTTATAAATGTGGGGAAAAAGGTCACCAGGCTCGTGATTGCAAGGGAAAGAAAGTGGCAATCAATGTTGAATGCTACAATTACAGGGAAATGGGGCATTATGAAAATGAATGTCCTAATTGTTAGGGAATCGTACATCAGAAAAGTCCAAGGGATTAAGAAAAATCTTATGATGTTACTACAGTTGATGTGGAATAATTAATGTATTTTTGCTTTTGGACTCATGGATTATATTCTGGTTATAAGAATAATGTGATATATATAAGGATTGTACTGCAGTGCTTGTTGTTTTCATTAAGGTTTTAATACGATGAAGGTATTCGTATTTTTATATGTGACAATAAATGAAACATTACTTTGTTTGAGGAATATGATGATAAAATTTATTTCGGAATTTAGAGACCTTTTAGAGAATGTCTAGATAGAGGTATTTTGGATAACTATAAAGGTTGGAATGGATTAAGTTGAACTTTATATGGTATTGTTTATGGATAAAACATTTATGAAGATTATTTTTGGAATATTATAATACTATAGTTTTAGGAAAAGGACAACCTACCGGTTGGGGGATGACCCATCATGTCAGACAAAGCTGTAGTAATATAACCCACAACCATAGTCCTACAGGCCTTTATTATCTAACACTATCCTAAAGGATGTCCCAGGTTATTGCAAAATTGTTTTCCTAATCTAAATGGTATGTTTTAAAATTTTGAACCTTATAAAATTATGATAAATAGAATATTTTTGAGTTCTATTACCTTTTGGAGTGAAAGATGGGTTTGTGGTAAAAATTTATTAAAGAATGAATGTCTACATGAAAAGTAAGTACATTTCCTTACGTTATTAGTAAATATCCTAAATAAATTCCTCAACTTTATGAAAGGTAACTTAAAACAAAAATGTTGTCACTTAACTTTTCACATTAGGGAATCAATTACTGTATAACCAATCACAAGTTTGTGATTTTCTTGTAGTTAACTTTATCATAATCCTGTTTTATACAACTCTCCATCAGACCTTGATGGTTTGTTTTTCCTAAATATCCATATTTTCATTGAATCCTAGTATGGGATATCTTGGGTGACCTTTGTACCTCTCTTTCATTCTTTTAATGTAATATTTTAATTAACCCTATTTCTGATGTGGGTTTTCCAGAACGGTATTTTCTATTTTCATCCTTTTATTTTCGAAGAACAATTTAAAATTGTGAGGAAGAAATTTATTGAAGGAGGGTAGAATTTAACACCCCAAGCTTCGACGATACACTTCTCCTTCAATAATGAAATAGCTTGCATTGTACGCAATTTCAAAATTCTTAAACACTGTGACCAATCAAAGTAGCCGTTATGAATAGTAATACCCACTTTTTGAAATTATATAAATTTAATATTTCAAAATGGACTTCAATTTTGTATTCGTAATATCGAAATTATCCTATGTTGAATTTTTTGTAATTTTATGAGAACTTCCAATTTTCTATGAATAGAGAAAATACTAAAAAACAAACTTTTTTTATCAAAATAATTTATAGTGAAGATTTATACTATTGAGTTGTTTTAAAGTATAATTAGAATATATTTTTATGATTTTATCCAATGGTGGTCATTAGAATTAATTTCACGTTGAAATTGGACATAAACAATTGTCAATATTTTGATTGATATTCTTTCGTAAAAACACGATATTTGTTGTGACAGCGAGAATTAATTATTAAATTAATTAATTCAACATATATGTTTTTTATTTTTTAAAATATACATCATTTTTATATTAGGAATATCAAATATAGCTTAGGGTTAATTTTTGGTATTTTTCTAAAAAACATCAAATTTTGATGAATAGTGAAACCACTAAGTTGTAGTTTAAAAACTATTTTTTCAGTAAATGAAACATTACCACTTCTGTGATTTGATTTTCATAAATACAACATACATGGTTGTCATTAGGAAGTAAAATTTGGTACAATGGGATTAAAATAATTTATTGGTGAATATTAACTTTTAAGTTTAATTAATCGCTATTAAAGGTAATTAGTGAAATTTAAGGTAAAAATAATATTATAAAAATATTAAAATATCTTGAAACTTCTCCTAAAATTATTGTATGAGTCATGGACGACCTATACAATCCATGGGTAAAATTGTGGGCCCCATGGAGCCACATGGGTAAGAAAATGACATTAATAACTTGTTATTTAAAATAAAAATAAAATTGTCACAAACATGTGTTGTTTTACAAAAAAATTATTAAATGGGGTAATATAAGATAAACTTTTGATTATAAATATTAATTGTAATGATAAAATTATTTCTTACATCATGATTTTTTTTTATAATTTTTAGACATTATATAAATTAAATTTTTTATGATGCCATGATGATGCAGTGATTACTTCATTTATTAATGATTTAAATAAAATGAAAGGATAATGTAATATCTAAGACATAAACTTTTCAAAAACCTATTGGATGAGTATATTTAGAACCCTTGTTACCTAATCTTAGAAATATATGATTTTGGGACCTTTGAAATGTGAAAATCATTTCATAATAATGTAACATTTCATGAGTTTCCAAGAGTGCCCCTCCTCTCCTCTTATAAAATGCTCCCACCACTACCACCTTATTAACACCATCAAATCCATTTGGCTCCCCCAAAATCTACCCAAATACTCTCTAATCTTCTTTATATTACTCCTAGAAGCCTCACATTAGTCATAATTCTTCCTAAGGAAGTTTTTGGTTCAAATCAAAAAAGTGTTACCCGATTTTAAGGTAATGTCCTCTCTTATGTTATTTTGTTTTATTTTGATTCTATAACCCCTTAAACTATTTTTATTCATTACTTTTGTAACAACACCAGTATCTAAAATATACTAGGATGTTTTTATGATAATTATTTGATTTAAACTTAAAACAACCCCTTCTAATGGTTAACGAACATATTGTTTCTCTGGGTGGCGAAATACTGCCTCATGAAATGAGGATTGTTCAATATTCTTTTAACAACTCTAATGGTGGCCATTATGATGAAAAATTTTTTATATATGATATATACTATGTTTGTTTTTCCTTATGATTATGTATTTTTCATTTATGTCATAACTTTATGTTTTTCATTATGGGTATATGCAATAATTGCATTTTAGGAAGTGCGGACTACCGCCCCCTCAAGGTGATTTCAATTGTTAATTCCATATGTGGGATGTATAAAGGATAGAGTAAATGATATTATACATTATATTATACTGGAATTATATTAAACATTTATATAATTATAATTTCATTCCATTAAATACGAAATAGAAATGAAAGTATCGTTCATGCGTACGTACGGCTTACCGTCTCCATGAACGGTGCATTTGATTTCTTACCTCTAAATGTTATGTAATATTATGAATGAATGTATATAATGGATATATATGATATATATGATATCTAAATCATTAATATAATTCTGGAGATAATGGATATTCTACCACATAAACAACTTTTAATTATAAGAAGTTTATTTTTGACTCAAGTACCAAAGATCGACAAAATGACCGTTATTAACCTAAATAATTACATAATGGTCAAAACATTGTAATAAGTGATATAAAAGAAATAATGACCTTGAAAAAGGTTCTTAATGAATTAGAAATTAATTCTAGTTTATTATTCAGGAGGATAAATATTTATCGAGTCAGGTTAGACATGAGGTAAGGGAATGTCTTAACCCAAATTCCGTTCATTGGGTTAATCTCCTACTTTAAAATTATGTCATGATATTATTATGTCCTATCATGTATTGGTACCTTATTTATGTGTACATATAGTTGATACACAAAATAGATCTATTTTATTTAAAAAATGATCTTTGTAAGGACTTCGTCTTAATATCCTTTCATTGAGGCATATTTTATTTTATACACAACTTTCATTTATACGGTGTATAAACCCCTTTGAAATTTACGTTTATTCAAAAGGAATATTTTTTATACAATGAATTTTACTAAACGGCAAAAGGGAATGGTTTATTTGTCATACGTATGCGGTGACAATGAGTTCTCCGCCGCCATGAACACTATTTGAGTTTCGGCTTCCTCTACAAGCCATAAATTTTATTAAAATGAAAAATAATAAAAAAGTTTTAATTTTATTTTATTTTGGTATTGAAAATGGTTTTGAAAAAGTTTTTATTATATCAAATTGTTATATTGATATCTTGTGATTGAAATGTGAAATGTTATGTTTCCTTTATACATGTTTATGTGATATCATTATTTTATGGTTTATGATATGTTTAAACATGTTCATATGAGGAATGAATTGGACTTAATAAGTGACGGGTAGAGCCCACTATAGCTCCTTGATGCATCGGTGGGTCTTTTGAGACAAACTAGTGTCTTGGTACGAGGCCTTGAAAAATTCATATTTGTAGCCTTGGCACGAGGCCTTGGATACTTGGTTATGATAGCCTGGAATTATGCATTACATCATTATGAAAGTGGTTATTGATATTGCAAGTGATTATTTGACTAGTAGAATATCCATTTGAATAAGTAAATGGCATTATTTCGTTTTATTTTTGTCATATTATGCTGAAGTTAAGTTTAAAAGGCTTTTGTTTTAGTTATACATTGCATTAAATGTTAATGTTTATTTATGAAAGCTTCCACTATATTGTTATCCTTACTGAGCATCTGAGCTCACCCATTTCAATGTTTTAATTATTCCGAAATGTGAAGAAGTATTTTAGGAATGACCTGCAGGGATAGTCTGAAGGGTATATGAGAGTAAAAAATGGAGACTATGTAATTGTAGTTTTTCACTTTATGATGTAATGTAACATTTGTGAATGTATCTAGTGTTTCCAAAGCTACTAAACTAATCGGTCTTTTGAGTTTTTATCTTTGTGATCATTCCAATTTTACAAAATAATGCACCGACTCTGGGTAACTGGGGTCGGGGTGTTATACACTTTACCAACTAGCTCGATTATGAATCAAGTAGTCCTAAACTAAATAATAAATATATCAGGTATAAATATTCCTTCTTGAGATGATTGTTTTATCTAGTGAATGGGGAGTATTTCATGTATCCATATATGTCAATTCCCCTAATACGCATAATATAAATTGAATAATATTTTATTTTGGTTTACATAAGAAATTATGGCCATAACACATGAGATTAATGTATCACATCTCTGGTTATAGACCTCAGACAACTAAAATAGTATAAAATTCAATTTTACGATAGTGATCACAAATTACATTAATGTAGCTAGTTTTTCATTAATTAAACATGTTCATTGATTTTTAATTTTGGAATTTCTTCTTTATATATATGTGTTCATAGTGAATATATTATATGGATATATCCTTTGAAAATATTTTTGATTGTTTTTAGTGGATAATAACATAATTCTCATATCTACATTATCCATCTATTTTCAATAGTCCTTAGATCCATCTTCAATTTTTCAAGATATTCATCCATCTTGCTGAAAAAAATTAATATATTTTCAATTCATTCACTTTATAAATTAATGAAATTGATATATTCATTAATTTTAATATAACATTATGACATGAGACACTTAAAAATAATTATTATTTTCAAATAATCCATGGATGAATGTGAATCATTGTGAACTAATGATGTGGTTCGATATATGGTAAAAATATACTCTTTAAGAACCTTTACATCTAATGTCTTTGTTTGGGTAATGTTGATGATATTATAACAATCCATTCAAGGAATAATTTAATTGGGTGGATGATTTTGATAATGTTATTAATGATGCAATTTATATGGATGATTATAATGTTTAAACATGATGGTATCATGATGATGAACTAATTAGTAACTTTTACATTTATCTTTGTATTATTCATCATTATAACACTAGTCAGATATAAAACTATTTTGGATAGCCTCAATAATAGTATTACTGATTGAGGAAGAAAAATCATCCTACTTTATAAATAAATTTTCTTTTTTAGTAAGCACGTTTTATTAATGTCCAATATTATTAAATTTGGAAGGATTGTTATTTATAGTGACCTCCTTTGCTAAAATCCCCCATCGGCCACCTAAAAGCAATACAAAAATATTGAAGCATGATATTTGATACAAAAAAAGAAATATAATCCTATCGAATGGATACTATTAGAAATACATTGGATCACTACATATTTCATTGAGAATAAATGACATCTAGTGAGTGACTATAAGAGTAAGACAATGATATAAAATGTCATTTGTTGGAATATAGGCCTCAATTCGTTCCATTTTTATAATATACTGACATTCTTCATTATAATAAGCTGACATTATTCTATAGAGTGTATTAAAAAGCCTAATCATTAGTTTTTATTTGAAATTGAAGATGATTTATTTAAATGGGGGAATTGATATGTTTCATCCAATATATTTAATTTAATATGAATTGGTGAGTTCCCCATTAGTTGGATCACAATAATAAAACATTCACCATTTCTAGATATACTGATATAGACTTTAACTATTGTGGGGATTATAATCTAATGATGTTTTATTATATTTCCATTAATATATTCGCATATTAATTCTTCATTTTTTCAGTGGTTGAAACCATTAAAATTATAGAACAATATTTATACGAATATAGGCACATCATAATGTGGTTTTTGGAATATTGAATCAATCTTAATAAGGAACAATAGTTTATTCCCAATCTTTTTCCATATTACCTATAACATTATATCATTGATCCTTATAAGCAAGATATATATTTTATTATTTCAGCATAGTAGTTATTAAAGTATTAAATTGACTATCTCTGGGGTTGGGATTACGAATTATTGAATGTGTAATTAATTTTTAAAAATATATTATTGAATTTTATTCATTACCTATAATAAATATTTTTTTTCAGAGTGTAGGTGTGCTTATATACAAATATAGAGTTTTCTCCAGAATATATTATAATACATATTCCATAGAAGATGTAATTTCTCTCAAATCATATTATTATTCTTCAAATTATGTATTGTAATGGGGATTATATGGTGGAGTGAGAATATATACTTTTTCCCCAGTTTAAATCATTTTATGTTGACAGACTCCTTCAATTGGGGTAAATTGTCAACTAACCCTCTATGACTTGCCATATTATATTAGTATTATTTTTTATGGAATTTTAGTATTTTAGAAATCTCTTTCAGTTAGATAATGATTCACCTTTAATGGATATCAATTGGGTATCTTAACGTGAATAATATTGGTCTCTATAAAATAAATAACAAGCTCATTATACACCTAGAGAGTCATCGCCACATGAATACTATGATTTTGATGGCTATTGTGTAAAGAATTATCGATGGGATATAATGTTGTAGTTATCTCAGTCATGGGTATTTTAATTTCCAAATGATATTTGAGGAAACATCATTTATTTCTAGTGAAATTCATTAAAACATTTCGAATTGTAAATTAATGCCACACTATTTTTCATGGTATTCATTTCGAAAGTACTACTACTTGCTTTAGGTGAGGAATGATTTTATGGGAGTAAAAAATGAAACAAAAATTTGTATTGATATGTTAATACCTATCAATTGAATTTACGATGACCTTTTATTGGAAAAGAGGGTAGGAATAATCATTACTAGTATTAGGGGATGTGAGCCAAGTAACAGTAGAATGATATGTAACATTCATGGGAATTCCATATTTATTTCTATTAAAACTATCCCAAGGGTATTTAATTCTATATAAGAAATATATAAAAAAATTAATCTCATCAATGTTGTATCACTATGAAGTGAACATTTACTAGATATATTACATAGGGAAATAATTTCTCATTAGTTTCAATTTAACTGTTTCTGAAAAAAGAAATAAATCATGAACTTGGCTTCATTAACATAACGTTCATATTCATTGAAAACCTTCCATCCAATAAAATGTGGTTTCTATATATTTTCTAGTTATAAGTGGAATGATATTTTATCTCTATTTTTTAGGATATGTCTCCTCTACATATTATGATAATGAATTTTAACTACATACCAATTGTCTTATATTTTTAATATATATTCGTGATTCCTTCACAAAATCCATAATTTTGACTGGTTACCTTAATAATGATATATGATAAAATAGTTTCCAATAATTGTATATTTTTATGAAGCATATACATAGATATTTTAGTAACTATGAATACATAATTTAGGATGTAGTCCTTTAAGGACACATTCTTGGTCACTCAGGAGATTATCACTATTTTTATGAATGAAGGTGTTTATGGATTTGTTGTGAATTCCTTGAAATGAGATTCTTATATATACATGTAAAATGAATCTGAACTGCATTATTTTGGCTCAAAATAATGTTACATGTTTTCACTATTTTTTTATCATGACTCATTCAATGAATTATAAATTAATTCTAAGATGAATTTTAGGAGAATAAATAACTTTAATTTTTGTTTTGGGTGATAAATATAAGAATAAATCTCTAGTATAACTCAATGGTGATATATTAAATGGAATATGGAAATTGGTAATACATATGGAAAATATGGCTCTTTGGGTAGAAGAAAATTTTCAAGGGTAATATTGACAAATGTGATTTTTTACTGGGATAGTGGTGACATAGATAAAATGAAATTCTATGGACTCCTCTTTAAAATTTCCTTAAGAGGTTTCTTCATTTGATAATATAGCCATGGACATGGGAAATCAATGCTTTTGGGAGATATGTTCTATCAAGTGTGGTAATATGTGGACTTATGTGGAAAAAAGAATAATGATGTTTTATAAAATAATCATCTATGTTGGGTTTGAATGTTTATGATTGTACCATAGAGTGGTTTTCCACCTGTCTTGGTTAATTGGCGAGAAATGAATCATTCAACATTTTGAAATTAATTTCATGTGATAATTTTGTTCTATTTAGTTTATAATAATGACATAAGTCTGTCGGAATTTATAATTCAATCGTGATATTGAAACAATCAATTAATTTCACTTTTCCTATATGATTTTGAATAAGTTCGAGAAATATGTGATAATGAAATATTAATCATATTTATAGAATGTGTGAAATTGATTATTGTGTGGTAAATATACATTAGTGTCCTATTTTTTCAACATGTTTATTATGAATTGTATAGGATATGATACATATACTGAATGCATTTAGGATTAGGCTCATGTACGTGGCTTCTATTTTTAATGTGGAGATAAAAAAATTACATGATGATGATACTATATTATTTCTTACAATTTGGTTGTCTGAATTGGTATATAAGTATGATAATTTTAATTTCTTGTCTTATCCATATGATGGTTCACACTAGTGAATCCTATTCCATGAAAGGCTAATCCTGGAGACAATATGGTTATTACACACCTAGAAGGAGGAACCATATACATCACATTAAGAACTGGTTTGGGTGAAATTTCTGTTGGGTTCTAAAAATTTTCTATTGAAATTAGGAATTAGGAAAAACATGTGAATTTTCTCAACTTTCCTAATATAGAGAATCTATTTGAAGATACCTAATAATAAGAACTTAACAAAACCATGTAGTGTATATCCAATCAATGTATATGAGGAAACCACGACGAGTTTCTAAAATCATTGAAATTGTGTATGGAATATTCGTAATGGGTAACCTAAAATGTTAGTGGGTAAAAAGTCATTAATTGACATGATATAATTAGTATAGTAATGATAGGATACAACAACTTGAAGGTGTGCCAAAATTTTTAACTAGAAATTAAATTACATTAGTGGTGAAATATTTTTATTATTATTACTCTAACAATGATTTCACATGAACAATGATGAATCAAGGTGATAAATAATCCATTTGAACTTTCATGGGTCTCATATATTATAAATATAACTTTTTATATATGAAAATCCCAACCCGGTATTTACATCACATAAATTATCTATAATGGGTCCCTCATTATGATGGGTATCCAAAATTATGATCCCCTTTGAGGGTTCTACATATTAAATATGATATCCACATATCCTCATATTAGTAAATGAAAAAAATATTAAATGGGTTCATATCAATGGGGTTCTTAGATTCGTATTCATTAGCATATTGTGGATGATTCCTATAGTTGGATATTTTGTAGCATTGAATTTCAAAGAATGAATCTGTAATAGAATTTTAGATTGGAACATACCACTCTGTATACCATTTTAAATGATAAATATGTATACTATACAATCTCAAATTTATTGACTAATTCATGAAAAAGAGTTAAAAAATAGACACCTCACAAATTTTCGTTTAAAATTGAAATCCACTATAAGATAGACAATTCAAGAATATATCCATAATTAAATGAATGTCCAGATTTTTTCCTTGTGGATGTGCCATTAATGAAATGAATGTCATGATTTTTCCTTTAATCATAATATATGCTATATATTCAAAAAAAATAACATCATGAAACAAAAAAATTACAAAAAAATTATACTTCCCCTGTATTGAACATTTTATGTGGGATTATGACATTGAATAATGCAAAAAATATGTAATATATATAATTGTCTTCAATCCCCCATAATGTATTCACTACACTCATTATAAAACACATAAATCAGGGAGAAAAGAATCCCTTATATATAAAATGAGTTATTTTATATTAAATAAATTTAAAATTTGATTTTCCTATGAAAAATTATTCCTATGTAAAATAGTAGATTTGAAAAATAAGATTTCATTAATGATATATAATTTTACAGAAGAGGATATCACACAATTGAAATAAAAATATTTTCTAAATATAAAATTCTTATTTCCTGGTATATATATCAATACAATTTGTCAATGAAATTAATTAAATGAATTATATTTTAATTTTTTTTTTCAAATGCATTTTACATTCATTGATTGAACCCATATAACAAAACATAACCTAACAATTATTAAAAAAATTATAAAATAATTTTCACCCATCAATTTCAAGATTCAAAATTTCTCAACAATCAATATATTTAACGAAATAAACAATAACAGGAACCTACAAAAAATTATTTACTAATATAATATGTAATCATTTTTTATTTTCAAGAAGGACAAATTCTAAAACACAATTAATTATTTTATTTAAAATATTGATTAAATAATAAAATTTATACGAAGGAAAAACATTTGTCCAATAATTTATACAAACATTTTGATATCAAAATGTGTAAATTGAATAAACCCATATAAAAGAATAGGAATTATTTTATTTCTCATAATTTTGTTAATATAAATTAGATTTAAAAGAAATTATTTCGACAATGTTTTTCCCAATTTTTAAAATATATGTTTTTAAAAAATATGTACCCTTCCCCCATATATATAATTTCATAATTATATCATGTTATGTATTTTTTAGTGATATTCTATAATAATACTAGGAATATAAGTTATTATATATTCATAGATGAAAAATGTATGAATCTGAGACTTTTATATGCTCAACATAGTAATTAATTCAATAGAAAACATCAAATAAGTACAACATAAGTACTATACCTCAAAATTATGAAACTAAATTTCACCTTAATAAACTATAATGATTTATTTCATATATTAAAATATTAATGACAAAATTGAGTGTATTTATAGTATATTTAAATTTCACTATGGTAATAATTGTTATTAAAATGATTGAAACCATTACATATAATAAATTTAAAAAAGAAACATACAAGATATTATTTTTTAGATCACCACATATATATGATATGATATGTATTAAAAATTAATTTACTGAATATATATTTTACAATAAGAATTGAAAAAATATATAATACTAATTAAAAAATGTATATTATATTTTAATTATTACTTGGAATTGGATGATATTTAATCCATTTATATTTATAAAATTCAATTGGAATTCAAATATAATAATTAAATACAGAATAAAGATATGATCATTATATAAATAAAATATATAAATATAAATATATAGTAGATGTGTATTCTAAAATTTCACTAATATATAAATTTTAATCAAAATAGAGCCCAACTATCATCTATTTTATATATTTGGAATATAACATGATAGTAAAATAAATAAAATGTTTTTGGGAGTGGTAAAATTAACTATCAGTTTCTATCATTGGATTATCAATCCCATAAGATCAAATTGAATTTTTCCCTAATACAAATATTACCCTATTATTTCATAGCTCATAGACAGTAAAATATGAAACACTATTGAAAACCTATAATTAAGTAGTTATAATTAAAGTGTAAAAGTGAAATGAAATGTTATTTTGTAATTTCAACAAAAATATAACTTTTTTTTATTTTTTCTAAATATAAATTTGATGAATTATTTTATTAAATTTGGATTATATAATGATTTTTTCCTTACAAATAAATAATCATGTGTAATTTTGCATTTAACTATTTTCTCAATGTGTTCCTCTATTAATAATAAATCACTGAAATTACATGTTAATAAATATTTTTCTAAAATCAAAAATAAGAAAAAAAATTACAATAAAATTTAATTCGAACCATATATTCTCCATAGTAATAAAAAAACTATATTCGAAATGTTTGAAATCAATATATTCATTGCATTTCATCTTATCGAAACTGATCATATGAAGACCCATATTACCGCACAATCAATGAATTCTTTATTATTCTAAATATAATAGAAAATTACAATGAATTTTTAATTAAAATGAATTTATTGATCAATAATAAAATTTACGATTGAGTGAAGTACCCAATGTAAAATTAAAGAAAAAATTATATTTTTGAGATAAATAATCGCTTATAAATAAATTTTCTCCCAGGGTTCATGTCCTATATATTCAAATGTATTTAAAAAATGAAAATCTTCATATCAAATCATGAAATGGTTTTTTTATTAGCCAAATGATATTTGTTGAACATCTGGTATATGAAATAAATTTTCAGAAAAACATCTATGTCTATTTCTATATATATTTTAATATCACTCTCATATAATATTTATCTTCATAATAACCCATTTTAGTTATGTAACTTTTATTATTTACATCCTTTTTGAGTAAATGATTTGAACACATTTTTAACAATGATTTTATTCAGTAAAATATTATCCAAATATGGGATTTATAAATGTATCTAATTTTTAATGATTTCATCTTCATGGTTTCAATTATTTGATATTATTCTTTACATCATGTTATATATAGGGTACTTGTTATAACTATATTAAAAACTCCATATTTCAGTGTAAGTGAATTGTAGTGAAATGTTATTTTACTATTCTATTAAATCTCATTCTTATGTCACTCAAATCACAATGAACATGATAATTTATCATGATTTTTAATATATAGTTGAATAAATTAAGAAAATAATTTATATTTATTACATGTTTCACCTTGTTATTCAAATACATTGAGATTATGTTGTTGGTGTGCTAATGTAATAGTGGTAAACAAAAATCACTAAATATTTTACAAATATTAATGAAATATTCATTATAAATCATATGAGAACAACAATTTTTTCTCTAAACAAAAAATATGGGAAATAAATATAAATATGGATAATTTATATCACTAGTAGTGATTAAATAAAATAAAAACTCACACCCCCATTGTGTGATTTTTTTCACTTCAATTTTAATTCAAATAATGATTTACCATGGATACTCCCTAGGAATTCCCACTTATCCTTATTTTATATATCAGTGGATAATATTATTATTTATCTCTTATAACCAATTATTTTTAAAAACATTTTATCTCTTAAAAAAATGTGTTTCCATATAAAATCCATATCAATCCAGTAATTATGTGAGCATTATATAAACCAGAACATTCGTATTCAAAGATGAATTCAAATTGGTTTATTTTAATAGACATGATTTTTACATGGTACGATTCATTATCACGTAACATGATCTATATTAGAAACTACATAAAGTTTGTTTGATGTATAATATTAAATATTTATTACAATCAATGATGAAGATCCCATTAGAAAATATATATGGTTTTTTGTTGTTTTTATCATCGATTTACCAAACAACCACTACTTTTTTATAAATGATTTAGCAGCGATTTATTTCAAAATGTCGCTAAACTATTTGTTTTCTATCCCAATACATTTCCACCATACCCCTATGAGACCCCTCCCCCACACATCACCCGCTGACCCCTCCGAGACCCCCCCTGATGACCCATGATTCCCTACACCTCCCTTTAGCGCGCCTCACCGCCTCACCGCCCCTCAACACGAAACACTGCCCAACGTAGTCAACCACCTAAAGCCCTTTCTCTCCTCTTAGATATAGGTCTTGACCTGTGGAGACACTCATTGCTTATTTCCATCCCTAGGTATCATCATTATTCTTATTATTCCATCCTCTAGTTATAATAGTATCCCCTAGAGATCAAACACACACACATGCACTTGATATTTTCATGATTTTGAAGTATATTATTATAATCCCTCGACACCATTATATTGAACTTTGAGAAAGTATAATTCCACTATAGAAGTTCACCCAAAACATCTAGTTCATTAGATACCATTCATATAATTTTTCTCTTGATTTATATTCTCTATATTTTCATAGTAATTTTAAAACATATTTGTTAGATCAATTAATAAATAGTTTTTCAATTTAAATAATATTCAATTTTTTAAAAATTCCGAAGGATAATATTATATTCAAAACATTGTAAACTTAATTTTTAATATATTTATTTTATATATTGGAAAATTTCAAAATGTATTTTTTTATATAATCAATATTCCATTGTATCCTCTAAACGTTAAATTGAACATTATTTTGGAAAATTTTTTTTTTGATTGTGAGTTCTTACTTATCCTTGATGGATATATTTTATTTCTTTTTACGATAGTTATATATTAAATTAAGTTCGGAAAAAACATCATGTTGTTTTTAACATGAAAATTTTAGATATTTATATCATAGGTGATTGGATAAATAATAAGTGGTAGAAGATGAATTTTTAGTGTAAGATGAATAAGAGATAGATTTTAAATGATGAATGACCTATATTTTAGGCATTAGATACTAGGAACATTTTTCCATTGATTCCCATAATAAGAGAGTTTCATTTTCCACACACTGTTGAATCATTGACGGTTTCTTTGATTTTTTTATTCTTACCATTGTTCCTTTTGTTATTCATATAGAATTATGACCTTATGTGTTCATTGTTTTCATTTTAATAATATCACTTGATGTTCTCTATCATTATCAACCTTATTCTAGCTATTTTATGATTTCTTTATCGTAAATAATATGTTCATATTCTTTGATTTATGATCCATTTTATCATCATTATAGGTTTCATCATTAATTTCATTAAAATAAATCATTATTTTAATTTTGGAATATTTGTATTTTTTATTATCATGTAAATTATTTATGGTCTCGTAGGTCATGATAGATCCACATATATCCTAAAAATGGCATTTTTTTTATTTCATCTTCTTCTTGGACTATAATATATTTAGGTTTCATATTTATTTTTAAACACCATTATATTTTGATCACAAGATATTATATAGTACGGGTACAATTAAGAGGAATTCAACCATTTCATATGTCAGTAAGGTATATTAATGGATAGTTTTAATGAACTATATGAAATGGGAATTGAAATAAGCTTAATGTGACTCAGAATTCTGATTATTTTAATAAGTCTCATTTGTAACATTTCTAATGAAATACATATAATATATGTAATACCCTAAATGAATCCTTTCTCCTTATATGTATTATTATGACATGGGCGGTATTTTTTGTGTCATTTATTGCAAGGGTGTTGGAGTTGTTGTAAGATTTATATTATATTGTTGCAATAATCATTTAGCTTGTTTGATTACTCGTCTGTAATTATTTATATCATGGGTACACTAGGCACTGAGATAGTGCTCTATATTTATATTCAAGTAGATTGTAACACACTTTTGGTATCCCCTAGTTGTTTTTTATACCATGGAATGTGGGGAGTTCTCCCTATGTTGCTCGGGGTAGGATACTCATGTGACATGTGATGTTTGGATGAAACATATTCCAGTGGTAGTTATCAAGTATTGATAAGGTCTAGGACTATCATACATTATGACCTTTTTTGTTTCCCATTATACTATGTGGATTCCATTTGGGGACTCTCATTCATTGTGTCCCCTAGTTTTATTATTATGTAGGGAACCATGATTTTTTACCATTGTTTACTCATATTTCGTTTGTGATGTGGTGACTTGGAGTTTAATTATTACCGTTAATGAGAATGGGCTTGTTTCATTAAAATATTTGTGAAGTGTTTTCATAATGGTGTTCCAAAAGAATTTTTAAAATGGATATTGTAATGGGTGGTTTTAATGAATGTATGGGTATTAAAGTAATATTTTCAAAATTATTATCATCATTTATTGAATAATAAAATAGAATTTTATAAAATATATTTTATTGTTATATTTTTATTTACATGTCATTATCAATAACAATATATTTTATAACAATATTTAAAACCATCCTAAATGAGATGTATTTTGAAAATAATTTAATAAAATCCTTGTTAATATCTTAATGGGATTAGTTTTTCGCACACCCTATATTCATCATTTGATATATTAAAATATTGTGGTTTTCATTTTTAGGTTTCATAGCCCTTTTTTAGGTTTCCTATCATTATATTAAACACATGTATAAATAAAAAATTAACCCACCTTTTTTATTTGGAAATTGATACATTTATAGTTTCTTCTAGTATATTAAAAATTGGAATAATAATGGGGAAAAGAACATACGTCTACAGTTAAAAATTATAATTCATTATTGAATTTTATGTTAATAAAAAATAAATGAATTTTGCAAAATATATAGGCTCTGATTCATAAAACTATAGAAAAATGTAAATAGATAATAATGTTATCAAATTATATAATATAATGATATTGTTTGTTATTGGAACAATTTATAAATTGGAATTAACCATGTAGGTGATTTCCCATTTCCCGAATGGCATTTCCTAAGCGACCTATAGATCGTTATAAATTGAATATATCATGTTTTTATAATATAAATGGGATGATTTAAATGAAATGTATAATTCATGATGGGTTTCATTTCCTAAGGAATAAAATGGTTTTAAATAAAATTACCCTAAGGGGGGTTGTAGCAGGTAGGGAATGTCTAGGTGGAGGGGGTAGTCCAGGTGGGGGTGGATTGTCTAGGGTGTATGGGGATACAGGGGGTAGGAGAGCTACATGGGTGTGGGGAGTGTAACACCCCAAGATTTCATAGTGTGTTATTTCTTCAAAATAATTCAATGACTTGCACTACACGCAACACTAAGTTCAATCACACCATGACTTACAAAAAAAAGCCATTCAAAAGAGGTTATGAATAGTATTATATAAATTTTAAACTTTATATAATCCTTATAATTTTAGAATCCATATTATGAGTTTCTTAGATATAATGCAAGGACAAATTCATTTTCAGTATTGCACTTTTATCAACTTTTAATAGTGAACCCTTTTTAAATACAATATTTTAAACTTTTTGACTAAATGGGGACATCAAAATTTAAAATGAAACATCCCAAGCTTCCACGGTACGCTTTCTTTGAATAATACAGTAGCGTGTGTTGTACGCAACCTTGAGTTTTAACACACACCACAACCAATCAAACTAGCCGTCATGAATAGTAATACCTAATTTTAGAAATTATATATATTTTATATTTTAAAATGGACTTCATTTTTGGATTCGGAATATCGAAATTAGCCTAGGGTGAAATTTTGGTACTTTTCGGATAACTTTTATATTTTGATGAATAGTGAAAATTACTAAATTTTAATTAAAAACAACTTTTTTAATCCAAATAATTGATAGTGATAAATTATGAATTTTAGTAGTTTTAAAGTATATTTAGAATATATTTTTACCTTTTAATATAATTTTGATCATTGGACATAATTTTACAATTAAACCGAAAATAAACAAGTGTCAATCTTTTGATAGTTATTATCTCTTAAAAACACGCTTTTTGTTTTGACAGCGGGAATTAATTTTAAATTAATTTCTGCCACTTCTGTGTTTTGAATTTAGGAAAATGGATTCCATATTTGGAATCAGGATGTTCAAATTGTGTAAATAGGTAGCTTTTATTTTTAGACATTTTGAATAATTACTGCGGTAAATATTTTATTTACCATGGTTAAGGGTAAATCCGGTAAATAAGGGTTAAAAAATAATATTATAATAATACTAAATTACCCTAAAACGTGTCCTAACCCTATTGGTTGATACATGGTCGACCATTGGCATCTTTGGGTCGATTTTGGGACCCCATGGATCCACTTGTAAGTGATAATGACACTTTATTTTAATTAAGTTAAAATGAATACAAAAATGACACAAGCATATATCTTTTAGAAGAACAATTTTTACATAGGGTTATACATGTTGGATTTTCGATTATAAATATTCATTAGAAAGATAAACAGATTTCCTACATAATGATATTTTATTTATAATTTTTAGACATCAAATATTTTAAATTATTAATGACACAATAATGATGCAATGTTTACCTCATTAATAAATAATTTAAATAAATAAGATTATAATGATTAAAATATTATCTAAAACCTGTCCAATTCTTATTGGTTGATGTTATTTAGAATATGAGTCATCGTATCTTCGACCTCAATGATTTTTGGACCATTATAAATCGAATATAATTATATTATAAAGTAATACTTTCACTCTTTCCTAAAGAGCCCCTCCTCTCCCTTATAAAAGGAGACCACTTCTACTCATTCCTCACACCTCTCAAGCCACTTGGCTCGTCCAAACCCTGACCAAATAAGCTCCCCACATCCCTCTCCTCCTCCTTGAAGCTTCCCCTTAGGCAGAAAGCATTTCAATAAGTCCTTTGGTTCCAACCAAAGTGAGTTACCTAAATTAAAGGTAACGATTTCTCTTAAATTATTTTCATTTACTTTGCTTCTCCAACCCCCAAACTCTTTTTATTTCCTTTCTTTTGTAACAACACCAGTATCCACAATATACTAGGATTTTGTTATAAGAAGTATTCAATCTACACATACACACAACTCCATCTAATGGATGATGAACATAATGTTTCTGTGGATGGCAAACTAACGCCTCACGAAACGATGATTGTTCAAATACATCTTACCGCCTCTCATGGTGGCCATTATGATAGAACTGTAATTAAATATGATATTAATGATATATATTTTATATATAAGCTTCTGTAATTCCATTTTATTTCATATCATTATTCGTTTCATGTTGTATATACATACGATAATTTCATTTGAGGAAGTGCGGACTACCGCCCCCTTAAAATGATATGACTCGTTCATACCACACATGGAACGTATAAAGGATGGTGTTAATGAACATAAGAAACATATATAAAATATTATATTATACTGGAATAATAATATACCTATGTATCATTTGGATTCAATACTTTTAAAATGAAAAATTAAATGGAAGTAGCGTTCGTGCGTACGTACGGACTACCGTCTCCACGAACGCGATGAGATTCATTGTCCATCATATCCATTCAAGTATAATTATAATTTGATGATTTAAAAATAGTATATAAGGACTTGATATCATTCTGGATATGAATAATATACATCCCATTAATAACGAATATGGCTCACATAACAAAGAATATAAATTAAAATGAACCCGTTAACACCCGAAATGACGATAATTCTAAGATATTATTAACAAATCAATGTTAAAAGATCATATATGATATCATATTAAATTAAATGATTCTTTTATTATTCAATAACAATTATTTCACCATTATACATGAGGTAAACCTACCATCGACCAAGGAAAAAGTACAAAGTAAGGGTTTCTCTTATCTCACTTTCAATTTCGTGAGATTTCCATTATTCGCCACTAAATTATTGAAAGTGGTGTATTGTGTATGGAAATTTGATATATATTATCATGATTCTATTTATATTCATGTTATTCTGTAAATCATTTGGTGGTTGTTAACTTTTGGCCATACGACTCAGTCGATTAACGTGGTAAGGGATTTTCTAATCTCACTTTTAATTTCGTGAGAATTCCATTGTTCACCACTTAATTATTGCATGTGGTGTATGTGTACTGCCCATGATTGAATTCATTGTGTAATATACTTTAATTTATGGGTATTTACATCATCATGGTATGATACTTCTTTCATGGGTGTATGTTTCGAAAGTTACCTAATCGATAAGGGAATTTGAAATTTCAATTTCCACTCATTTGGCTTTACGCATATTTCATTGATTATATAACCCCAAGATTATGTGTAAAATCACTATTCATTTGATTATGTCATAATTTCCACTCCCCTTCCTATGGATGTAAGTTTGATACACATAATCACTCCATTGATAATTCTCAAGTCATTGATATGAATTTGATAAAAGTAATTTTAACTCATTCACCATTTGTTGAGTTAAACATCCAATTCGTTGGTGTTGTTTTTACAAGAATATGTGTGAATATCCTTTGATTGTTTTACACTGAATATCCAATCATATTTAGTGTATTTATATTTTTCACACAAAATTAAGTCGTTGATTTATCCTTAACCTAAGGATACGGCCTTTATGAGAGATTTCATCTCAATTTACATTCCATTGAGACTTCTTTGTTGATATACACCAACTCACTTTTATGTGGTGTATATAATGTACTTTGACATAATATATCATGAATCCCTTTATTCTCATGATATTACAAAGTTCTGATTACCTCAATTATTTGTATTCAAGTGTCTTTTTTGGTTAGAATCTCTAACTAAAATACCATTTTTAAATGTTTTAAAGACTTATTCTTCTAAATCATGCTCATTAATGTCCATGTTTTAAAAATGGTTTTAAGGATTTATTTATATGGACATTAAAGTTTTAGAAATTAAAACTCCTTTTAAAAAGTTTCAAAGTGGTATGGGACACTTTGATTCAAAAATCTACTTTTAAATGGCTTCTTGACAAATAGTGTGACTTTTAAATGTTTTCAAGAAAAGGGGGATATTTCTCTCAAATAGTCTTGATGATTATTTTCATCTATGTCAACATCCTTCATTATTCTTGATTGAGGTTAATGTGATACAATACAATCTTCCATATTGTATCGAATGAGTTATGTTTGACTGTGGATGTGCTGTTTTTACACCATTCATGGTTTGTGGTAAAAGTATTGACATTTCGTATGCTAGTTTTAATACGAGTGTTTATGTTATGTTTAAACATGTTCATATGAGGAATGAATTGGACTTAATAAGTGACGGGTGGAGCCCGCTATAGCTCCTCGATGCATCGGTAGATCTCATGAGACAAACTAGTGTCTTGGCACAAGGCCTTGGCAAAATCTTATTTGTAGTCTTGGCACGAGGCCTTGGCTATGTGGTTATGATAGTCTGGCATTATGCATTCCATCATTATGAAAGTGGATATTGATATTTCATGTGATCATTCGACTAGTAGAATATCCATGTGAGTAAGTAAATGGCATTATTTCATTTTACCTTTGCCATTTTATGCTGAAGTTCAAGTTTAAAAGGCTTTTGTTTTAGTTATAAATTGCCTTAAGTGTTTATGCTTATTTATGAAAGCTTCTGCTATAATGTTATCCTTACTGAGCATCTGAGCTCACCCCTTTCAATGTTTTATTTTTTTTCCAGGATTATGAAGAAGTAATTTATGAATGACCTGCAGGGATAGTATGAGGGGATATGAAGACAAGATGTTTTTTTATGATGTAATGTAAAAATTTATGGATGTATCTAGTTATTCCAAGGATACTAAACTAATCGGTCTTTCGAGACTTGATCTTTCTCATGATCATGCCAATGTTATGTAATAATGCACCGACTCTAGGTAACTAGGGTCGGGGCGTTACAGTTGGTATCAGAGGAAGTATAGTACAATCCTTGGTAGCTAGATTTAGATAAACTCTGATTAGAGCACGTAGACCTAAGATGAACTTTGAGGATTAGTATAAAATAACTTCCTAGAATTTTGGTATTGTAGAGATTTTGTGAGTTTTCTGAGCAATACATCCCTGTCTGGATACGAGCAGGTAGAGGCGGCTCTGGCACAGATGTACCTAGGGGTAAAACCCGAAAACACCGCTTTGAGCTAGACTCGAACGAGAACTGGTGCACGACAACGGGCCTTGCTGCACTCTTGGTTACGACACTCCCGGGGGATATGCTTAGGATAATTTACATTTTCTTTACAAACCGATTTAAGTAATATATACATATGATGAGAGTAAATGACCTTGGTTAATCCTAATATGTTTCAAATTGAGAATATGGTGACATTTTAATCTCTAAATTTTTTTACAACTACTATTACTCACACAATGCTTTCTGGTTTTAGTCAATGGCTGGATTCCAAGGAAGTCATAGTGACTTTGAGAATGATGTACAAGGTGGGAACGATGGTGGCGATGAGCAACAAAATGGAATGTTGATAGGCGTAAAAGATATCGTCTTTATGCCAAATCAGTTTTCCAAAAATATGATCAACAACATATATATTAACCAACTCCCAGACTCAACAAGGAAGAGAAAGGTGATAAATGATAAGATCTCCAGCAATGGAGACCATGGAGAAAAGAAACCTCAATTTTCATCATGCAGGAAATGTGGAAAGAGACACCCAGGAAAGTGTCTCAATGGGACAACGAAATGATTTACATGCAGGAAGGAAGGACATAAAGTGAAGAATTGCCGAAGAAAAATGAAGAGTACTATGGAAGAAGATAAAAATGGTCCCAAGAGTCCATTTACAGTCATTTGCCGTAAATGTAGGGGACCTGGCCATTACCCGAGTGAATGTCCTATTCTATAGGATATTTTTTTGGTCAAAGAAGAAGCAATGTGGAAATAAATGGTTGGAGAAAAATTTAAAAAGTATTAGCACTCCTTGTTGATGGGTTTTCTTTGGAATAATTTTCTCTTGTATTTGTAACCCCGCAGTTTTCCATGTGAGAATGATATTAGAGGAAGAATTGTCTCTTCTCTTGTGGATATAGGTATAAATAACCATTTGGTTTTATATGATCATTGGGGTTTGAGAAAATGATAAGTTATTATAATTTGGGATGAAAATGCAAAGTATGATATAACATTTGTGGTTAAATTATGTTATTTTGAGGAATTTATCTCATTTTGGTAATATTATAAAATATTGTTTTTGAAAAAGGACAACACGTAGACCGTGTGACAACCCATCGCATCGGACAAAGCTGTGGGAATCGAACCCACAACCAAAGTGCAATTGGGATTTATCGCCTACCACTGGACTACGTGAAGTCCCTGGTTAGTGTGACTATTTTTTTTTGTTAAATGATTTTATTGATCAATAATAAGATGATTTGGGTTCTATGCCTTATCAAATGAATACCCTTGGTATAGGAAAATGATTTGGTGATTAAGTGATAAATGTTATTTTGGAAGATGTTCGTTTTGTTAGGAACACTATATGACCAAGGAAAATAGAATACAATGAGGTTTCATTAGTAGAGTTATGGTGGATTTTTATCTACGTTTTTATTGTTGATTTATAGTGATTTGGGTTATTTATGGAAACGATTAACCTATAACAGAGAATATGTTATGATGTTAATCACTTTTAAGTATGTGACTTTAAGAGTATTTGATGTCATTAGGAGATACAATGTAACATGGGAGACTACATAATTAAATTCTTCTATGTTTTGGGTTTCAATATTAGTTTGGATTATATTAAAGGATTGTAAGGAAAATTCTTTATTGAATGGTATCTATTTAACTTTGGGGTATTGTTGGTTTAATTTTAGAAATTAAGATTAGTGCATATTTATCTCAATGAATATCCTTTTGGGGGATCATTAGATCATTCACTAACCATTTTGGTGTTGATTAATCTTCAAAGACAATGTAAATATATGGTTTATCCAACATGGATCATGTGATTCTATAGAAGTTTATTCTAGTTCTTCCAGTGTGACCAAGTCTTCTTGAATACTCATCGTTTAAAAAAAAATTTGAGTTAGTGGTGGAAATTTATTAAAGAATGAAAATCTACTTAAAATTTAAGTATATCTCATAATGTTCTTAGTCAATATCATAAATAAATTCCTCTTCCTTATGTAATATAACTTAAAAAAAATGTTGTCCTAGATGGTACATTAAATCATCACTAATTTATGGCTTTGGGATTGTTGGCCTTTTCATAGCCATGTTCTCTACCACTCTCCATCAGGTAATTGATGGTTAGATTTTTCTTCCATATCCATATTTTACTACATGGAACCCTAGTATGTGTTATTTTTGGTAATCTTCATACTTTCGACTCTTTATTTTAAATAGAGGCCTCATTAATTCATTTTTCGATGTGGGATTTCAACTAAGATATTTTGAAACGTCAAAAATGTGTTATCCTAATACCCTATGTTTTGTTGAACCGATGGTATTTCAAATCATCATAGATTGATGAATTTAAGGACCTCAATTTTATACTTGTTTGTGATTGATGACCTCAATCACTACCTATAAATATTTACTTTTTCCCTCCAATTATATGTCTCAAATTTCCACCAATGTTCTCCTAATCGAGATCATAATTTGGTGGTGACCCTTTCATTTCTCTTTTCCTCATATTAAGACTAAATTTTAGTAACCCAATTTCCGATGTGGGTTTTCCCACAAATATATTATCTATTTTCAACCTTTTATTTTCGAAAAACAATTTCAAATTGCGAGGACGCAATTTATTGAAGGAGGGGAGAATGTAACACCCCAAGATTTCATAGTGTGTTATTTCTTTAAAATAATTCAATGACTTGCACTAAACGCAACACTGAGTTCAATCACACCATGACTTACAAAAAAAAGCCATTCAAAAGAGGTTATGAATAGTATTATATAAATTTTAAACTTTATATAATCCTTATAATTTTAGAATCCATATTATGAGTTTCTTAGATATAATGCAAGAACAAATTCATTTTCAGTATTGCACTTTTATCAACTTTTAATAGTGAACCCTTTTTAAATACAATATTTTAAACTTTTTGACTAAATTGGGACATCAATATTTAAAATGAAACATCCCAAGCATCCATGGTACGCTTTCTTTGAATAATACAGTAGCGTGTGTTGTACGCAACCTTGAGTTTTAACACACACCACAACCAATCAAACTAGCCGTCATGAATAGTAATACCTAATTTTAGAAATTATATATATTTTATATTTTAAAATGGACTTCATTTTTGGATTCGGAATATTGAAATTAGCCTAGGGTGAAATTTTGGTACTTTTCGGATAACTTTTATATTTTGATGAATAGTGAAAATTACTAAATTTTAATTAAAAACAAATTTTTTAATCAAAATAATTAATAGTGATAAATTATGAATTTTAGTAGTTTTAAAGTATATTTAGAATATATTTTTACCATTTAATATAATTTTGATCATTGGACATACTTTTACAATTAAACCGAAAATAAACAAGTGTCAATCTTTTGATAGTTATTATCTCTTAAAAACACGCTTTTTGTTTTGACAGCGGGAATTAATTTTAAATTAATTTCTGCCACTTCTGTGTTTTGAATTTAGGAAAATGGATTCCATATTTGGAATCAGGATGTTCAAATTGTGTAAATAGGTAACTTTTATTTTTAGACATTTTGAATAATTACTGCGGTAAATATTTTATTTACCATGGTTAAGGGTAAATCCGGTAAATAAGGGATAAAAAATAATATTATAATAATACTAAATTACCCTAAAACGTGTCCTAACCCTATTGGTTGATACATGGTCGACAATGGGCATCTTTGGGTCGATTTTGGGACCCCATGGATCCACTTGTAAGTGATAATGACACTTTATTTTAATTAAGTTAAAATGAATACAAAAATGACACAAGCATATATCTTTTAGAAGAACAATTTTTACATAGGGTTATACATGTTGGATTTTCGATTATAAATATTCATTAGAAAGATAAACCGATTTCCTACATAATGATATTTTATTTATAATTTTTAGACATCAAATAATTTAAATTATTAATGACACAATAATGATGCAATGTTTACCTCATTAATAAATAATTTAAATAAATAAGATTATAATGATTAAAATATTATCTAAAACCTGTCCAATTCTTATTGGTTTATGTTATTTAGAATATGAGTCATCTTATCTTCGACCTCAATGATTTTTGGACCATTATTAACCGAATATAATTATATTATAAAGTAATACTTTCACTCTTTCCTAAAGAGCCCCTCCTCTCCCTTATAAAAGGAGACCACTTCTACTCATTCCTCACACCTCTCAAGCCACTTGGATCGTCCAAACCCTGACCAAATAATCTCCCCACATCCCTCTCCTCCTCCTTGAAGCTTCCCCTTAGGCAGAAATCATTTCAAGAAGTCCTTTGGTTCCAACCAAAGTGAGTTACCTAAATTAAAGGTAACGATTTCTCTTAAATTATTTTCATTTACTTTGCTTCTCCAACCCCCAAACTCTTTTTATTTCCTTTCTTTTGTAACAACACCAGTATCCACAATATACTAGGATGTTGTTATAAGAAGTATTCAATCTACACATACACACAACTCCATCTAATGGATGATGAACATAATGTTTCTGTGGATTGAAAACTAACGCCTCACGAAACGATGATTGTTCAAATACATCTTACCGCCTCTCATGGTGGCCATTATGATAGAACTGTAATTAAATATGATATTAATGATATATATTTTATATATAAGCTTCTGTAATTCCATTTTATTTCATATCATTATTCGTTTCATGTTGTATATACATACGATAATTTCATTTGAGGAAGTGCGGACTACCGCCCCCTTAAAATGATATGACTCGTTCATACCACACATGGAACGTATAAAGGATGGTGTTAATGAACTTAAGTAACATATATAAAATATTATATTATACTGGAATAATAATATACCTATGTATCATTTGGATTCAATACTTTTAAAATGAAAAATTAAATGGAAGTAGCGTTCGTGCGTACGTACGGACTACCGTCTCCACGAACGCGATGAGATTCATTGTCCATCATATCCATTCAAGTATAATTATAATTTGATGATTTAAAAATAGTATATAAGGACTTGATATCATTCTGGATATGAATAATATACATCCCATTAATAACGAATATGGCTCACATAACAAAGAATATAAATTAAAATGAACCCGTTAACACCCGAAATGACGATAATTCTAAGATATTATTAACAAATCAATGTTAAAAGATCATATATGATATCATATTAAAGTAAATGATTCTTTTATTATTCAATAAAAATTATTTCACCATTATACAGGAGGTAAACCTACCATCGACCAAGGAAAAAGTACAAAGTAAGGGATTCTCTTATCTCACTTTCAATTTCGTGAGATTTCCATTATTCGCCACTAAATTATTGAAAGTGGTGTATTGTGTATGGACATTTGATATATATTATCATGATTCTCTTTATATTCATGTTATTCTGTAAATCATTTGGTGGTTATTAACTTTTGTCCATACGACTCAGTCGATTAACGTGGTAAGGGATTTTCTAATCTCACTTTTAATTTCGTGAGAATTCCATTGTTCACCACTTAATTATTGCATGTGGTGTATGTGTACTGCCCATGATTGAATTAATTGTGTAATATACTTTAATTTATGGGTATTTACATCATCATGATATGATACTTCTTTCATGGGTGTATGTTTCGAAAGTTACCTAATCGATAGGGGAATTTGAAATTTCAATTTCCACTCATTTGGCTTTGCGCATATTTCATTGATTATATTACCCCAAGATTATGTGTGAAATCACTATTCATTTGATTATGTCATAATTTCCACTCCCCTTCCTGTGGATATAAGTTTGATACACATAATCACTCCATTGTTAATTCTCAAGTCATTGATATGAATTTGATAAAAGTAATTTTAACTCATTCACCATTTGTTGAGTTAAACATCCAATTCGTTGGTGTTGTTTTTACAAGAATATGTGTGAATATCCTTTGATTGTTTTACACTGAATATCCAATCATATTTAGTGTATTTATATTTGTCACACAAAATTAAGTCGTTGATTTATCCTTAACCTAAGGATACGGCCTTTATGAGAGATTTCATCTCAATTTACATTCCATTGAGACTTCTTTGTTGATATACACCAAATCACTTTTATGTGGTGTATATAATGTACTTTGACATAATATATCATGAATCCCTTTATTCTCATGATATTACAAAGTTCTGATTACCTCAATTATTTGCATTCAAGTGTCTCTTTTGGTTAGAATCTCTAACTAAAATACCATTTTTAAATGTTTTAAAGACTTATTCTTCTAAATCTTGCTCATTAATGTCCATGTTTTAAAAATGGTTTTAAGGATTTATTTATATGGACATTAAAGTTTTAGAAATTAAAACTCCTTTTAAAAAGTTTCAAAGTGGTATGGGACACTTTGATTCAAAAATCTACTTTTAAATGGCTTCTTGACAAATAGTGTGACTTTTAAATGTTTTCAAGAAAAGGGGGATATTTCTCTCAAATAGTCTTGATGAATATTTTCATCTATGTCAAAATCCTTCATTATTCTTGATTGAGGTTAATGTGATACAATACAATCTTCCATATTGTATCGAATGAGTTATGTTTGACTGTGGATGTGCTGTTTTTATACCATTCATGGTTTGTGGTAAAAGTATTGACATTTCGTATGCTAGTTTTAATACGAATGTTTATGTTACGTTTAAACATGTTCATATGAGGAATGCATTGGACTTAATAAGTGACGGGTGGAGCCCGCTATAGCTCCTCGATGCATCGGTAGATCTCATGAGACAAACTAGTGTCTTGGCACAAGGCCTTGGCAAAATCTTATTTGTAGTCTTGGCACGAGGCCTTGGCTATGTGGTTATGATAGTCTGGCATTATGCATTCCATCATTATGAAAGTGGATATTGATATTTCATGTGATCATTCGACTAGTAGAATATCCATGTGAGTAAGTAAATGGCATTATTTCATTTTACCTTTGCCATTTTATGCTGAAGTTCAAGTTTAAAAGGCTTTTGTTTTAGTTATAAATTGCCTTAAGTGTTTATGCTTATTTATGAAAGCTTCTGCTATAATGTTATCCTTACTGAGCATCTGAGCTCACCCCTTTCAATGTTTTATTTTTTTTCCAGGATTATGAAGAAGTAATTTATGAATGACCTGCAGGGATAGTATGAGGGGATATGAAGACAAGATGTTTTTTTATGATGTAATATAAAAATTTATGGATGTATCTAGTTATTCCAAGGATACTAAACTAATCGGTCTTTCGAGACTTGATCTTTCTCATGATCATGCCAATGTTATGTAATAATGCACCGACTCTAGGTAACTAGGGTCGGGGCGTTAAAGGGAGGGTGTGTTGGATATCCAAGATAGGGTGTGGGATATCCAGGGGTCATGGTGGGTTGGCCTGGTGGGAGAGGTTGTGTGGGTTTTCTCAGGGGGTTGGATTTTTGGTTGTTGGGGTTGGATATCCAGGTGTGGGAGGGGGAGTGGGGTATCTAGAGGGGTGGGGTGGGATGTATTGGTGGGGGAGGGGTGTGGGATTTCCAGGTGGGGTGGGGTGTCCAGGTGAGGGGTGGGGGATGTCTAGGTGGGGATGGGTTGTCATGGAGGGGGAGGTGGCTTTTTAGGTGGGGGGATGTTGTCCAGATGGGGGTGTTGTGTATAGGAAGGGTGGGGGTATCTAGTGGGTAGGGGGATACAGGGGTGTGGGATATCCAGGAAGGGGATGGCCTATCTCGGGGCGTGTTGGTGGGCTGTCCAAATGAGGGGGTGTGGGCTTTCCAGGGTGTGGGATGCCTGTGGGGGTGTGGGTGGGCTGTCTAGTTGGGAAGGGTGTGGGTAGGGATGTCCATGGTGGGGGGGTGTCCATGCGAGGGTGGGGTGGGTTGTCCTGGTTTTATGGGGGCTCTCTAGCTAGGGCGGGGTGTCTAGGGGTATGCATGGGGTATGGGCTGAAGGGTTGTGTGGGTCGGGGTTGTCCAAGGAGGTGGTGGGATATCCACTCCAATACCCTAATAAAATAGGAATCCCATATAACCAATGTAAATTTAGTTTCATAAGTTAAGAATTTTCTTGATGTTCTGTAACAACAATCACTCTTACCCTTCCAAGAAGTAGTGATATATGGAAATAAATCTCACATTGGATATTATCCAATATCAATATTTATCTCATTAAAATTTAACATTCATGCAACTCAATATCATTTAATGATATAACATGTCTCATACTTTCATGAGTCGCGTCCCATATAAACATGGCTCATATGCATTAACAACATACATAAGATCATATTTGACACACACCCTGAAGTTTTTAAACAAATAATATACTATATTTACACCTTGTATCACAACCTGGACATAGCTCTCATATATCCTCTCAAGGATTAATTAATCCACATACCTAGCTCAAAACAGTGAGGTGTGTTTACATTTAAGTGTGTTTTTATAAATAATGTATGATATTAAAAGTGAACGATAAAATACAATCCACATATGATATTTGGAGGTGTTTTTATAGTTAGGTGTGTTTTGATTTATATGTATGATATTTATGGATTACACCACTAGTCTTTTGGTTCATCTATAATAGGCTTGAATTCATGCTACAATTGGATAGAGATTGGATCTATGGCTCACATTGTAAATATCATCGGGGAAAAGGGAAATCACCTACATGGTTAATTCCAATTTATAAATTGGGATATTAACTTAGGATATTATTAAATTATTTTATAGATCTTTTTAATTTGCATGCGTTGATTATCTAGTGGGTGGGTTCATGGTTTACCATATGTATTTATATAAGAAAACCTTATTTAGCATATTTAAATATTTTTTAAACTAGTATATATCAATATCATTACCTAATTTTTTACAGTTATGTGTTTTTATATTTTTTAATATTGTATAGGAACATTTTTGATATACATGGATAAAATATGAATCACATTACCATGGAAAACACCTAATTATGTTATGGGGTTGGAGTAATTTATTAATTTTGAAATTTACAATCGATCCATTGATTGGATTATAAGATTTCCATGTCAAAAAAGTAAATTTAGAAGATTCTTGAAGAGATAATAAGTTTATGACAATTTAATATTGAAAAAATTCCATGTTCAATATTTTTGATGGATTTATCTTAGAGAATAAAATGATACAGAATGGACGAGCACTGATGTCAATCCATAGAATGATCTCCCAACCTCATCGAGAATAGAAAATGAAATGAAAAACCTTATAAATGATGCATTTGGCACTGTAAGACATCACTATTAACATCAATACATATAAAAAAAACCTGATGAGGGTGCTAAAAATATCAACATGAAAAGTGATGTTATTGAGACTCTTTGAAAAACAGATCAATATTGTAACATATTATTGGATCCTCATCTTGATTATTTAGAGACTATTGTAATAGAAAACATCACTAAGGAAAATACGCTTCACAATTTCATTGATGCTGGAAATCTAGAGTAGTATAGTGGATGATTGAATTACACAATGAATTATTTTCTACTAATGTTATACAATATAAAAGTCTATGTGGAATTACAAATAAGGAAATGTCCGTGATATTGGAATTGTTGCATGATGCATTTCCTGAAGAATACATCCTCCATTATTTTAATGATATAAAAAATTTATTAACTGGTTTGGTTAGAATTATACAAAAATACATGTGTGTCCCAATAATTGTATGCTTTATTGGTGAGAGGATTCAAGTAGGCAGGTTTCATAAAACTATTTTTCTTCTAGATGGGAGTCAATGGGTGAAGTTGAATGTCTGAATCCACATACAACCATAATGAAGAAGAAAAGAAACACACCTTCAATGGTTTTGTGTTAGTTTTCATCAAATCCTCGATTACAAAGAGTATTTATGTCATAAAAAACCAATGAACACATGAAGTGGAATTCTGTAGATAGTAACAATGATGGGATACTGCGAAATCCATGAGATTCAAAATCATGGAAGAAATTTGATACATTACATCATGATTTCTCAGATGATCCAAGGAATGTTTGATTCTGATTGGCTACTGATGTATTAAACCCATTAGGGAATTTTAGTACTAGTTATAGAATTTGGCCTGTTGTTTTGATCCCATACAATCTACCTCTATGGATGAGTATTCAAAAAACATCTTTTATCATTTCGATTATTTTTCATGGAAAACAAGTGCATATAAATGTTATTGATGTATATACTAGTATCATTTAATCAATGAATTACCTGAGTTATGGTACAACTATGGTGAGACGTTTGACACTTCTTATAAAACAATGTTCAAAATTCATGCTGCTTTAATGATGACCATTAGTGACTTCCATTGGCTAGGGAATTTATCTATTTTGAACACTGACACATTTTGGGATTCTCTTATTTGTAACATTGATTTTGAGCCCAAATGACTTCCTCATCCTAGAAAATGATGCTTCTTGTTCCATCGATGATTTCTTGATTCATATTATAAATTTCACCTAAATATATCAAAATTTAAAAGTTTCATTGATCACAGACCACCTCAAATGTTGTTAACTAGTTCTAAAATATTTACACAACATGGAAATTATTAAACAGAAATTCGGAAGGTTCATCATTTGAATGATAGTGGGAAATGGGTTCGAGGATCATCGTTAAGTGAAATCAGAATGTAACAATGGAAGAAAAAAAGATTATTTCTCAAACATACAAATTGGGAAATAAATTTGTGGTGCCATAATCATGATGTGATAAATATTGAGAATAATTTTTGTGACAATTTGATATTCACATTTCATAATGAACATGGAATGTCAAAGGATCATATCAATGCTATTAAGGCATTATATGTAATGAACATAAAATGTGATATCTGGCCAGATGATGATGAAAATTATGCTTCGGAAATTATTCCTATGAGAAATTGGGATGAAGATATATTCCATTGATTTTTAAACCATGTGAAAATATCTGTTGGGTATTAAAGTAACAGATCGAGATGTGTTGACATAATGAATTGTATGTAACATCGATTCAAATGTCATGATTCACATATCTTGTTATAATATATTCTACAATTGAAATTACGTACATATTTAGCTGAAAAATATTCTTCAATAGTTCTCCAATTTTGTACATTTTTCATCCAACTATGTGAGAAATGTCAACATCCCCTTGAGCATGACAACCATCATGAAAGGTTTGTATTGATGCATTTTGCAATGGAGACGATCTTTCCACTATCTTTTTTTACAATCACGATGAATTTAACTGGACATTTGGTATAGGAAACTAAATTAGGATGCCCCATTCATTATCAATTGATGTATCCAAATTATTGGTACATTATTTATATTTTTACCTATTAATTGAATAGTTTTTGGAACTTAATTAAATTCATAATTATATTTGTTTAATTTCTTTCATAGATATCGTGATTCTTTGATATTATGTCTGACAAATAATGCTCAATAGAATGCTCTATTGCTGAGGATTATATGGAAGATGAAATTCATACCATTTTTTCTAGATAATAGGATGATATTGAGACAAGATGTAATCAGGTTTGACATGTTGAAGACACATCAACTCAATCTCAAATACATTGGAAATCAAAAATAATTCCTACTATTGGCCAATTAGTTTGGAGGTCCTAAAATGTTATATAGAGAGAAATGGAATTATTACAGACACATAGATATGTGCTATTGAATAGTGAAATTGAAAATCCATTTATTGAAGACTTGATGATATAAACAAAGAGAAAAATGAGAGTCTGAACACGAAATGGGAATTATATAATGAATGCAGTTAATAAAGTGCATGTAGAATGGTTTTCACAACGTGTGTGTTCATAAGTACTGCAATAAATACAAATATTAAATTAAAACATCTTTTATTTAATTCTAATAAATTATATGTCTTTTTTTAGATCATTAATTATGATACTCAAAAATTTTGTTAAGAATATTTTATGTTTCCTGATCGATGTCCTCTAAAAATACCAGAATGTTCGACGCTTACAACATGAATGGATTTAGATTTTATATAGTCGATCGAGAAGAGGGTTTGAATAGACAGAATAGTGGTATATTTACATTTTTTGAAGTGTGATACAATAGAAGGATGACATATATTACTGATTTAATCTAACATAGGGATATTTAAGTTGATTTATTCAAATGAAATTGTGTCAATACTATTTGAGGTTTTATAATAGATTACACGCAATTTACTTCTGTGAACTTATCTCTCATTATGGATATTGGTGATCTAAAACTACATGGTCTATATATCTTTTCATCAAAATATAAAATGGTATATTATGTGAATGATGTTTTCGATGATGGGTGGAGTGTAGTCGATCACGTAAAACAATCAGCATTGTATGACATGGGTGACGAAGTGGAATATTTGACCTCTGACATTAAATCTACTCAACAATATGAATCATAATTATTTTTCATTCATGATATTAAAAAAAATTCTAGCAAGGGTGAATGAATAATATGATGTAATAGACTAGGAAACAGATATGATTAATAGATAAAATGATTGTATATATAGTTATGAATTCATTTAGAAAACACATATGTCATTTTTACAATCATACATTATAATTGTTATGTATATTTTTTGTTTTTACAATGCATCTATTAGCATTTTTAAATTTTTTTGGAATTTCATTTAATATATATATGTTCTAAACATTATTTAATTTGATGAAATGATAGGAATTTCAAGGAATAAGCGATATACTGTTTCATTGAATACTGAGACAGATGAAGATCCATCTGTCTCCCTCCCTATGGCATCTGAGACACCATCCACTTGCACCCTAAACCATCTTCACCTGCACCATATATCCAAACCTCTATTTCTGTCCATTTAGAAGCTCAATCGTCACCTCTTGCTTCTGGTGTCACAGTAGATGGGGAGTGATGCACCACTTCTATGGGGTCAATGTGTTTTTCTATCGCTGATCTTCTCTAGTAATTTTTCTGGACGTTTAAATATTTATAAGTCAATATAATTTTTCTAATATATTAATTTTTTTAATTAATGTTTAATTCACTCACAATGTTTTGGGCATGAAGCATCTCGAACAGATGTGTGGTTGAATGTTCATGAAAAATCTGATAGATGTTATGTTAATGAGCCTGCTAAAGAAGTATGGGGTATGAAATCATTTTTCATTATAACAACTTATTATCAATTTATAGTATGTTAATATATATATCTTGTAATATGAATATAATTTTTTTATAGGTAATAATTAAAAAACTGTGTGATGCCAATCATGCATAATGCTACTCTGTCTCCGAGGATAACCTGGTTGTAGATAGTCAATACCCTGAGATTCTCAAAGGGTGATCATTTCCCTTTGATACATATTTGAACACCATGGGTCTCACATACCCTCTTTTCCAAAAGTGTTTTTATATATATATCATAGAATGACTGGATCTTCCCCTGGTTGTATTGCATAAATGGGTGGTGAGTAGGTAAATCACAAATATTTAGAATCACTTAGTTTGATACCATATATTGGTTTTAAGTTGAAAAATAAATATAAAAAATATTTGATTTTTAATATAATATCCTTACAGGTGGTAGTATGAAGTGGATATAGAGGAGGAGAGGTTGACATGTTTTTGTCATTATCAGACCACGATTAGTTGTATTATTGATATGTTGGGCAGATATGCTAACAGTTAGTTTGATTATGTATCATGTGTGGAACACAGTTTAAAATAATCATTTTCAAGACCTTACATTTTCATTATTTCTCAGGTTTCTTCTGATGTATTATATTGATTTCTTATGCTTCCTTTTATGTCTTGATTTCTTGAGAGGTGTATGCACCATATATGTTGATTCATTATTTTTATGAATCGTTTTGTATTATTCATATTTCAAAAATTTATTTTGATTGTAACCCAAGGATGAACGATCAACCTTCTTATTGATTTTCAGGGGAATATCCAGTTTTGTGACTACCTTAAACATTTTTATAGTGTATAACCCTTATTTATTCAAATTTTATACTAATCTATTATATTGTTTTATAGATGTCTAGTGAACACTCCCACTTATGATTTCCTCTTATTCAAAATTGTATTGATAAGAATTTATGGATATATGTTTAACACTTGTGTGTCTTGATCTTGTTAATGTATAGGGACTGTCTATCTCATTAATAGTATATTATATGTTATCTGTTCAATACCTGAGTGTCATACAATACCAAATTTTTTATTTCCCCAAAAGATGCATCTGGTTGATAAAATCTATAATACAATTGTGAATCATTTAATATATGGTTTGGATCATCCTTCATAAATACTCATCGATCTGAGGATTAAAGTCTATACACAACTTCAACAATCAACTCATATAAATATATTATAATTACAAAAACTATGTGGTAAAATAGGTTATCCTTGGGTGGACATCCCACTTTAAATATCAACTCTGAAACATGGTGATAATTTTTGGACCAATCA
Source organism: Viscum album (assembly GCA_963277665.1). Classification (NCBI taxonomy): domain Eukaryota; kingdom Viridiplantae; phylum Streptophyta; class Magnoliopsida; order Santalales; family Viscaceae; genus Viscum; species Viscum album. The sequence goes on from OY728132.1 coordinate 1,834,604,140, forward strand.
ATCAATGTGTAACAGAGCCATCAATATCTCTTACTATAGAGGGCCACCGTAACATCCATATTTCATTATTATAAATCATGATCATCCTTGGGTGAAAATCCCACTGCAATGCATTATATGATCTCATAAACTCATCTCTCATGGAACATGTGACTAATTCTATAAAACATTCAATAAAGACTCCATGTATATAAAAATTCAATCCTAAAATAGTTTCATATTATTCTAACCTATGACACATGATGATACGTTCCTGAACAATATTCTCTTTTTCCTTTACTTGTTTAACAAATGAAGAAATTATCTCTAAGGATGCCAAAATTGATTCCCATAATCCATAAACTACACCCACCATCTATTCTTAATGTGAATATAAGATAATCTATTCAGCTAAGGATATTTTTTATCCTATCTCCAACAATTCTTGTCCCAATGCATTTACCACTACTTTTCTATTTCTATTTTAATTCTAAATATCGATGTCAAACATATGCAAGTACTCTATGAAATTCATTTGATAAAGTTTATGATCAGGAAATGAGAAAATATTATATGCACTCTTGGTCCCAAAGTACCCACAAATATCCATCCCAAGTGGTTATATCATGATCATTTCAATGCATGGGCCACAAATAAAAATTAAAAAACAGGATTAGGGTATTCTATATTATGGGTTAAAATATGATGAAACCAAAAGTGACTACATTATCAATGTACATCATAACATATCCAAAGATAGAATAAGATGCATCACAATTTACTACATGTCAAATGTCAGGCTCAAGAATGCTAAAGATCCGAGATGACGACAACCACTTATTTAACACTATGGAAACATATTCACATTAGTATATATAGAAAAGCGTGTATCCATTCATGGTAAATGTGTTCATTGGAAATGCTATGTGAGAAATATCAAAAATGATTCTCCTTCAAATCCCATAAAATTCAATAAAACATCAACTGTCGATTACATTCCTCAGTTATGGTAGATACACAAATACATCAACATACTCAATATCAACTACTATCCCTGATTGTGAATCGTCTATATCCAAAAGAGACATGTTGGGTACATAGAATAAATTATTTTTAACCAAATAATAATAAACTTATTATTGAAGTATCTATAATTTGATTTTTATGAAAATATTTGACTTCTTGAATTCTTTTGGATGTAGGATGTTTGTGCATGTGAAAATTGAAATGTTTTTTTAGGGAACTGGTACTTGGGAAATAGAATTAGATCCATTTTTTAAATCTATCATTAGAGGCAGTTTTAACAATAAAGAAATAAATGTATTATATTTTGTGTTGATTTTATCCACTGTTACAATTTCATTATTTTTCTATCTGTGGCGGTTAAAACTGCTGCTCAATGCGTCCACTATGAAAATGACCGTAAACCACAGCTAAATCGTGTAAAATATCACATATATTATGCCGACACACAATTTAGTGGTGGTTTTTTTAAAACTCCACGAAATAGTGAATTTCCTTTTCTGTGCCCATTTGTTGGTTGTAACCAATATTTATATAATTTGAAATTCATTGCACTATATTGATATAAAATTCTTCATATAAGGTACTAACATTATAATATTAAATAATCTTGAGATAAGTCAGAAATTCACCTAAAGAATCATTTAAATTTTAGAGATTTATATTATTAGGCCATCAATATTACATAGCATTACAATAGATATACAATGTAAATGCTTCCAAATATATCAATTTTATTAAAAACATAAAAAAATTAAAATAAACAAGGTTATTTTTCATGATTAATCATTATAAATTTTCCTTGATTCCATCCATGATATTATTCTCCCTTACGACATGTTGAAACAATAAAAAACATGGGATTAGAAAAAAGGCATAGTAAGGGATATGAAATAAGGAAAAGAATGATTAATCCATGAAAATTTACATTCCCATGAAATCAGAAGAATCCTAAATATCATCATAAAAATAAAAAATTATAAATATAACATGTGGAATCCATAACATACTTACACTAAATATTTTATAAATAAATAGAGAACAACCTTCATGGTTACATTTTGCATACCCATCATATTGTATTCCATAAATATATTATGAGAAACTATGTTTTTTAACACCAAGAAATTACCGAATGCATTGTAGATCTATCAAAGGACCATCCAAACTACTTTTATTATGGAACAACACGTATACAAAAGATATTCAAACGAAAAATTACATAATCATATCACATAAAACATGCTTAAAAGAAATATAACATTTCAACATCAAAATAATAAGATATCATATCATGATATAGATATAAGCAATCCATTCTCAAAATATTTTTCATCCAAAAAATACATAAAAATGGAATATGGTATTTTATTTTATTTTAAAAAACATTAGAGCTTTGATAAGAATCCAAATACCATATAATGGTCGCAACGATGGAATGTTCGTTGTTCTTGTGTACATTAAGAACATTTGTTTTGACATTTAGTAAAAACCTTCTTATAAAAATGATTCCTTTCGAAAAACAGTTGACTGATATTAAATGTCCAAGGAGTTGATTATACACCAAATAAAATAAGATGGTTTATATAATCAAAATATTCTTCCATTAAAGGATATTGAGATCAATTCCCTTACATTGTGTCACACTCGTCACATACAATATTTATATTTATCTTCTTTTATTTATTACAATAGAAATGCACTTTATCACATATAAGAAGGTTATTATGAGATAAATAAGGCCTCAAGTACATGGATATAGATTATAGAATGTGGTATGGGAAGAGAATGGCCAAAAAGCCTTCACATATTAGAAATTGTTTTTTATTTTTTAAATAATTATCTTTTTGTATTAACCATTATTCTGCACATTTTCATCTCTAAGTGATATTATTTTATTTATAATTAGTATATGATAATATTTATTGTTGTTTTATATTATTATAATATTATTTTTTACTTTAATTATCTTATTTAACTTTAATCATTTTAATTAAAATAACTACTAATGTTTCTATTCATAAAGTCCAAAAAATTAAAAGGGTATATTTACAGTATATAGAGCATCATTTTCAAAATATAGATTACATTTTTCATAATCCAAAATTCAAAATGTTTTAGTAATTAATTTGAAATTAAACCATGTTATCAAAATGAGAAAGCATGTTTTTAAAGGATGAATAATTAAACGATTGAAATGATTTTAAATCAACATTTAATGAGAAATTTCATTTAATGAAAAAAATTGGATTAAATGAAAAAAAATTATTTAATTATTCTATAAAACCAAAAAAATTTATAATATAACAATAAAAGTAAAAATGACGAAAATTCAGTTTTGAATTTAAATGTACCATTTTTTACTATTTGTTAAAAATGAATTTTATAAGAAGAATACAAAAATTCAACCAATGTGAATATTGATGTACCTATTTTAAATAAAAAGTAATTTTTTTAAATATAACTTATAAAAGATAAAAAAAATATTTAAAAGGTTTCTCCATCAAATGAAAATAAAACTAAATTTCATAAATACTAGTGTGTTTTATGCTTAACATTGGATTTACTCTCAATTATAACCTCTAAAATTGTTTAGAAAAAATTATAAAAACTAAATAAATATGTGTAAACATAATATAATTGGTTCTATTCATTCTGTCCAATACAAAGACAAGGTTATATCTACCATTTAAAATAATAATATTGATATTTTTTTTCATTATATCATAATCAGATTCGCAACATAAGTTTTGTGATGAATTTTTTTTCATATAGTATACTTTATCATACATAGAGTCCAATTTTATATAAATTTAATATCTAATTAATATTTTTTAATACATATAAAAAATAATTATTTAATAAATACCAGGTGTGTTTCATCATTCCCTGTTTTGGAAATTACATCCCTGAGAATTTAAATAATTTTCGAATAAGTGGAGGTATTTCTACCCTATAGCATTTCCAGATTCCCATGATGCCTCTTCATGAAAATTGGATTTCCAAAAAAAATCATAACCTAATATATCACCTTATTCTACAACATTTTCTCTCCACAGTCTTGAATCTGGACTGGTTGATCCTCATAAGAAATACAATCTTCCAACAAAACTACTTATTGACTCAAAACACAAGATGGATCCAATTAATACATTCTGTACAATAAAAAATGAAAAAATTTGTGTACCTAAGATAAACATGGATATAAAGACACTGTAAAAATCTGATGGAACATTGTTACGAATTTCATTTGTTCAAATAAATAGAAGACCCAACATCCCCCTCTTTCCAAAACATATGACACTTTTCCATGGTGAAACATTATGAACATACATAATCACCTACATCGAATGAAAGATCCCTCCTATGGTTGTCCACATAACATTTCTTTCTATATTAATCAATCTTCAAGTGTTTCAAATCAAAAGAAAATTTTCTACCATCTATTCTACCAATGGTAATCCAATCAACTTTATCTCTCATATACGTCATTCCAGGAAGATATATTTCAAGTCCACATTCCATATAATGCCTCAAAGGGTTCCATCTGTATAATATAATGAATATTGTAATAACAAGAAGACTATAATAAATAAATATATTCGTTCAAACTTCTCTAGTAATCCATTTAACAATCACATGGCATATCTTTCAATGTCTAAATTATTCAGTATGTATTCCCAACTACTTAAGGATGAAAAGATATACTAAAATTTAATTCGGTTCCCAATAACGTCTGAAGGCCATTAAAAAATATATAAGTGAAAATAAGATCATGATCAGATACAATGGTAGGGGAATCTCATGTAACATGTATATGTCTTTATGTTACCATTAAAAATGTTAATATAGAAAAAATTTATTAGACTAGAAAGAAAATTGTAATATTTAGTCAATCTATCAATAATAACCCAAATAAAATTGTTACCTCATGAAATATTTGGGAATCTCACTATTCAATCCATGGATAAATTTTCCCATTTTTTAATTTGCAACTAGAAATGGCTAAAGCATCCCATTCAGTATCTTCCTATATTTTTAAACATGAAGGAAAGTAAAACACATCATAGTAAAGTTAGAAATATCTATTTTCACACCATCCCACAAAAAATACTCCTGGAGATCTCTATAAATTATAGAAATAACATGGTGAATTGAAAATGGGGATCTATTAGCTTTAAATAACAAATAATTCTTCAACTGCAAATCACAAGGCACATATAATCTCTTCACAACTATCTAAAAAAGTTATTTTCAATGTTAATTTCATGCATCATACCATTTTTATCCGATTTTAATTTTTTCATTAACTCACTATCTCTCTTCATCTCTTTCTAAATTCTATCTGAAAAAAAACTATTACAATGAAACCTAATCCAAAATAAAGGAATTTCATACTCCAACAAATTATATTCCAAAGATAATGTAATATTTAATCAGAGGGCCACATTCTAAAAGAACCATAGTTAATGTATAATTACATTTCTTACTAAATGTCTCACCCACATTTTATTCTTTTTTATGATGGTAATGAATCATGCAATCATAATTCATGATTATTTCCAGCCATCGTCTATGTCTCTTGTTCAATTCATTATTTGTTAGTATATACTATACAATTTTTTGGTCAGTATATATTTCACATTTTACCACATAAAAATGATTACTCTAATCTTTCATATAAAAAACAACATTATCTATTTACAAAACAAGTGTAGGGTAATTTAACTCATGAGTTATCACCAGACTTGAAGCATAATAAATTTCATGATCATTTTTCATTATTACTCAACCACATCCTATCAATTAATATTCATTGGCCTATCACCATTTCAAGAAGGCATTGCCAAAAATAGAGCATTCTTAATTATTCTTCTCAATTCTATAAAACAATCATCACATTCTTGTGTCCGGATGAACTTAACATCCTTTCAAGTTCACTCAGGCTGTGGGCTAGATAACCATGAAATATTTTAAACAATCCTTATGTAATAAACCTCTAAACCATGAATACTACAAATAATTATTATATTTGTGTTTATTTTATTTTCATCAACATATTTTATATCAGCGGGATCAAGAGTTATTCCATATTTAAAAAAATTGTGACCAAGGAATGAAATTTGTCACAACCAAAACTCTGAATTGTTGAATTTCCCAAATAGTTCCATTTCATTTATATTTTCAAGATAACCCATAAATAACATTCATGATCAGAATTTCATTTTCAAAATATCAAAATGTAATCAATAAAAAAACCAAAAACTTATCTAAGAACACATAGAATATTATTTTCTTACGATCCATGAATATAGTTGATGAATTAGTTAAACCAAACAATTTAACTAAAAATTCATAATGAAAATATTTAGTTAAAAACACGTTCTTCCGAATGAAGGATTCCATTATATTCAACTAATGGTACCACAACCTCAATTCAACCTTCTAAAAATATTGAGTTCCTTAGAGCCAAAAAAATTATCAATATTATATATTGTATTCAGGTTCATAATAGAGGTGTTATTCAATTCTCTATAATCAATGAAAAGCTTCATTGTACCACCTTTATCTTTAAAAAACATGTTAGGGGAACCCCAAGGTGATGTACTTGGTAAAATGAAAAATGTATCTAAAAAAACATGCAACTTCATCATTGACTATAAATTTTTAATTGGATCGATTTGATAAGAATGGTTTGGAATTTACTTAGCATCAAGAACAAATTCAACAGTAAATTTAGTTTCATGATTTGATATTGTACCAAGTAACTCATCAGAAAAACCATCAATATACTCATTTACAATTGGCACATCATTAATCTGAATAGTTCCTTTGTTTTCAAAAATATCCATATGGTACCAATCATTCCTATCTTTTAACAGTTTCTCCTCTTTCTGATACATCCTCAATGAAATGGGAGAGTTCTTGTACACAAACATATAGTATTTTAGAAAATAAACATCTTTATATTGACATTAAATCGTATCATTTTTAACAAAAACCCAATACATACAGAGGATAACATCTATCACTACTAGAGGGAAAAAATAGGGTTTGGAGGTATATTATTTCCATAAACATTGACATAATGATTCTTAAAAAAATTCCTTAACACATCCCCCATGTGTTTTTCCCCATTATTATGGATTCATTTCATGAGGTATAATTCAAAATTTACCTGATCTTTTCTAGAAAATGAAATAATGTGCAGTCCTAAAATCAAACAACACATTATAATAAACTGAATAAAAAATGTACCTAATAACATGTTATTTGATGGGACAACATCTGATGATGTAGTTGACAATTATTCCACCACACTCTTCAATTTATAGACTTGTTTCATTCCATCATTCAAATTAATTATCAGAAACTCGTTTTCATGATGACCCATCTCATTACAATTAAAACAGTTGGCTAACTATATATATTATTTTTTCTAAAAATTGTCTATTTTAGTTCACCAACAAGCCTTATATCCCATTTTACCACATCAGAATCACTTACCATCATTCAAATGTCTATCTCTATTTTCTTTTTTACAATAATTTTCACAAATTGTAATACAAATTTTTTTCCACCAATCTTTTATGAATAATTGATGTCTTTTCCCTGCTACTTTTACCATTTATTCTACATTTTTCCACTGAACAACTTGTCACGACCAATCCTCGGGGCCCGTGCAGTGACAACCTAAAGCCCACCTTCCATAGGCCAGGGGCTGGCGACTAGCACCAAGGCGTAATTCTAGATAAAAAGGGATGCCATTGCCTTTGTAAAGTAAACAAACACCACAGATCAAGCAAGGAGATGTAAAAACTAAGTGAAAACTGGGTAAAATAGTAAGTTCGGAAAAGTAAGTGTGCCAGAATACAATCCCAAAATGGAAGTAAAGTACAACTGAAAAGAGAGTACAACAACTGAAAAGTAAATCCGCAGTGTCGAGCCATCCACTAGAATTCCTAACTGAAATGTGGGTACAGATAGCCTCCACAGCTCCTTGGGTCCAGCCGTCCACTCTGAATACACCCTGCCCAGTGGTCCACCTATGGGTACTAACCTGTTCTTCTTTCCTCTACCACGATCAGCACTTTCCGTTGTCTGCAACCAACACAACGTAGTGCGGGCATAACCCGTGTAGGGGTGAGTATAAGCTACTCAGTAGGGACCCCGAGACCCCCGAAGGTCTCCCAGAATCCACAAAGGATAATCCACAACAGAAAGATAAAATTACGAAATAACATCCTACTCTACTTAGGTAAATGATCATACATATACCTATGTCATCAATTCCAGTTTGCTCCAACATTCGAGCCCAAGTTCGATCACATCCACACAGGAAATCACAACTCGATCCACACAGGGAAGCATACCGTAATCCACACTGGAAAGCAAGTCCCGATTCATCTCACACAGGTATACTTCTTCGTATGACGATAGAGATGATCATATATAGCCACTGATTCATCTAAGCCATCGGACCCACATAGGATCGATAGGTACTAAACCTCGAAATCACCCACAAAGGATCGATATATACTAACCCCCACAATGACCCACACAGGATCGATAGGTAACTAACCCCCGCAATGACCCACACAGGATTAGACCCACACAGGATCTGTAGATGATGTCCCACACAGGACTGTTGAACGCTGACCCACACATGATCGGTAGCACTGATCCACTTAGGATCGTTGAGTGCTGTAGTCGTCACCGTCAAATCCACGGTGGATTTATGTACAGTTGTCATCATTGTCATAGTCGCAGCCATCTCTAGGGTTCCCGCACACAGCAATCTCATTCGGATGGGTCCTCTCTACGAGCCGAGGGGATGATACATCAACTGGAACATATTCCAGAGTTGATGTATCAAAAAGTTCAAACTCGTCAATAGGATCTCAACGTCAAAGACGGCGCGTCAATAAGACGCCCAGTCTGAATGTTATTGGCTTTTTCGTCCCAGGGGCCCGGTTGGTTTTCAAGTCAAAACCAACCCAACCATACACCAACTGCATCCAAACCATGAGTGGAGTAATCCAAAAGGTCCATCTCACTATGAGGAATCTATCAGAGTCGATGGCACGTGGAACGGACATCCGGAGTTCATGTTATAAACGTGTCCGCTCCGAGGGCCCTGTTGGTTTCATGTACGAACCAACCCGGACGAACCCAAAGTTCTCCAAATCCTTGAGTATAATATTCCAAAAATACCGCCTCTATCGAAGGATCGCTACGCAGCTGACGGTGCGTCGATCGGAGGCCCATATCTCATGTTGTGGGAAACAGACCGAAAAGTCCGGTATTAGGGGGTTCGGGCCCGGTCCGACCCGGCCTGGTACCCCCTGGGTCAGCCCGAACTGGGTCGCCCCGACCTGGGTCCGGGTCCGTCCTACATGGGCGTGGCCCGGCCCCACTGGCGCGGCTCGGCCAGGCCTGGGAGCGGCCCGGCCCGGCTGGCGTGGTGCGGCCCGGCTTGGGCGCGACCCGACCCGGCGGCCAGGCACGCGGGCGCTGGCCATGGCCCGGTGGCTCGTCTGTTTCGGCCGAGCGGATGGTAGTGAGGGGTACCACGCTTCCCCCAGCCTGCTCGAAACCGTGACCCCCATGGGGGGCCGCTCCTTGTCAACAGACACGGCCGAGCACCGCGTCCCGCCTCCTTCGGTCCTACGCGGTCGCGGCTTCAGCCGCGACGGCCCATCACGGCGGCGCGCCGCGAACCGCCGCCTCCTGACGGGCGGAAGGTGTCGTCGTGGCGGCGAGGCACACCGGTTGAGTGCTCCGTGGACCACCGGATGAGATCCGGTGGTCAGATATTCCTGCCATCTTCGCCAACGGCCCTCCCGGGACTGGTTCTTCATTACGAGGACCTCACAACGCTCGTGCGGCCTGCTTCATCGTTGTCTGCCGATCCGCACACCAAGAACGATGAGTCGGTGGGTTCAAACATGTTCGTTGGTCCTCAACCACCACGTTAGTGGTTTAAAAAGGCTTCAAAAAATTTGAAACACATGCTGAGGGTATAATCACATAGATTATGTTGACCAAAAACCCCTACCTCAACTGTCGTCCAGTGAGGGTTCATCGCGGAATTGCACGTCGCGGAAGAAGGAACGTCACAGAAGAAGCGTCGTGGAAGAAGGTTCATCGGGTCGTGGATAATGGATTTGTCGTGTCGCGTCGTTGATCTCCGAGGATCCGGCGTTCTGTGCATTCTTCGCGTTCTTCGCGTTCTTCATCGAGGAAGAGAAGATCTTCAAGAGCCTGAGAGAAATCTCCTTATCCTCTCAACACCACCAGCCTGATAAAAATAATAGTTGTCTTATTTTCATTTCAAAAGCCTTGTGTTATAAAATTCAAAAAACGAATGAAACAATTAAATGAATTTATTGCAATGCTCAAACCGCCCCAATAATGAGGCGTTTCTTAACCAGAATAAATGCAAGGGTTGACTTCATTAATAGGGGGTGTAGGTGCGTTACATAATTAAAGGAGGGGGGTTTATGAAGAAAAGAAATGGTGGGGCTCGTGTGGACCCCACCTATCAAATATCCTACCAAGTGGGTAGGATATTGTGAGTCCCACTTTATCCACATAACTTATGATAAGGAAAATAAAATAAAAATCGGTTGTACCACTTTTATTTTATTTCTTAACTTAACACCAAAAAATAAAAACCACAACTGAGAAAATGCAACTTCAGAATATGCGTTTCTAAAAAAATATTGGCATTGTGATTCCATCGGTGCCCTCAGAATTTGATTCCGATCACCGCATCAAAAGTCAGAAAAACCTACTCATTCATTAACTGAACGTACCCAAGTTGAACATCAGAAAAATATTCAGGGCACACTGGGCCTCAGAATTAGGTGCCTTCATAAACTGCGTTCATGTAAAATACCAAAATTAATTTAGAAAAAATTTCCATTGAATTTTACAGGGCCTTTACATTACTCCCAACTCAGGGAATTATGTCCCCATAAAGATACAACATAAACTCGGGAAACAAAAGTGGGTACTGAGCACACATCTGAGCCTCCCGCTCCAAAGTGCTCTCCTGGAGGTTACCATGCTACCATCTGATGCGCACCAGAGGGATCGACCGTCTGCGTAGGACCTGATCCTATCAATCCTCAATCTCCACCTGGAACTCTGCAAAAGTCACCCCATCATCAACATCCAGCTCCACATGGTCAATGATATGCGTCAGGTTGTGCACGTATCTCCTCAACTGAGATACGTGGAAGATGTCGTGCACCCATTGCAACTGAGGTGGTAGAGCCAGGCAATATGCCACCTCGCCAATCCCGCTGAGGACCTAGAATGGTCCGATGAAGCATGGAGACAACTTGTCGCCTAGGCCAAATCTCTGTAATCCGCGTCGAGGTGAGACCCGCAGGAAAACGTGGTGGCCATCCTCGAACTCCAGTGGCCTCCACCTCCTGTTAGCATAAGGCTTCTGCCGGCTCTGAGCTGTCCTCATCTGCTCCTGGATGACCTGGACCTTCTTTGTCGTGTCCTGGACTATTTCCGGTCCCACAAGTGCTGACTCCCTAGGGTCTATCCAGCAAAGTGGTGATCTGCAAGGTCGGTTGTAGAACACCTCGTATGGTGCCATCCCGATGGTGGAGTGGTAGTTATTGTTGTACGTGATATCCACCAAGGGTAGGTGGTCCTCCCAACTACGACCAAAGTTGAGGACACATGCGCGGAGCATGTCCTCGAGAGTCTGAATGGTCCTCTCCGTCTGACCATCTATATGAGGGTGAATGGCGGTGCTCAGACGTAGCTGCATCCCAAATGCCTCCTGCAACCCCTTCCAAATCCAGGATGTAAAGCGAGCATCTCGATCGGAGAAGATAGATGATGGCACTCCATGAAGCCTTACAGTCGCCTGAATGTAGAGAGGTCCCAAGATCTCTACTGAGCCCTACTCTCTAAGGGGTAACAAGTTCGCCGAATTTGGTGAGTCAGTCGACAATCACCCAAATGGAGTCGTGACTTCTGGAAGTGCGTGTAATTATAGACACTAAGTCCATTGATATGTCATTCCACATCCACTTAGGGACCACCAAGGGTTGTACCATGCTTGCTGGTACCTGGTGCCCTGCCTTCACCTACTGGCAGTTGAGGCATCGAGAAACGAACTCTGCCACAACCATCATCATTCCCGGCCACCAGTACTGTCATCTGAGAACCAGGTACATCTTCGCCACACTAGAATGTACCGCCAAAGTGGAAGCGTGAAACACCCTCATCACCTTCTCTGGTAAAAAAACTGGTACCAAGGTATGTTCTCTGAAAAGGATGTTGTTCTCTCTTCAAAAGGAAAAACTATCAGGTGCATGTCTTGAGGATATCTGCGAATTTCGCGTCTCACAGTCAGCGTCCCCACGATGTGCCTCTCTGACCCACTGTAGCAGTGGAGGAGTGACTGTGAGTGACTGAAGGAAGGCTGCTCCATCTCTATCAATGAAGGATATTTGTAAAGCGGCTAGCTGCTCTGTCCCCTACCCAAGTAGCTGAATTCCCATCCTCTTGCTGAGAGCATAGGCTACTAAGTTCCCCATCCCAGGAGTATAGACTATATCAAAGTCATAGTCCTAGAGGAACTCGAGCCAATGCCACTGTCTTAGGTTCAGGTCCTTCTGAGAGAAGATGTACCTGATACTCTAATAGTCATAATAGACTATAAAGCACTCACCCATCAGATAGTGTCGCCACATCTTCAGAGCGAAGACCAATAACGCTAACTCCAGGTCATGGGTAGCGTAGTTCTGCTCATGAGGCCTCAATTGGAATGATCCATAGGCGATCACTGCCCTCTCCTGCATCAGGAAACATTCGATTCCAGTCCCTGATGCGTCACAGTAGACTATGTACCTAAATCCCTCCTTTGGTAGCCTCATTATAGGGGAGCTGTTCAATATCTGTCTCAACTCCTGGATGCTCTGCTGACATCTGTCTGACCACACGAAGGGGTTCCCCTTCTTCATCAAAGCTGATAGTGGTGCTGCAACTCTGGAGAAGTTTGGCACTAATCTCCGGTAGTACCCAGCTAGTCCCAAGAATCATCGCACCTCCATCACGCTTCTGGGTTGCTCCCAAGCTAGCACTGCCTCAATCTTCGTAGGATCCACCGCAACTCCCGCCTCATAGATGACGTGTACCAAGAAGAAGACCTCAAATATCCAGAAATGACACTTTGATAGCTTTCCATAAAATAGGTCCTCTCGATGTGTGCCTAGTACGACCCGCAAGTGGTAGGCATGCTCCTCCTCAGTGGTCAAGTATATTAAAATGCCGTCGATGAAGACCATAAAAAATCTATCAAGGTATGGATGAAAGATCCTGTTCATGAGGTACATGAACACTGATGGAGCATTGGTTACGCCAAATGGCATAAACAAGAACACATAGTGGCCATACCGACACTTGAAGGCCGTATTCTACACGTCCTCATCCCGAACTCTGAGCGGATGATAGCCTGATCTAAGGTATATCTTTGAGAACCAACGTGCTCCCTTAAGATGATTGAATAGGTCATCAATACTCGGTAGCAGATACTTGTTCATCACTGTCACCTGGTTCAGGCGACAATAGTTGACAAAAAGTCACAAGCTCTCGGCCGCCTTCTTAGGGAACAATATCATGGAAGACCAGGGTGAAACACTGGTTCGGATGAATCCCATTCCATGCAAGTCCTCCAACTGTACCCGTAGCTCTTGAAGCTCGTCGGAGCCATAAGATATGCTGGGGTGGATATCTGGGTTGTCCTGGGGTATGTATCAATATAAAATTCTACCTCTCTGTGAGGAGGTAGTCCTGGAATGTCATCATGGAAAACATCCACATACTGATCCACCACTACAGGAAAACTAGGACTCCGCACGTCAACTACTCCTAGGATGAGGCTAGCCAACTGATGAGTGATGGGTTGTCCTCTTCTCTATGAGAGTCCATCATGTGCTGTGAAGGATGCCTTCCCCCCGGTGAAGGTGAACCTGCCCCCGTCGGTGCGTACACACCGCACCTTGCGCCTAATATAGTCAATCTGATCATGGACTATAGATAACCAATCTATTTATAAGATGACATTATAAGTCCTCAACGCCGCTACAAGAAGATCACAGCCAAAGCTCTCGCCTCCTAGAGTAATCTCACACTGCCGAAACCAGTGCGTAATCATCGAGTCTTCTCCCGTAGGAGTCTCTAGCCGTAAGGATTGATCCAACAGCACTGTCAGAATCTCGGAGCTCTTAAAAAGGGATGCGGCTATGAAATAATGATTCTCTTCTGTGTCTATAAGAACTGCAGAAAGGGTGGAATAGACACAGATAATTCCTCGAATCATCTCGGGTGCGCTATGGTCATAGACCTCCGCTGCCTGGAGTTGTGCCTGTCTCTGCTCGCCAGCTCCCTATGGTCGGGGTGGACCTCCTGGGGGTGGTGGTGGTAGAGCCTCAAATCGTCGTCCACCACCTTCTGCTCGGCCAGCTCCTCTGACTCATCCTCCTTCTCCTTGCGGACCACCAAGTTTGACCCTCTACTTCTGCCTAGGTGGTCCCTCAGCCATATGCTACTCCTTAGTACGGCGGGATGGGCAGTCACGAGCCATGTGGCCCTGCCCGCCGCTTGTGTAGCACTGTCTGCCTCTCGAAAGTCTGGCTCTACGCTGTGTGCCTCACACTGTTGAGCCAGTGTCCTGAGGTCGTATGCCTGAGGGTCTGGTCTGCCAAGACCCATGAGTCATCCGTCGACTGCCTACTGCAGAAGACTCTGCTATGTGCCACCCCATGGTATGTCTTGCTGCTGATTAAGGTTTAGTAAGGATGCTCTCGATAAAAAGGGCTCGCTCCAGTACCTCTGCCTGAGTCAGAATGCTGAGGGAGATCAGCGATGCCCTGATCACATTCCTCAATCCCTGCTCAATGGTCCATGCCTGAAAGAATGGGTCTCGTACCATGTCTGTCGAGTAGCACGAGAGATTGTTAAATCTCGGTGAGTACTGGGTGACCGTCAAGCTGCCCTGCCACAACTGAAGAAGCTCCTGGATGTGCACTTCACGGAGGTTGGCAGGGATGAACTTCGAGCGAAAAACGCTCTCAAAGTCCATCCAGAGAAGTGATTCCTCTTTGTGCACCTTGAGCATCAAGCTCCACCATCTGCCTGTTGTTGTGTGTAGAAGTCTCGCTGCGACAATCACCATGGGGTCTGCTGGTGTCATCACTAACCTGAAAACTCGTACAACTGCCTACAGCCAATCCTCGGCTGCCTGAGGGTCCGTCTCCCCACAGAACATGGGTGGTCGATGGAGCTGAAACTCGTGCAGTGCACAAAGGTGAAGTGCATCATCAGCGGCTGGGGCTGGTAGAATTGGTGGCTCGGCGAGTAGAGGTACCGTTGGTGCCCTTGCTGTCAAAAGGCCCTGTACTGAGGCATCGTCGCTTGGTGGGCTGTCGTCACACTAAACGCTCAGAACCCTAGCTGTCTGCCGTCATGGGGCCATATAGAAAAGAGACAGGTGCGCCATGGTCAGAATAATAAACATGTTGAGCTGACATAATGTAATCACAAATAAAACTTTAAACACACATGCAATCAATGTTTTCGTGCACTATGTCAGAAATCAGAAGTCAGGGTCCTGGTGTACGGATACGTCAGCCGCCGCACCAACACTGGTCTCCCTGGACTGGTAACCATAGTCAATACTCATAACAATATTTCTTCACATAGAAGAAAGATCAGTGTCGAAAGTTCTGCGGTAGAAATGAACTCCTATGATACCAATTTGTCACAACCCGTCCTCGGGGCCTGTGCCGTGACAACCCCAAGCCCTCTTTCCATAGGCCGGGGGCTGGCGACTAGCACCAAGGCATAATTCCAATTTTAAATTGAGGGAATTCCCTTTGTAATGTAAAAAAACCACAGAACAAGCAAGAAGAAGTAAACACTAAGTAAAAACTGGGTACAATAGTAAGTGCAGAAAAGTAAATGGGCTAGAATACAAACCCTAACAGGAAGTAAGGTACAACTAAAAAGTAAAGCCGTAACGTCGAGCTGTCCACTGGATGTCCCAGCTGAAGGGTGGGTACAGATATCCTCTACAGCTCCTCTGGTCCAGCTGTCCACTCCGAGTACACCCCGCCCAGTGGTCCACCTCCGGGTACTAACCTGCTCCTTGTGCCTCTACCACGATCAGCGATGTCCGTCATCTGTAACCAACACAACGTAGTTCGAGCATAGTCCATGCATGGGTGAGTATAATCTACTATGTAGGGACCCTGAGACCCCCCGAAGGTCTCCTAGAATCCACAAAGGATAATCCACAAAGGAAAGATACAATAACGAAATAACATCCAACTCTACTTAGGTATATGCCCAAACATATACCTAAGTCATTAATTCCAGTTCGCTCCAACATCCGAGCCCATGTTTGATCACATCCACAGAGGAAATCACAACCCGATCCACACATGGATGCATAACGTAATCCACATAGGAAAGCAAGTCACGATTCAGCTCACATAGGTATACTTCTTCATATGACGATAGAGATGATCAGATATAGCCACTGATTCATCTAAGCCTTCGGACCCACACATGATCGATAGGTACTAACCCCCACAATGACCCACAAAGGATCAATAGGTAGTAACCCCCGCAATGACCCACACAAGATCTGACCCAAACTGGATCGATAGGTAACTGACCTCCGCAATGACCCACATAGGATCAGACCCACATAGGATCTGTAGGCACTGGCCCACACAGGACCATTGAGCGCTGACCCACACAGGATCGGTAGCACTGATCCATGTAGGATTGCTGAGTGCTTTAGTTGTCGCCGTAGAATGCACAGAGGATTTCTGTACAGTCGTCGTGGTCGTCACAGTCGCAGCAAGCTCTAGGGTTCTTGCACACAACAACCTGAACGTACTCCAGCCCGAACGTCACAGATGGCGCGTCAGTCGAATGCCCGGTCTGAGAGTTATTGGCTTTTTCGTTCTAGGGGCCCAGTTGGTTTTTAAGTCAAAATCAACCCGAACGTACTCCAACTACGTCCAATCCTCAAGAGGAGTAAGTCAAAAGGTCCATATCACTAAGATGAATCCTTTAAAGTCGACGACACATCAATCGGATGTCCAGAGTTTATGTTATAACTGTTTCCGCTCCGAGGGCCAGGTTGGTTTCGTGTACGAACCAAACCGGCCTAACACAACGATCTCTGAAACCATAAGTATAATATAACGAAACGACCACCTCGATCCAAGGATTTCTACACAACTGACGGTGCGTCGATCGGAGGCTCATATCTCATGTTATGGGCAATAGAACAAGAAGACTGGTATTAGAGGGTTCGCGCCCGGTTCGACCTGGCCCGGCTGGCGTGGCCCTGCCCGGCCTAGGCACGGCTCGGCCTAGCTGGCGCGGCCCAGACTGGAGGCCTGAAGCGCTGGCGCTGGCCCAGGCCAAGTGGCTCGGCCGTTTCGGCCGAGCGGATGGTGGAGTAGGGTGGAATGCTGCCCCCTGCCAGCTCGAAACCACGGCCCCCATGGGGGGCCGCTCCTTGTCATTGGACGCGGCCGAGCTCCGCGTACCGCCTATTTCGATCCCACGCAGTCGCAGAACCAGCGGCCTACCGCCACAGCTTCAGTCGTGGGGGCCCATCCCGGCGGTGCATCGGGCGCAGCTGCCTCCTGGCGGTCGGCCGGCGGCGGCCGCCGCCTCCGACTACCGGCGCCGCCGTGCCTGCGAGGCATGCCGGCGGAGTGCTCCGCGGACCAACGGACAAGCTCCGGTGGTGGTATTTGCCTGTCGTCTTCACCAACGACCCTCCCAGGACCAGTTCTTCACTTCAAGGACCTCGGAAACGCCCTTGCGGCCTGCTTCATCATCGCCCGCCGATCCGCACACCAAGAACCAAGAGTCGGTGGGTTCGGACTTGTTCGTTGGTCCGTACACAACGCGTTAGCGGTTTAAAAAAACTTCCGACAAATTTTAAACACATGACGAGGGTATAATCACATAGATTAATTTGACCAAAAATCGCTACCTCAAGCGTCGTCGAGCGAGGGTTCATCGCGGAATTGCACGTCGCGGAAAAAGGAGCATCATGGAAGAAACGTCGTAGAAGAAGTGTTGTCGCGTCATGGAGAATGGATTCATCGCGTCGCGTCATCGATCTCCTGGGATCCGGCATTTTTTGTGTTCTTCGCATTCTTCGCGTTCTTCGTCGAGGAAGAGAAGATTTTCAAGAGCCTGAGTGAAATCTCCGTAGCCTCTCAAAACCACCAGCCTGATAAAAAATATAGTTGTCTTATTCTTATTTCAGAAGCCTTGCGTTTTAAAATTCCAAAATTAATGAAACAATTAAGTGAATTATTTGCAATGCTAAAACCGCCACATTAATGAGGTGTTTCTTATCCAGAATAAATGCGAGGGTTGACATCATTAATAGGGGGTGTGGGTGCGTTACTTAATTAAAGGAGGGGGGTTTATGAAGAAAAGAAACGGTGGGGCTCATGTGGGCCCCACCTCAAAAATATCCTACCAAGTGGGTAGGATATTGTGGGTCCCACATCATTCCCTTAACTTAAGTTAAGAAAAATAAAATAAAAATCGACTGTACCACTTTTATTGTATTTCTTAACTTATCCCTAATAATTAAAAACCACACACGAGCAAATGCCACTCCAGAAAAGGTGTTTCTAAGCAGATATCGGCGTTGCGATTCCATCAGTGCCCTCAGAATTTGGTTCTGAGCACCGTTTCAAAAGTTAGAAAACCTGCTTGTTCGTTCTCTGAACCTACCCAAGATAAACTTCGGAAAAATAATCCGGGCACACCGGGCCTCAGAATTAATTGCCGTCAGAAACTGCGTTCTTGTAAAATCCCAAAGAAAATTAAGAAAAAGCATTCCTTGAATTTTACGAGTCTTTACACTACCAATCATCATAAAACTCCATTTCTATAATATCTACTCACTGAACTAGTTTTTCATTGCTTTTGATATCACGAGATGAAAATTACCTTCATTAATTATGATTTAATCCGTAGTAAAAATGATTGATTTTACTCACTAGATATCAGTTGAAATTTGAAGCATACATTGCATGTCGAGGGAATGTTTCTTCATATGCAGCCGCCGAGTCATTCTCCTAGACAAATTTGATGAATTGTTTTTCCATCCTTAGGCAATCTACCATAGAATGATATTTCTCCTGAAACATACATTTAAATTTAAACTAATCAAGTGCATCTATATCCTCACGTCCCTGATATTATTAACCATAGAACAACACCAATCGTCTTATCCTTCAAGATAGTAAATATCATGACTATCCTTTTGATTTTATAAACACCCCATGACGTAGATAATATTTTCTAATGATTTAATCCACTCTATTTCTAGCACAGGGTAAGATGATCTTATAAATGATAGATCATGTTTAATCATGAAATGATCTACTACAGATGCATTCCTTTGTTGTTGATCTAGAATTTGTTGTGCATGGATACCACATACATTAATAGACTAAGTCAACAATTCCATCTTAAGAACAAACTTTTCAGTTCTGATTTTAATCATATAATGTTTCTAATTTGCATGGTTTTTCCTGTTGTTATTGTCCCAGCACAACATCCCTATTTATCATGGGTAAAACAATTATAAACATTAATATATTGAGAAAAACAACATGGATATAATCAAATTCTATATCATTTTAATTTGATAACAAAATAAAAATAATTTATGGATATTCTATTAAAAATATACGTTCCAATAATATTTTCTAAACTATCCTCTTATACCAAATATAATTCCCTAGTCTTCAATTATTACATAATATTGTGTTATGTCATGAATTCACATTGTTGATCATTTAATGTTTAGATATTTAGATAATTATGCCAAATAAATTTCATCAAAAACATTGAAATAAAATGTACATAAATCCAATAATATCTTTTTATTCAATAACATAAAAACTATTAAACTGAGTCATCGTTTATTTTAATGTTAAATAATCATATCATTTCCTTGATTCTATCCATCACATTATTCACCCTTAAATCATGTAAAATCTTTTAAAAACATAGATTGTGCACAAGAATCTCTATAAGGTATATAAAATAAAGAAAATAAATGTTCTTCCATAAATATTTATATACCCAATAAATCATAAGAATCTAGAAAAACATCATAACAATAATAAATCAAAAAGTTAACTTATCGAATCCATATCATATATACATTTAATTTTTCATAGCTATAAAGGGACTAACCTTCGTGGTCTCATTTGGAATACCCATCATAAAAAATTAATTAAATATCTATGGAAAAACCTTATCATTTTAATTTTTCACATTACACAACGCATGGAAAGATATGATGGGCTCATCCACCCTCATTTTATTTGGGGACCAAATGAATACATAAGTAATTTCCCATAATAGGATTGTAATCCTTAAACATAAAATATGTATAATGAAGAAAAATTTCTACATTTAAGTCATAAGATATTATTCGATGATATAGATATAATCAATTGATTCTTAAAACAATTTTCAAAAAATTGTAATAATTAAATATGGTACTTACAATTCAATTGAAAAACTAAATAAAGTATATAAGATTAAAAATACCAAATATTGTTCATGGTGAAAGAATGATCATTGTCTCCATGTACTTTAAAAAAACATTCCTTTTTTCATTAAGTAAAATAGATCTTTTAAAAAAGATTCCTTTCTTAAACTGTTGAATGAAATTAAATGTGAAAGGGTATGATTATAAAACATTTAAAATAATTTAATATATATTATTAAAAAAATTCCTCAATGAAATTAGATTGAGATGTTGTCTCATACCTTGAGTTTGACTCATCGCATAAAGTCATTATATTCCTCTTCATTCCATGATCACCATTAAAGAACACCTTAACACCTCTAATAATGGTTTTCGGCATAAAATTTCCTCAAAATCATTGGGAGGGACTATAAGAAAGTGATTGGGTAGAGATGGGATGAACATAAAGGCTTTGGAAATGTGAGTATTAGAGAAAAGTGGGTACCATTATATAAGAGAGTGGAGGGGCACCCTTAGAAACTAACAAAATATGAATTTACTATTAATTCAATTTCACTTCTAAATTGTAATAAAATAATTTTATCAAATATAAGATAATTTTTGGAAAAATCTAGATAGTCTAATGAAAAATATTCATGTTTTAAATTTTTTTATTCCTTATGTTTTTTATTTAACACTTATTTTATCCTTTTTAACTATACCATGAGATTATGTTAGTTAAAATTGTGGGTTGATGTAATTACAATAACATACCAAACTAATCACAAAAGTGAAATATATGATATATTTGGGAATATCAATACCATTTGGATGAATCATATATTTTTATTAATTAAATACCATTTGATAAATTATTATATATTTTAAAATACCAATACTTTTGATTTTGACATTATTTTCTAGTTGACTATTGAAAATATCATAACATGAAGATAAGTTCAAACTAAATTATTTAAATATTAAAAACATGTTAAAACTATCAATAAAATTATTGGATGATATTATTTATATCATATAATATGTTTTTTATAATATCATTTATTTGATTCCTTCATTAATTCATAAATTACAACATCACCTTCATGTCACTAGTTAATTTCATTATTTGTCTCTTGAAAATTGTTAATAAATAACCATTATATTGGTAATATTATAGTTTATTGTAATTACTAATTAATGTATATGAGATATCTTTTATAATCTATAATTAAAAATTTTAATTAATGAGAATCCTGATTATGTAATTTTTGTCTTATTTTTAAATAAAATTATTATAAGTATCATAATCACATACATGTATCTCCAAGTGGATGTCAAATAGATTCAAGGATTGTAATGGACTAGATACACTAATTAAATAAAATTAGGAAAAGTGTTAAGGTAGTTTTATAATATTATAACATTATTTTTACCTTGAATTCCACAATTTTCCATTAACCGTGGTAATTTAAATAATTACCAGTGTTATTATTTATATTGATCAAAAAAATAAAAATGGATCTATTTACATAATTTTTACCTTATGATTTAAAATATTCAATCCATTATTTCAAATTCATAGCACATAAGTTTCATTAATTTATTAAAAATTAATCCCTATTTTTAAAATTAGAATTCAATTTTATTAAGTAAAAACAATCAAATGATTGACATTTGTTTTTATCTAATTCAATTTGAAATAACTTCAAATGACAAAAATTAGAATAAATGATAAAAAATTAAATTATTTATACATTAAAACAGTTTAAAAATATAATTTAGATATAAAATAAAATTAGATAAAAATGTAGTTTTGAATTAAAATGCATTATTTTTCCACTATTCATTAAAAAAATAATTTTATGAAAAAAATAAAAAAACTACCGATGTCAGTTTTTATGAAACAATTTTAATTAGGTTGTTTACATTTTATTATAGATCAACCAAAAGTTACAAAAACTAGACTTATATGGGGATCTCCATTAATAAGCGATAAAACTACCTTTTAAAAATATTAGAGTGTTTTATGCTTGACATTTGATTTATTCTGATATAAAGAATGTAGAATTTATTAGAATAATGTTAAATCATTAAATAATAATGTGTAAACACAATATAGTTAGTTCTTTTCATTCCCTACAATACAACATCAAGGCGATAAATACCATTTAAAATAATAATATTAGTAATTTATTATTTTTCAATATTTCATAATTTTTCCGTCGATATATGGTTTCAGATAATCAAATAATTGTGAATATGGTATGCTATCAATAATTGAATCCACATTTAGGAGAAATTAATATCGAAATAATATATATTAATAGATATGAAAATGTATTATTATATAAATAACATTGATGTTACAATTGATCTATTTGAATATAAATTCATGGAACACTTCAAAATATCATGTACATGAAATTGAGTTTTAGAAAGCCTTGGAATAAAAAATCCTGAAGCCTTTATATTTTATTAAAAATAATATCATTTATTATTCCTTCAAATGTGAAACTAACATTATACAATAATGTTTTAAAATTATAATTAATCTCAAACCCCATAAGAATTGTATCATAATTCTCATCAATTATTGCCATTTCATAAATCAATATTAAACAAAAATATCAATTTCAGTTTATTCACAACATTGGTAAAATTTCACGGCCTAATTTACTCATACATGTAAAAATATTCATCAATATAATCTTACATATACAATGTGGAAAAACAATTTTCAAAATATTATAATCAAAATAAAAAAAACATATATATATATTTCCTTAGAATATTATAATTACTAATAATAAAAACATAGTCAACATTAACAATTATTTATCCTCTTCTCGTATCAATTTACTTCTACATATATTCATGATATTTTTTCTATTCCAATGAATCATATAATAAAAAACATTCAATTAATAAATCAAATAAAACAATATCCACCAATAATTGAACCATTTCAATCTTCTGTAACAATCATCATATAGTTATGGCATATTATATTTAAACCAAATTGAATAAAAAATCCTTGGATTACATCTTTAGGTTACACTATTTTTATGTTAATAATCAATATATATAAATCAATGTTAATTGATTTAAATAAATCATCAGCCTATATATGAATACACTAGCATCAATTTTCCTAATTTTAAATTAAAAGAAAATGGGTTCTCCATATTCATACATGATCATGTCTTTTCATAATAAAACTCTCACTAATTGAATAAAAAAATAACGAAAATCAAATAGATTCTCTATGTTGAATGGATTCTAGGATTGTAGTAGAAAAAATTGAAAAAAATATTACCTAGAATACAATCAATTATTATTGAAAAATCATTTATTATTTTATCATATCCCAATTTTTTTATTTTATATTATCTTCAATTACCCGGTTGACATATATTTTTTAGAGAAAAAACATCAAAAAACAGCATTAAATTCCGTGGTTTTAGTGGATAATATTCACCCTAATTAAGCAGGAACAGTTTGTTGAAAAACACTGTTCTAATAAATATTTCATTATAAAAGTCTAAATAAATATTTTGAAAATAAATATATTATTTGTTGAATAGTATAAATGTTATCAACAATGATAAGTACATTTTCAGCATTTTCCATGAATAACAGTTATTATATATCAATAGATATCATTTATGAATCATGTACCCAATGAAAAAAATATCTCCATTGAACTTCATTTATAAAAGTAGGAAACCAAAGAAATCAAGACATGGACCATCCCCTAAGGCTTGTTTCATGACTACCCCCAAGCCCATATTCTATAGGAACGTGGCTCGCGACTAGCACCGAGTAGGAAATTCCCAAAAAGGGAAGGCATTTCCTATAACCTATACAGACGAACAATGCTCAAACCATGGAATGTAAACACAAGTTAAACCATAAATGTCACTCAGACAACTACAGAGAGTACCGTACAAACTGAAAGAACAAATGGGACCCCATAAATGGAAAAATCCCAAAAAGAATGTACAACTTCCATGTTATGTCTCCTAGAGACCATACCTGAAGGGTAGTTGGAGGGTAGCTACCTATAGTCACATTAGTGCACCATTAGTCCCATCTCACTAAGAGCCACCAGGTCCTGGTCCTCCATGGTATTCGTCGATGTGTCGATCACCTACACGTGTTATGATAGGTGTCAGAGAATCCCGTGAAGGGGTGAGTAACACAATAATCAATAGGGACCCCAAACCATAATTGAATGATCCCAAAGAAAGACTTTACAACAATACCACACAACAATGACCACACAACAAAGAAACCTCACACCAACTATTACCCAAATTATTGTTAGTATGATTATCATTCGTAAATATGTATCATCTTGTACTACTAATGGAGTCCTCCCTAATGAATCACAGAGGTTTGTTTAGTTACTAGATCACTGAGGTCTGCTCTGAAACTAGACTAGTGTGGTTCACTTGGTTGCTGGACCACTGAGATTCGCCCGGATGATGGGTCACTGATGTAGGCACATCTGGTGGGCCAATATAACCTACTTGTCTGCTGGAAAACTGTGGTTTGATCATCAACCGGACCAGTAATTATCACTCATCTTCAAGACCATTGAGGTCTTCACTTCTACTGTACCATTGTGGTCTGCTCATCTGCTATACCAATGAGGTCTGCTAGTCGGTTGGACCACTAAGGTCTGCTCGTCTGCAAGACCACTACATTCATCTCAACTACCAGATCACTATGGTCCACTAATCCAATCAACCATGTAACATGTATTTGTATTATTCCTACTGATAACACATTTGTATTTGGTAGAATCTAATCCTCAAGCCATCGTTTGTATCTCTACTACAGAAAAGAGTCACATAGAGTATAACTATGGAAGAGTATCATCATAAGGGTCCCAAAGCTATAAGAGGCACATCAATCAAACACCTAGTATGATTGATATAAAACATTTTTTTAGGCATGATCTAGTTGCATACAAGCCCCGTCCTACATAGTCAGACCTGCCTGACCCCCCCATCCCATAGGTCACGCACGCCCTTCCCGGTTTTGGCAGACTCAACCTTGTCCAACATTGAGTAATGGCTAGGACCAATGGGACTTTTGGGACTCATCTCGGTTTAGATGTGGGTCAAGCTAGAATGGTCACCCAGAGACCGAGTCCACATTCTCTGGCCTGGTCTGATATAGTCAACTGATTTTATTTATAGCTGAGCCACAAAGAGGCCTAGTTTCTTATCTTCTACAAACTGAAATAGATGGAATGTTCTCCTCTAGACCTGTCCACAATGTGGCCCATTTTATTCCACTATCCCAGCCCAATTCTCAGTCCGACCTGCTACTCTAGGCCCAACCACTTGGTGAGATAGTCCTATCCACTCGTGATGCGGTTGGTGCCACATCCCTACCCTGCTAACATGGCTCTACAGAGCCACACCAACCTCTTCCATGACATCATGTTTCCACCTCCGATGCCTTGTGGTAGGACTAGGGTCACCTGGGTCCTCTGCACGCAGTCTGTTGATTGTGTTCCATAACCTGGAAACATGGCATTATGTTACATCTCCCTGGCTCCATCATGGCTCGTCCTCAGTAGGACCTCATCGACACCCACAATCACACCACCATGGGTCCCTACCACCTCAGCATGTCGTAGGGTCCCGACTCCATCCTTGGTGTCGATCAACCCTATTGTCACCACGACCAAATTCCACCACCGTGGTACGGTGTCTTGGCATGGTGCCACAGAATAGTGATGATGCCATGACTCCTTCCACCTGATGCTTCTATCTCCTGTATCATGCTGCCGTGATCTAATGCTCTGATGCACCATTGCTGTAATGTCTGGACCCCAGATACCATCACTACTAAATTCATTATTCCACGAATAATAGGAAGAATGAAAGCAGATGAGAGTAGAAGTAGTCATAGATAATAACACCCAAAAATGATTTGTGTCCTTATTCGTGTTGACTTCGATACATTCTCTTTAGTAAGAAAGAATAACCCTAATAAGGCTGAATAATCACTATGATTGATATCCAATTGATCCCATATCTTTAACAAACCCCCATGAATGATCGATCTAAAAAATAACTTGTCCGTGAGATAACATGTGTTCATCATTTGAAAGAAAAATTGGAAAATAAATTCACAACGAAAAGAATCAAACCCCTACATGTAAAAACGTATTGATTGAGAAGTGCTTTTTCACTACACCACAACCCTGATGAGTCACTACGTAATGGTATAAAATATTATAAAATAACTTCATATGTTATTTTATTTTTCTTCTAAAAATTCTGAAAATTAACATTCACCATCAACCTACACTGATCATATTTATACTCATCCTTAGGGTCGCATGCCATCACAAGATCAGTGTAATTCTCAAATTCAAAATTCAAGTAACATTTTATGAGTTATAAGGTTTTGAAAATAAAATAATCGTTACTCAATTATTCTATTTATGAAAAAAAACTACTTTCTACTATTGGCCTGCACCGGCCAATGATAGGCACTCTTTAGGTGAATCCCAACGCTCTGAGATAAATGGTGCCCTCAGATTTTTTATCTAGGCTTTGATATAAGTTTTATAAATACACAGTTGCACAATTATTTAAAAAAATTAAAAAAGTGTTCAGAAATACATTTCAACCACCCTGTGCATTGGAATTATGTGTCGTCTCAGAGCATGTTCACGAAAAAACACCCCTTTTAATTTAAAATTTTTTCATGGAATTTAGGGTTATTACATTACTCCCTCTTTTAGGGAATTACACCCTCATATGTTAAAACATGGGATAATAAAACACAAGGGTTTAATGAGCATGAATCTGAGACTCCTCCTCCTAGGTGCTCTCCTAAATATTCAAGTTCATCCAATGAACATGAACAACATGAATTCACCTTTCATGAAAGATACACTTCTTTTAATCCTCAATATTCATGGGGTTATCTGAAAACATCACCTCGTCATCAATCCGTAGCTCACCGTGGATGATGTCGTGAGAAGATTCGTGCATGTATCTCATCAGCTAGGATTTTTGGAAGATGTCGTGGACCCCCTCTAATAGGGGAGGTGGAGCCAAGAAACATGCCACCATGCCCATTCAAAGCAGTATCAATAATGGTTCTATGAACCATAGTGATAACTTGTCACCCCTTCCAAGTCATTGTAACCATCATCATTGAGAGACATGTGGGAATACATGGTTCCCCACATCGAACTCGAATTGTCCTTGTTGCCTATCAGTATAGGACTTTTTTCATATTTGTTAGTTTTCATCCACTCTCATATAACCTGCCTCTTTTCAGTGGTAGCATATACCATCTCTGGATCTACTAGTCCTGACACCCATGGGTCTGTCTTACATAACAGTGACCTACATTGTCATCCGTACAGGGCCTCGAACAGTTCCATATGGATGGTGGGGGTGGGGGATTTATGTTCTTGTATTAAAACACTACATGTCGTATATAGTCCTCTAAACTATGACCAAGATTATGAAAGCAATAATGAGGCATGTCTTCCAAGGTCTGTATCATCCGCTCTATCTAAGCATCCATATGTGGGTGAAATGATGTTCTCAACTATAGTGATTTCCCAAAATGTATCATCCAATCACTCCCAAAACAAGGATGTAAATTTTTTTAGTGATATAATAATATATTAGATGTTAATTGATGGATTTGACCAATCTCTTACATGTTGGGGTGTCCCGGGATCTCTACTCAACTGTGATCTTGAATGATTAGAATGATGGATGAATTGGTGAGTCAGTCTATGATCACCCAGACAGTATCGTTCCCCCTAAATGTAAGTGGAACTACCATCACAAATTCCATCAATATCCCATCCCACATACACTATGAAACCTCTATTGGTTGTGTAAAACATGTTTTAACAACATGAATAACCTTCACTTGGTGACATATTCGACATCTCGAGATAATCTATGCCACTTCATTATTTATCCCCAGCCACAAATAGTGACAAAAGAGGTCATGGTACATATTCTCCAGACCTGGTTATACAACCAAATGGGAACTATATAACTCCCTTAACACCTCCTCCATCAATTCCACATATACTATGGGGCATCCTCTGAAAAAGAATAATGTTCCCCTCATCATTTTAATTTCTATTAGGGGCATGCCCTATGGACATCTAGTCACTCATAGTCTCATACCTAGAATCTATGAGTTGAGACTCCCAGAATCATTTTAAGTGTGTAGAGGAAACTATCATTGACTCAAGATAAGATACCTCATATCTATCCCCATATCATATCTGAAGTGAGGCCAACTGCTCTGAGGCATCGTTTAGTAGTTGTAAACATGTTATTTTGCTCGAAGAATATTTTACCATATTACCCTTACTAAGAGTATATACTATCTCAACTTCATTGTTTTAGAGGAACTCTAGACAATTCCATAGTCTAAGGTTAAGATAATTCTATGAAAACATACATATGAGACTCTTGTGGTCTGAGTAGATGATGAATCTTTCACACATAAGGCAGTGTCTCCACATCTTCAGTACGAAGTCTCCCGATGCCAACTCAATGTTGTGAGTCACATATTTCTTCTCAAGTGGAATAAGTTTACATGGACCATAACCTATCACTGATTTCCCCTTCCTCAGTACTCAACCATGACTACTTCCTGATACGTCATAGAACACCACATAATCGGTGCCCTCTACTAGAAACCTCCAGATAGAAACACTCGCCATGTTCTACCTCAACTACTGAAAGCCTCCTAGAATATTTTTGTCCACAAGAAGGTGTTTTCCTTATTCTTTAATGCCTTAATGGGAAATGACAATCTATAGAATATGGGTCCAAACCCACCTTTGTACCATTAAAACCCAAGGAAACTCCACACCACAGTAATTCTCAGGGATGGCTCCCAAGAAAGAACCACCTCGATATTCACTAGATCCAATACAACACTAACATAATTACATTACATGTCCTAGGAGGTGGTCAATTCATATACAGAACACAAAAATTAAGAGAATTACAAAAATCTGGTTCACTCGGTTTGTGTCCAGAACCATCCTCATCTGTATGTCGTGCTCCTCCTCGGACGATGGATACACTATGATGTTATCAGTGAAGTCCACTATAAATTAGTCTATGTATGGATTGAATATCATGTTTAAGTGTTCCATGAACTCTTTTGGGGTGTTTTTTCATGGAAAACGACATCACTATGTAATCACGGTGGCCATATCATCATCTTAAAGAGGTCTTTGAGATTTCATCATCTCGTACCCGAAGCTGTTGAGAGCCCTGTATATGGTCTATCTTTTCGAATCATCTCACTCCATTTAGCAGTTTGAAGTGGTCATAAATCAACGGTAGATGATACTTTTTCTTCATGGACATCTGGTTCATGCTTCGGATGACCACACATAACCATAATCTTCCATCTTCTTTCATTGAAAACAATAATGGTGTTTACCGTGGTGAAACGCCGGTCCTTATGAACCCCTTCCTCTTCATGTCTAATGACAATACTTTTATATCCATGAGTAATGAGGGATCCATCTGATATGTAGGTGTATATATAAGTTTCTACATGGGGTATATATCTATGCATATGTCATCCTCTCCGCGAGGAGGTAGTCCTAGAACATCCATTGCGAAGATGTCATTGTACTCATCCACAACTAAAGAAAATTGTGGACTATTCTCATCCATTTAATTGAGGGTTCATGAAACCATATGATGAGTGATCTACTAAACCCTCCTATATGTAAGTCCATCCCGGGCTATATGAGATTCCTTCTCACCAATGAAGAAAAAACATGTCCCATCTCCGTAGACACACTGCACTCTACAGAAAAACCAATCAATCAAATCATGGAATGTTGATAATTAGTCCACACACAGACAAAAATAATAAGGAATAAACATTGATAATAGGAGTTCCTAGCTAATGCTCTCACCACCACGATTAATCTTCAATTTCCAACAGTAGTTTGTGATTATCGAATCCTTTCCTATAAGAGTCTATAATCATGAGGAATAATCTAATAGACCGATCAAAATATCCAAGCTCCAAACATGGTTCATTGAAATGGAAGAGTGACTAAAACCTCTGTCTATAAAATCTATGTCTAAAGAGAAGAAGACACAGATCGTACCACATATCATCCTTGGGACATCATAACCATAGGACATAACTGCATGAAGCTAACCCCGACCATATCCACCTACTCATGGTGCCCATGGCGGACCACCTGAGGGTGGTGGTGGTAGTATCTTATACCTATTCTCACCTCATGCCACTCATCCCACTCATCTTCTTGTCACCACCTGGAGGACATCCCCTTTTTTGTCTCTTCCACTACATCAGTGGTCCCTTGACCATTTGTCGCTACTATGTACAGTGAGACAAGAAATCTGGAGCCATGTTCCCAAAACCACTCCATGAGTAGCATACTATTCCCTTATGATGACTCCCCATTCTACAGGATCCATGTAAATCTGATCCTATGTCCATGGGTCATATTTGTAATGGTATGGCCCGCATGTGCCTCTGCATCATCTATCAGCTACCCTTCTTGGATTACTTGACCCTCCTTTGCCCGGTGTTATCTCATACTGTTGCTGCCGACTTTACGTGGAATATCTCTACTTGTAAAGCTCTCTCCATCACACAATCCTACTTGTAGAGCTCTCTCAATGTTAGAAAAGGTGTGGGTCACCTATTCATGAGTCTGTATCGTAAAACGACACCATCTTCCAGTAGAGCCTTGCTGAAAGATCTGGTCTAGATTCTTTATTGTGTCAAGTGGCTTTCTCATTAGGTGGAATACTCTTGTCACCACCTCCAGTCGATCAATATAGACCCTAGGATTTATCACTCCATTGAATATGGGAGGTTTTTTTCTCTGGAAATCTTTTTAGGTGATGAGCCTACATGTGTCCTCTAATGGTAGCAGAAGTTGTAACTGCTGACCAATGGGTGGTAGTATTTGTCAAAAACAACTCAGAGGTACTATTTTGGGAAATGGCCCCTTTACTGATGACTCATCTCTCTATGGACTATCCTCATGGTCATGCTTTGGAATCCATCAGGTTTATCTATGTTGAGTCGTCCTGAAAGAGATCCCGATGAACCATGGTCAATTGTTTATACATTGTGGGTAGACTCTAACACAAAAGGATCATGGTAAAACACTAAATGAAACATGAAATATAGGTTTTCATATATTGAGTTGGAAAAGAGAATTCAATGTCATGGTGTATGGATACATCTGCCTCTGCATCAAAAAAGGATAGCCTAGCATGATAGATGAACTCAAGACAGTGAATAGTATTTCCACCAAAAAAATTATGCTCTTAGTTATTTTTGTAGAACCGCCCTCATTTGATACCACATAGAAATGACCCATCACCCAGGGCCCATTCCAGGACAACCTGAAGCCCTCCTTCCATATTCCAAGGGCTAGTGACTAGAACCTAGTAGAAAAATCCCAAAAAAAGATAGGCATTTCCTATAAACATGTTCACACAAAAAGCGCTCAAACTACAGAATGTAAACAAAATGTAGAACATGATTTTCACTGAGAAAACTACTGAGAGAACACTACAAAATGAAAGTACAAAAGGTCTGGAATACAATACCAAAACCACAAAATAATTCACAAATTCCATTGTTTGTCCACTCTAGACCATACAAGAAGGGTATTTGAGGGTAACTGGCTATAGTCCTAATAGTACGAATTTCCATCCCGTGTCACTAAGCACAACCAGGTCACATGCCACCTAGGTCTCCATCAAACTGTTGATCACCTGCATGAGACAGGATATGTGCACAAGAATCTTGTTTAGGGTTGAGTACCACAATACATAGTATGGACAAAATCATAATTGAAAGACCAAAAAGCAAGGCCAAAGAGCATCTCAACACAAGAAATACCACACATGAAAGACTGCTAACACCAGGTATAACTCAATGTATAGAATGTATGAATATCATACATAGATTTGAATCATTCTTTACTATTGACTAAAAAGTCACTTAGGAGTAACTGAGGTTCATTCAGCAACTAGACCACTGAGGTCCACTCCGCTACTTGGCCACTAAGTTATGCTCGGCTATTGGACCAATGAGATATGCTCAGATGTAGGGACAAGGGGGAATGGTCATCTTTAAGACCAATTAGGTCCGCTCTTATACTATACTGCTGAGGTCCTTTCATCATATCTTTTATATCACAGACATCCATAGGATTCATACTTATAGCATGCTTGATTCTGGAAGAATCTAATCCTCAATTCATAAGTCATATCTCGACTGCCACCTAAACTAAAATATATTACACCCAAAGAACCATCTTGTCACAAGGGTCCCAAATACACCATATGCACGTCGATTGGATGCCCTATTAGAATGATATTTGCATTTTAGTAGACATGGTCCTATTAGATTTGAGCCCAGTCCTACTGGGTCAGATTGACCCGAACAAACCGTCTCAGGGGTCCCGAATGACCCAACCCATTTTGGATGACCCAAACCGACTTGGTTTGTTCTTGGCCGATCAGTCCATCCTAGTATTGTGGTCAGGACCATTGACCATTGTTGGACCAGGACATGTTTGGCCATGGATCAAGTGCACCCGATAGCCCAATGACACGATCCATGTTCTCTGGCCCAATCCGACAATGTCAGACCAGTTTATTTCTAGAAAGGACACATTGTGGAACAGTATTCTATCCACCATGACCCCAAATGGTTGTCCAATTTCCCTCGAGCATGGGATCCTAGGTGCCTGATTCGCTCAACCCACCCATTCCAATGTCGTGTGGTCCGACCTACTAGTCCAAACGATCTTGCTGGGCGGGACGATTCGATCGAACTGGAATGCAACAGGCACCGCATCCTTACTACACTAATGCAGCTGGATAAAGCCAATCCCTTACCATTGCAACATCATGTTGTGGCCTTTGACACCATAGGACTGATCTAGGGCTGGTTGGGTGCTCTGCATGTGGTCTGTTCATTGCATGTCGCCACCTAATGACGCAACATTGTGATTCATTGGTATTGACCGAGTTACATTCTTATTAGAAAGATCATGAAGAACCAAAATAAGGAAGAACAATAACTGATATGGATATAAAATTTATCCTAAATCATTAGCAATACCACAAGAACGATCGATCTGTGGGTTAAGTTCTCTGTTAGTAAACCAATGTTCCACATTTAAAATAAAAATCTAAGAAAAAAAATTCACCCAGAAAAGAATTACTCCCCTACCATGAAAAGTATATTACTAGAGGATGATCAATCATCACTATGCATCAATATCCGGTCCCGAATCCGCTCTCCATGGTTTATGACACCATCTTCTGAAACAATGGTGTTAATCGTTTGAGTGGTTTCCTTTGTCATTTATCAGAGGAATAATTGGGTTTTTTGTCAACCTATAATTCCATATTTAACTAAAGAAGGCATATGAATGTGCAATGAAGCATTTAAAACCTAGTCCATTAATGAGGATCATTAATGGGATTCAGTGTTGCCTCACCATTTCAATTCAGCGCTGATGCATTACTGTGTAATGAAGAAGAAAATCTAATAAAATTACATTTTATTTTATTTAATTTTTAATTCGAAAAGTCTGAAAATTAACTTTCACCCATGACCTATACCCCTAAAGTGTAGACCCACATAAAGATAAAATTTCCTACCAATTTGGACCATAATCTATAAATTCTATTTCGAGTAACCGTTTAAGAGTAATAATGATTTAAAAATAAAATAATCATTACTGAACTGTTTTATTTATGTCTAAAAACTAAAATCTTCTATTGCCATGTGCCGGCCAATGATAGGCCCTTTCTTGGTGAATCCAGATTATTTGAGATCAATGATACCCTTTTATTTTTGATCTGTGAATCAATTTAAATGTTATAATACACACTCAGATGATTAATTAAAAATCATTAAAAAGAGATCAAAAATACATTCCATCTACTCCAGACCATGGAATTAGGTGTCATCTTAGTGCTTGGACTCGAAAAAAATTGCATTTCATTTTCAAAAAATTAAATGGAATTCGGGGGTATTAAAATTTCCACATATTCAATATATTCTTCTTATTATTATTGTATACAGATTGGTTGGGTATATGAATTAGAAGATGAATTGTCTTCTATATTAAATACACAGATAAAAGTTCTCTATTTTTTCATGATTGATCACTCAAATAAATTTAATCCACTAATGATTTCCACTACACTGATTGATCTTCTATCCATAATATCTTCACCATAATAATCATATGAGTTATCAAAAATACATTATCGTTCTCTACAAAATATACTAAATTATAATTGTGTTTTCTTCATATACACCATATAAGATGGTTTACAATAAGGAGATTATCTGTTTTGAAATCGTGTTGAAGGGGTAGAACACTACATATGCTATATATATATATATTATCTTTTTACTATTAAATATATCAAAGATATAGTTCCCTTATTATTAACATTCAGATCAATAATTCATCCTTCCTCATGAATTCCCTGATTGGTTTTCACTATAAGAAATTCTTTAACCACATGATATCATACATATAAAAAATATTCGAGAATGAATATAACATTTAGTAACATAAAATGAATCATTTATTCTAAAATATTAATTATAAGAATTCCAATAAAACATTTTATTTATCCGTTCATCAATATGTCAATCTCCAAAATCATGAACCATATAAATTACTCAAACAATTTATACTATTTACTCTATATATAAATTCATCCTAGTAGATAATCATAAAGAAATTCTCTTTCAATGGAAATTTCACCTAACAAGTTTGATAAAATCCACTTCTTTTGAATACTGGGTTCTTAACTTCTGTCATTAGACAATAATAATAGGACCTTTATTCATGTTATATGTTATATCATGCACTCATATAAATCCAATAATTTTTTCTCCCAACTATAAAAATAAAATTTGTTTTTTGTATACTTATTAAATATACTAATTCCATTTATGTCATATGTCAACTATAATTTGATATGTGCAAAATATTCTAAAAATATCAACACCCATAATGATTCATATTGACTCATATCATTCCAAATATGTGATATTTTCCACAACATCAACTACATAAAATTTAACAAATCTATTATTTTCAAAAAAATATTTTTAATAATATTATTTCGTTATTATTATATTTATTGATAAAGATCCAATTTAATCAAATGAAATTTTGATCTACAATGTTATTCATGAGATCACATGATCGAATTTTTCCAATATAACCAAATTCGCAATCAATTCCATGAACTATACCTCATTATTAACTACTTATTGTTATAATTAATTATCCGTAAGGAATTTTTTAGTATTGTTTTATAATTTTTTTAACTTCTATGTTTTTATTAGAGTATATTTGCATTCAAAATTATTAGATACATCAATAACATGATGAATTATTATATATGAAGTCACAGAATAAATACATTTTTTTTTTCTTGTATCCAGTCACTCAATAAAAAAATATTCTACTTCACATATTAGATATTATCAAACAAGGTTTTGTCTCAAATAATTCTTTGATGTCATAGTCCTGATTGATTTATAAAAGTACGTGTTTCTTTTAATTTTGGGTAATTTATTTTTCATATCAACAAACTCTATGATATTTTAATCTGATTTTTGGGATAGTTGTTGTACATAATCACGAAACACTAGTATAAAAATAAATATTCATCCACTATTTCTCAATATTTACATTTTTCCTTAATTTTAGTGGATATAAATAATATTTCTAAAATAACATTTTTTCTAATAATTTGATGTTGTAGGCACCACATCTCATAATAAGTCAATTAATCAATTGTTTTTAATAATGAACATTTTTGTGTATATGATACAGCCATCATAGATTCTTACTAAAAATTTATGTAATTTTAGTTTTATGTGAATATGTTTTCAATTGTTGTTTAATATTTGATTCTACCTTTTCTAGACATCATTTTATAGTTTTTTTCTAAAAAATGATATATCATTCATAATTTTACTCAAAAACTTGTAATAATATAAGTCATGATACGTAAAATATATGACATTTTTAGACATGATAAACATAATTATTCATTTTATTTAAATCCCATATTTTCTATAAATAAGAATGATAATCTAAATTAGATCAATGTATTCTTAAATTAAATTACACAACAAACTATATTTTAATCGGCAATAATAATTATTAATAATTTCTCATTTTATGTTCTCAAAATGTTATGTGACAAAAAACATTATTCTGAAATTGGTATATTAAATTTAAAGGCATATTCATATTTTACTATGTCTAATATATCACAAAATTCACTTTAACATAGTTCTTATATGCCTTTCTTGGAATAAATATCAAATTTAGATTTTCAATCTCATCAATAATCAATAAAAATATTATTCATTAAATTTTTAAATGGTGAATCCTTCGATTCCTAAGGATTTTCCTACATTTAGAAAATTTACATGTGGATTATCTTTTCTTTCCATATGATATAGATTATATTTTATTATTTATCTAATAAATTCATAGTTTCATGAAATTCCATGGATTACATACCAATTATTTTTCAATATGAAATATCATCCATATTCATGTTGCTGACTACATATTGAAATTTTATATAAAATACATTCCATGTATAGTTTATTGTTATTTTTTACTCATTTTCATCAATTCATGTACTCAAAATATTAGTCATTAATGAACTGATCTAATCTCTTTGCATATATTGATCATCCTGGATCACTATAATTTTCTCTAGATTTCTATGAAAGTCATCTACCTGGCCCATCATCCTCTATTGGGGGAGGAAGGGATTTCCCTTGTTCCACAACCTTCCCATTATATAGGTTTTCCCCCTTCACTATCACATAATTCCTTCAATAATTTCCATGTACCATTTTGAGTTTTAGTGTTACATATTTTGTAAATGATTCATCAAAGAAATAGGAATCCATAATTGATTTCATTTTTCTCTCAAAACCTTCTTCATGTACCATGGTTACCAGTTTTAGTCATCAATGGAGATTTACAGCCACTATTCAATTGCATTCCATCATGATATCTATAACAATGTATCGACTCTAAAGGATAATGAAGGGATTCATTTTTCCCATCGAGGGAATAGTGGGAGAATCCATGAAAATATATTATTTTTATATATAAATCTAAATGAATATAGAATATGATAAATTGGATTAACTACTAAGATATCATCCCAAAATAACATCTCAATATGTAGCAAATTGGCATGACTGGATACATCATATCCTTTAGAAATATTATTGAAAACATAGAAGCTGTCATAAGATAATACCTTTAGCATAAAGTAATTTTTATTGAATAGAGTTTACATAGGTTTATTGGTTTTATCCATCAAAAATTCATCATTTATGATATCAGTATGTTTTTGTGAGTCCATCCCATTACCCTCTATTTTTTATCCATATTAGGTCAAGAATAAATTTAAAATTTGTTATTCAAGAATTATTTATTAAATTTTCATAAAGTCAAGACATTTTTTTCTATATCTTGTGATTTTTCTAGTTCAATAATTTTCAATTGAAAAAAATTCAACAGCTCAACCAATCGTCATTTTCAATCGATTTATTTGTACCTATGTCATGGTATGAAATATCACTATTATGGATCCTTGTTTGGTTATTTTTTACACCATTGAGATATTTATCTAGAATGATATGATTCTTATATATATTATTTTCAATCCAAGAACTATTTTCTATAGATTACACGTAGGATGATCCATATATAATTCCATTACAACATGAAATTAAATCATAAAAAACATCCTCGAAATATTAGAAAATATTTTTCATGGTTGTATCATAAGATTTTTAAAAACCATTTTATTATTTCGTCAATTAGAATATGCTTTACATATATATTGGCTATATCATTAATACGTTTATAAGTTTAAGAATCGTTATAGAAATATCAATAAGATGATTTTTAAAATTATATTGATGTATATATTTTCTTTTTTATTTTTTTTTACTTTTTTGTATTACCCCTTTCAAATAAGTCTATACATATTTGTACCAATTTATTGTATTGATATCAAAATCATTGAATAATAATTTCTTAAGAGGAAATATTTTAGTATATATTCTTCTAAAAACATTACCCGAATTAATGTAGTTGTCAATATTTTATTTATAATATCCATATTTATTATACATATATGGATTATAAAGATATTTTGAAATATTTTGGAAGCGAGTAAATAATATTGTTTAATACTCTATTTTAGATTTAATCTCAATATTGATAAAAATTAAATAAAAAATATATTAGAAAATATTAACTATATTTATATAAATAATTTTAAAATTCATGATAAGTGTCTTTCATGGGAAAACGGAGACTCTCATGGAATATAATGTGTGGGTTTTACAATGTAAATATATAATGATGAAATGTGTTAGTATATTTGGTTGAGTGTGGTTGTGGGACAAATAATAAATAATTAAAATATTAATTTCTTGTACGAAAATTTTCTAAAACATAATATATATTTATAATATACATTTTTTAAAAAAATAACTATGATTAGCTTCATTACAATGTGTATTTTAGAGAAGTTGTGGATAAATTTTCAGAATATAATAACTATATTAAATTTCATTTTTATAATTCTTAGATCATCTTAAACTATGGATCTTTTGGATCTCTCTCATGATTGTGACATGTATAAGTATTCATCATCGATCGATTTTTAATGAGGTAGTTTATATACATTCCATTAGATTATTTCTCCAATATATTCATCCATTAATAATTTGAACCATAACCCCCAAACTAGTTGACTTGTGTGTTGTTAATGCTTTTAGGACTGGGCTTACATGATATGAAATGTGGAATTGATTTATTTTGTTACTATTTACTAAATCATTAATTATTTAAATTGAAATGAATTGATGAAACTATATTAACAGATGACGTTTTTTCCAAAGGTATTATTTTATGATTTTCTCCACATGATAAATACATGTCCATTATTTGTATTCCTATTAACCATTAGCGAAACTTTTACAAAAAACATATCGTTATGCCTTTGATCTATCGTGAAACATTTT
The DNA here is from genome assembly GCA_963277665.1 of Viscum album. Classification (NCBI taxonomy): domain Eukaryota; kingdom Viridiplantae; phylum Streptophyta; class Magnoliopsida; order Santalales; family Viscaceae; genus Viscum; species Viscum album. The sequence goes on from OY728132.1 coordinate 1,834,643,867, forward strand.
GTTTATGAATGCAAATATTTGAGAATGATGATGTAATAATTCAATATGATGAACAAGGCAAGATAATGGTGGACAATACTCTATTAGATTGATGGTTGAAATAGAGACATCAGTGACGAGACATGAGTGGTCAATCAAGATATATTAACTATAGGGGATTTCATAGAGTAAATATAGTTAATATTGGAACATGAAATCTATCAACCCATTTTTTTATTCATTTTTATTGAATATATTCAATTTCATTGATAGTGTGTTTTACTTGATACATCCACATGTGCTTCAATTCTACAGAACACTGTGTTTTACTGAACAAGGAGATATTATTAATAATATAATTTCAATGTATTTATTATAGAATAGTTATTAAACATTTTGATTTTGATTATAATAAATTATTTTTCAATATTATGTATACTAGTTTTACAATAATAAATAATTTTGAAAAATTATTATTTAATTTCTAGAAGATTATTTATTTGTTTCAAAAATACTACGTTCTCAAAAGATATTTTAGTTAAATTTGGTGATAAGATAATAAATATAAACATTAATAATTTCATATTATATATTTGAAAATTATAATTAAATATTGAAATCTACATGAAAATACTATCTTGGAGAGAATTGTTTATTTAATTTTCTAAATATATAAATTTATTCATTTAATAAGGAAAAAATAAATGTTGTAATTAAGAATTGTCTTTTAATATACAACATTTGAAAACACAAAAAATAATTGGAATTTAAAATAAACCATAGATAACTTGTATAATTGTTATTTTGATTTAGTTCATTTGAATAAATTATATATCAAAATTTATCATAAAACATTTTCCAAAAACTAAACATTGTTTCACTTTCAACACCTACATTCTCAGCGCACATGGGTGTTTAATATTAATCTAAATTATTAAATGTTAATTAGTTAAAGATTGAAACATTTATGACATATTTGGATATATATTTATTTATATTGTCTCATATGGCCATCTAAATTGTTGACAATAATTAATAGTCAAAGGAGTAAAATGAAATTATTATAGTTAAAGAAAATTTTTGTTTACATGAGGTTGAACTAAAACAGATAGTGGTTTAAATATCCTAAAACAATTAAAAACCAATTTTATGGAAATTTTTCATCCTTATAGAATCTATGTATCATGAATTTAAAATTTTAGTTCATTGAGGCCAGTGGTAAATGTTGGTACACCATTTGTATACATTTACAAATGTGAAACTAACTTCAATTATAAATGGTCACCACATATACAATCATCTTCACACATACTAATCCATTTTCCTCATCCATCACATACCTAAATATTTTTCATAATTCCCTCCCACCATCAAATAGGTTATTTTTAGTTCAAAACAATAACAGACGAAGGACATATATTTGACATAAATACCTTGTCTGGGGAATAGGTAATGTTTGTAACTATGTTTTTTCATTTTATATATTCATATAACACCTTAAAATATTTTTAATTTATTATTATTTAATTACACTAATGTATCCAATATAATGATTTTTTATTTCTATTTAATAAACTATTTCTATCTACAACTCCCTTAAATAAGAATGAAAACTTTGAAATGTGCGTACTAAAAACTACCACCACATGAATCAATGTTATTAATTTCCCATTACCACCTATCATTGATAGATATAGTGATGGAATAAATTTTTATATTCTTATTTAATACATTGTTATAAGTAATTTAATATTATATCACATGTAACTTCTTACATTCCACTGCTTTTGAATACAGTAACGTCACTCATGTGTACAACAGACTATCGACTCAAGATGTGATGTGATTTATTCACAATATAAAGGGAAGTTAAAAATTTAATTTATAATTAAAATATGTTATATATATTAATTACAATACTTATAAAATTCTAAAACATTATTTGACTTTCAAATTTCTAATCCATTGATTAAATTGATAAAACAGTCATGCATATGTACGAATTGTCATTTTATTGAATATTTATTTAATTATATATATATATATATCCTTTACGTATTAGTATATATATATATATATGTTTAATATAATTTTTTAAATTTATGATGAATATAAACCTTTATAAATAGTTTTCGAGAAAATAAAAAAAATATACATGAAAAACAATACATTTTTTGCTATAAACATGATATTGACATATAATTATTAATAAAAATATTAGAAACTTCATAAAGTAAATATTATATGGAACAATATTTTTAATTATAGTTCATTAATATATGTATACTAAAATTAGACTAATTATAATGATTTTTTAATTTCCATTAATTATTTTTAGATTTAATATAAGGAATTTTTGTACCAATTTATCATCTTCCTGAAGAGTGTTATGTTATGCACTGATAATCTATTTTGAGTTGTAAAAAAATAAAATTTAACTTGAAATGTAATGAATTTATTTATTAAAAATATTTTTTTTTCTCATTAATAGTTATTATTTCAGTGGGATTTAAATTTAGTTTTACTAAAGTGGTTATATTTAATGATGTAATGTGTGTATTTATGATAATTGTTTCTATTGCATATTTAAATAATGAAATAAAAATATCCATATATCAAAAAACTAATTATTTTTCATCTCAAATAGTTATTTTAATATAATATTTTTTTCCTTAACTTTTCACCCTTTTGTAGAAATAATTTTAATATCATGTATTCAGAAAAATTAACTGCATTTCTTTATTTGGTCAAAATAAACTTATCTTCCAAGTCTGTTGTTTGTATAAATTCTATCAAAATTTTAAAATGTTCCTATATTTTTAATTGATGAATTTTTTATATCATTATGACTCTCTAAAATTGTTTTTAAAGTTAAATCTATTTAATTTTCCAAAAAAATAAATTTAACGTTTACTGAAAATGTGAATGGAATATATGTTTTGACATAAATGACATGTATAGAATTTACCACCAACATGAAGGTAATTTTAGTTGATGAATCGTTTATAATATATAATTTTTTGAAATAAAATGATTTTAAAAAATTTTACAAATCATTGTTTTTTGAAATATATTTTTTATGAAAAATTATTTTCTTCACGCAATATTCCAAGTAATACTTCCCAAATAATTTCAATATAAGATGAAATATGTTGATGTTAATTATTACTTACTTGGGATATGGCCTTGGATATTAGACTTTTCTTAACATTATGGTTAATTTTTATGGAGACAAGTTATTTATGAAACCCATTTCTCTTATATGTGAATACCATGATAAAATGATTATGAAGCATGCTTCTATTTCCACAATTAATTTTTTGATGAAATTATGAAATGATTATGAAACCTATTTCTTGAAATTAAATTATTATATAATTAATTTCATATAAAACATAATTATTTTCATTTTTATGATTTAATTGATGTTTAATGGTTTTGGGGTGTGTATATTTCCACTATAATAGTAATTGGAGTGATCCTAAACTACTATGATGGGATTCTGATTAATCTCATGGCACAATGATAATCATTTCAATGAGTAAATAATATCATATTGTTATGTGTATTCCATTAGTCAATTTTTTATTCCTATATCTATATCTCATGTTTTATATTGTATGATTCCTTTAATATTTATGTATTATGAAAATATGCTCTTTATTCTCGTACTCATGATTATATTCCTTGATATTCTATATATGAGACTGATAAATTATGATCATGTTTCCATACACTTATGATAATTTTAAATATATATATATCACTATTCATTACCCTTATAGTGATTATAAGATCTCACCATATTATGATTACATCCACTAGGTTATGAAGAAACATATTTTTTAAGATATTTCTAAGAATGGTTTTAGTGATGAATAAATTAGAAATTGATTTTTCAGTTCACCTATGAACTAATTTTTTATGTTCCTAGGTTTCCAATGGAATTATTCTTGTACGTTCATCGTTGTGTGTCTGTGTAACGTAAATGATATTTTTCTATTTAGATATAATATATATGAATGAAAATCATTAGTCTCTAATGTGGGTAGTAGAGGATATGTGCATGTAATGATTAGAAAAGAGAATTAGAAAACAATAATGAGATCTATAGTGATAAGTCTTAGGATGAGTCCATGTATATGAATATTTCATGTAATTCTGATAAAGGATTGAGAAAGTTGTGTCGATGGAATATCAACCCATCCTAGATTATATAAGAGAACGTGGGTCTAACATAGCGGTATCTAGGGGTAATAAATATATAATGGGTATAGGGAGACTAACTTCATTAAAAATGGTGCAAAAGTGTGTGTCGTTAGATATCCCAGATGGTCATGTGTCATGAGTATCACAATATCACATCCTATAGGCTAGGGGATAGTGACCGTCACTGAGTAGAAATATCACACAAATGGGAGGTATTTACCTTTAACCTAAACATATACACAATGAAACGCATCACAAATCCAAAAAATGAAATGTAAAAAACAATAATTAAAAAAGAATGCATACCACAGAGAAACTACAAATAGATTCTGACAGCAGAAAAAATAGACTGTAAACAAGGCCAAAACACAATCCCACCAAATGGAATGTTTCCTATAGTGAATGCACGAGTTCCTAACATTCATATGTAGAAAAACATACATAAAGGTTAGGTGTAGGGGTGTTGTGTGATGTTTCAGGAGAATTCCTTGTCTTTCTGATCACTCTATGCACCACATGAGGCTGGTCCCCCTAGGACTTCATCAAAGAATGAACAATCTATACAAGCCATGACTTGTTCTGGTATGTCTTGTGCATGGGTGAGTAAGAAAAAACATAGTAGGACACCCTAATAATTTTATTTCCAATATAAAATACATTATGTACTTCATAAATGGAAACATATGAAGTTCACCACAATGGAAAACGTGATATATGATCAAAACTGTTAGATGACATAGGTATAAGTAAAAATCATAATGTGATGGATTTCTAGTTTTAGTACACTAATATCCTAGACTCTATAACACTAGATGTTATGAAGAAACACAGATAATAAATGGTGAAACCAGCATCGATGGTGCATGATGCATTAGTGTAACATAGCGAATAAATGGTCCACACAACATTTGTGGCACCCAAAGCAGTGATGGTGCCTGGGACGCTGATGTCACATAAGTAGTTGTAGTAACATTGATAATCAATATAAAATTTATGTGTTGACGGTGCAAGTAGTGTCAATATATCAAAAAGGTACAGTGGTTCATTCAAACCCCAAATCACATTTGTCAACAATATCACATAATAATATCCAGCCCCATGATTCTACTCATAACATGCTTTTTCCAGGATCAAAATCATATCAAGAAATTAATTCATAAAAAAAACATCCAAATAATCTCACCTAGAGTATATGAAATGGATCATCTCAACGTATGGTTCCCAAATCCGTAAAACGGATCTTCAAACTGACATACAATATGAATGATATGGCCACGATAGCCCAAATGGTCTAGCCCATCCAAGTTTGAAATGATCTGATTTGGTGGAAAAGACCAGAATCGATTCAAAAAACCGAAAACAACCTAATTTATCTGACCCCAAATGACATCGATGGTTTGGGACTTGACCCTATGGGACACAAGAATATTTACCGATAGGTCGTTGGACCGTGACACACTAGGCTATTGGAACAACCAGATTATTCATACAATCCATCATCACACGGTCCGACATCACTTCACTATACAAAGCCCACCCTAGCCACATCACATTGGTATATATAGGTATTTGAATGCATGGACAACTAGATCCCCCTGTCAACATGGTGCCAAATCTAATTTATTGTATCCATACAACCTCCTCTACCTAGTCCTGTGACCACACAACCATCGGAGGAACTAGTCGACGTGACTCTGAGATGAATCCCTACGACAACCATAATGGCCTTATACCACAGCCCCTGGTCACCTTAGGTGGCTGGTGCCTCATTGGGACCCCTCTCAGATGTGGTGCAACTTGGTCTGCATCCCATAATTTTTGTCGTCCGCCCTGTAGGTGGCTGGAGCCTCATATTCCAGGCATGGCACGACTGCCTCTCCTGATCAGTCTTGCCTCCACCACCTTTCTATGCAATTTCCTTGAACCACTGTGTGATCGAATCTGACGTTCTCAGATCATTTCATCATGGATAAAAGTTGAACGATCCTAGGATTGTTATTCGTGATGCATGAGCGGTGATGGAAACATGAGATTTGGGGAATGATACAAAGCAGCTGAACACCTAATAATAAGGATCATTCCATTATTTGGGTCATCTTTGATATTTTCATGTCATAATGTTTAATGTAGAACAATCATCCAATAAGAATAATTATCTTACACCCATTTAATTCCCAAAATAGAATCCATATTTCAAGAATGATCAAATTGCTGATCAAACTTTTGTGGGTGGGAATAAATTCATTGTTTGAATATATGAAGGGAACCAAAATCAAATAATATCAACAAACTACAATTAGAATGGATTATTTGTTTAATAAAAATAGTTTTTTTGAATCGTAATCTATCATTGACCGAGAATAATTTTTTGTCATTTGTAGGACATGATTCTTGTATCCTTATCTTAGAGGAATTTCTAGGGTTATGGTGATAAACCTGGATTTCGGCAAATGGGCCTTAATTAAAAGAAACCAACACAGTGTGAAATAAATTATTTCTATGAAAATATATTTATTTTAATTAAATTCAATACCTAAAAATCACATTTTGACCTATTCCGGTCGATGTTTGGCCACATAAAAAATAGATTTGCTGCTTAAAATTTAATTTTTCACTATAGGTTTTTATCAGAGAACATTTTTAGATGTTATTTTGGTTTAAAGAAGTTAATGCCCACATGCTTTATTAATAAAATCACATTTTCATCATATGGTCCCATGAACAATGGGCCTTGAATTCTCATGCCGTCTCATCACCGAGTCAAAAACATTTCTATGATAATTTATAAAAATAATTCCAAATAAAATCAGTGACATTACATTATGGATCTTGTTGAACATATATATTGATACAACCATGGGATATTCATTGTAAGGTAACCCACACATTAATAACCATGATGAAGGAATTGAATAATGAAAATTATTGACCAAGTCTATTCATAATGATGTATATATTAAAATAATTTATTATGATTTAGACATCATATTTGACATTTTTGATGATTAGGTGGATCCCCATAATGATTATTGTTTCCTAACCAATCCTTTTTTATTTTAGAGAAGGAATTAAACATTAATGAACACTTTTAATTCTATGGGAACAAGACAATGAAATGAATTTCCACATAAAAATATTTATGTGATGTGAAATAAGAAATATCATTTCAAGGAACAAAATACATTCTCAGTCTTTAAATCATATATAACATCCTAATAGAAAAATGAAAGAATAATTTTTATTGATTAATTCATGAGGCTATGACCACCATTAATCAGTAGATACAACAAAATATTAGGTTTTATTAAATATAATAGTTCCAGTAAATAGATATATTCTAGTATTCAGTGTTTAAAACAGTTAGAATTGAATTTATCTAAATATAATTTTGATGGAATAGATGATCAAGTATATAATATCATCATGATTAGAAGGGATCATAATGTAATTGACTCTAATGAGTGATATGAGTTTAAGAGTATAATTTTCAATAATTTATTCCCTTATACTATTTAAATGAAAATATAGAAGTAATTCATTATTCTATAGATGAAGGATGATGTATCTATTAGTATTTATGAGTCTTGTTTTACAATAGTTGTGTAGTACACTTCTTGAATTAATATCCAACATGAATTTAAGGTTGATAAATTAATCAGTGGATTAATTCCAATTATATGGGAAGATTTATCTATAAGAACCTGGATCTTTTTTTCATGTATGTTTTTCCTTTTCTGGTCATTTCTTTTAGAAAAAGTGATAAATCTATAAATTTTCGAAGTACAAACAGTGTACATTGATGCCGCTCCAGGCCATGTGTTGGACATGTCTTGGCCACACACAAGGTGTGTAAGGGTGATGTCGAGGCCACGTAAAGCAGAGTAAGGAAAAGCTATGTACACGATGCGTACCCCAGATGTACACTCCATGTAATTATTTTTCATTAAACAGACCGTGGTTGCACCTAATTGGTGAACACACCTACTTCTCCAGGTTCTTTGACTTAGAGATACTCGTATGGCCACAAACACCCTCTGAGCCCCTGAGCCTCAATCTATTTGACGAATCAATCGTCATCGATTGCGTTGGAACTGCAACGGTGAGCTCTTCCTTCTTCTTGGGTTTCATTCCATTATTCTCCTTATTTGTCAAGATATCATGGGTTGAACATTTAATGTATTTTCATTGATCTACTCCATTCTAAGGATAATAAAACCTCATGGTCAATGTATATTGATCTCCTAGCATCAAGGTAGGTGGTTTGTGCCTTTCCTTTTGATGTCATTCAGTTTTATCTGCAAATTCACCCAATACTCGTGAACGAGGTATTGCATGTTTACTTTTTCCCCTGTTGTTTTCCTACATTTATTGTATGCTTGTGTAGAGGTAATTTGATCATGTGTGAGGTTAATTTGTTGTTCTTGGATGTTTTTCCCATGCCTTCTGACCGTAGGATGGAATGATATTCTTGACATGCTTGTTATGCTGTAGACTGGTTATCCATATAGCTCTATAGGCATGCTTTGGTTAGCCAAGTAGTGTTATTGGTTTACATTGGCCTTATATAATTATTATGCACTGACCGTCACAGGACCGTGAGAACCAGGTGATATAGATTATAAGAGATAGACTGAGTGAACTTCCCAGAGATCTTGGACAATATAGACTACATGAGGATAGATCTAGCGAGGTTCCTCAGACGGCCATGGACAATATAGACAAAAGGGGACAGACTGAGTGAGCTTCCCAGAGAGTCTTGGATATTATTGGCTATAGGAGGGTAGACAAAGTGAGATTCCTCATAGAGTCTTTACTAGTTTGAAATTACCTTCAGACCATTCTAGGCTAGAGATGGAATTGACTAAGTGAGATTCCTTAGAGAGTCTATGATAGAGCTAAGACTATAGGAGGAATTGACCGAGAGCACATCCTCATAGAGATTCTAGACCTTGGGGCTATATGAGGGTTAGACCACGTGATCTTCCATAGAGAGTCCCTAAATACCCATGAATATAAGGGTAATTTACCAAGCGAGCTTCCCTAGAGTGTCTTATACATTTGTATGACCAAACCAGTGGGGTAAGGCTTTGTTCACTTCCCAGAGGGTTGTGGGAACTTTTTAAATAGGACCAGAGGGGTTATCAGTGAGTACTTCCTATAGGGGTTCCATTTGTTGTTAGTTGTTTGCTTCACTTCTACTTGTTGTTATGTGGATTGATTATTGATTCATATCATCCTATTACTGTTTACTCTTTACAGCCTGCTGTTTACTGTTACTGGTTACTACTTACTATAATATTACCTATCGTATTCTCACTGACCATTAGGCACAGATATTCAGGTGATTTCCCTCTAGGATTTAGTATCACACCCTATTTGGGCCATGCTTTTGGGCTCAAGAAGAATATTTTGTTGCATGTATAGGCAAGGACAAGATCCCTTCTACTTCTGGTACTAGATTATTTTTGAGCAGGAGAGCATGGGACCAAGACGATGCTTGCGATGCTGAGGAGTTTCTTATTTGTTTACTTTCCCATGTACTTTGGTTTATTATTGTATTCAACATTGTGACTTGTTTAAATTCTTTACTAGACATGTGTATCATGCATCATTTCATATATACATGTGTGCTCTAACTATTTATTGTTTTAGTCTTCTACTGTTTATTGTTCTTGGATATTCACTGCTTCTTCTATAGAATGTTATGTTTACATCTGCTGTGTACTCTACTAATGAGGACATTGTTTCCCTAATATCACACCAAAGGCCCTCGCTACTAGTCGGCAGCCTCATGCATTTGCGAAAATGAGCTTGAGGCCGTGTAACAAACTGGGTATGGGTCACCTCTGGTGGCTTCTGGAACCGGGGCGTTACAAAGTGGTATCAGAGGAATTCATTTCCCTTGATTTAATATTTTAATCCTTTATCCTGGGATATAACAGATTAATTACTTGGTAATAAGCTGTGTCTGGGAGTAGCTAACCCGTGTATAGGAAAAACCAATCTACCTCGTTTATTATAGTTTTCTGGTTTTGAGATTTTATGGTTGCTATGATTTCACCTAGAGTGATTCACATTCCTTGTGTGGTTATTATTGTGCTATTCCAGTTCTATATCTATCGCAACCGGATGAGATGAGGGTAAGCCATCTCATGAATCATATAGGCACCTGTTAGAAATCACATTCCATGCATTCTTACCATTCCATATAGAGTGAATTATGGATTTCATGTTGTTGTGATAGACGTTGTGTAGATTATGAATGTTGTTGTGACAGATACATTGATATAATCCCTTCAGTTTGATAGAGAATTTTTTTGAATTGTACCTTAATTAAATGAATGACAAATATTGGTTCTTGAGGTGTTATGGGACTTCATGAATCAAAACATTGTGGATCATTGACTTGTTACACTTGTATTTGATATTTAAGAGATGTCCAGCTTTGATTCAAGGGGTGTATGGGCCCTCTTGAATCAGAATTTTTGACAACCATGTTTCTTTTTCAATATTTTCTTGGGCTTCTGTGCAGTTTCTGTGCTACTGCATAGAAAAACCCAGAATACATGACATGTACTTGACTATATGCCTTGTAGTTTTAGACCATGTCACTGATTGTGTGAGAAGAAACACAGAGTGGTGAAAAATTTTTCAGGAACACCCCGTGTATGGGAGTTAGACGTCGTCTAGTAGTGTGCCGTGTATCCGGACATGTCACTAAAAACACGGGTTAGGGAAACTCGTGCAGAACATGCCATGTTTGGTAAGAACACACCATATATCCTTGTTGTATGTACCTGACCGAGTCACGAACAACACGGGTTGGTGTTATCTCCCCTATACACACCGTGTTTGTTCGGAATACGCCGTGTATGGGTCGTCCATGTAGCTGGCTGTGTAACTAACAACACGGGTCTCCAAAACCTTGTCTAGTACACATCGTGTCCTTACTGAACTTGCCGTGTAGTCTAGGGTTATGAGTACAATGTGAGTTAGCCGTGTATATAGTCCCGAGCAAGGGAATGGAGTTAATGTACACGCTATCTGTGGAGAAATATGTCGTGTAGTCTGGGGTGTTACACGACCAGATGTGGCTGAAGTACAAGCCCATGTATCTGGCATAAGAGGACACACCGTGTAGTTTATATACACTCTGTGTAGTCGTATTTTTTAGAACATTCTTGTTCGTTTCTCCAGTTCATATTTTGTACTCCTGTGTTCTCTGTCTTTGATAATCGCGATCTAAGGTGTTCTTTTGACCTGGGAGAGTCATGCCACCGAGACATCCTCATGTTGTTCCAATCATCGTACTAGCTATCATTCTAGAGAGAGGTATTGATGCACCATTCTGAGAGTGTTTTATTAGTATCATGCAGACCTTCTAAGGAGGCGAGACACATCTTCTGGTAGCCAAGAGATGTGCTACAAGTGTGGGAGATGCATACAAACTGGGACTCAATTCGAGAGATACCCGATGGAGTGTCGATCTTGCGGTGAGATGGACCATCTTCCGCATTCTTGTGAGTTCTTCTCACCTATAGCTAGTGGTAGGGGTTCTTCTATGACCCCATGTGTAGGAGATGTATCGCCAGTTTCTCACCAGTTTGGGAATTAGAGTTCTTCCAGTCATTCGGACCGAGGTGGAGGTCACAGCCGTGATGTTTAGTCACTTGGTTACTAGCAACATTAGAGTGGATCAGTTTAGAGTGGTCAGCATGGGGAGTAGGGCCGCAGTACCAGCCATACATATATCGTGGAGCAGATCTATCAATAGCAGGATCCCATCCCATCCATAGTTCAAGGTACGATCTTAGTAGCCTCAATATTATCTTCATCCCTTTTGATACTGGTGCTTCACATAGCATTATCTCTGTTTCTGTTGTAAAGAGCCTTGGGATCTGTATCTTTTCGTCTGCCGACATGTTGACTCTTGATACACCGTTGGGGATGGGGACATCTAGCATAAGTCAGTGAAGAGAGTGTCCTCTTGAGGTTTCAGGGTGTCACTTCTTACGGGACCTCTATGTCCTGGAGATGACAGACTATGATTTCATTCTCGATATGGAATAATTAGTTCTCTTCTAGGAAGTCGTTGATTTCTATCACCGTAGGGTGAGTTTCATATCACCAGAGGGTGAATCATTTCTTCATAGAGGAGAGTGATATGTGTAGGTGGGTAGAGCTGGACTAGAGAATCATGGGATATGAGGAGTTACATCCCAGATTTCCAGTCTTTATCTGGATGGCCAGGGGACATCATAGTTATAATTTCCTCTAGTGGTGGATTGTTTGATGGATGACTTTGTAGAGGACTTTTCTGGTTTACCTCTAGTGATTTATGTATACTTGTTGATTGATCTCATGCTAGGAGTGGCACCGATTTCCATTCCTCCTTATAGGGTGGTTATACATGAGTTTCAGGAGCTCAAGAAGGAGTTAGAGGAGTTGCAGACAGAGGGTTTCATCCGACCCAGTACTACCCCTTGGCGTTCACTTGTCCTATTTGTGATAAAGGTAGATGACACCCTTAGGATTTTTGTGGATTATTGGAAGCTGAACCACTTAACGGCAAAGAACCGATATCCCTTGACAAGGATCGATGACCTCTTTGATCAGCTTCAAATAGCCCAGGTGTTCAGAAAGATCTACTTTAGGGTCAGTTATCATCAGTTGCCTATTAGACCATAAGACATACCTCTTACATCCTTAAGGATCATGTATGCTCTATACAAGCATATAGTCATGCCATTTGGTCTCACGATTACGCCTGCAGTTTTTATTGTAATGATGACCCGAGCTTTCCATCCATACTTGGACTCTTTCGTGGTGGTCTTCGTGGAAGATATCTGGGTGTAATCTCACACTCGACACGACCACGATCCCCATATTGAGATCATTATGAGTACACTGAGAGATAATCATTTATATGCTAAGAAATTGAAATTCCACTTTTTGATGGATCAAATTCACTTTTTGGGTCACGTCATCTCAAAGACAGGAGTATCATTAGACCTAGAGAAAGTGAGAGCTGTAGATTACTAGGAGAAGTCGAAGAATGTCTTTGAGGTGAGGAGTTTCTATGGATGGCTGGATACTATAGGTGTTTCATACAAGACTTTTCATGTCTTGTAGCACCGTTGACATGTCCTACCAATAAGGGTGCAAAGTTCCTAATGCCAGATTCGTGTGAGTAAGTCATCCAAGAGATGAAAGGGAGGTTGATGTCAGCACTGATACTATTCTTTCTAGATCCAAGAAGGATCTATACAGTCTATTGTGATCATTCATGTGTCGGGATGGGATCTATGCTTATTCATGGAGAAGGAGTTTTTTCTTACATGTCTTGGAAGTTGAGGCCACACAGGAGGAAATGCCAGATGAATGATCTGGAGTTGGCAGCTATTGTTCTTGCCTTACATTTTAAGAGCCATTATCTTCTGGGAGAGCACTTTGTGTTGTTTACCGACCATAAGAGTCTCAATTACATCATCACTCAGTGTGATCTGAATCTGAAACATCATAGGTGGGTCTAGTATCTACAGTCTTTCGACTATGACATTGCCTCTATGTTGGGAACGGGCAACACAGTGGCTGATGTGTGGAGAAATAGAACTCATATTCAGGCAGTTCAACATGCTAGTAGGGAGTGGCAGCTTATGGCTTTGTTCTCTGATATGCACTTGGGGGTTCACTACATATAGGGATAGACTTTTCTATCATTGGTAGTTGTTACCTCTATCCTTCTCAATTAGGAACAGATGATGTAGCTATTAGACTCAGGAGGCCTATTCCTATGAAAGAGTGTGTCTTGAGAGGACCCTCTTCCTAGATGGATAGTGGGAAAGGATGAAATATTACATTTCCTAGGGATTTTATGGGATCGAGTAGACATACGTGAGGAGCTAACGTGGAATGTCCATTCTTTAGTTTGGACAGTTCACCCTGGTGTCACCAAAATGTATCATGATCTACACTGCCAATATTCATATTCAGGTATGAAGAGTGATGTTGCTTGGATCTTCATGAGTTGTTCTACTTGTTAGCAGGTGAATGCAGAGAATAAATGACTAGTAGGGATTTTACAGTAGTTACCAATTCCCGAGTGGAAGAAGAACGATGTCGTGATGGACATCGTGACCGGGTTACCGATGTCAGCCTGAGGGAGTGATGATGTTTGGGTTTTCGTCGACCAGCATACAATGGTTTCTCACTTCTTGCTGATGTAGGAAACCTTCAGTGTTGATGAGCTAGGGCGGATGTACATCCGAGAGATTGTACATATGTATGGAGATCCAGACTCCATTGTTTCAGATAGGGATGCACGTTTTAATTCTCAGTTCTGACAGGGGCTTCAGAAGAATTTGGGTACACATGTACTTTTGAGTACTACATTCCATACCCAGACATAAGGCATGTCCGAGCATATGATCCTGGTGCTTGAGGATTTTCTTCATGCCTGTATTCTAGAAATTTACTTTTCTTTGTACATTCATATCCTTCTTGTGTGGTTTTCCTATAACAACATTTTTCAGGCGGCTATTCAGATGGAACGTTACGAGGCTTTGTACGGTAGGCCATATTGATCGCCTTTGTGTTTGAAGGAGGTAGGAGAGGAAGAATTGATGGGACCCCGTATTGCTCAGGAGACCTCATAGACGATTGAGTTGATTTGGATGGGGATAGCTACATCATAGTCTCAATATAAGTATTATGCTGATCAGAGGTGACGACCTCTGGTGTTCGAGGTTGGGGATCAGGTTTTCTTATGTGTCGCACCATGATTGTGAAACAAGAGGATTATGAGATAAGGTATGCTTTCAAAATGGTACTTCAGACTGTTTGAGGTATTAGAGAGGGTTGGGTTGGTTGCCTATCGATTGGAGTCACCTCATAGGTAACAGGCTTTGCATGATGTCTTCCAGGTTTCTCAGCTCTGACATTACTTTTCAGACCCGTCTCAAGTCTTTCATCCCGAGGAGGTTGAGTGTGAAGTGGATGCATCATTTGAGGAGAATCCTATTTGGATTTTCAATCGCAGTACGAATGTTCACCATGGGTGGTCTGTTCCTCTAGTACGAGTGCTATGGCAACACATGCGACTATAGGATGCGACGTAAGAGATGGATGCCGATGTATGATCGCAGTGGTCGGATCTATTCAGGGATTCTTCTTCTATGAATCACTAGGGAAATTCAGGGATGAATTTGATTAAGGGGGGAAGTTTGTAAGAACCTAGATCTTCGTTTAAGGTATGTTTTTCCTTTTTTGGTCAATTATTGAGAAAAAGAGGAATATCATTAAATTTTCAAAGTACAGGTCATGTAATTTGATGCCATGCCAGGACATGTGTTGGCCGTGTCTGGGCCACACACACAGTGTGTAAGGGAGATGTGGAGGCCACATAAAGTGGAGTACAGAAAATCTATGTACACGTCGTGTACCCGAGAAGTACACATCATGTAGTTTATTTTTTTTCATTAAATTGATCGGGGTTGCAATTAATAGAATAAAACTCTTTCTTTTCTAGGTTACATGACCGAGAGTGACCCGTACGGCCGCGAACACCCTCTGGGCCCTTGATCCTCCGTTTGTTTTTCAAATCGATCATCGTCAATTGTGTTGGAACCTCAGTGGTGAGCTCTTCCTTCTTCTTGAGTTTCATTCCATGATTATCTATCTTTCTCAAGATATTGTCGGTAATACTTTTTGTGTGATTTTGTAGATCTACAACATTCTAAGGAGAATCAAGCCTCTTGTTCAATATATATTGATCTCCTTGAATCACGGTAGGTGGTTTGTGCCTTACCTTTCGAAGTCTTTCATTTTTATGTGCAAATTCCACCAACACCCGTGAATGGGATATTGTGTGTTTACCTTATTTCCCCTGTTGTTTTCCTTCCTTGCGTGTATGCTTGTGTAGAGGTAATTTGATCATGTATGAGTATAATTTGTTGTTCTTGGATGTTTTTCCCATGCCTTGTTCTATTTACGACCCTTTGGGTATTGTTTATCTTCTGGCCATTATACATGATTTCTATTTCTCGAGACCGTATGATAAAATGATATTCTTGACATGGTTGTTATGTTGTAGAATGGTTATCCATGTAGATCTATAGGAGTATTTAGGTTAGACAACTATCTCTAAAGGTGTACTTTGTCCTTATAGCATTATTATGCACTAACTAGCATGGGACCGTAAGAACCTAGGGCTATAGACTATAAGGGATAGAAGGAGTGATTTTCCCAGAGTTTCTTGGACATTATAGGCTATAGGAGGGTAGACCAAGTGGGATTCCTCAGAGATTCATGGACATTATAGACTACAAGGGATAGACCGAGTGAGCTTCCTAGAGCATCTTGGATATTATAGACTACAGAATGGTAGGCCGAGTGGGATTACTCAGAGTGTCTTTATGTGTTTGAATTTTCTTAGGACCATTCCAGGATAGAGAACAGGTTGAATGAGTGAGATTACTTAGAGAGTATGTGATAAACCTAAGACTATAGGAATAATTGACCGAGCAAGCTTCCTCAGAGGGTTTCTAGACCTTGGGTCTATAAGATGGTTAGACCATATGATCTTCCTCAGAGAGTCCCTGTCTGCCCTAGACTATAAGTGGAATTGACCAAGCGAGCATCCCCAGAGAGTATTATAAATTTGAATAACCAGACTAGAGGGTTTAGGTTGTGTGCACTACCAAGAGGATTGTGGGTACTTCTTGGATAGGACTAGAGGGGTTAGCTGCGAGTACTTATCAGAGGGGTTCTTATTGTGGTTAGTTGTTTGCTTCAAGACTTCTTGTTGTTATGTGGATTGATTACTATTGCATATAATCCTGTTACTGCTTAATTTTGACAACCTGGTGTTTATTGTTACTGTTTACTACATAATGTACAATTACATACCTTATACTCACGGACTATTAGGCATAGATAATCGGGTAGTTGCATACTGGGACATAGTCTCACACCCTATTTGGTCCATTCTTTTGGGCCGAAGAAGACTATGTTGTTGCAGGTATAGACAAGGGCAAGCAACCATTGACTTATGGTACTTGATTTCGTTGGTGCAGGAGAGCATGGGACCATGCCAAGGCTTGGGATGCTGAGGAGTTACTTCTCTGTTTAATTTTCCTTGTACTTTGGATTAGTGTTCTCATCAGCATTTTGACTTGTTTGGCTGATTTCCTAGACATATGTATCATGCATCATTTCATATATACATGTGTTCTCCAGCTATTTTTTGTTTTATTATTCCATTGATTATTGTCCTTGGATATTCACTGCTTCCGTTATTGCATGTTTTCTTTACATCCGCTGTGTACTCTGGCAATGAGGGCATAGTTTCCCCACTATCACACCCAAGGCCCTCGATGTTAGTCACCAGCCTCTAGCATTTGGGGAAATGCACTCTTGTCCATGTGACCAAACAGGTATATGGAACCTCTGGGTGACTTTCAGAACCAGGATTTTACATTATACATAAAAGAATCCCATAACTATGAAAAAGTATTTTTATATGATCACAATGTGGATATAGAGATTACATATACCTATAAATATCAATTTTTTGAGAAAATATTATGATTTAGAGAAACATAAACACTAAAAACCATGGATAATAGATTATTAAGAATCCATCATGTTAAATGTGTGGGTGGAATGATGAATAATATCATGTGTGGTGAAAAGTAAATGATTTAAATTTGGAAGTTATGTTTATTAGGAAATGGAATACAGATGTGGTGGGGATAAGTATGTGAATGTGGTAAATAGGGAGAATAATTAATATAATGAAACATGCATAATATTTTTTTATAATGAAATGAGTATGATAATTATAAAAACAAGATACTGAATGTGAAGGATAACAATAGTGGTCTATATCAACAACAGCTTATGCTATGTTACAAGAAAATAAATTGTAAAATCCTTATTCTAGACGAGGGGTGTGATGATGATGTTTTGAAAGAAACACTTATCATAACCTATAGAATTTATAATGAATTATAGGCCTCTTCATAAACCAATTCATTGGTATATGATGAATTTTATAAGATTATCAAGATTATCCAAAAATTATTAGAAATACTATTTTTAGTGAAATAACATAATAATATAATGATAATTTTCTAATTATATGATTCATATATTGTTTCTGTTTTAGATAATTTTCTTCATGGAAATCATTCCGTTAATCAAGTGGATTAATTTGATGTTATATTTTTGAATTGATTGGCTTTCTCTAAATTAATACAAAAAGTATTGATGATGAAGTGATTCCAAATTTGAAATTATGTTTAAACATACGATCATATATATTTTAGAGTGTAAATATGATATTTTGATAGAAATAAAATATATTTTATGTGTTTCTATTTCAATTCGGGAGTGGTGTATATCTCATATGAGTGGGGAGAAAAGAATCATCAATAAAATTATTGTCATGTGGTATTTTTCTGATGTATCTCTGTAAGTGTTAAAAAACATTCACCAAATATTTGTGTTGAGTTGTCAGTTTAACTCATACTTTGTGAAACACCTTTTTCAATTAATACTTAAAGAATATCTCTAATTGAGTTTGCATAATTGAAGAAGTAACTGTAGAAAAACCATTATAATGGATTGGTTTTCTCATTTTTCTCAAAATGTGGATATCAGTTTTTATTTTTGAAATATAAATATTGTTCAATATGACTTTACATTTATTATATAGACAATAATAGTTTCATAATCAAGAAAAAATATCCTCTACCATGTATTGAAGTCATATTTGATCAACATTTTGAATATCAATACATTTCCATTATTTACTGCCATTAAGGATATAATCTATTGATTTTGAAGATGTAAATTATACACAAGAAAACATTATTTATAACATATGTACATTGTGAATATATTTTTATTCTGTTCGATCTTTATAATTCAATAACAACGGTTAGGTATTTAATTAATATATTATTTATATATTATGTTGAATTTATTTTGATAGTAATTATAGAGGATAATTTGTATAATCGAATAGAAAATATGATTATCAACAACACCTGATAACTATATTAAAAAAATGAAACTATATGTAAAATTATTTAGGATTGAAATTTGGATTCAAAAAATTTCATAATTGGGGAATATATTCTCACTGTAGGTTATAACAGAAAATCAATCATTGAAGGATGAAATTAAATATTTTACATGAAAAACCATGATGAATGAGACCATTTTCATTAGTTTGACATTATTAGTTATTTTTGAATAAATTATCATGAATATCTAAGAAAATTACAAATTTAACTCGACATGGATCCATGATTATTTGGATATATTAATTTTAGAAAATGATTAAGGAACTAAAGTGTTGATTTGTCATCAATTTTTTTATATAACCTAGTAGTGTAGAGGTGTTCATAATCACTATTAATGAATCAAAGAATGTTTTTCATGTATTCATATATATGAAGACATGTCTATAGATGATACAACTTAAAAATTGATGGTTGATTAAAAAATTACAGACCACATGTTATAGAGTTAGTTAAATTATATTTTCAATAATGATATTGAAGAATTAACCTTATATATATAATTGTTATTTTAAAGACCTGGAATTTCCATTGAATTTTTTTATATAAATACATCTGAAAATTTCAAGTTTGTGAAAACTGAAGGTGCATCATTCGAAGGCCCGATGTGCCCGGAATCAATTTATTAAATTTTGTTCGGTTATGTTTTGTAAATGTATGGGCGATATTTTATAACATTTGAACTGGTGCGTGGAAGAGGAATCCAAGGGCACCATTGAATTTTCAGTGCCGATATTCTCATAAGGAGACTATCATCTAGATGGAATTTGGTTGAGAATAATATTTAGATTTTGGGTTTTCATGGAAAAAATAATAAAATAAAGTGAGGTACACTTAATTTTATTTGGGCCGCCATTTAATGTGTGGTGGTTAAAACCTCATCATGGAGGTTGAAGGTGGGAGCACCACACTTTAACCTCTCAAGAGGGGTTATGGTGGTGGGGACCACCCAGACACAACTTCTCATTAGAGGATGAATGATGTGGGGACCACCCAGGCTCTTAAACCCTTGAAAATCCCCATTAATGTGGAGAAAACTCTCAAGCTCTAGTTAATATAGGGGACCCTCTTCAACTCCCCTTTATTTAATTTTTTCCAATCTCCCCTAATTAATTTGTTCAAACATTTCACATTAATTAAGGGGATCCCACCTAATTAATTGGGCAATTTGAAAAATTTTACAACAAATTTATAGGTGATTACGATCTAATATTTTCTTTGGATATTCACAATTGATATGCATTCGGAGAAAAGGAGATCTCTAGCGATGAATGCCCCTCCCAATGAAGAACGATGAATGAAGGAAGCTGATCCTTCTTCGACTTCATCCTTGAAACTTCAACCGTCATGAGACGTCTTCGATGACCAACTTCTATGACTATGTCAATGAATGATGAACGATGAATCAATGTTAGGTTGATTATATTCATTTGAATGCCTTGTTCATCCCACATTTTTTGGATAATGAAGGTTGTTGAGCTTCATTCTTATGAAACATTCACTATCACCATAAATGCATAGGATATAGTACAACCTAACATGGAAAGACATCCTCCATTGATATTATTTATTGTGGTGTTTTTTCAGCATGGAGACAAAAATCGATGAGGCGATGAAGGCAGCTACGACAACAGTTGTGCTACCCGCAACCTCTGTGAATCGCACTACCTGCAGCACACCGGTACTCCGCCCCATCCGCCGACAAATCTGCTGAGCAAACTTGGGCCACATCGGCTTACCCACACCCTACCTGGCCTGCCTGAGGCATCCCCTGCACCCCGCATGGCCTGCCTGTGGCCTTCCTGCACCCCGTCGGCCTAGCCGCAGTCTGGCTCCCTCTGCCCGGCCTGCCTGCCGGCCTCCCGGCCACTCGAGCCAGCCCATAGCATCCCATGTGGCATCACTGGATAAACTGGCTCGACCTTCCAAGATGATCCACCCGAGCCATGCCCCACGTGGTGCTGGCTGAACCGGCTCCAGCCTCCGAACCGAGATGCCTACGCGGTGACCTCCAGGCTGAACTGCCCTCGCAGTCCACTCTGCCGAGCCCATCAGATCGGGTAAAACCTAACAGGCTGGCTCACCCAATGGGATAGGCCCGATCAAACAGGTCTGACCGGGTCAACTCAGACCGAGTCGGTCCACACTGGGTTGGGTCGTGTTGGTCCGATAGGGTCAGACCATACCCGGGCCCACTATTAACCCTTTACTTCCATTGGCCATATCATTGGAACCAGAATAACGTTTGACGAACTTTCAACGGTGCTAGTATTCTTGAAGCAAGATGGTCCCTTTGAGTATACCCCAATGAGGTTCATGATAATGTAGAGATATGGTCAGGTTGGATAATGCATGAATCCAACCAGGCCTCCGGGACTAAAAGGCTAATAAGTCATAGACCAAGCATCTGAGTGACCCACCATCTATTGCGTTGAGACCCTAATGACTAGGCAGAACATTGATATACTTATACATGGACTTAGTGGTAGTTTATATATCGACTCTAGGATTTTGGAGTAGACCCTCTCAGAATCATGCATGCTTTGTGGAAAACCATGTGGTAGGCTGCGCTCTGACTACTATTCCAGGATGTTGTGTGGGTCCGAATGCTCTGACTTCTGTTACTGGATCCTATGTGGGTTCGACAAAATAACTAATCCTTGATATGGTGTGGATCTAATATCTGTGACTACTCTTCCTGGATCTTGCGTAGCTCCGACAGTTCAAAATGATGTTCCAGGATCCTGTGTTGGTCTGAATGCTCCGACTACTCTTACTGGATCATGTGTGGGTCCGACAGTTCTATCTTCTGGTCCTGGATCCTATGTGGGTCGGACAACATAGATGATTCAGTGGATATATATTTTCTTCTTTATCTCTATACATAAGTTATATACCAGTGTGAGCTAAGATAGTGTCTTCTTTTTTTCCCATGATTGAGATGAGTTACTTGAGTACTTAGTAATGTATGGGAATATATATATGTAATGGTTATCCATTGATTTCATACATTATGGTTTGTCCATGGAGTATTTTGAGAGACCATTATGGTATTTGGTTCCCTATTGAGTTTCGTTATACTCACCCCTGGACGGGATATGACCATACATTGTTGTGTTGGATGCGAAGGACGAACAACACTGACCAAGGCTGAGTGTCCTAGGACATGACAGTACCCGGCAGTGGACCATATGATGTGTCAGTGCTCGTAGGAGATAGACTGATGTGGAGTGATGTGGATCCTATATGTATATACACTTCATGTTGGATCTGTGGTGAATGATACAGAAGTTTCTTTCCATCTTATAGTTTTTTCCCTTTCCTATTGTACCTTTTCTTAATAGTGGTGCTTGTATTTCTAACCCCTTTACTTTTCAACACTGTTTTGTTATACGGTCTTACTTAGTGTTTGGATTCCAATATGTACTATGCTGTGTGTGTTTATATTTATAAAGGAATCACCTTCCCAGGCTTAGGGAATTACACCTCTGCTCCTAGTCGCCCGCCCCTGGCCTATGCATGGTAGGCTAAGGGTAGTCATGGCACGAACACTAGGGGACGGGTCACGACAAATTCGTATTAGATGAGTCGGTTATGCTGTAATAATAAGGACTCTTATCTTTCATATATGTGATGAAAGAGTTTTAAGAGTGTTGAATGTGGTTTTTAGTCCAGGGAGTCTACTGTTGGTGTGGAGGATGACTTATCCATACACCAGGAAACTGACTTATGAATTCCAAATCAATGCATGAAAACACTGACTGCATGTGTGTTTCAAGACTTTTCTTTTTGATCACATTTAGTCATATCACCAAGTATAACTTATTCACTTTGGTGCACTTGTATCTTTTCAGGATGGCCCCACGCAGACAGCCAGCCATGGTTCCGAGAGCTGTACGAGATGAGATCACACCGAGTGACGAGGTCTCTGTGTAGGGCCTTATCACAGCTAAGGCACTAGCAGTATCACTGCCCATTGGGCCACCGATACCACCTACCCAAACAAAAGATTGTGCACACTGCTTGAGCACGTTTCATGAGTTCCTACGCCAGAGGCCACCCATGTTCAGGGGAGAGACAGACTCGTAGGTACCTGAGGATTAGTTGGAGACTGTGGTGGGATTCTTGATAATAGTAGGGACACCAGCCGACCTTATGGTGAAACATATCCTGAGTCTTCTTCAGGCAGTTGTAGGTAGATGGTGGAGCCTAATTCTATAGGTGCATGACGAGGCGATACTTTTATTGGCAGACTTTGAGAGCTTGTTTTGGGAGGATTTTTTTCCCAACCACCCAACGTGTTGTACGGATACAAGAGTTACTGCATCTACAGCAGGGTAGCATGTCTATGGAATAATACTCATCGAGGTTCACCGAATTCTCCCGCAACTCCACAGATGTGTCACGGGCCCCATTCTTAAGGGCCCCGACCTTTGAGTAGGGGATCAGGTGAGAGATTAGAGATTCGATGATCTCCCTCAGCATCCCGATGTAGTCAGGGGGTTTGGAGCAAGCTCTCTTAATGGAGATATTCATTGCTGAGTAGTCAACAACAGTGAGACCCACCACTGAGCATCACGTAGTGGAGTCTTTTAGAGCTGGCATTAGATAGATGTCACAGATGTACAGGAGAACCAGACCCTTTGGCGGACGACCTCAGGACCTGGGTTCAGTTGTGAGTGTTATACAAGATATATCCAGTCATGTGAGGAACATGTAGTGTTTCACATGTGGCAAGGAGGCTCACATGGCTCATGACTGTTTGACCTGCTGTTCAGATGATCAGAAGAAGGTTGATGGACCGTCTTGGCAGAGACATAGATTAAATCAAAGTGGTATTTAGGGAGCAGGCAGACGTGGTAGACGTGCTAGTCGAGCAGCTAGCGGTGGGCGACATTTTGAGGTGTTACTACCACCACCACCAAGAGGTCCTCCCCAACCATAGGGAGTAGGTGGATAGGGGAGAGCGCAACTCCAGGCAACTTAGGCTTACAATAAAGGCACTCTAGAGATGATTTGAGGTATGATTTGTGTCTACGATACCTTGGATGTAGTTCTCATAAACATAGGTGCCAGTCACTCAATCATTTCGACCATTCTTGTTCGTAGCTTGGAGATTCCAATGGAGTCATTGGATCAGTCCTTATGGCTAGAGACTCTTATTGGAGTAGACTCGATGATTACGTACTGGTTCCGATAGTTTTAGAATACTCTAGGAGGTGAGAGATTCCGTCGGGATCTCCTCATAGCGGCGTCAGGGCCCTACGACATCAGCTTGGGTATGCACTAGTTATCTATAGTACATGTTGGAATCGACTGTATTAGGATCAAATTGTGGTGTGTCTGCACAGATGGGACCAGGATTACCTTCACTAGTGTGAAAGGATCCTTTGCAGTACAAAACAGACTTACTCAGAGAAGGGTTCAACCGATCACTTATCAATTGGCTTTCCTTACCCTCGGATCAGTTGACATGGAACGTATAACTTATCCTATGTGGTGGATCAGAATAATGATGAATTCCCTGATGATGTCTCAAGTCTACCCCCTCAGAGAGAGGTGAACTTCTACATTGACCAGTACCCCCGGACAAAACTGATATCTACACCAACATATTAGATGTCTCTCATAGAGCATTGCAAGCTGCGGGTACATCTTGAGGACTGTTTGGGGAAGGGATTAATCCGGCCTAGTGTTTCTCCCTGGGCAGCCCTTATTTTGTTTGACAAAAAAGAGGATGGGAGCTTCATTTTTTTGTCGACTACCATCACCTAATACAGGAGATCGTGATGAACATGTACCCACTTATGAGGATTGATGACCTCTTTGATCAGCTGAAGGGAGAATGGTTGTTCTCAAAGATAGATCATAGATCAGGCTATCACCAGCTTAGAGTTCGAGATGAGGATTTTCAGAAGATGACCTTCAGGTGTTAGTACGACCACTAAGAGTTCTAGGTTATCCCTTTTAGTGTAACAAATTCTCTAGAAGTGTTCATGGGACTCATGAGATGGATCTTTCAGCCATACCTTGATCGCTTTGTCGTAACCTTCATCCACGACATTCTGATCAACTCAACTACTGGGGAGGAGCATGCCTACAATTTGTGGGAAGTACTGGATACACATAGAGAGCACCAAATTTATAGTATTCTCTCAAAGTGACAGTTTCGGATCTGAGAGGTTCAGTTTTTAGGACATGTCATCCCATAGGCTAGAGTTGTAGTGGATCTAGCAACGATCATGGTGGTACTTGCATGGGAGCCACCAATGAGTGTGACGGAGGTACGAAGTTTCCTGGGTTTGGCCAGTTACTAAAGGAGGTTCATACCAGACTTCTACAGAGTTTCACCACCAATATCATCCTTGATGAAGAAGGGGAAACCCTTCATATATTTGAAGAGATTCCAACAGATCTTTTAGGAGCTGATGTATAGGGAGACTAGTGCCCCCATCTTGAGGCTTCCAGAGGAGGGCGTAGTGTACGGAGTCTACTGCGATGCATCCGGGACTAGACCTGAGTGTGTCCTGTTGTAGGAGTGATAAGTGATCACATATGGTTCTAGGCAGCATAGATAGCATGAGTAGTACTATGCTACCAAGGACCTGGAGTTAGTAGTAGTGGTCTTTGTCTTGAGTTTGTGGCGACAATATCTGATGAGTGATCATTTCACAGTCTACAATGACCACAAGATTCTATGGTATATCTTCTCTCAAAATGACCTGAATTTGAGACATTAGCAATGGATTGAGTTCCTCTATGAACATGACATTGAAATAGTCTATACTCTAAGGGATGGTTAGGTTGTAGTAGATACACTCAGTAAAAGATATGGTATATAGCTTCTATGAGAGGTGAAAGATTAGATGGTAACTTTACATATTTTTTTTTTGGACCGAGAGAGATCATAGTTTCATCAGTCTCTTATAGTCACTCATCCACTTCTCCCACAAGTCAGGGAAACACAACAAGGAGATGTTGACTGCGAGACATGACATGCTCAAGTATCCAGAGGACAGGCACCAAATGGATTTTCTGAAGGTGGGGAACACATCATCCTCTTCATATGGCATACTATGGTGCTAGTGTCACTTCAGGATGTAGTGTTGTGGGAGTTCCACACATCCCCTCAAGAGGTACATCCAGGAGTGGCGAAGAAGTAACATGACCTTTGACAAAATCACTGGTGGCCAAGTATGAAGAAGGCAGTAGCAGAGTTTTTCTCTCGATAGACCACTTTTCAGAAATTGAAGATGGAGAATCCGGTACCAGCAGGCTTGGATCATTATCTAGATGTCCTAGAGTTAATGTGGGATGGGATATCCATGAGCATCATGATGAGTCATCCATGTATGTCTAAGGGACATGAATCTATCTAGGTGATCGTCTACAGACTCACAAATTCGGACCAAATCATACCTATCAGAGAGTAGGGTGCAGTATAGAGATTAGTACACATCTACTTTCAAGAGATTGTGCATTTACAAGGTATAACTTCTATAATTTTCTCTGGACGTGATGCACAGTTTAATTCCTGTTTCTAGAAGGGATGTAGAAGGATTTTGGAACGCAGCTTCATCTAAGCACTGCCTTCCATCCTCAGACTGATGGTCTGACTAACAAGACCATTCAATCCCTCGAGGACAAGCTACATGCTTGTGTCCTCAACTTTGGTCGCAGTTGGGAGGATCAGTTAAATTTTGTGTAGTTTTCATACAACAACATCTATTACTCCACAATCGGGACGACACCTTTTGAGGCCTTGTATGGTCAGCCGTGCTGATCGCCACTATGCTAGATAGAACCAGCGGAGTCAGCACTAGTAGGGACAAGGATGGTATGGGATACCACAGGGAAGGTGCAGATCATCCAATCACGGAAGAAGACTTCACATAGCAGGCAGAAGTCGTATGCCAACAGGAGACAGAGACCTCTAGAGTTCGAGTAAGGAAACCACGTCTTTGTGAGGGTCTCACCATGACAAGGTTTACGAATATTTGGATGAGAAAAAAGTGATCTTCATGATTCATCAGATATTTTCAGGTCCTTAGCATAGTTGGAGAGGTGGCTTACCGCATAGCTCTTCCACCACAGTTGCACCGGGTACACAATGTCTTCCATGTTACTCAGCAGAGAAGATTCCTGCATAACCCTTGTCACGTCATCGACCATGGGGATCTGGACGTCGATGATGGGGTGACTTATACAGAGGTTCTAGTGGAGATTGAGTATCAACAGGAGTAGGACCATGCTGGATCGTCGATACCTATGGTGCAAGTAGGTTGGTAGTACGGGAACCTCCAGGAGAGCACATGAGAGTGGGGGGATTAGATATGTGCCCAGTACCACCATTTCATCCATTAGTTCAAGTTGTAGCATACTGGGATGTAAATCCCTAAGGTGGGGAGAATGTAAAGACCCTAATTTCCATTGAATTTTTTTCTTCAATACATAGTAATTTTACGAGTCCCCAAAAACTGACGGTGCGTGATTCTGATGCCCAGTGTGCCCGGAATCAATTTATGAATTTTTTTGGGTACCTTCCATAAACATACGAATGAGATTTTCTAACTTTTGAACTGGTGCTCCTAATTGAAATTTGAGGGAACTGTTTAACTTGCAGTGCCGACATTCACTTAAGGAGACTTTCACCTCGATGATAGTTGGATGAGAATAAAAGATAGATTTTGGGTTTTCATGGAAAAATAATATATTAAAGTGAGTAACACTTTATATTATTTGAGCCACCCTTTCATGTGTGGGGGTAAAAACCTCATCATGGAGGTTGAAGGTGGGACCACCACACCTTATCCTCCCATGAGATGTTATGGTGGTGGGGCCCACCCAAACTCATGCTCTCATGAGAGGATAAATGAGGTGGGGACCACCCAAGCTCTTAACTCCTTGAAACTCCCCATTAATGTAGTTAAAACTCTCAAGTTCAAATTAATATAGTGGATCCTCTTCGACTACAATTTATTTAATTTGTGGAAATCTCCCTTAATTAATTCGTGTCGACATCTCACATTAATCAAGGAAATCCTACCTTATTAATTGGTAAATTTGAATAATTTGCCTAAAAATTTAATAGGTTATTACAATCTATTATTTTGTTGGAATGTTAACTTTTGTGGAGCTTGGGGAGAAAAAGAGTTCTCGAATGAAGAACACCCCTCCCAACAAAGAAAGAAGAATGAAAGAAATCGAACCTTCTTTGACTTCTTCCTCAAAGATTCAAACTTCGTGAGACGTCTTCGACGACCAAATTATGCGACTCTATCTACGAACTATGAATGAAAAATCAAATGTAGGGAGGACAAATTCAATTGAGTGCCATGTTCTTCCTTAATTTTTCAGATATGTAAGGTTATTGGGATTTAGTCTTATGAACCGTTCGCAATCAAAATAAATGCGGAGGATACGGTCCAACTTAACAAGGTCCGACATCCTACGTCGATTTTCCTTCTTGTGGAATTATTCAGCATGGAGATGTAACAATGATGAGGCAATGAAGGTAGTGATGAAAAAGGCTACGGACCCATGACCTCTGTGAATCTCCCTACACGTGGCACTCCAGTGCTCTGTGTCGTCCGCCGGGAACCAGCCGAGCATCCCCAGCCGACGTCGGACTACTCGTGCCCTACCGGCCTACGTACAGACTCCCGCGCACCCCGCAAGCATGCCCACTACCTGGACTCACCCTGTCGACCTACCCATGACCTCCCGCGCACCCTTCATGTGGCCACTCATGCACCTTGTTGTTTTGCTCGCGCCGCACCAGCCTGCCCGCGACCTCCCGTGCACCCCGCCAGCCTACCCACGACCTGCCATTCCTTTCACGGCTTGCCCATGGCGTGTCGTGCCCTACCCAGCTTCCCTCCAGCATCTCGAGCTAGCTCGCAGCGTCCCGCATAGCGTCACCAGCTGAGCTGCCCGAGTCGCGCCCTGCGCGGAGTCGGCCAAACTGGCCTAGGCCTCCGGACCCAGCCGCCTACTCGGAAACCTCTCGGCTGAACTACCCTCGCAGTCTTCTGGGCCGGGCCCAGCGGACCGGACCGAACCTAACAGGTTGGCCTGCCCAATTGGCTGGGCTAGACCATATAGGTCTGACAAAGTCGACCGAGAATCGGTCGGCCCAGACGGGGTTTGGCCAAGTCGGTCAGACCGTGTCAGACCAGATCAGGGCCCACTACTGACCATTTACATCCTTTGGCTATATCGTTGGCACCAGATGACCATTTGAATAATAGTAAATGGTGCTGGTATTCTTTGAGCATAATGGTCCCTTTGATTATACCCCATTGGAGTTCGGGGTTATGTTGATACAGAGTCAGGATGGATCGCGTAGGAATCCAACCGGGCCCCTAGGACTATAAGGCTAATAACACACAGACAGAGGGTCCAATTAACGTGCCGTCTATTGCATTGAGACCCCTATGATAAGGAAAACCTCTGAGATACCTCTTCATGTGAGTTTATGGAAGTTGACGTATCAAATCATAAATTGAGTAGAAGAACCTCCAAGAATCATGCATGCTTTGTGGAAACCCTGTGGCTGGCTGCGCTCTGACTACTATTCCTATATCCTGTGTGGTTCTGGCATTTTTGATTTCTGTTCCTATATCCTATGTGGGTTCGATAGAATAGCTGGTCCTAGATCCTATGATGGTCCGACAGCTCTGACTACTATTCCTAGATCCACAGTGGCCCCAACAGTTGAAAATGCTGGTCCTGGATCCTGTATCAGTCCGACTGGTCTGACTACTATTCCTGGATCTTATGTGGGTGCGACTGTTCTAATTACTGGTCCTGGATCCTGTGTGGGTACCATAGCTTAGATGATTCAGTGGCAATATATGATCATCTATATCTCTCTACATATGTTGTATACCTGTGTGAGGTGAGTTAGTGACATATGTGTTTTCCTTATGATTGAGATGGGATACATGATAGCTTAGGTATAAGTCTAGGCATATACCTATGTAATGGTTATCTGTTGATTTTAAACTATGTGGCTTTTCATTGGTGGATTTGAAGAGACCTTTGTAGTCTCTGGTTCCCTAGTGAGTATTGTTATAATCAACCTAGCACGGCCTATGCCCACACCACTTTTTATTGGATGTAGATGACAGACATAGCTGACCAGGACTGAGTGTTCTAGGACAGGATTATACCTGGAGCTGGACCATACAATGAGTCAGTACTAGGAGGAGACTGACAGAAATAGAGTGTTGAGTAGGGTATCTGTACCTACATTCATGTATGATACGCGGTGGATGATCCAAAAGTTTCTTTCCATATTTCAGTTGTTTGTCTTTTTACAGTTGTACATGTACATTGCAGTTGGGATTCTATTTCCATCCCCTTATACTTTTCATCAGTGTTTTTTTATATGGTTTTACTTACTATTTTTCTTCCATTTTGTATTCTGTTGTTTGTGTTTAATGTTATATAGGCAACACCTTCCCAATTTTAGGGAATTATGCCTTTGGTGTTAGTCGCCAGCCCCTGGCCTGTAAAAGGTGAGCATGGGGTAGTCAAGCCACGGGCCCTGGGGGACGAGTATTGCAGCGATATATATACTATTAAAAGTGTATAAAGAGAATATTTACATAAAAGAAATTAATATTTTATAATGAATATGGTTAGATCGAATTTATGTGTATGGATGCTCAATAAATTATCAATCTAGTCTTGTTAACATGGTGGTCAATGCTTTGATTTTAATGATTCATGATAGTTTATCCATGAAGATGATCACAAAAAATCCAATATTTCTGAGTGAATATTAAAGTGCTTCTTACAATTGATGAAGAGATAAAATGGAGGGTTAGAAATTTTCATAAGTTCAATCAAAATCATGATGGAATGGTAAGGATCATGAACTATGCATGTATTTTTTTCATTCCAAATTTCAATAATGAGTTTTTGATGAATCTCACAGTTCCATATTTTTCTATTCATCCTCATCATGTGAAGATGTCTGAAGACTTTAATGATTACATCTAATGGGATGTAATTTAGAGAGATATGAAAATGTGTTCATTAGTTTAGTGTATTTAATCATTTTAAGGAATGGATACAAAATTAATTGGGAATGTTACATCCCTTACCCATATTAGTATATAAATTGGAATACATCACCATGGATTTTACAATCATACTCTCTAAAAAAACTAATGGGAATTATGCTATATTGATTATAATCAACCACTGTAAAATTTAAACACACTTAATTTCTATTAGAGATGATTTATCATTGGATCATCTTTCTAGGATATTAAAAAGGAAATTTTTTATAGTTTCATGTTGTACCAAATTCCGTTATGTATGATTAAGATCTTCTGGTTACTTACATATTATGAAAATGTATTTTGAAATCTCATTATACTTAGTTGTGTCTCAAAATTAAATTTCAATTGAAAATATATGGTGATTTTGAAAGAAAACTTAAAACACTGGATAATAATTTTAGTGCATCATATCTATATTTAATGGATTCTTGTATCAACACCTTCGTATTGTTGAGTTTTTATACTAAAATAGATCACACTCGAATAGTGGGATTCACCGTTACGAATCCCTCTATTGAAAGAAGTGTAGATATCAAAAATACTAAATGAGATATGGTGATATAAATTGGAGCAAAATTTTTCTGAATAAATGGTACATACAGTTTGATACATTATGTATCACATCAAGTATTCATAAAGTCACCTGAAAAGTTATACTAATAATCGCTGTCGGGATGTTATATTTAATGTTGGTAACTATTTAATTACTTGAATATATTTTTTGAATAAGATTATAATATTTTAGAATAATGTAATGTCAATCCAAATATATATATAAACCCTTTTTATATACATTATTATATAAGTATAATTTCATATCGATGGGGGTATCCACCAAACGTCATTCATATTCATGATTTCTTCCATGTATATTTCCTAAGTCATTATATAACTGATCCTTAAAATGAGCATATCTCAATGGTCATACGACTATATAAGTATCATTAATATAAAGAAAAAATAATGGAGATTCGAGATTTCATTGAAAATTTATTTTGGAATGAGATGAATTTCCTAGTCAATGTTTTATGGTGGACTTACCACTTTCATTAATCTACATGGATACCATAGGAAATTATGATATAGAAGTTTCATCATTTGTTTTCGTCCTAATGGTGACTTTTTGGGGCCAAAATCATTTTAACGGGGTATATCATAACACTCGATAATTTTTATTAATAATAATTTTTTAATAAATTATATTTATTTGATTACATGGGTTATAAGAATGATAGATTTTAGATTTTTTTACTCCACACTGTGTTTGAAGAATATATGGTACACCATTAATATTATTATTTAATGACTACCATTATAAAATATGTGTTAAAAATAAAAATTTAAATTTTATTATGAAAGTTAAAAATATTTTCTTATTATGTAATAAATATAAATAAATATTTATAAAAAATTACAATTTTTTTATAGGAATATATATATGTTTTGATAATAATATTTTCCAAAATAAAATTTATTTCAAATTTTGAAAAAATAATAAATGTAAATTTTATCACTTTTATATCATTTAATTGAAAAAATAAAATTTTATTTTGAAATATACATGTCAAAATTATCAAAGATGGTTGATTTGATAATTTTTGGAAAATCTTTTTTTAATAGTGAATATTGAAAAATACTAGTTTTAGATAAAAAGTATCATTAAATTTAAAATGTTAATAAACATATAATATTGATAAATGCTTTCTCACCACATATGAGAGTATAATTTTAAATAAAAAAAACTACTTATAGAATGTTAATTATGAAAAATTTATTCCATAATATTAATCCTAAAAAATTAAATTAAATTATATGTTCTTCATAATTTTTTTATTTAATTTATATTAAAATAAATAATTTTTTTAAAATGATAATGGTTTAAATGGGTTTACCATGGGTTCAATAAAAAATATGAAGCTTATAACTTTCCCAAATCTTGCCCAAATATAATAATTTTGTAGTATATAAACCTTATATGATCTAATACTTTTTAATGGATCGTTGTGGGCCCTTTTTTAATGTGAAAACCTGGGATACAACTTGTAATTTAAAAAACATCAATTGTTCCATTCACACCACTTATTGAAGGCCTCCCCTTCCCCTCTCCACTTTTTAATTAAAAAACCCATATGGACGTCCCTTACATAATTTTGTTCCCTTACATACCTCCCCACATTGATGTTAAATCTCACTATATTTGGGCATATGAATAATTGATAACTTTTTCAAACTTTTTTAATTCCATAATGATAGAGAAAATGACCAACCATTATATTTATGGATTTTATGAATTGATAACACTTTAGGAATGGAAAATTCATCAAAATTTCATTGAATAAGAGATGAAATGGAACTTTTTCAACGCATTACCAATAGTGAGATTACGAATAAATCTTGTATGTTTATCGTTTAATAAAAATTCATCAACATTAGGAAAATGGATCGTAATGTAAAAGTGTGTTCTATTATCATAATTTCGGATGATATAATTAAGGAAATTCATTCTTATTTTTTATAATTTTATTTATATTTCTCTGGATCACCCATTTTATTTTGATCATTTTCCAGTAGTATTATTTATGATATTTTAATCATTTCCTAAAATCAAAAATATTCACCTATGTTCTCACATGTAATTGCATAGAATTGATTATAATTGTGAAACTATTATTTTCAAACAATTCATTTTTAAAGGATGATTATGTATTTGTTTTTACATTTTGGATTCTATTAAATAAAATTTCAATTATTAATCCTTTTATAATAATATGAATTTTGGTGGAGAAATTCATTTGGGGGTGGGCGAAGAACGTATGACCCTGAGATTTTTAATAGATATATGTTTAAATAAATGGATATATATTATCATATGATACACTAATATAATATTTCCCAAAATAGAATGCTTGATTAGCTTATTCTTGGAATCAGTTATATACAATTTCATGCTTTTGATAGAAAACATTTCATGTAAGACATAGTTTTATAGAACAACTATATATTATTGTGATTCCATATAATATAACCATTATTATTGTTCTTATGAACAATATTACCTAAATTATAAAAAATATTCATTACACAGGTTTATATAATTAATTATTTCCAGAAATATTAATTATATATAAAATATAAAACCACTCTATAATATTGTTAAATGTTTTTCTGAAATATATTATTGATGAAAATAACAGATTTTATAAAATAATTAAACCTCAATTCATTGATATTATTAATGGAATATTTATTTAATATTTTTAATTTAATGTTTCAACTTTATATGATATGTTATCTAAATATGATATGACAACAAATTATTTTTTTGGATAAAAGAAGTATTTTTCTCAAAATGCATTTTCCACATATTTTTCACACCCATTTTATATAAATTCTTTCAAAAAGTATATTTTTTATGAAAACATAAAATTTTTCATTGATTAAATAGTGTAAAATTTAACTTCAATTTAATTTTTTTATTTTTATGATAATTATGATGTTTTGATGAAATGTAAAAAGGTAATAAATTATAATTGAAAACTACATTTTTAAAAAATTTATTTTTAGTGTTAAATAATAGTTTTAATGGTTTTTATGTATAAATAGAGTACATTTGTATCATGTTATATAATATAGCTCATATTTATTAATTTGAGTGCAAATTTAAATGTAAAAAAACTCAATCAATTGTAACTTTTAACATTCATTTAATGTTTTCTCATTCTGACAATGGGATTAATTAAAATTTAATTAATGAAATTTTTTGTGAATTTTAATTTTTTAAAAATTAATTCCATAATTGGATTTAGTGGGTATAAGTTATGTAAATTGGGTTCATTTTTTCTGTATATCAATAAAAACTACAGTAAATATTTATTTTCCACAGTTAAGAGTAAATCATGTAATTAATGTTATAATTAATATTATAATATTATAAAAATACCATGACAGTTTTCATAACTTCATTGGATAAGTGTATTTAGACCAAAATAATCCTTTTATAGACATTATTATCCTTTTTTAATCCACTTGTGTTTAATAATGACATTTATTATATTTTATTTAAAGAGATAAAGATACCTAACTAAAATTTTAATAAATCATTCATTTTTTATATATAGTTATTGAAAAGCTATGTTAAACA
Source organism: Viscum album (assembly GCA_963277665.1). Classification (NCBI taxonomy): domain Eukaryota; kingdom Viridiplantae; phylum Streptophyta; class Magnoliopsida; order Santalales; family Viscaceae; genus Viscum; species Viscum album. Next base: position 1,834,679,356 of record OY728132.1, read on the forward strand.
ATAAATACCCATTTTAATGCTAAAATTTATTTCATTATCATGATTATTTATTGGTAATTTTTAGGATATTTATTTTTTCATTAATCTCTTATAAAATAATGATGTAGATATCATTTGGAGCCCCATGGAAATTAGTATGACAAATATAATATTTTTTCTAATGATGTTAATGGTGTCACATTCATGATTTAATAGATATATCATTTCTAATGTAGGATTTTACAAAAGATATATTAGAATATAATATTATTTTTATATATAGAGGATTTGTAGTCATCATAGTATTTTATTATAAAGTTTTTACAACAATTTTTTATATTAAATAAATACAGAATACAAATGTTCTAATTATTTTATTAATGTAAATATAAAATAAATGATTAGAAAATGATAAAAATAAATATAATTTGGAATAATTAATATATCAAAAGAATTTTATAAATGAACATGACCCTTTTGGGGTATACAATTTTTTTCTAGTTTAATTTCTTGTCTTGATATTTTGGAAAATTTAAAAATTAAAATATTTAATAGTGACACTATTATCATTTTATCAAAATAATGTTTTATTAAATTACATAAAAATCCTGATTTTTCTTTAAAATTATAAATTTATTATATTATGGTCTACTAGGTTTTATATTGTTAATTTATTAAATAAATAAACTAAAATAAGTTAAAATTAATCTTTTTTAATATTTGATCATTTTTTACATTAGTTAAAATTAAAATAAAATACCTAAAATTTAATTATAATGATAATGTATAAAATTATAGAAATTTTTTTCTAAAATTAATTTTTTGATGATATTACAAACTTAAAACATATAGTCATCAGAAAAATTAATTTTTTTTGGTTTCTGAATGTTGTTTGATTTTATTAATTTTAGATATTCCAAAACTGCCCCTCACCTCAATTATAATAGGTCCCCTTCCCCCCACAATTAATCACTTCACATTGAGACTTCATAGTTATAAATACCCTTATAGACAATATCCAACATGTATAAGGGATATATGGGTAAAATGTTTACAAAACAAAATAAATAGGTATCCTGAGATGGAATAATACCAATCATGTGATTTGGAATAGTTGGTGCGTCCAATGGATAATAGAAAGGTACCCAAACCAATTATAATAGAAAACAACTAAAAAAATTACAAAACCCTAAAAATGGGTCTATATAGAGAAACAATTAACATTGAGACGATGAAACGCACTGTGAGTGCCATATAAATCCTATATCCATCGACGTCCATCCTAGGTGATACAAGAATCGAATAATAAATATCTATCATGGCAGAGTCTGAGAGAAATACCTATTAGATTACTATTAGTGTCTCAAATATGGGATAATGTCTCACATATTTCCTAGTACAACTATCTATCCAATTATCATATTCATGGTGTCTCTCCTAGGGAATGATTATCTCTAATAATGAGTTATGAAGAATAAAATTTGAGCCTGTCCTGGCATACCAGAATCTCTCCAAATATAAATTTAATATATTTAGTGGTTCTAAAGAAAAAGACATTGGTCCATTAAATTGAATTACCTAGAAGGAACTCATGTATCAATCAATAAGTTCTTAATACATTAATCTATTTAAATCAAAAAAAATATAAGGTAATCCTATTAAGCATTTCCTAAAATTAGCTGTGAATCGTCAAGAATTGCACAACCATTGAAAAAATGTTTGATGTAAAAGGGGACATATACATAAGTTAGCCACATCACATCTATAAACATGTAATTAAGAAGGAAATAACATTCAACCATAATTTCATGCTTGGAATAACACATATAGTCATGACCCATCCCCTGAGGCCTGTTCCAGGACTACAGCAAGCTCCCCTTATATAGGCCATCGGCTGGAAACTTGCACCAAAAGGTGTATTCCCTAAAATTGAAAGGAATTTCTTTTAAAATCGTACAACACATAGTCCAGGGACACAAAAAACCCATCTTTGAAGTAAACTACTGAAGTAAATACAGTTCTGAAAGCAATGGGGGCCGGAAAAAAGACCAATTGTAAATGTACAAGTACAACTGAAAGGAAAAAAAACTAAATAAGGTAAAATAGATATTTGGTCATCCTCCAAGGATTATAAAAGAAGGGTTGGTACACATCGCATCTTCAACACTCCACGTCTTTCAGTCTCCTCCACGTACCGCCTAGTCCTGGCTCCCTCAAACCTCAGGCCAGCAGTTTATCATTTGCACAAGACATGACAAGGTGAAGTCAAAGCCCATGCAGGGGTGAGTATAATAACAACCAGTTGGGACCCCGAGTCACCTGAAGGTCTCTCATAATTCCACAATGGAAAAACACAAAGCATTATCTCAATCACAATGCACAATGTAATATTCCGAGATGTAAAATAGTCTTAGTTTAAATGAGGTTATCAGTGAAATATAGAATTACATATGACTATTTGTGAATCTAGACCATCTTATTATTTCAAAAGTCACTGATTCTGAAAATACGGAGTCAGAAAAACATAGGATAGATATGTATCTAAACCCTAAAATGACCCACATAGGATCTGTTCTTCCCAGGATCAGTTTATCTCTTAACCATGATAGGCTTCTCTAAGGCTGGTCCATGTCGAGCCATGAAGTGCAGATATTTATAGGACCGCTGGGTGATGATCTACATAGGACCTGTAGGTGATGATCCACACCAAACTGCTTGGGGCTGAACCACACAGGTCCACTAGGTGTTAACCCACACAGGATCGCTCGGTACTAACCTCGGTACGATATTTCATCAACATACCCCTCACTACCAGCCATTGTATTCTTTGCTCCCAGTGCACTCGAGTTCTATATAATCTACCCTCAAGATATGGGTGTTAGCTTGACTACAACTAATCTCCACAATTTAATAAATGAAAGGACTATAATTTCATAAGGATTCTAATGTGACATATGGCGTGTCAATCAGTCTCCCGGTCTTGCATTTTAGCTCCAGGGGCTCAGTTGGATTCGGGTTAAATCCCACCTCGACATACTCAAAGTTTCGTCAAAACTCATGTGGAGTATACCAAAATTTATTTTCTCGATCGAAGGGTTCTAGTGCTACAGACGGTTCACCAAACGGATGTTTGGTTACCATGTTATGGCCCATTTTGTTTTTCTTCACCCGGTGGGGCCTGGGCCCAAGTCCATTCCGACACTACCAAACTGACCGAGCCTGCAATGGGGTGCCATACAAAAAGGGAGGCCCACAATGGCAGTCCATACCATAAATGGTGACCTAAAAAGGGGTCGTCGGGTTGGGCGGTAGCCCAGTCGCATTAGGTGAGACTCACAAGCGGCTCCGCCCTAGCCTCCACGGAAGGAGAAACCCCTGGTTTTCCAAAATGGCCAAAGGCCATTTGGTCATCTTTGATGTGGCAGCCCAGTAGGGTACCACTTGGTGGCACATCGGACCCACTGGAGAAGGTCCTACTAACTCCATCACGACCGGACGACTTCTTCAGCAGTGTGTGACCGTGCGCCGCTCCGCCACCCATGGCTGGCCGGTGTGCTGGTCGCCGCAGTTGATGGCCCCCCTCCCCCCACCCATGCATCGTTTGTGGCATGTGATGACAATTTGTTCCTCCTCCGCGGCCATACTATGACTGCATCTCTGATGAGGACCACATCTATATGTCATGGACACCTCTTTTGGCATGCATCAACGTGTTATCACCAACGTAGCAGGTCTGTATCACCACACTTTCACTATTCCATGGATGGGAATAAAATTAGGAATGCGGGCGGGGGGGAGTGGGGTGCATGCCATGTTCATTGGTCCAACACCCTTAACATTATCTAGTTAATCCATGGGAGGATAAAAAGTGGTTTTAATAAATTCACTTGAAATTCAAAGAACAAATCAAACACCCCTACAATGATAACCAGCAACATCCACCTGAAATAATGATGGAATCGCGGATCAAATCATATTTCATTTGATTCATACTCTTCGTATTATTTAAGAAACATGGAAGGGGAAAGAATTTAATAATCCTATACAAATAAACCCCTTACCTCGTAACTTGTTTGAGATTGTTGGTGCTTGAAGGTGCGTCATGTGATTCGTTCCTACAACAGGTTCCCAACGACGTCACACATTCATCCTCCTCTAGTTCTTGGTTAAGTGTCACTTGTCCCCTTCTACCGGGATCAGATCTATCCTCTAAGGGTCAATCATCGAAGTGCTCCTTCATCACATTATTGTCAGTCAATGATGTACCGATACCTCCCCCCAAGCTCCATATATATGGAAGAGGGGGAGGGTATTTAACAACATGAGGAATTAATGTGGGCTCATAAATAATGAACCGTTATAATTCCCCAACAATGTTGTTACATATGATTGGCACGTCAATCCATTTATTAGCTTGACACATTGCTGGCCCCACCATTTCCTTGTCCGTTGGAGGATATGAATTGAAATAATAAAATAACTTTATTTCATTTATTTTAAAAAGTTCCAAAACCAAATATCTTCTCCGAACCTACTACAATCAAAGTAAAACCTTCTTTAAGCGAATCATAGCATTGCAGAATCAATGTTTCCCTCAGATTTTTAATCTGAGAAATGGTTCAAAAGAGTGAAAATGTCACTCACGCATTTACTGAACGTACGATAAAAATGTTCAGAAATTCATTCTAGGGACTCCAGGCCTTATAATCTAGAACCGTAAATTTTTTCAGGCTTGTAATAATTTCATTTAATTTAAAAAATTATATGTAAAATCTCAAACATTATATTCTTACTACTTTATGGCTTTATTTCCTTGAAAGACACAACATAGATTATGAAAAAAATGGGGGTACTAATCTTGAATATGAGCCTTCTGCTCCCAAGTGATCTCCTAGGGGTTCCCGTTCTGGTAAAAAACATTCACTAGAGGTATCGACCTCCCACAAAGTACTCTCTCTTGTCGATCCTCAATATATACTCAATCCTATGTAAACATCACCCCATAATCCATGTCAATATTTCCATGGTCGAAGACTTGATATGGGTCATGCATGAATCTCCTCAGTATGTATATGTGGATACCGTCATGCACCGTGTCCAACTACAGTGGAAGTTCCAAGAAGCATTCCTCCCCACCTATCCACCAAAAAATTAGAAAAGGTATGATAATCCTAATTTATAACTTCTGCCTCTTCCAAATCTCCATAGTCCATGACGAGAAGAGAGTAGCATGAATAAGTGGACCCCCCTCATAGAAATCCAATGGTATCCATCTCATGTTGGCATTGAAATTCTTTCTGATCCACAGTGTCTTAATCCACTCCATGATGATCTTCACCTTCTTAGTGATACCCTGTATGAACTCTGGACCCATAAGAGCTGACTCCCCTAGTCCTGTCCAGCATGTAGGTGATCTACAGTGTTGATTGTATAGGTCCTCGAATGGATCCATATCGATGGTGGAGTGATAACTGGTGTGGTATGCGAACTCCTCCAAGGGATTGTGATCCTCCCATCTATGGACAAAAACTAGGATGCATGCACGGAGCATATCCTCCAATGTCTGAATGGTATGCTCTGTATGACCATCCGTCTAGAGATAAAATGTGGTGCTCAAATGAAGCTGAGTCTTGAATTCCTCCTACAATTCCTTCCAAAACTATGGTGTAAAACGAGTGTCGTGGTCAAATATGATCATCGATAGTACGCCATGAAGTCACACAATTTCTTACACGTAGAGGCGTCCCAATCCCTCTACTATTCTCTACTCTCAGAAAGGTAGGAAGTGGGCTGACTTTGTGAGTTGGTCAATGATAAGGTAGAGTAAATCTTTTGCACTAGGCGTATGTGGATTCTCTATCACAATATCCATGGAAATTTTATCCCACTTCCACATAGGAACCTCTAGTGGTTGAGGTTAGCCTACTAGAAACTAATTCCCAGCCATCACTTACTAGCAAGTGAGGCATCGTGAAGAAAACTCTGCCACTGCCTTTTTCATCCTTGGCCACTAGTTCTGATGTCAGATATCAGGGTACATTTTCTACACACCAGGATGTACCGCCAGAGGAGACGTATAGAACTCCATCAACCCCTCCTCATATATTGCCACCAGTACCATGATATATCTTCTAAAGAGGATAACGTGCTCCCCAGATTCATAAAATTCATCAGGTTCATGTCATTAGGAAATCATATCACATTGAGACTCAAAGTAAATGTCCCTAGGATGTACGTCCCTGACTCGCTGAAGGGGTGATGGAGTGACTATCATATACATGAGGTAGGATGTTGCATCTCTATTTACAAATGATATCTGCAATGCAGCTAGCTTCTTTGTGACCTCACTCTGCAACTGTAGAGAATACCACCTGTGGAGTTCATCTGTTACCACATTCCCCATCCCTGGAGTATATAATATCTCAATGTCATAGTCTTGTATGAACAATATCCATCTCCACTATCTTAGGATTACATCATTCTAATAGAGGATATACCAGAGAATCTTGTGATCTGAGTAGACTATAAAACATTCTCCCATCAGATAATGTTGTATCATATTCAAGGTGATGTCCACTGTTGCTAACTTTATGTTATGGGTAGCATAGTTTTTCTGATGTTGTCTCATCTGTCGCCATCCATTGGAGATTACTCCTCTCTTCTACAATAGGACACACCCAAGTCTGGTCCCAGATGCATCGTAGTGGACTACATACCTAACTACCACATTAGGTAGCCTCACGATGGAGTCACTCTTCAGTCTCTCCCTCATCAATTGAAATCATTGTTTGCATATCTCTATCAACAAAAAGGGTTTCTCTTTCTTTATCAATGCTGATGTGGTTTCCACTTATCTAGAAAAGTAATGAATGAATCTCCAGTAGTATCCATGAAACCCCACGAAACTCTGCACCTCGATCAGACTGAAGGATGGATACCAAGCTATAATATTCTCAATCATCGCTGGATCCACTGCAACTCCAGTTTGAAAGATAAACATGTCCCAGAAAGAAGACCTCTCATATATTGAACTATCACTTCGAGAGATTACCATAAAGCTGGTACTATCAGAGTGTATCGAGAACTATCTGTAGAATATTGGATTGTTCCTCCTCCGTCACTGAGTATATCATGATATCACTGATGAGGACCACCACAAAACAATAAATGTATGGATAAATGTTTATGTTAATGAGTCCTCCGATCACTGATGGGTCATTGGTCATGCCAAATGGAATCACCAAGAACTCATAGTAGAGATAATGACACCTGTAGGCTGACTTCTACACATCCTCATCTAGTATCATGAGATAATGATTGCCTAATCTGAGGTATATCTATGAAAAACAATGATCTCATGTTAGCTAATCAAAAAGATCATCAATATTTGAAATGGTTACTTGTTCTTAATGGTCAACTCGTTCAGGCGCCGATAGTCCACATAGATTCTCAAACCCCCATATTCCTTATTGGCGAACAAAATAGGGGAAGCCCATGGAGAAACACTAGTCCATAGTAACCCCAATTCCTACTAGACCTCAAACTATACCCGTAACTCACGAACCTTTGCAGAAGACATATGTTATTCTATTTTATATATTATTGCCATCTCGAGTTACTGGTGAATGAAAAATTCTACCACTATGCTTGGAGGTTTTCTCAAGACATTAGTAGGAATGAAATCGACATAGTAGTCCACCACTAGAGGATAACTCAGACTCTCAACATCTACTGCGTTGAGGGTAAGGCTAGCCAACTAATGTGTAATTCGTTGTACCCTCCTCTAGGTAAGACCATCATGTGTCACAAAGGTTCTCTTCCCACTAGTGATGGAAACCTAGTCCCATCTGTGGAGACACGTGACACTTTTTACTAAATACAGTCAATCTGAGCATGGACTATTGACATCCAGTCCATTCCCAGAATGACGTTGTAAGGACTAGATTCATAAACTAGGAGATCCCAACCTAAACACTCACCACCTAGAGTAAGATCACACTATCGGCACATGTTCACAATCGTCAAAGCTGCTCCCGTAAGAGTCTCTAGCCATAAGGATCGAGCCAACAGCTCCGCCGGAATCTCTAATCTCTGAAAGAGAGTCGTGGTATGAAAATAGTAACTGGAAACTATTTTTATAAGTAATTAATCTTAGGTGGAGTAGAAATAGATCACAAACTAATCATATTTATAGTGTTGTGGTCATGGGGCTCAGCTTCCTGGAGTTGAGCTCGTCCTTATCCACCTACTCCCTGTGGTCAGGTTAGTCCACCTGGAGGTGGGGCAGTAGAAACTCATATCTTTTCTCACCTCCTACTATACGGCTAGCTCTTCAGCTACATCGGAAATTCTGTAGTCCTCGTCACTCGATCTTATACCTCTGCCTCGGCAGTCCCTCAACTGTCTGTTTATCATCCATTTGGCGGGTCGGGCAGCCGTGAGCCATATGACCCTACCCGCCAAATGTGTATAACTAATTTTATATCACCAGACTTCTTCTCCCTCCTGATCCCCACACCTTCGACTGTGGATCATGGGGTCGTCCAGCATAAGTTCTGGTTCACTTGGTCCTTTGTGTCATCTTACTACTGCATGATGCAGACAACTATACTACATGACGTTTAGTGGTGACTCTCGCTCTGGGTACCTGCTCTGCTAGGAAGTTCTCCACCAATAGAGCTCGCTTTAGAATACCAGTCTGAGTGGGTATGTTGAGTGATACCATCTATTATCTGATCTCCCATCAAAGACCCTCCTCAAACTTACGATCCCTGAAGAGAGGGTCCTATACCATGTTGGTGGAGTAGCAGGACAGATCTGTGAACCTCCCCGAGTGCTGGGCCTCAGACATGAAACCTTGCTGTAAGCGATACAGATCTTGTATATGCATAGATCATATGTCATATGGGACAAACTCTTCCATGAAAAGAATATCGAATTCTGTCCAGATAAGATTTTCCTCATAGTGTATCTGGATCATCAAGATCCACCATCTCCCTACTGTTGCATGTAGGGGACTGGCTACTAGGATGGCCATAAGGTCAGTCGGTGTCCCAACTCAGCAAAAAAATCTGACTAAATCCTCCCTCTGGTCCTCAGCCGCCTTCAGGTCCATCTCGACTAGAAACTCATAGGCCACTGCCAGTGGTACTCTGGAAACATTCTCAGTCGGTGTCCACCCTCTTCTTGTGGGGCTGGTGGTAACAGATTCCCAGCAGGTAATGGTGATGCTGGTACACCACCTAACGGTGCTAATGCTGTAAGAGTTCTTAGCACTGGGGCCTCAACACTCGATAGACCTTCATTTCGTACTCTCTCATTGAAATTCTGGATGACTCATTACATGGTGGCTTCTTGAAAGAAGAAAACCGTGCCACTTTCAATAAGATATACCAGGTCAGCTGACTGAAAGAGATCACAAGATAAAATATTTAAAAACACATGCAATTAGTGCTTCCATGTACTAAGTCAGAAAAAAAAATTCAGGGTCATGGTGTATAGATACGTCGGCCCCCACACCAACACTGGACCACCAAAATAGAAAAAAACACTTATAACACTTAAATATATTGTGACATTGAAATGATTAGAGTCCTAGTTTGTCGGTAGAACTGAATCCTTGGCTACCAATTTGTCACGACCAATCCCCCAGGGCCCATGTCATGACTACACCATATCTTTCATCCATAGAACATTGTCTGGCGATTAGCACCAAAAGGCATATTCCCTTAAATGGGAAGAGAATTCCTTTGAACTTGTACAACACATGATCTAGGAATAGAACACAAAGCACCTATGAAGTAAAATGTTGTAGAAAAAAAATGTTGAATGATAAGTGGGTCAGAATACAAGACCAATTGTAAATTTACAAGTACTAAGGAAAGGAACAAAACAACTAAAAAAGGGAAGAAAACTATTGGGTCATCCTATGAGGATCCTACCTGATGTTTATGAATATATCGCATCCTCATCACTCCACGTATTCTTGTCTCCATCATGTACCACCTAGTCTTAGCTCCCTCATACCTTGGCTCAGCTGCTTGTTGTCTGCACAAGACACAAAAGGGTTCAGGCGAAGCCCGTTCAGTGGTGAGTATGACAATATCAAGTCGGGACCCCAAGACCCCTGAAGATCATTCAAAATTCCACAATGTAAAATCACAAATCATGATATAAATCATAAAGCACAATGTAATAAACATAGCTCATAAAGAGTCTAATCTCACAACAAGCTTTCAGTGAAGTATTAAAGTATATATTATTAGTCGCAAAGTTAGATATTGTAATTTTGTAAAGAGGAACTTTTTATGACAATACATAGTCTGACCCACACATGATCGATTTGTAACTAACACCCGCATTGACCGACACATGATATGACCTTCCCAGAATCAGTGTATCACTGAACCATGATGGGCCACACTATGGATGGTCCTCGTTGGGTCACATGGTACTAATCCACAGAGGACTCATAGATGCTGATCCACAAAGGATTCCTAGGTACTGATCCACACAGGACCACAAGGTTTTGATATACACAAAAATGCTAGGTGTTGATCCACACATGACCTCTAGGTGCTAAACCAGACATGATCACTCTATACTACCCTACGTATGATATGTATCCAACCTCTGCCTCACTGCCACACACTAGATTCCTCGCTCCTGGTGCACTCGAGTTCCATATAATCTCTCCTCGAGATATCGGTCATACCTCAACTACCACTAAGCTTCATTATAGATTACCCCAATGGACAGCCAAGTCATAAGGGTTCCAACAAGATAGATGACTCATTAATCAGACGCTCAGCCTGTGTGTTATAAGCGTTGTAGCTGCAGGGGCCCGATTGGATTCCAAATCAATCCCACCCGGACTTAGACCATATATCTCTAAAAATAGATTGAAGTATACCAAAAAAGATCATATTGATACATGTATCCTGGCACGATAGACGGTTTTTCAAATGGATTCGCAGTTCCCACGTTATGGCCCATTATGTTTTTCTAGTCCCGGTGGGGCCCGTGTCCGGTTTGACCCTGTCAAACAATCCCGGGCAGACCTGGTTTAGGCTGAGCCACGTCGGAATTGTCCCGGTCTGCATGGTGGAAGCCTGAAAATTGGGTGGCACACATCGGTGGTCTGTCCTGTAAATGGCGGCCCACTATGGCAGTGGCCTGACAACATGAGGCGCGACCCCCAAGGGGGTCCGCCCTACACGCCACCGGGGGAGAGACCCTCGATTTTCCCAAAAGGCTGAATGTTGATCCATTTTCTTCTCAGTGGTGTCCTGGGATGGATCTGATAGGTAGAACAAGGAACCAATGGACAGGGTCCTTCCGACATTGTCACGGACAGATGGCGTATCGAAGGACTTCTCCTACGACGCACGACAACATGATTCTCTGCTAGTTGCGGTTGGCCGGTGTGTCGGACACCAAATTCTAGTAACCGCAGCTAATGATCCACGACCCCCTTTATTCATCGGTGGAACGATATGGAGTGTCGTGCCTCCTCTACGGTAGTATAGTGCGGGTAACTTCGATGACTGTCTCAACTTTATGTGGAGGCCTTTTCCTACGGCCTGTGTCGACGTGTGAAACCCAACATAGCTGGTCTGTATCGCCGGACTTCCGGTCATCCATGGAGGGCATTAAATTGACAATGTGGTGGTGGTGGTGGTGGGGGGGGGGGGGGGTTCGGGCCATGTTATATGGTCCCACACCCTACGAGTTATCTCATTAAACAAGGGGAAGACAAAAGGTATGTTCAATAAATTCCCATGAATTTCAAACAATAAATCCATATCCCTACAATGATTTCTTGCAACAACCTCCCACAAAATAAATGAACCACATATCAATCTATTAGTTGGTTGGTCCACGTTCTTTGTATTATTTATGAAATAGGGAATATTAAACCTTTTAAAAAAATAATAAATGAATAAACCCACTACCTTGTATCCCGTTTGAAAACCTCTATACATGAAGGTGGGTCCTTTTCTTTATTCCCGCAACAGGTTCCCAACGACTCGAGTCGTAAATCATCCACCAGTTCATGGATCTGTGTAACCCATCACCTCCCACTGGGACTGGCTCTGTTCTCTATGATTCTGGCATCGTGGTGCTATTTCATCAATTGGTTTCTTGTTGAAGCTAGGCCGATACCCCACTCCAAGCTCCATGTATATAAGAGAGGGGGAGGGTAAGTAACAACTTGAGGAATTAATGGAGGATCATAAATTTGGAAAATTGTTAATTCCCTAAAAACATTATTACATAGGATTGGGATGTCAAGACATTTATTGGCATGACACATCCCAGGAACCACCCTTTCCTTGTCCGTTGGAGAATATGAAATAAAATAATAAAATAATTTTATTTCATTTCATTGAAAAATCAAAATCATTAACATTCTCTCGGAACCTACTAATTTCAATGTAAATCCTCCCTTAAGTGAATCCTGGCACTTCAGATTCAATGATGCTCTCAGATTTTTAATCCGTTAAACGGTTCAATAGATAGAAAATGCTGCTCACGCACTTACTGAATGGACCATAAAAAATTATAGAAATTCATTTCGTGCACTCTGGGCCTCAGAATCAGGCACCGTCAATTTTCCCAGATTCTTAGTAATTACATATAATTATGAAAAAATACATGGAAAACCTGGGTATTTACATATACATCCTTTTCCTATTGAAAATAGAGCACCTCGTTGAAGGGTTTTATAATAATACATGACATTATTATTCATAATATTCATTTCATTATATTTAAATAATTCAATTTCATCCAAATTCATAATGAAACACACTACAATAATGGTTTTTGAAAACATGAATTAGAATATAATATATAATTAAAAACAAACATAATTGGTGGATTTATCAAAGGGATACATTATTTAAAAGGGGCATCTATGTGGACCCACTCAAAGGGGTTGGTTTGGGATGAGTTTGTAACCTCCAACCATATTAAGATGAGTCTAAAGGAATCATCTTGTGGGAATTTAAAATCACTTCATGAAAAATTGTAAATTGTAAAGCACACCATGAACGTACAACATGTGGGAAATGATATAATTTTTAAAAAATGATGCATGTTGAAGGAAAATCTATAGAATGCCTGCATCGTGCCTATTATTACCCACATATAAAATAAATTTTTTTAATCACTATAATTCAATGGAAATTGAAAAACTAAATATCCACCCTAAAAATATGGAGAATAATCTGATAAAAAAGCACAATATGTGGAATGATAAACTATTAATAGAAGAAAGTGGAGTTGTAGAAATTCAAATTCTCATAAAACACATGAGACAAGACTCAAATCAATTGTTGAATGAGGGTGATATACTCATTCATAAATCTTGAAAATAAAATACAAGAGGATACTATTCTAAAATAAGGAATAAGAATGGTTGACAAAGAAGAAAATAATATAATATGTAAAAAGTTTAATTACAAAAATTCAATTAGGTTCAGTGTTCAACTGCGTAGTTGGATAATAAATTCTCCAATAGTGTGAGTGGTACAACATATGGGGGATGGCCTGCACAAATTGGATGAATGGTTTTGCCAAAACATGTTCCATCCATGTGAAAATTTTTGACCACATAGTACATATATGTAACTATGTGTGTAACTAAGTGCATAGTTTTGTAAAACCTTGAACAACCTATGCTGGGATATTATGCTCAAATGAAAATAGTGCATGGTTTATACTATAGGGATGCACGTTTTACAATTTTTTCCCTTATCAATTATTAAAAACATGAATTTCTTTTGTCCAATGATTCAAATACACAATAAAGCACCCGCTAAACCTCTTTGTCTGTTAACCTAATCTAAAAAATTACATTCATATCCCAAATTCATGGATTTAAAAACTGTGGATTGGGTTTCTAAATAGATAGTCCATTAATGAAAAAATGATATTTTGACACGGAAATTCATCCTATCTAGATAAAAGGACCCTAAAATGACTCCACCATAGAACAATTATTCTTTCCAAATCCTTGGGGAAATCGAGCAAATAAAAACATGACCTACTAATGTTTTTAATTTCATCCAAATGTCCTCATTGTGCTTCCAAATTCCAAACACAACTTCCAATTGCCACATTAAGCATTTGGAATGAGAGATATGGAATTTTAATTCAATGCTTGAATTCACAACTGCATCCCCATTATTGGATTACCCGCACCCATCTATCATTTACATTGTTCTACATTTCATCTCTTTATACATATAGCCTATGGTACATCCCATCTATAGATCATCCATTTAAATTTTTATTTTGAATGATGATATCTCTAATGTCAGGATATTCTATTTATGTTTAATTGTATAATTATGATAATGTTGATGACATATGTAGTGATTTGACCAAAAGTTTTACTGAAAAAAAGTTCATTTAAACGGGGTTTTCTAATTCTTTTTGTGAAAAAAATTAATCTACAATTAGATTTTACCCATCTACATTCAATAATATGACTAAAACAAATCCACACCACCCACATCATGAAAGACAAAAAATGAGAGGTCAATCCACATTTGATAGTGTATTAGAAAAACACTTGGCTTAGACTACCTCCACATTTCAAAAGAAATATATAATTCATTAAAAAAAAGGTAACTCGATATTTTCATCGAGAATGATTACAAAATCCTCCAACTAGATTCTAGTGATGTATGAATATAAAACCCACTTTAAAAAACTATAATGCATCATGAACAATTAGGTAGAACTGATTCAAACATATTTAGACCATAATGAATAAAATATCTCATCTAATCCATAATAAATTGAGGGGTAGATTTGTAATAAATAAACATATTCCATGGTGATAATCAGAGGAAATCAACATTTTCAACATAAAAGAGGGGATTCAATACAAGCTGAATGTTCAAAAACCAAGAACAATGACCAATCCCAATGTGTCATCTTCTTGGGGATTAGTGACAATAGAATATATATAATTCACTAGTACATCACAATAATTCTTATTTCTTGTATGCTATGTGGCATTTAGGTTTAATAATTTATCTATCTAAAACCACATGTCCAGAGATAAACTCAGATTGATCCAACCTGACAAGCCCAATGAATTTTTATCATAGAATGTGGTGAAAAAAAATCTCTGTTACATTTAGGAGGTGATCTTAATAAATGATAAATTTTCTTCAATAACATAAGTTAACCCTGAGTGGATTCAAATGTTCTCTAAAAATAAATTCAGACACTCATGAACCCTCCTGAATATGTTCTTGGTGTTGTTACAAATGAACCATTAACAAACTATGGAATGGAACAATTATCAAACCATCGTTGTGCGAATTCTTTTAAAAGATGACCTGCTTCGTAAACTAGCTAATATAAAAAAAATGATAGCATCAATAACTGAGGTTTCCCATGATCAATCAATCACAACCACCAATGTTTAACATAGAATATGTTTGTTTTCATGGTTTCCTACTCATCCAACGATTCATTGTAATTATTAACCACATTAACATAAAAGATATGTATCTAACTAGAAACCTAGGATGTTCTGAAACAACACTAACCGTATTTGAATGAATATCCTTGTTAGTACATTGTACTCTAAATGACACTTTTATCTATAGTTTTTGTGACACAACCAACTATAGGAGTGTACTTAATGTTAGATCTACTAAGAAACAAAACTCATCTAATGACACACACTACATCTACTACTAACATTTGGTAATAATGGTGACCTACATGCATTATCATGAGTTAGAATGAAAAGTTAAAATACAATTCAATTATTTTTGTGGTTGAATGGATTTAACTCAGATGAAATTGTGACACTAATTTGAGTAGCACCGACAAACATTAAGGAACCAAACGTAAAATGCCAACAAAATGACCAGTGTGTCATAACACAAATCCAAATTGGAACACTATCTCAATATAGGGAAGATATTGATTTCATTTATTTCATAGGTCACTCAAATCTAGAGATAACCAGCGATTGAAGAGTAATATACCATGGAAGATATCATCACCACCGAACTAGAAAAATAACTAGATCATTTATAAATCAACATGAACCAAATGTATCAATTCATACTATCCCAAGCATCTACATGGAAATAAAAAACATTGACACATTACATTGACTAATCTCTTCAATGCATCCCACTGGCTCTTTTCTTGAAGAAGGAATATGCTTATAGTTTCAAAAATCAATTTGACAAGATAATAAGAAGAAAAAACTATATAGCCATTCAATACAGAGTAGGAAGAGGGAAATGTCAGACGAAAAAATGGTTGTTAACCATTTTTGAGTAATTTATATCTTTCATACTCATATAATAATATGATGTAGAATCCTACAATGAGGGCTAAATCATCGAGTGAACACTATCACGAGAAGGGTTTCACATTAAAAAGGAGACGTCCTGATCCCAGTTACCTAGAGTCAGTACATTATTACATAACATTGGCATGATCACAAAAGACCAGGTCTTGAAAGACCAATTTTTTTATTATCCTTGGAAACACTAGATACATTCACAAGTATTACATTACATGATAATGTGAAAACCAAACACAACATAGTCCACATAGTCCACACTCATATCCCCTCATACTATCCCTGTAGGCAGCCATAAAATACTTCTTCACATCATGGGAAAAATAAAACATAGAAAGGGGTGAGCTCAGATGCTCAGTAAGAATAACAATATAGTTGAAACTTTCATCAATAAGCATAAAAAAAATAAGGACATTTATAACTAATCAAAAGAATTTTAATAATTAAATTATTAATAATATGAAACAAATAAAATGTAATAATGCCATTTACTTATTCACATGGATATTATACAAGTCGAATAATCACATGCAATATCAATAAAAACTTTCATATTGATGGAATGCATAATGCCAGACTCCCATAACCACATAGTAAAGGCCTTGCGCCAAGAATAAAAATAATATTTTTCAAGGCCTTGTTTCAAGACACTAGTTTTTCTCATTAGACCTATCAACGCATTGAGGATATATAGCGGGCTCCACCCATCACATACTAATTCCAATGCATTCATCATATGAACAGGTTTAAACATTACATAAACGTTTTATTTAAAAGTGAATATGAAATGTAATTACATTATCCATAAACCATGAATTGTATAAAAATAACACATCCACTATCAAACATATCACAATACTTTCAATACAATATTGAAGTTTTGTATCAAAATAAATCAACAACAAATAAGCTTAAAATCCATAAAATGATGTTGATATAGATGACATCAAAACTATTTGAGAGAAATATATATTTTTTTAAATCATTTAAAAGTCACATAATTATAAAATAAAACATTTACACTGAAAATATTCTTATAATCTTGTCAAGGAAGCTTCACTGATTTCATAACTGTGGAAAATATCCACAGTCACCGTATAAGTTAAAAAAGACATTCTTTCCTTAATTCTATCGAAAGGTTTAAAAAGGTCCATGATTGAAAAATGATGGAATTATTCCTTTATAAACATATTATAAAAAGTCAATCAAGGGTATTAATGATTTTAAACCATAGTCTGTACAATAGTATGTACTAGTACTCACCCGTGCGTATGCACATCATTTAGAATTAACGATGTTTACTAATGACAATAATATTTGTAACTAGAACATAATAATAATAAACTTCATAAATACCATGTTACAAATTATTGGTAATGTATAATGCAACAATAGTCGATTTCTTGTTGGAAATAGTCAGTCTATAGCCTAAACTACTTATTTAATTGTGTTAACATTTATGTCATACAAAGTAATGCATGATGTGTAACTAAAACTGAAATATATAATCACTATATTAGTCGTTATAATAAATTAAGATTTGAACAACACAATGTATTCATTTGAATCCAGAGCATAAAAATCAATGTTTTAATTGCATAATTTTTTTTAACTTCATGTCTATGTGTTGCAAGTAATTGAAGTTGAAAAGTCTGTAGGAGCATATTCTTGTTTCATGTTGTCTTCAAGTTGTTTATTATACAGTTAATGCAACCTACAGATGAAATTACAATTATAAACATAAATACATATTAATTAATACATAAAGGGGGTGGGGGTAGGGGTTTGTAATTAAAGGTACCAGAAAAAGATGCTAAATCATTTAAAACAGGGTGGTATTTTACTGTATATAAAAAATTTGGAATGTAAAAAAATTTGTTGAAAAGGTACATGATACATAAACCCAAAATCGTTAATAACTCATGGTGGCTGTTTTAGTACCTTTAATATCATGAATTTAAAATTTAAAAAAATACAAACCATGAAATAAATAATAGTCATGTATATTAGTTTTTTTGATCAACGAAACAGATATTAGGAAAAGCGATTACCAAAATCATTTCTTAAAACATAAAAGTTTAAGAAAATAGTTGGACAAAAAACTGAAACATACTCCAAATGAACAACCAAATGCTTCATATAGAAAAACTAACTATTTTTGTAGATATAGTAATAGTTCTAGTCTGTATAGGTTACAGAGAGGAATAAGAAATGGAGTTATGATTGCAGTCTTTAATGTTTGTAATGTATGCTAAATTTTAAAATAAACATCATATTTGTTGAAAACTGGAAATCATCATAGTGAAATTTTCTCAAAAATTACACAATATATAGTAATCATATCAAAATAATGAATAAGTAGCAGAAAATATTTCAAATTAATGGTATCTACTGTAACAATTTTAATACACATTGTACTAAAAATATTAATTATGAACACAATTATGAGAATAAATTGATCAATGAAGATGTATGTTTACCTTCTGTTTCCAGTATGATATTTCAGTCTATTTTTTTGGTTTTCCTATTTATATATCCCTTCAGTATGGTCTATAATTCAGTAGATTAACATGTTGTAGGAATTATGTCTGTAGACGACTAGACATTATCTTGAACACAATCCTCAATATCTAAACAATAAAACAGATTTTTCTACATAGAGGGTTTTGTGTGAAGAAATTGAACATATAAATTACAACAATTGAAATCATTAAAATTTAGAGATGATGTTAAATAGTAGAGTGTTTTTTATTAGCACACAAATGTAATTTTAAATAAATTTTTTATTTTTAAATATATAAAAATTTCAATACTTTACATTAATGCCATGTGTTCTTATAGTATTGTAAATAATTTAGCAGTAAAAAAAGATAACATATTAATATTTGAGTATAACATGTGTTCAATGGTGTAGTATCCAATCATGCGACAATGTAAATAGTATAGGGGGAAGACCCAAACTATTTGATGATCCTATGGGGAAATGTGAAAAGGAATATATCAGTAAATTGATATCCTTTGATAGAAAGACATACTAATGAAATTGAAAGATAGTTACCCGCATATAATGTATGAAAATAATTACTATAGAAGACCCACTACATTGATCACCTTATATATTATTGATGAAAAATGTAATGTATTCTGAGTTGTTGTTTTTAGAGATTTTGTGAAAAAAATATAGACTTACATGATTATGATCTAAGACATTAGTAAATAGGTTTATGTAGTTTTCATTGTCATTCATATAAACCACTTTGTGACTATTTTTCTTAGATGGAAAATGGCGATTATTAATATTGTAATTTTTCACCTCAGTTACTAACATAAATTTTATGGTTTTGAAGTAGTTCAATTCAAGAGGGAAACCAAACGCATCATCGTCCTAATAAAAAAATCCAGGGGCAGGGTTAATTAAAATATTTCATATTTTTATGAAGAGAAGATATAAGGACATGAATTTACCAGTATCAAAGAAGCTCTTATTTGTGCACCTATTTTTTGAATGTATTTCATGATTAGTTTTTCAAATAACACCACTGAAAATGTGTCTGTCTTGTCTGTAACCAATAGCTGAACTCTAAACCTATAGCAATTGTTATTATGACTACACATTCAGACTCATTTGGACTGTGCAACTGAACCGAGGGTGTAGAATAATGATAAAAAGAAATTTAGAAAGCATTGAATATATTCACACCTCAGATTAATTAGAGTACGTGAGGAGTTGCCGGACATGCAACAAATGATTCCACTTATAATCATCACTTTCATCATGCACAACTCGCATGATTAGTAGAACCAGTTGTTAGTGCATTGAATTTTCTAAACTTTTGCCACAATTAAGCACCTTGTATCCTGCAGTAGAATAATTACATGTAAATATTAAATTTATTAAAGCACATTAGTAAATAGTTAATAATATTGCAAGTTCATAATTGAAAAATAAGGGTATATTGTGGACTTGTTGATGGGGTTTGGCATATAAAATGTATTTCTTGTTATTCTAATATAGTATTTCTATTTTTTGGTTGGGTGTTGATGGTAATATAGTATGTAATGGTGATGCTATTATCACACCAAGCCTGATAAAAGAAGAACAACATACATGGAAGTAAACAGTAATAACTTGTAAGTAGTAAATTTATGACAAACAAATAATTAAATTATTGTACTACACAAGTAATGGTTGTGACAATGATACCTGATTTTTAAGTTGTCTTCTATTAGATCGTTTTGGTTATAAAGAATCATTGATGAATTAATAGTTGTTGTGACAAGAATAGGTCCTTAAAGCAGTGTGAAGTCAGTATTATATAATTTTCTGTTGAAGCGATATTAAAAACACATAGTATAAGGATTGATATTTTTAAATGTAGATTGAAACCATACATGATATTATCTTCACCCAAATGTGTTGTAATATCAATATGGTAGTGGGGTCTCTATTGTATTCCATGTAACTTGAAATTTCAAATGAAAAATGACCCCACAAGCTGCAAGTAACTGTCAACCCTCTGCAGGGAAACAAAGTGACAGAATGAGTAAATGTTCTCTGTTATTGTAATCTAATGCAATTAGTAAACAAAAAAGGACCTCTAATCTTCTAAAATAATCTACATTCTGTGGTTGGAAGTTCTCATTGATTTCATTGGATGTTAGTAAAGTAGAACTGCAATTAGTTCTCAATCACAGTACAAAGATACAATGTAACTATGAAAATCATAATGCCAAATTAAAAGACATTTTACAGATTAATTTAACACAACATGGTAAATGGAACATTTATTATGTGGTATTAACCACATGTACCTATTAGATTTTCTTTTGGGAATTTTTCTAGAATTATTTCATCGAATGATGTAAAATGAAAACTAAAAATAGGTAGTTGTACTTAACATGGATGAACAAACATTGTGGTTGTGAACATGATTCAACATGACTGTCATGTTCTGAGGTAAATTCCTTGGATTGAATATATATGGAAGATTTTTACAATATAGAAGTGTCCCTCACCCAACAGTTGTTTGTACTTAGAGATAAGCTGACATTTCTTAATGGTACATTGAATTCTGGTTCCTTGCATACTCTATTTTAAAGTGTTGGCTATTGAGGAAACAATACAGATTATAGGAAACAGTGAATATATATATATATACATATATATATATATATGTGTGTGTGTGTTCAGAGCATAGGTGATAATCAATGAAAATAATCTACAATGACTTCTTTTAACAAAAAGTCACTTGAATGTCGCATAGTATGAGATCATCAACAACTACTTCATTAGAGTATTTAGAAGATGATTCAACTACATGTTCAAGACACAAACATGTATTCGTAGTTCTTCATCGTCATCTAGGATAATATCATTCTGCATGGTTATTGAGCATTACATATCTGTTACTCTACGTAATCATTCAGTGTTCTAATAAACCATATTAAGCAGGTAAATAATCCATGATAGTAAACATAATTATTTACTAGGGAAGAATAGTGTATATAAAAATAATTTTAAGTGACACATAAGATAGATTATGAAATATTTCATTGTACATAGTATTTTCTATTTAATTTTAGGACTCATTAGTGTTACGATCAACTACAATTTTCAATCCAGTAGCTTATGTTACCTTAGACACTGCAACATATAATTGACCATGATAGAACAATGGTTTGTGAAGATAAAGCCCAACTGAAGACAATGATTGGCCTTGCATTTCACGAACAATCATCGCATATAAAACTATCAAAAGTATGTTGTCTTCTTTGTAGTTTGAATGGCCATATACCATCACAGTGAGTCATTGTTAATCATGGAATTAACGTAGAATATCACGAATGTCATCCATTTAAAATGCTATCCCCAATGACAGGTTCACCCAAGTTTGTTACTATCATACAAGTTCCATTACACAAACCTACATATTGGTATAGATTTCGTAGTAACACAATCGGAACACCAGGTTGATGTGTAATATTGTTGGCCAGAAACCCAAGGACATTTACACCATTTAACATGTCATATGTGTAAATATTTTATGGTCTGTCTCTATCATAACTTGCATTGAAAACAATGTCTGAGCTGAAGTAGTCCTTGTTTTTAAAGCCAGTGAGGGTCAACATATATTCATTTACTTCTTGTACGACATCCCGGGTTAGAGATAAAATTTCATGTCCTTTCTGATTGGTTTATTCTCCATGATTGCTACAAAAACCTGGGTATTTATGGTTGACTATTGCAGACATGGAATTATCGCCCTCAGTAAGATGAAATGCTCACAGAATTTGATTTAGTGTTTCTCCATCCGCAGGCTCTCCAATTTGACCTTCACCAATATCTAGGGTCCATTTAGCAAAATTATGTAACACAATAGCATCATGAATTCTATTCATACAATAAAAGCTCATTTTTTAAGAGATAACACCTGACAGTGTTGCCAAAGATACGATTAATTAAAAATTTCATAGATAATGTCATTTCTGTCTCCTCCTACTATAACAGGTATTATTTGAATAAAATATATTCCCAAGACAACTGTCAATCCACCGAACAGAAAATTATGAGTATTATCATTTTTGACAGTCATAATGTCCCAAAGAGTTCGGTCTAAAGCCAAAAAACAAAACATATGCAACATAGATGCCTCATCCCAAATGATGAGCTTAGTCAGTTGCAAATGTTCCGCTACGTCTCTCCCCAACTGAATATTACAAACTGAATTTTAATTAATGGAGATTAGAATACGGAATTTAGAATGTGTTGTTCATCCACCAGGATGCATTAGTGAAGCAATTCCACTCAATTCTATAGCATGTATAACAGTGCCATGTGCTCGTATCAATTATGTTAGAACACTCCAGATGAATGTTTTACCTGTGCCTCCATAACCATGCAAGAATAAGAACCCCCCAAATCACTATATTTTGAAGAGATAATGGTAGAAATCACCTATTTCTATTCATATCTAAGCATACTATGTAAACTGTTATACTCTTGAGGAAGTGATTATTTATTGTAATTAAATTCTTATACAAATAAACGATATGAAGAGGCATCAAAATTTGAATCTAGAAGTACCATTAGAGGATATAACTGATGTTCTCTTCCATTACTCTGTAAAATGTGGTTGATCTCTATAAATGCATATGTATGTATGTGGTGTTTTGTCAGTGTCAAATATACAATGTTGTGAAATATTGTTAAATAGACAATGAACTAGCATTAACGAAGTCATTACAACATTTTATAGTAAATTAAACACAATCACTAAAATGGATGATAAAATTCATAGAGAGAAACCATTAGTATTTATGTGTTGTAGTGTGCATTATAAGGAATTCTTAAATCGATACATGGTTCTATTGTGGACTAAGTAGGTATTAATAATTTCTGCATGTAGGGTCCAGTTTGCATGTAATAATAATTGATATATGAAACTGATTTATGAATTTATAGAGGTTTTCAAAATAATTGATACTCATGAATTTAGTTTTACCAACTTATTATTATTGTTGGGCCTTCATTGTACTGCAATATTGTCATTAATGATAGATAGAATAATAATTTCACAATTTTATACCTATTACAGTACAGTTGGAAATGTAATGTGAATAAATCATATATTAAACTTTGGATTTTTTGTACATAATATTACAGATTAAATTGAAAAAAGTATTATTTAATTTATATTTGACCATAAATTCTGTAAATTTTGTTGTACTTCATTATATTAAATATAAAAAAATCAATATGAGAGAATGATGTACAATGATTTCAAGTTAAATGTAGTTAGAAGTTTTATGTGTTTAACTAATGTATGAAAATGTTGAATACTTGTACAGATTAAAATATTCAAAGTCATAAAGTACGGACTGAACAGTTATGTGAATAACCCCACTATGTTTTTAAGAAGTATTATAGAACAAAATAAACAATGTCAATTATTATTTAAATGTGATCATTTTTGTTATTTGGAGTTAGTACTGAAAAATACATAACTAGATGGATTTTTGTGTGCTGCAATATAGTAAATACTTGTACAGAGTAATATGTAGTGGATGTAATGGGAAGTATATAGTTTATGGTAGAAAAACTGCAGCAGTTTTTCTTTATTACAATCTTATATATACCAGTGAGCGGTAATAATAAGACATTGGCAAGACATAAATTGAGACCAATAAAGCAAGTACATGAGAAATTGTTCACCTGGAATATGTTGGGACCTTTTATGTATATATAAAATGTATTTTGATAGTATGTCTTTGGTTTCAGCCAAGACAATATCTGGGAGAGATATGTAATTGCATATTAACATGCTTGTGAACAGTCTGCGTACATGTTGTCTCATTCCCCATGAAGATACTTCTTTTATAGCTTCAAAAAACTCTCTACAACAGTCAGCAGTACCACATCAGAACATACTACTCTATATGTACAATGAGTGATACTATTTACAGTCCTGATATACTCATACGAAGTTGCACCTTTTATTTTTGTTAGAAGTATCCTCATGTAGTAGAGTTTGCTAGTGGTTTGAGGCACATATTATAGTATTCCAATAGAGATTCCATTATTATAGGGACATCATTTTTTTAGAGCGGAACACAAATCAATGAGGGTACTATACAAATGTTAAACCTCTTCCTTCTGGTTATATAATATTTGCTTCAAATAAAGAGGTCAACATTGACTGGGAACTGTTTCTATGTTTTAATACATATTAAATTTTATCATTTTCTGAAAATGTGACACAATTATCTTCTGGAAAATGGAAATGTAACCCCTCAACAGTTGGATTTCTGTTATGGATATCATATGAAAATATCCTCTAAGATGCCTCAAAAAGAGATATGTATTGATAGTCATAATAAATTTTTACCTCATCTACAGTATTCTATGACGAGGGTTCATTGTTTCCTTCATAGTGTTATATTGTTACACGATCGTTTCCCTTGATAATATACTTAAACAATTATTTGATTGAATATGACTGATTACAAACATCAATGTTGAGATGAGAATGAAACTTTAATAGCAATATCAGATTGTATGGAACTACATAGCGATTTTCCAAAAGAACGTTATTTTTAGAACCATATTTCTGTCATCCATTCTTCGATAAATGACATCACCATCATTATCAACTTTTGTATTTTTAGAAAACTTTTGTGGAAATGTTTTTTCACATTTACCATGTTTCATACAAGGTAAAGAATTGTTCGCATCACTGCAAGGGCTGTAGAGAATAAAAAATTTGAGAACATCATGTATCCATGGGTATGCAACATTAGCCTGGATTTCAGCACAGAAAAACTTGTTTACAGCTATTGGATTGTTCACATTGTTTTCACGTCAGAGAAATAATAACATGTGCACATGAGGCAATCCGCGTTTCTGAAACTATACGATTAAAACAACTAAATGGAAAGAAAAGTGTTATAGTTAGTAAGTGATGATATAATTGAAAACAGTATGGATAAATATTTTTGATGTATGTAGATAGATGGTTACATGCCCTTGATTTTCCAAAGAAAATACCTTCTCTTAAATCATTCATTAGATGTTCAAGCATAATATTGAAAACTCAAGATAGTATTTGAGGGGAGTCTACTAGACGAAGATTCTTATATCTATGATACCGTGTGATATCATGCCACAGTTGGTTACATGTAAAGGATAAAAACAAATCTGGATACCCTACCCAATTACAAATAGACATTGCATCTTGGTAATTCGGGATCATATACCATGGACCACCAGTAATGGTTGAAGGTAAAATGATGGATTTTCTGCATGAAGAACCTTCTCAGCTGCCTCTTAGAAGTGCATCTTGCAATCCATTTAATAGACATACCCACATTATCTTTTGATTAAAGAGAATTAATGATAGAATTTGAGACTCTATCATCATATAAGCATCGACAAAAAACTCTTTCAACAGTCTTCTTTCATGCAGTATCATTGAGGTGTTATTTTCATGGAATTGAAAGTGGAAGGAAATGTACTCTGTCATGGTAACCTTCTTTAATTTTGGAATTGTTGTTAAAGGAGCTCTGCGATGCCGAATTTTGTAAAAATATCCATCACTGCCCCCTATGAAAATCAAGGTATATTGTAATGGAAGATACAGAGGGTGCGGCTCTTCAATTCCTTGAAAATCACCAGTTTTTATGTGAATTATTATATCAGACTATTGGTTGAGATCATCTACATCACCAACAATAATCATTGAAATCTCATAATTATTTGGAATTTTATATGTAATAGGACTTCTTTATCTTTTTTTCACTAGATGTAGTTTCAAATTTGGCACCTCATGACGTTGAAGAGCATCCCTTGCTCTTATGAAATGTTGTGCTAAAGAATTGTTATCATGAAGCATTTGTTATCGGTTCACAACTATCATGTAATCAACATGTTTTTGGACATTCAGGATTTCTAAACTACTGGTAGTAGTTATGTTAATATCGAAATAGGCCACATTGACATATTAGTCCATAACAGATACATTTAGTGGTACCTAATGTCACAAACCCTATTTTTACATTCATGTGAAATGTTAAAAACGTATACATGTGTGAATCATTATGGGTGACCATCTGGTCGACATAATCATCTTCTATGATGGTAGTTCTATCCATTCAATCTGAATATAAATGGAACTCCACACTTGTCGATAGTCCGATCAATCATCCCACACAGTGATGTCAAAACAAATAGAGAGGTATAGATATGCATGTTTTCATGGAATGTTCTCGCTACTATGGAACACGAATTAAAGGGAAACATTTTTAGGTACTGCAGACAAGGTGGTAATAATTTTAATAAATTCCTTCCCATATCACAACATGCAGCATAAAATTCATTTTTCAAGTTGTTTCATTTTTTTCTTTCATCGAACCACATTAAAGAATGACAATATTGATAGACGAAATAAGGGTCTCCAATATCAGAATATCATAAGTGAAAAAAAAATTAGCAGACTATATTTACAATGTAGGGGTAGTGCGGGGTATTTGTATAATGTGTTCTTGTAGAAGTAATGTTGAATCAATCAGTAGACTAACCTGAGTTATCCAAAAACTATTGATGTATAGATTTTCCTATAGTAACCATACGATTATTAAAAATATGACTCTAAATAATTGATAACTTATCATTGTTAGTATGTTAGAATATTCATCAATATACCTTAATTTTTTTCTGTACACTAGACGTCACCATTCATGCAGTCATTTTAATCTGAATTGTTAAGATGCGATGCTTCTTGACGAAACAGTTGTTTCCTATGGTCTCATAGTATTTGGATAAAATATTATTATAACAAAAATGTGTGTTAATTGATGTCTATGAATGTGTGATGTTGTATAGTTCTGTTAAATATGACATTGAACCAGTCAATGATATGGTACTATAGTCCCATTTATCAGGTCGACTAAATCTGTAACAAATGGTATCATAAATTGTAATCAATGATGATCCCTTAAAGAAAAAAGTAAATTTTAATTGCAGGACTTGTGCTCACATTGTCAAGGAGGTCAGTGATGAATTCAACATATTGGTATCGTCAGTCACGATTGCTACCAAAGTTGTCAAGGAAACTACTAGATAAATAATTTCTTAGTTATGTGGGGGAATGGTTTGGTTTTCTCATATATGTGTCATCATACTTAAATTAAGGAATATGATATTGTATGAGGGCATATATTCTTTTCTTTCACATGTTTTCTCCTGCGATAAATGTTGTCCTACCTACAGATTGTTGTTGCACTACAGATGTAGTTGTTAAAGAGTTATACATTATATAAGTATGTATAGTATTTAAAAACATAGGGATTTAGACACTAAAATGTAAATAGATTAGATTATTGACAAAAACTGGTCTTAATGGCTTGTGTGTGAATCCATTTGCATCGCCATTTGTAGATGTCATTGCGGTATTCCTAGTAGATGTTGAAATTGTTAGAGTGATAGCAGTAGGATATAAAAATAATGGAAATATTCTGTAACATAAAGATGTCTAAAATAAATGTAATAGTGAACTCATAATTGTGTCATCCCTTTAATAGCAGTCTTCTTTGAATCCATGAATCTCTAGAGGTTGACGGGCAATGCATGTTTCTGTCAGTAAAGATTGCTACCGAAAGTTTCAAGGAAATAGTTATATGATGATTTGCTTTGTTGTGTGGAATACAATGTGGTCTTTCTAGATAATTTTCATCAAACATACAGAATGGTATATGAGACTGTTCGAAGGAATCCGATGTTTTATTTATCTTGATTGCATTTGAGATAAATTTTCTCCTTGCTTCAGATTGTTGATAAACTATAGATGAATTAGTTAAAGTGGAATACCATAAGTTAGTATGTAATGTACAAAAAAATATTGAGATTTAGATAGTGTAATGTAAATAGAATAAACCATTGATAGACAATGGTGTTAGTGGCATTCATGTGACTCCATCTGCACCGCCATTTGTAGAATGTTGTTCTCTTTTTAGAGTATGAGTGAGATTTGTAGATATCATTGTTGGACATCCATTAGATCTGGACTCTATTAGTGTGACCGTAGTAGCTTATAAAAATAATGGAAAAAATTTATAACATAAACAAGTCTAAAATGAAGGTAATAGTAAACTCACAATTCTGTCGTTCATTCAGTAGAACTCTTCTTTGCAACATTGCATCTAAAGAGGTTGTCATGGAATGCATTTTTTGGTTTTATATATTTAAATATAAATATCAATGCGTGCATTGTATTATTTTTAAGAAAAGTGTGTGGTGAATAAAACAAAGTATACATTGTGAATGCAGACAAGAAAATGCCTAAGGATGTATGTCCATAGCTTTATGTAGTTTTTAAGAAGATAAAAATAAAATATGTATGTAGTAATTAGTGGAAGATGCTGGTAATTGTTATTGGAATTTATGTATTCAATAAAATTTGATAGGCATTCGAGACCTGTATCCTAACTTACGGTGTTTTAAAAACCTGAGACTGTGGAAAATGGAAGTAGTTATGTTACTAATTAGTTTTCAGTTCAATAATATTGTATTACCCAAAGTATTTGAAATATAGTATTATGTATATGGTAAACATATATCCTATACATTCAGTTGTTCAAAACATTGTTCTTAGAATAGTTCACATAGAGGAGATAAAATATACTATAACATCAATGCAGAAAGGGGTATGTGTTCCAATATAATCTAATGTATACTCTTAGTGTTAATTTTAGGAGAAGTAGTTCTGAATATAAGAAGATGAATCGTTGTTAGAGATAAATTCCTTGCGTGGTTCCTGGGTAATGTAAAATACATAGTAAATTTTCTATTGTAGTTTGCATTGTTAGGGTTATAGTAAAAAAATTGTTACCTTTACGGAGTTATACTGTAATGTATGTTTTTCACAATAGCCGTTGGTCCACTATCAGCTGACGGAGTGGAATAGGGTTGCTAGTTTTGGTAGAAGTAGGTGTAGCAAACGCATATGGAAGATGGAGATGCAGAAGAAGAAATCAGATACCCCTTAACTCAGGAGTAGTAGTGGAAGTTGGAATCCCATATTCCACATCAAAGAATACTTTTTTGAGACAATGAGTGGAATTATGACCATAGTATCTGATGAAACTGCTGCAGAATGAGATTAAGGCATGAGGAATATGATAGAAAAGAATGGTCAGCCGCAGAGGGAATAAGCTAGAAGGTACCGAAAGAAGGAAACCCTTGGTGGGTAGATAGGTGTCGGTAAGGCTTTCAACGTAGGTGAGTTGCAGGAGGAATAATTTGGAAGAGTGTAACACTATTTTCTTCGTCGTCTGGTGGTAAGGTGTTAGTGGTAGTCGATTTATGAAGGGAACGTCAGGGCTTTGGGTTGAAGGCAGTAGGTAAAATGGTAATTTTGTATGAAATTTTGGTGATGTGGATTAATGATGGGGTGACACATTAGCATGAAAACACCCAGGTTTATTAGATATAGTGGATGTTTTGAAATACATTTTTATGAAACATGGATGTGGATGATAAAGAGGTCCTAGTAGATAATTACATATAAACAATCTCAGATAATGAAGAGATTATGAAATTACCTATTACCTTGTACATTTCAGTTTTCAAAGGTAGGTTAATATCCTATATAATGGTGATATAATTGTTATTAAATTATACAAGAATCATATACATTAATATTATATCATATATGTTCTTTTAACATATCTTTGTTAATAATATCATAGTATTATCATTATTCCGGGTGTTAACAAATTCATTTTACTTTATATTATTTGATATGTGAGTCATATTTGTTATGGATGAAATGTATCTTATTTATATCCTGAATGATATCAAGTCATAATCAATTTTTATTCATCTAATGAAAAATAGTCTTAAATGAATATGATGTGGAATGAATCTCATCGCGTTTGTGGAGATGGTAATCCATACGTACGCAGGAGCGACGATATCATTTTTTGATATTACAATAATACATAATTGGATGTTATATCATATATACAGAATAATTATCATGTTATATTTATTATTAAAATCAATTAAACATCATTATTATACCCTCACAAATAATAATGTATTGAATAACAATTAAACATTATGTGGAGACGATTATCCGTACGCACGCACGTAAGGTGACATGTAATTAAATGGATGGATAAAATATTGAATTTTGTTGTAGAATATTTATAATAACATCACAATGTATAGAATATTCTGGATTTATTTTTTTAGAGTAGAAATAACAAATAAAGAGGAAGTGGAATAACAAAGGAACTTGAAAGAGGTGATGAAATATTTAACTGTTCTTCATGTTCTTCCTTTTGATTTGATTCAAAGGGATTCATCGGTTGGATTTCAAACTAAAGGAAGGACTCTAGGACGAAGGGAGGACAATTGAGAGGGTATTTTTTTAGAGGTTGATAAAGCCAAATGTCTTTGAAGGTGTGAATTAGAGATAAGGTGGAGTGCCCTTTTGTAAGAGGGGTGTGGGGCATCATAGGAAAATATAGAAATATACTTTTATAATAAAATAATTTTTGCTTTATAGTGGCCCCAAAGTAGATTATTTAAAGGATATGGTGGGTATGGGTCGAACACCACTCAAATAATCGGTTTTAGAAAGGTTTGGGTCACTATATTAACATTATGTTTTAGATATAACATTTAATTAAATAGTTTGACATTTACTATGTCTCGTTCTATTTTTATATTATATTGTTAATAAACGTACTTTATACTTCCAAGAAAACCACTAGATGTTCATTAATGATACAAATATAATAATATAAGTCCTTTTCTCTATCCTTATATTTTTAGGAATAGAATATAAATTAATAATATAATATTTGTTTTAAAAACTCTTTTATGTCAAATCTGACACTATTTGGTATTTTGTTTTTGCGAAATTCATAACATCATTATTATTTCGAAAAAAATTAATCTAAAAAACTCTAATAATTCATTTTATAAAATTAAATTAGTGGAATTAAAAAAAAAAAATACAATTATTTGCATATTTATAATATCATTTATTTTAATATTTCATTAATTAGGTAATTACTGCATCATCATTCTGTCGTTAATAAATTAACTTATATTGTGTCGAAATAATATAAAAAATTTTCCACTATGTAGGAAATATTTTTAGATTTCTAATGAATATATATTGTTGAATTTATCTTATGTGTAACCCTATATTAATAATGTTTTAGTTATTAATCTTTGAGTTTAACTCTTTTAACTCTACTTTGAATTAAATAATAATAAATGTCCTAATCTAATCCAATTGTACTAAATAGGTTCAAATTTTTTTCCTAAGGTTGTTTTTTTCAAAATATACTTATCCAATAGAATTAGGACATGTGTTATGATAAAAATAATGTCATTTTTAACCCTAATTACCCTATTTACTATTAACAGTGGTAAATAAAATTAAAAGTTACTATTCACCAAAAATTATTTTTAATCTTATTGAACCAAATTTGACATATTGATATCAACTATGTCTCTTAGATTAAAAAAAACTCAAAGAAGCGGTAAATTTATGTTTTATGTGAATTAGAAAAATTCACATAGGAGGTGTGTAAAAGTCGGTGAAAAGATTAATAAAATTATTATATATCAATAATTATTATAAACTGACTCTAATGAATTAAATTAAAAATATAAAGGTATTATGTATATATTTTGAATGAAATTTTTTTTTACAAAATAAAATAATTATTTTAAAAAAATTCTGTTTTAAACTAGAACTCAATGTCTTTCACTATTTATAAAAAATTGAATGTTTTTAGAAAAATAATAAAAAATCACCATAAGCTAATTTCGATATTCAGAATCCAAAAATGAAGTCTATTTTGAATGAAAAAATTTATAAAATTTCAATAAGTTGTTATTACTATACATAACAGCTACTTTGATTGGTCGCAGTGTGATAGAATCTCAATGTTGTGTACAATGCAAGGTATTGCATTATTCAAAGGGAAAATTACCATGGATTCATGGTGTGTTACATATATGTTTATGATGGTAAATATGAATCTTGGATTCCACCACACATCAAAAAAATTTCATAAGAAACTAACAATGGATTTAATGATATGAGGGTTAAAGAATCAATGATATAAACTCTTAAAAAGCTAAAAAATTGGTCAAAATGGCTCTTTCCTAAATACGTTCACTCGGTTTATGAGAATATAATTTATGTTCAAGATAACGTAGATGAGGCCAGTGGAAAATTTTCACTTTTCCATTCTATGCTGAGTGCAAGGAACACCAAAGTAAGCTTACATGAGGGCCAAACTAATAACACTACTTATGTTTCCATGTTATGGAATTAAACCAAAAGTAATACATTTCCTTAAATATTTTATGGTGATGTTTTAATGAAAAACCAAAACCAATCATAAAGAAAAATAATCTAGATTAAACATCATGGAATAAAATATAGGTAATATAAAATAGATTTTTATGAATTATTTATATATTAATATCCCTTAAAATAAGGCCATCAATTATATAGATCCCATTTTAGAAAACTATATTTCATTTATATGGCCTCTCATTTGGATTAGTTCATGAAAATTACAATTGTTATCTATTGAGGAAAACACCCATTGGATTCAATTCGGATTTTATGTAACCAATGCCTCAAAAAATACACAATAAAAATTGATCGTATTTAGATAATACAAAGGGGTAGATCTATTATGAAAAAACAGTATGATTATATGTAACACAATATAAAAATGGGACATTTTGAAAAACCAAAAGGTTACTCACATGGGGTTAAAAAATTAAGTCATAACCCATAAAATGTGAAATACAATAGTCCTGATAAAACATAGTGAGTTCATTACGATATGAACAAAACCGTTTATTTAAAATATTAATTTTTAAAATTGACATATTTGATTTATCTCATAATAAAAATTCCAATACTTATATACTAAAGTCTAGGTGACTATTTCTGGATTTTATCCATATGGGTAATTATGCCTAATTAATTGAGGTATAATCAACAATAATACATTGAATTCTTGTAAGGGTAAAAATAATTTTGGTTCAACAATAGTACATAGGTATTTAAGGCTCATAAAGATGCGTCGATTGTATGAGTCACCACATATATATTTGTATGGAACCCATACAAAATAACAAATTGCAGGGAAGATCAAATTTAACCACTACTAAATCATTTATGTAAATGAATGATTTAAACCTCTATTATTTAAAAATTGTATCTGAGTATATAATGTGAATCAAGAATGGTTTTATTATTAAGGATACACTTTTCCAACTCATAAGGTGATTATACACACAAAAAAATGAAAAATGTATGCTATTTTACCACAACAGGATAATTTTATCCCATGTTAAACATATATAATTTCATTGTAAGATACAACGTAAGAATGAAAAATTAAAATATGGAATATAAGAAATGAATGGTACTATAAATTATAGGATCATGATAATAAAATACCAAATATAGTAAAAGCTAACTTGTTATGGAAATTTAAAAAATGGAATATATAGTTAATAATAATAATGTATGAAAGGTACAAATATTTTTTTTATTTGTTTAAACATTTTATCCACGTGGAATGAAATAGGAATACCTATGTTCGTGCAATGATTAATGCAATGATAAATCCTAGGAAATGTCGGGAAACTGTTAAAGAAAAAAATTATAAACCAGTATATCATGAAATGTACACCATTTAGTAAATGGTGAGAATTAATCAAAAGTAAAATCCAAAATCAGAAATGACAATCACATACCTTTCTGGTTTAATTCATTATTATACATCAGTTGATCTCGCCTAATAACATCTATTTTCCATGTGGCAACACATTACTAGTCTCATATGTTCCGTGAAAAAATAGTAGAAAAAGGAAAAAGATTATATAATACCACTTCATAACAACTATAACAACTAAACTAACAAACTATTATATAGACTCATTACCACATGGAATAAAGAATGTATCTCAGTATTATAGTGGAATCCGACAAGTAGTGAGTGTCAAATAGTGGAACACTGATGAAATTTTACCCATTGGATCATAGAGAAATAATTGTATACTATATGAAAACTACAGAAAATAGTGGAATTAGTAATAATAAATTTATAGAATTAAAAAAACAATTATATTAATTAAATAATGTTTGATGATTATAATATACAACCAACAAATCATTCTTGTCCATGTGATGATATATAATAATGCATTTCATGTGAAAATGTACAAGAAAAATGAAAATAGTAAATATAAGGCATATGTGGTAGTTTCCTTAAGTATCCTGAGTACCAACTACAATTTATTCTCATATGCCCCGATTATAAGTGTGACATCAAAAACAATCAAATAGGGACGTATGAAAATGAAGATCTCCCCTAGTACCATAGTTCAATGTATTTCCAAGTAAATTATTGCATTAAATTAGTATCCTATCACCTACAATGTCTATGAATAATCCATTTCAAGAATATAAAATATGTAGTGTTCATGTATATCAAAAGAAAATTAGAAATTAGAAATAAATAAATAACCAATTCATATAAAGTTCATCCAGAGTACCTATCTGAGAACACCTAGTTTTCCAATGTTGATTATGTCTGAACCATAAGAAATTTGTGAAAGATTAATATAGACTAATTGATCAAAAATTAAATAAACTATGTATCATGAGATTGAAAATACCCAGGCATGTGATTTGGCACGGTGGATGGAACCCTTTGATAGTAAATTGGAACCCATTCATTTAAATAAAAATAACTACCAATAATTAAACAATCACTATCATGTGACTGTCTGAGGAGAATATTACCTAATAACCCATGAATCACACTATGATTTTCCAAAAATTCTCTATACAATTTGAGTCCATCCAATTTGATCAATGAACGTTCTCATAAGTATTACTCCCGTATATAATTGTGATGAAGACCTCAGATCACATACATGATATATCACATTAGTGATAAAGTCTCACTCGTGTCCTGGAACAACCATCTCACCAAAGCGTTAGTCCTTGGTGTCTCCCTTAAGGGAAATGTATCTCTCACAATGAGTTTAGAAGAACCCATGATGAGCTCACCCTAGATTATAATTTTCACCCCAACGTAAATTACAAATTATCAGCAAAGATTATCACAAACATAGTGAACCCATCAATTGAGTTCCATTCAAGGAACTGGATTATCTCATAGGTAATTCCTAATTATTTAATATATTAAAATTAAACAATACGAAAAGTACATAATAGTGAGCATTCTATGTCATGAACATGAATTAAACAAGAAGGGAACATAGATCGAATATTTTATTTTATAATAAAATGTGTACTCACATATACGTAGGCCAAAACAGATCTCAAAAATAGTAATTATTATTTCCTTCCCATTACACCATAAATCCATGGAAGGAACACCACATAAATCATTCTCTGAATGATGAAAACACAACTCATCGAGGTGTTATTTTTCAGAACATGAATATTTAATTCAATGATTTTATTTCATTCTATTTAAATAATTTAATTGAATCACAAGACATAAAAACCCGACAACAATGATTGTTCTTGAAATTAATAATCATTATATAAAATATAAATAAAATAACACCAAATTGGAGTCTCTTTTAAAGGAAGACACTATTTTGATGAAGAGGCTATACGGACCCACCCTAAGGGATTTTTTGAGTTGAGTTTATAACCTCCAATGAATTAATGAGCAGTATACATGAATCAAAGGGTGGAAATTTTTTTTAATTTATTCCATATATTGAATTTAATGTGACATTGTGTAATCCCGGAAGAAATCTAAAAAATATAAGATTATAATTGAGGAATTACATGATTGAAATGATATAGACCACATACCTCATTATTAAGATAACCCACATGTCTATATAAGGGCATGGATCAGTCTGGTTCAAGAGAGATCAATGAAACAAACATCCTCCATAAAAAATGGTTTATTGAGATCCCTTCAGAATAGTGGATAATGGTTATAAATAATCTAATAATGTATGAATGATTAGTTTAAGACATACAGAAACACAACCAAAACCCCTGACGGTGCTCTAATTAGAGGTCTTCTGATAGAGATATCATTATATCTATGGGACGATATGAAAACCCATAGAGGAGTCCTCTGTGGACATACGAGAACGAAGAATGGAGGAGGAAGAATACAATATGAAAATTCAAAAAAATATATTAATTTCAACGAAAATTGAGGCGCACATTTTTTCCACACGGCTGACCAATCAATGAACCAAATGTTCAGTGGCTAATTACTACGGTGGAGGGATCACGGGGTTGGAAGCACAACATGTCCAAATCAAGCACATACCATAGAGGAAAAATTTCCAAAATGTAACATAAATAGAAATATTATGGTAGATTGGTGAAAGGAATGGTAGAACCATTCATATCCCATGTAGTGCAATTTAGCTCACTCGAAAAAGTCACAAAATTTAAATATGTGTGTCACATGATTTTAGACAAGCAATGTGCACTTACCTCACAAACAAAAATTATGTTCCAGGGCCCGATGCTCCAGAATGTCTATGAAGCACCGTATACACCTATTAGGATCATAAATCCATATCAAAAATTATTTATTCTTATTTTTATATATACTAACTATTGATTTTTTTAAAATAAGTACCATTCTACGATGACAAAAAAAATTCACATGGAAATTGAGAATATACAAAACATGTGATGTTGTATGGTTAATGTTTTTCTAGAAGAATATTTTTATAAAACTGTTTATGGGATTTTATAAATTTAATATTCCATAATATCCTTGACTGCATCAATTTAGTATTATTTTATATAATTTATAGTTTGATATGTATTGTATAATGTATATTCTAATTCATTTATATTTTTTTCACTATAGATTGTTAAAAATATATCATTGCTTTTATTTGAAACCATAAAACAGAATTCATCTTAAGTATATTTCAAATATATAAAATAGGTTATATTTTGAATAATAAATTGTTTATATTAGTAGAGATATAACATGAAATTTTTTATCATTTATAATGATGAATTGATTTCCCCATATATAAAATAGTTTGAATTATCTATATGCATGAGTTTTCCAGTGTGATAAGTAAAAAATTTAATAAATATCTAATTATGTGTTTACTGAAAATTTTCCATGTTTATATAACTACATGTTTGTAAAATAAATTTTCATTTAATATGACGATTAGTTTCTCAATATGATGTGCACTATAAAAGTTTCATTTAGTTTCACTTATTTTTTTTAAAAAATGACCATATATTATATCATTTAGTTGATTTTAATCAAAGGAATATAAATATTATGTATTTAAGGGTTTTTTCAGAATATATTTTTGATAAATTTTTCAATTACCACATTCAACATAGCATTGTATTAAAAAATAAATAGTTAATCAAATAAGATAAGGATACTCAATATTTAATATTGATAATGTGGAACTAGACAATGAGTGATCCTTGATCTCCTAGGGGGAAATAATCTAGTGGTAGTTGATACCCAATTATGGTATGTTTTTACTATATTTTTTTGTCACAAAAAATTATTAAACAATATAGTTTGTTTCATTTAATGAAAAATATTTCTTATAACTTATAATGCATAATACAAAAAATAAATAAAAGATATGAGACATTATATATAAGTTAAAATGTAACCATTTGATTATTAAGAATAAATATAGTCAAATACATTATGAAATATATGAATAAACTGTTAATGTCACTTTTAATACCATTTCACTGATGAAATTATATTAGTATTCTAAAACTATATTCATGATTATTATAAGATAAAATTATAATCCAACAAAATGAACATATTATAATGTTTAATTATAGAAATAAAATAATTTTTTTATTAAAAATATCATTAATTAGAATAAAATATTAATATATATTTGATTAGTAATTGATAAAAAACATATATAAGAGTAGTTAATATCATACAATTTTATATTTTTGTTCAATAAAATGTTGTTATATATTAATATTTTAAATAATAAATTAAATTTAAATATTTTATAATTTTAACACATTTTTTTCATTGTTTATTCATCATTTCAATATTATATTATTATAATTCTTTTAATTTATTATAAAATAATTTATTTTTTTTAATCAAGGAAAATTATATTTTTGAATGATAGCATTGTTCTTGTAACTCAATAAAGAGATTATTATAAATTAATAATTAGAAAATTATTTTTCATATATATATAGTTAAAAGATATAATTTGAAATATAATTTAATAATTTATAGGTCCCTTGTTTTTCTAGTTTATGAACATGATAATATTATATAATAAATTAAATTGTTAATTGTAATTGTTGTTAATTAAATATTATTATTTTAATAATATATTTTTTTCATTCATTTATAGCGAAATTATTATTTTTAAATACACCAATTATTACCCTTAAAAGAAAAAAATTTAAAATTTTTTCATACAATATATTTTAAACATAAAAATTTACTTTTTTGAAAAAGGGTTTTCCATGAATAATGCGCTATTGATAAAATTTATTTTACTGTAACAAACAAATTTATATTCTAAAATGAAATAAATTTTTTAAATTATTACGAATTTTTTTTTAATAAGGATGAAAATACTTTTATTATTAAAAAAATAAGAAAATCGGTAAAATCTAGTTTACATAGTATTATCAAAGAAGGTAAAATTCTTTAACAAACCGGTTAAATAAGGAATCATGTAAAAAAAGTTATTCCAGCTGTTGGGATGGTGTTTGGATTGAACTATTTTAACATCTATTCTATTTTTATAAAAAATTTAGTGTCTTTTAAATGTTAAACATTTTCTCTATTTAATTAATATGAAATAATTTTAAAAAAAATCACTATATCATTACTTATTATGTCCCCCCGAACAACCCAATCACGACCACTACCAAATTATAGTTTACTCTTAATACCCTACACTATTTTATTCCCCTACAATCATATTTAAATTCATTACAATTATGGACAATATTTTTTCCTCTATTCCATCCCTTTCATAGAAATCATCTATGGGAAGGAAACATTTCACATCATAAGTAATATATTTCCCATAATGTTTTTTATTTTATTTTTTCATCATTAATTTTTAAAAAATATATATATAACGATCTAATTATAAATACTATACTAAATTTTTTTATTTATAAGTAGTATCCATCAACCACCATTCCCATATTCTATAAAAAAATTAAATTGTCATTCATTGTTTTGTGTTGAATATCATCTCAATGGTAGATCATATTTAATTATTATTCAATTTAAATTATATATTTTTAAAACATAATATAATATGATTATAAAATAACAAAAAAAAGTAAAAATCTTATAATTCTTATATAATATTGATATAATTCTAGAACAAAAAAAGTTTATAACAATACTAGTCAATTAATTATTGTATTTTCATCTTTGTTTCAGTTTGATCACCAATATGAACAATGCTATTATACAATATCATGAATTACAATGATTATATTAATAATAATAAAATCATATATAAATATATAAATACGTATTTAATTTCTTTTATAATGAAAACATTAATACGAAACTTTTTAATTAAGATGATAAAATATATTCATTAAAAATAATGAACTATACCCATGGAAAATTTCATAATTAATGAAAAAAATACATATTGAGTAAACTTTTTACATTTTAAATATCAATAAATTATACATATTAATTTCTAATATTATATTTTATAGGTTTAATTTCTATTAATAACAAATAAAAACACTTTTAATAAGAAACACGTTCAATTTCACCAATTTTACTAACTCCCAAAAAGAAACTGATATAATTTAATATAATAAATATAAATTTTCAGAATAAAATATTATATATATGAAAAGGGATATTAAATATTGTATTGTGAATTTTCATTTTGGTATAGAAATTTTTTATTACTTTTTTTTAATTAATGAATTATGGTTACATGATCCATTCCAAAAAAATAATTTATTAACACTTAATTCTAATAGTGCACCATGAAAACTATTAAATATTTTAATTTCTATACATCTAATTTCTTTATTCATATTCATGAAATTTATATTTGTTTAACATATAATTAATAATTTATTCAAAATTATCTCTAAATAAACGATCTTAATGATTTAAGGGTTATTTGTGTATATTTTAAACTCATTGGGAGATGTTTGATATCACAGAAACTAAATCATTTTATTGGGTATTAAATATTATATTTATATCAATAAAATCATATATATATAAATAATTTTTTTAATATTAATTTAATGGTAACCCTCTTATATTTATTTTATTCTGATACAACTAGTTGATTAAGGGATCATTTTTCAATATAAATATCAAATCTGGGGTTTTAAAACATAATCAACCTTTGTAATATTTTTCATACAATACTTACAAAATATATCCATATTATTGCTTTAAATTTATATTATTTGGATTTTATATGTTTAACACCACATGCTTCCACGGTACGCTTCTCTTTCAATAATATATTAGCGTGTGTTATACGCAACTTAATGTTCTAACACACACCACAACCAATCAAACTAGCCGTTATGAAGAGTAATACCCACTTTTTGAACATTTATAAATTATATATTTCAAAATGGACTTCATTATTGGATTCATAATATTGAAATTAGCTTAGGGTGAATTTTTGGTATTTTTCTGAAAACATTCAATTTTTGATGAATAGTGAAAAAACACTTAATTATAGTTTAAAATCGAATTTTTTTTAAAAAGTTATTTAATTTATTTAAATTTAATTAAGGTCAAAATAGATACATAATACCTATATATGTTCAATATAATTCATTGGATTTAGTTTAGAATAATTTTAGATATATACAAATTTTATGGAACTTTTCGCCGTCTTTTACCCACCTCCTAGGAGAATTTGGAAATTCACATAAAACACAATTCTACCAATTTTGTGAGTTGAATTTTGAAAATCCGAGAGACACAGTTAATATGAAGAAGTAATATGTGGTTCAATAAGATAAAAATCATTTTTGGTGAATAGTAACTTTTTACATTTATTTACCGCAGTTAAAAGTAAATAGGGTAATTAAGGGTAAAAATGATATTAGTATTACCCTAACACATGTGCTAATTCTATTGTACAAGTGTATCTCGACCAAAAACAACTTTAGGAATAAAATATTGTCATTTAGGACCACTTGGATTAGATTATGACATTTATTATTATTTAATTCAATGAAAAGTTAAAAGAGTTAAAATAAATGTTTAATAATTAAAAAATTTCTAATATAAGGTTATACATAAGATTATTTCTAATATAATTAATCATTATAAAGATAGAAATATTTCAAACATAATGGTATTTTATTTATAATTTTTAGGCCCAAAATAATTTAATTTATTTATGACACAATGGTGATACAGTAATTACCTAATTAATGAAATATTATTATTATTAATATTATAATTCTCAAAATAAATGTAATTTGAGACTTTTTATGAATTATACTAATTTAATATTTTAATACGACATATTAGGATTGATTATATATTTTTTGTCGAAGTAATAATTCTGTTATGTAGTTATCAAAAACAAAATACCCAATAGTGTCAAAATTGACATAAAAGAGTTTTTAAAACAAATATTATATTATTAATTTATATTCTATTTCTAAAAATCTATGGTGTGAACAAGAGACATAAATAATTATAGTTTTATCATTATGGACCACAAGGGGGTCTATTAAAAGTTAAAAGTATGTTTTTTGACTATATAATATAAAAATACTAAGAGACATGGTAAGTGTCAAACTAATTAAGTAAGAGTTAAAACTAAAAGATAATGTTAATAATGTGACCCAGACCTATCTAAAACCTATTGG
The DNA here is from genome assembly GCA_963277665.1 of Viscum album. Taxonomy (NCBI): domain Eukaryota; kingdom Viridiplantae; phylum Streptophyta; class Magnoliopsida; order Santalales; family Viscaceae; genus Viscum; species Viscum album. Next base: position 1,834,722,127 of record OY728132.1, read on the forward strand.
TTAAGTAGTATTATACCCATACCCACCTTAAGCTTTAAATAATGAACTTTTGAGCCACTAGAAACCGAATATGAATTTATTATAAAATATAATATGTAGCTTATCCAAAGGTGCCCCTCACCCTTCTTATAAAAGCGCACTCCCCCTTCACTCGATTTATCACCTTAAAAGACTTTGGGTTAGGCAAAACTCTGCCCAAATACACTCTCAAATATCCTCCCTTCATCCTAGATGCCTTGCATTAGTCAGAAATCCAACCTATGGAGCCCTTTTGATCAAATCAAATGGAAGAACCCGAAGAAGAGGTAATGTTTTCACCACCCTCTTTCAAGTTCCTTTCTTATTCGAAATCTTCATTCATTGTTATTTACATTCGAAAATAATAACTCAAGTTTCTTCTATAAAAAATGATGTTATTATAAATATTTTACAACCATATTCAGTTTTCTATCCAACCTTATAATGACATGTCACCATACGTGCGAACGTACGGCTTACCGTCTCCACGTCGTGGTGTCATTTTTATTCAATATATTATTATTTGGATGGGTATAATAATGATGTCTAACTCATGTAAATAATAAATATAACATCATAATGATTCTTTATATATGATATACCATCCAATTATATATTATTTTAGTATCCAAAGAATGATATTCTCGCACGTGCATACGTACGAACTACAGTCTCCATGAAGGTGATGAAATTCATTCCCCATCGTATCCATTAAAGACTAATTCTCATTTGATGATTAAAAATAATGTTTAAGAACATTATATAATTATGGATATGAATAAAATACATACCATCCATAACAAACATGACTTATGTAACAAAACATATAAAATAAAATGATTACATTAAACACCCAAAACGACGATAATACTGAAATATTATTAACAAAGAATTATTAGAAGATCATATATGATATCATAATTATGTATATAATTATTGTATAATTAAATAAAATTGTTTTATATATTATACATATGGTTAACATACCATTGACAAAGGAAAAGTACAAGGTATGTGTCTATTTCCAAATCCCTTTATTATCCGAGGTTGTTGATACGTGATTATCTACTGGGACCACTTTATCATCCACATCCATGATTCCTAAAAATGTATTCCAAATCATTTTTAGTATTTACTCGAAAATAATTTAAAGTTATTTATACCCTTTTTTGACTTTTATTAATTGGTTTGAAATGAATCCTTCCATCGTTTTCCAAACAAGTTCATTTTTTACCTTTTCGACAAAATTAAGGTAAGAATGTTTATTTTTAACATATACGGTGGATGTGGCTATTTTCCACCATTGTAAAATCATTGAATCATCCATTAAAATCTTATAAGAATATTTTCAAGTAAATGTTTTATTTTATAATTATTTTAATTTTAAATGATTTAAAAAAAGAGATATTTTTCTCAAATATTTTTGATTTCATCTATGTCAACATCTTTGATGGATTTTAAGCTTATTTGAAGTTGATTTATTATGATACAAAACATCCATATTGTATTGAAGGTTTTGTGATATGTTTTAATGTGGACGTGTTATTTTTATACCATTCATTGTTTGTGGATAAAGTATTGACATTTCGTATGCTATTTTTAATACGAATGTTTATGTTATGTTTACACCTGTTCATATGAGGAATGTAGTGGACTTAATAAGTGATGAGTGGAGCCCGCTACAGCTCCTCGATTCATCAGTAGGTATAATGAGATAAACTAGAGTTTTTGCAGAAGGCCTTGAAAAAATATAATTTCTACTCTTGGCACTAGGCCTTGGAAATGTGGTTATGATAGTCTGGAATTATGCATTCCATCATTATAAAAGTGGTTATTGATATTGCATTTGATTATTCACTAGTACAATAACCATGTTAAAATGTATATGGAATTATTTAATTTTTTCGTTTCCATATTATGCTGACTATCATGTTTAAAAGGGTTTTTTAGGTATACATTGCCTTAAATGTTTATGCTTGTTTATGAATGTTTCCACTCTATTGTTAACCTTACTGAGCATCTGAGCTCACCCCATTCAATTTTTTAATTTTCCCTTGATGTGATGAAGTAATTTATGAATTTCCGACAGGGAAAGTACGAGGGGATATTAAGAAAAGATGTTTTTGTAGTAGTTTTCACATTATTATGTAATGTACACTTTTTTAATGTATCTAGTTATTCCAAGGCTACTAATCTAATTTGTCATTCGAGAATTGAACATTTGTGATCATGAAAATATTATGTAATAATGCATTGACTCTATGTAACTGGGGTTGGGGTGTTACAGTTTGTATCAGATAAAGTTGAGTACAAACCGTGAAATCTAGATTTAGATAAACTATAATTAGAGCACACAGTCCTAAGATAGACTTTGAGGATTAGTATCGAAGAAAATTCTTGAATTTCGATTTTGTATACATTTTTTGAGATTTACAAGCAATAAATACTTGTCTGGATTCGATCAGATAGAGGAATCTCTAGCACAGATGTACCTACGGGTAAAACCTGAAAACATCGCTTTCAGCTTGACTAAAATGGGAACTAGTGCATCAAAATAGGCCTTGCTGCACTCTTGGTAATGACACTCCCGGGGGATTTGCTTAGGATAATTATCATTTTCATTACAAAACATTATGAAGGTGTTATGAGTATATACTTCCTCAATGAAAAAATATTTATGATTATGAATTATATCCATAAATAGTTCAATTTATGTTAAGTGTTTTACAAGTATGGAATTATGTATTTTGATTCACAAACTAATTTAGTTTATAGCATTATTTAGAAATGGAACCTAATGGAAGAAATAGAAACTACATCAATGTATGCACTCCATGTAGGGATTTCCCTACTGCTCAAGATAATTATAGGGGAGATGGTGATGCAACTGGTGGTGATCAGCTAATCACCATACTGGGACAACTCACTCAGGTTATGAATAATATCCTTTCATGTATGGAGCACCCTGATTCACAGCATGGAAGATCAATGTTATATCACTTTATGAAGCCACAACCACTAACATTTAATGGGAATAAATATCCCATAATAGCTGAGCAATGGATAAATTAACTAGATAAAATATTTCAGGCTTTGGAGAGTAGTGAAAGGGGAAAGGTTATCATGGGTGTTTACCGCCTCCCTGGAGATTCTAATCAATGGTGGTCCTTCATTCAAAACACAAAGGATGACGAGTATGTATCAAACAGAGAATGTAGGGAGTTCAAGGTACATTTCTTAGAAAAATACTTTCCTTGTGACCATCAAGCAGATATGGAAAGGCAATTTCTGAGTCTGAGACAAAAGCAGGATGAGAAGGTCACAATGTATGAGGATAACTTTAAAAGGTTATAAAGGTTTGATGCTGATTATATACGTAACCCAAGAAGTATGATTTAACATTTTATTATTGGGTTAAAACCATTTCTCCATAGAGAATTAGTCTCACAATCCTTCTCGTTGTACGAGGATATTGTCTCATGTGCTATTAAGACAGAAAAGGAATTCTCTAAGTCTTATGACATTAAAGAAAAGCAGGAGAAATAGAGATATGATGATCACTCTGGGAATGGAAATAATGGTTAGAAGGGAAATGTATAATATATATATTGTAGTAAATGTGGGAAGAATCACCTTGTTATTATCTTTAATGGAATGAGATTCTTTTACAGGTGTGGTGAAAAAGGTCACCAGGCTTGTGATTGTAAGGGGAAGAAGGAAGCTACTGATGTGCAATGCTATAATTTATGGGAGGTGGTGTAATGACCCGAAAATTTCAAGGAATTTTTGTTCTTAATTTTCATTGTGATTTTACCGGAACGAAGTTTGACAGCTCCTGATTCTGAGGCCCGGTGTGCCCGGAATCAATTTTCGATGTTAAGCTCAGGTATGTTTAGTGAACGAATGAGCGGTTTTTTATAACTTATTAACCAGTGCTCGGAATCGAAATTTGAGGGCACCGATGAAACTGCAACGCAAATAATTGCATAAAAAGACCTTTTCTAGAGTTGCATTTTAACAGGAAGAGTTGATTAGTTTTGTGGATAAAGCCTTCTGAGAAATAAAATTTGTGCAACTAATTTTATTTATTTAAAGTGGTTAAATCCTAAGGATATGGGTTGGGTGAACCTAACTACCTACGTGAGGTTAAATGTGAGGTGGGGCCCACACAAACCCCACCCCTTCACATTCCATAAACCTCCTCTAAATCCTCCATTAAGTGGGTGACCACTCATCTTCCATAAATCACATCAACCCCCCTTGACACCCCTTAAATTTTTAATGTGCCAAGTCTTTAATTCAATTTATTGAATTGAGTTTTTAAATTTTAAACTCTTGGCATGACTTGATAAAACAAGTGGAGCTTATTTTATTATTGGGTTATTTTTGTGGTGTTACGGTTTGGGAGACAATACTCAAAAGCTGGAGGAAACTTTATCTTCTTCATTAAAGAATGATAAGAACGTCAAGACCCCGACGAAGAACGCCGTCACCGCAAGGAGTGATCGTGATGCATTTTTTCTCCTCTCCGAAGCCAGTGTCAGACACTACTCCACCTCGGATGATCTCCATTAAGTGCATATAGTGTTTTACCTCACGACACCGTTTCCACAACGATCTTCAATAGTCAACCGTTGTTGAGGTAGGGGTTTGAATATATGTTCATGAATATTCGAGCGTTCTTCGTAATATTAGCCGCTTGCTATCAATTAATGGGAAGGGGTCAGACTGCACAAACATGGCCAACCCTCCTCCCTTAATTCTGTTGTTGAACATGTTGTGGTTTTGGAATGGAGATGGCACGGTGCCATCGCACCATGTGGGATCATGCAGCAAGGATGTGTGGTGCCGTCATGCCACGCCATTGAAGTCGGACAAGGTCGTGCCGCCGTCGTGCCACATTGGAGAATCACAAAAACACCACGGCCAGAGTGGGGCCGCAGTTTATGGTCGTGGCATCGTCGCGTCGCGCCGATCGGACCAAGCCTGCTTCCTTAGGACGTAGTGGAGTAGGGAGCGGCGGCCGGCTTCCGGCCGCCAGTGATGGAGCAGGGGGATGCGACCGCGCCGGTCCCGTGGCTGCAGCAGCCAGCCGGCCGGTGCGGCCTGGCTGGTCAGGGGAAAAACCAGGGGCTTGTAACCCCCGGTTGGAAGGGAGGAGCCCCCCCCCCATGTGGGGGACACGTTTAATTGAACAGGGGGCAGCCCCCCCCCCCCTGTCTCCCCAGCTCGGTAAAGCTGATCTGGCCAGCAGACCGCGCCGCTCCCAAGCGGGCCTGACCCGGACCCGGTTAGGGCCGACCTGGTTCGGGCCGACCCAGGGGGTCTCGGGCCGGGTCGGTCTAGGCTTGAAACCCCCATTTTCGGACCTCTTCCGATCATTTTCCCATAATATGGGCTATGGAGCTACGATCGATGTACCGTCTACTGTGATGCGATCCTTGGATCGAGGCGGTCGTTGCGGTATATGACACTCAGGGTTTCAGAGAACTTTGGGTACGGCCGGGTTGGTTCAATCACGAAAGCAACCGGGCCCTCGGAGCTAAAAGGCTTATATATTGAGCTACAAACATTTGATTGACGCACCATCGACTTTTATTGATTCCCCTTGATGAGATGAAACTTTTGGCATGCTTCACCTGAGTTTTGGAGGTAGTTGGATAGTGTCCGGGTTGGATTGTACCAGAAAACCAACAAGGCCCTTGGATCGGAAAAGCTGATAACATTCTAACCGGACGTCTTTTTGTCAAACCGTCAGTGGAATTGGTGATCACATTGAGAAACAGTCCCTTTGAGTATATCCTATCAGAGTTCGGGGTACAGTTGAGATACGACCGGGTTGGTTTGCTCACGAAACCAACCGGGCCCCTAGGACGAAAAAGCTAATAACTCTCAAACCAGGCATCTGTTTGACGCAATGTCTATTGCGTTGTGACCCCAATGATGAGGCGGTTCATTGAGATACTTCTTCGTGGGAATTTTTGATACATTGAGTATCAATTAGTAGCTTGTGGAGAGGACCCTCCCAGAGGCAAGCGTACGGAGTACGGAGACCGTGTAGCTCTGCTGAGACCTGTTAACTATTTGTCTGATTCGATTCGGAGTGACTAGCATAGCCTAGTGGAGAGCACTACTTTGTAAGTTGGTAGACCCTTGGAAGAGGATCACTAGTTTGTGAGGTGGCAGACCCGCGATAATCGACAGGAGAAGTACCTCTGTAGGCTATGAGGGGGAGCAATACTATTTGAGGTGGCGTACCCATGGCGGAGGATCACTACTGTGTGAGGTGGAAGACCTGCAGTACTCGACAGAAGGTGTACCTCAGCAGTCTTAGGTTAGTGAGCAGTATCTCAGAGTCGTGATAGGATCACTGTACTCTACATAGACGGAGGTCTTCAGTAGTTACGGTTTCGATAAAGAAAATCTTGGTATGAGCTGAGTCTTTGACTTTGGTGTTTACCTCATTATTGAGATGGGTCACTTGATAACATAGGTATATGTATGGGCATATAACTAGGTAGTGATTATCCGTTGATTTCATAACCTTTGTGTTTCCTCAGGATTGAGATGAGTTACTTGATAACATAGGTATAAGTATGGGATTATACCTAAGTAAGGGTTATCTGATGAGATCCTTATTTGTGGTTATACTTGTTGGATTTTTTGAGACTTTGAGGGTCTTGGGGTCCCTACTGAGTATCGTATACTCACCCATGCGTGGGATATTCCCGCACTTCGTTGTGTTGGTTGCAGACGTCAGGAAATGATGACAGAGCCCGAGTGTTCGAGGACTGGATGGTACCCGTAGGTGGACCTCACGACCAGTCAGTACCCGGAGGTGGACATCATGATGAGATGACACTCAGAGGAGGTTTACGAGAGAGGGCGTTGAGGAGGCTATATGTACCTACCCTTCATGTAGGATCCACGGTGGACGATCTAGGAGCTTCGCTATCTGTACCTACCATTCAGGTAGGATCCGAGGAGGACGACCCAAGAGCTGCTTCCATTCTTTCAGCTGTTTGTCTTTTTCTGTTGTAATTTTTTTCAGTTGTAGTTGTACTTTCGATTGGGTTTTTATTTTGTCCCATTTACTTTTCAACAAATCCTTTTTCATTTTTTTATTACTTCCACATGTACTCTGTGGTGTTTTGTTTACTTTTATAATGGAAATGCCTTCCAAGTTGTCGGGAATTACACCTTTGGTGCTAGTCGCCAGCCCCTGGCCTATGGAAGGCGGGCTTGGGGTAGTCACGGCACGAGCCCCAAGGATGGGTCATGACAAATTGGTATCAGAGGAGTCGGTTCTACACAGAACTTATAACTCTGATATTTTCTTATTGTGAAGGTAATAGTGATTAGGGTACCGAGTGCAGTTTTCTGTTCAGGGAGTCCAGTGTTGGTGCGGGTGGACGATATATCCATACACCAGGACCCTGACAACTAATTTCCAAATTTATGCATGAAAACACTGATTGTGTATGTGTTTTCAACAGTTTCCCCTTGAAACAGCTCAAACCAGTTCATCTCACTAGGTATAAATCGTTTGACCGTGTCACGTTTGTTTCATTCAGGATGCCTCCCCGTGGACGACCAGCTAGAGCCCCGAGAGTTGTACGTACTGACAACCTGCCGAGCGACGTGGCCTCAGTATAGGGCCCTATCCCTGTTGAGGCACCAGCGTAGGTAACAGCGGTACTACTACCCATTGGTCCACTGATGCCAGCAGCCCCATCAGCAGAGTGTGCACGTCACTTGAGCACACTGCAAGAGTTCCAGCGCCAGAGGCCACCCAGGTTCAGGGGAGAGACGTACACGCCGGCGGCTGAGGATAGGATGGAGGCTGTTGTGAGATTTTTCAAGATAGTGGGGACACTAGAAGACTTCATGTTGACCCTTGTTTCCAGCTTTTTTCAGGCATTAGATGGCAGATTGTGGAGCTTGATGCTTCAGATGCATGACGAGGCGACACTTCTGTGGTCATACATCGAGAGCCTGTTCTAGGAAGAGTTTGTACTAGCCACCCTTAGAGTGGTGCGTATATAAGAGTTGTTGCATCTACAGCAGGGCAGCATGATAGTGGTGTAGTACAAGGCGTGGTTCACAGACCTCTCACGCTACTCCACAGATATGTTACGAGACCCATTCTTTAGGGCCCAAACCTTCAACAAAGGGGCTCAGGAGAGAGCTTAGAGCTTCTATTGTATCTCATAGCATTCCGACGCAGACAGGGGTGTTGGAGCGAGCCTTCTTAGTGAAGAGTTTCTTTACTGAGTAGTCTCGAGAAGCAGGACACACAACTATCCGGCATGTAGCAGAGTCTTCGGTAGCATGCTGTAGATAGATGACGCAGAGGTCAAAGAGGACCAGAGCTACAGGTGGTCGACTGCATGACTCAGGGTCGGTATTGCGAGGCACCAAGGGGAATGACAAAGCCAGAACGGCCATGCAGTGTTTCTCATGCGGCAGGATTGTTCACATGGAACGTGACTATCCGACCCGCCATGCAGATGACCTGTAGTAAATGAAGAACCTCCCAAGCAGAGGTAGATGTTCGATCAAGGAAGACCGCTAGGAGAATAAGGCCAAGGGAGGGGAGTTGTCCATGCATCTAGAGGTGGACGACGCTACGAGGATGTGCCACCACTACCACCAGGAGGTCCACCCCGACCATATGGAATAGGTGGACATGGGAGAGGTCAGCTTCAGGCAACAGAAGCATACGACTACAGAGCTCCAGAAGCAAGTGGACAGGAGCAGAACTAGTGGTTTCCTTTTGTTCTTCGTACTTGTAGTTCCATGTTGTTGTTAAATTTGTGTCTTTGTACTATAAGCTGCATTAATAACAGTACACTTACATTTGTGACGTTTTCTTCCTTCCATTATGTGTACTAAGAGGTTCCAGTTTAAATTGTTGACTTGATGCTTACTTTCGAGATACCTACTGGAGGAGACCCAGTTACCTCACGCTGATGCCGATAGTGTGACTCGACCCTTAGAGGCGAGAGTGACGGTTGGATCTCTGGGTAGTAACGTCGAGGCCTTACGACGACGTCCATGGCATGAATACGTCATTCTTGACCGGATTGACTGTATTAGGCAAAGAACATTGTTCATCCAGGGGATGAGACCAGATTTATCTTATCAGCAAAGAAAAAATCATAGCAGCTCTTGTGGGACTAGAGATCGTCCAGGGAACAACAGAGAAGGTCCATGTCATCCAAGAGCAGATGAGGATAGCTCAGAGCTGACAGAAACCTTATGCTGACAAGAGGCGGAGACCACTAGAGTTCGAGGATGTCGGCCACGTTTTCTAACATGTCTCAACTCTATGGGGAATTACGAAGATTTTGCAAAGGCGGTAAGTTATCTCCGCTCTTCATCGTACCCTTCATGGTCCTCAGCAGGGTAGGCGAGTTCGTTTACCGCTTGACCTTTCCACCTCAGTTGCACCGAGTCCATGAAATCATCCACGTACCTCTGCTGAGTAGATTCGTGCATGACCCTTCACACATCATCGACCTTAGGGAGTTGGACGTCGATGATAGGGTGACATGCGCGCAGATTCCAGTAGAGGTTGAGGATCGATAGGAGTGGTTTCTACGAGGACAGTTGATTCCTCTTGTACGCTTTTGCTGGAATCACAGGATCCTCCAGGGGAGCACCTAGGAGCGGAAAGCTCAGATTTGTGCTCAGTACTGCTATTGTATCCCTAGTTTGTGTTAACGATTTATGGGGATGTAAATCCTTGAGGTGGGAGTAATGTAAAGACATAGAAATTTCAAGGAAATCTTTTTTCTTAATTTTCATTGGGAATTTACAAGAACACAGATTCTGACGGCGCATGATTCCGAGGCACGGTGTGCCCGGAATCAATTTCTGAAGATTTGCTCGGGTACGTTCAGTGAATGAACAAGCAGGTTTTTATAACTTTTGAACCGGTGCTCATAATCAAAATCTGAGGGCACCGATGAAACCGCAGAGTCAGTAATTGGTTAAAAAGACCTTTTCCAGGGTTGCGTTTTCTTGGGAAGAGTTGTTTGGTTTTGTGGATAAAGACTTCGGAGAAATAAAATTTCTGCAACTAATTTTATTTCTTTAAAGTGGGTAAATTGTAAGGATAGAGGTTGTGTGTACCTAACTACCAAAGTGAAGTTAAATGTGAGGTGGGGCCCAAACGAACATCACCCCTTCACATTCATTAAACCTCCTCTAACTCCACCATTAAGTGGGTGACCTCTCATCTTCAATAACTATCTCCAACCCCCCTTGGCACCCCTTAAATTTTCAATTTCCAAGTCTTTAATTTAGTTTATTTAATTGAGTCATTAAATTTTAAACTCCTGGCATGAATTAATAAAATAAATGGAGCTTATTTTATTATTGGGTTAGTTTTGTGGTCTTAAGGATTGGGAGAGAATACTCAAAAGCTGGAGGAAACTTTATCTTCTTCGTTGGAGAACATGAAGAGAGTCAAGGCCCCGACGATGAATGTCGTCACCGCAACGAGTGATCATCGTGCTTTTCTTCTTCTCTCTGTAGCCGGAGTGAGACGATGCTCCACCTCGAATGATCTCCGTCAATCGCATATGTAGTATTACCTCGCGACACCATTTCCACGACGCTCTTCGATTGGAAACTATTTTTGATGTAGGGGTTTGAATATATGTTCGTGAATATTCAAGAATTCTTTGTAATCTTAGCCGCTTGCTATCGATTAACGGGAGGGGGCTGGACTGCACAAACGTGTCCGACCCTCCTCCCTTAATTCTGTTGTTGACCTTGTTGTGGTTTTGGAATGGAGATGGCGCGGTGTCGTCGCACCACGCGGGATCATGCGGCAACGATGTGTGGCGCCATCACGCCGCAGCATTGAATTCTAACAAGGTCGCGGCGCCATCACTCTGCGCCGAAGAATCAAGAAAACACTGTGGCCGGAGCGGGGCCGTGGCAGAGGGGCGTGATGCCGTCGCTCTACCTTGGTCAGACCAAAGCCGCAGCAGAGCAGGGTGTGGCGGCCGGATTTCGGCCGCCGGTGAGATAGAGGGGGACGAGACTGCGCTAGTCCCGTGGTGGCAGCAGCCGGCCGACCGGTGCGGGCCGACCGTCAATCGGTCCGTGCCCGAAACCCCCATTTTCAGACCTCTTCCGGTCTATTTCCCATAACATGGGATATGGACTTCTGATTGTCGCATCGTAAGCTGAGATGTGATCCTTGGATCGAGGCGGGAATTTGGGTATATTACACTAAGGGTTTCAGAGAACTTTGGGTATGGCTGGGTTGGTTCAATCACGAAACCAACCGGGCCCTCGGATCAGAAACACTTATATCTTGAGCTCTGGAAGTTTGATTGATGTTCTGTCAACTTTTTTGGATTCCTCATGATGAGAAGAAACATTTTACATGCTTCGCCTGTGTTTTGTATGTATTTGGATAGTGTCCGGTTTGGATTGTACCCGAAATCCAATCGGGCCCCTAGAACAGAAATGCTGATAACTTTCAGACCGGACGTCCATTTGACGAACCGTCAGTGGCGTTGGTGATCCCATTGAGAAACGGTCCCTTTGAGTATAACATATGAGAGTTCGGGGTACAGTTGAGATACGGCCGGGTTGGTTCGCTCACAAAACCAACCGGGACCCTATGACGAAAATGCTAATAACTTACAGACCGGGCGTCTGTGTGATGCGCCATCTGTTGCGTTGAGACCCCTATTAAGAGGCGGTCCATTGAGATACATCTTCGGGGGACTTTGTGATACATAGTGTATCGACTTGTAGCTCATGGAGAGGACCCTCCTAGAGATGAGCGTATGGAGTACGGAGACCGTGTAGCTCTACTGAGACCTGATGACTGGTTGTCCGATTCGATTCAGAGTGACTAGCATAGCCTAGTGGGGAGCACTACATTGTGAGGTGGCTGACCCATGGAGGAAGAGCACTACATTGCTAGGTGGCCAACCTGAGGTACTCGACAAGAGGAGTACCTATTTAGGCTATGAGGGGGAGCAAGACTGTGTGAGGTGGCAGACCCATGGCAGAGGTGCACTACTGTGTGAGGTGGAAGACCAGCGGTACTCGACAGGAGGAGTACCTCAGTAGTCTTAGGATAGTGAGTAGTACCTCGGAGTTGTGACAGGATCACTGTACTCTCCAGAGACAGAGATCATTAGTAGTTACAGTTTCGATAAAGAAAATCCTTGTTTGAGCTGAGTCATTGACCATTGTGTTTACCTCATGATTGAGATGGGTCACTTGATCACTTATGTATATGTATGGTCATATACATAGGTAGTGGTTATCCTTTTATTTCATATCCATTGTGTTTCCTCATGATTGAGATGGGTTATTTGATAACTTAGGTATATGTTTGGACTTATACCTAAGTAAGGGTTACCTGTTGAGATCAACCTTTTTGGTTATCCTTGTTGGATTTAGTGAGACCTTGAGGGTCTTGGGGTCCCTAATGAGTATTGTATAATCACCCCTACACAGGCTATGCCCACACGTCGTTGAGTTTGTTTCAGACGTCAGGCAGCACGGATAAAGGCCGAGTGTTCGAGGACTAGACGGTACCTGAAGGTGGACCTCACGATGAGTTAGTATCAGGAGGTGGACGTTACAATGAGACCACACTCAGAGGAGGTTGATGGGCTAGAGAGTTGTGGAGGCTATCTGTACCTACCCTTCAGGTAGGATCCGTGGTGACGATCCAGGAGCTGTGCTATCTGTACCTACCCTTCAGGTAGGATCCGAGGTGGACGGCCCCGAAGATTCTTCCACTCATCCAGTTGTTTGCCTTTTTCTGTTGTACTTTTGTTCAGTTGTAGCTTTACTTTCGATTGGGTTTATATTATGGCCAATTTACTTTTTAGCACTTCCTTTTATATTTAGTGTATTACTTCCACTTTTACTATGTGGCGTTTTGTTTACTTTTATAAAGGAAATTGCTTCCCAGTTATCAGGAATTACACCATTGGTGCTAGTCACCAGCCCCTGGCCTATGGAAGGAGGGCTTGGGGTAGTCACGGCATAGGCCCCGAGGACGGGTCGTGACAGATGGGACATTATGAAATTTAATTTCATAAGCGTCAGAGGAACTTACCTCAGAAAACACCAAGGTATCAATGCCAATCTTATGCTATCACTACTACTGAGGTAGAAGCTCCGAAATACGTGGTGGCATGTAATTTAATGGTTTCCTCATGTTTAGAAAATGCATTACTTGATTTTGGATCATCGCATTGTTTCATATCTTCCCATTTTTCTAAGAAAATTAGATATTTCCAATTTGATTTAACAAGGGGATTTTCAGTTATAACTCTTAAGGGATGTATCGTTGCAACCAAGTTTTGTGAACCAGTACCCATTAGAGCACATAAATGTTCTTTATCTACTGATCTAATCGTCATACCTATGATTGAGTTTTATATAATCCTCGGTATGGATTGGATTTCAGACCATGATGAAAAAATTTATTTTAAGAAGAAGGAGGTTACTATTTTTGATGATGTTGATAAAGAACACCTTATATTTAGAGTGGAATCACCACTACCTAATTCTTACCAAGATCCACCCCCAGTAGTTCGACTAAATTCAATTATTTGGGAGGAAGAGAATTAAATGACTGTGGATAAGGAAAGTAATGTTCAAATAGAGGATGTACCTATTGTGAAAGATTAAGTAGATGTGTTTTTGGAAGATTTACCTAGACATCCTCTAGAACGAGAAGTTAATTTTTACATATATTTAATTCCTGGATCAAGGCATACATCAACGACCCCTTATATAATGGCCTATGTGGAATTAGATGAACTAAAGAAACAACTAAAGGAATTGTATAATAAGGGATTTATTCACCCTATTGTTTTTCCATGGGGATCCCCTCTTCTTTTTGTTAAAAAGAAGGATGGATCTATGAGGTTATGTATCGACTACAGGGAGACCAATTCTATAACAATATATAAAAAGAATCCACTACCTCTCATGGATGATTTATTTTAACAAATGCTTGGAGCTCAATAATTTTCAAAGATTGACCTTCGATCTGGATATCATCAGTTCTGTGTGAAGAAGGATGAAATTTTGATGATAACATTTCGAACCAGGTACGGGCATTACGAGGTTACAGTAATGCCTTTTGGATTGACTAATTCACCCTCTGTATTCATGGATCTAATGAATATAGTTTTCATGGAATATATCGATGAATTTGTGGTGGTATTTATTGATGATATCTTTGTTTATTCCAAAAGCAGCTAAGATCACGAAAATCACTTGCACATTATCCTGAAGAATTTGAGAAGACATGAATCATATGGGAAGTTTAGCAAGTGTGAGTTCTGGATTCAGGAGATTTATTTTCTTGTCCATGTTGTCTCTAATGATGGAATCTCTATTGATCATTCTATGACCAAGGAAATACATGAATGACCAGCACCGACAACTATAATTGAGGTATGTAGTTTTATTGGTTTTACAAGATATTATAGGTGTTTCGCCCAGAATTTTTCCCGATTGACTAACTCATTTACAAAGCTCCTACATAAAGTGGTTAAATTTGTTTGGAAAAAAGAATTTGAAGAATGTTTCGAAGAACTTACGATAATATTAGTCAATGATCCTATATTGACTCTACCATCATGGAATTGTGGGTTTCTTAATTATAGTGATGCAATAAAGAAAATATTTGGTTGTATCTTTATGTAGATTGATATGGTTATTGAGTATGCATCATGACAGTTGATAATTCATGAGCAAAACTATCATACTGATGACCTCGAGATAGAAGATGAGATCTTTTCTTTGATGATATGGATACACTACCTCTATGGTAAAAAATGTGAGATTTATACTGATCACAAGATTTTGAAGTATATTTTCTCCCAAAAAGAACGCAACATGAGGAAAAGGTGATTGCTTGAATTACTCAGGGATTATGATTTCACGATATAATACCACCCGAGGAAGGAAAATAAGATGGAATATGCTTTGAGCAGAAAATATCATGGAGTTTTGAACAATATGATAATTGAAAGGGATCCAATTTTCATAGATCTAATGAAAACTGACATGGGAATAACCATGGAAGGCAAAACACCAATGCTTTTTCAAATGTTTTCCAAAACATCTTTATTAGAAATGATAAAGAGTTCTAAGACCGATGATGAAGAATTTCTAAAGATAATTAAAGCTATTATAGTTGGGAGATTGAGAGAATTTGTGTATGAAGAATAAATTTCGAAATTTGGGAAGAGACATTGTGTCCCCGATATACCTGATCTGAAAAGGGGATTGTTAGATGATTCTCATAGCTCCAATTTCTCTATACACCCTAGTAGATCCAAAATGTATAGGGATTTGAAGGAACATTCTTTGTGGGACAACATGAAGTGGGATATATCTGATTTTGTTTCAAGATGTATGGTTTTTCATCAAGTGAATGCTGGAAGGAAACTTCCTGGAGTATTCATGCGACCTCTTCCCATACCGGAGTGGAAATGGGACAATATTACGATGGACTTTTCATGGCGCTACCGAAGACTCCAAGAATGAATGATGCAATATTGGTTATTGTTGATCGTCATACCAAGTGAGAACATTTTCATGCTATAAGAGAAGATATTCAACTAGAACGTATAGAAAGACTATATATTAATGAAGTTGTGAGACTTCATGGAGTACCCCTATCGATTTTTCCTAATCGTGATCCCCATTTTACTCAAGATTCTAGAAGAGTCTTCATAAGGCCTTGGATTTGGAACTTCGTTAGAACATTTCCTACCACCCTCAAATAGATGGGGAATCTAAAAGGACTATTCAATCCTTAGAAGGCATGTTAAGATCATGCTCACATGACTTTCAGGGTATGTTGTATCAATATTTACCTCTTGTAGAATTTTCCTATAACAATAGCTTCCATTCGAGTATTCAGATGGAACCATATGAAGTGTTATACAGAAAGAGAAGTCACACACCAACATGTTGGGATTATGTTTGTGAAAGAAAACTTGTAGGACCAGAAATGGTGGAGGAAACAATGGAAAAGTTAAAGGTAATCCAAATCCACATCAAAGCAGCTAAAAGTAGGCAGAAGAGCTATCCTGATAACCGAAGGAAGGATTTGGAATTTTAGGTAGGATATCATGTTTTTGTGAATGTGTCTTCATGGAATGGAGTTATACGTTTTGGTAAGAAGTGTAAATTGAGTCCCAGATACATCGGACCTTTTGAAATTCTAGAATGAATTGGGGTTGTAGCTTACCATTTGGAAATGCCACCAAGTCTCTCCAAAGTTCATGATGCGTTCCATGTAGCACTTTTGAGGAAATACATGCCTAACCCAATGTATGTACTCACCTATGAGGAATTACAACTTGAACCCTATCTATCTTATTGTGAAGTTCCCGTTAAGATTCTTGATACGAGAGAACAAGTAAGGAGAAATAGGATGACTCGTCAGGTAAATGTTTTGTGGAGAAACCATAATATGGAAGAAGCAGCATGTGAACCTGAGGAACATATGATGAAGAACCACCCGAGTCTTTTCATGAAGTAGTATTCTAGAAATTTTGAGGACAAAAATATTTGAAGGAGGCGATAATGTTACACCCAAGCATCCATGGTACGCCTCCCTTTCAATAATACAGTAGCGTGTGTTGTACAGAACTTCGAGTTCTGACACACACTACAACCAATCAAACTAGCAGTTATGAATAGTAATACCAACTTTTTGAACTTTTATAAATTTTATCTTTCAAAATGGAATTCATTTTTTTATTCTGAAAATAGAAATTATCCTAGGGTGAATTTATGGTGTTTTCCTGAAAAAATATTAATTTTATTGAATAGGGGAAAAACACTGAGTTATCGTTTAAAACCGAATTTTTATTTAAATAATTATTTATTTTATTTAAATTTAATTAAGTTCAAAATAGGTACATAATACATATATTTTCATTGTAATTCATTGGACTTACTTTAGAATAATTTTTGATATATAAAAATTTTATTGAACTTTTAACTGTCTTTTACCCACCTCCTAGATGAATTTGGAAATTCAAATAAAACTTAATTTTACCGCTAATGTGAGTGGAATTTTGAAAATCCGAGAGACATGATTAATATCAAGGAGTAAAATGTGGTTCAATAAGATAAAAAGAATTTTTTGTAAATAGTATCTTTTTAATTTTATTTTCCAGAGTTAAAAGTATATAGGGTAATTTAGGGTAAAAATTATATTAATATTACCATAACACATGTTCTAATTCTATTAGAAAAGTGTATCTCGACCAAAAAAACCATTGGAATAAAATATTATCATTTAGGTCCACTTGTACTAGGTTAGGGCATTTATTATTATGTAATTCAAAGAAGAGTTAAAATAGTTAAAATCAACGCTTAATAACTAAAACATTTTTAATATATGGTTATACATAAGATAGATTCAATTATAAATATTCATTAAAAATCTGTAAATATTTCCAACATAATCATTTTTTATTTATAATTTTCAGAAACTAAATAATTTAATTTATATATGACACAATGGTGATGCAGTAATTATCTAATTAATGAAATATTAATATAATTTATATTATAAATATAAAAATAAATGTAATTTGAGACTTTTTATGAATTCCAATAATATTATCTATTAATATGACATATTATGACTGATTATATAAATTTTGTTCGAGGTAATAATGTTGTTATGAAATTATCAAAAACAAAATACCCAATAGTGTCATAATTGACATAAAAGAGTTTTTAAAACAAATAATATATTTTTAATTTATATTATAATCCTAAAAATATATTTTTTGGCTAAAATACTTAAATAAAGAATGATGTACCAATAATGGACCACTTGGGGCTCTCTTGGAAGTGTATAGTATGTTTAATGACTATATAATATAAATATACAAAGAGACATGCTAAATGACAAACTAATTAACTAAGAGTTAAAACCAAAAGATAAGGTTAATAAAGTGACCCAAACCTGTCTAAAACGTATTGGTTGAGTGTTTTTTAACCCATCCCCACCTTAACTTTTAAACAATCCACTTTGGAGTGATTATAAACCAAATATGAATTTATTATAAAATAAAATTTCTAGCTTTTCCAAAGGTACCCCTCAACCCTCTTTTAAAAGGGCACTCCCCCTTCTATCAATTTCACACCATCATAGCCTTTGGGATCAACCAACCTCTTCCCAAATACCCTCTCAAATATCCTACCTTCATCCTAGAGTCCTTATTTTTGTCAAAAAGCCAACTTATGGAGCCCTTTTGATCAAATCAAAATAAAGATCCCTACGAAGAGGTAATACTTTCACAACCTTCTTTCAAGTTCATTTCTTCTTCAACATTTTATTTCTTTGTTATTTACATTCTAAAAAAATAAGTCCAGTATATTTTATATAATGTGATGTTATTATAAATATGGTACAACCATATTCAATATTCTATCCATCCTTTGAAGGAAATTTCACCATATGTGCGTACATATGGCTTACCATCTCCAAATCGTGGTGTAATTGTTATTCAATATATTATTATTTGGATTGGTATAATAATGATGTGTAATTCAAGTAAATAATAAAAATAACAAGATAATGATTTGGTATATATGATATAATATTCATTTATATATTATTTTAATATCAAAATATTGATATTGTCGCTCGTGCATACGTATGAACTACCATCTCCACGAACGTGATGAGATTCATTCCCCATTGTATCCATTCAAGAATAATTCTCATTTGATGATTAAAGTTAATTTTTAAGAACATTATATAATTATGGATATGAATAATATACAACCTATACATAAAAAACCCGACTCAAATAATAAAACATATAAAATAAAATGAGTAAGTTAACACCCGAAACGGTGATAATACTAAAATATTATTAACAAAGCATTATTAGAAGATCATATATGATATCATAATTATGTATATGGTTCTTGTATAATTTGATAATATTTTTTAACTATTATACATGAGGTTAAAATACCATCGACTAAGGAAAAGTACATGGTAATGGTTTATTACACAATCTCTTCATTATCTGAGGTAGTTTATATGTGATTATCTACTAGAACCTCTTTATCGTCCACATCCATGTTTCATAAAAATGTATTCCAAAACAATTTTACTATTTACTATACAATGATTTAATGTAATTTATACCCCCTTTAGACTTTTATAAAATGGATTGAATGCAATCTTTCCGTCGTTTTCCAAACTGTAGCACCCTAAAGATTTCATAGTGTGTTATTTCTTCAAAATAATTCAATAACTTGCACTACACGCAACACCGAGTTCAATCACACAATGACATACCAAAAAAATCCATTCAAAAGAGGTTATGAATAGTATTAACTAAATTTTAAACTTTATATAATCCTTATAATTTTAGAATCCATGTTATGAGTTTCTTAGACATAATGCAAGAACAGATTCATTTTCATTATTGCACTTTTATCAACTTTTAATAGTGAAACCTTTTTAAATACAATATTTTAAACTTTTTGACTAAATGGGGACATCAATAAATTTAAAATGAAACATTCCAAGCTTCCACGATATGCTTTCCTTTGAATAATACAGTAGTGTGTGTTGTACGCAACTTCGAGTTCTAACACACACCACAACCAATCAAAATAGCCGTTATGAATAGTAACACCTACTTTTTGAAATTTAATATATTTTATATTTAAAAATGGACTTCATTTTTGGATTTGGAATATCTAATTTAGCCTAAGGTGAAATTTTGGTACTTTTCGGATAACATTAATATTTTCATGAATAGTGAAAATTACTAAATTTTAATTAAAAACAACTTTTTTAATCAAAATAATTAATAGTGATATATTATGAATTTGAGTGGTTTTAAAGTATATTTAGAATATATTTTTACCACTTAATATAATGTTGGTCATTGGACATAATTATACAGTTTAACCGAATATAAACAAGTGTCAATCTTTTGATAGTTATTATCTCTTAAAAACACGCTTTTTGTTTTGACAGCGGGAAATAATTTTAAATTAATTTCTGCCACTTCTGTGTTTTGAATTTAGAAAAATGAATTCCATATTTGGAATCAGGATATTCAAGTTGTGTAAATAGGTAACTTTTATTTTTAGACATTTTGAATAATTACTGCGGTAAATATTTTATTTACCATGGTTAAAGGTAAATCCGGTAAATAAGGGTTAAAAAATAATATTATTATAATACTAAATTACCCTAAAACGTGTCATAGACTTATTGGTTGATACATTTTCGACCATAGGTAGCTTTGAGTTGATTTTGGGACCCCATGGTGCCACTTGTAGGTGATAGGGACACTTTATTTTAATTAAGTTAAAATGAATACAAAAATGACACAAGCATATATCTTTTAGAAAAACAATTTTTACATAGGGTTATATATGGTGGATTTTAGATTAAAAATATTTATTATAAAGATAAAAATATTTCCTACATAATGATATTTTATTTATAATTTTTAGACATTAAATAATTAAATTTATTTATGACACAATAATGATGCGGTAAGTACTATAATAGTGAAAAATCAAAATAATGGATATTATAAATAGCCAAATATATATAATATGAAACTTTTAATGAATTAAAATAATTTTATAAGATAATATGATATATTATGATTGATTTAATTATCTTTGTTCGAAGTAATAATTCTGTTATGAGTATCACAAAAATCAACTATTGAATAGTGTCAAAATTGACATAAAAGAGTATTTAAAACAAATATTATATTATTAATTGATATTAAATTCCTAAAAATCTATGGTTCGGCCAAGAGACTTATATCATGATATTTGTATCATTAATGGACATCTTGGGGGTCTCTTGGATGTATATGGTAAGTTTATTAAACATACAATATAAAAATACAAAGAGACATTATAAAAGTGAAACTAATTAACTTAGACTTAATACTTAAAGATAAGGTTAATATAAGTACCCAAACCTGTCTAAATTCTATTGGTTGAGTTGTTTTCGACCTATCCCCACCTTAACCTTTGAATAATCAACTATGGAGCCATTAGAAACTGAATATGAATTTAATATAAACTAATATTTCTAGCTTTTTCAAAGGTGCCCCTCACCCCTCTTATAAAAGGGAACTCTTACTTCCCATTTCTTCACACCATCAAAGCCTTTTGGTTCATCCAAACTCTGCCAAAATACTCTACCAACATCCCTCACTACACCCTAGAGGCCATATTTTGATTAGAAAGCCAGCCTATGGAGCCTTTTTGATCAAATCAAAAGGAAGAACCTGATGAAGAGGTAATGTTTTCGCCACCCCTTTTCAAGTTCATTTCGTCTTCCACTTCTTCTTTCTTTGTTATTACCATTCTAAAATAATAACTCCAGTATATTAAATATACTGTGATGTTATTATAAATATGGTACAACCATATTCAGTATTCTGTCCACCCTTTGAATAACATGTCACCATACGTGCTTACGTACGACTTACCGTCTCCACGTCATGGTGTAATTGTTATTGAACATATTATTATTTGGGTGGGTATAATAATGATGTTTAACTCATGTAAATAAAAAATATAACATTTTAATGATTCTGTATATATGATATACCATCCATTTATATATTATTTTAATATCAAAAGAATGATATTGTCGCTCGTGCGTACGTACGGACTACCGTCTCCACGAACGCGATGAGATTCATTCTCCATCATATCCATTAAAGTATAATTATAATTTGATGATTTAAAAATGATTTTTAAGGACTTGATATCATTATGGATATGAATAATATACAACCTATCGATAACAAACACGGCTTATGTAACAAAACATATAAAAGAAAATGAGTATGTTAACACCCGAAACGACGATAATTAAAAGATATTATTAACAAATCAATGTTAAAAGAACATATATGATATCATATATATGATTCTTGAATAATTTAATAACAATTATTTCACCATTATAAAGAAGGATAACCAACCCCAACCAAGGAAAAGTACAAGGTAAGAGGTTTTCATCACAATCCTTATTCCCGTGAGATTCATGCCATATTGCCACAATCATCTTTCGTGTGGTGTATGTACTAACCATAATTATATTCATTGTATAATACACTCTAATTTATGTGTATTTACATATTCATTATATGATACCTCTTTCATGGGTTGTATGTTTCATAAGTTACAAAATTGGTAAGGGTTATTTCACAATCTCTTTATTATCCGAGGTTGTTTATACGTAATAATCTACTGGGAACTCTTTATCATCCACATCCATGTTTCTTAATAATGTATTTCAAAACATTTTTACTATTTACAAGAATATGGGTTAAAGTCATTTATACCCTTATGTGTTTTGAAAGGAATCATTCTGTCGTTTTCCAAACAAGGCACTTTTAACCTTTTCGACAAATTTATGGTAAGAATGTTTTTCTAACTTATACGGTGGGTGTGGCTATTTACCGCCATTATAAAATCGTTGAATCTTACCTTACAAGATAATAAGAATAATTTCAACAAAAATAGATATTTTTCTAAAATAGATTTGATTTCATCTATGTCAACATCCTTTGATGGCTTTTAAGCTTATTTGATGTTGATTTATTATGATACAAAACATCCATATTTTATTGATGGTTTTGTGATATTTATGACTGTGGATAAGCTATTCTTATGTCACTCATGGTTTTTTTTAATGTATTGACATTTCAGAAGTTATTTTTAATCCAAATGTTTATGTTATATTTCAACCATTCATTCAGATGAATGTGTTAGACAAGTATGTTCCGTGTTGGGGACCGGTAAAAGTAAGCCCTCCGGTTTGGTCTCCGGTTGTTAGAGGAACTCCGATTTGGTCTCCGGTTATTAGAGGCACTCCGGGTTGGTGTCCACTTATTAGAGGCACTCCGGGTTGGGTTCCGGTTACAGTTAGCCCCAAGGTCTTGGGATGAGGCCTTGACAAAGAAATTAAAGTTCAGCATTATTCATTCCATCATTATGAAAGTGGTTATTGATATTGCATGTGATTATTCTATTAGTATAATATCCATATTAATAAGTAAATGTCATTATTTCATTTTACTTTTGCCATACTATGTTGAAGTTAATGTTTAAAAGGCTTTTCGTTTAGTTATACATTTCCATAAATGTTTATGCTTATTTTGAAATGTTTCCGCTATATAGTTATCCTTAATGGGCATTTGAGCTCACCCCTTTTCTATGTTTTATTTTCCCAGGATGTGAAGAAGTAAGTTATGGGTGACTAGCAGGGATAGTATGTGGGGAAATGAGTGTGAAATATGAAGACTATGTTGTTGTTGTAGTTTTTCACTTTGTAACATAATGTAAAACAATATGAATATATCTAGTGTTTCCAGGGCTACTAAACCAATCGGTCTTTCGAGATTTGATCTTTTTTGTGATCATGCCAATGTTATGTAATAAAGCACCGACTCTGGGTAACTAGGGTCGGGGCGTTACAGTTGGTATCAGAGGATGTTTAGTACAAACCATGGAAGATAGATTTAGATTAACTCTGATTAGATCACGTAGACCTAAGATGAACATTGAGGATTAGTATAGAAGAACTTCCTAGAATTTTGGTATTGTAGAGATTTTGTGAGTTTTTCGAGCAATACATCCCTGTCTAGATACGATCAGGTAGAGGCGGCTCTGGCACAGATGTACCTAGTGGTAAAACCTGAAAACACCGCTTTGAGCTAGACTCGAACGGGAACTGGTGCACGACAACGGGCCTTGCTGCACTCTTGGTTACGACACTCCCGGGGGATATGCATAGGATAATTCTCATTTTCTTTTCAAACCATTATTAAGGGTTTATGAGTATATACTTCATCAAAGGAGACATTTTTATGATTATAGATTATATCTATAAACTATTTAATTTATGTTATGTGTTTTACAAGTTTGGGATTAGGTATTGTTATTCATATACTAATCTAGTGTATGCCATTTTTTGGAAATGGATCCCAGTAGAAGGAAGGAGAACTCCAGCAATGTACATGATCCAAAGAGAAAAAATGATCATATATTTCATGGTCTTACGCTAGAATTTATAAGAGAAATAGTCTCGCATGTATTATCATCATATAAAGAAATAATATCATGTGTTCATAAGATAAGTAAAGAGTTTACTAAGTCCTATGGATTTAAAGGGAAGCAAGAGAAGAAAAGGATGGGAGAGAGAAATATGGATAAAGGGTAGAGGAAAAAGATGAATTTTCCCATATGTGATAACTGTGGGAAGAAACACCCTGGAACTTGCCAGAATGGAATGGGAGTTTGTTATATGTGTGGAGGAAAAGGGCACAATGTACGTGACTGCAAGGGTAAGAAAATGGTTTCAAATGTACAATGCTTCATTTCCAAGGAGTTTGGACACTACGCGAACCTATTTCCCAGTAATCAGACTATGCTGCAAATGATGCTATTGGATAATAATCAAGTTATGATACTACCATAGATGAAGAAGAATGATTAGAGTTCTTATATTGATTATGTCAATTGAATGTTGTATCAACAATGTACTTGTTATAATAATTATGGACTATATAAGGATTGTACTGCAGTACTATTTCATTAAGGACTTGAGATTGTGTGGAACAAAGAAAAGTGATTCAATAGAAGGATAAATTTTTGGAAAATATATGGTTGAGAGAATTATAAACCATAATGTAGTTCTGATACCAAGGTAGTGATTTTGGAATAATACATGATTGTTTTGGATAAATTATATTGGATATTCTTGACTACCTTGGAACTGATTAATGATTTGTATATTCCATCATTATTGGGGTTTAAAACATTTTTTGATTGATGAAGTATATCCAGCATTCTATATAGAATAAGGGAGCTTGAATGTAATCAATAATGAATCTGGTAATTCAGGATGTTTCAGTGTATTAAAAGAATACATGATGAAGGTATTCATATTCTATTAAGGGGTAAAAAGGATCTACATTATGTTTACCTTCCTTATAAATATTGGACTGTGAGTTTGGACAGAATTATTTTGGATAGTTCTAGTTTGGATGATTTTGTATTTCCGTAAAAGGACAACCCGGAGGTCGGGCGGCAACCCGTCGCGTCCGGCAAGGCTGCGAGACTTGAACCCGCAACCGAAGGGTGACAAGGGTGTATCACATACAACTGGCCAACGAGATTTCCTGGATTAAATAATGTAGTTTTTTTAAAAGATCTGGTAGATGAATTATAAATTCATTTATTTTGGAACCCTGTACGAATAGTATAAATAGAAATATTTTTACGTTCTATTATCTTTTAGAATGAAAGCTGAGTTTTTGGTCGAAATTTATTAATGGATAAAACTCTAATTATAAATTAAGTATATCTCCTTATGATCTTAGCCAATCTCATAAATAAATTCCCCAACATTAATAAATGGAACTTAGAACAAAAATGTTGTCCTAGATGGAACCTTAAATCATCACTAATTTATGGCTTTGGGATTGTTGTCCTTTTCATAGTCATGTTCTCTACCACTCACCATCAGATAATTGATGGTTAGATTTCTCTTCCAAATCCATATTTTCCTATATGGAACCCTAGTATGTGTTATTTTTGGTAATCTTTATACTTTCCACTCTTTATTTTAAATAGAGGACTCGTTAATTCATTTACCGATGTGGGTTTTCCCATAAATATATTTTATAATTTCAACCATTTATTTTTGAAGAACAATTTCAAATTGCGAGGACGCAATTTATTGAAGGAGGGGAGAATGTAACACCCCAAAGATTTCATAGTGTGTCATTTCTTCAAAATAATTCAATAACTTGCACTACACGCAACACCGAGTTCAATCACACCATGACTTACCAAAAAAAGCCATTTAGAAGAGGTTATGAATAGTATTAACTAAATTTTATACTTTATATAATCCTTATAATTTTAGAATCCATATTATGAGTTTCTTAGACATAATGCAAGAACATATTCATTTCCAATATTGCACTTTTTCAAACTTTTAATAGTGAAACCTTTTTAAATACATTATTTTAAACTTTTGACTAAATGGGGACATCAAAAAATTTAAAATGAAACATCCCAAGCTTCCACGGTATGCTTTCCTTTGAATAATACAGTAGTGTGTGTTGTTCGCAACTTCGAGTTCTAACATACACCACAAACAATCAAACTAGCCGTTATTAATAGTAATACCTACTTTTTGAAATTATATATATTTTATATTTCAAAATGGACTTCATTTTTGGATTCCGAATATCGAATTTATCCTAAGGTGAAATTTTGGTACTTTTCGGATAACTTTAATATTTTGATGAATAGTGAAAATTACTAAATTTTAATTAAAAACAACTTTTTTAATCAAAATAATTAATAGTGATAAATTATGAATTTGAGTGGTTTTAAAGTATATTTAGAATATATTTTTACAATTTAATATAATGTTGGTCATTGGAAATAATTTTACAATTAAACCGAACATAAACAAGTGTCAATCTTTTGATAGTTATTGTCTCTTAAATACACGCTTTTTGTTTTGACAGCGGGAATTAATTTTAAATTAATTTCTGCCACTTCTGTGTTTTGAATTTTGAAAAATGGATTCCATATTTTGAATCAGGATGTTCAAATTGTGTAAATAGGTAACTTTTATTTTTAGACATTTTGAATAATTACTGCGGTAAATATTTTATTTATCATGGTTAAGGGTAAATCCTGTAAATAAGGGTTAAAAATTAATATTATAATAATAATAAATTACCCTAAAACGTGTCCTAGCCATATTTGTTGATACATGTTCGACCATAGGCATCTTTGGGTCTATTTTGGGACCCCATGGTGCCACTTTTAGGTGATAGGGACACTTTATTTTAATTAAGTTAAAATGAATACAAAAATGACACAAGCATATATCTTTTAGAAAAACAATTTTTTACAAAGGGTTATATATGTTGGATTTTAGATTATAAATATTTATTAGAAATATAAAAAGATTTCCTACATAATTATATTTTATTTATAATTTTTAGACATTAAATAATTAATATTATTTATGACACAATGATGATGCGGTAATTACTATAATAGTGAAAAATCAAAATAATTGATATTATAAATACCCAAATAAATATAATATTAAACATTTAATGAATTAAAATAATTTTATAGGATAATATGACATATTAGGATTGATTTAATTAGCTTTTTTCGAAGTAATCATTCTGTTATGAGTATCACAGAAATCAACTATTGAATTGTGTCAAAATTGACATAAAAGAGTATTTAAAACAAATATTATATTATTAATTGATATTAAATTCCTAAAAATCTATGGTTCGGCCAAGAGACTTATATCATTATAGGTGTATCATTAATGGACCACTTGGGGGTCTCTTGGATATATATGGTAAGTTCATTAACCATATAAAATAAAAATACAAAGAGACATTATAAAAGTGAAACAAATTAACTTAGAGTTAATATTTTAAGATAAGGTTAATATAAGTACTCAAACTTGTCTAAATTCTATTGGTAGAGTTGTTTTCGACCTATCCCCACCTTAAACTTTTAATAATCAAATTTTGAGCCATTAGATACCGAATATGAATTTAATATAAAGTAATATTTCTAGCTTTTCC
This sequence comes from Viscum album, assembly GCA_963277665.1. Classification (NCBI taxonomy): domain Eukaryota; kingdom Viridiplantae; phylum Streptophyta; class Magnoliopsida; order Santalales; family Viscaceae; genus Viscum; species Viscum album. The sequence goes on from OY728132.1 coordinate 1,834,749,834, forward strand.
AAAGGTGCCCCTCACCCCTTTTATAAAAGGGCACTCTTCCTTCCCATTTCTTCACACCTTCAAAGCCTTTTGGTTCGGCCAAACTCTGGACAAATACTCTCCCAACATCCCTCACTACAACCTGGAGGCCTTAGTTTTTTTAGAAAGCAAGCCTATGGAGCCGTTTTGATCAAATCAAAAGGAAGAACATGAAGAAGAGGAAATGTTTTCACCACCGCTTTTCAAGTTCCTTTCTTCTTCCACTTATTCTTCCTTTGTTATTACCATTCTAAAATAATATCTACAGTATCTTATATATACTGTGATGTTATGATAAATATGGTACAACCATATTCGGTATTCTATCCACCCTTTGAATAACATGTCAACATACGTGCGTACGTACGGTTTACCGTCTCCACGTCATGGTGTAATTGTTATTCAATATATTATTATTTGGATGGGTATAATAATGATGTGTAACTCATGTAAATAATAAATATAACATGATAATGATTCTGTATATATGATATACCATCCATTTATATATTAATTTAATATCAAAATAATGATATTGTTGCTCGTGCGTACGTACGGACTACCGTCTCCACGAACGCGATGAGATTCATTATCCATCGTATCCATTACAGAATAATTATCATTTGATGATTTAAATATGATGTTTAAGGACTTGATATCATTATGGATATGAATAAGATACAACCTATCGATAACAAACACGGCTTATGTAACAAAACATATAAAAGAAAATGAGTATGTTAACACCCGAAACGACGATAATTAAATGATATTATTAACAAATCAATGTTAAAATATCATATATGATATCATATATATGATTCTTGAATAATTTAATAACAATTATTTCACCATTATACAGGAGGTTAACCTACCCCAACCAATGAAAAGTACAAGGTAAGGGGTTTTTATCTCACTCTTTATTCCCGTGAGATTCATGCCATATTGCCACCATCACCTTTTGTGTGGTGTATGTACTGCCCATAATTATATTCTTTTTGTAATACACTCTAATTTATGTGTATGTACATATTCATTGTATGATACCTCTTTCATGGGTTGTATGTTTCATAAGTAACAAAATTGGTAAGGGTTATTTCACAATCTCTTCATTATCCGAGGTTGTATATACGTAATAATCTACTGGGATCTATTTATCATCCACATCCATGTTTCTTAATAATGTATTTCAAAACATTTTTACTGTTTACAAGAATATGGGTTAAAGTCATTTATACCCTTATGTGTTTCGAACGGAATCTTTCTGTCATTTTCCAGACAAGGCACTTTTAACCATTTCGACAAATTTAAGGTAAGAATGTTTTTTTAACTTATACGGCGGGTGCGGCTATTTACCGCCATTATAAAATCGTCGAATCTTCCCTTACAAGATAATAAGAATATTTTCAAAAAAATAGATATTTCTCTAAAATAGTTTTGATTTCATCTATGTCAACATCATTTGATGGCTTTTAAGATTATTTGAAGTTGATTTATTATGATACAAAAAATCCATATTTTATTGAAGGTTTTGTGATATTTTTGACTGTGGATAAGCTATTCATATGTCACTCATGGTTTTTTTAATGTTTTTACATTTCAGAAGTTATTTTTAATCCGAATGTTTATGTTATATTTCAACCTTTATTCAGATGAATGTGTTAGACAAGTATGTTCCGGGTTGGGGACCGGTAAAAGTAAGCCCTCCGGTTTGGTCTCCGGTTATTAGAGGAACTCCGGTTTGGTCTCCAGTTATTAGAGGCACTCCGGGTTGGTGTCCGGTTATTAGAGGCACTCCGGGTTGGGTTCTGGTTACAGTTAGCCCCAAGGACTTGGGACGAGGCCTTGACAAAGAAATTAAAGTTCTGCATTATGCATTCCATCATTATGAAAGTTGTTATTGATATTGCATGTGATTATTCAATTAGTAGAACATCCATGTTAATAAGTAAATGGCATTATTTCATTTTACTTTTTCCATACTATGTTGAAGTTAATGTTTAAAAGGCTTTGGTTTTAGTTATACATTGCCTTAAATGTTTATGCTTATTTTGAAATGTTTCTGCTATATTGTTATCCTTACTGGGCATTTGAGCTAACCCCTTTTCTATGTTTTATTTTCCTAGGATGTGAAGAAGTATGTTATGATTTACCTGCAGGGATAGTATGTGGGGAAATGAGTGTGAAATATGAAGACTATGTTGTTGTTGTAGTTTTTCACTTTGTAATATAATGTAAAACATTATGAATATATCTAGTGTTTCCAAGGCTACTAAACCAATCGGTCTTTCGAGAGTTGATCTTTTTTGTGATCATGCCAATGTTATGTAATAATGCACCGACTCTAGGTAACTAGGGTCGGGGCGTTACACAAACAAGGTCATTCTTATCCATTTTGACACAATTAAGGTAATAATGTCTTTTTTTACTTATACAGTAGGTGCAGCTATTTTTCACCATTGTAAACTTGTTAAAGCATCACTTAAAAGATTATAAGAATATTTTCAAATTAAAAGTTTTATTTTATAATAATGTTACTTTTAAATGATTTCAAAATAAAGAGATATTTCTCTAAAATAGTTTTGATTTCATCAATTTCAACATACATTGATGGATTTTAAGCTTATTTAAAGTTGATTTATTATGATACAAAACATCCTTATTCTATTGAAGGTTTTGTGATATGTTATAATATGAATGTGTTTTTTTATACCATTCATGGTTTATGGAGAATGTATTTTCATTTCGTATGCAAGTTTTAATATGAATGTTTATGTTATGATTACACCAATTTATTTGTGGAATGCATTGGACCTAATAAGTGATGGGTGGAGCCCGATATAGCTCCTTGATGTATCAGTAGGTCTCATGAGAAAAACCAGTTTCTTGGCACAAGGCCATGACAGAATCATATTTGTAGTCCTAGCATGAGGCCTTGGCTATGTGGTTATGATAGTGTGGAATTATGCATTCCATCATTATAAAAATGGTTATTGAAATTGCATGTGATTATTCGACTAGTAGAATATCCGTGTGAATAAGTAAATGGAATTATTTCATTTTATCTTTTCCATATTATGCTGATGGTCATGTTTAAAAGGATTTTGTTTTAGTTATACATTGCCTTAAATGTTTCGGCTTATTTATGAAAGTTTTTGCTATACTGTTATCCTTACTGAGCATCTGAGCTCACACATTTCAATGTATTATTTTTCCCAGGATGTGAAGTAGTAATTTATGAATGATCGGAAGGGATAGAATGATGGGATATGAAGACAAGATGTTGTTGTAGTAGTTTTCAGTTTATTATGTAATGTAAACATTATTAATATGTCTAGTTATTCCAAGGCTACTAAACTAATCAGTCTATCGAGACTTGATCTTTTGTGATCATGCCAATATTATTTGATAATGCATTGAATCTAGGTAACATGGGTTGGGGAGTTACAATATGTATTAAAATATTTTAACCCATTAGCTCAGTGTTTGACAACTATAAAAAAAATAGACTCCACTGATTCTTTTCATTTTTTTATTATTCCCTTCAATTGTCTTATATATTGAAATATATTTTTTATTTACTTAATAACACCCACTATATTGATTAATATAACATTATAAAATTATTTAATTAAATATAATTGATTTCAATGAATTTTTATAAATTTATTATGGGTTATTTTTAATAAGTGTGAGAAGCATATCTTTTAAAAAATTTCATTTGGACACATGTTCTCATAATTTTTCTTTATCCTATTTATCATCCCTTATACAATCTCATTGTTTCTAAATATATTAATTACAACATGTATAATATAAATATTTATATTTAAATGATTTATTTCTATATCTCATGGTTCAATTTTATATACAAAATCTAATTTTGATTACTCATGAATTGAGTTTTTCATTTTATGTATATATAATGATTATTTTTATTCATGATCATGAATAATGGTCCAATGAAACTACATGTAATATGTCATTGGGTATGTTATGAAATATTATATATAATAATTGTAATATTCAATTTTTTTAATTTTTCTTCCTTTGCCATCAATAATGTAAAAATAAATGTTTTTTATATATACTTTCTTTAATGAAAAATCATAATTTTCTTCCTTTGATTCATGGATGTCCACATTGATTCCCTAAATTTACTAATTATGTATATTACTGAATTAACCCTATACTATTACTATATATTAATATTATTTGAGAGATTATTAAACAAATATATATTCTAATTATTTCTTGGGGTTATATTGTGAATATTTATAAGTCATATTTTAATATAGAATAATAGTTAATAAAATTGAATATTAGTATTATAATACATTTTATTTTCTTCCTTCAAATTATGAATTAATTGAATGTAATTACTATTGTGTACGGGCCAAAATGGACCCACAGTGAATTTGAAGGTCTCACGAGATAGACTAGTCTGACTATTTGATGTGTACATCCCCATTTGGTTAGACGTCATTATTGTGGTTTTAACACCTATAAAATGTCTTTGTATAAGCTAAAACAGTACTTAATTTCCTAAAACATGGAATTAAAATATGAAATAATGGATTTCCACATTATAAAATAATTTATTTCATTCTTTGATATACATAATTTTTTTACCATGGGTTTGCTTCTATCTCAGGTGATAATTTAAGTAGAATTATTGGATGATCACTTATTTCCATTCATATTAATAAATAAATGATTATTTTATTATAATATTTTTTATATTTTTTCCATTATCGAGTTAGATTGTATAGACCCCAACCCCGGGTCACATGTTCAATGATTACATTATTTTATTGGTGCTAGGTACAATGAAATACATACTAATTGTATGAATATTTATTATTCTAGGAGGACATGATACATACTAGAATATCACATTACAAATTAAAACACAGACTATAACAAAGTATTTTACTGAAATAAAGAATTACTTTATTAATAATATCCTTTGATATCAACCATAAAACATTACTTTACATCCTATGTAAATGAAACATATAAAAGGGGTTATATAATATACTCATTAATGCTATTTCTAAAGAATATGATATCATAAAAAATAACACATAATCAACATGTAAAGGAAAACAACTGAAAAAAAATTCCTTTTTAATTATTATCATGAACAGAAATAATAATAATAAATGAATAAATAATGATTATATAATTACATATAAATAATCAGTTGAGTATTAATGTTATCCATTGATATTTTGACTAATATTATAATAGCATGGATATTAATTACTATTTCCATAATTAGGTAATTCACAGTACAAGACATCATAACCATAACATCATGGGCTCATTACAAGACTTATCATATGTATTGTTAATGTATCAACAAAAAAACCATGAGATGTTTTCTCATGAGACCTACATATGAATCAAGGGGCTATAGAAATCTTCTCCATTCACTTAATATGTTAAATGAAAAATTCATATTAATGAAAATAAACATATACAAAGAAAAATTACTAGCGTGTTAAACCTTAATATTTTTCTCAATTAATCAATATAATAAATTAAAAAATTAGTATTGGAATTTGGAATATGATATATTGATTATTTATCCAACCAATTAGTGTTATCCTAAACCTCTAATAATAAATTAGATAATGGAATTTGAATAGTATATCCCTGGTTAAACCTATCATAATCCATCAACAAAAAAAATAAGAATGATATAATTAAAACATATTTCCAAAAAAAATTATGTAAAATATGTGTTTTTGTAATTGATAAGTAAAAATACCATAAAATTTAAATTTATAACATTTTTATTTAAATAAAAAATTTTACATGGAATATGTGTTTTGAAAACAAAAAAAATTATCATTTTCAAGAATCCTATTTTCTTTGAAAATAATAATAGATAATTTTAATGTATGATAAAAACAATTGAATGGTCATGAAATATGATAATTTCATACATATCCTTTTGAAAAAAACATTCCATTCTCACCTATATAAAAAGGTCAAAAGTATATAATATTGAAATTGACAATAATATTCCATTAAATCTATTATATAATATGTAAATTTTTAGAAAATATATATTTAATTAATTATTTGGATCATGTTAATAATTTTGTTTTATATTTTTATAAAACAACCATATGAATGAAATTGAATTTTTGACGAATGAGATAAATGAAGTCATATTTTCTAAAAAACATTTTATAAATAATTTTAAATAACAATGTTTGGAAATGTTACTATTACATGACATTATTATGAATAAACATTTGAAAATAATATATCATTTTATTCATATTTTGATATAATATAATAATTTTAAAAGATACATGAGGGTAACAGTCTCAAATAAATATGAAGATGTGAAATGACCCCTCACTAGATTGGTAAAATTCGAATCATGGCCCACATGAAATAAATAAATTCACATTGAACATTAAATAAAGTTATTATAATTATATTTATTACATAGAATATAAATGTCTAATTATAAACAAAAAAATAAGTGGTCAATATGGTTTCTGTCTCATTGAAGGAAAAGTAAGATGTTAAACACTTACCTCTTAATATATTATATACATATGTTTTTGAACCTTTAATATAAAAAATATTTTTTTATAAATATATATTAATATATTATAATCATAATTTTGGCAGTATATATGAATTTTTTTATCTTTTACACCCCATTTATTGACAATTCATTATTAAAATAAGTAATTCTATTAATAACTCCATTTTTTTCATGTATGATTTGGTAGGGAATTTTAGTCCATGTATATTTATCATAGTTATATCATATCCAAAATTTTACCCCTATTATAAAATATAATATATATTTCAAATAAAATTATATTCATGATTTTAATAAATGAGAATGAAAAATGGGATACACCATTCTTGTATATGGTATGTTGTCTCCCATGTGAACATTATTTACATTTGTTAAAAAATGGAAAAAATGAATGGTAAATATTAATTAAATATTAATAATAATTATATTATATTATATATAATATATTTTAATAAATTAAATCCTTATTACCATCTATGTTTATGTAAAATGAAATATGAATCACAACACTTTATAGAGGCAATAGTCCACCCATATGCACAAATGGAGTTATTGTTTTCCATTCGAAAGTTTCTTAACATGTTTACTATGTTGTAGTAAATAAAAAATATATATTTGTCTAATTTATATGATATCTATGTGTGTATCTATATTATTTTGTTATATCAATCATTATACACCACAATGAGAGATGATGAAGGAAAACGAATTATATCCGTTTGGGAGCCAATAATTTATTGTAACCATGATCAACAGTTCTTTACCAATTTGAGGGATTATGATATAGAAATATGAAACAAATAATATAATAACATATGAATATATGTGTCGTTTATTTTTTTAAATTTATTATAGTTATAATTTTGTGTGTGTGCTTAGAATAAGAAATAAAATTTAAATCATGGTTAAGAACTATACATAAACTTAAGGAAACCTATTTTGGTTGATTGGTATAGGGTTCTAAAAATAGATTTATTATCTATAAATAGATTATTAGTCATGACTAGTATTGTATGGAAATTATGTTGGGATATATTTGATGTACCCAATGGCTTTGATTTTGTGAAAAAGTTTGTTATGTGTGTGCCCATTTACAATTACGGTTTATGGGACACATTGAATTTTTTTAAAAGAAAAAAAAGGTACTAAAATATTAAAAATTATAAAAGGATAAAAACATTCATATTTTAAAATAAGATACAATATTAGTATGTAATAATTCAACAGAATATAAATTAGACATGTATCTCTGAATTTTTTTCAATTATTTTTCAGTTTGACCTCTAAAAAGAATGTTTTAACCTTATATATAGAAATTATTTATTTTTATTTTTCTATTAATTAAAAAAATTATGTTTTACATATTAATAATAATTATTATGATCCTAAATAATGAATAAAATTCTATAAATTCAATTCAAATATGTCTCATTTGTTAATTTAAAATTAAACACACACACACGTGAAGAAAAATCTAATTATAAATAAAATACATCAATTGTATAAAACCAAATTATATAAAAAGTCAAATTTAAAATGATTATAATTACCAAAATTTTATTATTAATAAAATAATTTTACAAATTTTACTTTTAAAACATTTTTCTATGAATTTTATTTTACAAATTCAATAATAGTTAATGATTTTTTCAAAAAAAATTATATTTTGTAATATCAATTGAGAAGATAATAATTATAAAACATTTACGGAAAAATAAAAAATTATTTCGACATGATATTTTTGATATACTCAATTTATTATGAGTAATTCAAAAAATAAATTAAAAATCGTTTATTTTTATTAGAAAAACTATTTAAAACATTAATTTATCATTTTATAGAAGTTTACATCATAAAAATTAAAATGCATAAAAATGGATCAAAATATAGAATATTGATGATTGGAAATTAATTATTTAGATTTGTTCAAATACTATTTTGGAATTATGAAATTCATATTTCAATTATATACATTGTTATGGAAATAATTTTAAGGATTTTATATTTTTATATAGGTGAATATTTATGACCATTAATGTATCAATAAACTTTTAAGGAAAGCATAATCCTTAGCTAGCATAAATAGATACATCAAGCTATCAAAATCTTGATGATGAAGGCCACCATATAATTTTGTTATTAGACTATATAGAGAATCCCATGGAAGGAATATGATGACTAAGGGCCATGTTCTTCTGTGTGTAGTGTTCGTAGTGACACAATGATAGGAGGAGAGTCTCACTTGGGGGGATAAACCTAGTATAGGTAACTATAATACTTCTTTTGCATGACATCATTTTAAGAATGGAGCGGAAATATTATATTTAAATGCTCACTATCATGCCGATTGAGTCCAATATGAAATTAATTAATATAGTTTTACAATTTATATTATATGAAACAATGTAATTTCATAACTATACCTTCTCTTCCATCTCAATAATACTCCATACACAAAATTTTGTAACATGAAGTCATCATCGCCACCTGTACTATACATAAAACACTATAACAAAATACTATAACCCATAACCACAAGATTATCAGAACTAAATATGTTTAGTTCAACCGCTGATCACTTATAAGATCTTGTATAACCACCATACACACCGATTTGAAGATAGAATATTCATTTTATAGAAATATATTTCAAATCTACTAATATAATGGTTGTTTAATTTTGATGATGATCCCATCACTACTTCTTATCAGTACCATGAAACATGATATATTCCTTGATGATCTATTCCCATGATTGTGAGGAGTAAAATTGGATCAACGATACTCAAAATGTTGTAGTTGACCATAATAGGTTATGATATGAAATATATTTGGATGATTCAAAATAATAATAACCTATGTCTTATTGAATAATTACCCTTTTGAAAATCTTTCCATTGACCAATGATAAGGGAAGGTTATTACTGAGGATCATTTTATCCAATTAATGAATAACGAATTCCCATGAAAACGAAAGAACAATATAAGGAGGAAGGACACTGGATGATCATGGTCATGCTAGTTTTTAGAACTTCATAATTTTATTATTTTAATTTTAATCATTGTGTTATATAAAATTAATTTTTTAATATAAATGAATCATGATTTCATATTATTATCTTGTTACCGTTGATTTTATTCTTAGTTTTCTTATTTTAATTCTTATTATTTATCTTCTTCTTCTTCTTCTTATGCCATTATTCATTTTCAAATTTTCATTTCAATTTGTCTTACCTTTTAATTTTTTTTATCTTTGACATTATTTAACATTCTTATTTTTTTTCTTTTCATCTCATTATTCCACAAGTTTTCTTTTTCTCACGAAAATGTGAGACTGATAAAATTATTGACATCATGGGATATTTGGTTATGTTGAATATAACCTTAAAATTATTATTGTTTTGCTTTATGTTTGTGATATATTCGATAGAAATAAATATATGTGAAGATTTCTGTCCATGAAAACAACCCAATTGTACTTATATTATATTATTTTAATCGTTTCCCTACCATGTATTGGATAATATCTATTCACATGATAGGATTGATCCTTTTAATGGATGAAAAAACTTATGATGTATCTGAGTCATGGAAGGAAAAACACCATTGATTGAGCAATTCGCCAACATTGACTATTGGTGGTTGAGTAATATATATTTTTTGGAACCTGAGATTCCACAAAAAATAAATAAAATATTACTAGAACAATATATAGATAATAAGACTGAGCTATAAATTATATATTTTATGATATAACGAAGAATAATGATAGAACCCCCGACCCAAAACCGTAAGTCTCTGTATTGTCTTTTTTAATCTCATTATATTTTTATTGCATGTTAATTTTATATTTAATTTATTATCATTGTTTTAGAAAATCATCAAATAAAAAAATATAATTATTTTAAGATTTTATTTTAAATAATATTATCTAAATGTTATTTGGTGAATTTTACTTGGTATGTATTCCATTTTGAATATCATCTAGTGTGATGTGTTTGGTCCTCTATTTTGGTTAACAATTAACGAAACGAAATCATATTCTATGATATCCTGCGATAAATGCGACATCCAAACTTGTTCCATTACTTAGATTAAAATTAGTAGTATTATTTATTTTTTTTATTTTTAGAATACATATTGTTTTCATAGATTTTCCATTAAATAAAAATTATATTTTTTATGATGTTTTTATTTAATTTATTATTCAATTAATGGACCAATTACCAATAGGTGAAGTATAAATGGAAATATATTTAAAATACAAAGAAAGACCTCTTATAATGTCTATATGGACACATTTACCTTGAAAATAATACTTTTAATGGGAATTTCATATATATTACATTATAAGAGTTGTAAGATATGATTTATGAAGAAAAACTATGATTATTAATGAATAAAAGACAATGATGTACTTTCACTTGAGATTCCCAATTTTACTATTTAAATCATTTTTAATGAAGAAAAGATGAGGAATATACATTGACCAACCATATTGGGATCCAGATAAAAAATGATCAAGATGTGTTGTAGTGGATTCTTGATGTAGAAAACAAACATGATATGCTATGTTTGGGAGATCAATAAGATTAAAAAAAATCATCAATTTAATATGAGGTACATAAAGATTATCTTATTCAATAAAATTAATATCATATTGGAAAATTTCATATCTCTCTATAATTTGATGAAGATAAAACAATCCATGTGGTGGATTTTTATCAACATATAGAGCATACCAACTACCAAACACCATCGAAGAAAAAACAACATCAAGAGGCACTTACCAATGAATTATGGATTGAATCTCAACCAAATAATTAAGTTTATATTATATTTAAACATATATCGTATTATTTTATTTAGTCTAAATTGAATATTTCAACCCATTATTAATAATTTTCTGATTCATTCAATAAATTTTTAACTTAGAGTATGATGAAGCAAGAAAATATTCACATTCTATGGAATTCATGAAGCTCTTTAATTTTGGTGAACATATAACAAAGTGATTCTATTATCTATTCCAAATGCTTGACTATGAAGAAACAAAGATACATGTTGTTTAATTTTAATGGAGTAATTTTAAATTACAATATATATATTTAAATTTTTTTCATGTTAAATTAAAAACTCAAGTTACTTATAGATATTCAATTCATATAGCTCGCACTGTGAATGACTATAATTGTAAAGAAAATGTTTTACAAGTAAAAAAACAAAAAGATATGAATATATAAATAATTTTATTTCATTCATGATATCGATGCCAAGTGTTCGTGTAGATATATATGATGTACTCTATCTGTGGACTCCTCACCAATATTAAAGATAATTAAATTGTTATATTGATTCATTTATGTTAAAATGATAAAACATGATTTAAAACAATTAATGTATTCATATAAATGAAGATATCCTAACATTTTTAGTGATTTTAATCTCTAAAATTCACTTGAATTTATTTGTATCTATTTTTTGTTCCATTTGGGTTTTTCTATTATTATATTTCTCCTTACCATAATGATTTCATGTTCAAATATTTTCAATTTTATCTTTAAAATTATTCATGAGTTCTCTTGGGGAGTAACGTCATCCAGAACATGAATTTGAATATATGAAAGCCAATGACTCTGGTAAACACAATTAATATAATTAAAGCATTTGTTCTAAAACACATTCACCATTATAACACCTTATATATTTATTATTGTTTTGGAAATAATGATTAGGAATGAAATTATTATGTACGAGCTATGTTTCATTGAATTCTTAACCATATATACCCCCATCTTAGTATTTTCCATGATTTTTTTATGTGAAAATTATTGGGATAGATAAATCATGGGAAAATGGTGGACTATATTACATTGAAAGCATGTCAGAGTTCAATTTTTGGTTATTGAGAATAATTGTTGATTCAATTATTATACATTAATATTTAGCTTTGTTAACGTAATGAATTGAATTTTTTTTTCAAATGGTAGAATAAAAAACCACCATTAACAGATAAATGATTATGATCATATCTACTTATAAAATGGTAATTTTTTAATCAAACTATTAATTTATATTAATTATAATATGAAAAAAAAATTTGAAAAAATTAATACGGAAAAAAATTATAATTTATTTGATAATATCCATTTTATTTAGTTGGAGAAGTGGATGTTTATACTTTGAATTAGATAATTTAATTATAGTTTTATATTTTTTATTATGATCATTAATTTAGAGGTAAACCACTTTAATTGAGACTACATTTTTAAAACATCAAATCATTTCCTCCCCATCCATACAATTAAACTAAAGAATCATTGAATAGAACTCACTATTTTACGTGACTTTTTTCTTTACAACTTAGATAATGTTATTCTGTATTAGGCCTACAGAAAATGAGAAAGCTCCCATGATTTGAATATGATACCCCCTAACATAGATTTATAATGAAACAGGAAATTATTTTAATGTTTTAGTAGATCATGATGAAGAATATTCAATGAAAATAAATTTTGGAATTGGACTGAATGAAATGATATATACCATTATCTTTCAGTTGCAAAAAATTAATGAATTTATTTATTCATTAGATAAAATTGAAATGATAATTTATGTGAAAAATGATGAATTTTTAACCTTGTAAAATTAAATTTTTTATTGATTTTAAAATTAAATATTTGTAAAATTGTATTCCAATTACATTAACTTTCTAGATCTTTTGCTTGAGGAAAACTATTTATTAACAGTTAGGGAATACGAAGAATGCAAATTATCAAGCTAATTTTTTCAATTATAATGTATATTTTTTAATCATAATACATATTTAATTTATTTTTATCAACATAAGTAAATGTACATCTTATAAATTTAAATTCATTAAAAAGGATCAAAATTTACAATTATGTTGTTAAAAAATTAAATATGATGAATAGGATAAAAAGTCAATAAAACATAATTTTTTAATGTATTATTATGAAATTTTAGTCATTAATCATGTATAAATTATTGAAAAACAAGAATAAATAAACTAAATGAGTATGAATTTCACTAAGATAGATAAAGTAGAGGTAACATACCATAAACACCTAAAGAGAAGGAATCTCAGAATCATTGGTGATTAGTGTATTGGGACCATCCAATTATCTGTTTATATGTGATGTGGCCCATGTATTCCAACATGTGGAGGAAAATACCCCATAAAAATAGGTGGATATCCTTATCAGGGGGGGGGACGGAATCATGAAGTTGGATAAATTCATCTAGATTTTCTCTAACATCATTGATAGATTAGACTTATGATCTCATATTTAAATGCTCTCGGTGCACTCTCCCATCTTTCACATTATCCATCGACCACTTACACTAACACGATTTCATCACCACAAACTATTCGTATCAAGAAACTCCATCACAATGACATATATATATCTCACTTCATGTAATAATTACTCTTGTATCATTAGTAAACCATGAATATATTCCACGAATTTGTCCGACCACTATAGAAACCCTTTAGATGAAATCGTAAGCTCTTCTAATAATAGTGTTAAATCTTGGAAATATTAATGTTGAATCATTTTTATGTTGATTACTTTTACAATAAATACATTTCTATGAACCGAGGTTCATTCCCCATTTAACCATTAACAAGCATGCGAGAAGGGAGGTCGATGCTAGGGCTATACCATATTGTCACCTATGATGAAAAAATGGGGACCTAATATTGTCTCAATTTTCTTAATAATAAGGAATATATTATCAATGGATTATTATTAATTTCAAAAATATTTCAAATGCGTAAATATATTTGTCTAGAAATAAAATGGTTATATTTTTACCTAAATAATTTAGAATGACCAATCAAATTAATAGGAGATGTTGACATAATGGATAAGGGATGTGTGAAGATCTCAGCTATTCTACTCATTCATTCATATTATTTTTTTATTAGTTTGATTATTATTGATGTATTAATTTCATTAAAATTATGAAATTAATTCTTACATGTTTCTTTTTTTATGATTAACTTACCACTAATTTTAAACTTTTATTTCTTTAGATATTTGTTTATTATATGTTTTCTATTTTATTTTCATATTATTTTCTCATTTATTGTGTTTTTCATTACCCATTATCGATATAAATTATTATTTTTATATTTTATCTCTTATCAATATTATGCAAGTAATATGTGAGTCTCATTTATTAGTGTTAAACCCAATGATTGTCCTCAATTTTGGTTAATTTCTATTAAATTACATTAATAACATTATGTATTTTATATTTTATGTCTAGGAATGATGCCAGTGAAATTCTTGAGTGTGGGAATTTTCAACCATGGAATTCTACTCAATTCTACTTTTCATATTTTATTTTAATCTTTATCATTTATTTGATTGGACAGAATATCTTCAGACATTAGACTTGATACATATAATGTTTGAAGCAACATTCAATAGAGCTAGATATTGGATGGTGTCACACTCTCGATTGATGTTTTCCAAGAATGATAATTACATGAAGAGTAAAAATTAATATTTCATATCCATTCAAGATTCTAAAATAAATAATTAAAATATTTGTGGTTCATCTGGGAGATCTCAAGATTGTGATTTTATAATGATATTTGAACAAATAATTTTGAATAATAATATAGCCCATAAAACCATAGCTTAAGTCCAATTATAGACTTCAATAATATTAATATATTTAAAATGAATTTTAATTTAGAATTTCGAATATTATCATTATTATCGAAAAAAACTAAAAATATGAATTCTTATATAAAATATTTAAAAAAATAAGTAGTTCTTAAAATAATTTTAATTATCAGGTAGAAAACTATTAATGTCCTCATGTGATATGACACTGGTCATCTATTATTCTCTACTTGAAAAATTTATAAATTACATTTTTCAATCCACAAAACATGTGTGGTGTTAGATTTTGTAAATTAATTTCATTTTTGTAAATTTTTTTTATAAAATGGGAAAATTTTATTTTAAAATAAATGAACATAACCTAATAAAATCCCTTTGATTAGAAATAATTATTTTTTCATAAAATCATTTCATATATATTTCAAATGATTTTTATTTTAGGATATATTTAATTTATAACGATTAATTTTTTATTTATCATTAAACCATATAATATTAGTTACATATTATTATTATAATTCATATTCAATATTTTAATTGGTATGTTAAAACAATAAAATATATTATGGTATCTTTACACTTAGGGAATCAAGGATTACATGCTATCAAAAATATAGAATTTATTTAAAAAGAAATATTTCATAAAGTCTCATTGTGTATCATTCATCCATAATTAAAGAAATTATCAATAAAATTATAAAATGTAACCACATGAAATGATTTGGGTAGATTATCATTTCAACTTTCTTTTTTCCATAATCACATATTCTATTTTCTGATTTATACAATGTACTATTACAAGATGAGTCATATACTTGTCAACAATTATTCATTATTATCCAAATTCTAAATAGGGTATTCAAATTAATATAGATCATGTTATAATTATATTTCATTATTAGTGAGAATATTTATTCATCAAATAATATAATTCTAAAATATTGAAATATAGAACACATAATGTACAATATGTAAACTTTTTGGAATTTCAAAATGATTAGCCTCAACTAAAATTCATTCTATTATTTATATATTTAAAATGTAAAAGGTGATTTGTTTAAAATTATTATCAATACATATAACTAGTATCAAAGTATTTAGATTAATAAACATTATTTATATCATTAAATTTGAAATCATTTATCTAGGTATCATTATAGAATGTTTTTATTCTTTGAGATTATTATATATTGGTTTTAATTTGCATTAACATTATCATTGAATCATCCAAATTTTCAAGTCTTTTCAGAACTATTTCACCAACATCAACCGTTAATGTAAAATTATGACGTAATTTTCCATATAACTCATTATAAAACACTATTTTAATACTCTAATAAATGATATTTTTATTAAAAAGATAATGTAATGTTAAATATTGAAACAGAAAACATTTAAATTCATTAGTGAATGAACTCATCATTTTCTCAAATGTTTGAATAGTATTTTTATATTTTTCATTTGTTTGTGATGATATGAGTTAATTAAGAAAATCTCGATTTAAATATCCATGTTATTAATTTTCCAAAATAATAATTTAAATTATTTATCATGATATGCCATAATTGAATAACACAGTTGAAAAAGATGACATACCAATGGTATAAAAACAATATTCATTGTCTAAAAATGCATTTGAATAGCCTATAATAGTTGTGATCTAAATGTTTTGTTATAATATTGTGGGTATAGGACTATACCAAATATTTACATTACACCATTGGTATAGGCCTCATGGAGTTTCATTTTATGAGTTCATTTTATTAAAACATTGGCATTTGTCATATATATTGGTTTGAATTTTTTTAGCTAATTCTATATTAAAACACATTAAAAACCATCAAAATATACTTTTTTGATAAATATTATACCTGTTTTTCAATGATATTATTGATATAGGGATATACCAAAGGTTTTAAAATTGCATTTAATATCCACAGACACATTCAATGAGAATGAAACCCAACCACTAATCATTTATTATAGAAATATCCAAAATAGTTTAAGAACAAATCACCTGCCCATATATAAATAGTGATAACATAATAAACTAATTAATTAATTAATCTAGTTATAAAACACATCTAAAATATCATATATTTTCATTCTCATCCAATCATAAAGTCTATGTGTTATAAATATTTTTATAAAGTATGACATACCAATAACTATCTCATCACCATTACTATAAACATCATCATCATTATCCTCACCATAATCATCATAATACTTATAATTTTCATTTATACAATTATCCTTACAACATCTGTCTCCATCTCCATCCCAATAAATGTCACTAGGAACACCATCATCCCAAACACCACTATGACCATGCACTGGTGAACTATATAACATATGAAATGTTGACATATAATTCTCAAAATACGTAGAAATATCTAGTGTATGTGATAGACTTAATGGAGACATAAATTTCATAAATTTATCATTTTCATTTATATTACCTTTACAATCTTACAAGGATTTTTTGGCCACTTTTGCCTCGACATGAGCCTATTCTACCTCTCAACATATTGAATCCAACTTGTTGCTAGCAAAATTGGATCCGATTGTCGGAAAATATATTGTCGGGAAATCAATCTTAATCGGTCGACTACATACTCTCCTTTGGATCTAACATCATGATACATTATGCATGTCATCAATTTTCCCCATTTTCATCCTTCAACTCATCGAAGGCCTCTAAAAAACACCATTACAAATATAACTAAATTATTTTAAAAAATAGATACATAAATTAGAAATATTAAAATTAAATGTTACATTATGATGATGTATTTGATAGTTTACTATGATACTTTCTTCTATATATTTTCTTATGTAAATCATTTTTTCTCAGGAGTGATTTCATTAGACATTTTAAATCAACATCTACAATTAAACGTAATGTAGAAAGGAATGGTAAAATTTATGCTATAATTATTACATTTCTTTATGTTTTAATTAATTTATATGAATATGGTTAAAATAGTTTAATGAATGGTAATGTTTTTATTGATGGATATGAATGAATGTGTGTACACATCATGAGTTTTATGTTTGTATTTTGAGTTAGTTGAAATTAAATTATATTTATATTTCATTAGGTAAATACTAGTAATTTAGTGATTAATATAATCGTTCTGTTGATTAATTATTGTTTGAGTCATGATTAAATTTTAATTTGATAGAGTGAAATGATACATAATTATACTTAATTTTATAATGATTGTTTATAAAAAATTCAAAAATTGAAATATGGTTTGGGATAAAATATTTATTTTTATAATAAGATATATAATTTTTGTTTTGAGAAAGATGATAAAATATATTGTTGTTTGTCTTTGTTAAAATTAAAAATCATTGTACAAGATTTATTATTTATTAGGTTAAAATATTTTAATGTTTAGATATCATGCGAGTATGTAAAATTTAAAAATTACTTTATATAAATATTAACAATCTATTAATTGTGTTGATGTTGTGATTGTGTTTATATTTTTTTCCTTTTGTCTTAGGATAAATGAAATGAAATACCATTTTTCATTTATTAATTATATCTATCATTTTGTTTCATATTGAATTAATTTAAATTTTAAATTTGTATTTGAATTAGTATTCAAATATTTTTTTTAAGTGGTAAAATACATTGAGGTATGTTCTTTAGATCATATTTTAGCATATAATTATCTATACTAATATATTAAGATAAATATAGAAATAGAATGTAGATATTGTCATGTTTTTTGATATAACCCTATATACCATAATAAATAAGGATGTTAAGACATGATTTGATATTGATTAATAATGTCAACACACATCAAGTTTGATATATACAAATTATAAAATATCATGTAATAATAATGATATGTATTATAATTATTTTTTGATTAAATAGATTTGTTATGTAGAATAAAATGTTGTATAATGTTTTATATTATTGAATTTATTTTTGAAAATTTAAATTATAATTTAATTTTTATTCATTCCATGTGATTTGCGGTTATAAATTTATTATTTATTATTTAAAGGTGATAAAAGAGTAAATTTTTTAATTGATAAAATTAAATCATAAGGATGTGTGTGAAATTTATATTTTATTAGTGTTATTTGTATGGTGTGTGATCATTAATGATCTATAATGATTTACTTAAATAATATTTTTTTATTTTATCATGTAAAATGTACATATCATGATGTACATTCTTGTTTATGTTGAATATCTTGTGTGGGATTCAGTAATTGAATATGAAATTTGATTAAATAAGTGATTAATATGGAAATATATACAATATTTATTTTTGGATGTTAATGTATTTCATCGTATAATATTCGAAAAAATCATTAGGTCCACAATTGAGATTAATGATGTATTTTTTATTATTTTGTGGTATTAGATTTATAATTAAATAGGTATTGATTGAAATTAATTATTTTTGTTGATGAGTTATTTGGTATAATATTAATGATTATATTTTAAATTATAAAACATATGAGGTGGTGCCTATAATGTTTTGTTTGGGTGGTGTGGTATAATGTGTGATTAGTTTTATTAACTTAAAAATTATTTTGGTATGTAGTTATATAAATATTAATTAATTAATTAAATAGAAAACCATGTTTATATATAATATAAATTTGTTAATATTGATAATATTAGTTTTAAAAATGATTGATTTGTTAATAAAACATTTAATAATGAAATTATATTGAGAATAAATTTTTGAGAAGTTTGAAATTGGTGTTACTATACTATTTTCATAAGTTTTAAATAGAAAATACATGTTCACAAAAATGAGATATTTGATGATAAATTTGAGATAATATCCACTCGAAAATTTAAAAGTGATTAATGATGCCGATAATATATTAATGATTTGGAGAAAATATGAGAGTATTATTTATATGTTTCTTAATTTGGAATAATGTTAAAAAACAAAAGTTCTATAGGTGTATTATTTACCATCACAGATATATTATTAGTTACAATGTCATTTCTTATCGAAACTGTGAATTAATATTCTTTATTTTATACATTGAATTGTGTATTAAATGAATTAAAAAGAGTATGAATAAGATGAACATTAGAAATAGATAATATATGTTATAATAGTGGAATGTTAATTTTAATTTGAAATTGAAATTATATTTTTTACTGGTAGTTTCAGATAAATATTTTGATTTGTGCATCCATGTGGTTGGAGTTACACTGGATATAAAATAAAAACAATTATTTTATTTTATAGAAATTATTGATAATATGATGGTGTGAAAAAATAAAAATGTATGCCAATTTGGATCATAAAATGAGAAAATGAAACATAATATTATATATATTTTATAGGATATGGTTTTGTAAAATAAATAATATTATCTCTATGTAATTTTCTAGTAGGGAATTATTTTTGGACGATTAACACAAGATTAACCATCCAATTTTGTGAGTGAATATTTTTTATATGACAGAAAAAATATATAAAATTTTATTTTAATATTAATTTTTTTGTGTGATTATAAGTATTACATAAAAAATTAAATTTCACTAACACAACTCATTAAAGAACACTATTGGGAAATAATGTTTGCAATGAATTGTTGTTTTCAAACATATGTTTCTAGATTTCAATATATTAATCAATCTATATTTGTGGTGGCTATGGTTATTCTATTACATTCACTATAATGTACTATTTTTTATTATTTTATTTTATCATTTGTCTCACAAAACATTTATATCGAACATAAATTTATTTTTAGTTAATTATAACCACATGAAATATCAAATAATAGGTTAAAAATAATCCTTCATTATGAGATATTTGTTCTTATTGAAAATAAAATTCATTAGTTTATGTTTTGAGATCCTCCTTAATGATTATTTAAAATTAAAATTCACGATTATGTATGTTCTATAGAAAAATTTGTATTGAGTTTCTGATTATATATGTGAAAAAGTGATATTTTAGATACATTAAATATTAATCCAAAATCCTACATCAACTCATCAACAATCATTATCATATATTTTTTCTCAAAAATATATTACATTTTTTATATATTCACTTTAAAAACAATATTGATATTATGAAAAATTGTAATGAATCTACAAAACAATAAATTAATGAAATTTTTTATAAATATTTTGTTTGAAAAAATAAAATTTTAAAAGGGTGTCATACCAGTTTGAATTCATATTCCATTATTATAGTCCACTATAAACTATAGAGTTATTTTATAACATCATTCCTTATTATATTTAATTCTAACGCTTCCTAGAAAATAATTTTCAATAAAAAAACAGTGAAATAATTAAAAGAATCATAATTTTCATTCAAAATCATTAAATCATATCAATTAATTAATCTTGATGCATCCCAAATGAGAAATAATTTCAGAATAATGTTTAAATTGAAACTCATTTATAATATATGTCAAATATAAATTAAATAATTTGTATCATCGTATCCACAATAAGAAATTTTTATATTCTCCATATAACTCACCTTATTCTGTGAACTATGCAGTTATTTCAACCTCACCATCATAAAAACATTAACTATGTTTTCTCATAAATATTACTTCATATAAATAAAATAATGATATGAAATTATATAAAATGAATTATTTTCCCATATATTTTTAATATTTATATTATACACAAATTTAATGGTTTTTTGATGATAGTGTTCTAAAAGGAAATGATGGTAGAGTATTTGGAATGAATCACCATAAATCTCCTAAATTCTGACAGTACTTTTTTAAACATTTTATTATCCACATTTTCCTTATCCATCAATTTAGTGTTGATGTTCCAAATATCAAACATGTATGTATTCCTATTCCTCCATGTGAAAAACAAGAAGTGAATAAAGAAAAATTATTATACAAATATATCATCTAATGAAAATAAATTATTGTAAAAATATTCCCAAGTGGTTCTTTAAATACATAAGATCTATGAGGTTTAATGTGTACTAATATATCCCAAGGCACTAATGGATAATCATTATATTCAATAATGTTGGGATCCAATGTCTACTCATTATGCAAAAATGGTGTCTATGTAGATGTCAAAGGATCATTTGAATTACTAGAGTCATCATTTCTTTAATTGGGAAGACTTTATAAACAAATACATACACTAGATTAGATCAAAAAATTATGAAATTCAATGTATTATCACAAATCAAGGGTTAATGTTTACATAAATATAATATTTACATAAAATAATATCAAAATAATTAAAATATTATATTAGGGATTATTCATATTAATTAAAAATACATTAAAATTATTTGTAGTGATTTGTAAAAAAAATGTGAATTTCCCCACACATATCATCCATAAATGTCCACGATAGTGAGCCATTAGTCTCATATTTGGGCACTAGCTGTTGATCAAGTCACATCCTAATGAAAAAGCTTCATTGATATTACCCCTAATTATAACTATTCCAAATCCACATTAACATATCAGATCTATACATGAATTTATTTCTAGGATACCCACATTATCTATACATTTTAAAAATTAGAATTTTATCATATACATACACTTATAATCAATGTTAACAATGATGATATATTCCCAAATATTTTTATTCTCAGATATATTTCTATGGATTTCAATTTAACATCATCTATTACCAACCATAAAAACCCCAACCCATCTATCACATAGTCGGTTTTTACATAATTATATTATAATTTTATAAAAGGAATCACATCCATGATGAAAAAATAGTTTAATAATAATGGTAGCCTACTCATATATTTTCATATTATAATTTAAATTTAATTTTAAAATAAAATATATTATTTTATTTGAGTAAACTATTATTCTTATCACCATTTCACTGAATTTCAATCATAACAGGCATTCTTGCATCATGTGGAATAGAATCCTAAGAAAGGGATGAGATGTAAAACATAATAAGGGTATTCATACATTATAAGAAATAATGAATTATTAAAAATTAATCAATATTGAAAAATAATAATAAAACATACACCATTTAATCAGAAAATTGAAAATGAATAATATTATGGTAGTAATAAATGATGATCAAATAATTTCATATATGTAGTCACTTGATCTTGAAATTTTCCAATGGATATTCTAACTAAAAAATAATAGAATATAAATAAATAAATAATATCAAAATGTTTGTAGCATAATCCTAGACATCCATAAAATATCGGAATGTACCCGTTCTAGTATATATTACATCAATGCGTAAGGATTCATAGAAAAAAGGAATCTAATTTATCTGATGAGACCTAAAATTTAATCAATGTATAATAATATTTAAAACCCATCACACAATATTTCAATTTCATTTCTCATATTAATGTGAAGATTCATATTCACATAAATAATTATTTGAGAATATTGATTTGAAATATATTAAATTTTTTCTAAATCAATTAAAATGTCAATGAAATAATTATTATTAATATGTATAATACAAATTATAAAAACTTGCATAAATAAATAACCATATACATAATCAACCTAATGTAGAAAAGGAAAATGGTATAAAAAATTTACACCATGAGTAAAACTAGTCATAAATTGTCTTTATAAATAATAATGAAATATCATTACAACATATTCCCATTTCAACTCAATCTAAATTATAGTTTCTTATTTTCATAAATATATATACTTTAACAATATCACAAAAAAATTTATTGTAAAATAAATTATTACCATTGAAAATAAAATATATTCAAATTTTTTTTCTATATTAGGTAAAATAAATCATTTAAAATAACCATGTAATCATTTAATGGAATATTACGAGATATGAGTGGTCATAATAGTGGGTAATTATAAGGACCATTCATTTAAAATTACATAATCTATCAATTTAAACTATATTCCACATCATTATATTTCCAAATAATTTTTCATGTTAGAGTTTTATATTGTTAGGACATAAGTCATCCATATAAACTCATAAGAACACATAGTATATACAATTAATTAGTACATTATCGATTTAATAAAAACATAATAAATTTAGAAAATAAAAACATGATTTTATTTACAAAACATGGCTTCATTCACTCTCCTACACATCCTTAAATTCCGTGAAAAAAAAATAAATCACATGGGATGAGCATAAAATGAAAATTTATGGATATAATAAGAAGTAAATAAACTATTAGTGCTGTAATACATAAAACTGTATGGAATCGTTTTCATAAATATATACTTATCACCCAAATTTACTTATAGTTTCAATCATTATATTTATATACTATAGAAAATAACATATAGAAAACCATAATCATATCAGGGGGAATAACATACTTATATTGTAACCCTCATGGACACCTTTTGATTGGTATCCTCCTATCTCTTATTCAATGTAACCCTAAAATGAATATTATGGTGTAACAATCGTAGTTTCAATAAGTGTAAAAATATGACCAAAATCTAACATACATATACTAAATGCATTGAAGGTAGATATAGTTCCCTCAAATAATTATTATAAATTATCAAATAATATAACATATTAGTCAAACATGAATAACTGCATAAAATTGTTTCTATTGAATTCTGTAAAATAGAAATTTAAATGGGTATTCTTATAGTAAACCCTTTACAAATATCATATAATTTATATCTGAATTGATAGAATGATATGAATATGAGAATACTCTATAAAAAATATAATAAGACATAATATTATTAAATTAATTACAAGAATAATATTAGTAACACATAATTAATGAAATAGAATATTAACACAAAAAATGGAAACAAAGATAAGAAATATTTTAGCTAATGTTCATCTTAATTAAATCAAGTTTAATACTCCAATATAATTGTTAAAAAGGGTTATTTATATGTTAACTAAGAAGAATAATATTTATAAAATATTGTATGATCATTTTATAACATTATTTTCTCCATTTATTAATATTATTTTATGATGTCATTGTTTTGGGTGTGTCCATTACATGATTTCCATTGTCCGTTCGTAAAGGATTTTCTTGTCGAATGAAATAGAAACTAAATTAAGGAAATTAAATTATGATAATATATTTCAAAAATATTAAATGATTCTATAAATACATTTGGTTAAATGGTATGTGGGTAAAACATTAAGTAAATGATTAGTGATATTCATTTAAGTCATTTGGGTTGTTCTTTGATCATCCAAAACTTGTTTCATCATATACCTTTAATACTATTAATATTAGTTAACCTCAGAACATAAGAAAAGTCAGATAATAAAATTTAAAATATATTTTTACAATTAAAATAGATTTACAAATATATTTGATATGTATAATGGAAATTTTAGGCACAACCTCCATGATGTTGGTCAACTGACACATCATAGACTGTATTTTTTTTTCTTTTAGAATTAGAGGAAGTGAAGAGGAATATTGAGGATGAATTTTTCCATACAGATGATAAAAATCCAAAATAAGTATAATATATAATCTTTAATGACTATTAGATAATGGGGATAAAATTATATAAAAATTGAATATAATATAAATGAAAACACAAGAAAATTAAAGTAGATCATTACCTCAAGAGCTCTTCTCCTTGAGATCTTCATTAATGCCTTTTAATTTAGGCATTTGGTAAAAAATTGATTTCTTGGAATACTATAATATCCTTCAAAATGATACTAGGTATAATTTAGAAAATTTTATAATGTTGATATGTGTGAGAGAAATAATGGGTGAGGGTGGTATTTATAGTGGATGAGTGGAGGAGTTTTCCATTATTTTAATCATAATTTTAATATTTGTGTTCAAGACTATGAATAGTCTTCATTAATGTGAGCCAAATAATAAATAGAGAATTTGAGTTAGATCCAAGGGTTCTTACATTATCCATGATTAAATTAATAGCATATTTAATATATAATGTATAAATACAATAAATTGCGGTATTTTACTTTTCATCAAAAATTCAAGAATTTTAGAAACATCTAAAAAATTCACACTAAACATATGTCAATATAGATAAATAGATATTGAACTCTAATTTTTTAAAATAAATTTCTATATATTAATAATTTATTTTTTAACTAAAATCATAATGTATTTTTAAATTTACAATTTTACAACTATGAGTCATTTTATATAACAATATAAAATTATTCATGATCTATTTATATTATAATCTTATGAAAATATAATAATATTATACATTATTTTTACAAAGGGTTATATGAATATTCATATTATAGTTCATAAGGGTATGTTTCTATTCAACAGAAAAAATACAGTTTGCTCTATTATACTCCAAATAATATATTAATCACAATTGTTGAAGTCAGTTTAACGAAATTAAAATAGTAGAAGTGGGAAAAAAAATGTTTAATGTCTATTTTATAAATAAATCATTAAAAAATGTATTTTTTCATAGAATGTTATTATTTCCGGTGTTTAAATTTATTTTTTAGAATCCATAGAGTGTTATATTTTCCGTATATTCTAAAAATTTTATCCTTCTAAATTTATTTACATTCATAGGATGCGAGGTAACCTTTACATTAATGTTCTTCTATATTCCCATGTTTCTTATTCAACCATTCGGTTTCTCCAAAAAACAATTACATGATGGGTTACCTTAGTCCACAGTACTGGTTCTCTTCGATCATGAATCTGAACAAGTTTCTCTTTATAAGAAATGTTCAATTCCAAGTGAACTTCATCTAGGCTAAAAATATGAGATGACTCTAGAACATACATTTTCAACATATAAACACAAAAAAAAATTATGTACTTGAGATGAACTCGGAGGCAAAGCTACCATGTAAGCTATTGGTCCAACATTATCCAGGATTTCATAAGGTCTGAGGAATGATGGACTCATGTTCCTTTTCTTACCAAAATTCATAACAATTTTCAATGGTGATATTCTATGAAAAACATGATAATGAAAATAAAATTAAAAGACATTACTCATGTTATCAATATAACTTTCCTTTCAGATCTGATCTATCCTTGGGTTTTTCTTGATCAACATCACATTCATATAATCTTCCTTTATTATTTTTTCACCCATCAACATCCTTCACCAGACATCACCCAATTAAATATTTATTTAGACATTGATCCCCATATAATTCCTCAAAGGATCCATATATATAATGGAATGTGAAATATTATAAAGAAAAATTCAACTAAATAATAACACTAATTCTATCTTCCATGGGAATCCATTGAACAAGATCTATGTATATCCATCAATGTATGAATCATGCATTCGCACTTCCCATCTGATTGAGGATGAAAAGATGTACTGAAATTTATTTATATTTCCAATTCCATCCAATGTCCTTTCCAATAGTTATATGTGTACAT
This sequence comes from Viscum album, assembly GCA_963277665.1. Taxonomy (NCBI): domain Eukaryota; kingdom Viridiplantae; phylum Streptophyta; class Magnoliopsida; order Santalales; family Viscaceae; genus Viscum; species Viscum album. Next base: position 1,834,777,433 of record OY728132.1, read on the forward strand.
GACATCATGGTCATATAAAATAGAAGGAGTAAATCCATGTAAGCTAAAAATATCATTGAGGTACTTTCATGTATTCTAATCCAAAGTCATAATATCACGTATAGGAATGAAATTAGAAAATATAGTTAGTCGATCAGCAATAACCCATATATCATTGTTACCATGAGAATAAGTTGGTAGTCCCACAATTAACTTCATTGATATATTTTCCCATTTTCACTCAAAACTGTTAAATGTTGAATCATAACATTTGGTAACATCTACTCTTCTTTAACTTGTTGACTTGTCATTTATTTCATGGTTAAATATGCAATATCTTATTTTATTCCATCCCACTAATAATAAACACTATGGTCTCTCTACATAATTTTACTAACATGATAAACTAAAAATGGAGAACTATGAGTTTGCACAATAATTATTTTTTAGCTAAGGGTCACAAGGCACATATAATCTCTTTCCAACTAAATGAAAACAATATTTATCACTGTCAAATTCAGGAAACATACTAACTCTAACCCATTATAAATTTTTTTCATAACACCTCATCTTCCATCTTCACATTTTTAAATCTATTTGACAAAGATGTCTACACAAATACCTGAATCAATATAGAAAATTTTTACTATACCACCACATTCCAAGCCAAAATTCATCAAAGCATCAATCAATGCTTTCAGTTCCAAACATAACATAGTTAATGATTCATTATGTTTTCATCTAAATTAATATTCCACATTTATTTCTTTTCTAGGATGGTAATTGATTGTACAATTATTATACTTTATCAATTTACATCATATACTCTACCTCATGATAATTTTTATTAGAAAATTTATACAATTAACATATGTGGTCAATATATATTTCAAATTTGGATCCTTAAAAATCATGGTACCATATATTTAATGCAAAAAAACTAGCTATTAATTATAATTAATTTGTAGGATAAATAAACTCATGAGGTTTCAGTTGACATGATGAATAATAAATTAACTGACAATTATGCAACCGAAAAAAACTATGTCCTTTTAATGAAGCATTACTCTAGATGAAAAACACTATATTTTTAGAAGGGTAGATCAAAAATGGAGCATTCTCAAATATACATTTTAATTCATCAATACAATCATCAAATTATTTTGGTCAAGATAAATTTAAATAATTTTCACGTTAAATTATTAAGTGCATTGGATAACTATTCATTTGTATTCAAAAAACCTCTAGTAATAACATAACAAACCATGAAACCTATAAATCTAGGTTATATATGAGGGTATTGGCCATTTTTTAATTTCTTTTGTTTTATCTGGATCAAAATTTATGTCATCTTTAGAAATATTGTGACCATGATATGATATTTAGTCCAACCAAAATTAACACTTACAGAATTTTCCATATAGGTTATTTTATTTTATTATTTTAAAAAAAACACTAATATGTTTTCATTATCCCCTTTACATTAAGAATATAACAGAATTTAATCAATAAACACAACCATAATCATATCAAAGAACTCATGAAAAATTCTATTCATAGTATCCATGAATACAACAGGTGCATTAATATCCCAAATGGAAAAAAATTCTTAATGACCCTATCTACTTCTGTAATCTATTTTTGTAATGTCATCCTTCTTATCCTTCAGTTGATGTTAACCAGATCTAAACTCAACATTGGAAAATTTATCATCTCCCTAGAGCTGATCAAAAAAAGTCTTCTATGTGAGGTAATGGATAATTATTCTTAACTATAATTTTATTCAACGATCTAGAATCTAAGAAATGGTTCATGGAACCATCAATAATTTTAATGAACAAAATATATCTCCCTAGGACGAAGTGGTAGGATAAACAAATACTTTTATTAAGAAACTCATGTAATTGATTTTTCAATTAGAGAAGTTCAATTTGATCCATTCGATATGACGTTTTGAAGTTGGCTAATCATCGATAACTAAGTCAATTGTAAAATCAACTTCCTAATCAGGTATAACACCATTTTAATAATCTAAAAAAATAAAGGCATTCATTTACCACTGGAAGAAAATTAATTAGAACAGTTAATTTATTTTCCTTAACATTAGCTAGATAAAATTAATTTCTATATTTCAATAAATTATCATCATCCAGATATGTATTCAATTATATGATTTAATTTTTTAATAATAGATAAATTTATTTCTGAAAAATGACTATGATTAACCTGAAATTGAACTTTTCATGATTAATAGAAATCCAATCCATATCTAAAATGATATCAAAATATACTAATGGGAAAAAATTTGATATAAAGTAATTCAGTTTCATATATAACTATAATAATATTGTTAATGTTCTAGTTTGTTATAACATATCCCCTTGGTGTTTTAGAAATATGTCCTGGTCTCAGTTTTAGGGAGTTATTTCTAATCTAGTATAAAATATCTTAGGAATAAATTAATGTGTAGACCCTATATCAAATGAGACATTAACAAAATTTGAGTAAATAAAAAATATAACTAATACCACTTTATTGGATGGCCCAAAACCTGCTAACGTAGTCGCAACAGATATTTCTACACCATTCTGAATATATTCTGGCTTCTTTCTATAACTCATATCATTATTTGTGAAGAAGTTTTCATAATGATCCATTTCACCAAATTTGAAAAACTTTTCATTTTTCATAGGAGAATTGATTTTAATGAATTTTTCATAATTATATCAAGGAAAAGTCTAAACATACAATTTTTAAAACACATTCTAGTTTTTGTAAGATACTCCCCAGGCTAATTTTTTCCACACATTTCATAAATTAGAAACTAAAGTGTCATGAAATTATATTTCATTGATTTTTTTGTAACTATTTCATTCCATACGAACATATATTCTATTTGTTCTAAAATTACAAATGATCATTAGTTAATACCATTTCAACCCTCTTTTCATATTATACATGTTTCCCATAAAATTTAAATTCTTAGGAGCATGTATCCTTTAATATATAGGATTCAATCCTAAGATAAAATGATTGATTTTTCTATCAAGATCCATAATAATATTTGGAACAAAAATTGCATGTCATGTGTATTTATCCTCACACAAGGCCGCTGAATCCTCCTCATTTTTCATCAATTCCATGAATTTGATCTCCATACTTTGTTGAACTGCCTTAGTAAAATATTTTTCAAAGGAAATACATTAGATTTATCCCACACTAAGGCTTCATTATCCTATATATCAATGATTTTAATGATTGTTGACCACCACTAATTACATTAAACTTCATAAACATAAATGGAATGATTATCCTTTCGATTAAACAAACTTCCAATGACATCATATATTGTTTCAAGTGATTTGATCCATCCTTTAGTAACCATTGGGTAATTAGATAAAATCAAATCTTGATATTTTTTCCCTTTAAAATGTTACACTATCAGCATTTTCAATTGTGGTAAATCTGGTTGTTCTATTTAATGAATGAAATTTCTATTTAAATCATGTATTAGATGAGCCATTACTATAAAAAACAGCCTAGTTCCAATTCACACCATTCAAGGTTGTATATTCAGAAAATACCAGCCTCTCAATTACGTCCTACCTTTTCTTCCTTTTTTATCTGGTGGATAACAATTCTAAATAGGCATATCATAGACGAACAAAAGTTCTATCCATAAATTATATACCATGAAAATATAATGAAAAAGAAAAGACATTTATGGTATTTTTTAACATCATAATAACTCTTATAGTTATCTAAACCATTATCTAATACCAGCTATAAGGAACTGACCTTAAACATTAAATATTATAGTTATTTGAACTATACGTTAATTCTATAAATATCCAAATTTCATTTTGGGTAAGATTTTTAGAATTTTAGTACATAAATAATATATATCCACCAATACAATTTCATTGTGGGTAGCATAATAAAGGGTTCCTTTTCATCCAAAACATATAATTTTATGAAAAAAACAACAACATAATTTCTTTGACAAACAAATACATCCTTATTTTATTTACACCTCCATATAACCTATCAAAAAAGATTAAAAATATGGGGTGATAATAAAAATATCATTACGGGGAATAAAAATATCAAAATAAACCATTAGTCTATATATACTTAAAAATATATGAAATAATTTTCATAATGACATACTTCTAATCCATATGTACATATTTAATGAAACATTGGAATTACATTAAACGATAAAGAACATATATAAAACCATAAATGTGTCTTGGAGAAATTACATATATTGTGACCCACATTTTTTCCTTATTATTTGTAACCCACGTGTCTACCTTACAATGTAACCCTCGCGATATCCTTATTGTGAAACCATCACAATGACACTTGGAGTAACCATACAGCTGACCTCTTACATAATCATAACCAATGAATCGGTTGGAGTTATAGCTCACACTATTAATTATAAATAATGACCAAGAACCATAAAAAAATCACAAAACATGAATAATTTCATGAAAGCATCATTTTGAATTTTATAAAATTGAATTTTTAGAGATATTTTTTAATGAAAATACCATTTAAAATATCATATAATTGAATTGATAATTGAGATAAATAATGTAATATGTGTACAAACTAAAAAAAACATAATAAAAGATAATATGAATAAAATTCATTACAAAAAAAATCATAGTATTACATTATCAATGAAATAGAAAGTTAACCCAGGGTATTTAAATTATATTAAAATTTTTCATTCCTCGGGTTTCTCATTCATCAACCTTGTTTCAACATCTCGTATAATGGTTAAAAAAGTGTTATTAAATTATTAATGAAGTATATTCATTTTTATAACTACTTATAAGGTCATTTTATAACATTATTGGATCCATTTGTTAATAATATATTGTTATTTTCATTGATTCAGGTTCATGCTTTAAAAGATTTCCATGGTGTGTTTGGAATGGATTATCTTACAGAAAGTAAAATAAACACCATAGGTTGAATCATTAGTGATATTTGTTTAGAAAATTTTGGTGGTTCCTTAATAATTAGGAAATTGTTTCATCATATAACATTAATATTATGTATATTATTTAATTAATAATATAATAGAGGTTATATAATACACATTAAAATTGGTTTCAACCATTCAGATGTTTATAATTTTAGCTTAATGTATGTTAAATAAATTATAAAAAATCATTCATGATGTTGGTAAATCGACACATCATGAACAATGATTTTACTTTTAGAATAAGATGATGAGGAGATTTAGAATGAAGATGAATTTTTTCATAATCCTGATAAAAATAGAATATATATATATATATATAATTAATATTCCCTGCCACATGTATAAGGGAATGAGATGAGAGTATACGAAAAAAATAATTGAAATGAAAACACACATAAAAGAAAGAGGAATATTACATATTGATATCTTTTAATTGAGATCCTATTTAAGGCATTTTTTTTGGCCCTTTGGTTAGACCAGATGGTCATATACATGGGTACGAGAATTGGGAAGTGGATTGGGTAGAATTTAGGCAATCATTAAAGCTTGAGAGGTGTGAGAGGAAGTGGGGGTGAGGGTGGTAATTATACTGGAGGAGAGGATGGGTTTTCCATTATTTTAATTATTTGTATATTTTTTTATATAAAATATGAAGATTCTTGATTCATGGTACCCTTAATAGTAAGGAGATCATGTAATTTTTTACCATGTGTTATTATATTATCCTTGATTCTTATAACAATGTATTTATAATATAATGTATATATATAGTAAATTACTGTATTTTACAACTCATTAAAATTCTATATTTTCATACAAATATCAAAAATTCACCAAAAACTTATTTCATTGTATAGAAATCAATATATATCTCCATTTTTTTAAAAAAATATAAAAATGATTATTTTTATTTTCAAATATATTCATAATTTATTCAAAAAAATATCAATATAAAAACTATAGCTCCTTTAATGTGACCATAAAACATTAATCATATTCTTATTATCATATAAACTTATGGAAATAAAATAATAATGTGATTTACTATTCATAAGGGTATGTTACTATTCACCACAAAATTAGGTTGTTTCTATCAGACTCCGAATAACATACTGATCAGAAATATATATGTCCATTTTGTGAAATTCAAATCATAGAATTGAAAAATTATGTTTAATGACAAGGGTACAACTATATTCATAAATAATAGTGTTGTGTCAAATATTCATAGTCCTTCATGGATTCCAATTTATTTTTTAAATCCATCAGGTGTAATATTAAATAAATTAATTCCATTAAAAACATTCAATTTAGAGTGTTCAAAAAAGAAAAAAAAATTTGTTCTGAAAATGGAAAGAATATTCCATTCAAAAAAATTTTCAAGATAAAAACACTAGAAAAAAAATCTTTAATAATACATTTGGAGTATTTTTGAATAATTTTTGGATGAATTTTTAAAAATAATCGTCATGTGTGAAATTAGAATTTCAATAGAAAGGATAAATAAAATCATACTCTCATAATAATATTGTGTCATTTATTTAAATTTATAATAAGAGGAAATGTTACTAATACTTGTAATGTTAATTAATACAAATATGAAACAATAATGTATTATTTTTTAAAGAATTATAAAATAATAACCATATCACAGTCATAAAAATAAAAATCCTGAATACTAATGAAAATTTGAATTTAACCCAAACCACGTTGATAAAATTAAAATCATACATCCCATGAATTAAATGATATAAAAAGAAATTTAAATTAACCATAATAAAAATGTAATATTGATATTAAAAATTTGTTAGTATATCAATCAAATAAATACGATGTGAATATGGAATAATACTCATCGTTGTAACAAACTGACGACAAAACCTTACCTCATATCTGATTTCCATCGTATGTTTCATAACCCCAAGAATATTAAATATACATTTATTATAAATATTTCATGAATGATGAGAATATATATCAAAACAAATATTAATTATATATCATATTATAATTTTAATTTAAATACAATATTTTTTTAAAATCAATATTTCAAAAAATATATGCAACGCCCATCTTGTATGATTTGGTTTTGCACATACGGTCCATTTACATTAAAAATGTTTAAATCCTCTCAAGTATGATAAAAATTATATAAATAAAATTTAACTTAAATATATATATTTAAATAATATTCCTAAAATTTTAACAATAGAAAAACTAGTTACACAATTCGTATAGGTGGAAATCCAAAAATGACACAGGAACTTGGTTTTAATTTGTTTGGAAACTATAGAAAAAAATGATTAAAAAGAGTGAAACGTTAAAATATAATTATTATATCATATAAATAATATATTTTCATCCAATGTATCCTTATTAAAAAAAATATGATTCTAAAATAATGGAATAATAACATCACTCTGTGGAGGTCATAGTCTAGACACAAACATGCACAACATTATCTATTTATAATGGGTTTTATATTATGAAGATAGATATGTTTTTATAATTACAAATGTTTTTTATTCTTAAATATCATATAAATATATATCTATATATGTTAAACACATCATTATATCCATTTTGTGATCGGTGGTGAAAGAAAATCAATTTCATTTGGTTACGAGGTGAGAATTCACCCTACACATGATTAATATTTTTAATTCAAATATGACTGAAAAGTGTGTTGAAATATATTATTCCATTAATAGAACACCATATTATTATATGGTACAAATTTTTATTATTATTGATCCATTTTTACCATGATTCAAAGTATTTAGAGGTTGAAAAATAATTCATGGTTTGTAACTATACATCTTTTTTGGACAACCTCTTAAGGATTACTTGTAATTCATTCCTAAAATGTAATTATTATGAGAAGTGGGAAAATAGGATATGGAGAAAATTTTATAGAATGAATTTTTAGTTATCTTATGAATGATAATTCTTCATATGTGTGATGTATAGATGAGAGGGTCATTCAATTTATATGTATGGACATGATGTGCATGTAATTATAAAAATGATTAAAATGTACCTAAATTTTATGAATTATAAAAGATTCTAAAATTGATAATCATCTATTCCTATAATTGATTGTAAAAATATAAATATTTTACATGTTTCCATGTGATATTTATAATTTTTTTATTGTAACAGTTTTCAAAAACTTTTTAACCCAAATAACAATAATTATATTTCATTTTTGTAAATTTTATTATAGCCAATAACAAAACAAATTAATACATTATTATTATTATTATTATTAAATATATAAAAATTTATATCATAAATTGAACTCATTCATGATCTATAACTTATTTTAATTTTCAACTCATAGACACACCAAAATTTGGAGTTTCCAAAGAACAGCCATTACAATGTATAAAATGGGTTTGATTCATAATTTATCATGAAATATATTATAAAAACCTAGACATGATTAATTATAAAATTATACAAATATTTTAATTAATAAATCATTTTTTAAAAAAAATTTAATTTAGATTCTTTAAAATAAATGGAAGGTTTCAACAAATATTTGAATATTTTAATATTATGTTAATTAAATAGGTTTTCATACAATTATAAAAAGATAACTCATAGTAAGTTGGACATAAAGAATTAAAAAATGTTTTTTATTTATTAAAAAAATATTTCATTAATTTATAAAAAATATTTTTAAATGATCTTCACAAAACAGAACATTATATTTTTTCAAGAAAAATATAATGTTTTAAAAAAACATTCACTTTCATAAATTTTAATTTATATTCATTTATAAAAAATTTATAAGACATTAATTTATATAATAAATGGGTCATAATTTTTTTATCACAATTAAAAAATAAATTTATTTTATATTATATAAAATTATTCAATATTACTGTTCATTTATAGTTGAGTTTGTGTATATTGAAAACAATGGAAGAGATTGAATTTATTAACAATTATGTATATTGTAATTTATCATGTTGTTACAGTAATAAGCAGTATTTTTTATTCTATTTTTATAGGTTCTAGAAATATTTATTTTGAAATATATAAATAGAATGGATATTCCATGATTTAAGATATTTTTTGGTGATTTAGAATATTTAAAATAGATTATTTATTTCATACTTTTTGAGAATAATATCCATTATATGAGAATCAATTTGGACTTGATAGTTAATGATATTTTAAAATTATCAAAATCCTTTAATATATTTTCTCAAGAGAATTTATTTAATTACATATTACTATAATGTTTTAATTATTTTATTGTTACATCAATGATTTTATACTGGGTATCATATGGGGGATTAGATAACTATTGAGTCCTAGATGACATTTAATGATATTTAAATATTGAATATAATATCTTGGGATGGAATTTTTAATTTTAATTATAAGATCAAAATAATAAATAAGAATTCAGAATAATAGTGGATATATATAATATTTATTAGATTGAAAGATGTTGATGTGGGAATAATTCAAACAACTCTATGGATGAGTCAATGTTGAGGGAAAAAAATAATTTTTTCCAAGATTATATTGTATAGTTGTTTATGTTATAAAGTACCAATCAAAATACTAAAATGATTGTGTGGATATTATACAAATTAACCTATGAGTTGTATTCGTATTTTTAGTACAAACTTATTCATTAATCAGTTCATGATTCTGGGGCCAAATATTATACACCAGTATTATCACTATTGGGAATATTAATTGGAAATTCACAATCTTTTACAAATAATTATTGAAAATTTTTATATATTAATTTTCAAACCTACTAGAATAATGTACATGTATAAAATAAATTATAGTTATTCATACGTTATGGTATACATTAATATAAATTTGATGTGTAATTTTTATTATATAGGCATATATATCCTTGATTTTTAAGATTATGTAATTTTATGAATGATCATGGTAACATGGGGATATTATTTAGAATTAGATTAATTAAATATCTAATTAGAATGAAACAAAATTTGAACATATATTTATATATTTTGATTAAAAATAAAATAAAATCATATATGATATTTTCATAGAGGTGGAATTATTGAGATTCATGTTTTAGTAAATTCTTTATAATGATATATTTCTTTCACTCATTTTAATTCTTTAGTTTTAAAAACAAGATGATGCAATGAAAATACAGGTTAAAATAGATTAAAAAAATCCAACAATGATCCTAATGAGGAACCAAAATAGATAATAGTTGTAGTGATAAATCATGTGATTATTACAGAACTACTATCTTGAATTATCATTAACAATATGAACCTTTTTTAATTACCCAAAGATCCAAAAATATATGGATATTATCTCACTGATGATTCGGTAGAAAATACGATGAATGAATGAATGTTAAATATGTTACATGTCATGAATGGGGTAGGGATAACTTGTTTAATTTCATAAATTTATTTGAATATGCATTAGGTGTGAAAAATTTTAGAAAGGGAAAAACATTAGTATGAAAAAATTCGGTAATCAATTGACATGATGAAGGGGAAATATATATTTTAGAAATGCATAAGGTATTCGGTTATAAAGATAAATTGAAATTATATCAATAGGTATGCCTACCAAATGGATCCACTAAAACAATATTACAAAAAATTGATTAAAAAATATAAATGATGTAATTTATTTATTTATTGGAGAATGTGACACTACATGGTTAAAAAATATATATTTTACATCCTTTTGATCCTAATGTATGTAATAAATTTTAATATAAGAAAAATTATATAAAAATAAAATGAAGAATAATTATATTTTTGTTAATATAAAGTCATTGAATTATTGTTACATCCCCTTAGATTAATGGTGATATTTTTTCTATGATCCATACTAGTTTTAAAAATAATTTTATGTATTTTTTATGGGTTTACTGCAGACAGCTGACCAGGTACACACCATGTACCAGAAGTACATGACGTGTACATGGTGTTTGTTGCATGCCAATGACATGGAGATCACGTTGTGAAATAGGGGATCATGATATGAGGTGGGACCCATCATGAACATGTGGCACACGTTGTGTAGGGGATAAATATCAGTTTTCCAACCTGAGGCTACATGTTTTTCATTGTATCATATCTTAATATTACTACACGTCATGACAAGATGTACACGTCATGACCTGGCACACACACTGCTTTAAGTCACACGTTTTTCAGTTTCTCTCATCCTTGTTCTCCCATATATCTTGGATCTAGACCTTATGTAACCCCAATGAAATTTTCAGAAGTGTCTCAACATTTAGGTCATTCTGATCAGCTCTATTATATCATTTCATCTACTGTGTGCCTCTCCGAGTAAGGGTTATTTCCAGTTCTACATTACAGTTGAATGCTATAATGCCCTTGACTTACATTTTCGTATCATTTGATATATGAAGGGTTTATCTTTGTCATCTTCTTCTATATCCATTGTGAGATCTCATTTCAGAGGCCTTTCCCCTTTCATGGATGTGGTGCGACAGACTGTCTTATTTAAGGTATGTGGGTTTCACTTATTCCACCAACCTTTTTTTGTTTAAATTCTAATAAATCTTATAATCATTAGATTCTAGGGTCTTCGATGGTGCTATTTGGATTCGTTCAGGGTTTTTGATCTTGTTGCGGGCATGTGTGACCCGAACCATGGTTTAGGTGGTTCCATATTTATACCTATAATGAAAACCCTAATTTCTATTAACTTACATATTAAACTATGAAATTTGCATGGTTGTTTTTTGGGGTTGAAAAAGGGTTTTGGAATGAAATATGGGATTTACCTAGATTTGGAAATCATTTTTAAAATGGTTTTGAATGGGTTTAAAATGAATTTAAATTTGTTTTTGATAAAGATCACATGTGTTAACATGAGTACTTCAATGGATGGTTAGCTTGAGGGCATCATCCATTTATTTTTGATTATCAAAGAGGATTGTCTTAGGGCTTTCATCCGATTCCTATGTTTGTTTCTCAAAGGTACTGATAGTGAATTTTGGGGGGTTTACTCATGGTGTATTCCTATACTTCCTAGGCATGTTGTTTTATGATCAGTTTTGTGCACTTGGTTATTTTGGTATGAGTAGTGTGCTGTCGAAACCTATAGTATTCCTTGGTTTTGTGATACATGTTCTTCTATTTTATAATTCATGGATTTCTATGTTATCCTTGAAATTCATGTTGATTATAGTGGAAAATGATATGAATTTTTTTTGGAAATTATTAAACCTTTTTTTGTGTCGAACTGTTAAAAAATGGAAATTTTCCATGTTTTCTATAAAAACATTATACTGATTATCCTGACATGTTTTATTTTTGAATTAACATACAATATTTTCATATAGAGACTTGTTATGGAACACCTGGGTGGGATTCTACTAAGGATTTTAGATCAGACCCTGCGCACAACTATGGTGGTGTGTAGAACATTGTTTTTTTACTAGTGCATGGAATGTAAAGGAGCCATAATGAGGAAGTTTGGTTTGTGTCAAGTATGATGGGTAGCTGATTGTGAGAAGGTTGGAGTCCTTCTATTCCATTGTTGAAGTACATGTTTGGTTTTGAGTTCTTTGTTATCAGACATGTCCTTTTTTGATTTAGCTAATGTTATAGTTGTTCTTTTTCCACGATTTTCCATAAATTGTTGGCATATGAAATTGTTATTAATCCATTATTCCATATTTCTCTATATATACGTTTTCATTTTTTATTCTTGTATGGAGATATTTGTCACTTAGTTCTGTTGTTTGATGCATGGGTGCTTTTCTCCAGCTCGTGGGGATGGCGAACGCCCTTCGGGTGTGTGGATGATCGGGTCGAGTGACGGGATTCAGTGCTACATGGGTCGGTTCATTACATTTTTGTATCGAAGTAGTGGTTTATACTCATAAATATTTTCCTTGGGAGTTTTTTAGAATGGTGATAGGATTTTCAGGACATGGGAGGTATGTTTCGATAAGTTCATGGACGTCTCTTGTCATAACGATACCCATGATTCGATGAGATGTTGGGATATGTTTCTCAAATTTTTTTTTCTTTAAAATCTTAGTTTATCTTTTGGTTTTTCTATTTTAATTGAGATATTATATGTTTCAAGTTGTTGTTATGTTTTGGTGTGCAACAATATTCCTTGAGACAACCCCCAAAGGGTTTTTATGAGGGTGATGGTGATTCTCCTCATGGAAAACCACTTATGGATCAGAATCTTATCGATACTATCATATGATCAGTCTATTTTATTAATGAGGATGTTCCATGATTTCAATAGTCAGTGGTTGAGGTAATGCTATGAGCTGGATGGGAAAGAGGTCGATCGCGGTGGTTCTTGGGTGAGAAGACACCATCATTTAAAGGGATGACTAAACCTCATGAGGTAGAGGAATGAATAGGAAATATTGATCAAATCCATGGATTCCTAGAGACACATGAGAATATCATGGTGAAGATTGTAGCATTCAGACTCGAGGGTTCTAAAAATAATTGGTGGGAATATGTGGTCCATGATGACATACATGTGGGCTTGGATGGGAATGGCTTCATGTCCTAAATTCATTATAAAAAAATCCAAAGTCTCTGAGTTTGAAAAAAAATATTTTTTACTATCATTTCAGAAGAAAGATCATTCAATTTTGGCAAACAGAAACCCTTTTTTAAGCATGAACGTTTTCTCTGAATGTGGTAATGAATGATGCTCTAAATGAACAGATGTTCCTATAGGTTTTCTAACGCAACATTCGATTACATGTGTTAATGTAGAATATTTCTTGCAGATATGAACATGGTAGGAAAAGTAGGGATTACTACCTCTCTATATCAAACATGTGACATCATTAGTGGCATGAATGGGAAAAAATAAAATTCCATGACCACCCCAGCTGTGGTGGATGTGGGTCTCTATAGTGAGCCTCTTCTACATGATCAATTACAGGTGGTAATGTGCCTATAACATTATAGCAGTGTGTCGAGGGAGGAAACAGTAGACGTCCATTTACATTTCCCTCAAAGAACTCCAATAGTTGTGTATGTGTTGGTCACCTGCATCGTTTCTGTCCAGCGATGAGTATGCCTATTTATGGTTACAGTTTGTTGACTCCAACAGCTACTATTGTGAAGTCAATAGCACCATTGACTATAGGGTTCTTTCCATAGTCCTCAAGAGTGATGCATTTACACACAGTACACGAGTGTCCAATGAAAGTTGATATAGGTCCTACAACATTGAGAGGTATACTCTTCATGGAGTCTTTAGTAACAATAGCATTGTATGATACTAGTATCTTCTACTTGATTATATATATATGATCCTGGCCTTAAGCATTATATAATCTTTAGTCACATCATGAATTCACATTAAGGATCATTTCAGATTTAGTGTTTTATAGAATTATTCCATAACTATTACAAATTAGCTTAAATATTACAATTACACACTGCTACTCGGTATTCAATTTTTTTATAAAATATGAACTCTTAAAATACATGTATAGATCCATGTTTAATACATCATGAATTTTCAAAGATCCCATCCTTGTCCCTATTCCACTTCATGTCCTGTGAAAAACTAATCAAAATCATGGGTTGATGAAAAAGGTCAGTAAAGGATATATATATGGAAAGAAAACCTATTGGATTTTCAAAACCACTAGTAAACCATGAATATATTATCATTAGTAATACATTTCTCCTTTATGAAGTAGTAAATACTCATCTCTGAATAATAGACCATTTCTTACCATTTTGTAACCAAATGATTAACATAAAACCCATAAAAAGCACAAATAACATATATAGGTATTGTCAGACATTAATTTACATAATTAGAAAAACCATTCAGTCAACATCCACACATATAACTAAATAGAATAGCCATTCAACCGACTTCCATACCCAATGCATTGGAGGTTATAATGTCACCACCAATCCTGGTTTATCATGACACCACATATCATTTGGTTTTCCAAATAACCACCCATTAAATGTCCTAGTTCTCATATAAATCATAACAAAAAAAATATTCGAAATATTAACATTTCACTATTAAAATTTCATTTTCAATCACAACAAATCATTTCAAGATATTGGCGTAATCAATGCATTATCAAAACAATTCCAATACCTTTTGAGTTATTTAATAAAGATATATTTGAGTCAATGTGTCCCAAAATTATTTTAAACTATTAAAGGTATTTAAATTTTAAAACATTATTATCCAAATAAATGAATCCATAAAACCATTTTGAATACATGGAAATTAATGATAAATATTTATAAGAATAAATCATTATAACAATATTTCAGTTAAGGAGTTTATAAAAAAACTAGGTATGCTTGAATAAAACTAATTTAGGAAGAAATATAAATTAAATAATTTTAATATCATGGGAATAAATGGATTTACGATATAATATGACAAAGGATAGTATATACACAATATAAAATTTAATCGGTGATTAACAATAATTAAGTCTCAAATAGAATGAAATTTGAGACTAAATCCCTTATAAAGATGTTATCCTTATATTATGGATAAATAAATTAAATTATTATTTTTGAAAAATATAAATACAGTCAATATGATTTGATATTTAGTGTAAGATAATCTGATTTCATTCACACATATGCATTGCACGACATAATCAACATGTAGATGTTTAACCAAAAGAATTGATATTTGTAAAACAAGTTCCCTTGCTGAAATTCAACAGGCGAACAATGTCACATTAAAATTCAGAAAACTAGATGATGAGTGAAAAAGAGTTTTTATTACCATGGATGAAAAAATTATAGAAATAAGGAAATATATTAACATATCCCATCATAAGAAGATGTAAATTAAAACACATCCCAAAAAAAGTCTTTTAGAAAGGGGTGAGTTAAAGGTTTCTTTACCTATTTGGTAACATACGAAAGATACACCCCATGAAATAATGATTTTAAAATGAATATGTAAATACACACAAATTAATGTATATTACAACTTTAATAAAATCATTTTTAGTACATAAACCAAATAGAACGAAATGGTTGCAAATATAGCATTAATATCAAGGGAATAAAAAAGTGAGATGAATACTCTTACCACATATCATTCAATTGAGTCATAAGACAAAAAGTTAATGACCACCAAATGAATCACAAAATACCATGAATATAAATAGAAATATAATAATATATATTAACTAGTTGTAAATAATACACAACATAAAATAAATAAGTGTCAAATAATGGAAATCTTACAGAATTAAATGTGAGATAAGAAACAACTTACCTAGTGCCCGAATTGACTCGTTTATTCCCTAATTTTCCTGGACATTTTTTCGATTTTCGGAAAATGAGTAAAAAATGTACTTTTTATAATTAAAAAATGCCTATGTGGTCAAAATTGAATTGTCTGTAGAATAATATTCATGATCTAGATATCATATATATCATATATATAGATTATATAATGTATTGATAATATAACTTAATATTTCAATATAAGAAATTAAATGGACCATTAATGGAGATAGTAAGTCATACGAACACATGGACGATACTCTCATTTCTATTTTATATTTAATGGTATGATAACATAATAATATATAGTTATATTATAATTCAAGTGCAATATCATATGATATATATATATATTACATAATTTCATAACACCGTTATTTTTATGTTCCATGTATGTCATGAATGAATCATATCACCTTGAGGGGGCTGTAGTCTGCACTTCCTCAAATAAATTATAATGTTTACACATATTGGAATGCATAAATGTATGTTTGTAACATAAAAAATCAATGAAAAAAATGAAAACATAAAAATAATATATATCATATATAAATACAGTGTCGTCATAATGGCCACCATGATAGGTGTTAGGAGAAGATTGAACAATCATCATTTCGTGAGGCAGTAGTGCGCCGTCCACAGAAACAATATGTTTTTACACATTAGATAGTTGTGTGTGAATGTGATGTATGAATAGTTCTCATAATAATATCATAGTATATTAGGGATACAATTTTTGTTATAAAATAAAGGAATAAAATGTGTCTAGGGGGTTGGAGAAGTAAAATAATTGAAAATAACTTAAGAGAAGATGTTACCTTTAAATCAGGTAACTCCCTTTGGTTTGAATCAAAAGGATTTCATGAATGCCTTCTGCCCATGGTAAAGAATCTAGGTGTAAGGGAGGGATATAGGGACATCAATTATGATTATTTTGGACTTTCCAAGTGGCTTGAGAGGTGTTGGTACTTGGTTAGAGGAGATGGCTTTTTATAAGGGGGAGGGGCCTTTTTTGGAATGTTTGAAAATATTATTTTATAATATAATGATATTCAGTTTCTAAATGTCCAAAAATCATTAAATTCATAGATACCATGACTGATTTTATAAATAAAATCATCCAATATTAATTGTACAGGATTTGGATATTGTTTTAATTTTGATAATCTTATTTTTTTAATCATTCATTAATGAGGTAAAAAGTACATCATTATTGTGTAATAATTAATTTTATTTGTTTGATGTCTAAAAATTATAATAAATACAATGATGTAAGAAACAATTTTATTTTTTAATTTAATATTTACAATATATGATATAAAATATATAAGCTCTATTAAATATTGATATACTAAAAGATATATGTTATTGTCATTCTTGAATTTACAATAAATTAATTTATAAAAAGTGACATTATCAATCTTAGTTGTCTCCATGGGGACCAAAAATCAACCAATGGATGACCAGGGAAGGATATGTATCAACCAATAAGATTAGGATATATGAGAGGGTAATTTATCATTATTATAATATATTTTTACATTGAATTAACCAATTTACCTTTAACCATAGTAAATAAAGGTAAAAATTTATTATTCACAAAAATTTATTTTAATATTATTTAACCAAATTTTTATCACAGATAACAACCATGCCTGTCAGATATTTTAAATTAAATTTACATTAGTGGTAAAATTTCATTTATATGAAAATTTCTGTTTTTTAACTACTACTTGCTGTTTTCACTATTAAAAAAATTGATGTTTTTCAAGAAAAAACATAAAATTCAGCCAAAAATATATTTGATAATCCAAATTGAAAATTGATGTCTATTTTAACAAATTCAAGACATACAATTTTCATTAATTAATTGAATATATATTCCTATTTTCAAAGCTAAAAATGTGTTGTTATGAAGTAATAACTATCAAAAGATTAACACTTCATTAAGTCCAATTTAAATGTGAAATTAATTCCAATTACAAACAATAAATGGTAAAAATATAATTTATAAAACATTAAAACCAATTAAAAAGATATTCTATGCATAAAAATAAATTATATTAAATGTACTTTATAAATTATTTTACATTATTTTTCACTTCTCATTAAAAAAAGAATTTTATACGAAAAATACGAAAACTTTACTCAAAGTAAATTTTGAGGTCCTGATTATAGTGAAGAATTTAATTTTATTAAATGGAATATAAAAAATTGACCAAAAATATATTTAATGATCTTTCTCGATCAAAATTCATTAAATTGACCTTTTAATGAATATTAATGAATTTATGTGTAAAATTTGATTCACTCACATTTTAAGCCTCTAACTTTTATTTGATAAATGTAAAAACATTTATCAAACATGTATAATAATATTTTAGTTAGTTATGATCATTAAATCCATTAGAAATGCTTGGTGTTAACTACTATTTAAAATAATATTATATTATCATTTTCCAGTATGACTCATTATTGTGTGAAATATATGACTTTACAGAAACCCATTATTGTGTTTTAGGTTCACTATGGAATATAGGATCCCCTTTAAAATAACTTTACTCTTTAATTCAAAAATATTAATTAATATGAAAATGTCATATTATTTATTTTTATATAATGTTACATCCTTATACCCTTTTAGAAATTGTGTCCTTACAATTTTAATATTGGGAATGGAAACATCAATAAAAGTCCCACATCAAAAAATGATTAAATAAAACGATCATATTAAATGAAATAAAGAGAAGTAAAAATGTCACCTGAGAGAGCAGATAATAGGATTCCATGAAAACATTGATATTGAATAGAAACAATAAATTATGTTTTGATGTAGTGTGATAGATAACAAGATTAGGAGAAAGTTAACAACCATTGAATCAAAAACATGTGATGAGTTAATTTGTCTTTGATTCCACAGAAGGAAAAGTTAACATACATAATTTTTTTATCTTAATTTTTATAATGTTGAGTATTTTATTTATAAGATTAACAAAAAACCTAAATAAACATATTTACTTTTCATGAATACCTTCATTCATTTATAAATTTATATGACAAACTCATCTTTTCTCCAAACGATGAGTATTCAGACTGACATGGTCACCTTAAAAGTTCTACAGTAGTCTTTTAAAGTTTCAAATTATCAAAAAAAGATGATCAATATGTTTCCCCTACCATTAGACATCAAACAAAACCAAAATGGTTTGATGAGATCAGATAATCCCAAAAAGGATAATCCTTTTTAAGAAGAAAAACTACTCTTATTCTCCAAAATTAAACAAAAAATTCCCAATGTTCAATAAAGACCATTCAATCTACAATTGTTCCTAAAAATATTCAAACTAATCCAATGTATACATTAATCCCAAAACTCATAAATATTTAATCACATAGTCTTCCATGATTAATCGTAAAATTTATCTCCAAATAACATCGACTACTCTTAAGGTCTAATACTAATGTGTAATTAACCTAATCAAATATTCTATATGATAAGTTAATAATTTCAATAGATAACACATAATAAACTTATTATTGGCTAAAAAAATCTTCTTACTAAAAATAATTTGTCATACTAATTAGGGTCTCCACATAGTCTACTGGTATGTGATAAATATTTGTTGCATATTTGTTGTCGGTTCGATTCCCGCACCTTTGTATGATGTGACGCGTCGTCACATGATCTACGTGTTATCTATTTTCAAGAAATATATATTTCTATATGAATCCAAATAATGAGATAAATTCATCAAAAATAACAATAACATATTTTAACCACAAAGGTTATATAATAACATTCATTTTGCATCCCAAAATGTAATAACATGTTATTGTCACAAATTAATGGATCATATAAACCAAAATAGTTAATTATAACTATATCAAAAAAATAAATCGTAATTATTTTTTGAATAAAATTTTCACATATCCAAGAATAGCATTAGACATAATAGAAGAAGATTCCAAACTAATCCCATCATTAATACATTCAAACAAATCATTATCCATAACTCATCAATTCCTAAAGTGGAGACATCTTAATCATCTAACATACATCATAATCCATTATACATATTTTCCCATATTATTCATTTGTTCATATTTCTAACAACAAAATCATGCATAATGACCTCAAATTTCAGTATTTTCAAAACAATTGCTAAAAATTAATGCATACCTTTAATAGGTCATTTTCAATTACCTCATCTTCAATTAGAATGACATTAGGAATCAGTAAACATATATTTCAATGATCATGATGATCCCTTCCCCAAAACATCTCCACATGAAATATATTTGAGTAATGAACACCCACACCACATTTAAATCATTCATTTGACCCCAAAATAAGAACTTATTTCATTTTCTTGGAGTCATCAAGATGCTTCCTTTATTCCATGGCAGGTTCTTGCTTCATGACCTTCATTAACACATCAGTAACATCATCCCATCCCATTGAAGCTTAAATAAATTAAATAATTATGTGTGTAAAATATAAATACACTCTATATTATTGTATATTAAATGTGAAAAAATCAGAGTTCATTCACAGATATTGACATCCCGACATAATCACGATGTAGAAGTGTAAACCAAAGAATTGGAATATGGTTAAGAATTCCCCTTACAGAAATTCGACAGCCTAAAGACATCACTTTAAAATTTATAAAATTAGTTGATGAGAGAAAAAAGGTTATCTAATCATATGTACCTAAAATTTACATCAATAAGGATATATAATAACATTTTACAACACAAAAATATGTAAATTAAAAGATATAACAAAAAGAAGTCTTTTAAAAAGTGGAGGGTGAAAGGATCCTTTAACGATTTGGTAACATATGAATGATACAACACATGATAAAATGATCAAAATAATAAGATTTAAATACCAATAAATTGAATTATATTACAATATGAATACAATCATGGGTATTACATACACCTCATAAAGATAAATGGTGGCATATATAGCATGAATCTCACGAGGAGTAAAAATGATATGAAAACTCTTACCACATAGAAATAAATTGAGTAATATGAAGAAAAGTTAACGAACACCAAATTAATAAAATATTACAATTAATATAATGTGTATCATGATAATATATATCAAATTAAAATGCACAATACACAACATGAAATAAATAAGTGGCGAAGAATGGAAATATCACAGAATTAAAAGGGAGATTAAAAACCCCTTTCCTCGGGTCCTACTTGACTCATTTGTTCATTTTTATTCCCGAATTATAAACCTAAGAAAATATATAATTGATGAAGAACCATTTTCAGGATTATTATTCCTTTTATATCACGTATTAAATTTTTATATCAATTAGTTTATTATATGACTTCATATTGGACATTTTTTCGATGTTCGAAACTTGAGTCAATAATGGTCTCATTATAATTACAAATTTCCATGTGGAAAAAATTACATTATCTCCAGAATAATAATCATGATTTAGATATTATATAAATTATATATATTTAATATATATATGTATTTATAATATTACACAAATGTTTGAGATATGAAATGAAATGAACCATTAATGGAGAGAGTAAGTCATACGTAAGCATGAAATCTACATTAATATCAATTACCCATTTAATGGAATGAGAACATAATGATACATAGTTATATTATAATTAAAGTATAATATCATTATATATAAATATTTTATATAATTTCATAACACCATCCTTTATACATTCCATTAAAGTCAGGAACTGATCATATCGCCTTGAGGGTGCGGTAGTCCGCACATCCTCAAATTAAATTATCATGTTTACACATATTGGAAAGTATAAAGGTATGTATGTAACATATAGAAATAAAATAATAATAGAGAAAAAATAAACATAATATATACCATAAATAAATTTAGTTCCATCATAATGACCACTAGGAGAGGTTGTTGGAGAAATTAGAAGAATCATCATTTTGTGAGGCAGTAGATCACCGTCCACTGAAACAGTATATTATTTACCCATTAGAAGGAGGTGTGTGGATTTTTTTGTTTGAATCATTCACATATCATAATCCTAGTTTATTGAGGATATTGGTTTCATTATTAATGAACGTAATAAAAAGAGTATAGGGGGTTGGAGAATTAAAATAAAAAAAATAACTTAAGAGATGACATTACCTATAAATCATGTAACTCCCTTTGGTTTGAAACAAAAGGATTATTTGAAGTGCCTTATGCCTATGTTAAGGATTCTAGGTGGAATATAGGGATGTACAGAGCTTAATTGGTTAGAGGATGGATAATCCACGGATTTTGGGAGATGTGAGTAATGGGTTAAAGTTGATGTATTTTTTTAAAATGGGAGGATGGGATCTTTAAGAATGTTTGAAAATATTATTTCATTTTATAATGATATTAAGTTTTTAATGGTCAAAAACTCATTGAGTGGTGGATAATGTTTTAATTTTTATAAACTTATTATTTAAATCATGAACTAAAGGGTTAAACACTACATCATTCTTATGTCATAAATAATTTTATCTATTAATGTATTAAATTTATAAAAAAATTACCATGATGCTGGATTTTGTTTAGATTTTAATTGAATATTTTTAGTCAAATATATATCTTATATAACCCCATGTAAATATTTATTTACTAATAGATATATATTTATTCTATTTTTTTTACTTTTAATTAATTAATATAAATTGTCATTATAACTGATAAGTGTATCTATGGGGTCCCAAAATAGTCCCATGGATTCCCATGGTCAAAACTCTATAAAAATATGATTATAACACATGTAAGGGTGATTTATTATTATTATAATATTATTTTTACCATGAATTACCCTATTTAACTGTAATTGTGGTAAATAAATGTAAAAAGTAACTCTTCAGCAAATATTATTTTCATATTAATGAACAAAATTTTACTTACTGATAACAACCATTTATGTTGTATTTTCAATATTCAATTCCCAAAAGTGGTAAAATTTCTTTTAAATGAAAAATTTTGGTTATTAACTAATACTTAGTGTTTTCACATTTCATCAAAAAATGTTGTTTTTAAAAAAACAATTACTCCATAGCTATATATGATATTACAAATTAAAAATTATGTCTATTTTACCATATTATGAACATGGATTTTTCATTAATTAATTTTAAATTATTTTTCATTGTCAAAACAAAAAGCCTATTTTTAAGAAATAATAACAATCAAAATATTTTCACTTATTTATGTCCAATTTCAAAGTGAAATTACTTCAATGAACAATATTAGATTAAATGGTAAAAATGTAATATAATATAATGTTAAAAATAATTAAAAATATTATCAAATCATATAAATAATGTAGATTCAACGGATGTTATGAATTAAAATACAGTATTTTTCACTATTCATTAAAAAAAGAATTATATCAGAAAAATACTAAAAATATACCCAATGTAAATATTGATGTCCCTATTATAAGGAAAAATTTAATTTTCTCAAATAGAATATTTAAAATTACCTAAATTTATATTTAAATTGGGTTCTCCATCAAATGACATTGGATTGACCATTTAAAGAATATTATAGTATTTATGCTTAAAAAAGATGTATTCACATTTTAAGCCACTAACATTAATTGGATAAATGTAAAAACATTTAAAAAAAATGTATAATAATATTGTAGTTATATTTTCTCATTCCATCCATTAAAAGGGTTTGACGTTATCTACCCTTTTAAATAATAATATATTATTACTTTTTAGTATGAATCAGAATTGTGTGCAACATAAGACTTTGAAGAAACCAACTGTTTCGTGTTAAGTATGTCATTAAATATAGAATGAAATTTAAACTAAAATTAATATTTAATTCAAAATATAAATAAATATGAAAATTTCATATTCATTGTATTCCTGGGATGTTACAATATGTGGAAGTTTTGTAGATAGACATAAAAAAATAACAGGACTTATCCCCTTTGCAAGGGAGTTATTGACACAACTTGGAACCAATAATGATTAGGGTTTTTTGTGTTCTTCTGGTTTATTTATGATAATTGATATGGAGTTGGATTGGGTTTTTATCAATATTGATCTGGATTTATATGATGTCGTTATTGGTATGGATTGTCTTGTCCCTCATTGAGATGAGGTTGATTGTTATCATTGATGATTTTTTTTTCTTACTATCGATTGGAGCTCTCATGTGTATTAGTGAGAGTGGGACCTGATTTTAGGTTTTATAGGACCTTCCCACCTAGATATCCATAGTTTTTTGGATAATGTTTCTTTAGATATTGATGATTTTTTTTTGAAAATATTCCTATTTCTATTTTAGGTTTTTCTTGATGTTTTCCAAGATGACTTTTATGGTCTTATTCTAGATAGAAAGGTAGAGTTTATGATGGACTTGGTTCCAGATATACATCTGAAATAGAGGTGTTCTAATCGTTTTGAACTAGATATGTTTAAAGAGCTCATGATTCTATAGGATGGCCTGTTAGTGGAATGTTTCATTCAACCTATTGTTTCACCTTGGGAAGCCCCCGTTCTATTTTCAATGAATGTAGATGTTTCACATCAGTTTTTTGTGGACTATTAAAAGTTAAACTGGGTAATAGCTTAGAAAAAAATACCCTTTTCCTCACAGAGTTAATTTTTTGGACCAGTTAAATGTGGAAAAGTTGATAACGAAGAATGATCTTCAGTATAGTTATCATCAACTCAGATTCTGAGAGACTAATATACCATAGGAAACATGTAGGTGTACATATGGCCATTAAAAATATATTGTGATTTATTTTAGTATGACTAATTCTACTACAGTTTCTATATATTTGATGAATCATATACTCCATCTATATCTCAACACCTTTTTGGTTGTGTTTATTGATGATATTCTGGTTTATTCAAAATCCAAGTGTGAGAATAAGAACCATTTGAGTATAGTTCTAAAAGTAATAAGAAGTCATTGTTTTGATTGAATGAATTGGAAGTGTAGTTTTTAGATTCAAGAATTGAAATTAATGTGGCATAGATTTTTTAGAAAGGATTATCAGTTGATCCAGAGAAAATAGAAATTTGTTTTTTCCAGGAAAAAACAACAAAATGTCATTGAGATATGAATATTCCTTATTCATACGTTATACTACTGACGGTTCATCGAAAATTTCTCTAGGATGGTGTATCCTCCTACTGCTCTTACCAAACTAGTGACAAGACTCCCATGGGGTACAAAGTTGCAGTCTTCTTTTGATGAGCCAAAATGAATTCTAACAACGACACTTGTTCTCTTCATACATGAGCCCGATAAGGGTATGTGGTGTTTTTTGATGAATCTGGAGATAGTTTTGAATGTGTTTTGATATTGGATGATCATGTGGTAGCTTACTGCTATTGTTAGCTCTGACAATATGAGAAGAACTACCCCACCCATGATATAGAACTTGCTGCGATGATGCATGCGCTAAATTGTTGGAGGAACTATCTCTTGAGGAGAATTTCAAATTGTTATATAAACATAAGAGTCTGGGTTATATCATTTCTCATAATTTCTTGAATCATAGTTAGAGGCAAAGGGTGTAATACCTACATATTTTTTACTTCCACAACACCTACACCACATTCAAATGGAATATTGTTTTAGACACTCTAAGATATAAGATACAATTATCGGATTTTTGTGAAATTGAAATAGTAGTGGAATCATATAGGGGTTTATGCTCAGTTTCACTTGGACGCTCAGGAGGATGCATTAGGTATGGTCTAAACTAGTGTACATTTATCATTATCTCCGAGGAATTCTATTTTTAAAATTTAATTGTAGGAAGATTAGTTTTAGAAGACTCGTGAATGAATTTAGGTTAAGTAATCCATTTATTGATGGTCTATTTCATCATATGGAATACTTCACTTCATGAAACGAGTTTTCATCCCAGCATATATGAGGAGTTCATTATTGTTTGATTTTCATATCTCTACATGGTATGTTCTTTCAGTAATGATGAAGATGTATTACGACATGAGAAAAGGGTTATGCTGGCTAGGTATGAGTGTGGAATTGGAAATTATGTGTCCCTCTATTACACCTGCCAACTGAAAAAGGAGGAGAACTTGAAACACTCATGATTGCTTCAGCCTCTTCCAATGCTAGTTTAGAAATGGTACAAGGTTCCCATGTGTATTTTTTTGGGTTTCTGTGGACTCCTAGAGAAACAAAATTCTATCATGGTGGTTTTTGATCGGTTGAATATGTCTCTTCATTTAATTTCAATAAAAACCACTAATGTTGGAGAACTGGGTAAGCTCTATGTGTAGGAGATTGAGCGGTTACATTGTAGTCCTTCTACCATTTTTTAAGATAGATATCCTTACTTTATCTCAATGTTGTGGAGGAGTCATAAAAAAAATCTGGACTCAGATCAAGTTGAGAGAAACATACCATCCACAGAAATGTGGCCAGATGGAGCATGTGATTCAGATTCTAGAAGATATGTATCATCCCAGTGCTATGGATATCGTTGGATTATTAGAAATAAAACATGGACTGGTGAAGTTTTTTGACTACAATAGTTATCAATCGTCGATTAGAATGGATCCCTTTGAGGTGATTTATGGTCATTCATGAAGATCACATATTTTTTGGGAATAGGTTGGTGAAGTAGCTTTGGTTGGACCAAGTCCGATTCAAAAGACTTCAGAATAGATTCAAAAGATGTGAAAATGTATGTTTACTACACATAGTTGATAGAAATCATATACAGATTGGTGGGATCATCATATGGTGTATTCCATTGGGGACTAGGTTTTCTTGAATGTTTCTCCTCAGTTGGGTCACTGTCAGATTGGAAAAAAGGGAATGTTGGCTTCGAGATATGTTGGACCATTTGAGATTACTAAAAATCATTGTCATTTTTCTTATTAGTTAGCATTGTTTATTAAGTTGATAGAAATTTTTGATGTTTTCCAAATATGTCATCATAGAATGTATCACCCAGATCCAATTCAAATTTTTAGGTGGGATGTAATTCAGTTAGATCCTGATGCATTTGTTCTGGAAAAACAAATTGAGATTTTTGAGTCTAAAGAAAAAATCATATGTAGGAATTCAATTATTTTTGTCAGATTTCTATGAAAACAGTGATCAGATCCTCATGAGACATAGGAATGCATATCATTGATGAAGGATCAATGGATTTATAATTTTTCTGGGGAATACATCTTCCACATGACTTCGTAGGGATGGATTGTATTTATGGTGGGGAGTTGGAAATATCACATTAACATTATTGGGTATGTTTCCTTTTTCTATGTTCACTAATTGTTTTGAAAATCCATTTATGTGTTTTTTTGGGATTACTGCATACTACTGAGCCAGTACATGCTGTGTTCCTGAAGTACATGACCTGTACATGGTGTTGGATGAATGTTGAGGACCTGGAGATCATGTCATGAACTAGGGGGGTCATGTCGTGGGCTAGTACACATCATGTACCTGAGGTACACAATGTATAGGGGATAAATATAACCTTTTCAACTCAATGGAATGGGTTTTTATGATTAAATTATCTAGTGAGACCAAAATATCATAACCAAGGTGTACACATCATGACCCATCCCATGCCCAGGTTTAAGTCACTCGTTTTACACTTTCACTATGCCCTGATCTCTGGAACCTCTTAGATCTCAACCCTAAACTTTTCCAATGTGATATTTAGAGGCATCTCACCTTCCAAATCGATCAAACTGACTCTTTTTCATAATTTATTCTATAGTGTGTCTCTTCAGATAAGTGTTCATTCTGTTTATTCTTTGTAGTTTATCATATAAGGGCCCTTTCCTTGAATTATTTGATCATTTGATCTATTTTGGGCGATCTTTTTCCAATAATTCTAGATATGTATTTGATATCTCTTTCTGGTGGCCTTTTCCGTTTGTTGGTTGTGGTTCGGTGAACACTCTTCTATGAGGTATGTTAATTTCACCTCTTCCTCCATCCTTTAATGTTTATATTTTAATCATTCTTTTTGTGGATTAGATTAAATGATATCTATTGGTGATGTTGGGGTTCATTCTTGTTTATGGATACAATTTCAAGAATGTGCAACATAGACCATGATGAAGGTGGTTCTATCTATAAAACTATGATAATGAGAATAAATGATATTACATTACAATTTGATTTATGAAATTGGAATGGTTTTTTGTGTTTGTTGAAAATGGGGTTTTGAACGAAAAATGGTTTTTTTGGATTTGGAAATGGATTGTGAAATGGTTTTGAATAGGTTTCAAAGGCATTGAATGTGGATTGTGAAAAAGAGCACATGGGTTTCATTGGTTACATTGGTGGAAGGATAGATTGAGGACATCGTCAATTTCTTTTAGATTATCAAGGTGATTTGTCTTTTGGCATCCCTCTATTTCATAGGCTTGTTGTTCTAGGGTACCAATAGTGACTTTTTGGTGGGATTACTCATGGGGTATTTTGCTTCATCACAAGCATATTGTTCTAGGATCATTTTTGTGTACTTGATTGTTTTGGTATGAGTAGTTTGTCGCCTAGATCATTAGCATTCCTTGGTGTTGTGATAAATGTGCTTCTGTATAATACTTATTGGGTTTTTGAGTTAGCCTTGATATAAATGATGATGCCTTTGAAAATTGAAATGGAAACAGTGATTTGAAACTATTATAACATTTACTTATTTGAAATTTGGAAAATGGGAAATTTACCATGACTTCTATGAAACTGCTTTACTACTTATCATGTCATGTTTTATTTTAAAATTAGAAGACATAATTGTTGTACAGTGACTTGTTATAGAACATCTGGGTGGGATCCAATAATAGTGTTAGCTCACACCCTATACACTGCTACGGTGGTGTCTAGAATTGTTTTTGTCTTCTAGTGTACGGAACAACAAGTCACCATAGTGAGGCAACGAGGTTTCTGTTTTTTGGGATGTTTTGTTGGTGGTGAGATGGTTGGAGTTCTTCCGTGTTGTAGTTACAGTAGTTGTTTGGTTTTGAGTAAATTTCAGTCAGACATTTCCTTTGGGATTTAGCAACTGTTATAGTTTTTTTATTTATAATGTTTTTTGTAATGTTTTGGGATATATATTTGTTAGTTTTCCATTGTTCCTTTTTGCCATATATATATTAAAGTTGTTTGGTTTTCAGGTATGGAGAAATAATTCACTCTTTTTTATTATTTGATGCCTAGGTTCTTGTCGCTTGCCTATGGGGATAAGGAACATCCATAGTGTATGTTAGAAATTTGGCATGGTGTAGGGTTTTCTAGAAACCTGAGTCATATCATTATAATTAAAGTGTACAAATAGAGGTTAAAATATAATGAAATATTTGTAGAATGTAAATTAATGACAACTTTTATAGTATTTCAAATATTAAAGTCAAATATAAAATCTTCTTATTTAATTATTAAAATTTGTGATGAAAATTTAGACAATAAAAATCAGTATATTTTCATATAATTTTAGGAATCAAAATATATTTTGGATAAAATATATTATTGATATGAATATAATTTTAAAAAATATATATTAGTAATTTATAAAGAGTATGAATTAAATATAGTAAACAATTTCAAAACAGATTTTACAATGAGAAATTATTCTTTGATATATGAATGATTTTATCAAAAAGTAAAAAAAAATGTTATTCTTGTAAATCTACACAATGAACATCATATATGAATTTATCATTATAATAATTTCTTATTATTATTTATTATAATTTTTTAGAAGAATTTTTTAGTAATTTATGAATACATAGAAAATCTATATGATTTATTAGACTATCAAGATGCATTTATATATTAAGAACATATATATTTTTTAAACAATAATATTATAAATTGTAATAATATAAATTTTCTAATATTATTAAAAATTAATAATATATTTTTTTTATTTTAATAAATTTTGTAAAAATTTGAAATAAAAGAAATGATATTTTTTATTATAATTATATATTATTTTTTTCTCTTAATTTTTAACATATTATTAAAAGATATATAAAATTTTATTTTTTATTAATAAAAGAATTCTATTATTAAAATTAATGCCAGAAATAATTTTATCCTACACATATATTTATAGAAAAAATACAGTCCTTTTAAAAAAGTGTTTTTATGCATTGCATTCTTTGAATATTAAATTGTTTTTCATTTAAAATGTAATCTTGTACGGTATAATTAATTTCATATTATTGTAACAAAAGTCAAAACATATGTTATAACAACAATTTTTTTGAATATAATGTTATTTAAATTTATAAAATATAGATAACCAGGTAACATAATCAAAGAAAAAATTGTTCATCCAAAGGGTTTAATGGCCGAAAATATTAAAAAACAGGTTTCTAATATATTTTATAATGGTTGTTATGAAAAAACATTTAAATAATAAATTAAATAAATTTTTTGAATCATATTTTCAATTAAATAATTATCTTTATTTATTTTATGATAAAAATTATATAACACTAAAAATCCACCCACTTTCGAATGGACATATCACTTCCACATAATGAACATTTGAAAATTATTTTGTCCAACAACATCCCTAAAGTATTTTAATTTTTTAGAAAGATATTTTACTTCTATAAAATTATATACACACATTTATAGTATAATTGATATATTTCTATGTAATGAAACATGGTAATTTCAATGTTCTGAAAAATGTACACAGATTTCCATAACGATTTTTTATTTTAAATTTTTAGTATTCAATTATATTACCAAATATAAAATTTTTAATTCCATATTTTTAGTTCTATTAGTTTTTATATTTTGTTAAAAAAAATAAAAAATATTCCTTGATCCATTATATGAATCAAAATTTTTTTTTCATGTGTTTGGGGAGACTATTTCATTAATGAAGAATAAAATATAAATATTAATATAGGTTAATTTATATTTATTAAAATATCATCAATTATGATTATCCACTTTAAAAATATAATCAAATATAATAATTTTAGGTCCATTATATTTTAATATATTTTTTCATATAATATTATTTCTTTTATAGAATGTTATTTTGTGATGATAATATGATGGTCACCCAAATGGGGGGAAACAAATAGTACTGTAGATTGATTGTGGGGGATTTTAGGGTTTTGAAATCATTCATGTAACGTTCAACATTAATTTTTGTTTATCATATAATCTCTCAACGGTCGACATCTCCATTATATTTTACACTACTTATTTCTAATTTCAAATAGTCAAATATAATTTTATACCTATTATGAATTAGGAACTAACATTTGGTCGGGAGGATGGGTGGGTAGGGACATCACATTATGATGTGGGGAATTGATGGATACTGAGACACTATCTTATATGATTATATTAGTTCTAGAATCTCTTATAAATTCTGAAATGATATCGATTCACCATATAAGAGCCATTTTATTTAGTAATTAGATATGTAAATAGAGGCCTATTAGTATGTCCATTATTATATATTGAAGTTTTTCCTTCAATTAGTATTTAATGGGAAGCGTCTTATATTTTCATCCAATATAACTCACAATCCATGGATTTTTGTTATATCGTGATAAGATTTATATTTTGAGGATGTTGTTGATCCATTAAAATATTTCTTATGTATAATTTCTGTTAGAAGAATCAAAATTGATATAGTTCATCCAAATAATAGTGTTTAATGTCAATAGTAAAGAATAATATGGGATCTGATTGGTATCTAGTATAATGCCCAATCCTTAAGGAGTCATCCAATGTATCATCACTATGGGATGAATTAGGTTCATTGTAGTAGAATTTAATTCAAGCTTACACACTGAGGGATTACATGGATGGGGGGATTAATGATTAGAATTATAGGATCAATGCATCTACTTATGCCAAAGAGATCCATGGTCGATGTGAGTGGCAGGGGATATCATTAAATCAATAATAGTACATATGGATTTGGTATATAATTATTGGGACAACCCTTTAGTTGTTTAATATGAAGCACACTCTTTATATGAAAATCCAATATATCCTGTCTATGTAAAAAATCAATGTCATCATAGTTTAGTTACTTTCATGATCAACTATGTGACGTGGTGGTATGATCTGGCCATGGGAGTGAGTGGGTACTGATGGTTAGAATGTTAGAAAAGTAGATGGACTTACATTGAGGTTAATTTCCATTTTAGATCAGTACATAATTAGTATTTTTATGTATCCTCTATATTAATTCAATTATATTCATCATACCTAAGTTTAATCATGGCATAAAATTTTTGGTGTCCCTTAATTAACAATTGGTCAATGTTATCTTATTCCTGAATGACTTATTGACATGACATAATTGTCTGAATGACATGTATTATTGAAAGGATGACATGTAGAAGTATATTTGGAAATGTAATTATTTCTTATAATACATTTCAAAAGACAACCGTATAATTCTGTTGACATTTCTAGTCAACCACATAATCCCTGAATAAACTATCTACTGATAATTGCATGATCAATTCTAATATTTATGGAGGGCTTTTCATGACATCGAATACTTGTTCATGTGTAATTAAATAATAAAAAATAAATTTTCATGAGGGTTTTTCTTAATATAGAAAACATGTATTTTGGGATCTTAAGGATATGACTGACATGTGTGGAAGATATCACATGATCAAGGATGACTTGTCTGCATTGTGTATATTGACTAGGCTAACATCTCTGGATAGTTCAGAATGATCAAAATATAATTTCTAGATGATGTAACGTGATCAACTAGTTTATGATATTTTAATATCATGAAAACTAGTTTTTAATTATTGATTTCATTTGGAGACATAGATGGCATGTCATGGTGTATCTACATGATTTTTTTTTGACATGTATAGAGGCCCTCACATGTTTTTGTTGGATATCCAGTAGGTATTCAAGATAAATTGGTGGTATCCTTAGATGGTGTTATAATACATTCATTGGATGTCCATAATGAATATCATTATTCATATGGATTGTTTATGAAGTGTCATATGATTTGTACGACATGTCCTAGTGTTGTCACATGATCTAGGTTGTTCATGGAATGTGCATCAAGATTAGTGAATCCATATTTATGTTTGTTCCCCATTATATATATTACAGTATTCCATACATATATTGACATGTGGCACCCGTTTTTCTAGTTGTAGTTTAATATTATGTTTCACATCAACTAATGGACATGAGGGACCACCTTTCTATAATCTAACGTTCATTCTAGATAACCCTCAATGGATCTATAGTGTTGTCGCATAAAGGGCCTATATATGTTTTCTAAATAAGAAATGTAATTTTATGTATTTTACCTTAATAATAAATTTTTCTATCACATGAATTGCCTCTATAAGAAATCTCCAAAAGCATTCCTATATGCGTTTGATCATTGTTTTATTTATACTGTGTTGGGGGATGTATAGGAATTGATTCCCTAGATGTATGTCACCTAGAATGGTGCATATTTCATGGATTTTTGATAGTGTAGAAGGATTTTTTAGTTTTCCTTCTATAAGAATGATCTTATCCTGGGTCATCAAAGTTGTTGATTTATGATAGCGACTGTATGAATCTTCCACCTCGTCCAATTTTTTGGGCATAGGATTATAAAATAGATGTCTCCAAACAATGAGGAAGTGTCTAGGATCTTCTATAATGTATGTAGAACATATTTGGTCAATTATCAAGAACATTATTCCTATTAAAATACTTTCACATGATTTAATATTACTTTCCAAGGGTCATTCAAGATATAAAGTCATGTAGTCAATAGGTTTTCTGTGGGATCAAGTTGACATATCTAGGGATCCTTCTCCAGATTGATTGTGATCACCCAGTGTGTAGAACCTGTATCATGTTAAGATCATCATATATCATCTTTGTGACGTGCTTTTATATTACACACTTTATTTAATTAGATTTTTTCAATGGTAGGGGCTCTCATAATATATGTTGATTTTTGTCATTTAAAATCACTATCCTTTCATATGATGGATTTGGGGAACAATATTCGGAATTTTTGTCATTCAGGAGAATTTTCCTTGGAAACACCTCAGATTGTATATGGAGGTTATGCAGTTGTTCATAATAGGATGGACATCTCAAATACACTTTGTTTGATAAAGATGACACGTCGTCAGACTCTTGCATCACACGTACGACATGTCACAAATGATATTTCATGGTAATCCTGACTGTATAACCAAGTCTCATGAATAAAAATTATTTCACTAGGTTTACACCATCATAGTATATTTACCATATAAATTACAATTGATTTGGAAGACTATTTGTTGACATTCAGTTAACAAGTTTTGAGACCAAAGGAATCCCATCTTGTAGTATGTTCAGGGTCAATGGGTGTCTTAGACACATTATATTTAATGTCAGGGTTGTTAAAGGAGATCAATGAGATGACCAATATATCAAGGGTTTTGCATGAAAAATTCACATCACCTTTTGATGGTTATGTGGTCAAATTTCCTTTGATAATTCACATGATATTCTTGATATTGGATAACATTCCATCATTTATTTTTTTTATAGAAAATGAAATATATGATTTGTGTATTTATTACCTTTAATATTTTATGGTTCTTATTTTTTGGAAGTAAAAAAATTTCTGACCCCATTTTGGAGTGATTTCCATCGGTTCGGGGGATCAATTCTATGGAATTTCAATGTGTGGGAGATTCTTTAGGGATTTAGCTAATTGGTCTAATGGGGTCTATTTAGATTTTTAGATACTATTAGTATATAACATAGTTCCCACTAAATATATAACTAAGGATGGATCATTCACATACATATATAACTCTTACTATAACTTCCTATATTCTTTTATAATGTCACCCCTTCTCAATACCATCTGTGAGAACTCCTCATAATACCATTCCACAAGATTATTTGGTGATAAACATTCCATGTGATTAACATCTATGTCAAAATTTCGTTAATCAATAAAAAATAAAATATTACTAAATTATAGTTATTTATTCTATTTCCTTGGAATCATGTACATAATTTTGTTTTCATATGATCATATAATTTATTCACAGGATCACTCAACATTCATCTAGATCACGTGATAATGTAATGTCCATGAAATCGCATGCCTCATGACCAGTTGTGCATTTGTGAGATGTGTTTTGTGATATGTAGTCAACGTTATCTCTATGATTATGGAGAATCAATAATCTATAAGTGATCTTGAATGACATTGTTTTTAATGTGATTTTCATAATTCTTGTGGGATTAAACATCATTTTGATGGGTTTTATTACACATATATCTTATTATTAAGTAGTTTGTTATAGTGAATTATAGAACTCATGCATCATATGATATAGATTTCTAAAGGGATATAATTCCTAGAAACCATAATGAGGACCCATAATATAATTTTCAATCTGAAAAAAAGTATTTAAAAATGATTATCATGTCAGAATTTCAAATATAACTTTTTTTTGTATCACCTTCCTTTGTTTGAAATCATCCTCCTGGTTGATTTTATCTTTCCATCTGTTGAATGAATTATTTAACATTTATTCATGTCATCATCCAACAAATAAATTTATATTCAGGATAATAATGATATAAATTTTTTTGTATCTTGGCCCTATACATTTTCCTATATTCTAGAGAACTCCTCTATCAGTCCAGATAGTTGACATTTAACCTACTAGCTGATTGAAAAATTTTAATTGAGCATCATTTTCCCTTCTCAGAATAATCCTAGTGGTTATAGGAGTACATAATCGGAAATTCTTCCTAGTGGATATTTTTTAAATTTCTGGTCATGTACATTGTTGAAAAAATTGATATGTTTATAATTTCATGAACATGTACATGAATAACATATTAACAAGGTTTATTTGTTTCCTAGTTCATCATCTACCATTAGTGAGATATTCATAGAGAACTGAATAGCCATTTTTTTATGATAAAAAATGAAATTCTATTTTTTCATGTGAATAATGAATTATCCATTGGTATATCTTATGAATATTTTATATATCCCCTTGGATAATTATTCAATATTTTTTTTCTACTGCAAATTTCTATTAGGATGCTAGATTGACACCAATTTTGGAAATGGGAATGATAAAAATTATAAAAGAAAAGTAAATGAGTTATATATTATTTCCATAAGCTAGTATAATTATTTTGTCAATGTTTTTCTCTATCATAGAAGTGTTTTGGCATCCACTATACACCTAGAAGGTGCCCTTAATAGAAGGTTCATGATGTATATCGTTCATATTTAGTAAAATTAGAAGTTGGAGAATTAATCACATAAGGATACTAGGTGAGGATGTGGGTATCTGTATGCCTTACGATGGAGGGTTTCATGGAAGTGTTCTTGGATGAGTTTATCTTCCGAGTTTGGGATGTGCACTCAGAAATCTGAGTTCGCATGCTGGTTAAAGTAGGACAGTTACTATAAATAAGATATTTCAATCCACCAATACTGGCTATTGAAGATAATTATGAGTTTTTTGGATAAATTAAATTGGTAAAGATCCCATATAGAATTGGTAGTACTTTCATGTTTTTATTTCGATAGAAAGAGGAGTAGATCCACTTTTATAGATATAAGAAAACTATAGAGATCCTTCGTTCCATGATTTACTAAAGATTATAAACAACTCCTGGGTTTAGGTACGTCTTTTAGGCTATGATTATTTTATTACAATGTTGATCTAGTATGATCACTACAATTTCATGCATAATCCTACCCCAACTAGGTCATTTAGTGATAATGGTGGAAAATATCTTGATATAAATTATTTAAGATCTCCCTTTATGATGGTTTTCTCACAACTATGATGTATGATATTATATCTTCAAATATATATAACATAAACCCATTTACTCATCAATTCAGTTTGAAAGAAAGTGTTTCTTCCCACCCCTGAGATGGCCAACAAGAAGAATGTCATCATGGAATTTTCAACAAACATTGGATGATATTGGAATGTGACTAGAAAAATGATGATTATATAATACCATGTATTTTAATCCATAAAATAATGGATTATGATGATTCCTATTTTTTTGAAGCCTATCTGTGTGGGGTACTGAACATACTTATTTGTGATGTGGATAGACAATGTTCCTTACTGACCCCTATATTCCTGGATATGATAAAGGTGATTCAATATTTGGGAGATTCTTTAAGGAAAAATCCCAATACAATGCATAGACATCACATTAGTATTATAGAGTTTTTATATTAAACTATTCATTTCATATGAGAAATTAAAGAAGAATCTCTAGAGGTAATAGTATATAGGGATGCCGCTCTTTCTACTTTATCAACCAAAAATGTTGGTCCCCCTTTCGACATAACTAATCATGATGTTCAAGACTATAAATAATGGAGTACTAAATTATTGTGGAAGATGTAGAAATTGTTCACTGATTGTACATTTTTTGAATTTCATGTACATGATGAATGTCTTCAACATCTATATCATGACATGGGGGTAACATATTGGACTGTAATCTTGTGCATCGTTTCATTTGAGGAATCATCCTCATTCAGTAATAGTTGGGTACTAGAGCTAATGGAATTTATAATTTCAATTGGACTCCACTAGTTCAACTAACTGTTTAATCATCAATGGAGTTGGAATAGATCCATAAAATTATATTCCTGTTACATTCTAATATGAATTTATTTAATGAATTTATAGAGAATCAAAAGTAGATAATATCAGTCACAATGTTTGATAAATTTTTTTAAATCAAATTCATTATCAAATTCTTATAAAATAATTAAGGATTTTTCTATAATCAATGGTACGCTTCTCCCTAACATAGAAGATGAAGAAATGGGGTGGGTGAAACATAAGTGTTAAATTGATGCTTCTTATTAGACACTTACTAACAATTCCATATTAGTATATTATATATTTTTATAGATTTATCATTAATATATTTTATTTTTTTATTGAATCCATATAGAGTACATTAAATATGGAGATACGTCCTTTTAAATTCTATCAATTAATATATCTTATAATCCTTATATGTCATTATCCAATTTGATTCTTCATTAACTATGTCAATGATATTATATTTATCTAATGCTGCATGATATGTAATGTTACCCATCCAATTTATAAACTCTACAAAACATGGATTCATGTGTTTGACTTTTAAACAAAAACATATTATTATCAATAATGGATTATGAATTCAAAAAAATCATATAATTCATTATATTTTTATATATTATAGTTATCTAGACATTACCTTCAACATTAATGGGTAATTTGTGTAAAATATCTATCTTGTATGTAGAAATAAATACATTTTTTTTGTTAGATGAATTTATGATCATTTAATGGTTTTTATAAGGCTAATAGTTTCACCAAAAAAATAATTGGATCATTTTATTTTTATTTCCAAAACATTTACTTTAGCATTATTAGAGTGAAGACTTAGTGGGTGTGGACTTGAATTTTTCACAAAATTTCTATCCATGGGGATTTTATATTGATTATTTTTCATGTGGAATTTTTATTGTGCACAATATTACATGCATCGCACTTATTTCATGTCATAAGGGAAAATTCCATACTTTTTTGCTAGGGTTCTATAACTGGTTTTCTATATCAATTAGCGTTATGCCTTATTTGGTCTTAAAAAATAAAATATTTTTCTGCATTAGTTTAGGGTCATCTAGTGGAGTCCTTAAATTTATGTAGTTTAGGTAATTTTAGCTCTTACATACTGTGGATTTATTTATGGGTCATTTAGCTAGATCATTCTATTTAAATAGTATAGGGTTTTTTATCATGGATCTTCTGTTGTTGTAGTTTATTGTTATTTATATAAGAAATTAATATTCCATGTAGTTTAAAGTATTGGTTACATGAAATGATTTATGTGTTTGTAATATAAAACATAAATTCCAGGGATGACCTAAAACACCCTATGGTTCTATGTTCCACCATTGGGATTAAATGGATCATGAGGATTATAGTTCCTTTTTTATATGGAGGAGAAAATGTAGTTGTGATGTCAAATCCCTTATGATTATTCATACTGGATAAATAATGATTTCAACCTTATTTTCCATCATTTGGAAAATAGTTTATAAGGGTAATTGTTAGTTTTTTAAAATATTATGGAATATGAATCTATCTGGATAGATGGAACATCATTTTGTCCAAATCATGTGTCCAGGATCTTGAATAATTTAATTGTGTAATGCTGTATATATACCAAGGATTTTCAAAAAAATCTCTTAGGTTATGATTTTAAATATAGTGTCACAATGGCTAAATAGTATTGGAGTTACTTAATAGTAATGAATTAATACCTCTATTTGGTGGGTTTAGTCCCATGTGAATGAATCATTTCAGATAACATTAATGGTCAATTAGTGTTAACACCCACTATTTTCCGATAACAATATATGATATTTGAAGGCTCATTTTTTATAA
The DNA here is from genome assembly GCA_963277665.1 of Viscum album. NCBI lineage: Eukaryota > Viridiplantae > Streptophyta > Magnoliopsida > Santalales > Viscaceae > Viscum > Viscum album. Next base: position 1,834,817,157 of record OY728132.1, read on the forward strand.
ATTATGTTGACTATAGAGTAATGTAAAATATAGTAATGGTTCTGGTACGCTATGGTATATTTGCTTTTGATGGGGTGTCTTGGGATCTAAAACATTTGTTTTTATGCTACATGGTGTCTTCCATGAAGTGGTTAACGAATGGAGTGTCACATTACTACATTGAGAATGTGTACAATATAAAGGGACGTAACACCAAGGATTTTAAATCAACATGAATTATCTTGTTATGAAAATTTGAAATCTTTTTTCTTGAATAATAGTTTATTAGAATGTTATGGTGTATTCATGTTAGTGGTTTCCCATAACAACCTTAGGTGATGAGTTATTTGATGGAGTTGTCAGGATCTGAAGAATTGTAAAGCCCTTCAGATAAGTCCAGAATGTGTCTAGTTGGTTCATAAAAAGAATTATGCACCAATATTTATGTAAAAAATGATATATATTCTGATCTAAGGGTCGTGAAATGTTTGAGACAACCCATGTTGCTCAAATCAGGTAGCATGATTTATGGGAAACATAATATTCATGAAGGGTTTGAGAAACCATAATGTTGGGTCACTGATTAGTCATAATTTTATCTCAGTGGGGATATGTGACAAACCATTACTCTAACTTATTTCTAAAAAAGTTATCTAGTGAGAATATATTATCTTTTACTTGGTCAAAATTGTTTTTCCCATTAGGACTAGGCCATATTTGTATACTTACAGATTTTCATGTAAACAATGGAGGAGAAAACTTTAGTGTCGTGAAACTAGAAATTTTCTCAGAGATCCCTTTCTGGGTTTTTAGAATGAAAATTATTTTATCACATTCACTTGTATTTTATGGTGATTGATTTGCACATTCAAAAAGATATATTATTAGGCCTTATAGATTTGACCATTGTGGATTCCATTAAAGTACATGAAAAACATATAATTAATATGAGAGGAATCATACATATGATCTTAATTATGATAAACAAAATCAAGATTAATTCAACTTCCATATGAGTGTCAGATTAAAATCTTATAAATCATGTATTGTGGTTCTGAGTTCATTATTAATGATATGATAAAACAATCTAGTGATTTCCACGAACACTTTTAGGTTTTGAATTATTTCATGGTGATATGTGGCACACAAGGATTATAAATCCCTTCATATATGGTCATGTTGTCTCTAGTTGGTAGGTATTATCACTTATTCATAAATAGAACTATATAAAGAATATTATTTCCATCCCATGTTCCATGAATAGTTTTAAGAAAATAGAATTGTTCAAGACATGAAGTGTTGTTTAAGAACTAAAGATACTAAAATTTTATGAATGAACCCCATACAATAAATGATTGTGGTTAGGTTCTTGATTCTCAATGATATGGACTGGTAGATGGTGATTTAATACTCATTTTATTATCAGGTATTGGGATATATTATTCATTCAATTTCAATTTTCTATTACCAAGAAATTTTCGTTGTAGTTTATCTTCATAATGTGAGGAAATATATCATTCCTTGTGTTCAATGTCATATTGTAACGATTATTAAACCATAAGTTTATCTCATATGTAGTTATGAGTTCATTTGTATCATTTACATGCTATGATTAAAACCTATACTGGGGATTTTGGCATCTACATACATCATGTGATGTCAAGAATAAATATACATATATTTCTTTTATGATTGTTCTCTACACATGTTTTCCACATATGAAGGGATGGGAGAAATTTATTTGTTTTATATAAGATAAAACCATGAATCAGGGATCAGGGAATCAAATTATATAATTTTGTAACTGTAATCACAACACATGTTCATATTTTATTAGACAATCCCTACACTGGTTTAACCCATATGAAGAGGCAACATCATTCCGATGGATCATTGTAGATTAGCCAGAGATTTATGATTTTGGTCTCAATATGTATCTTGTGATGACATGAATTCTGAAATACTTATTTATTATGAAACCATGTATTCTAATTTATTGCAGAATAGATGTATGCTCCAGAACATGAAAAAGGAATTTTATGACTAGGGACAATAATCGAGGTATTGACATCACAACATAATGTGAAATGGAAGTAATAGAGATACAAATATTTCTGGATCTATGAACACTTTAAAAGGTTTGACAGAAACATTTATGTTGTAATTGATGATATTGATTATTTTAATTGGGGAAGGATTGGAAATCTAGTCATCACTAAATATTCGATGATGAAAGGAGTCATGACCCACATAGTTCGTGAATGGAGATTTGGTGGGAGAATGATGCTGATGATAATGTTCCTCTTGAGCATGGTCCACCATGATATAATTTTTTTAAAGCAAGATATAAATAAATTTTAGTGTAAAAACATAATGTGTGGAATTATAGTGAGCCATTTGAAATATTTCTACCATGGCCATTCTATCCCTTTCTTGAGATGATATATCTTGATCATATGGGGATTCCCATAACAAAATTCCTAGGATCATGCGATCTATGATCAGTGTGATAGACAAGGAAGGATTATTTTAACCCTATAAATAGTAATGATATTTTTATTTATATAAGTAAATTTTGAATGATTTGGGGGATCAGAAAATATATAGTTTTTTATTCATCCCTAAAAATCCCATTGAATGAGAATAATGCATGTGTATTGTTTTGGAAAACCCATATTATTTAGTTTCATACAACAAGGACTTCAGGTGTTCATTTTAATGTCATGTGGTAAGGTTGATGATTAATAGACTTGTATATAGAGAAATATTTTTGATGTTCCCATGAATTGAGGTCTAATAATATCTACATATCATGTGATAGAAGGTACCAACCCACACCTTGAAATTTGATGAAGTTATTCCCTATAAGGACGTGATTCTCACATAATGGTGGGCCCCTCTATTATTCTTTAATATAGATCTGGTACATGTGTAGTAAATCACCACTTAGACGAAGTTTCCCATTTTGTTTACTTTCAAGCATTATGGAGTGGCAATATGTAGTTTATCTTGATAGTAACATGACATGTTCTGTATTATTTATCATCATGTGGATAAAATGTTAGACATTTTGTATTGTAACACATTCTATATATGACCTCATCGATAGAGTTTAATGTGTTTTTGTAAGTTTGTAGTCCTCATAATATACGATGTTATCATCAGAATGTTTTCTGTATAGTTTAACATCATCCGGTCAGGATTTGGTAAATATTTTTTAATGTTAAATGGTATGGACATGCTTCATATATTTTATTGTCATTTTTTCAGGATGTTGTATACACAGTTTAACATCACATGGATGATCACATTCTATATTGTTTAATATCACATGGTGAAGAAAATTTCCTTATAGATATGCATCATCTAGTAAGGATTAGTTTTGTAATAAATAAATTCATATTGTCAGCTAAAGGTCTGGATAGATTAACGCCATTTTGTTGGGACATGGAAGGCCTTGGCATAGTCTATACATATTTTTTTCTTATGAAAACTATCATTTGTGGGGGGGGTTAAACAATCTTGATCCATCGAGTCTAATGAGCATGATCTGTTTTGATATACCTTAACTAGGATATACGGTCCTTACAATTTAGTTCCTAGATTAGGATGATTATTTTCATGATTCATTGGTGTTCTAAGAGCTAATATGAGTTCTCATTGATGGAATGAATGATGTCGAAACATCTTATTGAAGGATCATTAGATTTTTTTATAATGATCATTGAGGTTTTCAAATGTATAAAACATATTCAAATATAGTTTCAATAATTAATCCAATCAATGTTTTGTCATATCATCATTTTTGTGTTACCTACAAACATATATATATATATATATCATCAATTTGATGGAACTGATACTTCTATGGGAAATTCATCCATGGTTTAATATAATAATTAATATATTGTTAATGTTATACAAATACATGTGGTGTTATTTTGGGCCCATAAAGAAAATTGGATCTTGTTCGACTGGGACTTTTATGTCCATATTCACCATCATATGGAATATTTTTTACATAGTGTTATTTAAGTCCTCTATTAATAAATTTCCACCACATAGTTGTGGGAAGTATTATTAAACACGATATTGTAATGATAGTACCATTTGTTCAATCCCGTAGAAGATAATTTAGTGATATTCCTCATTGGAACATTCTTGTGGGGTATTTCTATATTAGAAGAAGAAAAGTTTTCAATGGTATTAAGGATTTACAATAATTGATTAGTAGTGAATCAGGGGTATTTCCCCACAAAATCCATTTACCTTTAGAGAAATATCTTGGTATGTATAGTTATATTTATCTATTTCATGTTTTGAAAGACGATTTCATCATTAATGGGGAAATTATGAAATTTTTGGTGGAATTGAACACATTAATGTATCATGTTTTCTAGTGGTAAACCAGCGTCTCGATTTAGTATAAGAGTCAATTACATGAATGAGTATAAAAACAAGATCCTTTAAGCACATCTTCTATTTGGGTATGATTTAATCCATCTACAATGAATTGTAGGATAAATCAATCAAAAAATCATTTGTAGAGGGCCATCCTATTATTTGGACCACCTTGTAGGTTAATGATCACTAGTCAGTGTAAAATATATTCCATTCTGTCCTGGTATATGGGTAGGATCCTAATGTTTTAATATAATAAACCATGTGATCGATCCATTATGGGGTGGATATTTGTACATCATGTTATATGGAAGTGTTGATATTTTTGATTATATACACATCTTATTCAACTATCCTAGAGACCATTCATTGGTGAAAGTTGTGGATAATCACTTCCACTGTCTAATGGGGATTCATGAAATCATCTAATTAGCCATTGCATCAGCACAATCATTCTATGATTTGGGGACATGATGTAATGTCAATTTAAAAGGGAACTTTCCCATCATCCCTATAAAATATCCTTTGAAAATTAAAATTTATTCTAGTTATTATGGAATATTCACCATAGATAAGATTTTTCACTATGTACATATCCACTTTGATATTAAAGTAGGTATTTTGAGCTACATGCACAATTCCATGAAGGTAATAAAATAATGGTGTTGGACCTAATTTTTTGTGAATCCTTCTGATAGTGAGAATGAGTAGGTAAAATTAATTTTTATCAGAGTAAAGAATAAAAATCATATTCCATCCCAATTGGGAATAAATTTTTATATTCTATTGATGATATTACTTTAGGAGTCACTATAAACAAAATCTTCCATGATAACAGAGTGTCATGGGAATTGAAAAACTCATCATCCATAATATCTGTATCTATTATTTTTATTTATAGTGAGGGATATTTATAACGAAATCATCATAGGAATTCTCTTTAACATTATCCTCTTACATGAATGTATTTTCAAAATATTTTAGAAAGACCTCACATTATGCTAATATCACATCCATCATTGGATGACCAACGATGTACATGTGGTGACAAATATGAGAGACTAGGTTGAAATTTTTTTACTTAATGTAACACATATTTCGTTACCATGAAATAATTGGTTTGAGGATGTTATTATTGAGGTCATTATAATGGTTCTTAGTTCTTAGATTTATTAGGATAAGGTAGTATATATTTTCCCACATCCAATATAATTTTCTTTTTTTTGGGAGGAGAGAACTTATCAATCGTTCTATAGAATCCACATATAAGATGAGTGTCTTTACTTCCACTAGGATTATAATGAATAGTTGTTGCATATGATAATTCTATATACTTTTTAAGCCTTCTTATGATTCCCAATACCATCTATAGATGATTCACATCTTACTTGTCTAGGTTAATAGATGATATTTTTTGGACATCTTTTTCGGCCCATGATAGAATTTGTTTGGCATCTATAAGAATATTATGCCAAATTTGTTTACGTATGTTGTAAAATATAAACATATAATTCAATTTTATAATATGGGTGATAATAATCAAAATAATAATAAAAATATGAAACACATAATTCTTAACAAATTAAATAGGTCTGAGAAAATTTTTAATGTGATAAATACTTCATATGACTAGTATTTGAATCAGGCCGAATGTTCGATCCTAATGAAGAAGTGTATTGTCTTGTTTATTGATTTCATGAAAATGTGATGATTTCTTGTTAATTTTTATTTATCATGTATCATGTGCTTCATTTGAAATATGTGATGTTGTTCTTATGAAGTAAAGAGGTGGTACTATTGCTGCCTATCGGTTTGATGCTCGATTATAAATAAAGAAAATTCTTGAAGGTTGAGATGTTACAATATATCCAAATGAATTTTATTCGATTTTATTTTGATCCCTAATTTTCTCAATTTCATGAGGAATTCATTATTCAAGGATATTATTTTTCAAGATGGATGTTTCTCAAGCCTTATATTTTTATTATATCAATTAATTAGTGTGAGATCATCATATTTATAATAGTTTGATGGATGTGTATTTTTTTTGAAACATGACAAGTCGAAGATTAAAATTCTAATCCAAAACAAACATCCACAAGATTAATATCATTTGACAATGTTTTTTAGGATGAATTAAATTTTTTACGACACCGGTCCATATGAAATTTTGTGACACAAATAATCAATATAATACTATCATTTGTCATCCAATGTAGTAATGATTGAAAATGCCAATTAGAGGCAGAAAATTTTGTTGATATAGTTGATACCAATGATAATGTATTATTTATTCGGACTGAATAGAATTTGAACTGAGAAAAATCAAAAAATTAGTGAACCATTTTTTTAGGATGAATTTAATTTTGTTTGGTTAAAAATTAAATAAGGACTCTAGAATTGTTTTTCAAGTGTGTCATGAAATAATGAACTAAAATTGTATTTATTCCTAAAAATTAGTCATGATTAATTAGAAATAATATGGTACTGACCATCGATTAAATGGTGACTCTGATCCGTCGAAATAAAAGTTATAAAAATTCATCCGAAATAAGTTGAAATCAAAAAAAAATCATTGGATGTTGGACATCAAAAGAAGGTGGATCATCAGTCTAAGAAAATGATGAAGAGAAGAAGTGTTATAAAATATTTTATGAAATGATGAAATTTTTTTATATAAATAATGTTTTGAACCAACATATGACTTTATACCTAGAAGTGTTTATATTGTTATAATATATGAATATGTTAAATAAAGATGAATGGAATCAAAAGTCTAACTAAGTAGTAAATATATTTCTTTAGGAAAATAGATTCAATTTATTCATGTGGTTAATTTAATAAGAATCCATTAATTATGAAATTTTAGAATGTGGGTCATAAAAATATGATTGACCATTTTTCTACGTCATACTGAAAATATCAAAGCTATAATTAGAATAGAAAAAATGAATTTCATGAATATATGATGAAATAAAAATTCATGATAATATTAGATATGTTTGATAAAGAATTAAGATGAGTAGAGTTTTGATGAAGTAATAAAATATATATCATAACTTGAAGATAAAATTATAATTTAAGAAATTTTATTTATATGGAAATAATTTCATATTCTAACATAAATAATATTTTTTACAAATATAAATTTTTGTGATTACTTTTTACATTGTGACTAATATGAATACTATTCATGAAACGAGGAAGAGAGAGAAGTTATGAAGTTTAAGTGAGAAGAAGTTTTGAGATAGATCTATCCCATAGAAAAATTTCAATAAATAAAGAGATGAAGTAATATAATATTCCATGATAAATGAAGTTGAATATGTAATCAAACTGGGATTTTCGGGCTAAGACATAAGTAGTTCAGAATTGGTTCAGTGGTATTCTAGAAAACCTATATTTATAGACTGAGCAATCAGACTGAAGAATAAGACTAGGGAATGGAACTGAGTATCAATAAAAATTGTAGATACTTTTTTACGTAATCCAAGGTATGGATGTGATGATTTTTTTAAATATAATATTTTACAATTTTGACTTCACAGATAATTATGTTTTTTTGAGTAAACTGATGATTTATTATTAACATGTTACACTAAATTGTTTTACATCATTTCGTACATTATTAATATCATAAAATATTTTATTGGACAATGTCTTAAATAATTAGACATGAAAATATTAATTTTTATATCCACATAAATCGAATTTTTTTTTGTTGAATGTGTTTTATTAGAATATTTTCATACTATACTAAGAACATATGCACTATTTTTGTGTAGTAAACCTCTTTAATTATTGGGTTTGGGTGAATGTATTATTGTTGTTTTATAAATGTGAGAAATCCTTAATTGGCTGTGATGGATGGTTCAAATGAACGAAAACATAACTGAAAATTATAGTAGTGATTTTCCCTCTCAACATCATAGTTGTATATTAATCTTGTCTGAGTAATATCAATTAGAATTAGGGAAAAGGTTCCCATTGTACAATTATTATTGATGTTTATGATGGGAATTTATTATGTAGAATATAAATTGATTTAAAATTAAAAATATTTATGTATAAAATGGTAATAATTATCATATATGGGAAGATAAAATATTTACTTCTCTTATATATTTTTGGTATTATTTAGTTGACGGTGTAGTATATGGATTTCTTCTTATTGATGAAAATGTACCACTTAAATATGATGAGTATAAAAAATGGAAAATGAAACCCAGTAAAACAATGATTTAATCTCATCTCACATTGAATGTGAATTAATAAGAGTGAATGGTTTTTACATATACAATGGTATCTATATTAAGTTGAATATAATTTATGGAAGAAATAAAAATTTAAATATGATGATTATTTTAATATGGATGCTGATGTATGAAGACATCAAAAAAGGTCTGTATGAGTCTATTAATGAATTCATTTGTTGGTTAAATGACATTGTTATAATTATTAGATGTATTCGTGAAATATTAAATGATTCAACAATTGTTAGAATGATCTTGAGAAATCATCACAGAATTTCTGATGCCAACGATTCCTCATAAAAAATATAGTGATCCCGAGACATTATCAATGGGTTATTTTCATATTACTCTCATCAATTATAAAAAGATAACGAAGAAATATATGTATTAAATTAAAGAAATGATGGATGTGTATTATCCTTTATGTTATCCAAAAATGGATATTCAATAATGGTTCTTGAATACGAAAAGGGTTATGAATCTTATTCTAAAAATATGGTGTGTAAAAAAATTTATTGTTTTTTATGATTAATTTCTAAAATTATTAAATGAGGTACCATTTATTATAATGTGAAAATTCACAAAAAAAAATTAATTCTGAGATTGTGTGAACTTTTCTTCAAATTTACATAAAAGAAATTGTGAATAAAATAATGATGATGAATATCTATGACATATAACACCATGGAATAAATATGGTGATAAGGCCAAATGAAATTTTAAATTGAAAGTTATGATTTTCCCTAAATCCAAAGGGATATTTTTCTTGTATAATTATGTGGATTATGAACACAATGAATCTAAATCTAAAAAAAATATGTATGTTTTAGGAGAATACATTCATTTAAATGGTAAATCATGAAGAGTTTGGATGAAAAGGTTCTAAGGAAGATAAAACCCCATTAGAATTTATTATGAAATAATAATTGAAATATTTTTTATGAATTATCATATTTCATGAGAATGAAATCATGAAACTGAAAAATGAATGTTCCTTAACAAAAATAAATATTTTTTTCATGGAGATAATTTTTTACATGAAGATATTGGTATATGGAATAAATTTATTTAGAATAATGTGAATCCAAATGATTATTTGGAAGATAAGTTGATTGAAATAGTGGAATAATTGGAACCTACACATCATACACATTATAAAGATGAGTAAAAGGATGCAAGTATTAATAATTTTATTCTAATTTTTTTGGAGACACTAGAATGGTTGATGTTTAGAACGATCAAAAGTTACCATAAATGGATTAAAAGAAATAATAATTGTTTATAAGAAGATAAAATATGGGAATTTTTTATATGTGTCAAAAAAAGTTGTGATGTTGTATTTTTGTAAAAAATATTTGGTTTGAAAAGGTTTATACTACGTCTAGTTTTTAAAATTATAAAAATTAATATGAGATGAAAAAAAGATTCCTTGTGATAATAGAAATTTTGGTGGACAACATTGCTCTGATGAGAATGATAAAAATGTTTTTTTACAATCTTGCTTGCTAATCCAGAAATTGTTGATGATATAGATTTATTTAATAATTCTATTGAATCTATTTCTATTGTTTTGGATTAAGAAATATAAAATGTATGACTTTTTTTAGTCAAAAATTAATATTATTCCATTATTTATGGAAGAAAAATATTTATGGTATGTCAATCCTCTCAAAAAAATATTTATTAGATGAAATATTTGATGAAATCAAATAATGATAGTGTGAGTGTTGAAAAAATGTTCCAACATATGTAAAATATTTTGGACAGTCCTAAACATACATTAAATATAGAAAAATATTTATTCTTTTATTATTGACATAAGTTTTTTTATCAGTTATCTAATGTAAGATATGAAGAGAGATAATGGGAAACAAAAATATATTATTATAAAAACTACTATTAATGATATAAATGGATAATGAAATTGGTTTCTAGAGATTTTATGAAATTCATATATGATAAAAAAATTTAAAATTTTATTAATGTAAAATATTTCAATGATGTAACATTGGAATTTGTAAATTAAGAATCCCTTAAAATCTAATGAGTTGGATCAGTCATCATTGGGGAAGAAAAAATAATTTCAAATAATTATAGTTTTTTAGGGAAGGCCAAAACTTGTTAATTGTTTCTACACATTTGGATGAAGTAAAAAAGGTAACTCTCCTAAAAGAATGTTTTTTTTCTAAAATATAAGAGTATTTAAAAATAGATACAAGAAAAAATCTAAAAAATAGAATCATGTTCCATGTTGGTGAGGTTCCCAACACATGGTACATAGGCATGGTGAAAGATATTCAGTTACAAATTTAAAAGAAAATATAAATATTTCAATGAAATGAGATTATTCTATAAATGATAGTTAGTGACCATGGAATACCAAACATGTCAATGAAAGAGATTGGTGATGCAAAAAATTTCAGAATGGAATTATTAAAAACATTGTGCATATGAAAGTTGAAATTTTATAAAAACAACCAATTTATCCTATTGATTTTTAATTTTTTAGGAATAGAGGAATAAAAAACTTCATGGAGTTATGTACTTCATAACATACTGTTATGATTTTACACTCATTCATTGGGTTATGTAAATAGAACATAATTCAGATGCTTTGAAAATTATTAAAAGTTTCCAGAGGAAAGATGTGGTGGAATGTGCGTATTCAGTAAAGATTATGGGAGAAGATAATAGTGTTGAGAACAAAAATAATGAATTTTAATGTTATATACAGAATAATGGAATCCCTAATGAATTCATTTCACCTTATAGTTGTTATGAAATGGTTTTTCTGAATGGAAATATAGTATTCTAGATAAAATTGGGAGGGTATTATTAATTGATCATAGTCACTCGCCTTACATTTTGTTGAAAACATTGATAAATTCTATAGATATAAAAAACCTATGTTTCTAATAGAAAATTACATATATTAATATATATGAAATGTTTTATAAGAAAACACCGTGATTTAAAATCAAACGCCTTTTTGGGATTCCATGAAATATAAAGACAGAGAACGAATCCTTAAAATGATTGTGTAGAAAGGTAAAGATGGGATTTTTCATTATTTTGTTTCAAAATGAATATGATTGAAATTTTAAGAAGATGAATCAAAATTTTTAACAAAGTATGTTGTTGTGAATTATATTTAATATACTGAGGAAGATTGTAAACAAACTATTGCTGATAACAAAATTGAATAGTATGAAATAATTATTTCGGAGAGATATGATTCAGATGATAACCACATTAATAATACTCAAGATGTAGAATCATAATAATCTATGTCAATTCATGATGGTGAATATAGAAATTATCATCTTGATCTAAGGAGGAATCTAGATGCCCAAAACATTATTGGTGATCGACATAAAATGATTCAAACCATAAGAACAACAACCGTAATTACACATTAATTATACTATTCAAATGTCGAACAAAATAATGTGAATAAATATTATCAACATCTGGAAAGGGTTCATGTTATGAATTTATGGGTTGATTAGACATAAAATAATTATACATGCGGAATATTACATAATTTAGATGACAAAAATGTAATTATTAAAAAGATAGATTTTCAAAATATATAGAATGATGATAGTTATGTGATAATAAAAAAATATTGTGAATGGGTTATTCATAAATAGATGTAATTGAAATTGATTATACTTTTTTAGGGTCAATTTCATAGAATGGATTAGAATATTTTTTTTATTTCATGAAAATAATGTTTAATATATTTTATTATATGGATATAAAATAAGAAATATTGAATGGTGGCCTTCCTTATTAAGGATATATTAAAAAACTGTTTTGATTTTAGTACGGATGATTGTTAGGTGTTTATGTTGAATAAATTATTGAATGAGATAATGTCTGCATCAAGGGATTTATCACCAATTTTGATATCGTTATATAAAAGATGAGTTTTATGAATGGAATGGCTGATAATAATTAATATATGAAAATTTATGTAGTTTTCACTCACTACAATTTCTTATTTTGTTGTCATTATTTTTGGTGGGGATGAAGAATAATCCTATGAATGATTTTATGAGGAGATGAGAAAGTATCATGACATTCCCATTATTTGTGAAATTAAATACTATCATGGGTTACAAATCACCTAAAAGTTGAAATTTTTATTTAATTCTCATGAAATGTATGTTAATGGTCATCATAATATGTTTTTCATGGAAAATTAAAATCATGATTCCAAACAAATTTTAGTGAGAACCACGATGACTAATCTTATAGAATTAATGGAGGTTTATTCCAATGTGATTCAAAATATATTTGGATGTTTATTTTATTAGAATGCCTTATGAGTTGAAATTGTTATGTATTTTATCCTAGTGCGCAATATATCAAAGTGCATTAAAATATTCCAAAATTGTTTCATGGAAAATAATTCTCATATATATTAGAGGTATAGAAAATTTCAGAATTAGGTATGAAATCTATGAATGTATTAAATTGAGTGGGTATTGAGATGTCGATTAGGAATGAAATGTTGATTATAGATGATCCAAATAAGTTGGAGTTTTCTACCAAAGGAATTGTTTTTTTGTTAGAATACAATGAAAACATTCATTAACTCTTATCATTATTGAATATATGTTTGATTATTAAACATAGGAAACTACAAAACATATATTGATGATGACTCAGTTGGAGGACGTCCATGATGAGATGATATTACCCTTCATCTTTGGATTTGAAAAGTAAAGGTACAATAACCTTATAAAAAATATAGTACAAAAATTGCTTTTAAAAATTATTTATTTCATATAATATTTAATGAAAGAAACATGGAAAGGAATGAATTGAATATGGACTATGATCTAACAATTGAATAAGAATCTAATTTTTTTATCAAAAAATTACTACAGGAATGGTTTTATAAAATACGTATTATCATGGGTTTCATACATCATTCTAAACTTTGTTGAGGTATTTTATTTCTATCCCCAATCTTATATAATATTTTGATAGTTATTTTATGTGGGATAATTGTATCATAAATATATAAATTTATACGTGAAATATCCTTAATGGGAGCATGGATGTTGGGGGACTTGGGTAAGCTATTAAAAAAATGTATGTTTATAAAATATTCAGATAGTAAGTTATAGTAGTTTTATGAAATATTTGTTTTCAGGTATGTGCATCATTTGGATAATGATGTGATTAAATGATAATGATGTTTAAAGAATCAATACTTCTTGCCTGCATGGTTTATTTGTTAATGATTCTTGTTTATTATAACTTGTTTTCGAAAATATATTTATAAATTATTAATAAGTGATCCATAGTAATATTATACAATTTTCAGAGATGTGTGAACCATGGATAAAAATTCTAAATAGAGAGACTGTTGAGATCAAGGCGGAATAGAGTTATTTTTAATAAAAAAAATATGTTTATTTTATGAAAATGTAGTATTTTACTATAAAATAAATAAAATCAATTAGAATTTAAAAATAAGGTTATTTGAATTTAAATTTTAATAAAATATTAGAAGTATGGTGGTTATAAAATTCCAATGACATGAGAAAAAAAATTATGGGATAAAAAGGATCATCAAAATCACATTATGTCTAGAATGAATATTAGATCATAATGAGGAAGTTTACCAGAAATTGAATAGATCTTATAATTATATGATGATGATTTCATAATTTTTTGTGCTCAACTATCATAAGTTTCATGTGAAAATTTTGATTATAGAGATATGAAGTAAAGAGTGTGGGGTAACTGGTGAATCTAATCAGATTGTTTCTTGACTATAATGAATGGTGACCATACAGAAAAGGTAAGTTATAATAATTCCCATATCAAGATATCTGAGGAAAGAAATATCCTAAATTTCCCCAAATTAATCATGGATTCACGATAAAATAATAAGTTTGTTGAATAAGGATGTTTCTTAATTTAAATAATTTCAATCCCTATTCATTGGTTTGAGATCATGATAATTATAATTTTTTAAGGCTGTCATGTTTTTTTTTGAAATGGTATATGTCAATGATGGTGGTTTGTAGTCAAAAAAATAAGTTATAATATAACAATCATTAGTAAAATATTTTGGTGAAGAAATTTTTTTATTAACACTATTCCATCAGACATAGTGTGCCACTAATCATTAGAGTATACAAGAAAACAATCATTATATTTAGTAATTGTTGTAAAAAGGAATCAAATGGAAATTTTATTGCAGATATTATTGAGAACAGTGTAAAAGTATATGTTGATGGGACTGATGAAAAATTTGATCAGAGATCAAAAAAATATAGATATCCATTTTCATTAGGAAGAATTGTATTTAAATTGGGTAACTAATTATATAATGACTCTGTCATGTTTTCATTTGGTTCGAAAGAGAAAAAAACTATTCTATGTCCTCAAAACATTGTTCAAGATCTATCAAACATCATGTCGGGTAAAATATCTATCTATAGGTGGTAATGATCCATCAGAAAACAATAGTGATTATTCTATCAGTAATAGGCAGACAATGATAAATTTTATATGACATTTGTCATAAATTGATGCAAGATAATCAATCTACTAAAAATATGTAATGTATAAGTGTTTGGAAGTATTTTAAAAAGATATGACAATGTTTTTTTCATATAAATTATGAATTTTTTTCCAAAATGATTCAAATAAGTGAAAATATCTTTTGATGTTGTGGACATTATATTGAAATGGAAATGAAATAAATGAATAATGAGGTTGTAATAATGTTTTTGATGAATTTTTTCACAATTTTCAATTCATTATCATAATGATAATAATTCTTCTATAATATAATAATATGTGTGTCATGAAAATCATAATTACCATATTTCTTAATTATAATGAAGAAATTGGAATGAAAATCAGAGTCAGTCAAAAGAATTGTAAGGATGTATGAAGAGAGGTGATGTAATAAGAATATTTGAGATGCTTTAGAAAGAATAAAATAATATTAGTGAAGATATGAATAAGTCAATGATAAATCATAAATGTATGAGTGATTAAATGTTTTGGAAGTTTATTTAATTTTTGAATCATTTAAAATTCCTACATAAGACACATTTGAACACCTATAAAAGTATGACATTAAATTGTACATTCAAAATGATCTTATCCCTATTCATGAACAGAGGAACCGAGCTGATTAATGATTTTTTAGTTATAATTTGTCACCAAATAATGATTTATTGATATGGCTTTCGTGATGTAAGATGAAAAAGAAAGATCATATTCAGTGAATTTAAAATTATATCAAGAAATCAAATTAGGATTTATTGATTAAGACAGAAGTAGTTCACAATTGATTCAATGGTATTATAGAAAACAAATATTTTTTGGCTGAGAAAAAAGACTGATGAATCAATCGATAATTCAAACTGTGTTTTATAATGAAGTCTAGAGATTTTCATTCCTGGTTATAGTAACTAATATGAATAACTATTTTGAATATTATATTTTATAATGTTGACAATGAAGCATAGTAGAATGATATTAAATAAATAATGAGTTATTCATATCCTGATACTAAAAATTGTATATTATACATTTCTAGTAACTAAAGCACATTAACAAT
This sequence comes from Viscum album, assembly GCA_963277665.1. Taxonomy (NCBI): domain Eukaryota; kingdom Viridiplantae; phylum Streptophyta; class Magnoliopsida; order Santalales; family Viscaceae; genus Viscum; species Viscum album. The sequence goes on from OY728132.1 coordinate 1,834,833,390, forward strand.
TATGTTAATCATTGTTACAGATATTCTTTATGGAATATCAAACTTATTGCATCTACCGAAAATTATTATTTTTTCTAAATGATTTTGTGTGATTGGGTTATTTCCAACCATTCCATGGAAATTACTACATTTTTTTAATTAGTGATTCTAGTAAATTGAAATGCTTTAGTGGATGTTTTATTTTTATTTTTCATCAAAGTTAATTAAAAATTTAATTAGAGGATAATGTTGTTTCAAAATATTGGACTATTAGGAAAAGAATATATAACTAATTCAAACCTTCTCCTCTCAATGATATATTAATTTTTTTATGTTATATCACATGATTGCATTGAAATAGTGAATGTATATGAGGTTATATTGGATCCCACTCAATTAATAAAAATGGGGGGGGGGGGGTTAAATCACTAGTATTTTGAGAGAATTTATAGGGTTTATCGAATGTAAAATATCTAAGGACCATACATAATGTTTTCCAAAAGTTACATTTTAGTGGACTCATCTTCATATTGTGTATCCCCATCATGTTGAAAACTATTTCATTATTTTGAAGTGGTAACATTGTTTTTAAAAATTGAACCACTAGGTCATTGAAATATCATTTGATTATTCATCCCAAGATGGTTTTAATGATATTATTCATTGTGTGTCTATCTATAGAGTATCATTAATTTATCCACAATATATTACATAATATGAAATGATACATTGTGTTTCTATAAACTAAGTGGATTCCCAATTTGTAAGGGATAAAACAATTAGATTGTAAATTGACTACCCTTCCATGAATGAAATAGATTTTATTCAATTAGTAAAATCAATCTAGATTTATATGATTTTAAAGGGTATGTATTCATCTAGAAACTAATAATTTTGGATTTTGAAATTTATCGCGACATTAATATTCCCTTTATTATCATGAATAAGATAATGTTGATTAGAGATATTGGGTATTTAAATTCCCATAAAAAATTATATTTTACCAATTTTTCAAATTCTGCATATAAATTAATATCATGATATGGTTTCATCTTCTAGGTCACCTTCTAGAATCAACAACGGTCACCGGGTAAGCTCAGATGGTGCATAGGCGAATTCAGGTTATTTTTAAAAACATCTATATAGTTTATAGAACACACATATTGATGGTTCATATGAAATAATATATATATATATATATTTATATATTTATTTATGCTCAATTGGAATAGATAAAGTAATCATTTTTGGTTAGAGGTATTATTTTATTTCAATATTTACCTACCATATCACTTCTATGGTGGTGGAGAGTCATTCCTCAAAATCATGATGGGAATTCCATAGGACATCCTCTTATTTATATATCTCAGAGTTAGCAGATGTTTTATTTGGAATATTTTACTCTTTAAGGGAATATCTATCACCATAAGGATAAGAGAAGATCGGGGAAGATACATTTCTAGACAGTACATTCATATTCATTATAGATATACAATGGAGGTAATTTTATTTATCACTATCACATAGTATTTAAGGATAATGGATACCTTGGATTGTGTCAATTTCCTAAAATATAATTATGAGTAGAAAATAAATTCTAATGATTATAACTAGTATATTTATATGAATATATCCCAATAAATTGGGTTTGGTATCCAATATACTATCATCCACCATTGGTTATGTTAGACCACTTTATTGTACCCTACATCAATATATGATTCATTAAAATATGTGAATTGGGTTATGTCACCATTTATAATGCTAACCATTTCTTCAATGGGGTATTTAATTCATTGATATAATGATGAAGTAAATTCTAGTAGACTGTGAAACTAAGTCGTTACGAACAAGGGATTTCTGGGAGTGTCTTGCGGGATAACAATGAACATCACAATTGACGTGAGATACAAAAACTGATATTTGAGATTGATCATAACGAATTGTATTCTCTCACACATGTTAATTTGTAATGGTCATAATTGTAAATAAAATTCTCCCTCTAAATATCTAAATAATCGAAAGGTCTAAATAATAATAATGTTTATTGAGGAATCCTTTTCAATCAATAAAAATTGGATGTCAAAATTATCTAGTCATCCTGAAACATGTAGGAGTCTGATGATTATGTAGATTACATATTCCATATTCTATATTATGAATAAGATTAAAAAATAGAACTATAGTTTCATAGACTCCACTATATAATCATTTTCTATATAAAGAATCAATATCAAAATCTTGTGCAATGTAGAGGATTTCATCGAGATCCTCTCAGAGTTCAATTGAATTATAGAGTGTCTCTAGGATTGAGAGAATTGAGTGGAGAACTGATAGTTGTTTAAAAAATTCTGATTTTTTTATAGATGTTCATGATTCCCTAAAAAAATTCTATATATTTCTTCTCTAGAGATGAGGCATTTGAGATATAAGGTACTGCATCTTAGGATGAGTTTGAGGGGTAATATTCTACTGGTGGCATAGTTCGAGATAAAAATGCTAATTATCTATATTGATCATAACATTGCACCTCTACTAGGAATTAATATCATACGTCTACACACAAATGACAACTAAAGGGTTTTGTGACTTTATCATGTCTTTGTTGGGTATGAAATATTTCTTTACGTTAGGTATCATCTACAAATATATATTCTATGGGGACATGACAAAATTATTGGGTCTCACCTTGTAGACACATTCTTCTTTATCATAATCTAATGTGCTTTAGATCTCTGGCTCCACAGTTATGTATTGGGGACTCAAAATTTGAAACATATTTATAATAAAATTGTAGGTATGACAAGTATATTGTGTTAATAGAAAAAAAATTATTTATTCATCTAACGAGTGTTCTATTTGGAGGGGTAATTCATGAGCATTAGATATTAAAGGAATGAAATATATAAGAGTGTAAGCGTTCATCAAAGTTAAATAAAACACTTTATATTTTGTCTCTTCATATGTACATTGGATATATTTACCTCTTGGATTAGTATATTATGTTTCCACTCTTCACTATGAAACTATTATTGGTTATAGAATAAATTCTATCATGGTTAAATGGGAACTCTAAATAGTCATTAATGTCACCCAGTTGTTGATATTATGTCCACACATAACTGATTCATTTGTAAATATTAATTTTTTGACTAAGAAAAGATTATGCATGTCACCTCCACCATAGAGTTAACCAAGATTAGCTGACTAGAATTGAAAATTCAATGGATTAATTTCATGAGGATGTAGCAATTATATATTTTATGACATGCACTAATATTAAAAGGAAATAACTTGTGATGATGAATGATGTGGACCAAATTTTGATTCTTTGACTATGGTAGGGTGTGACGGTTATTTTTGATCAATTAATGGAAATGAACATGAACATGTTTGTTCCGGAAAGAGTATACATTGTTCATATGATCTAAAAATCTTTGTTTTCCTTGATCTATTTTTCTTATTTTGGGGGCCAATTTTCTTATTATTGCCACTTGATAAGAGGCTTTTAGTGGTATTGGACCTACCTTGTTGATTAAATTGAAACTATTTATAGCTTGATGATAATAGATATATATTTTTAACACATTGAACGATGAGGAGGTCATGAGTCAAGACTATTCATGGGCTCCCTTAATAGAATCTTCCAAATGATCTTTCATTTCTAGAAAATCACAGAATATTCCTAGATATTTCTTTTCAATAAGAGGTGTTCATATCTCATCCTATATATTTATAACACACATCTTAGGAAATTTTTCCCTCAATTGAAGGTAATTGAGTGAATATTATAGATCACTATATCCTGAAATGATACCAAGTACTAATAATTTTTCACATTTAATGGAGTTAATCACATAAAAAACAATAATTTCCCTTAGCATTGAGATGATTTGGTACAGAAATTGTTGAAGAACATCCTCCCATCCTATTATATATTCATCTAAATGAATGGTGCTCCAGAAAATAGCTGGACCAATCAATGTTATACAATTACTCTCAATTTCTATCCTCCAATTGATATCATGTTCTCTTCATTGGACTGCATGAGGAAACGATTATCATGAGTTGTTTTTTTGGGTCTCCCAAGCCATTAAATATGGATATTGTAGAATTTATAAAATTTGATTATAGATATGTTTCATCCATCTATTTCGGATATGATTTCTTCACAGGATCCACATGTTCAATTTTCACTTCCATGTATTATAATTTATTTGAAACTGACTCAAAAAGATTTATATGTTCTGTGGAAAATGCGGTTTTAGCCACCTCTAGTCAACATAGAGTAAGCATGGATTTATGAATTTTCCCAAAAATAATTTCTCACTATATCATAGTTAGTTATAACATTGAAATATCGTCGTATAATGGGATAGGATATCACTTTGATAGAGAAAATTTAGTATTTTATTGACATCCATATTTATGTAGACTGTATTACAGGATCTAGTGTTGGTCACATGCTCAAAATCCACTCATTCAGAACGATGTGTTTTTTCATATGTATTAGAGGTGTTATATTAATATATTTTTGAAGACAATACCCACTGGTTATGTTACCCATGGGTAGATTATGGTTGAGTTGTTTAATACTTTTAATCTCATTAAAATATTGTTTCATATGTTCCTCCGTAGAAAGAATTTTATCTATTTTGGGATGTGATTGGGAAGTAGCCACACCATTCCATTAATCTTTATAAGTTTCCATCGAAATAAATGGAATCTCAATATTCATATTTTATAATTTTTGTAATATCCCATTGTTTCACTTATGTGATGCTTTAGTAGGTGCATTTTTGTCTTACACATGTGCTTTAATCTATATATTCCAACCCTTTGATTCGATATTGAGATCTACATTATCTATTGCGTTTATGGAGAAAATATCCAAAGAGGCATATTCTGAAATGGTAGTAATAACATTTCTAACAATGCAATAGGATGATTCTACACATCATACATTATTTTAATTTCTCACAATAGTGGATATATTGGAAACATTCTTCTTGAAAACCTAACATGGATTGATTTCCTATTTAATAATTTATGTCTATTTCAACTTGTGAATGTTTTCCATGAGGGAGTTTTCAGTCATGTTTTATATTTGGGCACTTAATAGAAGAGGTTTATCCTATGGTGGGAGAAAAGTATGAGATTATGACCATCGATATTTACCTCCAAATGTATAGTAGACTCGTACCCTTTTCAATGACAACGAAGACAAAAATCCCCACAACCATGTGGGATGGAGAAATTTTTTTATTACAATTGGAATTTTTTATCCTATTATCAAATATTCCATTATTAATTCTTATAATTTAACAATTATTTGGGCTGACATTGATATTTAAATTCCCACATCTTAATGGGATTTTTTTGAAATAGACCTCTGTTGTATTTCCCTAGGATCTTCATCAGGGATTAATATCCTAGAGATAACGATATAAAAAATATCATTTAAGCCCATGTGTATCAATTTATATGTAGCTACTACATGAAACTTTTTGATCTTCTATGGATGTGATGATCTTAGCGGTGAAGGTGGTCATAGATATTCCCCCAACCCAATAGGATAGGTTCACTCCAAGAGGATTGTTATAACATATACTACTATTACATATTTGATTAGAAACAATTTTTCTTGTGTATGATATGGTTGTAATGAATATACCAGATGAGAGTCATTTTCTTTTGTATTATATTGTGTTGAGGGAAACATCATCTTCTATTACATAAATGTGTTACTGTTTCTCGTGGGTCTAGTTCAATATCCTTTAGGTTGTCTACTCACATCATTCACGACATCTTTGCACAATGGAAGTGGGGAATTTAATTGTAGTAACAATATAGATCACACGTTAACTAATTATATTATTTATTCAGATAATATGACATTACGGTACTCTAAATTTGGGAGGATTTCACTATTATAGGGAAATAGTGAAGTGATATTCTCCATATTTCTTCCATCCTCATTTGGGTATGTATGAATATTCAATCATAATCATTTGATGGAGTGTTATCATGATTCAGATACAATTTTTTTGTAGTAATTTTAAAGGATTTTCGATTCATAGTTTTCCAACAATAGAAAATGTGGTTATATCTTGAATATAAAAGAGTATATTGATAATATTAATGTCAACCTCATATCTCGGATGAGGAATCTATCTAGCCTACAATATCATAAGTTATTTTCACATATTTTGGAATATATTTTTAATTCAATCCTTTTCTAGAGCATATTGTATGTCATCGTTATAAGTGGAAAGGGATAAGGGCATGATAAAGGGCTTATTTTAGGCTAAATATCCCTATATAAAAATACAATATATTTTATTGTCAGATATAAATGGATCAATTTGGTCACCCCTCATGGGGTGATACTCTGGGTCTCCTACTAAACAGAATGGATTGTTATTGGAAATTTATGGGGAATTATATACGGATGATCCCAAGGTTTAGATTACCTTTACATATGAATTAATATATGTTTTTGAGAACCACCTCATACAGTGGATTCTTGGAAGTGAGAGGATTTCTGTATCCACGGGGGATATATCTCTAGGTCTATTGACCATAATTGATGTCATGAGTACAGTCCCTACAATCTATCTCCACACTACCATGAAGAGGACCGCCATGTTAATCATAATTTTTTTTTGGATTAGTATTCAATATAAACTCGAGTTGTTTAGATTCTATATCAAAACCCCTCAAGTAGAATATATTTTTATAGATTATGGTTAGGAGAATCGTTCAACATTGTTTTCTGAATATGTTGACCAAGATTATGGGATCGTACATTGATATGATCATATAGTATTGCAGCAATGATAATACATTGAAATCATTTTTGTGTTTTTTGAGTGTAGAACCATTGTTTCGATGTCACTAGAATATAAAAAATGTGATTCATCAATAATGAAAATTATATGATATAGCATGTGGGCGGTTTTCAAAATATGATAGTAAAAAATAGTTGGAGCGGGAATATAATTCTATTTCAAATATGAATTCCTCACCCTAATATTCCAATGGAACTCTGTTATGAGAGATGGGATATGATACTCCTCATATATATCATATTAAGTATACAGGTGGAGTCATTCATCCATAGATGTTGGGATATGATCCTAATGTTTGTGAGCTATAATAATATACCTATTGGAATCATTGTTGGAATATAATCCAATATTGATGAATATTCCAATTTGAAATGGTAATCCCAAACCATAATAGGGTTATGATAACATTCCATGGACATTGGATTATTCCACAACTCTTCAATAACATTGACACAATCCATCCCTTATTATTTTTCCCACCCACTTGGTTAGACCTAGAATGAAAATGGAAATGAGTCCAATAACAATCATTTTCATATATGTATTAAGACTTTTTTGACTAGGATATTACTCTATCCCTATGCATGATCCACATTCACATGGTGATCCTTTTTTGGATAATGAATATAAGCCTGTTTTATTGCCATATCCTTTATAATATACACCGATAGTCCTATTAGATTGGGGAAATAGTGTGTGATATCTCTACAGTAACCAATTTTTAATAATAATTAGAGTGTTATGTTTATCTGGATATAGGGATGGGAATTTGATCATGTAATTTTATATTTACTAATGTCATAATATTGTATTAGAGTTATTCATCTTTTTCTAGAATGTAATGGAAATTTAACAAATTGAGCATGGGAATGTAAGAATGTTAATTTTCTATCTCTTCAATAAAAATATTATATATCATATTAAATAGAGTATATGATCCCACTACTATACACCACGTGATACAAAAATATGTCCTTGGACCACATATATAGTGGTTGAGATATGTTCCTTCACCATCCATGTTCAAAAAATACTACCAATGTATTCTTCATTGTGAGTTGGTATATAATACTTATTACTAGCTACTACTATAATATGATGATGGTCTTTGAGAGTGGGATTAGAAATATGAGCCCACTAATATTTATACAAACCATTTTTTCCTTGTTTTTCATTTTTCTTTAACATACATAGGTGTTTGAGGTGGAAATTTGTAGGTGGTTCAAACAGTATGTTATTATGGGGAACCAATGGGATATATCATGTGATAGTGGTCCATAAAATCCATCCATGGAGTCTTATTATCTAGAAATGATCCATAGTCTTCTCCTTTATCCACTATCATCATATATTTATTCTAGTATTTGTCATGCTCCAGGGATAAGCTTCTAATATATTTGGTATTTGTAACAAGGGGCACTGGATTTACCAAATATTAAATTAGATGATGTAGAAAAATTAGTTTCATATTCTTGAGACCCTAAAATGTAGAATCAATTGTTTAGATTGTACAATGTATATTTTATTCCTAGAAAATTTCATTATCCACATGATGCTAATTGTTATGATTGGGATAGATCGTTTTGTGTGCCCTAGGGGTTCTAGAAACTCATTTTTTCCATTATGGTCATTGGATGAAGATGTGATCTTAGGACCGATTTTTTTTGTGATAGAAATATAATTATAATCAGGATGATAAAAAGGAAAAATGATAGTAATTTGTAAATCATCATACATAAGAAACATTGTCAATAAACATGAATGTTTTACATAATGGTCCATTTTCCTAGTTTCTTCCTTTCTGTTCATTTGGATTATAACATTATGGATAGAAATTTTATATAAGAACACCATCCATATATGATAAATCAATAATTTTTACAATTGGAAATATTCATTTCATGTCACCCACTTTTTTGATAGAATATTCTAGTTAAATAAACTGACCCATGGTAAGATGATAATTTTTTTGAGACAATGACATCAAGTTGGCCATTTCTGTTCAGTGGGAAATATATGCTCAATATCAAAATAGAAGGAATTAATTTTGATAGTATTACTGAGTGGTGGTTTATTTATGTATAATCATTAACATGGAATCCATTATCAATGTTTATCAACAATTTAAAATCTCAATGGTTATCACTTCCATAACATGTTAGATAGATAATTTCCAAATATAGATAGTCAATTAGGGATTTAAAACCACCGACAAATATGTTCTCACACTGGCCGAGGGGAAATAAGGTCAGACCCATCACAACATTTTTTGATGATTTTTTTCTGAATCCAATACTAAATTATAGATTTTTTTCATGTTAGATAATATCTTTCTAATTCAAATAAATTATTGATTACCCAATAAAAATGATAAATTATTTAAGACTTCTATGTGTATAGGAGGTCCTTTTTATGATTCTATTGGAAGGTATATGAGTATCTTAAACAATTTTCACTTAATATATAACTACATAAATTCAAGACCCATGTATCTAGGAACATTAGGAATTGTTTTCATATAGGGAGGTGATTATTATTTTGAGTTTTCTATTAATCTATTATGATAATTATAACATATCCAATATATCCCATGAATAAAAACCCATGTATTTTTTTTAAAACTGTACAGTTTGAAATCGCACTGAAAGTATATATATGGGGGAACATAGGAACTGTGTATCATGATTATGCCTTAGGGAGGATTCCAACATATACTATTTTTGTAATGAAGAGAGTAGTCATATTTATATTTTGTTGGTGCTTACATACTGAGGATTCCTAGGATGGTGGAGATTCATAATACAAATTGTAAAATCATTACAACTCCCAATTTCCAAATTAGATATCCACGATGTGAGAATTAGGTTATATCATGTAATTTGAATCATTATATATAGATGTGGGACTTATGAGTAGGGAAATCACATTTGAATATTCATATGGATCGTGGTACTTAGGAAGGAATCCTACGTATCCTATTTATGGAAGGAATAAATTTCATCATAAATTAATTCCCTTTTTGATCCACTAGTGGTTGAGGATGAATGATCATCCCATTAGTGAGATTGGGTCCCATTATCTGGAAGTTCAATGACAAGGGGTGATATTAACTATGGTTGATAACCATTTGAAATAATTCCTTATGAATTTGCCCTATGTATCATATTTATTTAAGGCATCGGAGCAATCACAGTTCAGTTTCAGGAGGGATTATACAATGAGGTGTCCCTAATATATATATATATATATATATATATATACATATATAAATTAATATTTATATACATATTTATATATAATAAGGTTATAATGTTTCTAGATGGATTCTTGACGTGACCTAAATGTATTCTTTATATGTCTCATAGAACACATGTTATGTCTAACAATTTATATAAATTTCCTCATTTTAGAGGACATTCCTATATACAATCAGATGATTCACTTTTCATTTACATAGAAAGTCGCATTAATATAATGACATATCTACAGACCATGGCATTATAAAATATGGTATTCCTGGAGATTCATGCATGAATTGTTGAATTGTCTTATAGATATCACATGATAAATGATGAATTTTTGGAGGGTTTCACTTGAATTGGTGGGCTTTTCTAGAGGGTGCATCATGAAATTAATATTTTTTCTAAAAGACATTCCATGAACACTGATGAAGTGTATGGAGGGTTTTGTAAGAAATATCAGACATGATTGAAGGGTGTTATGTTATCTTAATTTCATTTTCAAAGAACCACACATGATCATAGATTGAATTTTATGGACACACTGAGAAAAATGGTTGACATGACCAGCTAAAATTGCAAGACCCAACATAATGTCATGTTGTCACTGAATGATTTGGGATGACATGTATAGTGGATTGATAAATGTGTGGATGGAATGAAAAGTGGACTTAAGGAAACTTTTTGGAATTCCTAGTGGGAATCATATGACATTCATATAATGTCCAAGGATAATAAAATCATCAATATGTCATTTCACTGGAGCATCATATGGTTTATACAATATATCCATATGGTATAAAATAATTTTTGGTTGGATATTTGATTTGAATGTAGGTCAATGAATGTGTCTTCAAAAATTTCAACCTTGATTTTATAGTATTTTATTCCATCCTTTATTTGACATGTTCCTTAGTTTTTCCAAGTATTATGTTATTTTTAGGATTCCTGTGACCAAGACGATATGCAATACCTCTTTAAAATAATATAATCATATTTTAGAAGAACATAGTATGATATATATTGTTAAAATTTCATGTTCATATGCATTATTAAAAATCCATTAATTTATTACACATATTTTAGTTGATCTATGTCAGTTGTGATCGTGAGACTGGCCTCTCTGAGAAATATTGTACTAGGATCCTCCATGTGATTGATTATGTAATGTTTTTATAATGGGGTTGATATATAGTCCTCACATTCTAGTCATATTTATCTATGTGAAACTCATATCACATATATTTTGGATGTATATGGATAAAGGTTTTGTGGTCAAAAAATTATCACGATCCTGAAGTGGATCATCCACAGTGATGGTTGATGACATCGATCGTATGAATGTTCCTCCATTTCCATTTTTTGGAACCTAGATAATCCAATGGATTTCCCACAACCATGTGTACATGTCAAGGATCATTAATATGGTTATACCGATATGTATTATTGTATTCCTAAAGTCACGATTCATAAGAAAATGTTTTATCCTTTATTGAAGATCATGTTTCCAGGTTCATTCATGAGAGAAATGAATCATGTCAAGATTTGATCCACTATATCATGTTGACATGTCAAGTTGGAATTGGCGAGATCAATGATGTATTCCTAGTATATAAAAATAATTAAAAATAAATAGATATTAGATAATTTTAGATAAATATTCAACTCATTACAAAAATACATTATATAGGATCATAATATTTTAGTGTCTTTTAAATGATGTAATAATAATAATCCATCTTGGTGAATGATATTCAATATCTGCATTAAATAACCACCCCATTATTAAATATAATATAAAATGTTATTCGCAATATGGTAATATGCAGAATATGAATGTGATGAGTTTAGATGAACAGAATGACCATAGATTGGAGATATATGTTCATTATAAAAGAATAATTATATGCGATGATCATCATAACAATATAAGGTCCTAAATTAAATATCAACGGTCATAATATTGATTCATGGAATTAATATTGAATGTTAATAATAAAACATTCATAATGGATTCAAGACCATAATCTGTGAGATCATAACATAGGAATAAGACATTAAATTATGGAAAACACATAATCATGGAAAATCCTATGTCAAGGCTACCATCAATGTCCCACATCACATGTTAGTCTTCGGATAAAAACCTTTGTACCTTCTTCAGTTTTGGGATGAACTCCCATGTACTATCACATATTGGGATTGGAATGTCCCACATGAACCCTATTGTTATGGTAATGTGATTCCATCCCATTTAACCACTTGTTATAGGATTTCTTTTCCATCCCATGAATCCTATTATTTTGGGCGTTAGATTACTTACCATACACCATCTTCTTATAGTCTTGGTTCACCCTCTCATACACCTTTTTAAAATGGTTTTGGGATTCCCCCATGTATATCCTTATGTTATCATCCTAGGACGCACTCATTTGTACCCACCTATTACAGGCATGGGATACACACCTTTTTAAACTCTTATTATGGGCTTTTAATACCATTCTATATTTACTTTGATCTCATAAAAGATTTACTATTATCCAATGAATTGGATGATGATATAGAACCCACCATTCATATAATGAAATCATATATATGTGTTTCAATATATAAAAACATTCATCTAATCATGTCCAAAAAAGATATAGGTTTCAAAAACACCATTAATAACCAATGACATGAAAAGGGTATCATAAAAATTTATCAATATCACAACCTTTGGAAAATCGATAGGTTTCATAACCATTTCATCACTAAATATCCCATGAAAGGGAGTGGATTTTGTAATCATTTTATCATGGAATATCCCATAGATTATAAAATGGTTCGATTAAAAATTTCTTATTAAAAAACAATAAAGAGAAATAATAATAATAATTTTCATATATAATATCAGAATAAAATTATTATATATATAAAAGGATATCATCGTAGATAGAGATGTATTTTGAATTATCACATAGAGAATTTCTAATGGACAATATACATTCTTTTAAAATCAGTTTTAATAAAATAAAATAAAATAATTTCAAAATAAGCTTCCAGGAAAATAGATAGAAAATATATAATATAATATTTAATAATATTTTAAAACATTAATTTACAAAACAAATATTCTCTATTTAAAATATATGTTTTCATTCATAAATTAATTTGAATACATTTTAATTTAAAAATATAATTCAAACCTTATAATTAATATTTTAAAAACTATTATAAAATTTATTTAAAACATGACCCATTTTCAAATAACTAGTCATTAAAAAAAAATTATAAATTTTAATTTAAACAAGAATTATTTTTTTGAAAGTTTTTTTGAATAAATTTTATTTTTGACTGATGATAGAGATATAGATAGATTTTCATAAAACTTTTTAATAGTCATATTAAAAAAACAAGTCAGGAAAAATTGTACCTATATGTGAAGAGATAATGTATAAACATAAGATACAACAAATAATAATATTTATTGAGATATTAATAATAATATTTCATCAGAAAAATTATAACCATAAAAAACCAAATATATGATGAGATAGTAGAAATAAACTGTTACAACATAAATAAAAATGATTCAAAAAATACCTGAATAAATAATATTTCATGAAGAATAATATATAATTAAAATATGTATATTCGTCCTATAAAATGTCAAATTTTGGTGAATACACATCCTAAAATAATATAGTTGAATAACATGGAATGGGGATCGAAAACAAATAAAGACATAATCACATTAACAATTTGGGAACAATTGAACAATAACAATGATGAAACATATATAATCAAAAGAATAGGTAAATACCTATATTTTTTATGATCATACTCATTTACTACATTCAATATAATTATGTCTACGACTTATAATAATTTTGTGGTGTATATGGAATATTTCTCTGAGATATAAAAGTCAGACTAAAAATATCCATAATACATGAATAACATATGAATCATGAGATAGATGAGATAATAATAATACAACTATAGTGGCAGTGGGAACATTTGATATAGAATTGGTGAAACTATTAAAGGTGTTTACAGTAACAATAATATTTACCGAATGGGCCTTAATCCAAAAATTTCGGGCCCAATGGCCTTATAAAGTTCTACATACCCAAAATGCCTCGACCCAATCATATATGAAGCAAAAAAAGTGGGTAGATTGGTGTGTTATCCATTGAGGGATATGAATTTCATATTTGAACTATGTGTGTGGTGTGTGTGTGTTTGTTTGATGTAATGTTAGACATAAGAACCTAATATATAGTTCTTATTTATTGACAATTTCATTTTCATGTTCCTTTCATTAAATAATGGGTTTTTGTTTATGATTTGGATTTTTATTGTTGATCATATAACAATGATAATGATTTACTTATTTATATAATGTTATCCATTATTTAGATATAAATTATATTCAGTATATATATATTTTTAATAATTTATAAATAAAAGACATTATAAGGAAATACATTGTTAATGTTAACGGTATTTTGTACATACGAATTAACATTTTTTCATTTTCATTTCGTATTAAATGAATGAATTTAAATGAATTATATTTATGTATATATATTTTAATTAATATAAAATTCATATGTAATATATATCATATATTTTTCTTAAAACAAACCATAATTCAATAAATTTATTTTATTAATGAGTTACATCACTTTTAGGATGAAGTAGTCTACACATCCACAAAGGATTTATCACATTCCCATAAAATGGAAAAATGAAAGTATGTGTTATAAAATAATTAAATAAGAATAACTAAATCATATATATAGGATTTTTAATGGAAAATGTTTATTAGCAAAAATATTACCATCCTTGGAATGTTGTGATTGATGAACATACATCATCTGTTAATGAGGCGGTATTCTACCGTACACACAAATGATGATTATGTATCCTATTTTATGGATGGTTTTGTACTTCTAAGTGAAAATAATAACAAAAAAACATTTTAGTATAATTAATGTTAATTGATTACAATATACTAAATGAATAATAATAATTGAGTGGAAGGAAGAAAAATAAATCAAAAATATTTATTGAATGATGTTACCACTTTATGATTAATTTCATTTAGTTTACACAAAAGGACTTTCACAGTATACATTATACTAAAAGTGAGGAATTTATTATTAGTGGAGGGTATTTGGGAGATTATTTTTTCATTAATTTTTTGAGGAATTTCTTTGATAAGAGTGAATATGTGACGAGGGAGGGTGACATCCCTTTTATGGTAGAATAAGAGTGTCATTTTTTAAATATAAAAAGGTAAACACTATTTAGAGATTACCCTTACATCATCTATCTCCAATAATGTTTCATGTTATATACATGGGTGGAAATGGTAGATAAATGATATATAATGTTCTTTGTACATGTTTCTATTTTTTTGTCCACAATGGTAATTTTTAACCACAATGTAATCTTGATTTTACCTCACTCTATGAAATTAATTTTAATTACATTAATTAATAATTTTTCCTAAAAATTAAGTATTTAAAAAAATTAATCAATACTGTGATTAAAAATATGGAATAAATTTTTTCAAATTATAAACACATGAGTAGAAGAAATTATTTTAAAATCAATCTTATAAACAAGACAACACACAATGTTTTTAATATGAATGTTCTCAAAATATTGAAATTATTTTATATTTAATATCACTGTGAAATTGATTCTAATATAAATAATTGTATTAATAGATAAAAATGATCAAAATACACATTAAATAAAATTTATCATATAATGATATAGTATAATAAAATTATACTAAAAATAATATTTTGATATTTTTTTTATTTTTATTCACAATTTATCAAAAAAGGAATATTCTTGAAAATTATTCAATGAAATTTCCAAAATAATATTTGATATTTTAAATTAAAAAATAAATTTTATTTTAAAAAATGCTTATAATAGTTTCAAATAAAATATTCAAAATATTTTAGACAGAAGAAGATGGTAAAATTTTCATTTAGATAGAATGTATAACATTATGCGTAGAATTGGATTTATTCTTATCTATTATTTAAAATTAAATAATTTAGATGATTAATAGATTAGTTAATATATATATTTATATAATTCATATATTTTATGAAAATAAAATTAATTAATTATTTGAGGAAAACATGTTTAATTGCATAAATATTGTTTTCAATCAAATGAACTCTAATATTTTCAATATGATTTTATCTCAATTTTTCATTAATTTTTCATAATATAATTATTCTCATATAATCGTGTAAAACATATTTTCATAATTTAAAAAATATAACATATAACTTCAATTCTCAAACATTAATTTAAAAAAATTATTTCATAATAATACTAATTTTACAATGTTGTTTGTTAAAATTTGGTCATCCTTTTAAATGAACAAATTAATGTAACTCAAAATTGTGTGTAACATAAGTAAATAATAATTGTTTATGTATCGGAGGACAATCTATTTGGTAAGTTTAGTAAATCCATAATGTGGTGTTGTGAGTTATTCAAACAAAAGATAATTCTTCCATTTAATAGATTAAAAATTCGTTGATGCATGAAATATAAAATATAAAAAATATTGATTAATTCAAAAAAAGAACAAAATCTCATGGTGTTTCATTCTATACCATAAAATGAAATACCCCAACAATATTCGACCAGGTTATCAATGATTTAATAAATTGATGTTCCTTAAATAGAATTACACTTAAAAAAATTATTAGTAAAGAATTATATGAAAGAATAAAAAACTATAATGGTTATCCATATTAACACTTATATAGGATTAAAAGATGATGAATATATGTAGAGAGTTAATACATTTACATTAGATATAAATCTATTTGTAAATTTATAATGTAGAGTGATAGATATTTTATAATAAAAAAACATACAATGAGAAATACATAAACTACTTATCCTTGATAATTTTCATTGATATCATATATAATGTTGATAACAGGAGAAAATTTATTTGAATACACTTTTTTTAATTTTGAATAGTTTTCACAAGAAGATATAATTTCATGATTTTATTCTATTTCATATGATACATCCCACCCAAGAGTTGGGTCATTAATAATTTACAGTTCTTATCATACTATAAAAATGATATATGATTTGATATTGTTGTAGAAATAACAAGTTATAATATCCTTACATAGATTGATAATCATTCTGTCTATCTATAATTATCATCATATAAAAAATTAATTGTACATGTTATCCAATATGCATTAATCATCATATGTAGAGATAATAATTTATTCTATTAAACATCATTCGAAGTGTATCATAAAACATTAAAAATGAAAAACCCCATAACCATTAAATATATTAAAATACAAAAATATAGAAGGATTTTCACTAAATTTCTCAATAGCAGGTCATCAATGATC
Organism: Viscum album; assembly: GCA_963277665.1. NCBI lineage: Eukaryota > Viridiplantae > Streptophyta > Magnoliopsida > Santalales > Viscaceae > Viscum > Viscum album. The sequence goes on from OY728132.1 coordinate 1,834,850,868, forward strand.
ACCAATATATCATAATGTATATATTGGTTGACAAACTCTGATCAATTGTATAACTTCATCTTTTATTCTCTTGAAACACAATAAGATTCTGAATTACAATAACTAAGTTTTGAAAAAAATTATGATTTATTATTCCAAATAGCATTAGATATGTTATTTCAATAAAAAAATTATGTAAGCATCTTCATTGATTACATGATAAACTTTTTCATCAAATCATTTATCCATTATGTGGTAATAAATACTATCCAATTTACTTCATCCATATCTTCAACTATTTATCTAATCTACACATAATTGTATCAATATCAGGAACTCATTGAGTGTTACCTTCCCTTAACATAACCATTAAATAAAACCACTTTACTATGCCATTAGTATCTGTTATCATATTTTGGAATATACTAACTAATATCCATAGAAAACAATCCTTAAATACGTTATGATTCATATAACATAATCATTTAATTAAATGACATATATACTTAAATTTTCTAAATTTATAATTAATTTATTACTTAGGGTTCATCGACTAATATATTAATACATATATCCAATCATAAGAAATATGAATCAATTATTATGGATCCCCAATTTCAATTGAATAAAGACTGTATCTTTAATGGAAAATATACTATTAGAACATCTAATAACATTCACATGTGGAATGTGTTCATTTAATCATCAGTAGTATAACCAATATTGGTGACACCTTTCATATTCACATTATGAGAGTTCCAAATGGGACATTGATCATTATAATTACCATAATTCCTATATATGAAACATTCAATGTTTACCCTATTACTTCTAGTTCCTGCTATTGATTAAGACCAAAAAGAATAGTGTGAGAAAGAATTATGATAAAAGAAAATATATAATCATTAAAAACTTCATATAGTTTGACTTTTTCTTGATATTTGTGGTCAAAGAATTGACACCTTTAGATTATCCAGAGTGACATCCCTAGAAATTAAATTTAAAATATCCCATTGGATATCCCTATGTCATATTCACTTCATTTCCAAATAATGACTAAACTAATGATTTTAATACAACTATAACGACCCAGACTTATGAAACATGGATAATACATCATTTTAGATTATTATTTTGAAAATTTAAAAAAAATTACAAGTTAATGGACCATAATAGTTTAGTTAATTTAGAAATATTGAAACTGAATCATCTACCTTGGAAAAAGTTCTTCAAAATATCCCATAATGATCATCGCCTATAAAAATCGAACATAAAAATTTAATTACTAACCAAGGTAATAGAAACATTAAAATGGGGTGAGGTCAGAATCATTGTAAGGGTAAGCAATAGAGATATGTAATAATAAAATGAGAATTAGGGAATGAGAACATGATATTAACATTATAAGGTCATTCCCTTCATATCAAATATCATAATCAAGTGTCATGGAATATTCATTAATTGTTTATAAGACATTAATTATAAGGTATTATAAATCATAATCCTTGGGATTATAATAGATGAGTAAAACATCAAATTGTGTATTACAAATAGGAATATAAAATCCAATCTCAAGGATACCAATCAAGACCATTATAACATTTTAGGGTATGAAAAATCACATGTATATATTCATTAACATTTGGATGACCTATAGTGTACCATCATTTTTAAGGATCATAAATCCCTCTCATGTACACTCTTTAAATAATCATGGTATTCCATCACATGTTTTATCTTGTTAGGAGACTGGGATTCCCAATTCTGTACCCTCTTGTTATGGGACTAATAATCCCTCACATGTAATCAATTGTTACATGCTTGAGATTCCCTCCCATATACCATCTTATTATGGGATTCATATTCCCTCATATTTTTCCATTTTTATGGATTGGGAATCCATACAGTATACCACATTGTTACAGGAATGAGATTCGCAAACTTATAACCACTCTTGAAAATTTTGGGATACCATAACATGTTGCAATTGATGTCATAGAATAACTAATATTACCCAATTCATTTTAGGGACATATATGTCCCACTGATCACATAAATAAATCATACATACCTATTCCCCCAAATAATAAAACAATCATCAAATTATGAATGAAAAAATAGATGGGTTTCATGACATCAGATAATAAATCATGAAATGAAATGGGTATAATAAACCTTTAAAAATATCATCACCAATAAAAATAATATAGTTTTCATAACCATATAACTATTGAATAACACATTAAAGGAAGCGGGTTTCATAAGCGTTTTATAATGGTATAAACTACGGAATAGAAATGGGTCTCATAAATATATTATCATATTATAAATAAACCATTCAATGAAAATACCAAAATGGATTTCTTGGATAATAGAATTTCAAATCATAAAAAATATAAGTAGGATTTCATCTTATATAGGGAAGGATTTACATAGATAATATATAGTATTTCTGAAAGAAAATGAGTTTTAATTCAAAATATATTTTTAATACCTTTTACATATTAAAACCATTTTAATTTTAAAACTACTTTGACGACATATAATGTGATATATTAAAATAATTTCATCCCTTTATTTAGAGAAATATCATATTTACATTGAAAAACAAATTTCAAGTCATTAAACATTTGATAAAATTATTGTTCTAAAAAAATAATGAAAACATATAACGGAAACTATGAAATCCATTTTAAATAATTTTTTAAATAATTTTTTTAATGAAAACCAATTTTATTTGAAATTATATTAAAATAATATTAAAAATAATTTATATTTTTGTATAATTTATATTTATTTTTCATTAAAAATGACTTCTAACCGATTAGAGAGATAATGTCATATTTTCGAATAAATCTGTTTAACAATCATAATATGTACCAATGAATATAAAATGGTTCTAATACATTAATATATAATGAATAAAGATAAAATAAGAAACATAATTATATTTATTAAGATATGAATCATAATATTTCATAAATATAAGAATAATCATAAATAAACCGAATAAATGATGTTATTTTAACAATATACTATTACAAAATTGGTAAAATTAAATAATAATCAAAATGAAATAATATAACTAAATGAAACCTTAAATATAATGGAATTAAATATATTAATGATAAAAAAATCAAAGGTATTTATATACAAATTATAGAACAATATAAGACTATATCATGCCATGTGTTTCAGAGAATGAAAATTGAGTCAAAATTTATTTATTTATTTGGTATCATTAAACCATAAACCCCATGATTTGGAGATCATAAAATGTGTATGAAAATTCTCATAAATTTCGGGTAAATAGTAATATATAAATTTCAGGGTATGTATATACACCACACAAAACAAACGAGTGGTGAATTTGGAATCAGACTCGCAGAAATAAATTTGAGACTAGAAATCCCCTTTTAGATTGAGTAACTTTTGAATCATCAAATAAATGAAATAATAACAAAAATTTAATCATTAAATTACATTTATTAATATATATTCCTGATATAAAATTACATAGGGAATTATATACAACAAAAAATAAGAATATGCGGTGAATATAGCCCATATTTCATAAAAATAAAACTTGGTCAAGAAAACCCATATAGTACATTTTAAAATCATTCACACACATTAAAACCTAATTTATATTAATAATAATTTTATTATAATTATAAAATAGAACCATGTTATTATATTTTAGATGTTATATTATTCATCAAATCATTAATCAATACTTTTTGTTCCAACTTTAATGTAGTTAATGATTCATTATGTTTTCATCAAAAATAATATTCCACATTAATTTCTTTTCTTGGATGGTAATTGATTGTGCAATCATAATATTTTATAAATTTACGCCATCTACTCTACCTCATGATAATTTTTTGAGAAAATATATACATTAAACATATGTAGTCAATATATATTTCAAATTTTGATCCGTTAAAATGATGGTACCATATATATAATGCAAAAAACCTAGTTGTTAATTCCAATTAATTTGTCGTATAATTTAACTCACAAGGATTCAGTTGACATGATGAATAATAAATTACCTGACAATTATGCAATCGAAAAAAACTACGTCCTTTTAATGAAGCAACACTATAGATGAAAAACTCTATATTTTTGGAAGGTTAGATCAAAACTGGATCATTCTCAAATCTTCTTTTTAATTCATCAAAACAATCATCACATTATTTTGTCAAGATAAATTTAAATCCATTTCATGTTAACTTATTAAGTGGATTAGACAACTATTCATTTTTATTCAACAAACCTATGGTAGAAACCTACCAAACCATGAAACCTATAAATCTAGGTTATATATTAGGGTATTGGACATTTTTTAATTTCATTTGGTTTATCTGGATGAATATTTATGTCATCTTTAGAAATATAGTTACCATGATATGATATTTCATCCAACCAAAATTAACAATTATAGAATTTTCCATATAGGTTATTTTATTTTATTATTTTCAAAAAAGCCCAAATATGTTTTCATTATCCCCTTTACTTTGAGAATACACCTGAATTTAATCAATAAACACAACCATAATCATATCAAAGAACTCATGAAACATTCTATTCATTATATCCATGAATAGAACAGGTGCATTAATATACCAAATGGAAACAAAATTCTTAATGACCCTATCTATATCAGTAATCTATTTTTTTAATGTCATCCTGCTTATCCATTAGTTGATGTTAACCAGATCTAAACTCATCATTGGAAAATTTATGATCTCCCTGGAGCTGATCAATAAAGTCATCTATGTGAGGTAAAGGATAATTATTTTTAACTGTAATTTTACTCAAAGATCTATAATCTATGAAAAGGATCATGGAACCATTATTCATTTTATGGAACAAAAATATAGCTCCCTAGGTTGATGTAGTAGGATAAACAAATCGATTTATTAAGAAACTGATCTATTTGATTTTTCAATTATAGAAGTTCAATTTGATCCATTCGATATGATGTTTTGAAGTTGGATAATCATCGATAACTATGTAAATTGTAAAATCAAATTCCTTATTAGGTATAACACCATGTTACTAATCTGAAAAAATAATAAAGACATTCATTTACCACTGGAACAAAATTAATCAGAACAGTTACTTTATTTTCATTAACATTAGCTAGATAAAATTAATTTCCATATTTCAATAATTTATCATCTTTCATATATGTTTCAATTATATGATTTCATTGTTTTATAATAGCTAAAATATTTTCTGAAAAACCACTTATTTTACCCTGAAATCGATCTTTTCATGATTAACAATAATCCAATCCATATCTAAAATGATATCAAACTATGCTAATGGGAAAAATTTGGAATTAACGTAATTCCATTTCATATATAACTATAATAATAATCTTAATGTTCAATTTTTCTATAACATAACCCCTGGTGTTTTAGATATATGTCCTGGTCTCAGTTTTAGGGAGTGATTTCTAATCTAGTATAAAATATCTCAGGAATAAATGAATGTGTAGACCCTATATCAAATGAGACATTAACAAAAGCTGAGTAAATAAAAAATATAACTAATACCACTTTATTGGATGGCCCGAAACGTGCTAACATAGTTGAAACAGATATTTCTACACCTTTCTGCATATATTATGGCTACTTTCTATATCTCAGATCATTATTTGTGATGAAATTTTCATAATGATCCATTTCACCAGATTTGAAACACTTTACATTTTCATTATCATAATTGATTTTAATAAATTTTCTTAATTATATCAAGGAAAAGTCTAAACATACAACTTTTAAAACACATTCTAGTTTTTTTAAGATAATCCCCAGGATAATTTTTTCCACACTTTTCATACATTTGAAACTACAGTTTCATGTAATCAGTTTTCATTGATTTATTTGTAACTATTTCATTCCATACGATCATCAATTCTATTTGTTCTAAAAGTACAGATGATCATTAGTGATCACTAATTCAACCCTCATTGTATATTATAAAAGTTTCCATTAAAATTTAAATTCTTAGGATCTTTTTCCCTTCAATATATAGGACTCAATCCTATGAAAAAATGACTGATTATTCTATCAAGATCTATTATAATATTTGGAACAAAAAGTGCTTGTCATGTGTATTTATCCTCAAACAAGGCCGCTGAATCCTCCTCATTTTTCATCAATTCATGGAATTTTATCTTCGTACTATGTTGAACCACCTTAGTAAAATAGTTTTCAATGGAAACACTTTAGATTTATCCCAAACTAAGGCGTCAATCTCCTATATATCAATGATATTAATGACTGTTGACCACCACTAATTACATTAACCTTCAAAATTATAAATGAAATAAATATACTTTCAACTAAATGAACATCCAATAAAATCATATATTTTTTCTAGTGATTTGATCCATCCTTCAGTAACCATTGGGTAATTAAATAAAATCAAATCTTGATAATTTTGCCTCTTAAAATGTTCTACTGTAATCATGTTCAATAGTGGTAAATTTGGTTGTTCTATTTAATGAATGAAATTTCCATTTAATTAATGTATTATATGATCCATTACTATAAAATAAATCCTAGTTTCAATTCACACCATTCATGGTTGTATATTTAGAAAATATCAGCCTCTCAGTTCCATCCAACATTTTCTTCCATGTTGCGTCGATGGAATAAAATTTTGAATAGGCATATCGTAGATGAAAAAAAGTTATAACCATAAATTATATACCATGATAATATAATCAAAAGGAAAATACTTTTATTTTATTTTTTTAACATCAAAATTACTACTATAGTTATCTAAACCATGCTCCAATACCAACTATAAGGAACTGACCTTAAAAATTACATATTCTAGATATTTAAACTAGACTTTAATTCCATAAATATCCAAATTTCTTTTTGGTTTTGATTTTTATAATTTTAGTGCATAAATAATATATATCTACCCATAAGAATTCATTGTGGGTACCATAACAATTTTTTCATTTTCATCCAAAACATATAATTTCCTGCCAAAAACAACAACATGATTTCTTTAACAAACAATGACTTGCTTATATTATTTACCCCACCCTATAACCTATCAAAAAAGTTTAAAAATATGGGATGTTAATAAAAATATCATTACGGGGAATATAAATAACAAAATAAGTCATTAGTCTATGTATACATAAAAATATATGATATAATTTTCATAAAAACATACTTCTCATACATATGTACATAATTAATGAAACATGAGAATTACATTAACCAATAAAGAACATATATAAAACCAGAAATGTGTCTTGTGGAATTAATTATATTGTCACCCACATTTTTTCCTTATTATTTGTAACTCACGTGTCTACCTTAAAATGAAACCCTCACGACATCCTTATGGTGAAACCATCACAATGACACTTATAGTAACCATATAGCTGACCTCTAACATAAACATAACCAATGAATTGGTTCGAGATATAGGTCCAACTCTTAATTATAAATAATGACCAATCAACATAACCAAATCACAAAACATGAATAATTTCATGAATGCATCATTTTGAATTTTGTAAAATAGAATTTTAAGAGATACTTTTAATGAAAATACCCTTTCAAATATCATATAATTTAATTGATAATTGATAGAAATTATTTAATATGTGTATAAACTGAAAAAACCAAATAAAAGAGAATATTAATTAAATTCATTACAAAAAAGCATAATATTACATTAGTAATCAAATATAAAGTTAACCCAATGAATTGATATTATATTAAAATGTTTCTCTCATCGGGTTTCTCATACAGCAACCATGTTTCAACTTCTCTTATAATGGTTAAAAAGGTGTTATTAAATTATTAATGAAGTATATTGATGTTTATAACACCTTATAAGGTCATTTTATAACATTATTTGACCCATTTATTAATAATATATTGTTATTTTCATTGATTTGGGTGCATGATTTAAAAGATTTCCCGGGTCTGTTTGGAATGGATTATCTTATAGAAAGTAAATGAAACACCATATGTGGAATGAAATGGTGATTATATGGTTATATAATTTTAAAATATTCAATAAACCTACTTTTTTATATGTTATGATGTTGAATCATTAGTGATATTTGTTTAGATCATTTTAGTGGTTCTTTAATAATTAGGAACTTGTTTCATCACATACCATTAATATTATTTAATTATTTAATTTAATAATGTAATAGAGGTTATATTATAAACATTAATATTTTTTTCCACCATTTAAAAATTTTTAATTATAGATTAATGTATTTAAAATAATTTATAAAAAATCTTCCATGATGTTGGTAAATCGACACATCATGAACAATGATATTACTTTTAGAATAAGATGATGAGTAGAGTTAGAATGAAGATGAATTTTTTCATAAACCTGATAAATATAATATATATATATGTAATTAATATTCCATGCCAAATGGATAAGGGTATGAGATGAGAGTATACTAAAAATAATAATTGAGAGGAAAACACACGAAAATGAATGAGGATTATTACCTCTTGATCTCTTTTAACTGAGATCCTCTTTAAGGCATTTTTTTTTTGCGATTTGGATAGACCAAAAGGTCATGTACATGGGTACGATAATTGGGAATGGGATTGGGTAGAATTTAGGAAATTATTAAATCTTGAGAGGTGTGAGAGGAAGTTGTTTTGAGGGTGGTAATTATAGTAGAGGATTGGAGGGGTTTTCCATTATTTTAAATTTTTGTATATTTTTTTATTTAAAATATGAAGAGTCTTGATTCATGGTACCCTTAATACTAAATACATCATGTAATTTTTAACCATGTGTTATTATATTATCCTTGATTCTTAGAATAATGTATTTATAATAAAATGTATATGTATAGTAAATTACTGTATTTTACTATTCATTAAAATTCTAGATTTACATAAAAATATCAAAAATTCACCAAAACAATATTTCAATGTATAGAAATAAAAAGATATCTCCATTTTTTTAAAAATATCTAAAAATGAACAATTATATTTTCCAATATATTCATAATTTATTCGAAAAAATATCAATTTTAAAACTATATGTCCTTTTATGTGTCCATAAAACATTAATCATGATCTTATTATCATATAAACATATGGAAATAAAATAATAATGTGGTTTACTATTCATAATGGTATGTTTCTATTCACCAAAAAATTAGGTTGGTTCTATCAGACTTCAAATAACATACTGATCATAAATATATATGTCCATTTTGTGAAATTCAAATCATAGAATTGAAAAATTATGTTTAATGACAAGTGTACAACTATCTACATAAATAATATTGTTTTGTAAAATATTCATAGTCTTTCATGCATTTTAATTTATATTTTAAACCCATCGGGTGTAATATTAAATCAATTAATTCTATTAGATACTATTAATTTTAGAGTGGTCTAAAAAGAAAAAATATTTCGTTCAGAAAATGGAAAGAATATTCCTTTCAAACAATTTTTCAAGATAAAAACATTAGAAATAAAATCATTAATAATACATTTGGAGAATTTTGGAAGCATTTTTGGAATAATTTTTATAAATAATGGTCATATATGACATTGGAATTTCAATTGACGAGATAAATAAAATCAAATTCTCATAATAATATTGTGTCATTTATTTAAAATAATAATAAGAAGAAATGTTACTAATACTTGTAATGTAAATTAATAAAAATATGAACAATAATTTATAATTTTTTTAAAAGATGATATAATAATAACCCTATCGGAGTCATAAAAATAAAAATCATGAATACTAATGAAATTTTGAATTTAACCCAAACCATGTGGATAAATTTAATATCATACATCCCATGAATTAAATGATATTAAATGAAATGTAAATTAACCATAATAAAAATGTAATATTGATATTAAATTTCATTTTACTATATCAATAAAATAAATACGATGTGAATATGGAATATGCATCCTCGTTGTAAAAGAGTAATGACAAAACCTAACCTCATATGTGAATTTCATTATATGTGTCAGAACCCATAGAATATTAAATATATATTTCTTATAATTATTTCCTAAATAATGAGAATATATATCAAAACATATATTAATTACATATAATATTATAATTTTAATTTAAGTAAAATCTTTTGTTAAAATCAATATTTCAAATAATATATGCAACGCCCGTCTTGTAAGATTTGGTTTTGCACATACGGTCAATTTAAATTAAAAATGTATAAATCCTCTCAAGAATGATACAAATCATATAAATAAAATTTATCTTAATTAGATATATTTAAATAATATTCCTCAGATTTTAACAATAGAAAACTAGTTACACAATTCGTATAGGTGGAAATCCATAATGACACATGAACGTGGTTTTCATTTTTTTGACAACTATGGAAAAAAATGATTAAAAAGAGTTTAATGTTAAAATATAATTATTATATCATATAAAAAATATATTTTCATCTAATGTATCCTTATTACCAAAAATATGATTCTAAAATGATAGAATAATAACATCACTCTGTGGAGGTCATAGTCCAGACACACACACGCACAACATTATCTATTTATAATGGATTTTATGTTATTAAGTTAGATATGTTTTTATAATTAAAACTGTTTTTTGTTTCATAAATATCATATAAATATATATCTATATAAGTTAAACACATCATTATATCTATTTTGTTATAGGTGGTGATGGAAAATCAATTTTATTTGGATACGAGGTGAGAATTCACCCTACACATGATTAATAGTTTTATTTCAAATATGAATGAATTTTATGTTGAAATATATTATTCCATTAACATAACACCATATTATTATATGGTAGTTATTTTTATTATTATTAATCCATTTTTACCATGATTCAATGTTTTTAGAGGAAGAAAAAAATTGCATAGTTAGTAACTATACATATTTTTTGGACATCCTATTAAGGCTTATTTGTAATGCATTCCTAAAATGTAATTAATATAAGAAATGTGAAAATAGGTTGTGGAGAAAATTTTATAGAATTAATTTTTAGTTATTTTACGAATGATAATTCTTCATATGTGTGATGTATGTATGAGAGGGTGATTTCATTTATATGTATGGACATGATGGACATGTAATTATAAAAATGATTAAAATGTACCTCAATTTTATGTATTCTAAAAGACTCTAAAACTGATAATAATCTATTACTATAATATACATCTATAATATATTGTAAAAATATAAATATTTCACTTGTTTCCAGGTAAAATTTCCAATTTTTTTTGTTCTAATCATTTTCCAAACCATTTTAAACCAAATAACGACAATTATATTTCATTTTTTTAACATTTAATTATGGCCAATAAAAAAATTAATATATTATTATTATTATTATTAAATATTTGAGAATTTATATCATAAATTCAACTCATTCATGATGTATAACATATTTTAATTTTCATTTCATAGACACTACAAAATTTATGGTTTCCAAAGAACAACCATTACAATGTATAAACTGGGTTTGAATCACAATTCTTCATGAAATATATTATAATAACCAAAATTGGTTTATTTATAAAATTATTCAAATATTTTAATTAATAAACCATTTTTTTAAATGTGTTTCAATTTAAATTCGTTAAAATAAATGGACGTTTTCAACAAAAATTTGTATATTCTAATATTATGTTAATAAAATATGTTTTCATTCAATTATAAAAAGATAACTCTTAGTAAGTTGGACATGAAGAATTAAAAAATGTTTTTTATTTATTAAAATAATATTTCATTAATTTATAATAAATATTTTTATATTATGTTTACAAAACACAACATTATATTTTTTCAATAAAAATATACCGTTTAAAAAAAACATTCATTTTCATCAAATTTAATTTATTTTAATTTATAAAAAATTGATAAGACATTAATTTTTTAAACAATGGGTGTTAATTTATTTATCAAAATTAAAAAATTAATATATGTTCTATTATATAAAATTATTCAATATGACCATTAATTTATAGTTGGGGTTGTGTGTATTGAAAACATTGGATGAGATTGAATTTATTAAAAATTAGATATATTGTAATTTATCATATTGTTACAGTAATCAACAATATTTCTTATTCTATTTTTATAGGTTCTGGAAATATTTATTTCTAAATATATATATAGAATGGATATTCCATGATTTAAGATATTTTATGGTGATTTAGAATATTTAAAATATATTATTTATTTTCATACTTTTTGAGAAAAATATCCATTATATGAGAATGAATTTGGATTTGACAGTTAATGATATTTTAAAATTCTCAAAATTTCTTAATATATTTTCTAAATAGAATTAATTTAATGACATATTACTATAATGTTTTAATTATTTTATTGTCACATCAATGATGTTATAGTGGGTATCATATGAGGGTTTATATAACTATTGAGTCCTAGATGACAGTTAATGATATTAAAATATTGAATATAATATCATGGGATGGAATTTATAATTTTAAATATAAGTTCAAAAGTATCAATAAGATTTAAAAATAATATCGGATATATTTAATATTTAATAGATTGGATGATGTTGATGTGGGAAAAATTGAAAAAACTCTATGTATGAGTCAATGTAGAGGAAAACATAATAATTTTTTCCAAGATTATATTGTACAGTTATTTATGTAATAAAGTAACAATAACAATACTAAAATTATTGTGTGGATATTATACGGATTCACCTATGAGTTCCTATTCGTATTTTTAGTACAAACTTATTCATTAATCAGTTCATCATTCTTGGACCAAATATTATACACCAGTATTGTCACTATTGGGAATATTAATTAGAAAATCACACTCTTTTACAAACCATTATTAAAAATATTAATATATTTATTTTCAAACCTAATAGTATAATGTACATGTATAAAATAATTTATAGTTATTCATACGTTATGGTATATATTAATAGAAATTTTATGTGTATAATTTATTATATAGGAATATATATCCTTGATTTTTAAGATTATGTTATTTTATGAATGATCTGGGTAACATAGGGATACTTTTTCAAATTATATTAATTAAATATCAAATTAGATGAAACAAAATTTGAATATATATTATAATATTTTTATGTATAATAAAATTAAATCATGGATGTAATTTTCATAGAGGTGGAATTATTGAGATTCATGTTTTAGTAAATTTTTTATAATGATATATTTCATTCACTCATTTTAACTCTTTAGTTTTCAGAACAAGATGAAGCAATGAAAATCCATGTTAAAATGGATTAAAAAAATTCAACAATGACCCTAATGAGGAACCAAAATAGATAATAGTTGTAGTGATAAATCTTGTGATTATTATAGAACTACTATCTTGAATTGTCATTAACAATATGAACCGTTTTTTATTACACAAAGAACCGATAATATAAGGAAATTATGTCATTGATGATTTGGTAGAAAATAAGATGAATGAATGAATGTTAAATATGTTACATGTCATAAATGGGGTAGGTATAACTTGTGTATTTTCATAAATTTATTTGAATATACCTGAGGTGTTAAAAATTAAAGAAAGGGAAAAAATATTAATATGAAAAAATTAGGTAATCGGTTGAAATGATGAAGGGGAAATATATTTTTTAGACATGCATAAGATATTTAGTTATAAATATCAATTGAAATTATATCTATAGGCATTCCTACCAAATGGATCCACTAAAATAATATTACGAAAAATTGATTAAAAAATATAAATGATGTAATTTATTTATTTATTGGGGAATGTGACACTACATGGTTAAAAATTATATATTATACATCCTTTTGAACTTAATGTATGTAATAAATTGTAATATAAGAAAAATTATATGAAAATAAAATGAAGAATAATTATATAGTTGTTAATATAGAGTCATAGAATTATTGCTACATCCCATTAGCTTGATAGTGATATGATTTTCTATGATCCATACTATTTTTAAAAATCCTTTCATGTATTTTTTATAGGTTTACTGCAGACATATGATTAGGTACACACCATGTACTAGAAGTACATGACATATACATGGTGTTTGTTGCATGCCAGTGACAGGGATATCACCTTGTGAACTGGGGGATCATGATGTGAGGTGGGACCCATCATGTACCTGTGGTACACATTGTGTAGGGTATAAATATCAGTTTCCAACCAGAGGATAAAGGTTTTTCATCGTAACATATCCTAAGATTACTACACATTATGACAATTTGTACACGTCATGACCTAGCTCACACACTGGTTTAAGTCACATGTTTTTCAGTTTCTCTCATCCTTGTTCTCCCATACATCTTGGATCTCAACCTTATGCAACCCCAATCATTTCATCTACTATGTGTCTCTCCGAGTAAGTGTTATTTCCAGTTCAACTTTACAGTTGAATGTGATAGTGCCCTTGCCTTTCATTTTCGAATCATTTTATATATGATGGTTGATCTTTGTCATATTCTTCTATATCCATTGTGAGATCTCATTTAGGAGGCCTTATCCCTTTCATTGATGTGGTGCGACAGACGATCTTATTTAAGGTATGTGGGTTTCACTTATTCCACCAACCTTTTTTTGTTTAAATTCTAATAAATCTTATAATGATTGGATTCTCAAGACTTCATTAATGGTATTTGGATTTGTTCATGGTTTTGGAGCTTGTTGGGGGCATGTGTGACCTGAACCATGGTTTAGGTGGTTCCACCTCTATACCTATAATGAAAATCCTAATTTCTATTAATTTACAAATTGAACTATGAAATTTTCATGGTTATTTTTGGGGGTTGAAAAAGGGTTTTTGAAAGAAAAATGGGTTTTCCATAGATTTGGAAATCCATTTTGAAATGGGTTTGAATGGTTTTATAATGAATTAAAGTTTTTTTTTTGATAATGATCACATGGGTTACCATGAGTACATTAATGAAATGTTAGCTTGAGGGCATCATCGAATTATTTTTGATTATCAAAGAGGTTTGTCTTGGGGTTTCCCTTCGATCCCAAAGCATGTTTCGCAAAGGTACTGATAGTGACGTTTGGGGGGTTTACTCATTGTGTATTCCTATAATTCCCAGTCATGTTGTTTTATGATCAGTTTTGTGAACTTGATTATTTTGGTATGAGTAGTTTGCTAGCTAAACCTATAGTATTCATTGGTGTTGTGATACATGTTCTCCTATTTTATAATTAATGGATTTCTATTTTATCCTTGATATTCATGTTGATTATTGTGTAAAATGATATAGAATTTTTTTTTAAAATTCTTATACCTTTTTTTGTTTCGAACTGTTAAAAAAGGGAAATTTTCCATGTTTTCTATTAAAACACCATACTGATTATCCATAAATGTTTTATTTTTAAATGAACATACTGGATTTTCATTTAGAGACTTGTTATGCAACAACAGGGTTCGATTCAACTAAGGATGTTAGATCACACCTTGCGCAAAACTACGGTGGTGTATAGACCATTTTTTGTCTACCAGTGCATGGAATGTAATGGAGCCATAGTGAGACAGTGTGGTTCGTGTCAACTGGGATGGGTATCTGATTGCAGGAAGGTTGATGTTCTTCTATGCCATTATTGAGGTACATGTTTGATTTTGAGTTCTTTTCTGTCAGACATGTCCTTTGAGTTTTAGCAAATGTTATAGTTGTTCTTTTTCCACAATTTTCCATACAGTTTTTTCATATGTATTTGTTATTCATCAACTATTCCTGATTTCTCTATATATATGTGTTGTTTTATTGTTCTTGTATGAAGACATGTTTCCCTTAGTTTGGTTGTTCGATGCCTGGGTGATTTCCTCTATCTTTTGGGGATGGCGAACCCCCTTCGGGTTTGTGGAAGATCGGGTCGGGTGATGGGTTTCAAGGCTACATTGGTCGGTTCATTAAATTTTTGTATCGAAAGAGTGGTTTATCCTCATGAATATTTTCCTTGGGAGTTTTTTAGAATGGTGATATGATTTACAAGACATGGGAGGTATGTTGCGATAAGTTCATGGACATCTCTTGTCGTAACGATACTCGTGATTCAATGGGATGTTGGGATTTGTGTCTCCAATGTTTTTTTCTTTAAAATCTCAGTTTATCTTTTGGTTTTTCTATTTGAATTTAGATTTTATCAGTTTCAAATTTTTGTTATGTTTTGGTGTGCAATAATAATCATTTGAGATGTCTTCCAAGGGGTTTTTATGAGGGTGATGTTGATTCTCCTCATGGAAAACCACTTATGGATCAGAATCATATCGATACTATCATATGAGCAGTCTATTCTATTGATGAGGATGTTCCACAAGTTCAAAAGTCATTGGTTGAGGTACTGCTATGAGATGGATGAGAAAGAGGTTGATCGGGGTGGTTATTGTGTGAGAAGAAACCATATTTTAAAGGGATGACTAAACCTCATGAGGCAGAGGATTGACTGGAAAATATTGATCAAATCCATGGATTCCTAGAGACACATGAGAATATCAGTGTGATGATTGTAGCATTCAGACTCGTGGGTTCTAAAAAGCATTAGTATGAATCTGGGGTCCACGAAGACATACATGTGGGCTTGGATGGGAATGGCTTCAAGTCCCAAATTGAATCTAAAAATTTCCAAAGTCTCTGAGTTTGGAAAGATAACTTTTTTTCCTATCATTTCAGAAGAATGATCATTCAATTTTGGTATACACAAACCCTTTTTTTAAGCATGACCATTTTCTCTGAATGTGGTAAAGAATGATGCTCTAAATGCACAGATGTGCCTACCAGTTTTCTAACCAAACATTCGATCACATGTGTTCATATTGAATATTTTTGGAAGAGATGAACATTTTAGGAAAAGTCGGGATTATTGCCTCTATATATCTAACATGTGACATCATTTGTGGAATGAATGGGAAAAAAAGAAAATGGCATGACCACCACAGATGAGGTGGATGTGGGTCTCCATAGTGAGCATCCTCTACAAGATTAATTACAGCTCGTAATGTGCCTTTAACATTATTGGAGTGTGTCAAGGGAGGACACACTAGACATTCATTTACATTTCCTAAAAAGACCTCCAATAGTTGTGGATGTGTTGGTCACCTGCAACATTTCTATCCATCGATGAGTATTCCTAGCTATGGCTACAGTTTGTTGACTCTAAAGGCTACTGTAGTTCAGTCAATAACATCATTTACTATAGGGTTCATTCCATAATCCTCAATAGTGAGGCATTTACAAACAGTAGATGAGTGTCCAATGGATGTTGATATATGTCCGACAACACTGTGATTTACACTCTTTATGGAGTATTCAGTAGCAATAGATTTGTCTGATACTAGTATTCCCACTTGTTTATATCTATATGATCCTGGCCATAAACATTATATAATCTCGAGTCACATCAAGAATTCATATTGAGGATCATTTCAGGATTAGTGTTTTAGAGAATTATTCCATAACTATTACAAATCAGCTTAAATATTACATTTACACACTACTACTCAGTATTCATTCTTTTATAAAATATGAACTCTTAAAAAACATTTATTGATCCATGTTTAAGATATCATGAATTTTCCATGATCCCATCCTTGTCCATATTCCACTTCTTGTCCTGTGAAAAACATTTCAAAATAAAGGGTTAAGGAAAAAGGTCAGTAAAGTATACACAAGGAAAGAAAACCTATTGGATTTTCAAAACAACTAGTAAACCATTAATACATTATCATTAGTAATACTATTCTCTTTTATGAAGTATTAAATACTCATCTCTGAATAAAAGACTATTTCATACCATTTTATAACCAAATAATTACAATAAAACCCCTAAAAAGCACAAATAACATATATAGGTATTGTGGGACATTAATGTACATAATTGGAATAACCATATGGTCAACATCCGCACATATAACTAAATAGAGTATCTATATGACCAACATCCATACACAATGCATTAGAGGTTATAATGTTACCACCAATCCTAGTTTATCATGACACCACCTTTCATTTGGTTTTTCACGTAAACACACATTAAATGTCCTAGTTCTCATATAATTCATAACACAATATATATATATATAATATTAACACTTCACTATTAAAATTTCATTTTCAATCACAACAAATCATTTCAAGATATTGCCGTAATCAATGCATTATCAAAAAAAAATCCAAAACCTTTTGAGGTAATTAATAAAGATATATTTGAATCAATGTGTCCCAAAAAAATTTTAAACTATTGAAGTTATTTACATTTTAAAACATTATTATCCAAAAAAAATTAATCTTTAAAACCATTTTGAATACATGGGAATTAATGATAAATATTTAGAAGAATAAATCATTAAAACAATATTTTAGTTAAGGAGTTTATAAAAAATTTATATATTCTTGAATAAAACTAATTGAGGAATAAATGTCAATTAAATCATTATAATATCATGAGAATAAATGGATTCATGATATAATATGAAAAAGGATTGTATATAAACAATATAAAATTTAATTGGTGATTAACATTAATGATGTCTCATATAGAATGAAATTTGAGACTAAATCCATTATAAAGATGTTATCCTTATATTAAGAATAAATAAATTACATAATTATTTTTGAAAAATATAAATATAGTCAATATGATTTGATATTCAGTGTAAGATAATCGAATTTTACACACACATATTCATTGCACAACATAATCAACATGTAGATGTTTAACCAAAAGAATTGATAATTGGTTAAGCAGTTCCCTTACAGAAATTCAACAGTCGAACGATGTCACATTAAAGTTCAAGGAACTAGATGATGAGAGAAAAAGTGTTTACAATCCCATGGATAAAAAAAAATTTAGAAATAAGGAAATATATGAACATATCCCATCATAATAAGATGTAAATTAAAACATATCACAAAAAAGAAGTCTTTTAAATGGGGTGAGTGAAAGTTTTCTTTAACTATTTGGTAACATACGAAAGATACACCACATGGAATAATGATTATAAAATGAATATGTAAATACCCATAAATTATTGTATATTACACAATAAATAAAATCATTTTTAGTCCATAAACCACACAAAACTAAATGGTTGCAAATATAGCATTAATCTCAAGGGAATAAAAATGTGAAATGAAAACTCCTTACCACGTAGCATTCAATTGAGACATAAGACAAAAAGTTAATGACCACCAAATGCATCAAAAAATACCATGAATATAAATAGAAATATAATAATATATATTAAATGGATATAAATAATACACAACATGAAATAAATAAGTGTCAACTAATGGAAATCTCACGGAATTAAATGTGAGATAAGAAACCCCTTACCTCATGTCTGACTTGACTCATTTATTCCCTGATTTTCATGAATAATAATCATATGTTAATTTATAATTCCTTATGAAATTTTTTCTATGTTATTATTCCTTTTATATCACCTGTTACCTTGAAATACAAATTAGTAAATTATTTGAGTTCTTATTGGACATTTTTTCGATGTTCGGAAAATTAGTAAAAAATGAACTTGTTATAATTACAAAATGATTATGTGGTCAAAATTGAATTATCAATAAATTAATATTCATGATTTAGATATCATATATATCATATATATTTTTTATATATATGTATTCATAGTAGAATATAACATTTGAAGATAATAAATTAAATGGAATTTTTATGGAGATAGTAAGTCGTAATAACACATGGACGCTACTGTCATTTCTATTTTATATTTAATGGAATGATAACATAATAATATATAGTAATATTATAATTATAGTAAAATATCATATGATATATATATACTACATAATATCATTATTCCATTATTTATACCTTCCATGTATGTCCTGAATGAATCATATCACTTGGAGGGGGCTGTAGTCCGCACTTCCTCAAATAAATTATCATGTTTACACATATTGGAAAGCATAAATGTATGTTTGTAAAATAAAAAATCAAATTGTAATAGACAAAACATAAAAATAATATATATCATATTTAAATACAGTGTCATCATAATGTCCACCATGAGAGGTGTTAGGAGAAGATTGGACAATCATTATTTCGTGAGGCAGTAGTGCCCCGTCCACAGAAATAGTATGTTCTTTACACATTAGATAGAGGTGTGTGAATGCGAAGTAAGAATAATTCTCTTAAAAACATGATAGTATATTATGGGTACATTTTTTGTTATATAATAAAGGAAAATAGTTTCTAGGGGGTTGGAGAAGTAAAATAAATGAATATAACTTAAGAGAAGATGTTACCTTTAAATCGGGTAACCCCTTTGGTTTGAATCAAAAGGATTTCATGAATGTCGTTTCCTGTGGTAACGCATCTGGGTGGAAGTTAGGGATATAGGGACATCAATTGGGATTATTTTGGACTTTCAAAGTGTCTTGAGAGGTGTGAGTACTTAGTTATAGGAGATGGATTTTTATAATGGTGGAGGGGCTCTTTTTGGAATGTTTGAAAATATTATTTTATTATATAATGATATTCAGTTTTTAAATATCAAAAACTCATTAAAGTCATAGATATAGTGACTGATGTTCAAAATTAAATCAATAAATATTAATTGGACAGGTTTTGGATATTGTTTTAATTTTTATAATCTTATTTATTTAAATCATTCATTAATGAGGTATACAGTACATCATTATTGTGTCATAAATAATTTTATTTGTTTGATTTCTAAAAATGATAAAAAATACCATGATGTAAGAACTCTTTTTATATTTCAATTTAATATTTAAATTATAAGATATAAATTATATAAATGATTTTAAATATTGATTTACTAAAAGATATATGTTTTTGTCATTCATGAATTTACAATGAATTAATTAATAAAAAGTGACATTATCAATCTTAATTTTCTCCATGTCATCCAAAACTCTACCAAAGGATGACCGTGGATGGAAATGTATCAACCAATAAGATTAGGATATATGATAGGGTAATTTATCATTATTATAATATTATTTTTACATTTAATTAACCTCTTTACCTTTAACCATTGTAAATAAAAGTAAAAATTTACTATTCACCAAAATTTATTTTAATATTATTTAACCAAATTCTTCTCATGGATAACAACCATGCCTATCGGATTTGTGAAATTCAATTTAGATAAGTGGTAAAATATCATTTAAATTAAAATGTCGGTTTTTTAACTACTACTCAGTGTTTTCACTATTCATAAAAAATTCATGTTTTTCAGAAAAAAACATAAAATTCAGCATAATATATATTTGATATTCCAAATTGAAAATTGATGTCTATTTTAAAAAATTCAAGACATTTAATTTTCATTAATTAATTGAATATATATTACTATTTTCAAAACCAATAATGTGTTTTTAAGAAATAATAACTATCAATAGATTGGAACTTCTTTATGTCCAATTTAAATGTGAAATTTATTCCAATTACCAACATTAAATGGTAAAATTATAATATAATAAAATATTAGAACCAATTAAAAAGATATTATATGCATAAAAATAAATTATATTAAATGGAATTTATAAATTATAATACATTATTTTTCACTTGTCATTAAAAAATAAATTATATACGAAAAATACGAAAAATTTACTCAAAGTAAATTTTGATGTCCCGATTATAATGAAGAATTTAATTTTATCAAATGGAATATAAAAAATTTACCAATAATATATTTAATGATAGTTCTGCATCAAATGTCATTAAATCGACTTATAAATGAATATTAGAGTATTTATGCTTATAATTTGATTCACTCACATTTTAAGCCTCTAAGTTTTATTTGATAAATGTACAAACATTTAACAAACATGTATAATCATATTTTTGTTAGTTTTGTTCATTCCTTCCATTACAACGGCTTAGCATTAATTACTATTTAAAATAATATTATGTTACCATTTTACAGTATGACTCATTATTGTGTGCAATATATGACTTTATAGAAACCCATTAATGTGTTTTAGGTTCA
This sequence comes from Viscum album, assembly GCA_963277665.1. Taxonomy (NCBI): domain Eukaryota; kingdom Viridiplantae; phylum Streptophyta; class Magnoliopsida; order Santalales; family Viscaceae; genus Viscum; species Viscum album. Next base: position 1,834,872,849 of record OY728132.1, read on the forward strand.
CGATTGAATATATAATCCCCTTTACAATAACATTACACTTTAATTCAAAAATATTAATTAATATGAAAATGTCTTATTATTTATTTTTCTAGAATGTTACATCCTTCTACCCTTTTTGAAATTGTGTCCATATAATTTTATTATTGGGAATGAAAACGTCATTAAAAGTCCCACATCAGAAAAAGATTAAATAAACGATCATATTAAATGAAAGAAAGAGAAGTAAAAAGGTCACTTGAGAAAACAGATAATAGGATACCATGAAAACATTGATATAGAGGAGAAACAATATATCATGTTTTGATGGAGAGTGATAGATAACAATATTAGAAGAATGTTAACAACCATAAAATCAAAAACATGTGATGAATTAATTGGTCTTTGATTCCACAGAAGGAAAAGTTAACATACAACATTTTTGTTTATCTTAATATTTATAATGTTGAGGAATTTATTTATAAGATTGATTAAAAACCTAAGGAAAAATATTTACTTTTCATGAATATATTCATTCATTAATAAATTTCTATGAAAAACTCATATTTTCTCCAAATGATGAGTATTTAAACTAACATGGTCACCTTAAAAGCGCTATAATAAACTTTTAGAGTTACACATTATCTAAAAAAGATGATCAATATATTTCCCCTACATAGAGACATCAAACAAAACCAAAATGGTTATTAGGATATTAGATAATCCCAAAAAGGATAATCCTTTTAAGAAGAAAAACTACCCTTATTCTTAAAAATTAAAACAAAAGTTCCCAAATTTCATGAAAGACCATTAAATATACAATTGTTCATAATAATAATAAAAAAAATCCAATGTAAAAATTAATCCCAAAACTCATAAGGATTTAATCACATAGTCTTCCATGATTATTCATAAAATTTATCTCCAAATAACATAGACTACTCTTAAGGCCTAATACTAAAGTGTAATTAACATAATCAATTATTGCATATGATAAGTTAATAATTTCAATACATAAACCATAATAAACATAATCATGATTAAAAAAATATTCTAACTAAAAATAATTAGTCATACTAATTTTGGTCTCCACATAGTCTACTGGTAGGCGATAAATCCTAGTTTCATATTTGTTGTTAGTTAGATTCCTGCATCTTTGTATGATGTGATGGGTTGTCACATGATCTACGTGTTATCTATTTTTAAGAACTATATAATTCTATATGAATCCAAAAAATGAGATAAATTCATCAAAAATAACAATAACATATTTTAACCACAAATGTTATATAATAACATTGATTTTGCATCCCAAAATGTAATAACCTGTTATTGTCACAAATTAATGGATCATATAAACCAAAATAGTTAATTATAACTATATCAAAAAAATAAATTGTAATTATTTTTTGAATAATATTTCTACATATCCAACAATAGCATTTGACATAATAGAAAAAGTTTCCAATCTAATCCCACCATTAATACATTCAACCATATCACTATCCATAACTCATCAATTCCTAAAATGGAGACATCGTAATCATCTAACAAACATCCAAATCATTTATACATGTTTTCCCATATTATTCTTTTATATATATTTCCAACAACAAAATCATTCATAATGCCCTCAAATTTCAATATTTTCAAAACAGTTGCTAAAAATTAATCCATATCATTCATAAGTCATTTTCAATTTCCTCATCTTTAATAATAATTTCATGAGGAATTAGTAAACATATATTTGAATGACCATGATGATCCCTTTCACAAAACATTTCCACATGACATATATTTGTGTAGTGAACACCCACAACACATTTAAATCATTCAGTTGAACCCAAAATAAGAACTTATATCCTTTTCATAGAGTCAGCAAGAGTCTTCCTTTTTCCATGGCAGGTTCTTGCTTCATGACCTTCATTACCGCATCAGTAAAATCATCCCATACCACTGAAGTTTAAATAAATTAATTAATTATGTGTGACAAATAACAATACACTCAATATTATTGGATATTCAGTGTGAAACAATCAGAGTTCATTCCCACATATTCACATCCTGACATAATCAAAATGTTGAAGTTTAAACCAAAGAATTGGAATATGGTTCAATAGTCCCCTTACAGAAATTCGACAGCATAGAGATGTCACTTTAAAATTTATAAAATGATATGATGATAGAAAAATGTGTATATAATCACATGGTCTGAAAATTTACATCAATAAAGATATATAATAACATATTCCAACACAAAAATATGTAAATTAAAAGACATAACAAAAAGATGTGCTTTAATATGTTGAGGGTGAAAGGTTTCTTAAAAGATTTGGTAACATATGAATGATACAACACATGATAAAATGATCATAAAATGAAGAGGTAAATACCCATAAATTGAATTATATTACACAATGAATACAATCATGGGTAGTACATAAACCGAATAAAATAAATGGTGGCATATATAGCATGAATCTCATGGGGATTTAAAATGATATGAGAACTCCTTACCACATATAAATCAATTGAGTAATATGAAAAAAAGTTAATGAACAAAAAATTAATCAGATATTAAAATTAATATAATTTGTATCATGATAATATATATCAAATTACAGTGCATAATACACCAAATGAAATAAATAAGTGGCGAACAATGGAAGTCTCACAGAATTAAATGTGAGATAATGAACCCCTTTCCTCATGTCCAACATGACTCGTTTGTTCATTTTTATTCCAAAATTATAAACCTAAGAAAATATCTAAAGGACTAAGAACCATTTTCATGTTTATTATTCCTTTTATATCACTTATTAACTTGCTATATCAATTAGTTTATTATATGACATCATATTGGACATTTTGTCGATGTTCGAAACCTGAGTCAAAAATGGACTCATTATAATTACAAATTGACCATGTGGAAAAAAGTACATTATCTCATGAATAATAATCATGATTTAGATATCATATAAATTATATATATCTAATACATATATATGTATTTATAATAGTACATTAATGTATGAGATATGAAATGAAATGCACTATTAATGGAGAGGGTAGGATGTACGTAAGCATGAAATATAATTTGATTTCAATTTCCCATTTAATGGAATGAGAACATAATGATAAATAGTTATATTATAATTCCAGTATACTATCAATATATATAAATATTTTTCATAAATTCATAACAACATCTTTTATACATTCTGTTTAAGTCAGGAACATATCATATCGCCTTGAGGGTGCGGTAGTCCGCACATCCTCAAATTAAATTATCGTGTTTACACATATTGGAAATCATAAAGGTATGGTTTTAAAATATAAAAATAAAATAATAATAGACAAAAAATAAACATAATATATTCCATAAATAAATTTAGTGTCATCATAATGACCAGGGTAGGTTGTAGGAGAAGATTGAACAATCATCATTTTGTGAGGCAGTAGATCATGGTCCACTGAAATAGTATATTAAATTCCCATTATATGGAGGTGTGTGAAATTTTAGTTAGAATAATTATCATAAAATAATCCTAGTTCATTGAAGATATTGGTTAATTTATTAATGAAAATAATAAAAAGTGTATATGGGTTTGGAGAAGTAATAGAAAAAAAACTTAAGGGAAGAAGTTACCTATAAATCATATAACTCCCATTGATTTGAATCAAAAGGATTATTTGAAGTTCCTTCTACCTATGTTAAGGATTATAGGTGGAATATAGGGATGTACATAACATAATCTGGTAGAGGATGGATGATCCATGGATTTTGAGAGATGTGAGTAATGGGTTAAAGGTGATGTATTTTTTAATATGGGAGGATGGGCCCATTAAGAATGTTTGAAAATACAATTTCATTATATAATGATATTCAGTTTTTATAGGTCTAAAACACATTGAGAGGTGGATAATGTTTTTATTTTTATAATCTTATATTATTAAATCATGAATTAAAGAGGTAAACACTACATCATTATTGTGTCATAAATATTTTTATCCATTTATGTATAAAATTTAGAAATAATACCATGATATAGGAATTTTTTTAGATTTTAATTGAATATTTATAGTAAATTATATATCTTATATAACCCCATGTAAATATTTTTTTACTAAAAGATATATGTGTATGTCAATTTTTTCTTTACATTAAATTAATTAATATAAAGTGTCATTATAACTTATAAGTGGCACCATGGGGTCCCAAAATAGACCCAAGTATTCTCATGGTCGAAAATCGATCAAAAAATATGATTATAACACTTGTAAGGGTGATTTTTTATTATTATAATATTATTTTTACCATGAATTACCCTATTTAACTGGAATTGTGGTAAATAAATGTAAAAATTAACTCTTCAAAAATAATTATTTTCATATTAATGAACCAAATTTTACTTACTAATAACAACCATTTATGTGGTATTTTCAGTATTCACTTCTCAAAAGTGGTAAAATTTCATTTAAATGAAAAAATTGGGTTTTTATCTACTACTTAGTGTTTTCACATCTCATAAAAAATTGTTGTTTTTCATAAAATAACAACAAATTACTCCAAAGATATATTTGATATTACAAATTCAAAAATTATGTCTATTTTAGAAAATTAACAACATGGATTTTTCATTAATTAATTTTAAATTAATTTTGATTGTCAAAACAAAAAGAGTGTTCTTTAGGAATAATAACAATCAAAATATTGTCACTTATTTATATCTAATTTTAAAGTGAAATTACTTCAATAAACAACATTACATTAAATTGTAAAAATGTAATCTAATATAAATTTAAAACCAATTAAAAATATTATCAATGCACTTAAATAATGTAGATTCAATGGATGTTTTGAATTAAAATACAGTATTATTCACCATTCATTAAAAAATGAATTATATCAAAAAATAATAAATATTTTCCCAAAGTAAATATTGATGTCCCAATTATAAGGAAGAATTTATTTTGTCAAATAAAATATTTAAAAGTGTATAAAATTAGATTTATATTAGGTTATCCATCAAACGGTGTTGGATTGACCTTTAAAAAATATTATAGTATTTATGTTTAAAATAAGATGTATTCCCAATTTAAGCCACTAACATTAATTGGATAAATTTAAAAACATTTAAAAAACATGTATAATAATATTGTAGTTATATTTTCTCATTCCTTCTATTAAAAGTGTTAGGCATTAACTACCATTTTAAATAATAATATATTATTACTTTCTAGTATTACTCAGAATTATGTGCAACATAAGACTTTGAGGAAACCAATTATTGTGTGTCAGGTATGTCATTAAATATAGAATGAACTTTAAAATAAAATTAATATTTAATTTGAAAATTTAAATAAATATGAAAATTTCATATTCTTTATTTTCCTGTGATGTTACAATATGTGGAAGTTTTGTTAATACACATAAACAACTTACATAAATTATGCCATTTGTAATGGAGTTAGTGAAACCTCTTGGAACGACTAAAGATTAGGGGTTTTTGTGTTCTTCTTGTTCATTTATGATAGTTGATACGTAGTTGGATTGGGATTTTATCAATATTTATTTGGATCTATTAGACGTCGTCATTGGTATGGATTTTCCTGTCAATCAATGAGATGATGTTGATTGTTATCATCGATGAGTTTTTTTTCATGCTATCGATTGGAGCTCTCATGTGTGTTAGGGAGAGTGGGACCCGATGTTAGGTTGTATAGGACCTTCCAACCTAGAGCTCTAGAGTTTTTTGGATATTGTTTCCATAGAGATTGATGTCATTTTTATGTTGAATATATTCCTATTTCAATTTGAGGTTTTCCTGATGTTTTCAAAGATGACTTTTATGGTCTTCTTCTAGATATAAAGGTAGAGATTATGATGGAATTGGTTCGAGATATACAACTAAAATCGAGGTGTTCATATCGTATTGAACTAGAGGGGTTTAAAGAACTCATGATTCAATTGGATATCCTGTTAGAGGAAAGTTTCATTCACCCTATATTTTCACCTCAGGAAGCCCATGTTCTATTTTCAATGAAAGTAGTTGTTTCACATCTGTTTTATGTGGACTATTAAAAGTTAAACCAGTTAACGGCTATGAAAAAATACCCTTTGCCTCACAGGGAAAATTTTCTGACCAGTTAAATGTTGAAAAGTTGATATCGAAGAATGATCTTTGGTATAGTTATCATCAACTTAGAGTTTGAGAGACTGATATATGAAAGAAAACATGTAGGTGTACGTATGGCCATTACAAATATATTGTGACTCTTTTTAGTCTGACTAATTGAACTGCAGTTTCTATAGATTTGATGAATCATATACTCCATCTGTATCTTGAAACTTTTTTGGTTGTGTTTATGGATGATATTCTGGTTTAATCAAAATCTAAGAGTGAGAATGAGAACCATTTGAGTCTAGTTCTAAAAGTTATAAAAAGTCATTGTATTGATGGAATGCATTTGAAGTGTAGTTTTTAGATTCAAGAAGTGAAATTAATTGGGCATAAATTTTTTTAGCAAGGATTATCAGTTGATCCAGAGAATATAAAAATGTGTTTTTTCTAGGAACAAACCACAAAATGTCATTGAGATTTGAATCTTCCTTATTCATACTTGATACTACTGACGGTTCATAGAAATTTTATGTAAGATGGTGTGACCTGTGACTGCTCTTACCAAACATATGACAAGACTCCCATGGGATACAAAGTGTCAGTCTTATTTTGATGAGCCTACATGACTTCTAACAACGACACTTGTTCTCTTCATACCTGAGGCAGATAAGGGGTATGTGGTGTTTTTGGATGAATATACAGCTAGTTTCGAATGTGTTTTGATATTGGATGATCATGTTGTAGCTTACTGCTATTTTTAACTCTGACCATATTAGAAGAACTACCCCACCAATGATTTTTAATTTGCTTCGGTGATGCATGAGCATCATTGTTGGAGGAACTATCTCTTTGAGGAGAAGTTCATTGTGTTATCTAATCATAAGAGTCTGGGATATATCATTTCATAGAATGTCTTGAATATCAGGTAGAGGCGATGGGTGTAATACCTCCATATTTTTTACTTCCACAACACCTACACCATGTTGGAATGGAATATTGTTTCAGACGCTCTATGATAGAAGATACAATTGTTGTATTTTTATGAAATTGAAAGAGTAGTGGAATCTTATAGGGGTTTTTGCCCAGTTTCAATTGGACGCTCAGGAGGATGCTTTAGGTATGGTTTAAACTAGTGTACATTTATCATTATCTCCGAGTAATTATATTTTTAAATGTTAACTATAGGAAGATTAGTTTTAGAAGACTCGTGAAGGAATTTAGGTTAAGTAATCCATTTCTGGTTGGTCTATTTCATCATATGAAATACTTCACTTTGGGAAACGAGTTTTCATCCCAACATATATGAGGAATTTATTCTTGTTTAATTTTCATATCACATCATGGTATGTTGTTTCAGGAACAATGAAGATGTATTGAGGCATGATAAGGGGGTTATGATGGCTAGGTATGAGTGTGGCATTGAAAATTATGAGTAACTCTATTACACCTACCAACTGAAAAAGGAAGAGCACTTGAAACCCTCATAATTTCTTCAGCCTCTTCCAGTTCCAGTTTCTAAATGGGACAAGGTTCCCATGGATATTTTTGTTTGTTTTCTATGGACTCCGAGAGAAAAAATGCTATCATGGTGGTTTTTGATCAGTTGAGGATGTTTTTTCATTTAATTCCAATACAAAACCACTAATGTTGGAGAACTGGGTAAGCTCTATGTGTATGAGATTGTGAGGTTTCATGGTAGTTCTTTTACCATATATTTAAATAGTTATCCTTAGTTTATCTCAAATCATGTGGCAGAGTCATAAAAAAAATCTGGACTCAGATCAAGTTGAGAGAAACATACCATCCATAGAAATGTTTCCAGACGGAGCATGTGTTTCATGTTCTGGAAGATATGTGGCATCCCTTTGTTATGGATTTCGTTGGATTATCAGAAAGTAAACATGGAGTGGTGAAGTTTTTTTACTACAATAGATATCCATCGTCGATTGGAATGGATCCCTTTGAGGTGATGTATGGTCATCCATGATGATCACATCTTTTTTCGGAATAGGCTGGTGAAGTAGAATTGGTTGGACCATGTCTGATTCAAGAGACTTCAGAATAGATTCAAAAGGTGTGAAAATGAATGGTTACTGCCTATAGTCGATAGAAATCATATATAGATCGGTGAGATCATCATATGGGGTCTTCCATTGGGGACTAAGTTTCCTTCAATATTTCTCCTCAGTTGGGTCACAATCTGCTTGGAAAAAACGGAATGTTGGATTCGAGATATGTTGGTACCATTTGAGATATCTGAAAATCTTGGTCATTTTTTTCAGTTAGCATTGTTTATTAAGTTGATGTAAATTTGTGATTTTTTCCAAATATCTCATCTTAGGAAGTATCACCCTAATCCAAATCAAATTTTGAGTTGGGATGTAATTAAATTACATCCTGATGCTTTTGTTCTGGAAAAACAAATTTACATTTTTGTGTCTAATGAAAAAATCGTGTATAGGAATTCAATTATTTTTGACAGATTTCTATGGAAACAAGGATCAGATCCTCAAAAGACTTGGGAATTCTATACATTGATGAAGGGGAAATGGATTTATATTTTTTTGGGGAATACATCTGCCACATGACTTCGTAGGGATGGAATGTATTTATGGTGGGGAGTTGGAAATATCACATTACCTTTATTTGGTATGTTTCATTTTTCTATGTTCACCAATTGTTTTGAAAATCCCTTAATGTGTTTTTTCTGGGATTATTGCAGTCTTCTGAGCTGGTACATGCTGTGTTCCAGAAGAACATGATGTGTACCTGGAGCTGGTTGAATGTTGAGGACCTGGAGATCATGTCTTGAACTGGGGGGGTCATGTCGTGGGCTGGTACACATCATGAACCTGGGTACTCATTGTGTAGGGGATAAATATCACTTTTTCAACTCGATGGAATGGGTTTTTATGATTAAATATCTAGCGAGACGAAAACATCATATCCAAGGTGTACACATCGTGAGCCGTCCCATGACAAGGTTTAAGTCACTCGTTATACAGTTTCAATATGCCTTGATCTCTGGAACCTCTTAGATCTCAACCCTAAACTTCTCCTATGTGATATTTAGAGGTATATCACCTTCAAAATCGATCAAACTCACTCTTTTTCATCATTTCATCTATAGTGTGTCTCTTTGGGTAAGTGTTCATTCTTGTTATTTTTTGTTTTTTATCAAATAAGTGCCCTTTCCTTGCATTATTGGATCCATTGATCTATGTTGGGTGATCTTGTAAAGACCCGTAAAATTCAAGGGAAAATTTTTTCTTAATTTTCTTTGGAATTTTACAAGAGCGTGGTTTCAGACGGCACCTGATTCCGAGGCCCGGAGTGCCCGGAATCAATTTCCGAAGTTTGTCTTTGGTACGTTCACTCAACGAATGAGCGGGAATTCCTAACTTTTGATCCAATGCTCGGAATTGAAATCCGAGGGCACCGATGAACTCGCAGCGCCGATATTCTCTTAAAGAGACCTTTTTAAAAGTTGCGTTTATTACGGGTTGAAAGTTAGTTTTTGGGTTTTTAGATTAAGTTAAATAAAATTTGTGAAATACAAAATTTTATTATAACTTGATGTTTTTTTCATAAATCCTTCCAAACGGAGTTGGGAGTGGGACCCACATCCACTTAACCTCCCTTGGGGGGATTAAGTGTGGTGGGGCCCACACGAAACCCAACCTTCCATCTTCCCTCAAATCTCCCATTAACCCTCCTTTTAATTAATTTTTTACAACTTTAAGTATTAATTGAGGTGAGTTGTTCAAATTCAAACCTTTGAAATTCATGTGGTTAAGTTGTGTAATAGTATAAGATTTAAGCTTATTTTATTTTGGTGGAATTCCTTTACCACCTTGGGAGGAATTTTGGAGCTTCTCCTTCTTCATCTTCTTCAACTCTGACGAAGAACACGAAGAACCTTCGAACTTCGACGAAGAACTCCACGTTCTCGGAAACCGTCTTCCGTGACGACCTAACCGCGACATCAACGTTCTTCTTATGTGACTCTCGACTTCCGCGAATCGTTGTCGATCATCGAACTTCATTCCAGAACCAAGGTAGGGGTTTTTGCTTTTTAATGTACGTGTTTCATTCCCTCGAACATGAATGAATAATCCGTTGGGCGTAGTTCCAAATTTTATTAAAAATTTGTGAAACGTTCATGGTTGTGTTTATACGATTGGCCAACTGTTATCATTATAACGGGAGGAGACCGGACCACACAAACACGGCCGATTCTCCTCCCCCTTCTAATCTTTCGTGTTGATTTAGCGGAGACAGCGCGGTGTCGTCGCACCGTGCAGGAACAAAAGAATTTATGGCCGGAGCGAGCAGCGATAAAGAAATGCGGTGCCGACGCACCGCATCATTGATTACGGATGAGACCGCGGCCGGAGACGAGCCTCGGAGGAACGAGGAGGCGACCGGCGGCCAACCGGGCTACCGGCGCCGGAGATCAAGAAGGGCCGCGGCCCTACGGCCGCGGCGGAGCAGCCAGGGGCGGCCGACCTCGCCGGCCGCCGGAGTTCAGATGAGCCATGGCTATGGCCGCGGCGGAGGGGGGGAAGGCGGCCGGCTGTGCCGACCGCCGGTTCGGTTAGAAGGCGGGACCCGCGAGTCCCGTGTGTTTAATAAAAACGGCCGGCTTTTGGCCGGCCGTGATCCGAAAAAGACGGGGGGGTTTTACCCCCCGCGTGCGGCGCATACGCGGCACCCTGGCTGCGCCGCCACTTGCCGGGCCGCGCCGCCGCGCCATCACCGGTCGGGTTGACCCGGTTCGGGTCAGACCAGGGGGGTCGGGCCGGGTCGGTCAGGACCCAGACCCCCATTTTCGGACGGGTTTCGGTCTTTTGGTCATAACATGAGCCACGGACCTCCGATTGAAGAACCATCTACGGAAACGAGATCCTTGGATCGAGACGGTCGTTTCGGTATATCGCACTCAAAGTTTCGGAACACATAGAGTTCGGCCGGGTTGCTTCGTTCATTAAATCAACTGGGCCTTCGGAGCGGAAACGCTCATATCATGAGCTACGGACGTCCGATTGACATGCCGTCAGCTTTGTTGTGTTCCTCTTAGTGAGACAGTTCCTTTGGCATACTCTGCCAGAGGTTTGGACGCAGGTGGAGTACGGTCAGATTGGTTTTTCCTTAAAAACCAACCGGGCCCTGGGGACGAAAATGCCAATAACTCTCAGACCGGGCGTCCTATCGACGCGCCGCCTATTACTTTGAGTTCCTGTTGATGATACGAAACTTTTGGATAAATCAACTATGGACATTGTGACAGTTGGTGTATCAGCCTCTCGGCTCGTGGAGCGGACCCTCCGATGGAGCTTGCTGTGTGCGGGAACCCTAGTGCTGGATGCGACTGTGACTACTACTGCTACTGCTACTGCTACTCCCACTGTGACTGCGACGACGACAGTATAGAGATCCTGTGTGGATTCGACGACCACGACTACAGCACTCAGCGATCCTACGTGGATCAGTGCTACAGGTCCTGTGTGGGCCCTATCCTGTGTGGGTCCGATCATGTGTGGGTCTTTGCACTCAGCGGTCTTGTGTGAACCAGCGCCTACAGGTCCTATGTGGGCCCGATCCTGTGTGGGTCTTTGCGGTGATTATCTACAGGTCATGTGTGGGCCCGATCCTGTGTGGGTCTTTGCGGGGGTTAGTTACCTATTGATCATTTGTGGGTCCGACGACTTAGATGGATCAGAGATCATCTTTATCATCCTTTGAAGAAGTATACCTGTGTGAGCTGAATCCTGTTACTTTCCTGTGTGGATTGTGTTGTGCTATCCTGTGTGGATTACGTTTTGCTTTCCTGTGTGGAATACGTTTACTTTCCTGTGTGGACTGAGTTGTACTTGGGCTCAGAGGTTGGAGCGTATTTGAAATTGATGACTTAGGTATATGTATGGGCATATACCTAAGCAGTGTCGGTTGTTACTTCGTGATTGTACCTTTCTTCGTGGTTTATCCATTTTGGATTTGAGAGACTTTCAGGGGTCTCGGGGTCCCTACTGAGTAGCTTATACTCACCCCTGCACAGGCTTTGCCCGCACTACATTGTGTTGGTTGCAGACGACGGAAAGCGTTGATCTTAGCTGAGGCTGGAAGAGCAGGACGGTACCTAGAGGTGGACCACTGGGCGGGACGTGCTCAGAGCGGACGACGGGACCCGTGGAGCAGTGGAGCTATCTGTACCAACCCTTCAGGTGGGATTTCCAGTGGACAGCTCGGTGTAGCGGCTTTTACTTTTCAGTTGTTCTTTTCCCTTTCGAGTTGTACTTTACATTCAGTTTGGGTTGGTATACTGGCCCATTTACTTTTCTGCACTTTCAGTTGTACTCTGCTTTTGCTTAGTGTTTACTTTCCGCTTGCTTACTCTGTGGTGTTTGTTTACTTTACAAAGGCAATTCCTTCCCTTTTTACCGGGATTTACGCCTTGGTGCTAGTCGCCAGCCCTGGCCTATGGAAGGCGGTCTTGGGGTAGTCACGGCACGGACCCCGAGGGCGGGTCGTGACAGATCGTTTTCGACTACTCCTAGATATGTATTTATATCTCTTTATGGTGGCCTTTTCCCTTTGTTGGTTGTGGTTTGGAGGATACTCTTCTTCAAGGTATGCTAATTTCACCTCCTCCACCAGCCTTTTATGTTTATATTTTAATAAATCTTATCATGTGTTAGATTAAATGGTATCTATTGGTGATTATGGGTTTCATTCTTGCTTATGGATATAATTTTGGGAATGTGAAACATAGACCATGATGAAGGTAGTTCTTTCTATAAGACTATGATAATGATTATAATTTCTATTCCTTTACCATTTGATTTATGAAATTGGAATGGTTTTGTGTGGTTGTTGAAAATGGGGTTTTGAAAGAAAAATTGTTTTTTGGGGATTTGGAAATGGATTGTGAAATGGTTTGGAATAGGCTTCAAAGGCATTGAATGTGGTTTGTGAAAAAGAGCAATTGGGTTACATTGGGTACATTGGTGGAAGTTTAGATTGAGGACATCCTCAATTTCATTTATAATATCAAGGTGATTTGTCTTTTGGCATCCCTCTGTTTCATAGGCTTGTTGTTCTAGGCGACTAATAGTGACTTTTTGGTGGGATTACTCATGGGGTATTTCGCTTCATCCCAGGCATATTGTTCAAGGATCATTTTTTGTACTAGATTATTTTTGTACGAGTAGTTTTCAGCCTAGATCTGTAGCATTCCTTGGTGTTGTGATAAATGTGGTTTTGTATAATACTGCTCAGGGTTCTGAGTAAGCCTTGATATAAATGATGATTCCTTTGAAAATTGAAAAGGATACAATGATGTGAAACTGCTATAACATTTACGGATTTGAACTTTGGAAAAAGGGAAATTTACCATGTTTTCATTCAAACTGCTTTACTACTTATCATGTAATGTTTTATTTTAAAATTAGAAGAAATAATTGTTGTACAATGACTTGTTATGGAACACCTGGGTGGGATCCAATAATCATATTAGCTCACACCCTACAAACTGTTATGGTGGTGTGTAGACTTTTTTTTTCTTCCAGTGCAGGTAACGACAAAGAACTGTAGTGAGGCTGCAAGGTTTTTGTCAGATGGGATTGTTTGTTGGTGGTGAGATGGTTGGAGTTCTTCCATGTTGTAGTTACAGTAGTTGTTTGGTTTTGAGTACATTTCAATCAGACATTTCCTTTGGGTTTTATCTACTGTTATAGTTTTTTTATTTATTCTATTTTCTGATATGTTTTGGGATATATATTTGTTTGTTTTCCATTGTTCTTTCATGCTATATATATATATATAAGTTTTTTTCAGGTATGGAGAAATAATTAACTAATTTTTATTATTCGATGCCCTGGTGCTTGTCGCTAGCCCGTGGGGATAAGGAACTCCCATAGTGTATGTGGGAAATTTGGGATGGTGTAGGGTTTCCGGGAAACCCGAGTCAGTTAATTAAAATTAAAGTGTACAAATAGAGGTGACAAGATAATGAAATATTTTTAGAATGAATATTAATGGTCACTTTAATAGTATTTCAAATATTAAAGTCAAATATAAAATATTCTTATTTAATTATTGGAATTTATGAAGATAATTTAGACAATAAAAATCATTATATTTTCAAATTATATTAGGAATCAAAATATATTTATGATAAATTATAGTATTGATATGAATATAATTTGACAAAATCATTATTAGTAATTTATAAAGAGTATGAATTAAATATAGTAAACAATTTAAAAACACATTTTAAAGTTAGAAATAATTATTTGATATATGAATTATTTTATCAAAATGTAAATAAATGTGATTCTTGTAAATCAAAATAATGAACATCATGTTTGAATTTATCATTATAATAATTTCTTATTATGATTTATTATAATTTTTTAGAATAATATTTTAGTAATTTATGAATAAATAGAAAAACTATATGATTTATTAGACTATCAAGATGCATTTATATAGTAATAACATATATATTTTATAAAAAAAATATAATTATATACATTAAAAATATATATTTTCTATATTTTATAAAAAATTAAAATATATTTTTTAAAAAAATTGTGTAAAAATTTAAAATAAAAGAAAGGATATTTTTTATTATAATAATATTTTATTTTTTTAACTTAATTTTTAAAATATTATTGAAAGATATATAAAAATTAATTTTTTATTAATAGGATAATTCTACAATTAAAATTAATGCCACTGATAATTTTATCCTACACATATATTTTTAGATAAAATACAGTCCTTTTAAAAAAGGGTTTTTATGCATTGCATGAATTGATTATTAAATTGTTTTTTAATTTACAATATAATATTATAGGGTATAATTAATTGCATATTTTGTAACAAAAGTCAAAACATATGTAATAACAACAATTTTTTTGAATATAATGTTATTTAAATTTATAAAATATAGATAACCAGGTAACATAAAAAAAATGATGATCAAAAGGGTTTAATGGCCCAACATATTAAAAAACAGGTTCCTAATTTAGTAATAATGGTGGTTATGAAAAAAAAAATACTAAATTAAATATCTTTTTTGAATCATATTTTCAAGTGAATAATGATTGATATCTATTTTAGGATAAAAATTTTATAAAACTAAAAATACATCCCCTTTTGAATGGACATATCACTTCCAAATAATGATCAATTGAAAATTGTATTTTCTAACAAAAACACTAAAATATTTTAATTTTTTAGAAATATATTTTACATCTATAAAATTATATACAGACATTTAATGTATAATTGATACATTTCTATGTAATAATTCATGGGAATTCCAATGTTCTGAAAAAAAAAGTACACAGATTTCCCTAACAATTATTTATTTTACATTTTTATCATTCAATTATATTACCACATATAATATAAGGCCCCAGCCTTAAACCTTACTTAATCTTGAGTTGTTACAAGATTACACATTGAGGATCTTTTCGGGTTTAGAGTTTTACAGAATTAGATCTTAAAACATGAATTACAACCCACGTTAAAACAAAGTTGTTACATAAAGATAGTATTCTTCATTCCCATCGATGGAAACATATTTAAAATAAAACATGGATTCTTTCTTGACACTTCCTTGACACTATCCTCATATCATGTACCTTTCCCTTGACCTGTGAAAATCATTTCAAAAAAAACTTTGGATGAGCATAAAAAGCTCAGTATGGGTTATAAAAACATGGAAATGAAACATGAGTTCATATATACATAAGAATGAAATCATACTTTAATTATAAAACATAGGCACTTTATCATACGTCATAAAATCATGAATAAATCATAGAAATCATAAGACCTAAAGGTAACTTGAGGCATTTATAACATTTTTACGTAGGGAGTAACCCTCTTGGTTACGTTTGGAATACCCATCACAGTATATTCCCTAAAATCTCTTCAGAGAAACCTTAAAGTTTCACTCCTTCGCATTACCCAATGCATTGGAGAGCTATAACGGGCTAACCCGCCCTTAGTTTATCATGGAACCACCCGTCTTCATAATAATGCCCATGAACCATAACATAATCATATCACATAAAACATGCATAATGGAAACATAAAATTTCCACATTTTAATCACGAGATATCAATTCGACACATTGATATAAAAACATTATGAAAACCATTTTCAATACCAAAATAAAAGAAAAGTAAAACATGGTATTTATTTTTCTTTTAAAAAGAAGGTATGGCTTGTAGAGGAAGCCGAAACACAAATAACGGTCACGACGGCGGAGAAGTCGTTGTCACTGCATACGTATGACAAAAACATTCCCTTTTGTCGTTTTGTAAATGCATCGTATAAAAAAGATTCCTTTTGAAGAAACGTAAAAGTCATAGGGGTTTATACACTGTATAAAAGAAAGTTGTGTATAAAATAAAATATGCCTCAATGAAAGGAGATTGAGACGAAGTCCCATACCTCGTATCCGACTTGACCCGACCATTATTTAATCTCCTGAATAATAAACATGAGTTAATATCTACTTTCTTATGAACCTTTTTCAAGTTTATTATTCCTTTTATACCATGTTATGAACATCATGTAATCATTTAAGTTAATAGTGTTCATTTTGTCAGTATTTGGTTCTTAAGTGAAAAATAGACTTCTTACACTTACATGTTGTTAATTTGGTCAAAGGTTCATTATATCCAGAATGATATTAATGATTTGAATAACATATATATCATATATATTCATCATATACATGTATTTATAATATTACATCACATTTAGTGGTAAGAAATGAAATGCACCGTTCATGGAGACGGTAAGCCGTACGTACGCATGAAAGCAACTTCCATTTCTATTTCATATTTTCTGGAATGGATTCATAATGATATAAGAGTATATTATAATTTCAGTATAATAACATATATAATATCAATAACTTTATCCTTTATACATCCCACATATGGTATTAACGAATCAAATCACTTTCAGGGGGCGGTAGTCCGCACTTCCTAAAATGAAGATATCGTGTTTACCCATAATGGAAACCATAAAGGTATGCCCAAAATGAAAAAAACAGAAGCATAAAGAAAAAATAAACATATTATATATCATATATTAAAATAGTTACATCATAATGGCCACCTTTGAAGGAGTTAAATTTGTATTGAACAATCATCGTTTCGGGAGGCAAAATTTCTCCATCCACGGAAACTGTATGTTCTATAACCATTTGATGTAGTTTTGTGAGAGTGTAGCTCAAATAAATCTTTTGACAACATCCTAGTATATTTAATATACTGGTGTTGTTACAAAAGAAGTAAATAAAAAGAGTTTAGGGGGTCGGAGAAGCAAAATAAAACAAATGGACATGAGAGAATGAATTACCTTTAAAAGTGTAACTCCTTTTGATTTGAGCTTAAAGGCTTCCTTTGAAAGGCTTCTACCCAAAGGGAATTCTCTAGGATGAGGAGAGAGATGTGTAGAGAGTAAATGGGCAGGGGTTGGCCGAGCCAAAGGATAGAGAAGTGTGTGAAATGAGGTAGAGGTGGGGGCCTTTTATAAGAGGAGAGGAGAGGCACTTTTGGAAATTAAAGAATTATTACTTTATTTGAAAATTTGTTTCGGTTTTAAAAGGTCCCACATTGATATAATTCGTGTATAAGGTGATAAATGTTCGAAATACACTTATCCAATTGATTTTGGCCATGTTTAGGTTTTATATTTTTCATTATCTTTCCATTTTATTTAAATCTTCCATTAATGATGTCATCGCTGCATCATTATTATGTCATAAATAATTTAATTTATTTAATGTCTAAAAATTATAAAACAAATACTATGTTGTATGAAATCTTTTTATCTTTCCAATGAAAATTTATAATCAAAAATCTGTTCTTTATAACCCCATGAAAAAATTGTTTTCGTAAAACACATTATGTTTGTGTCATTTTTACCTTTACATTAAATAAAAAGTAATTTATATCATTTCCCAACCAAACTGGATCCATGGGTCTCCAAGTTGACCCATGGCTTGTCTTGGACGGCCCTGACACAACCAATAATGTTGGGACATGTTTCTAGGTCATTTTAAATTATTAAAAGCATTATTTATACCTTAAACTACCCTAATTACCACTAATTGCGATTAAGAACTTAATAAGTTACTATTCACCAAAAAATTATTATAATCTCATTGAACCACATTTTAATTCTTAATGACAACCATGTATGTCGGATTTTTGAAATTCAAAACTCAATGATCGCAAAATTTCATTTAAATGGAAAATCAGTCTTTATAAGTACCATTTAGTGGTTTCACTATTCATCAAAAATTGATGCTTTTCAGAAAATTACCAAAAATTCACCCTAAGCTATATTTGATATTACGAATTCAAAAATTAAGTCTATTTTACAAAATTCAAAACATATAAGTCACATTAATTAATTTAATAATTAATTCCCGCTGTCAGAGCAAATAGCGTGTTTTTATGAAACAATAAGTATCAAAAGATTGATACTAGTTTAAGTCCAATTTCAAAGTGAAATTGATTCCATTGACCACCATTGGATTAAATGGTACAAATATATTCATATTACACATTAAGACCAATTCAAAATATAATCTAATCATATAAATAAATTATATTAAAAAGCAGTTTTGATGTAAAATGCAGTATTTTCCACTATTCATAAAAAAATGAACATTGTCCGAAAAATACCAAAAAAAAATATCCAATGTAAAATTCAATGTACCAATCATAATTAATATGTTTATTTTGACAAATATAGAATATAAAATTGTCAAAAGATATATTTAAAAAGGGGTTTCCATCATAAGGCAGTAAAACAATCTTTTAAGTATATTAGTGTATTCCATGCATAAGATTGGATTTATTCTTATTTTAAGCCTCTAAAACACTATCTTAATCATTAATAGACATAGATAAAAATATCTATTATTCCTTACTTACATGGGATGTTACATCCTTCCCCCCTTTAGAAAATTGCTTCCCCGCAATTTATTTACTTATCGAATAAATGGGGGTACTTATCCCTCATTCCATTTTCTGATTCCCATGTTGCCTCTTCAATCATGTGGTTTTTCCACAAAACCATTACCTGGTGAATCAAAATATTCCGTAACACATGCTCCCTGTGGTCAAGATTCTGGACCGGTTGTTCCTCATAAGATAGGTTCTCTTCCAGCAGAACTACCTCTGGACTCAAAACATGAGATGGATCTGGCATATACTTTCTCAACATCGAAACGTGAAAAACATTGTGTACCTAAGATAAACTCTGAGGTAAAGCCACTCGGTATGCAACTGATCCAACTCTCTCAAGAATTTCATATGGTCCAATGAACCTTGGACTCAACTTTCGTTTCTAACCAAATCTCATCACACATTTCCATGGTGATACGTTGAAAAAAACATGATCACCTACCTCGAAAGATAGATCCTTCCTCTGGTTATCCGCATAACTCTTCTGCCTGCTCTGAGCTGTTCTCATGTGTTTCTGAATCAGCTGAATTTTTTCTGCCATCTCTTCTAACAATTCTGGTCCCATCAACATTCTTTCACCCACTTCATTCTAGAATGCTGGAGTTCAACACCGCTTCCCATATAATGCCAGAAATGGTGCCATCTGTATACTGGAATGAAAACTGTTATTATATGAAAATTCAACCAAAGAAAGATGTTGGTCCCAACTTCCCTGATCATCCATTGAACAAGCTCGTAGCATATCCTCCAATGTCTGAATTGTTCGTTCTGACTGCCCATCTGATTGAGGATGAAAAGCTGTACTAATATTTAATTCAGTTCCCAAAGAATTCTGAAGGCCTTTCCAAAAGATAGAAGTAAACCTGGGATCACGATCTGATACAATGGAGAGAGGAACTCCATTTAACTTGATTATCTCTTTAAGATACAAACGGGAATGTTTATCAAGAGAGAAAGTATCTCGTATAGAAAGGAAATGAGCAGATTTGGTCAAGCGATCAACAATAACACAGATTGCATTATTACCTCGATATTTCTTCGGTAATCCAACAACAAAGTCCATGGATATATTCTCCCATTTCCACTCTGGCACTGGTAAAGGCTGAAGCATCCGTTTCGGTAACTGCAGCTCTACTTTAACCTGCTGACAAGTCAAACACTTCACAGTAAAATCAGCAATATCCATTTTCATTCCATCCCACCAGTAATACTCCTGAAGATCTCTGTACATCTTAGTACTGCCCGGATGAACTGAAAACGGAGAACTATGAGCTTCACATAACAACTCTCTCTTTAACTGTGAATCACAAGGCACACACAATCTCTTCCCACATCATAAAACACAATCATTATCAATGTTGAATTCAGGCAACTTACCTTTCTGAACCAGCTCTACCTTTTTCTGTAACTCACCGTCTTGCTTCTGTGCTTGCTTGATTCTATCTGATAGAGAAGATCTCACTGATACCTGAAACAAAACAGAAGGAATTCCTGCAGCAACAACATTGATTCCAAAGTTCATCAAATCCTTAACCAAAGGATCACGTTACAAACACAACATTGTTAATGAATCATTACTTTTTCGACTCAAAGCATCATCCACTTTATTTTCTTTTCCCGGACGGTAATGAATTTTACAATCATAATCCTTGATTAATTCTAGCCATCTCCTTTGTCTCATGTTTAACTCTTTCGGAGTGAATATATACTTTAAACTTTTGTGATCGGTATATATTTCACACTTTACTCCATACCAATGATGCCTCCAAATTTTTAAAGCAAAAACAATAGCAGCTAATTCCAAATCATGTGTAGGGTAATTTACCTCATGAGTTTTCAACTGTTGTGAAGCATAAGCAATTACCTTATCATTCTGCATTAGGACGCAACCAAGTCCTTTCAATGAAGCATCACTGTAGATAACAAACTCACCATTCCTGAAAGGTAGTGCCAAAACTGGAGCATTTACCAATCTTCTTTTCAATTCCTGAAAACAACCATCACATTCTTTTGTCCAGATAAACTTAACACCCTTCCGAGTTAGCATAGTCATTGGACTAGATAACCGTGAAAGATTTCTAACAACCCTTCGGTAATAGACTGTCAGACAAAGGAAGCTACGAATCTCGGTTACATTTGTGGGTCTTGGCCATTCTTCCACAACTTTTGTTTTTGCAGGATCAACAGTTATTCCATCTTTAGAAACAATGTGACCAAGGAAAGAAATTTATTGCAACCAAAACTCACACTTGCAGAATTTCCCATACAGTTTCTTTTATTTTAAGGTTTTCAAGATAACCATTAAATTTCTTTCATGCTCCTCTTTACTTTTAGAAAACACCAAAATATCATCAATAAAAACCACCACAAACTTATCCAAGAACTCATGGAAAATTCTATTCATTAAGTCCTTGAATACAGCAGGTTCATTGGTTAGCCCAAAAGGCATTACTACAAATTCATAATGGCCATATCTCGTACGGAACGCGGTCTTATGAATATCTTCCTCCTTTACCTTCAGCTGATGGTACCCCGATCTCAGGTCAATCATTGAATAAAACTGAGCTCCCTGGAGCTGATACAACATTATTTGATGGCCCGACATCTGCTGAAGTAGTTGCAAAGGATTTCACCACCCCTTTCTGCTTGTAGTCTAACTGCTTCCCATATCTCAAGCTCTTTGCCGGACACTCGTTTGCATAGTGACCCATCTCATTGCACTTATAACATTTCACTAACTGTAAATCAAATTTGGTCTTACCTTCACCGTGATCCATTTCAGTGCAATCACGAGCCTTATGTCCCATCTTACCACATCGGTAGCACATTCCAGAATTCAGAAGACATTCCCCAGCATGCCTTTTTCCACATTTATCACAAACTGGAAACATAGTTTTCTTACCATCAAACTTTTTTTAAGAATTCTTACCTTTGTCCTGCCACCTCGGTCTCTTCTTCTGTTGGTTGTTATAAAAAACGTGGTCATCGAAAAACTCCATTTTCACCTTCTCATCACATCAAACAAGCTTTTCATAACTTTTAAACTCACAAGAAGCTAATGCCCTTCGATATTTTGGCTTTAATCCTGAGTAAAAATGATTGATTTTACTATCAAGGTCTCGGATAAAATTTGGAGCATACCTTGCCAATCGAGTGAACCTTTCTTCATAGGCAGCCACTGAGTCTTCTTCTTGCCTCAATTCCAAGAATTTCTTTCCATCCTAAGTCAAACAGCATTAGGAAAATACTTCTCAAGAAACATACCTTAGAATTCATCCAAGTCAAGAGCATCAATCTCATCGGTGTCCCTGATATTTTTAACCATAGACCACCACTGATCTGCTTCACCCTCCAAACAGTAAATAACAAGACTAACCTTTTGATATTCTGAACACCCCATGACATCAAAAATCTTCTCCAGTGCTTTAATCCACCCTTCAGCTAGCACAGGGTCAGATGATCCTCTAAATGATGGTGGATGTTGCCTCATGAAATGTTCCACCACTGACATGTTCCTCTGCTGTTGATCTGGCTGATCTCGTGCATGGATACCACCGCCATTTATCGCTTGAGTCAACTGTGCCGTCACTGCAACAAACTATTTAGTTCCAATTCCGACCATTTCTGGATGCTGATTCGGAAGGTTATTTCCTTCTGTATGCCTTCCTAGCACTACTTCCCTGTTTCCTCTATGGAAAACCATTCCGAACAAACATGTCTTAGATGAAGCAACATGGTAATCTTCAAATGCTATATCATTTCAAAAAAAATTTCTCTGGATAATCACTTAATAGAATTCTAACTCTTAAAGTTATCTAAACCGGCCTCTGATACCAACTATAATGCCCCAGCCTAAAACCTTACATAATATTGAGTTATTACAAGATTACACATTGAGGATCTTTTCAGGTTTAGAGTTTTAGATAATTAGATCTTAAAACATGCATTACAACCCACATTAAAACAAAGTGGTTACATAAAGATAGTATTCTTCATTCCCATCGATGGAAACATATTTAGAATAAAACATGGATTCATTCTTGACACTTCCTTGACACTATCCTCATATCATGTACCTTTCCCTTGACCTGTGAAAATCATTTCAAAAAAAAACCTGGGATGAGCATAAAAAGCTCAGTATGGGTTATAAAAACATGGAAAGGAAACATGAGTTCATATATACATAAGAATGAAATCATACTTTACCAATAAAACATAGGCACTTTAACATACCTCATAAAATCATGAATAAATCATAGAAATCATAAGACATAAAGGTAACTTGAGGCTTTCATAACATTCTTACGTAGGGAGTAACCCTCTTGGTTACGTTTGGAATACCCAGCACAGTATATTCCCTAAAATCTCTTCGGAGAAACCTTAACGTTTCACTCCTTCGCGTTACCCAATGAATTGGAGAGTTATAACGGGATCACCCGCCCTTAGTTTATCACGGAACCACCCATCTTCATAATAATGCCCATGAACCATAACATAATCATATCGCAAAAAACATGCATAAAGGAAACATAAAATTTCCTCATTTCAATCACGAGATATCAATACGACACATTGATATAAAAACATTATAAAAACAAATTTCAATACCAATATAAAATAAAAGTAAAACATGGTATTTATTTTTCTTTTAAAAAGAAGGTATGTCTTGTAGAGGAAGCCGAAACTCAAATAACGGTCACGACGGTGGAGAAGTCGTTGTCGCCGCATACGTACGACAAAAACATTCCATTTTGCTATTTAGTAAATGCTTCGTATAAAAAAGATTCCTTTTGAATAAACGTAAAAGTCAAAGGGGTTTATACACCGTATAAATGAAAGTTGTGTATAAAATAAAATATGCCTCAATGAAAGGAGATTAAGACGAAGTCCCATACCACATATCCGACTTGACCCGACCGTTCTTTAATCTCCTGAATAATAAACTTGAGTTAATATCTACTTCCTTATGAACCTTTTTCGTGTTCATTATTCCTTTTATACCATGTTATGAACATCATGTATTCATTTAAGTTAATAGTGTTCATTTTGTCAGTATTTGGTTCTTAAGTCAAAAATAGACCTCTTACACTTACATGTTGTTAATTTGGTCAAAGGTTCGTTATATCCAGAATGATATTAATGATTTGGATAACATATATATCATATATATTCAGCATATACATGTATTTATAATATTACATCACATTTAGAGGTAAGAAATGAAATGCACCGTTCATGGAGACGGTAAGCCGTACGTACGCATGAACGCTACTACCATTTCTATTTCGTATTTTCTGGAATGGATTCATAATGATATAAGAGTATATTATAATTCCAGTATAATAACATATATAATATCAATAACTTTATCCTTTACACATCCCACATATGGTATTAACGAATCAAATCACTTTCAGGGGGCGGTAGTCCGCACTTCCTAAAATGAAGATATCGTGTTTACCCATAATGGAAACCATAAAGGTATGCCCAAAATGAAAAAAACAGAAGCTTAAGGAAAACATAAACATATTATAATTCATATATAAAAATAGTGACATCATAATGGCCACCTTTGAAGGTGTTAAATGGGTATTGAACAATCATCGTTTCGGGAGGCAGAATTTCGCCATCCACGGAAACCGTATGTTATTTAACCATTTGATGTAGTTTTGTGAGAGTGTAGCTCAAATAAATCTTATAAAAACATCCTAGTATATTTAAGATACTGTTTTTGTTAAAAATAGAAGTAAATAAAAAGAGTTTAGGGGGTCGGAGAAGCAAAATAAAACAAATGAACATGAGAGAATGAATTGCCTTTAAAAGTGTAACTCCTTTTTATTTGAGCCTAAAGGCCTCCTTTGAAAGGATTATGCCCAAAGGGAATCCTATAGGATGAGGATAGGCATGTTGAGAGAGTAAATAGTCAGGGGATGGCCGATCCAAAGGCTTGAGGAGTGTGTGAAATGAGGAAGAGTTGGGGGCCTTTTATAAGAGGAGAGGAGGGGCACTTTTGGAATGTAAAGAATTATTACTTTATTTGAAAATGTGTTTCGATTTTAAAAGGACCCACATTGATATAATTCGTGGATAAGGTGATAAGGGTTTGAAATCCACTCATCCAATTGGTTTTGGCCATGTTTAGGTTTTAGATTTTTCATTATCATTCCATTTTATTTAAATCGTCCATTAATGATGTCATCGCTGCATCATTATTATGTCATAAATAATTTAATTTATTTAATGTCTAAAAATTATAAAAAAATACTATGTTGTAGTAAATCTTTTTTTTCTTTCCAATTACTATTTAAAATAAAAAATCTGATCTTTATAACCCCATTTAAAAATTGTTTTCGTAAAACTTATTATGTTTGTGTCATTTTTACCTTTACATTAAATACAAAGTAATTTATGTCATTTCCCAACCAAAGTGGATCCATGGGGTCCCCAAGATGACCAATGGCTTGTCTTGGTAGGCCATGACACAACCAATAAGGTTGGTACATTTGTCTAGGTCATTTCAAATTATTAAAAGCATTATTTATACCTTAAACTACCCTAATTACCACTAATCGCGATTAAGAACTTAATAAGTTACTATTCACCAAAAAATTATTATAATCTCATTGAAACACATTTTACTTCTTAATGACAACCATGTATGTCGGATTTTTGAAATTCAAAACACATAGATGGAAAAATTTCATTTAAACGAAAAATCAGTCTTTATAAGTACCTCTTAGTGGTTTCACTATTCATCAAAAATTGAAGTTTTTCGGAAAATTACCAAAAATTCACCCTAAGCTATATTTGATATTACGAATTCAAAAATGTAGCCTATTTTAAAAAATTCAAACCATATAAGTCACATTAATTAATTTAATAATTAATTCCCGCTGTCAGAGCAAATAGCGTGTTTTTATGAAACAATAAGTATCAAAAGATTGTTACTAGTTTAAGTCCAATTTGAAAGTGAAATCGATTCCATTGACCAACATTGGATTAAATGGTAAAAATTTATTTATATTACACATTAATACCAATTCAAAAGGTAATCTAATCATATAAATAAATTAGATTAAAAAGCAGTTTTGATGTAAAATGCAGTATTTCCCACTATTCATAAAAAATTGAACATTGTCAGAAAAATACCAAAAACAATATCCAATGTAAAATTCAATGTACCAATAATAATGAATATGTTTATTTTGACAAATATAGATTATAAAATTGTCAAAAGATAAATTTAAAAAGGGTTTTCCATCATAAGACAATAAAACAATCTTTTAAGAATATTAGTGTATTCCATGCTTAAGATTGGATTTATTCTTATTTTAAGCCTCTAAAACACTATCTTAATCATTAATAGACATAGATAAAAATATCTATTATTCATTAATTACTTGGGATGTAACATAAAAAATGATTAATTCCATATTTTTTGTTCTATTAGATTTTTTATTTTGGTCATAAAATATAAAAAATATTCCTTGATATATTTTCATAATCAAAAATGTTTTTCATCTCTTTGTGGAGAATATTTCATTAATAAAGAATAAAATATAAATATTAATATAGTTTAATTTATATTTTTTAAAATATCATCAATTATGATTATCCACTATAAAAATATAAATAAATACAATAATTTTAGGTCTGTTATATTTTAATATTTTTTTTCAAATAATATTATTTCTTTTATAGAATGTTATTTCGTGACGAGAATATGATGGTCACCCAAATGGGGGGAAACAAATAGTATTGTAGATTGACTGTGGGGGATTTGGTGGTTTTAAAATCATTCACGTAAGGTTCAAAATTAATTTTTGTTTGTCATATAATCTCTCAATGGTCCCCATATCCATAATAGTTTACACTACTTCTTTCTAATGTAAAATATTCAAATATAGTTTTATACTTATTATGAATTAGGAACAAAAATTTGGTTGGGAAGATGGGCGGGTAGGGACATCACATAATGTTGTGGGGAATTTATGGATACTCAGACAGTATCTTATATGATTATATTTGTTATAGAATCTCTTATGACTTCTGAAATCAGATCGATTAACCAAATAAGAGCCATTTTATTTAATAATTACATATGTAAATAGAGGCCTATTAGTAAGTCCATCATTATATATCGACTTTTCTCCTTCAATTATCATTTAATAAGAAGAATCTTATATTTTCATCCCATATAACACCCAATCCATGGATTTTTCTTATATCGTGATATGATTAATATTTTGAGGATGTGATTGATCCATTAAAATATGTCTTATTTATAATATTTGTTAGAATAATCAAAATTGATAGAGTTTATCCAAATAATAGTGTTTAATGTCATCAAGAAAGAATAATATGGGATCCGATTGGTATCTGGTATAATGCTCAGTCCTTAGGGAGCCATCCAATGTATCATGGCTATGGGATGAATTATGTTCATTGTAGTAGAATTTCATTCAAGCTTACACACTGAGGGATTACATGGATGGGGGGGATTAATGATTACAATTATAGGATCAATGCATCTACTTATGCCAAAGAGATCCAAGCATGATGTGAGAAAAAAGGGATATCAATAAATCAATAATAGTACATATGGATTGTGTATATAAGTATTGGGACAACCCTTTAGTTGTTTAATATGAATCACACTATTTATAAGGCAATCCAAAAAATCCTATTTATGGAAAAAAATCTATGTCATCATTGTTTAGTTTTTTTCTTGATCAACTATGTGACTCGGTGGTATGATCTGGCAATGGGAGTGAGTGGGTACTGATAGTTAGAATGTTAGATATGTAGATGTACTTACATTGAAGTTAATTTCCATTTTAGATCAGTACTTAAGAAGTATTCCAAGGTATCCTCAATATTACTTGAAGTAGATTCATCATTGATAAGTTTAATCATGGCATAAAATTTGTGGTGTCCGTTAAATATCAATTGGTCAATGTTATCTTATTCCCAAATGACTTCTTAAAATGACATAATTTTCTGAATGACATGTATGTTTGAAAAGATGATATGTAGAAGTATTTATGGAAATGTAATTATTTCTTATAATACATTACAAAAGACAGTCGTATGATTCTGTTGACATTTCTAGTCGACCACATAATCCCTGAATAATGTATCTGGAGATAATTGCATGATCAATGCTGATATTTATGGAAGGCTTGGCATGAAATCGATTACTTGTTCATATGTAATTACATTATAAACAATAAATTTTCATGAGTGTTTTTCTTAATATGGTAAACATGTATTTTGGGATCTTAATGATATGACTGACATGTGTGAATGATATCACATGATCATGAATGACTTGTCTGAATGGTGTATATTGACTAGGATGACATCTCTGGACAGTTCAGCATGATCAAACTATAATTTCTAGATGATGCAATGTTATCAACTAGTTAATGATATTTTAATATCCTGAGAACCAGTTTTTAATTATTGATTTCATTTGGAGACAAATATGTCATGTCATGGTATATCTACATGATTTTTCGTGCCATGTGTAGAGGCCCTCACATGTTTTTGTTGGAAATCCAATAGGTATTCAAGATTAATAGGTGGTATCCATAGAGGGTTTCATAATACATTCATTGGATTTCCATAATGAATATCATTATTCATATGGATTGTTTATGAAGTGTCATATGATTTGTACGACATGTCCTAGTGTTGTCACATGATCTAGGTTGGTCATGGAATGTGCATCAAGTCAGTGAATCCATATTTATGTATCATCCCCATTATTTATATTATATTATTCCATACATATTTTGACCTGGGGAACTAGTTTTTCTAGTCATTGATTAATTTTATGTTTCACATCACCTAATGGACAGAGGGACCCCCTTTGTATAATCTGACCGTCATTCTAGATGAACCTCAATGGATCTATAGTGTTGTCACATGAAGGGCCGATTTATTTTTTCTAAATAAGAAATGTAATTTGATGTATTTTACCATCATAATCATTTTTTCTATCACATAAATTGCCTCTATATGAAATATTCAAAATAATTCCTATATGGGGTTGATCATTGTTTTATTTATACTGCGATGGGGGATGTATAAGAATTGATTCCCCAGATGTAGGTCACCTAGAATGGGGCATATCTCATGGATTTTTTATAGTGTCGAAGGATTTTTTAGTTTTCCTTCAATAAGATTGATCATGTCATGGGTCATCATAGGTGTTGATTTATGATAGTGACTGTATGAATCATCCACCTCTTCCATTTTTGTTGGACTTAGGAATATAAAATAGATTTCTCCAAACAATAAGGAAATGTACAGGATCTTCTATAATGTATGTATGACATATTTGGACAATTCTCAAGAACATTATTCCTGTTAAAATATTTTCACATGATTTAATATTACATTCCAAGGTTCATTCCCGATATAAAGTCATCTATTCAATAGGTAATCTGTGGGATCTGGTAGACATATCTAGGGATCATTTTTGAGAGTGATGGTGATCACCTAGTGTGTAGAACCCATATCATGTTTTGATAATCATATATCATCTTTGTGATGTGCTTTTTTATTACTCCATTCATTTAATTAAAAATTTTCAATGGTAGGGGATCTCATAATAAATGTTGATTTTTTCATTTAAAATCACTATCCTTTCATATGATGGATTCGGGGAACAATATTGGGTATTTTATTGATTCAAGAAAATTTTCCTTGGAGACACCTCATATTGTATATGGAGATTATTCAGTTGTTCATAAGAGGATGGACATCTCAAATACCATTTTTTGATAAAGATGATATGTCGGAAGACTCTTGCATCCCACATAGGACATGTCCCAAAAGATATTTCACGGTATTCCTGACTATATGAGCATGTCTTAATAAGAACATTGATTTCACTAGGTTTACACCATCATAGTATATATACCCTATAAATTACAATGGATTTGGATGACTATTTGGTGACATTCAGTTGACATGTTTTGAGACCTAGAGAATCCCATCTTGTAGTATATTCATGATCAATGAGTGTCTTAGCCACATTATCAATAATGTGAGGGTTGTCAAAGGGGATCAATGAGATGACCAATATATCAAGGGTTTTTCATGACCAATTCACATCAACTTTTGATCGTTATGTGAAAACATTTTCTTTGATAATTCACATGATCTACTTGATATTGGATAACTTTCCATCATTTAATTTTATAGAAAATGAAATATATGATATTTGTATTTATTACTTTTAATATTTTATGGTTCTTATTTTTTTGAAGTCAAAAAATAACCAACCCCATTTTCGAATGATTTCCATCGGGTCCGGGGCTCAATTATATAGAATTTAAATGTGTGCGAGATTCTTTCGGGATTTAGCTAATTGTTCTAATGGGTGACATTTAGTCTTTTTGGATAATATTAGTATATAAAAGAGTTCCCACTAAATTTTTAACTAAGGATGGATTGTTCATAATCACATATAACTCTTACTATAACTTCCAATATTCTTTCATAATGTCACCCCTTCTCAATACCATCCATGAGAACTCCTCATAAGACCATTCCACAAGATTATTTGATGATAAATATTCCATGTGATTAACTTATTTTTCAAAATTTATTTAATCAATAAAAAATATAATATTATTAAATTATAGTTATTTATTCTATTTCCTTAGAATCATGTACATAATTTAGTTCTCACATGATCGTATAATTTATTCACAAGATCATTCAACATTCATCTAGATCACGTTATAATGTTAAGGCCATGAAATCGCATGCCTCATGATAGGTTTTACATTTGTGAGATGTGTTTTTTGATATGTAGTCAATGTTTTCTCTATGATTAAGGAGAATAAAATAACCTATAAGTGATCTTGAATTACAATTTTTTCATGTTATTTTCATGATTATTTTGGGATAATCCATCATTTTGATGGGTTTTATTACTCATATATCTTATTATTAAATAGTTTGTACTAGTGAATTATAGAACTCATGCATCATCTGATATAGATATCCAAAGGGATATAATTCTTAGAAACCATAATGAGGACCCAAGAAAATAATTTTCATTCTGACAAAATGTATTTGAAAATGATTCTCATGTCTGAATTTCAAATATAACTTTTTTGACATCACCTTCCTTTATTTGAAATCATCCACCTGATTGATTTTAGCTTTCCTTAAGTTTAATGAATTATTTAAAATTTCTTCGTGTCATAATCCAACAAATAAATTTATATTAAGGATAATAATGATATAAAAATTATTGTAGCGTGGCCCTAGGTATTTTCCTATATTCTAGAGAACACCCCTCTCGGTCCAGATAGTTGAAATTTCACGTACTACCTAAATGAGAAATTTTAATTGAGCATCTTTTTCCCTTCTCAGAATAATCCCAGTCGTTATAGGAGTTTATAATCATAAATTCTTCCAAGTGGATATTTTTTAAATTACTGGCCATGTACATTGTTGGAAAAAATGATATATTTATAATTTCATGAACATCTAAAAGCATAAATTATTTACGAGATTTATGTGTTTCTTAGTTCATCATCTACCATTAGTGAGATATTCATAGAGAACTGAATAGCCATTTTTTATTATAAAAAATGAAATTCTATTTTTTTCATGTGAATAATGAATTATCCATTGGTATATCGTATGACTATTTTATATATCCCCTTGGTGAATTATACAAAAAAAATTCAACTGTGAATTTCTATTAGGATGCTGCATTGACACCAATTTTGGAAATTGGTATGAAAAAACTTATAAAAGAAAAGTAAATGAGTTATATATTATTTCCATAAGCTAGCATAATTATTTGGTCAACGTTTTTCTCTATCATAGATGTGTTTTGGAATCCACAATACACCAAGAAGGTGCACTTAATAGTATGTTCATGATGTATCTATTTCATATTTATTAAAATTATAAGTTGGAGAATTTAACACATAAGGCTACTAGGTGAGGATGTGGGTATCTATATTCCTTACGATGGAGGGTTTCATGGATGTATTCTTGGATGGGTATATCTTCTGAGTTTGGGATGTGCACATAGAAATATGAGTTCGCATGCTAGTGACAGTAGGTCAGTTAGTAGAAATAAGATATTTCAATCCACCTATACTGGCTATTGAAAATAATTACGAGTTTATTGGATAAATTAAATTTGTAACGATCCTATATAGAATTGGTAGTACTTTCATGTTTTTATTTGGATAAAAAGAGGAGTAGATCCTCTTTTATTGATATAAGAAAACTATAGAGATCCTTGGTTCCATATTTTACTAATGATTATAAACACTTCTTGGGATTAGGTACGTCATTTAGGCTATAATTATTTCATTATAATGTTGATCTAGTATGATCACTAAAATTTCATGCATTATCCTACACCGACTAGGATATTTAGTGATAATGGGGGAAAATATCTTGATATAAAATAATTCAAGATCTCCCTTTCAGATGATTTTATCACAACTAGGATGGATGATATGATATCTTCATATAATTATAACATACACATTTACTCATCAATGTAGTTTCAATGAATGTGTTTCTTCCCTCCCCTGAGATGGCCTACAAGAAGAATGACATCATGGGATTTTCAAAAAACATTGGATGATATTGGAATGTGATAAGAAAAATGATGATTATATCATACCATGTATTGTAATCCAAAAATTCATGGATATGATGATTCCTATTTTTTGTTTGAAGCCTATCTGTGTGGGGTACTGAACATACTTATCTTTGATGTGTTAAGACAATGTTCCTTATTGACCCCTATATTCATTGTTATGAAAAAGGTGATTCAATATTTGGGAAATTCTTTAAGGAAAAATCCCAATACAGGGAATGAAAATCACATTAGTATTATAGAGTTTTTATATTGAACTATTCATTATATATAAGAAATGAAAGAAGAATTTGTTGAAGTAATAGTATATAGGGAATCCGCTCTTTATACTTCATCAACCAAAAATGTCGGTCCCCCATTCGACATAACTAATCATGATGCTAAAGAGTACAAATAATTGAGTATTAAAATATTGTGGGAGATGTAGACATTGTTCACCGATTGTACATTTTGTGAATTTCATATACATGATGAATGTCATCACCATCTATATCATGACATGTGTCACGTCTCGTCCTCGGGGCCCGTGCCGTGACTACCCCAAGCCCGCCTTCCATAGGCCAGGGGGTGGAGACTAGCAGCAAGGCGTAAATCCCAACAAAAGGGGAGGCATTGCCTTTGAAAAGTAATCAAACAATACAGAGTAAGCAAGTGGAAAAGTAAACACTAAGTAAAAACTGTAACAAGCTGTGCTGAAAGTAAAGGGGGCCGGAAATACAAGCCCAACTGTAAAGTACAACTAGAAGGGAAAAATAGCTACTGAAAGGAAAAGCCGCAGCGTCGAGCCGTCCTCTAGAAGTCCCACCTGAAGGGTGGGTACAGATAGCCTCCACTACTCCCCGGGTCCACCTGACCGCTCCGAGTACGTCCCGCCCAGTGGTCCACCTCCAGGTAACGTCTTGCTCTGCACGCCTCTACCACGATCAGCGTTGTCCTTCGTCTGCAACCAACACAACGTAGTGCGGGCAAAGCTCGTGCAGGGGTGAGTATAAGCTACTCAGTATGGACCCCGAGACCCCCGAAGGTCTCCCGAAATCCACAAAGGATAATCCACAATTTAAAGATACAATCACGAAGTAACATCTGACATGGCTTAGGTATATGCCCATACATATACCTAAGCCATCAATTCCTGTTCGGGTCCAATGTCTGAGCCCAAGCACAACCCAGTCCACACATGAAAGCAAAAACGTATACCCACACATGATAGCACAACACAATCCACAAAGGAGAGTAAACTGTAATCCACATAGGATAGCTCAACACAATCCAAAAAGGAGTGTAAACAGTAAATCCACACAGGATAGCTCATCACAATCCAAAAAGAGAGTTAACAGTAAACCCACACAGGATAGCTCAACACAATCCAGAAAGGTGAGTAACACATGATTCAACTCACACAGGTATACTTCTTCGAATGATGATAAATATGATCACTGATCCATCTAAGTCGTCGGACCCACAAAGGATCGATAGGTAACTAACCCCCGCAATGACCCACACAGGATTCGGCCCACACAGGACCTGTAGGCGCTGGCTCACATAGAACCGCTGAACGCTGGCCCACAAAGGATCGGACGCACACAGGATCGGGCCCACACAGGACCTGTAGAACTAATCCAAATAGGATCACTGAGTGCTGTAGTCATCGCAGTCCACTGAGGATCTCCACACAGTAGTCGTCGCAATCCACTAAGGATCTCTGCACGGTCGTCGTTGTCGAAGTAGCAGTCGCTGCCAGCTCTAGGGTTCCCACACACAGCAAGCTCGTTCGAGAGGGTCCTCTCCACGAGCCAAGAGGCTGATAGACCAACTGACAAAAAGTCCGAAGGTGATGTGTCCAAAAGGTTTGTATCGTCAACAGGAACTCAACGTCGCAGACGGCGCGTCAATCGGACGCCCAGTCTGAAAGTTATTGGCTTTTTCATCCCAGGGGCACGGTTGGTTTTTAAGGCAAAACCAACCCGAACGTACACCACCTGCATCCAAACCTTGGGAGGAGTGAGCCAAAAGATCCGTCTCAAATAGAAGAATTCAATGAAGCTGACGGCACGTCAATCGGACATCCGTAGCTCATGATATGAGCGTTTCTGCTCCGAGGGCCCGGTTGATTTCGTGTACGAACCGACCCGGTCGAACCCAAAGTATTCCGAAACCTTGAGTGTGATATACCGAAATGACCGCCTCGATCCAAGGATCGTGATTCCACTGACGGCGAGTCGTTTGGAGGCTCGTAGCTCATGTTACGGGCATTTGACCGAAAAAGGTCTGAAGACGGGGGGTCCAGGCCCGGGCCGACCCGGTCCGGTCCGGCCAGGGTGTGGCCCGGCCGGTGGGACCATCCTGGCTCGGTTCGGCTGAGCGGCCGAATGGTCATACGCCGCAGGGCGCTGCCCCCATGGTCAGGAGGTGCCACAGCACCGCATTGGGGCCGCGCTGGAGCAACGGACGCGGCTGTCGCCGGGTCCCGTGCGTGCAAGCCGGACCCGCGCGACAGCGGGTCCGCTGGCCGCCTCCGGCCGCCGGCGCTGCCGCGCCGCCAGAATCTTCCGCGGGCCACCAGAGTTACTCCGGTGGTCCATTTTACTTCCCGTCTATGCCGTTGTTCCTCCCGGGTTCCGTTATTCACTACAGGATCAACAAATTTCCCTTGGGTCACGTTTTGTCGTCGCCCGTCGAATCCGCACAACCGTGAAGAACGGAGGAGGGTTGTCGGGCTGTGTACATTTGGCCCGCACCCTCCGCGTTAGATAACAACAAAGGGAGAAAATAATTCAACACATGAATCAACAATTTTAATAAACTAAAATT
Source organism: Viscum album (assembly GCA_963277665.1). Lineage (NCBI taxonomy): Eukaryota > Viridiplantae > Streptophyta > Magnoliopsida > Santalales > Viscaceae > Viscum > Viscum album. The sequence goes on from OY728132.1 coordinate 1,834,908,420, forward strand.
GTTCATTTGAAACCGGTTCTCTAATTTTAAAGAAACATTCACGGGAATAAGGGCATTTCCAAACAAAATCACTACCTTGCCAAGTCATCGCACGCATTCTTCACAAAATTGTTTGTCACGGAAGGAGGGGATCATCGCGTCGTCATGGAAGGGTGTCGTGTCGACGAAATCCGATGTTCAAGAACAAAGATTTAATTAAAAATAATTAAATCATTCTTGAGTTTAAAACCACAAAGGAAATTAAAAGAAAAACTGAAACCCTCACCTCAACGGATGATCGAAGGTTCTTGTCGCGGATTAAGGGACGTCTCCGAAGTACATCGTGGGAGAGGAAAAGTCAGTGCCGAGGCACGCGGCGTCGCGTCATCAATTTCCGGGTTCGGCGTTCTTCATCGGAGGCCGGCGTTCCTCGTGTTCTTCGTGTTCTTCGCGTTCTTCTCGAAGAAGGATGTAGGCTCAAGAACCTCTGTCAAAAACCTCTCAACGAGTAATCCTCCAAAAAGACTTGTTGGTCTTATTGTATTATTACGCCAACAAATGAATACGAGGTAGGTAACGACCCATTAATTCGTAGAATTAATTCAACAAAAGAAACCGCTCATTTAATTAATGAAATAAAACGCCTAATTAAATGGTGCGTTAAGGATTTAAGAAAATGTGTCAGTTGACTTTCATAATGACGGGTTTTTGCGGGTGTGTTACTTAGCGTAAAAAAAACGGCGGGGCTCGTGCGGGCCCCACTTCACAAATATCCTTCCAAGTGGGGTATGATATTTTTGGATAGTACCCTATCCGCTTCAACTCAGTTTAAGTGGATTTCATGTGGCTTCAAGTGGCTTAAGTGAAATAAAATAATGTTTGTCAAACAATTTATTTTATTTCATAACATTAAGCCCAAAAATTAAAAACCACACCCGAGAAAACTCAACTCAAGAAGAGGCGTTTCTAGGAAAATATCGGTGCTACAATTTCATTGATGCCCTCAAAATTTGATTTCGGGCACCGGTTCAAAATTTAGAAAAACCCGCTCGTCCGTTCACTGAACGTACCCGAGCAAAACTTCGGAAACTGATTCCGGGCACACCGGGCCTCGGAATCAGGTGCCGTCAGAAACTACATCATTGTAAAATTCCAAAGAAAATTAAGAAAAAAAATTTTCTTGAAATTTACGGGTCTTTACATTACTACCACCTTATGGCTTTACGTCCCCTTAAAGATACATCATAAACTAGGGAAAAAAATGTGGGTACTGAGCATGCATCTGAGCCTCCCGATCCCATGTGCTCTCCTAGAGATTCCCGTGATGTCATCTGATGCGCACAAGAGAAAAAGATCGCCCACATAGGACCCGCTCTTGTCGATCCTCTATCTCCACTGGGACCTCGGCAAAAGTCACCCCATTATCCATGTCTAGCTCCCCATGATCAGTTATGTGCGTCGGGTCGTGCACGTATCTCCTCAGTTGAGATACGTGGAAGACGTCGTGCACCCGGTGCAACAGAGGTGGTAGATCCAGGCGATAAGCCACCTCGCCAATCCTGCTGAGGACCTGGAAAGGTCCGATGAAGCATGGAGTCAACTTGCCACCTCGGCCAAATCTCCGCAAACCACGTCGAGGTGATACACCCAAGAAGACGTGGTCGCCATCCTCGAACTCTAGTGGCCTCCGCCTCCTGTCAGCATAAGACTTCTGCCGGCTCTGAGCTGTCCTCATCCGATCCTGGATGACCTGGTCCTTTTCTGTCATGGCCCAGACCATCTCTGGTCCCACGAGTACTGACTCCCAAGGGTATGTCCAGCACAAAGGAGATCTTCAAGGTCTGTCGTACAACGCCTCGTATGGTGCCATCCCGATGGTGGAGTGGTAGTTGTTGTTGTACGCGAACTCCACCAAGGGTAGGTGGTCCTCCTTACTGTGACCAAAGTCGAGGACACATGCGTGGAGCATGTCCTCGAGAGTCTCAATGGTCCTCTCCGTCTGACCATCCGTGTGAGGGTGAAAGGCGGTGCTCATACGTAGCCGCGTCCCGAACGCCTCCTGTAACCCCTTCCAAAGCTGGGAAGTAAAGCGAGTGTCCCGATCGGAGACGATAGTCGATGGCTCACCGTGAAGCCGTACAATCTCATGATCGTAGAGACTCCCCAAGCTTCCCACTAAGCACTGCTCTTAGATGGGTAAGAAGTGTGCCGACTTGGTGAGTCAGTCAACAATCACCCAAATGGATTCGTGACCTCTGGAAGTGTGTGGAAGTCCAGTCACGAAGTCCATAGATATCCCGTCCCACTTCCACTCCGGGACCTCCAAGGGCTGTACCAAGCCTACTGGTACCTGATGCTCTGCCTTCACCTGCTGGCAGGTGAGGCACCGTGAAACGAACTCTGCCACAGCCTTCATCATGTCCGGCCACCAGTGCTATCGTCTGAGATCCTGGTACATCTTCGGCACTCCAGGATGTACCGTCAATGGAGAAGTGTGAAACTCTCTCAACACCTCCTCTCGTAACGCGACTGGTACCAAGGTACGTCCTCTGAAAAGGACGTCGTGCTCTGCTCCATGGGAGAAACCATCAGGTGTCTGTCCTGAGGATATCTGTGCACGCCGCGTCTCATAGTCAGCGTCCCCACGCTATGCCTCTCTGACCCACTGCAGAAGTGGAGGAGAGACTGTGAGAGACTGAAGGAAGGCAGTTCTGTCCCTATCCACGAAGGATATCTGTAAGGCGGCTAGCTGCTCTGTCTCCTCCTCAAGTAGATGGATGCCCGTCCTCCTGCTGAGGGCATCGGATACCACATTCCCCTTCCCACCAGTATAGACTATCTCAAAGTCATAGTCCTGGAGAAACTTGAGCCATCGTCATTGTCTCGGGTTCTGGCCCTTCTATGATAAGATGTACCTAAGACTCTGCTGGTCAGAAAAGACTGTAAAGAGCTCACCCATCAGATAGTGCCGCCATGTCTTCAGACCGAAGACCACTGCTGCTAACTCCAGGTCATGGGTAGCGTAGTTCTGCTCATGCGGCCTCAACTGACATGATCCATTGGCAATCACGGCCCACTCCTGCATCTGGACACATCCGAGTCCAGTCCCTGATGCATCGCAGTAGACTACGTATCCAACTCCCTCCTTATGCAACCTCAAGAAAGGTGCATTGGTCAATCTCTGTCTCACCTCCTGGAAGCTCTACTGACATCTGTCTAACCACACGAAGGGTTTCCCCATCTTCGACAAAGCTGACAGTGGTGCCCCAACTCTGGAGAAGTATGGCACAAATCTCCGATAGAATCCAGCTAGTCCAAAGAAACTTCGCACCTCTGTCATGCTCCTAGGTGGCTCCCAAGATAGCATTGCCTCATCCTTCGTGGGATCCACTGCAACTCCCGCCTCAGAAATGACGTGCCCCAAGAAGTGGACCTCACATAACCAGAACTGGCACTTCGAGAGATTTCCATAAAGCTGGTGCTTTCGGAGTGTGTCTAGTACAACCCACAAGTGGTAGGCGTGCTCCTCCTCCATGTTCGAGTACACCAAAATGTCGTTGATGAAGACCACTACAAAAAGATTGAGGTATGGCTGGAGGATCCTGTTTATGAGGCTCAGGAACACTGCTGGATCATTGGTTATGCCTAATGGAATAACCAAGAACTCATAGTGGCCATACCGACACCTGAAGGCCCTCTTCTGCACGTCCTCGTCTCGAACTCTGAGCTGATGATAGCCTAACCTGAGGTCTATCTTCGAGAACCATCGTGCTCTCATGAACTGATCGAAGAGGTCATCAATCCTCAGTAGTGGATACTATTTCCTCACTATCACCCGGTTCAGGCGATGATAGTCGACACACTGTCTCATGCTCCCATATGCCTTCTTGGCAAACAATATCTGGGAAGCCTAGGGTGAAACACTGGGTCGGATGAACCCCTTGCCCTGCATGTCCTCCAACTATACCCGTAGCTCTGGAAGCACAGTGGGGGCCATAAGATATGCTGGAGTGGATATCGGGGCTATCACGGGGTACAGGTCAAAGTAAAAGTCTACCTCTCTGCAAGGAGGTAGCCCTGGAACGTCGTCAGGGAAGACGTCTGCATACTGTTCCACCATTGCAGGAAAACTAGGACTCAGCACGTCAACTGCTCCAAGGATGAGGCTAGACAACTAATGAGTGATGGGCTGTACTCTCCTCTGCGGAAGTCCATCCTGTGCTGCAAAGGCTCCCTTCTCGCCGGGGAAGGTGAACCTGCTCCCGTCGGTGCGCACACATCGCACCTTGCGCCTAAAATAGTCATTCTGAGAATGGACTGTAGATAACCATTCTATGCCCAAGATGACGTCGTAAGGCCTCGACGCTGCTACAAGAAAATCCTAGCCGAAGCTCTCACCTCCTAGAGTAAGCTCACACCGCCGGCACCAGTGTGTAATCATCGAGTCTGCTCCCATAGGGGCCTCTAGCCGTAAGGATCGAGCCAACGGCTCTGTCAGAATCTCCGAGCTCTGAACAAGGGCAGCAGCTATGAAAGAGTGACTCGCTCATGTGTCTATAAGAAATGCAGCAAGGGTGGAATAAAAACATATCGTACCTTGAATCATATATGGAGTGCCGTGGTCATAGGCCTCCGCTGCCTCGAGCTGTGCCTGTCTCTGCCCGCTAGCTCCCTGTGGTCGGGGCGGACCTCCTGGTGGTGGTGGTGGCAGAGCCTCAAAGCGTCGCCCACAACCTGCTGCTCGGCTAGCTCCTCTCCCTCGTCTGCCTCCTCCCTGTGGACCGCCATGGTCGACCCTCTGCCTCTGCCTGGGTGGCCCCTACACCGTCTGCTTCTCCTCGGTACGGCGGGTCGGGCAGTCACGAGCCATGTGGCCCTACACGCCGCACGAGTAGTTCCGCCTGCCTCTCAGAAGATTGGCTCTGCGCTGTGTGCCCCGCACTGCTGGGCCAGTGTCCTGAGGTCGTCTACTAGTGGGTCTGGTCTGCCTGGAACCTTGAGTCATCCGTCATCTACCAGCTGCCGAAGACTCTGCTACCTTCCGCCCTGCGGTAGGTCTCGCTGTGGACTCAGCCAGAAAGCTCTCGATCAGAAGGGCTCGCTCTAGCACTCCTGCCTGGGTCGGGATGCTGAGGGAGATCAACGATGCCCTGATCTCATGTCTCAATCCCTGCTCGAAGGTCCGGGCCCCAAAGAAGAGGTCTCGTACCATGTCGGTCGAGTAGCGAGAAAGATCGGTGAACCTCGCCGTGTACTGGGCGACCGTTAAGCTGCCATGCCGCTGCTGAAGAATCTCCTGAATGCGCACCACACGGAGGGTGGCTGGGACGAACTTTGAGTGGAAGAGGCTCTCAAAGTCTGTCCAGATTAGAGAGGCCTCATTGTGAACCTGGAGCATCAGGCTCCACCATCGTCCTGCTGCTGCGTGCAGTAGGCTCGCCGTGAGGATCACCATGAGATATGCTGGTGTCATCACTAGCCTGAAAACTCGAACGACCGCCTCCATCCAGTCCTCAGCTGCCTGGGGGTCCGTCTCCCCACGAATCCTGGGTGGTCGCTGCGGCTGCAACTCGTGCAGAGCTCCAAGGCGACGTGCATCGTCAGCAGTCGGTGCTGGAAGCATCGGGGACTCGGTGGGTAAAGGTATCGCCGGTGCCTCTGCTATCAACAGGCCCTATACCGAGGCCTCGTCGCTCGGCGGGCTGTCGTCGCGCTATACTCTCGGAACCCTAGCTGGCTGCCGTCGTGGCACCATCCTGAAAAGGGATCAAGTGCGCCACAGTCAGAACAGTATACCTGGTGATCTGACACAAGTAATCACAAAGAAAACTTGAAACACACATGCAATCAATGTTTTCATGCATTAAGTCTGAAATCAGAAGTCAGGGACCTGGTGTATGGATACGTCGGCCGCTGCACCAACACTGGACTCCTTGGACTGATATCCACACCCAATACACTAAACTCTATTGCTTCACATTGAATAAAAATCAGAGTCTGCGGTAGAACTGACCGCCTCTGATACCAATTTGCCACGACCCGTTATCGGGGCCCGTGTCGTGACTACCCCAAGCCCGCCTTCCATAGGCCAGGGGATGGCGACTAGCACCAAGGCGTAAATCCCAACAAAAGGGGAGGCATTGCCTTTGAAAAGTAAACTAGCATTACAGAGTAAGTGTAACAGCCCAAGATTTTATAAAAAATATTCTTTTTAATTTTATTAATGTCTTGTGTTGTACGCTACACCAAAAGGAGCTTTCACAACACGCATCCTTGACTTGCCTTGCATTACACGCAATCGCGACCTTCCTCGATAGCATGTGTAATACGCAATACCGAGTTTCACTAAACAACGATATGCTATTAAAATATTATTAAAACTAGCCGTTATGAATAGTAATAACCACTTTTTAAAATTCTGTAAATCTTATTTTTCAAAATGAACTTCATTCTTGGATTCGGAGTATCGAATTTAGCCTAAGGTGAAATTTTGGTACTTTTCGGATAACTTTCATATTATGATGAATAGTGAAAATTACTAAATTATAATTAAAAACAACTTTTTTAATCGAAATAATTAATAGTGAAAAATTATTAATTTCAGTGGTTTTAAAGTATATTTAGAATATATTTTTACAATTTAATAAAATGTTGGTCATTGGTTGTAATTTCACATTTAAACCAGACATAATCAAGTGTCAATCTTTTGATATATATTGTTTCCTAAAAACACGCTATTTATTTTAACAGCATGATATAATTATAAAATTAATTAATGCATCTTCTATGTTATGAATTTGGTAAAATAGATTTCATTTTTGAATTCGGAATATGAAATATAGCTTAGGATGAAATTTTGGCATTGTTCTGAAAAACATCAATTTTTGATGAATAGTGAAACTACTAAGTGGTAGTTAAAAAACTGAATTTTTTATAAAACTTAATTTTGCCGCTTCTGTGAATGGAATTTCGAAAATCCGAGAGACACGGTTAATATCAAGGACTAAAATGTGGTTCAATGAGATGAAAATAATTTTTTGGTGAATAGTAACTTTTTACTTTTTTTACCGCGGTTAATAGTAAATAGGGTAACTAAGGGTAAATATGATATTACTATTACCCTAACACATGTCCTAATTCTATTGGACAAATGTAACTCGACCAAAAACAAACATAGGAATAAAATATGACCATTTAGGCCCACTTGGATTAGATTATGACATTTATTAATTTATTTAAAGAAAGGTTAAAATAGTTAAAATCAAAGTTTAATAAGTAAATCATTTTTAATATGGGGTTATACATAAGATAAATTCGATTGTAAATATTAATTAGAAAGCTAAAAAGATTTCCTACATGATGGTGTTTTATTTGTAATTTTTAGACATCAAATAATTTAATTTATTTATGACACAATGATGATGCAGTAATTATCTTATTAATGAAATATTGACATAATTGATGTTATAAACACCAAAATAAATGTAATTTGAGACTTTTTATGAATTCCACTAATTTTATAGGTTACTATGATATATTAATGTTGATTTAATTAACTTGGTTCGAACATTTAATTCTGTTATGACTCTCACAAAAATCATATATCAAATAGTGTCAAAATTGACACAAAATAGTTTTTAAATCAAATATTATATTATTAATTGTTATTTTATTCCTAAAAATCTAAAATTCGGCCAAATGACTTAGATAAGGATATATATATTAATAATAAAAAATTTGGGGTTCGTTTGGCATGTTATAGTAAATGTATTAACCATATAGTGAAAGAAAACAAAAAGACACGGTAAAAGTTAAATTATTTAACTTAGAGTTAAATCTAATTGATAAGGTTTAAAATAAGATCCAAACATGTCTAAATTTGATTGGTTGATGAGATTACAACCCTATCTCATCTAAGCTTTGAATATGAGTCATTTTTGGAGGTTTTTAAGTGGGGTTAGATTTATTATAAATTAATATTTTTAAGAATTCCTAAGGTGCCCCTCTCCTCCCTTATAAAAGGACACCTCCTCCCCCTCCTCCTCACACCAATTTGAGCACTCAAGCTCGGCCAACCCCTGCCAAAATATCTTCTCCACTTCCCTAGAAACATCCTAGAGGTTCTGTTCTTCCTCAAAGACCAATTTTAGTTCCCTAAGAGGAGGTCTCAAAGAGGCGCTTCAAAGAAGAGGTAATTACCGTTACCAATTCTTTCATCTTTATTTCTTCTTCCACTTCTTCTTCTTAGTTTGTTTCATTATGAAGTAATAACATCAGTATCACTCATATACTGATATGTTATTATAAGTATGAAACAACCCTATTTCACCATCTATCCATCCTACGGAAAAAGAAATCACCGCGCGTGCGTACGTACGGAATACCGTCTCCACGCCGTGGTGTAATCTATTTTCCACCACCACCTTACATGGATGGGTATAATGGTGTAAAGAATAACTATACATAGTTATTAAAAAATCATATTGATTTTGATATATTGTATAATCCACTCCAATTCCGTTCAATATTTATGGAAATGATATCATCGCTCGTGCGTACGTACGGACTACCGTCTCCACGACGCGATGAGATTCATTCTCCATGTTAACCATTTAAGAATGATTATAAAGTATATATAAGAAATAATAATGAAATATATGACATTATAAAGCTACTGGATTTATGTATATATATATATATGTATGTCATCTACTTACTTCCGTTTCAAGACAATAAGGAAAGTAAAACAGCGTTCATGCGTACGTACGGACTACCGTCTCCATGAACGGTGTTTTTCATTTTATTTATCTATCTATTATATATATATATATATACTGAATATATATGATATATAAATCATATATTATATTCTGGAAGTAAGTAAATCATGATATAAGTAATAATGATGTCAAGAACAACAAGTCAAAACACCTATGATAAATGAAACGATTTTACCCAAAACGCTTCTTTAACATGGAATTTACAAAAGAACGGGTAATATAATGTCATATGTGAACCATATATGATATCATAACAATGAATATGATTCTGGAATAAGTCAATAACATGATTTAAATCATTATACAGGAGGTTTGGACACTTACAAAGCAAGTCGGACATAAGGTAAGGGAAATATCACAATCTCATTTTTATCCGAGATTGTTTTTTTGTAAGTATTCACTGGGGTGTATTTTATCATCCACATCCATGTTTCATCAATATATAATATTATTTCCATCCACCTACAATTGTTTAAATACATTTTTACCCTTCGTTGAGTTTTTAGTAATATGTATGAAAGGAATCTTTTGTCGTATGAGGTACTTTTTGACTTTTCCGACAAAAGTACGAAGAATGTTTTTTTTAACTTATACGGCACGAACGGATTTTTACGGTTTTATATAGCCTTATTTTCATGAACCTTCCTCCAAAATATTTCATGACTATTTTCAATAAAATCTCTTTCTTTTAAAATTTCATGATGTTTTGTGAAAAGGAATTGATTTTGAAGTAGAAAGGATATTTTCCTCAAGAATTCATTTCAAGTGTTTTATCAAAATTATTTTCCATCCAAGATAATAAAGGGTTCTGTTTCTATCCATATGTTTACATTGATTTGACTATGTTGTGATGGAATTATGTTTATGAATTCCTTTATCTTATATGAATGGTTTTATGATGTCATGTTGTTTAAGAATCCCATTTTTATTACATGGGTTATGCTATGATGTATGGTTTATGATTTTGTGGCACACATAAGAAAGGATTCATTATAAGATGGGCGGGACCTATATCTCCCTCCAATGAATTGGGTAAAGATTTTATATCTCATGAGATAGACATGGCTGGAATGGTAGGTTATACCGGTTCAGTGAAACAGGACTGAAACGAGGGTTACTCGATTCAGAAAGGGACTTTGTCCACTAAGATAGTCTTGGCAATGAGTCATGACTAACAAGAAATGATTTTCCATGATTATGTGTGCATACCACAAAGTTTCAAGTTTCATGTTATGATTATGGTGATCTCATTTTCACTTCTATGATTTGTTCCATGTTAAGATATTATGATCTCTTTTGCAGGTTATGATTTTCAAAAAGATATGATATGATTTTTATTTCTTTTGTATACCCTTACTGATCATTTGAGCTCACCCTTTTATGTTTTCTTTTCCCCAGGATATAAAGAAAGGTTTTAGGTATAAAAAAAGGGGAAGATCTTTATGGGAGATATTGGAGATCTTTCACCACAATTAGAAGATTACGCTCCGAGTTTCCAAAGACACTAAACTATTACGGTCCTTGTGTGTGTGTTTTTGTTATGTACTAGGTATTCCTCAAAAGAAATGTAATGTACATGTACATCAAGCTACGGGTCTCTACAGTTGGTATCAGAGGCAAAGGAGGTAGGAATGTATCCGATCCTTGGGAACTCTCACATGTGAGCGTTGGACGAAGCATGGCTCTCCGCCCAAGGGCTTCATGAGGAAATGGCTGCCACTGGGGATGGTGGTGTGTCCCGCCCAGGGGGTCTAGCCGCCCATGGAGTGCCCTGATAGGTATCAATTGTAGTCCACTAGAAGTAATTCTAGACCACTACAGTGGGTATCAGAGGAAAGGTTTAGTCAACCTTTGGAAACTAGGATGTGAGAACGTTAGTGAGATCCCTAGAGATATTTCTAAGGTATGTCTAGAGATGTCCCTAAGGATAAGTATACGTATAAGATACAGTCCTAGAACTATGGTAACGATCATAGAATTTAACCTAAGAAGTTAGATATTGAGGACACTCCCCCTTTATAATGTTGTTTTCCCTAGCATGATTTTTGCCTCTCACGCTATTATTTTTGGGTTTTAGAAAATGGCTAGAAACAAGGTGATTCACGATAATGGAGGATATGCTGGACAATGGAATGATATTTTTCATGAGAAACCAAATGAAATGGGATTTGGATGTCCAAACATCATTATTATGCCGAATCAGCAATCTCATAATATGATCAATAAAGTAAAATTTGGTAAGTTTCCTGACTCGGCTAATAAGAGAAAGATGGAGTTTCATGATGATCATAGAGGAAAGAAAGTTCAATTTCCCCTATGTAAATCATGTTGAAAGAGGCATCAAGGAGATTGTTTCAAAGGAACTGGAAGATGCTTTGGGTGTGGAAAAGAAGGACACAAAGCAAGTAAGTGCAAAGGAAAAGGTTCAGTTAACATCATGGATGAGGATAATGGTATTGCTACGACATCAACAATGGTTAAATGATTTAAATGTGGAATGTACGGGCATTATGCAAACCAATGCCCAAAGGGAAAGTCTCATGAAGATAATCAGTATGGTCGTATGGGAAGTATTTATGTTGATGATGATGAAGAGACTACAAATGATATGTGAGATGAAGGAATTGTTGAAGCTCGGTCAATGGTTTAAGAATGTAGTGGAATGATTACATGTTTATCATGTGTAATGTTGTATAAGAAATCTCATGGTACTATGGTATAAAGAGACATCTAAGGATTGTTACACTGTTGTCTTTCCTTGAGTTTTGAAAGTGTATGATGAATGGTACCAGTAAACATGAAAGGTTATTCAGATACATTTGGAAAGTAGATGATAAGTGCATAATGAATGGATAAGAATATAATGAGATGTTTGATTGTATTCATGAGCTCATGATTGATATAAGGACTAAGTGATATCATTGTTTGAGTATATAGAAATTTGAGGATTTTGGTATGTGGAAACTGTTAAATTTTAACTGCATTCATGTTTTCACTAAGGTTTTCAAGAGAGTACAAGATTAAGTCCTTTGAATGTTTGGAATGTGACCAACAAGATATATATTATGATATATGGGGATCAACGATGGTATTAAATCTCTGGTAATCGTTTTCACTATGTTATGAGAGTGGACTGCAGTATTATGGATAAGCCTAAAGATTGAAATGGATTATGTTGGACATAAGTGAGTATTGTTTAAGGATATAAGTTTTTTTTCGATGTTATTGATGGGATGTTATAGTAATGTAGTTTTAGAAAAAGGACAACCTGCAGGACGGGCGACAGCCCATCGCGTCGGACAAGGCTGTGGGAATCGAACCCACAACCGAAGTGCGACTGGCATTTATCGCCTACCACTGGCCTACAGGAAGTCCCTGGTTAGTATAAACTAGTTTTATTAAGCGGTATGATATATGAAGTATAAGTTCAGTTTTGGAACCATATACGATTAATCTAACCACAAGATGGACTTATATCTTTTGCTAACATTTTGTTTGAAAGAGATGGAATAACCCATCATTCTATCACATGATCTACTAACACATCACGAATAACAAATTCAACTTCATTTCTTTAAGGGATGAAGTGGAAATTGTTAAATTCACGAACAACAGTTAGATTGTACCAAAATCAAGTAAGTATTTCTTCTAATACAAAATTTTCAACTTTAGGGGAAATGATCTTGAAAACCAAAAATGTTGTCCTAGTGATCTTATACATGATGAATCAGATGGTACCTTATATCATCACATATCTATGGATTTGTGATTACTGGCTTTTCCATAGCCATGTTCTCTACCACTCTCCATCAGAACATGATGGTTAGATTTCTCTTCCATATCCATATTTTCACCTATGTGGAAACCCAATGATTAGTTTATTTGGGTAACCGTTAGGTTTCATACTTTTGTTTTTGAAGATTGGTTTTGATATTCCTTTTTACGATGTGGGTTTCTATTAAAGAAACTTTCGAATAGTAAACCATTTATAACCCCGATGAATTTCGAGGGCGAAATTCATTTTAAGGGGGGTAGAATGTAAAAGCCCAAGATTTTAAAAAAAATATTCTTTTTAATTTTATTAATGTCTTTTGTTGTACGCTACACCAAAAGGAGCTTTCACAACACGCATCCTTGACTTGCCTTGCATTACACGCAATCGCGACCTTCCTCGATAGCGTGTGTAATACGCAATACCGAGTTTCACTAAACAACGATATGCTATTAAAATATTATTAAAACTAGCCGTTATGATTAGTAATAACCACTTTTTAAAATTCTGTAAATCTTATTTTTTAAAATGAACTTCATTCTTGGATTCGGAGTATCAAATTTAGCCTAAGGTGAAATTTTGGTACTTTTCGGATAACTTTCATATTCTGATGAATAGTGAAAATTACTAAATTATAATTAAAAACAACTTTTTTAATCGAAATAATTAATAGTGATAAATTATTAATTTGAGTGGTTTTAAAGTATATTTAGAATATATTTTTACAATTTAATACAATGTTGGTCATTGGTTGTAATTTCACATTTAAACCAGACATAATCAAGTGTCAATCTTTTGATATATATTGTTTCCTAAAAACACGCTATTTATTTTAACAGCAGGATTTAATTATAAAATTAATTAATGCAACTTCTATGTTATGAATTTGGTAAAATAGATTTCATTTTTGAATTAGGAATATGAAATATAGCTTAGGATGAAATTTTGGCATTGTTCTGAAAAACATCAATTTTTGATGAATAGTGAAACTACTAAGTGGTAGTTAAAAAACTGAATTTTTCATAAAACATAATTTTGCCGCTTCTGTGAATGGAATTTCGAAAATCCGAGAGACACGGTTAATATCAAGGACTAAAATGTGGTTCAATGAGATGAAAATAATTTTTTGGTGAATAGTAACTTTTTACTTTTTTTACCGCGGTTAATAGTAAATAGGGTAACTAAGGGTAAATATGATATTACTATTACCCTAACACATGTCCTAATTCTATTGGACAAGTGTAACTCGACCAAAAACAAACTTAGGAATAAAATATGACCATTTAGGCCCACTTGGATTAGATTAGGACATTTACTAATTTATTTAAAGAAAGGTTAAAATAGTTAAAATCAAAGTTTAATAAGTAAATCATTTTTAATATGGGGTTATACATAAGATAAATTAGATTGTAAATATTCATTAGAAAGATAAAAAGATTTCCTACATAATGGTATTATATTTGTAATTTTTAGACATCAAATAATTTAATTTATTTATGACACAATGATGATGCAGTAATTATCTTATTAATGAAATATTGACATAATTGATGTTATAAACACCAAAATAAATGTAATTTGAGACTTTTTATGAATTACAATAATTTTCTAGGTTACTATGATATATTAATGTTGATTTAATTAACTTGGTTCGAACATTTAATTCTGTTATGACTCTCACAAAAATCATATATCAAATAGTGTCAAAATTGACACAAAATAGTTTTTAAATCAAATATTATATTATTAATTGTTATTTTATTCCTAAAAATATAAGGATCGGCCAAATGACTTAGATAAGGATATATATATTAATAATAAACAATTTTGGGTTCTTTTGGCATGTTATAGTTAGTGTATTAACCATATAGTGAAAGAAAACAAAAAGACACGGTAAAAGTTAAATTATTTAACTTAAAGTTAAATCTAATTGATAAGGTTTAAAATAAGATCCAAACATGTCTAAATTTTATTGGTTGATTAGATTACAACCCTATCTCATCTAAGCTTTGAATATGAGTCATTTTTGGAGGTTTTTAAGTGGGGTTAGATTTATTATAAATTAATATTTTTAAGAATTCCTAAGGTGCCCCTCTCCTCCCTTATAAAAGGACACCTCCTCCCCCTCCTCCTCACACCAATTTGAGCACTCAAGCTCGGCCAACCCCTGCCAAAATCTCTTCTCCACTTTCCTAGAAACATCCTAGAGGTTCTGGTATTCCTCAAAGACCAATTTTAGTGCCCTAAGAGGAGGTCTCAAAGAGGCGCTTCAAAGAAGTGGTAATTACCGTTACCAATTCTTTCATCTTTATTTCTTCTTCCACTTCTTCTTCTTAGGTTGTTTCATTATGAAGTAATAACATCAGTATAACTAATATACTGATATGTTATTATAAGTATGAAGAAACCCTATTTCACCATCTATCCATCCTACGGAAAAAGAAATCACCGCGCGTGCGTACGTACGGAATACCGTCTCCACGCCGTGGTGTAATCTATTTTCCACCACCACCTTACATGGATGGGTATAATGGTGTAAAGAATAACTATACATAGTTATTACAACATCATATTGATTATGATATATTGTATAATCCACTCCAATTCCGTTCAATATTTATGGAAATGATATCATCGCTCGTGCGTACGTACGGACTACCGTCTCCACGACGCGATGAGATTCATTCTCCATGTTAACGATTTAAGAATGATTATAAAGTATATATAAGAAATAATAATGAAATATGTGACATTATAAAGATACTGGATTTATGTATATATATATATGTATGTCATCTACTTACTTCCATTTCAAGACAATAAGGAAAGTAAAACAGCGTTCATGCGTACGTACGGACTACCGTCTCCATGAACGGTGTTTTTCATTTTATTTATCTATCTATTATATATATATATACTGAATATATATGATATATAAATCATATTTTATATTCTGGAAGTAAGTAAATCATGATATAAGTAATAATGATGTCAAGAACAACAAGTCAAAACACCTAAGATAAATGAAAAGATTTTACCCAAAACGCTTCTTTAACATGGAATTTACAAAAGAACGGGTAATATAATGTCATAAGTGAACCATATATGATATAATAACAAGGAATATGATTCTGGAATAAGTCAATAGCATGATTTAAATCATTATACAGGAGGTTTGGACACTTACAAAGCAAGTCGGACATAAGGTAAGAGAAATATCACAATCTCATTTTTATCCGAGATTGTTTTTTTGTAAGTATTCACAGGGGTGTATTTTATCATCCACATCCATGTTTCATCAATATGTAATATTATTTCCATACACCTACAATTGTTTAAATACATTTTTACCCTTTGGTGAGTTTTTAGTAATATGTATGAAAGGAATCTTTTGTCGTATGAGGTACTTTTTGACTTTTCCGACAAAAGTACGAAGAATGTTTTTTTTAACTTATACGGCACGAACGGATTTTTACAGTTTTATAAAGCCTTATTTTCATGAACCTTCATCCAAAATATTTCATGACTATTTTCAATAAAATCTCTTTCTTTTAAAATTGCATGATGTTTTGTGAAAAGGAATTGATTTTGAAGAAGAAAGGATATTTTCCTCAAGAATTCATTTCAAGTGTTTTATCAAAATTATTTTCCATCCAAGATAATAAAGGGTTCTGTTTCTATCCATATGTTTTCATTGATTTGACTATGTTGTGATGGAATTATGTTTATGAATTCCTTTATCTTATATGAATGGTTTTATGATGTCATGTTGTTTAAGAATCCCATTTTTATTACATGGGTTATGCTATGATGTATGGTTTATGATTTTGTGGCACACATAAGAAAGGATTCATTATAAGATGGGTGGGACCTATATCTCCCTCCAATGCATTGGGTAAAGATTTTATATCTCATGAGATAGACATGGATGGAATGGTAGGTTATACCGGTTCAGTGAAACAGGACTGAAACGAGGGTTACTCGATTCAGAAAGGGACTTTGTCCACTAAGATAGTCTTGGCAATGAGTCATGACTAACAAGAAATGATTTTCCATGATTATGTGTGCATACCACAAAGTTTCAAGTTTCATGTTATGATTATGGTGATCTCATTTTCACTTCTATGATTTGTTCCATGTTAAGATATTATGATCTCTTTTGCAGGTTATGATTTTCAAAAAGATATGATATGATTTTTATTTCTTTTGTATACCCTTACTGAGCATTTGAGCTCACCCTTTTATGTTTTCTTTTCCCCAGGATATAAAGAAAGGTTTTAGGTATAAAAAAAAGGGGAAGATCTTTATGGGAGATATTGGAGATCTTTCACCACGATTAGAAGATTACGCTCTGAGTTTATAAAGACACTAAACTATTACGGTCCTTGTGTGTGTGTTTTTGTTATGTACTAGGTATTCCGCAAAAGAAATGTAATGTACATGTACGTCAAGATACGGGTCTCTACAGTAAGCAAGCGGAAAAGTAAACAATAAGTAAAAACTGTAACATGTTTTGTTGAAAGAAAAGGGGGCCGGAAATACATGCCCAACTATAAAGTACAACTGGAAGGGAAAAACAACTATTGAAAAGAAAAAGCCACAGCGTCGAGCCATCCTCTGGAAGTCCCACCTGAAGGGTGGGTACAGATAGCCTCCACTATTCCTCGGGTCCACCTGACCGCCCCGAGTACGTCCCGCCCAGTGGTCCACCTCCAGGTACCGTCCTGCTCCACACGCCTCCATCACGATCAGCACTGTCCGTCGTCTACAACCAACACAACGTAGTGCGCGCAAAGCCCGTGCAGGGGTGAGTATAAGCTACTCAGTAGGGACCCCGAGACCCCCAGAGGTCTCTCGAAATCCACAAAAGATAATCCAAAAAGGAAAGATACAATCACGAAATGACATCTGAAACGGCTTAGGTATATGCCCATACATATACCTAAATCATCAATTCTTGTTTGGCTCCAACATCCGAGCACATGCACAACCCAGTCCAAACAGGAATGCAAAAACGTATACCCACACAGGATTGCACAACACAATCCACAAAGGATAATAAACAGTAATCCAAATAGGATAGCTCAACACAATCCACAATGGAGAGTAAATAGTAAATCCACACAGCATAGCTCATCACAATCCACAAAGGAGAGTAAACAGTAAACCTACACAGGATAGCTCAACACAATCCACAAAGGAGAGTAACACAGGATTCAGCTCACACAGGTATACTTCTTCGAATGACGATAAAGATGATCCCTGATCCATCTATGTCGTCGGACCCACAAAGGATCGATAGGTAACTAACCCCCGCAATGACCCACACAGGATCGGGCCCACACAAGACTTGTAGGCGCTGGCTCACATAGAACCGCTGAGCGCTGACCCACACCGGATTGGGCCCACACAGGGCCTGTAGCACTGATCCATGTAGGATCGCTGAGTTTTTTAGTCGTCGCAGTCCACTGAGGATCTCTGCACAGTCGTCGTCGCAATCCACTGAGGATCTCTACACGGTCGTCGCTGTCGAAGTAGCCATCACAGCCAGCTCTAGGGTTCCTGCACACAGCAAGCTCGTTCGGGAGGGTCCGCTCCATGAGCCGAGAGGCTGATACATCAACTGACACAAAGTCTGATTTTGATGTATCCAAAAGTTCTGTATTGTCAACAAGAACTCAATGTCACAGACGGCGCGTCAATCGGACGCCCGGTCTGAGAGTTATTGGCTTTTTCATTCCAGGGGCCTGGTTGGTTTTTAAGGAAAAACCAACCCTACCGTAGTCCACCTGCATCCAAACCTTGGGTGGAGTGGTCCAAAATATATGTCTCACATAGATGAATTCAACGAATCCGACGACACGTCAATCGGACGTCCGTAGCTCAAGATATGAGTGTTTCTGCTCCGAGGGCTCGGATGGTTTCATGTACGAACCAACCCGGCCAAACACAAAGTATTCCGAAACATTGAGTGCGATATACCTAAATGACAGTCTCTATCCAAGGATCGCTTTGCCTCTGACGAAGAGTCGTTTGGAGGCCCATAGGTCAAGTTAAAGGCATTTGACCGAAAATGGTCCGAAGACGGGGGGTCCGGGCCCGGGCCGACCCGGCCTGACCCCCCCTGGGTCGGCCGAACCGGGTCGACTCGAACCAGGTCAGCCCGACCTGGTCGGACCCGGTCCAGTTTGGCCAGGGAGCGGCCCGGCCGGTCGGACCGTCCTGGCTCGGTTCGGCCGAGCGGCCGAATGGCCATGCTCCGCGGGGCACTGCCCCCGCGGTATGGAGGTGCCGTGGCCCCGCATTGGGGCCGCGCTGGAGCAATGGATGCGGATGTCGCCGTGTCCTATGCGGGCAAGCCAGACCCGCGCGGCTGTGGGTCTGGTGGCCGCCGCCGCCGCGGCTTCTTCCGCGGCAGCCTCGTCCGGGGGCGCGCCGGGGCGCCGCCGGCGACCCACGCTGTCGGAATCTTCTCGCGGGCCACCAGAGTTACTCCAGTGGTCCGTTTTCCTTCCCGTTTATGCCATTGTTCCTCCCGGGTTCCGTTTATCACTGCGGGATCAAAAAATTGCCCTTGCATCACATTTTTTCGTCGCCCGCCAAATCTGCACAACCATGAAGAACGAAGGAGGGTTGTCGGGCCGTGTTCATTTGGCCCGCACCCTCTGCGTTAGATAACAACAAAGGGAGAAAATAATTCAACAAATGAATCAACAATTTTAATAAACTAAAATTGTTCATTTGAAACCGGTTCTTCAATTTTAAAGATATGTTCATGGGAATAAGGGCATTTCCAAAAAAAATCCCTACCTCGCCAAGTCGTCGCACACGTTCTTCGCGGAATTGTTCATCACGGAAGGAGGGGATCGTCGCGTCGTCGCGGAAGGGTGTTGTGTTGACGAACTCCGAGGTTCAAGATCAATGATTTAATTAAAAATAAATAAATCATTCTTGTGTTTAAAACCACAAAGGAACTTAAAAGAAAAACTGAAACCCTCACCTCAACGGATGATCGAAGGTTCTTGTCACGGATTAAGGGACGTCGCCGAAGAATGCCGCGGGAGAGGAAACGTCGGCGTCGCGGCACACGGCGTCGTGTCATCGATTTCTAGGTTCGGCGTTCTTCGTCGGAGGCCGGCGTTCTTCGCGTTCATCATGAAGAAGGATGAAGGCTCAAGAACCTTTGTCAAAAACCTCTCAACGAGTAATCCCCCAAAAAGTCTTGTTGGTCTTATTTTATTATTACGCCAACAAACGAATACGAGGTAGGTAACGACCCATTAATTTGTAGAATTAATTCAACGAAAGAAACCGCACATTTAATTCATGAAATAAACCGCCCAATTAAATGGTGCGTTAAGGATTTAAGAAAACGCATCAGTTGACTTTCATAATGACGGGTTTTCACGGGTGCGTTACTTAGCGGAAAAGAAACGGTGGGGCTCGTGCGGGCCCCACCTCAAAAAATATCCTACCAAGAGGGTATGATATTTTTGGATAGTACCCTATCCACTTCAACTCAGTTTAAGTGGCTTTCAAGTGGCTTCAAGTGGCTTAAGTGAAATAAAATAATGTTTGTCGAACAATTTATTTTATTTCATATCTTTAAGCCCAAAAATTAAAAACCACACCCGAGAAAACGCAACTCCGGAAGAGGCATTTCTAAAAAATACCGGTGCTGCGATTTCATCGGTGCCCCCAGAATTTAATTCCGGGCACCGGTTCAAACGTTAGAAAAACCCGCTCGTCTGTTCACTGAACGTACCCGAGCCAAACATTGGAAAATGATTTCGGGCACACCGGGCCTCGAAATCAGGTGCAGTCTGAAACTGTGTCCTTGTAAAATTCCAAAGAAAAATAAGAAAAAAATTTCCATGAAATTTACGGGTATTTACAACATGGGGGCTGACATATTTGACTGTCATCATGGGAATCAAATCATTTGAGGAACCATCCTAATGCACAAATAGTTGGGTACTAGTGCTAGTGGATTTTATAATTTCAATTGGACTCCACTAGTTTAACTAATGGTTTAATCATTAATGGAGTTGGAATAGATCCATCAAATTATGTCCCTATTACATTCCAATATGGATATATTTAATGAAATTATAGAGAATCAAAATGAGATAATATCTGTAACAATTTTTGATAATTTTTCAAAATCAAATTCATTAACAAATTATTATAAAATAATTAAGGATTTTTCTATAATAAATGGTACCCTTCTTCCTAACATAAAAGTTGAAGAAATTGGGTGGGCGAAACATCAGTGTTTAATTGATGCTTCTTATTAGACAATTACTAAAAATTCCATATTAGTATATTATATATTTCTATAGATTGATCATTAATATATTTTATTTTTTTATTGAATCTTTATAGAGTATATTATATGTTGAGATACATCCTTTTTAATTCTATCAATTAATATATCTTATAATCCTTATATGTCATTGTCCAATTTGTTTCTTTATTGATTATGTCAATGATATTCTATTTAATTGATGTTCCATGATATGTAATATTACCCATCCAATTAATACACACTAAAAAACATGGATTCATTTATTTTCCTCTAAAACAAAAACATATTATTCTCAATAGTGGCTTATGAATTCAAAAAAAGATATAATTCCTTATATTTTTATATATTCCAGTTATCTAGAGATTACCTTCTACATTAAAGGGTAATTTGTGTAAAATATCTATCTTCTATGTAGAACTAAATATATTTTTAATGATAGAGGAATTTATGATCATTTAATGGTTTTTATAAGGCCAATAGTTTCACCACAAAATAATTGGATCATTTTATTTCTATTTCCAAAACATTTAACTTAGCTTCATAAGAGGGAATACTTAGTGGGTGTGGACTTGTAATTTTCACAAAACATATATACATGGAGATTTTATATTGATTTTTTTTCATGTGGAATTTTTTATATGCACAATATTTCATGCATCACACATATTTCATGTCAAACTGGAAGATTCCATATTTTTTTCCTAGGGTTCCATAACCAGTTTTCTATCTCAATTAGCGTTATGTCTTATATGGTCTTAAAAAATATAATATTTTTCTGTATTTGTTTTGGGTCATCTAGTGGAAGCCTTAAATTTATGCAGTTTAGTTAATTTCATCTCATACAAACTATGGATTTATTTAAGTGTCATTTAGCTAGATCATACTATTTAAATAGGTTAGGGTTTTTTTAATGGATCTTCTGTTGTTTTAGTTTATTGTTATTTTTATAAGAAAATAATATTCCATGTAGTTTAATGTATTGGTTACATGAAATCATTGATGTGTTTTTTATATAAAACCTAAATTCTAGGGATGACCTAAAACACCCTAAGGTTTTATGTTCCTACATGAGGTTTAAAAGGCTCATGAGGATTATAGATCATTTTTTATATGGAAGATAAAAATGTAGTTGGGATGTCAAATCCCTTATGATTATTCATACTGGATAAATAATGATTTCAAAATTATTTTCCATCATTTATAAAATAGTTTAGAAGGGTAATTGTTATTTTGTTGAAATATTATGGAATATGAATCTATCTGGATAGATGGAACATCAGTTTGTAAAAATCATGTGTCCAGGATCTTGAATCATTCAATCATGTAATGATGTATATATTCCAAGGATTTCAAAAAAAATCCCTAAGATTATGAGTTTAAATATAGTGTCACAATGGCTTAATAGTATTGGAGTTACTTCATTGTGAAGAATTAATGCCTCTAATTGGTTGGTTTAATCCCATGTGTATGAATCATTTTGGATAACATTAATGGTCAATTAGTGTTAATACCCACTATTTTCCAATAACAATATATGATATTTTAGGACTCGTTTTTTATAAATGATGTTTACTATAGAGAAATGTAAGATATAGTAATGGTTCTGGTACCCTATGGTATATTTGCTTTTTATGGGGTGTCTTGGGACCTACAACATTTTCATTATGCTACATGGTGTTTTCCATGAAGTGGTTAAGGAATGGAGTGTCACATTACTACATTGAGAATGCGTACAATATAAAGTGACGTAACACCAAGGATTTCAAATCAACATGAATAGTCTAGTTATGAAAATTTGAAATCTTGTTTCTCAAATCTTAGTTCTTTATAATGTTTTGGTGCATTCATGTTAGTGGTTCCCAATAACAAACTTAGGTGATGAGTTGTCTAATGGAGATGTCAGGATCCAAAGAATCATAATACCCTTTAGATAATTCCAGAATGTGTCTTGTAGGTTCGTAAAAGGCATTATGTAGCAACATTTAAGTAAAAAATGATATATATTCTGATCCAAGGGTCGTGAAATGTTTGAGACAAACCATGGTGCTCAAATCAGGTAGCGTGATTTATGGGAAACATAATATTCATGAAGGGTTTGAGAAACCTTATTGTTGGGTCACTGATTAGTTATAATTTTATCTCAGTGGCGATATTTGACAAACTATTACTCTAACATATTTCTAAAAAAAGTTATCTAGTGAGAATATATTATCTTTTACATGGTCAAAATTTTCTATCCCATTAGGACTAGGCCTTATTTATATAATCACAGGTTTTCACGAAAACATTGGAGGAGAAAAATTTAGTGTCCCGAGACATGAAATTTTCTCAGAGATCCCTTTGTGGGTTTTTAGAATGAAAATTATTTTATCACATTGACTTGTATTTTATGGTGATTGATTTGGACATTCAAAAAGATATATTATTAGGACTTATAGATTTGACCATTGTGGACACCATTACAGTACATGAAAAACATGTAATTAATAGGAGAGGAATCATACATATGATTTTAATTACAATAAAAAAATCAATATTAATTCAACTTCCTTATGAGTGTGAGATTAAAATCATATAAATCATGTTTTGGGGTTCCAAATTCATTATTAGTGATATGATAAAACATACTATTGATTTCCATGAACAGTTTTAGTTTTTGAATTATTTCATGGTGATCTGTGGCACACAAGGATTATAAATCCCTTCATATAGGGTCATGCTGTCTCTAGTTGGTAGGTATTATCCCTTATTTATAAATAGAACTATAAAAAAAATATTATTTCCATCCCATGTTCCATGAATAGTTTTAGGAAAATAGAATTTTTCAAGACATGAATGGTTGTTTAAGAATTAAAGATACTAAAATATTATGAATGAACGCCATACACTAAATGATTGTGGTTAGGTTCTTGATTCTCAATGAAAAGGACTGGTATATGGTGATTGAATACTCATTTTATTATCCGATATAGGGATATATTATTCATTCAATTTCAATTTTATATGACCGTGAAACTTTCCTTGTAGTTTATCATCATAATGTGAGGAAATATATCATTTCTTGTGTTCAATATCATGTTGAAAAGATTATTGAATCATAAGTTTATCTCATATGTATTTATGGGTTCATTTTTATCATTTACATGCTATGATTAAAACCTAGACTTGGAATTTTGGCATCTATATACATCATGTGATGTCAAGAATCAATATACATTTATTTCTTGTATGATTGTTCCCTACACATGTTTGCCCCATATGAAGGGATGGGAGACTTTTATTTGTTTTATAGAAGATATAACCATGAATCAAAGATCTGGGAATCACTATATATCATTTTGTAACTGTAATCACAACACATGTTCATATTTCATTGGACAATACCTACACTAGTTTAACCCATATGAAGAGGCATCATCGTTTCGATGGGTCATTGTAGATTAGCCTAAGATTTATGATCTTGGTTTCAATACGTATCATGTGATGACATGAATGCTGAAATAATTATTTATTCTTAATCCATTTATTCTAATATCATGCATAAAGGATGTAGTCTCCCTAACATGAAAAAGGAATACTACGACTAGGAACAATAATCGAGGTATTGACATCAAAACATATTATGAAATGGAAGTAACAGAGATACACATATTTCTTGATCTATGAACACTTTAAAAGGTTTTACACAATCATTTATGTTGGAATTGATGATATTGATTATTTTAATTAGGGAAGGATTGGATATCTGGTCATCAGTAAATATTTTATGTTGATTTGAATCAAGACACACATAGTTCATGAATGGAGATTTGGTGGGAGAATGATTCCAATGATAATGTTCCTCTTGAGCATGGTCCACCGTGATATAATTTTTTTAATGAAAGATATAACTAAATTTTTCTGTAAAAAGATTATGTGTGGAATTACAGTGAGCCATTTGAATGATTTTTACCATGGCCATTCTATCCCTTTATTGAGATGATATATCTTGATCATATGGGGATTCCCATACAAAAATTCCTATGATCATGTGATCTATGATCAGTGTGATAATCAAGGAAGGATAATTGTTACCCTATAAGTAGTAATGAAATTTCTGACTATTTTTGTAAATTTTTACTGATTTGGGGGATCAGAAAAGATATAGATTTTTTCTTCCCTACAAATCCCATTGAATGAGAATAAATCATGTGAATTGTTTTGGAAAACTCATATTGCTTAGTTTCATAAAACAAGGACTTGATGTGTTCATTTTAATGTCATGTGGTAAGGTTGATGTTTAATAAACATGTATATAGAGAAATATTTTTGACGTGCCCATGAATTGAGGTCTAAGAATATTTACATATCATGTTATAGAAGGTATCAACCCACACCATGAAATTTGATGAAGTGATTCCCTATAAGGACGTGATTATCAAATAGTGGTGGGGCCCTCTATTATTCTTTCATATAGATCTGGCACATGTGTAGTAAATCACCACATAGATGAAGTTTCCCATATTTTTTACTTTCTAGCATGGTGGATTGGAACTATGTAGTTTATCTTGATACTAACATGACATGTTCTGTATTATTTAACATCATGTGGTTAAAATGTTAGACATTTTGTAGTGTATCACGTTTTATATACGACCTCATCGATATAGTTTAATGTGTTGTGGTAAGGTTGTAGTCCTCATTATTTACAATGTTATCATCAGAATGTTGTCTGTATAGTTTAACATCATAGGTTCAGGATTTGGTAAATATTTTTTAATGTAAAATGGTATTGACATGCTTCATTCATTTTAATGTCATTTGATTAGGATGTTGTCTATACAGTTTGACATCATATGGATGATCACATTTTATATTGTTTAATATCACATGGTGAAGAAAATTTCCTTAATGATATGCATCATATTGTAAGGATTAGTTTTGTAATAATTAAATTCATGTTGTCAGTTCAAGGTCTGAATAGATTAACGCCATTTAGTTTGGACTTGGAAGGCCTAGGCATTATCTATACAATGTTTTTTCATAAGAAATCTATCATTGGTTGGGGGGTTAAATAATCATCATCCATCAAGTCCAATGAGTAGGATACATTTTGATATACCTTAACTATAATATAAGGTCCTTAAAATTTAGTTCCTAGATTATGAGGATTATTTTCAAGATTCATTGGGGTTCTGAGAGATAATATGAGTACCCTTTGATGAAACAAATGATGTAGAAACATCTTATTGAAGGACCATTATATTTTTTTATAATGAACATTGAGGTTTTCAAATGTATAAAACATATTCAAATATTGATTCAAGAAGTTATCCAATCAATTTTTTGGTATCTCATCATTTCTGTGTTCCCTATAAATATATATATACATATATATACATATATATATAATCAATTTGATGAAACTGAAACATCTTAAAGGAAATTAATTCATTTTTTAATACAATAATTTATATAGTGTTTCATTTATACAAATACATGCAGTGTTATGTTGGGCCCATAAAGAAAATTGGATCTTGTTTGACTATGACTTTTATGTCCACATTCACCATCATATGGAATATTTTTTACATAGTGTTATTTAAGTCCTTTATTAATAAATTTCCACCACATAGTAGTAGTAATCATTATTAAACATGAAATTGTAATGATAGTACCATTTTTTCAATCCAATAAAATATAAGTTAATGACATTTTTCATTGGAACATTATTGAGGGTATTTCAATATTCGAAGCAGAAAAGTTGTCAATGGTATTAATGATTTACATTAATACATTAGTTGTGTATCATGGATCTTTCCCCACAACATCCATTTAACTTTAGATAAATGTCTTGGGATGTATAGTTATATGTATCTATTTCAGGTTTGGAATGATGATTTCATCATTAATGGGGAAGTCATGAAATTTTTTGTTGAATTACACACATTAATGTGTCATGTTTTCTAGTGGTAACCCAGCCTCTATATTTAGTATAAGAATCGAGTACATGAATGAGTACAAAGACAATATCCTTTAAGGACATCTTCTATTTGGGTATGAATTTATCCCTCTACAATGAATTGTAGGATAAATCAATCAAAATATCATTTGTAGAGGGACATCCTCTTATTTGGACCACCTAGTAGGTTAATGATTACTAGTTAGTGTAAAATATATTTGATTCCGTCCTGGTATATGGGTAAGATCCTAATTTTTTAATATAATAAACAATGTGATCCATCCCATAGGGGGTGGATATTTGTACATCATGTTATATGGAAGTGTTGATCTTGTTGAATCTATCCACATCTTAGTCAACTATCCAAGAGATCATTCATTGGTGAATGTTGTGGATGATCAATTCCTCCATCTAATGGGGATTCTTGAAATCATCTAATTAGATAATTCATCCGCACGATCATTCTATGATTTTGGCGCATGAGTTAATGTCAATTTAAAAGGGAACTTTCCCAACATCCCTATATAATATCCTTTGAAAATTGAAATTTATTCTATTTAGTATGGAATATTCACCATTGATAGGCTTTTTCACTATTTCTATATCTGCTTTGATATTAACGTAGATATTTTGAGCTACATGCACAATTCTATAATGGTAATTACGGAATGGTGTTGGACCTAATTATTTTTGAATCCTTTTGATAGTGAGAATGGGTAGGTAAAATTAATTTTTACAGAGTAAAGAATAAAAAAAATATTCCATCCCAATTGGGAATCAATTTTTATATTCTTTTGATGATATTAATTTAAGAGTCACTATAAAAAATCTCCCATGATCGCAGAGTGTCAAGGGAATTGAATAAATCATCATCCATAATATCTGTATCTATTATTTTTTATCAATAGTGATGGATATTTCTATGGAAATAATCTTGGGAATTCTCTTTAACATTATCCTTTTACATGAATGGATTTTCAAAGTAGTTTAGAATGACCTCACATTATGCTAATATCACAACCATCATTGGATGACCAAGGATGTACATGAAGGGACAAATATAAGAGACTAGGTGGACATTTTATTACTTCATGTAACACATCATTCTATTCCATGAAATGATTGGTGTGAGGATGTTATTATTGAGGTCATAATAATGGTTCTTAGTTCCTAGATTTTTTAGGATATGGTAGCAGATATTTTTCCCGCATCAAATATAAATTTATTTTTTTAGGATGAGAGGACTGAGCTATCGTTCCCTAGAATCCACATATAAGATGAGTGTCTTTCCTTCCACTAGGATCATAATTAATAGTTCTTGCATATGATTATTTTATATAATTTTGATGCCTTGTTAGGATTCACAATACAATCTATAGATGATTCACATCTTCCTTGGCTATGTTAATAGATGATATTTTTTGGATATCTTGTTCGTCCCATGATCGAATTTGTTTGGCATCTGTAAGAATATTATGCTGAATTTGTTTTCTTTTGTTGTATAATTTAAACATATAACTCAATTTTAAAATATGGGTGATCATAATCAAAATAATAATAAAATTATCAATCACATAATTCTTAACAAATTAAATAGTACTGAGAAAATTTTTAATGTGATAAATGCTTCATATGACTAACATTTGAATCAGACCGAATGTTCGATCCTAATGAAGAAGTGTATTGTATTGTTAATTGATTCGATGAAAAAGTGATGATTTCTTGCTAATTTGTATTTATCATGTATCATATGTTTCATTTGAAATATTTGAGGTTGTTCTAATGAAGTAAAGTGGTGGTACTATTGCTTCCTATCAGTTTGATGATCGATTATAAATAAAGAAGATGCTTGAAGGTTGAGATGTAACAATATATCCAAATAAATGTTAGTCGATTCTATTCTGATCCATAATGTTCTCAATGTGATGATGAATTCATTATACAAGGATATGATTTTGCAAGATGGATTTTTCTCATGCCTTATATTTTTTTGGTGTCAATTCATTAGTGTGAGATAATCATATTTATAATAGTTTGATGGATGTGGATTTTGTTTGAAATATGACAAGTTGAAGATGGAAATTCTCATCCAAAAAAAATATCCACAAGATTAATATCATTTGAGAATTTTGTTTAGCATGGATTAATTTTTTGATGACATCAGTCCATATGAAATTTTGTGACACAAATAATTAGTTTAATAATATCATTTGTCATCCAATGTAGTAATGATTGAAAATGAAAATAAGAGGCCGCAAATTTTGTTGATATAGTTGATACCAATGATTATTTATTATATAATGGGACCGAATAAAATTTTAACCAAAAAAAATCATAAAATTATTGAACCATTTTTTTAAAGATGAATTTAATTTTTTTGGTAAAAAATTAAATAATAACTCTAGATTTTTTTTCAAGTGTGTCATGAAATAATAAATTAATATTGTTTTTATTCATAAAAATTAGTCATGATTAATTATAAATAATATGGTGCAGACTATCTATTAAATAGTGACTCTGATCCATCAAAATAAAAGTTATAACCATTCATCCTAAATTAGTTGAAATCAAAAAAAATAATTTGATGTTGGACATCATCAGATGTAGGATAATCGGTCTAAGAAAATTATGAATAGAATAAGTGTTATAATATATTTTATGAAATAATGAAATTTTTTTATATAAATAATGTTTTGAACCAACATATTACTTTATACTAAGAAGTGTTGATATTGTAATAAATTTGACTATGTTAATGGAAGTTGAATGGAATCCAAAGTCTAACGAAGTAGTCAAAATGTTTCATTCGGAAAATTGATTCAATTTATTCATGTGGATAATTTATTAAGAATCCATTAATTATGAAATTTTATAATGTGGATCAAGAAAATATGACTGACCATTTTTCTACATCATACTGAAAATATCTGAGTCATAATAAGAATCTAAAAAATGAATGTCAAGAATATATGATGAAATCAAAATTCATGATAATATTCGATATGTTTGATGAAGAATAAATATGAGTAGAGTTTTGATGAAGAAATAAAATATGTATCATAAATTGAAGAGAAAATTATAATTTAAGAATTTTTATTTATATGGAAATCATTTCATATTCTAAAATAAACAACATTTCAACAAATATAAATCTAGGTGAGTAATTTTTACATTGTGACTGATATGAATACTATTCATGAAACGAGGAAGAGAGAGAAGTTATGAAGTTCAAGTGTGGAGAAGTTTTGAGATAGATCCCTCCCATAGAGAATTTCATTAAATGAGGAGAAGTAGTATTATAATATTCCATGATAAATGAATGTGAATATAAAATCATACTTGTATTTTTGGACTAAGACATAAGTAGTTCAGAATTTTTTCAGTGGTATTTTGGAAAACCTATATTTATAGACTGAGCAATCAGACTGAAGAATAAGGCTTGGGAATGGAACTGAGTATCAATAAAAAGTGGTGATATGTTATTATGTAATCCAAGGTATGGATGTGATGAATTTTTTAAGTATAATATTTTTTAATTTTGACATCACAAATAATTTTTTTTAGTAAACTCGTGATTTATTATTAACATGTTACACTAAATTGTTTTATATCATTTCGTAACTTATTAATATCATGAAATATTTTATTGGACAATGTATTACACAATTAGAAGTGAAAATAATAGTTTTTATATCCACACAAATCAAATTATTTCATGTTGAATGTGTTTTATTGGTATGTTTTCATACCATACTAAGAACATATGCACTATTTTGGGTAGTAAACCTCTTTAATTATTGTGTTTGGGTGAATGTATTACTATTGTTTTATAAATGTGATAAATCAGTAATTGGATATGATGGATGGTTCAAAAGAAACGAAACTTAACTGAAAATGATAGTAGTGATTTTCCCTCTCCACCTCATAGTTGTATATTAATCTTGTCTAGGTAATATCAATTAGAATTAGGGAAAAGGTTCCCATAGTACAATTATTATTGATGTGTTTTATGGGAATTTATTATATAGAATATAAATTGTTTTACAATTAAAGAGATTTATGTATTAAATGGTAATAATTATCATATATGGGAAGATAAAATATTTACTTGTCTTATATATTTTTCGTATTATTTAATTGATGGTGTAATATATGAATTTATTCTTATTTATGAAAATGTACCACTTAAATATTCTTGGTAGAAAAAATGTAAAAATGAAATCCAGTAAAACAATTATTTAATCTCATCTCACATTGAATGTGAATTAATAAGAGTGAAAGGTGTTTACATATGCAATGGTATCTATATTAAGTTGAATATAATTTATGAAATAGATAAAAATGTAAATATGGTGATTTTTTGAATATGGATGTTGATGTATGAAGATATAAAAAAAGGTTTGTATGAATCTATTGATGAATTCATTTGTTAGTTAAATGAAATTGTTTTCATTATTATATGTATTCGTAAAATTTTCAATGATTCAACAATTTTTAGAATGATCTTGATAAATCATCACGGAATTTTTGAACCCAATATTTCCTCAAAAAAATATAGTGATCCAGAGACATTATCAATGGGTGATTTCTATATTACTCCCATTAATTATAAAAAGATAGCGGCAAAATATAAGTATTGAATAAAAGAAATGATGGAAGTGTATTATCCTTCATGTTATCCAATAATGGATATTCAATGAAGGTTCTTGAGTATGAAAAGGATTATGAATCTGATTCTAAAAATATGGTGTGTAAAATAATTGATGTTTTTTTATGATTAATTTCTAAAATTATTAAATGAGGGTCAAGTTATTATAAAGTGAAAATTCACAAAAAAAATAATACTGAGATTGTGGGAACTTTTCTTCAAATATACATTGATGAATTTGTGAATAAAATAATGATGATGAATATCTATGATATATAACACCATGGAATAAATATGGTGATAAGGCTAAATAAAATTTTAAATTGAAGGTTCAAATTTTCCCTAAATCAAAATGGATATGTTTCTTGTATAATTATCAGGAGGATGAACACAATGAATCTAAATATGAAAAGAATATATGTATGTATTAGGGGAATACATTCATTGAAATGGTTAATCAAGAAGAGTTTGGAAGAAATGGTTCTACAGAGGATAAAACCCCATTAGAATTTATTATGAAAGAGTAATTGAAATATTTTTGAAGAACTATCAGATGTCTTAAGAATGATATCATGAAACTGAAATATGAATGTTCCTTAACAAAAATAAATATTTTTTTATGGAGAAAATTTTTTACATAAAGATATTGATATATGGATGAAATTTATTTAGAATCAAATGAATCCAAATGAGTATTTGGAAGATAAGTTGAATTAAATAGTGGAATAATTAG
The DNA here is from genome assembly GCA_963277665.1 of Viscum album. Taxonomy (NCBI): domain Eukaryota; kingdom Viridiplantae; phylum Streptophyta; class Magnoliopsida; order Santalales; family Viscaceae; genus Viscum; species Viscum album. Next base: position 1,834,940,581 of record OY728132.1, read on the forward strand.
ATCATAAACAACATAAACATTATAAAGATAAGTAGAGGGATTCAAGTATTAATAATTTTATTACTAATTTTTTTGAGACAATAGAAATGTTGATGTTTAGAACGATCAAAAGCAACCATAAATGGATTAAAAGAAATACGAATTAATTATAAGAAGATTAAATATGTGAATGTTTTATATGTGTCAAAAAATTATAGATGTTATATTTTTGTACAAAATATTAAGTTTGAAAAATATTCTATTACATATAGTTTTTAAAATTATTAAAATAAATATGAGATGAATAAAAAAGATTACTTATGATAATAGAACTTTTGGTGGACAACATTGTTCTGATGATAATGATAAAAAAATTTACAATCTTGCTCACTAATCTAGAAAATATTGATGATATAGATGTATTTAATAGTTCTATAGAATCTATTGGTATTGTTTTGGATTAAGAAATATGAAATGTATGACTTGTTTTAGTCAAAAATTATTATTATTCCATTATGTATGGATGAAAAATATTAAGGGGATGTCAATTACATAAAAAAAATTTATTAGATGAAATAGTTGATGAAATCAAATAATGATGGTGTGAGTGTTTAAAAAATGATCCAACCTATGTAAACTATTTCGGACAGACGTAAACATATATTATATCTAGAAAAAAATATGAATTGTTTTATTATTGACAGAAATTTTTTTATCAGTTATCTAAGGTAAGATATGAAGAGAGATAATGGGAAATAAAAATATATTATTATAAAAACTAATGTTAATGATATATATGGATAATAAAATTGGTTTCTAGAGAGTTGATTAATTCATATGTGATAGAATATTTTAAAATTTTATTAATGTAAAATATTTACATGATGGAACATTTGAATTTGTAAATTAGGAATCCCTCATAATCAAATGAGTTGGATCAGTCATCATTGGGGAATAAAAAATAATTTCAAATAATTATAGTTTTTTAGGGAAGACCACAACATGATAATTGTTTCTCCACATTTGGATGAGGAAAAAAGGTAACTCTCCTAAAAGAATTTTTTTTTGCAAAAATATGGGAGTATGGAAAATTATATACAAGATGAAATCAGAAAATTGGAAACATGTTCCATGTTGGTGAGGTTCCAAACACATGGTACATTGGCATGGTAGAAGATATTCAGTTACACATTTAAAAGATACTATAAATATTTCAATGAAATGAGATTATTTTATCAATGTTAGATAGTGTCCATGGAATACCTAACATGTCAATGAAAGAGATTGGTGATGCAAAAATTTTAAGAATGGAATTATTAAAAACATTGTGCATATGAAAGCAGAAATTTTATCGAAAAAACCCTTTTATCATATAAATTATTAATTTTGTAAGAATGGAGAAATTAAAAACTTCATGGAGTTATGTACATGATAAAATACAGTTATGATTTTACACTCATTCATTGGGTTATGTAAATAGAACATAATTCATATGATTTGAGAATTATTATATGTTTCCAGAGGAACGATGTGATGGAATGTGCGTATTCAGTAATGACGATAGGAGAAGATAGTAGTTTTGAGTACAAAAATGATGAATTTGAATGTTATATATAGAATAATGGAATCTGTAATAAATTCAGTTCACCTTATAGTCATTATGAATTTTGTTTTACATAATAGAAATATAGAATTCTAGATAAAATGGGGAGGGTATTATTAATTTATCACAGTCACTCTCATTACATTTCGGTGGAAATCTGTGAGAAATTCTATTGATATACAAAATCTATTTTTCAAATGGAAAATTAATGATATTAATATATATGACATGTTTTATAAGAAAACACCATGATTTAAAAACAAACGTCTTTTTGGGATTCCATGAAATATAAAGACAGAGGAAGAATCCTTAAAATTTTTGTGTAGAGAGGTAAAGATTGGATTTTTCATTCTTTTGTTTCAAAATGAATATGATTTAAATTTTAAGAAAATGATTCATATATATTAACAGTGTCTGTTGTTGTGAATTATATTGAAAATACTGAGGAATATTGTAAAAAACTCTTTAAGATAACAAAATTGAATAGTATGATTTTTTTTGAGATATGATTATGATGATAACCACCTTAATAATACTCAAGATGTAGAATCATAATATTCTAAGTCAAGTCATGATGGTGAATATAGAAAATATCATATTGATCTAAGGTGGAATCTGGATGCCCAAAACATTATTGGTGATCAACATAAAATGATTCAAACCATAAGAACAAAAACTGTAATTACACATTAATTATTCTATTCAAATGTTGAACAAAATAATGTGAATAAATAATATGAAAATCTTGAAAGGGTTCATGCTATGAATATATGGATATATTAGATATAAAATAATTATACATGGGGAATATTACATAATTCAGAAGACAAAAATGAAATTATTAAAGAGTCAAATTTTCAAAATATATTTAAAGATGATAGTTACGTGATAAGAAAAAAAAATTGTGTGAAAGGTTTATTAATAAATAGATCTAATTGAAATTGATTATACTTTTGTATGGAAAAATTCATAGATTTCATTAGAATATTTATTTCTATTTTATGAAAATAATGTTTAATATATTTTTTTATATGGATATGAAATAATAAATATTGAATGGTGGCCTAAATTATTAAGGTTATATTAAAAAAAATTGTTTTCATTTTAGTAGAGAGGATTGTTATGTGTTTATGTTGAATAAATTATTGAATGAGATAATTTTCGCATCGAGGGATTTATCACCAATTTTGATATCGTTTTCTAAAAGATGAGTTTTATGAATGGAATGGATGATAATAATTAATATATGAAAATTTATGTGATTTTCACTCAACGCAATTTTTTATTTTGATGTCATTGTTTTTGGTGGGGATGATTAATAATCCTATGAATGATTTTATGAGGAGATGGAAATGTATCATGAGATTCCCATTATTTGTGAAATTAAATACTATCATGGGTTTCAAATCACATAAAATATGAAACTGTTATTTAATTCTCATGAAATGTGTAATAATGGTCCTCCTAATATGTTTTACATGGGAAATTAAAATCATGATTCCAATACAATTTTAGTGAGAACCAGGATGGCTAATCTTAGAGAATTAATGGATGTTGATTCCAATATGATTCAAAAGATATTTGGATGTTTATTTTATTTGAATGCCTTAAGAGCTGAAATTGATAACTTTTTTACCTAGTCTGCAATATATCAATGTGATTTAAAACATTCCCATGTTTTTTCATGGAAAATAATTCACATATATATAAGAGGTATAAAAAATTTCAGAAATAGGTATGAAATCTATGAATGTATTGAATTTAGTGGGTATTGAGATGTATATTAGGAATGAAATGTTGATTATAGATGATCCAAATAAGTTGGAGTTTTCAACCAAAGGAATAGTTTATTCTTATAATACAATGAAATCATTCATTAACTCTTATCATTATAGAATACATGGTTGATGATTATACTTAGGAAACTACAAAATATATGTTGATGAAGCCTCAGTTGGAGGACATTCATGATGAAATGATATTACCCTTCATCTTAGGATTTGAAAAGTAAAGGTCAATAACATTATAAGAAATATATTACAAAAGTTATGTTTAAAAAATATTTATTAAATATAATATTTAATGAATGAGAACATGGAGAGTAATGAATTGAATATGGACTATGATCTAACAATTGAACAAGTAGCTAATGTTTTAACAAAAAATTACTACAGGAATGGTTTTATAAAATAGGTATTATCATGGGTTTCATACATCATTCTCCACTCTGTTGAGGTATTTCATTTCTATCCCCAATATCATATAATATTTTGATAGTGATTTTATGTGGGATAATTGTTTCATAAATATATCAATTTATACATGAAATATCCATAATCGGAGTGTGGATTTTGGGGGACTTGGGTAAGATATTAACACAACATTTATCTTTATAAACTATTCAGATAGTAAGTTATAGTGGTTTTATGAAATATTTTTTTACAGGTATATGCGTCATGTGGATAATGATGTGATTAAAAGATAATGATGTTTCAAGATTCAATACTTTTATCCAGCTTGGATTATTTGTAAATTATTCTTGTTTCTTATAACGTGCTTTCAAAAATATTATTCTAAATTATTAATAAGATGTAATGGCCCGGACCTCTCCGGTCCATTACTTTGTGAAATGTTGGTCTTGGAGGTGTTCTAGGAGGTCAAGAGGACTTATCCCCAACACATTGCCAATTTTCCAGTTCTGTGAACAGTGTTTCAAGTTTTATGAACAGTAACAGATCGGTATCACATATCGATAGCACGGATCAGTAGCACTGATCGGTAGCACTGATCGGTAGCACTGATCGGTAGCACTGATCGGTAGCACAGATCGGTAGCACAGATCGGTAGCACAGATCGGTAGCACAGATCGGTAGCACTCATCGGTAGCACTGATCGGTAGCACTAATCGGTAGCGCTGATCGGTAGCACTGATCGGTAGCACAAATCGGTAGCACAGATTGGTAGCACAGATCGGTAGCACAGATCGGTAGCACGGATCGGTAGCACTGATCGGTAGCACTGATCGGTAGCACTGATCGGTAGCACTGATCGGTAGCACTTATCGGTAGCACAGATCGGTAGCACAGATCGGTAGCACAGATCGGTAGCACAGATTGGTAGGTGTACAGTAACAGTGGGTGAACAGTGTTTGCAGACTCCTACAGTTTTTCCCCTTTTGACATTTCCTTTGACGTAAAATACATTTAAAGCCTTATTTTAAGGGCTCTTAAGGCCGTTTCAAATGCCATAAATCCTGTATTAATTATTCCTAAGGCTTGGAATGTTTTACTTGGTCAATCCGCGTGGGTAAATGCGATCCATTTTTAATGGAGAATTAATCGGATCTTAAACCGTCACCTCATTAAATCTTAAAAAGGGACGAGATATCATTCTCCCTTGTTCATTCCCTTTGTTCTCAATTAAGTGGATCTAGAACCATTCAATCCTTTCCGTAGGAGTTTCATAATCAATCTTTACTCCTAGGATTGGTTCTGCTATGTTTTTGATGCAACCAAGCTGTGTCGATGATCCTTCCACATAAGTTGTCGCGAGAGAAGGATTGTGGCCCGCTGTGTGGATAAAGGACGTCAAGAACTCTTCGAGGTAGGGGATTCATGGATTCCTTTATTGTATATGTGCAATCGTAGATTTAGCATGATTTATTCATTTGGATCACAATGAAATTGACCTAATTAAATACTTGAATCGGATTAAAAGAATTGGTTGATCGCATGTTGTTGCTCTATGCCGTGATAACGGTTTGCCTCATGTTTTCCTAGATATAGTGATATCTATGTTTTCTTTGAGTTGTTGTTCGTTTATGATAGAAATTGATAATGAACGTAAAGCCAAAATTAATTGTTGATTAATGGGTTAAAGATAAAGAGGCATGTAAATTAATCTGGTTGTTGTCGTTGTTGTATTTCTAATTTGAGGATAATCAAATTAGGGAAGGAAGCATGGTTGTTTAATTGTGATAGCTTATTGATTAGGTATATGTGATTGGAACCTACGAGTAACAAATCTGTTAATTCTAGATGGATTAAAGAACTATTAGTTCGATAATTTCAAAAGGGTTCTGAGTTACCCTCTTGCTTGTAAGGCTGAATGCCTTGTGGTTTGGAGCTCTGAGTGCTCATTGTGTTTGAATGCTGAATGCCTTGTTAAAGGGCCGAGAGCCCATGATGTGATGTTTGTTTTTCTGCTGCTTGTGCTGTGATGTGTTCCTAGATGGCTATTTTGATATGTGGAGGCAGGGAGGCCATGTGGTTATGGCAGCGGAGGACGCCTAGAGTGGCGAGATGCATCGGTTTATTCGTATGGGTCTCCGGGAGGACACCAGTGGTGATGGAATGGGATGGATGTGGTTGTTGGTTGCATGCGGTTTTCTTGAATGTTAATCTGCTTTGATTTTCCCCACTGCTCAAGGCAGCTGGTCTTGCTACCATTCTTCTGAAGGAGGCGAAGATGCGCGGGGTATGGCACGTGATTTCCGTGTTTAGCCTCTCGAGGGAGAATGGGTATATACTCTTTCTATAGGCTGCAAAGACTCGACGAGTAGTATATATACTCACCGTGTTGAGCCTCCTTTGTGTTTAGAAGCATAGGATGTTTTTCTAGAATGCCTGGGAATGTGGAAATGTAATTCTGTAATGAATGTTTGATTAAATGGTGAAAATCCACGGGGATAGAGATGCTGGAATTTAAAGGTGATGTGAATCATAAAAAGGAGCAGTTGTTTTGGAAGTGATGCCAATTCAGTTTAATGTGGAATTTTTCATTCTTAATTAATGTTTAAGAATTAATTAATGTACAATGGAACTGATAAATGAGAATGGAGTAATCTAATAAAGCTCTTCAATTGGTTGTGTGCTTATAGGATACCTAGTCTTTGATGTAGCAGCCTGGAGTCTGAGAGACGTTAGCTGTAGTTGTATCTAAGACTAGGTAATTCCCATAGTGTGGACGTGAGTTACTTATACATTCTGTACTTTTTGTGTTTCTATATGCTACTCCACCCTATCGGTAAGGGCAACTGACACCCCAGGGATTCTGAGCCTTGGGGGGGGGGTGTTTTCCCCAACATTTTGATGGGAGGTTGAATGGCTGACTACCCCCTTTGGCCCCGCTCTCTTCTCTTGGTAGATACTTCTGCCATGAGGCACAGTGGCTAGTTACCCCACATATGTGTGTAGAGGGCTATAATGGCTTGTGGTTATTTCACACACATATATTCAGGATATAGTATCCTATGGACTACTATAGGTGTAATGTGTATAAGCTATAATGGCTTGAGGATCCTTACTCGGAGTATGGGCTGTGATGGCTTGAGGTATAATACTCGACGTATGATACACGTTATACGAGCTATGGTGGCTCCCGAAAACTACCTGGTTACTTTTGGTTGTGAGGATTGTGTGGAGCGTAGCCCAGGTGTCTGCGGGCAAGCCTTTGTGGTGCATGAGGTGCAGATTGTGGAGCTTGACCCATGTTGATACGGGCAAGCCTTTGGAGAGATATGCACAGGACGTATGTCGTTGGGGAAAAGAGGCAAACCAGTGGGGAAGTAGTAGAGGGGTACCCTTGATATTCTTTACTATATGCTATATTCTTTTATGCGTTACTTGGTGAGAGTATCCATGGTGAGGTTGGGATCTTAGTATACCTGTTTAGATAACGAGTTAGTTTCACTTGTTGTTCACTGGGCTTTAGCATGCTTTCTTTACTTTTGCACGAGAGGCTTGGGGAGGATCCTACTGAGTATACTGTTATACTCACCCTATGTATATATAAACTGTTTTTCCGGTCACTTGGAGCAGGTTGGAGATCAAGCTGGTTACTACTAGCTTGCGGTTGGGGGAGGAGCTGTTCGGGCTTGTGGTTGCTGTCTTTTTACTTTTTTTGGGTACTTTTAGTATTCCCTTTCAGTTATAGTACTTTTGCATGACATTTCATATATGTAGATGGGTTTCTTTTATTTTTCAGTTATGAGTTGGAGTTGGTTGGAGTCTATTCTATATCTCTCTTCTGCATGTGTTTTCTTAGAGGGTAATGCCTCCCATTTGTGTGTGTATTATACCCTCGGTGCTAGTCGCCAACCCGGGGCCTACTGGAGGAGGGACTCGGGGGCCATTATCTCTCTTCTCACATTTCCGACCCAGGAGGGGTACATATTGTGGGGAGGGGGTCGTGACAGAGTGGTATCAGAGGTCTAGTTGAGGGATAGGATGGAGTTTGGAGTTAGGCACAGGTGAGGATGCATGGGATGGCTGGGCAACGGTGTCATTCATGTTTAGCAAGTGGGGTAAACACTGGAGACCGGCAGAGACATAGGCGTTCAGGGCCCCCTATGATCTGTTGCATGGACCTATAAGTTTACGATGGCTACTAAACAAAGTGATACTGGTTTCAGGGTAGAGACCTAGGAAAGGATCATGTATCATTATTCTTTGCGCTTGTGTTTGAATGGGTAGACCTTTGGATAGGTAACCTAAAAAAATTAATAAAACAAAATAATTAATTAATTAATGTTGAGTCTTCCATATTCCAGGCTTAGGAGCTCTAATAGTTGTTATTTTACAAGTATGGCTCCAAGTCGACGTCCTCGTCAGGTTTGCGCAGAAGATGCCCAGCAGGCTGTTCCAACAGATCGCCACCGGGTAGAGGTTGATGATGATGACACTAGGAGGAAGACACTCTGAGTGTTCCAACGCCAGAGTCTACAAAAGTACGAGGGCACCGTTTTAGATGCAGTCACCAAAGGCTGGTTAGAGGAGGTTGAGATCGGCTTCAGCTCGATTCGTGCTCGGAAGGAACACAGGGTGTCCTTGGTTGTGACGATGTTGCGTGGAGCAGCGAGGTAGTGGTGGTTCTTGTTCCTCGGGGATCGTGAGGAGTCTTCTATCTCATGGGAAGATTTTCGAGACAGGTTTAGAGTCGAGTTTCTTTCATCGACTGCGAAGTCGTCCAGTCGCCAGGAGCTTCTCACCCTTCGACAGGGGAGCTCCAGTGTTCGAGTGTTTGGAATCCGTTTCAGGAGCCTTCTACGATTTGGTTTAGACCTTTTACCAGATGATGAGGCCAGGGCGAGGCATTTCGAGGAGGCTTTGCGTCCAGAGATCCAGCTCCAGGTCACCCCATTTATGCTGAAGACATATCTAGAGGTGCTGGCGAGGTCAGAGGTTGTTGAGAGGACTTTGGCTAGGACCGGATCATCACGAGAGGGGAATCTTCATGATTTCTCACAAAGCAGAGCTGTGGTATGGGGTTCCCGGATTTCAGGGCAGAAGAGTTTCCGTTCACCTGGGGGTAGGTCCCATCCCTTTCCATCTAGTTTCTCTGGAGGTAGCAACTCTCAGACCTATGCCAAGGGATAAGGCGCTTGATTTTCTTGTGGTGGACGTGGTCATCAGCAGTGGGGGTGCCCAACTTTTCAGAGCAGTCATCATGCACCAGGCGCTCCACTCCAGGTTCCTCCATTGAAGCAGTTCCAGCTGAGGCAGCAGCAGCAGGTTGCACCAGCTTTAGATCACCCGAGGGTAGATAGAGCAGGCATAGGAAAGCCCCATGAGGCTCCCCGTCCTCAGAGAGCAGAGCGCGGCCGTGGTGGTGGTCGTCATCAGGGTCAGAGAGGCCGCGGAGGTGGTCATGGTCAGCTTCATGCTCTAGCGTTGCCAGCCCCAGGCGAGCCAGATGTCGTTTGAGGTACCCTTTGCTTGTTTTCTACCTTGGTGTATGGCTTGTTTGATTCAGGAGCGACACACTCCTTTATATCCCCAACCCTTGTCCACGCATTGGTACTTGAGGTAGAGAGGCTTCCAGTGCCCTTGGCGTTGACTACGCCAGTTGGAGGTCGAGCTAGCTTGTTTGAAGTATGTAGAGACTGCGAGCTAATGTTGGGGCAGCACCGCTCTTGGGGATATTTCCTATGTTTACGAATACAACCATATGATGTCATACTCGGCATGGATTGGTTGTATTCAGTGTAGGCTATTGTGGATTGCTACAGGAAGAAGGTCGTTTTCTTTGATGAAGATGGAGAGAAAGTGGTGTTTGTTGGTGAGAGAGATCCTCGGATGAGTCATAGACGAGTTCCATCCTTATCATCCATGATGGCTGGGATGATGCTGAGTTCTTCAGAGGTTCAACAGCTGGCGTTTCCTAGGGTCGTAGAGGACTACCCTGATGTCTTTCCAGAAGAGGTTGTATCCTTACCCCCTCGACGAGAGATCGAGTTTGGGATCGAGCTACAGCCAGGAGCGTCTCCTATCTCTATGTCTCTGTATAGGATGGCTCTTTCTGAGTTACGAGAGCTAAGTATTCAGCTCGATGGTCTATTGCAGTGTGGTTTTGTTTGGCCAAGTGTGTCACCTTGGGGTGCACCAGTTTTGTTTGTGAAAAAGGCTGATGGCTATTTTTGGTTGTGCGTAGATTATCGTCGGTTAAACAAAGTGACAATAAAGAACCTCTATCCTCTTCCACGGATTGATGACCTATTCGATCAACTGAAGGGTGCGAGCTGGTTCTCAAAGATCGACTTGCGGTCAGGATATCATCAGATGTGTGTAAAGGATGAGGATAACCCGAAGACTGCTTTCCGATGTCGTCATGGGCATTATGAGTTTGTTGTAATGCCATTCGGCGTGACAAATGCTCCAGTTGTATTCATGGGGTTGATAAATGATGTGTTCCGTGAATTCCTGGACATGTTTGTTGTGGTTTTCATCGACGACATCCTTGTGTACTCCACATTTGAAGAGGAGTATGCAGAGCATCTACGAGCCGTTTTGGGAGTTCTTCGCCAACATCGGTTGTTTGGGAAGTTGTCCAAGTGTGTGTTCTGGGCTCAAGAAGTTCATTTCTTGGGACATGTTGTGTCCCAACAGGGAGTAGCTGTGGATCCTTCGAAGATAGAAGCATTGGTGTCTTGCCCAGCCCCCAAGACCGTGTCAGAGGTGCGAAGTTTCCTTGGTCTCACATGCTATTATAGGAGGTTTGTGGCTAATTTCTCCCAAGTTGCGACTCCTCTGACAGCTTTGACCAGGAAGGATCAGGCGTTCATATGGACTGATCAGGGTCAGGCAGCTTTCGAGTATCTAAAGGAGAAGTTGGTAAGTGCTCCAGTCCTTTGTCTTCCAGTAGAGGGAGTCCAGTTTGATGTTTTCTGTGATGCTTCACATCTGGGGCTAGGCTGTGTTCTCATGCAGCATAGGTCTGTTGTTTCTTATGGGTCTCGGCAGTTGCATCCCCATGAATGCAACTATGCCACCCATGATCTTGAGTTGGCAGCCGTGGTGTTTGCGCTGAAGTTGTGGAGACATTTCCTCATTGGCGAGCGCTTTGTGGTTTTCACCGATCATAAGAGTTTGAGGTATGTTTTCTCTCAGTGGGATTTGAACTTGCGGCAGCGTCGGTGGATGGAGTTCTTGCAGGAATACGACATCGAAATATCGTATACACCTGGGAAGGGGAATGTTGTTGCTGATGCGTTGAGCCGAAAGTCACGTAGTGATGCTGTGCGTAAATCCGGTGATTCTTGGAGAGTAATGGAAGAACTATCAGCTTTGCATCTTGATATGGGAGAAGTTGGTGGTAGAGGTTGTCTTTTCCAGATGACGGTGCAGTCATCCCTGATGCAGAAGGTGGAAGAGTCTCAGTTGGGTGATCCAGAAGTGGATGTTTGGAGAGACAAAGTTGTTTGTGGAGAGGCCCCTGATGGTTGGTCGGAGGATGAACAACACCGAGTGTTGTATCATAGCAGGCTTTTTGTTCCCTTGGAGATGCATGAGACGGTTCTCCAAGAGTTCCATAACTCGCCCTTAGCTGTACATCCTGGTGTGAAAAAGATGTATCGGTCCTTGAGGAGTCAGTTTTGGTGGCCTGGGCTGAAGTGTGCAGTGGTAGAGTTTGTGTCTCGATGTTTAGTCTGCCAGAAGGTGAAGGCCGAACACCGTGTTCCTGGTGGTCTTCTCCAACAAATAGATATTCCTCAGTGTATGTGGGAGGACATCTCAATGGACTTTGTTATAGGTTTACCTCGAGCTCCGGGAGGACATGATGTTATATGGGTGGTAGTGGATCGTTTAACAAAATCGGCCCACTTCATAGCAATCAAGGAGTCGAGAACAGTGTAGGTTTTGTCGAGGAAGTATTTGGAGGAGGTGGTGAGGCCTCACGGAGTTCCTAAGATGATCATTTCTGATCGAGATCCTCGTTTTACCTCTAGGGCGTGGAGAGGTCTCCAGCATGCTTTTGGCTCTCAACTGTGCCTTAGCACTGCTTTTCATCCTCAAACGGATGGTCAGACAGAGCGAACCATCCAGACTCTTGATGACATGTTTCACTCTTGTGTTCTGGATTTTGGAGGTTCATGGGTGAAGCACTTACCCTTGGTAGAGTTTTCTTACAATAATAGTTTTCACTCTACCATCGGTATGGCACCATTTGAAGCCTTGTATGGTCGGCCATGCCATTCTCCGTTGTGCTGGACTGGGGTCGGAGAGTCAGCAATTCTCGGACCAGAACTAGTGCAGAATACAACAGAGATGGTTCAGGTGATTCGTGAGAGGATGAAGAAAGCCCAAGATCGTCAGAAATCTTATGCCGATCAAAGAAGGAGACCCTTAGAGTTTAATGTTGGGGATCATGTGTTTTTAAAGGTGACTCCCCGTCGTTGGAAGCGAAGGTTTGGTCATGGGAGTAAGCTTTCTCCCCGTTTTGTTGGGCCTTTCGAGGTGTTAGCTCGATTTGGAGCTGTGTCTTATCGAGTAGCACTTCCCCCTCAGATGAGTCGGATACATGATGTTTTCCTTGTATCGCAGCTCCGTCATTATCTTCATGATGAATCTCATGTTATCGATTGGGGAGAGATCGATATTGATGATGATGCAACCGTCGAGGAGCGACCTGTGTAGATCCAAGACCACAAGGAGAAAGTGTTGCGTGGGCGTTCTATTCCTTTATTTCGTGTCTTGTGGCGACATGGTGGCATGGAGGAGAGTACCTGGGAGCATGAGTCACAGATACGTGCTCAGTACCCATAGTTGTTTAATGTTTAACTCCTTTCATGTAATGATGTTTTCTTTATGGTTGGACCTTTCATGTTTCACTTATGTACCTTTGATGTGATGTTGTGAATGAATTGTTTGGGTATGGATTGTTTGTTCCTGGATGTCATAGTTTTGTTCCATCTTTCGAACAACTCATGGTGGTTTTTCACTAAGAGGTATCTTATGGAGTTGTTGTTCGGACCCCTCTACCCTTCTGGGTTGGTTTTTAATTCTCGAGGACGAGAATGTTTTGAGAGGTATCTAATGTAATGTCCCGGACCTCTCCGGTCCATTACATTGTGAAATGTTGGTGTTGGAGGTGTTCTGGGAGGTCAAGAGGACTTATCCCCAACACTTTGCCAATTTTCCAGTTCTGTGAACAGTGTTTCCAGTTTTATGAACAGTAACAGATCGGTAGCACAGATCGGTAGCACTGATCGGTAGCACTGACTGTAGCACAGATCAGTAGCATAGATCGGTAGCACTGATCGGTAGCACTGATCGGTAGCACTGATCGGTAGCACTAATCGGTAGCACAGATCGGTAGCACAGATCGGTAGCACTGATCTGTAGCACAGATCGGTAGCACTGATCGGTAGCACAGATCGGTAGCACAGATTGGTAGCACGGATCCGTAGCACTGATCGGTAGCACTGATCGGTAGCACTGATCGGTAGCACTGATCGGTAGCACAGATCGGTAGCACAGATCGGTAGCATAGATCAGTAGGTGTACAGTAACAGTAGGTGAATAGTGTTTCCAGACTCCTACAGTTTTTCCCCTTTTGACGTTTCCATTGACGTAAAATACATTTAAAGCCTTATTTTAAGGGCTCTTAAGGCCGTTTCAAATGCCATAAATCTTGTATTAATTATTCCTAAGTCTTGGAATGTTTTACTTTGTCAACCCGCGTGGGTTAATGCGATCTGTTTTTAATGGAGAATTAACTGAATCTTAAACTGTCACCTCGTTAAATCCTAAAAAGGGACGAGATATCATTCTCCCTTGTTCTTTTCCTTTGTTCTCAATTAAGAGGCGCTAGAACCTTTCAATCCTTTCTGTAGGAGTTCCACAATCATCCTTTACTCCTAGGATTGGTTCTGCTCTGTTTTTGATGCAACCAAGCTGTGTCGATCATCCTTCCACATAAGTTGTCGCGAGAGAAGGATTGTGGCCCGCTGTGTGGATAAAGGACATCATGAACTCTTCGAGGTAGGGGATTCATGGCTTCTCTTATTGTATATGTGCAATCGTAGATTTAGCATGATTTATTCCTTTGGATCACAATGAATTTGTCCTAATTAAATGCTTGAACCGGATTAAAAGAATTGGTTGATCGCATGTTGTTGCTTTATACTGTGATAATAGTTTGCCTCATGTTTTCCCAGATATAGTGATATCTATGTTTTCTTTGAGTTGTTGTTCGTTCATGATAGAAATTGATAATGAACGTAATGCCGGAATTAATTGTTGATTAATGGTCTAAAGATAAAGAGGCATGTAAATTAATCTGGTTGTTGCCGTTTTTGTAGTTCTAATTTGAGGATAATCAAATTAGGGAAGGAAGCATGGTTGTTTAATTGTGATAGCTTACTGATTAGGTATCCGTGATTGGAACCTATGAATAACAAATCTGTTAATTCTAGATGGATTAAAGAACTATTAGTTCGATAATTTCAAAAGGGTTCTGAGTTACCCGCTTGCTTGTAATGATGAATGCCTTGTGGTTTGGAGCTCTGAGTGCTCATTGTGTTTAAAGGCTGAATGCCTTGTTAAAGGGCCGAGAGCCCATGATGTGGTGTTTGTTTTCCTGCTGCTTGTGCTGTGATGTGAGCCTGGATGGCTGTTGTGATATGTGGAGGGATGGAGGCCTTGTGGTTATGGCAGCGGATGCTGCCTATAGTGGCGAGATGCATCGGTTTACGCATATGGGTGTCAGGGAGGACACTAGTGGTGATGGAATGGGATGGATGTGGTTGCTGTTTGATTGCGGTTTTCTTGAATGTTAATCTGCTTTGCTTTTCCCCACTGCTCAAGGCAGCTGGTCTTGCTACCATTCTTTTGAAGGAGGCGAAGACGCGCGGGGTATGCCACGTGCTTTCCGTGTTTAGCCTCTCGAGGGAGAATGGGTATATGCCTGGGAATGTGGAAAAGTAATTCTATAATGAATGTTTGATTAAATGGTGAAAATCCATGGGGATGGAGATGTTGGAATATAAAGGTGATGTGAATCTTAAAAAGGAGCAGTTGTTTTGAATGTGATGTCAATTCAGTTTAATGTGGAATTGTTCATTATTAATTAATGTTTAAGAATTAATTAATGTACAGTGGAAATGATAAATGAGAATGGAGTAATCTAATAAATTTCTTCAATTGGTTGTGTTCTTATAGGATACCTAGTCTTTGAAGTAGCAGCCTTGAGTCTGAGAGACGTTAGCTGTAGTTGTATCTATGATGAGGTAATGCCCATTGTGTGGACGTGAGTTACTTATAAATTCTGTACTTTTTGTGTTTCTATATTCTACTCCACCATATCGGTAAGGGCAACTAACACCCCGGGGATTCTGAGCCCTGGGGGGTGTTTTCCCCAACATTCTGATGGGAGGTTGAATGGCTGACTACCCCCTTTGGCCCCACTCTCTTCTCTTGGTAGATACTTGTTCCATGAGGCACAGCGGTTAGTTACGCCATATAAGTGTGTAGAGGGCTGTAATGGCTTGTGGTTATTTCACACACATATATTCTGGATATATTATCCTATGGACTACTATAGGTGTAACGTGTATAGGCTATAATGGCTTGAGGATCCTTACTCGGAGTATGGGCTGTGATGGATTGAGGTATAATACTCGACATATGATACACGTTATACGAGCTATGGTGGCTCCCAGAAACTACCTGGTTACATTTGGTAGTGAGGATTGTGTGGAGCTTAGCCCAGGTGTCTGCGGGCAAGCCTTTGTGGTGCATGAGGTGCAGATTGTGGAGCTTGACCCATGTTGATACGGGCAGGCCTTTGGAGAGAGATGCACAGGACGTATGTCGTTGGGGTAAAGCGGCAAACCAGTGGGGAAGTAGTAGCGGGGTACCCTTGATATTCTTTACTATATGATATATTCTTGTATGCGTTACTTGGTGAGAGTAGCCATGGTGAGGTTGGGAACTTAGTATACCTGTTTAGTTAACGAGTTAGTCTCACTTGTTGTTCACTGGGCTTTAGCATGCTTTCTTTACTTTTGCACGAGAGGCTTGGGGAGGATCCTACTGAGTATACTGTTATACTCACCCTATGTATATATAAACTGTTTTTTAGGTCACTTGGAGCAGGTTGGAGATCAAGCTGGTTACTAATAGCTTGTGGTTGGAGGAGGAGTTGTTCGGGCTTGTGGTTGCTGTCGTTTTAATTTCTTTTGGGTACATTTAGTATTCCCTTTCAGTTGTAGTACTTTTGCATGACATTTCATATATGTAGTTGGGTTTCTTTTATTTTTCAGTTATGAGTTGGAGTTGGTTGGAGTCTATTCTATCTCTCTCTTCTGCATGTGTTTTCTTAGAGGGTAATGCCTCCCATTTGTGTGTGTATTAGACCCTCGGTGCTAGTCGCCAACTCGGGGCCTACTGGAGGCAGGACTCGGGGGTCATTATCTCCCTTCTCACATTTCCGGCCCAGGAGGGGAACACTTTGTGGGGAGGGGGTCGTGACATAAGTGATCCATAGTAATATTATACAATGTTCAGCGATTTGTGAGCCATGGATAATAAAAATCTAAATAGAGAGACTGTTGAGATCAAGGTGGAATAGAGTTATTTTTAATAAATAAAAGATGTTTATTTTATGAAAGTTTTGTATTTTACTGTAAAATAAAAAAAAATTATCATTGAAAATTATGGTCATTTGAATTTAAATTTTAATAAAATATTAGAAGTGTGGTTTTCATAAAAATCTAATGACTTGAGAAAAAAATTTGGGTTGAAAAGGATCATTAAAATCAATTTATGTCTAGAATGAATGTTAGATCATAATGAGGATGTGTACCATAATTTGAATATATATTATAAATATATGATGATGATTTCATAATTGTTTTCTCAAATATCATACAATTCTTGAGAAAATTTTGATTATAGAGATATGAAGTAAAGAGTGTGGGGTAACTGGTGATTCTTATCAGATTGTTTCTTGACTATAATGAAAGATGAACCTACAGAAAATGTAATTTATAATAATTCCCATATCAAGATATCTGAGGTAAGAAATATCTCAATTTCCCAAAATTCATCATGGATTCATGATAAAATAATAAGTGTGGTGAATAAGGATGTTTCTAAATTTAATTCATTTCAATCCCTATTCATCGGTTTGAGATCACGATAAATATAATTTTTTTAAGGCTGTTATGTTTTTTTGAAATGGGTTGTGTCAATGATAGAGGTTTTTAGGCAAAAAAAATAATATATAATATAATAATCTTTAGTAAAATATTTTTCTCGAGAAAAAAGTTTTTATTAACACTATTTCATCAGATATAGTGTGCCATTAATCATTAAAGTAAACTTGAACCCAATCATTATATTTAGTAATTGTTGGAAAAATGAATCAAATGGAAATTTTTTTCAGATATTATTGAGAACAGTGTAAAACTATATGTTGTTGTTACTGATGAAAAATTTGATCAGAGATCAAAAAAATATAGTTATCTACTTTCATTAGGAAGAATTGTATTTCAATTGGGTAACGAATGATATAATGACTCTGACATGTTTTCATGTGGTTAGAAAGAGAAAAATAACAATTCTATGTCTATAAAACACTGTTCAAGATCTATCAGACATCATGTGGTGTAGAATATCTATCTAGAGGTGGTCGGGATCCATCGGAAAAAAATAGTGACTATTCCATCAGTAATAGGCAGACAACGATAAATGTTATATGACATTTGACATAAATGGATGCAAGATAATCAATCTACTAAAAATATGTAATGTATAAGTGTTTGGAAGTATTTTAAAAAGTGATGACAATGATTTTAGAAAAGAAATTATGAATTTTTTTCAAATTGATTAAAATAAGTGAAAATATCATATGATGTTGTGGCCATTATATTGAAATGGAAATGAAATAAATGACTAATGAGGTTGTAATAATGTTTTTGATGAATATTTTCACTCTTTTCAATTCATTATCAAAATGATAATATTTATTCTATAATATAATAATATGTGTGTCATGAAAATAATAATTACTATATTTCTTAATCGTAATGAAGAAATTGGAATGAAAATTAGAGTCAGACAAAAGAAGTGTAAGGATGCATGAAGAGAGTTGATGTAATAAGAATATTTGAGAAGCATTAGAAAGAATAAATAATATTAGTGAAGAGATGAATAAGTCAAAGATAAATCATAAATGGACGAGAGATTAAATAATTGGGAAGATTATTTAATTTTTGAATCATTTCAAATTCCTACATAAGACACATTTGAACACCTTTAAAATTAGGACATTAAATTGTACATTCAAAATGATCTTATCCCTATTGATGAACATAGGAACTGATCTGATTAATGATTTTTTAGTTATAATTTGTCACTAAATAAGGATTTATTGATGTGGATTTCTTGAAGTAAGATGAAAAAGAAAGATCATATTCAGTGAATTTATACTTAGATCAAGAAATCAAATTTGGAAATATGGATTAAGATAGAAGTATTTCACAATTGATTCAACGATATAATAGAAAACAAATATTTTTAGGCTGAGAAAAAAGATTGATGAATCAATCGAGAATTCAAACTGTGTATTATAATGAAGTCTAGAGATGTTCATTCCTGATTATTGTAACTAATATGAATAACTATTTTGAAGGTTATATTTTTTAATGTTAACAAATAATCATTTTAGAATGATATTAAATAAATAATGAGTTATTAATATAATTATACTAAAAATTGTATATCATCAATTTCTAGTAACTGATGCACATTCACAATTATGTTAATAATTGTTACAGATATGCTTTATGGACTATCAAACTTATTATATCTACTGAAACTGATTATTTTTTCTAAATTATTTTGCCTGATTGGGTTTTTTTTTCAACCAGTCCATGGAAATAACTACTCTTTTTTAATTAGTGATGCTAGTTAATTGAATTGTTTTAGTGGATGTTTTATTTATAATTTTCATCATAGTTATATAAAAATTTAATTGGAGGATAATTCTGTTTAAAAAATTGGACAATTATGAAAAGAAGATATAACTAATTCAGCCCTTGTCCTCTCAAGGATATATTAAATTTTTATATGTTATATCACATGATAGCTCTGAAATTATGAATGTATATGAGGTTATATTGGATCCCACTCAATTAATACAATTGGGGAGGGTTAAATCACTAGGATTTTTACAGAATTTTTAGGGTCTATCGAATGTAAAAAATCTAAGGACTATACATAATGTTTTCCCAATGTCAAATTTTTGTGGATTCATCTTCATAATGGGTATCCCCATCATGTTGAAAACTATTTCATTATTTTTAAGTGGCAACAATGTTTTAAAAATAGAACCACTAGGTCATTGAAATATCATTTGATTATTCATCCCAAGATGGTCTTCATGATATTATTCCTTTTGTGTCTATATACAGAGTATCATTTAATTAACCATAGGATATTACATAATATGAACTGATAAACTGTGTTTCTATGAACTATGTGGTTTCCCAATTTTTATGGGATAAAACAATTAGATTGTAAATTGACTACCCTTCCATGAATGAAAAAGATTTTATTAAATTAGTTACATCAATACATATTTATATGATTTTAAAGGTGATGTATTCCTTTGGAAACTATTAATTATGGATTTTGAAATTTGTCGCGACAATAATATTCCCTTTATTATCATGAATGAGATAATGTTGATGAGAAATATTGGGTATTTAACTTCCCTAAAAAAATTATATTGGACCAATTTTTATAATTCTACATATAAATTACTAGCATTATATGGTTTCATCCTCTACGTCGCCTTCTTGAATCGGCAATGGTCACTGGGTAAGCTTAGATGGTGAATAGGGGAATTTAGCTTATTTTTAAAAACATCTAAATAGTTTATTGAACAAACATATTGATGGTTCAAACGAAATAATATATATATATATATATATTATATTTCTCTTCAATTGGAATAGATAAAATAATCAGTTTTGGTCATAGGTATTATTTTATTTCAATATTTACCTACCATATCACTTATATGGTGGTGGAGAGTCATTCCTCAAAAACATGATGGGAATTCTATAGGTCATCCTCTTATTCATATATCTCAGAGTTAGTAGATGTGTTCTTTGGCGTATATTACTATTTAAAGGAATATTTATCACCGTCATGATAAGATAAGATAGGGGAACATACATTTCTACACAGTACTTCCATATTCATTATAGATATACTATGGAGGTAATTTTATTTAACACTATCACATAATATTTAAGGATAATGGATACCTTGGATTGTATAAATTTCCTAAAATATAATCATGAGTAAAAAATAAATTCTAATGAGTATTACTAGTATATTTGTATGAATAGATCCAAATAAATTGGGGTTGGTATCTTATATACTATCATCCACCATTGGTTATGTTACCCCACTTTTTTGGACCCTCCATCAATATATGATTCATTACAATACTCAAATTGGGGTATGTCAGCATGTATAATGCTAACCATTCCTTCAATGGGTATTTAATGCATTGACATAATGATGAAGTAAATTCCAGTATAATGCAAAACTAATTCCTTACGAACAAGTTATTTCATGGAGTGTCTTACGGGATAACAATGAACATCGCAAATGACGTGAGATACAAAAACTGAGATTTGAGATTGATCATCACGACTTGTATTTTCTCACATATATTACCTTGTAATGGATATAATTGTGATGAAAAGACTCCCTCTATATATCTAAGTCATTAAAGGGTCTATATAATGATAATTCATTTTGAGGAATAATTTTCAATCAATAATCATTGGATGTCAAAATTATCTAGTCATCGTGAAACAAATAGGAGTCTGATGATTATGTAGATTACATATTCCATATTCAATTATGTGAATAATATTAAAATAAAGAATTATTTTTTCATAGACTCCACTAAATAATCATCGTCTATATAAAGAATCAATCTCTAAATGTTGTGGGATGCAGAGGATTTCATCGAGTTCCACTCAGAGTTCAATTGAATGATATATTATCTCTACGATTGAAAGAATCGAGTGGAGATCTTCTAGTTGTTTGAAAAATTCTGATTTTTTATAGAGGTTCATGATTCCCTAAAAAAATTCTAAATTTTTCTTCTCTAGATATGAGGCATTTGTTATATAAGGTACTGCATATTGGGATGAGTTTGAGGGGTAATATTCTACTGGTGGCACAGTTCGAGAGAAAAATTCCATTTATCTATATTGATCATAAAATTTCACCTATTCTAGGAATTAATATCAGACGTATAGGCACAGTTGACAACTAGATGGTTTTGTGACTCTATCATGTCTTTGTTGGGTATGAAATATTTCTTTACCTTACGTATCATCTACAAATATATATTGTAGGGGGACATGACAAAATTATTTGGTCCCACCTTGCAGACACATTCTTCTTTATCATAATCTAATGTGTCTTAGACCTCTAGATCCACAGTTATGTATTGGGAACTCATAATTTGAAACATATTTATAATAAAATTATAGGCCTCACAAGTATATTGTGTTAGTAGAACAAAATATTATTTACTCATCTGATGAGGGTTCTATTTTGGAGGGGTAATTCATGTTCATTAGATATTAATGGAATGAAATATATAAGAGTGTAAGAGTTCATCAGAGTTAAATAAGACTCTTTATATTTTGCCTCTTCTTATGTACATTGTATATTATTACCTCTTGGAGTAGTATATTATGTTTCCAATCTTCACTATGAAACTATTATTCGTCATAGTATAAATTCTATCATGGTGGAATGGGAACTGTAAATAGTCATTCATGCCACCCATTTGTTGATATTATGTCCACACATAACCGATTCTTTTTTAAATATTATTTTTTTGTTTAAGAAACTATTATGCATGTCACCTCCACCATAGATTTTACCAAGATCAGCTGATTGGAATTGAAAATTCAACTGAGTAATTTCATGAGGATGCATAAATTATATATTTTATGACATGTAATAATATTTAAAGGAAAGAACTTGTGATGATCAATGATGTGGACCTAATTTGGAATCCCTGACTATGGTAGGGTGAGACGATTATTGTAGATGGATTAATGGAAATAAACATGAACATGTTTTTTCCGTAAAGAGTAGACATTGGTCATATGATCTTAAAATCTTTGATGTCCTTGCTCTATTATTCTTATTTTGGGGGGAAATTTTCTTATTATTCCCACTTCATAAGAGGATTTTGGTGGTATGGGACCTACATTGTTGATGAAATTGAAACTATTTCCAGCTTTTTGATAATAGATATATTTTTCTATGACTTTCTACGTTGAGGAGTTCATGAGTCACGACTATTCATGGGCTCCCTTAATGGAATCTTCCAAATGATCTTTCATTTCTAGAAAATCACAGAATATTCCTAGATATTTATTTTCGATAAGAGGAGATCATATTTGATCCTATATATTTATAACACACATCTCATGCAATTTTTCCCTCATGTGACGTTCATTGAGTGAATATTATAGATCACTCTATCCTAAAATGATTCCTAATACTCATTATTTTACACAGTTAATACAGTTAATCACATAAAAAACATTCATTTTCCTTATCATTGAGATGATTTGGTACGGAAATTCTTGAAGAACATCCTCCCATCGTATAATATATTCATCTAAATGAATGGTGCTCTAGAAAATGGATGGACCAAACAATGTTATACAATTACGCTCAATTTCTATCCTCCAATCGATATCATGTTATCATCATTGGACTGCATGAGGAAACAATTATCATGAGTTGTTTTTTGGGTCTCCAATGCAATTAAATGTGGATATAGTATAATTTTTCAAATTTGATTATAGAAATGTTTCATCCATCCATTCTAGATATTATTTTTTTCACTGGAATCACATGTTCAATTTTCACTTTCATGTATTCTATTTTATTTGAAACTGACTTAAAATGATTCACATGTTCCGTGGAAAATGTGGTTTCATCCACCTCTATTCAACAGAGAGTATGCATGGATTTATGAATTTTCCCAACATCAATTTCTCACTATATCATAGTTAGTTATAACATTGAAATATCACCCTATAATGGGATAGGATATCACTGAGATAGAGAAAATTCAGTATTTTTTTGACATCCATATTTACCCTATCACTATTCATGATCCACATTCACATGGTGATCCATTTTTTGATAATGAAAATAATCATGTTTTATTGCCCAATCCGTTACAATATACATCGATTAACCTATTAGATGGGGGAAATAGTGTGTGATATCTTTAGAGTGACTAGTTTTTAATAGTAATTAGAGTGTTATGTTTATCTAGATGTAGGGATGAGAATTTTATCATGTAATTTTATATTTACTAATGTCATAATATTGTATTAGAGTTATTCATCTTTTTCTAGAATGTATTGTAAATATAACAAATTGTGCATAGGAATGTAAGAATGTTAATTTTCTATCTTGGATATAAAAAATATTATATATCTTATTAAATAGAGTATATGATCCCACTACTATACACCACGTGATACAATAATATGTCCTTCGACCGCATCTATAGTGGTTGAGATATGTTCCTTCACCATGCATGTTCAAAGAATATTACCAATGTATTATTCATTGTGAGTTGGGATATAATACATATTAATAGCTAGTACTATAATATAATGATAGTATTTGAGAGTGGGATTAGAAATATAATCCCACTAATATTTATAAAAAGAAATTTTTCCTTATTTTTATTTTTTTCTTTAACATACATAGGTGTTTGAGATAGAAATTTGTAGGTGGTTCGAACAATATGTGATTATAAGGAACCAATGGGATATATCATGTGATAGTGGTCGATAGAAGCCATCCATGGAGTCTTACTATCTAGAAACGAGCCATAGTCTTCTCCTTTATCCACCATTATCAGATATTTATTTTAGTATTTGTCATGCTCCAGGGATAAGCATCTAATTTAGTTGATTCCTGTAACAAGGGGCACTGGATTTTCCAAATATTAAATTAGATGATGTAGAAACATTAGTTTCATCATCTTGAGACACTAAAATGTATAATCAATGGTATAGATTGTACAATGTATATTGTATTCCTAGACCATTTCATTATCCACATGATGCTAATTGTTCTGAGGAGGTTAGATCATTTTGTATGCCATAGGGATTCTAGTAACTCATTATTTTCCATTATGGTCACTTGATGAAGACACGATCATAGGTCTGATGTTTTTTGTGATATTAATATAATTATAATCAGTATGATAATATGGAAAAATGATAGTAATTAGTAAATCATCATACATAAGAAACATTGTCAATAAAAATGAATGTTTTACATAATTTTCCATTTTCCTAGATTCGTCCTTTCTATTCATTTGGATTATCACATTATGGATAGAATTTTTATATAAGAACGCCATCCATATAAGATAAATCAATAATTTTTACAAATTGAAATATTAACTTCATGTTACCCACTTTGTTGATAGAATATTCCAGTGAAAAAAACAGACACATGGTAAGATGATCATTTTTTTGAGACAATGACATCAAGTTGGCCATTTCTGTTCAGTGGGAAATATATGCTCATCATCGAAATAGAATTAATAACTTTTGAAAGTGTTACTGAGTGGTGTTTTATTTAAGTATAATCATTAACATGGAATTCATTATCAATGTTTATCTACAATTCATACTCTCAATGGTTATCACATCCATAACATGGTAGATAGATAAATTCCAAATGTAGATAGTCAATTAGTGATTTAAAACCAATGACAAATTGGTTGTCACACTGGTCGAGAGGAAATGAGGTCAGGCTCATTACAACATTTTTCGAGGAATTTTTTCTGAATCCAATACTAAATTATCGATTTTTCGCTTGTTCGATAATCTCTTTCTAATCCAAATACATTATTGATTAACCAATAAAAATGATAAATTATTTAAGACTTCTATGTGTATAGGAGGTCCCTTTTATGATAATATTGGAAGGTATATGAGGTTCTTCATCAATTTTCACATAATAGATAACTACTTCAATTACAAACCCATTTTTCTAGGAATATTAGGTATTGTTTTCATATAGGGAGGAGATTATTAATTTGTGTTTTCTGTTAATATATTATGATAATTATAACATATCCAATATATCACATGAATAAAACCCCATGTAGATTTTCCTATGTAACATATTTATTGAAGGAATCAGAGCTATCACAGTTCAGTTTCATGAGGTATTACACAATGAGGTGTCCCTAATATATATATATATATGTATATATATATATATAAATATATATATTTACATATTTTTATATAATAAGGTTATAATGTTACTAGATGGATTCTTGACATGAATTAAATGTATTATTTATATGTCTCATAGTACACCAGTTATGTCTAACAATTTATATAAATATCTTCATTTTTAGAGGACATACCTATATACAATCAGATGATGCACTTTTCATTTACATAGCAAGTCACATTAACAGAATGACATATCTACGGACCCTGGAATTATAAAAGATGGTATAACTGTAGATTCTTGCATGAATTGTTGAATTTTTTTATGGACATCACATGATCAATAATTAATTTTTTGGAGGGTTTCACATGAATTGGTGGACATTTCTGGAGGGTGCATCATGAAATTAATAATTTTTCTAAAAGACATTACATGAACACTGATGAAGTGTATGGAGGGTCTTGTGAGACATATAAGACATTTTTGAAGGGTGTTATGTGATTTTAATGTCATTTTCTAAGAACATCACATGGTCATAGATTGTATTTTTTTGACACATTGAGAGAAATGGTTGACATGACCTTCTGAAATTGCAAGACCCAAAATAATGTCATGTTGCCATTGAATGATTTGGGATGAAATGTATAGTGGATTGATAAATTTGTGTATGGAAATCAAAGTGGACATAATGGGACATTATTGGAATTCCTAGTGGGCATGATGTGACATTCATATAATGTCAAAGTATAATCAAATCATCAATATGTCTTTTCACTGGAGCATCATAGGATTTATACAATATATTCATATGCTATAAAATAATTTTGGTTGGATATTTGATGTGAATGTAGGTCAATTAATGTGTCTTAAATAATTTCAACCCAGATTTTATAGTATTTTATTCCATCTGTTATTTAACATGTTCCTTATTTTTTCCATGTTTTATGTTATTTTTAGGATTCGTGTGACCAAGACGATATCTAGTACCTCTCTAAAATAATATAATGGTATTTTAGAAGAACATATTATGTTATATAGTGTATTTTTTTTTGTTCATATGAATTATAAAAAATACATTAATTTGTTACCCATATTTTACTTGATTTTAGTCTTTTGTGATCGTGATACTGGCGTCCCTGAGAAATCAAGTTCTGGGCTCCTGCATGCGATCGATTATGTAATGTTTTTATAATGGGGTTGATATATAGGCTACGCTTCCTAGTCATATTTTTCTATGTGAAACTCATATCCCATATATTTCATATGTATATGGATGAGGGTTTTTTGGTCAACAACTTTTCATGATCCTGAAGTGGATCATCTACAATGGTGTTTGAGGACATTGATTTTATGAATGTTCCTCCTTTTCCATTTTTTGGAACCAGTATAATCCAATAGAACTCCCACAACAATGTGTACATGTCACTAATCTTTAATATGTTTATACCAACATGTATTTCTTTATTCTTAAGATCATGATTCATAAGATAATGTTTTTTCATTTATTGAAGATGATATTTTAGGGTTCATTCATTAGAGGAAGGAATCCTATCAAGATTTGATCCACTGTATCATGTTAACATGTCAAGGAGTAATTTGCGAGATCAATGATGTATTCAAAGTGTATAAAAATAATTACAAATAATTAGATATTAGATAAATTTAGATAAATTTTCATCTCATTACAAAAATAAATTATATAGGATCTTAATATTTTGGTGTCTTTTAAAACATGTAATAATAATAATCTATACTCTTGAATGATATTCAAAATCTGAATTAAATAACCACCCCATTATTAAATATAATTTAAAATTTTATTCGCAATATGGTAATATGCAGCATATGAATGTGGTGAGTTTAGATGAACAAAACAACCATATATGGGATATATATATGCATTTTAAAGGAATAATGATATGCGATAATCATCATAATAATATTATGTACTAAATTAAATATAAATGGTCACAGTATAGATTCAAGGAATTAAAATTGAATGTTAATAATAAAAAATTCATAATGGATTCAAGACCATAATATGTGAGATCATAACATAAGAATATGACTTTAAATTATGGAACACACATAATCATAGAAAATCCTAAGTCAAGGCTACCTTCAAAGTCCCACATCACATATTAGTCGTGGGATAGAAACCTTTGTACCTTGTTCAGTTTTGGGATGAACATCCATGTACTATCTTGTATTGGGATTTGGATGTACCCCATGAACCCTATTATTATGGTAATGTGATTCCATCCCTTTTAACCTCTTGTTATAGGCTTTATTTTCCCTCCCTTGTATCTTATTATTGTTTGCTTCAGATTCCCTACCATACACAATGTTCTTATAGTCTTGGGGCTCCCTCTTATACACCTTTTTATAATGGTATTGGAATTCTCTCCTGTATAGCCTAATGTAATCATCTTAGGATGCACTCATTTGTACCCACCTATTACATGCATGGGATACACACCTTTTTAAACTCTTATTATGGGCTTTTAATACTATTTTATATTTACATTGAGCTCATAAAACATTTACAATTATAAAATGAATTAGATGATTACATAGAACCCACCATTCATATAATGAAATCATATATACGTGTTTCAATATATAATAAACATTCATCTTATCATGTCCAAAAAAGATATAGGTTTCAAAAAAATCATATAATAACAAATGAAATGAATTGGGTATCATAAAAATTTAAAAATAGCACAACCTTTGGAAAATAGATAGGTTTCATAACCATTTCATCACTAAATATCCCATGAAAGTGATTGGATTTTGTAATCATTTTATAATGGAATAACCCATGGATTATAAATGGGTTCGATTAAAAAATTCATATTAAAAAAACAAAAAACAAAAAATAATAATATTTTTCCTATATAATATCAGAATAATATCATAATCTATATAAAAGGATGTCATCGTAGATAGATATGTATTTTGAATTATCACATGGAGAATTTCTATGGGACAATATACTTTCTTTTAAAATCAGTTTTAATAAAATAAAATAATTTCAAAATATGCTTCCAGGAAAATAGTTAGAATATATATAATGTAATATTTAATAATAATTTAAAAAAATTATTAATGAAAATATCTTTCTCTATTTGAAATATATGTTTTCAGTCATAAATCATTTTGTATAAATTATAATTTGAATATATAATTCAAACCATATAATTAATGTTTTAAAAACTATTATAAAATTTATTTAAAACATGACCCATTTTCAAATAATAAGTCATTAAAAAATATTTATAAATTTTAATTAAAACAAGGATGATTTTTTTTAAAAATTCTTTTTGAATAAATTTGATTTTTGACCGATGATAGAGATATAGTTGTATTTTCATAAAGCATTATATCAGTCATATTAAAAAAACATGTGTGGATAAATTGTACCTATATGTGAAAAGATAATTTATAATCATAAGATAGAAAAAATAATAATACTTATTGAGATATGAATAATAATATTTCATCAGTAAAATTATAATAATAAGAAATCCTAATATATGATGAGATAGTACCAATAAATTGTTACAACATTAATAAAAATGAATCCAAAAATCCCTGAATAAATAATATTTCATGAAGCATAATATATAATTAAAATATGTATATTCATCGTATAAAATATCAAATGGTGGTACATACACATCGTAAAATAATAAAGTTTTATAACATTGCATGGGGATCAAAAAAGGAAAATAGAGACATAATCACATTAACAATTTGGGTACAATTGAACAATAACCACGATGAAACATATATAATCAATAGAATATTTAAATACCTATATTTTTTATGATTATACTCATTTACTACATTCAATATTATTATGTCTACCACATATAATAATTTAGTGGTGTATATGGAATATTTCTCTGAGATATAAAAGTCAGAATAAAAATGTCCATAATACATGAGTAACATTTGAATCATGAGATATATGAGATAATAATTATTACTCTATAGTGGTAGTGGGAACAGTTGATGTAGCATTGTTGAAACTATTAAAGGTGTGTACAGTAACAATAATATTTACAGAATGGGCCTTAATTCAATAATTTTGGGCCCAAAGGCCTTTTAAAGGTCTACATGCCCAAAATGCCTCGACCCAATCATATATGAAGCAAAAAAGTGGGTATATTGGTGGGTTATACATTGGGGGATATGAATTTCATATTAGAACTTTGTGTGTGGTGTGTGTGTGTGTGTGTGTTTGATGTAATTTTACCCATAAGAACATAATATATATTTCTTATTTATTGACAATTACATCTTAATGTTTCCTTTCATTAAATAATTGGTTTTTGTATATGATTTGGATTGTTGTGGTTG
Organism: Viscum album; assembly: GCA_963277665.1. NCBI lineage: Eukaryota > Viridiplantae > Streptophyta > Magnoliopsida > Santalales > Viscaceae > Viscum > Viscum album. The sequence continues at coordinate 1,834,970,086 of OY728132.1, forward strand.
ATCATATAACAACGATAATGATTTAATTATTTATATAATGTTATCCATTATATAGATATAATATATATTCAGTATATAAATATTTTTAATAATTTATAAATAAAAGATATTATAATTCAATACATTTTTAATGTAGAAGGTATGTTGTACATATGAATTAACATTGTTTTGATTTTCATTTCGTATTAAATGAATGAATTTAAATTAATTATATTTATGTATATATATTTTAATTAATATAAAATTCATATGTAATATATATCATATATTTTTTCTAAAACCAACCATAATTCATTCAATTTATTGTATTAATGAGTTACATCACTTTTAGTATGAGGTAGTCTACACATCCACAAATTATTTATCACGTTCCCATCAAATGGAAAAATGAATGTATGTGTTATAAAATAAGTAAATAAGAATAAATATATCATATATATAGGATTTATAATTGAAAATTTTTATTAGCAACAATATTAACATCCTTGGAATGCTGTGATTGATGAACATACAACATCTGTTAATGAGGAGGTATTTTGCCGTATACACAAACGATGATTATGTATCCTATTTTATGGATGTTTTTGTACTTTTTAGTGAAAATGATAACAAAAAAAACATTTTAGTATAATTAATATTATTTCATTACAATAGACTAAATGAATAATCATAATTGAGGGGAAAGAATAAAAATAATTCAAAAATATTTATTGAATGAGGATACCACTTTATGATTAATTTCATTTAGTTTACACAAAATGACTTTCATGATATTCATTCTACAGAAAGTGAGAAATTTATTATTAGTGGATGGTATTTGGGAGAGTAGTTTTTAAATATATTTTTTTGGGGAATTTTTTTGATAGGATTGAATAAGTGACGGGGGAGGGAGACTTCCCTTTTAGGGTAGAATAGGAGTGTAATTTTTTAAATTAAAAAAGGTAAACACTATTGGGAGATTACCCTTACATCATCTATCTCCAATAATTGTTCATGTTATATACATAGGAGGAAGTTGTCGATAAATGATATATAATGTTATTTGTATATGTTTCAATATTTTTGTCCCCAATGGTAATTTTTAACCACAATGTAATGTTGAATTTTCCTCACTCTATGAAATTAATTTTAATTACATTCATTAATAATTTTTCATAAAAATTTAGTATTTTAAAAAATTAAACAATACTGTGATTAAAAATATGGAGTAAAATTTTTCAAATTATAAACACATAAGTAGAAGAAATGATTTTATATTTAATATTATTTGGAAATTGATTATAATATACCAAATTTTATTAATAGATGTATAAATGATCAAAATACACTTTAAATAAAATTTATCATATAATGAAATAGTATAAAAATATTATACTAAAACTAATATGATGAAAATTTATTTTCTTTTTATTCACAATTTATCAAAAAATAAATCTTCATGAAAATTAATCAAAGAAATTTCAAAAATAAAATTTCATATTCTAAATTACAAAATTATTTTTATTTTAAAAAATCTTTATAATAGGGTAAAAAAAACATTAAATATATTTTAGAGAGTAGAAGGTGGTAAAATATTCTTTTAGATAGAATGTATATCATTATGCGTAGAATTGGATTTATTCTTATCTATTGTTTAAAATTAAATAAGTTAGATGATAAATAGATTAGTGAATATATATATATATAATTCATATAATTTAAGAAAATAAAATTAATTTCTTATTTGAGGAAAACATGTTTAATTGGATAAATCTTGTTTTCAATCAAATAAACTCTAATATTTTCAAAATAATTTTATCTTTATTTTTATTTAATTTGTCAAAATATAATTATTCTCATATATTCTTTAAAACATATTTTCATAATTTAAATAATAGAACATATAACATCAATTATAATACATTATTTAAAAAAATAATAGTTTCATTATAATAGTAATTTTACAATGTAGTTTGTTAAATTTTGGTCATACATTTAAATGAACCGATTGATGTAACTCAAAATTGTGTGTAACATAAGTAAAAAATAAGGGTTTTTGTATCGAAGGACAATCTATTTGATAAGTGTAGTAAATCCATAATGTGGTGTTGTGAGATATTCAAACTAAATATAGTTCTTCAATTTAATAGATTAAATATTCAATGATGCAAGAAATATAAAATATAAAAAATATTGATTAATTAAAAATAATAATAACATCTCATGGTGATACATTCTACCCCATAAAATGAAATACCCCCACAATATTCGACCAGGTTATCAATGATTTAATAAATTGATGTTCCTCAAATAGAATCACACATCAAAAAAATGTTTAGTAAAGCATTATCTAAAAAATAAAAAAATTGTAATGGTTATCCATATTAACTCATATATAGGATTCAAAGATGATGAATATATGTTGAGAGTGAATACATATACATTGGATATATATATCTTTAAATTTATAATGTAGAGTGATAGATATTTTATAATAAAAAATCATACAATGGGAAATACATAAACTAATTATCCTTGATAGTTTTCCTTGATATCATAAATATTGATTATAACATGAGACAATTTATATGAATTCACTTTTCTTAATTTTTAATAGTTTTCACAAGAAGATATAATTTCATGATTTCATTCTATTTCATATGATCCATCCCACCCATGAGTTGGGTCATTAACAATTTATCGTTATTATCATACTATAAAAATGATAGTGGATTTGATATTCTTGAAGAACTAACAAGTTATAATATCCTTACATAGATTGATAATCATTCCATATATCTATAGTTATTATCATACAAAAAAGTAATAGCACATGTTATCCAATATGCATAAATCGATATATGTAGAGATATTAATTTATTCTATTAAACATCATGCAAAGCGTAACAAAAAACATTACAAAAATGAAAAACCCCATAAACATTCAATATATAAAAATACAAAAATATAGAAAGATTGTCACTAAATTTCTCAATAACAAGTCATCAATGATCACCAAAATATCATAATGTATATATTGTTTGTCAAATTCTGCTCATTTGAATAAATTCTTCTTCTATTCTCTTGAAACACAATAAGAATCTGAATTACAATAACTAATTTTTGAAAAATATATGATTTATTATTCCAAATAACATTGAATATGTTATTTTAATAAAAAAATTAGGTAAACATCTTCATTGATTACATGATAAACTTTTTCATCAAATCATTTATCCATTATGTGGTAATTAATACTATCCAATTTACTTCATCCATATATTCATCTATTTGTCTAATCGACAAAAAATTGTATCAATATCAGGAACTCATTGAGGGTTACATTCCCTTAACATAACCATTAAATCAAACCACTTTACTATGTCATTAGTATCTGTTATCATATTTTGGAATATACTTACTAAAATCCAGAAAAACAATCCTTAAAAACATTATCATTCAAATAACATAATCATTTAATTACAGGACATATATAAATAAATTTTCTATATTTATAATTAATACATTACTTAGGGTTCATCATCTAATATATTAATACATATTTCGAATAATATGAAATATGAATCACTTATTCTAGATCCCCAACCTCAATTTAATAATGAATTTATGTTTAATGAAAAATATACTATTAGAAAATCTAATAACATTCACATGTGGAATGTGGTCAATTTATCATCAGTAGTATAACCAATATTGGTGACACCATTAATATTCACATTATGAGAGTTCCAAATGAGACATTGATCGTTATAATTACCAGAATTCCAATATATTAAACATTCAGTGTTTACCCTATTCCTTCTAGTTCCTGCTACTGAGTAAGACCAGAATGAATAGTGTGAGAAATAATTATGATAGATGAAAATATATAATCATTAAGAATTTCATATAGGTTGACTTTTTCATGATATTTGTTGTTAAAGCATTGACACCTTTGGATTATCCTGAGTGACATCCCTATAAATTACATTGAAAATATCCCATTGGATATCCCTATGTTATATTCACCTCATTTCAAAAGAATGAATAAACCAATAATTTTACTACAACTATAGTGACCCGGACTTATGAATCATTGATAATACATTATTTTATATTATTATGATGAAAATTTAAAACAAATACAAGGTAATGGACCATAATAGTTTAGTTAATATAGAAGCATTGAAACTGAATATTCTATCTTGCTAAAAGTTCATCAAAATAACCCATAATGATCATCGCCTATACAAATCTAACATAAAAATTTAATTCAAAACCTAGGTAAAATAAACATTAAAATGGGGCGAGGACAGAATCCTTGTAAGGGTAAGAAATAGAGATATGTAAAAATAAAATGAGAATTAGGTTATGAGAAAATGATATTAACATTATTAGGTAATTCCCATTATATCAAATATCATAATCAAGAGTCATGGAATAATAATTAATTTTTTATAACACATGAATCATAATGTATTATAAATCATAATCCTTGGGATTATAATAGAAGAATAAAACATAAAATTGTGGATTACAAATAGGAATATAAAATCCAATGTCATGGATACCAATCAAGACAATCATTACATTTTAGGGTAGGAATAATAACATGTATATATTCATGAACATTTGGATGACCTATAGTGTACCATCTTTTTTAAGGCTCGGAAATCCCTCCCATGTACACTCTAGTTATAATCATGGTATTCCATCACATGTTTTATCTTGTTAGGAGACTGGGATTCCCTCATCTGTACCCTCTTGTTATGGGATTGAGATTCCCTCACATGTAATCACTTGTTACAGGTATGAGATTTCCTCCTATATACTATCTTCTTTTGGGATTCATATTCCCTCATATTTATCCATTTTAATTTCTTGGGAATCCATCCAGTATACAGCATTGTTACTGTAATGAGATTCCATAACTTGTAACCACTCTTGAAAATTTTGGGATATAATACAAGGTTGCAATTGATTTTATAGAATAACTAATATTACCCAATTCATTTTAGGGACATATAGGTCCCACTAAACACATAAATAAATCATATATACCTATTCCCCTAGATAATAAAAAAATCATCAAATTATGAAAGAAAAAATAGATGGGTTTGACGACATTAGATAATAAATCTTGAAATGAAATGGGTATTGTAATCATTTAAAAATATCATCACCAATAATAATAATATAGGTTTCATAACCATATATCTATTTAATAACTCATTAAAGGAAGCATGTTTCATAAGCGTTTTATATTGGTATAAACTATAGAATAGAAATGGGTCTCATAAATATATTATCATATTTTAAATAAACAATTCAATAAAAATACCAAAATGGATTTATTGGATAATAGCATTTCAAATCATAAACAATATAAGTAATATTTCATCTTATATAGGGAAGGATTTAGATAGATAATTTGGAGCATTTCTGAAAGAAAATGAGTTTTAATTTCAAATATATTTTTAATACCTATTACATATTCAAACAATTTTTATTTTAAAACTGATTTGAAGATATATGATGTGATATATTAAAATAATTTCATCGATTTATTTAGAAAATTTTCATATTTACATTGAAAAACTAATTTCATGTCATTAAACATTTTATAAAATTATCGTTTTAAAAAAATAATGAAAACATATAATGGAAACTATGAAATACATTTTAAATAATTTCTAAAATAGATTATTTTCAACGAAAACCAATTTTATTTCAAATTATATTAAAATAATATTAAAAATAATTGAAAACGTTTTTAGAATTTATATTTATTTTTCATTAAAAATGATTTCTAACCGATTAGAGAAATAATGCTATATTTCCAAATAAATCATTTTAACAATCATATTATGTACCAAAGATTATAAAATTGTTCTAATATATTAATATATAATGAATAAAGATTAAATAAGAAACCTAATCATATTTATTGAGATATGGATCAAAATATTTCATCAATATAAGATTAATCATAAATAAACCCGATAAATGATGTTATTTTAACAATAAACTATTACAACAGTGGTAGCATTAAATAATAATCAAAATGAAATAATATAATTAAATTAAACCTTAAATATAATGGAATTAAATAATTAATGATAAAAAAATCAAATGTATGTATATAAAAATTATAGAAAAATATAGGACTATATCATGCCATGTGTTTTAGTGAAAGAAAATTGAGTCAAAATTTATTTATTTATTTGGTTCCATTTGAACCATAAACCCCATGAATTGGAAATCATAAAATGTGTATAAAAATTATCATAAATTTCAGTTAAATAGAAATATATAAATTTTAGGGGATGTATATACACCACCCAATTGAAACAGGTGGTGAATTTGGAATTAGAATGGCAAAAATAAATTTGAGACTAGAAATACCCTTTCAAGTTGAGTTACTTTTGAATCATAAAATAAATGAAATAATAACAAAAATCTAAACATTAAATTAAATTTATTAATATAAATTCCTGATATAAAATTTCATTGGGAATTATATACAACAAAAAACAAGAATACGCGGCGAAAATAGCACATATTTCGTAGAATTAAAACTTGGTCGAGAAAACCCATATAGTACATTTTAAAATAATTCACACACATTCAAACCTCATTTATATTAAGTATAATTTTATTATAATTATTAAATAGAACAGTTTTATTATATTTTATATGTTATATTATTTTATTATGACTTTATATGATGTTTACAAATAAAATTTCATGATAATGATACATGCAGGTGATAAATGTTTTTTTGTATATGTTTTGACGTCTTATTCAGGTTAATATTACCTAGATCATGAGATATTTATTTCAATAATGTAAAAAATTATTAAAATAAAATTTATTTTCAGTATGAATATATTTATAAAAATTCATAAAATATTAAAATTTGTAATTTAATACACTACCATTGGGATGGTAGGCCGTATGTACTCAGGAATGTTGTCTACGGTTTCTTATCTACTTTTAAGGAAGAATATAAATGATATATATGTTTATATGTATATATTAAAATAAAATTAGCATTAATGTTTCATATATATCAAATAAATTTACTAAAACCATCCTTAATGCATTTCATGTTATGTGTTATAAAATGAAATCGCCTTTTGAAGGCGGTAACACGTGAATTATTTATATACCCAAAAAATAGAAATCATGAAAGAATGTGTTATATAAATATTAAAAAATAAATAATTCATCATAAATATAATAATTATGATATAAAAATAGTGCTCTGATAATTATAAAAAACCCATTGGAGCGGGTAATTAATGAAAAATGACATCAGTTCGGGAGGCAATATGCCCCCATAAACTCGAAAAATTATATAATACCCCTTTTGATGGATGTATGTATATGTGACTTTCAAAATCCTAACAGAACATAATATACATATATTTATTACAATGAGGTTTTCATATAATCATGGAATAAGAATATTTGAGTTTTTTTTTGGAATGAAATAAATCAAATGTTCTTGTTGATGGGTGTTGCTAGTTAATTGGGAAAATCATATTTTTTTTTTCAAAAAGACAAAATTATTTAATTATATCAAAACAATAGGATTAAATGATGAATAGAATAAATTTTCTATCTTATGGGGTCATGGTTTTTCTAATCCAATGGGACATATAGGTGTGAATAATAGAGCTGCGCGGGGGGGGGGGGGGGGGGGGGGGGGTTATAGTCATTTTATACTAGAGGAGTGAAATATTGTAAATATAAAAAGATAAACACTATCTATAGGTCTCCATTACATCTTGATCACTAAATAATGGTTACTTATATATAAAAATGAGAACTTTTTTGAACTATTTTTGGATAGTGGTAGTTGGAAATGTTTTTTGTTTATTTTTTCTTAATATGTTATATTTTTACCACAAAGTAATCTAATTTTTACCCTTATAGTTCTCATAAATTTTAATTTCATTACCTAATTTTTTGATAATAAGCTGTAGTTAACATACAATAAATTATAAATTATGATGATTCCAAATGTTTATTAACATTTAACATATTCTAAAATCTGATGTGGAAAAAATTAAATCAAAATCAATACCTAGGACAAGACAAGATATAGTGTTTTTAATGTGAAAATGATTTATTATTTTAATGTTTTTATCTAATATTTTTATATGAAATTTATTTCAATTTAAAAAAATTGTAATGATATGTATATTTTATATAAATGTACATTAAATTAAATATATAATTAAATTTATACTTATATATATAGATAAAAAATGCAGTTTACACATTAAATTCAATGTTCTGTCATCATTCATCAAAATATTAAACTTCAATGAAAAAAGATCCAAAATATACCCAATGTAAATAGTCACATTCCAATTAAAAAAAAGAATTTAATTTTTAAAATTAATTTTATATAATTTTTAAAACCAATATATAAAATATTTTCTACAAAAAAGGAAATAAAATTTCGTTTTATAATTAATATATGTTTGTGTCTATAAAATTGGATTAATTCACACCTATCTTCCAAAAAACAGATATAATGCTATTGAAATGGTTCAATGATACATATATATATATATTTATATAATTAAAATAATTAATTGATATAGTTTTAATTAATTTAATATGTTAAAATGTGTTGTATTGTATAAGTATATTTTTTTACGGTAAATAATTTCCTCTTTTTAAAGGTGTCTATTTTTAATTTTTTTTATTTGGTATCTACATAATTATTCATAAATACATGTGTAGACCATATTCAAATCTTCTTAACTCTTATAATTCCCAACTACCATTTCAATTTATAGGTTAATTTTCTTATAATATTTGAATAATTATTGTAATTATATATTTTATTTTGAAAAAACTATGTATTGTTTGTAAATACATGTTATCTAAGGGATCCAAAATTTTGTTTAACAGTATCCAAGCATAGTGTTATGTGTGACTAAATATAATATATGTTTTTAATGTTGAAAAATATTAACATGGATTTTTATGAAGTGAAAACCAAACATAGAGATTATACATAACACATGCTGTATTCTGTGCCGCAATAAGTAGAAAATATTGAAAGGGTTTAATTAGTTCAAAAAAATAACATCCTATCACACAAAATTTAAAGATACGCTTTTCACATGAACATCAACATATATTCACTTATTGATAATATTATATCTTACCCCGTTAATTTTTCTTATTACACATCTGTTCTTGATATCTAAATGATTGGTGAGTGTTGTTAAAAAAATAAATATACATGTATGTGATACACCATTTTACAAGTAATAGGTCTTACAATAATGTGTGATAATTTTCATGGGAAAACCATCATATTGTCTCTGGATCTTAAGGGGTAACATATAATTGAATGGACATATATATGACCCATTGAATGTTGATTGTGACATTCTTAAAACATCAGGCATGACAATGTACAAATGACGGTAATGAATTTTTGATGCCATTTATAATATATGAGCACATATAAAGATGAATAATAACCCCTTATGTTCCTATCATTTTTACGTTTTTAGACTTCAGTTTACAAAGGTGTTGGATGATTTTCATGAGAATTCCATTTAGAATGTTGTGTGACTCTAAAGAACTGGTTCGGTAGTCTCTCCCTCATCAATGATATCCTTGGACACACTTTCAGTAATTCAGGGGTTTTTAAAGGGGACCCAAAGAGTCTTTAAGAGGTCATGTGTTATACATGACTCATTTCCTTGACCTTTCAATCGTCACGTGATCATGTTTCCTTTGAGAGATTATGCCAAACACATGGTTTTAGCCATCTTATTTTACATTGTTTCAAAAATACAATAATACATGATATATGCATATTTCATACCATGTATTTCTTTATTCTCATTTGGGTGTATCAACACTCGTGTTTCACACATCAACGAGTTTGAAAGAAATATGTTATAATATTAATATATTAGTAATAAATTTTACAAGTATAAAATAGAAAATATATATGAAGTAATAAACTTGATTATCTATTTGGTTAAATATTCATAATTATTTTACCCAATATAAATGTATTAGAATATTATTAATTAATAATAATTCAATTTTAGTGATGTTAATTATAGTCTCAAAAATATGTATTCCTAGTTTATTATTCTTTTTATGAAAATATATTATAAAAAAATATGAAAATTTATTATTATAACATCATAAATATCAATAATTTTTTTGGAATTAATCATATATAAATTATATAAAGTTTTATTTATTATTTTTTACTTAAGGAAATTATTACAATGATACAGTTTAAAAATTCCTAATTATATCGAAACATTAATTTTTGTTTAAACAATATGAGAAGTTATATTTTATATTAAATTTTTTAAAAGAAATATAATATATATTCTTATGTAAATATTTCAATTAGATTAATTTGTAGATTTTTTCTAAATGAATTTTGAATATCAAAAAATTGTATTCAAAAAAGTATTTTATAAGAAAACATGTATTTTTAAAAAAGAACATGTTTTGATCTTGTTTTGTAACGTAATTTTTAAATTTATATTGATAATATATAGATATTTAAACATTTATAATTTATTACATATTTTATATATTGTGTATGAAATTTAGTAAATTAAACCGTTTAGTTTTATGTCATTAAAAATAGTGATCGTGGTAAAATTTATCCCCTATGAATGGATATATATTGTCATGATATGTTAAAACTCTTTAATAATGATATATTTCTCATAATAGATATTATTTTATATATGGTATATGAACAATAACATATAAAATTAAAAATATATTTTTTAGCTGGCATATTTCTTTAAAAATGTCATGTATAATATTTATTAAAAATATAGTGGCGAAATGTAACACCCAAAATATCAAATTATTATCTTTCCTAAAATGAGGAAATATAAAAATGTGAATGAAACTAAATTTATAATATTTTGTTTATGAATTTATTTTCATGGTATAAATTTGTATCTAATTTTTGTTAATTCTTTAATTGCCTTAAATTCTTTTAGATTACCAACTAAATGTTAATTTAGTTAAACTATAATATAAATGATTATAAAATTAGATAAAATTATTTAATATGAATAATTTATTATATAAACTAAATATTTTTTTATCTATATTAAATATTATAATGGATTTAATGGTGTATAATGAAATTAACCGTTTGGCTTGCTATTTTTGAAATCATATAAAATGAATAATTTCAACATTATCATTAATAATATATTATCAAAATAACTTTTTATTAAATTATTTAAAATTTTTAAAATGAATATCTGTATCCAATTGAGTGGAACATGGTTTTAAACCTCATCCAATGTCAAATTATGAGTCAAATGTCAATTTATTGTAACCTTATTAACCCTTTGTTATGAAAATAGTGGTTACCTATGTTAATGTCCAAAATGAATAACCAATTTGTTAAAAAAATGATAATAAATAACATGATATCAAAAAATTATAAAATAACATTTGAAAATATTATATCAAATCATATCAAACATTTAATTGTAATTTAGGACCATTTGGAAGCATCTTTCTCTACAATAGTGTTATTATATATCTTTTTATCTCCAATTCCAAAAGTACGCCTAATCTCATTTATAAAGGGAATCCTAATATCTCAATTATATACACCACCAATATCCTTCTCTGTCGACTAACACCTAGATGTATTCCCTTTTCGTTATTCTCTATATATTGTTGGTTCTATTTTTTGGATGTAACTAAGCCACGAAAAATATAGAGGAGATCTAAAATAGTATTTCCTATGAAAAAAATAATCTCTTAAACATGATCGCTTTATTTTATTTTTTTATTTAACTCCTATAAGCCTATGGTATTTATCTTTTAATAATAAAATAAATATTTTGAATTTTCTGAATTTTTATGATTTTTATTTTGGAACCATTATAAAATATATTTTATTAGTAATTTATGTGAAATTGTCACCCGGGTGTACGTATGGCTAACCATCTCGATGTAGCAATGCGATTCACTTCAAATCACAACCATTTATTTGGTGGTAATATTTTGGGATAAATATTTATATATGATTATTATAAAGTAATTTAAATTCTATAATTATAATATGACATATTCTATCTGACCATCTAATTTTTTTGAAAACAATAACGTAGTGTGTGCGTATGTGCGGAAAACCTCACACATGAAGCGATGAAATTATTTTAAATTTATACCATACATGGATTATTAAAAAGATATTATTAATGTTGGAGCCAAAATATGGCCCGAAAGAAAGGAGCAAAAAGGAAGGTAGGCGCACTGCCTCGCGAAGCCCCGACGCGAAGCACCCACGCGAAGCCCCGCCGCGAAGTGCCCCGACCATCGCGAGCCGCCGCGAAGCTCCAGATGCGATCATTATTCGCGATCACATTTGATGTTCGCGAGCCGCCGTGAAGCTCCAGAGGTGGTCATTCTCCGCAAATGCATTTGACGTTCGGGAGCCACAGCAAAGCTCCAGAGGCGGGGATACTCCGTGAACGCATTTGACGTTCTCGAGCCGCCGCAAAGCACCAGAGGCAGTGCTCTCTGCGAACGCATTTTACGTTCGCGAGCGCGCCGCGAAGCACCGGAGTCGGCGCGCGAGTTCTGCTTCGCGGTGCCCCATCCAAATAAATACTGGACTCCCCCTGAGTCCTGAAGACGGAAAATCCGACCTTTCAGCTTCTCCTCTCCCGAATCGCGAAGCACTCTTTTCCCTAGGAATCATGATCTCTACGAGGTATTCCTACTTCGCGAGACGCCTCTGCTTTGTCTCGTTTTGAGCCCCTCTTCTGAGAGGGATGACCTTCGCGAAGCTCAAGGGCATTCGTGAAGGAAGGGGATTACCAAGGGAATGGGGGCAGCCGTGGAGCACTTATGCTTCGCGAAACACCCAACCCATACTAGTGATCCCTATGCTAAGGTAGGATTGCTACACATCGCGAAGCACACTGCTTTGCAGGATCCTGCTTCGTGAGGCACCCCTTCTTCACGAGGTAGTGCTCAGCGAACATTGTTACACTTCGCGAAGCACCTTCCATTCACACCCATGCCCCGTGTTAAGGCCAAGGCACTCCACTTCGCGAAGCACCCTCCTTTGATTTGCAATCCCTCTTCCCGTGCGACCCTCCAAGTTTACACGATGTGATTTCAATGTCCCATTGACAATACCACCCGTAGCATTGCATTTCCTAATGCTTCTTCGCATAGGCATGCTAACGGCTATTGCTTTTTCGGATATCCACGCTAACGTGGACCCCTTGATGGTTCGTCCCACAACCCCCCTTGACCATGGCGTTGCTGGTACCTTCCCTTCCCCAAGGACCAGTGGGTACCAGTTATGTTTGTCCTAGGGGTGCGGAGTGAACCCCCTTCATCTGAGCTGCAAGACATTAAACTGCCAAACACCACGTCCTCAACACATGACGTTAAACTGTGAACCGACGCTGGGCCTCCATCCTTGAGTATGTCCCAACACCATGGGCCGCCTAACGTGTAAGCCCCTCTTTGCTTCTCAAAGACGCATCCTTCGCGACGTGATCGTCAGGTCCTTGCAACCTCTTGTTTCTCACACCGAGCATGACTCACGTGGGCTTAGAGTGAGCACCGACCCTGACCCCCATCAGCGAACTACGAGGACTTTGATCCATGTCAAGGTGTGGTACGTAGGAATCCTCCACGAGGTTCAAGCCCACCCGTCATCTATTCACGTCGGGTCCCATTCTCGTCCAGCACGACGTTAAACTGCATTCTGGTCCAATGGCAAGCCGTTGTGACCCATCCCATAGCAAACTATGAGGACTTTGATCCATGTCAAGGCATGGTACGTAGGAAGCCTTTATGAGGTTCAATCCACATTTCTCGGTCATTCATTCAGGTCGAGTTTCGCCCTCGTCCAGCATGACGTTAAACTATATGTCCTTGTTCATCATGACGTTAAATTTCCCGCCCCGTCCCGTATGACGTTAAACTGCATGCCCTCGTCCAGCATGACGTTAAACTATATGCCTCCTTTTGTCCTGCATGACATTAAACGGCACACCCATTCCCACCTCAACTATGAGGTCTCTGATCCATGTCAAGGCATGGTACGTAGGAAGCTTTCCAGAGGTTCAAGCCCACCACTCATTGGACCAAGGTCCACTTTCACGTCGGTTCGCCGACAAAGCCCCATTTGAACTATGAGGTCTTTGATCCATGTCAAGGCGTGGTACGTAGGATGCCTCCACAAGGTTCAAGCCCACCCATCATCCAATTCACGTCGTGTTCTACCTACGTCCAGCACGATGTTAAACTGCAATCCTAGTCCGACGGCAAGCCGTTGTGACCAACCCGAACTACGAGGTCTTTGATCCAATTCAAGGCATGGTACATAGGAAGCCTCCACGAGGTTCAAACCCACAATCCGGTCATTCCGACCTCATTCACCTCGGTTCACCCCCGTCCCGCATGACGTTAAACTGTATTCCCCAATCCGAACTACGAGGAATTTTATCTGTGTCAAGGCATGGTAGGTAGGAAGCCTCCCTGAGGTTCAATCCCAACACTCATTGGCCCAAACCATCTCCTAGTCGTTGTGCCAGGCCCCCCATTTTCAAGCCCATCTCCCATCGGACCAAGGTCCCTCATTTACGTTGGTTCACCGACACCCAATTCCCGTCGTTCATTCACATCGGTTTACCCTCATCCCACATGATGTTAAACTGTTTTCCATCAATCCTTTGAACTACGAGGACTTTGATCCATGTCAAGGCATGGTACGTAGGAAACCTTCCCAAAGATCAAGCACACCATTAGTGGACCCACGGGTCTACTTTCACGTCGGATCACCGATGAAACCCTTTGAACTACGAGGTCATTGATCCATGTCAAGGAATGGTACGTAGGAAGCCTTCCAGAGGCTCAAGCCCACCTCTCATTGGACCAAGGTCCACCTTCACGTCGGTACGCTGATGATGACCATCAGACCAATGTCCACCTTCACGTCGGTACGCTGACGATGCCCATCGGACCAAGGTCCACCCTCACGTTGGTTCGCTGATGACATTCATCGGGCTAAGGTCCACCCTCATGCTGATTTACCAGTATCATCCTGAACTACGTGGACTTTGATTCCCTGCCATGGGGATACGTAGGAAGCCTCTTCAAGGCTCAAGACCAACTCTACTCTCACCCCTGCAATGGTCCCATTTTAGTCCCCTCCGCTCCATTCATCCAACATCCACCCCGATCCTCTCCCGGACCGTCATATCCCGGTGAGACCATGTCGGTACACTCTTCACAACTGCCCATGGGCTGGCCCCGGTATCGACATCCCTTCAAGAGAAATCCATCAATCCGATCTATCCTAGCTAATGCTCTGATCGGACTGACCCGTCCCCGCTGGACGTTAAACACGCGGCGTACCCTGTGTTAAACATAGGAATCTGAGGAAAACCTCAGATATGTGTCTATGGAATATAATTCCTTGCGTTCGATGTGGGATACCTCGGGCTTCCACGCCCTCGAGAAGCCCTGTAACCAGGGAGAACAGACAGACATGCCAGGTTCCCCAGCATCCATACACGCTACTGATGCCTCAACGTGACTACTCCCCGACTGAAGGTTGCTGCCCTGACCGGACCCTTTGGAATGTCCCGACGGAAGTAGTGTAATTAACCGGCGCCCATGGAAATATGGCACTGGGAAGAGTTTCACGAACTACGTATTAAATCTATGAGGGAGACCTGGACTAGGTAATGAGCTCTGAGGAGGAATCCACGGAGGGAAGAACCGACATCCCATCATCCCATTTCGATCAAGGAGAAGACGTACCTAAACAAGGAATGAATGTCGCCCGCCTTTGGAAAGTGGGAATGGAGGGCAACAAAGCCGCACATCCTCCTCCGCGGACAGACGGATGCGCGCGCGCCCCGACAAAAGCGTCGGAAACAGAAATGGTGAACCCGACGTGAAATTCTTCTCATTGATATGGAGATTAGTAGCGTTCGAGACACCAGTAGATTAATGTGTCACCGAATCCAGATATCCGATTCTTGGTCCCGCCAAGCAAATAGCGGGCCTGTTATGAAACTCACCGGAAGTCGGGGAAGTAGAACGTGGGGTACTCTGTTCTGCAGCGTGTTGGCATGGATCCTTCTTACAGACGTGGAGAATGGAAGGACACTGGGGCACTGGGTGACAATCCTTTTCCTCTCAGTGCTGATGAGTTGATCCCTTCATTTCTCAGAAACCTGGTTGCTGTTACAGAGATGTGATCACCTCCCGCTAGCCTACGTAGGGGCAGGGGCAACATCGCCACGGCCACCCCACATGGTGTCGCTACTTCTACGACGGCTGCCACATCTCGGAATACAGGGCGCCCACGCCCCCTTTCCCCATTAGAGGTCATCCAGCGAAGGGTGATCAACAACCTCGGGTGCAGGTACGAGGAGGAAGTTGTCATCCCAACTAGGGATATGGCCCGCCTGGACCTGGAGGCGTCCAGGCCTCGCCGTCAACGCTGCACTAACAGGCCGCGCAGGGAGCCCCTGCTCACCACCCCAACGTTCAACCGTTTCGGGAGCCTGTCCCTGGAATTCCTTGACGACTCCTCGCCTTACGCCGAAGAGGCGGGCACCGTCCAGCTCAGCCCGCTCAGGGTCTCGACCCAAGGGCTCCAAGTGAGAGCTCCCGCCCGGCCGCGTCACCACTACCATCTGGCTCCGCAGGAAGAGAAGGTAGGCCATGCCCCTGCACCACCCGCACCAGCTTGCCTGACCCGACGTCAGCGCCGGGCCCGGGCTGAGGACGATCGCCCAGGCGTGTCGACGTCAACAACTAAAGTGGCCCGAGCCACCGTCGACGGGCATCATGAATCCCCCGCATACACTGAGTAGGGGTACTCTTTTACCCAACCAAGATCGAGACCCCAACCACCCCATGGGCAGGCTGGGTTGACTCTCCGGGTTGTAGGCCCAAGTGGGGATCGCCGCGAACTAACCGGTGGTTATGTCACCTTGTACGGAGGTCCTCCCCGTACCACTACTCTACAGATCATGGTCCATCCCCGCTCCGAAGTTCATCATGGAGGCATGCCTCATGTTACCACCATCCCGAAGGAAGACTTGCCCGGCGGCAGTGACACTCAGTACGGAAATCTTTCCCCCGCCCACTATACAGGGTATGGAGTCCATCATCCTACCCCTTACCTCTGATCTGAAGGAGCCATCCATCCGGTCCTTCTCCAACGTGGGAGCCCTCCCTACGTCCTCTCTGCAACTAGTGAAGGTCCTCCTCACCCCAGCAACTCGAGGGGTGAAGGCCAGCCTCGCTCCGCCCGCAGCAACCATGGAGGTCCTCCCCATGCTACTGCCAATTCCATCGGAGGCCCCGCCTACACGGGTTCTGTTCATGGAGGTCTTCCCCATGTGCCCTTCGACATTTTCCCCGATGCACCTCGCACCTCGGCCATCTCGAGTGGGGGCCCTCTCTGGCACGGTGACAGGGCCACCTCGGGACTCCATGATAGGGATCCACCCTGTCCCGAAGAGCCACCCCGGGGCGGGAGAGCAGGTCGTCGCCGCTACAAGAAGAGTCCTAGGAAAGCCTGGGTGGAGATCAAACCCACCCGCTTCTCCGACACTGAAGA
The DNA here is from genome assembly GCA_963277665.1 of Viscum album. Lineage (NCBI taxonomy): Eukaryota > Viridiplantae > Streptophyta > Magnoliopsida > Santalales > Viscaceae > Viscum > Viscum album. The sequence goes on from OY728132.1 coordinate 1,834,987,715, forward strand.
GGAATGAGACTCAGCCATGGAGTCATCTCCCCGCTCCTTCGTATCATGGACTGTGGCAGGAACCAGACGCGTTAGCCTCATTCTCCCGGAACATGAGGTCCACCGGATTCCCATCTCCCTCCGCAGGTACATCCAGGAGGAAGAGATTCTGGGAATTCCGCAGGTCTCGATCGCACAATCGCCACTATCATCACCAGAAGCGCCCTCTACCTCTACTAGAGATCACAGAGAGCTATTTTGGGGGCCAATGGCAGTAGAGCGACAACATGACTAGGTGCCGGTAGCTGCGATTCCTGTGCCGGAATCAGAGGCTATCAGCCCACCGTACCGTGAAATCATGGCTAGGTCACCTTGCTCTTTGGAGGATGGCCCGGAGTTCGACGGTCAGTCAGCTCGTTTGCTGTATTCTCCACCGCCAAGTCTACTATCCCAGAGGTCTGCCTCGGTACCGCTACCGGTCCCTCAGCCACCCCCAATTGACGAGTGGGGAAACACAGGGCTAGACCCTGAGTCCGAGCCCAGGAGCTTCTGGAGTATTCTTGCAGTAGATTACTTCCTGGGGAAGTTCAGGCCGACACCAGTGCTGAACTTTCACGTACCAGAGTCCCTTACCCCTAAGGAAGTGGGGTGTTTCTATCGAACCCTATGGGCGACACACATCTGCCTCCGTTACGAACGGGTGGTGTACCCCAGAAGTCGGGAGCACTTTGAAGAAATCGGCAAGCATTGCCGCCTGATCGATGAGGCCGCACTCCTTGTGGCCCAGCACGCTAAGTCGCCAGGCTGCCAGAGCGCCCTTCAATGGAAATACGTTCAGATTTTTAAAGCACTATGCATAATTGTCAAGAAAGCCACCCCCCATGTTCAAGTCCGTTGTTGGGGAAACTATGCCGCTCTCCTCTTCGACCCTATCCAACAGCAGCCCAATTCGCTATGCGACATCGAGGACATGCCCTCGAGAGGCGTCACAGTCCACATGGCCGAAATTGTGGACAAGGAAGATGAGATTGAAATCCTTGATGGAGACTTACCCCTAGAGGGTGTACGGCCACGGCTGGACCCATAAGGGAGAGTTACCCATCAGCAGAGGAACCTTCTGGGCCTCCCCATACCCACCGAGTCGCTGGCACTCGGTCGAAACACCGACAAGGGTAAGGAGCACATCGGAACTGTCAAGCACTCCGACCCGTCCGCCTCTGTGCAGAAAATGGTTGAAGATCCCGAGAAGGCCATGTTACGCCAGCAGCTTGCCGAGAAGAAGAGGCTGGTTAACGAACTCTTGGCTGAGCGCGCCACAGAGCGGCGACTCAATTATAGTGATCCCAGGCCGGGGCAGCAGGGGCAGGAACAATTTCCCCCAGGTGAGATGCCTCCGGCCAACCCTGATCATGCTACTGCCGCAGACAGGGCAGAAGCCAGGACATGTGGTAAGAGGGCGCAATACATTTCGCCAACCCCCCCTGAGCGACAGGGCAATCCGAAGAATCCAGTCCGTGTTCCCCCAGTCGCCCCGCAGGTCGTCCAGCCAGTTGACCCACGAGCGGCTGAAGCCGTCTACCGTGTTGAAGAGCCCAGCAATGCACTTGTGGTTAGGGATCCCCGTCAAGATAGGGACCCCCACCCGGATGATCTTATTGCGGCACTCACAGCCTGCCTTGAAGCGTTAGAAACGCGGCAGGTGGCGGTCCCACCGGATGGCAAGCCTTATCCCGCGTGGGTGGATGATATGCCAGGACCTCTGGGTTTTGGGAACCCCACATTCTCACCCTTCAACGAGACAGGGGACCCGCCCCAGCACTTGGCTCATTTCTCTTCTAGGTGTGGCCCCTTGCTGGGGACCCCGGCTCAGCATGATGTCGCCAAACTCCGATGTTTTGTGCATACATTGGAATGTCCGACATTCGTTTGGTACAGCCAGCTCCATATCGGATCGGTGACCGGTTGTGAGGATCTCCGCCAGCAGTTCCTGTACCAGTTCATCTCTAACACGTCGAAGACCAGCATTGCGGACCTCTTCAAGTGCAAGCAGAGGCCTGATGAGCGGGATACAGATTTCATCACCCGGTGGAAGGGACATACGTATTCCCTCAATATGCCACTGACTTAGGAGCAATTACTGACGATGTGTGTGGGGAACATCAAGACAGAGCTAGTACCCTCCCTGATCAACCAGAACTACCCTGGAGGGTTCAGATATTTCTCAGATAAGGCTCAGCGCCTTGAGGATGTCCTGCAACAGGCTAGTCAGGCACGTTTGTTGCCCCCCATGATCCTAGCCAGGAGGGCTGCTAGGGCTGAACCCGTAGCGGTGGCCCAAATAGAATCCCCGAGGCAGCTGGAGTTACTACCAGTGGCACCACCCCTGCAACCCCGCAGAGGTCCTCCAACTCAAGCACAGGCTCCTGCCCTCCAGTGACCGCCTCAGAATTGACAGGTTCCCCTGCGCAATGCGCCACCGCCACCTAGGAGAGACAATCAGGCACCGCCTCCTCGGCAGGCCCCTCCAGCCCCTCATCAGGGCCAGGCCCCCAGGGCCCCCTATCCGGAAAGAAGGCACCAGACATATTCTTTTAACGAAAATCAGGTCCCTGGATATTTCTGAAGTGCTCTAGAGCAAGAGATCGTGCGCCTGCCCGAGTGCAGATGGCCGACAGAGGCAAATCTCACCGATCACCCCAACTACTGCCCTTATCATTGGATTCTAGGGAACACCCTCAAGAAATGCTATATGTTTAAATACTGGCTTCAAGACCAGGTCAACAACAACATAGTCATGTTGGGCCCACCACCAGCACAAGTGGCGGGTGTCTTTGCAGGATCAGAGATCGGCAGCGACAACGAAAGAAACTGGCCGCAGGTCCCCAGCTGCGGATCCTTGAAATACGATGACTGGATGGCTCGAAAAACTGTCGTCCATGCCCACGGTACCATCCGGGCGCACATGAAGCAGTCAGAGCCTTCAGAAGAAGTAGCTGGTGCCTCTGCATCATCTTCACAGTCGACCTCTTCCCAAAAGGTCAAGTAGTGGCGACGCAAGAAGAAGCAACGCGCACCGCCGTGCCATCGTCATCCCACACTCTCAGCAGTTTTATGCCCCCTGAAATGGGGATTCCTCCCAGAATCCACCGAGCGGTGGACGACTCTTCGAGCAACATTCAGTGGTACGCTTCGGTTAACACCATGGAGTTGGTAAAGCCCTATATGACTCCCGATGAGGGGGAACACCAGGCAGACCTCCCCAACATTCCCAACCGACGTCAACGTCAGTGGAATTGCAACCGCACCGGTCATCAAGGTATGTCAGTGGGCACCTTTAGTCAGGCCGTGCAGGCTAATAAGACCAGGCTGCAGGCTCAGCATAGTTCTCAGCACACGCAACCCCATCTAACGCCCTCGAATCTACCTCCACTGCCGTTCGTGCTACTGGATCGGGGAGAGCTGCCTCGTTCGTATCGCAGTCAGTCTTGCCCGGCTACAGTCCAGCCTCCGCCATCCAATCCTAGTCCGTCGACTATCCTCTAGGCTACAACTAGTAGGCAGCAGGATTTACCCAGTACTAGCCGATCGCCGGTTCAACCAGTAGGACCGGTTGTGCCTCCAAGTGCCGAGCGACCTCCTGTAAGCAGAGGGTTACGTTTGCCACGAATGTATGATGTCCTGAAGCACATGGCCGACATTTTGGCGAGGCTCTCCATCCTTGAGGCCCTTCGCCTGTCATCCGAGATGCGCGAGGCACTTGCCGAGGCCTTAAGAAGCCCCCTCCAGTTTGAGACGGAGGTAGCAGCTGCAGAAGCCTTCCATACCGAGGCGATTGAAAATGTCGAGTGTCAGGTGGTTATCTCATTCTCTGATGAAGATGAGGACCCTCCTATACATGGTCACATTCGCCCGTTGTACATCACTGGCCACTTTAATGGCATGGAAATGCAACACTGCCTAGTTGACACGGGTTCTGGAATCAATCTAATTCTGACACGGACGTTGTGAAAGCTGGGTCTGTCTGAAGTTTATTTGACCCCCTCTGACCTCAGGATCCAGGGGTACGACAGGACCGAGAAAACCCCAGTCGTCAAGATCCTCCTGAAGACTCAGTTCGGTGGCTTAGTTGTCAGCACCGAGTTCATGGTCGTCTCTGAGGACACCACCTACAATGCATTGATGGGTAGGCCATGGCTCCATCTGCATGCAGCACTCCCTTCGTCATATCCCCAGTGCCTCAAGTACTCCATCAACGGTCAAGTAGGAGTTCTCCAAGGAAATGCACCCCCTTTCTCTTCTTGTGAGGCCCGCTATCTGGATGCGGGTATTACAAAATTAAGGGTAAACAAATCCAAGTAAGTGAGGATGGACCCGCCCCGGTCACAAGTGATCCCTAGGCAAGCATGGATGATGCCTACATCCTTCTGATCCACCGGTTGGAGGCCACGACCCCCGACATGGGGCAATGTTTTGTTGTTTCAAGTATGCAAGGAAGGCATGTACCCGTGTCCAAGCGACGGTGGAAAATCACCTCGTACTCCTACATCAACCAGGCTCAGATCATCCCGGAACATCCTACCCCTATACGGTACCGGGACATCAAGATTATGACAACAGCGGTATGCCATACGTGTCTCTTACGCTGGGCTGGAATCCACCGACTCAGGATGACACGTCACCACTGTTTGATATTATCAAACGTGGATCCTTAGGCCGATGGCCAGATGGGATAGGATCGAATGCCTTCATTGCTATGGTCTCAATGGCAAGCGAGTCTCCCGATGTGATGACTGATGTTGCCCAAGCCGGCACCAGCTGCCCCTCAGATCTTGATAGCCCAGGAGTATCTCCAGTCGCGGGAAGCCCCCCCACGAGTGGGGAGGAAGACCTAGAGGATGCTCCCCCTGCCTTTGAAGAAGGCGTCTCTACCATGGTTGATGAACTGGTACAGGTGAACCTTGGTAGTGAGACAGATCTGAAACCCACATTGATCAGTGCAGCCATGTCCCCCGAGGAGCGGCAGCAGTACGTAGACTTCCTCAAATGACACCGTGATGTGTTTTCTTGGAGTTACAAAGAGATTCCAGGGCTAGATCCCTAGGTAGTCGTTCACCGTCTGGGCCTCCCGGCAAAACACTGTGGGTTTAATCAGCCCCCCAGGAAAATGCACCCTTCTCATGGTGCTTTGGTTGAGGAAGAAGTTGACAAGCTTTTCAAATCCAGCTTCATTAAGGAGGTCCAGTACCCCATGTGTCTTGCCAACATTGTGCCAGTCAGGAAGTATAATGGGCAGATCAGAGTCTGCATCGACTTCCGTGATCTTAATCTCCACTGCCCAAAGGATGACTTCCCACTCCCGGTGACAGAGTTATTTATTGACGCCACAGCCGGGTTCCAAGCCCTCTCTTTCATGGATGGATACTCCAGGTACAACAAGGTCCGGATGGCCCCTGAAGACGAGGAGTCCACTTCCTTCAGGGCTCCCCAAGGTACCTTTTTCTACCGGGTTATTCCATTCGGTTTGAATAATGCATGTGCCACTTATCAGAGGGCCATGCATCGCATATTCAAACCGATCCTCAGGAAATTGGTGGAATGATACATGGGCGACCTCATAGTCAAATCATTTTAGCGCCAGGACCATATCAAAGACCTCGAGAAAGTGTTCGGTTTCCTCCATTCCTGTCACGTGAAGATGAACCCGTTGAAGTGTGCCTTTGGGGTCACCTTCGAGAAGTTTCTAGGCTTTGTTGTCAGATACCGAGGTATCGAGATCGACCCAGAGAAGATCAAGGCCGTTAGCCAAATGCCTCCCCCGAGAAACTTTCTGGAGCTTCGAGGCCTTCAAGGCCACTTAGCCAATATACGCAGATTCATCACGAATCTGGCTGGAAAGTGTAAGCCCTTTTCCCGGCTCATGAAGAAGGGCGCCGCCTACGAATGGCTTGAGGAGTGCCGGACCGCCTTCGAGGAAATCAAGCAGTATCTGATCCAACCTCCGGTCTTCAAGCCACACGTCTCCGGAAAGCCACTGGTCCTTTATGTTACCGCCCTGGAGAAATCCCTCGGTGCGCTACTCGCCTAGAAGAATAACGAGGGTACTGAGAACAGTCTCTAATATCTCAGCCGCATGCTTCTCGATACGGAGGTAAGATACTCCCCTATCGAAAAGAGCTGCCTTGCGCTTGTATTCGCCGTGCAGAATTTGCGACATTACCTGCAGCACCATGAGGTGCAATTGGTCTCCTGGGTAGACCCACTGAAGTACATCCTGAACCGCCCTATGCTGACTGGACGACTAGCACAGTGGGTGGTGATTCTCCAGCCATTTTATATCAGGTTCATACCTGAAAAGGACATTAAGGGATAGGCATTGGAAGACTTTTTATCTGCCCATCCAACCTCCGCGGATCAATCCCTGGACCTGGATTTCCCTGACGAGATGATCCTCTCGGTCAATCATGATGTCCCGTGTTGGCAAATGCATTTTGACGGTGCCTCCTGGAGCACCACTGGTAGGAAACTCAACGATCCCAAGCTCAACAGAGTGGGCCTGGGTATTGTCTTCATTACCCCAGTGCAGGTCGTCCTGTCATACTCATTCCTATTGTTAGAAGGTTGTACGAACAACGAGGCAGAGTACTAGGATCTCATTACCGGCCTCGAGTTGGCCCTTGAGATCCATGTGCCCCATCTACATGTGAAGGGAGATTCCGAGCTGGTAATCAAGCAGGTTAATGGCGACAACGTCGTCAGGAAGCCGGAGCTTGCACCGTTGGTTGAGTACACCCTCCACCTAATGGCCCAATTCTCTTCTCGACCAGAGGTTACCCATGTCCCACGGTCGTTGAACGACCAAGCGGACGCCCTGACTGGCATGGCCGCATCGCTCGCCGAACCCAAGCAAGATGATTTGATCATACATGTGGCACACCAGAGATTTATTGCTCCCGTCACCCAAGAGGACAATAATGGCCTACGGGTAGGTCACTTCACCGCTGGACCCTCCACGCTAGGGGCCCCAGGTTTGTCAGATGTAGTGATTAAAGCCACTCTCGACTGGAGGGCACCTTTTGTCGAGTATCTCCACAATGGTCGCCTCCCAGATGACCGGGCTGAGCGCGAGAGAACCCGACACCGCGCGCTGCAATTTACCCTCTAGAGCGGCCCCAGTCTTGAATGGATTCTTTATAAGCGGAGTTTCGATGGTGTCCTCCTTTGTTGCATCCAAGGAGTAGAGATACCTCAAGTTATGCAAGAGGTTCACGCCGGTTCCTGTGGCGCCCATCAAGCTGGGATGAAGATGTCCCATCAAATCCGGAGGTTAGGGTACTTTTGGCCCTATATGATCCACGATTGCATTGGGTATTCCAAGAGATTCCACGCGTGCCAAGTTCACGCCATCTTCCTGCATCGGCCGCTGGAGCACCTCCAGCCCACAAAGTTCTCTTGGCCATTTGTGGTATGGTGGATTGATGTAGTGGGACTGTATCCACCGGCAACAGCCCGCCAGTGTAGGTTCATTCGGACCGCTACATATTTCTTCTCCAAGTGGGCAGAGGCAGTTCTGCTTAAAGAGGTCAAGGCCCGTTCCATCATTGACATTGTGAGCTCCAATATTATCTACCAGTTTGGGGTACCTCACGCCGTCCTCACTGATAACAGCACCAACTTTAGAGCGGCTAAATTAAAGAAATTGTACGCCAAGTACATCATCTGGTCGAACCATACCTCCCGCTACCACGCGCAGGCGAATGGACAGATTGAGGCGTTCAACAAGACCCTCTCTAACATTCTGCATAAGATGGTTGGTCAGAACAATAAAAGATGGCCATTCAAGCTCCCCAACGCCCTATGGGCTTACCGGACGATGACTCGCAACTCTACCCAGGTGACCCTATATTCCCTGGTGTATGGAGCTGAGGCAATCCTACCCTTTGAGATCTAGCTGCCATCGTTACGCACTCCAGTTTATGATCACCAGACATCAGATGAAGTATCCGAGATCCGTCTAGCTGAACAGGAAGCACTGGACGAGAACCGGATTCGTGCCCTGCACAATCTGGAAAGGAATCAGGACAAGATAGCAAGGGCCTTCGACAAGAAGGTTCTTCTCTGCTCTTTTCTACAGGGCGACCTGGTACTGGCCATTCGAGCGCCAATGATTCCCAGTAGAAAACCACCCAAATTAGAACCCAAATGGGAAGGGCCTTATATCATCCATAAGGTTTACCCCAATGGAGCATACTCCTTGGTGACCACATATATAGAGTGTATAACCCCTCCCACAAATTCCAAATTCCTCAAGAGATACTTTTCCTAGGGAAAAAGGGTCCTGAACAACCCTAAACTGTGAGATGGTCCCGCACGACCTTAAACTGCACCCCCGGCCTTACTACAAGACGTTAAACTGCAAGCTAGTCAGGCCTTCCTGACCGAGGCTCAGCCTTAGGCCCCTTGGCCTCCTTGGGCCCCTGGCCCCCGTCCTTACTGCAAGACGTTAAACTACAAGACAGTCAGAACTTCCTGACCGAGGCTCAGCCTCAGGCCCCTTGGCCTCCTTGGGCCCCTGGGCCCCATCTTCACTGCGAGACGTTAAACTACAAGCTGATCAGGTCTCCCTAACTGCGGTCTGGCCCCATGCCCCTTCGTTTATTCCCCGATTTACCCTCTTACGGGATTGTACAGTATGGTGTTGGACTACGTCCTCATTCACGTCGGATTACTTGGCATAATATACATATCCCCAAATGAGATGCCCCTTGTCCCGCATGACGTTAAACTGCATGTTATGAACTACATATGGCTTGATTCCCATCTCCATGGGATACGTAGGAACGCTCGGACACCTCATCTTGAGCCCACCCCCAAGCATTTCTCTTCCACTATTCCCCCTGGGGGTAGTTTCCATGGAAGATCATTGTGCAGCAGGGAGTAGGCTTTATTAGCCCCACTCATATGACCCCACTCACACAAGGATTGTAAGGGTCACACCATGTGCCCACTCCCGTTCGTCTATCCTCCCACGTCCTCACCGTATGACATTAATCTACATGGCCTTCAAGAACTACGTATGGCTTGATTCTCATCCTCATGAGATACGTAGGAACGCCCGGACATTTTATCCGTTGGCCCAGCCCAAAAGCCAAGATCTTCCCCTCCGGTCAAGATATGGCAGGGTGCATACTTTGGCCCTAACTCACACCGAGCAAGCCTCGACTCGGCTGCACATCCCCCCTTGAGATGTTTGCCTCTTTCATGGATGGATACAACTATGCTTCATCCACTCCTTGACTGGGATTCCATCATCTTTCACACCCATAGGGACCCCCAAGAACGACCTGGATACAACGTCCAAGTTCTCTCCTACCGTTACAGGCCAATGCCCCCCGAGGGTTTTCAAGCAACAAGCCGATACAAGACCCGCGTTGCGAATTTGGTCAGCGGTCGACGCTCATTTGTTTCTCCCATATCAGGTTACCATAAGAATGTTGTGTTTCTAACATGTTCAGCAGTGCCCTGGATCTTCGGATCCACCCCGAGATGTCCCATCCATTGAGTGTAGTGATTCATTCTGCCCCATCCCGAGGTGACAAACTTCCCCCAGGGCGGTGCTAGCGATCGGGCCCACGGCCCTGATTCCCCATAGGGGTGTACGGTGTGGTGTGGGACTACGTCCTCATTGACGTCGGGATCATGTACCTTGCTGTACACCCTCCCATACGAGGCCCAGTCTCAGGCCCCTTGGCCTCCACGGGCCCATGGCCCCCTGCCTTACTATAAGGCGTTAAAATGAAATCCAGTCAGACCTTCCTGACTGATGCCTAACCATAGGCCCCTTGGCATTCTCGGGCCCCTCCACCCAATCTTCCACCCTGGGGTGTACGGTGTGGTGTGGGACTACGTCCTCATTCACATTGGGATCATTTACCCTGCCATACGCCCTCCCTTACGAGGCCCAGCCTCAGGCCCCTTGGCCTCCTCGGGCCCATGGCCCCCTATCCTTACTGTAAGACGTTAAACTGCAATCCAGTCAGACCTTCCTGACTGATGCCTCACCATAGGCCCCTTGGCCTTCTCGGGCCCCTCCGCCCAATCTTCCACCCGGGATGTACGGTGTGGTGTGGGACTATGTCCTTATTCACGTCGGGATCATGTACCATGCAGTACGCCCTCCTTTGCAAGGCCCTTCCTCAGGCCCCTTGGCCTTCTGGGGTACCCGACCCTCATCCTCAATGCAAGACATTAAACTACAAGCAGGTCAGGACTTCCTGACCAGTGCCTAACCATCAGGCCCCTTGGCCTTTCCGGTCCATGAACCAGGTCCTCCCTTATAGGATTGTATGGTGTGGTGTAGGACTACGTCCTCATTCACGTCGGCTTCTTCGCCATACCGTACACCTCCTTTGTTTATGGGTATATTACTAATCTTCTCATCCCGTATGCCGTTAAACTACATTTGGAGAACTACGTGTGGCTTGATTCCCATCCTAATGGGATACGTAGGACCACCCGAATGTCTAGGATTCGGGTCCAACCCCATCCCTCGGGAATCTTCATCCCATCTTCGCCCCTTGGCTTACCCTTACATCATAAGAGGATTATATGGTGTGGTGTGGGACTATGTCCTCATTCGCGTCTGTCTCATAATGACCACACCATGTACCTCTCCCTATTGATCTATTTCGTCGATCCCTTTTTGGCGGTTCACCAATGTGCCTAAGAGTACTCTGGTTTATTACCTGGAATGCCAAGCTTTACTCAGACACGTCCTCACCCGCTTTCCAGGCTTTGTGTATCCCTGCATCAGTCCTTCCATCATCTTCCACACCCAGAGGGACCCCCATGAACGGCCTGGATACAATGCCCAAGGGCTCTCCTACCGTTACGAGCCAACACCCCCGAGGGTTTTGGACAACAAATCGATAAAATCCCGCGATGCGAATATGGTCAGCGGTCGATGATCGTTTGTTGTTCCCACCTCAAGCTAATGCAATGGATGCTGCGTTTCCACCATGGTTAACACTTTTCCTCTCTCGCCACGCCATCCCATTCGGCCCAAAATTTCGGGTGCACAATTCACACCCTTCATCACTTCACCGTGTCCCAGTGGAGTCTCGGAACTCTTGGTACTTTTCCTCCATGCACGTCCGCGCATTAGGGGAACAAACCGCATCGAAGGTGTCCTTCGGGGCTCTCTAACAACTCCCATTTGACTTACCCCATGTATTGCGATGAAGATACCCCCCTTGTTTCCCACACCGAGTTTATCTCACGTGGGCTTAGGAATCGGGTTGATATCTGTGCTTACTCGGGAAGTTGTCACCATCCATGGTCCGAGCTCTAAGATCATAAACTAAGATTCCCATCTGCGACTACGTTCATCTTGATTCCTATCTTGATAGGATACGTAGGAATGCCCAGACCCATTGTCATTGGGTCCAGCTTGAGTTCAGCTAATCCACCTCTCGGGTCCTGCCTTCAGGACACTGACTACGGGACCGCGTGGCGTAGTAAGAGACTATGTCCTCATTCACGTCGGGTTTGCAATGGCTGCACCACGTACACCCCCGTTCTAAGGGTTAGCCCCCTATTCCTTGTCCAGCACGACATTAAAAGGCACCCTTTAGAACTACTTGTGGCTTGATTCCCATCTTCATGGGATACGTAGGACCGCCCAGATTCCCTGTCATTGGGTACAACCCATTTGGGGAACCAGTCTCCCACCCTGTTTCACCTCTTACCTCTATATAGGCCCCTCGGCCTAAGGTCTCCCTCTTCGATTGGCGTACAATTTGATGGGGGATCATGTCTCCGTCAATTGTGTTTTATGACACTGCGTACATTTCCCGCCTGGCATCGTCTCTGCTACATCTGCGCTGCATGACGATAAAATGCATGCTTGGACCTATCATATGACCCTAGACTGTGACATTATCGTCCTGGCCGCACAATGAAAAACGGCACTGCATTGTGATGACCTCGTTATAGAGAATGTCACGTTGGTATTGGTCACGTGCCATGCCATTTGTCAACTCCCATCACGGCTTGATCCTTGTGTTGACATCACGACCAACTATTCTAGGTCCGTCGCTTCACAAAAAAAAATCATTCACCTTAAACAACAAACAAGATTTATCAAATTCCACTTCTTTTAGTGCAAGGGCCACGCCCGCACTCCCCCTTTTCCCCTGGCACTTGTACCTTACCGTGCCACCCTTCAGAACTACGTATGGCTTGATTATAATTCTTATGAGATACATAGGAGCGCCCGGGATCATTCCCATGAGCTCAGCCTAACCTTCGTGTTCGGCCCCTCAACTCGAGCATTTCCCCAGAGAATGCATGGTAAGTAGGGCGTAGGTCTTCATTCAAGTCGGGTTTTGTAACCACTTTGCCATGTATCCCCTGCTCCCCTTACCCATCCATGGTCTGAATTCTATGACCCTAAACTAAGATCTCCCTATGGGAAAGGAATCTGCTCCCCCTATCTAATACGTCTCATTGTCGTATTCAGATGTGTTTCGAAAAAGAGCCAGAAGTGTTGGATTTTCATAGGGACATTCCCCTCATCCCATGACCAAGCTTCGTGAGCTCGCTATTAGGATCCTCATCCTCTTCCACATCCAAAAGGACCCTCAGACGACATGGATACTCGGCTTAAGGGTTGTCTACGAATGCTGGACCTAAGGGCCCTCCAATCATTTTGGGCCAACATCCCTAAGGATATCTGACGACATTTGTGACATGGTACCGTGTTTCGAACATGGTCAACGGTTGACCCTCATATGTCTGTCCCCATTCTAGGCCAACGATACAGGATGCTGTATTGCGAACATGGTCAGCAGTTATCCTCCATCGTCGCGCTGCCATCATCGTGATCTGAATCACGAGCGCTATGATTCACACATTTCCACTTCTTCATGTTCAAGTGGAATTCCATCATACTTGGCTCTTTCTCTTCACGAATCTAGGTGCGCTAAATGATCGTGCTAGTGTCATTGGGCCGGTATTCATTGAGCGTCCCTTTTCCCTAACCTTCCCCTTTTTGTGTCGGGAAATTCCCACCACTACTACTTGTTTCCCACACCGAGCACGACTCACGTGGGCTTAGTAGTTTTGGAAGTTTGTGTACCACTGCGGCCAGGCTTCTCATCATCCCTCGTGACGTTAAACTATGCTTCCAGAACTACGTATGGCTTGATTCCCATCCTCATGGGGTACATAGGAATGCCCGACCACTCTGCTTCGGGCCCAGCCTAATCCTCACTCTTGGTCCCTCGAACTGAAGAGTTTCCTCGAGGGGGTATGTGGTGTCATTTGGATGCCAAGTCCTCATTCACGTCGGTTTCATATCTACCGCGCCACACGCTCCCTGTGTGTCCTCAACGTGTGACACTAAACTGCGGTTCTACCCTGAACATGTTCAGGATGCCCCAAGATCTCACTGGGAAGTGACAGATCCCCTCACCAGAGAGGCAATGTTCCGAAGAAGGAATGATCCATGATCAGACTGATGCGCCCATATGGTGTTCTCCCACCACGGTGGTGTAACTACCTAAGTGTTGGATTCTGTTTGGACAAACAATCACTCCATATTCCACTCATTGTGTGCCCCTTATTCAGACCCTCGTCCTTTTTATTGTCTCACGGGACCCCCATAACGGCCTGGTCTCATGCTGCATCGGCTCACCTACCGTCCTGGGCCAACGTTCCGGAAGACGTGTCATGTGTGGAAGGACCCCCTAACAGTATGGATGTCTGACCTATGGTCCGCCAAATGTCCTGGGCCAACATCCCGAAGAATTGATCGACAAAATTTTTGACATGGTCTCATGTTTCGAATATGGTCAATGGTCAACCCTCATTTGTTGTCCCCAGTACAGTCAAACGGGGCAAGGGTACCACTTCTCCTCCAAGGATAACAATTGTCCCTTATTGTCACCCCATCCCTACAGTGTTCTGAATCTTGGGTATCATGATTCACACTTCCCATTTTTATCTATTTGGACCGATTTCAGCACCCCTGGTGTTGCCCCATTCGTGCATAACAGCACGCTAAAGAAACGGTAATTCGGCTATCCTGAAAGTTTTTTCCCCGATCAAGCCTCCCCCATCTTTCAGAAATTCGGACTGGTAATCTGAATCCCGGATGCCCGGAGCATGATCCCCACTCTCATGTTAGGTGGGATGAAAGGGCAACTATCTCCTGTTTCTCACATCGAGCTCGACCCACGTGGGCTTGGGGAATTGTCATCGAATATCCTGTAAACATTGTAGGGATGTAACAAGGAAATTCAAATAGTGGGAATCGTGCGGGCTATAGCATTCAAAACAAAGAAAGGAAAAAATTGAAGCACGAAAGTACCAATAAAAGGGTTTGGGGTTTGTTACTATAGCCGGGGGTTGACTCCCCCCATGGACGGGTTGACCCCGTCAAAATAGCATTGCAGCACTGCCACCCGTTGACTTGTGGCATCCAAGGCTTGCTGCCGCTGAATCAGCTCCCGCTCCTCCTCAGCAGCATCGGGGCGCAGTTCGTCAGTCCTGGCTTTGGCCCTCTCTATGCCAGCTTGAATGGCAACCATCTTTCCAGAGGTCTGCCTCATCTGCTCTTCTGCCTCTACCAGCTGGGCCTTCAACTGTGAGACCAGCTCAGATTGTGAATCAAGAGAGGCTGAAAGCTCGTCTGCTCGGGTCTGCATCTGTTGGACCACGCCTTTAGCATCCTGGAGCTTCTTTATGCTGGTCGCCTTCCTCCGCAGCCAGCCCACGCTGAGCCCACGATCATGCTCCCAGATCTTCTCAGCCATAAGATCTCGGATGAGTGCGTGAGGACGCTGGGCATCCACTCCCCCAGCACACAGTTCGTGCAACCACGAGCGGAGTCTATCCATTTCATATGTCTGGCCAAGGCCGACAAGCAGAGGTTCGCTTGGTGCGGACGTGAAGTCGGAGGCCGGCGGTTCGCCGTGAAGCTCGATTCGCGGAGGGCTGCCGCAGAGTACACGGAGCTTCGCGAAGTCGAGAGCACAAAAAGACAAGGAAGGCACGTGAATACAAAAGAGGTCGACCCACCTATTTATAGGCGGCGACCCCGGGGCATCGCGGCGCGCCTCCCCCACGCGGAGCATCACGGCGCGTCCGGATCCGCGGCCCCAGCCAGCATCGCGGGCCCCCTTCGCGGAGCGGCATCACGAACCACCAACAAATTTTGGTGATTTTCCCTCATACTTCGACCCTTCGCCCTCCGCGGCTCCAAGTATGAGGGGGGCATTTGTTTGCACCAAAATATGGCCCGAATGAATGGAGCAAAAAGGAAGGCAGGCGCACTGCCTCACGAAGCCCCGACACGAAGCACCCACGCGAAGCCCCGCCGCGAAGTGCCCCGACCATTGCAAGTCGTCATGTAGCTCTAGAGGCGATCATTCTCCGTGAACACATTTGACGTTCACGAGCCGCCGCAAAGCTCCAGAGGCGGTCATTCTCCACGAACGCATTTGACGTTCGTGAGCCACCGCGAAGCTCCAGAGGCGGGGATGCTCCGTGAAAGCATTTGACGATCGTGAGACACCTTGAAGCTCTAGAGGCGGTGCTATCCGCGAATGCATTTGACATTCGCGAGCGCGCCGTGATGCACCGGAGGAGGCGCGCGAGTTCTACTTCACAGCACCCCTTCCCTAAAAATACTGGACTCCCCCTGAGTCCCAAAGATGTACAATCTGACCTTTCAGCTTCTCCTCTCCCAAATCACGAAGCACTCTTTGCCCCGGGAATCATGAGCTCCGCGAGGTATTCCTACTTCGTGAGACGCCTCTGCTTTGTCTTGTTTTGAGCCCCTCTTCTAAGAGGGATGCCCTTCGCGAAGCTCAAGGGCATTCGCAAAGGAAGGGGATTCCCAAGGGAACCCGGGCAGCCACGGAGCACTTATGCTTCACAAAACACCCAACCCATACTAGTGATCCCTATGCTAAGGTAGGATCGCTACACATCGCGAAGCACACTGCTTTATAGGATCCTGCTTCGCAAGGCACCCCTTCTTCGTGAGGCAGTGATCTGGGAACACTGTTCGACAGCACGAAGCACCTTCCATTCACACCCATGCCCTGTGCTAAGGACAAGGCACTCCAATTCGCGAAGCACACTCCTTTGCTTTGCAATCCTTCTTCCTGTGCGACCCTCCAGGTTTGCACGATGTGATTTCAAAGTCCCATTGACAATACCACTAGTAGCATTGCTTCGCCTAATGCTTCTTCACATAGGCATGCTAACTGCTATTGCTTCTTTGCATAGCCACACTAACATGGACCCCTTGATGGTTTGTCCCACAACCCCCCTTGACCATGGCCTTGCTGGTACCTTCCCTTCCCCAAGGACCAGAGGGTACCGGTTATGTAAGTCCTAGGGGTGCGGAGTGAAACCCCTTCATCCGAGCTGCAAGACGTTAAACTGCCAAGCACCACGTCCTCAACACATAACGTTAAACTGTGAACCGACCCTGGGCCTCCATCTTAGAGTATGTCCCAGCACCATGGGCAGCCTAAAGCGTAAGCCCCTCTTCGCTTGTCACGGACGCATCCTTCACGTCATGATCGTCAGGTCCTTGCAACCTCCTGTTTCTCACATCGAGCATGACTCACATGGGCTTAGAGTGAGCACCGACCCTGACCCCCATTAGTGAACTACGAGGACTTTGATCCATGTCAAGGCGTGGTACGTAGGAAGCCTCCATGAGGTTCAAGCACACCGATCATCTATTCACGTCGGGTCCCATTCCCGTCCAGCACAACGTTAAACTACATTCTGGTCCAATGGAAAGCTGTTGTGACCCATCCCATAGTGAACTACGAGGACTTTGATCCATGTTAAGGCATGGTACGTAGGAATCTTCCATAAGGTTCAAGACACATTGCTTGGTCGTTCATTCACGTCGAGTTTCTCCCTCATCCAGCATGACGTTAAACTGTATGTCCTTGTCCAGCATGACGTTAAATTGCACGCCCCGTCCCGTATGACGATAAACTACATGCCCTCATCTGGCAAGACGTTAAACTGTATGACCCCTTTTGTCCGGCATGACATTAAACTGCACACCCATTCCCACCTGAACTATGAGGTCTTTGATCCATGTCAAGGCATGGTACGTAGGAAGCCTTCCAGAGGTTCAAGCCCACCACTCATTGGACCAAGGTCCACTTTCACGTCGGTTCGCCGACAAAGCCCCATTTGAACTACGAGGTCTTTGATCCATGTCAAGGCATGGTACGTAGGAAGCCTCCACGAGGTTCAAGCCCACCCATCATCCAATTCACGTCGTGTTCTACCTACGTCCAGCACGATGTTAAACTGCAATCCTAGTCCGACGGCAAGTCGTTGTGACCAACCTGAACTACGAGATCTTTGATCCATGTCAAGGCATGGTACGTAGGAAGCCTCCATGAGGTTCAAACCCACCATCTGGTCATTCTGACCTCATTCACGTCGGTTCACCCCAATCCCACATGACGTTAAACTGTATTCCCCAATCCGTACTACGAGGACTTTGATCCGTGTCATGGCGTGGTACGTAGGAAGCCTCCCTGAGGTTCAAGGCCAACAATCATTGGCCCAAACCGTCTCCTAGTCGGTGTGCCAGGCCCCCCATTTTCAAGCCCATCTCCCATCGGACCAAGGTCCCTCATTTACGTTGGTTCACCGACACCCAATGTCTGTCGTTCATTCACGTCAGTTCTCCCTCGTCCCGCATGACGTTAAACTGTATTCCATCAATCCTTTGAACTATGGGGACTTTGATCCATGTCAAGGAATGGTACGTAGGAAACCGTCCCAAGGTTCAAGCCCACCATTAGTGGACCCACGGGTTTACTTTCACGTCGGATCACCGATGAAACCCTTTGAACTACAAGGTCTTTGATCCATGTCAAGGCATGGTACGTAGGAAGCCTTCCAGAGGCTCAAGCCCACCACTCATTGGACCAATGTCCACCTTCACGTCGGTACGCTAAGGATGCCCATCGGACCAAGGTCCACCTTCACGTCGGTACGCTGGTGATGCCCATCAGACCAAGGTCCACCCTCACGTTGGTTCGCTGACGACATTCATCGGGTCAAGGTCCACCCTCATGCTGATTTACCGGTATCATCCCGAACTACGTGGACTTTGATTCCCTGCCACGGGGAAACGTAGGAAGCCTCTTCAAGGCTCAAGCCCAACTCCACCATCACCCCTGTGATGGTCCCATTTCACTCCTCTCTGCTCCATTCATCCACCATCCACCCCGATCCTCGCCCGAACCGTCATATCCCGGTGAGACCATGTTGGTACACTCTTCACAGCTGCCCATGGGCTGGCCCCGGTATCGGCATCCCTTCAAGAGAAATCCCTCAATCCGATCTATCCTAGCTAATGCTCTGATCGGACTGACCCGTCCCTGCTGGACGTTAAACTCGCGGCGTACCCTTTGTTAAACACATGAAGCTGAGGAAAACCTCAGATATGTGTCTATGGCATATAATTCCCCGTGTTTGATGTGGTATGCCTCGGGCATCCACGCCCTCGAGATGCCCTGTGACCAGGGAGAACAGACAGACATGCCAAGTTCCCCAGCATCCAGACATGCTACTGATGCCTCAACGTGACTACTCACCTGACTGAATGTTTCTGCCCTAACCGGACCCTTTGGAATGTCCCGACAGAAGCAGTGTAATTAACTGGCACCCATGGAAACATGGCACTGGGAAGAGTTTCACGAACTACGTATTAAATATATGAGGGAGACCCGGACTAGGTAATGAGCTCCGAGGAGGAATCCACGGAGGGAAGAACCGACATCCCATCATCCTGTTTCGATCAAGGAGCAGACGTACATGAACAAGGAACGAATGCTGCCCACCTTTGGAAAGAGGGAATGTGGGGCAACGAAGCCGCGCGTCCTCCTCCGTGGATAGACGGATGCGCGCGCACCCCGGCGAAAGCGTCAGAAACAATTACTGAATGAAGATGATATATTTATATTTATAATATAAATGATTATGGAAAAGTGAATTATTATTCACCTTTCATTCATTCTATATGTCAACAAATGAAATAATTGTCCACATGTATGGATAACCCACCATCTTAACGAATGTTGTAAATTATTTTTCTATATCTATCATCATGGATGAGCCTGTAAGTGTATATATTTAACAAATTTCATATTTATATAATGATTAATATGCTCTTGGTGATTGAACTGTGTCCAATTTACATGGATCAAAACTAATTATCTAAACTACTCATCAATAAACAAATCATTAAATAAAATGAAATAAATATTTATTAATAATACTGTGTTGATATGTTATAAATTGATCATATATGATAATATATGTATGATAATGAATATGGTGTAGTATTAAAATAACTCTTAATTAATTTTATTGAAGGTTATTGTACATTCCAAGCATGGTGAGCTCATTGTAAGGGATTTCCATTGACTTTTATTTCTATGAGACACATTCATTAAGTACCAATTATTTAGTTTATATAGTTTATATATATGTATTTTATAATGAATATCATGAATCTAATGAGATTTATGTATCTATTATGGGATCTTAATTTCCTTTTCATTAAAATTCACATGTCACAAAGTCATTAAGGGTTTTATTTAACAATCTATTCAATACATGAGGTTTTTTATTTTTATATCAATATTTATAAATATTTCAATTCCATTTAAACGTTTTCTATGAATCATTTCAAATTTATTTATCATTATTCAATTTATTTTTATATAAAATATGCAAAATGGATTAATTTTTTTCAAATGTTTTTTTATTAGAATCTTATTTTCTCATTCAAAAAGGCGTACTTTTCATGTTTTATAAAAAATTGAATAGAATTAAATTTTTTATAATATTAGAAAAAGAAGTCATCAACTCATTAAAATTTTATTTTTAGAAAACTCATGTTCTAGTTTTAATGGTACATTCAAAAATCAATTTACATTATAAATGTAATTATTTTTAAAAGAAATATGATTCATAAATCATATAATTCATGTCATCCATAATTTTATCATGTAATAAATCAAAATCATTTTAAATCTCTTATAATAGAAATTTTTTTATGAATTATAGGGAATATGATCCAAGGATACTAGCTGTATTATTTATCTGGATAGTTTTAAATTAAAATGGAAATAATTTTATGGATACAAATACATTTCATTGGATTGTATATGATGAATGACTTAGGATATTGAGGATGGCATGTTTATTATTTTAATTTGGTGACAAGGTGGACCTATATTTACATAAATGGAACTATGTAATGGTGGAAGACGAATGAGGTAAATATTTTATTCTTAAACCTAATTCCATATTAAAAATATTATAAATTTTAAGACTATAATTTCCTTATTTTATTGGGTAAATATATTTCATCTCTATAGTCGTTTACAAGTAAAAATTGACCATGTACATAAGTTTATCTATATAACGGGTTTCATTTCTTTAACATATGTGAGTAATTCAATTCATGTTCATAAAATAATTAGTCTAATATTTAAAATTTAGAACCATTTAGATATTTAAAAGATTATATGTATACCAAAATTCAATATCTTATGCTAATGTTAATCTACAGTAGCTAACTGTATTATAATATTTTATGATTCACGACTTATGACATTTTAATATTATTTCCATTACTAATGATTATGATACATGATATTCATGGTCTTTATTTTAAATGATAATATCAGGTTCTCACACCTCATTAATTATATAGTGATTATTTGATAATTGATATCTTCATTTTTTTACTTTCTAGTCATATCACCTCAGATTTTGTTATTTATCCATTCCATAGGTTAGGAATAATGATTTTATAAGTTGTATTTCTAGGATGGTATCTTGTTATGATGAACTATTTATTATATGATTTGGATCATATATGAATAATTTTTAGGTACCCCAATTTTCCAATAAAACTATACATAAATGATGATGCGTTGAATAATTATTCTATGTTAGCATACACACACTCAAACAAACACACACACACACACATATATAGTATGTGATATTTAGGTTTTAATGTCTTGGGTCACAATCATTTTTATAAAGGAAATTTATAGTTAACCTTCATAAAAAATGACGAAAAATTATTATTGATATCATATGCGATCAATCTATGTTTATGAATAAATTTTAATTTTTGTTAATGATCTTGGATAACCCAGGTTATACATAAGGTGTCATAGATAAAGGATTCATTATTATTAATTATGCAAATAATTTTTTATGATTATATGGGTTTCCAAAATGACTAACATTTTTTAAAATAATTTGGATTAATTTAATTGAATCCAAAAAATGGAATCATGACAATAATTAATGTGGAATCTAATTTAGTGATAATCCTCATATGAAACAGAATTGCTTATGTACTGGAACTCCATATTTTAAGACCATTATACATAAAATATATGAATATATTAATGTTAAAAAATATTGTGTTGAAATTTTGAATACAAAAATGAGTTTGAATTATAGTTACCCATGTTTAAAATAAATTGATATTACATCATTTTATATGAATATATAGAAAATTATAATAAAACTTGTCTAAAGACTATAATAAAATAGTTTAATTAAAAACATTGAAACATAATATTCTAATTTATTGAATATTCATCAAAATATTCCCTAAATATGTTAACCCTTAGTACTCCAACGCAAAATTTTTTTGTATCCTGGATGAAGGAATCATGAAAATTGGGTGATCTCAAGTTCCTAATAAGGGTAAACTAGTGAAATTTGTTTTCATAAAATGAGAGTAAGGTTATTATAATAGGATAATTATATTTTATGATTATACCTAAAATATAAATGACCATATAAAAGTGTAATGAAATAAATATAGGTAATAAATATGGTAGGAATCATATAATGATCAAAATAATAATCCATGAAATCAAAACATAGGAATTATGAAATGGAGTTTGTGATTGACGCATAAGAAAATAAAAAAAATTACATATTTTTCCATGAATTCCTTCAAAAGTTCTTTTAGTTGTATTGGTACACTCCTCATATAATATATATAGTCATTGTCTCTCTCATAACCATCTTGGTAGTCATTTTTCACCTGATATAATAACTAAATAGCCATGTTTCATTACCAAGACAATCAAGGTAGTCATTGTATTCCCCAATTCCATCTTAGCATACAATGTCCTTTGCTAAACTAATTTCATTCAATATTCATTCAATGTCTATCTCATGATATATAAATATTTACCAAATTAATTGGAGGTAGTAATAGGTTCCACATATCACATAATGAAATACTCCATACAGGTTTCAAAATATCATAAACAATATTATCATATCCCATATCTTGAAATGGGGGTGATAAAAATGTTTTCATATAATAACATGATGAAAACATATTGATTTCATGATAATTTAACAAATAAAAAAAATTAAATGATGTGTGTTTCATAAGAATATAACCCATGGATGGAAACACGTTTCATAGGAATATTACCCCTAAATGAGAAACATGATTTATAAAAATGTACCCCTTGAAACAGAAATAGGATACAAAAAATTCATCTTATAAAAAAAATAAACTATTAAATGTGATATTATAAGTGGAAAAATTTTATAATATCCCTCAAATCCATGTGACACATCAACTAATGTCATTTTATATTGAATATAATTTTTAAATAGATTATAAATATTATTTTTTAGGAATAGATCATTCTACATCAAAGAAGTACTTTTAAAAAATAATAAATGTTGAATCCCATTGTATATGAAATTATTTTGAAATGATATAAAAAATCATGTAGTAATTTTGAAATCCTTTTGAAATTGAATATTATAAATTAATATATAAACTATTTTCAAACTTATTCTTCATGATAACATATAAAAAATATTTTGAAATAATTTGAAAAAAACATTTCATTGAAAAATAAAAACACATATCAAATAATGATATAAAATATTTCCATTGAAAATACATCCCAATATATAAAATAATATTTCAGTTACCTTAAATCATTTTATTTGAAAAAATCATATATAAAACTTATAATGTATGCTTTGAAAAAATGTTAATGTACATTTTAATCCTAAAAATTTTAAAAAATCAATTTTATTTTAAACCCATTTTAAAACAAAATAGATAATATAATACTAGGAAATAAAATTTATTTTATATATCAACAATATATATATATATATAATAATCATTATGTAAATGACGATCTTGATGGTAGGTAATCCAAGACATGTAGAACATTTTATTTATACCTTAAATGTTTTGAAGAGTTCCTTGGTTGGAAAATGATATGATAATTCCATTAAAAATGTTTTATAAAATGGTAATAAAATGTTAAAAGATTAATTTATTCATCAAATGAAAAATATAATACATTTTTTAAAATAGTTTTATAAATCATGGCATTAAATAACATAGAATTCTGACTGAAATGTAAAATTTAATTGTATTTTCAAAAGAAAAATTAAATTATATTGTGTACCAAATGATGGAAAAATGGAACTATTACATGAATATACCATGAAGAAGAAACGTTTAATAAAATTATAGATAGTTCTTGAGATATATATCAAACTATTTCATAAATTTAATGATTATCATGATTAATCTGGATAAATAATTAGATCGTACCAACAAACATTTACCACTTTTGTGAATGAATCAGATTAAAATATAAATGAATCGTATAATATCATTAAAAATGATATTAATGGTTTATAATTTATATGTAAATATATATGTGTCATATAAAAAATAGGTTCCTAACTTGGAAAGTGTCTCAAATAATGATATTTGTGATAAACATTACTTAACAGATTTGGTAACTTTTGACCAGAAAAAAGCATGATAAAAAGGAAATTACATGCATATGTAAATAAAAATAAATTAAATAATACTAATCATGGAATTAATTAATGGGTATTCTATAAACCACACATAATAAATTAATTTTCAATAATTCAGAAATATCATAGAAATAAAATTGATACTAGGAAATCGTTACAATCTATTGGACATGACATGTGTGTCATTATATTCCTAAATAAAAAAATAAATTATTTAAAAATATTAGTCAAATAAATTTTCTTGTTTATAATTACAATTATTTTACTAATTTAAATTCTATATACAACTATCTAAAATAGAATATCTATGACATGAGTTTTAAAAAAAATTCCTTATCTTAAAAGAGACATTGGTAGATCAATGTCGATCAATAGTTTACATAAAAAACATATAAAAGATATTTTTCATCAAATTTTTATCATATCTATATAAATATTATAGATTTAAAATGTTACTCCCCTACACGAGTTACCTAGATTCTGTGCATTATTTTAATACATTTTCATGATTACAAGGAATCAAGTACCGAAGGACTGATCCATTTAGCAGTCTTGGAAAATAGATTACATGCACAAATATTACATTACTCATTCAATAATAAAACAGAACATAAATAATAATTTGATAAAACCATTATTCCCGTAGTTTAACACTTCATATCAATCATCATACAATTCATAGAATCATGATAAAACAATACATTAGAAATGGGTGAGCTCAAATACTCTATAGGGTTAAATAATATAGTTGAATCCATAAACATTTAAGTAAATATGAATAATAAAAACAACATACATTTAAACATAAATTTGAACTTAATATGGAAAAATAAATAAAACTATACCATTGTTGACGCTTCTTTCCCTCAAAGAGTCCAACAAATGAAAAAGGTGAATACCTTAATCATTATGAGGGTCACCCTTTGAAAAACATAAATATTTGACAAAGGCATGGACCATGAACCCATTTAGAGGGAGTCACACAAGTTTCTTGTGCGTCGCGCAAGTCACTTGCGCGCCTCTAATGGGTCATGCACGTCACTTGTGTTCCCTATTATATTTTCTCCCAAGGTGCTCAGTGGCCTATAAATAGCCCCTGTGGGGCCCCCATATCGAGGAAAATTTTCCCAATACTCATATTCATGCTCGGGTCACCCAAGTCTTTGTCTGAAATCTTTTGAACACTTCTATGGTAATTTATTACTTATAATGGAAGCTCTAAAGATGAAGAATAAGTCCTAAGTGTTAGAACTCATCAATAATTTTGTGCCTATGTGTCCTGACCTTAAGGTAAATAAATACACTTGTGTGCCACCTTTCCCTCTCAATAGAACTTGCACACCACCCTTCTGGAAGTCTCTAGGGATGATTTAAAGGGCTTGAGTTCAAAGTTTCCCAACTATTACCCTATAGATTTTTCATCTCCCAAGGTGACTCATGTCTCGCAAGTCTACTTGCACAACCAGGACTTGCATTCCCGAACAATACATGAGAAACTCCTTCTTAGTCATCTCATTTCCTCAAATACACCTCTCCTTTACTAGACATAGCCTTCAATACCCTCTTCAATGCCATTTATGGCATGAATCCTTTGTTGTCTTCCTTATCTGAAAGTAATTCTGTGAGAACCACTCCCAAAACCTCATGACATACAAGCATTATGTCACCATGGTTAGGGGATTCCAATATAACCTCATCCATTGAGATGAGAAGATATTTTGATTTGGGCCTCCTTCTCAGGAGTAAGCCCCAAGTTACAAGTCCCCTTAACTTGGGAATCCTTCTTAGGAGTAAGACCCATGTTACAAACCACTTAACATAGGCTTCCTTCTCAAGAGTTATCCCCATGTTACAAATCTCTTTTACCAGGGCCTCCTTCACAGGAGTAAGCCCCAGTCATAGTTTCGTTAAACAATGGTCATCCTCCTCAGGTGTAAGCCCCAATCCTAATTTCTTTTGATATGGGCTTCCTTCTTAGGAATAAAACAAAATCATAAGTCCCATTTAATTTGGGATTCCTTTTCAGGAGTATGTCCCAGGTAATAATTAAAAATATATATATAGTACAAATACCTTTATTAACCCTGCTCTAGGGATTCATTCCTAAGTCCTGGTATACATTTACTTGGGTTGTCATACATACGTAAGCCACAAATGATTTCTCATAACTGCATCATTCATGGAATCATCTTCATGTTTGTTGATTCCTCCAGTTTCTCATCCCAAGCATGACTCACATGAGTATAGTGTGTAAAAAAATCACTACATCATTTTTGAGCCATTAACAATGCATAAACCCCATATTTATTTTCTTGAACTATGTGACATTTGATCTCTACATAAAAAGATGAGTATGTAGGAAGCCTTTATAAGGTTCAACATCATCTTTCATTAATTCTATTCCATCCCATATGATGTTAAACTATATCGTTCTTATCAAACTATGAGGGATTGATGCTTTTTTAACAAGGTTACGTAGGTAGCCCATCTGGTGGTATGATCCAAACTCTGAACTAACCCTTGTCTTTATGAATGAAAAAAAAACATCATGTGCCCCACTTAGGGGCTTTAAAACCAGTGTGGTCATCATAATGACCAATAGATTTATATATAATTTATTGAAAGATAAAATTGAGTAAGGATCTCTAATATATATATATATATGATTCTCCATCAATGAAAAACCGCAAATACATATAAAATATTCTCTAAATCCCACACAATTCAATCATCGATTTCCAAATCTTAAGGAAATTTCATTTTCATGCTTGGGAAATTAATAAGGATTCATAAACATAACTAAATCTATAAGAGAGTCCCAGAGTAGGTAACAATTCACCCCCAAATGGGTGTGATGAGCCTAACCTCCCATCCTCTCGACCAATGAAAATTATCAATCCTCATCGGTCCAAAACATATGAGAACATACCATAGGAAAGTAAGTCCAAATGGATATAGAATTATTTTTTTTTCTGGTTCTACGAATAAACCCATTAGAAACGGATTAGAATTTTTGAAACATAAACAAACAATTTCATCCCCACTTCCAGAACAAACAAAAAATAGTGAACCCAACATGAATCCTTAACCAAGTTAAATGATGTTTTACATAATTTTTAGGCCCCTATTAAACTCAATATGAGGGCCTACAAAGTGATCAATGACATATTTTCTCATCCAAAAGATGTAGTATTTTAAAACCTATCATGATTATGTCTGATATATCAAACAAGCGCTATTTTACAGGATCTCTCTGCAATACAGAATGGATTCCTTAATGTTCACACTTCTGAATGCCTCAGCCGCTACTCCTGCTGGATCCTTGTCCGCTCTAAGGATGACATCACCTACTCAGTGTCATCGATGAAGGGTCTTGAATGCATTAGTGAGGGAATACCATCAACAAGGTACCATCCTAACTCTAGAGGCAGCTTGACAAGACCTCTATGATAACAACTCACCCTAGTTGTTCGGACAGCGACGTCCAGTGGTCATGAAGCAGTTGGTGCCAACCAGCGTCTCCAACAGTTTCAGGTCGTTATCCCTAGAACACAACAACCAATCCCTCCCATATAACAGGGAGGTGAATTAAGAGGTCAATTAAGGCCTAGTTCAAGAAGACATTATCCCTTCCTGAGGAATCCCACAAACAATCAATGCGAGACACTTGCGGTAGTGCACCCTCAACATGGGGAGGGTATCACCTCTAGATGTTCAGATCAGATCCCTTAGACCAGATCACGCAAGACGATCCATAAGAGGAAACATTCGGTCAACAGGGTGATGGTTATTACCTATTCCCCCTACGGAAAAGTCCATCAATCTATCTTGATGGCAGAAAATGAGTGGGCATATACACATGTCCGTCCTGATTTCACTGCCCAACAGACTTGTCTGGCAGTAACAATTCAATCCCTCCATGAAATTCTGACAAAGTACTATAGGCAGAAACCTACACCTATTTATAATTCATCATCCTGTCAGCATGCTCATTTGACTACAACCAATTATGTTCACCAATCAAATGTGGTGACCACCTGTAAACAGACACATACACCTGATTACACTCATCAATTCAGCCAGCAATCGCACCAGCCTGTATTGAAGAAAGTTCATCAATCACATTCGGTCGAGAATATTTAGCAGTCACATACACCTTAGATTCATCAATCTAACCAAGAGCCTCATTTGGTGGCACTCAGAGATGTCAATTGGAAATCTCCAATGACAAACAAGAGGCAGACACATCATTCTACCCCCACTCATGAGTACTGTCAGAATTCACTTATAGGAAAATGAGGACAGAAGCAGGAACACACACCTACTCCAAACATGGAATGGACGTATATTCTTGTTCCATTATCTAAAGTCACAAAGAACATTCTGACAATTTAGAAGGAGCAGAAGTAAATACCATCCCATATTTTGGATACCTGTCAAAATATTATAACTAAATTAGTGACATCATAGGGAAATAAACATAAATCTATCCCTATCAGTGGAGTGACTCATCAACATTCCACTCCAGAGTAGATACACACTTCCATTCCAATCGAGTAGGGTTGTGGGGAATACTCCCCCATGTCATGTGGACAATCAATTCCGGCACATACACTCGATTTAAATTGAGATAATCAGCATAACCTGACCATTTATCATGAGAAGGCACATACACCTGTCCATAATAACTATTTTCATCGACAAGTGGTATCCAATATGAGTAAGAAGGCTTCCATGAAAAAGGCCCATCCAGCATAGTTGAAACTCAAGAGTCAATCATCAATAAGGCCTTGCTCGATGATGGATTTATTGAAGTCCTCAGAAAATTGTCTGTTGCAACTCAAGATTTTACTCTCTAATTTCCATATTTAATAAGTAAAAACAATAATGTCAAAGGCCTTCATTTGAAACATCATCTTTAAGGATTGCTTCATAACAATTCATTCAATATAGAAGTAGTATCTTTAAATGAGAGTCATGACAATCCTCTACATGCCCAGAAGGGAAAGGAGAAAGAGGTTTCATCTTTTGATTTAACCCACCATGGTGGTCCTCCCCATGATGATGAATTTAGCTTCAAATGACCTCTCCATAGAAGTAATTCAAATTTGATGGAAAATAATTCAATGGAAAAGTTGGTAACCACAATGCTCTCTCATAATGAGGCACTGGAAAATGAGAAGCCAATCAAGTATGATTCCTTACCACTATAAGGTAAAATAATTTCTTAATTATATGATATCCAATGATTTAGGTCATTCTCTGAACCATCCCATGGTCATTAATCTTCTAATTTGAAAAATGAATTATCTACCAATCTTGTTGAATCTAATGAAGCAACAAAGAAGCACCAGATTTGGTCCAATCAGGTTGACGAATCATCATCAAATGAAAAAGTGGAAGTTCTGAATATGAGAAAACAACTGGTGAAAGATGAAATAACAGTCATATTTTTCCCTTTGGCTGACTCTTAGTATGATATTCAAGAAATGTTTATAGAATATTTTATTCACGATATTTGTCGCAACATATGGAAAACACTTTGTCAGATAAATGGGAAAATATTATCATATGATGAATATCAAAATCATGTCAAAATTATAGAAGGGTTGCTATGCCAAATTGACATGGAATGTCTCTCTGTCTCTCGACACCCAATGGTTGAAAAGTAGCAGAGAGCCCTTCAGCGTTCATGAAATTGTGCATTCAAAATATTGTGCCAATTAATAACCAATGCCTCATCTGGTATTCATATCATGGGATGGGGTGTTCATGGAGCATTTCATTTCACTGTGATGTCCGGCCAACAAGGCCCTCCAAAAGTGGTCTCATGAAATGTTATTTCCCATGGCTTGCCACATCTAACTGGGTTTTAGCGTAATAAAAGGTTTTCCCAAGAACTGGACTCAACTAGTTCTTCCCAATGTCAGGAATATAAAGAACATGTTTTCAAATTACTCTTACATCAAATAAATGAGAATATCGAATAGGATTCTCATTTAAAGCACGCACATCATCGGGTTATATATGTGTCAAAAATAATCGAACGAATATCTGAGCCCGGTGATTTGAGTGGATGTCAGATGATGCATCCGACTAATTTGTAAACTAAAGTTCGCAAAATCAGGGGAGCTTCTACAAAAGTTTCAGATGTAGAACCTCAAGAGACACCTCATCTTTCCACACAAGAGACTCTTTTAATACAACCCTCAAGATCAACATATAGGATTCGAGGAGTTGAACAGGAAAATCATGAATAGCCCCAATCCACTGGACTGGGGACATTTTCAAATTCTTAATATTTTCCATAGTGAAATTCAGTCTTCTTTTAATTAGGGAAGAATCCACCAGAAAAACGTAGAGAAGAATTATCAGGAGATTCCCTCCAAATTATAGTTCATCAAGAAGTTCTTGAGGGATCAACCAAACAAAAGAAAATTTCTCAAAAAGTACATGGAAAAAGACAGTATCGCAAAAGCGCTGACAGAATGGCTGCAAAGAAATATGCATAGATAAATGTCATTAATATCGTTGTCACTAATCCCCCAGAACATGACACTCAATCAAGGGAATTAGATGAAAAATTTCATCTTAAAGAAGTTGTAAACACATAAATGAATGAAGGATGTGTGCATACTAGAATATATACTATTGCCCTAGGGAAAGATATTTTTTGGGTAATTCCCTTCCATACTCAATATATTCACATGCCAAATAAAAGGGTAAAAGTCAGGTTACATTCCACCCTACCTCAAGAGAAGTCCAATAACTCTCATTAGAGGAATGGTTTGCACAGCAAGAATAATAAATGTAGGAATGAACGAGTTTAAATGAAGAACTACTTCAAGGTAGTCTTCCTTCTATGCATGTTGTAGTTAATCAATCAAAGTATTTTTTTGCAGCTACTTGGATGGATCAAGAATATCCCCCTTTACAGTTACACCCTCACAGGTCCAATCCTATGGTTCATAAGTGAGAGTAACTGTCAGTACTACCATCAGTGGTAGTACCGGTCGCGACACCCGTCCAAACTCCAATTATTGCACCTGTTCAGGTCCATGATAAACTAGATGTTTCTAAAAAATTAATGACTACCATTGAATCACTAACTGCTCAGGTAGAATATATGGATGGAATGTGTGCACAAGTTTAACCAGAAAATAGTGCATACCCTAAATGGGAGTATGTAATTCCTCCCACATCAAATTTTGAAAATACTACATTCCCAATTGTTAATGGTTCCAGAGATCCAAAACAACACTTAACACATTTTGTTTCTCATTGGGATCCTATGATGGGAACTCCCCAACAACATGAAGTATTTATGATCGGGTGTTTTGTGCAGTCATCATAAGGACATGCTTTTTTTTGGTATACAAGTTTGTAATATCGGTCAATTACTTAGTCAGAAGGTCTCGGTCAAATGTTTCTTCATCATTTTATCTCAATGATGAGAAAGACGATAGTTTTCGATCATACAAATGGTAAGCAATGTAAAAAATGAAAGGGTTCTAAATTTCATTGCTCGCTGGAAGGTATTAACGTATTCCTTATGTTTATCACTCCCTTGAGATGAATTGTTGAAAATTAGTGTAGGAAATCTATGTTTTGAACTAAGCACACCGTTGATCCTTGGGAAATACATAGAACACTTTAGAGGCCTTACATCAATAGCTCAGCAGATAGAATACTCTTTAATAATGACGAATGCTAAATCTCGTGTAATTCTATCAGTTCAGGAAGGAGAATAGGGAAAGGAGAGACTGCTATAGTTACTCTTAATCATGCACATGTACCTGCTTCCACTTCAAAGCCATCATCATATCAAAGGGCTCCACCTTCTGAGCGTCAAAAACAATGGTCACCACGTCAAGATGATCAAATAGATCAAAGGTAGAAACAGTTTGAGGATTTGAAGAACAATGTTTATTCTTTCTAGAATGAACATGTTCTTGGATACTTCATCTTGGCTCTAGAAAATAATATGGTTCAGTTTCCAAGGCCCAAAAGGCCGAACAAGGAAAGAGATGAAGACCTCCCCAAATATTTCCCATTTCATCAGATGTTGGGGCATCCCATTAAAAGGTGTTTGGTAACCAGAGACCTCCTGTAGAAGATGGTGGAATCTAGAAAATTAAAAATGAATGGTTCTTCATCCCAGGTAGCATGTGTTACTGCTACTGATCTTGAGGAATAAGGCGAGTGGCATGAAGTCAAAAGAAAAAATCTTCAGAAATATGATGATTGGATGGTCAGAAAAATGATCAACTGAACTAATTCCATTTTACGAAGACAATTTTCCAACCAACTGTGTCTTATAATATGAATTCCATAACAAAACCCCCTTTATCAGAATGAAAATCCTCAAATAAGTGGTATAATTTGAAGAAAGAGAAGCAGTCAGAAGAAGAAGAGCTCATGTCAAAGCCTAAGTTGTCTTTGACTATGGAAGATTTTATGTCATCTTCTTCCATAGAACTGGAACCGCCCCGCCAAATGGCACATTCTTAATTGGTTCATCAGGCTAAGTCTTCGTCAGATGGAGAATAGTTATTTGGTTCTATTAACATGATTCATTTAACAGATCCTTATTCCAATGACAGTTACATTTATGACTATCCTAAGATCCCTGTATCTAATAGTGTAATTAGAGGAAGATATATATGTCTAAGATACATGGGAATATGTGGATATTCCAGAAGCCACTATTTCAATCCAACCCCTGCTTGAACTATATATGCGGTAGAAACTCGTTGAAAACCCCTTCACTAGGCTCAATAGGAACAAGAGTGTTCATCCACACATGGAAGATTCGGTACTGACATAGTTAGTTAGGAAGACAAGTTAGAGGTCACCCATTTATCATATCAGTAAATAGATTTACCAAGTCGGTCTAATATACCAAAGCCTGGAGTATTTCAACTCCTACCCTAATATGGGATGCATCTACCGCCAAAGAATCAACATCGAAGGCACTTGAAAAACAACATATTCATGATGGGAAACACAAACCATTGGGCCAAAAGTATTATGGCTTGAAGCATTTTCCCCAAGTACCAGCCATGTTATCAATTCTAGATGCCTTGAATATATCAAATGGTCTTCAAGAGGCTCTTATTGAGTATTTTTCAAGTCCTCATGAATTCGAAACTGAAATTGCAACAATTGAGGTCTACCATATAGATAATGATCTTGTAGAATGCCAGGCAGTGATATATTTTACAGAAGAATATGAAGATGATATTGTACATGGACATATCAGACCATTGTATCTATCGGGAAAATTAAATGATATAGACATATGATGAGATTTCATTGATAATGGCTCAGAAATAAATCCCACTCAAATTTGTACACTTCGTCAATTGGGCCTCTCCGAATCTGATTTATCTCCTTCTACATTGATGTTCCATGGAATTGATAAGAATGAACAAGAACCTATATGCAAAATTACACTCGAAATTCAGTTTGGAGACCTTGTTTCTAATTCATATTTCATTGTTGTTCATCAGTACATAGCGTTCAACATTTTTCTTGGATGACTTTAGCTACATCAACATGCGTTCGTGAATTCATCATACAACAAATGTCTCAAATATTGTTTCAATGGTCAAATTGGGACATTGTATGGGGATAATGAACCATTCAAAACATGTGAATCTCATTATATTAAGGTATAATTCTATCACACAGATGGATGGGAATAATCCATGGAAAAAAAGGTCACCAAAATTATAGCTCCAAATGGATTGGAAATGATTCAAGTAAACTCATTCATTCATGTGAGTACAAATTATGTGTTATCTATCAGTCAAATTAACAGGATTGACCTAAATCCAAACACTCTTATGGAATCTTCCATAATGTCAGTTACGACAATCGATCCAGACAGAATGAGGGAAGTTGTTGATTCACCATGAAATGAAGAATGATTAAATGGAAAAGACATAATTTCATCCACAGAATTCTATAAATTATATACTTCATCAACCCGGTCATAATAAGTTATAGTGAAACCAGAGGAAAACAATGATGTCCATTCTCAATCCATCATCTCCTCTCTATCACCCCTATAAGACCCCTCATCATCAATAGTGTCAGAAATTGCAGCCTCTTCTTCATGATTCTCAAATTTTATTCTCACCCATTCCAATGGAAATTCTGCTTTTTCATCTACTATGGATGTAGAACTAGAATAAGTAACACATATTGATGATGAAGAGGATGACCTCAGGGATGCTCCTCCAGCATTTGAAGAGGGTATCTCAACCACTGTGGATGAACATAGAGAAATAAATCTGGGTACAAAATGAGATCCACACCCCACTTCAATTTGTGAATCCATGAATAATGAAGATCATGAAATGTATAATTAATTTATAAAGAAAAATCAAGATGTATTTGTCTAGAATTATACAGAAATTATAGGTCTTGATCCCAATGTTTCCCTTCATAATTTGGGATTCTCAGAAGAACATCAGGGATTCATGAAAGTTGCAAGAAGAACACACCCAACTTATGCCTCCTAATTTGAAGCTGATGTTGATAAGCCTATCAAGGATAACATCATCATAGAAGTTCAATATCCCAAATGGAAGGCTAACATTAATCCTGTGAAAAAGAAGAATGGAAAAATTATATTTTTCATTAACTTCAGAGATCTTAATTGAAATTTCAAAAAGGATGATTTTCCAATTTTGATCATAGAACTCTTAATTGATGAAACAGCTGGCTACGAATCTCTTTCCATAGTGGATAGTTATTCTGGGTAAAATCAAATAAAAATGGCCCCAGAAGATGAAGATTATACAACCTTGAGTTCTCCTAAAGGTATGCTTTTCTATCAGGTAATGCCCATTGGCCTGAGGAATGCTAGTTCAACATATCAAAGTGTCATGCACCATATCTTCAAAATATTTTATGGGAAATTTGATGAATTTTATGTGGATTATTTGGTGGTTAAATCCATAAAACTTTCTAATCACTTGGTCTATCTAGAAATAATATTCAACAAACATCAACAACACGATTTGAAGATGAACCCCTTGAAATATGCTTTCGGGGTTACCTGGGGAATATTTCTCTACATTGTTTTATGCCATCGTGGTATCGAAGATGATCCTGATGAGACAAAATCAATCCTTGTCATGTCATCCTTTATAAATCTAAAGGAATTAAGTGGACTTCTAGGACACTTAGCCTATATTTGGTGTTTCATTGCCAATTTGGTAGGCAAGTGTTTACCCTTCACCAGATTAATGAAGAAGGGAGTCACCGACCAGTGGACTAATGAATGTCAAGAAGAATTTTATATCCTCATGAAATATATATTGATTCCACCGTTATTAATGCCAGCTATTGAAGTAAGAACATATATTCTCTATGTGAAAGCTTTTGAGTGATAATTGGGTGCCTTCCTTGCCCAAAAGAATGATGCTAGGAATGGAAACTACCTATAATATATCAGTCGGACTATGCTAGAGGAAGAAACATGATATTCAAGTATTTAAATGAGCATCCTAGAATTAATCTTTGTTGTTCAGAAATTGAGACACTACCTGCAACATCATTAGTTCCAATTGGTATCTCACAATATCCCACTCAAATTTATCCTTAGTCGTACAATGCTTATAGGACATCTGGCATGGTGGGAAGTTATTTTTCAGCAATTTGATATACAGTACGTGTCTCAAAAGGCAATAAAGGGTAAGGATCTAACCTATTTTCTTACTGAACAACCATCTGTTGAAGAAACCTCTTTAAATATTGATAATCCTAATGATGAAGTCTTCTCTATTCAAGATAATCCTCAAACATGGGAATGTACTTTGATGGTGCCACCAGAAGTAAAACAAGGAATAAAATGGAAGATCCAAAATTCAATAATGCTGGGTTAGGAATAGTGTTTATTTCCCCAAAATAGGCATTGCTACCCTATTCCTTCTTATTGATGGAAGGTTATACAAACAATGAAGAAGAATATCAATCTCTCATCCCAGGCTAAAATTGGCTCGTTAGGAACAGGTGAATCACTTAAAGGTAAAAGGTGAGTCATATTTGGTACTGAAACTAATTCATGGGGCTTATACCATCAGAAGGATTAGTTAATCCCTTTGTGTGATTACGTTAGACCGCTAGTGGTGGAATTTCCTTCGGAACTGACATTTTTTATGTCCCACCATTACAAAATGCCCATGCTGATGCACTGGCTAATGTAGCCACAACCCTGGAAAATCTGAAATGACAAGACACAATCATCAGTATTTCCCACTATCATGTAGTTTCACCTTTTGTTTAAATAAAAATAAAGTAAATCAATGATTTCAGTCCAATTTCTGAACCATAGGTTCATAATATAGGATGGATGACACCTATCAGGAAATACCTTCAAAATGGAACACTCCCACATGATAGAGGTAGGAAATAACATGTCCATTGACGTGTGGTCAATTTTACACTTAATTATATATTAGATAAACAAATGATTCTCTAAAAGAATTGTTTTGATGGAATTTTCATCAGATGTATTGATGATGAAGAGACAATGGCTATCATGAGTGAAGTTCACGTAGGAGTTTGTGGTGCCCACCAGTCTATACATATACTTTCTGGTCAAATTCAAAGGCATGGATACTTCTGGACATCAATGATGCAAGATTGTGTTGATTTCACTAAGAAGTATCATTCCTTACATGTATGTGCCAATTTCATTCCTCAACCACTACAGTTGATTTATACAGCTAAATACTCCTGGTCGTTTTCTACATAGGGAATAGATGTAGTAGGACCATATCCTCTGGCTAAACCTAAGAATTTTATGAATATTCTTACTCTTGTTGACGTATTTTCCAAATGGGAATAGGAAATACCTATTAATGAAGTCATTGCTAAAGGCATTATTAGATTTCTCAAGTCTAACAACATTACCAGATATTTTATCACTCATACCATATTGATGGATAATGGCACCATCTTCAGTTCATCTGAGGTGAGAATGTTGTATCAAGAATACAAAATCAAATTCAAACATTCATGTCGGACTCATGCAGTGGACAAAGGTAAAATAGATGCCTTCAATTAGACTCATTCAAACATACTGCAAAAGATGGTTGATAAAGATAAGAAATCATGGAATGATAAACTTTTTCATGAATTATGGGCTTATCAAACCACCACCCACGCTACTACGCGGTCAACTCAATATTAATTGGTATATTAAAAGGAAGCATTCTTTCCTATTGAATTCCAATTACCTTTTCTTAGAGTCACCATTTGTGATCAGTAATGTATAGATGAACTATCTAAAAAGTGACTAGATGAATTGGAATGACAAGATGATAAAATATTGTGCTTGCTACACCATTTTGAATTATGTAAGAATCGAATAGGATGATATTTAATTAAAAAAGTTCTTCTTTATTCATTCATTAAAGGAGAATTGATATTGGTCGTCAGAACCCCAATGATACTAGGAATGCAGCCTGCAAATCTTGAGCCAAAGTGGGATGGACCTTACTCTATACATATGGTCTACTCTAATGGAGTATATTCTTTAATCTCAGTGGATGGAGAACTCATCAAGACTCCAACCAATGACAGATTCTTGAAGAAGTATTTTGTGTAACAAAAATCGAATCGTCTTGCATGAATTTAAATTTTACATGTTTGTTCTGCATGATGTTAAACAGTACATGGTCGTCCTACATGACGTTTAAACTCTTTAAACAATCCCTTATACATCCTACATGACGTTAAACTATACATGTTCATCCTGTATAACGTTAAACTATAAAAATTCCCTTATAGGTTCTACATGACGTTAAACTGTACATGTTCATCCTACTTGATGTTAAATTATACATGTTCTTCCTGCATGACGTTAAACTGTAAACAATCCCTTATACGTCCTATATGATGTTAATCTATACATGTTAGTCATTCATAACGTTAAACTGTAAATATTCCCTTATATGTCCAACATGACATTAAACTATACATGTTCATCCGGCATGACGTTAAATTTTAACTAGTCAGTTACACGTCCTACATGAGGTTAAACTCTACATGTTCGTCCTCTGTGACATTAAATTGTAAAAAATACGTCCCATCTACATGAATTTAAACATTACAACACCCTTTGTCTCACATGACGTTAACTTGTGCATCGTTAGGGCTATTTCTACCTCGTGTTTCTCACACCGAGAATGAATCACGTGATCATAGAGTAAGCTTCGACCATAAAACCCTCTCTGGGACACTAACCACATGAAAGTCCCAACACCGTATTCAGGTCATTGTCCTCATTTACAACTCGATAGCTAATTCATTCTCAATCGAACTACGTGGACTTTGATCCTTGCCTTCTAGGATGGGTACGAAGGTAAACTCCTGAGCTTCAAGACCAAAACCAGTATCTTCACGTCGGTTCACCACCATCTCATTCGATGTTGAACCTTCCCCCCCACCAATATCGTCACATTGGTTCACCATCGGCCTACATGGATTTAGACTATGTACGTCCCTTTTTTCCATTCTACATGACACTAAAATATCCAACACCATCGTCCTTGATATATGATGTTAAACTATATAGTCCCCAATTGTTCTTGATGCAAGACATTAAACAGCATAGCAATACCTCCTAGCTACATGATGATGAACTATGCAGCACCGGTCCATGCATATGACCTTAATCTATTTTTACTTTTGTCATGTATGATAATAAACTACAAAATTTTCTGAAACCCTCACCTGAGAGGGAATTATTATTGACAGTGATCTATAATCATGTCATATTCCAAGGACTACGTGCATACATGGTGATCCCCGAACCATTAATCTTGGGTCCAACCATCATTTCACTAAATTTTGAATTCACCCTTCCCATGTACAAACAAAATATGTATATATGATTTTTCAAGAACTGCGTATGGAGTGATTCCCATCCTTATGGGATACGTAGGAACATTCATGCATCCCTCGAATCCAGCCCTAAGACATTGGGCCTAACCTCAAACTCCACTTTTAGTCCCATGGTTAAGAAGTCCCCCTGCAAGTACAAGAATGTGGAATGACAGGTCTTTATTATCATCAGGTTTATAACAAACACACAATGTGTCTACCTCATTAAGTTCAACGATCTATGACCCTAAACTATGATCTCCTACGCTCTCTTCCCAGATGACATTAAACTGTATTTCTAGAACTATGTATGGCTTGATTTTCTTCATAAGGAAATATTTAGTGAAGTCCAGCATCTCAATTGATTGCCCTTCCAAAAAATGATTATGGTCAGAATTAGTCTATTTATCTCCTTCACGAATTGGAAAATACCCATTTTCATGAGTCATACTCCTAACTTTAAATACATCGAGATCTCCATAACCCTTTTCCTTGTTCCTGGTCACCAATTTTCTGATGCCTGGGAATTCTTTTTCATGACCATGTCACACATGCCCCTATGAGGCCTTGCATAAATAGACTACATAATGGACATGTCATCCAAAAGATGCTATTATTGGACTATTCATCCAATTCCCTTTGGTGGCGCTGCCTAATTATACCCCCAAACATGGTTTCCAAATAGTGTTAACATCATTATTGGGGGGGGGGGGAATACCTCTTCGGCCCTTATTGGTCTTAATGAATATTTTTAGAGATCTGAAAAATAGCCATCCATAACATATTTTTTGCACTCTCATTTTCATGATATGAATGTATTCATGTCTATGGTTTTTATTTCTCTTCCCTATGAGGGGGTCAGACCTTCGCAGGACCAACATTCATCCAATTCTTTTAGAATCTTGATTGGGAATATAATTTCTATATTCATGTACCTCTATCCATACAACAGACTATATGCATTAGGAAATTTGAATCTCCATAAACATTCAATGACTTTTAGGAATAGAAATGTAAAACATCTGAGAGTTCTTGTTCCTGACTATGCAGCATGTGCCCTTATGTTTCCTTGCATATGTAGTGTACATAAAGGACCTTCCATCCAAAAGGAGCTATTATATTACTATACATCCAATGAAGTTATGTGGCCCTACATAATTCAACCCCCTAACGGTTTTTCAAATAGTGGTAACATCACTCTTCGTAAATACTTCTTCTAATGAATTTTATCCCATTTTCATATCATCCCTCATATTCAAAATCTCTTAATTCACAGTTTTCATGTATTCCCCCATACATGAATGTGGTAATATGTTTTCAAACAAATTATCAAGGAATTGAGTAAATTTTAATCCATTTGTTCAATGGTATTCAACCATAAACATTATCTTTTTTATGTCCGACATGCATGACTTTAAACTGCCAACAAGAGACAGGGTACTCATTAAATTGGGAACCTGTAAAAGTAAATCTGAACAAAATTCAAGTCCTAGCTCGGTAAACCTACATTTTACATGATTTATGAAATATTGAGCAATAATAAGATGCAATGTTTGTGGTGTTGTTTGTATAATCCTTGCAAAAATTAAACTATTCTTACTAGGCCCATTGGCTTATATAAAAAAAATTAGGTAGTTAACAAAAGCATGAAGGTACAAATGATTGAAGAGGAAATGTATTTTTCATTGATGCACAAGATTGGAAGAACATCCAAGGATTGGAGTATCTTCTCTTTTCCAGGAATTACAAGAGGATTTCAATATAACTTTTCATTTGATTTATGGAATCCCGAGATACATCAGCTGCAACTTGAATTTCATTCACTCAACCAGCTTCACTCTTTTAAGCTTGATGGATTGCTTTCCAGGAATTGGAATTGGATTTCATACCATCTGTATGGACTCCTTCCAATGAATTTTTATGATGCTTTTGTTCCCCAGTAACGGTATCTATCTATTACTGAAGGTGCATCTTATAGACAACATTCTTCGTGATCTTCTGGTTCAGCTCCTTTGGATTTGTAGCATGATCAGTCTCAGCTTGGGACACTGTAGCCTCGATTTTTCTGATATTGGTCAGTAACCTCACTCTGATCAGATCTTGACGACCGTTTTTATCCTACTACCCCATTAAGATAACTTGTTTCAACGTGGTATGGATCCTTGATATCCAAAACCACCATTCCCAGCATGATGAACAAGGATGAAAGTTGCGGGATCTTTAAAAATATTTCGTCAAGAGGAACTTTAGATATGATCATCCATATATTCTTCCATGTCTTGTGACGTGAGTATTTGAGCACCTTTTTCACCTCTAGGTCTGATTCACCATCGTTATCACATGGGGTAATATAGTCTTGGATTTATTCACATAACAATATGCCATGTTCTACTCCTCCCCCCTGACCCTTAATAATTCACTTTCTACTCCCGTTGGGGCTGAAGCTGAGGATTCACCTCTTGATCTAGCCATTGAAGTTGACGGCCATGTATAGTCAATTGAATTATTTGGATAGTTTTAATATATAAAAAATGTTGATTATATATTTTTAAAATTAAGTACACCCCAAAATATTATCAATTTTTACACAACGGATGATCCGCAGCATGAGAAGGCTCCAGCCCATCTTTCCTAGCTTTGACAGGATTTTTAGCAGGGGTTTTCAGGAAGCTCTGCCATGTTAAGCTCCACTTGAGCTACCGTCTCTGCAATGATAGGGTTGTCTCTACCCCCTTCATGCATCAGCCAATTAGCAGATTGCATAGACAGAATTGCACATTTCAAACAATCAAGGACATATATGTAATTAAAAAATTAATAGGACAAAGGATAACAATCATGCCCAAAATCATATAAATCACACGGTAATTAATCTTGATCAAAAATTTCTACAAAAGACGCACCAATTTTCATCATTTCATCTAGTGATATTCCAGATTCCTGATTAGTCTCATCTGTGGGAGAATTTGACATGTCTTCTCGGCGACCATCCTCCTGCGACCTCTAAACCTGGATAGCTTCTTCCGAGAAAATTGTGGAGTCTGTTGCAGTGGTCTCCAAATGTTCTGGTGCAGGTGTTGAACCTAAAGAATAACAGAATGGAACCGAAACAAGTGCAGTACTAGGAACAGACGTTGTCTCTTCTTCACTCAATTTTTCATCTGGAAAAGCCTTGTCAGCAAGAATTTGTGACTGTTCACTAGCACCCTTCATCGTCCTCAATGTAGGTTCAGTCCTCTACCTCAAAGTGGAAATCAATGATGCCCATACAATCCCAAAATTAGGAGAAACCTCTTCAAAAGTAAGGAACCATGACTAGCAGGACATACCACTACAGATTAATCATCTACCTATGGACTTCTTCCTTCGATGCCTTTGCTTCTTTTACATTTTGGGTGTGTTGATATCGTAACTTCCAAATACAGGTATCAGATAGTGCAAAGCCCTATCTAACTCCTCATCCATGACTTTCTGGCCTAAATATACATCCCCTGGCTGACGAGGAGATTCAAGGACTCCAAGAGAAGTTCTACTAGGGCTCTGTTGTGGTGAAGGAACCTCAATAGATCCTTCCTTAACAAGCTACAGGATGAAGAAAGTAATTTCCATGAGAAACAATGATTTGATAGAAATCATGTTTCCAAGAAAATAAGGAAAGAAATTTACATCTTCAGGAGCCACATAATCATACCACTCCTCCCCTTCTGAAGCACCAATCCCTTTAGTGGTTCCGCGATCCCTCATTTCCTTCACCCACTTGGTGATAGGAATGGAAAAATAGTGTAACATATGAGTATTCCCAGCTCTCTAATGCAATCCCTCACTTCATTGGGGTTATCCATAAAGCATTTATTAGTAGAAGACCGGAGATCCCTCACTTTGGGGATCTGTTGCCCTTCGCATATGTCCACCCATGCAGTTTTAGCATCACAATATGAACTCCACCATATATGGACAACTTCTGGTCATTAATATTCATAATTTTCAACAAAAGGACGCGAGGAGGGTAAAAAAATCTAGGACTTCATCTTCATCCTAGCACCTACAATCACAAATTAAAGATAAGGAAATGAAATGTGTTTCTCTATAAAATAATGCAGAATAAATTACATTAATGATATAACTCACCATGAGCTGATGGAGTAGGTCTCCTGACTCTGGCAGAATGATTATAACTGGCACATGGCCATTTTGACTCTTGTCAGACCTCATCATCCTTATCCTGGGAATCCTTTGAAACAGCCCTAGGTGAAGAACTTGGTGAATCAGCTCCATTTGAGGAATTGTCACTATCCAGATGAAATGTTTCATTCCTGACACTTCTCTTTTTACTCCCTACCCGGGAGACAGGAATATTCATTACCCCTTCTAGGTATGATGCTACCCAGTTCTCGTCCTACCATGTAGTCAATTGACTCGCCGCTCCAGCAACTGGTAGATCAAACACTACCCCAGTCTTCTCCATAGTTGTCAGCTACCATAGTTTTTAGTCAACCGATGGATACTGCTCTGACCTGATGCGCACAAGAGGGGATACAATAACCTTCTATAGACACACTATTTTTCATGCAAATCTATATGGAGCATAGGCCTCACATATAACCCCCCCCCCCCACCAATTCCGGTGGACAATACACCATATCTAAAAGCCAGCATATATAACCTCAATTCCCGGCTAGCTGTTCCATCGTCAAAAAACTACCTTTTTTGGGTTTCCAAAAAGAAAGAAATAAAATTCCCTGAACATGCTTAGCCTCACCTTCAGATCATAGGAAATTTGGTAAAATGGAGAAATTAGAGAAAATTCCTACACCGATGTCCTAAATGAATTTCATGGAACATGTATTCCTCTCTATACAATATATGTCCTAATTTCAAGGGCAATCCATCCCTAACAAACATGGAATGGTACCCCTATTCTCAAACGAGACTTACACATATAAACATAGAGTAAGCTCTTGTGAATCTTTGCCAAAACTGGGTGGTCCAACAAAACAATTTTTATCTCATCCAACTTGGCTACAACAACGATGGTCCCTGTCCTGACGCCTCCCTTCGAATCCCTAACTAGTAGAAGATAAACGCTGAGCCACAAGGCTAAGAATCCCACCATACAT
The DNA here is from genome assembly GCA_963277665.1 of Viscum album. Classification (NCBI taxonomy): domain Eukaryota; kingdom Viridiplantae; phylum Streptophyta; class Magnoliopsida; order Santalales; family Viscaceae; genus Viscum; species Viscum album. The sequence goes on from OY728132.1 coordinate 1,835,031,622, forward strand.
TTCTTCTCTAAGATTCGTTGATCCACTTCATAGCCCCCAGTTTTCAAACTCTACCGCTTTTAAAGTTGGAAAGAATGTGTCAAGACCACCCCTCTTCTCTGATTTGGTGCAATTGTTAGGATGAGTATAGGTGGGCCCCTTCTCCGTCTTCTTGATGAGAAACATCTCCATCCACTCCTCTGTATGGATATCTTTTCTAGAGTGGGTGTTCATGGTTTTGGTATTCTTAATCATGTGGAAAATTTTCATTTACTATCGATCCAAAGACTAAGTCTTCTCCAAATCATTCTAGGTCACCATGGGGGGGATGAATTTATCATAAATATATCTGAAAATTGGTGCCCCAGAAATCTTGTAGACATCCCAAAAACAAATTCCTACTTATTCATGAGTAAGATGGAATGAATTTGATTCCGGGATCCAATGAATGATTAAATACATCCTGAAATTTTCATTCTTATAAACATATGTCTGCTCAACCTAGATGACTTCATATATTGCAGATTCTTTCAGATCATCAACAAACTCTACGCAGGTTTGTCGCATCCAATATTCACAAATCCATGTCGGCTTCACACATTCCTCTAGGATGGAAATCCCAACTCTTTTTCCATCCCATGGATTAGTCCATATGTGAATTTCGGAAAATTCATGGATAGAAATGTGGCTACATATCAGGCTTGTGAGGCTTCAGATATGGAGCACATGGGCTATGATGCATTATGAATTCCTTCTCCACTATTCCATCATTGAAAAATGATCATGTAACTAAGGCATTCACTGAAGAGAAATTTGTGTAAGTCTGAAACCAGGAATGTGAAATATAAATCATTACCTCTGAAACGTTGAATCCTTGCTGATGACCAAGCCCATATAAAGGCATTTAAATGCTCTGTGGGAAATTATCATGATATTTCTTCATGTACATAGTCAAATCCGAGGGAGTGTTGTCGAATATAATATAATAATCATGGCCGAAAACATTCACAATGCCATCAATTCTCTCGATGGCCACACATCATCCGATACGATCATCCTTAGAGCCATTGAATCTGCATAAAGATCAAACTGTTAACTTTTAATTAAGTTTTGTTTTTAGAAATATTTGTGAAGACAACAAAAAAATGGTTAATGCATTAAGGCGGACATGTTTTTCCACACAAGTCATGCCACACATGTTTTTCCATGCAAGTATTGTCGTGCAAGTAATGTCGCAGTAATGATGGAGCCCAAGTCAAAATCCTTACTTGAGAAGCACCGGACAAAGAAGTGTCATCGACCAAGAAATTCAACACACCTGTACGACGAGAGCTCAAAAGCATTGGATGCAGGATATTTTGCGTGAAGTGACACCCATATATATCGGCGATCCTGCATCCCTGCACTCCTAAAACATGCACGCCGATGAACCCTAGTTTCTCATTTTCTATAGAGTCAAATCCTCTATCCTCTTTTCAGATCTAACTTTGAGGGAGAACTTTTATTGATGCTATTTTCCATCACAGAGTACAACGAATGAAAAAGGGTAATACCTTATGTACAATGAAGTTCAACCATTGAAGAACATCAAAAATTCTCAAGGGCATGGACCAGGAACCCATTTGGAGGGATTAATGCATGTTTCTTGTGCATCGTGCAATTCACTTGCATGCCACCTATGGGTCGCGCAAGTCACTTTTGCGGCCTATTATTTTTTCACCCAAGGTTCCCAGTGGTCTATAAATAGCTCCTGTGGGACCCCCATTTCAAGGACGAGTTTTCCAAATCTCAGATTTAAGCTTTAGTCTCCCAAGTCTTTGACTAAAGCCATTCGAACACTTCTAATGTAATTATTTACTTATAATGGAAGATCGAAATATGTATAATAAGGCCTAAGTGTAAGAAGTAATCAATACATGAATGACTAAGTGTCATTCCCTTAAGGGAAATGAAGACACATTTGCGCCGCCTTTCCCACTCAAGGTAAATTGCATGCCACCCTTCTGGAAGCCCCTATGGATGATACTATGGGCTTGTGTTCAAAGTCTCTCATGTATTACCCGAAAGAAACATCATCGCCCCAGGTGACTCATGTCACCCAAGTCTACTTGCGCGACCAGGACTTGCGCTCCAGAACGATACTTGCGCACCTACTTCCTAGTCACCTCCTTTCCTCAAATCCACATTTCTTCTTAAAGACATAGCCTTCAAAACCCACATGAAAGTAATTTATGGCATTGTTCCTTTGTTGGAATCCTTATCATAATGGAATTCTGTGGTAACCTCTCTTAAAACCTCATGATTGAAAATCTTTATGACACCACGATTAGGGGTTTCCTATATAACATTTTCCATTTAGATGAGAATATCTTTTTATTTGGGCATCATTCTCAAGAGTAAGCCCCATGATATGAGTATCCTTGACATGGGACTCATTGTAAAGAGTAAACCCTAAGTTACAAGTCTCTTTAACATGGGCCTCCTTCTTAGTATTAAGCCCCAATTTACAAGTCCTTTTAACCTGGGCCTTCTTCTCATGAGTAAGCCCCAGTCATAGTTTCCTTATACATTGAGAATCCTCCACAAGAGTAATCCCCAATTACAATTTCTTTTTATTTGTAATCCTTCTCATGAATATAACCAAATCATAAGTCCCTCTTAATTTGGGATCCCATTTCATGAGTATATCCTGGGATAAAATTCCAGATCTCCATAAAGTACAAATACCTTTATGGACCCTACTCTTGGGGTTCTTTCCTATGTCCTGGTCTTCATTTTCTTGGGTCGTCAAACATACGTAAGCCCCACTTCATTTCTCATTACTGCATCATTCGTGGAACCATTGTTAAGTTTATTGATACCTCTTGTTTCTCACACTGAGCATGACTCACATGATCTTAGAGTGTAAAAATAATCCTGAAATCTCTTTTTTGGGCCATTAACAACGCATAAACCCCCTATATCATTTCCCAAAATATGTGGACATTGAACTATATCTTAAAATAGAGTAGGTAGAAAGCCTTTATAAGGTTCAATCCCATCCTTCGTTATTTCCATTTTAACAAATATGACTTTGAACTATATCCTTCTAATCGATCAATGTGGGTTCATATTACTTTTTAACAAGGATACATAGCAAGACCATTTGCGGGTACAATCCCAACTCAGAAATAATCAATGTCTTTCTGAATAAAAATAAACTTCAAGTGCCCCACTGAGTGGCTTTAAAACTAGAATGGTCATCATAATGTCAAAGATATTAATATATAATGAATTAAAGGATACCATTGACTATGGATCTCTATTACATTGGTTGTTTATATCAAACACTTTAGTTACACATTTCTAATATCTTCAATTATATATTTAATAAATTCTTCCACCTATTTCTTTATTATAAAAAACATAAAAATCATTCAACGGTACCTTGTAAAAAAATTGAAACTCCTTTTCAATATATTTAAATAATCACTTTTTAACTCTTCTATAAAAATAAATAATTGTCATTATTAAAAAAAATATAATCAAAATCATTATTTAATAAAATGAACATAGAATATATTAGGACTCTTAAGAATCTCCATGATATTATTTTAATACATATTTACCATTCATTATTTAAAAATATATTTCCCAATTATCAAAAATGAACAACGTAGGTTTTTTGGTCTTCCAATAATTGGGAGGAAATTATTGTATATTAAAATATAAATTTCGAAAGGGAATTGAAATTTTCATTTTAATATCCTTTATGTGTTTGTTGAATCAACAAGAATCATCAACTCATCCTTTTTCGTTAACATCCAATTGGACTTCCATATCGATTTAAACTGCCCCTATCAAGATAAGAGGAAATTGCTCATTTTATGAATTCTTTCTCTATTTAAAATACTATCACACTTTATAATAAACCAAATAATTATTTCCCAAAATATTCGGAAACCAAATGAAATTATTTTACTTTTGGAATTCCCTATGAATTAAAAACTATTTATGTTGGAATCATTATTAATGATGTTTTATTAGATATTTAGGGAATTAATTTACCAATTTTAGCATGGTTTGTCAAAAAATATTCTTTATTCATAATTAGATAGTTCTCAATATCGAAATAATAATTTTTGATAAATTATATCATGGATTCCGATTTCAATAATGAATATGAATAAAGTACTATTTTATTATATTATTGATCTCAAAAATAGCATATGATCAACATCAATACTTAAAAAATAAATAATTATTGTTAAAAAATGAATCATTTAGTTTGTGTATCATACATATTTATATTGGTGATGCCACTGTTGGGAATTACTCTTTTATTACTAGATATTTGATGTCCTGAAAAACATTGGATGATATTAATGGCCATGTTAATTGTAAAAATCTATGAACTTATTTCATTATTGTGGTTAAAATTGTTTCCCATTTTATATTTTTATTGTTATGAAACAAAATTAGTTAGTTTGTGGCGTTATAAAATATTTTATAGGTATAAGAATATGTAATTTTCTATCTCAATCACTGCATCAATTTTATTTTCCCCCATATTTCTCCACACCTTAATAATAATTTATAAATATTCATGTATATACTGGGATGAATACCTTATAAACCATCATGTAGTTTAATGAGGATAGAAAATAATATCCGACAATATATCTTCACATAGCACTTTTCCCATTTTTAGATTTTAGAAACTAAATCACATCATATATTTAATATTACATAGATAAATATTTATAGTACCTAGAGTCATCAGCCTCATTACCAAGGGTATCTAATAGGTGATACCATTTATATAGTTATCTTAAAGGATGTGTCCATTTTAGTTCTTCACGGACATCAGAATTTAAAAAAAATTATAATCAGTCAAACTTGAAAAAATTTCTTATTTAGTACAATATGTTTCGGATATCACATAAAAATTCTTTTACATTAAATTAATTATTTTTAAAATTTATTCAATTATGCGGGACTATATTCGACACAAAAATGGAATACTTCTTTTTCATCAGTGTATTTTTCATCATTTATTCCATGAATATTCTCATAGCTCGAACACCATAAATAATTTTCAATCATTTCTTTTTTCATTTATTATTTATAGTGTTTTTGAGAATATCTAGATCATTGTTATTTACAAATGGTTTGGAGAGTCACATTATCAAAAAATAATAAACCCATTTCCCATTTTTATAGAAATATTATTTGATAGAATTCAAAAAAAATACATTGATGTGGAGTTTCTCTATATGGGTTCTTTAAATATCTATGTATTTCTAAAAAATCAACCGATTTTCATTTTATTGAGGTTAGAACAACTAAATATTTAACCATAATAATCTTACATTTTATGTACTCTATATATTTTAATTTTATTACATACTCCATTCTAATCACATCCTAGGGAATTATATTGTTGAAACAGCTAATAATTATTTTGTCAGTCCTCCAATAATAGTATTAAATCAATTGCAACATCTTTTTTGGTATCCACTTGTATGGAGCAACATTTTAATTGAATAATTAATATGTAATTATTTTATATTATGATGCTTTATTGGATAATCATTTTTATTTTCATTAAAAGTATATATCATCTCATTACACCCCTTGATATCACCATTAATCATATTGGTTTAGTTTCCATCATTTTCTCAATGAATTTATCACTGACTCTCAATTTCACGGTATCCCCATTTTCAGAATTAAATAATGTGACACACATGAACAATTCATTTTCAATGTCCATTTACACTAAAATCATATGGGATAATTCTATCTGAAATTCACATTTTTCATTAGTATTATCTCTTATTTTCTATATATTTATATTAAAGGTCACATCATCACTCTTAAAATTATTATATTTGAAAGAAACATCGTAAATAATCATAAAGTAAATTTTATACATGAAATCCAAATATTCTACCTCGTTTTTTTAATCGGCACCACCTCGTTGAAAATGCTTGAATACCTACAGGATATAAAAACAGCCAATTTTCCACGTCATCAATGCATTTTATTTTTATATCCATGAAAAAGAATTACATTCCACACACATTCTCCGAAAATGAGATATTATATGATAGTATTATTATATTAAAAATAACATTTTTTTAGAATCTAATTTTGTAGATGACATTTAGATGATTCTATTCATCGTTTTTTATATATATGTAAATATTTATCAAAATTTATAAGTATATAACTTATAATAATTCAAATTTACATATAGATTATTCTACTAGAAATCCCATCGTACATATCTACATCAAGTGATTCCTTTCATTCCTACTTGAATAAAACATAACTATCAATGTATCTCTTATATGATAAAATCCATAATTTATTCCATCTTATTAAAATTATTCTGAATGGCTCGAAGGCATTTATTTTTACTAGTATTTAATAACCCCCTTTCAAGGGATGAGGGGAACCATTACAAGGCCCATATGCTTAAATATTACATCGCCAACAGGCTTAAGAGATTACATGACCCCAATCACTCTGGGAATTCAACCAGACTATAACTATAATGAACTAACCCTCCCAAGAATCATCATCGTGATGTTAGCTCTCCACCTTCCCATATACATATGGCTTAGCTTCCCATGCAAAAAAATCTTGGTCCCGATGGCATAACCATACCCTCTCATTATTTCAAATCCATTTGGTTCTTCTCTGGTGAGTGCAATTGATCTGTATCATCCCCTAGGGCTACTAAATATTTATAGAGTATATCATGGGTAACCACACTGATCCTTTGACCCAAAGTCCTTGAGGTAGCCTGAAGGCCATAAAAGACTCCATGCCCAAAATAGTGACCTAAGGAAAATAGTTACGACTGCTACAATACTGAATATTACAAGCTAAAGTAACTGATAAAGTATCCACACAATACTTCTCCATTATCTGCTACCGTAATGCGACATTACATCTATAGTACCCAGAAATAATCCTCTACCGGGATTCAATCCTCGGTCATGTGGATTCACATAATGAGTCTTTAACAACTAGGCTGGGGATCATGTTATTTGTAGAATTATTACATCATCTATAAGTTCTCATTTAAATGCACATTTACATTCCATGACGTAAATTATTTCATATTAAATTTGTTGAAATATATTAATTCAAAAACATGAGCCATAAATAAAGACAATATTTTTCATAAAAAACATCATATAATATCTTTCAAATTTCATAAAAATGAAAATTGATTCTTCCCTTATAAAATAATTATTAGTCCATTAATCGGTGATTAAAGTAAAAATAACCTATTATGGGGGTGAATCATTATATTAATAGTTATTACAAAATTAAAAATGGCATTAACATAATTTATAACATTCCCAATATGGTTTATGACCTCAAACCCGTGGATGTTATATGATATTCTTTATTATGGTATATACATTAGATTTTTGGATATATTTCACTATTAATGTTTAAATATGTATGGTACTAGAAAATTTACATAGACTACCATCACAGAGAATCAAACATAGAACATTCATAAAAAAATGTTTCATGAATTAAATAACTAATTATATATCTAATCTTAGTGGGTGTAATAATATTTAAAATGTTTTTGTTAAAAACTCACTACATCCCAAAGGTCACTCCGCTGTAAATTCCCACTAATTATAACTGATAATAGAAATAATCACATTAAAAAAATTTGACATGTAAGAGCCTTCTATAATATCATACACATGGTATGAATCATAAAGAATATTTAAAATCATTTTTTTATTAATAGTAGGTTGGACGATAAAAAATGAAGAACAACTCCCGGATTCCATCCATCATCATCAATTTAACGATATTTTTTGAATATCTGCATCCAATATCGTATTTCACAACAATTACCATACATTTAATGTTTGAAAAAAATCATTCATAGCTATAAATTTATCCATATTCCATCAATCCTAACTATTGGATGACACGACTCGTCCCCCGGGGCCCTTACCGTTACTACCCCGAGCCTGCTTTCCATAGGCCAGGGGCAGGCGACTAGCACCAAAGGCGTAAACCCCTAAAACTGGGAAGGCATTGCCTTTATAAACTAGAAACACACACAATAGAATAAGATGGAACAAAAACACTAAGTAAAACTGTATACAAAAGGAGTGATGAAAAGTAATGGGGGCCGGAAATACCATCCCAACTGTAAAGTACAAGTACAACTGGAAAGGGAATAAATAGCTGAAAGGTGAAGATCAGCTCCTGTATCATCCACCATGTATCCTACCTGAAGGATAGGTACAGATAGCCTCCACAGTACTCCAAGTCCATTCGTCTCCTCCGGGTACTGACTCGTCATATGATCCACCTCCGGGTATTGTCCAGTCCTGCTACTCTGATTCTGTCAACGTTGTTTGTCCTCTACAACCAACACAACTAGGTGACGTCATAGCCCGTGTAGGGTTGAGTATAATGATACTTAGTAAAGATCCTGAGACCCTCAAGGTCTCACAAAATCCACAAGGATAAACCACAAATTCATAAAATTAATAGATAACCTCACATTGATATATGCCCATATATATACCTAGGTTAACAAGTAATCCATCTCAATGATGAGGTAAACACTAAGTTACTGACTCAGCTCAACCATAATTTTCATTCAGATTATCGAAACCATGAAAATGGAGATCTCCTCCTCTGTCGAGTACAGTGGGCATGCCACTAACTATAAGGCGCTTCCCACTAACCTTGGACTGCTGAGGTACTCTTCTAGTTGAGTACCATGGGTCTGCCGTGCTCACACAGAGGCGCTCTCCACTGTGGGTATGCAGCCAACTACCAAGCGCTCCACTTAATTTCCTGTAGAGGTACTCCTCCTCTCATGTACCGCATGTCTTATGCCAATTATCATGCGCTCCTCCACCATGGGTCTGCCGCCAACTACTAGGGTCTCCCCATTGGGCTAGTCGAATCACTCAGAGTCGAATCGGTCATGCAGTCATCAGGTTTCAGCCAGCTAATAGGTCTCCACACACTATCTGGTCTCCACCAGAAGGATCAGCTCCATGAGTTAATGGTAAAATACTATATATATCGCAACATGCCTCAAATAAATATCTCATATGTCCACCTCGTCCTATGGGTCTCAATGTAACTGACAGCATGTCATTCAGACGCCCGGTCAGTCGGTTATAATCTTTTAGTCCGGGCGGATAGGGTGGATTCCAGTATGTTCCAACCATACTGTATCTCAACAGAACCTCGAACTTCAGTTGGGTATACTCAACGGGGCGACTACACTCCATGAATACTAGCATCGTTGATGGTTCTTCAAACGGACGTCAGGTGCTAATGTTATTTCCAAAAGAAGGTAATGGTTCATTAATGGGCCCGAGTCCGGTCTGACCCTGTCGGACCGACTCTGCCTGACCCAGTCTGGGTCGATCTAGTTAGACTCGCTAGGTTTGACCCATCCGAGTGGGCGGGTCAGCCAGCTATGTTTTTTCCCAGAACCCTGGTTCCGGCCTAATGGACTTCAGGGGCGGTTAAGCCCGGAGGTCGCCATGTAGGCGACTCGGCTGAAGGCCGGGGCCAGTTCGGCCAGCACCGCAAGGGGCGGGACTTGGGAGAATCAACCCGGGATGTCAGCAACACGCCAAGTGGATCGCGGGTAGGCTGCGGGGGCACCGAGCTAGGCGTTGCAGTGGTCAGGTAGGCCGTGGGGGTGCGCGGGCAGCACGCAGGGTCGTCCGGCACCACACTGCAGCACGCTGGGGCGCGATAAATGTGCGGGGGAGCATGAAGCATGCATGAGATCAGGTCGGTGTGCGGGGAATCGCGTAGCGGTGCAGGCAGTGCACGGGACACTAGGAAGGGCACCGGTGGGGCCGGGCAGGCCTCGAGGATGCACGGGGGCACCAGGCTACACGTGTGGGTGATGGGCAGTGCCGGGGGGCACCGGGCAATGTGCAGGGGCACGGGCAGTGTGCGGGGGAGCCTAAAAGGGAACTGATGGGGCCGGTAGGGCCACAGGGAAGGACATGGGTTCGGCCGGGGGTGCGTCGGGCATGGCTTTGGGAGGCCGCAGGTTGGCGGGTCAGGCACCGCTCAGCCGTCTGTGTTCACCAGAGAGCACCGGTGTGCCGCAGGGTTCGGCAATTCGCAGAGGCCATGGGTAGAGAGGCCATCAATGATGCCGCCTTCATCATCGTTGCCTCATCTCCTTGACTTAGAACGTCACTGCAAGGAAGAAACTCGATGAAGGTTGTCAGGCAATGATAGGTTGGCCCACACCCTCCACGTTTATGGAGGTATCATTTGGCTCATCAAGAAAATTATTTCATCAATAACATGTCCACATCAATAACTTTTATTTATCTGATGATGAAGATGAGAATATGGTATAATAATAACAAGCAACAAACCCCCTACCTTGCTCATAGTTGGTTGACATTGGCACAAAAAGGTGGAAATCATTCATTGACGGAGTCATAGGGGAAGATATAGAGGATCATCGTTTTTCGTGTCTGACAAGCACTTTAAAACCCAAATTTCGTCTGATTATTGACGATGCTCCACGTTGTTAGTTGTATGTGGAAGAATTCAAAGAATGTCAGCACTGTTTTTTCTTCATTGGAAAAGTTGTAATTCCCAAAGTGTTGGGCATCTGGTTACTTTGCCAGTATTTTGTGGCTTGGTGAAGCCATCCCAAAACCCCCTCCCAATCTCCCTATATATAGTAGAGGGGGAGAGGTAGCAACCGTCATGGAATTAATGACGATTCAATTATTTGGAACCTTCTTAAATTCCAATGATTCAGTCACATAATTTAAAAAATGGGTCAAGAGAATTAAATAGTCTTAGCTCAATTTAAGAGGTCTGTTGGCTTAATTATTGAGAGGATTCCAAGAGGCATTCCCTACATATCATGCATCAATAAAAATGATAATATTTAATTTTATGTTGACAAATTAAATTAATTCGAGAGAATTTAATTTTATGTTGACACAAAAAATTAATTAGAAGCATTTCATTTCAGGTTGACACATAAAAATAAATTGACAGCAGTTAGTTTTATGTTGACACATAAAATTAAATTAGAAGAAATTAAATTTATGCCGACATATAAAATTAATTGAGGGGGTTTGAGAGGTTTCCTCTCCCTCCCCATTAATTGGGGTGTTAAGTGTCATGTGGTCCCTATGTGATAACCTTTCACAGGAGGTTGTGCTCATGTGGGCCCCACCACCGTAACCTTTCATGGGTGGTTAGGGTGTGGTGGTCATACCTCTAACTCCCAAGTGGTGGTTCTAACCAAAAAACACTCCACATGATGGCTAAAAATAAAATAAAGTGTTAGCTCACTTCATTTTGTTATTTTATTTATAAAAACCCAAAATCTAACTTTTAAACTCAACCAACTGCCGTCGAGGTAAAAGTCTCCATAAGCAAATATTGGCGGTGCGAGTTCAATGGTGCCTTTGGATTGAAATTCCTAGCACCGGATCAAATGTTAAAAAACGCCACTCACACGTTTACTAAATGAACCCGAAAAAAAAGTTCGGAAAATTATTATCAGTTACCCTCAACTCAAAACGGCAGAGGTTAGGCTATGCCTAGGTGAATCACCCCCCAACAAACCCAACTGTACTCTAATATTTTCAATCTGAGTTACTATTTAGAAGTAATTAATATTAAAATAAAATTATTGTCACTTAATTATTTTATTTGCGGCCACAAACTAAATTTTTCTGGTAGCCCACGGTGGCCATAGTTAGTATCTACAAAAAAAAAAGAATACACTCGAAAGTTCATTGCAGGTCTCAGATTTTTAATCCGACATACCGTTTGTGAGTTATAATAATTTGAAAAATAGAATAATTTATTTAATTATTATATTTATGATTATTCCATTTTTGGGTTTCATCACAGGTGGCCCATGACAACTAATCTTAAGTCACGCCAATGGTAAACCCACCATCCTGAGCGAAATGGTGCACTTAGATTTTTTATCCGAGTTACCATTCATGAGTTATTCTACTTTTTTAGGAAAACTTCTTATCCGCGTTAAATTAATCTTAACAAAAAGTCTGAAGGATCATTGCGGGCATTCCAGGGATCGAAATCGCACACCGTCAGATTTTGCAGAACCACAAAATTCTTATTTAATAAAAAACAATTTACATGGAAATTTAGGGTCTTTACATTGGAACACACCTTTCTTCATTTAGATTATATATGAAATTTATACAAGTCTTTCCATAGTTTTCTCTTTTCCAATATACCCTGTTATAAAATGGGAGATTTCAAAATAAAATGAATTGAAATCCAAACATTAATGTGAGTGTGAACCCTATAATGATTATTCTCATATAGCACATCCACGGTCTTCTCCATCTAAAATCATTACTATTAATTGATTCATGGAAAAATATTTCACATTTCATTGTTGAATCAAATATTCATTTACATCCAAATATTTAATGATGAAATCATATTTACAAATGTATTGAATAAAATTATAAAATAGTGATTAAATATTATGAATAATTTTTTAATATTAATAAATTGTTAATTTAAATTCCTTTAATGTTTTTTAAAACAATTATCAACTCACCCATAACAATAGAATAGTGATATTTTTCTATTTTGTATATAATATGAAAATAAAAATTGTATTTGCTCTATGTATTTCATTATTTTGAATGAATTGTCACATGTTGACCATGACCAAAACAATACACCACCAGATAGAAAATGGATTTCCCTATGTTTTACAAGGACTATCAAAGATAACACATTCTTTGTCTATTAAGTGACCTATCATGTGATGTCCCTTTTGAACAGATTATATTTAAATAGCTATTTAATATGAACTATGTTCATGACCACATCATCCTTGTATCCCTTTTACATCGGATATTTTTTTCACAGCAAACTAGGTCTATAGTGTTGTACGGGTAAAGAATGAATTCTTAATTATCTTCCTCATTATACTCAAAATCCATTCTTGGAATACTCATATTATAGATGTTCACTTGAATTCCACTATGTAGACCACCATGGTGTTTTCCTTTTCCTATTTCACATGTTTTAAATTTACATCTTGAATTCCACCTTTGTTATGGAGTGTTTCACCTTGAAACATCCTTTGCAACAACCAATATAATGAAAACCATGTCATGATATTTTTTGTTTGTATGTGTCAAACTCTTTCAAACATTGGACCCATCGATTTCTCATCTAGATATCCTATATACAATATTGGTTCCTTTTTATTATGAATATATTTAACCTAATAACCATAAATTATATAATTTAAATAAATATATGGTCATTGTTAAAAAAATTCAAGTAATAACCTTGACATTATTCTTTATTATGGAGTTCAATATCCTTATTATTTATATCACTGTTGTAATGAAATTCCATAAAATCCATAAAGATTAATATAAATCACCCACTTAATTAGAATAATGTAATAATTATGACCTAACCTCCTTTTGTCCCTTGAAATGTTTTAGTTTTTATGAATCCTCGTTAATGGGGACTATTTCATTATACTCCTTAATGTTCAAATTAATCCCCCACGTTATTTATCATTTTCAATATATTTATTAAAGTTGTTGGTTAAAATAATTTAATCTATTACTTACCCTTAACTATGTTTTATTACTCAGATAACATCAGGAAAAGAATCATCTATTTATAATTAATCATTCATCCATGAGGATTATATTATCTTCTCATATTTTTCCATTACCATATTTTTATATTGTTGGGTAATACATAATCATCTATAAAAACATTCAAAGATTATCATTTATCCATATGATTATCTTAGAACATCTAAAATCATTAAAAACATAATACAAAAAAATATATTTAATTTTCATTGATAACTCCAATCCTATCAAATCATGATTTATTATGACGTGAAATTTTCAATTAGATCAATGATGCTAACTACGTGTGACTATATTACAGGTTTTCTTTTAAAAAAAATTTAAATTGTTATAACAATCCATATCAATGTTTTTATTTCAACCCTGGTATGTTCTTAGTTCATATGGATCTACTATATTTTTACTCTAAAATCTATGAAACAGAAATTATATTTATTTAGATAAAATCCCCTTTTTTAAATTATTTTCTCATAACAATGATAGACACCTTATCATGATTGGTGGTTTAATAAAATATTTGTTTAAAAACAATAAGAAATATTTGGCTACAATATGAGTTAATTTATACATATACACTGACACTCATAGTGTATAGTTCATAAGCTGAATTTTCTGTATAGCCATATCTTCTCACATAGCTTTTCTAACATTCCCTAACATAGAACAGATTGATGTAATCCCACAGTATATATGTAAATATTCCTTTTATAAAATAGTTAAAAGTAATTCATCCATCTATATAATGTTATTTAATAATATAGTAATCATTATTCTGGAAAAGTGAAATTGAGTATCATTATGTTATAAAGAATAGTAATTTTGTGATCTTTAGTCATGATCAACATCATAGATATTGAAATGATACTAATCACATTTCATCTAACATATTAAACATTGAGGATCCAAAATATGAATTGTTAAGAAAATTTACAACCAATACCAATTTCCATAACACTTTATTTTACTTTCTATCACTACATCTGCACATTTGAGTTGATATATGAATGACATCCATAAAAAAATTTCATATTAATATTTCAAAATGATGATCAAAAATCTTTTAAAACCGTTAGATTACATTATCCATTTTTATTGGATTAATATTTTTTCCAATGTTTACACATACACATATTTAATAATATATTATTATTTCTAATTTATCTATTCCACGATAAACTATTATTATTTTCAGTGTCATGAAAAACATTGTTGAAATAATTATTTAATTGTCTATATAAATAAATAGTATTTCATTTGGAATTTAATATTCTATATAAAATTGTAATTGCTAATGAATAATGTTTTAATCCCTAATATGGTGCTTTTTAATCTCAAATTATAAATTTATAAGATCATTAGTAAAAGAATATAATATTGAAATAAAATTTAATATTGTACTATATCTATGTATTAATCTACACCCTTTATCACAAAATATATCCAGTAAATAAGAAGTAAAATTTTTATATATGTATAATAAATATAAAAATTCTATTTCTTATATAGTGTATAAATATCCTTATATAGAATTCTCAATTCAACTTTAACCATGTTTTAGTTGTAAATACGTGGAAATCTCAAGGAAAACCATTTCGTAATAACTTAGGAATTTTACGATTACACAGATTCTGACACACCTAATTCCGAGGCCTGGTATGCCTGGAATCAATTTCTGAAGTTTAGCTCATATACGTTCAGAAAACGAACGAGCGGGTTTTTCTATGTTTTGAAGCAGTGGTCAGAATTGAAATCTGAGGGCATCGATGAACTCACAACACCGGTATTTTTTAAGAGGATCTTTACGACAATTGTGTTTGTATGGGAGGAGAAGATTAATTTTGTGGTTTAAATAAGAAGTGAATAAAAATTGTGGAACAATTTTTATTCTTTATCTTATGTGGTTATATCCATGAAGTGGATGTTAAGATGGGACCCACAAAATCATAACTACCCATGTGAGGATAATTATGAGGTGGGGCCCACATGAGCCCCAACTCTTCACATTCCATATCATCATAACCCCTTTGAACTCCCATGTTAAATACATGGAAACTCCCCATTAATTTAGTATCCTTTGAATGTGTAACTCTTCCTCTCCACTCTCTCCCTCTTTAAAACATTCCATCCTATCAATTAATTAATTAGAAAACTCATGGTATAATTAATTATGTGAATTAGGATTTGAATTCTATAATTTTGAATGCATGGAAAATAAACATAAAATAAAGAGAAGCCTTATTTTCTTTTGGTTAAAATTGGTATGTGAGGAGGAATTGGGAGAACACTTGTGTTTTAGAAGAACTTAATCCTCAATGAAGGACAGTTATTCTCCCACGAAGAACATCGAAAATTCATCATAGAACAACTCTGCGACCATGGTTCTCATCCTCTTCTTCCTCTACCACCAGAGAGGAGACAACGACGTGGGGAATTCACCAACGACAATGCAGCATAATTATCTCTTATTTGTGACAAGAGAGGTAACATCATTCTTCCTCGGGTGCAGACTTATGAAGATGGAAACGACGCCATCATCCGCAATGCTCGTGCGAATGACATCAATTATTGAGGTTGGGGTTTTTTCTTGAAAGTTGATTTTTACGTACCCCATTTTTGTTTGAAATCGTTGTTGAATATGTCTTATTGCTATCGGTTTACCCGGAGGGTGCCGTCCGAACGAACACAGCCCAACAACCCTATGTTGTTCTTGTTAATTATTTTAGAATTAACAATTGACAGTGAAGGAAGCAAGATGTTGTCACACCGTACCAGAAACGAGTATAAGGGAACCAACGCCATCATGCCGGTTGTGCGGAATGAACCACGGCCCGCTACACGGGACGCATTGGTAGAAGAACCAGCTGGCCCGTCAGCCAACAGGGCAAAGAGGAGTCGTGGCACCAGGAGGGCGTCGTGCTAAAGAAGTCGCGTCCCACCATCTGGGCCGCGTGTTCCAGAGCGCCGGTCGGCCTAGACGTTCGGTTTGGGAAAGTTTGGCACTGCCGGTGCAGAAGACCAGGGGGACACCCCCCCTGGAGCCACTCAGCTTCGGCCGAGCCAGCCGGGCCATGCCAGGTTGGCTCAATTCCGGCCGCACTGGGCCGGGTCGAGCCGCGCCAGGTTGGGCTGAGCCGGGCCGCTCCCCACCGGGCCAGGCTACGCCCTTTCGGGCCGTGTTATGTAATTATTCAGACCATTCCAACACCCCCGCTGGGACGGACCCGTCAAACTGGGTCAACCCGAACCATCGGCCCACTAGGCTAAATGGGCCCGTTATTCACTTAAACATGAATAACTTAAGGACGCGCTTCCGATCGATGTGTCGTCTGTGGCACTGAGCCTCTTTTGATGAGACGGTCATTTTGTGATAATCTATGTGAGTTTTGGGTGAACATGGATATCATCCGGGTTGGAAATAAGCACATTTCTAACCGGGCCCCTAGGACGGAAAAGCCAATATCTCTCAGACAGGGCGTCAGATTGACGCTCTATCTATCATGTTGAGTTAATATCGATGAGACAGAACTTTGGGATACCTCAACTCTAGACTTCGTGACATTTGATCTATCGACCCCCCTTGTCTCGTGTATCCGACCATCCCAGAATCGAGCGTGCTGAGTGAAGGAACCCTAAAGCTGGCTACGACGGCGATGACGATGTCGACTGTACTTGGATCCAACGTGGGTTCGGCAGTGAGGACGACTGTACATGGATCCTTCGTGGGTTCGGCAGTGATGAAGACTATACTTGGATCCTACATGGCTTTGACAGCGATGGTTACTATACTTGGATCCTACGTGGGTTCAGTAGCGACGACTTCTGTACATGGATCCTATGTGGGTTCAACAGGGGTGTTGATTCTGAGGCTACATCTGTCATCTCCACCACTCTTCATGTTTTGTATACCTATGTGAGATGAGTCTTGAATTTCAATCAATATCATCGATATTATTGACTTACTTTCCTGTGTGGAATGGGTTGTGTTTTCTTGTATGGACTGGGTTGTACTTGGGATCTTGAGTTGGAGCCGAACTGGAAATGATGACTTACGTATATGTATTGGCATATACCTATGTAAAGCAATTTTATACATCATGTTATATATCATTCCTTCGTGGTATATCCTTTTTGGATTCTGGGATATCTTCACGAGTCTCAGGATTCTTACTGAGTATCATATACTCAACCCTACACGGGCTATGCCCGCACTACGTTGTGTTAGATTCAGACGAAAGACAACACTGATCGAGGTGGATTCTAGTGGAGCGGGACGGTACTTGGAGGTGGACCACTTGGTGGGGCGTACACAGAGTGGAAATCCAGACCTGAGGAGCTGAGGAGACCATCTGTACACACCCATCAGGTGGGATATCCAGAGGATGACTTGGTGGTTGCTGATATACTTTACTAATATTTTAATTTCTTTTCAGTTATACTGTACTTTCAGTTGGGTTTCTATTCTGCCCCATTTATTTTTCAGCACTTACTTTTGTACTCTGTTTACTTAGTGATTACTTCATATTGCGTTCTTTGTTGTGTTTCTTTAATTATATAATGGAAATTCCTTCCCTTTTATCGGGATTTACGCCTTTGGTGCTAGTCACCAGCCCCTGGCCTATGTAAGGCGGGCATAGGGTAGTCACGACACGGGTCACAAGGACGGGTCGTGAAAAATTGGTATCGGAGGAGTAGGTTCTACAGTAGAACATAAGTCTCTGATAATTTCATTCTATGAAGCAATAATGTTACGTGTATTGAGTGCGGTAATCAGTCTAGGGAGTCCAGTGTTGGTGTGGCAACAGTCGTATCCATACACCCGGACCCTATCTTCTGATTTTGGACATAGTTCCCGATAACAATGATTTAATGTGTGTTTAAAAAAAGTTTTATTTGACATTAATTTCTGTAATCTCATCGGGTATACATTATTAACCATGGTACACCTGTTTCATTTCAGGATAGCCCCACGATGCTGCCAGCTAGGGTTCCGAGCATTGTGCGAGATGGCAGCCCACCGAGCGATGAGGCCTCGGTGCAGGGCCCCATTACAACTGAGGCACCAGCGGTACCTCTTCCCACTGGGAAACTGATACCACCAGCCCCAGCAGCTGAGAGTGCATGCTGCCCGAGTGCGCTGCATGAGTTTCAACGACAGAGGTCACCTAGGTTCCGTGGAGGGACGGACCCTCAGGCAGCTGAGGATTGGCAACAGGCTATTGTCTGAGTCTTCATATTGGTAGGGGCACCAACAGATCTTATTATGATTCTTCCCGCGAATCTCTTACATGCAATAGAAGTTAGATGGAGGAGACTAATGCTCTAGGTGCACGACATGGAATCTCTACTTTAGACGGACTTCGGGAGCCTCTTCCGATTGGAGTTCGTTCCATCCACCCTTTGTGCGGTAAGCATCCAAGAGTTACTACGGCTGCGGCGGGGCATCATGACAGTAGCCCCATACTCGGCGAGGTTTACTGACCTCTCATGATACTCCACAGACAAGGTTCGAGACCCATTCATACAGGCCCAGACCTTCGAGCAGGGACTGAGACATTATATCAGGGAATCGATGATCTCCCTCAGCATTCCGATTCAGGCATGAGTGCTGGAGTGAGACCTACTTGTAGAGGGATCCCTTGCTGAGCCTACACCAGCAGCGAGGCCTACCACAGGGCGACACGTAGTAGAGTCTTCTGCATCCAACAATAGAAATATGTCGCAGAGTTGCAAGAGGACCAGGTCATCAGGTGGGTGACCTCAGGATGATGGTTTGGAGATGTGGGGCACACGCAGTAGAGCTATTCATACGAGAGGAATGCAGTGCTATGCATGAGTTAGGCTGGGAGACATGGATCATGATTTCCTGACCTGCCATGCAGAGTAGCAGTACATAGTTGATGGACCACCCAGCCAGAGGCAGAGGCTCGACCTTGGATGTCAGTAGGGAGGAGTTAGATGAGGCAGAGGACTTGGCCGAACAGCTGGTGGTGGGCGACGCTTTGAGGCTCTACCACCACCACCACCAGGAGGTCCACCCCCACCATAAGAAGATGGATGACAGAGGCATGCTTAGCTTCAGATAGTAGAGGCTTACAGAAATGGCACACCTGAGATGATTTGAGTTACTATCTGTGTCTACACAACCCTTTCTGCATTTCTTAGAGACACAGCTGTGATTAATTCTTTTATAGCTGCTGCCCTTGTTCGGAGCTCGGAGAATCCGACGGAACCGTTGGCTCGATCCATACGGCTGGAGACTCCTACAGAAGCAGATTCGATGATTACACACTGGTGCCGGCAGTGTGAGCTTACTCTTGGATTCTATAGCTTCAGCTGGGATCTTCTCGTAGTGGAGTCGAGGCGTTATGACGTCATCTTGGGCATGGATTGGTTATCTAAATTCCACGCTCAAATCAACTGTATTAGGCACAAAGTGCGGTGTGTCCACACAGATGGGAGCATGGTCACCTTCACCAGTGAGAAGGGAGCCTTTTCAGCACAATATGGACTTATGCAGAGGAGAGGGCAGCCGATCACAAATCAGTTGGCTAGTCTCATCCTCAGAGTGGTTGTTGTGCAGAGTCCGAGCTTTCTTGTTGTGGTGGATCAATATGCAGATGTTTTTCCTGATGATGTTCCAGGACTACATCCTCGCATTGAGGTATATTTATACATTGACCTATACCTTGGGACAACCCTGATATCTACTCGAGTATATCGGATGGCTCCCATTGAGCTTTGTGAGCTACGAGTACAGTTGGAGGAATTTAATGGAATGGGATTCATCTGACCCAGTGTTTCACTATGGGCTTCTCCGATTTTATATTCCAAGATGGCGAAAGGTAGATTACAACTATGTGTTGACTACCGTTGCCTGAATCAGGTGACCATAAAGAAGAAGTATCCATTTCCTAGGATTGATGAAATTTTGATCATCTCAATGGAGCACGATGGTTCTCTAAGATAGACCTCATGTCAGGCTATTATCGGCTCAGAGTTCGAGATGAGGATGTGCATAAGACGACCTTCAGTTGTCAGTATGGCCACTATGTGTTCTTGGTTATGCCTTTTGGAATAACCAATGCTCTAGCAGTGTTCATGAGTCTCATGAACAGGATCCTCCATCCTTACCTCGATCGATTTGGAATAGTCTACATCGACGACATACTGATTTACTCGACTACTGAGGACGAGCACGCCTACCACATACGGGTTGTACTAGACACACTCCAAGAGCACCAGCTTTATGGAAAACACTCGAAGTGTCAGATCTAGATTCTAGAGGTCCACTTCTAGGGGAACGTCATCTCTGAGGTGGGGGATGTTGTGGATCCTACGATGATCGAGGCAGTACTTTCTTGGAAGCCACCCAGGAGTGTGATGGAGGTGTATAGTTTCCCAGGTCTGGCTTGTTACTATCGTAGATTTGTTATAGACTTCTCCAGAGTTGCAACACCACTTTCAGCTTTGATGAAAAAGAGGAAAACCTTCGTGTGGTTAGATAGATGTCATCAGAGCTTACATGAGCTGAGATAGAGACTAACCAGTGCACCCATCTTCATGTGTAGTATACCTGTGTGAGCTGATTCTTGACTTTTAATCAATATCATCGATATGATTGACATAATTTCCTATGTGGACTGGGTTTTGTTTTCATGTGTGGAATGGGTTGTACATGGGCTCTTGAGTTGGAGCTGAACTAGAATTGATGACTTAGGTATGTGAATGGGCATATCCCTAAGTATATTTGGTTTATACTTCGTGTTATATATCTTTCCTTTGTGGTATATCCTTTATGGATTCTAGGAGACCTTCTGGTGTATCGGGGTTTCTATTGAGCATCGTATACTCACCCTGGCATGGGCCATTCTTGCACTACATTGTGTTGGATGCAGATGAATGACATCACTAATTGAGGTGGAGTCTAGTGGAGTGGGATGGTAAATGGAGGTGGACCACTTGGTGGGACGTACACGGAGCGGATGACCGGACCCGAGGAGGTGAGGAGACCATATGTACCCACCCTTTAGGTGGGATAGCCAGAGGACGACTCAGTTGTTGCTGAATTACTTTAATTCTGCTGTAATTTCATTTCAGCTATATTGTACCATCAGTTGGGTTTGTATTCTGGCCCATTTACTTTTCAGCACATACTTTTGTACTTAGTTTACATAGTGTTTACTTCAGCTGGCATTATCTATTGTGTTCTTTTACTTATATAAAGGAAATTCCTACCCTTTTATTATGTTTAACGCCTTTGGTGGTAGTCACCATCCCCAGGCCTATAGAATGAGGGCATGGGGTAGTCACAGGACGGGCCCTGAGGATGGGTCGTGACATTAGTTTTCTATGATGAATCTATTCTAAATAATTAAAATCACATTCTATATCAATCGTCCCACTTCATAATGTATTGATACATTACTTTTATCTCATGAATTAATGTTTATTACATCTTTAATTTTCAACAAAACCCATTAAATTCATTATTAATATAAATAAAGTCCTTCTATGGATCACAAGAATTGATAATTCACACTGTAATCTTTGATGAAAGATTAAATAAGTTTCATTTTATATTAATCATAAAACCACAACATACAATTAATTATTTTTATCAAATTAGTCAAAATAATATAATTACGGGAAATCAATAGTTATCCTTTAATTTATATTACAATTTAAAAAATATTTATTAATATATTGTAATTATATTATTATTTTTTCATAATCTACCCTTGGTGTTTTTTATGGTTATAAGTTATTATTACAACTCATGCATCAACCTAAATAAATTCTAATATATCCATATTAGAATGTGTAAATTTTTAGTTTTCATCATATATAGAGTTCAAATTTTCTTATTCATTTAATAGAAATTAAAGAAAATTTATCCTTAAATTTTATATATCATATTATTAGAATGAATTATTCTCTATAGATAAGATATAATCTCATTCAATGGATCATTCTTAGTTCTCCATAGGATTTTAATAAATCAATCAGTAGTTATTCGAAATATTATCTTGATATAATGGAAATAAATAGGCTTTAGATACCTATAAATAGTGACTTTATATTTTTAGTTGTTATGGAATGAAGTAATTTGTTCATGGGATGTCATTAAATTGGTTTAAAGATTTACGATGAAGACTTGTGACAAAGAAATTTGTTTTTGATGAATTCATATCACACACCAATGAAATATTCTCATAGTAATTTCATATGAATACTAGAAGAAGTAATATAATTATAAAACTTTATAGTTTTATTTCATATCCTATTGAAATTACATGATTCTTCAAGATAAATCTTAATGATATACCTCTATATAGTGAGATAAAAAAGAAAAACATGTCTCATTTATAACAAATTATAATTTCAATTTTAAAATTGGAAGAATGACTAATTTTCCCCACTATGTAGTCATGTAAAACCAAACTGTCTGAACAAGATGTATAAAACATGACACGTCTAAAAAATATTTAATGTGACCATCCGTCACTACAAACCCATCCCTCTATGATGAAAATTTCCAATAACTGAAATATTTATGCTATACAATGTTGTTCCTTATACCTGAGTCCAAAATCCATCTAACACCAACCCACGAAAATTTTTGGGTGTTAGTAAAATAACCAAAATAATTTCAATATATAATCTATACATGGTATAATATAAATAATTATATATTTATATCTTTAATAAGAGTTTATTTTTCCAGTAAATTTTCTTAAATTAAACTATTTTTTGTAAATCATCCTTTATATTTTAATAAAATCATTCCATATTAACCAGATCTGTGAATATGTAATATATGATGACAAATATTTATGAATAATAACAGACCAAGAAGTCCCACACAATATGTTAATTATATAGAAAATAAATTTGAAATAATCTATCATGACAAAAAAAATAATAGAATAATGAAATCAATGTTTTTTATCTAATATATGGTAATACATACAGTTACCAAAATGATATAATCCATCCATACCATGGGATGATACGTCTAATATTACATCTATTTTCAGTATGCAGATTAATGTTCTATAAAACCTCTTATTTCATTCAATAAAGAGAGAGTAGAAATTATACATCCTGATACGCCTATGTTTACCTAATGTTCTATATTTGAAATAAATAAATTTAAAATACATGATCATATTTAATAAAAAATTCCCACATTAATGACATAATTATAATTGTCTTGAAACCCATATTGATTCCAGAACATCTATTAATTTTTCCCTCTAACACTGGATTTTCACAAATACTTTTTAATCAAAAACCCCATAAAAATTCTATTATATAAAAATAACCCCATAGATATGACATCAAACAATTTAAATGAATAATAAAAAATAACATATATAAAAAATAATGAAAATCATGATTTATTGACCTTTTAGTGTGTCACACAACACAAAAATGGATATATCATTATTACCATAGAGAATAGATATTAGATTGATGTATATTTTATTGCAAATTAGTATTCCAATGTTAGTAACATGACTAATAAAAACATATATCATTAAAGGCCTATTATTTGAGAGTAGTGAAAATTACTATTCTAGAGATTGAACATTTAATAATGTTGACTATAAGGGTAAGAATCACCAAGAATACACCTAAAAGAAGACTGTAGTTCAAGAGGGAGGATAATATGAATTATTGGAGAGGAGTATGATATGAATTATGATACAAAACAATATACCCACACAATTATCTTCATTAATAATTGATTGATGGTATTAATTACCTAGGATTCATATAAAATAAAAATATTGTTTATATAGATTAAATATCATAAAATCAACATCTTCATGATGTAAATTTTTTTACATATAATATTTTATGTGAGTATGAGGTTTTTAAATAAATATTAATAGCATCAATTGATTACATTTAAATAATGAAAAACATTTTACTAGATACATATACAAATCATAAATCATATTCATTACATGAATATATACTACATGTAGTGTCCATCACATGCCCTACAAAAACACTTAAAACTCATATGAAACCCCAATAAAACCAATATAAACACAATTATCATTAAAAGGGATACACAATTATACATTATATGTTAAAAATATCCCCACCAAAAAATATTTTTATCAATAAACGGTACTCAAGATTTTAGAATAAAAAATGATAATTTCATTGGGACCTCAGAAACAATTCTTTCTTACACATCTCATATATATCCCATCCAAACATCCATTTTAAAAAGATCAAGTGAGATGGTTTTCAAGTAGAACCATTTAATTAAATATATAATATGAATGTTAATCATAACCAATATGGTATTAGGATCAAGATAAACATATTATCATTGAATCACATGGTTATGATACAGTTGATACCTCATTATCTAGGATACATGAAACACATCATGAATCAATTTTAAAATATGTGATAAGTCCATCTTACAAGACGCCATTCCATAATTCTACAAAATTTCCATTCGAAAAAAATTCATGATTCAAAAATTCCATTCCAATCTAATATACAATGTCCCATGTGAGTTGAATTGCTTAAAAAACATGATAACCAACCTCAAAATTCATTATCTGGAGATGACAGTCCATGTTTATTTTTTCATAACTATATTCCATGATCATTCACTTCCAATTCAATTGTACAATTATTATCATCTCTAAACAATGTCATTACCTAACCATGGAATAATATACAATCTCTATTAATAATAAGGGATATCTACATTGATTACTATAAAATTCCTCAATGGGATCTATCTTAATTGAGGCACTATACCAATTTTTATAATAAAACATGACCATAAGAATATTATTTTTCCAGGAGCCACCATATTAAAGCATGAACACTTAGAGAATATCATGTAAACCATGGATATAACTCTATTTCATTGCATATATCTTTGGATCAAATTTTATAGTTAATTTTTATGGGGGCCCCATCAAATCACGAATAAATTTCAATAAACTATGATGTGATCATAAGGTCTCTTTAATGAACAATCTCAGAGGAACCACATGAAGTCTCATAGAAATTCAAACCTAAAATCTCTCCAATCCTCATATGACTGTCATCCATATAGTATAGATTAAATGAACTAATTTCATTATTTCATCAATAATCACCCAAATCACATTTATCACACTACGATTCAATTATTAACTAATAACTAATTAAATATAAATATCATCACATATACCTAAAGATGTTCTAAAAAAGAAAATAGACTATTAGGAATATGTTTCCATTCTTTTATACTCATAATTGTATGAAATGATGAAAAAAATTAATTGACTATATCATCCTTTGACACCAAATATCAATATCAAAAGTTATGATACATCTTGGTAATCACTATGTTCATAAACCAACATGATATGTATCGAATTTTCATTAAATTCATCATCAGAGAGAGTAGAATGACCATTCTGATATCAAGGCACACATCACTACTATGATACAAAGAACGGTCTCCCAATATCTCTCTACTATTTATGAATTCATTAATTCTTTGTAGTCACTCATCAATTAAATTTACATCCAATATCATTGAAAAGAACACCACATCAACAACCTCCTCCACTGTCAATACAATCATAGATAAAAACTCATACGATAATTACCCTTCAGAAACACTTTAATAACATGTAATAGTAATTTATTTCTCACCATATCATTCAAAACACTCCCTTTCCATGATGTTTTGGAAATATAATAATCAAAACTATGGAAATAGGAATATCATATTCTACGTAACATGTTCAGATCCATATGAGTGAAAATACACATCATTAATTTATGATGATAGTATAAAAAAACATTATCTCCAAATTGATAATCAATCCAAATTTTTTGTGATTTAATTAACTCATTAATCTAAATATTGTGAAAAAGGTAGTTTTAATCATAAGGGTGAGACTAGACAAAACCATATCCCACCACATATTTAACCTATATCAATAAACATTACAATATTTAATAGAATCATATCATAATACATCATAAAACGATTTTAGTTCAAATGAAGTAAATTTTTTAGCCACAATCATCTTAATAACTAGTTATTGAAAATATCTTAATGATTTTTCATTGGACACAAACATTTCACACTTTTTCCTGAATGTTTTCATCAGAGATGATTGCTTGGAGAAGTAATACCGAATTTTCATTAAGTAACCATTAAATAAATATAAATTATAAGATATGTATAATGTCTATAGGATACACCACAGATATTAGAAAATATATATTTTGATGATCAATTAACACTCAACTCATAGATTACATAGTCCCAATAAATATCATATATTTAATTGGTAATTCACATGTGTAATGTTTACAACAAACATGACTCTCTTTAACACCCCAAGATTTCATAGTGTGTTATTTCTTCCAAATAATTCAATAACTTGCACTACACGCAACACCGAGTTCAATCACACCATGACTTACCAAAGAAAAAAATCCATTAAAAAGAGGTTATTAATATTATTAACTAAATTTTAAACTTTATATAATCCTTATAATTTTAGAATCCATATTATGAGTTTCTTAGTCATAATGTAAGAACAGATTCATTTTCAGTATTGCACTTTTACCAAAATTTTATAGTGAAACCTTTTTAATACAATATTTTAATCTTTTTGACTAAATGGGGACATAAAAAAATTTAAAATGAAACATCCAAAGCTTCCACGGTACGCTTTCCTTTGAATAAAACAGTAGCGTGTGTTGTACGCAACTTCCAGTTTTAACACACACCACAACCGATCAAACTAGCCGTTATGAATAGTAATACCTAAATTTTGAAATTATATATATTTTATATTTTAAAATGGACTTCATTTTTGGATTCTTAATATCGAATTTAGCCTAAGGTGAAATTTTGGTACTTTTCGGATAACTTTCATATTTTGATGAATAGTGAAAATTACTAAATTTTATTTAAAAACAACTTTTTTAATAAAAATAATTAATAGTGATAAATTGTAAATTTGAGTGGTTTTAAAGTATATTTAGAATATATTTTTACCATTTAATATAATTTTGGTCATTGGACATAATTTTACAATTAAACCAAACATAAACAAGTGTCAATCTTTTGATAGTTATTATATCTTAAAAACACGCTTTTTGTTTTGACAGCGGGAATTAATTTTAAATTAATTTCTGCCACTTCTGTGTTTTGAATTTAGAAAAATGGATTCCATATTTGGAATTATGATGTTCAAATTTTGTAAATAGGTATCTTTTATTTTTAGACATTTTGAATAATTACTGTGGTAAATATTTTATTTACCATGGTTAAGGGTAAATCCGATAAATAAGGGTTAAAAAATAATATTATAATAATAATAAATTACCCTAAAACGTGTCTTGACCCTATTGGTTGATACATGGTCGACCATGGGCATCTTTGGGTCGATTTTGGTACCCCATGGATCCACTTGTAAGTGATAATGACACTTTATTTTAATTAAGTTAAAATGAATACAAAAATGACACAAGCATATATCTTTTAGCAAAACAAATGTTACGTAGGGTTATATATGTTGGATTTTAGATTATAAATATTCATTAGAAAGATAAAAAGATTTCCTACATAATTATAGTTTATTTATAATTTTTAGACATTATATAATTTATTTTATTTATGACACAATGATGATTCAGTAATTACTATAATAGTGAAAAATTAAAATAATTGATATTATAAATACCCAAATAAATATAATATGAAACTTTTAATGAATTAAAATAATTTTCTAGGATAATATGATATATTAGGATTGATTTAATTTACTTTGTTCGAAGTAATCAATCTGTTATGAGTTTCACAAAAATCAACTATTGAATTGTGTCAAAATTGACATAAAAGAGTTCTTAAAACAAATATTATATTATTAATTGATATTAAATTCCTAAAAATCTAAGGTTCGTCCAAGAGACTTATAGAATGATAGTTTCATCATTAATGGACCACTTGGGGGTCTCTTGGATGTATATAGTAAGTTTATTAACCATATTATATAAAAATACAAAGAGACATTGTAAAAGTGAAACTAATTAACTTAGAGTTAATACTTAAAGATAAGGTTAATATAAGTACCCAAACCTGTCTAAAATATATTGGTTGAGTTGTTTTCGACCCATACCCACCTTAACATTTAAATAATAAACTTTGGATCCTTTAGAAACCGCATATGAATTTATTATAAATTCATATTTCTAGCTTTTCCAAAGGTGCCCCTCACCCCTCTTATAAAAGGGCACTCCTCCTTCTCATTTCTTCACACCCTAAAAGCCTTTTGGTTCGGCCAAACTCTGCCCAAATACTCTCCCATCTTCCCTCACTAAAACCTAGAGGCCTTAGTCTGATCAGAAAGCCAACCTAAGGAGCTCTTTTGATCAAATCAAAAAGAAAGACACCGAAGAAGAGGTAATGATTTCACCACCCTTTTCCAAGTTCATTTCTTCTTCCACTTCTTCTTCCTCTGTTGTTACCATTCTAAAATAATAACTCCAGTATCATTTATATACTGTGATGTTATTATAAATATGGTACAACCATATTCAGTATTCTATCCACCCTTTGAATAACATGTCACCATACGTGCGTACGTACGGCTTACCGTCTCCACGTCGTGGGGTAATTGTTATTCAATATAATATTATTTGGATGGGTATAATAATGATGTGTAACTCATTTAAATAAGAAATATAACATGTTAATTATTCTGTATATATAATATACCATCCATTTATATGTTATTTTAATATCAAAAGAATGATATTATCGCTCGAGCGTACGTACGGACTACCGTCTCCACGAACGCGATGAGATTCATTCTCCATCGTAACCATTAAAGTATAATTATCATTTGATGATTTAAAAATGATGTTTAAGGACTTGAAATCATTCTGGATATGAATAGTATACAACATATCCTTTACAAACATGTCTTATGTAACAAAACTTATGAAAGAAAACAAGTAAGTTAACACCCGAAACAACAATAATACTAAGATATTATTATCAAATCAATATTAAAAGATCATATATGATATCATATTAATGTATATGATTCTTGTATAATTTAATAACAATTATTTCACCATTATACAGGAGGTTAACCTACCCCAACCAAGTAAAAGTACAAGGTAAGGGTTATTTCACAATCTCTTCATTATCTGAGGTTGTTTATAGGTAATAATCTACTGGGATCTCTTTATCATCCACATCCATGTTTCTTCAAAATGTATTTCAAAACATATTTATTATTTACAAGAATATGGGTTAATGTCATTTATACCCTTGTTTGACTTTTTATAAGAGGTTTATAAAGGAATCTTTCTGTCGTTTTCAAAACAAGTTCCTTTTTAACCTTTTCGACAGAATTAAGGTAAGAATGTTTTTTTAACTTATACGGCGGGTGCGACTATTTTCCGCCATTATAAAATCTTCAAAGCTTCCCTTACAAGCTTATAAGAATATTTTCAATGAAAATGTTATATTTATATGGATCTTAAATGATTTCAAAATAAAAGGAGATATTTCTTTAAAAAGAATTTTGATTTCATCTATGTCAACATCCTTTGATGGATTTTAAGATTATTTGAAGTTGATTTATTATGATACAAAACTTCTATATTGTATTGAAGGTTTCATGATATGTTTGACTGTGGATGTGCTATTTTTATACCATTCATAGTTTATGGTGAAAGTATTGACATTTCGTATGCTAGTTTTAATACGAATGTTTATGTTATGTTTAAACCTTTTCATATGGGAATGCATTGGACTTAATATGTGACGGGTGGAGCCCGCTATAGCTCCTCGATGCATCGGTAGGTCTCATGAGAAAAACTAGTGTCTTGGCACAAGGCCTTGGCAAAATATTATTTGTAGTCTTGGCACGAGGCCTTGGCCATGTGGTTATGATAGTCGGGCATTATGCATTCCAACATTATGAAAGTGGTTATTGATATTGCATGTGATTATTCGATTAGTAGAATATCCATGTGAACAAGTAAATGGCATTATTTAATTTTACTTTTGCCATACTATGTTGAAGATCAAGTTTAAAAGGCTTTTGTTTTAGTAATTCATTGCCTTAAATGTTTATGCTTATTTTTTTGAATGTTCCGCTATATTGTTATCCTTACTGGGCATTTGAGCTCACCCCTTTTCTATGTTTTATTTTTCCCAGGATGTGAAGATGTAAGTTATGAATGACCTGAAGGGATATTATGAGGGGATTATAGTGTGGACTGTGGAAACATTATGTTGTTGTAGTAGTTTTTCATTTTATGATGTAATGTAAAACTTATGAATATATCTATTGTTTCCAAGGTTACTAAACCAATCGGTCTTTCGAGATTTGATCTTTCTTGTGATCATGCCAATGTTATGTAATAATGCACCGACTCTGGGTAATTGGGGTCAGGGCGTTACAGTTGGTATCAGAGGAAGTTTAGTACAAACCTTGGAAGCTAGATTTAGATAAACTCTGATTAGAGTACATAGACCTAAGATGAACTTTGAGGATTAGTATAGAAGAACTTCCTAGAATTTTGGTATTGTATAGATTTTGTGAGTTTTCCGAGCAATACATCCCTGTCTGGATACGAGCAGGTAGAGGAGGCTCTGGCACAGATGTACCTAGGGATAAAACCCGAAAACACAGCTTTGAGCTAGACTCGAACGGGAACTGGTGCACGACAACGGGCCTTTCTGCACTCTTGGTTACGACACTCCCGGGGGGTATGCTTAGGATAACTCTCATTTTCTTTACAAATCATTATGAAGGGTTTATGAGTATATAATTCCTCAAAGAAAACATTTTTATGATTATGGATTATATCCATAAATAGTTCAATTTATGTTAAGTGTTTTATAAGTATGGGATTTTGTATTTTGATTCATAAACTGATCTAGTTTATGCCATTGTTTAGAAATGGTGCCCAGTAGAAGGAATGAGAACTCTAGCAATGTACATGAAACAAAGAGAAAGAAGGATCATATATTTTATGGTCTTAATCCAGAATTTACAAGAGAAATAGTCTCGCATGTATTATCATCATATGAAGAAATAATATCATGTTTTGATAAGATAAGTAAAGAGTTTACTGAGTCCTATGGCTTTGAAGGGAAGCAAGAGAAGAAAAGGATGGAAGAGAGAAAGATGGATAAAGGGAATAGGGAAATGAAGAATTTTCCCATATGTGGTAACTGTGGAAAGAAACACCATGGAACTTGCCTGAAAGGAATGGGAGTTTGTTATAAGTGTGGAGGAAAAGGGCACAAAGTACATGACTATAAGGGTAAGAAAATGGTTTCAAATGTACAATGCTTCATTTGCAAGGAGTTTGGACACTACGCAAACCTATGTCCCAGTCATCAGACTATGCCGCAAATGATGCTATTGGATAATAATCAAGTTATGATACTACCACAGATGAAGACGAATGATTAGAGTTCTTATGTTGATTATGTCAATTGAGTGTTGTATCAACAATGTACTTGTTATAATAATTATGGAGTATATAAGGATTGTACTGCAGTACTATTTCATTAAGGACTTGAGATTGTGTGGAACAATGAAAAGTGACTCAATAGCACGATAAATTTTTTGGAAAATATATGGTTGAGAGAATGATAAATCATAATATAGTTCTGATACCGAGGTAGTGATTTTGGAATAATACATGATTGTTTTGGATAAATTATATTGGATATTCTTGAATACCTTGGAACTGATTAATGATTTTTATATTCCATCATTGTTGGGGTTTAAAACATTTTTGGATTAATGAAGTATATCCAGCATTCTATATGGAATAAGGGAGCATGAATGTAACCAATAAAGAATATGGAAATTCAGGATGTCTCAGTATATTAAAAAAATACATGATGAAGGTATTCATATGCTATTACAGGGTAAAAAGGATCTAAATTATGTTTACCTTCCTTATAAATGTTGGACTGTGACATTGGACAGAAGTATTTTGGATAGTTCTAGTTTGGATTATTTTGGATTGCCATAAAAGGACAACCCGAAGGTCGGGCGGCAACCCGTCGTGTCCGGCAAGGCTACAAGACTTGAACCCGCAACCGAAGGGCGACAAGGGTGTATCACCTACCACTGGCCCACGAGATGTCTTGGATTAAATAATTTAGTTTTTATTAGAAGATCTTGTAGATGAATTATAAATTCGATTATTTTGGAACCCTATACGAATAGTGTAAATAGAATTTTTTTTACGTTCTATTATCTTTTAGAGTGAAAGATGAGTTTGTGGTAGAAATTTATTAATGGATAAAACTCTAATTATAAAGTAAGTATATCTCCTTATGATCTTAGCCAATCTCATAAATAAATTCCACAACATTAAGAAAAGGAACTTAGAACAAAAATGTTGTCCTAGATGGTACCTTAAATCATCACTAATTTATGGCTTTGGGATTGTTGGCCTTTTCATAGCCATGTTCTCTACCACTATACATCATATAATTGATGGTTAGATTTCTCCTCCATATCCATATTTTCCTACATGGAACCCTAGTATGTGTTATTTTCAGTAATCTTCATAATTTCCACTCTTTATTTTAAATAGAGGCCTCATTAATTCGTTTTTCGATGTGGGATTTCAACTAAGATATTTTGAAATGTCAAAAATGTGTTATCCCAATAACCTATGTTTTGTTGAACCGATGGTATTTCAAATCATCATAGATTGATGAGTTTAAGGAACTCAATTTTATACTTGTTTTTGATTGATAACCTCAATCACTCCCTATATATATTTACGTTTTTCCTCCAATTATATGTCTCTAATTGCCACCAATGTTCTCCTAATCGAGATCATAATTTGGTGGTGACCCTTTCATTTTTCTTTTCCTCATATTAAGACTAAATTTTAGTAACCCAATTTCCGATGTGGGTTTTCCCACAAATATATTTTCTATTTTCAACCTTTTATTTTCAAAGAACAATTTCAAATTGCGAGGATGCAATTTATTGAAGGAGGGGAGAATGTAACACCCCAAGATTTCATAGTGTGTTATTTCTTCAAAATAATTCAATAACTTGCACTACACGCAACACGAGTTCAATCACACCATGACTTACCAAAGAAAAAATTCCATTCAAAAGAGGTTATGAATATTAATAACTAAATTTTAAACTTTATATAATCCTTATAATTTTAGAATCTATATTATGAGTTTCTTAGTCATAATGTAAGAACAGATTCATTTTCAGTATTGCACTTTTATCAAATATTAATAGTGAAACCTTTTTAATACAATATTTTAAACTTTTTGACTAAATTGGGACATAAAAAAATTTAAAATGAAACATCCCAAGCTTCCACGGTACGCTTTCCTTTGAATAAAACAGTAGCGTGTGTTGTACGCAACTTCCAGTTTTAACACACACCACAACCGATCAAACTAGCCGTTATGAATAGTAATACCTAAATTTTGAAATTATATATATTTTATATTTTAAAATGGGCTTCATTTTTGGATTCGTAATATCTAATTTAGCCTAAGGTGAAATTTTGGTACTTTTCGGATAACATTCATAATTTGATGAATAGTGAAAATTATTAAATTTTAATTAAAAACAACTTTTTTAATAAATATAATTAATAGTGATAAATTGTAAATTTGAGTGGTTTTAAAGTATATTTATAATATATTTTTAACATTTAATATAATGTTGGTCATTGGACATAATTTTACAATTAAACCAAACATAAACAAATGTCAATCTTTTGATAGTTATTATCTCTTAAAAACACGCTTTTTGTTTTGACAGCAGGAATTAATTTAAAATTAATTTCTGCCACTTCTGTGTTTTGAATTTAGAAAAATGGATTCCATATTTGGAATTATGATGTTCAAATTGTGTAAATAGGTAACTTTTATTTTTAGACATTTTGAATAATTACTGTGGTAAATATTTTATTTACCATGGTTAAGGATAAATCTGGTAAATAAGTGTTAAAAAATAATATTATAATAATACTAAATTACCCTAAAGCATGTCTTAACCATATTGGTTGATACATGGCCGACCATGGGCATCTTTGGGTCGATTTTTGGACTCCATGGATCCACTTGTAATTGATAATGACACATTATTTTAATTAAGTTAAAATGAATACAAAAATGACACAAGCATATATCTTTTAGTAAAACAATTGTTACATAAGGTTATCTGTGTTGGATTTTAGATTATAAATATTCACTAGAAAGATAAAAATATTTCCTACATAATGATATTTTATTTATAATTTTTAGACACTAAATAATTTATTTTATTTATGACACGATGATGATTCAGTAATTACTATAATAGTGAAAAATTAAAATAATTGATATTATAAATACCCAAATAAATACAATATGAAACTCTTAATGAATTAAAATAATTTTCTAAGATAATATGATATATTAGGATTGATTTAATTGACTTTTTTCGAAGTAATCAATCTGTTATGAGTTTCAAAAAAATCAACTATTGAATAGTGTCAAAATTGACATAAAAGAGTTCTTAAAACAAATATTATATTATTAATTGATATTAAATTCCTAAAAATCTATGGTTCGGCCAAGAGACTTATATCATGATAGGTTCATCATTAATGGACCACTTGGGGGTCTCTTGGATGTATATAGTTTGTTTATTAACCATATTATATAAAAATACAAAGAGACATTGTAAAAGTGAAACTAATTAACTTAGAGTTAATACTTAAAGATAAGGTTAATATAAGTACCCAAACCTATCTAAATTCTATTGGTTGAGTTTTTTTTGACCCATCCCCACCTTAACATTTAAATAATAAACTTTGGAGCCATTAGAAACCGAATATGAATTTATTATAAATTCATATTTCTATCTTTTCCAAAGGTGCCCCTCACCCCTCTTATAAAAGGGCACTCCTCCTTCTCATTTCTTCACACCCTAAAAGCCTTTTGGTTCGGCCAAACTCTGCCCAAATACTCTCCCAACTTCCCTCACTACAACCTAGAGGCCTTAGTCTGATCAGAAAGCCAACCTAAGGATCTCTGTTGATCAAATCAAAATGAAAGACACCGAAGAAGAGGTAATGATTTCACCACACTTTTCCAAGTTCATTTCTTCATCCACTTCTTCTTCCTCTGTTTTTACCATTCTAAAATAATAACTCCAGTATCATTTATATACTGTGATGTTATTATAAATATGGTACAACCATATTCAGTATTCTATCCACCCTTTGAATAACATGTCACCATACGTGCGTACGTACGGCTTACCGTCTCCACGTCGTGGGGTAATTGTTATTCAATATAATATTATTTGGATGGGTATAATAATGATGTGTAAATCATGTAAATAATAAATATAACATGTTAATTATTCTGTATATATGATATACCATCCATTTATATATTATTTAAATATCAAAAGAATGATATTATCGCTCGTGCGTACGTACGGACTACCGTCTCCACGAACGCGATGAGATTCATTCTCCATCGGAACCATTAAAGTATAATTATCATTTGATGATTTAAAAATGATGTTTAAGGACTTGAAATCATTCTGGATATGAATAGTATACAACCTATCATTTACAAACATGTCTTACATAACAAAACTTATGAAAGAAAACAAGTAAGTTAACACCCGAAACAACGATAATACTAAGATATTATTATCAAATCAATATTAAAAGATCATATATGATATCATATTAATGTATATGATTCTTGTATAATTTAATAACAATTATTTCACCATTATACAGGTGGTTAACCTACCCCAACCAAGGAAAAGTACAAGGTAAGGGTTATTTCACAATCTCTTCATTATCTGAGGTTGTTTATACGTAATAATCTACTGGGATCTCTTTATCATCCACATCCATGTTTCTTCAAAATGTATTTCAAAACATATTTATTATTTACAAGAATATGGGTTAAAGTCATTTATACCCTTGTTTGACTTTTTATAAGAGGTTTATAAAGGAATCTTTCCGTCGTTTTCAAAACAAGGTTCTTTTTATCCTTTTCGACAGAATTAAGGTAAGAATGTTTTTTTTAACTTATACGGCGAGTGCGGCTATTTTCCACCGTTATAAAATCTTCAAAGCTTCCCTTACAAGATTATAAGAATATTTTCACAGAAAATGTTATATTTTATATGGATCTTAAATGATTTCAAAATAAAAGGAGATATTTCTTTAAAAATAATTTTGATTTCATCTATGTCAACATCCTTTGATGGATTTTATGATTATTTGAAGTTGATTTATTAGGATACAAAACTTCTATATTGTATTGAAGGTTTTGTGATATGTTTGACTGTGGATGTGCTATTTTTATACCATTCATAGTTTATGGTGAAAGTATTGACATTTCGTATGCTAGTTTTAATACGAATGTTTATGTTATGTTTAAACCTTTTCATATGGGAATGCATTGGACTTAATATGTGACGGGTGGAGCCCGCTATAGCTCCTCGATGCATCGGTAGGTCTCATGAGACAAACTAGTGTCTTGGAACAAGGCCTTGGCAAAATCTTATTTGTAGTCTTGGCACGAGGCCTTGTCTATGTTGTTATGATAGTCTGGCATTATGCATTCCAACATTATGAAAGTGGTTATTGATATTGCATGTGATTATTCGATTAGTAGAATATCCATGTGAACAGGTAAATGGCATTATTTTATTTTACTTTTGCCATACTATGTTGAAGTTCAAGTTTAAAAGGCTTTTGTTTTAGTAATTCATTGCATTAAATGTTTATGCTTATTTTTTTGAATGTTCCGCTATATTGTTATCCTTACTGGGCATTTGAGCTCACCCCTTTTCTATGTTTTAATTTTCCCAAGATGTGAAGATGTAAGTTATGAATGACCTGCAGGGATATTATGAGGGGATTATAGTGTAGACTGTGGAAACATTATGTTGTTGTAGTAGTTTTTCATTTTATGATGTAATGTAAAACTTATGAATATATCTATTGTTTCCAAGGCTACTAAACCAATCGGTCTTTCGAGATATGATATTTCTTGTGATCATGCCAATGTTATGTAATAATGCACCGACTCTGGGTAACTGGGGTCGGGGCGTTACACTCTCTCACAATGTTTATGGTTGATATCTATATGATCATGATGATCCTCCATTAACTAGGATTAAATAAATTAATCAGTGGACAAGACTATGAATGTTGTTAATAACATATGAATGATGGTATTTTTCAGCATCCTAAAAATTGTATTAGTGTTAGTGAGATTGAATTCCCTAACTAGAAACATGAAATGATGATATTAATTCTCATTAATTTTATAATGTATATAATCATCATGTAATCTCAACTAGTGTTTCCAAGACCAATGGTGAGTATTTTAAACCCTATGATCCCCACTGGTTGAAGAAATATAACATCAATCCAGAAAAGCATATATTTTTTATTCACTATCATTTGTTTTAGATTTTTCTAAGGATTTTAATGATTGAGACTCATATATACAGTATTAACAATTATTTCATGAAATTACCATTGTTAAATACTGTGATGAATAAATAACATAGACCCAGGGTTCAAAATTTTGAAAATATGTTCAAAAAATAGATCATGTGACCTAATATATGATAGAATAGAATCAGAAATAATACCATTTTGTTATTTAGTGGTATACTGGTCCTTTATTTATTATTTTAAACTCAAAAATAATCTTGAATATCCTCTAGGTATTCACACATTACTATATAATGTTTAATACTAATACAAGATTCACTAACATCACGATACATCTCAGAACACTCACATAGGATCTCCCTAGTATTATTATCAATGGGTTACACTCCCATACAACTATAATACAAAATAAACAAAAAGAAATTATTGAATACATCAAATTCCAATAAATTAACTCAATGGTGATGATATTAAATCTATGACTTAATTATTATCATGAAATCATGAAAATAAATAGGTAGAAGATATAGATTTCAATAATCAAGAAATCACACACCACATAGAAGTCAATTATTGCAACCCACAACTGAGGACACTTGAATCCTTATAAGAAGCACTTCAACATATGAATGGAAATATAAAACAATAATTTTATACGATTTAATGGAAATACCATCATATAAACTAATATTAAAAAAATATAATGGGTATCATCTATATCAACAAAAGATAGTTCGACATAAAAGGAAATTAACATTGTACCCCTATAATAGTTATCCCAACCTATGATTCTCTTATTTTTCTCTCCAAGACATAATATAATCACATATCACCTTCTATAAGATACTCTATATGATTATAAAAATTATCATTTGCGTGAATATAAGATCTATCACCCATGGAAGTAGATGAATGGAACTGCAAACCATTTCTAAAAGTTGATCCATTTTCACTAATTAGGGTAATCCATCCTCAAAAAATATTCCGAACACCATATCAAACCCTATGATGAATCATTATTTGAGAAAATATAGAATTTGACTTTGACTGATAATTCCATCCACATTGATTGAAATAATTCTTCCACAATCCTTCTATTTCCCATGAATCATTACCTGAATAATACATTGTACGTTTTCATGACCTAATCTAATAAAAAGACACCCAATAATAACATTTTCCCCAATATAATCCCAAACATAAAATTTCTTTTGAGCTATTTTAACCTCTTCCATATAATGTGTATCAAATTCTTTAAAATTGTCATAATTTCTTTAGAAATATCAACGACTAAATAATGTCCCTTAACCAATTCTCACACATACATGATTTTAAGTATTCATTGTTAATAATCTTTGATGTCAAGTACACCATCACAGAAAAGTAGGTGGAATAAACAAGAATTTTATTCTCCCCCATTTCATTGAGGTTAGTAACACTCATTACAATTCTACTTGTAATTTATCCTGATAAAATTGTTGGTTAAATATTTTATTGAAGGTAGTTCATGTTATATCAGTGGGTTACCTTTTTAAATAAATTGTTTCAATATTAAGGTTTATATAGAATTATAAGGACCCTCTAAATAATATATAGACAGTCCATTTATTTCATGGGAGATTTATCATCATATATAGCGTATGGATACATCTTAGTAAATTCATAACTATAACTAACTAGTAGTCCCAGTTGCATGAAACCCACACAACATAATGAATGAATAATACCGATTATACGTTCTACAAAAGAAGGTTCCAACAAAAAAAAATTCACATGGATCATGTCTTGTAGAATCATCTCAAATATTTGGAAGACATATTATTGGAGTTCTTCTCTAATATACACTAGTTAATGTCTAATTATCATATATGAAATTTTCAATGTCATTGTCTAATTCAAGAATACATATCAATACCATTATTCCATATGAATTTATATTAATAATGAATGAAAACAATGAATTAATAGAAAACTGGGATTGAATTGGTCGATTCAATAAAATTCCCAAGCTAGTATATTAATATTCCCTTAAAATCAATGTCATAAACTCAGATATAATATCCAAACATACATGGGAACACTAGTTAATATTTGAAGTGATCTTCCAAAATCTATCCCTTACATAGACTCCATATTTTGATGGTAAAAACTCCCACTATATAAGGAAAAAAAACCAAACCTGGGACTTTTAATGACACCAATGGATTTGATTTTCCTTTAACATTTTTTTTAAAAAAATAGACATGTAAAATCTAGAAAAATCCCAAATATATTCCTCCACATGGTGACATTCCACAAATTAAAATCTAGACTCATATAGTACTACAGAAACAATCAATGTATAACATGTTAGAAATCGATCATTTTTAAGAGGCATTAAATGACAATCTAGGCGGGAAAAATATAATTTAGAAATATTATAATTTTGAACAAGTATTTATATGACTATCTTCCAAACCAAATCCATTCGACAATGAAAGTGATTATCCAAAAAATAAAATTTAATGAAAAAGAATGTCATTCCCTTTTATGAGTCCTTAATGATACCATATTTAACTATAAAAGGCATAATTTTTTCTTAAGAAAAATTATAGTATTATTCACAAAAAACACAATAGATGACCTAATATATATATGAAAATATCTCAATATTTAAAATAAATACAATTTGAAATGACATTTCATAAATTAAAACATAAAAAAAAATTCCATTCATTCTTAATATAAGTATACCATATTTATAAAATCCATTAATATTCAATGTATGAAGTAATATATGAATTAAAAATAACAAAATACCATGGTTACATGATAATATGATCTTATAGGGAAATAACTTTTAAATAATCCATCACATGTAATGTCGATCAGAAATAAACTATATGCCATATGAGATTTATCCCATTGGAATACATGATATATTAAATAAATGTATAAAATCAATGACTATATTTGATCTCACCAATAAAACCACTAGAGGTATTGCACACATGATTATGACATAAATCTTAATCTGGAATTACACACACAAAGAGGGACCAGTCTATTACCCAATTCCCCCATGATTATTCAATCTCTTATGTTTTTAAAAACCGTTAAAAAAATCCTCAAATTAAATAAAATATTTTCACATCAAATCCATATTTCTAATGAGATGGAATCCATATTTTGAATAAAAATCCACCATTGAATAATTTATTCAAAGACAAGGTTTGCATAAATTTATTCTTAAATTCAAACCCTTTAAAACAAATATCAAATCTAGTAACTGTATTACAACATAAAATCCATCAATTAATAAGAATAACTTAAGAAATATAAAATAATATAATAAAATTCATGATTTATAACCATTTTATAGAAAATACAACCTCATGATTGGAGAAATATTTACTGCATAAAAAGTTATTTACGATAATAAGATCAAAACACAAATATAAATTTATGTGAGAAAAATATGATAGATTGATAGAAAAAATAATTAGATCAAAAGATAATACATAAAAATAGCCAACACTAATGCATTGAATAAGGGAAATGAAAATGTAGAAAGGACACAAATTAGAGATAAGTGATAAAAGTGTGACATGGAAAATATAATGAAAGAGGTTGTCTAAAAGAAAGGAAATCACAAATTATGCACCAAAAGAATACCTAATATTCCAAAGGAGGCATGTATAAAAACTTCTGAGGAATTAGATATGAAACATGATAAAAGCTTCCATACTAGTAATATTTATATCATAAATCTTTGATTCATGGGATGAGTTTTAATAGAGTAACTTATAATGATAATGTTAGAGCTTAAAGTTTAATTATCCTTTTCTATATTTTCACAATCTGAAAAAAAATTGATTATTGTTTTTAATAAAAGAATATTTTTGGTCACTTCAACTGATTAATGATAAATGTCTTATACCGATCTCAAGAGAATATTCATAGTAATATATCCACATCACAACTCATACTCAAGAAGATAATATTTCATGGAGGAAGTATTCAGCCCAGTCCGAATGAAACTCCTAGAAAAAATTTTGATCAATTCAATCCCATGATTCCAGATCATAAAATTAATACGGACATACAATTATACTGAGTATGTAATTAATACTGAATATTAATTAAATTTTGAAAATTATATCTTGTTTTTTTCAGATAAACATCCACCATTATCAACCTATGAAAAGTAACTAAATCAAAATTTACAATTTATCAATTATATTGAAAATCTAAAATAACATTTTAACCACTTTTAAGTATAATTAATCCTTAAAACAAGTTAGGTGGATAATAAATTTAAATAATAATTATAAATTATGAGTATTATAAAAAAATCATGTATAATTAATCAAAATTTATTCTTATTATAGTAATTAATATTAAAAACATTTATTATATCCCAAGTCAATTAAATATTATGTCCTCCTAGTTTATTCTTATTTAATAAAATAAAACTGTATTTTATATTCACATTGATATAGAAGTATAATAATCAAAGGGAATATATAGGATTAAAAATTTATGAATCATTTATTATATGAGGTAATTAACTAGAAATCACCATTGGATAAAATATTTCTTCAATATTTGGAAATGATTGAAATTATTAGGGGATTTTAACTAAATATAAGTTGTATGATTCATATATATTTTATATCATTTATGGATATAATTTTTTCATTTTCTAAGAACTATATATTTCTATTCATCAATTGAAATGTTGAATTAATGATGGAATTGTGTTCTATTCGCCGAATTAGAAATTTTGACAAAAAAAGTTCATTAATTGTTCTCCATATTAAAATTCCTTTTCATAATAAATAATATATTGACAGCAATATAAATAAATAGAATGTATATGTATTTTAATAATTGAGTTTATTTCTATAAAAAATTTAAAAATAATAATTATTTATGGAGATTGTAGAATAAGGGCTATACATGGTTTTTTTAATAAACTAAGATTTATTTATAACAAGGTTTAAAAAAATATATTTAAATTTAATGTAATTAAATTGTTAAAAAATATAAAATATTAAAAATGCTACAGTGATTTTTTTACATGACAATATTAATTCATTAGGTTTGAATTAAAAGAGTAAAGATCAATAGAACCTCTATGGGGGGAACTCTTTAGGGTTATACATATTTGACATTTATTCTAAATAATTTTTTATTAAAGAGGAATTGTTTTAATATTGGTTATTTAAATCAAATAATTGTGATGGGTTTTTTAATTTTCGGAAATTGATTACACGGATGAGGAAAATATAATAGAATTGATTTAACATAGAGTTAATTCATGGAATTTTAAATTTATGAAACATGTTTAGACATTTTTATGTAAATTAAAAGAAATCTAATATATATGAATATATATATATATATTCTAATTAAT
This sequence comes from Viscum album, assembly GCA_963277665.1. Classification (NCBI taxonomy): domain Eukaryota; kingdom Viridiplantae; phylum Streptophyta; class Magnoliopsida; order Santalales; family Viscaceae; genus Viscum; species Viscum album. Next base: position 1,835,075,164 of record OY728132.1, read on the forward strand.
AATTCCATTTTTCGGATTAATTTTATTTTAAACATCAATTTATAATTTTGACTTATGAATGACATTTGATGATAAGAAAATTTATATTTAATTTTTTATTATTTTACAAATTCTCAGATATTTGGAAACTAACATATATTAATAATATATTAAACAATAATATACAATAAACTGAACAAAAAATTTATATAATTATACCAATATTCAATATATACCAGAAAACAAAGATATTATATAAAAATAAATAAAAATCATAAAGGGTTATTTTAAACATAATTATTTCTATGTATATGTCTTTTTCATGAAGATATTTTTTATTGTATTGAAAAATTATAATGTAAAAATCATATAAAATATTTCAAAATCAAAGTTTTTATGATAATATTATAATACAATTTTAAATTAATTTTGTGTTGTCTTATTATATTTTGGTGTAATTAAATAAATATCCATTGGACTATATAAGTTAATAAAAATTTTATATTAATAAATAGAAAATTATATTATAGATTTTTTTAACACTTGTATTTAAAACATTTACATTAATTTTATGACATATATGATGGGATTTTACTATTACAATGATCAACATTTATTTCAAATGATAATTTTTTCTAATATATATAGAAAAAATATTAATAAATCAAGTACTTCATATGATTTTATAAAGTCATATATCCACACTATTATAAACATTACTGTTTTTTTCAAAAATAAAATTTAACATATATATTTCCCAATATTGATTGCCTATAAACCCTCATAATTAATGACAAAATTCTTTACTTTTGTTGTATTTATTTAGTGTTTTAATAATTGTAGTAGTTATTATGAGTAATTTTCATGTGTTTTAGTTGTTATATTATCAAATAATAAATATTATTGTTTTATCTAATAATCTTTTTATTATTTATTTTCATATAATTAAGCCCAGTGTATTAAATTATCCCTTTATTTAATTTTATCTGCAATATTTCCGGATACCATAAATTCATATATTAATCACCAAATAATTATGCACCAATATTGGGTAATGTACCATGTGATTACTCCATATCACATTCAGTAATTGTGTTTTCTAGTACTCTCTTACATTCTCTCTAATATGATGAATTTTAAATAGATATTCATGATAGGATATTAAAGATACATCCCTTTTCATCTATTTCTAGTGGATATGTTTGTTATGATATGTTCAATATCCAGAATGAGTCATAGAAATCAATAGGATCTTTGGTGTAGTTATTTTTTGAATAGAGGAATTGAAACCCATACCTATAATAATATCCAAAATATAAAAAATAATTGAATCACCATGATTCCAATTCCATACAACCAATATTACTCATTTCTATGGTGATAATTTAAAAATTAAAGATCTATTTAAGGAAATTCCATTTATTTCCACTAATGTTCATTATATATTCGCATTATGCATTGGGTAATCATCATATGAGAATTGATAAAATGAAGTTTTATAGTTTTATCCCTGATATATTATTGACCCACTATACTCCTTGTATAAACATCAACGAGGGGGTTATAAAATAACATTTAATCCCATAAAAAGAAGAATATGATTACCTTTATATTCTAAATAGGAATGTTTTATTGTCTCATAATTCTAGTAGAGGTATGTAAAGGTCCCATATTCCATGGAACTATAATGTGAATGAACTCAATATTACCATAATGTTTTTACAGTCCTTTTTCATATCACATTTCTTTTGGTTTAGAGAATGTTCATAGGTGTTTTGAAATGTTATACCCATTTTATTGTCATGATAAGAAGAAATTGTAGGGGTATAACACATAGTCTTATTTATTAATTTTCATAAATTCATATAAAATAATGCAAGTCCTACCTTATTTATATGAAATTTGAATTGTTTGGTAATGTTATACATAATTTCACAAATATCATAATTCTTTTTAAATGTATTTTTTTTCATAGTGTAATGATGATATTCATAATGGCCAAATATTAAATTCGTAAATACAGACTTTTATGAAAATATTTTGATTCTATTTCTCATTAATTAATTAAATAGGAAATAATTAATACATAGTAAAACTATACATCCTCTTAATTAAAGACAATAATTTTACTATTTAATACCTATTCATATTGTTCAATATATAGTTTTTAATGAAATTTTAATTTTGATTATCATATACAATTTTTATATTTTTCATTAAAATGGATGGTAAAAATTTTTTCATTCAAAATATTAAAACCAAATATTCATTTATGAATTATTTAATATTGTCATCTTTTACAAATTTACTCATAATTTTTAGTTCATTATCATTTTTTCTATGACATTTTCATCATCCATTATATATATGTATGTGAAATTTCATTAAAAATTAATTATGATTTCTCACCCAAAAAATTTTCTATTCACCAAATTTGTTAAATAAATGAACATTAGTTCCATGTATAGTCTCATAAAAGAATGAAAAACAACCCAAATAAATAATTTTTCTCTCACCTTATCAGTCATCTCATGGTGATACTGAATAACATTTTCATAGACCTAGAGTGGTTTTATATGTTACTATTATATCGTGATGAGCTATTTGAATGTGATTATTTATCTTTAAATGATTATGATCTAAATATATGATATATATTTAACTATATTGATATGTATCCACATGAACATTGTAAATTTTCTATTCTCAATCTCATCATTAGGAGTGATACTGTTTTTTTGGGCTTATAAATTTACATGGTTCTTATGTAACAACTCTATAGTTTTTTCTTATTCATTCACCCAATAAATTTCCCAAAAGAGTAAATGTATTTCAAAAATCTATTACTTAAAAATGTTAAATTTAATTCCAATGGTTTTTTATTCAAATCTATATTAATAGTAATTTTGAAATGATAATTTTTACCCTTGATTATATAGGATTTTTTAAAATTTAGTATATTAATTATATTTATACCAAATTTCCAATAGTAACTATTAATTCAATTGAAACTACAATTATATTTTAGATTTATTAGTTTGGAAATTCATTAACCACATTTTCCATTGATGAGACATTATATATTCCATGTTATGATAATATATGTCCAATAATATAATTTTATCTATTACAGTGATAACTCCTCATGATCGTAAATTAAATATAAGGATGCAATATTCACAATATTTGGATAAATGATTTGTCAAAAATAATTTATTAAACACATAGAATAATCCTTCATCATCCCAGATGGGATAGGTACTCTTTAAGGGAAAATAAAATGAAATATGATATAATTTTTAAAAAAATGTATAATTTTTTTTTTCTAATTACACCAATTATGCAATATCTATTATATTTGGTGTATTTTGAAATTGTTTTTGATTCTTTAAGAAGCTAGAAAGAGAATTCCACAACATGATCAAGTGGATAACTTTTTTATTCCCCATGAACATCTTCAATAAAATATTTTAAAATAGATATTACATTAATTTTTAGGATATGATTATAATTTTATTGTCATATATGATATATTGTTTTCCACTAAAATAATTTCCACAACATGATTCATGAATTTAGTTTCAAATAATACCAGGAAAAAAATGTGTCTTTGTTAAGAATAATGGATGGTATTGAAACAAAAAATAAATATTTCATTCCTGATAAGGTAAATTAAATTATTATAACTCGACATGAAATATATACATTGAATTATTCCATTACATTCCATTTAAATATAAATTTTACTTGAAACTAATGAATGAGAATTTATTTGAAATACGGGATTCCAAATATATAATAATTAAAATATAATTCATAATAGAAGATATAATTTTAATCTCCATATATATAAAATCATATATTTTATAGATGTCCATAGAAGACAAAAAAATTAGAAGGAATTATATATCAAAATACTATAATTTAATATTTATCATTGTATGTATGATCAATATATCAGCTATCACATCATTTAGTATTTCAATATCTACTATACTTTTTTTGTAAGACCGACATGATCTCGTTATCCCATATGATGTATAACTCTATGATCCATATGGAATTGAATAAGAGCATGTTCCATAATAACATAATTGAATTATTTTATATTTTATGGTTTTATCATACCATTACAAATTTTAGTTTGAAGGAATTTTATTCTATAACTGAATAAAAATTATATCTCCATCAATCATTACACACTATGTCTATTTTCACAACTAATACATGATTTAAAACATACCCTTACCTTATTACTCATTTCCATAGTCCTCCATACATGGTGTTCTGATATACACTACATATTCCTCATTTTACTGAATATATATTATTTTTAAAACTCTATTATGTTGATATATGTTTTCATTGTTTACTAAGTAAAAAATTATTTATATACTAATTCCCATATATAACATTACAATAATTTAAAATATGTGTTTCATATTATTTTTTAGTTTGAATTCATAATCTAATATATATTATGATGACCTTAAAAATTTAGATTCCTGGTTAGTGAAAACACCTTTCATTTTGCCTAAATTTTACTATTTTTTATTCCATGTATTATATTCATTCCATAGGGTAATAAATTTAATTTAATATCAATTTTAAATAATTCAACACTATACATTATATCTCGTCCTACATCAATTTGTTTTGAATCAAAGACCCATATTTACCTCAATAGGTTATCAACTCATATGTATCCATTAAAACCATCTCACATTCACTATAAGCCAATGTAAGTGATATCATTTTTAAGGAATTTATTTAGTTGAATTTAACTAGTCTTTTAGTTTCTTCATTTGATTTATGTGGTTCATACCTCAATAATTCTTCGAATGTTTTAACAACATGTTTCTGTATACTAGTTGTTCCATAAGAAAAAAATAATATTTCTTACAAATATTTAACAATAATAAAATAATTAATAATGTAAGTAGCTCAAACATTAGCTTCATTGGGTTTATTGATAGGCAAATCACCAATATAATTAAGAGTGATGACATACCTTCAGTTCCATTCATTAGAAAATAATTTATATTCATTATAATATATTTATTGAGTTCATCAGTATGTATAATATTATATATTTATATTTATTTAAAAAAACTAATATCTAATATTCTATCAAAAATAGATTAATTAGTATAATTTCATACAATTTTATGATATGGTGTAATTTTATTATAACATTCCTATAAATCTATCTTTCTTGTCTCTACTAATCATTCTCTCAAAAGAACTATTACACACCTACTCTTGTAACTATAAACGGGTCATGATTTTTTTAAATGGAAAATAATAAATCAATCATAATATTATTATCCATATGAAATGTGGCCACAAAACTATAGAAACATACATGATTGATACATTTAATTATAAATGTGAACTAAATTTTTATAATACCAAAATATTCATCGATTAAAATTTTTGATTATTATGTATCAGGTAGTGAAATTCTTGTATTCCCTAGTAAATGGGTAAAATTTATGTGGTGATCTAACATCATTAGTAGTTTGTAGTGTATAGTAAAAACTATATTTTAGGAAATATGACATTTAAAAAATATTTTGACCAAAAAAAATAAAATTCCTAAAATTAATAAAAAATAAAATATATAACATGATTAAAAATGGAAATGTTAAATTGCATGAAGTATAATTAATTTTATAATAGTGATATATTACTTAATTCATGATTTCATAACCAAAAAATCAACCCCCCACCCAACATGTGAAATATAATTGAGATACCACACACAAATTTCTCTATATAAAGTTCCTCACGAGATCTATGGATTCCATTGAGTTAGATACACTTCATGGAAAACCCACTCACATTATAAGGTCAATAATTCCATAATAATTGAGTAGTATTAATAAATATTAAAAATCATGATTAAATAGTAATATCATACATAATCATTTCTATTTAATTAAATTTTAGCTTTATAGATATAAGTTATCTAAATATATCCTATTTTTATTTAATTAAATGAATATTATAGATATATTGACAATATTAATTTATATGAAAATAAAATATTAGGCACTCAAAATATAATTGAAATTATCCATATTGAAGATATGATATTAGAGTAATATGTTAAGTTTTTATTATTAAATTTGGATTTTAATATGTAAATGATATTGGATTAAAAATGTTTAAATGAAATAGTTCTAAATAAATTATTTGAAAACGCCTTAAAAAATTATGACTCCATGTAATGTATATGTGATATGCATTATTGTTAAAAAATATTAATAAGAAAATTCTTCTAGGTGATTATGTATTTAGGGAAAATGTGAAATTAATCCAAAATCTATTGTAATTCACATGTGATCATATAGAGGTTATACTAATAGAATATCTACGATCCTTCATTATACAAAATCATACTCTATGAAAGAAAAAATATATAATAAAATATATAAATTAAATAATTTTTCATGTTAATAATGAATTTAATGTAAAAAAGAATGTTTAAAAATAATAATTGGTTATGAATTTTTTATAAATATGGTATTGAGTAATATTTTATTAATTGAAAAATAAATGTTTTTGAAATGAGGTTAAGTGTAATATTTTTTAATAGAAATGGCAATGAATTAAAATGATTACCATTTATTATTTCAAAACATTAAATGAAATATTTGATCTTATAAAATAATAAAGAACTCTTACGAACCATATGAACTCCTGGTGAGAATCTATGATCAATAAAGTTTTATTGATGTCGAATTCGTGGACATGTTAGTGTTTGTAGATAGTTTATATGACTTATTTATTGATTATATATTTTATTGAATTGAAATATAGATTTTGACAAATGGAAAACCATCAAATTTCCAACTAATAAAATTTTTATATCATTAATATTCTTTAATATTTATGAAATTTTTATATACATGAATTGAATTTCATTTTTTTAAAAAAATTGGTCAATTAAATATCATTTTCCACAAATATTTATCTTTAAAAAATAAATTTCAATTTTAAACATTGGAAAGTCTAATAATGTTTTCAAAATTATTTTTAATAAATTTTAATAAAATATATCCTTATATTTTCATATTTCATCCATTCAATCAAAAATAAAAATTATTATATAAATTTCATATCATAATAAATTTATTATATATTCAATTTATTCATACAAAATTATTTTACCATATATAAAATATACAAAAAAATAAAGGATCTCTTTTTGGAAATTTATACTCATTGAGTCAAAAAATTGTTTTTATTTAGAAAATTAAATTTTATGGTATTACAATTTCATGAATTTAACGTATATATATATTTGTAAATAATTTTTTTAGTAAAAATATAATAACCATTTTTAAATACACTAGATTATTATTTGGAGCCATATTTTTTCAATTATTATATGAATCAACAATTAATATACATAATTAGTTGTTATTGACATTATTTTCAAAAAATATTTTTTAATTTGAGGTTTAATTTTATAAATATTAGATTTAAAATTAAAATTCATATTGGTACATTAATATTACAATGTACACCTTTCCCATCAAGAAGGCATACTACCATATGGAGAAATTATTCCTATTAAAAAAAACACAAATATATTTGTTCGATAACATGCCATTTAGATTAAAATTTATATTAAATTCAACATAATAAAAATTATCTTCTAACATGTCACACTATATAGTGTATTACCATCTAATGAATAATATTTCAATACACTATTATATTTTCATTTATTAAGCACCACGATTTTGGTTTGTGGTGGTTAATATAAATTGTTTATTTTTTTGTTATACTACAATGATGTATTGAAATATCTTATGTTTTTCGTAGTCTGTATAAAAATATTTTTTATTATTTTTATATATGGGGTCTTATATTGGTTTAAAATAAATGTACTTTAATAATTTATTAAAATCCCACCAACAATTATGATAAAAAACATTTCTTACATTGTGACATTAATAATTTTGTGACTAATAAAATTCCATGGATTATAATATCATAATTAGATGAATTTAAAAAATAGATTCAAATATATTTATATTATATGATCATTTATAATCACATAAGAAATTATTTTCCAAAAAAAATATGATCTAGAACAAAAAAAAAATATGAATGCACAAGGCAGATAAAAAAAACCTTGGTTTAGTAGAAATAATTATTTAATGAAAAGGGGAAATGATTTCATTGTATTTTATTGGACATACTAGAATAAAAAAAATACACATTTTATAAGATATCACTGAATACAAATCATAAATATAATTTTGTAAATAAATAATATTTATTAGTAATTTTAAAAAACTAAATATATTCATGTTATAAGAACAAACTAAGAATAACTTTTTAATCCACTGTTTCTAACATATACTATATTTGAGCACCCAATTCAATACGATCTGATAGTAGGAAGAAGTAATAATTATACTTATTTTCATCTTGTAAGAAAAAAATTACATATCAATAAAAATTATGGTTAACAAAAACTAAGAATGAATGAAATAAAATAATGACCCAGATTGACCAAAATATATAATATTACCTTTATCAAAATATAATTCCCATAAAAATCAAAAAATATACTATAAAATATTGAAATCCATAAAATAACATAAATTGGATTTTATTTATCAAAATTCTTACGTGTTATTAAAAACATTACATAATATTTTTTAATAAGGATAAGAGTATACAATAAATATTATATACACTAAATCCATTGTGGTATGTGACATTATTTGTTAGACATAAGGGGATATGTATTTCTCTATGGTTCACTAAATTTCTCCTGGTTTTACCATGGTTATCTATTCTAGGCTTGGTAAAAATATTATAATATTATATCTATTATTTTTGAATTTATCATATGAATGACGAATGATTCATTTTTTCTAACATTCTCTAAAATATAATATAAAAATTTTGATAATGTTATTGCATAATAATTGTGCGTCTTCTTCACTTGTCACAAGGGGTTTTGTAAAGATATTATACATTATAATTGAAATTTCTATACATTTATGTTGTTTACTTAACAAAATTATGGAAAACCAAGAATTTAGTTTGTAAAATATATCTACATTTCATCAAAAATAATATTATAACAATATAATTTTCTATATTGTTAATATATAAAAGAGTATATTAATGATTGACTGGTGTTTTTTCCATTAAGTTAAATCATTTGATGTATTTATATAATTGTTTTATATTTATTTTATACATTATATAGATATATAATCTCATATTGATTTTATCTTTTTATATGATTCCTTAATTATTTAAAAAAATGAAAATTTCATTATCTTACATTTTGAGATCATAAATATTATGGAACCATTCGTTTTTTAAATAGAATATTTCTATTTTACATTTTTTGAAAAACAAATCATTTATTTTTATGTTATATTATGTTCAATCAAAGGATTTTGTTTTGATGTATGGAAATTAAATTATTATTCTGATACATTGTCGGTATTGGTTGGTTGGAGAATCATATTGATTTTCAAACTAGATAATTAATGTTTCATCTATATGTAATATAATTTAAATATCAAATTGAGAATTTAAAAGTTTGATTTATAATATGAATATATATTTTTGAATATTGGTTTTTTATGAATTCTTGTAATATTTATATTTTTTAAATTATATATATATGATGGTTATTAGAGTGGTAAAACTACTAACGTTTTTTTTGAAATATACTAAAAACTAAAATAGGGGTTATAGTGTCGATGATATCTCTTTAATATTTTTGGTAATTTTTTAGGATAAGATCTATCATCATCTTGTTTTTTATTTTCCAATTTTTATCATTAAATAAATATTCATGCATTTTATATACAATTAAAATACTGTTAATATCAATGAATTAGAAAATTATTGGATTGTTAATGATTTTATAAACCACTAATAAAAACTCTTCCTGTAGATGTTTTTACTATAATGTAATAAATGAATTTATCTTTTTTAACAATCCATATAAACCATATGTATTTTTATATATTTTTAATCCTTTTATATAGTTATTGGAAAAATTAGATACCATTAATAGTGATCATTAAATGTTTAACATTCTTTAAAACCATATATTTTTCCCTTTTAACATTAAGAATTCATTTATTGATATATTATCATCATTAAACATCCATATTTCCTTATGATATCAAAAAAATTCAGTTAACATAAAAAACTGTATTATTTGAGTTATATATCCTTTTGAGCACTATATCTATTATTTTAATATGTGTGTTTTTCTTTTTTATTGATTTTATAAGTTATGTAAAATTTATCATTTTCAATAGAAAAATATATTTTATTAAAACTAAAACAATATGTTTGATGTTTGATATTTTATTTTTTACTAGTTATTTACCTTTTTTATTGTTATTTTATGTTTATTGAAAAATTTATATTATGGTATTTAATCATTATTATTATTCATCAAAATGTGTTCTGAATCAAAAAGTGGTTTTACAAAATATTTAGGGAAAAAATTAGTATGGGGATCAATGTGTTACTCTTAATAAAATACTATGTTTTACTATTATAACTATGTATATAGTTAGTAAAATTTGATCCAAAACATATCATTTTACTATTAAAAACACCTGGTAACTATGTAATTCAACCAATTTGTAGTGACCTGTCTTTTAAATTATTTATTTTCAACATAATTTAATGAAAAATATAAAATTAACATCAATGTATAGAATTTTGAGTTTTAATTACATATAATGTGTGTAGATAATAAATGGATTATTCGTTGAAAACATAAACATAAATTTTTTAATCATATTAATCATCTCCTTTATTTTTACATCCACGGTCAAATCAAAATATGTTTATTTTTCCGGACATATATCAATAGAAATGGGCATGTATAATGCCTAGAAATGAATATTCAAAATAAATAGACAACAAATGATTATCATGTATATAATAGGATGTATAATATTATAGAATAATGATATATAAAATAGATATTTGTACATAATAAAAATGGGGAAATTTTAAACCACATCATCTATTATAATCACTATTGAGTAATAAACTATATTATGACGGTTTTTCACTAATTTTACAAAAATATTTTATCTCAAGTGATTAAATCATAACTGAATTCTTTAAGAAATAAATAAGGGATACCTTTTAAATTATTTATTAATGCATACCACAATTATAATATATAAATAAAAAATATTTCGTGAAGCAAATTTAAAGAATAGATAATGGGGTTTATATAAAATAATTAATTTTAAATTTTTTTAATGACACTATTTTGATATAATTTATAATAAAAATAAAGGGACATAGGTTTTAAAAGTGTGAAATTCCCAGTAAATTAATTATAATTTCTTATATTTGATTATTAATTAATAAAATTAGGATTCCGTTTCTATTACATATAATGTGAGATAAATGAAATAATTGGAAAATTTATGCTACATAATAATTATAAAAAGTTATTTGTATAACGATAATAATGTGAGAGAATGAAATAAACTCATTTGTATAAAAACATTTCGATAGGAATGTAATGATCATAAGTGGCTTTGAACATAATTACCTAACATGTTTCAGGGTTACTATAATAGATGTCCTTGGATAATAACTGTGAGAAAGATAACACCATTATGTAATAATCACATCGTTAATGTAGAGAAATTTATTCATGAGTGCATAAGGGAGTCAATATTGATATTAGAGAAGAATAAGAAGAGGGTTATAAATATCATATATATGTATTCAATTTGTTGGAGAGGAGGTTATTTTTTAAAATTGATGATTATTATTTATTATATTTAAAATAGATCACATCAAATATCTATATTTAGAAAATAAATTTAATAGGGGCCAATAAGTATGTTCAATCATGTTTAATAAAATAATGAAGGTGTTTTTTGGTTTTCTATGTTTGATAATGGAACATCAATTTTCTAGATAACGTTTTTCATGGGAATATAATTATTCAGTAAAATATCCTTATAGAGGTTTATTTTCCACTATCAACATCGAATTTTTTTTAATTTGACTAAAAATAAAACAATATAGATTTAGATATTTATAAATAATAATTCATTTTAATTTTTATCTAGGTACATATATATTTTTAATTTTTATATCATAAGTACATACTAATTATGTCATAAAACTTATAGAAAATTGAGAAAATTCAGTTTATAAGAAATAATGTATTGTTGAACATTATTAAAATACCACAATCACATAATACTCATATGATTATTTCAAATATATTTATTATTTTTGTAAAATATTTTATAAATATACAAAAAATATTTATTGAATAAATTTAATTATTTAATTGGAAATAATAGTTTTCTGACAAATATATCAACTATAAACAAAGAAATATACATGTGAAAATAAAAAACTAATAATTTATGTAAAAATATGTACTATTTTTTAGAACTATCTCATGATAATAATATTTGTTTAAAATGAAAATAAAAATTATATATTTTTCAAAAAATAATTCTATGTATTCTTTATATAAAAATATCTATTTATAATATTCATCTTATATTTATGTATATTTATTTAAAATATATAATAGTAAAACATTTAGTGTAGAAACCACTATTACATTACTTAATGTAAATTACACCTTATTGATATTAAGGTATAGATTTAGGACCCTATATTACACTATAATATTCCCTAATGATAAGGCATGTGATGATCATATTTTTAGGTGGTGGCTCAGCCAACAGTCATCATGTGGTGGTCTCCACTAACATGACCTTTTACTATAGTTTTATTTTCTAAGATATTACTTGTGGATGTATTTCTAATAAATGTATAAGGCAGAACACTGTTGCTGCTACCTTCTTACTATGTTTTGACAGTTAGTATAAAAAATTCAACATCCTACTTGTTGATACCATAGTTTCCCACCTCAAAAACAACTATCTCTATCCAATACACATAATAAACATAAATTATAAAGGAAAAATTAATTTACTGGTCTTGATTTTGAATAGTCATATTTTCCCATTATTTTGTACGGTCCATATCCAAAGAGTAGCATTTCCATTTTTAAACTATTTATACATAACCCTAATCATAAATCAAAATTACCTTCATTTTATAAATCATTTTCCAAAATCTTTGATAATGGCTACCATAATTTTCATTCTTCTATATATTTTTACTATTTTTATAAATTGATATATCATAATTTTAAAATTAATGACAATATATTTTTCATTTGTGCATAATTTATTCTTTTTATTTATTTATACAAATATTATTTCTATATTTCATTGTTAATATATATTCCTGGTATTAATATCATAATATTGGAATAAAAACAAAATAGTCACAATGAAACATGAGTTTTATTTATAATAAAAAGATTATTTTTTATGATTATACATTCCACATATTAAATATATTAATCCTTGATATTTATGTCCCTACAAAAAATAAATGTATCTAATTATACTTTTATATCATTTTCAATATCTTAGCTATATTTTTTCAAACATGTAATTTCTCAGTATGACATTAATTAATTTTGAAGACTTATTCCCCAACTCAAATTCCTCATCATCCTTAATAATCATAATCTCATCCTAATATGGTAGGGTTTGTATAAATTTCTAATAGTTTGTGTCATTTTAATGTATTGCATATGAAAATTAATATTTTAATTTTTAAACATTGAATATGACATGTACATATGAATTATTTAAAAAAATTTATAACTGATACAAGATTTCTCTAAGATGATATAAAATCATAGTAGGACCATTGTAAAATTGATTTTTTTCCTTTATTTTTTAATCTTAACACACATTTAATTTATAATATAAAAATTAATACATGATCCCTAATATGAAATAATATTCCCTTCTTTCTACTTTCATAGAAATGTTTTTTGACTCTTATTTACCGTGATATATTTTAAAATTATATATACCTTCTCTATGGTTTAATTATTTTAGTTTATTGCTGAAAATATTCTTTCTCTATCATAATAACAATATATTGGGGTTTTAAATAATTTATAATACATTTTTTAATATGATCATTTCTAGTACTATATTGAAAATTATTTTCATAAAATCATTAATGGAGTGGAAGATACAAAAATCTATCAACTTAGAAAATCATGTGACTTATCATGAATCATGTATTACAATGCCTATATTCCCTTCTCCAACGATTCATCATTTGATGGATGATAGGTTTTTATTTCGATTATTTTATTATTCATTACTAATGGTAGTTTTTAATAAAAAATAGATGTAAATATTGGAGAGAAATATAAAACAATGGATATTGATTCATCATTCAATGTCAATAAATATTAAATGTATTTTGAAGAATTTTTTACAATGGATAAATCATTTTATATATTGTTAAGACAGGTAGAAATTTTTTTATAACAACCATCACCTTTTTCAATTTTTTTACATTTTATATATAAAAAATACATGTAATAATAACAAAATTAATATATTCCCAGTTCTAGACAGTTATCAGTAGTATTTTCATCATTTATTCAGTTAATTTTTACTAGAAATCAACTTTATGATATGAAAAACATCTTACATTATAATAAAAATATCTATTTTTATTTTACCCCACATATAATGTTAATATAAATATATATAATTTTTTCTATATCCAAAATATTTAAATATAAGACAGGTATTTCAGTCATCCATTATCTAACTTCTTAACAATGTAATAGCTGTTATAAAAAGACTTATAGATAAGCTCAATACAACCTCATGATAAATGTATATTTTAAAAGACATGGAAATTACTAACTCTTATATAAACATTTTGAACATTATATTATCTATTTTTAATTTCTTTATCTTATATATTAATGTTTGTTAGGTTATCATTTTGGATATTATTATAAATATCCTTTTCTTTATGATATCCTTGTACAACAATCTGAAGTCCATGATCAATGGATCTCTATTAGTCCAAACTAATCAAATAACTATATTTTATTTTCTACTAAATTCATCAATGAAATTTTATTTCATTTGAAATATTTTAATCGATTGAAAAAGTTATAATTATGATATTTTAAACATTCATATTGTGTCATTTTTAGTTTATTTATTGCGGGAAAATATTTTTTAGACTCAGGTTCTTGAAATTATTTTCAAAATAATTCTTGAATGGTTGGTGAATTTATCTCAAATGAAATTATATATATATATAAATATCAAAATTAGTATTTCAAATGTTATTTTCACTAGGATTAATCTATTTTGATATATTATATATAGATTGTTAATTTTACATGAGATAATATAAATTTTATAAGGTTGTATCTCTATAGATGAAAAATATTTCCTTATTAGTGGGTATAGATTGAATAATTATATTAACTAATCATTTATTCCTTTTTTGGGACAAAAATTAATAGAACACTATATTGATAAACATAAAAAACTTATGAGTTTAAATTATTAGGCTATGACAACTAAATTAATTGACATAAAAAACTAATCAAATGAATCATACTAGACATAAGATACTATAAATATCAATTGTTATTGTAGGATAATGACACTCCTATAATGAATTTTTATTTAATGGATCAATACATATTCATATAGTATAAAATTAATTCCCCATGAATATGACATGTTATAAAAAATATAATTTTTTTAATTTAACAAAAATACTACCAGTACTCATATTTTATATCGCGACCATTAGATGATCCTCATTATTTGCACACACTTTAGAATATTTTAGAATATTATCATTAAATACCAAACTATATTTATCAATATACTTCATAAATACATTATTAATCCAACTTATATATAGGGATGGATATTTCTTCATTTCAAAAAATAACACCAAACATATTGTGTCCATATCATGACAAAAAATATTTAAAATATATCCTTTTTTACCAAAACCTAATGGTTCCCAAATTAGATATAAATCATTAAGAAAAATTTACCCCCATTCTCTATTTGATTAAATAATCAATACAGTGAATATATAATATATTATGTATTATAAATCATATATTATATCTATAGACAATTCAGAATTTCATTGTTCTATCATCTTTATTCACAATGATATTATTTTCTCTCCAAGAATATTGATTTTGGTCAAATTATACCCTTCTCCAAAAGACAGTGATGTTTCTTATTTAATTCTACTATTATACATATTATATTCTATATAGGATATATAATATAGACATCGATCCGTGTATTAGTTTAATTGAAAACTACATCTTTATTTATTTGGTGGTATAAGATATTATTTCAATAAATACATCAATGTATTTCATAATATGTGGTACATTTTATATTTTTTTATATTTCACTTTCTATATCCTCATTATAAAAAATTATCTTAATTATGTTTATAGGATGTATTATATGACTAAACCTTGGGTGTTATACCACTCCATGGAATTTAATTAATTTATTTCATTAAATGCATACTAAACATAATATAGTTCTATATTTAGTTACGGTAATATAAATTGACATCAAACTCATCCCAATATTTATGAAAAATTGATACAATGGGATTATCACTATGATTATTAATAAAATTTACTCATCACTATTTTTTAGTAAATGTCTATATATCATGGATGGTTGAATTTTTCGTTTTTTTAATTTTATTAAAAGATATATCAAATAATTATTCCTTGATTAATAAGATTTTTTGTACAATATAGAAAAAGTATATATATAATTGAACTATTGTTAGATAACATACATTCCTCCATTTTCTTTATAGTGAGTGCTCCTACCACTATAACCTTTCGAGCATTGATTATTGTTATAGTGGTTTCGAATGAATGAATATTTTCCAACTGTATTTTATATTGTTATGGGGGATTTCCCAAAATTATAATATAATTTGTACATTTACTAGCCAAATTTACATTATCCCAACACTTTAATCATTATATTTCAAATTATAATTTCCCCATAATTTCATTTTCATTTAAATTTAGTTATTGAGGAAACATTAATCCAAGAATGATTCGATCTATTACAAAATATCATCTATAGTAGTTTCATTATTTATTTCCTTATTAAATATTTTATTAATGCTTAATCCAAAACATGTTTCACATATTATGATTTTTTTCAACTTCTTTTTTATTTTTGAAATTATTGATGAAATTTTTAAACATCCACCACTTCAAATCATATAGTCTATAGGGAAAATATGATCCAAAAAAATCAATTTCAACACTTAGATAACGTAGCACTATATTTTCATGGCACCCACTATCTTAAATTTGTAAGTGTGATCTCTACATGAGGTCCTATCAGACAAAATAACCAATCAGAATTGATATGAGAAAAAATTATAAGACTTTTAGAATATAACAAAATACTTGTAATGTTTATCATCAAAATATAATTTGACACCTTTATAATTTGATTCAATAGTAGTGATTCCCATTCCATTGGCATGCAATAATTATGTGGTTAATGGGGTTTTAATATTATTTTTAGTGTATTCAAACTTTATATCTTCTATATCATCATTTGGTATTTTCATCTTGATCATTTCCACCACTGATTATCATCGCCCATTAATATATATAATTTTATAATAACATTAATTTCATAAAAAATATTGGAATATAATATCTGACATTACTATAGTGCAGTTCAATTATTGTATTATTATAACATTAGATAATCTACTAAAAACATGTTTTTACTCATACGTGTGTAAATAATTAGATATTTTTTCCAATTGTGGTGAATCAAGACACTCAACATGGTTTATGTTATTATTAATTAATGATTTGTTTTATTAATCGTGGTCTTTATTCTTTAAACTCTAGCTTTTGATATATACAGATGACCCCCATTTGATTTCTAATTGAATTTTTCATTTAAAAAAATGTTCTTCTACATCATAATTATTTTGTAAAAATGAAAACTAAAGAGAAAATGTTTATATACTATAAAAATTAAAACTCAAAATTTAAATGATGGTTCATACAATAAATTTTGAAATATCATAATTTTAGGATTTTATAAATCAATAATCAAAAAACTAAATTCTCTATTTATCTTTAATAATTTCTTTTAAAAACCATGTGAATCAAAAATGAATATCCTCCATGCAATATAACTATATATAATAAGGCACCATTGATATAAACCATGTATTAACTAATTTTATAAAATACTAGAATATTCTATGTTATTATACCTTGTTAAATCTATGAAATCAATATCCTTTTGTATAATCCATATTAGTATTTTTAAAGTTTGAAAAAAATGTCAGTTTTCATTACCAATATTTTATTATTATTTATATTCACGGACATCTCGTTTGGGTTCTATGAAATCTATAATCTCTATCAAATCATCATTCAACTAAACTCACCGTTTTACCTAAATTTTGTAACCCTCATATTTAATACCTTATTTTTTATCATAATTAATTTTTAAATTTCATACTTAAGAATGCATATTTATATTTTGTGTTTTAGTGGCTGGGAAATAAGTTGTGTAATAAATAATGTACAAAATGAAAATAATATTCAAAAAATTTATTTCTTCCAAAAAACAGAATCCTTTTCTAATATATCATAAATTTCATCATTTTATTATATATACAAGATACATATATAAATAGAAATTTGTGATCATCATTTTCTGTACGGGGTAAAAAATATGTCACCTATACTGATAATTTTTTTAACCATTTATTTGTAGTGGAATTAGGGTGAAACCCTCATATGTATTATTTCAGTTATTCCACATATATCATATATCATAACAATTCATATCAGTAATAATATATTGAGAATAATGAATGGATTTCAAATTACATAATTGAGTATGTGAATGTTTAAATACATCATCATGTTTGCATTTTAATTCCGTGATAGGATAATTTTGGTTTTATACATGGAAATAAAAATTAATTATGAATAATTACATATATATATATATATAATTGGGTTGATTAGAAAAAGATTATAATATTAATAATATAAATTGTATACTGAGAATATTTATGTATGACTTAATAAGCCTAATGCATATACAATATTGACTGTGAAACATGCTAACAGAGAGGGAATAGAACTCGCTAACTAATTAAAAAAAATTGGGATGTAATGGAATGACCATAATAGAATGGGAACATAACCATGTTTATGTTATAAAAATAGCATTAAATAATGTATTTTCTTAAAATGAGAGAGGAAGAAAATCCATTAACATAAGTATCACTTCTTAAAAGTATAGTATTAATACTAAGAGAGTACCATTGAATCACAAAAGATATTAGTTTTTCAATAAAAGATGAAGTTAGGTTATATATATCAATGAGGTGAAATAAATAAGTTGAGAGTATTATATTGATTGAAAAGTATAGATAATTGTTTTAATAAAATTTGTGATATTAATAGTATTGGATGATAAATTCCTCAAGGGCCACACATGGTGTTTAATAATGGGTTATTAATGGAAGATGGTTGACTTTCATATATTATTATGACTGAAATATTTTTTATTATATTATATATGTTATCGGAAAATATGTTTTCACAAAAAAATTCTTTTATAATAAATTTTTTTTTATTATATTTTATAATTTTTTTCATATATTTGGATAACCATTTTAATACAGTAAAATACATTATATTTTTAAAATATATGTTCATTTTATTATGTAATTTATATTAATTAACAAAATATTACTAAATATATTTTGAGGAAAAAAACATTATTAAAATATTGATATAAATATATTATATTCAAGGTAATATTACTTACTTTAAAAAATTATTAAAACTTCTCTATAACAATGATATTGCATGTTTATTATAAATATAATCAATAAGAAATCAAAATAATTATATATATTTTTGGATTATAACAATTTAAAAAATAATTATTGGTTTAAAAATAACAATATTGTGATGTAGTCAATTTTATAATCCCTAAAAAATTTACCACTGAATTTATAAAATTAAATTATAAAATATATTTAAAATAATAGTTTTAAAATAGTATTTTTTATGTGCTACATTTAGAAAAAATCATAATTTCATTTAATTTTTTTAAATAAATTATTTACCTTATAAATCCATATATTAATGTTCTACATGATTTATAATTTTATTTATATTTTGATAAATAAGATAATTAATAAAATAAGATTGATAATACAATTAATTAATTAATAAAATAAATTTCATGGTTTTCAATATGATGGACTAGGTAAAAAACCATTTAATATAGTAATATTTTTCTGAAGGGTATGGTGATCATTATTTGAAAATTCATGGGGTGGCTAAACAAACAATGTTCTAATAGAGACATCCACTTATAAGAACTATTGTCACAAATGATTCAGTTTGAGAATTATATATTGAATCAATTCTTGGTCTTGTACATAGGAAATTTGTAGTGAGGTTCTAACCCTCCCATGTTCAGATAAATAGGATTTAAAATGGATGAAATTATTTTTTAAGGAAATTGTTACTCCATTATTCATTAATTACATCTTTTCATTACCAATTATATAAACTAATTTTAATTGAATCATTATTACTTGTGGTTATCAGTCTGAATTTTCTTATTGGTGAATGGTCATATTTCGTGAGGTTCTTGTAATGATGGTATCCAAAATTTCGTATTCCAATTTATAAATAATATATAATCCACCATTAATGTATTTCGAAAATTAAAAAATAAATAATATCGTAAACATCAAATGATAATGAAAATCAAATTCAAAAATCATATATTTCATTTTTTACGTATACACTTATATTCTTATCATTTGAGAATTCAATCCTATGAAGTTTAAAATAGTGTGTGAGTTATTTTTTTATTTATATAATTAAGTTATTTCTAGATGCTGTATTCAATATTAATAATTATATATATTGTTCTTATAATAGAAAAATTATTATATCTCTATAATAAAATAGTGACAGTCAAACTTGAGATGTATTAAAAACTTAAAATGAATTGATTTGGTAGTTATATTCTCCACAACAAAATATATTATACGATTTAATTTTTCAATTTTCTAATATTAATTTTGTGTATTTATCATTAATTATCTTCTTCAATATCCTATGATTCCTCATCAAACTTGGGGTTTCTATACCAGAAATTAATCTTTTTATTTTTCTTTTATTTCAAAATATATTAAAATTATTTAAAAATATTTATCAGTTCATAAACATATATGGTTTTGGTTAAAAATTCATACAATTTTTTGGAGTAATATTTTAATGTCATATATATAAATTTTTTAATACAAAATTAGGAAGACGTCAAGGAAATGGGATCAATTTGGAGGTAATAACAATAAATAGATGACATTAATAAAAAACTTTAAAATATAAAATAATTATTTATATATTTTATTTGCTTTCAAATTCATTTGAAACTAAATTACCCCATTCCATGTTAAAATTTTGATGAATATGTGATCCCCATCATGAATGTATTAGTACATCATTCGATGGGTAGAATAACTTTTTTTCACTCCTAAGTATCATGGTATATATTTGGATATTTTTTATCTTCTATGTAGTAAATTTCCCAAATTATAAACAAATCATTTTTCTATCTCGAACAACATCTGAATATGTTGGGATAATAATCATCTTTACATAGGGTTTCTTATGATGTTACATTTATATACATGAGTGAAAATAATTATTAATATATTTGAAATACTAGAACTTACTGATTCCATAATCCTTAATGAACTTGTGACCAATAATTTAATATAATATAAAAATAATAAAAATTCTTCATAGACTACCCATATATTTTTTGAGGATAGGATGTTCAATTATTTACAAAAAAATTCAAAACCATTTGAATGTTAACAAAGCACATAACAGTAAAATATATTTCTATTTTTGTGAAAATTATATTGGTTACCTAAAAAAACTAACCATTTTATAAAAATTTTGAAAATAAATAATGTCAATGTATAAATAATCACAAATAGGGATAAAAAATTAAACCATTGGTAATCTATATGTGATTAAAACATAATTTTTTTTGTATAAATATTTCCAGTAACAAGGTCAATAAATTTTTTATCATCTAAAATATTAAAAAAAAATTGGATTTTCAAATTAATCCTTATTCTCCTTCTATAAACTTGTATTATAAAGGTTACAGACCACTGTACCACACCTCAATACTCCCCCTTGATCAATATTGTAATCATAATCATTCCAATGTTTCATGGAATTTATCACACATTGTAATATAGAAATTTCTCTTCTTCCATTCCCAAACTAATATTATTATTATAATTGCAAAAAAAAATTATATCATTAATAATGGATTTTACCACATGAAATATCTTCATATAACAGTCAAATAATCTTTTAATGTATCTTGTTTAATACCCAATACTCAATTAACTCGGATGGGGGATGGGTTCCTTATTAAAAATGAATTAAATATTATGTTTTCCCTTTCAGGTTGAAAAATATTGAAATGTAATTTTATATATGTTTTCTACAATTTATATTATTTCATATTAATTTTCATTAATTTAAATTTTTAATTCAAAAAAACTATTGTTATATATATATATATATATCATATCCATTAATGAAAGTGACTATACATTATTCATGGATATACTATTTTTGAAAAATCAAAATAGTGGGTAGGGTATTTTGGTTCTTAATGCATAAATTGGCATGATTAAAAGTCAACCACCTTTTCATTTTCCATTAGAAAACATCTATTTTCTTTTCAGGGAATCGTCTATCTAAATAAAAAATTCATTGCCATTACATGGTAAATTTAGAAAAATATCACTTACCAAAAAATTTCCCCAATTCATTGAATAATTGTCAATACCATTTTGTCTAAATTTACATATCTCTATATTGAAATAACTTGGTTAGTGCATCTGAATGTCCATGAATATTTTTAACAAGATATATAATTTATCCTTCTAGAAAAATATATTATGCATCTGAGTAACTATATTTATATGAGGATAATCCTATATTAAATTTTTCTTCTATTGGATCAATACATATATATTCAATGATTAAAACATTATTTAACAAATAAAATATATTTTTAAGAAAATTACATATTTACTGAATGTACAATAAAACATTTCTAGTCATCATGTTTGAAATATGAAAAATATATGATCCTCATGGGATAACCATATATTGAAAAAAATCATAATATAATCTATAGAAACAGATATAAATATAACTATCTAGTCACAAAAAATATGTTTATCAAGACTATTAATAATGCGGAAACATTATTCAAAGAAATTTTCATAGCAAAAAAAATAATTTTTTTTGTATCTTAGTCGAAACGATGTAATTGTGGTATAATTTTATTTATAACTAACTGATGATCCCTAAATTAGTGGTTCATCATAGAGATGTATCGATCCTCATGATTATGTTGGAATAAATCAGCAATGCTTGGAATAGTGTGATTTTTATCATTTTTATCCCAATATGTTTTCTATGATGTACATTAAGCTGTATTGATTCATCCTTCTTCTTCATATAGATAAAATGTCATCCCAAAGGATATATATACATGGTAAAATGAAACACTTCTCTAAAATGACCAGATACTTCTTTTTTTAAATCATATTAATAAATATATGTGATTCCATATTGTCCTATAAAAACAATAATTAGTTCAATTGAGAACACAAATTATATATCTATTATAGGTTTCTGAAATACATTATTAATTACATCTATTGTTTATGAATAATATGTACCATGCACATTTTATTATAAATTATATTTTTCATCAATATTAACCAATCATTTACTCAAATAAAACAATAAAAGTAGTTTCTTGAAAAGGAATGAGAAGAGTTATATCTCTTCAAAAAAAAATTATAGGATTATTTGTGAGGGAAATTGAAAATTTACGACTTCCGAAATATATGTTTTCAATATAAAATTACATATAATGCATCAATTGTATTATTTAAAATTCCACAACATGATTTAACATAAGTTTTATGGGGATATTGAATTATAAAAATTAAAATGGAATACACATATGAATTTGAATCTTTAATATCCCTCTCATGATATTAAATCAATTATTATGCCTAAAATTGTACTATTTATTCATGATATACAAATTCTTAATTAAAAATAATATATATAATATAACTAAAATAAACCAATTTAATTGCATATTTTTTCAATATAATGAGTGAACCCACCATAATTTCATTACAATACATGATTTTATTCATCCTGTTTTAAAAATCATGACAATTATTCCCAATAATTTTTTGGTCTTGATTATGGCTTCCATCAAATATCATCTAGTGTGAAAATTGATTATTGAAATATAATATTCCTAATAATTTAATTATTTTATTGTATGTTGAAAATTAACCATATTCCAGTTAGTAGGGGTATAGAAATTTTATGTATTGATATCAAACTATACATTTTGAGAAATATGTTTTTATCTTCCTCACATGTAACACATTCCACTCCCCAATTATAAATTTCATGGATACAACATCCATCTCTTTTTTATGAGGATAGTTTTTCTTCTACAATTGAACTTCATGTCTGACATTCATTCTGAAATTTGGATTCATCATCATTTCATATCATTCAATATATGGTATAACATTGTTTCTCCCATATACATACAATCATTGGCGTAATAGGTAGAATCATATCCTAACCCCCAATTGGAAAATATTTTGGTAATTTTTTCAAAAATTAGGTTATGGACAATTAGAAATGATAAATATTAGTATGAGAGAAAATAAATTGGCATAAATAATACTTTTCACCTATTTAAATTTATATCTAATAACTCCACACTATTTTTCTTTTACCTTTTAGTGAATTTACCAAATTCTATGTATATTCTCATTCTAATGGAATAAGGATAAATATTTTCTATTATTTATTTTACCCCATAGATTCCCACTCATACACTTTCTTTATGTTATTGATAATTTTTCACAAATATTCATATTCCACATATATAAGATGCACTAAAAACATTCAATCTCTTATAAAAATTTATTATGAACAAACTATTTATACAATATTTATCATTGAAAATTTTAAATTAGATTAAAGGTTCATATAATTATATTTGTTCATTAAAACATAAATTATTCCAAATCTTGTTATTCATTTTTTAGTGATGATATAATATCCACATGGTTTTTAATGTAATTTATTAAATATTTTATATATTATTCATCATATGTATTTTTAAATTAATATTCTGTAATACAAGGATGAATGTAGTTATATTTTCAATAACTTTTTATTTTTTACCTGTTTTCTTATATTTCATTATCCACATATTGAAGAAGAAATCTACTATGGGAAATTATTTAATATTTAAAATCATAAAAAAATAATTATAAAATAAATAATTTCCATCATTTTATTTAATTTTATAGAAACCACTTGGTCTATATAATGAAAAAAATACATGGATGTTGTAAAATACATAATGAAAACTCGAGGGTTCAAAATAATTTTTTATATTTTTAATTTATACAACTAACTATATTATAAATTTGTACCAAACTATAGTGCCCCTCATTTTTCATAAATGATTTTTAATATATCTCCTCATGGAATTATTACATTTATTTCATTGAAATAGACATCATTCTTTACTATCATGTAAACTAGTTATATATTACAAGGCATAGATGATTAAATCATCAATATAATATATATTTTCACCCTTTCAAAGAGTCCATTATTTTCATTGTACGTTTTCTCTGTAAAAACCCAAAAATCCATGTAATTTTTATTATTATATGGAATTATTATGAGTATTAGGTTTATGAAGGAAAGTGATTCTGAGGCCTAGAGTTCCCAGAAGGTTTTTCCAAAGTTTCTAAGTAAGTTTAGTGATATTACGAGTGGGTTTTGGAAACCTTAGAACCGGTGCTCGGAATTGAAATATAAGGGCACAATTGATCTCACAACGCAAGTGATTTCTTAAGGGGACCTTCACTTCATCTTCGTTTGGTCGTGAACGGAAGTCAGGTTTCCAACCTTTCATGGACGATAAAAAAAGTGAAATAATATAAAATTGTTAAATTTTAAATATTATTTTAGTCTTGTCTTTTTGAATTAATGTGGTGTCCACCTAAACTAAACCCCCATATTAATTCTTTCCTACCCCCGTCCTTCATTAAAATGATGTGATTATGGGGAGTCTTCTCAAATTGATGTATTTTTTCTCTCCTTTGGGAGTTTTGGGGATTGGTGTTTTGCCTGTTGGATAAAACCTTGGAGGAAGAACTCTTCTTCTGCCAATGACGAACATCTTCTTCATCTTTGATATCCTACTCTTACAAGGGAGGAATCATCATCCTTGAAAACACTGATGATGTCTTCCTTGACTTCTTCATATTCTTTCCCGATGTCAATTTATCTGAGGGAGGGGTTCAAGCTTTGTTAATATTTTTCTCGTTCTTCGCTGTCCTTCAGGGATTATGATTTGAAGATGCATGTTATCTCTTAGACGTTTAGGATGCAGGCCGAACGGACACTTCCTGAACCCTCCACCATACTTTGTGGAAATTTACATTAATCATGACACAGGTCTAGGTTGAGAGATTTTTGCCAATGGCCGTTGCGGATCAAGGGCGAGGTCTTGAGGAATGCCTGGATACTTCCGGAATGATAATCAGGTCATGAGAAATCATTTGATGACCAGCAGATGGTTATCTGGAAGTCCAAAGCGGTGAACATCACCGATGATGAAGGGAAGGGCGGCAGGCACTACGACCGGCAGTGTCACTATAATAAAATTGTCGTTTAGCGGCGGTTTTGTAGGGGCGGTTTCAAGAACTGCCGCTAAATCTTTTTGAAAAATGGTTTCCCGGCGGTTAATAATAAACCACCGCGAAAATTTTTTTTTAACAGCCCCGACCCTTCTCCCCCACCCCGACCCTTCTCACCCAGCGCCTCTGATTCGCGCAGCCACCCGCTTCCCCCACTACCCCGGTGACCCCAGAGACCACGTAATCCCAGCGACCCCGCGACCTCGGAGACCCCCCCCCCCCCCCGACCCCGACGACCCCGCGACCCCGGTGACCCTTCTTCCTCGGTGAACTATATGAACCCTAGGGTTTTATTTATAAATTTTTTGTTGTTTTGATATTAGTTATTTCTTCATTATTATTGTTTTTTATAATAAATTGTAATTTTTTATTTATTAAATTGTATGCAGATGTTTTTGTTTATGATTATTTGTTTTTCTACTTATTTCATTTTATTTATTATATGTGTTTGTTAGTTTTTATTCTTATGTGATTTTTTTCTATCTGCTTGATTGTTTGTGGTTGTTTGATATTATACTCATGGGTTGTGATGGCTCATAGTTACAATACATACTTATATTATGGGTTATAATGGATTAAGGAATAACAGGTACACATTTCCCAAGGTTACGATGGCTTTAAGGCAATGTCCTGTTTTTGGTTGTGATGGCTCAAGGTTATAACATGTGTCAGGTAATGATGTGGAAATTTAGTGGATGTTGGGATGGTTAACACTGGTTGAGAGTTGGAATTTCTTATTATTTTTATGTGATGATGATGAGATGATTGACATAAGTTGAGATTTGGGATTACCTATATTCTAGCTAATAAGATGATGTGACAGTGATGATTGACACATGTTAAGAAGTATCTAGCATGTTCGGTTAACTATCCACAAGGCCTTACTAAAAAATCAATAAATAATGACCTTTAATTGGTTGCTATGTAAAATAACAATCATCTTTTTTAACCTTTTCTAGTACTCATAAATAGTTTCTGTAATATATTTATTTATTCTATAAATCTTATTTTTTAGACATCTTTTCTTTGAAGTGGGGATAATGTTACGAAGAATTTCTCTTTAGAGATCATCCATGTTTGTGACCCCTCCATGTGATATGTTATATATATATATTCTTTTTATGATCCCTCTAGAGACAATGTTGATTCCTTCCACATGATTTGTGCTCATGAAACACCTCTTCTATTAATGTTAATACATATAATACAAAAAATCATAAAATTATTGTTGGGTTCATCACCATACAAACCATGAATCATTGGACGATATTGAATTGTTCTACGCTATAAATAATATTCTAGTTGATATTTAGAATCAATGGTAGATTATTCTGATAGTTAAAATTTAGTGCAGAAAAATCTCTATGTATTCTAATTAATTGTACATGATTATACTCTATATTATGAATATTTGATGAATCTATAGAATAATTATATGGTTATTAAGGCTATTAAATTAATAGTAATATGATCAATATCCAAAATTATCGATGATCTATAGCAGTCTAGAACATTCCAAGATAGTTTTATGAACCATTGGATCAAATCCAAAAGGTTTTCTTGAAATATATATTGTAATTCAATGGAAGCATTTAAAATAAATAAAATAAAAATAAAATATGGAATATGGATTGACTACCCACAATATTGGAAAATTCAATATGCCACTACCATTAATGTGTCAAGATATACAAATATAAACCTGAGAGAAATTTAATTAGTAGTTTGTATCACTATTTATCACAATGATAGTTCTATGTGCTTTTCTGTGTGTGTGGGGCGGGGGGGGGGGGGGGGGGGGGTTGTGTGGTAGGATAAAATAGAGAACCAAGTGTGTTAGTGTATGTAAATTAGTGTTGAATATATAATAATAGAACAATTCCCTCACATTGGATATTCCCCGACCTAACATTCTGAATTATAATTCAATTAATTATCAGTAGGAAGATGGTGGAGTGTGACGCTCGAGGTGCATGATGAGGCGACGCATCTCTATGAAGACTTTGAGAGCCTGGTTCAGGGGGAGTTTGTACTAGCCACCCTACGTGCATTGCAGATACATGAGCTACTACATATCTAGCAGGGCATCATCACGGTGGCACAATACTCAGTTCATTTCACTGAACTCTCGCACTACTCCACAAATATGGTGCGGGGCCCACTCTTTAGTGCTCTTACCTTCAATATGGGGCTCATGAAAGAGATCAGAGCTTTGATTATCTCCCTCAGCATCTCGAAATAGGAGAAGTTGTTGGAGAGATCCCTCTTAGTGGATTGTTTCCTTTATGAGCAGTCACCAGCTGCGAGACCCACCAATGGGCATCACGTAGTGGAGCCTTCTATAGCTGGCAGCATAAAGATGTCGTAGAGATCCAAACAGACTAGGCTATTTGGTGGAGGACCTCAGGATACAGGTTTGGTGGTGATGGGTACACGATACAGAGCTAATCATACTTGGAGAATGTTGTGTTAGGCATGTGATGGGCAGGGTCACATGGCTCGTGACTGTCAGAACCACCATGCAAATGATCACGACACTATCTAAGGACTTCCCAGGTAAGGATAAAAATTTGATCTAGTCTGTTCGTAGGGCACAGGCAGACGTGGAAGAGGAGCTGGTCAAGCAGTTGGAGGTCTGTGATGTTTCATGGTGTTACCGCCACAACCACTAGGTGGTCCACCCTAACTGTAGGAAGGAGGTGGACATGGGAGATCACAGCCCCAGTATACTGAGGAATACGATAAAGGTGCTTTGGAGGTGAGTTGATGTATGGTATGTGTCTAATCCACCATAACTACAGTACTTATAAACATTGGTTCCAGTCACTCTTTCATTTCCACTTCCCTCGTTCAGAGCATAGAGATTCTGACAAAGTCGTTCGCTTGATTCTTATGGCTAGAGACTCTTAAGGGATAGGATTCGATGATTATGAACCGGTGTCAGGAGTGTGATCTCACTATAGGAGGCAAGAGTTTCGGTGGGGATCTCCTAGTAGCAGCATCGAGGCCTTACGATGCCACAGTGGGTATCGACTGGTTATCTATAGGCCATGCACATATTCAAATTATTAGGCACAATGTGAGTTGTGTTCACATAGATGGGTCTAGGTTTACCTTCACCTACAATAAGGGATCCTTTGTAGTGCTTGATGAACTTACCCATAGGAGTGTGTAGCCGTTTACTCATTAGTTGGATAGCATTATCCTCAAAGCAGTTGATGTGCAGAGACCGAGCTATCTGGTTGTGGTGGATCAGTACACTGATGTTTTTCCTGATTATGTTCCAGGACTACCTTTTCACAAATAGGTAGACTTTTCCATTGACTTTTATCCATTGATGACACTGATATCTATTCATGTGTATTAGATGGCTCCCACGGAGCTTTGTGAGCTATGAGTACAGCTGGAGGACATGCAGGTAAAGGGGTTCATCAAACCAAGTGTTTCACCATGGGCAGCCCGATTTTGTTCACCAAGAAGGCGGACAAGAGTTTGAGGCACTGTGTGGATTACCAGCACCTTAACCATGTGACTGTGAAGAATATGAAACCACTACAAAGAATGAAGGCCTCTTTGATCAGCTGAAGGTAGCACGTTGGTTCTCGAAGATAGACCTCTAATCGGGTTACCACCAGTTCAGAGTACGGGACGGGGATGTTTAGAAGATGGATATCAGATGTCGGTATGGGCGCTATGAGTTCCTGGTTATGCCATTCATCGTAACCAACAAACCATTAGTGTTCAAGGGACTCATGAATAGGATATTCCAGCCATAACATGATCGCTTTATGGTAGTCTTTATCGATGACATTCTGATCTGCTCGACTACCGAGGAGGAGCATGCCTATCATTTGCAGATATTAATGGACACACTATGAGTGAACCTTCTTTGTAGTAAACTATTGATGTTCCAGTTCTAATAAAAGAGGGTCACTTTCTGGGACACGTCATCTAAGAGGCTGGTGTTTCTATGGATCGAGTGATGATTGAGGCTGTGCTAGATTCGGAGCCACCCAAAAGTGTGACGGAGTTACATAGTTTCCTTGGTTTGGCCGGTTATTATTAGAGATTTGTGCCAGACTTCTACAGAGATGTATCACCTTTATTGGCATTGATGAAGAAGGGGCTACCCATTGTGTGGTCAGAGAGGTTCCATTAGAGTTTTGAGGAGCTGATGCAGAGTCTGACTATGTACCCCTCTTGATTCTACCGAAGGGGGGCATTGATTATGTTGTCTATCGTGATGCATAAGGGACCAAGAAAGGATGTGTCTTGATGTAAGAGTGAGAAATGATAGATTATGGTTCTCATCAGCTGAGACAACATGAGAAGAACGAAAAAACCCATGACATGGAGTTAGTTTTAGTGGTCTTCACCTTGAAGATGTGGAAACACTATCTGATGTGTGAGCATTTCACAGTCTACTCTGACCACCAGAGTCTTATGTATATCATCTCTCACAACAACCTGAAGATGAGAGAGCGTCATTGCCTTGAGCTTCTCCAGGACTATGATTTCAAGATAGACAATACTCATGGGAATGGGAAAATTTTAGTAGATGCTCTCAGTAGGAGATCAGGTATTTACCTTCATGGAGAGGAGACTGAGTTGCTGGCCGCTTTGCAGATTTCTTATGTGGACCTAGATGGGGTAGCTTTCCTGCAGTCTCTTACAGTTACACCCCCACTCCTTCATGTATTTAGGGCAATGCAGCCTGGGGATGCAGACTACGAGGCTTGAAATGCACAAATATCCATTGGGTAGGCACCTGATAGATTTTCTATAGGTGGGGAGCATGTCATTCAATTCAGAGGACGTACCATGGTACCAGCATCACTTAGTGAGGTATAATTGAGGGAGATCCACACAAAACCTCTAACGGTACCTACAGGTGTGGCAAAGAAGTACCAAGACCATCGAAGAAAACACTGGTGGATCTGTATGAAGAAGGCATTAGTCGAGTTTATCTATCGATGCCTCACTTTTCAGCAAGTGAAGGCAGAGCACCAGGTACCTGCATGCTTGCTTTAGCCTTTAGAGGTCCTAGTGTGGATGTGGGATGGGATATCCATAGAATTTGTGACAGGACTTCCACATACATCTAGAGGTCATCACTCGATCTGGGTGGTCGTCAGCTGACTCACCATGTTGGCTAACTTTTCTACTAATCATAGTGAAGTTTTTAGAAGATAGATTCAGACGCCTTAATGCGCAAGATATTGTGAGGTCACCTGGAGTAACTTAGACGATTGTCTCTGATCGCGGCGGAAACATTACATATCGACTATGGAAAGGGTTTTAGGATGCTTTCAGGACACAGCTACATTTGAGAACCGCTTTCCATCCTCAGACAGATGCCCAGACCGAGCAGACCATTCATACCCTTGAGGACATGTTGTGTGCTTATGTCCTCGACTACAGTCGTGGTTGGGAGAATCACTTACCTTTGATGGAGTTTTAATACAACAAAATCCATCACTCCACCATCCGGATGGCTCCTTTTGAAGAGTTGGTCACACGACCATGCAGATCATCTTTTTCCTGGACTGACTCAGGGGAGTCATCACTCGTGGGACCAGAGATGGTAAGGAAAACCAAGGAAATGGTGTTTATTATCTAGGAGCAGGTGAACACATCATAGACCAGGCATAAGTTGTATGTTGATAGAATATGGATAGACATGGATTTCGAGGATGGTGACCACATCTTTTTACAGGTCTCACCCCGATGAGGTCTACGGAGATTTGGCTGAGGCGGAAAGTTATCTCTAAGATTCATCAGGCATATCCATGTCCTTAGCAGAGTAAGCGAGTTGGATTACTGATTAGAACTACCCACTCAGTTTCACCGGGTGCATGAAATTTTTTGTGTATCCCAGCTGAGGAGATCCATTCATGATCCTAATCACACCATAGACTGGGTTGATCTTGACATAGACGATGGTGTGACTTTTTTGGAGGTTCAGTGGAGATTGAGGATCGATAGGAGAAAGTCCATCATGGGAGAACGATTCCTCTGGTGTGTGTGTGATGGAACCACAGGAACCTCCAAGAGAGCAAATGGGAGTGGGAGGCTCATATTCATGCTAAGTACCCTCAATTGTTTTCCTGGTTTTTGAATTTTGGATTTTAGGGATGAAAAGCTCTGATGTGTGGAGAATGTAAATAAACAAAAATAAATGTAATATTTATTAATTATATGGAATTATTCCATGTATACGGTTTCTGAAGTCACATGATTTCGTGGCTCGGAGTTCCCTAAATGTTTTTTGGATGTTTCTAAGTATGTTATGTGAATATAAGAGTGTGTTTTGTTAACCTTAGAACTAGTGCTCGGAATTGAAATCAGATGGCGATGTTGAACTCGTAGGGTAGGGATTTCTTAAGGGGAGCATCACCTCTGTTGTGTTTAGTCGTGAACGAGAAGTTGTTTTTCCACCCTTCCATGGAGGATAAAAAAAAGTGGAATAAAATAAAATCATTTAAGCATAAATTTTATTTTATTCAAATCTTTTTGAAATATGGTGGGGTCCACCAAAAGTAAACCCCCACAGTAATTCTTTCCAACCCCCTCCTTCATTAAATGAAGTGAATATGGGGAGACTCCAAAAATTGATATCTTAGTTCCCCTAATATTGTAGTTGCTGGAATTTTAGTTTTGGATGTTTGTGGAATCCTTGGAGGAAGAACTCTTCTTCCACCAATGACAAACATATTTTTCTTCTTTGATATCCTACCAGAATAACGGAGGAAGTGCCATCCATGAAGAACGAAAATACATCATCCACGACTTCTTCATCTTCTTTCACGATATCAACGAATCTGAGGTAGGGGTTCAAGCTTTGTTTTTTTTTCTCATTATTTTGTTATTCTTCATGGATTAAGATTCGAAGCCGCATACTATCACTCTAACGTGGTGGGTGTGGGCCGAACGGACATGGCCCGACACCTCCGCCTTACATTTTGGATTTTTAGAGTAATTTTGGCATGAATATGGGTTGATTTATTTTCATAAAATATTGTTTTGGATCGAAGGCAATATCCCAAGGAGAGCGTGTCTACTTTCGGGATGAGATTTGGGCCGCCAAAACTCGTCCAGAGAATCGCAGAAGGTTCGTTGGTGGTCGGAACCGTTGAACATCATCGAAGACGAAGGGAAGGTTGGGCGCAAATCCAGCAATCATCATGGACGGCGGCGGTGCAACCGCGCCAAAGGAGGATCGAGACATGGTTGATGGGATTTGGTGGTGTAGTGGCAGCTGGTACAAGGCCATCTGCGAGAAGACATGGCGGCTCTGGCCACCAAGTAGATGGGGGAGGTTTGGCGCAGCGCGCGCCACATGGTGGATTGAGGGGCCTCAGCCAGGGCCACGATGATGGAGGATGGGCGGCCAACAGAGACAGTCGCCGGTGGAGGTGTGGTGCAACTACGCCATGCAGGAAGCGGTAGGATGCTCTGCTAGCTAGGAGCACCGGGACGTGCTACGTTGGTCCAGCATGACAGAGACTGGTGCCACGTGTTGTCAGTTCTAAACCACCTGAACAGCTAAGTCATTCAGGACTCCAGGGGGCATGACCTCCCCCTTTATGTGGATAGGGAAGACCCGATGGGGACCTTCAGCCACGGGCCTCACATGGGCAGAACCACCCCCGACACCATGGCCGCCCCCGCGGGCTCGGTCAGAATCACAGACCTGGTCAGAACCCTGTGTGGACCCAGGTCGGGCTAGGTTGGGCCAGGTCGGCCTAACATTGATATTCTGAACCACGACCCGATCTAAACAATTTCAACTCTTTCCCCATAACATGATCTATGAGCATACAATTGACGAACCATCTACGGAGATGAAAACTATGGAGGGATACTGTTGTCTTGGTGTACCCCACTTGAGGTTTCCACATAGTTGGGGTACAACGGGGTAGGATCGAACGTAAATCCATCTAAGCCCTGGGAACTGAAATGCCTATAACTCTCAGACCGGGCATCTAATTGATGTGATGTCTGTCTCATTGGGTTTCTAATAGAATGATAGATATTTTGGATACATCGCCTTGGTACGTCGTGGTAGTTTATGTATAGACACTTATCGTGAAATGGGGACCCTCTCGTAATCGAGCTTTCTTCGTGCGGATCCCTGTGGCTGGATGCATTGTGATAAAGGAATCCTACATGGTTTTTATAGAGTTGACTACAATTCCAGGATCCTACATCAGTTTGATAGCTCTGACTACTATTCTAGTATCCTACATGGATTTGATTGCTCTAATTAATATTTTTAGATCCAATGAGGATTCAAAAGCCATGAATAGTGTACCAGGATCCTATATGGGTTTGACAAAGTGATAGATGTAGTTTCTACATCTCATCATCTCTATCTATCTACATAAGTTGTATAACTATCTGAACTGAGCCTTGAATTTGTGTGATTATCAACAAGTTAACTTTATTCCTTCTTGTATCGGGTTATGTTTGGGCTCAAGAGTTGATCCAGTTTGTGTTTGATTACTTAGGTATATGTATGGGAATATACCAAAGTACGAGTTTTTGATAGTTTGTGATTGTATTAATACTACTATGGTTTATCCTTGGTGGATTTTGGGAGACCTTCAGGGGAATTAGGGTCCCCACTGAGAATCTTTATACACACTCATGCTTGGGCTTCTCCCACAGCTTGTTGTGTCCTGTACAGATGAAAGACAACAGTGATCAAGGCTAAGAGAGATGGACGGGATGTTGTTCATAGGTGGACAGAGAAGGGACATACCTCATGGAAAACTAGGTCGAGATTTGTACCTACCCATCAGGTAAGATTTTCTGATGGATGATCCATGAGCGGTTTTCCCTTTTCTATGTACTTATACTTCAGTTGGGTTTTTATGTTGGCACATTTTCTTTTAGCACTCTTTACATTGTATGTACATTTTGGTTATCTATTATTGTGTACAGTCTGTCTGAGTTGCAGATTTAAAGGAAATGTCTTCCCCTTTCTATGGGATATGCCTTCTGGGTGCTACTCACTAGCCCATAGCTTTAGAAAGGTGTGCTTGGGGTAGACACGACATGGGTTCGTGGATGGGTTAGGACAATCTCACAAAGAGAGATTTTAAAGGGACGTACATCAACATAACGAGGTGAGCATAAATCATTGTTAAGGATAAAAAAAGTATATTGAACACGAACAATTAAAATGAATTATACATGGGGGATAGAATCTAGATAATAAAAAATGACAATAAATTGTGGAATAAACATAAAACATTAAAATTCATAAGTGTTTTACCATGAAAAGTCACTATGGTTTCATATATCATAATTATGATGTTATTCACCATGATATAATGATGATTTTTTCTCAAAATATTTATTAATTCTAGAATTAATTCGAGATTTATCAATGTTCATTCAACATATATATTAATTCAGACATTGAAAATATATTATATATCATATTAAAAATTTAATCAATATCTTATTTTGAATAAATATTGAGTTCAAATTAATAATTAAATACAAAACTATTTGAGGAATGGAACATTTCATCAATTTTCAGAAATGTGAAACGCATATGGGTTTCCTACATAAAAAATCCCCAATAAATTATACATAATTAACTATATATAAATATCATTAAATAATAAAAGTATTATTAATCTTATAAAATAATTTTTCTGTAAATTAAATGATTATTTTGGCATCATAATAGGTATAAAAAGTGAAATATTGAATTATATCTGGGACAGCGAATAAAATTATATCCTTGATAGAGGAATATACATATATAATATTAATGATAATAAGTTCATGAGAACATAATTTATAACTAATTAATGAGTAATTACAATGGATTTATTCAGATGAAAATGATATGAAATAGAATATTATTACCGTATGCATCACTTAAAAAACATTGGGGACTGATTCATAAAACATTTAATTTTTTTAAATTTCAAATTGATTGAATAAGATAGGTAGGGACATCATTAATGTCATTTTAGTCTATCAAATACTATTTCGACGTTGGTATTCATAGAATATTTTTGAGAGTTTGATATTTTTGTTCAAGTATAGCCATTGATATTATGTGTATTAGAAAATAAATTTTCCATCAAAAACCAAAAGTTGTTTCTCATGTAATAATAAATTATGAAAGAGTTCATTGAATTTATTAAATTTTAATTTCGAAACATCAATTTATTATATTAATTCTTTTAAATGAAAATAATAAATCTATAAAAAATAATTTAAAATCAAATTGTATACATTAGTGTTTGGAATATTTCTTATAGATTTGGACAGTCTCATTAATACATTAAAATATGTTATAATAATAATTATATTTTATTCACTGATTCTATAATTATTTTTATAAAATGATTATTACATATTTATTATGTAACAAAAAAGAGGAAAAACAAATGGAATATTCACTATTTATTTGAAAATATTTTATTTTAGAAAAATATATAATTTTTCCCCAAACTAATTTGAATAGATTATTTCATATATGATGTTTATTTTATTAGATACATTTCCCAAATATATAAATTTAAATTTTTAAATAATACATATTACCTATTAAAATATAATTTTTTTTGAAATAATTTATATTTATACCCTTACAAAACGTACATTCAACATTATAATATTATATTTTCTTGATTATATAAATAAAATTTTTATTGTGGTTTTTAATGAAATAAACATTTATCTTTGTACGTGAGTTTTCTCATTCATAAAAATTCATTAATCAAAAAAATATGTTCTACATTTGTCAGGATATTCATTATAATATTCATAACTCATATATTTCATTTTATTGTTTCTATAATTGGTACCATCTTAATTAATGAATTATAAAATATAGAGAATTTATTGATTAATGAAATTTTCTTTTTTTATCTCAATGTATTATATCAAGTAGTTATATTAATAATTAAAAATGATATGTAATGTTATTATGTAATAGTCTATATTTGATATACATAATAAACCAATAATATTTAATTAATCATTATTTTAAGAATAAATATTGTAAATTTTTTTACTCTTACTCAATGTTTAGAAATGTTGGTTGTACTATGTTTTATTTTTATTTAAAGAACCCCCATTAAATATAGTATTTATTTATAAAAATTCATTAAGTTGAGAAAATAATAGTATGGTGATTAATTATTGAACGAATTAAAAATATAAATCACCACTTTTTAAACATCAGAACGTATTCATTTATAAAATATTTATAAATGTATATAGTATTGTGTTTTTATTCATAAATGAAAAAATAATTTTTTTAGGGTAATGTTCTCATGTTGATAAATGTCATTTATTAAAACTGGTCAGTTGTTTTAAAATTTAACTCTGAAAGAAGTATTCTATTATAAGAATTAATTATTGGTATGTGATCTTTATGACAACTAAATATTGGTTTTTAATAAAGTTTATTATTGTTATTCTTAACAGTTTGATGGTTAAGAACCATTTTTTCATTAATTTTGTTTCGAAAATTAATTTATTATTTCATAATAATATATTTTTAGATGTGGTTATGTAATGCCCTGACCCTAGATACCCAGATTCGGTGCATTATTACATAACATTGGCATGATAAAAAAGGATCAAGTCTCGAAAGACCGAATAGTTTAGTATTCTTGGAAACACTAGATATATTTATAAGTCTTACATAACATAAAAAGGTAAAAAAACTACAACAATATCTTTTCTTGACATCCCCTCATGCTATCCCTGCAGGTCCTTCACAAATTACTTCTTCACATCCTGGGAACAATAAAACATTTAAAGGGGTGAGCTCAGATGCGCAGTAAGGATAACAATATAGCAGAAGTTTTCATAGATAAGCATAAACACATAAAAGTAATTTATAACTAAAACAAAAGGCTTTTTAACTTTTACTTCAGCATAATATGGAAAATATAAAATGAAATACTATCATTTAATTATTCACAGGGATAGTATACTATTCGAACAATCACATGAAATATCAATAACCACTTTCATAATGATGGAATGCATAATTCCAGACTATCAGAACCACATAGCCAAGGCCTCGTGCCAAGACTACAAATAAAATTTTTACAAGGCCTTGTTCCAAGACACTACTTTGTCTCATCAGACCTACTGATGCATCGAGGAGTTGTAGCGGGCTCTACTCGTCACATACTAAGTCTAATGCATTCCTCATATGAAAAGTTTTAAACATAACATAAACATTCGTATTAAAACTAGCATACAAAATGTCAATACTTTATCCACAAATGATGAATGGTATAAAAATATCACATCCACAGTCAAACATAACTCATTCGATACAATATGGAAGATTGTATTGTATCTTATTAACCTGAATCGATAATAATGAAGGATATTGACATAGATGAAAATAATCATCAAAACTATTGGAGAGAAATATCCCCCTTTTTCATGAAATCATTTAAAAGTCACACAATTTGTCAAGAAGCCATTTAAAAATAGATTTTTGAATCAATGTGTCCCATACCACTTTGAAACTTTTAAAAGAAGTTTTAATTTTAAAACTTTAATTTCCATATAAATAAATCCTAAAAACCATTTTTAAAACATGGACATTAATAAGCAATATTTAGAAGAATAATTATTTAAAACATTTAAAAATGGTATTTTAGATAGAGTTTATAACCAAAAGAGAGACACTTGAATACAAATATTTGGGGTAATTAAAACTTTGTAATATCATGAGAATAAAGGGATTCATGATATACTATGTCAAAGTACATTATATACAAAAAAAAAGTGTTTTGGTGTATAACAACAAATAAGTCTCAAGGGAATGAAAAGTGAGATGAAATCTCTCATAAAGGCCGTATCGTTAGGTTAAGGATAAATCAACGACATAATTATGTGTGAAAAATATAAATACAATAAATATGAGTGGATATTCATTGTAAAACAATCAAAGGACCTTCACACATATTCTATAAGAAACAACCCCAATGAATTGGATGTTTATCTCAACAAATCGAGATTGAGTAAAAATTACTCTTAACAAGTTCATACCGATGACTTGAGAATTTATCAATGGAGTGATCATGTGTATAAAAAGTATATTCACAGAAAGGGAGTGGAAATTATGACATAATCAAATGAATAGTAATTCCACACAGAATCATGGAGTAAAATAATCAATGAAGTATGCGTAAAGCCGAATGACTGGAAAATGAAATTTCAAATTCCATTATTGATTCGGTAACTTATGAAACATGAACCCAAGAAATAAGGATCATACAATGATGATGTAAATAACCATAAAATAAATTATATTACACAATGAATACAATCATGGGCAGTACACACACCACGTGTAATTAATAAGTGGTGAACAATGGAAATTACACTGAATTAAAAGTGAGATAATAAACCCCTTACTTTGTACTTTTTCCTTGGACAACGGTAGGTTAACCTCCTGTATAATGGTGAAATAATTTTTATTTAATTATAAAAGAATCATTTACATTAATATGATATCATATATGATCTTTTAACATTGATTTGTTAATAATATCTTAGTATTATCGTCATTTCGTGTGTTAAATTACTCGTTTTCCATTATATTCTTTGTTATGTAAGCCATGTCTATTATGTACATGTTGTATATTATTCATATCCAGAATTATATCATGTCCTTAAACATTATTTTTAAATCACAAAATGATAATTATAGTTGAGTGGATACGATGGAGAATGAATCTCATCACTTTCGTGGAGACGGTAGTCCGTACGTATGCACGAGCGACAATATCATTCTTTCGATGTTAAAATAATATATAATTGGATGGTATATCATATATACAGAATAATTATCATGATATATTAATTATTTACATGAATTACACATCATTATTATACCCATCCAAATAATAATTTATTGAATGATAATTACACCACGACGTGGAGACGGTAAGCCGTACATACGCACGTATGGTGGCATGTCATTCAAAGGATGGATAGAATATCTAATATGGTTGTACCATATTTATAATAATATTATAGTATATAGGAGATAATAGATTAATTATTTTATAATGGGAATAAAAAAGAAAGAAGAAGTTGAAGAAGAATAGAATTTGAAAAATGGTGGTAAACACATTACCTCTTTTCCGGGTTCTTCCTTATGATTTGATCAAAAGGGATCCTAAGGTTGGCTTTATGATCAAAAAAAGGACTCTAGGTTGTATTTAGGAAAGTTGAGAGAGTATTTGGGCAGGTTTTGGCTGAACCAAAAGGCTTTGAAGGTGTGAAGTAATGAGAAGGGGGAGTGCCCTTTTATAAGAGGGGTGAGGGTCACCTTTTGAAAAAGCTAGAAATGTCATTTTATAATAAATTCATATTCGGTGTCTAATGGACCCAAAGTGGATTATTTAAAGGTTATGGTGGGGATTGGTCTAAAACCACTCAAAAAATAGAATTTATACAGGTTTTCATCATTATATTAACCATATCTTTAAGTATTAACTATTAGTTAATTAGTTTCACTTTTACAATGTCTCTTTGTATTTTTCTATTATATGGTTAATAAACATACTTTATACATCCATGCGACCCCAAAGTGGTCCATTAATGGTACAATTATCATGATATAAGTCTTTTGAACGAACCATAGATTTCTTGGAATTTATAATCAATTAATAATATAATTTTTGTTTTAAGAGCTTATTTATGCCAATTTTGACACTATTCAATAATTGATTTTTTTTAAACTCATAGAAGAATGATTACTTCTAAAAAAGTCAATAAAATCAATCATAATATGTCATATTAACTTATAATATTAATGTAATTCAATAAAAGTCTCCAATTATATTTTTTTGTGTATTTATAATATCAATTATATTAATTTTTGACTATTATGGTAATTACTGCATCATCATTGTGTCATATATAAATTAAATTATATAATCTCTAAAAATTATAAATAAAATATAATTATGTAGGAAATCGTTCTTATCTTTCTAATGAATATTTTCAATCAAATTTACCTTATGTATAACCCTATATTAAAAATGTTTTAGTCAATAAACTTTGATTTTAAAACTTTTAACTATTTTTTGAAATAAATAATAATAAATGTCCTGATCTGATCTATGTGGACCTAAATGATAATATTTTACTCCTAAGGATGTTTTTGGTCGAGATAAACTTGTAAAATAGAATTAGTTCATCTGTTAGGGTAATATTAATAACATTTATAACCTTAATTGCCCTATTTACATTTAACCGTGGTAAATAAATGTAATAAGTTACGATTCACCAAAATTATTTTCATCTCAATGAACCACATTTTACTCCTTCATATAAACCGTGTCTCTCATTTTTTTGAAATTGCACTCACAGAAGCGGTAAAATTATGTTTTATGAAAGATTCAGTTTTTTAACTACCACTTAGTTGTTTCACTATTCATCATAAAATGAATGTTTCCAGAATAATACCAAAAATTAGGCCTAAGCTCTATATGATATTATGAATTCAAAAATTATTTCTATTTTACCAAATTCAAAACATGCAAGTTTAATTAGTTAATTTAAAAATTAATTCCCATCGTCAAAACAAATAGCGTGTTTTTAAGAGATAAAAACTATCAAAAGATTGACACTTGTTTATGTCTGGTATAAATGTGAAATCTCATACAATGACCAACATTGTATTAAATGGTAAAAATAAATTCTAAATATACATTAAAAATAATCAATTTAATAATTTATCACTATTAATTATTTCGATTTAAAAAGTTATTTTTAATTAAAATTTAGAAATTTTCACTATTCATCAAAATATGAATATTATCTGAAAATTACCCAAATTTTACCCTAATATAATTTCGATATTATGAATCAAAAAATGAAGTCCATTTCGAATGATAAAATTTATATCATTTCAAAAAGTAGTTATTACTATTCATAACAGCTAGTTTGATTGGTTGTGGTGTGTTAGAACTTGAAGTTGCGTACGACACACGCTATTGTATTATTCATAGAGAAGCGTACCGCAGAAGCTTGGGGTGATACCTTCTCCCCTCCTTCAATAAATTGCATCCTCGCCATTTTTATAATTGGTCTTGGGAATATAATGGAATGTCCCACATTACATTAAGAGTCAATAGAACTATCATTTTAAAAGAAAGAAAGATAAGTACAAAGGTCACCTGAGATAACCTATACTAGGATTCCATGTAGAAAAATTTGGATATGGATGATAAAATAAGTTTCAAGTTCTGATGGAGAGGGATAGAAAACATGATCAGGTGAAAGTTAACAATAAGAAAATCACCAACTTGTGTTGGGACAA
This sequence comes from Viscum album, assembly GCA_963277665.1. Lineage (NCBI taxonomy): Eukaryota > Viridiplantae > Streptophyta > Magnoliopsida > Santalales > Viscaceae > Viscum > Viscum album. The sequence continues at coordinate 1,835,118,341 of OY728132.1, forward strand.
ACGGTCCTTAGTCTCCCAGTACGAAAAGTAAACAGACAACATTTTTTTGTTTTATGTTACATTACATAAGGACGAGGAATTAATTTATGATATTGACTAAGAACATAAAGAGATATACTTACTTTTTGAGTAGAGTTTCATACTTTAATAACTTTTTACCCTTAACTCATTTTTTTTAACAATGATTATTCAAGAAGGCTTGGTCACAATGGAAGAGCTAGAATAAACATCTTTAGAAATACATGATCCACGTAGGATAAACTATATATTTACCTTGTCATTAGTGACTAATCAAAACCAAAATGGTTAGTATAATATCTAATGACCCCCCAAATGGATATTCCATTAGAGAAAAAAAACTAATCTTAATTTCTAAAATTAAACCAATACCCCAATGTTAAATAAAAACCATTCAATAATAAATTGTCCTTAAAATCCTTCAATATAATCCAAACTAATATTGGAACTGAAAACATATGAGAATGTAGTCTTCCACATTAAATTGTATCTCCAAATGACATTAATTACTCTTAATGTACCATACTTAAAAGTATTTAACCTAATAATTTCCATAAACAACCCAAATCACTATAAATCCACAATAAAATCATAGATAAAAATCCACCATTACTCCTCAAATGAAATCCAATACTATTCTATTTTTCATACAACAAAGCAAAAAAATTCCAAAATAAATTTTATCACATAATTACCAAATCATTTTCCTATACTAAGGGTATTCATTTGATAAGACATAAGATCCCAAATCAAATTATTAATGATCAATAAAATCATTTAACTAAAAATAATAGTCACACTGACCAGGGACTTCACGTAGTCCAGTGGTAGGTGATAAATCCCAATCGCACTTTGGTTGTGGGTTTGATTCCCACAGCTTTTTCTGACCTGACGGGTTGTCACACGGTCTGCGTGTTGTCCTTTTTCAAAAACTATATTTTATAACATTACCAAAATATGATAAATTCATCAAAATAACCATAACAAAATTTAACCACAAATCTTATCTCATACCATGCATTTTGATTATAATAACTTGTAATTGCCTCATACCCAATGATCATATAAGACCAAATGGTTATTTATAACTATATCCGCAACAGAAAAGATAATTCTTCCTCAAATAACATTTTCACATGATAAATTTCTGGTTTACACATAAAGGAGAAAATTATTCCATTGTAATCCCATCAATAATGTGCACTAACACTTTTAAACATTTCACCATACATTTATTTCCACATAGGTTCATCATCATATGATCTTCGTGTTCCCACATTGCCTCTTCCATCATATGATTTCTCCATAGAACATTTACCAAATGAGTCATCCAGTTTCTTAAAACTTGATCTATGGTATGAATAATTCTGATAGGCTCTTCACAATAAGATAGATCAGGTTCTAGTTCTAATTCTTCATAGGTGAGTACATGCGTTGGGTCAGGCATGTATTTTTTCACTAGATATTTTTGGTTCACAACATGAACTCTGGAGAGAACTGGCGGATTTGCCTTTTGGTATAATGCGTTCATGTGTCAAAATGGTACCTCAATAATTTTTCTAAATCATCAACTTCCTTTACCAATAAACTCCTCATCCATCTTGGATTATATCGATGGATGCATCGATGCATCATAAAAAATTGGTCTTTCATATATATAATTTTGAGAAATCGTCTTTTATATGTTTTTTTAGAAAAATTCTCATTGATTCATCTTCAAATATTTCAAAATAAGGTTTTGGTAAATCAGTTTCCGTATATCCCAAAAGACAAAAATATATAATTTGATACATATAGGCTGCTCGAAGGTCTCCCTCTTCTGAAGCATCTAGAAAATAATTGATTGCATCATAATTTTGAGATAAAGTGAATAATTTGAAAATACCCTAATGGTTCTTCCCATGCTTAGCATGGTAAGAATGTTGAGAGCGCAACATTATCCCATAGTCGGTACTTGATCCATGAAAGAATCGTGAAATTATAGAGGTATTGTATGTCTCATAATGTTTTTTTCATGTAACTTGGACATTTGAAAAAGTTTCAATATCATCTGCGCATGTCTTCTGGATAATAATTGTAAGTAGTTCGTCAGGAAGAGAGAGAAGAGTTGTTCGTGATCATTCTCCCTCCATGTTTCAACTAACAGAAAGAAAATACAATTAGGGTTTTTGAATACATATCTAATAAGAATGTAAATAAAAATAGACATAATAGGATAATCATGTAATTGAACAATATATCCTAACTTGGGGTACCCTATGTTAAAATATAGGTTATCCACTATCTATTTGCCGACATATATTCTTAGGGGAATTTTTTGTATTCCCTTAATAATGGTTCATTCTAATCTTGTGAATTTACTAAAGCATATCCCCCGGTGGTGTCGTAACCAAGAGTACAGCAAGGCCCGTTGTCGTGCACCAGTTCCAATTCGAGTCTAGCTCAAACCGGTGTTTTTGGGTTTTACCACTAGTTACATCTGTGCCAGAGCCGCCTCTACCTACTCGTAGCCATACAGGGATGTATTGCTCGGAAAACTCAAAAAATATCTATAATACCAATATTCTAATATATTCTTCTATATTAATCCTCAATTTATCTCTTAGGTCTCTGTGATCTAATCAGAGTTTATCTAAATCTGGCTTCCGCGGTTTGTACAAAACTTCCTCTGATACCAATTGTAACACCCCGACCCTAGATACCCAGAGTTGGTGCATTATAACATTTCATTGGTAAGATCACAATGGATCATGTCTCAAAAGACCGATTAGTTTAGTAGTCTTGGAAACACTAGATATATTCATAAGTCTTACATAACATCATAAGGTAAAAAAACTACAACAACATCTTCTCTTCATATCCCCTCATACTATCCCTGCAGGTCATTCAAAAATTACTTTTTCACATTGTGGGAAAAATAAAACATTGAAAGGGGTGAGCTCAGATGCTCAGTAAGGTTAACAATATAGCAAAATATTTAATAGATAAGCGTAAACACATAAAGTAATTTATAACTAAAACAAAAGCCTTTTAAACTTTAACTTCAACATAATATGGAAAAGATAAAATGAAATAATGCCATTTACTTATTCAAATGGATATTCTACTAGTCGAACAGTGACATGGAATATCAATAACCACTTTCATAATGATGGAATGGATAATTCCAGACTATCATAGCCACATAGCAAAGGCCTCGTACCAAGACTACAAATAAGATTTTTCCAAAGCCTTGTGCCAAGAAACTAGTTTGTCTCATTAGACCTACCGATGCATCAAGGCGCTATAGCGGGCTCTACCCATCACATACTAAGTCTAATGCATTCCTTATATGAAATGATTTAAACATAACATAAACATTCGTATTAAAACTAGAATATGAATTGTCAATACTTTATCCACAAACCATTAATGGTATAAATATAGCACATCCACAGTCAAACATAACTCATTCGATAGAATATGGAATATTGTATTGTATCATATTAACCTCAATCGAGAATAATGAAGGATATTTACAGATGAAAATTATCATCAAAACTATTTGAGATAAATATCCCCCTTTTTCTTGAAATCATTTAAAAGTCACACTATTTGACAAGAAGACATTAAGAATATATTTTTGAATTAATGTGTCCCATACCACATTGAAACATTTAAAAGATGTTTTAATTTTAAAAATTTAATGTCCATATAAATAAATCCTTAAATCCATTTTTAAAACATGTACATTAATGAGCAAGATTTAGAATAATAAGTCTTTAAAACATTTAAAAATGGTATTTCTGTTAGAGTTTCTAACCAAAAGAGAGACACATGAATACAAATAAATTAGGTAATAAAAACATTGTAATATCATGTGAATAAAGGGATTCATTATATACAATGTCAATGTACATTATATACACCACATAAAAGTGATTTGGTGTATAACAACAAAGAAGTCTCAATGGAATGTAAATTTAGATGAAATCTCTCATAAGGGCCGTATCCTTAGGTTAAGGATAAATCAACAACATAATTATGTGTGAAAACTATAAATACACTAAATATGATTGGATATTAATTGTAAAACAATAAAAGTACATTCACACATATTCTAGTAAAAACAATACCATTGAATTGGATGTTTATCTCAACAAATTGAGATTGAGTAAAAATTACTTTTATCAAGTTCATACAAATGACTTGAGAATTTATAAATGGATTGATTATGTGTATAAAACGTATATCCACAGAAAGGGGAGTGGAAATTATGACATAATCAAATGAATAGTGATTCCACACATAATCTTGGAGTAAAATAATCAAAGATGTATGCGTAAAGCCGAATGAGTGGAAATTGAAATTTCAAATTTCCTTATCGATATAGTAACTTATGAAACATGCACCCATGAAATAAGGATCATACAATGATCATATAAATACCCAAAAATTAAATTATATTACACAATGAATACAATAATGGGCAGTACACACACCACATGCAATAAATATGTGGTGAACAATGGAAATCTCGCTAGACTAAAAGTGAGATAAGAAACACCCTACTTTGTACTTTTTCCATGTCCGATGGTAGGTTAACCTCTGGTATAATGGTTAAATAAATGTTATAGAATTATACAAGAATCATTAACATTAATATGATATCATATATGATCTTTTAACATTGATTTGTTATTAATATCTTAGTATTATTGTCATTTCTGGTGTTAACTTACTCATTTTCCTTTATATTCTTTGTTACGTAAGCCATGTTTTTTATGGATATGTTGTATCTTATTCATATCCAGAATTATATCATGTCCTTAAACATTATTTTTAAATCTTGAAACAATATTTATACTTTAATGGATACGATGGAGAATGAATCTCATCGCTTTCGTGGAGACGGTAGTCCGTACATACGCACGAGCGACAATATCATAGTTTTGATGTTAAAATAATATATAATTGGATAGTATATCATATAGAAAGAATAATTATCATGTTATATTTGTTATTTACATGAATTAAACATCATTATTATACCCATCCAAATAATAATTTATTGAATGACAATTACACCACGACGTGGAGACGGTAAGCCGTACGTACGCACGTATGGTGACATGTCATTCAAAGGATGGATAGAATACTGAATATGGTTGTACTACATTTAAAATAATATTAACGATTATAGGAGATACTAGATTAATTATTTTAGAATGGGAATAACAAAGAAAGATGAAGTTGAAGAAGAAATGAATTTGAAAAAGGGTGGTGAAAACATTACCTTTTCTTCGGGTTCTTCCTTTTGATTTGATCAAAAGGGATCCATAGGATCGCATTCTGATCAAACAATGGCCTCTATGTTGTAGTGAGGGATGATGAGAGAGTATTTGGGCAGGGTTTGGCCGAACCAAAAGGCTTTGAAGGTGTGATGTAATGATAAGGGGGAGTGCCCTTTTATAAGAGGTGTGAGGGGCACGTTTTGGAAAAGCTAGAAATATTTTTTTATAATAAATTAATATTTGGTTTATAATGGCTCCAAAGTAGATTATTTAAAGGTTAATGTGGGCATAGGTTGCAAACCACTCTTATAATAGAATTTAGACAGTTTTGGGTAATTATTTTAACGTTATCTTTAAGTATGAACTCTTAGTTAATTAGTTTCACTTTTACAATGTCTCTTTGTATTTTTATATTATATGGTTAATAAAAAACTATATACATCCAAGAGACCCCCATGTGGTCCATTAATGATACTCATATCATGATATAAGTCTCTTTAACGATCCTTAGATTTTTAGGAATTTAATATCAATTAATAATATAATATTTGTTTTAAAAACACTTTTATGTCAATTTTGACTCTATTCAATAATTGATTTTTTTGAAACCCATAAAAGAATGGTTACTTCTAAAAAATCTAATTAAATAAATCCTAATATTTCATATTAACCTATAAAATTACTTTAATTTAATAAAAGTCTCCAGTTATATTTATTTTGGTATTTATAATATCAATTATTTTAATTTTTCACTATTATGGTAATTACTGCATCATCATTGTGTCATAAATAAATTAAATTATATAATGTATAAAAATTATAAATAAAAAATTATTATATTTTAAATCTTTTAAGCTTTCTAATTAATATTTAAAATCGAATTTACCAAATGTATATTCCAATATTAAAAATGTTTAATTAAATAAACATTGATTTTAAATCTTTTAACTCGTCTTTGAATTAAATAATAATAAATGTCCTAATGTAATACAATTAGACATAAATGATAATATTTAACTCCTGAGGTTGTTTTTGGTCGAGATACACTTGTTCAATAGAATTAGGACTTGTGTTAGAGTAATATTAATATCATTTTTACCCTTAATTAACGTATTTACTTTTAACCGTGGTAAATAAAATAAAAAAGTTACTATTCACCAAAAATTATTTTCATCTAAATGAACCACATTTTACACTTTGATATTAACCGAGTCTCTCGGATTTTCGAAATTCCACTCACATAAGCGGTAAAATTATGATTTAGGAAAAATTCAGTTTTGTAACTACCACTTAGTGGTTTCACTATTCATCAAAAAATGAATGTTTCTAGAAAAACACCAAAAATTAGTCCTAAGCTATATTTGATATTATGAAATAAAAAATAATGTCTATTTTACCAAATTCAAAACATATCAGTTGAATTAATTAATTTAAAATTTAATTCCTATCATCAATACAAATAACGTGTTTTTAAGTGATAATAAGTATCAAAAGATTGACACTTGTTTATGTCTGGTTTAAATGTGAAATATCATCTAATGAACAACATTGTATTAAATGGTAAAAATATATTTTAAATATACTTTAAAACCACTCAAATTAATAATTTATCATTATTAATTATTTTGATTAAAAAAGTTGTTTTTAATTAACATTTAGTAATGTTCACTATTCATCAAAATATGAAAGTTATCGGAAAAGTACCAAAATTTATCCCTAAGCTATTTTCTATATTATGAATCAAAAAACGAAGTCCATTTCGAAAGATAAAATGTATAAAATTTCAAAAAGAAGTTATTACTATTCATAACGGCTAGTTTGATTGGTTGTGGTGTTTTAGAACTTGAAGTTGCATACAACACACGCTATTGTATTATTCTGAGAGAATCGTACCATGGATGCTTGTGGTGTTACAGGTTCCATGTTTTTTTTAAATAATTATGATTATTTTATTATAATTAAATATCATATAGTCAAATATGTTACTGATGGGTTAATTGTTGATAATGAATGTCAAATAAAAATTAAGTCTTATTACAAGAGATATGTTATTGATTTTTATATTATCAAATGTTTTGTTGTTCAATTATTAATCAGAATATAATATCAGTTATTAATGTGAGTATATTTTTATATAATAGCGGAGGCCTCCATCATATTGAGGGGGTATCTTAATATCCCAATGGTGGGATTATTACTTCATCTCATATCTCTAACTCTCTAATTATAATCATTCATGAATACATGAAGTAAAAAATCCACATTTTCGTCTAATCATTTTCATTGGTCATATTTGTTATCTACTTCATCTCATCGCTTATCAGGAATTTGGCGTTATATAAAGTGTGTGTTAATGCTTATATAATATATACATTATTTAAATATAATTATTTCCAACAAAATTATTATATTTGTTAATGGAATAATTAAATTTTAAATTTTTTCATTGTTTCATACTTTAAGAATAGTAAATTTTTCCTAAAATATGCTTAATATAACCCCAAAATATTGAATTTATGTTAATATTACTATTGAAAAAAATTATGTTGAGTGTCTAATGTACCTTGATTTTAGGCATGATGAAATTATAAAATAATATGTATTTTTAGTTTTGTTGATGGTACATTTTAATAATGGATAATAATAATAGAATTTTTCATGATTTAAAAACAAAATTCTTTGAATTTATTATTGGATAAAGCCCCATGACATTGTTAGATTGTTCAGTTCCAATTCTGAAGCCTCAGGTAAAGAGAAATCAATGTTGGAAGGAACAACAAAGTGGAAATAGATTATTTATACTATGAGGACCTTGTAGGATGGAGGAGGGTGTCACTTTTCTAAAACCCATGCACATTATTTCCCATAACATTGATGGTGGAGTGTGTTCATTAATAGTTGGAAAATTCCCATTTTGTTTATTGATCCCAAAACCATGTGCTTGATTAATGCATCCCTCTTTCATGGGAAGTGGCTCCAGCATGATTGGTCCATATTTAGTCCCCAAATGTGTCAAAATCATTATCCATATACATTGGTGAAAAACAATCCTTCCCCCAACCAACCTTATTTTCTATTCTTCTAATCTTATTATCATCTTAACCACAAAAAAACCACCCAATTTCACAACCTTTTTATTATATAGATATGTGGGAATATCCATTATATGTCCTCTGTTTTGATTTCTATTAAGTGGTTTGGATATCCCTAGGTGATTCAATGACTCCTTGCAAGAGTGAGTATAACAATACTCAGTAGGGACCCCAATAACCTCAATGACTCACAAAATCCACAAATGATAAAACCGAACAAAAGGATAAAACTAATAACCCTACATAGAAATATGGCCATACATAAATTTAAGATATCTTTTAAACCCTTCTCAATCATGAGGAAAACACCGAGTCCAACTCCGAAGCCCCAAGCTCAACTATTCCACAAGGAAGTAATTCCATGATGGAAAGTAAAACATAGGTACGCCACATAGAAAAATACCTCCAAGGTATTACCATGAACGAAAGTACCAAACAGATACAGACCTAGCTCACACCATGTATAATGTAAGTACAATAGTAGAGATGATTAGATTTAACTACTAAATAATCTTAGTCTGTTGAGATGCTGACCCACATAGGATTACTCGGTGCTGACCCACAGAGGATCGCTTAGTGCTAACCAACACAAGATCGCTAGGGGCTATCCCATAATGGATCGCTAGGTGCTAACCCACATAGGATCGCTCAATGCTGCCCCACATAGGATCGCTAGGTGCTGACACACACAAGATAACTCGGTGCTGATGCACATAGGATCGTTCATCATTCTTGACATCATAACCATCTACAGGGTTTCCACACTATGCCTTCTTGTCCATGGGAGGGTCCACTCCACAGACATCTAGTCGATACTCCATCTACCAAAAAGTATTAGGAAGATGTATCTCAAAGTACATCCATGTCATAGGGGACTCAACGCAACAAATGGTGAATCAATCGACCTCCCGGTCATTGAGTTATTATCCTTTTACTCCCAAGGGGCTGGTTGGATTCGTTCCCATTCCAACACTATCTTATTCCACCATTATCCAAGTCTGTGGTGGGGTATACTCAAAGGGACCTACAGACTCCATGGTTTCCAATGCTGTCGGTGGTTCGTCAATTGGATGCCTGCCACCAATGTTAAGGCTAAAAGAGAATAACTAGGTTGAATTAAGACCAGGTCTGGTCTGACCTGGCCCAACCCAGCCTGGGTCGACCCAGTTTGGGTAGACCTGGCCCACGCTGGATGGTGCGACCAGGCAGCACGGGGCAGCGCGGGAGCAGTGCGGGGGCCGCAGGGAGGCCGGGCGGCGATGCCGTGTGGGTGGGCGAGGGGGTGGGGGGAGGAGGTGGCCACGACGAGGAACGACGAGGCTGCGTGGTGGCTCAGTGTTGTTGTCTTCTTTGGGGCCAGCGGTTAGGCGGACCAACATTCTCGTGTTCTATCGGTGCCAAACCCTGACACCGATTTCCTTCACCATCTTGAAGAACACACCAAAGAAAAATGACAGATGTTTTGGGCCATGTTAGTTTGTCCAACACCCTCCCCATTAGAGCGGTAGCCAGAGGTTGAAATATTTGAATCAAGGACGTGTGTATAATATATTTAATCATGTAGATCACAATAACCTTCATCAATAACTATTCCCAAAATATCCACAGATCTACTTGTTTATGAGTGTTTGATCCGCGTTCCTAGATTGAAAGGGAAGAACATGGGATGTGATAATAAAATAGAAATACACCCTTACCTCAAATATTTGGTGATGGAGGCCGCATGGAAGTTGATGATTTCATCAGGAATAGATGGACATTGGTGACATTAGTGTTTCCTCCATAATCGGTACGTTGTCGTTGAAGACATTCCTTGTTGGAGTGAGTGTTCTTCATTGGGGGGAATGTTCATTCCTTTGAGAATATGTTCTTAGTTGGATTGAATAACCCTCTAATCTCTCTCCATAATCCCTTTTACCAATCCTTTCACCAATTCCACCGAAGAGAATGGGAATACCCGACACAAAAATTTAATAATTACATAACATTTAATGATATTTTGACTCATAAAATAATATAATTACTTCACATTTAATTTTATGTTCACACATAAAATTAATTGGGGGAGTTGAGAGGTTTTTCAACCATTACGAGTGGTCGGCTGGTCCCCACCCCAAAATTCAAAATTTGGAGGTTTTAAGGACTTAGGGGCTCCCCACCACCATAATCCATGAAGAGATGGTTTCAAAAAATAAAATTAAATCTATCTTTATTTTATTTTATTACTTTTTTCATTTCAATGAAACACTCACAATATATCTTTCACCCTTGACCTACTACGGTTGTGGTGGAGGTCACTTTAAGAGAAAATTTGCAGTGCAAGTTCAAAGATGGATTTGGATTTAAATTCCATTCACAAGTTCAATAGTTACAAATGGGAATAAGAAGATATTCAGATGTCTGTACAACCACTACGAGTTCTTGGTTATTCCACTTTGTGTATCCAAAGCTTTAGTAGTGTTCATGGGAATCATGAATAAGATCCTCCAGCCATATCTTGATCACTTTTATTTGTCTTCATTGATTACATTCTGATCTACTCAGTTACTAAGAATGAGCATGCCTATAATTTTCATATAGTACTGGACACAATTCGAGATCACCATCTTTATGGTATACTCATTAAGTGATAGTTTTGGTCTGAGAGGTTTACTATTTGGGACATGTCATATCAGAGTCTGGAGTTGAAGTAGATCCAGAAACGATTAAGGCAGTACTTTCTTGGAAGCCACCCAATTGTGTGATGGAGATACGAAGTTTCTTGGGGTTGGTAGGATACTACTGGAGATTTCTGTGACATTTCTCCAGAGTTGCAGCACCACTTTTAGTGCTGACGAAGAAGGGGCAACCCTTCATGTTTTTGAAGAGATTCCAGCAATGTTTTCAAGTGATGAGAAAGAGGCTGACTAGTGTCCCCTTCATGAGGATTCTAGAATAGGGCTTAGGGTATGTAGTATACTACGACACATCAGGGACCAGACTCAGATGTGTCTGGATGCATGAGAGAGCAGTTGTTGCATATGGTTCTTGACAGATGAGATAGTATGAGCATAACTACTCTAACCACGACCTGGAATTAGCACGAGTGGTCCTCACCTTGAAGATGTGGCGACTTTACTTTATGGGAGAGAATGTTACAGTATACTCTGATCATAAGAGTCTCTGGTATTTCTTCCTTCATAAGGACCTGAACCTGAGACAATGACATTAGATTGACTTCTTCCAGGAATATGGCTTCTATATAGTCTATACTCATGGAAAAGGGAATGTTTTGGTGGATGCACATTGTCAGAGATCTATTATACAGCTTCTAGTTTATGCGAAGAAGCAGTTGGCCACTTGGTAGGTATCATTAGTGCAATGTGATGGAGAATTTTTCCTTCTGTCTCTTATAGTTACTCCCATACATCTTCAGTGATTTAGGGAGGCACAGCGTGGTGACACTGACTGCGAGGATCAACGTGCTCAGATATTCACATGGCTTGCACCTGATGAACTTTCTAATGATGGGTATCATGCCATCCACTTCAGAAGATGTACCATAGAACCAGTGTAATTTTGGGACGAAGTGTTGAGAGAGTTCCACACATCCCCTCTAGTGTTATATACATGAGTGGCGATGATATACTAGGATCTCTGAAGACAACACCGGTTGATGGGAATGAAGAACGAAGTAGCAGATTTTGTCACTCGGTGCTTTACAAGTCAGCAAGTGAAGGTCGGGAATCGGGTACTAGCAGGCTTGGTTCGGCCTTTAGGGGTTCCAGAGTGGAATTGGGATGATATATCCATGGACATCATGATATGACTTCAACGTATATATAGAGATCATGATTCTATTTGTGTGATCATAGAACTACTCACCAAGTCGGACCACTTCCAACTGATTAGGGAGCAGGGTATTGTAGAGAGAATGGGACACCTCTATGTGCATGAGTTTTTATGGCAACATGGAGTACCCTCAACAATTGTCTCTGATCATGATTAACATTTTACTTCCCAGCTATGGAATGGGTTTCAGGAGGATTATGGGATGGTGCTTCATTTTAGCACCACCTTCCATCCTCAAACGAATGGTCAGACTGAGCGGACCAATATGACACTTGAGAACATGGTGGGTGATAGCGTCCTCGACATCAGTTGTAGCTGGGAGGATCACGTTACATTGATGGAGATTTCATTTAGAATCAGCTATCACTCCACCATTGGGATGAAACATTTTGAGGTGTTGTACGGGCGACCTTGCAGATAACCTTTATGATGGACCAACCTAGGGGAGTCTGTACTAGTGGGACCCAAGGTGGTACATGCTACCACATAGAAGGTGCAGATCATCCAGGAGTGGATGAAGACTGCAAAGAGAGAGTAGAAGTCATATCTGATAGGATATGGAGACCTCATTAGTTCGAGGATGGTGACCACATCATTCTATGAGTCTCACCTCGACGAGGATTGTGGATATTTGGATAAGGAGACAATCAATCTGTGATGTTTTCTGGACCCTTTCAGGTCCTCAGTATAGTTGGCGAGTTGTATTACCACTTATCTCTTCCACCTCAGTTGCATCAGTTGCATAATTTCTTCAACATATCTTAGCTGAGGAGATACATGCACAACCCATCCCACATCATCGACCACGGTGAGATTGACGTCAATGATGGGGAGACTTTTACGGAGGTTCTAGTAGAGATTGAGGATCAATAGGAGTAGGTCCTTCGTGGTTAGTTGATACCTCTGGTGTGCATTTTCTGGCAGCACAGGATCCTCTAGGAGAGAACATGGGAGCGGGAGGATTAGATTCATGCTCAGAACCCCCACTTTTTTTTATGGGTTTATGATGTAGGATTTGAGGACGCAAAGCCTTGAGGTGTGGAGAGTTTCAATACATAAAATTATCATGTAATATTTTTTAAATATATGGTAATTTTATGACTCTGAAAATATGTAATGCACATGATTACGCGGCCTAGTGTTCCTGGAATGAATTTCTGATGTTTTTTCATGTACTTTATGTAAACATGAAGTAATACCATGAAGGTAATTACCACATAAGTACGCCACAGAAAAGACTACCACAAAGGAATTACAACAAAAGAATGTACCACACAGGTAAAGAATCATCTCACATCAGGTATAACATATGTAAAATAATAGAGATGATAATATGTAACTACAGAATTATTCGACTCTGTTAAGAGGCAGACACACAAATGATCATTTGGTGCTGACCCACAAATGATCGCTCGTTGTTGACACACAAAGGAACGATATGTGCTGACCACATAGGATCTCTAGGTACTGACCCACACATGATCACTCAGTGCTGACCCACACAGGAATGCTAGGTGTTGACACACTCAGAATTTCTCGGTGCTGACCCAGACATAATCAATCTTCATTTTTCACTTCACAACTAGTTACAGGGTTCCCGCACCATGCTCACTTGTGTCCTGAGGGGTCATATCCAAAAGCATGTGGTCAATACTCTAATATTAATGAAGTATCAGAAGGATGTATCTCAGAATACTACCATGTCATAGGGGTCTCAACACAACTAATGGTTCGTAAATCGGACACCCGGTCTATGAGTTATTAACCTTTTCGTCCAGATGGCCCGATTGGATTCATTCTCAATCCAACAAGACCATATTCCAAAATTAACCAAATCTTGAGTGGGTTCTACTCAAAGGTACCAGATTGCTCCATGGATTCCAATTCCACTAGAAGTTTTCTAATCAGATGCCCGACACCAATGTTAAGGCTAAAAGAGTGTAAATGGGGCGAAGTGGGTCATGGTACGGTCTGACCTAGTCAGACTGGCCCTGCCAGGGATAACATAGTTTGGTTTGACCTGGCCCACCCACTGGGTCTGGGCTGGCCCACAGTGTAGACCGGCCATATCCGCGCTGGACGACCCGGCCAGGCAGTGCAAGGTCGCGGGAAGGGAGTTGGGCCATGAGGGTGGAGAGGCCACCAGCGGCGTGACGAGGCATCGGGTGGTGCAACAAGGCCGCGAATGGTACGGTGGGTCCTAGAGATGGTAGATCCATGGGGCGGTGCAGTAATACCATGTAAGGCACGACGGGGCCACTGGGCAGTGGTATCCGCCTGGTAGGGCAGCGTGGGGAGGCCGTAGGGTGGCGCGTCAAGGCCACAGGGTGGCAGAGTGTTGTAGTCCTCATCATGGCTGGTGGTGGAGTCGGCCGCCATTCTCTTGATCCACTGGTTCCAAATTATGGCATCTGTCGTCATCACCATCGTGAAGAACACATCAAATAAGAACGAAAGAGGGGTTGGGTCATCTTTGTTTGGACTGAATCCTCCACGTTTGAGTGGTAGCAAGTTGTTCAAATATTTGAATCAAGAATGTGTTTGGAAGATATTTAAAAACATCAATCCCTGAAACCTTCATCAATCACAATTCCCAATCCCGCAATAGAAAACATAAGCGGATCAACTACATTATGAGAGTTTGATCCATGTTCTTATTTTTGAAGGGATAACTTGGGAATTGATTATCACATAGAAATAAACCCCTACCACTATGATCAGATGATGGAGGCCACAGGGATGGTGGCGATGTAGTTGGAGTTAGACAAACATTGGTGACATCATTGTTTCCTCAATCATATGTTCATTATCGTTGAAGATGTTCCTCACTAGTGTCAGTGTTCTTCATTGGGGTGTGTTTTCTTCATAGGAGAACATGATCATCGTGGGATAGAATAATCCTCCAATCTATCTCCCAATTCCCTTTTTTCAATCCTCTCTGAAATTCCACTAAAGTGAAATGAAATAGTCAAAAAAAATTAAATAATAACATAACATTTAATTTTATGTTGACACATAAAAACAATTGATAATTAATATTTAATTTTATGTTGACACATATAATTAATTGGGGGTGTTGAGAGGTTTCTCCCCCATTAAGAGGGTTCAGGTGGTCCCCAACCCAAAGTTCAAAATTGAGAGGTTTTGAGGACTCGGCTAGTCCCCACCACCATAACCCATGTAGAGGAGGTTTCAACGAATAAAATAAAATAGAAATTATTTTATTATATTTTTTCTCATTTCCACGAAAAAAACAAAATTGATCATTCACCCTCGACCTACTGCGGTTGAGGTGAAGGTCCCTTTAAAAGAAAATCGGCACTGCGAGTTCAACGATGACCCCATATTTCAATTCTAATCACCAGTTCAAAAGTAACAAAAATTAGCTCGTACGTTTATTGAAAATACATGAAAAGGTGTTCATATATTTATTCTGGGCACAATGGCCCTCAGAATCAAACACTGTATATTTTCGCAGACTCGTAAAAAACCCATACATTAAAAAATAATTTATATAGAAATTCTCGGTCATTGCATTCTCCCATCCTCCGGGATTTGCGCCCCCAAAAGATACATCACAAAACTAGGAAAACAAGTAGGGGTACTTAGCATTAATCTGAGCCTCCCACTCCCATGTGTCTCGTGGAGGATTTTGTGCTGCCAGTAAATGCACACTAGAGGTATCGACTGTCAACAAAGGACCCTCTCCCATTGTTCCTCAGTCTCTACTAAACCATCTGTAAAAGTCTCCCAATCGTCGAGGTCCAGCACGTCATGGTCGATGACATGTGATGGGTCATGCATATATCTTCTTAGGTAGGGTACATGGATGACGTCATGCACATGGTGCAACTGTGGTGGAAGAGCTAAGTTGTGAGCCACCTCGCCAACTCTACTGAGAACCTGAAATGGTCTAATGAACCTCAGAGATATATTTCCGCCTCATCCAAATCATCACAAACCACATAGAGGTTAGACTTGTAGAAAGACTTTTTCACCATCCTTGAACTACAGAGGTCTCCATCCCTTTCCGGCATACCACATCGGCCTGCTCTGTGTAGTCTTCATCCACTCCTAGATGATCTGCACATTCTCTGTGGTGGCGTGTACTATCTCTGGTCCCACTAGTGGTGACCCCCTGGGATTGTCCAACACAAAGATGATCAAAAAGGTCGCCCGTACAATGCCTCAAAATGTTCCATCCTAATTGTGGAGTGATAGATGTAGTTGTATGTAACTCAACCAATGTAAAATGATCTATCTAGCTATGACTTAAGTATAAGATGCATGCATGCATCATGTCCTAGAGGGTATGAATGGTCCGCTCAGTCTGACCCTCCGTCTGAGGATGGAAGGTAGTCCTCAAATGAATATATGTCCCTAATTCCTCCTACAACCCCTTCTATAGCCTGGAATTAAAACATTCAACATGATTGGAGACAATTGTCGAGGGTAGTCTATTTAGCCACAAAATCACCTTCCCATAGAGGTTTACAGATCTATCTACTGAACCCATCTCTATGTTTGGTTGGAAGTTGGCCGACATTGTGAGTCATTCGATGATCACCTAGATAAAATCATGACCTCTATATGTACATGGACGTCCTATCACGAAGTCTATATATATCTCATCTCACTTACTCTCTGGAACCTCTAAAGGCTGAACCATCCATGCTAGTACCTGATACTCTACCTTCACTTGAGGATAGGTGAAACCCCGAGAGACAAACTCTACTAATGATTTCTTCATTCTCGGCCACCAGTGCTATCTTCAGAGATCCTGATACATCATTGCCTCTCCGAAATTTACTGCTAAAGGGGATCTGTGGAATTCCTTCAACAATTCCTCTTGATGTGACAATGGTACCATGGTACGTCCTCTGAAGAGGATGACGTGCTCCCGACATTCAAAAAATCCATCAAGTGCATGCACTGTGGATATCTGAGCACGTCGAGACATGTTGTCAGTGCCCCACACTACACCTCCTTGAATCACTAAGGATGTGGGAGAGTGACTATATGAGACTGAAGTAAAACTCCTCCATCACGTTACATGAAGGATATCTCCAAAGTGGTCAATTGCTTTGTTGCCTCGCCTAGCAGATGTATACCATATCTCTGACTAAGTGCATCTGTTAAAATGTTCCCCTTACCAGGAGTATAGACTATATTGATGTCATAGTGCTATTAGAACTCAAGACAACATCGTTGTCTCAGATTCAGATCATTCTAAGAGAGGATATACATGTGACTCTTGTGATCAGAGAATACTGTAAAACACTCTCCCTCCAAGTAATGTCGCCACATCTCCAAGGCAAAGACCACTACTACTAACTAAAAGTCATGGGTATCATAGTTCTTATCATGTGGTCTCAACTATTGAGAACCATATGCAATTACTGCTCGCTCTTCCATCAATACACATCTGAGTGTGGTCCTTGATGTTTCACAGTTGACTACATACCCCAATCCCTCCCCTGGAATCATCCAGATGGGGGAACTATTCAACCGCTGCCTCAACACCTGAAAACTCTATTGGAATCTCTATGACCACACTAAGGGTTTCCCCATCTTTGTCAATGATGAAAGTGGGTCTACAACTATGCAAAAATCTATCACAAATATATGGTAGTATCCGGCCAAACCCAAGAATCACCATACCTCTGTCACACTCCTGGGTGGCTCCCAAGAAAGTACCACCTCAATCTTTGCTGGATCTACTGCAACTATAGCCTCTGATATGAAGTGTCCCAGAAAGTGAACCCCTCGAATACAAAACTAGAACATTCAGATCTTTCCAAAAATTTGGTTCTCTCATAGTGTTCCCAATTTTACCTACAAATGATAGGCATGATCCTCCACAGTAGCCGAGTAGATCAGAATGTCATCAACAAAGACTATTTCAAATACATAATGGTATGGTTGATAGATATTGTTCAGGACTCCTAAGAACACTGCATGAGATTTGGTTACACCGAATGGAATAATTAAGAACTTGTAGTGGCCCTACCGACAACAGAAAGTTGTATTCTACATATCTTAGTCTCGTACTCTGAGCTGGTGATATCATGATCTGAGATCTATCTTCAAGACTCATTGTGCTCCCCTCAGCTGATCAAAGTGGTTTTCAATCCTATTAAGAGAGTACTTTTTGTTCATGGTCACTTGGTTCAGGTTCCAATAGTCAACAAAAAGTCTCAATCTACCATCCACCATCTCAGGGAACAAAATAGAGGCTGCCCAAGGAGAAACACTGGGCCAGATGAACCCTTTCCCTTTTATGTCCTCAAGCAGTACCCGCAGCTCATGAAGCTCTGAGAGATCCATCCAAAATGCTATTTTAGATATCAGTGTCATCTCTAGAAAAAATTACATGTAAAAGACCACCTCTCTACGAAAAGGTATGCCTAAAAACCCATCATGGAAAACATCTGTGTACTTTTCCACCACTATATGATAGCTCAGATTCTCCATATCAACCACTCTAAGGGTTAGGCTAGCCATCTAATGAGTGATAATCTACACTCTCCTCTTAGTAAGTCAATTATGTGCTTCAAAGGATACCTTCTATTCAGAAAAGGAAAAACTGGTCCCATCCATGCGGACACACCGCTCTATTTTCCTCATACAATCAATCTGATAATGGACTATAGATAACTATTCCATACCCAAGATGACGTCGTAAGGCGTCAACGACACTACTAAAAGATCCCAACCGAAGCTCTTGCCTCAGAGAGTATGCTTGGACTCCTGGCACCAGTGCGTAATCATCGAATCCACTCTTATATATTTCTATAGATGTATGTATCAAGCCAACGAATCCATTGGAATCATTGAGATCTGAACGAGGGTAGTGGAAATAAAATAATGACTGGAACCTATGTTCGTATGTACTGCATCTAAGGTGGAGTAGATATAGATCATACAATGTACCATCTCCGGAGCACCGTAATCGTATCCCTCACCTGCCTAGAGCTGAGCTCAACCCTATCCTATTGAACCCTATGGTCGTGTTTGACAACTTGGTTAGTGTGGTGGTAACATCTCAAATCCCCACACACCACTAGCAGCATGGGCAGCTTCTCTGTAACATTTTCATGAACCATGCAGACCTCCTCTTTTGAGCCTCTATCTCTACCTGGGCAGTCCTTCGACTATCTTCTGATCATCTGTACGGCGGGTCAGTCTGTTACGTGCAATGTGACTGTAGATTATGCATGTGTAACATGGTACACTCCTAGAATGATTGGCTCTACCATAGGTGGGCCGAACAACCGAACATGAATCCTATGGTCGTCCACCAATAGGTCTGGTCCACTTGGACCTCTGTGACATCTTTCTACAGACTGCTACAGAAGACCCCTCTATGTGAGGACTCGTAGTGGGGCTCGCTGCTGGTGAATGCTCAGAAGGGAAACTATTCACTAAAATGGATCTATCTATCTTCCCCGCCTGCATCGGGAAGCTGAGTGAGATCATCAAAGCCCAGATCTCCTTCTTGAGTCCCTGCTCAAATGTTCAGGCCCTGAAGAATGGGTCTCACACTATATCTATGGAGTAGTGTGATAGTTCAGTGAACCTATCTTAGTATTGAGCCATATTCATGTTGCCCTACTATAGATGAAGTACCTCATAAATGAACATTACATGGTGATTCACTAGTATGTACTCTGCTCGAAACATGCTCTCAATTTCTTCACAGATAAGCATCACCTTGTTGTGAACCCGGAGAATCAAGCACCACCATCTACATGCATCTTCATGTAGAATACTGGCATCCAGGATCACCATGAGATTGGATGGTGTCCCTACCAGTCAGAAAAAACTCACCACGACATCCATACAATATTCAGCTCCCTGTGGGTCTGTCTCTCCACTAAACCTGGGTGGCCTCTGCCACCGGAACTCATTCAACGTGTTCAGGAATCATGCACTATCTCCTGTTGAGGGAGGTGGCATCAGTGGCCCGACGGGTAATGGTACAGCTGGTGACTTTGCCAGTGCCTCTACTTAAAGTGGGCCCTACACTGATGCCTCGTCACCCTGTGGGTTATCATTGCATACAAATCTCAAAACCCCAGGTGGCTGTCTACGTGGGGGCATCCATAAAAGAAACAGATGCTCCATGGTCAATAATTTATATCTGGAGAGTTGAATCAAAGAGTTCATAATGGAAAATCTTAAAAATACACATGCAATCATTGTTTCTATGCACTGAGTCAGAAATAAGAATTTAGGATCCTGATCTATCGATCAGTTATCCACCTCAGTAGAACTGGATTCCCTAAACTGATAACCACAATCACTACACATAACACTATTGTCATTAAAATGGATAATCTAAGTCCTATGTCATATGGTAGAATCGACTCCTCTAATACCAATTTGTCATGACCCATCCACCGGAGCCCGTGCCATGACTACCCAAGGCCCGACATCCATAGGCCAGAGGCAGGTGACAAGCACTAAAGGCAGAATCCCTAAAACTGATAATGCATTTCCTTTATAACCTCTAACCCACACAACCACGAACAGTTCACAATAATATCACAAGTAAACTAAATAGTAAACATAGCGAGTACAGTATGTAAAAGAGTCCAAAATTCAAGACCAAATAGAATGTTCAAGGAAATCTAGAATGTAAAAGACTACTGATAGGTGGAAAGCAGCTACTGGATCATCCACCACGGATCCTACCTGAAGGGTAGGTAAAACTCACGAATGGCCGTATATATGGTTCACCTCGTCTAACGTCCACCACCAAGCTTTCTCTAGTACTGGTACCCTCATCCTCAGTCAGCGTTGTCCATCATCTGCACCAAACACAACGAAGGGTAGGCAATGCCTGTGCATGGGTTAGTATAACGATACATAGTAGGGACCTCGAGACCCTCAAGGT
This sequence comes from Viscum album, assembly GCA_963277665.1. Lineage (NCBI taxonomy): Eukaryota > Viridiplantae > Streptophyta > Magnoliopsida > Santalales > Viscaceae > Viscum > Viscum album. The sequence continues at coordinate 1,835,139,454 of OY728132.1, forward strand.
CTCACAATACACACAAAGTATAAACCAAAAAGAAAATATACAATTGATAAAACTACATAGGTATAAGCCCATAAATATACCTAAGATATCAAGTAAAACTATCTCAATCATGAGGAAAAAATAGAGTCCAACTTCAAAGACCCATGTTCAACTTTTTCACAAGGAAGTAATACCAAAAAGGCAAGTGCCACAATGTTATGATACATAAATGAATACCACCATGGTATTACCCTGATGAAAAGTACCACACAGGTACAGACTCATGTCAAACCAAGTATAACTTAAGTACAGTAGTAGAGATTATTAGATCTGTGTAATGAATCATCTTGCTCTAGTAAGTGGTAGACCCACACATGATCCCTTGGTGCTGACCCAAATAGAATCACTCGGTGCTGACCCACACAGAATCCCTAGGTGCTGACCCATAGAAGATTAGTAGGTGCTGACCCATAGAGGATCGCTCGGTGCCGAAACACATAATATCGCTAGGTGTTTACCCACACTGTATCACTCGGTGATACCACACACATTATCTCTCTTCATTCTTCCCATCACATCCAGCAACATGGTTCCCTCACTATACTTGCTTTTCACCAGGATGGTCCACTCCACAAGACTCTGTTTGATACTCCAACATCCACGAAGTCTCACAAGGATGTATCTCAAAGAACCTCAACATCATTTTGGTCTCAACGCAACAGACTGTGTTTAAACCTGACGCCCGTTCTACGAGTTATTAGCTATTTTGTCCCCAGGGCATGGTTGGATTCTTGTTCGATCCAACCTGACTGTATTCCAACATTATCCAAATCTGTAGTGGGGTATACTCAATGATACTGAGTCACAACATGGATTAAAATGTCTTTGGAAGTTCATCTATCAGACGCCCAATGGAATAGTTAAGACTAAAATAATTTCAATGGGTCGAAGTGGGTTCAAGTCCGGTATGGTCTAGCCGGGCTGACCCGACCCAACCCTTCCTGGGAAAACATGGTTTGGGTCGACCTGGCCTGACCCACGGTGCGGCCCGGCCCTTCCCGAGCTGGACGACCTCGCATGGCATCATGGTGCGGTGCAGAGGAGATGGGGCCACCATGGTGGTGAGGCTGCGGGGCGGGGTCGTGGTATGGTAGTGCCGTGGGGTGGCATTGAAGGGTGGATGATGATGAGGCGGGGCAGCGAAGCCTCGTTGCGGAGCAGCGCAGTGGAAGACGGTACAACAAAGTCGTTGGGCGGCAGGGTCCTTAGGGAGGTAGGGGCCATGGGGCGGTGGGGCGAGGCCACAAGGCGGCAAAGGGCAGTTTCCATCATCGTGGCTGACAGTGGTGTCGGTCGCCATTCTCATGTACCATTGGTGCCAAATGCCGACACTGGTCATCGTCATCATCATGAAGAACATAGAAAAGAAAAACGATGGAGGGATCGGGCCATGTTTGTTTGGCCTGCACCCTCCACGTTAATGCTGTAGAAAGTGGTTCACAAATTTGAATCATGATTGCGGATAAATGATATTTAAAAACATATATCCTCACAAACGTTTTCAATCACCTTTCCAAATCTCATAGATGAAAACACCCGTTCATCAACTAGTTTATAAGAGTTTGTTCTACGTTCTTATTTTATAATGGAAGAACTTGCGAAGTGATAGTTACATTGAAATGTACCCCTACCTTGATGATTTGTCGACGAAGGCCACAAGGAAGGTGTTGATGTTGTTATGGATAGGCGAACATTGGTGACTTCACTGTTTCCTCAATCGTCGGTTCATTACCGTTGAAGACATTCTTCAATGGCATGAGCATTCTTTGTTGGGGAGCACGTTATTTTTTTCGGAATGTGTTTTTCATTGGAGATAATAATCCTCCATGCTCTCTCCCAATTTCCTTTTTCCAATCCTTTCACAAATTCTTTCGAAGGGAAAAGAAATAGCCAACACAAAAAATAAATAATTACTTAACATTTAATTTTATTTTGACACATAATATTAATTGATAATGTAAAATTTAATATAATGTTGACACATAGGTTTAATTGGGGGAGTGGATTGGTCTCTCCCGCTTTAAGATGTTTCGGGTGGTCCCTACCCCTAAATTCAAAATTGGGAGCTTTTGATGACTCGGGGTGTCCCCACCACAATAACCCATGTAGAGGAGGTTTCAAAAAATAAAATAAAATATAAGTTTATACTATTTTATTAATATTATCATTTCCATGAAAAACCGGAAATCTATCATTCACACCAGACCTACTGCAGTCAAGGTGAAGGCCCCTTTAAGAAAAAATTGGCGCTGCGAGTTCAATGGTGCCCTAGGATTTTAATTCCACTACCCGGTTCAAAAGTTACAAAACCCACTCCCATGTTTACTTAACGTTCTCGAAAAAAAGTTCAGATATTCATTCCGGGCACACTGGGAATCGGAATCATGCACCATCAATTTTCACAGACACGAAAAACTCCCATTTTTTTAAACAAATTACATTGAAATTCCGGGTATTTATATTCAAAATATGAGAGAACTATGTTTCTACCATCTATATATAATCATTAAAATAAACTGTAGATTCATATCATAAACCCAGATAGATCTTATTTTAGTAATTTTTCATAAATTAGTTTATAGACCCTAAAAATGATAAATATTCCTATTGGAGAAAATAAAAAACATAAATAATATTATTCACATGTTGTTATTTTTATCAAATAAATCCTCACTAATTGGTTTTCCCTTTTAGTTAATTTAAAAAATTCTATGTCTCTTCTCATTCTAACAGAATAAGGAATATATTTTCATTTTTTTTCATCAATTTAATTCAAACCATAGATTACACCTCTTCCTTTTTCATTGTATTATAGATCATTTTTTCCATAAAATCATATTCCCCATGTATAACATGCACTAAAAAACATTCAATATCATATAAAAACTGATTGTGAAAACAATATTTATTAAATATTGATCATTTTATTTTTTTTAAATTGTATAATAGGTCCAACTAATAATCTATGTTCAATTACAGATAAATGATACAAAATCTGGTTATTCATTTTTTTAGTGATGTCATAATATCCCCATAGTTTTATTTGTAATCCATTTCCTTGTTAACATATTAGTAATCATAGGGATTTTTTTTAATTTACATTCCATCATACAAATATGAATGTCATTCCATTCTCAATAACATTATAATTTTACATGATTCATTATATTTTCATATCAACATATTGGCGAAGAAATCCAATGCTGGAAATTATTCAAAAAGTAAATTATTTAAAAAATAATTATAAAATAAATCATAATACTAAAATATATAATATAATTATTTTATTTTATTATTATATAATCATAAAAAATTATTTATATATATATATACTACATAAGGACATGTGAAAATTTTGTGATTAAAAAGATCATAAATCCAAGGCGAGTCGAACATAGTGTGTATGGAGGCCTCTTGGTGGTGCATGACGATCATATAACATTAATAAATGATAATGCCTTTTAGATCTTTTAAACTTATGTACATCTAAGATAAAAAAATAATTTTATAATATCCTTATAGGGATTTCCGTTCGAAGTACCCTCTTTGTCTATATTATGAATAATTCCAGGATGTTTTAAAAGACACTGTGAAATATCAAGGATTCAATGAACCATTTGATAGTCTTAATTTATACAACAATCTTAACTATTAATGTGTTCCAACTACAGTGACACATCTTTTTCTTAAATAATTTTTAATATATTTCCTCATCAGATTATTACATTTGTTTCATTGAAATATACCTCATAACTTACAATCATGTAAACAATGTACATAAAATAGGACGAAGATGAGTAAATCATTAGTATAATATATATTTTCACCGCTTTGTAGATTACATTATTTTTATTGTAGGTTATGTCACAACATGATATTTCATTGGGAAATACATCAACATAAAGGGGTTAGTATAAATCCTAGGTAGGTATCAACAAAATACATTGAACATGATCAATTAACAAACATAATACATGAGGGGTAACATGCTAGAAAATGAAAAATAACATTGAAATGTGGAATAATCATAAAACATATACATTCATAAGTGTTTAGTCATGGATCATCACTAAGTATCTATAAATCAGTATTATGATGTTATTTAGGATATAATCATTAATATACTATCTCATCATATTTATTCATTCCATAATGAATTGGAGTTATATCGGGGTCCATCCTTCATATATATTAATTCACACATTTCACATATATAATATATAATATTAAATAATTTAATTAATATCCCACATATATTAAATAATGGTTATCTATAAAATAATTAAATACATAACTATTTGATGAATTGAGCATTTCATCATTTTTAAAAAAATTGAATGGAATTTTGGTTTCCTATAATAAAAGTACATAATTAATTATATATAAATAATTATGTATTAATATATTTGAATGAGAATAAAGTTGACCAATCTGAAAAAATTATGTCAAATTAAATAAAAGGAAGATTTTGGCAGCATTATAGGTATAAAAAGTGAAATGTGGAATGATAATAGGGAGAGAGAATAAAATTATATCACTGATAGAGGAATATACATATACAATTTAAATGATAATAAGTTCCTGAGAAAATAATTTCTTTTAAATTATATGTTTAATTAAAATGGGTGTATTCAGACTAAAAGGTAGTAGAATAGAATATTATTACCTTATGTATAACATTCTAATCATAAGTGACTTATTCATTAAATATATATATATATATATATTTTAAAATTCATAACAAATGAATAAGATAAGTAAGAACATGATTAATATCATTTTATTAAGTCAAATATTGAATAGAAGTGGATATTCATTGAAAATTTGTGACATTTGGATATTCTTGTTTATATATAGCCATTTGTATTATGTGTTTTAGAAAATAAATTTCACATGGGAAACCAATAGATGTTTCTCATGGAATGAGAAATAATGTTAAAGGTTTATGAATTTTTTACAGTTATATATCTCATCATTATATTAATATATTAATCTTTATAATGGAAAATAATTTTTCAATAAAAAATTCGATAAAAATTAAAATTTCAACATTACTGTTTTGAATGTCCCTTATATATTTGGATAAGCTCATAAATTCATTACGATATGTCATAATAATATTTATATTATTTTTTTCATGGATTTTTTTATTATATATATTACCTGATTATTAAATATTTATCATGTTACATAACATGGAGAAAAAACATAATAGAATATTCACTAATCATTGTAAAATAATTTATTTTTTATAAATATTTAAATTTCACCCCAAAATTATTTGAATAGATTTTTTCATATATGAGGTTTATTTTATAAAAAATATTTCTCTAATATATGAATATTAATTATGAAATAATTAAGATTACTTACTGAAATATAATTTTTCACGAAATAGTCTAGATTAATACTATTACAAAAACTACATTCATCATTATAATATAAAATTACATTAATTATTTTTTTAAAATTTTTATTGGTGTATTTCAAGCATTAAAAATTTATTTATAAATTGAATTGAAATTTAATATTCTCATAAAATAAATGATTTATTAATTATATAAAAATATATATTTATATCAGAAATCGAAATTTATACATATTTTGTTAAATAATAACAGAATGAATTCTTTATTTGAAAAAACCATAATATAATTCTAGATATAAAATTATTAATTTATTATAATATGTTTGAGATACAAAATAACTTATTACACTGTCATATTCCATAAGGGAATGGTGATAGATGATGGAACATTAATAGAGTGGCTTAGTTAATAATGATATTTTTGAGATTTCCAATATCTAATAATTATCTCATCCTTGATTTAATTAGATCATTTTTTGATATAAAAATATTATGTATTTTCCAATGGTCAACACCATTGATGCTACCTCCCTCATAGATTCTAATGTATGGGATTTGAAATGAAAAAACATAATTGGTGAATCCATTATTTCTCAATTTTTATCAATTATATCATGACATTACAATTTATAAAGATAAATTCCAATGGTTAATTTTTTTCGAACAATGCTAATTTCCAACGACATTATTAATATTTGGTCATATTGATTAATAATTGTTTAATAGGTATATCATAAGAGTCACTTTTATCTTATACAGTATATATATCCAACTCTTCCCATTCTAAAATAGTTAGTAATTCTAAAAAGTTGTTCTATAGCTATCATGATAATATTTATAATATTCATAACTGATCTATTTTGTTTTATTATTTCTATAGTCTGTACCATTATCATTATAGAATAAAAAAATATAGAGCATTAATTTTTGTTTGAAATATTAATTTTTTTATATCCATGTATTATATATAGATTTTATATTAAATATTTATAAATGATATGTAATGTTCTTATGTAATAGTCAAATATGTTCTATTGATAATAATAAATAAAATGTAAATCATGAATTACTTTAATAATAAATATTGAAATTTCTCCTACAATTACTAAATGTATTTAGTGGTTGACTGAATTATGTTTCATTTTTATTTCTAGAGACCCCATCCACTATTGTCAATATTTTTATAAGTCCATTAAATTTATAAAATTATAGGTTGATCATTCACAATTGAGAGGAATATACATATGGATCAACATTTTTTAAATATCATTACTCATTCATATATAGAATATGTATAATGTTATATAATATTGGGTTTTTCTTCACGAATCAAAACAAAATTTTTTATATTATAATTGTAATCACCCACCAATTCTCATTGTATTGAGAGCTCAACGAGTCATCACTGGGCCTTAAGAGACATCCCCAAGATGCCAAAGGCTGCCAATAAATTCCGAAGGTTTTCAAATACATGTTGCGGGGCGATATACCATTTCTGAAAATAACCCATAAACTGACCAAGCATAACCAATCATTGAAAATATGATGCATAAAAAAATAAAATACCAAAAACACTTCATTTATATCAAACTACATCAATGTAAAAAATAGAAGAAGACCAAACAAAACATCAAAGTACACATCATATGAACAACTCAAGACTCAAGAAAAGACACCACAATTCCACGCTCCACCAGCTCCAAGTTCCACAACATCTCCCAAGTGTCACCATAAGACTCTAGTAGTAAGATGTCTTACAATTACCCGTGTATTGGAATATGACATATAGAAAATAACCAACGTGCAAAAGAAGGGGTGAGAATAAAACTCAGTAGGTTTTCCCCAATGACATCCCTACTAATGCTACTAAGATAGAATAGTTAGGCAATTTTTCTTGAAAACCAGTTTATATAAAAAATTCCCAAATCATTTTATGACTAAATATAAACCTATTTCCAAAACCATTCATTACCAAAGGCATTCAAAGAGAAATTGAAACCATTTTTCTAGTAAGTTATTTTTCCAGAAAAAAACTAAACAAGCTTTAGAAAAATTTCACGATATCTCTTTTTGCCATACCCAACCATATTAAAATCTCATGAAATCAACTCTGCATCCAATGTTTTGAAAGTTCCATACTCATGAGCAGTTTCTAATCGATCTTCCATGTCATCACAAGTTGATTGTTTCCCCTATCCCATTATACCTTTGGCACTAAGAACAAGATCTTATTTCAACCAAGCATTGTACATATAGTTACCATGTTCCATTAAACATTTTCACCGAGAAAAAGGTCAAATTTCAACCAATCCCCATACATTAAATATGAACACAGACCACATATTTCAATCAATCTTTCCAAAACACCCTTTCAATAAAAAGACCTTTCTATTAAAAACCATTTCGATTAAAACCATTTTAATTCCAAACCATTTCATTTACAAAACATGTCAATAAAATTCTATTTTTATTGAAAACCAATTCTATAAATGTCATTAAAATATCAAACCATTTCAATAAAACACTCTTATTATTGAATACTAAATTTTCATCAAACCATTTACAATTTTTTAAAATCCATAATTTAAAATCAACATTTTAAATTCAAAAGGCCAAATAACTTTTCACAACAAGTCACCAAGATTTCACAATCTTATCAAAACCTTAAATAATCACTGAAGAAGATTTATTCTATCCTTTTCATAGTAAAATCCATTCAAATAAACCATTTTGAATCTATGAAAATCAATTTTATCAAGATGAGTCGAGAGTGAAGCCTCCTACATCAATGTTTTTGATGAAAAACACAACGGTCAAAGAACGCTCAAGAAAACTGGGTTAATTCTCCAAAAACCCTCCTTAGATCTATTCTCCTAGCATGATCAAGAAGAAATATAATTATATTTTGAATTCACACACATAGATATACCAATAATGGGCATAGATCTATGAAACTCATAGAAAATGAGAATTATATCAATGTAGATCTTTGAAACGGATCACGAACAAAGAAGAACGATCACATACCTCAAAAATCTGGCTTTGATTCTCCAAGAGAAGCCTTCACATCACCTCCAAAATGTTGGGAGAACCATATATTACCTTAAAAAAAGCATAATACCATGTTAGTGCTTCTTATGATCATAATCAAGGAACTTAGAGGAAAAGTGATTGAGATCCACTTTTATAGGATCTCATTTAAGTGGTCGCATGGTTTGCTCGCACGGTTAGAAAAACTGTGCACTAACCATGCATTAGCTACTAACTCTGCCACCCTTCTCGCACATTATTGCCGCTTGTTTAGACAAACCGTGCACCGATGTGCAGAAGTTACTACCTCCATGACCTACTATGCATATTTTGGCCACACAGTTTAGACAAAATCTGCACCGCCCATGCGACTCCACAATTTTCCTCAAAACATCATTCCATGTTATCCCGCCTCTCCCATTCATCACCCATAACATTATAACCATTAAAATAATAATGAAAGGGTTATATAGAAAAAACTGTGCGTACCACATTCTCCCCACCATTGGTCTTTCTATCCTCAGAAAGTAGAAATCCTTCCCCCAAATGAATGAGTTACAACCTTTGCTCTTTCATTTCCTTCTCACGTTCACATGTCTCTAACTGAATCTTACCATGCGGAAATTAAACCAGCAGTAGACATATGCTTTTTCCATGCAAGACTTTATCTTGACTATCCACAATCCATAACATGATATGTATCAATGAAGCATCCAGATAGAGGTCAATGTGATCCCATCTGATCACATGGCTAGGATCGGGCTGATGCTTCTTCAACTGAGATACATGGAAGATATTATGCACCAAACAGAACCATGGTGGTAATGCCAACTGATATTCCAACTTTCCAACCAATTCCAGTAACTCAAAAGGGAAAATTTATATCTTAGATAACATTCCCTTCTTCTCGAAACGACGATGTCCAATCCTTGTAGAGATCTTCAAGAAGACATAATCACCACAATGAAAGACAACGGTCATCGATGGTGATCTGCATAAAATTTCTGACGACTATGAGTTGTCTCTTTCCTCTTTCTAATAAAACGAATATTCTCTATTGTTTCTTGGACAAGGCTCAGCCCATCTAGTGATGTTTCACTAGTTTCCACACAACATAGTGGAGAACGACAAGGACACCCATACAATACTTCAAATGGAGCCATGTGTATCAAGGCCTGGTATCTATTACTGTATGACAACTCCACTAAGGGTATATTCTCCTCCCATGAGCCACCAAAATCCATTACACAAGAATCAAAAATTTCTTCCAGCTTTTGTATCGTCTGACGAATTGCCCATCCGTCTAAGGGTGATACGCCATTCTCATCGTCATCTGAGTCCAAAGGGATTGCTGTAATTATTTACAGAAACGAGATGTGAACCTCAGATCTCTATCTAAGACTATAGACACTGGTACACCATGCCACATTACCACTTCTAAGATATATATTTTTGAATGAATATCCACTGTATGAGTTTCACGAATTGGGATGAAATTGGCTGACTTGGTTAGAAGATACACTATCACCCAAATGGCATCGTGTTTCCGTACAATTCATGGATGACCTGTATCAAAATCCATTGCTATCTGATCCCATTTCCACACTAGGATTTGTAAATATTGTAACACAACAACTGGTCTCTGATGCCCTGCTTTAACCTGCTGACAAGTTAAGCATCACAAGATGAACTCAGCCACCTCCCTTTTCATTCCACTCCACCAAATCTTCTCCATCAATGCCTTATGCATCATCTGTGTTCCTGGATGTACAACCCATATTTAATGGTATAAAGAATGAAGGATTTGTTCCTTACAAACCATAATTACATACATCTAATCTCTGAAACACAAAACCAATCCCCCATCATGTTTCCAGCCATCAATGTTCTCCCCATAATTGAGTTTTGAATTTACAATAGGACATTCTGCATGAAATGTTTGTGCTTGTTTGATCATCATTAATAAATCAAGAACAAGTGTACCTGAAGGAAAACAAAAACAACACCTCCGTCATCACATTCCATATGCAAGTTGACTAAGGCTGACATCAACTGCCAATCCTATGAAGATTCTTTTGCAAATTGAGCATAAGACTTTCTACTCAATACATCTGCCACTGAATTCCTTTTTCCTAGTGTGTACATTAACTCAATGTCAAACATCCGGAGATACTCCATCCATATCCTTTGCCTCATATTCAAATATCACTATGATTAAATGTGTTTCATGCTTTTGTGATCCGTAAAAACAATAAATTTCTCACCAAATAGATAATCTTTCCAGGGTTTTAAAGCATGGTTGACTGCCGCTAACTCCAAATCATGTGTTGGGTAATTTATATCATGAACCATCAACTTCATTGATCCATAAGCAACCACATGATCTCATTTCATGAGAACACAACCCAACCCTGATTCTAAAGCAACAAAATACACCACATACCCCTATCCTATGTCTGGAAAGATCAAAATAGGTACCAATGTATGCTGAAATTTTAGTTCCTAGATAGACTTCGGACATTATTTTGTCGAGTGGAATTGAGTATTCATATTTTTTAGAGCTATCATTAGTGAAGCTAGTCATGAGAAATCATGCACAAAGCATCAGTAGTAACCTGATAAACTATGAAAACTTCGTATCTAGAACACATTCTTAGGTGGTTTCTAAGAGATAATTGTTTCTATCTTTTCTAGATCAATAGAAACGTCCCTCTCAGAAATGACATGGACAAGGAAACGTACTTCCGGTATCCAAAAATCACACTTTGATAATTTGGCATACAAACATGGATCATTCAACATTTGTAACACTGTTCACAGGTGCACCTCATGATCATCCATTGTTTTTGAATAGACCAAAATGTCTTCCAGAAACACCACAACAAAAGAATCCAGATATCGTTGAAATATCGGATTCATCGAAGCCATGAAGGCAGATGGAGAATTCATTAGACCAAAGGGAGTAACCAAATATTCATAGTAGCCATATCTGCTTCTGAAAGTAGTCCTTGGAATATCCTCCATTTGAACTCGCAATTGGTTATATATTGATCACATGTTATTTTTAGAGAACCACTTAGCTCCCATTAATGGATCGAACAGATCATAAATGAATGTTAGTGGATATTTATACTATATAGTATCTTGGTTAAGGTTATGATAATCAACACACAGCCATAGAGTTCCATCTTCCATCTTCATGAACAAAACTAGGGCTTCCCATAGAGATGTACATGGTAAAATGAAACCCTTGCTTTCCAGCTCCTCTAACTACACTTTCAATTCCCACAACTCTGTTGGTGCCATCCTATATGATGGATGGGAAATAAGACTTTCCCCAAAAAGATATCAATCCTAAATTACACTCCCCTTAGAGGTGGTAACCTTGATAATTTATTGGGAAAGTCATCTAGAAATTGATCCACAACAGCTGGAAAACTATTTTCCACAATCTCTTCCATTGATGCCAATGTAAATGCTTCCAGTTTGTAAGATATCATTCCCACCATTAGTGCCAACAAGTTCTTTTCACCATTAATTACCATTTTATATTATATGAAGATATGGTTGATGCCTTCCCTAGTCGTGAAACTAAATATTCTCCTATAACAATCGATGTGAGCCTTAAATGTTGTCAACCAATCCATACCAAGGATTACATCATATACATCCATGTTCAACATCGAGAGGTCCCATTTTAACACAACTCCATCTTCAGTTACATCACATTCTCTACATACAAAGGCTTGATGTTCTCTTTCACCAAAACAAGTTTTCAGTTTCAAAACAGAAGGCATCATTTCCATTTTGAAACATTGAAAGTCAATATCACGAGATGAAATGAAGGAATGAGATGCACCAGTATCCAACAACAATTGAAAAGGGTATAATTCAAAAAATCATACCTCTTACAGTAGATGGTTCATCCTAATCATCGAAAATCATTTGATCAGCTCCATACAATTGCTTCGTTCTACATGGTTCTCATGGAGGCCTCGATGATATTTCTCGGTTTGAGGAGTCATGATATTTTTAGAATCACCATGGCTAGATTTATTATGTTGATGAGATGGATTCTGTTGTCCATGTATTATATAAGCATATGTTTCAGGCGAAGCCTGTGGGGTGTCATGCACACCCGAACTTAGAGCATTCCTACAATAGCGATATAGATGCCCCATCTGCTTGAAATTATGACAAGCTATAGGATGTGATGTACACTGTCACTTTATGTGGTGAATTTCACCACATTGAAGTCATCTTGCAATGCTCTGGGGTCATGGAGGAAGGTTCATTGATCCAACTGTCTTGTTCGGATTTCCCATTTCACATTGAAAATAGGGGTCCCTTTTCCTATTGTACCCAATCGTTGAGTTCCCACAGTTTCCCATAGGTATCTTCATTCCTCCTCCCATCGATCCCAAGATAACACATTTATAAATAGAATCTCTATTCACCATCTATATATAATCCATAATACAGAGCACAATAATCGATCAAATCTTTTGCCATAGCCCAGATTCGAAGATGTGTGCCGTGAAAGACACACTTGTCGCTTCCTATGCTACAAAATGGACATAGTTCATGAACTTAGGAACATACTTGGTGATAGAGAGGCTCTCCTAATTCAAGATAAATTAGCCCATTGTTTTATGGATCATGAAAGTTTGAGTTTAGAATTGTTTGTTGAACAATTCTTCAAAATCCTCAAATGTAAGGCCTTCATCCAATTTAGCAGGCACCGCTAAATCACACCATTGACGTGCAATATCCATGAGAATATACAACGCCGACATGAACATGAGCTCTAGTGGTGTGCAGATGAAATCAAATGTACGATTCATCCTACTTAGCCACACCTCTACCTTTTCGGGTTCAGCATCACCCTGAAAGTTTGGTGGATTATGCTTCATGAATTGGATGGTATGATCCACATTCCTAGGTTCATTCCTCAAGGTCCCCATATCCATCGCAGGAAAATCATGGACATTACTCTGAACCAACTCATGGTTTTCATGTGGTTCTGGTGCAACCACATTCGATGATGCATCTTCGGGTTGGATCCGAAAACCCTTACTGTGTTCCATTTTCTAAACCAACCACAACCTCCGTCAATCTCACCCTCTAGGAACTGATGTCTTAACAATTCAAATCCTATCACATCATATATCACAACATTGTTTTGAAACAACCTTTTTCCCATGTTAAATTTTTTTTAAAACATTCATCATGCCTTTTGAAAATCGACCGATTTTCAAAATACAAAAAATACCATGTTTCGAAAATCATTAACTTGAAAAAAATATCTGCATTTTTCATAAAATTTTTACATTGAACAAAATCCTTACTCATTTCTCAAAATGTGGTATTCAATCCTAGTGGGAAGTCATTCCTCTACAATTCATTTCATGCTCATCTAATTGGCTAAAAACATGAAAATGAGATTTCCCAACATTCTATAAGTGTATCCAAAACACTTATGTACCCAACACCGTGGTAACATAAAGTCCTGCATAAACAGGTTAACTACGTCCATTTTTGATATACATTTCATGTTCTAACATTCCTACACCTTTCTAAGATTTCGACCCAAGGAATTGATAAGAGTGAATTTAAACTCTAAGACAAAGAACATCAATGGCTACTTGTTAGCCAAGGACCGAACAAGTTGATACCATTTGTAATGACCGGCCAATTCTCCTAGGCTTGAGAGAACAAAGATTCATTACAAGGCCTTAAGTGACATCCCCAAGATTCCAATGATGGAAATAAATTCCGAAGGGTTTCTAATACAACTTGGGGGACGATTTTACCTTTAATAAAATAACCCATAAACCAACCAAGCATAACCAAACATTCCGTATATGATGAATGAACAAATGAAAGTCCAATAAACCCATCATTTATACGAAACTATATCAAATTACACGACAGAGGAAGACCAAACTAAGCATAAATGTACACAACGGATGAACAACTGAAGACTCTCAAAAGACACCACAACTCCACGCTCCAGCAGCTCCAAGCTCCACAACATCTCCCAAGCAACACTATAAGCCTCTAGTAGTAAGATGTATTACCTTTACCTGTGTCTCGGAATACAACATCTGTAAAAGAACCAACGTGCCAATGTAGGGGTGAGTATAAAACTCAGTAGGTTTTCCCCAATGACTTCCCTACTCATGCCACTAGAGTATTTGAGTTAGCCACATTTATATAAAAACCAATTTATATTAAACATTTTCTCCAAATCAGTTTATATGTAAATATAAACATGTTTCCAAAACCATTCATAACCAAGGGCATCCCAAGAGCAATTGAAACCAATTTTCCAGCAAGTTATTTTTCCAGAAAAATAATTAAACAAACTTTATAACCGTTTTACAAAATCCCTTTTTGGCATACCCACCATTTTACAGACTCGTGAAATCAACCATGCATGCTACGTTTTGAATGTTACATACTCATGAGTGGTTTCTCATTGATCTACCATGCCTCTACAAGATATTTGTTTCCCATGTGCCATTACACCTTTGGCACCGAGCACAAAGTCATATTTGAACCAAGCGACATATATATAGTGACCATGTTCCATTAAACATATGGCACCGAGCACAAGGTCCTATTTCAACCAAGCGTCATACATGCAGTATGAACAAACCCCCACATATTCCCATCAATCATGTCAAATCACCCTTTCAATAAAAACTCCTTTATATTGAATACCATTTCCATTAAAACCATTTTAATGCTAACCATTTCATTTCCAAACCATGTCAATAAAACATACTTTTTATTGAAATCCAATTCTATACAAGTCATTTCAGCCTCAATCCATTTTAATAAAATATCATTTTTATTGAATACACACTTTTCATCAAACCATATACAAATTCAACAAATACATATTTTAAAATCAACATATTAAAATAACCAAGCCAAATCACTTTTCACAACAAGTTACCAATATTTCAGAATCTCATCAAAACCATAAATCATCACTAAAATTGATTTATTCTATGATTTTCATAATCATATCTATTCAAATAAACAAATTTGAATCTAATAAAATCAATTCTAGAATGAGGAGTCAATAGTGAAGCCTCCTACCTCAAATTGATTGATGAAAACCACAACAGTCAAAGAACGCTCAATAAACCCAGGTCGATTCTCAAAAAACCCGATTTAGATCTATTCTAATAGAATGATCAAGAACAAATCTCATCATATTTGGCATCCAAAAACTTATATATACCCATAATAGGTGAAGATCTATGAAACCGAGAGAATAGGATAAGTAGACATAAGTAGATCTAATAAACCGACCAAGAATGAAGAAGAACGGTCACATAACTCAAGAATCCGGCTATTATTCACAAAGGGAAGCCTTCAGATCACCTCAGGAATGATGGGAGAACCTTATTTGACCTTAGGAGAAGTAAAATATCGAGTTAGGGTCGATTATGAGCTTAAACAAGACACATAGATGTTAAAACATGTGAGATCCACTTTTATAGGATCTCATTTCAGTGGCTGTACGGTTTGCTCGCACAGTTAGGCAAACTGTGCACACACTGTGTGTTAGCTACTACCTCAGCCACCCTTCTCACATGATTTAGCCACATGGTTAGACAATTCGTGTGCTGACTATGTAGAAGATACTACCTCCATGACCTACTACGCATGGTTTTCCCGCACAGTTTCGAAAAATCATACGCCGCCCGTGCAACATCACCTTTTTCCTCAAAACATCATTCTAAGTTCTCCCACTCCCCAATTCGTCATCCTTAACATTATAACCATTAAAAACATCAAGAAATGGTTACCTAATAGAATCTGAGGTTACAAAAATGATGGTTTCATATTGATAATTTTTAATTATTAAAACTGGTCAGTTGTTTGAAAATTTAAATATGATAGAGGTCTTCTAATATAAGGATTAATTATTGGAATATTAATTTTAAGAATCAAAAATTTTGGTTCTTAATAAATATTAATAACAATATTATTATTTATAGGTTGATAGTAAAACACCAATTTTAAGTGAATTATGATTATAAAATTCAATTATTTTTCCATAATAATATATTTTCAGATGTGGTTCAAGGTGTTTTTTTAATTTATTACCATAATTTTATTATTATGAATTTCATTTTAGTAAAATATGTTACTTTTGGGTTAATTAGGGAAAATGAAAGGGATATGAATATTATTTCTTATTACTAGACATTTGTCACCGGTTTCAATATAATCAATAGTTTAGTTGTTCATTTATTAATCATTTTATAGTATCATATATTATTATTAGTATATTTTATATATAATAGGGGAGGCATCCACAATTTTTTTATGGTATAATATAATTATGATGGTGGGATTCTTTCTTCCTGTCATCTTTCTAACTATCTAAGATAAATCTTACATGAAGTCCTTAAGTAAGAAATCCAAATTTTTATCTTTTCATTTCCATTCCACATATATTTTATCTACTTCCTCTCATCAGATATTCTAAATTAGGGTCCATATAATGTTTCGATTTCCAATTATATTGATATCCCCTTGAACCTTGTGGGGATTTTAACATTGTATATATTGAATAAATATTTATTATCATGATGAAACATCATTGCAATGTGTTATAGGTTTGTTCTTAAATGTTTCCCATTTTATTTGACATTATTGTTGTGATTACTATTTCTAATAGAATTATTATATTTTTTTATGCCTATTCATGAATAAAATTATTTAACTATATTTTTTCCAATAATCATATAATATTTGATAATGGAATGTTTTACTCATAAATTTTTTCCATGTTTTATAGTTTAATAATAATAAAATTTTCATAAAATCTATTTAATATAAACCCATATTTTTAAATAAATGATAAAATTAATGTTGAATTTATTTTTGTTTTATGTCTAATGTACCTTGATTTTTGACATGATAAAATTACACATGAATATGTATTTATAGTTAATTGGAATGGACATTGTATTAAGATATAATTATAATTAAAATTTGACATATTTAAAAAAAATGCGTTGAATTTCATGTTGGATAAAGCCCCATGACATGCCTCAATTGATGATTTCAATTTTTGAAGACTCAGGCTATGTGAAATCAAAGGTGGAAGGAACAACGTAGAGCACATAAATTTTATTATAATGTTAGGCCCACATTGTATGGATGAGGGTGTAACTTTTTTTCACCCAATGCACAGTATTCCCCACAGCTATGAGGGTGGATCTAGTTCTCTAATAGTAAGGAAATTCACATTTTGTTTAATATATCCTAAACCAGGCACATGAATAATGATTTGGTCTTTCATGGGAGGTCTCTCTAGCATGGATGGCCCATAATTCGTCCCAAAATGGGTCCAAATCATGATCATTATATAAAGGATTAAAATTAGGCTTCCCCCATTCAACTATATTTTATATTCACATAATCATATTCTCCACTTACACCCAAACAACAACATCCCAATAGAACATCATTATTCTTCAATTGGAATAAGCAGATATACATTATAGATACTCTATTTTGATATCCATTAAGTGGTTTTGATATCCCTTGGTGAGCCTATTACTTCATATACTACTAATTTTTTATTATTATTAAATCTAAAAATCTATAATGGTGGGATCAAATTAACACTTTTTTTAGAGTGTTCCAATATTTCAAACATTTTTCTTGAACTAGACTGAATGAAGCATCCATATTGAAATTTATGACATCCTTGGTATATGTTAGGTTATATAATGATTCCCCATCATTTTTTCAATGAATTATAAATAATTTCATTATTCCTTGTTCTTAGTACATCTTTTAATGCTTGTTAAATCACAATCCACCATTTTAAATGCTTACACATTAAATTTGTTTCCATTTAAAATTGAATAAAAATATTAAAAAAATTTCAACTTAACCATAATCATCCCACTGTGGAATGCTACTTCTATAAAATTAACCCTAATTTTACATAGGGATGTTAATCCTCACTCTTGAGTGTTTTTAAATTATATTATCGGTAATTCCATTCATAGGACTTATTAATTATTATATTTAGATTTTATGTTGAATGATTAAATACATAGACCCATTTTTCATTATATTAAATTTTAAATGGTGTGGGCATCATTAATTACATGAATAAATATGTTTTTTTACATATATAGATACTTTTGTAACTCATTTTAATTGATATAATAAATTGAGGATGCTTATGAAATAAATGGATTCACAAGTAGGAATTTTGAGAACATGTTCATGTACAATATATAAGTATATATATCATGAGAGTTATTGGTTTCCACATTATGAAATAAATGGGGTTGGATCTGAGGGGGTCTGATTAATATTATTTTCATGAGATGTACTAAGAGAAAATGGGAGATATCGTGGCCCAGATTAATGGGATGATGGTTAGACTATTACATTAGTGATATAAGGTCCCCTATGTGTGATTTAAAGGAAGACCAAAAAAATATATTAATTTATACAATACTGAGAGATATATATTAGTTTTTAACATTATAGAATTCCAATGATGGGCATATTGGATATTTTAGTTTATTCCTGATCAAATTTGGTGCTACCCTAGGGTTGATACCATTAACAGGATTAATGGTGGTATGGTAATATAATGACACTACTAATACCTAATCTCCTATATGTGATACCAGTGATGGGATTCATGGGTCCATCCTTTATACAATACTAAGAGTGATACTTGGGATTCCTCATTATATATTTCCTTGTTCAAACACATATAGGGATGGGTAATTAGACCCCTCATGGGGCAATACTCAGGATTCACTATTATTGATTACCATATATGGGATGAGGATGAATTATGATTAAGAACACTTATGTCTATTTTCAAAAAACTAATAATTTTTGTTCAATGCAATCAAATGACATTTTTTCCTAGCCATAGAGCATAAAAAAGTTTGGTAAATGTTTGTTTTTGGCCATTAATTCAGCCCATGATATGATCCCCTTTGTCTTTTCCTGGTGGATATATACCAATATATAAATATAATTTATATTGTTATTATTTGTAATCCTGATAACTATGTCACAACCATATCCACAATGCAGCTATTTATTTGTATAAACTTCATGGTTGAACATATATATATACAATTCATCATATATTAAAAGGTTTTCGAGCTTATTTTGATGTAGATATGGTCGCCCACACATTAATTAAAAACCTGAGAAAACATGGTTATTATTATGTATATACTACACTACAAGTCATTAATGTACACTAATACATTTTAAAATCATTTAAATGAATGTTTTAGGCATCATCAGTGCAGGCCTATAGAGTATATCTCATTCAAAGATCGATTCTACATTACTATGGGGTACCCCGGGTAGACTTCACTTGATTCATGATCAAGAGAATTTGAATGTGTTTCCTAGAATATTGTTGGGAGTTAGGATCACATTAATGAGATGGTGCGCATGATGATAATTGGGTAATCCCTTACGTTTTTTTATTTTTATATATTTTTAAAGTATTCTATATTACATAATGTATACTTCATAATTAATTTGTTGTCATCACAATTACATTCACACGTCATTGTATTGAATGTTATCCATGATTATTCAGTTGTTACATTAATCATCCACTACATCTTGTCCATTTTTACAACATATGTTGATGTATGATACATATATATATATATATCATCTCTTATAATATTTTTTCCAATTATCATTAGTTTATAGTTTTCCTACCATACAACCATTAGACCCTCATTACTAGTCAAAAAACATATAGTGTATCAGGGGGTGTTTTGAAGCCAAATGGTGGACATTCTTAATCTAGTCTAATTATCACTCAGTTTGGGATTATATAATTTATCCATAGAGTTTTATTTTCCATTATATTAATTTTTGGACTATTATAAAAGATACATGGAATTTGTTGACATTTGATAAATAATCATTCCTTGTAATGATCAACCCATTCATGGGTAAAAGTCATAGTATTTCAGGATTGGACAATTGATCGTTTTGTTTATTAATAAATTTGATTATCATATAATCTTGATTGATTGTAAATTATTCAGTTTTTTATTGATTAATCATTTTTTTATTTATTTACTCTTGTTTTTTATGTAGAGTAAGTATCATTACATGCAATATTTTAGGAATATAGATATTCAATAGTCATTATATTGCATGCTCTATATGTTGGATTCTTCTCCTATTTTGACCTGAATATTTTCCATTTGTATTTATTACCATTCATACTACATTAATTGTTTGATATTTTGGTAATTTAATTTTATTTAACAACTTCTTATATATTACATTAATATGATTTCAATATGACATCATGTCTATTTTATTTATAATTTTTTTATCTAAAATAGGTTTATGTGATTTATTTATCATTATTTAATTATATACCATTCTTTATTGTTTTTATTCCAATATAGAGTCTTAAAAATATTAACTCCATTGTTTCCATATATTACAACTTTCACCAATTTGACTATATATAAATTTTATATTCAATTTTTATTAATGTTATAACATTAGTTTTATTGGTTTTGGAACACATAAAATGATGGAGACACCATTACTAATAAATACTAAAATATTTTATCCATGTACCATTTCTGACATGGATTAAAATTTTGTCATTTAGATTCAATTAGAGAAAATTTCAAATTAATAATTTTTATGAGAGCTTTAAAAATTCTACAGTGGAAAACTAAAAAATTGATCAAAGATACGATTGAATGATGTACGTTGATATTGTTGAAAATATTATTACTATTCAAAAATAAAATTGAATCTAAATAAATTTTATCCTAATATGAAATTTACATTACTCAATGAATATAGATCATTCCTCAAACAATTATGATATAAACTACACTATAACCATGTGGGTAGGTCACAGTGGTTTTTTCATCTGCGATAAACCCAAAATGTTAGTTTTACAAGTAATTTTTTTACATACAATGGTCTTAAATTTTTATGAATCTATAATGGGTAAATTGGATCCCCTTGGGTATCATATTTATTTCATTTTAGGCCATATAATTTACCCCCATTAGGGTATGTTTTATTTTATATAAGGATGTTTATATAAGGTTTCTAAATTTTTCATTTGTGTTCATATATAGACATATGGTGGGATTTTAGATGTCTAATCACCACATTAATAAAAAACACCACTCTCTATTAACAAATGTTTTTAGTTTTAAGGATTTTATTAATGAAAATTTCAAATTCAATCTAATGT
The DNA here is from genome assembly GCA_963277665.1 of Viscum album. NCBI lineage: Eukaryota > Viridiplantae > Streptophyta > Magnoliopsida > Santalales > Viscaceae > Viscum > Viscum album. The sequence goes on from OY728132.1 coordinate 1,835,161,170, forward strand.
GGGTTTTCGAAAGTATATTTGAATTGAATTTTTAATTATCCCAAACCAACTGTGAGAACAGTGTCAATAATTAAAATGTGTAAAAATAAAATCTATGTGATAAATTATAATGTAATGACAGGATGATAGAAAAATAAATATTTCTTTAAAGGGATTTTCATTAAAGTTTCATCATGCCTTAATGCATTAGCTTTAAAGTGTACTATGAATGAATGATTCTCTAAATTGTTATGTCTTCATAGTATGTTTATTTATTAATTTTATATAACTACCTATAAATTAATTTAAAGACTAAAAATATAGGATTAACCGGTGACCTTAGTCCTTACACTTGTGTAATAATTATTTGATCCCCAACATGAGTAGTTTCTTAGAAACATTATTTTTATCATTAAACGTATTCCCATTCATCTATAGATTACACCTAAATGATAGGACGTTAAGAGAATTGAAATTTCTAGTGGTAACCCCTTGTACAATTCATGGTTTATGTATTAATAAGGGGTTAGCCTGTGATAGGTTGAACACCCATAATTATAAAACATTGATATATTATTTAAACCATATCACAAAAGGAGTCAATTAAGAAATTATGTCACTAGAATTACTATTAGTTTATGAAATAAAATCTGGGTTTCATTTCAGTTCATATGCTGTATAGACCACATTAATAGATATAATAATCATGTAATTTTCAGTTATAATGATATATACATTCCATTTCCATGGTATGTCAAACAATTGGTTGTTTGTCCCATCCTTATACTTTTTTTTCTTACTCAGAATGACCTCAACTGATTTTAAAGTCACATGGGATTACATTGCTCCTGAAATAAACCAATTGGATGGTATATAAGATATTTTAATTAATGGAGGATATTTTAGTATTGATAGTATTAAGGATATTCCATTTTTCAGGTGAAATCTCATCTTATTGAGTGTTGATACACGCGACGTCTAAAAAGTAGGTGAATATTGCTGAAAAGAATATGAGTTTTTTATATATATTTATAATTAAACTATTATGATTCGTTGAATATTCATATATGTTGTATAGTGACCTGGGTGTTATTGAAAATCATACTCTTCCTTATTCTTCTGATTTTTCTCTAATGAGGATATGGGTTCTGGTATGTTGTTCATCTATTTTTTATTTTGGCCTAATTTTATAGAAAATTTGGATGTATCTTTGGAGGATTGTTATGCATGAATATTAAGAAAATATATCATAGAGAGCATTTAAGAGTATTTTATATCAATTTATTGACTTTAAATTTTGTTTAATGATTGATGGGCATATCTCTAATACATATTTTATATTCAATGTAACATATTTTCAAGGGATCAGTTCCATTATGTAGTAAAATATGATTATGTAACTCATAATTTTGGTAGCAAGGCATAAATATATGTAATATGAGTCCTTAAAAGTAAAAGACTCTCATCCAAGATGGGAAATTTGGATTTGTTAATAATATTTTTGAAATCCCGTTAAGCAACTATGTTATCAATATATGAGTGTATACAAGGTATCAAAGCAATGATATAGATGACTATTTATGAATCCATTGAAATTTTGATATCAAGTTTGGAAACTAGTATTCGTGCAAGAACTATTAAGGGATGAAATGGGTGGTTAGTACATTTGACCGGTCAATAATAATGTTTCAACATGTGCATCTGAACTTCTATGTAAGTGTCAGCCCAAGGTTGTCTGACCGAAATTTCCATTGCATATTTACTTTTTTGTTGGTTGGGAACAATATCAAGAAAATTTTATTTTTGTGGAAGAGTGTATGTTGTCTTCTCAGTATATAATGGAATTATCTTAATGTACTTCTCTCTTTTTGGTGATCATGTTCCTAATTTTTTAATTGAATGTTTATGATGAGAGAATATGAAATATTCATTGTTCTAAATTTCTGCGCTACTTGGATTGATGAGTGAAATCCATGTGAGTTATTTATCTGTATAAGGAATATTGTATATGAACAACTATTGTTTCCTGATACATGGTTTCTTGAGTAAGAACTCCTTGGATGGAATCATGGAATATAGATGGTTATTTATGATCTGAGATACCAGGGACTATTATTTTTGAATCAATTACTGTTCTTGATATCTGGACATTGGATCTGTGATGATTACGCACTTATAAATAGAGATATATGGTTTTTATATTATAAGATCATAGAACACTACTTTATGATTCCAAGGCTACCCCAGACTTATGTTGGGTTGTGATGGGATGTTTTAAAGGGCGGTGATTTGAATGTTTTGGTGATTAAAGATTAATGTTGGTGATGGGGAATGATTTCATAAATGAAAATATGAAATGAGACATTACATCGAGTTTGTAATTGGAAATATAGAACTTTCCTAGAGCAGATTTGATATTGCTAAAAAATAGATAATATTCTGGGTTGTGACCCACATGAAGTCTATAAAAAGTGTTTTTTAGAATAGTTTTCTAGAAGGGAATCTATGTTGTTCCTATTGATTGAATAAATGAATTCTTAGAGGAACCATATTAGTCACATTGAAAGGATGATATGTGTGTGATGTAAATATCGTCAATGAATTTTGTTGATATTTTGTGTATCCATTATCTTAATGGTATATCATAAGTCAATACATTCAATAAATGTGGGTTGTCTAAAATTCTATGATGTGTTTTGGTTTCAATGTTAATGAAAAATCACTTGAATGATTATTTGGATTATATTGGAATGGTGGGAATTCCAAATCCTACAATGGGGATTCAAGAAATCTGGATTTTCTATTGAAATGATAAAACTTATAGTGGGAAATAATATAGGTTGAATGATTAATGAGATTGTGATGTGATCTTGTATAGGGTAAAACAATCTAGAGTTGGATCCTTATCTTTGTTTCATTTTAACAAAAGATAATTTCCTAAAGTTTTAATTAATCTTATATAAAACTCCAAATGTGATGATTGAAGGTGTATTGGGAACATAAATGCAACAAGCCCATTTTTACCAGTGTTTATCCCATGTGTAGGTTGGGTTCTACTCAAAATTTTTCCTTAGTTAAATGTAGGGAAAAAATCAATGGTGGAGAGATTACAATGGCCGATGATTGAGTACATGATAAAATTAAAATTGAATTTGAATTTTTAGTTTGGTTGATGGAATTTTGTACTGACTGAAAATAAAAATTTAATTATGTGAGCTGGGAAACGTTAATGTGTTTCTTTTATGCATGGTAATTTTTAAATTATCATTCACATGTGATCATATAAGGTTGAAAATAATTATTATAAGAGATATAATAGTTGGATGGGTTTTGTAATGGTTTATGGTTTATCTAAAATTGTCCAACCCATCAAATTGAAATCGTGAAGCATATTTAGGTGCATCGAAGTTTCCAAAAGATTTTTTCATACCATTAGCACCATGATAAATGGTTGTGTGGGTGTTGTAGATTTATTGGCCTATAGAAAATGCATTTTATGCGGATGGTTTATTGAACTATGATCAAGAACAATGCATGCCTCCTTAGAAATTGGCTCAATTACAATTTTCTCTTGTTTTGTAGAACTATGTTGATTGACCATATAAATCATTTAATGTCATAAAATTACAATTTTCTCCTCCATAATTATTTTCTTTTCACCTTCTCTTTTTGTACTCATAAATGTGAGCAACATCCTCCCATGATCTCATTATTCTACTCCTCATGGTATGAGGAGATCTCCCAAATAAAACCTCTATATAGAGTGAAATAATATGAAATTGATAGCCCAAAATGATTATATGAATCCCATTATTTATACATATATTTTAATATTATCTATATTTAATTCTACCGTGGTGATATATAATTCACCCAATTTTAAGGGTGTTCATACATATCTACAATTTCTCTTAAATCCAACTGAATCAATTCTCGATATTGGAGGATTAAGACTTACATGATATATATAAATATATGGTGTTCTATAGAATTTTCATTAATTATTCATGGAATTATAATTTATGCTATTGTGTCATGAACTGTTAACCTTGTGTGATGTATATAAAAATATATATTGTCATGTAAAACCTAATACCTTAAGTAAGTTGATGTTGATAATTTATTTTATCCCTTGGTGGTTTCTCAACTAAACAAAATAATCCCCTTTTTTCATGTTACCCTTATTCCTCTTGAAATAATTTCTATTATTAAACATAAACCTCCTCCTAGAGTTTTTTTGGATAATATTTTTGATAATTAGTTTATACTCTTTCACAATTTTTGTTCTTATATGTAATGTGGGATGATTATGTACATGTTCCATTTTATCATTAATTGAAATTTTAATTGTTGTTTCCCCTTATATTTACTTGAGTTTGTCCTATATTGTTATTAATATGGCCTCTTTTGAACTTGAAATTAATTGGTAAAATAAATTATGGATGCTTGATCTATTAAAGGGTTATAGAGTAATATTTTTTTGAATGGACTCATGGGTTTTTTAAATTATAGATACAATGATAAATTATAGTTTTCTCCTTAATAAATACCATGTAAGAGATCATAGTTTTTCGGATTAATGTTATTTTTATTAATGGTACATTCGTCATAGAAGACATACCTTGGACAAGCTAAGTGAAAATATTGTAACACTATTACATGAGATATATGTAGAAACATATTTGTAAGGCCTAGGATTTAATCAATGGTTTATTCAAGTATACCGTACCATGAGTGATACATGAACTTTCTCATTTATGAAACCCAAGGATGATAACATTGGTTATATTTTATTATTCCCAATGATCAATATTGTTTCCCTAGGATTGATACCTTGTAAATGAATTGGGTGAATATGGGTACACCATTCTAGGATGGATACTCAGTCCCTTGCATGTGATTTAACAGATGGAATTAATGAGTTATTCAATTATAGAATACTGAGAGTGATACATGTTATTCCTCATTACATATCACCACGGACAAACTCTTAGGGTTCTGAGTAACCAGAGTGCACATGGTGAGATAATAGGGATTACTCATTATAGGTCATCATGGATGGCCCCATGAGAGATTTAGTTAAGAACCATTAATAATCTTAATGAAAACATTGAATATTATATTTAATAATATCAAAGGAAACAATATCCAACAAAATTACTTTCTTGGGTTCAGTCGAAGATTGATTCAACCATTAAGGCCATCCATGTTATGATCACATGTGATTTTGAAATTTCATTATATACATATGCATTAAAATTGATATTATTATTATTATTATTAATTTGATTCTGATGATCTAACAAACTATTCTATCACTTGTTATGTAAATCACTGTATAGGCCACATGAATACTCACATACACACAAACACACACACCCACACAGATATATATATATATATATATATATAATTTTTTGTGTCTGTGTGTGTGTTAGGTTCTATTTAGAGGAATTCTGTAATGTGATGAGGTAGGAATGGTTGTACATGAGTCTCTTTTGTACTTGAGACTCTTAGTTTATTTTTATTCATTTACTACATTACCTTACATACCATCACACTAATGACACTAAAAAATTGGTGTAATTGGTTTTACTATAATTGAATTCAGAATCAATGTTAAATAATTATGAATTTGTCATATTGAAAAAATATTATTGTCATACAATGTTTAATAACTATTCATTGTTTGTTGACATTAAATATAAGGTCACCAGTTACATGAGAAAATATTTGTTAGGTAAAAAATTAATAAATATTTTTTGGTGAGTAATATTTATATATTTGACCATGAAATGAAATGATAATGTATTATTTATATAAATAATAAGTATTAAACGCTTGATAACTTTTAAAGACGAATAAACTGTAATTTCAATTATATAATGAAAAAGATATATTTAATAACAATTGAAAAAAAATATTTATCAATTGAATGATATTTATTTATATATATATCTGATCATGTCAATTAAATAATCATATATTAATTATATTAATATTAAAATGGGGTCACCGGTGATCATTAGAATAATAAGGGCCCTGGGAAAATTATTTATATTATAATCCTAAATATATATAAAAATGATCACATTATAATGAACTGTAATAGTCATTGTGAATAAAAAAAATATAATGATAATCATTGCAAGACCTTGAATGATCCTCCTATTAAACACTCCGAGTAACCATGTTGGACTCTCCTCCTCAACACTCACAGATCTAATTGGACCACGAAGATACTTTTATAAAATATTTTATTCTATTGTTACAAAATTTTGAAGAATACAATAATTATAATCATACTCACCATACATTGGGATTCACATGGGGATGTATATTGGTTAATTGTATTACTGTGGAGAACCACATGAGGGGTTCTACCATGGTATCCTTTAACATAATGATTTCAGGACACGATTTTTTTCCAGATTTAACAATAAATAATTACTTTCTATATGACATCATTCATAATCTACATATAATATTATAAAAAATATATTTTTAAAATATCCTCAAACCTTGTTCTGATAATATATATCAATATTAATAAGTTATAATTCATTATTAATGAGGTAAAAAATATTTTACATTTTTATTATATATTTAATAATAATAAATTTATGGTTTTCTATTATTCAATATTGTATTATTTGGTACAAGGTTATTTTTTTCATCATAAATATATTATTTCCTGAATGAGTTAAAAAATTTCATCATCTTATTAACTTCACATTTTACAATACTCTTAGACTCATAATATTTATATTTTACTAGTTTTTGAAATTAATATCAATGTAATATTCAATGTTAGTTTTGAATTATGGGAAAATTAAAATGTTGCTAATTGGGATTGTAGGGAATAACAGTATAGGTAATAAAAGTGGAAGACATAAACATTATATAAGATTAATAAAAACATATTGGTTATAAATTTTATTGTGATAATAAATAATTATAAACAAGGGTCACAATAATGAAAATAACAATCAACAATGTAGGTCACTTTTGGAGTAATTGTTGTAATATTGTACCTCTCTTGGCATAGTGAGTTGTAATAATAATATATATTACATAACAAGGGGTTTCAATGAACATGTGAAATATATGGTTCAATATATTGAACATATATTACATAATTATGTGGTATATGAAAGAAATAATCTGTGTTGGACTTACAATTTTTCTAGGGTTATCCTAATATAAATAAGTATCCAAATATGTGTTATACCTTATCAAAAAAAATTACTCACCTATTATTGTTGTGATGTTAAGTTCAAATTACTTTAAAAATTATCATATATTTTGATATCATTAATGTATATTTTGAAATTATTTGTAGAATATTGAAATCCTATTTCTAGAATAGAATAGGTTAATGATTTCATGTTAAGAAAAATATATCAAATTATTTTTTTCTAGGATAAAAATAAATTGAATTTACAAAATATATACAGTTTAGTAATGATTATACATAGGTATTAGTCATTATTTCTTAAAGTATATATAAATATCTATGATTAATTATTTTTATAGATAATATTATCACAAACTGTTCACTAGATATTTGAGATAAAATGATGATTACAATAGTATAATATATGTTAACATGATATATGGTGTGATTCTGTCATGTATCGAAATCCTCAACAAATAATTGACTGATTAGAACATACTATATGTGTCGAACTATTTTAATATGTTTTTGTGTTTTTAATGGTGATTAATGGAATAATTGGGTGAAACATAAATTGGTATTTTATTCATTTAATGTGTGAGGCATGTGATATATATTCTTATACTTACATTATTACATAAACAAAGCCTCTCTAGAAGCATAATTTTATATGAAATTCATTCCCATATAGTGTGAAATGTGAGTTACTGTTCTAGGATTGGCCTCTTCTTAAACTCTTTAAATATATAATATCATTCATTAGTCCAAAAAATTATTAAACCCTTTTTAGTAAGAGTTATTATAAGTGTTTAAAATCGTTATAAATATCTCAAAAATAGATGATAGTTCCCACCAATTATAAGGGGACTAAATATTTATGTTGCAATTGTGGTTAGGGTATATTCATTCATTTCATATATTTTATAAAGAATATATATATATATATATATATATATATCCCTTTATTACTGATAACATTCCCAATGATTAATACTTACTCAATACAAAACTCACATTTATCGTTATTAGTCTGATTATTTTAATCTGATATGAACTTTATGTTGACATTGAAATTCTCTACGTTTTCCTTGTTATTTGAGTTTATACGATTATCCTTATAATGAATTCCACAAAAAAATTATCCTAAAACCTAAAAACACAATATATTATATCGATGGAAATATTTTAAATATTAGTGAGTCCAAATGAAACCACTATGAACTTATAGTTCCTATGACATATATGAATATCATCCAAGGTGATATCATCCTTATTCAACATTACTAGATAATATCAAAAGTGTGTACCCACCAAAATTAATTATTGTAACCCACATAAATGATATAAAAAAATTATTACATGAAATATGATAATTTCAATTTATCATTATAGTTTAAATATCATTATAATTCATGTATAGATGACCTAACCCATAATACATTTGAATGAAATTTATAGATGAAACCATAGTGAATAACAAGTGTTTATAAACCCATTATCTAGAAAATCCAATAGTTCATTCCTATGATCTGGATATTCAAATGCATCCATCTTATATTGGGGTTTTATATTGGAAATAAACATGTTTATTTTTTATTGAAAACACAATCTCTTGGATATAATTATGTCAAGAAAATTCATTATTAAATACATTAAAAAATAAAGTTCAATTGTAATATCATAATGTATTATCTTCATTTCAAGATTAATCATTTTATCATGAAAAACATTCTCACAAGGTAATAGTAGTTATTATATAGATTATTATAATAAATGATATTCATTGTCCTCTTTGTACACATATATAATTGTTGGGTTAATTTTTATATGGATGGGGATTTATTTCACTCTACATTTAATATTGGGTAGATACACAAAATTCGGATAAATTAAAATGATATAATAAAATTATATAAAATATAGTAGAATAAGGTTTATAGGTAAATTAACCACGAAAAAATGGATATGGGATATGTAATATAATTGGGATATAATAATTGCGCTATTTATCCTTTTTATTGACATGTCAACATCAATTTTTTATGTTGTTCATGAATTATTCTACTAACCATTAGAATTATGAAAAAGTTCATATACCGATAATAAAATAGTAAAATTTCTATAAATTAATAGACAACATAATAATTATCCATTATTGAGATCCATATTATTACAAACATATCCATATCGACCCTGAACCGGTCACCAAATCCGGTGAGTAGCAAGTCTTAAGGGGCATTCCCGATCCCCCTAGGATCTAAAAGTAGTTCTTGGAATGAAATAATAAATGAATTGGGAAATATTTCTCCCAAATAATTATGTCTATAACTATAAAAAACAACAAAAAAACTGGAAATTTAGGAGTCCAAAAATTGAATCTCAAATAAAAATATAAAAAAATTCAGTTATAAGATACAACAGAGTAGTAGAAAACTAATATAAAAATCATAAATAGAATGAACAAATTGAATAGCTACCACATGATATCTATGTGACATCTTGATCACACACAATCAAAAAATCATCTATGATCCAAAGGTGATCACCTATTAAAGAACCAGAATAAAAGATGAACCTACAAAATAACTCGGGTATTCTGATAACAAGTGGAATAGTTAAGGTGTGAGAAAAAATCAGTGTAAGAAACCACACAATAATCCATGTCACTTTTTCCAAGAAAAAACGTTATTAGTAGTTTTAGATAAATTTAAAAAAATAAATTTTATACTTACATGGTGTTTAAAAACAAACAACATCCACCATTCCCCAAAAAATTTAAAACAACTCAAAATAATGGAAAAGACAAATTTAATTTATTTTTAAAATGTCAACATATAAATGGATTTTAAAACTAACATGCATTCAGAGATTTCCTAAAAAATAAAAAAAATACAAAGTATTAGATTCTATATAATGAGCGAAATGAGAATAGTATTACTCCTCACGGGGAAACCTGGGAAACCCTAGGAACACTGAGGAAGATCAGAACATACTATAAATGTTACTAAAATAATAAAGTCTCTACTAAATGACATCTAAACACCGTAACTCCTGACTGTTTCCCAACCTGGCATAGTTTAGGGGCTTAATCCCACAATAATAAACTCATGTATCCCCCTCTCAGGGGCCACTAGCAAGTGCATAATCTAAACCAGTGCAACAATCATTCTCATTGAACATATTAATTTTACTATGTTCCCATGTATAGTTACCAAGTGGGAGTTCCATACTATCAAAATAGAAGAAACATATATATATATATATATATATATATATATATATATATACACGCAACACTACTCGACACCACCCCATCCAGTTTAATGGTTGTATGTTCCAATAAAATTCAATAAACACTGGACGACCTATACTGAGGCCCCTATTAATCTCATAGATCAACAAATATGCAAGGAAGTCAACTTGGGAATGGTAAAAAAACCATTTCAAAATTCCAAAATGGTATTAAGCTATACCTATATAGGGTAATTTTATAAAAAAATAAGGAAAGAACTTAATAACAATTTACAATAATAATAATTCACATTTTCACTATCCCTTCCCCAAGTAGAATTTATGTTTAAAACACAATCCCAAACATGTCACATTTTCTAAATGAACCTTAATTTCAAATCCAGATCACTAAAAAACTATTTTTGAACAAAAAAAATGCACAAAAAAGGTTCCAAATGAGCCTTCAACCTCTTCAATAATGTACAAATTTATAATCTAACACATAATATATCATAACCTTCAAAAAAAATTGAAACCACATTAAGACATTTTAGAAACAATGTAATCATTTATCAAAAGTGACGTGATGGGGATATATGAGTTCTTTTAAAAAATACCATGGTTTGGGATAAGAGCCACATCAAATGTCATCATAAATTAATGCCCCATCTATGGGTGCACATTGTGCAACCATGGATGCGAAGATATCCAATGACATAACATAAGTTGTATTCTCCAATCATTTTTTGAAGAATAAATCCAAACACCATTCATTATCAAAATAATCCATTTACCCAAAAACACCATATTATATAACCCAGCCCCACACATGCCAAAAAACATCCGTAAAATGATTCATTAGGAAAATAAAACCCCTCATATACAATATAACCATTTTAATAGATAATTAAAATTATTGAAAACAAATGGAAATCCATACGCATGAGAAAAAATAGAAAATAAAAACAAAATGTATTTTTATAAACATTTTCTAATAAGATAACACTACAATGATTTAAATATGATAATATTAATGTAATGAAACATGACATAGATATTTACTATGATAACCCAAACTTTAAATGGATTGATATTTTATGAAAAGTCTTGGAAACACCTCTAAAAAAGTGTGAAAGAAAGAACCCTCTTGAAACATAATAATAGGCCACTATGAATAACCCACAAACCAATGAATCCAAGAAACACAAGAAATCACTCCAACCCAAGCATTATTGATCAGAAAATAGTGATAAAACAAATAGAGAATCGATAAATTAATGAGGGGAAAAGTGAAAGGAGGAAAATATACTAGAAACCATAGAAATACCTTGAAAACAAAAAGGAGACATCCATGGGTGAGGAGAGACATAGTATAAGAAATCATGATACCCTTTGGGGTGAAAAAAACAATTTGGGATTTTTGAGTCCTAATGTAAGAACACCTATCTTCTTTTCTGTAATGGATGTTGATTTGAGGTTGTTTTTGAGAAAAATAAATAAAAGGGGATTTTCTATGTTAATTTGATGTACATATTAGTACACATAATCTACTAGGGTTCCATGTACAGTTGTGTAATACTTGTGTAATGGTCAAGTAACTGGCCTTGTGGTGACCATGTAGACCACTTAAGGTAGGGGCTGGTTAAGGATAATACACAACATGTACCTTTAATGAACAGAAAATGTTGTTACCTTTTTATTTGATAAATCTATGAATGGTCATGTATCATACTCAGAAACATATTCTTTGCCAATTAGTTTGTACCATAGATTTATAGAAGGGCCAAAAAACATTGAACCCCTCTCGATTCTCTATCTGAACTCCGATTGAGATGACATCAGGTATGTTAGAATCCCACCTTTGAGATCTCTTTTCCCAATTTACCTTCATCCCTATTATTCATCTCACATTATTTATTCAAGGATGATTTTTTTCCTGTTTTTTTATATCTACAACATTTTTTCCCAATTCAAGTGCATAACATCAAGGATATAAATTGTGAGACATCATGATTGGCTGTTTTTTCCTTTTGTTTTTTGTCATTGAATTATATATGGGTAAAGTGTCTCATACCCATGTTTGGGGTATTTCATGATTGGAATTTTAATACTTTTATCACATTCATTGGATTATTGAATTAATAATGGGTTGTTACTTATGTTTATGGATATATATCTTGTTACGAAACACCCCACTATAGTGTTTCCCTTTATTGACTGTTTATGGTCATTGGGTCTAGAATGCCTGTTAAGATTTCATTGAATTTTTTTCCTTGTTTGGATTGGATAGGGTTACTTATTATTTGAGATGGATGTGATTTTCCTTGTAGATGTTTTACAAAGGTGAATTTGATTGTGAGTCCTTCCTTTTGTAGGGTCATTTATGTATTGATTAACAATTATGATGACCCAACATTATTGTTTATGAGAGATGAAATGTGTTCATCAACATGGGGGTTTAGAGAGTGAGATCTGCCCAGGTGTCAATTTATAATTTAATTAGGATATGATGACTAAGGGGTGTTGACTGTGTAAGCTGCCAAGGTGGTCATTTGTAAATGGTTAGTGCTATGTTATACTAGATGGGTTAGACCACGAGAGATTCCCAGTTGGATATTATTAAATGAATTTGTGTTATAGAATATCATGAGTATTATGATATGAGATCTCTTCCAAATGGTCGTTATTGAATAATTGAATGATTGTGATGAGTCTTCCATGTAAGCACAAGCTTGGCCTATATCATATATGATTTTTTATATGACCTTCTGAGACGTCTAGTTTTGTTTCTATCACATATGATATTGAATATTTAGGCTTGATCCCAAGGTTATAATGATTCAAATTATGTGTAATAAATGTAAAATGAAATTATATTAAATTTTTTTGGTTGTTTACTTTTCATAACATCCTAGTTTATTAATTAATTAATATATATTATCGGCCACATAGATCCATTGATATTTAGGAATATTTATTTTGGTGGTTTCCAACTAGTATTCATCTCACACCCTATTTGGATAATGATTTTTTACCCAAGAAGTTTATATTGTAACAGGTATAGATTAAAGAAGTCTCCATTCTTTATCAGGTACATGATTGTTATAGAATTTCAATAGCATGGGACCAAGATATGGATTTTTATTCTTTTGGAGTTTTCTTTATTTATATAATTTGGTTTTAGTATTTTATTTCCGACATTGTGACTTGTTTGACTTCTTTTCCTAGACTCATATAACATGGATCATTTATATATGTTGTATTTAATTTTTTACTATCCATCTTTTGTGGTTTACATCTGTTGTATGGTATTACCGCTACACTATTGTCTACTATTTGTAATTTCATTATGTCTACTTTGCTAATAATGTAATTGTTTCCCCATTATCACACCCTTTACCTCAATACTAGTTGGAATATTTTGGCATTTTGGGAAATGTGCTTGTGGTTATGTGACCAACCATGTTCAGGGACCTTTTGGGTGGCACCAAGATATGGGACATTATAAAATGCTATCACAGAGGTTTCATTTCTCCTTTGGATAACTATTTTTATCCAGTGGACTGTGATATGAATGAATGGGTAGTGAGTGATAATCTATGATCAAGAGTATCTAACCCATGTACAAGTAAAATTTATGTTACATCAAGATTTAAATTTTTCTAAGTTTTCAATTATTACAAATGATTTGATTTCACAGTTGTGTGACTCAATTGGCTATTGTTATTATCATTTATATCATTATGGTTTTATTTTTGTCGCACCCCAATGAGATAATGGTATGACTCCTCTTAAATCTTATAGGAACTTTCTATATGTCACATGTCATGAATTCATGTCATGTCATTTAGGGTTCATTACGCATTTCATGCTTTTGTGATACATATTGTGCTAGATATGCACGATGATATGATATATGTCATGATAAATGTAACTACTATTTTTATAGGGTATTGGTAAATGTAAGGTTTCATTTAGATGAATATCCATATTTAGATCATTGGATGTTAGGACCCTCATGGATTATTATTTTTTGGATCCTATTTGAACTTAACTAAATTTTTTCACGTTATGATGTGAAAATGGATTCGAAACATTGATTTGTGAGGAGAATGGGATCTCACAGGGCAAAAATTTTAAGGAATTGGAAAAAAATTAATATTTTTTGGGGTGATAGAGATGTTTCCGAGGCTTAATGTTCGGAAACCCATAAAAAACGTTGTGTGATATTATGAGAACATTCCATGAGTTCTTCTATTCTGGAACAATTGACTTTTTTATGTACATGTTGTGTTCTATATGTACACACCATATTGTTCATGACCATATGATTGACTGTGTGATCAGAGACATGAGGTAGGAAAAATTTGTTCAGAACACGCCATATAAAAAGAGTACATTCTATTCTATAGTCATCTATGTATCCAGCTGTGTGACTAATGAAATGGGTGGATGAAAATTTAGTGGAACACTTTATGTCAGGTGTGTGCATGACTTGTAGTGTTACCCCAACAGAATCATGTAGTTCTAGCAATGTATACATACCTATTTAGGAGGGAATATTAGTGTACACATTGTGTCACAGGAGGAACACCCAATGTGTATGGGGTTTTACCGGACCAATTTGGCAGAGAGTCATGCACCCAAGATGTCCCCCAGTTGTATGCAAGGTACAAGGAATTGATATGAAACCAGAAGTGGTAGGTTAGAGACAACCATTAGATCCTCATGTAATTCCAATCATGGAACCTACAATTATACCTATTGCAGGTGGAGATGCATAGTTCTTTGATGGCATTATGAGGATGATGCAGACTTCTTAGAGAGCAACACATTATTCCACATTCATGGATTAATTGATGTGGGTGTTCAGACATCAACATTATCCTACTTTTTCAATGAATGGAAGACCACATGCATCATATTCATGGTTTGAGCCCATTTATTCTATCACTGAGCATATTTAGATGCGTCCTGAGAGGAGGTGAATCTCACAAGGAACATGCTACATGATTTGTCCAAGATATTGTGGGATGATATCTTAAAGGATGGATGTCATCGAGATATGGATTTGGAAGTATTTCAAAGGACCATCTATGATTACTTATACCTCCATATGTTGAGAGCTGATAATGTCCAGGAGATGATGCTCTTGGAGAAGGGCACTCATTCAGTGATGGATTATACTTCGCATTTTACAGGGATTCAACCCTTCAACCCTGTTCTAGGTTGTGATGATTTATCTTTTGAAAAAATATTTTAAGGTCGGTATCCATTATGAAATCTCATCATAGGTGAATGTTTTTAGACTGACATAAGTGGCTATTATAGGATACTAGTCATTGATCACCAACTACAATATGAGGGAGTTTGGATCTACAAACGAGGGTGTTTTAGCATCCTAGGAAGGTACTCCTTAGATAGATACCGAGAAGTGCCACAAAGAGAATTCACTTAATGTTTTGTTAGGTTTATAGGAGTTATTCTACCTCTACGGGATGAGTGGACATACCAGACCACTGTACTCGAAGGACCCATTAGAGTGCTGATCATGCAACAATATGGTGGATCTTTAGATTTTTATGGATGTTCACAATAGAAGATATTGAGAGGGGATCTGTTATGAGTCCACATTCAACTATAGGACCATCAGTTTCTCACTAGTTAAGGAACTAGAGATCATCAGGCCATTCAATCTGATAATGTTGTCATGTTCTTGGTAGCCATCTGATAATTTTTGAGCCACAACATGATGGATTAGCTAATGGTTCCCATCCAAGGACATAATTGTACAGTACAAGTCATAATTTTGTGATGGAATAGATCTACCAAGAGCATGATTTTGGAACCTCTATGGTTAGAGGTACAATTTTAGTTGCCTTAGTTTTAGATTATTCTTTTTTTGATATAGGGTATTCTATTAGTTTTATATATGTCTCCATTTTGGAGAGTCTTTATATCATTATTATTACTTATAAGGATGTTATGAATCTAGACACATAGTTAGGGATTAGGATGGCTGGTGTATGTTAGTGCAAAAAATACCCTTTTGAGATTGGTCGACATCACTTGTTGTGTGACATACATGTCTTATAGATGACGAAATTCTATGTCATTATATAAATGGATTAGTTTGTATCCTTTCAAGAATTTGATAAGTAATGTAATAATAAGGTGACACTAACATCACTTAAGAGAGGTTACTTTATACAGAAGGGAAAATGGGATGTCTCTAAGATTAGTGTGGGACTCAAGCATCATGGTTTGGTAGGAATTATAACTCCGATTGAATGTCTATATATGGATGACCAAGGGAATTCCCAAATGGACATTACACCAGTGGTGGATTATTTCAGAGATATCTTTCTAGAAATAATTTTTGGTTTACCTTCATAGAGGGAGGTGGATATCACTATTGAGATTGTGCCAGGAGAGATATCAGTGAGCATTCCCCTAAATAAGATAGATACGCCAGAGTTAAAATATCACATGATGTAGTAAAAGGTTCTTCCTAAAAAAGTTTTCATCAAAATCAGTACTTCTATTTAGTGTTATCATGTCCTTTTGGAGATGGGGGACGGAACCCTCAGACATTGAGTGGATTATCCTAAGTTGAAACATTTTATGGTCATGAACCGATATGTTGTGAAGAAGCTTTGATCAACATCGATGAGCCTAGGTGTTCTCGAATATTGACATGAGATAATGTTATCATCAATTGTGCATTGCACCATCAGAAATACTTCATACAACCTTTTGGAGTTTGTATGGTTTATATTTGTATTGGGATATACAGTTCAGTCTCATGAAAACATGAGCAGTTTTCATGGAACTGATTAACAAAGTGTTCCAACATAACATTGATTCTTTGTTTTAGTCATTTTAGATGATATATTGGTTTACTCTCATGATCGACATGACCATTCCATCTATCTTGAGATCGTATTCAGTTCACTGATATGGAATCTATTATATTCTAATCTCACAAAATGAAATTTTATGATGGTCAAGATTCACTTATTAGGTCATGAAATTTCAGATACTGGAGTATCATTTGACCCAACAATGATGAGAGTAGTAGTTTTTCCTTGGAGCAGTCGAAGAATGTCGTTGAGGTATAGTGTTTTCTAGGGCTTGTTGGTTATTACATGTGCTTTATTTTGGACTTTTCAGGCATTGATGTGACATTGAGGGTCCTGAAAAAATATGGTAGTGAAGTACATGTGGTTTAGATTCTTTTAATTCATCCATTAAATATTTGAAATAGAGATTGAATTCGTCATGGATAGAGGTTTTTATAGAGACAAGAAAGAGTTGCACCATTTACTATGATGTGTAAGGTAGCTTGCTTGGAGAGGGTTTTATTCAAGGGTAATGAGTTGTTGCATATGGATCTCAGTAGTTGAGGCCACATGATATGAAGTACCTGACACATGATCTCGTGTTAGTATTAGTTGTGCATGATTTATGATGTGGAACACATTTTCATTTGGGATAGAATTGTTTGTTTTACATGGACCAAAAAATCATCAAATATATCATTACTCAACGTGAAATGAATTTGAGATAGTAAATGTTGGTTAATAAACTTATGCATTTTGAATTTAATCTTTCCTACATGACTATGAATTGCAACATGGTAGCTGATTCATTCAGCAAGAGGACTCAGATATAGGTATTTCAGGAGGCCAACAGTGAGTGTCAACTAATGGCTATATTTTCTAAGATTCATTTGGAGGTGCACGAAAATTAGGGATAGACATTTCATTCTTATATAGTTTAATTATCTACTCTACTGGTTCGAGTGTGAATGAGGTAACAACCATATTCTAAAGGAATTATATTACGGGATAGTGTGGCTGGTGAGGACCCTACGACTTTATAGACCGGAGGAAATGATGAGGTCATGAATTTTCATGGACGTGCGTGGGTGTCAGAAGAATCGCGTTAGGAGTTGAGTAGATATTGTCATGCATCAGTATTATAGTTCTTCCCGATGTCACCAAGATGCATTATTACCTACATGGTTAGTAGTTTTTTCTAGTTATGAGGTGAGGTGTTACTGATTTTGTTATGAGTTGTTCCACATGTCAGTAGTTGATGGCTGAGCATCAATGACCATCATAGATTTTATAGTATTTACACATTCCCGAGAAGAAGGGGAATTTTTTTGTGATGGACTTCCTGACATGATTACCATGGTCGCCTTGTAGAAATGATGATGTAAGGGTTATATTTGATATCCCTAAGATGGGTTCACAATTCCAATACCACCAATGGCCCAAACGATGTCAATTTTTAATTGATTTTGATAATCCACCTTTCAAGGGGTGTGGTGGAACCCTTAACAGGCCATTAGGCATAAGTATTACATGACCCGTAGGCCTTAGTGGAATTAATTGCCTATATGAATCAAAAATTACATTAAATTTAGAATAACTACATGGAAATTCTCCTCCCCAACATCTTCATCCTAAAATCATCTCTTCACCATTGCAATGATGTTCTGTTAGGCTTTCTAATGCATGCCCAGGCTTATCGAGACGGCAAGTGCCATACCCTCGCATTCTTGCAATCCTTTTAGGTGGCCTAGAGGCCCTATTGACATGATGCCGTTGAGGGGGGCTGTAGGACTTACTAACCCAAAGTTCTAGGTGTCCCGAAGGCCTTAAAGGACTCAGGGACCAAATCGGTGGCCTAAAGGACCAAACGAGGGAATATTCCGGCTGCTAAAGTGCCAAAACAATGCCTGCTATAGTTCTCACTATAGTGCCTACTATAGTAATGCAAAGTTATTTATATTTTACCAGCTATAGTACTGCTAAAGTACCGCAAGAAAATATCCTCCTTATGGTTTTTATCCCTGGTCTCTTTGATGCACTTATGGAGTTCTCAACAATTGGGCAGAGGCTCATGTGTGGTTGCATAATTCAAATAGATTAATGAAAAATTCAATGCTGATGATCTGGGGAGGTTATAGATAATGTATATTGTATGTAGTCATGGGGTTCCTCACTCTATCATTTCATATAGGTATTCCTAGTTTGCTTTTAATGTCTAGAAATTACAACAGAGGGCTTTGGGTATATAGGTACTTCAGAGAATCGTTTGCCTTCCTAAAAAAGATGACCAGTTAAAATGTATGATTAAAGATTTGGAGGACATGCTTCGATCATGCGTTCTAGATTTCAGGGGCTACTAGGAGTGAAAAATACCCCTATTGGTGTTTCCCTACAATAATACATTTTTGGAAATGATTCAGATGACACCTTATGAGGCTTTTTATGATAGGCCATTCTGATCTCCCCAATGATGGATGAAGGCATGAGAGGAATCTATACTGGGACCTCGTCTTTTCCAGGAGACCATTGAGCAAGTAAAAATGATTCATAAGATGATTTATTCAACAAAGTTTCATCATAAATCATATTATTATCGACAAAGACAATATTTGAAGTTCATGGTTGGAGATTAGGATTTCATATGTGTCGCATCAATGATGAGACACATGATTATAAAGATATAGGGGATTCTTTTTCCAAGATACATCGGGGCGTTTGAGGTTTTGGAGAGAGCCAAATAGGTATCATATCAGTTTCATATACCAATGATGAACCATGATATGGATGAAGTTATTCACTTTTCTTAGTTGTGATGTTACATTTCAAATACTTCTCATGTTTTTCAACCTACGGAGGTAGAGTTTGTGGTTGATTCATCCATCCTAGAGAACCCAATTCATGCAATGGATCATAGAATGAAGGTTCTCTGTGGATGATCTTTTCTTATAGTATGAGTGTTATGTGTTGAGTCAATAAGGTTTTCCTTATGACTTTTCCATTCCTTCTTGTTTTGAAAATCACAAACACCTTATCTTTAAGGAAAATCGCTTTTGTAAGGAAAATTGCTTTTATAAGGAAAAATGTTTTCTTAAGGAAAAACGCTTTTATAAGAAAAATTTATCCTTATCATATTTTCATTAATATTTTTCTTAAGTATGAAATTCGGATTCACTTTCTCGGAATCATTAAAACTGATAAAAAGCATTCTGTTTTAGGGTTCGGATTCTGGACAAGAACTATAAGGAAGTTTCACTCCGAATTCCGGTTATGAATTCTGACTAAGTTCTATTCCAGATTCAGGATACGAATTCTGAAGAAGAATTCTCATTACGAATTCTAATGAAGAAATCCCATTTCGAATTCTCATTACGAATTCTGAAGAAGAATTCTCATTACGAATTCCAATGAAGAATTCTCATTACGAATTCTAATGAAGAAATCTCATTCCGAATTCTCATTACGAATTCTGATGACGATTTCTCATTACGATTTCTGATGAAGAATTCCTATTCCGAATTCCTATTCCGAATTCTCATTCCGAATTCACTCATTAAACAGAATCTGGATATCATTGTTTTATACACTCTGAATTTGTTCACTCCGAACTTTCACTCCGAAATTTCTATTCCGAACCTTTATGTTAGGTTTTAAAACGATGTCGTACTTTCTGTTACACTTACTTTGTTATAAAACGATGTCGTCCATTTTGTTATAAACTAACCGTTGTCTAAGTGACACGTGTACAGGTCCCTCCGAACTTTAAGGGAAATATGACCGTTGGAGAAGGAGTCGACCTCACCTATAAATAGGAGCTCATTTGAAAAAGCTCACGACGAATATAACGAACGGATGGATGAACATTTGGACTTTGTGCATACATGCTGTTGAAGTGATTTCTAGAGAGAGAGTCTCTTATTAACTCTCAAAGCTTCGTGCGACTCCGAATGTTGGTGATTACATTCGAGGGCTTCCGGGGATAGGAAGACAGAGGTGCCGACTACCTTAAAGATCGAGGGCTTTCTTGCTGAGAAAGACAGAGGTTGCCAACTACCTTGAAGTTGAGGGCTTGCGGGGATAGCAAGACAGATACACCGATCTTCGTATCGAGGGCTTACCCTGGTGTGGGTAAGACAGACTTGCTTGAAAGTATAAATCAAGGGACCTTTATCCAAGGTTGTTGGATACCCTTCTCTTTGGGTTAAAAGACTATCATCTTGTTACTAGTAGTTCTTCTACTTGTACTTGTTTTATTCCGCTGCATTTTGTATCTTAAGGAAAGTATAATTTTCTTATACTTCCTTACTTATTTTGATTAGTTTAGATTCTATACGCTTTAAGGTAGAATCTCATATTGTAACTTTTGTTAAGTTTCAAATTCCGGAACCATATTTCCGGAACCTTCTTTTGGAATCTCTTTCCAAGTTTAGTTCGGTGTTAGAGGTGTTGTGAATCAACTTAGTTTAACTTTGTTAAACTTAGTTCTTTCCTATTCTTAAGGAAACTCTAGTTATTCATAACTAACTTTAAAGGTTCCAAAGGAATTTTTAAAGTATACAATTCACCCCCCCTCTTGTATATTGAGCATCTCATATTATATTTCGATCCTACAATTGGTATCAAAGGTTGGAAACCTCTTACTCTATACCATTCTTACATTTGGTATCAGAGCCAAGGTTACTGAAATACTTGTACTCACGTTCAAGTTTTTCTTGCTCACTTTTCAATTCCGAACTTTTTCATTCCGGATTATCCATTCCGAACTTTTCCTATTCCGAACTTTTTAATTCCGAATTTTTGTTATTAACAAGTTTGTCTCCAAGTTATTTTCAAGTATGGCAGGAATGAATGTTGGTTCGATAGACAATTTGAATCCTACAAGGCCACCAATATTTGATGGTAATGATTATGAATACTGGAGAGATCGTATGAAGACGTTTGTTATCAATACTGGAGTAGATAACTTTGTCATGCTTACTGGTGATTACAAAATTCCTGACAAGGAAGTCAGAACCTTTACTAACCAGGAGAAGCAAGAATATCAACTCAACTACAAGGTACGCAACACTTTATTATGTTCAATGACTAGAAATATATATAGCCAAATTTCTTCTTGTGAAGCAGCTAATTGTATATGGAAGAAGTTAGAGGTTACTCATTTTGGGACTTCTAAAGTGATTGAGACTAGGAGAGCTATGCTTAGAGCTGAATATCATGGCTTTAATTTTCCTTATGGAGAACCTATCTGTAAAGTACAACAAAGATTTATGACAATCGTCAACAGTCTACAGTCTATGGGAGAGAAAGGTTTAGATGATGAAGCTCTTGTGGACAAGATAATTGACATTATGCCCAATGAGTGGGAATCCAAGAGAACAGCTATAGATGAGAACAGGAAGGTTACTCAAATAACTCTTGATGAATTATTTGGAACTCTTCTACAATATGAGACCAGAATGAAGAGAGATGCTGACAACATCAAGAAGAAGAATGGAAATGGTACTGTTGCTTTTACTACAACTTCGAATCAGATGAAAGCTAAGACTCCTGAGAGAGTAACCAGATCCAAATCGAAGAAAGTCATTTTCCAATCCGAATCTAGTGAAAGTGAAGTTTCAGAAAATGAATTAGCCAATCTTGCTCGAAGGATGAACAAGATAGCTGGACAGAGAAACTTTCAATCCAAGTATAAGAAGAAGGATAGGAAAGATAAGAAAGATGGAGAAGTTACTTGTTATGAATGTAAGAGAGCTGGACATATTAGACCAGATTGCCCTATGCTCAGAAAGAAAGAAAGAAAGGAAAGGCATTCAGACAGGAACAGGAAGAAATATTACAAAGCTAAAGCTAAGAAAGTTTTGAAAGCTAATGACACCTGGAGTGCCAGTGGTGGTGACTCTTCAGATGAATCTTCTGAATATGAATCTTCAGGACAGAAGAATCTTGGTCTTATAGCCAGATTACCTATTGATAATCATTGTCTTATGGCTAAGGTACGAAATGCTGAATCTTTGATCAATGTTTCTTTAAATCCTAATAATAGTAAGTATTATAACTCTTCTGATGAAGAATCATCTTCTGATGAGGAAAATACTTTACCTACTTTTGAAGAAGTCTCTAGATTTGCTGAACTTCTTGAGATTGAGAATTCCAAACTCAACAAGAAACTTGATAAGGCAAATTCTAGGAATTCTATTCTTACAAAAGAGATATCAGATCTTTCTAAAGATCTTGATAAGAAAAATGCTGATTTTGAAAGTATTTCAAAAAATCTTGAGGAAGTAAGTTCTGAGAAGAATAAACTTTCTAAAGAGTTAGAAAAAGTAATTTCTAATAAAAATGTTTTCGAGCCTAACTCTAGTTCCAAAACTAATGATTTTGAAGATAAAAACTTGGTTGTAAAACTCAAGTCCGAAATTTTTTCCTTAAAGAAGTGCTTATCAAACTTTACCCATGGTAAGGAAAATTTTGATAAGATGTATTCTCAAATACGACCTTTAAGAAATAAATCCGGATTTGGTTATACCCATACAAAACCTGTTTTCAGCAACAATTATTTTGTTCCTCAAAGTTCCCCATTTTGTACTAAGTGTCAATGTGGTGGTCACTGGGCAAGAAATTGTTCCTTAAACAAAATCCAATCCTTAGGTTTTCATAAAGCTTATTTTTCCAAGAAAATGTGGGTACCTAAGATTTTGTTGTCTAGAAATCTCGGATCCAAGCAAGTTTGGATTCCGAAAGTCTAACTTTGTTCTTAATTTCAGGAAAATAAAGAAAGTTCCAGCAACAATGTTTGGTACATGGATAGTGGATGTTCCCGGCACATGACTGGTAACAAAAGCTTCTTTGAAAAAATTATCAAGACGAAAGGAGGAAAGGTAACTTTCGGAGACAATGCTAAGGGAGAGATTGTTGGTATTGGTAATATTGTTCTTTTAGGTAAAACTTTGATTTCAAATGTTCTTTTTGTTAAAGGTCTTAAGCACAACCTCATTAGCATAAGTCAGTTATGTGATGAAGGTTACCTTGTGAATTTTAGGAATGATAAATGCTTAGTTCACAATTCCAAGGAAGAATTTATTCTCTCAGCCAACAGGCAAGAGAATGTTTACACCTTAAACTTAGAAGACCTAAGAAGCCAAGATTTACCTTGCCTAAGTGCAATAGAAGATCATTCTTGGTTATGGCATAGAAGACTAGGACACTGTAATCTTAGAAACCTATGTAAACTCTCTAAGAAGAAACTAGTTAAGGATCTACCGGAGCTTAGATTTGATTCTTCTAAAGTTTGTGATCCTTGTCAATATGGCAAGCAACATAAATCTAGTTTTAAGTCAATCGGTGAAGTCTCAACAACCGATGCATTACAGTTGGTGCACATGGATCTTTTTGGTCCTACACAAACTGGAAGCATTGGAGGCAAATACTATGTGTTTGTTCTAGTTGATGATTACACTAGATTTACTTGGGTCTATTTTCTAGCAAGGAAATCTGAAGCTTTTTCTTATTTCAAAAGTTTTAGAGCTCAAGTTAAAAATGAGAAAAACCTTCCATTGAAAACTATTCATAGTGATCATGGAGGAGAATTTCAAAATTCTGATTTTGAAACTTTTTGTAGTAAGAAAGGTATTACTCACAACTTTTCAGCACCTAGAACTCCTCAACAGAATGGTGTAGTTGAAAGAAGAAATCGAATTCTTCAAGAAATAACTAGAACCATGTTGAGTGAATATTCTATAGCTAGACATTTCTGGGCTGAAGCTGTAAGTACTGCTTGTTATACTATAAATCGAGTTTTGATTAGACCTTTTCTTAATAAAACTCCTTATGAGTTATGGAATGGTAGAAAACCAAGGCTTTCCTACTTCAAGGTTTTTGGTTGCAAAGTATTCATTTTGAATACTAAAGATAACTTACATAAATTCGCACCAAAATCAGATGAAGGGATTTTCTTAGGATATTCCACAACCTCTAAGGCTTATAGAGTTTTTAATAAAAATACTTGTACTGTTGAGGAAACAGTACATGTGAAATTTGATGAGTCAGATCCTTTTGTTTTTAAAACTTCCCAACTTACATCTTCGGATGTGTTTTCAAAAACTGATTGTCAACCTTTGTTAGAAGAACCTTCTGATAAGGAAATTGTTCTAGAAGATACTTCTGAAACATTTACCCCAGAAGACTTTCTACCTTATGTTGATGAACAGGTTTTACAAAACCCAAATCAGATGTTTCTTAAGAATCATCCCAGTGATAGTATCATTGGTGATGTAAATCAACCTGTAAGGACTAGAAGTTCCTTAAGAAATGAAGTAGAACATCTAGCATTTCTTTCCCAACTAGAACCTAAAAGCACTGATGAAGCTTTAGGTGATGATGATTGGATCAAAGCAATGCAAGATGAGCTAAATGAATTCGAAAGGAATAAAGTCTGGACCTTGGTTGAAAGACCTAAGGAAACTTCTGTTATTGGAGTAAAATGGGTCTTCAGAAACAAATGTGATGAAAATGGAGTCATTGTTAGAAATAAAGCTAGACTTGTTGCTAAAGGCTATAATCAGCAAGAAGGAATAGACTATGAAGAAACCTATGCTCCAGTAGCTAGACTTGAATCTATCCGTATTCTACTTGCCTTTGCAGCATTTTTTAATTTCAAACTATTTCAAATGGATGTGAAATGTGCTTTTCTTAACGGTTATGTTCAAGAGGAAGTTTTTGTTGAACAACCTCCTGGCTTTGAAGATACAAAACATCCTGATCATGTTTTTAGACTTACCAAAGCTTTGTATGGCCTTAAACAAGCCCCAAGAGCATGGTATGATAGACTCACTGGATTTTTGCTTCAAAATAACTATGTTAAGGGAAATGCAGATCCAACCCTTTTTATAAAGAAAGATAAGAAAAATGTTTTGATTGTTCAAATTTATGTTGATGACATTATATTTGGTTCAACTCAGCAATCTTTGACTGATTCTTTTGCTAGTCTAATGAAATCTGAGTTTGAAATGAGTATGATGGGTGAGTTAACATTTTTCCTTGGTTTTCAAATTTCTCAAAAACCAGAAGGAACCTACATATCTCAACATAAGTATATTAAAGATCTTCTTAAAAAGTATGGTTATGACAACACTAAGAGTATAAGTACTCCTATTGGTACCTCAAACTCTTTAGATCTTGATGAAGCTGGGAAACCAGTAGATCAAACATCTTTTAGAGGTATGATTGGAAGTCTACTTTACTTAACAGCTAGTCGACCAGACTTAATGTTTTCTGTATGCTTATGTGCAAGATATCAATCCAATCCTAAGGAATCTCACTTAAAGGCGGTAAAAAGAATTTTTCGCTACCTTAAGGGAACCATGGATCTAGGATTATTTTATACTTCTGGAAATGATTTTGTTCTAAAAAGCTTTTCTGATGCTGACTTTGGTGGTTGTAGAATGGATAGAAAAAGTACATCCGGAACTTGTCATTTCTTAGGAGATTCATTAGTTTCTTGGTCATGCAAGAAGCAACATTCGGTTGCACTCTCCACTGCTGAAGCTGAATATGTAGCAGCTGGAAGTTGTTGTGCACAAGTGTTGTGGATGCAACACACACTCACAGACTATGGCTTGAGTTTTACTAAAACTCAAATTTTGTGTGATAACACAAGTGCCATTGCTCTAAGTAAAAACCCTGCACATCACTCCCGTGCAAAACACATAGATATTAGGCATCACTTTCTTAGGGATCACACACTTAAAGGAGATATTATTCTTCAGTTTATCGGAACGCAAGATCAACTTGCTGATATTTTCACAAAATCTTTACCTTCTGATAGATTTGAATATATTAAACAGAAGTTAGGAATGATAACCGTAAGGTAATCTTCCTTAATTAACTTTCTGTTGGAAAAATCTTCTCACACTAATAAACTCCTTTTCATAGGGGGAGTACATTTGTTTGTTTATTTAACAAAGTTTTTCAAAATTTGTTTTTCAAATTTTTCGGAACGAAATTTTCCGGAATGGAACTTCCGGAACTACAATTTTCCAGAATGGATATTTCCATACAAAATACTTCTGGAATAAAAGTATTCGTATTGAAAATTTCCGGAATGGAAAATTTTCGTACTGGTATTTTCATAATAGAAAAACTTTCGTATTGAATCTTCCATATCAAGTTTTTCGTATCAAGTTTTTCGTATTGAGTTTTTTTTTCGTAGTCGTCTTTACATTACCCATTACGAATAACTTTCCTAAGCTAATCCGAAAGGTATGACTTCCTTACTGAAGTTTTCGTAATCATATTTTACTTGCTGGCATTTTCTTATAGTTTGTTTTCGGTTTTTTTTGAATTTCTTGAATTCTGTTTTAATAAAACCTCAAAAAGATCGGATTCAACCTCTTAACCGTCAGATCTGATCTCAGATCATTCTAAACCGTTAGATCAACCGAGGAAGTTGAACCGTCATTCCAAAGCCTATATAAAGGGGACCCTATTTTCTCGTCCCACATCGATCTCAAGCTCTTGCGTGCTGAAGCTCTGTCTCTCTGATTTAAGGCTGTTCCGAACTACAGTTTTCCAGTTCCGAACTTCAGTCTTCTCAGTTCCGAACTTCTCAGAGACTTCTAATCCGAATGTCTGCAGAGTTAGCTTCTCAAGAGATGTCTTCAACAAAGCCCATTTCACAGTGGTTAGTCTACAGAGAGCGGTTAGTGCATCCGAATTTCTTCAGCAACTATGATTCTATTATATCAAAGAATATCAAGCTCAATGGCTGGGAAGATGTTGCGATATCAAAAACTGGCAACCAAGATGAAGTTTACCCAGACTTGCTTGTTGAGTTTTATGAGTCGGTTGCTTTCTTCGTGGAAGACAATAGAGAAAAATTTTCCTTCAAATCGTATGGCAAGACTTATAAGCTATCTTACACCAAGGCTGCAAGCTTGGTAGGGTTGAATTATGAAGGGGAAGCTGAGTTTATCTCGCATGTTCTACCAGACTCCTTGGGTAGTTTCAACAAGGAGAAAGCCTTAGAAATTCTCGGACTGGATGATGATAAGGCTTCGAAAATTGCAACCCTATCTACAAACTTCCGGATTCTGGAGTTATGGGTGCAAGGGCTTATTGTACCGAGAAAAGGAGACAAGGACAGCTTGAAGAAGAGTGAGATATACATCTTAGATTTCTTGATAAATCAAAGGAAGTTCAACCTGATGAAGCATATCCTTCTTAATCTTGAGAATTTAAAGAAAGGGAATCTGAGAGCTCAGATAGTAATGTACCCGGCAATATTGTCGAAGCTGATAGTTCGGTGCCTTGAGTCCTTCAAGGTTGCTTGCAGTTCTAAACCGAAAGTTTGCAAGATCATGTTGCTCAGTGATGCAACTCTTAAAAGGATGAATATAGCTTTTGACAAGACGTCTGGCATGTTTATTGATCTTCCTCCTCAAGAAGAAGTGACTCCGAAAGTGGCTGATCCGGAATCGCCTAAGCCGGTAAGGAAGAGGAAGCTGAAAGAAGTGGTAGGTGAAGCTGAAGAACCTAAGTCTAAGGAAGTCCATTCCGCACCTCCTAAGCCTAAGAAGAAGAAGACATATACTGATGAGGTTGCAGCGAAGTGGAGAGCTGACAAGGAAAAGAGGAAGGAAGGAGATCCGCAGTTCGGATTGGATCCCGCAGAGGCTAAAGCTCTGAAAGAAAAGGCTGCTGATGAGCTCGAGAAGCAAGCTAAGGAAAAGAAGCTGAAGAAGAAGTTGTCAGAAGCTGAGGCTGTGCAAGCCTTGTTGAAGTTTAATGAAATGGTTTCAGCAACCATTCCCGTTCCGAGAACTTTTTCTTTGGACTCTCTACCTGAGACTCCAGGAAGAAATCTCGATGATCCGAAAGAGGCTGCTGCTAAGAATGTTGAGGAAGTAGATCTAGTGGAAGAAGTGGAAGAAGCTGCTGAAGGAAGTGGTGAGACAGGAGATGTGCTCAAACAAGTAGATGAATACAAGGGAACTCCTTCGGAACACCTGTCGCTCCGAACTTCTGAAGCCGAATCTTCAAAACTAGTTACTCCAGTAATAGAAGGAAAGGAAGGAGAGGAAGAAGTTTCTTATCATGGAGAAGAAGAACATCTTTCACTTGATGCTGCTCAGAAAGAAAATATAGAAGTTGTTGATGAGGAAGATTTGGTTGTTCAAGTTTCTGACAGTGAGAAGAAATCTCCGGAACAGGTTTCTATTCCGAAAAAAGATAAGGGGAAACAAGTTATTGCTGATACCCCGAGTTCAGAAAAGAGTATGAGGAAGGAAGCTGGTAGTTCTTCAAAGAGGAAGTTGGAGCTTATTGAAGAAGAAAATTCTCCTAGCAAGATGTCAGATTCGGAATCATCTTCGTTGGGGCACGATTTTGTTGTTCAATCCTTGAAGAAGTTGGTGGGAACCATTCCGACTTTCTCCAGTATTGATTCTCGGTGCCAGATGCTCCAACATACGCTGAATCAGAAAACCGATTCCGTATCCATGGTAATGGATAAGTGTGTTGAGATAGAAGCCCAGTTCAAAAATTTCTTCATTGGTTACGAAGCCCATAAAAGATCTTGCAAAAGGATGACTAGCTGGTCGAAGAAGAATGTGGAAGAGATGAGGTTGCTGGATGAGTTTCAGGAGAATGTTAAGGATGCTTTTCAAACCGAGGATAAGAAGTTTCATGAGATGACTGCATCATTCGATGAGAAATTGGCAGAGGAAAAGAACATTCGGAGTCAGGAAGTAAGAGATCTGAATGGAAAGCTCAACTCTGTTAATCAAAGTTGGAAATTTGAAAGGGATCATCGGATCAATTTTCTAGAAAGGATAAAGTCTCAGGAAGAGAAAATGGAAGCTCAGGAAGAAAAGTTGAAGGCTCAGGAAGAAATCATTCAAGCTCAGTCAGCAAGAATAGTTGCCTTAGAAAAGCAAGCAGAGGAAGATCATAAGGACCTCAAAACGATCAAGACTATTCTCAAGGGGCTTATGTCAAAGGAGAAAGATCCGAAATAATCAATCCGATCTTTTTGTTGTAATCTGTTTTTGTTGCTGACATTTCAAATTTAATGAGAATCGTGCTTGTTGTTCTGTTTTGTTGTTGTTACTAATTCTTTCAGGTACTTTGTTATTTTTTTCCATTCCCTCGAAATTCTTTTTGAAAATCACAAAGGGGGAGAAGGAAAAGATCCTTAAGAAAAAGAGGAAATCTAATAAGTGCTTATCAAAGGGGGAGAAAGAAAAATACCCAATGAGATAGAACTCTAATAAGAGTTTGTTTAAGGGGGAGTTTTTATCTTAAAGAAATATCACTCCGGAAATATGAATACGATCCTTAGAGATTCAAAGCCTAAGGGGGAGTTAGTCGTATTCATCTATATTCTTAAACCAAGGGAGATAAGCTTTATTGTCTTTCTTTCTTCCTAGAAATAGCTTTTTCGTAAGGATGTTTGTGCTTTCCAAAAAGGGGGAGATTGTTGAGTCAATAAGGTTTTCCTTATGACTTTTCCATTCCTTCTTGTTTTGAAAATCACAAACACCTTATCTTTAAGGAAAATCGCTTTTGTAAGGAAAATTGCTTTTATAAGGAAAAATGTTTTCTTAAGGAAAAACGCTTTTATAAGAAAAATTTATCCTTATCATATTTTCATTAATATTTTTCTTAAGTATGAAATTCGGATTCACTTTCTCGGAATCATTAAAACTGATAAAAAGCATTCTGTTTTAGGGTTCGGATTCTGGACAAGAACTATAAGGAAGTTTCACTCCGAATTCCGGTTATGAATTCTGACTAAGTTCTATTCCAGATTCAGGATACGAATTCTGAAGAAGAATTCTCATTACGAATTCTAATGAAGAAATCCCATTTCGAATTCTCATTACGAATTCTGAAGAAGAATTCTCATTACGAATTCCAATGAAGAATTCTCATTACGAATTCTAATGAAGAAATCTCATTCCGAATTCTCATTACGAATTCTGATGACGATTTCTCATTACGATTTCTGATGAAGAATTCCTATTCCGAATTCCTATTCCGAATTCTCATTCCGAATTCACTCATTAAACAGAATCTGGATATCATTGTTTTATACACTCTGAATTTGTTCACTCCGAACTTTCACTCCGAAATTTCTATTCCGAACCTTTATGTTAGGTTTTAAAACGATGTCGTACTTTCTGTTACACTTACTTTGTTATAAAACGATGTCGTCCATTTTGTTATAAACTAACCGTTGTCTAAGTGACACGTGTACAGGTCCCTCCGAACTTTAAGGGAAATATGACCGTTGGAGAAGGAGTCGACCTCACCTATAAATAGGAGCTCATTTGAAAAAGCTCACGACGAATATAACGAACGGATGGATGAACATTTGGACTTTGTGCATACATGCTGTTGAAGTGATTTCTAGAGAGAGAGTCTCTTATTAACTCTCAAAGCTTCGTGCGACTCCGAATGTTGGTGATTACATTCGAGGGCTTCCGGGGATAGGAAGACAGAGGTGCCGACTACCTTAAAGATCGAGGGCTTTCTTGCTGAGAAAGACAGAGGTTGCCAACTACCTTGAAGTTGAGGGCTTGCGGGGATAGCAAGACAGATACACCGATCTTCGTATCGAGGGCTTACCCTGGTGTGGGTAAGACAGACTTGCTTGAAAGTATAAATCAAGGGACCTTTATCCAAGGTTGTTGGATACCCTTCTCTTTGGGTTAAAAGACAATCATCTTGTTACTAGTAGTTCTTATACTTGTACTTGTTTTATTCCGCTGCATTTTGTATCTTAAGGAAAGTATAATTTTCTTATACTTCCTTACTTATTTTGATTAGTTTAGATTCTATACGCTTTAAGGTAGAATCTCATATTGTAACTTTTGTTAAGTTTCAAATTCCGGAACCATATTTCCGGAACCTTCTTTTGGAATCTCTTTCCAAGTTTAGTTCGGTGTTAGAGGTGTTGTGAATCAACTTAGTTTAACTTTGTTAAACTTAGTTCTTTCCTTTTCTTAAGGAAACTCTAGTTATTCATAACTAACTTTAAAGGTTCCAAAGGAATTTTTAAAGTATACAATTCACCCCCCCTCTTGTATATTGAGCATCTCATATTATATTTCGATCCTACATTATGGCCACATGGGTGAGTAAAATATGAGAATTGGGAGAGGGAGGCTAATGTACAACCATAGTGGCAAGAGTCATTTGAAGCATCCTCTTCACCTCCATTGAAAGAGAAATTCGGGGACGAATTTCTGTAAGGGTAATGTTTGAAAGAACCGATATCTTCTTTTTTATGTATGTATAATTATTTATGGTTTTTTGTTTTTTTGAGGAAATATATTAAATGGGGGTTTTCAATGTAGATTTCATGCACTCAGGTACTCCGTACAGTGGAGTAGTAGTCATGTAACAATTGAGTAACTTGTCGTGTGCTGGCTAGGATGACCGCTTAAAGCATGGGATGGTTAATGTTACCACATGGAATGTAAATCTAATGAATACACTATGAATAATTATTTTTATTTGATAAATCATATTTGGCACAAGTCACATCCTCAAAAACGTCATCTTCTCCACTTTGTTAATACATGTGTGTAATTAAAGGGCTGAAGAACTTTGTCCACCTCATGATTCATCATCTTACCATTGATTTATATTTTATTGGGTGTGTTTGAATCCAAACTGTGAGTTCCATTTTCCCAAGATCCATTATTCTTTATTATTCCCCTCTCGTTAGTTTTTTATGGTTTAAAATGTTTTACATTTTTGTATATCTACATCATTTTTCGAAACTCAAGTACTGTCTTTCAAGGATATCAATTGTGAGACATCATGGATGGTGGTTTGTGCCTTTTGTCATTTATATATAGTTTAAATGTGCTTAAAGTGTCACATACCCATTTTTGTGGTATAACATTATTGTAATTTAAACTTGTTTATAACCTTTTTTGTTTTATTGAATCTATTTGGTGGGGCGGTGTGTTCTTTTGTGTATGGTCAGATACCTTGTTATGGGACATCCCATGGGTGTGCTTCCATTGTTTGATTATGTAAGGTCCTCATTTCTAAAATTCATATTAGGATTACCTTGTCTTCCCTACCTTGTTTTTTTGAATTCAGTTACCAATTATATGAGATTCATGTTATATGTATTGTGGATGTTTGATCTAGGGGAATTCAACTTCGAGATCTTTCCCAGGTAGTGTATTTTTTTGTGTCTTAACTATTATTTTGACACAAGGGTATTGACCATGAGAGCTTAATGGTGGTCATTGTCCTGGGTGTTTAAACACCGATATATACACAAGTAGTCATTTATAATTTATTTATACTTTGTGTACAAAGGGGTATTAACTGTGTTAGCTGCCCCAGTGGTCATTTATAAATGATTAGTGATATTTTTGGCCTGTGGGGTTGGACCATGAGAGATACATAAACGGTCATTATTAAATGATTTTTTATATTAGACTAAGAGATTGGACTTTGATAACATTCTCAAAGTGTCATTATTGAATAATTGAATGATTGTGAGGAATCATCCAAGCCAATGCACAGGCTTGGAATCGATCATAAATGATTGTTCATATGGTATTCTAAGACATCAAGTTTTGTTATAGTCACAAATGGGATAAAATGATTAAGATATATCCCATGGTTTAAATGATTCAAAGGATGAATGATAAATGTAAATAACTTTAATGGAAAACTATTACGTAGTTTATTATTGAGTACTTCATAATTTTTTACTAATTTTTTATATATTCCCTTAAATTTAACTACATTGAGAGTTTGCCCAATATATTCATGAGGTTTCCTACTATTATTTCACTCACACCCGGTTTGGGTCATGCATTTGGACACAAGAAGATTATATTGTTCAATGATTAGATAGGGGCAACTTTCCTTCATCATCAGGGACACGATTGCTTTTGGAGATGAAGATCATGGGATGAAGAAGAGGCTTGTGATGCTGTTGGAGTTTACTGCTTTTCTATACATTGGTTTCTGTATTGAATTTTAACATTGCGACATGCTTTTTAACTTTTCCTAAACACAAGAGACACGAATAAATTATATTTTTTTATGTGGTTTCATTACTATCATTCTTCCACTATTTACTTATTTTTTGTTATTACTACTTCTAGTATTGTTCACTATTCGTTTTTTCTCAATATACAATGCCAATGGGGGCATATTATCCCCATTATCACATCATGTCACATAGTACTAACTAGAAGCCTCTAGAATTTCGAGAAATGTGAGTGAGATTATGTGACCAATTGGGTTCCAGGCACCTATGTGTGGCACTAGGATCAGAGATGTTACACCCGATTTTAGGGTAAAAGAGGCACAATGAAAAAAATATTTTTTAATTATTCATGACGGACCGAATGGGTTTTCTATGTATTTTTTCAATCCTTGAGATAACCGTGTAGATATCTCTTCCCATAGATGTAAAACCACACACTTACTAGGGATCGACCACATGGATGTCAGAATGTTTTGTGGTCAGTTTTTTTTCAACCTATAACAACATCATGACCTATCCACATTGTAAATAATAGTCAAGATGAAACTATGAAAAACAAAGAATATCGTCCCAAACATTATAAAACTTCTATCATTTTGAATGGGTCTTTAATGGAACATTGAACATATGAGTTAATAATAGAAATTGAACACAATAATGGACTATGTGAGATCAGTTTGGAATAATTATCCCTACCATATACTCATTCAGTCCTATAAATTTAACCAATCCATGAGTTAACACATCTTGAGTCATTAAGCAGGTAAAAACACGGATAACTAAACGCCTCATGGACACCATTCCCAACACACATCATGCCTAAAAGATTTATGAAAAACCATTGAATAGATTGAGGGGAGAAAATTGGAGTGTTCTATCCACCATAAGAATTTCACAAACATTGATTCCATAAAATTAAATCATGCCAACCTTTGTGGGTAATCATGAGAAATACTGATACTCAGTATATACAATTTCTTCATCAGGACAGATCATCGCACCTGTGACATAACCCGAGAGCTCAATACATGGAGACCCATCCACCTATGTCCATAGAATCCACTAACAAAAAATTATTAGAACATGTACCAAAACCATGATCAAGGGAACACCCATCCCATGATCAACCCACGTTCTCAATGTAAACAGATCAAATCTACCACAAGAACACTTAAATAAATATACTATATATAAAAACAAAATACAAGGAAACTTATGAAAAGATGACCACTATGAGATCCAATAAACAGTAGGTGAAAAATCCCTGAAAGGAACCCTAATTAAGAATGGAACCACTAACACCTCCCATAAATATCATGATTACAAATATCCCCATAAAAATAACATTTGTAACCAAACCCAAACCTTAATTACTTTGTTCATTAGTCTCCATAATACTCTTAGAGGGTCATAAACAATTTCAGTGGCATTATTGAAATAGATAATGCTGCTTGGATTTTGGTAGAATGTGTTCATCCAGCCACAAAATAAGGATTTACATACGATGAAGATAATAATAGGAGAAGAATGATTTGCATATTTTCATCGTGATGAGAAAAAACATCACCCCAGTATGAGTTTCTAAACACCCAAGGAAAATTATGTTTATTCAAGAGCTTCATCATGAGACCTGTGACTGGGGAAATGATGGCTGAAGCATCAACTACCTCACAGTCTAGGTCCATCATCCCTTGATGCCATATAGTTCGTCCTATCAATTATTAAAACAAAAATAATGGTGATATATAATCATAGGGATGCATCACTATGACATGGAATTTGAGAAAAGACCAAAATGCTGGCGCACAAGAATGTGATCATGTAAACTGGGCAGCAGATCCATCCGGGATCACATTTGACAAACTGGTTTCAATTCCCTGCATTCAACTCCAGATGGGGATCCATCACCAAAATATACCACCATGAACTACATCCTGAATTCCAATTATGTTTATACATTAAAACTTTACAAGTCTAATAGTGAACCCCCAAATTAACACATGACAATTTGTACCTTAACAACCATAGGTTTTACTAAAAACCAATTGAAACACCCCTTCCACAACCAGAAAACTACTTTTAGGAGACCTCAATTACCTCAATAGTGAATCAACAATCAGAGGAACATGAAACTATGATGAATCTTTAGAAAAAATGAAAAAAATATTGGTGGTAAATCATAAATTTCATTAGAAACATTAGCAATAAAATTTCATTAATCGAAAAAAATTAAACGAATATCCCTGATAATAAAACAATGAGATAAAAGGGAGAATTATCTGAATCCAAACTAAAAACACCCTTTTCAAAATTCTCATTTCATATTAATTATAAAAATCAACACACTTCCAAGACATTTTCCAAATGATGAATCCCAATATTATAAAGATTGAAATTAGGTAATCATATTTTTATTTAAATCAATTTTAGGAAAAATATTTCCATGCCATTAATTCACAAATACAACCGATCACATCTTATGAAATATCAAAATTGATATCATCCAATCCCGCTTGCATCATCCATATAAATGCTTCCCCACCCAATTTATCTACAATAAAACACACATATGACACTCCATAAAGTGTAATAGTATTCAAACATATCATCCCCTTAAAAAATCTCAGAGTATACCAAATTTTATAGAACGAATCAAATTATCTTCAAAAACCAACCTCGCAAATTGAAAAAAATAGAATAAACCCCCTTTCCCATTTCCGGACCACTTTTATTTTTAACACATTGTCCCATAAAATGATATCTCAATGAAACAAAACCAACAATAATCCATTGGAATGAATAATAGTTGCCTATGAAAATTCTGGAAACATGGTGGTGAGACATACCACAATCATGGAATAACTCTAATAGGATCTTTATATTTTAACATTGACTCCACATTGGTCACCACCCAATTTGTGGCCACAACATAACCCAATTCATTTCAATTTTCAATGATCAATCCAATAAAACTCCATGACTACAAAATCAAACCCTAAAATTCCCCTAGTAACTCAAGGATCAGTGTGAGATTAATTTTGTGACACTCATCCAATTCCTACATCACGAGTCCCAACAGTCCTAATATCCATCGAGAAAACACAACCTAATTTCAAAGGCCTCCTCTAATAATATTATATTGTAAAAAACCTCATTTGACCTTAACACTTTTCACCCAATCTAGTCTGCAGCATGTTACGAGGACCATTCTTGATCACCAGAGATGGAAACTATTGTCAAGCATAAAAAATTAATGGGGATCAATTTCATCACATAATAGAAGGACAAAACACAGAATGAAAACTAAAACAAACTGATGATGCATGAATCCAACAACTAAATAACATATAACAGTACAGATAGGTTAATAATAAGATATAATTCAATAGCTAAAATATATAAAAAACAATAACTTAGGAAACAAACAAAAATTCTACCATACAATATCCATGTAACATCTTGGTCACCCTAGACCTCAATAAAATCCATGATATAATATCGATAACTTTAAAAGGAACTGAAACAAATGATGAACTGGTAAAAAATCTCGGGTTTACCGACAAAGAGTTTTATAGGTAGAGTGTGAAATAACAACATAGAATGCAACCACAAAAGAATCCATTACACTTCTACCAAAAAACATTCCATTAATAATTTATTGAAATAAATTTATAAAAATAAATTTCATACATACATGGTATTTTTAAATAAACATTATGATCCATTTCTCTCATAAATTTAATGAAACATAAGAAGGGAAAACATGTGA
Organism: Viscum album; assembly: GCA_963277665.1. Classification (NCBI taxonomy): domain Eukaryota; kingdom Viridiplantae; phylum Streptophyta; class Magnoliopsida; order Santalales; family Viscaceae; genus Viscum; species Viscum album. The sequence continues at coordinate 1,835,199,188 of OY728132.1, forward strand.
AATGTTATACCCTTTTAAAATATCAAGATATAAATTCCTTTTAAACCAACCATGAATTCATAGTTTCTCCTAACAAATACCAAAAAGAGAGACATACATTTAGATTCTAATTAAACAATGGAAATTAATGTACTAATTCTCATTATTTGGTACTCGAAGAAATCCTAGGAACTGAGAGGATGAAAAGAATAGAAAATACATGTGACTCATACTAAAGAGATTCCCTATTCAATGACCTCACAATTTCATAACTCTTGACTATCTCCATACCTATCGTAGTCGAGGGTCCCAATACCATAGCAATATACCCATGTATCCCCTACAAAATGAGCCACTAGCCTATGTATAATCTAAACAAGGAAAAAAAGTCATAGTAATCCTCTTTAATATGCTTGGTTCCCATGTAAATTTCCCAATGGTGTGGGAACACAATCAATCTAAAATATATGCATAAATATATATATATCTAAACAAGCCAAACAACATGGTATCATTCGACCACCTCAAGGGTAATCCCTTTCTATAACATTCATTACAAATGTGAAGTCCCTTTGAGAGCCCCTCCCAATCTCATCGATATCAACAAGGAATGGAACACTAGTGGTGAAGGGTTCTACAAAGACTATTTCAAAATGACAAATTGGACATTTTATATATCCATATAGGTTATATTTACCTAAAAAAGGGAAACACCTTAAAAACCATTCCTAATAATAAGAAATCCCATTTTCAATATTCCTTCTTCAATCTGACATTATTTTTCAAAAACACCAAAACAAGTCACAAATTCCCTAAATTCCTTTATCTCAAATCCACTTTAATACAAAAAAACTTTGAAAAAAATAAAATTCATTAAATGGTTCCAATGGTTCCTCAAACCACATCAAGAAAGAAAAAAAATTAATCAAACACAACATTGGTCATAGCCTTCCACATAATTTAAATTAATATTAATCCATTTGGTAAACAATGAAATAATTTATAAAAAAGGTTTGAAAAGGGACATATGGGTTATCTTTTGAATAACGTTTGTTCATGGATAGAACGACTCCACATTTTATCATCATTTTTTGGACTATCCATGGGTTCACTCTATGCATCAATGGATGTGACCAAATCCAATGAAATATCACAATTGGTATTCTCCCAACCATTTTTTATGAAACCACACACTCACCATTCATTATCAAAATAAACCATTTACTCAACGAAATCATTTTCCATAACCTAACCCAATACATGTTAAAAATGATCTATAAAATGTTTCATTATGGGAAAATCACCAAACATATCTATCAAAACCATTTAAAAAGAAAACTACATTTATTAAAACCCAAAGCCAAGACATACACATTAGAATAAATAGAAGAGAATATTAATACCTTTTTTTGAAATGTAATTCAACAATATAACATTATCATGATTTAACTAAGAATATATTAAATATAAAAACACTATTTTGATATTAATTTAAAAAATTCAAGCAGCAAATGGATTGAAATTGGAAGAAAATTCATAGAACCACCAATATGTCATGTGAAAAATTGATGAAAACCTTTGAAATGGATGAATATTCCACCACCAACATACCACCCACACAAGAATCCAAGATAAAAAAGATTAAACACAAAACCTGGTACTATCATTCAGCCAAAATAAGGCTAAAAAGATATCAAAATATTTGATGGGGAGAAGAGGGAATGGAGGAAAATTTCCCAAAAACCAGAAAACAAACCTTCGTATAAATTATTAGTGATACATGGGGGAGTATATAAAAGGGATAACAGGTTTTGGGAATCCTTCGTGCTCCAAAAATTATGTGGATGGTAGATGCCTAATGAAGGATAAAAAGTAGGAGAGGGTAAAAAACGAATTATGTGTTTTAATTATTACAGGCCGACTAAATAGTTTGTTCACACAGTTTATAAAATAGTGTGGTAACCATGTGGACCCTTTTTCAAAATAATGTAAAACCAAACACATACCTAGAACGACCAAATATCTAGGTACAATCACTTTAATCAGTTCTTTCCAACCTGCACCTACCACATGACCTCTCTGCAATGTTACTATTAATCGTTTGGAAACCGTGTGACCCCAAAAACAATTCAACCAAACATTTAAAAAAAATTATGATTTCGACAGCGTCATAACTCAAACATTGAGAAAAATAAAAAATACTAGAAATATAACACAATAAAATATATTCTGAGGTTAGGTTGTGATACATTTCAATATTTATATATTAATAATCACATCCTTTCTATTATGTATATGGATATTGGGTTCCATAACATTTGCTGACAACCCGTATATTATAAAATTGATTCAAATAGGTTCATTTTTCCTTGTATTTTAATTATTGGGAAATATGATGAGGGTAGACTAGATAATTCTTATATTTTATCACATTTATTAGTCTCTATTGTTTTTAATTTCTTGTTAGTTTCTTTACATCCCAAACCAAAAACATTTATTTATACCCTTCCATAAATTTTTAGAATTCTTCATCCCAAAGAAATGAAAATTGGTTGTTTGAATTTATTTACCCATTGATATTTCCCCATCATACCACTAGATCTAAAATCCAAACTCTGATATTTATCTCTAGAGCTATGTTGCAATTTTTATTATTTGATCTCCATTTGGAAATTGAGATAAAATTAATTAATTTAATCATAGTTGATAAAGCCATAATCTCTAAATGATTATCATAGAATATGTTTTATTATATAAAATATATAGTCAACATTAAATTAAGGGTCAATGAAAAATACAGAGGCATATCATGGTATTCTTGTGAGGTTATCATCATACACACTGATAGATTCATTCTCTTTTTTAATATGGTTAATAAAACTACTATCTATATTTATATAGTGTTTTTGATGAAAATAAGAATAAAAAAATAATTTTATGAATTCCTTCCATTCAATTGATTTTATCTGTTCCACAGGAATGGATTTTTTATCAAAATCAAACAATAATAAAAAAAATACATGCATTGATATATTTCTATAATGGAATTATGTTTATCATATCATTGAATGATAGATAATATCATTTCAGTGGAGTTGATTCTTTCTCTATGATTAAGGGATCAAATGGTCTTCTATAATTTATACAACTTATTCACGTGTTAGTTTTAATAGGTAATTTCAATTTTTAAGGAGGTTATGGGTGTCCAAATTTTTTTTGTTCATATTCAAATAATGAGATATCAAATAAGTTATTTTCCTGATTTTTTTGATTTGATCCACCATTGGGCTGGGAATCTTATTTGGGAAGTCACAACATTATTCCTCATACTGGTTATTATTTCACTTCTTAAAATTCCCATCATCAAGCTAAAATAATTGAAAAATTAGAGGAGATGACATCAATTATTTTTAAAAAATAAAAATGAAACCATGAGCTGTAATGTGATAACTAAAAAATGACATAATTTCATTATTATATAAATTTATATATTTTAATCATTATTATCTATGTTCTATTTCATAGTATAAAAAAATATAAAAAAAAATTCTCATAAAAATGGTTCAGAACAAAATTGTTAATTCAACAATGCAAAACAAATGATATTTTAAAACAAGGAATATAATAAGTCCGATTTTTTATTGTAGTTGGAGATGACTTATGTATTCCCAATTCATCCACTTGTATGTGATTCATGTATGTAAATAGATTATTTTTATTCTATTAAATATAATTTATCTCTTGGATGATTTTTAGGAGTCAATTAAATTAAAAAAATAACTTCAGAAAACATTTATTTATATATTAAATGTAATTTTGGAAATGATAATTCATTATTTTCATTACTAATTTTTTTTTTCTATTTTATGAATCTAAAATTCGTATTATATATTTATATAAATTTAAATTTTATCAATAAATTCAACTACATTTGAAAATTATGAAAAATTCACGTGTGGCTTTTTTGGGAAATATTTATTTCATAATATTCTTTTAAACATCTTTAAAATATTATTTAAATATAAAAAATTAATCTTTTTTATCAAAAGTACCCATTTAAAAAAAGAAGGGTGTTTTAGATGATAATTGTTTCAGACCATTATAAATATTTTATTTGAAATAATATAATTATATAAACATTTATAATAAATAGATATTATTTAAAATAAATAATATATTAAATAATATTTATTAAAATATTTCATGAATTCATTATAATCAATTCTTGATAGAGATTTTATATTTCCATAAAATACACTTTCTTGATTCCTAATATTAGATTTTTTTAAGAAAATAATAATTTACTTGTTTATAAACTACTAAAAAAATTCTTCTGATCAATTAATTATTAAATAAAATAATATATAAAATAATATTTTATGCTCATGATATGTAACCCCTTATTACTATAGTGGATGCACAAGGGATATAGTACCCTATAGTGAAACTGCCATGTTGTGGATTAGTGAACATGGTTTGGGTTGTGATCTTGATAAGCTTGACCTTATCCAATAAATATATCCTCGCATGATTTAGTTATAGAATCTCTAATTGGGTTGGGTTGAGAGAAAATTGTAGGGATTCAATATTCAATATATTTGATAATAAATGAATTTCATAAGGTATGAAACTACTAGTAAAATCCATTACCAAATCAATAAATGTAAATTAGAAATTATCATCAAAATTAATATATTATATAAATAACAGTCACTATAACAGGAATATATTATCATTGGTTTGTGGATTAAGAGAATTTTAACAATAAACTATTGAAATTGTGCAAAATTGATAATATATCACCAATTTTTTCTATGATAACATTAACTTATAAAGAATTATTTATTTATTTATTTATTTATTTATAATATATCGGGTCTCTAAAGATTATATTTTATGGTTTTAAATGATTCCCATTTAAATTTCCCAATAGTGTTTTTTGGAAATATAATTTATTATGTTTGGTGATTAAAAATTGGGAAATTAGTTTACTAATTATTAACATCATGGAATGAAAAAAGGTTGTTTTAGTGAAGGGATTATGGATGCAAGGGAGATCTTTTTTTTATTTATTAATTTATTTATGATAATTTCTATTCATACCCCCATTTTTATAGAATCATATTCTTTGTGTGTTTAGGTGGAATGTTTTTATAACCATGCTATACTATTTTAGTAAAATTATCTGATTATTGGACAAGAGATAGACTATATTATGATTAATGTATTGTGTCACATAGTTAGGAAAACTATATTGATAAAAAGTAGTTGGGTTAGTTGATTGAAAAATATATATAGTATCTTATCATAGTATATATATGTTAATTTACTAGAGTGTGATCTAACCTGATATTTTTTCATAATTTTATGATTATCTTATAACTGGTCATCATCCCCTTTATTTTCACTATTTTTTACCATAAACTATAAATATTTCAATTATTTTTTTGAAAGTTGTATTCTGTTTTCATAAGAGATATATAGTGATGAACAAATTTAAACATGACTATTTTTATTTAAAAAATAGTAAAATTTATATTATAATTTTATAATATTATAATAATACTCCATGTTCACACATAATAAAAACTGTAAAATATATAAATCAAAATTGGTTATATATCCAATTTAATTGTAATCATTATGAAAAGATTGTGGTTTTATTTTCATTAAAACATGATCATACAATATTGAACAAATTTTAATTTATGTTTCTGAATTAAAATCTAATATCTAATAGAGTTGTTGTGATATTTTTGTTGGAGACTGACCTATGGGGTCTTTGAGAAATATAGTTTTATGTTTTTTATTATTTATTCTCAACTTATGCTTTTTTCATATAACCATAAAAAACACAATACGTATATATTACAACATTATTTGAAATTTATTTTTTATTGGATTATTATTTATCTTTTATTTAATTTTTATATATAATTTAATTTTATATATATTTTATTTTTTATACAATGAATGTATACATAAGAAAAGGCCCTTCTAGAATGTAGTGATTTATTATAAAAATTATTTAATGAAATTTAGCCGAATAAATAATTACCAAGGGATTAAATATAATGTTAATGTTTTCATAAAATCTACAGAAAGATCATGAATGGACATAAAATTTCACATAACTCATTCTATATGGTGGGTTTTGATTGAGATTAGAAATTTTTGTAATTAAAATATATCAAATAATGTGTTTTCAAAATGGAATGATTGCGGTGTTGTCTATGTTATATGGTAAATTGAATTATAATGGAGTAATAAATTAAGAACATTACATGTTGGTGGAAGTTGTTTTTTTAGAAAAAAATTCTTATCGAACACATTACTTTTAATTTTTATTGAATCGATATATTTCTATTTAAAAAATGGATATTGTAATTTTTTTAATTTTTTCTCTCATTTAGTTTTAATATATTCAAATTGAATTTATGAATTGATTCAAAAATATTTTTGTTGTCTATGTTATGTTGAGCGTAAATATAGGGTAACACATTTACTATTATAATTTTAGATAAAATTAGTCGATCATTCATTATTATCTAGATAACATTATATGGAGAATGTCACCACTATGATTTGATTTTTAAAGCCATTCATCAAATCCATATACATTTTTTACTAAAAAGAATTCAGAATTTTTGGTTATATATGGTTATGGAGATTATTAAATTTTTAATCTTATAAAGTTACAATGGGTTAAGATATTTTAAGTGTTTTCTAGATGTTATGGGGATTTATATATTTGAGAATTTGTAGTTATATTTTATACATGTTTGAAAATTATGTGGGGATTTAAAAATTTAATTATTGATTTTTTATACCAATGACGTATGGGGATTGGTTTAATAATTATATATATAAATTTCAGTTTTTTTGTTTAGTTTATTTCGTGTATTGTTATATATTAGAGTAGTATATTTGTTTTTATTATAATGAATCTCATTTGGTTTTATAATTTTTTTTAAATATTTATATTTTTTTAAAATCCGATGTTTTAATATATAAATTCGATTTCTATTGTTCACTAAATAATATAGTAAAATTATTTGATGTGTAAAGGTGAATAAATATAATACATTTGAAGAATTTTCAAAAAAGAAGCGAAATGATAGAATTTGTTTAATGATATGAAATGTGGGATTATAATATTAAATTTTTTAAATTAGGATAATATTTTTTAATATTTATATATAATTATGAAACAATTTTAAATTCATCATATGTTATTGGTGGGGTTTCAAGATATATAGGTATTTCTAAAAATAAATTAATAATTTGAATATTATTATTTTTTATCTAGTTACAATGTTTATTTCATATTTTATAACTATAAAAGTTATGTCTGGTTACATTTTTTAATATTCAAGATATTATTTACTTCTCCATATAGAAATAACATAATCTATTATTTATGTAATCTTCTAGAAGGATCATGAGGGAAAATATTTTTGGTATCTATTGGAAATCATTTATTTAAGAAGATGATGTTCGTATATTTTAGGTTCTAATTTTTTCACACTATAGAGTAGTAAAATATTCATTTTCTGTTCTTATATTTTGTGACTATTTTGTTTTCCAATTGAATTTTTTTATGAAAAGTCGAATATCAGCTTGATATTTTTGTTAGTATAATTGATTATTATTTCCGAGATGTTCCTATTATAGAAATTTCATGTGATCATTATTTCAAAAAGATAGAAATTTTATGTATTGTGTAAAAATATGTGTTATAATAATGTGTTTTATCCCACAATAAGATATTTCAAGTAAATTTATCCATTTATATATATTGGTTCATAGTTATTTAATATTACACTTGAGAATCCACATTGTGATTCATTTCCCTCAACCACAGTATTTATAACACTAATTATTATTTTATAAATATTCATTATTTGGATTATATCAATACAATGATTATATTATCATACCATCCTATATTGAATTACCGAGTCAAATGTGATGTTCCACTAGAGAAATTAAGAATATTTCCTTATGTGGTGTTGCATAATTTTTATAAATTAATATAGATATTTCCCATTTTTGATTTCATTTTATAATGGAATTTAATAATTTATTTTTTAACATTCTTTTGTACTCTTATATAGTTTGACTGCTTTTATTATTTCAATTATAATGAATAATCTCAAATTTTATTCTATTAATAAGTGGATTAATTTTTTTGTTAGTTTATTTGTGATTTTATAATATGGTGTGGAGACAACCATAAATGACTATATTAAGGTATTATAATATTATTCAATCTATTTCAAACATTTTAATATTATTATTTTGTGATTATGTGTTGTTGCACACTATTTTTATTAATCATATCAACCTTCTCCATTAATTTTTTTAATTTGGATGGTGTCAATTATTGGGATGTTCCCTCAGGATCAGGTACCAATTCATTATTTTTTTGTCTTCTCTTTTTAGGTTCAGTTCTTCATAGTTTTCACATTTTTATTATTATAAATTGGGATATTTAATTATTGGGAACTATTATCGTGTTTTGATCTTTTTAGTGTACTCTTATTGGTTCCTCAATTTTTATATCTATCAGAGAAATTAGATATTTTTAATATGCATAATTTTTTCTTTTGTTATAAGATTTTCACTTATTAATATTCATTTCAGACATCCATATTGTTCCTTATAATAACTTGACATTTTATTAATGATGAAAATAAAACATTCATCTAGTCATTTTAGCTTTTAATCAATGTATTTTATTATGGAGAAAGTGTTATAGTGGGGTGAATTCAAACACTATTATAATGATATTCATAATTATTTTTATATTTTAAAAATAATTATCCCCATCATTCATTTTTTTTGTTGAAAATCATATAATTCCCATAATTAACAAATTTTTAGTTTAATTAACCATAATATTTTATTATTTTTAGAAATTGTGTAGAAAATCTATCCACAGTACGTAATACAATTTAAAGAGGAAAAAGTGGTTAGTTTATGTTTATCCAAAATAAATGTTATAAAAATTTACATATTATCCATCAAATAATAAATTGAGAATGAATTTATTCAAATATTTTTTATAAAAAAATAACACCAAAAGAATCTCACTTGAATCCGAATCCACGAGGAGGCCCTCACCATCGATCTACGCCTTTTTGTAGTTTCTTCAATGGTGTTATCCACAGATTAGGTTTGGGTTTCTTGAGTAAATTTATCCAAACACATTCATCATTTTATTATTTTTTCTATTTATTCTTCTAATCATTCAACAATGAAGACCTGATGAACTCGGGATCCATGTGGTTTAGATATTAATGTGTCATTTTATGATTTTAGGGTCATATAAATTTTCATTACCTCTTATTACTATATTTAGAATGATTTAAAAATAATTTACTAAAGATGTAATTTTTATGTTGTGAATAATAGAGGGTATGATTTATTAATTTCTTATCCATGATTGAATTTATATTAATTTAACGGTATCACGAACCAATGCCGGTACCATGATAACTTAATAATCAAGAGGGTCCTAACATCTCCCAAACGATGTTCTAGATCCCCACAGGTCAAAGAATATCACTTCGAATGATACACAATGATAATGAGAATTTATTTTATAATAAAACATATAAATTAAATGAGTACTAATAGCATGAATATCTAAATATTATTCACTTGGAGTAATGTACCATAATTTAAATAGGAACCAAAATCTCAAGTACTACAACTAAGTACGAGATGATTTGAAAAATTGACCATGTCACAATAGATGTAATTCACCAAGTCCATTATTCTATAGTTAGATCAACCTCCTTGATCTCTTTTTCCCTTTCTAAAATACGTATGAAGATAATCTACAAATAACTAAACGCACAATGTAGTGTGTGAGCCAAATCATGGAAGGATTTCCCCAAATTATTATATAACATATGAAGATATCCAATTAACCATGTGACCTTCATTAAATTTATAATATTTGGGGTTTGGAATTCAAAATAAAATTTTTTAAAATAATGATTTACATTTTAAATTATTTAAATACATTATGAAATCCACATGTCAAAATTAAAATTATGGAAATACATTCTAATGACAGAATTTACCTTTAATTAAAGGGTGTTTTATATTAATGGGACTTTTCAGAAATGGAAAAAATAAACCATAGAATATAAAATTGTTTTTCTAAATTCACAAGCCATGTGAAACATTTTACAAAAATGGAATATATACATTTAAATCAAAAATAAATAGAGAAACATGGTCATCTGCCAAATCAGTATGATAGATTCAGGCTGTAGGGACCACAAATTGTGAATAAGTTAAAGTGTGTACATACATCCCTTGAACCAAGGCAATGGGGACTCATCAATATCACATAAAGGTATTTATGTGATGATATCATGATTTAGAACATCATTTAATTGTAAATTATGATAATAAATTACTCACTAACTACATAAGGATTTCATGTGTTCTAGTACAAAGAATAATTGATGGGAAACTTATTTGAAGAATTCTTGAAATAAAATAATGTCACAATCTCTATTTCAAATATTCTAGTTTTTCATTAATAATAATTAGTGGTATTTAGTAAAAAAATATTTCTTTTTAAAGAGATGAAAACCATGTTTTTCCATTTAAACATTTTAATACATTTCAAAAATATGGATTTGAAACAGAATCATTCTAATTAATAATATAATTGACAAAATAAATTCAATAATTTAAATTTTCAAAAACAATAAATCATTTTTATATCAAACACATAATTTAATTGAATTTTAGTTTTTCTAATATTCCCTCATATCAATTTTACATAATTTAATTCAGTACTTTTATTCAAATAAATTCCATCAAATCTAGAATTTATATAAATTAATTTATATTTACAAAATTCTATAAACACACTCCAATTAAATAGAGTTGGTTGTTTTCAAATTTCATTTCAAAATAATATTTTTTCCAACATAATTTAAATAGAATTGGGTCTTCTATCAATATATTTTATTTAATATAATATTATTGAATAAATTATAGTCATATCATCAATTAAATTAAAAAATGTCTTGTTAATGTGAAATAAGCATCATAACAGAACCACAAATAATAGGACCAAAAAATATCATATAACCAAACCCTAATCAAGAATCATCAAAATAATGATGATAATTTATTCCACGAGACATAGATGAAACCTAGGATTATTAAAACAAAAATAGTTTATTAGAACCATTAATAAACATAGGGATCTATGTAACCTTATGGAGAAAGAGGGAGATCATGTGAGATCATGAACTACAGGAGGAATGATACTTGAAGTGGATTTACCAGCATTTTCCTAGATTCAAATCACATATAGGAGTGGTATGTGGGGAAGAGAATCATCCATGGGAGATAAGAGTAAGGGAAAAACTACTTTAGTTTGATGGAGGTCGGTTGATGAACTCAAAAGAGTGTCATAAATTTTTAATTAAATTTAACATTTTGGAAACCCCATCTACATGGTTTATAACGAAAATTTGCACAGTGTAGAAAAATAGTTCTCATGTCATGTTCGTATTGTAAATGGGATGCACAATTTCTCTATACAGGGTGCATAGTTTTTCATTCTAGGCATAATCCACGTGAAGCACAATATATAAATTGTAAATTTTTTATACCAGAATGCACATTTTTGAAAACCATGCACAATACATGCACCCACTATGTAGTAGACCAAAATCATAATGAAAATTATAATTTCACTTAATTAAAATGAAAATTTTACTCAAACAAATAATGTTCAAATATGAGGGTTTAGGAATACCTAAAAAAGTAACAGTAGTTTACAATATCCCTAACGTTGAAACATGTTTTCACATAAAATCCTACGATGATGATTCCATAAGAAAATTATGAGTCCACTAATCCCTTATCACTTCCGCCCTCACCCACCTCTCAGTAGAATCATCACCATCATTCCATATTTCACCCCCCAATAGTATCATCCTCCCTTGAATTACCTTTGTTTCGTAATAAACTATTATTGTTATCTATTCAGTCATTGATAAAGTAGGTTCAAAATCAATATCATTCTATCTCAGAACCTGATATAGATCAAATAGATACATTTGTAGTGATATACCTAAAACACATTATGTATTGATGTAAACTATGGTGGATGTTCTAAATAATAATCATTTATCATCTTCACAAAAACATTAAATGTTTCAATAAAATAAATAGAAATATTTTATTTTTTTCTGATATTTCAATGACCCACCATGGTGAAACATTCCAGAACACATGGTCACCAAATGTGACCTATAAAGGTATATGATAACAATTTGAATAAGACATATATAGGAAATATTCCATCACCATTCTTTGATTAATCAACTGAATATATTTTTTCATCTATTGCACAATAATTACTATAATTATAGAACATTTAATATCCCATAACCTACACAACACCACTTTTTATGTATGAAAATACAAGGTCTCAAAAGGATCCATCTTGATAATGGACTAGTAAATAATGTTACATGAAAACTCAATCATCCCATAGGGATGATCCCACACTCCAACAACATGGAGAAACAAAGCACATAGCATGTCCTCAATAATATGTCTTTTATTTCTATAATGACTTCTCAAATGAATATCATATTCAATACTCAATAGGATGTGAGATCCAGGTGCCTCATGAATAAATATAAAAAATGAGGTGTCAACAATGAATATCTATTGAAAACTATAGTAGACAGAACAATGCGAAATTAAAAAATCTATTCCACATAGAGATTTCCAAACTACTCAAAATTTTTTGTATAATAAATGGGTAATATGTGATCCTATTTCTAAATCATATCAATGAAAACCTATATCAAATTATTGTTTATCAAGGCACATAGAAACCTAATGAAAAATTCCATAAATATCACATCACACTTAAATGTATGAACAAGATGTGGTAGAATCAAACAGGACTGATTCAAGTGATCATCCATAACCTATTTGAAATAAGAACAATAAGAAAAAATGTAGCAATTCTCTATCTCATATCACGCCACTAGAACTATAGCATCATATCGTAGAACGTCCTCATGCATCATGTGTGCCCATCCCACTCGGAATATTGTAAATCCCCCATCATAGCTTTTCATATTGAAGATAGCACCAAAAAAACGGTTTTGAAATCAATGAATTCTCTATTTGGAGAATGAAAATTGGGAAAATCTATCCCATCATATATTGATTCACTAATATATTGAGCTCACCATCAAGATAATTATATTGAAGAATCATTTCCAGAAGAGAATCTGTAAACTGAACACTGTTCAATGAATTATTAGCCCCTAATTCTTGAAGACCAATATACAACTATGAAACGATCAGGTTTAACTCTTATGATGATTCCTTTACTCCATAATTTGTTATATTCATTCTCAAAGAATATGTAAATAACTTAAATTTTCCTAGAGTATAGGTGATGTTGAAATAATTTATATATGTATATTCCACAATTCTACTATCAGATATTTAAATATATTTATAGAATATATAACTCAACATTTTTTGTAAATAATAGATTATAAACCTATCTTCTTAATGTTAATGCCACTGAATATTATTTTCTTTCATAAAAAATTCAATAACATTTTCATTGGTTGGATACTTATTATCATATGGCCTAAGATGACCAGATCCATATGCAATTACATGATCAACAATAAAATGAATACACCCTATTGATGACCTTGATTCCTCAAAAATGACCACATAGTTATGCTCGTCCTCTAGAAGAGATAAAAAATGATTAGTAGCTGAAATAAAATTTAGTTCAACAAAAGAACACTAAAATTCATCATTCTCAGCTAACATTAATATATTCTGAGTTTGGGTTTTCATTAGATATTAAAACATTGAGAAATCCTTATCAAAATATTTATAACATCTAGTAAAGCCCAAGAATCCCCCAATCATGAATACATTTCATGGTTTTTTCCATGTTAGTAAATCCTTCACCTTTCGAGGGATGATTGATATTCCATGCTCAAACACCACATATCCTTATAATTTTACATACTAAATCCATAAATCACATCTAAAAAAATTGGAATAAGGTCATTAATTTCCCAAAAATGTAATAATTGTTCTTAAATAATTCACAAGATCATTATCAAGCATAGAGTAAACATAGATTTATTAAAAAAAACATCCACATTATTATCATTACTGTCATTTAAAATCTTGTTCATCCAATCTATAAATACAACCTGAGACTTGGTTAGACCACAAAGGAATAACATGGAACTCATATTTATAATAATTTCTCTGAAAGACAGTTTTCTAAATATAATTTTCTTTTATCCCCAACTGATGTTATCTAGAGAAGTGATCAATATTCTTGAATAATTTTCCCCTATCAAATGATCAAACAGTTCATCAATTTTTGGAAATGGATACTTTTTCATTACAATCACTAGATATAGGTTTCCATAGTGAACACATATGTGAAGTGAACAATCATCATTCAAAGAAAAGAGAACTAAGGCCACCCAAGGTGACATGCTCGGGCATATAAGTCCATTCTCAAGATGATTTTCCAAAAGCGACATCAAATCATTCATTTTATTAGGTTCTATATAGTAAGAGGGAATATATAATGTCTGAGTACTAATCATATAGTCATTGGAAATATCGAACTCTCATATAAATGGAAAACCAATGTTATTATAAGAATCACATTATGAATCATTAAGACCTGTATAGGGATATTACAAGTTAATTATTCTTACCCCAATCAATGAAAACAATAGATAATACTTACTCAAAATCTAGAGAGGATGTTCTACCTCTTCTTGACCATGTGACCCATTCTCTAAGAAAGATGTGAGACAAACCACTAGGGGAAGTAACGGAGATCCATCAGACATATAAATTAAGCTCGTATTTTATTTTTTTAAATAATCATATCTATCCAAATATGATGTCTAATGTTTTTTTAGAAGACACTAAAAATATTGTAATGCTTAACATCATAGAGAGATAAAGAAAAATAAGTAAAACACATACCATGGTCTCTCTTCATACTAAGTGTTTCTGAAATATACATTGAATAAGATAAAATCTAAATATAATGTCAATAATATTAAAAATATTGTTTGAAATGAATGAATTAGATGATAAAATATCAAATTGATACATCACTATTAAGGAATATATAGTAATGGTCCTGATGAATGTCCATGGACCCATACTGGCTACCTTTGGAAACTCGTCCACATTATGATGTAACATCCGTATAGATATATATTGATAGAGATCTTTTTTTGTGAGGAATATATTTTTTCTATAGTTCAAGTATGATTCCATGATTCAATGACACTATTTGGAGATGAATAAACATGGAATAACAAGTGCAAGTTACTTGAGCATCTGTATGATCCATAATTAATGGGGCCTCAGTGAAAACCCTCTATGATTTTCAAAATATTCAACAAAATAATAAACTAATGGTCCTCTTTCATGACCTATAAGAGTCATTGAAAAAAACTTATGTCGATATCAATTACTTGAATCATCACTCTTAGTCATTAAAATTGATGAATTTTCATTACCACAATGATATAATGAATCAATTGACAACCCTAACATGCAATCATGGTCCATCTCGACCATTAGGGCTCTATCCACAACACCATCATATGATGGATGAATCAGAAATAACACCTGATAATGAATATCCTGATGACGTATGAAATCAAACATGCACAACCTCATCGTCTCATTCTATATTAGATGTGAAGTGAACAAGCTCATCAAAATTCTTTTCATACATGATCAAATTATTATTAGTATACTCATGGATTAGGAACATAATATAATTTTCTATATATATTGATTCTAAATAGAATGGTTAATGAAAATGAAGATTACTTATTTAAACTCTAATCCCACAAGTTTCTTCATTATTAGAATTATGTCCCACAATCATATACATGTTCCTTCAATCCTGATGGTGGATCACTTCACATTCATCTCATCTGGTATGTTAATGTACCCAAAAATGATCCATTCTGATCAAACAATCCTCATACACATGAGGTTCATTTGATCCATTAAAAATTTAAGGATTCTTGATAATGAACTAATGAGAAATAAATCTTGAGAGTTTCCATATGAGATTCAACAACATTAACAAGAAAGATGAATAGTGGTGGCTTCCATTCAAAAATCATGGACAATGTTCTTGATCACCTCTACTAGATTAGAGTCCACCATGGGATTCAATCATTGAGTATTGGGATTAGCTTCCTCATGTATCTGATCCCCACATCTTCTAAAAGTCATTATACTACACAATATCAATAGACAACATGGATTAAACAAGTTACTAGTTAAAAAGAAAAATAAGGTAAATTAATTTCAACAGGTTTCAAAAATAACATAGAGATTTCAACAAATTTAAATAAAAAATTTAAAACAATAGGACTAATGATCAAGACATCTTTCTGCAACCATTCATATTTATTAACATTTGATTGTGGCGAGAAATGGATGGGCACTCAATCCAAACTACCTCCTATGACCCGACATGATTTCATAATGCATTGAGAATTCAAGACAAAATTTTAAACTATACATCTGATACCACTTTTTCATAAATAATCCTCGGCAACCATGTAACTAGAAACCATGTCAGCCCTGACATAGCCCAAATGGAATTCCTAATCCCCACAACTGGGTGATAAACACATAACATCATACAAAATGAATGGGGGGAGGATTATTCCACTAATAATGTGTATGTAAAAGAGATGAGACAATATTTATATCAAAATAAACTCCATATAAAGTAATGTAAAAGAAATAAAACATGCCCAAAAATCCCATGTAGTGCATCCAGGTACCAGAATATTGGAAAATTTTCCATATCCCAGTGGAAGTAACTCACAATGTATAAGGTTCATATCTTGATCAACTTCTATGGTATGATATTCACTTTATCTCACCTATTATGATATAATCTTTAAATACGTAAAGTAAAATATTGAGTTTGAGCCAAAAACATATAAAATTTCACCCATGAATTCCATAATAGATGCCAATATCAAAGAAACCAATTTAATTTTAGTTAATTTAAAATAAATTGGTTTCAAATTTTAAAAGCATATTTAAATAAAACATTTTTTACATTTCTTGATATTGAAATACTTTTTTCATGTCATTTATTAAATTTTAAATGATGATATATATTTCAAATGATGGTATTTAACCTTAATCAAGAGGTGTTTTTATAGAAATTGTAATTTTCATAATTTTTTAAATAAATAAATTTATATAAATAATTAACATAAATTCAAAAAGAATTTAAAAACAGTTTATGATAATTGAATATATTCATTTAAAACAACATAAAAGTTAAAAAAAATGGTCATATGAAAATTAGGTATGTTAATTCTCGGATAAATTGATCCAACACTACAAATATGACAAGTTATATACAAACGTCCAATGAACTAAGGACAAGGGGACACCTCACCATCACTATAACAACCTGAGATTTTATGAGGATTATTCTTTTTAATTTCATTGATGTCTTGTGTTGTACACCAAGATTATCTTCTGCTATATGCAAAACCGAATTAGTTTGCAGTATACGCAACACAATTCATGGATTGTGTTACACACAATTTCAAGTTCGTTTGATAGTAGTCATTCTATGAAACATTGAGTGTATATATATATATATATTCAATGTTTAAGTGAAATATGGTTGGATTCTGTTATACAAAACAACAAAGGAGACTTTCACAACATGCAACCCTGACATGGCTTACATTACACGCAATCGCGTCCTTCCACGATACCGTGTGTTGTACGTAATACCGTGTTTCATTAAACAAAGATGCACTATTATAATATTATATAAACTAGCCGTTATGAATAGTATTACACACTTTTTGGAATTTTATAAATTTTATCTTTCAAAATGGACTTCATTTTTGGATTCTTACTTTCGATATTAGCCTAGGGTGGATTTTTTTTATTTTTCTGAAAACATTAAATTTTTTATGAATAGTGAAAACACTAGGTAACTATTTAAAACCGCCTTTTTATTTTAATAATTATATATTTTATTTAAATTTATTTTAGATAAAAATTGATACATAACACCTATATAAGTTCAATGAAATTCATTGGAGTCATTTTATAATAATTTTAGATATAAAAAAATTTTATTGAACTTTTCACCGTCTTTTACCCACCTCCCAGGAGAATTTGGAAATTCACATAGACCTTAATTTTCCCACTTCTGTGTGGGGAATTTCAAAAATCTGAGTGACATGTTTAATATCATGGATTAAAATGTGGTTCAATGAGATGAAAATAATTTTTGGTGAATAGTAACTTTTTACTACTTATTTACCATAGTTAAAAGTAAATAGGGTATTCAATGGTAAAAATGATATTATTTTTACCCTAACACATGTACGAATTCTATTGGATAAGTGTAATTCAACCAAAAATAGGTATAAGAAAAAAATATGACCATTTAGATCCACTTGGATTAGATTAGGACACTTATTGTTATTTTATTTAAAGAATAGTTAAAATAGTTAAAATCAATGTTTAATAACTAAAACATTTTTAATATATATTTATACATAAAATAAATTTGACTATAAATATTAATTAGAAAGATAAAACTATTTCCTACATAATGGTATTTTATTTTAAAAATTTAGACATTAAATAATTTAATTTATTTATGACACAATAATGATGCAATAATTACCTTATGAATAAAATATTAACATAATTGATGTTATAAATACCAAAATAAATGTAATTTGAGGCTTTTTAAGAGTTCCACTAATTTTATTGGTTAATATGTCATGATATTATTTATTTAATAAATTGTTTTTTATCTAATAATTCTGTTATGATTTTCACAAAAATCAATTACCAAATAGTGTCAAAGTTGACATAAAATAGTTTTTAAAACAAATATTATATTATAAATTTTTATTTTATTACTAAAAATCTAAGGTTCGACCAAATAACATAGATAAAGATATATAAATTAATAATAAACATCTTGGGGTTTGTTTGTCTTGTTATTGGATTTTTATTAACCATATAGTGTAAGAAAACAAGAAGACAAGGTAAAAGTAAAATTATTTAACTTAAAGTTAAATCTAAATGATAAGGTTAAAATAGAAACCTAAACATTATTAAATTCTATTTTATGTGAGTATTTCAACCCATACCCACCTTAGCTTCGAAATAAATCAATTTGGAGCTATTATAAATCGAATATGACTTTATTATAAAATAATATTTTGAGTTTTTCCAAAGTTTCCCCTCTTCTCCCTCATAAAAAGGGCACCTCATCCCTCTTCTCTTAACACACATTTGAGCCTTGAAGCTCGGAAAAACACTGCACATTTCTCTCCTATGATTTTCTAGTATCATTCTGGAGGTTTTGGTCTTCTCAAAAGACCATCTCTACTTCATTAAGAGAAGGCTTATAGGAGGTGCGTCGAAGAAGAAGTAATCTCTTCTTTCGATTCTCTCAAGTTTTTTTCTTCTAAAACTTCTTCTTATTTAGTTGTTTAATTATAAGGTAATAACATATTTATCACTCATATAATTATATGTTATTATGAATATGAAACAACCCTATTTTACCTTCTATCCATCCTACAGAAAATGAAATCACCACGCGTGCGTACGTACAGAATACCGTCTCCACGCCGTGGTGTAATCAATTTTTCTAGCACCACCTTACATGGATGGGTATAATGGTGTAAATAAATAACTATTAATGGTGTTTTTAAATTGATATTTATTCTTAAATAGTATACATACACTTTAATACAATTCCATGATCATGGGAATGATATCATCGGTCGTGCGTAAGTACGAACTGCCATCTCCACGACGCGATGAGATTCATTCTCCATATTAACCATTCGAGAATGATTATAAAGTATATATATTGAATAATAATGAAATATATAAAATATTAATGATATTAGATTTATGTATATATATATGTATTTTATCTTCTTAATTCCATTCAATTTAATAAGGAAACAAAAACAGCATTCATGCGTACGTACGGCCTACCATCACCATGAACGGTGTATTTCATTCCATTTATCAATCTATCATATATATATGTATATTATGAATATATATTATATATATAAATCATGTTTTAAATTCTATAATTAATTAAATCAGGATATACCTAATAATATCAAGAACAACAAGTCGAAATGCGTATGAAAAATGAAACGATTTTACCCAAAATGCAGCTTTAGCATGGAATTTACAAAAGAACGGGTAATATAAAGTCATAAGTGAACCATATATGATATCATAACAATGAATATGATTCAATAATAAGTCAATGACATTATTTAAATCAGTATAAAAGTTATTCAGATATGTACGAAGCATATCAGACCTAAGGTAAGGGATAATTATTCCAATCTCATTCTTATCCGAGATTGTTTATTCATCAGTATTTACTGGGGTTATGTTTATCATCCATGTCCATGTCTTCTAAAAATGATTTCATAAAATGTGTAGTATTCCTCCATGTATGATTAAAGTCATTTTTACCCTTTTATGTCTTTTACCATAAGGTTTGGATGGAATATTTCTTTTGTTTTCCATATGAGGTACTTTTTGACTTTTCGACATAATTACGAGATGAATATTATTTTTAACTTTTACGGCATGAACGTATTTTTAAGGTTTTATAATGCCTTATTGTCATTAATCATACTCTACAATATTTCATGGTTACTTTCAATAAAATAATTTTATTTTAAAATTTCATGTCATTTTGTGAAAGGAAAATGATTTTGAACAAGAAATGATATTTTCCTCAAGAAATCATTTCAATTATTTTATCAAAACCATTTTCTATATAATATGGAATTATTTCATATATATATATGTTTCAAGTATAATTTCTATATTATTTACATGGATTAACTTTTCTTATGATGAAATGATATCCATTTTTTTGTATGGATTATGTTATGATGGGATGATGTTTATGAAACCCATTTTAAAATTTGGGTAATGATTAATGATTTACGTTCATGTTGTGGCACATGTAAGAATGATTTCATTATGAAATGGGTCAGACCTATATCTCCTTCCAATGCATTGGGTAAAGATTTATTTCTTAGAGATATAAATGTCTGGAATGTTATGTTAATCCAGTTCATTGATACAGGACAGGAATGAGGATTGAACTCGATTCAGAAAGGGACTTTGTCCACTAAGATGGTCATGGAAGCAATGTCGTGGCTACTATGGAAATCATATCATCTGCTTAATGGTTGCCACAATTACATGTTTTATTCACATTCTTTTTTATCATGATTGATGTTCCCTTATGATATATGCCTTACGTACTTCCAAGATCCATGTCTTTGCTCAAGATTTTGATGTTTAGATTTTTTGGTCAAGTTTTTGCATTAAAATGTTTATGGAATGTTTTATATTCTCTATATTTACCCGTACTGGGCATTTGAGCCCACCCCATTTTATGTTTTATTTTCCCTAGGATTTAAAGAAAGCTTTCATGTACCTAAATAAAAGGGGAAGATCATTATGGGGGTTTTTTAAGATCATTCACCAAGATTAGAAGATTATATTATGAGTTTCCAAAGACACTAAATTATTACAGACCTTTGGTATCTGTTTTGTTATGTGTTATGTATTCCACAAAAGTAATGTAATTTCCACGTACGTCATGCTTTGGGTCTCTACAGTTGGTATCATAAGAAAGGTATATTCATCCTTTAGAAACTAGTATGTAAAAGCCTTAGTAAGAACCCTAAGGATATGTCTAAGCATAGAACACAATATTAGTGTTTTAGAAATGGCCATGACCAACCTAAGATAATACCATAAGTGTAAAATATTATTTTTGATTATGTGGTTTTCCTATTACAATTAGTGATGCTCACACTATTATTTTTTGGTTTTATATGATGGATGGAACCGGAAGGAACCGTGTTGATCAATGTAATGGAAGATGCAATTATTGTCCTATTGAACAAACCAATGTTATGGGCGATGGAGTTAAAAATCTTATTTCTATACTTACACAAGCTATGAATCATTCTGGACTTCCAAATGAGCAGTTAAAGGAGAAAAATTATGTTGAATCCTTCCTGAGGCAGCATCCACCCTCATTCAGCGGGTCTTCTAATCCATTAGTGGCTGAACAGTGGATCAGTAACACAGAAAATACATTTTCAGTTCTATAATTTTCTGAGCATGATAAATTCAACATAGCTGTATATCGTTTGGAAGGTGATGTTGATCAATGGTGGAATCATATCAAGAATACAAGGAAAAGAGATGAAATTGAGTCCATGGAATGGGATGAGTTCAAGAACATATTTTTCAATAAGTACTTCACTCGTATTCTTAAAACAAAGAGGGAAAAGGATTTCCTTGAGCTTAAAAAAAGGATGATTAATCTGTTGGTATATAGGAAGAAAATTTTACAAAGCTTGCAAATTATGCATCTAGCATTATCATCCAACCTGAATGTAAAGTTGATCGATTCATCAGTGGCTTAAAACCAAGTCTTCGAAGGGCATTAGCTATAAGAGACTTCAAAAGATATGATGAAATTGTGGGTTGTGCTATCATGGTAGAAATGGTAGTTGGTGTTACATATCTATCTCATGGTTTGGACAATAAACGAAAGATGGAGTTCAAGGAGTAATCTCAGAATAATGGTTAAAATAAGATAAATGTTTCTTTATGTTCAAAGTGTGGAATTAAACATGGTGGAGATTATCTAAAAGGAACTATAAAATGTTTCATGTATGGAAAATAAGGTCATCGTATAGTGGAGTGTCAATGTAATGGAAAAAGTGTTGTTAATTATATGAATAAAGAAAACCCTACAGAGAACGCACCACCAACACTTCAATGATTCATGTGCAATAAAATGGGGCATTATGCTAATAAATTCCCTAAAATAAGGGTTAATGATGATCAACATGAGAAACCACATAAGGCAATTGATAAAGGGATGTCACATGTGATCACTATTGGAAATGATAATCATGACAAGGATGTAGTGGAATGATTATATTTTTATGTTACGTGATTCCAAAATAATGTTGTGGAATCTAATTTATAGTTCTATGGAATATTGGAATATCTATGTATTGGTTTCTTATGGTTTTCAATAATTATATGGTAATGGTATCCATGATAAGTGATTCAAATAATTTTGGAAAGCAGATGATATGCGCATAATAAAGGGATAAGGAGAAAATAAATTGTTAGATAGTCTTCATGAGCTCATGATTGATATATGGACTAAGTGATATCATGGTTTGAGTATATAGAATTTTTGGGATTTTGGTATGTGGAATGATTTAACTTTTGAAAGCACTCATGTTTTCACTATGGTTCTATGGTAAATCATGTTTCAAAAGAATACATGATTAAGGTATTCACATGTTTAGAATGTGACCAACAAGATATATCTTCTATGGGATATAAATGATGGTATTCACATTCTCGGTAGATGACATTTCTAGTAATCTTTTTCTTTATACTATAAGATTGGAGAGAAGTATTTCAGATAAGCCTAAAGATTGGAATGGATTATGTTGGATATATGTTAGTATTGATTAAGGATATAATTTTTTCGATATTATTTCTGGAATGTTATAATAGTATATTTTTAGAAAAAAGGACAACCTGCATGAAGGGCGACAAACCGTCTCGTCGGACAAAGCTGTGGGAATCTAACCCACAACCAAAGTGCGACATGCCTTTATCGCCTACCACTAGCCAACAGGACGTTCTGGGTTATTAGAAACTAGTTTTATTATATTAATCGGTATGATAGATGATGTATAAGTCCATTTTTGTAATCATATATGATTAACCTCACTATATATGGACTTATGTATATTTGATAACTTTTTCTAACCTTTTGTTTGAGACAGATGGAATGGCCCATCATTCTATCACATGATCTGCTAACACCTCACATATGAAAATTTTAACTTCATTTCTTCAAGAGATGAAGTGGAAATTGTTCAAGACACGAACAACGGTGAGACTATACCGAAATAAAGTAGGTATTTCTTCTAATTCAAATTCTTCAACATTAGGGAAATGATCTTGAAAACCTAAAATGTTGTCCAAGTTCCCTTATATCCAATGAATCATATGGTATCATTGATCAACAAAATTTATGTCTTTGTGATTGTTCTCTTTTTCATACCCATGTTTTCTACCACTAACCGTCATAACATGATGGTTATATTTCTCTTCCATTTCCATATTTTAACATATGTTCTCATATGTGGAATCCCAGTGATTAGTTAATTTGGGTAACCATTATGTTTCATACATTAGTTTATAAAGATAAGTTATGGTATTCCTTTTTAAGATGTGGGTTTCTATTAAAGAAACTTTCGAGTAGTAAACCATTTATAACCCTGACGAATTTCGACGAAGAAATTCATTTTAAGGGGGGTAGAATGTTACAACCCAGGATTTTATGAGGATTGTTATTTTCAATTTCATTGATGTCTTCTGTTTTACGCTACACCAAGATTATCTTTCACTATACACAACACCGTATTAGCTTGCAGTATACGCAACACTATTTATGGATTTTGTTACACACAATTTCATGTTCATTTGATAGTAGTCATTCTACGCAACATTGAGTGTATATATATATATATTCAATTAATAAGTGAAATATGGATGGATTCTGTTATAAAAAACAACGAATGAGTCATTCACAACATGAAACCATGACTTGGCTTACATTACACGTAATCATGACCTTCCATGATAGCCTGTGTTGTACGCAATACCGAGTTTCACTAAACAAAGATATACTATTAAAATATTATATAAACGAGCCATTATGAATAGTAATACCCACTTTTTGTAATTTTATGAATTTTATCCTTAAAAATGGAATTCATTTTTGTATTTGGAATATCAAAATTAGCATAGGGTGAATTTCTTGTATTTTTCTGAAAACTATCAATTTTTTATCAATAGTGAAAACACTAGGATACTATTTAAAAGTGAATTTTTCTTTTAATAATTTTTTATTTTATTTAAATTTATTTTAGGTCAAAATTGATACATAATACTTATATATGTTCAATTTAATTCATTGGAGTCATTTTATAATAATTTTAGATATATAATGTTTTTATTTAACTTTTCACCGTTTTTACCCACCTCCTAGGAGAATTTAGAAATTTACATAAAACATCAATTTTCTGCTTCGGTGAGGGGAATTTCAAAAATCCAAGAGACATGGATAACATCAAGGAATAAAATGTTGTTCAATGAGATGAAAATATTTTTTGGTGAAGAGTAACTTTTTGCTTTTATTTACTACGGTTAAAAGTAAATAGGGAATTTATAGGTCAAATTGATATTATTACTACCCTAAAACATGTAAGAATTCGATTGGATAAGTTTAATTAGACCAAAAAAACCTTAGGAATAAAATATGACCATTTAGATCAACATGTATTAGATTAGGACACTTATTATTATTTTATTTAAAGAATAGTTAAAATAGTTAAAATCAATGTTTAATAACTAATTTTTTGTATATATAGTTATGAATACGATAAATTCAACTATAAATATTAATTATAAAGATAAATATATTTCCTACATAATGGTATTTTATTTATAATTTTTAGACAATATATATTTTAATTTATTTATGACACAATGATGATGCAGTAATTACCTTATGAATGAAATATTAACATAATTGTTGTTATAAATACCAAAATAAATCTAAATTGAGACTTTTTATGAATTAAAATAATTTTCTAGGTTAATATGACGTGCTATTATTGATTTATTTAACTTTATTCGAACTAATCATTCTGTTATGATTTTCACAATAATCAATTACCAAATAGTGTCAAAGTTGACATAAATTAGTTTTTAAAACAGATATTATATTATTAATTGTTATATAATTCCTAAAAATCAATGTTTCGAAAACATGACTTAGATAAGTTTATGTATATTAGTATTAAACAACTTGGGGTTATTTTGGATTGTAATTGTATGTTTATTAACCGAATACTGTAAGAAAACAAGAAGACACTGTAAAAGTAAAATTATTTAACTTAAAGATAAATCTAAATGGTATGGTTAAAATAGAAACCTAAACTTTTATAATTTATATTGTATGAGAGTATTTAGACCCACACCTACCTTAGTATCGAAATAAATCGATTTTGAGCTTTTATAAACTAAATACGACTTTATTATAAAATAATATTTTGAGTTTTTCCAAAGGTGCCCCTCTCCTCCCTTATAAAAAAGGAACCCCTTCCCTATTCACTTCACACCCTTTTGAGAGTTGAAGCTCGGCCAATCCCAGACCATTTATCTTCCCCACATCCCTAGAATCATTATGGAGGTTATGGTCTTCTCAAAAGCCCAAATCTACTTCCTTAATTTAAGGCTTAAAGGAGGTGCGTCAAAGAAGAGGTAATCTCTTCTTTCGAGTCTCTCAAGTGTCTTTCTTCTTCAACTTCTTATTATTTAGTTGTTTATTTATAAATTAATAACATCAGTATCACTCATATACTAATATGTTATTATGAATATGAAACAACCATATTTTAACTTCAATCCATCCTACGAAAAACGATATCACCACGTGTGCGTAAGTACAGAATACCGTGTCTACGCCGTAGTGTAATCAGTTTTTACACCACCACGTTACATGGATGGGTATAATGGTGTAAATAAATTACTATATATGGTTATTGTAAAGTAATATTTATTCTGAAATATTATACATACACTACCATACAAATCCACAATAATGAGAATGATATCATCGCTCGTGCGTACGTACAGACTACCCTCTCCACGAAGCGATGAGATTCATTCTCCATATTAACCATTCACGAATGTTTATAAAGTATATATAATGAATAATAATAAAATATATGACATAATAATGATACAGGATTTATGTATATATATATGTATTTCAACTACTTAATTCCATTCAATTCAATAAGGAAACGAAAATAGCGTTCATGCGTACGTACGACCTACTGTCTCCATGAACGGTGTATTTCATTCCATTTATCGATCTATAATATATATATATATGTATATTCTGAATATATATTTTATATATAAATCATGTTTTACATTCTATAATTATTTAAATCATGATATATGTAATAATATCAAGAACAAAAAATCGAAACGCGTATGATAAATGAAACGATTTTACCCAAAATGCTACTTTAGCATGGAATTTACAAAAGAATGGGTAATATAAAGTCAAAAGTGAACCATATATGATATCATAACAATGAATATGATTGTATAATAAGTCAATTACATTATTTAAATCATTATACAAGAGGTTAGGATACGTTCAAAGCATATCGTACCTATGGTAAAGGATAATTATTCCAATCTCATTCTTATCTGAGATTGTTTATTCGAAAGCATTTACTGGGGTTATGTTATCATCCATGTCCATATTTTCTAAGAATGTTTTCATAAAATGTTTAGTATTCTTCAATGTATGTTTAGAGTCATTTTTACACTTTTTGGACTTTTACCACATGGTTTGGAAGGAATCATTCTTATGTTTACCATATGAGGCACTTTTTAACTTTTCCGACAAAAGTACGAGAAGAATGTTATTTTTAACTTATATGGAATGAATGGATTTTTACAATTTTATAATGCCTTATTTTCATGAATCTTACTCCACAATATTTCATGGTTATCATCAATAAAATTGTTTTCTTTTAAAATTTCATTGCATTTTGTGAAAAAAAATGATTTTGCACAAGAAAGGATATTTTCCTCAAGAAATCATTTCAACTGTTTTATCAAAACCATTTTCCATATAAGATGGAATTATATCATATCTGTATTTTCCAAGTATAATTTCTCTATTATTTACATGGATTCACATTTCTTATTATGAAATTATATCCATTTTTTTCAATGGATTATGTTATGATGGGATGATGTTTATGATACCAATTTTATACTTCGGGTAATGATGAATGATTTATGTTCATGTTGTGGAACAGGTAAGAATGATTTCATTATGATATGGGTGGGACCTATATCTCTCTCCAATGCATTGGGTAATGATTTATATCTCATGAGATAGACATGGCTAGATCGGTAAGTTAATTCAGTTCAGTGATTCTGGACAAGAACGAGGAGTGAACTCAATTCAGAAAGGGACTTTGTCCACTAAGATGGTCTTGTCAGCAATGCCTTGGCTACTATGGAAATCATATCATGTGATTAATGGTTTCCACAATTACATGTTTTATTCCCATGCTATTTTATCATGATTGATGT
Organism: Viscum album; assembly: GCA_963277665.1. Classification (NCBI taxonomy): domain Eukaryota; kingdom Viridiplantae; phylum Streptophyta; class Magnoliopsida; order Santalales; family Viscaceae; genus Viscum; species Viscum album. Next base: position 1,835,227,571 of record OY728132.1, read on the forward strand.
TCCCTTATGATATATTCCTTACTTACTTCCAAGATTCATGTCTTTGCTCATGATTTTGATGTTTAGATTTTATGTTCATGTTTTTTCATTCAAATTTTTATGGATTGTTTTATGTTCTCTATATATACCCTTATTGTGCATTTGAGATCACCCTTTTTTATGTTTTCTTTTCCATAGGATTTAAAGTAAGGTTTTATGTAAGAAAATGAAAGGGGGAGATCACTATGGGAGATTTTGAAGATCATTCACCAAGATTAGAAGATTATATTCTGAGTTTCCAAAGACACTAAACTATTACAGCCCTTTGGTGTCTATTTTGTTATGTATTAAGTATTCCAAAAAGTTAATGTAATGTCCATGTACATCATCCTTTTGGTCTCTACAATAACCTCATGGATGTGATGTGTGGATATAATGTTATATAATATTGTATAATCATAAAATTTACTGCAAAACAAATTACATACTACCCAATTATTGTATGGTCACTTGTACAAAAAATATATGATAGAGATTTTTTTAAGTGTACATAACATACAATTAAATCCCTCCCTGCATTTCAAATATTCAAATTTTAAATATCAAAGCTATAACATGGTTTTAATCATGAACATGAATTTTAGAAAAATGATTCCCCAAGGATTCCTTCAAATAATTTTATGCACTTTTTCACAAATAATGATTTTAATCCATATCATGCCATTTCAGAGTACACATTTTGAAAGTATATTCATCAATTTATATTTTCAAACACATTCCATTAATTTTATAACAAACTCCCTATTCAATGGAATTTCAGTTTCTCAAAATTTTCAATCACATTAAATTTCCAAATTGGAAGACAACAATTTAATTGAAGTAATTCAAATAAAATATAGAATTTATGTTAATAAATTTAAATAAACACAATTCCATAAAAACTCCCCAATATAGTGGAATTGGGGGGTTTTTAAAAAAAATTAGTAACCTATTTGTTCAAAAACTCTAATTAAATTGAATTTGGGTTCTACTAATTGAATTCAAATAAATTTAATACTAATCAGAAAAATGTATTTAAATGGGAAATTTAATTTAAATAATAATATTTTGGTTCATATTAGATAGTTTTTATAAAAGAACCTCCTACCTCATGATCAGAAAATCATAGATCAGCACACCCTTGTTGGGCTTCATCAATTCAGAATGATGATCATGGAATTTGAGAGATGAATATGAAAATATGATATTTTACCCAAAAAAGAGGATATTGGAACCATAAATCGACAAAATAATCCATTTTTCCACATAGAGAATGATATATATTAGGATAGATCATGCACAAAAGGATAAAACAAACCAGAAGCTGATTAACCACAATTCTCCAATGATTGAATCATTTTATAGAGGGGTACAAGGGGCCATGAATCATTTATTAGATATCTAATGATTGGAGAACCATGTTCAGGTCGAATGAGTTCTTTGGTGAATTAAAAATATTTTTCACTAAATTTTAATTAAAATTATGATTTAAGTAAAAACTCATCTGCATGATTTTCTGGAACTTAGCACACAATTTAGAAAAACTATGTGAAACCCATGCTCTTATAATAAATGGGTCATACTATTTCTCTAGCCAGTGTGCATGGTTTTTTAAACCACGAGTACGTATTACAAACCCACTATCCAAATTTCTTTTTTTTTGAGAAGGGTAAACATTTTTTTTAACCATGAACAATTTTTTCCCAAACCGTGCACTATCCTGGAAACATCCCAATATTTAAAATTTATTCTGAATCACCATTAATTGAAACTCACACAATGAATGTTATATAACAGTAGTTTAATAATACCTAAAATAACATACAATATGTTACAAATGGTTTAAATTTCTAATATTATTTTTATTAATTGAAAAAAATCATTTTTAATGGTTGTCCATGTCTCACTAGTTGTTTATTAAATGCAATGGATTTATATGTTATTATAGATTGTAAAATATTTTAAATAATGAACCAGTGAATATATTTAATAAAATATTAGAAATTATTTTTTCAACGAATTTATAAATTATAAATCTATTTTTTTCAATAAAATTATTTTCAATATAATTTATTTAGTTATAAAAGATTTGATAGTAATTAATGAATTGATGTCATGATACATTTAATATAGTAACATTATGATGAATGAGACTTCTATTTTCTAAATTATATTTTTTTAAATGGTTTAAAAATTTTATTTAAAGACTATATTATTTGTTTTAATCAATATCTTAAAATCATAAACATTAATCAATCCTATTAGCATCATTAGGAAATATAAATTTTCGGGTGATGTGATTTCCCATTGTGAAATGCTTTGATTTATTTTTTCAAATTGATGTATATTGGGTAGTTTTTATGTATGGTGTTAAGTGGATTTTATAAGAGTATTTTTAGGTTGATTTTATTATACTATTTTCAATAATTTATTTTTTAAACTCAATTTTATATCATTGGAATTTGTGTGATGTTATGAGAGAGATCTAGGCACACATACATCAATATTTTATAATCATCTAAGGAAACTGGCTGTGAGATATAATATATTTTAATAATGGGAATATATCCATTAATTAGGCATTTTAGAGTGTTTCTATAGGGCAACAATGGATTCACATTCGTTTGATTTTCATTATTGATGATTAATATTCACCACATTATAGATAAACATGACCAGGGTCCAAATTAGTTCAAAGAATTTGGAGTCTTGAAAACAAAAAAATCTAACATAATGAAAGATCATATTCATATCCAATAAAGATATTCACATTTATTAATCCAAAATACAACCATTCTTCATAACATTGGAAAATTAATCTTATGAAAGGGTTGATCTTGAATTCTTATTAAGGGTTAATACTAGAAAAAAAATCATAACAAGAATATAAGCATGTGAGAACAAGATAATAATGATTGAAAACCATACACTGAATAACAAAAAACATATACATGATTCATTGAATAATTATGGGATTCTAATAATATATATATCATTAGAATATCAAGATAATAGTCCATCGAACCATAACATAGGAATAATCCACTAGATTTTGGTAGACAATTAATCATATTAAAGGATTTCTAGAGTATTTAAGGCATCAATTCCAAGGATATATGAGTTGTATAGGATCACTCCCCAAACCATCTTATTTTTCAAGCTTTACAACCTAGATCATCTTACTAGTATATGTTCACAACCCATACAAACATGGTTGTAATTTTTAACTCCACTGACCCTTTTAGTAATAAATGATCAGTTCCATGAAAATCTTAGTGGGAAATGCCGTTTAATGTTCCAAGATCACTACATGTTCCCACAAATTCTATTTCATTTGATATAAATCACTAGAAAATAATTTATTGGAGATATATTCCCCACCCATTTGATAACTAATACATACAAACATTTTCCATAATATAATAAATATTCATTTCATTACCCATGAAATGAAATAGGTTTCACAAACATGAAATGATATAAATAATATAAAAATTATAATTTTTACATAATCATTTCATCTTATAATATCTTTTGGAAATAAGAAATTTCTTAAAAATATATCTCATGAAAATAAAAAAGATTTATAGACATCATACCATCAAAACATATATCATTTAAGGAAATAATTTGACTGGAACCATTGGCACATTTACCAAAAAAGGCACGAGTAACACCAACAAATGTTGTCTTAGATGGATTAATATTTTTTTCTAACATTTATAAACATTTACCGATGAAAATATCCATTATTCATTGAAAACCAATTTTAGAATATAAAAAATCATGAAAATAAATTTTCATGAAATTTTCCATGAAATTTTATAAATATTAGTGAAAAAAATTGAAAAAAAATTCTCGTAAAAACATATAAAATATCCATGAATGAATATTTAATACCTATTTCATTGAATAATTATAAATTTTCATTAATCATTTTAAAATCCATTATTTCTAAAAACATGAAAATATATTCAATACCCTTATCCATGAAACCATATAAAAAATCTTCAAAACAATGTAAAAAACATTTCACTTTTTAACTTATAAATTAAAATTGAAAACATTATTGTAATAATTATTATTTGAAAATTAATTGGAACATATAAAATAATATTTTAAATCCTAATATCATTTTATTTGAAACCATCCATTTTAAAAAATAAAAGTTAATAAAAAACCACTGAATATTTTTTTAAACAAAATACAATTTCAGAAAAATCATTTTATTTTTTAATGATTTTAAATTCAAAATATTTATTCAATATTATAAATTTATTTATGACAAAAATTACTATGTATCCATTCAATATATTTTTCATGGAAATGACGGACAGGATTGTGGGTAATTTTAAACATCCCAATATTCTATTTTCACCATAAATGATTAGAAAAGTTCCTTTATTTGAAAAAAAATAAAGAATTGTTTAAAACAAATTAAATACATAATACATGTGTAAAATTATATTTTAAATAATATCATATAATGTTATAAATTTCTTGAAAACATTTCCTAAAACCTTGTTTTTAAAGAATACTAATTTTTGACCAAAATGATATGTAAATTCTGACATCCATAAATATATTTTATATAATTATAATATGTAATAAAACATGGAAAATGGTAAAATTACATTAATATGACATGAATAACTATAGGGTATGAATTTTAATAAGATTTAATTAATGATATATCATAATATTTGAGGAATGGGTGAATAATCATAATCAATCCTGATAATGAATGACATTGTAAAAATAAATATTTTCCACTTTGATAGCATTGAATCATAAAAAATTAAATCAAAAAAATTCCATGAAAAGATGTATATTCTTGAAATGTAATTTAAAAGGAAGTACATAAACCTCATATAAAATTCAAAGTGATTAACATGTCATCTGTCTCAAGGATGAAAATTTTAAGCAAAATTACCATCCCGATTTAGTAAATTTTGATACATAAACCATTTGGAATGAATATAAAAAAATAGATCTTTTAAATATATATTTATAATATGAATCATATCATACATTATTAGGATTTATACTCACAACATATTTGAAATAAATGGTCTTGATGGCATTTGTCATATGTAAAATAAAAATGCGATGAGAAAACACTGACCAAAATCCTTGAATTCCTTAAAATATGTTCCATCATCATGTATAATAATAATAATATTATTATTAATCGATAATATAGACATATTATTATATTTTATAACATTTATTATTATAATATGAATTTATTTTATCTTATTATTAACAATTATAGGTTAATGATATATTTTAGGTAATAAATGCATTGTTTTTCATACACGTTTTGACTATTTAGTCTTGATACATTTACATAGATCATGAAATACATATGAAAAATATTTAAAAATAAGAAATGAATATCAAATATATTTAATATATATGTATTTGTAATTATCTATAAAATATAGAAATTTTAAATAGAATACACTTTTCATAGTGACGGTATGTTGTATGTACACATGTACACTCTTTCAATATCATTGTCTTATTGAAAAAAATTTGATAAATAAAATTTCTCTATAAAATATATATAATAATTTTAGTATAATTATACTTTAATATTTTGAAAATATTTTTAATAAAACCATATTTATTAAATTCTATGTAGGGTGTGAATGAATAACATCGCTTTGAGGAGGCGATTGTTCACAATTGTCTAATGAAATTTTTATATTTATGAAATGAAGTCATGAATTTATTTGTACTATAATAACTAAACATTCGAAAATATATCCTATATATAATATATATAATATAATGACAAATTATCGATCGAAATTCTCGTCCATTAATTTGGTAAGGGATGAAATGAAAAATATTGTTTGGTGTGGCCGTACATCGATGTACACAAGAACAATAAGATAGTGAAATTTCCTGGACCCTCCTGTTCCACTACATTGAAAAAAAATGTTGGTCTCACCGGCACGGGTCATCGTAGAACCACGTATGGTGTCTAAACGTGATAGTGGTACCACATACGGCGTCTCACAAAACCGATGGCATCGTGATGGTCAAACACTGAAACGGTGGCACCGCTTACAGTGTCTCACTGAACCGGTGGAATCGTGATTGTGGCACACAAAAACAGTGACACCACTTAAGGTATATCACCGAACAAGTTGAATAGTGACTGTGGAATACCAAAACAGTGGCACGGCTTACGGAGTCTCACTGAACCAGTGGCACGCTGACGGTGCCACACCAAAATGGTTACATCAGTTACGGTGTCTCACCAAAATTGTTGTATAATTATGATGTCACACTAAAATGGTACAAAAATTTATGGTGTCTCGCTGAATCAGTGGCACTATGATGGTGGCACACCAAAATGGTGACAATGCTTATGGTGGCACCCTAATGGTGACACCGCTCATGGTGTCTCACCAAACCATATCTCACCCATTTTCTTTTTTTAGTCTCCCATTTTTTCATTTTTTTCACATTCTACGTATCTTTTGATGTAAACATGATTTTATAACACCATTAAATGTAATTTAATGCCTATAAATGATATATGTTTTTCCACAAGATCATGGTAACCCTTAACATACCAAACCATGTGGTTTTTCCCCATTGCCACACCCCTTTCCCCGAACATTCCATTTCTGCCCATGTAATGTGTGTTTTCCTCTATTTAAAGAAAATACTTTAACCCTCAGCTTTTATAGCCACATATTCGATGGATGCTATTAAATGACAATTAAGTCCATCCTGTGTAACCACCCACCCATGTGGTGAAACCACGATCCTCCTTTAATCCATTCAAAATTTAATAACCCATAACTCTAGGATATCACCATTTTATAGCACTAGAAATTTCTTCTTCTTCTTCTTGGCTGGTCACCTTTTATATCCTTGTCCGTTTGGAGTCCCCCCTTCCTGAAGAAAGTGGTGAACCTATGCTTGAGCTTTTCATCCCACCCTTGGTGCCCTTAAACTTCCCCCCTACAAGTCGTGCATCCCCAGTTCTCGGCCTCTGAAGAGAAACATCGATTATTGATCATCCATGTATGGTTCTTCCTTTGTCTCTCTTTACTTTGTATCATTCAGAGTGGGTATTTTGTTGTTTCTTTGGGGATGGATGAAACCAAAACCTTAATAAAGATAATAATCCTACTTTTAAATAATTATGGGGTGTTTTTGATGATGTTGTTGAACTATTCTACATTGGTCTATATGTTTTGGATTATACTGGTGAATTTACACTAAATATAATGGTCATCAGTGGTCTTTTAATGCACAATAATGAACCTATGTTTTTCTGGATATTTCTTTGATTGAATGAATGTAACATAGAAAATATTTAATCATGTGAATGTGGCTGAATAAATTAATGCACGATGAGTAAGAATCGATGTGCGATACCCCTGGTTAACCAAAAGAAATGAAGAAATTCGATGGATGGTGTGATAGAATCTAGAAATACCCTTGCTATGTCTTGATATTTTTGTTTGTTCTGCTTATTTTCTGTGGGGTGACGTCGATGGGGATGAGATCCTCTACTGTTGTATAATTGTTGGTTTGTAGATCTGAGGTCGTGTGTGGATTTATCTTGAGTCTTGGATTGGTTTCTATAATTTGAGGGATCTCACGGATCACTTTGTTGTTGTAACATTACAATAGAAGTGGGTGTGAATGCTTAAATTGTTGTTTGGTTGTTTTCCTTTCTTTTCCTTGTGTATATGATTTGTATTTTCCTAGTACTGAATAATTTCATAAATGGAATCACTTGAATATGAAAATAGGAATTTTTTTGATGGGAAATTGGTTTTTTGGGAAAGAGTTGAGACATGGTTGTGGTTGTGGTGTTTCGTATACATTAATACTAATGTGGATGTTTTTGTTATAATGGTGTGGAACCCCTATCTTGGGATGAGTTCTTGTTACCTATATTTATAATTTTAGTTATTGTGATTCATATTCCTGTTACACCCATACAGAGTACATTATATCAAACAACCACATTTTATGAGGGAGGGTCTTTTTCCTAACACTCCTATGAGTGGTAGGTTATTAGCTTATTTTATTCTCCCTTTCATAATAGCCCTAGATCTTTTAGGAATGTTGTGATGGAATGAGATTCTATTATAGCCCAAGACTCTTTGAGTAGGGTAGTTGTGGTGTTTGGCCCAGGTGTGTGCGGGCAGATTGTTTCCCAACTGTCTTTGGGATGAGGCCCCAGTGTCTTTGGGCGTCACGGTAGTTGTTCATGAATAGGTGTTTGGGGGTATGGTTACGTATAGTTATTGTGGACCTAGTGTTGGAGGGCGGGATGTGTGGTTGTGGCCCAGGTTTTTGCATTCAGGATGTGTGGTTGTGGCCCATGAGGATTTTCATGGGATGTGTGGTTATATCCCAGGTTTTTGTGGGCGGGATATGGTAGTGGGACTGTAGTGAGAATGGCTTGAGGGGTTTTACACGTAGGATGTCTTCAATAAAAAGTTGGAAAGTAGCACAGGGTACCCAAATACCAATGTGCTATTACTATTACATTACTTGACTTGTGTTATTTGGTAAGTGCTCCTTGTTTAGTTTTGTGTGGATACAACCCTTTCATGTTGCATCAGTTTTCTCCTTTTTTTCATGGGGCTTTAGAATTCCTCCATACTTGTGCATGAGATCTATTGGTTTTCCCAAATGAGTAAACCTTCATTGTCACCATACATATATAAACAAATTTCAGGATTCATGGAGGACATCAGGGATCATGCTGGACCATATTAGCTCAGAATATGGGACACTTTTTTTTGTAGTTTTTCTTTTCTTGCTACTTTATTTTGGGGTTTCAGTGTACTTTTGTAGCATTTACATTTGGACATGTATATGGAAATGGTTTGATTTTGTGTTTAATTTTACCTTCAGTTTTGTTGTTGTTGGGATTTACTAACTTATCTCTCGATCATACTAAATAACATGGTTAATTCCTTCCATCATTATTGTGATTATATACCCATGGTCCTAGTCTCCAATACGGGACCTATTAGAGGCGGGTCTTGGTGGTCATTATATCTCCTACTACTTTAATAAGGAATGGTCTCACAATAGGTTGTCCCTTCTCTCATTGTGGAGAAGGCGGGTCATGACTGAATGGTTTTGTTGGGAGGTTGAGAGATTGGATGGAGTCCGGAGTAGGCACAGTGAGGATCGCATGGGATGGTAGGGAAACAGTTTTAGGCACTCATTGTGCATGAAATTGGATATAGAAGAATAGCTGGGAAATGGGATGTTAGGGCCCCACATGATCTGATGCAAGGACTCTGGGACTACCGAATGACCATGTGGGGTTACAGTGATTACAGGGTAGAGACCCAAGGGAAGTTACATGAATCATAATATATCATGATCATGTGTTTTTTGGGTATTTTGGGGATCTAAAATGAATAAGAGTTCTAACAAAATTTAACGAAAATTTTCTACACTACTCAGGCTTAGGCAGTCCTTGTATAAATAGAAGTTATGGCATCATGATAACGAACATGAGTAGTGTAGGAAATCGAGGCCTAGGTGGATATTTTGGATGATCAGAAGAGGGCTGATTGAGAGGAGGATGACCAGTGGAAGAGGATGCATCGTGCCTTTCAGTGACAAGCCCTAAGGATGTAGGAGTGCATCGTCTTAGACATGGAGATAGAGATATTGTTTATGGATCTGGTGATAAATTTTATCTTGATCGAGGATTTAATGAATTACTGGGTTCCCTTGCCTATAAGCTAGATATGGGGAGAAACACATCAGTGGTGGACACTCTACCTTGGGAAGAAGAGGGAGGCTGAGGTTTCATGGACTGACTTTGAGAAAGAGTTCCGAGTGGAATTCTTCTCTTCCACAATGAAGGATCAGAATAGGTAGGAGCTGATCTCCCTCCACCATGGGTGCATGTCAGTGAGGGATTTGGGGATCAATTTCAACAATCTCCTTCGTTTTGCTCCGAACCTGTCTCTAGATGAGGAGTCTCACACGAGACGTTCGTAGGAGGCACTCCGAACTTCACATTAGTATGTTGTTACTTCCTTCACTCTACCGACGTACATCATGTTCTAGAAAAAGTCTAAAGTTGTTGAAAGGAGGCAAATATTTTTTGGTGTGTGTAGGATCGAAATTATGATTTAGATTCTCAATATACAAGTGGGGAGGGGGGTGAATTATACACTTTTAAAAATTTCCTCAATCAAGGAAAGATCTAAGTTTAAAAAATATTAACTAAGAAAATTCACAACAACTCTATTCTCCAATGAATGATTGGGACAAAGTATGAAGTTACAAACTTCTAGTTCTATGCACTTTCTTAAATCTAAAAAGTGATTTCGAAAAACTGGTTTCGGAAATATGGATCTAGAAATGGAAACTTAACCAATGTTTACAAAGTGAGATTCTACCTTAAATCATATAGAATCTAAATTAATCAGAGTACATGTGTAAGGAAATATAAAAAGATTATACATTCCTTACAATACAATATGCAGTGGAAAAAATAAACTTGTAATAAAAACAAGAAATAAGATATAAATCTTTTAACCCAAAGATAAGGGTATCCAACAACCATGGATAAAGGTCCCTTGATTTATAAATTCAAGAAAGTTTGTCTTACCCACACCAAGGTAAGCCCTCGATACAAAGATAAATGTCTCGGTCTTGATATCCCTACAAGCCCTCAACTTCAAGGTAGTTATAACCTTTGTATTCCTTAGCAAGGTATCCCACGAACTTCAAGGAAGTCGGCACCTCTGTGTTCCTATACCTGGAAGCCCTCGAATGTAATTAATGACACTCAGAGTCGCACAAAGCAATATGAAAAAGTAGTTCAGTACACAAAAGGCAGGAAAAGATTCTCTCTATAGAAATCACCTTAACAGCATGTTGTCTCTAGAGTGATCAACTTGTTGTGGAGCTCTTTCAAATGAGTTCCTTTTTATAGGCTCAGTTGGAATGGTCGAATCCATCCTCCAACGATAATATTTTCCATAAATTTCAGAGGGACCTATACACGTGTAACTCAACCAACGGTTAGTTAGAAACAGAATGGACGGAATCGTTTAATAATAAAACTTGTGTAACTGAAAGCACGAAATCATTTTATAAGGATACAAGTGTAAGCATAAGAAAAACTAATATTCAGAGTGTATGAAAATAAAAGTTCTGAGTGTAACCAAAATGACATTCGGAGTCTATAATAAATAGATATTCAGATTCTGTTTAATAGAAATTCAAAACATGAATTCTGTAGAAATCTGGAGTCTAAATTTCAAATGAAATTCAGAGTATGGTTTCACTAGAATGCAAAATCTGGACATATAGCGGTCAGAGTTAAACTAGTAGAAGTTTGGAGTTGAATAAGTAAATGTTCAGAGTCGAACTCATAAAAGTTCATAGTCGAACTCATAAGAGTTCAGAGTCATACTCTTGGATGTTCGGAGTCCATAATTCAGAGTGGAACTATATGAAAGTTCGTATCCAGAATTTAGAGTCGAACTATATGAGAGTTCGTATAAAGAATTTGGAATGAAACTTCATTAGAGTTCATATCCCGAATTCAGAGTGGAACTACATTAGAGTTCACATACAGAATTAGGAGGGGAACTTCATTACAGTTCACATCCAGAATTCGGAGCTGAACTTCATTACAGTTCACATTCAGAATTCAGACCCTAAAACAGATTTCTTTATATCTTAGCATTTTGATTCTGAGGTTTTGGGTATGATTTATATTTTTACACTTATGAAAAATATTGATATGTAGAAGGAAATCTAGGTTAGGGTAAATTTCAATTAAGGAAGTAAATTTTCCTTAGGGAAGTAAAATATAGATTTTCTTAAGTATAATGTGTTTGTGATTTTCAAAACAAAATAGAATGGAAAAGTCATAAGGAAATCCTTATTGATTCAAAAATATCCTCCTTTTTAGAAAGCACGAACAACCTTATGAAAAAGAATATAATGACATTGAAAAATTTCACTAGACTTTGAAATTAAAACTTATCTCCCTTTGTTCATGTTTGATAGAAAATAAAACTAAATCCCCCTTAGGCATTGAATCTCTGAGGATTGTATTCTAAATTTCTAGAGTGGAATTATCATTTTCATGGGAATGAAAAACGTCGTAATGAGAAACTCCCCCTTACTTTAAGGATATTTCATTTAGAAATTTTTCCTTCTATGTTTTAAAATTTTCTTTCTCCTCTTTTGAGTAGTTCGTTTTCCTCCTCCCCCTTTGTGATTTTCCAAAAGAATTGAAGGGAATGGAAAAAAAATTAATGTACCTAAAACATTATTACATAACAAGACAAGATAGAAGCAAGAAAAAAATACCATTAGAGTTGAGAAAAATTTTACAAAGAAAGACAAATCCAACAAAAGATTGTAGTGGGTTTATTTGTCATTATTTTCCTTCAGGATCAGCTTCTCCAACAATGTTTTCAGTTTCCTCAAATATCTTTAATCCTCCTTAGCTGGCCTCTCCAATGCTTTTATCCTTTCATCTTGAGCTTTCAAATCCTCTTTCTAAACCTTTATGGCCTCTTCCTGTATCTCCACTAGCTCATCTTTCTTTACAAGTCTTTTTTCAATCTCAATTCAGAGATCTCAATCCCTTATAAAATTTTGAGCAAGAGAGTTAGCCTTATCATTCAGTTCATTCACTTGTTGACTCCATGAACATTGTTCAGTGATCAACTCATCCTGATGATTCTTAATCTTTGCATCCACTGTGTCAGAACAATCATTTACCTCATCCTGAAAATTATGAAACTGAGCCATGTCTTCTTCAATTTTCTTAGACTAGAATGTGATTTTGCTGCATGATTTCCTATGTACATCATAACTGATAAGGAAATTTGTATGGTCGGACTCAATATTTATACACTTATCCATCTCGATAGATAAGGATTCTGACATCTCATTAAAACTATGTTGCTACATCTATAATCTGGAGTCAATAGTGGAAAATATTGGAATGGTGGCCACCAGCTTCTTCAAAGATTCAACAACAAAGTCCTGGCCATGTGTTGATGACTCCGAATCAGATAATTTTCTTGGAGATTGCTCTACCTAAATCTATACTAGCTTTCTTCTAGAAGAACCAACAACCTATTTTTTCCTAATTAAACCTTTTATTATTGTATACATGAGAACATTCTTTCCTTTATCAGTTTTTGGAATGGGTTTTTCATTTGGAGATTCTTCCTCACATTCTGAAATTTGATCAATCTGGTCTTTATCTATTTTCTCTTTTTCTGCTCCTTCCTCAAGAATGTTAATCTCATTGGATTCTTCCTCATCATACAAAACATTTTCCTTGTTTTCCTCTTGCTTATCATCATTCTTCCTACATTCATTCACAAATCCCATTCCTAGAGTGACTAATTGTGAATATTCAGACATTTCTTGATACAATTCTACTTGATTGATCAGGTCATCATGATCCACACTTCCTTATTCATCTTATTCTTCTTCAACAACCTATTTCTCTAATTCTTTACCATCGGTTTTCTGTACTTCATTAACAATCACTTATCCTTTGAACTTTTCCACAATGAAGTATTTATTTCTAGGAGTTTCTGGTAAAGATTTGACATCAACTGTTTCCGGAATGGGAATCTTCTCAGAGGCTATTTCAGTGGCTTTCAGGAAGGATTGAACAATCTCTTTATCTGACATCATCTTCTTCATCTTTTTCACTTTTGTTTGCTTTTCTAGCACTTCTAAAGCTTTTTATCTTCATTCCTTAGCCTCAGAAGGGTGCAATATGAACTGTGGATTCCCTTCATTCCTCTTCTATTTGTCTTTCCTCCACTTAGTAGCCACTTCATCTGGGAATGCTTTCTGTTTCTTTGGCTTATGACGTGCAAATTGAGTTTCCTTAGATTTGGGGGTTTTGTCATCAACAACCACTTCCTTAAGCTTTATCATAATTGTAACTTTCATCACGGATTTAGTATAGTCTACATTCTCCAGAATGGTCTCAGCTTCTTCTTCTGGTAAAGGATAGAATTTTCCAGATTCATCAGAAAAAACTCATCTTCATCCTTTTTAGTGTGTCATCAATTACTAACATAACCTTGCAATTTCCTTTCATGGAAGTGCAAGCAACTTCTAATGAGTCAAGACATCTGATGATAAGTTTTGTGATTAGGGTCATATACATAATGATATGAGTTTCAGATTCCCTTATTTGATATTCGAAATTGTAATCAAAAAATGCCTCATCAGATTTATCTTCCTTAGATTTACCAAGAAATCTAGGACATAGATGTCACTCTTCTTAAAATTATCCTTATCACACCATCTTGGTACGAGAAAACCTATACCCATAGCTGTAGAATTAGATTATTCAGAGTGAGATGATAGATCTTAGTTGTCTTTGAATCTTTAAGTCCATGGCATTTCAAAGCCTTCACATTGTTGAAACATCCTTGCTCATCTGGAAGCTTGTGTGAGAAAAACTCAGCATCACCTTCATATGTTAAACCCACCAAGCTTGCAGAAGTGGTGTAAGATAATTTGTATGTCTTCCCATAAGACTTGAAGGAAAATAAATCCTTGCCATCTTCCTCAAGGAAGGAAATAGACTCATAAAAATCAATAAGAAATTCTGTGTAAACTGGATCTTATTTCTCTGGCTCGATAGGAAAACATTATCCCAGCCATTAAATTTGATATTCTTAGTTATAAGAGAATCGTACTTGAAGAGGCTCTGATGTACTAACCTCTCCCTATAAACTATCCATTTTGAGATTTATTTTGTTGTTGACATATCGGGATAAGTAGCTTCAATAGACAATTAGAATGGAGAGTTCTGGAAGATTCGGAATGGGCTTAATAAATATCATAACGGTTATTAAGAAGAGATTCAGGGCTTTGAGATGCAAAATATTTGAAAAACTAATGTGGGAGGTCCCTCGGGGGTCCCCTATATATAGGCATTGAGACGATGGTTCAGTTTCAACGGTGGTCAAATGGTTGAGATACATTGAGATCAGATCTGATGGTTGAGATACAATCCGCAAGGAAAACATGACTTCGATCTATTGAGGTTTTTATGAAAAAAAATTGGATTTAAGAAAACTAGAATCCTTAAAAAAATTTAATACTCATAATAAATTACCAGAAAGCAAAATATGACTATGAAAACATCTGTAAGGAAACCATATATTTCATATTGGCTAGAAAGATTGTTCGTAATGGGTAATATTATTCGTGAGGAAAATTTAAAATAAACATTACAAAAAACTTATTATGAAAATTATCATTATGAAAATTATAATTACGAAAATTGTCACTACAAAATTTCTCATTATGAAAATTTCAATTCTGAAAATTTCATTACAAATATTTCCGTTATAAGAAGTTTCATTCCGAGAATTTCTATTCCGGAAGCTTCATTACAAAAATTTCAGTTCTGAGAATTTCCATTTTATGAATTTCTATTCCGTATGTTTCATTACGAAAATTTCAGTTCAAATAATTTCCGTTCTGAAAATTCCTTATGCGGAAATTTTTGAAAAACTCATTACGAAAAATTTTAGTTTCAACGGTTTGAAAAATTGACTACAAAAATTTTGATTACAAAAGCCTAAAAAATGACTACAACTAATTTGATTATGAAATCAAGAAAATGTACTCTCTCTATGAGAAAGAGTTTATTACTGTAAGAAGAATTGTTTAACAAGAAGTTCATGAAGAATTATTACCTCATGATTATAATTCCTTACTTCTGTTTAATGTATTCAAATATATTAGAAGGTAAAGATTTTGTTAAAATTTTAGCAAGTTGATCTTGCATTCCGATAAACATATGAATGATATTTTCTTTCTGTGTGTGATCCCTAATAAAGTGATGCCTAATATCTATATGTTTTACACAGGAGTGATGTGAAGGGTTTTTACTAAAGGCATGGAACTTTTGTTATAACAAAAAATTTGAGTCTTAATAAAACTCAAGCTATAGTCTGTGAGAGTTTGTTGCGTCCACAACACTTGAGGACAACAACATCCAGCTACTACATATTCAGCTTTAGCAGTGCAGAGTGCTACAGAATGTTGCTTCATGCAGGACCAAGTAACTAATTAATCTCTTATGAAATGACAAGTTCTAGATGTACTTTTTCTTTCCATTATACATCAACCAAATTCAGCATCTGAAAATATTTTTAATGTAAAATCATTCCCAGAAGTATAAAATAATCCTAGATCCATGGTTCCCTTTAAGTAGTGAATAATTTTTTTCACTACCTTTAAGTGATATTCCTTGTGATTGGATTGATATCTTGCACATAAGCATACTGAAAACATTAAGTCTAGTCAACTAGTTGTCAAGTATAGTAGACTTTCTATCATACCTCTAAAATATGTTTGATCTACTGGTTTCCCAGATTCATCATGATCAAGTGTGTTTTAGATACCAATATGAGTACTAATACTTGCTGTGTTTTCAAATCCATAATTTTTAAGAATATCTTTAATATACTTATGTTGAGATATATAGGTTCCTTCTCATTTTTGAGAAATTTTAAAACCAAGGAAAAATGTTAACTCACCCATCATACTAATTTCATACTCATATTTCATTAGATTTGCAAAAGAATCAGTTAAATATTGTTGAGTTGAACCAAATATGATTTCATGAACATATATTTGAACAATCAAAACATTTTTCTTATCTTTCACTATAAAAAGAGTTGGATTTGCATTTCCCATAACATAGTTATATTGAAGTAAAAAATTCACAAGTCTATCATACCAAGATCGTGGGGCTTGTTTAGGACCATACAAGGCCTTGTTATGTCTAAAAAAGATCAGGATTTTTTATCTTCAAATCCAGGAGGTTGTTCAACAAAAAATTCCTATTGAACATAGCCATTACGAAAAGAACATTTTACATCCATTTGAAAGAGTATAAATTTAATGAATTCTGCAAATTCTAGTAAGATATGAATAAATTCAAGTCTAGCTACTGGAGCATAGGTTGCTTCATAGTCAATTCCATCTTTCTGATTATATACTTTAGCAACTAGTCAAGATTTATTTATAATAATTACTCCATATTCATCACACTTGTTTCTGAAGACCCATTTTACTCCAATAACAAAGGATTCTTTAGGTCATTCAACCATGGTCAAGACATGATTTCTTTCAAATTAATTTAGTTCATCTTGCATGGCTTTGATCCAATCACCATCACCTAATGCTTCATCAGTGCTTTCTGGTTCCAATTGCGAAAGGAATGCTAGATGTTCTACTTCATTTCTCAAGGAACTTCTAGTCCTTACAGGATGATTTACATCACAAATGATACTATTACTGGAATGATTATTAAAAAATACCTAAATTGTGTTTTGTAAAACCTGTTCATCAATATAGGGTAGAACGTTTTCTGGGGTAAATGTTTCAGAAGTATCTTCTTAAATATTTTCTTTATCAGAAGGATCTTTTATCAAAGGTTAATAATAAGTTTTTGAAAAAACATCTGAATATGTAGGATGGGAGTGTTTAAAAACAAAAGGATTAGACTCATCAAATTTTACATTCACTGTTTCCTCAACAGTACAAGTGTTTGTAATGAAATGTCTATAAGGAGTTTTATTAAGAAAAGGTCTAATTATAACTCTATTGATAGTATAAAGAGCAGTAAATATAGCTTTATCCCAAAAATGTCTAACTATAGAATATTCACTCAACATGGTTCTAGCTATCTCTTGAAAAAAAATATTTCTTCTTTCAACTACACCATTTTGTTGAGGAGTTCTAGCTGCATAAAAGTTGTGAGTAATACCTTCTGTACTACAAAAAGTTTCAAAATCATCATTTTGAAATTATCCTCCATGATCAATATGAATAGTTTTTAATGGAAGGTTTTTCTCATTTTTAACTTGGGATCTAAAACTTTTGAAATAAGAAAAGGCTTGAGACTTCTTTGATATAAAATAGACCCATGTAAATATAGTGTAATCATCAACTAGAACAAACACATAGTTTTTGCCTCCAATGCTTCCAGTTTGTGTTGGACCAAAAAGATCCATGTGACCCAACTATAATGCATTAGTTGTGGACACTTCATGGATTGACATTAAAATAGATTTATGTTGCTTGCCATATTTACAAAGATCAAATACATTAGAAGAATCAAATCTATGCACTGGTTGATCTTTAACAAAAAATTTCTTAGAGAGTTTGCGTAGGTTCCTAAGGTTACATTGACCTATCCTTATATGCCATAACCAAGAATGATATTCCATTTCACTTAGGCATGTAAGTCTTGGATTCTAAGGTCTTCTATGTTCAATGTTTAAAAATTCTCTTTCCTATTGGCAGAAAGAATATATTCATCCTTGGAATTGTGTACTAAACACATATCATTCCTAAAATTCACATTGTATCCTTCATCACATAATAGACTTATGCCAATGAGGTTGTTCTTAAGACCCTTACCAAATAAAACATTTGAAATCAATGTTTTACCAAGAAGAACAATATTACATATACCAACAATTTCTCCCTAATCATTATCTCTGAAAGTTACTTTTCCTCATTTCTCCTTGATAAACTTTTTTAAATAGTTTTTGTTACTAGTCATGTGTCAGGAACATCCACTATCGATGTACCAAGTATTGTTGTTGGTACATTATTTAGCTTCCTAAAGATAATAAAAAGTTAGGTTTTTGGATTCCATACATGCATGGATCCAGTATTGATAGATAAATTTTTTTGGGTATCTACATTTGTTTGGAAAAATATGCTTTATTAATCCCAAGAGATTGAACTATATTCAAAGAACAATTTATCTTCCAATGGCCACCACATTGACACAAATTGAAAAAGGGGCTTTCCAAGGAACAAAATAGTTGTTTTTGATAACTAGATTTTGGTGAGTATAACATATTCTAGTAGGTTTTCCATGAGGATTAATTTGAGAATACATCTTGTCAAAATTTTGCTTCCCACAAGTAAATTTTTCAAGAAG
The DNA here is from genome assembly GCA_963277665.1 of Viscum album. Classification (NCBI taxonomy): domain Eukaryota; kingdom Viridiplantae; phylum Streptophyta; class Magnoliopsida; order Santalales; family Viscaceae; genus Viscum; species Viscum album. Next base: position 1,835,246,583 of record OY728132.1, read on the forward strand.
CTTATTAAGAGAAAAAATTTCAGATTTCAGTCTAATGACAAAATTCTTATCCTCATGAATCATTTCTTTAGAGTTAGATTTTTCCTCAAAAATTTATATTTTTGAAATAGAATTCTTAAGATCTTTATAAATTTCTTCCTTATCAAAATTTTCTTTCACAACATCATAGAATGTTTACCTAAAAACTCTTATTTATCGTTAAGATCTGAAGATTGATCTGAAGTCTCTATTGTAAGAACTTCTTACCTAGTATTTACCTTGTATAATTTCCTATAAATTTTACAATTTTTTGCTTCATGTAACATGGAAAATCTAGATACTTCATCATATAAAGGTTCTTCATTATCTGAGGATGAAGTATCTTCATTATAAGTACTATTTTCGGAATATAAATTCTAATCAAGAGATAAATTTTTTAAAGTCTCAGAAGAGCGTACCTTGGCCATAAGACATGTATATGGAAAAGATTTATTAGCAATGAATCCAATATTCTTCTGGGCTGAAGAATCATTTTTTGAAGATTCTCTTTCTGAAGAGTCTCCAGAACTAGCACTCCAAGTAGTATTAGGTTTCAAAATTTTTGTAGCTTTATATTTGTAGAACATCTTCCTGTTCATTTCATAATGCCTCTCTTTTCTTTCTTTCATTTTATGAAAAGGGAAATCAGGTCTAATGTGTCCACTTCTTATGCATTCATAGCACATGACCTCAAAATCTTTCTTATAATTCCTTTCCTCCTTTAAATACTTGGATTGAAAATTAATTGGACCAACTATCTTATTCATTGTTCAAGCAAGCGTTTCTAACTCATTCTCTTAGACTTCACTCTCACTAGATTCAGATTGGATAACAACCTTCTTAGATTTGTATCTAGTTACACTCTCATGAGTCTTAGCTTTCATGTGATTTGATGTTGTAGTAAAAGAAACTATACCATTCCCATTCTTCTTTTTGATATTTTCAGCGTCTCTCTTCATCCTTGTTTCATGTTGGTGAAGAGTTCCAAATATTTCATCTAGAAAAATTTGAGTAACTTTCTTGTTCTAATCAATATCTATTCTCTTGGATTCCCACTCATTGGGCATAATATCAATAATCTTATCCACAAGAGCTTCATCATCTAGACCTTTCTCTCCAATATATTTTATGCTATTTACAATAGTCATAAATCTTTGCAGCACTGTGCTTATAGGTTATCCATAAGGAAAATAAAAACCATGATACTCAGCTCTCAATATAGCTCTTCTGGTCTCAATCAATTTAGATGTAATAAAATGTGTGACTTCAAATTTCTTCCATATACAGTTAGTTGTTTCACATGAATAAATTTTTCTATATATGTTCTTAGTCATTTAACATAGTAGAGTATTGCGTACCATATAGTTTAATTGATATTCATGGTTCTCTTGGTTTGTGAATGCACTTACTTCTTTATACGGAATTTTATAACCATCGGTAAGCATAACAAAGTTATCTACCCTAGTATTGAAAATGAATGTCTTCATTCAATCTCTCTAGAATTCATAATCATTGGCATAAAAAATTGGTGGTATTGTATGATTTAGGTTGACAATGGATCCAATATTTTAACCTGCCATCTTAAAGAAATTCTTTCTACACAAAGACTTTTTAAATAAAAAAGTTCGAATTCAAGAAAAAATATTCCTAAGAAAGGAAAAAAATATAGAAGTATGAAAAACTAGAAAAGAAATACTTATATGTGAATATAATTATTTCATAGACCTCCCCTGATACCTAATGTAAGATTAGTATAGAGTATTATGTTTCCAACCTCTGATACCAATTATAAGATCGCAATTATTATGTATATGCTCAATATACAAGAGGGGGGTGAATTTTAGTCTTTTAAAATATTCCTTAAACAATGAAATATCAAAGTTTAATAAATATATAATATGAAAATTCACAACAACTCTAATCACCAATGAATGATTGAGACAATGTATGAAGTTAAAAACTTCTAGTTCTATGAACTTGCTTAAATCTGTAAAGTGATTTCGAAAAACTGGTTTCAGAAATATGTATCCCGAAATTGAAACATAACCAAAGTTTAAAAAGTGAGATTCTAGCTTAAATCATATAGAATCGAAATTAATCAGACTACAAGTTGAAGTATATATAAGAATATTATACTTTTTTACAATACAATATGCACGCGAAAAAATGAACTTGTAACAAAATCAAGTAACAAGATATAAATATTTTAACCCAAAGAGAAGGGTATCCAAAAACCTTGGATAAATGCCCATTGATTAAGAATTTAAAGCAAGTATGTCTTACCCACACCAAGGTAAGCCCTCGATATGAAGTTCAGTGTCTCTGTCGTGCAATCCTCACAAGCCCTCAACTTCAAGGTAGTTGGAACAACTGTCTTCCTCAGCAAGGAATCCATCGATCTTCAAGGTTGTCAACACTTATGTCTTCCTATCCTCGGAAGCCCTCGAATGTAATCACCAACACTCGGAGTCACACGAAGCAATCTGAATGATTAGTTTAATACGTTCAAGGCATGAAAATATTCCCACTCTAGAAATCAACATAACAACGTGTTGTCTCTAATGTGATCAACTTGTTGTGGAGCTCTTTTACATGAGCTCCTATTTATATGCTCAGTTGGAATGGTCAGCTCCCTCCTCCAATGGTAATATTTTCTGTAAATTTCAGATGGACCAATATGACTGTACTCAACCAACTGGTAGTTAGAAACAGAATGGACGACATCGTTTTATAATAAAACATGTGTAACTGAAATCATGACATCATTTTATAATGAAACTAGTGTAAGCATAAGAAAAACTAATGTTCTGAGTGTAAGAAAATAAAATTTTTTAGTCAACCCAATATGAAATTTAGAGTCTATAATAATGAGATATTCTGATTCTATTTTATAGGAATTAGGAACTTGAATTCTGTAGAAATATGGATTCTGAATTTATAAGGAAATTCGGAGTCTGGTTTCAACAGAGATGAGAATCTTGACTTACAGAGTTTGGAGTTGAACAAGTAGAAGTTCGGAGTCAAACTAGTAAAAGTTCTGATTCAAACTCATAGATCTTTGGAGTCAAACTCATAAATGTTCTGAGTCAAACTCTCGGATGTTTGGAGTCTAGAATTCAGAGTGGAACTATATGAAAATTCGTATCTAGAATTCAGAGTCGATTTATATGAGAGTTCGTATCCAGAATTAGGAATGTAACTTCATTGGAGTTCATATCCAGAATTTGGAGTGGAACTTCATTACAGTTCACATCCAGAATTCAGAGTGGAACTTCATTACATTTCACGTACAGAATTCGGAGAGGAACATCATTACAGTTCACATTCAGAATTTGAATCCTATAACAGAATGCTTCATATCTTATCATTTTAATTCTTAGGATTTGGGTATAAATTTGATTTTTTAACGGTTGGGGACAAAGCCTCAATTTATTATTACAGAAAAGACCTCATTTGAGGGTAGAGGGAGACCCAATACATAGCCCGAAGGCCCAAGTCCATGTGGCCTGAATACAAGGCTTGAACAAGGTGTAGGAGATTTTCAAAACAATAATGAATGGAAAAGTCATAAGGAAAACCTTATTGATTCAACAATGTGAAGTGAGATGGGATACAATGGACTTCGTCAAAGAGGAAGTCCATCAACAATAGGCCTAGAATATTAGGGCCTTCTAGGATTCAACCAGTAGGGAGTAGGACCCAACAATTCTTGTTTTGAACCCCCAGTCCCCATCACTTCCTTGCAGGCCAAGGACTGAGATGCTTCATTTGTGGGAGCCATGGGAACCTTCTGAATCAGTGCCCGAACCGAGAACAACATAGTGTGGGTAGGGAGGTCCAGTGCCCACCTCAGCATCAACAACATCCATCCATGTCCTTTCAACTGTAGCAATAGTAGGGACATCGAGCACACGCTCTCTTGAGGGCAGATGTTATTAGAGGAGGCTAGCCATAAGGATCTCTTTGGGGACCTCTTCCAGGGCTTGGTCGGGGAGGTGGCCGATATCTAAGAGGTAGAGGAGCTAGGTCGGGGAAGTTTCACGTCGTAGGGTCAGTTGTTCTAGTCGGGTCAATAGTCTTTCGAGGTACGATCAGCTTATTTAGTACTCATTCTTATGCCTTGTAGGATACAAGAGATTTTAACTTCTTTGTTGCACCTGTTCTGGCCGATGCTCTGGGTTTAGATGTTGAGATACTTCAAATGCCACTGTTATTGAGTATGCCAATTGTTCATCAGGCTAAATTTTTTTTTTGTTTGATGACTGTATAGGCCTACGATAAGGCCACATCAGTCTAGCATGGATTATCCACTATTGCATAAATAGAAAAATGATGTCATCCTAGGCATTTACTGGCTCATTTTAGTTCATGTTGTTATCAACTATTTGTGGGGAAAAGTCATGTTATCTGATGAGTATTGCCAACATGTGGCTATTATTAGTGAACTGTAACAGCCCAAGATTTTATGAAAAATATTCTTTTAAATTTCACTAATGTCTTATGTTATACGCTACACCAAAAGGAGCTTGCACAACACGAATCCTTGACTTGCCTTGCATTACACGCAATCGCGACCTTCCTCGATAGTGTGTGTAGTACGCAATAACGAGTTTCACTAAACAACAATATCCGATTAAAATATTATTAAAACTAGCCGTTATGAATAGTAATAACCACTTTTTGAAATTTTTTAAATTTTATTTTTCAAAATGGAATTCATTTTTGGATTCTTAATATCGAAATTAGCTTAGGGTGAAATTTATGTACTTTTCGGAAGACTTTCATTTTCTGATGAATAGTGAAAATTACTAAATTTTAATAAAAACAATTTTATTAATCGAAATAATTAATAGTGATAATTTATTAATTTGAGTGGTTATAAAGTATATTTAGAATATATTTTTACAATTCAATACAATGTTGGTCATTGAATGTAATTTCACATTTACACCACACATAAACAAGTGTTAATCTTTTGATAGTTATTATCTCTTAAAAACACGCTATTTGTTGTGATAGCGGAAATTAATTATAAAATTATTTAATGCAACTTATATGTTGGGAATTTTTTAAAATAAAAATCATTTTTGAATTTGGAATATCTATTATAGCTTAGGGTGAAATTTTGGCATTTTTTCTGAAAAAACATCAATTTTTGATGAATAGTGAAACTACTAAGTTGTTAAAAAAATTAAATTTTTCATAAATCATAATTTTACAGCTTCTGTAAAAGGAATTTCAGAAATCTGAGAGGCACAGTTGATGTTAGTAAGTAAAATGTCGTTCAATGGGATGAAAATATTTTTTGGTGAATAGTAACTTTTTACTTTTATTTACCACGGTTAAAAGTAAATAGGGTAATTAATTGTTAAAATGATATTAATATTACCCTAACACATGTCCTAATCCTATTGGACAAGTGTATCTCGAACAAAAACAACGTTAAGTGTAAAATATTATCATTTAGGCCCACTTGGATTAGATTTGGACATTTATTATTATTTAATTCTAAGAAGAGTTATAAGAGTTAAAATCAATGTTTATTTACTAAAACATTTTTAATATAGGGTTATAAATAATATAATTTAGACTATAAATATTAATTAGAAAGCTACAACGATTTCTTACATAATGGTATTTTATTTGTAATTTTTATACTTTATATAATTTAATTTATTTATGACACAACGATGATGCTGTAATTACCTTTTTAAGAAAATATTAACATAATTGATGTTATAAATTCCCAAATAAATGTAATTGGAGACATTTATTACTTAAACTAATTTTATAGGTTAATATGAAATGTTATTGTTGATTTTAGTAACTTGGTTCGATCTTATCATTCTGTTAGAAATTTCATAAAAATCATGTACCAAATAGTGTCAAAATTGACATAAATTAGTTTTTAAAAACAAATATTATTTTATTAATTGTTATTTAATTCCTAAAAATCTATGGTTCGGCCAAATGACTTATATAAGGATGTATATATTAATAATAAACAACTTGGGGTTCGTTTGTCTTGATATAGAATGTTTATTAACCATATAGTGTAAGAAAACAAAAATACACGGTAAATGTTAAATTATTTAACTTAGAGTTAAATCTAATTGATAAGGTTAAAATAATAACCTAAACTTGTTTAAATCCTATTGGATGATAGGATTTCGATCCATCCCCACATTATCTTCCAAATAAGACCATTTGGAACCATTATATACCGAAGTTGACCTTAATATAAAATAATATTTTGAGATTTTCCTAAGATGCCCCTCTCCTCCCTTATAAAAGGGCACATCCTCCATCTCCTCCTCACACAACGTTGAGCCTTCAAGATTGGCCAAACCCTGCCATATTCTTTTCTCCACTTCCCTAGAAACATCCTAGAGGTTCTGGTATTCTTCAAAGACCCATTTTTTGTGCCCTAAAAGGAGGTCTCAAAGAAGCACTTCAAAGAAGAGGTAATGTCCATTACCGATTCTTTCATCTTTATTTCTTCTTCCACTTATTCTTCATAGGTTGTTTCATTATGAAGTAATAACATCAGTATCACTCATATATTGATATGTTATTATAAGTATGAAACAACCCTATTTCACCATCTATCCATCCTATGGAAGAAGAAATCACCGCACGTGCGTACGTACGGAATACCGTCTCCACGCCGTGGTGTAATCTATTTTCCACCACCACCTTACATGGATGGGTATAATGGTTTGAAGAATAAATATACATAGTTATTAGAAGATCATATTGATTCTAATATATTGTATCATCCACTCCAATTCAATACAATAAATATGGAAATGATATCATCGCTCGTGCGTACGTACGGACTACCGTCTCCACGACGCGATGAGATTCATTTTCCATGTTAACCATTTAAGAATGATTATAAAGTATATATATGCAATAATAATGAAATATATGACATAATTAAGCTACTAGATTTATGTGTATATATATTTATGTCATCTACTTAATTCCACTCAATTCAATAATGAAAAGAAAACATCGTTCATGCGTACGTACGACCTACCGTCTCCATGAATGGTGTATTTCTTTCCATTTACTGATTTATTATATATATGTCTATTATTAATATATATTATATATAAATCATGTTTTATATTTTGGAATTAAGTAATCATGTTCTAAGTAATCATATGAATAATTACAAGTCAAAATGTGGACAACAAATGAAACAATTTTACCCAAAACACTCTTTAACATGGAATTTTCAAAAGAACGAGTAATATAAAGACATAAGTGAACCATATATGATATCATAAGAATTAATATGATTCTGTAATAAGTTAATGACATTATTTAAATCATTATACAGGAGGTTCAGTTACGTACAAAGCATATCAGACATAAGGTAAGGGAAGTATCAATATTTCATTTTTATCCGAGATTGTTTATACTTTGAAATTTACTGGGGTGTATTTTATCATCAAAATCCATGTTTCCTCAATATGTAATATTATTTCGATTCACCTAAAATTGTTTAAATCATATTTTTCCCTTCGGTGAGTTTTTAGTAAAAGATATGAAAGGAATCTTTTGTCGTTTTTCGTACGAGGTACTTTTTTGATTTTTCCGACAAAGGTACGAGAAGAATACTTTTTTTAACTTATACAGCATGAATGGATTTTTAAAACATTATTTCCAAGAAGCTTCCTTTACAAGTTTTCAAGTTTATTTTTAATCAACTTCTTTTAGTTTAAAGTTGTATGACATGTTAAGAAAGGAAAAATGTTTTTGAAGAAGAAAGGATATTTTCCTCAAGAATGGAGTTCAAGAGTTTTATCAAATTTATTTTCCATCTAAGATAATATAGGTTTATGTTTCTATCCGTATTATTAAATGGATTTGATTATGTTGTGATGGAAATATTTTTATGAATTCCTTTATCTTATATGAATTGTTTTATGATGTCACGATGTTTAAGATTCTCATTTTTATTACATAGGTTATACTTTTATGTATGGTTTATGATTTTGTGCCACAAATAAGAATGGTATCATTATGAGATGGGTGGGACCAATATCTCCCTCCAATGCGTTGGGTAAAGATTTTATATCTCATGAGATAGACATGGCTGGAACAGTAGGTTATACCGGTTCAGTGAAACAGGACTGAAACGAGGAATGAACTCGGTTCAGAAAGGGACTTTGTCCACTAAGATAGTCTTGGAAATGAGTCTTGACTAACAAGAAATGATTCTATATGATTATGTGTGTATGCCATAAATTTTCATGTTATATGTTATGATTATTGGGATTACATTTCACTACTATGATTTATCCCATGTTATGAAATTATGCTCTCTTTTGCAGGTAATGATTTCCAAAATGTTATGTTCTTATGAGTATGATGTGATTGATATTTCTTTTGTTTACCCTTACTGAGCATTTGAGCTCACCCTTTTATGTTTTCTTTTCCCCAGGATATAAAGAAAAGTTTTAGGTAAAAAAAGGGAAGATCTTTATGGGAGATGTTGAAGATCTTTCACCACGATTAGAAGATTATATTCTGAGTTTCCAAAGACACAAAACTATTACGGTCCTTTAGTGTGTGTTTTTGTTATGTACTATGTATTCCGTAAAAGTAATGTAATGTCCATGTACGTCAGGCTTCGTGTCTCTACAGTTGGTATCAGAGGAAAGGTTTAGTCAACCTTTGGAAACTAGGATGCGAGAACTTTAGTGAGATCCCTAGAGATATTTCTAAGGTATGTCTAGGGATTTCTCTAAGGTTAAGTATACGTATAGGTTACAGTCCTAGAATTGCACTAACGATCTTAGAATTTAACCTAAGATGATAGAAATTGAGGGTACTCCCCCTTGATTATATTGTTTTCCCTATCATGATTTTTTCCTCTCACACAATTGTTTTTAGGTTTTAGAAGATGGCTGGAACCCAAAGGAACCGTGTTGATCAATGCAATGATTGTCGTCCTGAAAAAACAAATGTTATGGGAGATGGAGTGCAAAATCATATTGCTATACTTACACAAGCTATGAATCATTCTGGTCTTCCAAATGAGCAGAGAAGGGAACAATATTCTATTGAGTCCTTCATGAGGCAATGTCCACCTTCTTTCAGTGGGTCTTCTGATCCACTTGTTGCTGAACAATGGATCAGTACCACTGAAAAGATATTTTCAGTTCTTCAATGTTCTGAACATGATAAAGTCATCTTAGCAGTATATCGTTTGGAAGGTGAAGCTGATCAATGGTGGAATCTTATCAAGAATACGAGGCAAAGAGATGAAATTGAGTCCATGGATTGGGATGAGTTCATGAACTTGTTTTTCAATACGTAATTCCCTCGTATTCTTTGAACAAAGATGGACAAAGAGTTTCTTGAACTAAAGCAAAAGGATGATGAATCTATTGGTATATACAAAGCGAATTTTACAAGACTTGCAAGGTATGCATCTGGCATTATCATCCAACCTGAAAGTAATGTTGATCGATTTTTCAGTGGCTTAAAACCAAGTCTTCGAAGGGAATTAGCTATAAGAGACTTAAGTAGCTATGAAGAAATTTTTCGTTGTGCTATCAAGGTAGAAATGGAATTTGGTGTTATATATCCATCTCATGGTTTTGACAAGAAACGAAAGATGGAGTTTAAGGAGAAATCTCAGAATATTGGTGAAAAGAAGATGAATGTTTCTTTATGCTCAAAGTGTGGAATGAAGCATGGTGGAGATTGTCTTAAAGGGACTAGAAAATGATTTAAGTTTGTAAATGAAGGTCATCGAGCAGCTGAGTGTCGAAGTAATGGAAAAAGAGTTTCTAATGATGTGAATAAAGCAAACACTATAGAGAACACACCACCAACACTTCAATGCTTCAAGTGTAAGGAAATGGGGCATTATGCTAATAAATTACTTAATCCAAGGGTTAGTGATGATCAACATGAGCAACCACTGAAGGAAAAGGACAAAGGGAAGTCACATGCGATCACTAATGGAGATGTTGAATATGACAACGATGTGGTGGAATGATTAAGTGTTTATGTAATGGGATTCCAAAATAATGTGGTATCATAAAGTATTGGAATATTTATGTGTTGGACTAATGTGGTATTCAATGTGATTGAGACATTTTGGAAATAAGATGATATGCGCATAATGAAGGGAAAACGAGAAAATGAAATGTTTAACAGTATTCATGAGCTCATGATTGATATAAGGACTATGTGATATCATGGTTTGAGTATATAGAATTTTTAGGATTTTGGTATGTGGAAGGTGTTAACTTTTAACTGCATTCATGTTTTCACTAAGGTATTCAAGAGAATACATGATTAAGGACTTTGAATGTTTGGAATGTGACCAACAAAACATATCTTATGATATATGGGGATCAATGATGGTATTAAATCTCAGATAATCGTTTTCACTATGTTATGAGAGTGGACTGCAGTATTATGGATAAGCCTAAAGATTGGAATGGATTATGTTGGACATAAGTTAGTATTGTTTAAGGATAGAAATTTTTTCAATATTATTAATGGGATGTTATAGTAATATAGTTTTAGAAAAAGGACAACCTACAGGACGGGCGACAGCCCATCACGTCGGACAAGGCTATGGGAATCGAACCCACAATCGTAGTGCGACTGGCCTTTATTGCCTACCACTGGCCTACAGGAGGTCCATGTTTAGTAGAAACTAGTTTTATTATATTAAGTAGTATGATATATGAACTATAAGTCCATTTTAATCTCACTATAGAATGACTTATGTATATTTAATAACTTCTGCTAACCTTTTGTTTGAGACAGATAGAATAACCCGTCATTCTATCACATGATCTGGTAACACTTCACGAATAACAAATTCAACTTCATTTATTTTAGAGATAAAGTAAAAAATGTTCAAGGCACGAACAACAGTGAGATTGTACCAAAATAAAGTAAGTATTTATTCTAATTCAAATTCATCAACTTTAGGGAAACGATCTTGAAAACCAAAAATGTTGTCCTAGTGATCTTATATCTGATGAATCAGATGGTACCTTAGATCGTCACAAATTTATGGCTTTATGATAGCTGGCTTTTCCATAGCCATGTTCTCTACCACTCCCCATCAAAACATGATGGTTAGATTTCTCTTTCATATCCATATTTTCACCTATGTGGAAACCCAGTGATTAGTTTATTTGGGTAACCATTAAGTTTCATACTTTTGTTGTTAAAGATTGGTTTGGAATTCCTTTTTACGATGTGGGTTTATATTAAAGAAACTTTTGAATAGTAAACCATTTATATCCCCGACGAATTTCGAGGGTGAAATTCTTTTTAAGGGGGGTAGAATGTAATAGCCCATGATTTTATGAAAAATATTCTTTTTAATTTCACTAATGTCTTGTGTTGTACGCTACACCAAAAGGAGCTTGCACAACACGCATCCTTGACTTGCCTTGCATTACACGCAATCGCGACCTTCCGTGATAGCGTGTGTAGTACGCAATAACGAGTTTCATTAAACAACAATATGCTATTAAAATATTATAAAAACTAGTCGTTATGAATAGTAATAACCACTTTTTGAAATTTTGTAAATTTTATTTTTCAAAATGGAATTCATTTTTGGATTCGTAATATCGAAATTATCTTAGGGTGAAATTTTGGTACTTTTCAGAAAACTTTCATTTTCTGATGAATAGTGAAAATTACTAAAATTTAATTAAAAATAATTTTTTTAATCGAAATAATTAATAGTGATAATTTAATAATTTCAGTGGTTTTAAAGTATATTTAGAATATATTTTTACAATTCAATACAATGTTGGTCATTGAATGTAATTTCACATTTACACCAGACATAAACAACTGTTAATCTTTTGATAGTTATTATCTCTAAAAAACACGCTATTTGTTGTGAAAACGGAAATTAACTATAAAAATAATTAATTCAACTTATATGGTAGGAGTTTCGTAAAATAGAAATAATTTTTGAATTCGGAATATCAATTATAGCTTAGGGTGAAATTTTGGCATTTTTCTGAAAAACTTCAATTTTTGATGAATAGTGAAACAACTATGTGGTAGTTAAAAAAATTAATTTTTTCATAAATCTTAATTTTACCGCTTCTGTGAATGGAATTTCAAGAATCCGAGAGACACGGTTGATTACAGTAAGTAAAATGTTGTTCAATGAGATGAAAATAATTTTTGGTGAATAGTAATTTTTACTTTTATTTACCACCGTTAAAAGTAAATAGGGTAATTAAGGGTAACAATGATATTAATATTACCCTAACACATGTCCTAATACTGTTAGACAAGTTTATCTCGACCAAAAACAACCTTAAGTGTAAAATATTATCATTTAGGCCCACTTGGATTAGATTAGGACATTTATTATTATTTAATTCAAAGAAGAGTTAAAAGAGTTAAAATCAAAGTTTATTTACTAAAACCTTTTAAATATAGGGTTATACATAATATAATTTCGACTATAAATATTAATTAGAAATAAAAAATGATTTCCTACATAATGGTATTTTATTTGTAATTTTTATACTTTAAATAATTTAATTTATTTATGACACAATGATGATGCAGTAATTACCTTTTTAAGAAAATATTAACATAATTGATGTTATAAATGCCCAAATAAATGTAATTGGAGACTGTTTATGACTTACACTAATTTTCTAGGTTAATATGACATGTTATTGTTGATTTTTAAGTAACTTGGTTCGAACTTATCATTCTGTTATAAATTTCATAAAAATCATCTACCAAATAGTGTCAAAATTGACATAAATTAGTTTTTAAAAACAAATATTATATTATTAATTGTTATTTAATTCCTAAAAATCTAAGGTTCGTCCAATGGACTTAGATACAGATATATATATTAATAATAAACAACTTGGGGTTCGTTTGACTTTCTATAGTATGTTTATTAACCATATAGTGTAAGAAAACATAAAGACATGGTAAAAGTTAAATTATTTAACTTAGAGTTAAATCTAATTGATAAGGTTAAAATAATAACCTAAACTTGTCTAAATCCTATTTGATGATAGGATTTCAACCCATTCCCACATTATCTTTGAAATAAGACCATTTGGAACCATTATAAACCGAATTTGACCTTAATATAAAAGAATATTTTGAGATTTTCCTAAGATGCCCCTCTCCTCCCTTATAAAAGGGCACCTCCGCCCTCTCCTCCTCACACAACTTTGAGCCTTCATGCTCAGCCAAACCCTGAAAAATTCTCTTCTCCACTTCCCTAGAAACATCCTAGAGGTTCTGGTCTTCTTCAAAGACCCATTTATAGTGCCCTAAAAGGAGGTCTCAAAGAAGCACTTCAAAGAAGAGGTAATGTCCATTATCGATTCTTTCATCTTTATTTCTTCTTCCACTTCTTCTTAGGTTGTTTCATTATAAAGTAATAAAATCAGTATCACGCATATACTTATATGTTATTATATGTATTAAACAACCCTATTTCACCATCTATCCATCCTACGGAAAAAGAAATCACCGCGTGTGCATACGTACGGAATACCGTCTCCACGCCGTGGTGTAATCTATTTTCCACCACCACCTTACATGGATGGGTATAATGGTGTAAATAATAACTATACATAGTTATTAGAACAACATATTGATTCTGATATATTTTATCATCCACTCTAATTAAATTAAATAAATATACAAATGATACAATCGCTCGTGCGTACGTACGGACTACTGTTTCCAAGACGCGATGAGATTCATTCTCCATGTTAACCATTTAAGAATGATTATAAAGTATATATAAGCAATAATAATGAAATATATGACATTATAAAGCTTCTGTATTTATGTGTATATATATTTATGTCATCTACTTAATTCCACTCAATTCAATAATGAAAATAAAACAGCGTTCATGCGTACGTACGACCTACCGTCTCCATGAACGGTGTATTTCTTTCCATTTACTGATTTATTATATATATGTATGTTCTGAATATATATTATATATAAATCATGTTTTATATTCTGGAATTAAGTAATCATGATCTAAGTAATCATATGAATAATTACAAGTCAAAACACGGACGACAAATGAAACAATTTTACCCAAAACGCTCTTTAACATGGAATTTACAAAAGAACGAGTAATATAAAGTTATAAGTGAACCATATATGATATCATAACAATTAATACGATTCTGTAATAAGTTAATGACATTATTTAAATCATTATACAGGAGGTTCGGTTACGTACAAAGCATATCAGACATAAGGTAATGGAAATATCACAATCACATTTTTATTCGAGATTGTTTATACTTTGAAATTTACTGGGGTGTATTTTATCATCAAAAACCATGTTTCATCAATATGTAATATTATTTCCATTCACCTACAATTTTTTAAATCCTATTTTACCCTTTGGTGAGTTTTTAGTAAAATATATAAAAGGAATCTTTTGTCATTTTTCGTACGAGGTACTTTTTTGACTTTTCCGACAAAGGTACTAGAAGAATACTTTTTATAACTTATACGACATGAATGGATTTTTAAAACATTATTTCCAAGAAGCTTCCATTACAAGTTTTCATGTTTATTTTTAATCGACCTCTTTTAGTTTAAAGTTGTATGACATGTTAATAAAGGAAAAATGTTTTTGAAGAAGAAAGGATATTTTCCTCAAGAATGGCGTTCAAGAGTTTTATCAAAATTATTTTCTATCTAAGATAATATAGGGTTATGTTTATATCCCTATTATTAAATGGATTTGATTATGTTGTGATTGAAATATTTTTATGAATTCCTATATTTTATATGAATTGTTTTATGATGTCACGATGTTTAAGATTCCCATTTTTATTACATGGGTTATACTTTGATGTATGGTTTATGATTTTGTGGCACACATAAGAATGGTATCATTATGAGATGGGTGGGACCTATATCTCCCTCCAATGCATTGGGTAAAGATTTTATATCTCATGAGATAGACATGGCTGGAACGGTAGGTTATATCGGTTCAGTGAAACAGGACTAAAACGAGGAAAGAACTCGGTTCAGAAAGGGACTTTGTCCACTAAGATAGTCTTGGCATGAGTCTTGACTAACAAGAAATGATTCTCTATGATTATGTGTGTATTCCATAAAGTTTCATGTTATATGTTATGATTATTGGGATTACATTTCACTACTATGATTTATCCCATGTTATGAAATTATGCTCTCTTTTGCAGGTAAAGATTTCCAAAATGTTGTGTTCTTATGAGTATTATGTGATTGATATTTCTTTTGTTTACCCTTACTGAGCATTTGAGCTCACCCTTTTATGTTTTCTTTTCCCCAGGATATAAAGAAAGGTTTTATGTAAAAAAAAGGTAAGATCTTTATGGGAGATGATGAAGATATTTCACCACGATTAGAAGATTATATTCTGTGTTTCCAAAGACACTAAACTATTACGGTCCTTGTGTGTGTGTTTTTGTTATGTACTAAGTATTCCGAAAAAGTAATGTAATGTCCATGTAAGTCAGGCTTCGGGTCTCTACATGAATGGAGTTTTCAGATGGGGAAATGGAAAGTGGAGCCTATTATTTATGTAATGGCTGAGAAATTAGTAGAATTAGTGTATGTTGAGATGATTCTTGTCCCGAATGTTTTTACAGAGTTTCTGGATGTTTTCCCAAGGAGATTGTGACTCTACTGCCTCAATGTGTCATTGAGTTCGGGATAGACTTACAACTCGATGCCCATCCAAAATCAATGGATCCTTATCATATGGAGCCTTCTCAGTTGCAAGAGTTTCTAATTCATATTGATGTTCTTATGAAGAAGGGTTTTTTCAAATATAGAATGTCTACCTGGGGTGCTCCGGTATATTTCATGAAAAATTCAAATGGTAGCCTTCAGATGTGAGTATACTAAAAGAGACTGAATCTGATAATGATCAAGAACTGTTACCCTCTCCCAATGATAGACGATCTCTATGAACAACTTAGTGTAGCATAATGGTTCTCTACGATCGATATGTAGTCAGGGTATCACCACTAAATTGTGAAGGACAGTGATATTCAAATTACTGCTTTTAGGTCCAGGTATGGGCAATTTTAGTTTTTAGTCAGTTATTTTGGAATTACAAATGCACCTGTTGTGTTCATGGAGCTCATGAACTCTGTTTTCCAGGAATTTCTGGATCGTTTGGTCATTGTTTTCATCGATGAAATTTTGATCTACACCAGATCATCGGAATAACATGTTAATCACCTCAGGATGGTCTTGGAAATCCTTCTAACACCACCCACTCTATGAAAAATTGTCCAAGTGTAAGTTCATGAAACGAGAAGTGAATTTCCATGGACATGTAGTGTCTCAGCAGGGGGTATCGATTGACCCATCAAATGGTGGAGCTGTTATTTATTGGGAATCATGCAAGATTGCAACTGAGATTTGAAGTTTTCTGTGTCTTGATGGCTATTATTGTAGGTTTGTACCTGACTTCTCTCGAGTTGTATCTCCCTTTAAGCTTTGAGCAGATTAAACTAGGCCTTCGTGTGGAGTGAGCAGTGCTAGGAATCCTTCTGTTATATGAAGGAAACGTTGGTTAGCACTTAAGTGCTCATGTTTCCAGAGGATGGGGTCTTGTATTTGGTATTTATTAATTCTTCTAGACTTCACCTGGGGTATGTTCTGATGCCGTAGTGGGGAGTGATATCCAATGGGTCTAGGTAGTTATGTCCTCATTATCATAACTACTACAACCATGAACGAGAGCTTACAGTAGTACTATTCATGTCGAAGTTGTGGCAGCGTTACCTCAAGAGGGAATTTTTTTTGGATTTCACAGATCAAATTTTTTTTAAACAAATCATTACCCAGTGGGACCAGAACAGGAGATAATGAAGGTTGGTTTAATTCGTTCCAGACTAAGACATTGAAATTTTATACACCTAGGTATAGGGGAACGTGGTGGATGATTCCTTGAGTTGGAAGTCGCAGAAGCATGCGGTTCTTGAGTCAGAATATGTTTGAAAGGTGATGGAAGAGTTGGGTGCCCTACACATGGATGCAAGGCGTGATAATGGTATAGGTTTTATGTTTCAAATGATAGTACATTCCTCTATGTTGTTGCAGGTGGAGGAGACTCATTTGGGAGACATAGAAGCTGATGTGTTGTGTGATCATGTTATTCATGGAAATTCCCTAGAAGGATGGTCAGAGGATGAGTGAAATCAAAAGATGTTTCAGGGGAATATTTTCTTCCTGGTGGAAATGCACATAAGTGTTCCTGGTGACATCCATATTTCACCCATGGAAGTGAACCTAGTAGTTTCGAAGATGTACTGGGGCTTGAGGGGTCAGTTTTGGTTGCTTGGGGTGAAACGAGTAGTGGGAGAGTTCATGGAAAGGTGCCTGGTGTTTCAGAAGTTGAAGGGTGAACACCGCATATCAGGATGTTTGCTGCAACCTTTATATGTCCCCAAGTGGAAGTGGAATGATATATCATTGGATTTCAACACAGGAATACCCACGGTTCAAGGAGGCTGTGTTGCTATCTGGGTAGTTGTAGACTAGAGGAAGAAATTTTCTCACATCCAAAATATCTAGTAGTGAAGTGTGGTGTATTCCTTAGCATAGAGATCAGAAGGGGAGGTGGTGAGGTTTCATGGAGATCTGAGCATTTGTTTTGTGCTTTGGGAGATCATGGGTATGGCGTGTTCGTCTTGTACAGTTTTCTTACAACAATAACTATCACTAAATTATTGGTTTGGCTCCATTCGAATATTTGAATGGGAGGACATGTCACTCAACCATGTGATGAAAAGAGTTTGGGGAAGCATGTGTTCATGGTTGGGAAGTTGTGTGGAGCACAACATAGAGGATTTAGGTTATATGAGAAAGGATGAAGGTAGCCCTGGACCAGCAGAAGTTATATACTGATTGTATGAGGCGACCCTTGGAGTTTGAGATTAGGGACCACATGTTTATAATGGTATCCCCTCGTCATGGAAAACAATGGTTTTGGAAGGAGTAGTATTCTTTCTTTGAGGTTCGTCAGACACTTCGAAGTGTTGCGGCGGTTTGGTGAAGTGGCTTATCAGCTAGCGCTACAGCCGCCTCTACTGAAATTGCACGAGGTGTTCCATGTGTCTCATCTCCATCTCTATCTACATGATTATTTTCACATCCTTGACCGGGGAAAGCTAGATATTGGGGACGATAAGACGTTTGTAGAGAAGCCAGTGGTTATTGAAGGTCGAGAGGAGAAGGTTATTCGTGGATGAACCATTCCCTTTGTTCATATGTTATTGAGGCAAGGCGGCCTCGAGGAGTGAACCTAGGAGTGAGAGGAAAATTTACCTGCTCAGTACCTAGAGTTGTTTTTAGTTTTTTTCAGTTATGTTCCATACTTATTTGTGATGTAGTGCATAACCCTGTTAGCTATGAGATGGTATGTTCTTCTTTTCTCAGAATGAGTGTGATGTGTCTTGACTATGCGGTGGGGATGGCCTGATCCGTAATCAAGATTAATTAATTTGGATGCGGTTAAACCCGTCCGAGTGAGTAGTGCCACCCAAAGTGGAAAATATCTTGACATGGAAGAAGGAACTCCATAACCCATATGACTAGATGATATGACCTTTGAATCATTGTGTGGTAACTAGAGGGACAAGAGAGGTAGTGTATTTGTATTCATTAAAAAAATATATGGGAATGAGGTATTCCCAGATGTTATGAAGGTTTAATCCTAAGTGGAATCTTCTCAAGTGGTTGTTTTGACCCCCTCTTTTTCCATCATGTATAGTTGATTCTCCAAGGAAAGAATAGTTTGAGAGGTATCTGATGTAATGTAATTGACCCTCCTAGTCCAATACATTGCTAAAAAAACATGGTCTTACTAGAAGAAGTTATGATAGCACCACATATGATGTATCACTATGAGTGTGGAGCCACTTATGGTATCTCACCGAACCAGCGACACCATTATAGTGGCACAATGAAATGATGTCACCGCATATGGTGCCTCAAAAAACTGGTGGCACCATTACAGTGGCACACCAAAATGGTGAAACTGGTTATGGTGTCTCACCAAACCGGTGGCACCGCGATTGTGGCACCACTTACAGTGTCTCGCCGAAACAGTGGAACCACAACGATGGCACACCGAAAATGTGCTACCGCTTATGGTGTATCACCGATCCATTGGCACTGTGATGGTGGCACACTAAAACGGTGGCACCGCTTATGGTGTCTCATTGAACCGGTGGCACCGTGATGGTGGCACAATGAAACGGTGATACAACTTATGGTGTCTCACCCAACTGGTGGCACCATCATGGTGGCACCTTGATATAGACACTACTCATAGGGTCTCACCAAACCATATCTTACCCATTTTCTTTCTCCAGTCACTCGTGTTATTCATGTTTCACTCAGACAATGTATATTTTGATGTAAAAATGATTTAATATTCCGATTAAATGACATTTAATGAACAAAAAATATATATGGTTTTCCCCAAGAGCCGAGAAACCTTTTACTTACCAAAACGATTGGTTGTTCCTAGGTTTCACATCCAATTCACTATAAATTCTAGTTCCACCCCTATCGCTTGCGTTTACCTATGTTTATATTAAATACAATAACCCTCAACCATTATGGCCACCTCTTTGATGAAACTTATTAAATGAAAATTATTTCCATTTTTTGTATCCATCCACCCATGTATTGAAACAATGATCCACCTTTAATCTATTCATAATTTGAATATCCTATAACTCCAGGATCATTCCTTTTTATCACATGGGAAATTTGTTCTTCTTCTTCTTGGATGATATTATTTTCTTTCTCTGTGCATTTGGAGTCCCATCATTGCGAGGAAAGTGGTGCACCAGTGCTGGAGCATTTCCTCCCACACTTGGAGTCCCTGAAGTTTGTCCCCTGCATGTTGCGCATCCTCAGTTCTAGGAGTTTGGAGAGAAACTTCAATTTTGATCATCCAGGTAGGTTTCTTCCTTCGTCTCTCTTTACTGTGTATCATGTGAGGCAGGTGTGCTATTGTTTCTATGGGGACAGATGAAACAAATACCATAATGAAGATAATATGTGTACTCTTAAAGAATGATGGGGTGTTTTTGATGATGCTGTTGCATTCTTATACTATTTTCAATATGGTTTTGATTATATAATCTTGTGTCCAATAAATATCATGGCCATTGGTGGTCTTTTCTTTCACACTAATGAACCTCTATTTTTCAGGATATTTATGTCATTGTATGGCTGTAACATTGAAACTGGTAAATCACCTGACCTTCGCTAAATAAATGAATGTATGATGAGTATGAATCCTGGTGTGATCTCCCCGATTAACTGTACATAATGAATAAATTCAATGGATGGATTGATAGAATCTAGAAACTCCCTTGCTATGTCTTGATATGTTTGGGTGTTCTTCCTGTTTCTTCTAGGGGGATGTGGATGAGGATCAGATCCACTATTGTTGTGCAGTTATTGGTTTGTGGATCTTATACTGTGTGGGGTTGTATCATGATTCATGTATTAGATATAAAACTTTAAGGTATCTCACAGATCCCTTTTTTGTTTTAACTATACAAGAGAACAGGGTGTTAATGTTTAAATTGGATTTTGAATGTTTTCCATTATTTGGCTTGTGGATATGCTGGTTACATGCCCAGTAGTAAAGAATTACTTAAATGGAATCACATGAATATGAAAATTGGAACGGATTATTTGGGAAATTTAGTTCTGGGAATCATTTGTGACATGGTTGGGGTTGTGGTGTTTCTTATAAATGAATAGTAATGAGGGTTTTTTTGTTGGGCTGGTTTGGAACCCCAAGGTTTGGATGACTTCTTGTTACCTATATATATAATTTTAGTTCTTATGTTTTTTATTCGTGCCCCATCCATATTTAGTATATTGTACCGAACACCCCCATTTCAAGGGGGATGGTGTTTTTACCAACACTCTTATGAGTGGCTGGTTATTTTCCCTTTTTATGCTCTCTTTCCCAAGTATCCCAAGATCTTTCAGCCTGGATGTGATGTATTAAGGTCGATTATTTCCCAAAACTCTTTTGGTAGGGTGGTTTTTGTGGTTTTCCTAGGTGTGTGTGGTCATGTTGTTTACCAAGTGTCTTTGGGATGTGGCCCAGGTGTCCACGGGTGTGGCAGTAGTTGCTCTAGACCAGGTGTTTTCCGGCATTGTTACATATGGTTTTTGTGGCCCAGGTGTTTGCGGGAGGGATGTGTGGTTGTGGCCCAGTTGTTTACAAGAATGATGTGTCGTTGTGGCCTAGGTGTTTTAGGGTGGGATGTGTAGCTTTATCCCATGTGTGTGTGGTAGGGGTATTACTATGGGACAATAGTGCGAATGACGGGAGAGGTTTAATGTGTAATATGTCTTCAATAACCAGGGGGAGAGTGGCTCAAGGTACCCAAATATTGATGTTATATTACTATTACTTTACATGAATTACGTTATTTGGAGAGTGTGACTTGTAGAGGACTGGGTGGATAGAATCCTAGTTAGGTGCTTCTGTTTTCTCCCTTTCACACGGGTCATTAGAATGCCTCCCCACTTGTGCATGAGATCTTTTAGGTTTCCCTATTGATTATACATGTATAATCACCATATGTATATAAAATGATTTCAGGTTTCTAAGAGGACATCAGGGATCGTTCGAGAGCGTATTAGCTTGGACATTGGGACAATTGTGGTTTCAGTTTTTCTTTTCATGGTACTTTCCTTTGTGGTTTACTTGTACTTTTGTGGCATTTACAATTGGATGTAGACAAGGATAAATATTAAGTTCCTGTTTTAAATGATTAATATTATGTTTCATACAATGTCTTCCAAAAACAGTGCTTTAATATTAAAAAACTATATTTGAGGGTGGGTGAAATGCTAAATATCAGAAAAATTAAATTAACATCAAATAATAATTTAATAGAACATGAGGTGTTACAGTCTACCAACATAAAATTTAATTTCTACATAAAAATTAATTTTTTACCAATTGTTTAATAACTAAAATATAATTTAATAGAACACACATAAAAAATTTCATACTAAAAATAATATAAAAATACGATGTTTGAACAATAAAGGTTACCCAATTTAGCAGATTACGAGGTCCCACATTGATGAACATTAGAGTAAAGTGAATATATGTACAAGGATGAAAAATATAACTAACATGTTAGGAGGGAGAGTGGTAGAAGATATGGTAGGGATAAATATTAAATTTATAAAGTTATAAATATGTAATGATCTATAGAGACATTTGATTCCTTATTAATGAAGTTACTAGGATAAAATATTTTTTTCATAAACCTTTTTTATGTAATTAAAAAACATATTATATATATGATTTCAGTACAAAAAAACCATTATTATCCCTTAATCAACATCCACACAATCTCTCATTCCAAGAAGTAAAGGTTAATTTATCTTTCTTGAAAAAATAAATAATCATAGGACCATGGGTATAACTATAGGACATTCAATCTATTTTTTATCACAAAAAAGGTAAGCACATATTATCCAATATTCATAAATTCTAATATTATGAGATAATAAATTAATCCCCAATACCATGTATGTTATTTAATACAATACATTTCATAAAAGTATTACCACAGAACACTTTTGGAATATGAAAATAAAATAAATTATAAAGATAGTATGCAAATTAGATTTACATTGCCCCCCATATATCATAATTTAGCTCAATGTTTTCTCATTCAATAAATACGAATAACCTCATATTATATATTCATGAAACATGGTAATAACCTGAATTACCAAAAAAATATTTTTTTTAAAATGAATTCTTCATCATTTCAATTATTTGTGAATATATTCCACAAATAAAAAAAATATAACACCATCAATGATCGCATAAACCACCTTTAAAAATTAAAATAAATAGTTCAAAGGAAATCAGTATCATACTATTTACTTATTAATTTTTTTTCAAACACCATTAACTCCAAATAAAGATCTTATACAGGGTAATTTTATGTTAGTAAACATGTTACATTCCCATTAAATAAATTTTTTAATTAATATAAATCATTCAACACAATATTGTAAAATTTTATAGGCATACATAAACTAGTCAAAACTAATATAATTCTCAATTTATAATTATTAAATCCAAAAAACCGAAATACATCAATTATTCTACTTTTTCCTTATTTTGTAATATAGATACAACATAATATTTTATAATAAATAATCCTTTTACATTTATTTTTTAGTCTCACCATCATAAAAAATATAACCATTTCTCAAACCACCTTATTGATTTTCATTCAGAAAATTCCACCTAGAAAATAAATTTTTATAATTCTGATAAATTCCACACACAAATCAATTAATCATCGATGATGACATAGGGATGACAATATTCCCATCCATTACATTAACCATTCATTTTGATTTTAAATGGAAGTTAATTTGTTTTTCTTCTCATTTTAAATATTCAAAACATCTTGGTTTCCCCATAAGACATTCAATTATGTGATGATTTTCACATTCATGAAGAAATGGAAACTAATTATTCTTTACAACATGATCTCTAATACCTGACCTCTCATAGAACCATTTCACTGTATTGTTTGGAGATTCTAAGAGTTTTTAATGATACAAATTGTTAATAATGTTCCATAAAAATGACTAAAAATAATAAAAAAATACATCACTCTAGGGATCATCACATTTTACTACCGAAGTGGATATTTTCAATCGCATCCATCATTAACACAGTCTCTTATAGTTTAATCCATTGAAAAAAAGTAAAATCATAGTGTGAAAAAAACTTTCCACATAGAGACCCATATAATCCACTATAATTACTTATATGATACATAAATATTAGAACTTATTTACATAATATATGAAACCATTGTTTTGTGTTTGTTATTTAGAGTTATGTTCCACATAAATCAATCATGATAGTTCATAAAGAGCTTTTTAATTCCTAATGTATACTGCATGGGATTTTCAAATCAAGTGTGCAATATGTTTCATTTTCATGTATCAGTTTATGTCCGAGTCCATCCCAACACGACTTTTCATAGTAGATACACATAGGAACAACTATTCCCATGAAAAAATGAACTTATACTACATAGACATGTATGCATTTCAATGATACCACTCACTCAATCAATTACCAAAAAAATGTCCTTTTACCATAATTACTCTTATCCTTATACATATTATTAAGAACATCCCTACCTAAATCATTAAATATATCCCATAGGATCTCAATTTTTTTTCACATCGTAATTTCCAATGGTTGGATAGACAGTTCATTTTATAAAAAATATGGAGACCCATGAAAAAAATAGATCGATATTACAATAGTTTTGATGAATATTAATCACATTACTAATATACATTACTAAGGACCATAATAGATTTGTGTCATTGTAATTAAGGATAAATAAATGTTTAACGATGGAAATGATCTTCAAAATCATTTATAATGATCTTCTTCTTTAGTAATCAAACATAATATATTCCACCAAGACATTGGGAATAGAATCATATGTAATGGGTGAGAAAAAATGATCAGTATGTTTTTGTAATAGAATTACATTTGAATAACATGAATATAAGTCTATAAGAATAATATAATAAAATTTGATGATTCTTCCCCACATTTTAAAGATCGTATACATGTGTTAGATCATAAATATTATAATATCATAAGAAATGAATAATAAAGAAATCAAAATAATAATTAGGTATAGAATAAAAAAGAAATTGTAAATGGATTTTTTTCAATCACATATTATAAAAATATGATTCTATTAGTAGATAATTCATCACTTCCATGGAATTTTTATAGTATAACATCACTCTGCATACGATCATTGTAGTCCTAGATCACTCCCATATCCATATAAGTTGTAAAGGTGCACTCCAAAGACAATATTTGTGGTATATGTTTTATCCCCATATCATATTTGTAGACAAGGATAACTCGAATGACAATATTTGTAGTCAAGGTGAACTCCCAAGACCATCATTGTGGTAAATGTTTTTTGTACCAATCTATGTTCACATTATGTTCCATCCATTTCAATATAAATTTATAATAATCATTGTAAAATTAATTACAGAGAGATATAGGTCCCAACCTTATCATAATGAAAACATTTATATATGAGTCATAGTATAATAAACAATCAAAATATAAACCATTATTTAAAATCAGTTCAATAAATAGGTAATAATTTCTTAACATATATAAAATAGAATGGTTTCATAATTATTTCATCAATGTATAACATCAAAATAGAAGAAATATTATAAACTTATTAAAAGTTAAAAAAACCTGGTTTCATAAACACCATCCCCATAAAACATATACCCTTCATTGAAACAGTATAATTAGAACCATTGTATCATTTCTCTTGAAACACATTATTATGAAAAACAGATTTCATCAATGATGGATAATAATTTTTAATTTTATTATAAATTAATTTCATAAGGATAATATTCTTTATTCATTGATATTTTTTTTCAAGACATAAAACATACGGAAGACCATTTTCTATAAACATAACTTTGAAAACATATAAATATGCTTGAGAATATTGTGAAAACTTTTCCCTTTAATTATATAATAAAATGATTAAATCATTTTGAAAAAGGATGGAAATTTATTTTTTCAATGAAAAAATATAAAATATGTTTGAAATTTTTTTTAAAAATTTTTACTTGAAAAGTTATAATGGGTGACTAAAAGGTTTTTGAAAAATATATTCAATAAAAATATTTAGAATAATTATATAATAATATTTGAGATCATTGAATCCATATTCATTGTATACTACATTTTAAAAACATTTTATGGGAAAATTGAAAATGACAGAAAATGATTTTAATGATAATTTTTTTTGGAAATGACTATTTCATTAAAACTTCTTTTTATATAAAAAATTTGATGAAAATTTAGAGATATATTTTATTAAAATCAATACTCTTATAAACCAATGCTGAAATTATCAATAATAAAATTTTCATGATTATGGGTATGTCCAAATATTATTTTATTTTTTTGAAATTAAACAATGAAAAAGTTCCTAGATTTGAATGTTTATAGAATAGTTCATTTAAAAGGTTTTTTTAAATAGCTATTACATTGGTAGAAAAATATTCAAACATCACTGGTTAATGTTTAAACTTTTTTTATTATTTTTATACAAAACATATGTTTTTGAACGAAAGGGGAACTTTTGATGGGTTTTCAAAAAAAAATTTTATTAATTATAATAGGTGAAAAAAGTGGGAAAATGGTTCCATTACATGAATATAACATGAATTACCAAAGGTTAAAAAACGTCAGCATATTTTTTGATATATGGATAATAATATTTCATTAATTAAATCATAATCTTAATTAATCTCGATATAGGATGAAATCGTTACTTTAAATATTTACCAATTCATAAACATTAAATCATAATAAAATTGAAATAAAAACAATAAAAAAGAATAAAATAACATAAAAATATCAATATTCTTGAGGTAACATGTCAATAGTGGTATATACACCTCATTTAACAACATTGGTGCATAACATGGCATGTGTCTCAATGATGGAAAATTGAGGCAAAATTACATTACCAATTTGTACCTTTTGAAACATGATACCTATGAAGTAAATATCAAAAAATGGTTATTTAAATATTTATTAATTATACTAATCAATGTATTCATCAATTAAAATTATACATAACACCTATAAATAATATGAGGTGAACATGGATTCTAGCTTGTAGAAAATAAAAGTGAGACAAAAGAATAATACATTTTGTCTAGACTATATTCGATCTCAATAAAATCTCCACAATTATAAAAATATTTTTATTATAAATATAAGAAAAACTATATTTTAATATTTTTACATATTTTATTTTATTATGAATTTATAATACCTTTTTATTAAAATTTTAATTTTAATTATATGTTTTGGGTATTGTCTGTGTTATTTTTCATATTTGTTTGGACTCGTTATTCCTAATACTATTACATAAATAATATTTTTCTTATTTAAATGATGTAAAACATGATATAATTTTATTATATTTTAAATAAATATTTATTTATAAAAACCTTTATGATATTGATAAATGAAATGGAATACAGTATTCGTGGATATGGTATGGTGTACATACCCATGAACGATTTTTCTATTTTGTTGTCCTATTGAAAGATAAAAAGTAATATATATATATATATATATTAGTATTATTATGTCACATATATCATAAATATTCACTATACCCATTCTTAATACGTTCCATGTTGAGTGTTAATGAATAAAATGGTTTTGAGGATGCAATAGTCTACACTTACCGAGAAAAATATCGTATCTACAAAAAATGTTAAAAAAATGGTATTTGTAATATAATGATTAAATATGAATAAATAGATAATAAATTCCATATTTATCATATAAAATATATTTTTCCCGAAAATTCAAAACCATGAATAGTGGAAAAGAATAGAAAACAACATTGCTTCATAAGGTTATAGCTAGTCGTACATATGAATGGTCAGTTAAATACCCATTATATGGAACTGTGTCTGTATATTTTGTTCGAACATATATAATAAGAAATATCAATATATATATATATATATTAGATAATGAGGTTATTTCATAATAATTAAATAAAAATATTATGGTTTTGGAGAAGGAAAATAAAACAGAAGAGCTCGGGGAAATATGATTCATGTTCTTTTGGTAACTCCTTTTGATTTCTAACATTGGGATTCCTTATCTATATTTATTAAAAAATTCAGATTTATAGGTTTAATTTACATATATTATATATTATTTAATATGGTTTCTTGGATATAAATGAGGCATTAAAGGTGTGAATAACTTGTATGCGTCAGTTTATTTGTTATTGTGGAGGAGGATTGAAAATTTTATAAATTTTGGAATTGGAAATTCATCCCATGTTTTCCCCATTTGAAGTGTCTCTAAAAAATAAATTACTATAGAAAGTGGAGGTTATATTTTATATATGATCATTAAATTCATTTTGGTCATATGAATAAGTCATTTCGGCTAAAGTTTATTTTCTTCTTAATAGTTTAAATTTAATTTAATTATATTTTTTATATTTTTGGTCAAAATAATGGTCAAATTATTAGAATGTTTAAATTATTCTTATTCCCAATATGGAATCTATTTTTAAAAATTTCAACCAATAGGTGATATAAAATAATTTAAAAATAATTCTACAGAGAGGATGAAATTAAAGGTATTTAATGTTAAAATGTTCAAATGTTTGAAAATTATTTGTCAGGTATTTCAAAGTAAAATTGATAGTAGTGAATTAAATTTAAATAATTGATTTATAATTTATATATTTATTATTCAAACTAAATTATGAATGTAATTTAATCTTATAAATAAAATTGATGGAAAATTGTTTTTGAATTAAAATTTAGTATTTTCCACTTTTCGACAACCAGGGATATTCACAAAAAATACAATAAATTGTCCTTATAATATTTTTTAATATTTTTCAATGAACATAGTTTATTTAGAAAATAAAAAAATTTAAAAAAATTCCATATATATAATTAATATAGTTTCTCTATAAAAAATAGGTAAAAGTACTTTTATACACATATTGGTTTTTATGTATAATACTGAGTTTGTTAATATCGTATTCCTATCATATATATTATATGAATATAAAATATGTGTTTTAATTTTTAAAATACATACTTCATTAATATAATCCTCTAATATTAATTAATTTAATTTATTATGATAATATTTCGTTGAGAGTATAAAATTATTCTTTTTAAAACATTTAATTTATATTTAATTTGGTTTTACGTTCATATCAAATTATATAGTTACAAATGAATAAAATCATGTATTTTTTGTATTTAATTTAATTATAATATATATCACCAAATTAATTGATATGTTATATATTCTTATATAAAAAAATAATATTTTAATTCAAATATTATTGATTGGTAAAACTGAAGCATGTTTGTTATTTAGGCCATCGAGGAAAGTCTATCATATCTTTAATGTAATCTAACATTATTTTTTTATTTAGATAAATATATATTTAATGTTTATTGCAATTAATTATTAAATAATTTATGACTATGATTAATAAAAAAAATAGTTCATTAACATAAAAAAAATTATTTTCACTGTTAGGTAAAATATTAAATATAAAATAGATTAAATTAACTAAAAATGTACCTAAAAATATCAATGTGTTACATTATAAGTGTTATATACGGTTCATTTATACGTACTATGAGTAATTTTTTATTTTTATTTTATATAATATCTTTAATATACCCCCCAGGATATTATTATTTGATGATAATTATGATTTTCCAATTTAGTACTAGAGGGTGAATCATTTTAAATTTTTTTAAAGAAAATCTAACCATGAATATTCTATAAAGAGGATATGAATTATGAATTTTAATGTGTGGGTTTTATAAATGTTTTATATGGTGATGGATATCATTAAATTTATGAAATAGGAAATTTTATATGATGGTATGTACATGATACTTTTGTTCCTTGATGTCAAAATAAAAAACTAATTTTCTAATTTTAGTTTAATTAATAATTAAAGCGTTTTACTCATATTGAGAATGCATGTGGTGTGGGTTATTTATAATTCCAACTAGGATTTGGTGGTCATTAATTTTTTTAATTTTTTTGGGTTTATCATTCTATTATACATGTTGTGGTTTGTGTACTTTGGTGAATGAATGACCAACTTGGTCTAGAGGATAATACATGGGATATAATGTTTTTAATTTTTTTGTTTTTAATTATATCATATTATCCCATAAACCCCCATATTATTTTATTCCCCCTCAATTTTTCAAAATTCTTTTATTTTTGTTTTTCATAATTAATTTAATGATTTTTAGATTTATTTTGATTATAAATTTATTTATTGAATAGAAGTGGACGTCCAATGTATGAAAAATTAATGTTTGAATTTTAAGAACAATTATAGTTATTAATTTATCATTTATATAAGGATAAATTATGACAATAAAATTATTTATTATACTATAGTTGGTTTTCCAATATCAAAAGGATAATAATATCCCCTTGGGTATGTTATTGGTAAATTTTTTTCACAATCTATGGATGATCTGGATGGGTTAATTACATAAGTCATATCATGTGTAAAAGAAAATGTAAATTATTTTTATTTTAAAATAATTATTAATAATTAAAGATGAAATAAATACATATTGTTAGTAAAAAATAATGGAGACCATAAAAATATTAGTTAAAATATGAAACATGATTTAAATACACTTCATCTAGGTTTCATTATAGAATAGTACAACCAAGTATAAATACGATAATAAGAGAATATGAAAATACGAAAATATGTATAAATAAGTTATTTTTTTAGAATTCAAAGAGATTTATGGAAGGTAAAATATAATATATACCACACATATCCAAATATTAGACATTGATCAACAATGTTATTACACATTTAGTTCTCCTCGGTCAACAGGTGTTTTGTATTTTCTTCTTAGGACACAATATATTTTGGGATAATTAATTAATTAATTAATTATAACCATTTGTCATATAGATTCTATATATGAAATATTTAAATACCCATCCAGATTTTTGACATTCAAAAAAAACACATTCAAATAATCTCATTAAAATATTTACCATTAATATTAATAATATATAACATTATCAATAAAAAATATATTATTATAAAATATATATATCTATATACATATATATGAGTGATAATATTATTAAATAAATTTCCATCAAATTCGATCATAATACCATGTAAAAATTATCATCAAATATTCGAACATTATATTTATCAACCTTATGTGGCTTTTTATCAGAATAGTGAACTCATAACAATATCATAATTGTTTTTTGAAAAATGATTTATTGATATCTAATAGTAATTGGATTGCTAATATTTTCATGAAATAATGAAAATTTGGACTTTCCTGTCTATTTTTTTGTATTCAAAGTGGGTGAGATAAAAATAATTATTAGGGAACCACCATATACTTTTCAACATCATATGTAGTGAAACAATATATATAAGAACTCTAAATCATATTTATGGAAATATTTTCAATGATTATTATGTCAAAATGTATTTTATAGTGAAATAAAGAAAAAAAATATTTAATTAATAGAAGAATAAGAATTTTACAACGGATAACTCAAAATGAACCAATGATAACACTGTAAAAAATGGATCTAAAAAGGTAATTCTATCTATTAGCCTTAACTATGTGTCTAAACGTTGTGGATAATAAATATTGAAATTTCAAAATCTAAATTTAAAAGAAAAATTAGTAGATGTGAAATACCATTCCATATATAGGATAAATATTATCTTATAAAATTGTATGTGAAATCATTAATCCCATGTATTCATGAATCTGAAAAGTTTATAAAATTTCCTCACATTAAAATCATATCCCATGATATATATTTTTTATTAAATATACAATCAATAATGATTAAAATTTGAAAAAATTTGATTCAAATATATAATTTTGTTAATATATAATTTTTTTCATAAATAGTAAGTATTCATAATCAACTGTGATGAAGTTATTCATTATATTAAACTGAAATCTATTCGAATTTTTTTAGTAATTATATCAAGAGAGTGTGAATATTTTTTTTTATTTATTTTGATGAGAAAACTCTTTATTGGAATGTAGATAACAATATACGAATAAAAATTAATCCATGACATTAATTTCATTTCATTTACAATAAAAACATTATGTTTTATTAATTACTGTCTAATAAACACTGCATATCATAGGACACATAAATCAACTTGGATCCTAAAAAAATAAATCCAAAAATAAAGGGGTTGTCATGTCACAACTCTTAATTCATTCATCCATATTGATTTTCATTTCATTAAATTAAAAAACTAGAATATTATCCTATGAATTATTCTATTTATATTTTTTATTTATTAAAATAATTATCATCCTAGAGGATCATTTATACATGGTTTTACTTTTATTATTTTGTTATGAAATGGACCACCACCCACATTTCCATTAAATGAATAAGGAGTATAATTCCATTTGATATGATGTACATAGGTGAATACACTTCTCCAATTTACTCACATAAAAAAATTATACCAAAAATAATAATATTCCAATATATTTTATTCATAAATATTTAATATTATTATATAAATTCGTCCGACCCCTATAATGGGTGTTTCAATCAACTTTTTTATTTTTATAGATGATAGTTATAAATAAGGAATTTTTTGATTCATTGTAACCTGTTTGGGATATTTTTTAATTTAATGTAGATTTTATATGAATAGATAGATTTAATCATAAATATTTTCACAATATAATCTCGTAGTCATTGGTATAATAAAACATTCATAATATCTCTAAACCATATTCATCTTCTATGAATTTACATGATATTCACCAATCATCCATGGAACTTTTATATCCATTTATAAAAATATTTGAAAATACATTCTATTGTATGTTCATCATCTTTAGAAATTAATTATTACTGAGAATTACAAATTGATTTTTAATAATTTTCTGAAATTCAATACAAATAGGTATTTACCCACTTATTTACAGATATACGCCAATCTCATTTTTATCCACATGTGATTTCAATATCAAAAAATTAATTTCCAAATTATTAAAATATATTATATAGGATGATGGGAGAACAATATATTGGTGGTGGGGAGTTGATCTATATCATATACCATGATTAAACTAAGGTCTTATACAACTAATATCGAAATGGGGGACCATAAATATATCCTTATGGGCATATTAAAACACCCAAAAATCATTATTTACATCTTCTGAATATTTAATTTGATTATTTATTTTCTAAATTAATTTTATTTTTATGGTAAGTTTGTTTACATTATTTTAGAAACCAAATCATTTTATATCCATTACACTTATTGTGATATTCCGAAAGGGGATACATTTTTCTACATGTAAGTCCCATCTAAGATCTATTCTGAGATTACTCAATCGATATCGCACTCCATCCAGATCACAACCACCATGATTAAAATAAAAAATTTATAAAATACATATTGTAAAAAAGATTCAACGAATTCATAATAATATTCTCAAATTTGGGTCGAGGCACATAACACATACTATATATATCATACCTAGAGTCCTCATAAAAAAGTCAAACATAAAATTTTGTAAATAATAAATCCACCCTATATTTAAAAAAACATTATAGTGTGATCCGTTACACTAATTAAATATTAATTCAAAAAAATAAACTAATTTTTTTCACATATAGAAAAACATATATTAATGGAAGAATTAAATAATAATTTGTCTGGCATATTAAATCAAAAAACAAAATTATATAAAAAAAATATTTCATATCATTATGTGGATGGAAGGATTTTTTAAAATGTAGTGGAATTACATGAAGGAATACCTAGATTGGAGCTATAAGAGGAACTAATATTATATTTCTATTATGGGATTATCAGAACAGTTAAATAAAAAATTCATTATAGAATTGTTAGACATCAGTTTACTATTAGATAAAAAATCATCAATAAAAAAATACATGAGAATATTTTTTGTATATAAGTTCCCAAGTATATTTTGATTTTGATGATCTTGTGAATCATAGAAAAGTTTGTTGAAAGAATTATACAATGGTAAATTACATAAAAATTTATCCACTAGGGATACCAATTTTTGATCAAAAATATTTCTTAACACTCGAAAAAAGATAGGGAATTTTTGACACTTTGATAAATGTGGCCACCATTAGATCTGTCTTGGTGCATATAAAGGTTAGGGGACCATAAAGATATATAAGAGAATTGAAATGATGGTTATGATAACAAACCTATTTATATGTCCCCTTATTAAGAGGGGTAAATAAGGTGATTTATATACCCATCACACCATATAAATCAAAATGAAGACCACATATCCCAATTGATAACAAATTATTCTTTCATAATCACAAGATATTTGTTCTAAAAAGTGACGTCTTATTTTATATAAGGATTATTAGAATACTTCTTAGAAATATACTTAATCAACAAAAACTAAACTTATTTATATTATGTATTTTATTTTCATTGATCCAAATTATAATTTTTGAGGATTTATACAGAGAATAGATCCATGAAACAATAAATATAATAGAGATTATTATGGTTTACTCTAATGAATAAATATAATAATAGAAATTCTATGTTTGGAAGAAAATTACATTTTAATATTGTTATATGCAATTTTGGAATGTATTCCACCTCATAGAGTAGAAATTTTCTATTATAGGACTCTGACATTGATCCATGGAAACTCTTCATACAATTTCATCATCCTAAAATTCCCCCATGAAGACCAGTTATGTTGAATTTTCTCCCCTAATCAGATTCAATAATAATGATACATATAAAAAATATTACATTATATTCTTAAAAATTAGTGATTTAATGAATCTACATATCATTGTTAATTATTTGGAAGCCTCACACATCTTCATAAAATTGACAGAGTATTGTGGTGTACTAATATAACAGTCATGAATGAAAAATTTACCATTCCCTGCACCACAACATATATTATCATGGAAATTTTTACAATATAGTAATATTATATGTATTCATAAATTCAAATTAAAAAAATAAATTTATTATATCGAGTGTTTCCCCCAACATATTATGGATACAAAATAACATCATATGTTAGGACACTACTACTATATAATGTTCAATGGTAATAATATTTTATGCCCTCTAATGTAGTAAATTGTCTATAACCATGCTGTCATTTTCCCCATGACTAATCCTTATGATAAAATATTACAGCAATTTTTTTTTGAAATTAATTGAATCTAATGATCTATTGAGAAGAATACATGATATCTGATTATTTGAGAATATGGAAGATTAATAATTTAAAATTGATGATATATTGTGATATGTATATTTCACATAGACAAACATTGAAATTTGGAGATTCCCATATCACATTACTGAATATAATTAATTAATTAATCGAAAATATTTCTATGTAATTGATCATCTAAATGCGATAAATGAATCATATACTTATCACCGATAAATATAATGTTATATAATTGATGTACAACACATCCAAAATATATGAATATAGGGAGAAGAAATTATAGTTCTTATTTATTTAATTAACATTAGATAGTGTAATATTTAAATGTATTTGTTGATTTTATTATTTAGAAAATTAATTATTATATAAAATTAGTTATATTAATTTTACATATTTTTACCCTACTACATATTACTAACTTTTATAATTTTTTCTTTAATAACCTCTAAACTCCACATTAGAGGAGAACTAACTAGGGGACTTGAACATGAGGGTGTTCCTAGTGTACTAATATTTTTTGTCACGCATTTTCTTTTATTTCATTTCATAGTGTGATAGTTGATTTTAATATGTTTGTATCAATGTCCTTTAGTTACCTCCCCATAACATCACCCTCATTTAATTATCTACCAAATAAATTTTTACCACTCTTTACCTCAACACACTAATATAAATTTTGATTATTTGGGGTAATTAATGAATAAAATATTATGGATATGGGTGTCGGAGTGGTGGATGAATAAAATATGAATTTTCATTTAACTCTCCACTATAAGGTATTTTTATTCAAATATGATATGTATATCATCATATCCAATGATGTGATAAGTTTAACAATAATAGTGGTTTGTCCAATGAATTATAATGAGCCATCTGTTATCTAAAATTATATAAAAAAGATTAATTTTTATAGATTTTATATATTTATAACTTCTATTACAAGGTTTCATAATATCATATTTTGGTTAGCTAGAACACATTACATATTAAATATCCACATATCACCGTAATCATCATCCTACACACTTGATTACTATATTCAATTATTTTAAATGAAATACAAGAATAATATTGATAATAAAATATATTAACAATGAATTGTGTGACATAAATTTTGTGGTAGAATACCCAAGTCATATACATAGTTGAAAAATTATTTTTCAAGTATTAATTGATTCAGTGCACCATGATAAATCCCTAATCACTTAAATCCATTTCTATGAAGATTAATAAGATTTTATAACAAAATATAAATTATTTTCTCCATTTCATTTCTTTTAATATTTTTATAGATAAAATCTATACATTATAAACATATAAATAAAATTATATTAAACAATAGACCTTTTTAAATATTCATATGAATCTATTTCGTAAAATAATGGTAAACTAAATAAAATCAATGATTTGATTTAGGGAATGAAAATTCAATTTACCTAACCAAGCACTATCGTTCATGTATGATAATTTGGGAATCCATTATTATCATATATAGAAGAATAAAATTATACAGTAATATCAATGGATATATTATTTGAAAAAAATTCCTATATTCTCTTTTAATTATTAAATATTGAGTAGTAAGTTGAAGAATGGTTGGAGGAGGATGGAAACATTTTTTATACTATTTAATGAACACATATATAGATAAAAATATTAAAAATATAAAAGTCCATAGACAAGGAAAAAAGTGAAATATATAAATATTGAAATAAATTTATTTTATTTTTAAAGAAATAGAATATCAATTTGAAATCCCATATACTGACATCATATACTTGATTTACCATTTAACTATCCTAACATTTGCATTAGTATAAGAAAAAAATGTTATTTAATTGATTATGTTTTTGAATATAATATAAATCCTAATGAGGAAATAGATTAAGATTTATAACGGTTATTACATTAATAATATGTAATCGATGCTGAAATAAATGATGGAGATACATTTTAAAATTATATTTTTCTTTTTTACTTATATTTATTATCAATTAAAAATTTACAAATTGTAAACTATTATTGTAGATTTATTAACAGTGTGGGAGTCCCAAATTAAATGAAAATCATGTTTCAACATGGATTGAATAATAATGTAGAGAAATTATACAGTGGAATATATAATTACCAATAATGATTTATGTATTATTTTTTTAAATATATACATTTATGAAAATCTGTTTTACCATGAAACCACATAATAAGAAATATCCTAGGATAGATGTATATGTACAAAATTGGATGAAGGTTTTATTATTAATAACAAGAGGGAGCACTAAATTTTAAGAAAAACTACCAAAATCATATATATTTCCCATTTTCAAATTGATATAAACAGATCAAATAATCAAATAGTTTCTCTATATGATGTGTAAACTGAATAATTCATGGATGGTGGTTGGTGTTTTAAATCACCAAAGATACATAATATATATCAATTTTCGTTAAAACTCAATATAACATTATATGTGTATTGTAAAACAAATAAAAAATTCATTTTTAGAGACAAATTGTCCCCTCTTATATTTCTATATTCATATTCATGTAATTTTACAATGTTTTTTTCTTATTGT
Source organism: Viscum album (assembly GCA_963277665.1). Classification (NCBI taxonomy): domain Eukaryota; kingdom Viridiplantae; phylum Streptophyta; class Magnoliopsida; order Santalales; family Viscaceae; genus Viscum; species Viscum album. Next base: position 1,835,284,151 of record OY728132.1, read on the forward strand.
TCCATAATCAGTATTTGGTTGGAGATTATATAATTTTCTCACTATATATTTTTTATCAATATCAAAATATTTAATTTTACAATATCATTTATGTTTTATGAAATATAAATAATGCTAGTATAATATATTCATCAAGGGGATCCCGAAATCTACGTGGATGGGTGGATGAATTAATTTAAGGAATAATAAGTCCATATAGAAAAATTAAACCATAATGTTGTAACTCGAATGAGACATAGTAAAATATATGATGGAATCCAGATGAATGGTTTTTGAGTTTATGTTTGAATAGTGTGTGTTGTTGTGGGAAAATAAATTAAACTTATTAGAGAAGTGAAATTTGATATTTGACTTCCAAAATTGTTAATATATGAATTATTCTTTATTATTAGTCATACAAGACTCAAATAATTATATAAATTTTTAGTTCTATATTATTTTCACTCATTGATAAAGAGTTATCATATAAATGTCTCAAAATAATGCAATACATTTTATATAAACCACATTATTAACTATCATGTTAATATTGAATATTAATGAATAACAAGATAATTATATATCACATTTTATATAGTTTATATCAATGATGTGTTTAACTTATTCATTACTTGAGGAAATCGTGTAAAAAGGTATAAAGAATTATTTTCATGTCTAAATTATGGTTATATTTATAAATATTATATTTAAATTAATTTATTTACGGATAAATATAAGATGAAATTTTCACATTATAGAGACATATGTGGGGATGTAAATATGTAAAAGATTATTCCCATAGGAGTTAATGTAGAAAACTATGGTGGGTTGATTTGGATTGAAATTTTCATTTAATTATATTATTATGAATATATAATAAATTTTCTTAAAAAAATTCATTGGATGATATTAAATGTCTAACAAATTACAATAATTTTAACATTATCATTTATGTGCTGTAAATCAGGAAGTTAAGATTATATTTTTTAAATACGTGAACATAGTTTTCTAAATTTGATGATTCTATAGGATAATGGATTAAGGAATATATAATGGTAATACATAATAATATAGTTTTTAAATGGGTTGAATGAGTACTGATTATAGTATTCAAACCAAAAGACCCAAGGTAAAATAATAATATTTAATTTGTGAATTATCTCTAATGTGTGGTGATACTCATGGATTTTTAAATCTACCAAAAACCCCTAAAATAATTTCATCTCTTATAGAACTCATTCCAATGTACTATTGTGATAAAAATTCTATTGGAATTTACTCATTATGTTGTCCCTCACACAATCTTCAAGAATTTCATTCCTCAAATAAATATTTTATAATCATACGTTGGAGAATATTTTGGTTATAAAATTACCTCATGGAGTACATTGAAATTTTATTATAAATCTAATGGAGTCTCGTAGTGTACCATTTCATTATAGATGACTAAATATATAATAGGTGTCCCTAAAAAACATCTATTTCATTGAAATGATATTAAAATTGTGGAGATCGATATTTAATCAATTTTAATGAATTGTTATGATAATATCATTCCAGAATTTCCTCAAACATATCCTCAAGGCAAAATGAAAAATTATTCAAATAAATCAATATAACCACAAATTTTCACATGAATCTATGTTATTAAAATAATATGATATAAATTATATTCATGATAATAAATTCCAATGATAATGATCTCAATGGTGAACATCAAGACTATGTTATATTGAGAAATGTATAAATTCATTAATTCTCTCAGTTGATTACATTTTGAATTATAAAAGGAGAATAAGTTTGATAAATATTTGTCCATCGAATATAATTGTTGAGTCATGGAAGGAATGCCACTATAACCAAACTATATAAAAGAGTACTTAAAATCCATTAAAATTAATTTTTTCACTAAGCACATTGATCAACATTGTTTCCAAAATAGAATACATAAATAATTTCAAATGAATCCAATTTATCGACTCATTATGTAACCATAAAAAAAATCAACACTAATACCAATATAAAATCATTGAAACCACATCAAATATCATAATTATTTGATGAAAAGTATAATATAAACTATATATATATTTAATTAATAAAAAGTAATGAAATATGCTGATAAAACATTCTGCAATGTGTTTATTTATGTAGGAGAGGTAGAATCTTCAATTTTGTTGTTTAACACAACTGTATTTTGGTAAATTTTTCAAAAAAATATTAATTCAAAATAAGGTATATCAAGGAAATGATGTGGAGGAATATAATATGATAATAATATAAAAATAAAATGGTTTTATTTATGAATAATATCAATGTCACCACATTATATATAAATTATTTTGATAATTATTTGAAGATGATGTAAACAATTGATGGGAGGTTCCATTAACATACTAGGGATATGAGAGTTAGATAGAGTTGAAGATTAAAACATATAAGGAATTGTGATGAAAATAAAAAAAATTGTTAGTATAAATACCCATAGGATTACCAAGGGTGCCTATTCATGCACCATTGGTAACTCTTAAACAACATGTCCACTGAATGTTATAGTAAGAATGATGTGGCCTTATCACTCATTCCTTATAACATCCATAATTTTTAATCATAGTTAGAAACTATTCATAGGTACCATGAAGCTTTTAAATCATTAGATGAGCTAAAAACAACCCAAACATATTTATGAGTTCATCCAAAAACAATTGGAAAATGATACAAATCATCATGAAAATATTGATGGCCCATTTTGAAAAAAAAGAATAATTCCATGATTTAGTAATTGAAAACAAACTATGAATATCATAAATAATTGTATTTGGGATGCGGACCTTTATAACTTCATCATTTGATTTCTTATCATCACCATGAAATCAGAAGAGGAAAGAACCCAAAAATTTAGTACTCTTAACTCCATGATATATAATATATTATATTCATTAAATTCTTGAATAAAATATTTGAAAACCACTAAAAGACAATATATATCATTATCTCGTGATTATTAATTATGAAAGGATGATCAAATCTAAAATAATTGTCCAATAAATTATATAGAAACATATCTAAATTGGTACATCATGTTCCAAATCCACAAAACCAAAATTAAATCTAAAATGTAAAAAAAATTCAACGTTCAAACATCCATTAAAAATAACCCAAGATAAAAAATAATTTAAATATCCACAAGCATAAAAACATTATCATTCAGTACACTAATTATATACTAAAATATACATTTAAATACATAACAAATCCATTAATTAAAATTCAATAAAAATAATGTTCTTTCATAAATATAGATATCCATATAATATTAACATGTTAGAATAAATTATATGACTCCACCTAGTATATGGTTTTCATGGTAAATATATGATCGAAATTACAAATAAAATAGAAAAAATAGTTATATTTTACTAATTTTTATAAGGTAATTCTTCAAAATATGAAAAAACTAAATAAATTTTTTTCCTAAATTTATACATTTAATACAAATATATAATTATAAACATCTAAACAGTGGTAAAAAAATTATTATAATTTCATCTCTAAAATAATAAATCATCTAAATTAAAATGATTATTTAAAATTATTCTCTAGATATATAAATTCGGAAAAAACACATAAATGTTATTATAATAAACAATAAATTTCAAATACACCATAAAAATAGAAATTAATGGTTTTAATTCCATTATTCAACCTAAAACCCATATATGTGTTTTTGTATACTAAAAAAAAATTCTTGTTCGGGAGATGAAATTTATTTTAAAATTATAAATCACCCTGTATTCATTAATATAAATGGGCATGAAAAATTTATTTAATTAGAAATAAAAAACACTCTTTATATATTTTTCATTTTAAAACATAAACAAAATTAAAATAAAATTCCATATTTACTAAATAATATCATTTTAAATTGATTAAATTACATGAAGAAACTATAAGACTCTTTATTGTCACTCATTTAAGGTGAAAAATGATTTCTATTGTATCTATCAACTATCAATGACTAGAATAATTATTTTCCTCCTATAAAATAATGATATCTTAATATAAATAAATAAAAATTTAATTATTAAAATTATCATAATAAACAAATAAAAAAACAGGGATAAAATGAAATAACAAAATATCAAACATTGTAACAGTAAATTTTATTAATATAAAACAATATTTATACATGTAATGAAAATATTAAAAGAACATGTGTAACTATTTTTATTTAAATTTAATAAATTCAAAATTATCATCAATGAGGAAATATAATTGAATGGAAAAATTGATGTTTCTATTGATTAAATTTATAAAATGATCATTAACATTATTTAGTAAATGTGTAAATTAATAAAAAATAAATATTTAATAGTGATATATGATTCTATAGATCAATAATAGTTACATGATCTTATTTATTAATAATATACTAATAATAAAAATAAAAATATAATAATTTTTTATTAATTTCTTTCAAATAACATAAACCTATGGTTTCTCAGATTAAAATTTAATATTCATATAAATTCATCAAATGATCCTTGAAATGCATTTTGTTATTACATATTAATTCATTAAGCATTTTAAGACTCAAGATAGTGGTTAACACCCATATTATTATTAAATTCACGTATATTTTTCTTTTATACTGTACTTAACAGAAAAAGAATAAATCATCCCTCAACACTCAGTGCCTATGATTTAAACATAAATACTCTATTAAAATTATCTTCTTCAATAATTATGCCCATGAAAACTGAATATGGGTTATATATAAAATCTAGGATATTACCGATCAATTTTATGAGAAATAAATGTTTATAAAATTAATTATATTTTACGTGACATGAATAGACCAAATCATTTATATCATTTGTGATACTAGCTAACGATAACTCTTTATCCAATAGGTTGTGGACACTACTTCTGATAACCTCATTTTTTTCATAATTAATAATATAAGATTTTCAAATTAATTTCATGTGTGAAATCTATTATAAATATTGAATGAGTGATCAATACATGATATATCAAAAAAACAGTGCAAAAACAAAAATGTCATAAAAAAATTGAAGATAATATTAATACCCATTGAAAATACATTCATAAATTACAATATAACTTGAAGCTATAGAACACAGTGTTCTAAAATAATAGAAAATAAATATATATAAAATTGTGTCAAAAATTTTTAAATTTCACATATAAATGAAAATAGCGAAAAAAAACAGAAATAACCAATCATTGCTGAAACTCCATTTTTAGAATCTATCCCCTTTGTATAACAAATAATAATATTTTCTAATAAATTTATAATCTAAAATATAGAACATATATGTATACGAAAGGTAATAAATGATTTTATTTCATGTCCACTTATATTTTCATACCTTGTGTGAATATAACATAATATGATCAGAATAAAAACATTGTTGAAACATAATAATGAATTAATGGATGTATTATAAGATAAGTCTTATATATTAGAAAATATAATAAAAATGTTGTACAATTAATTGGAAGAGTAAAATACCAAAAAACACCATCAAAAGTAGTGGATCAAAAAATAATGTTTTGTGGATAGTCATACAATCAAAAAATATAGCTCACTAAACCATTAGGATCCATACCTAAAACAAATGCATTGAGATTAAAAAAATTCGATGATGAGTTATATAAGAAAATCATGTAGTAATTCAAACGTAGTGAATACAAATAAATTGTGTTCCCATAACCATATATTATAAAGAATATGATGTTGATTATATTTCAGATAACAAAATACTATTTCATGTTCCATCATGAATAGTTTATGGAATTGAAATGATGAATAACCTAAATCCAATTTTGTAGACATAATATTGATAAGAGAAATAAGTTTTGATATTTTTTAATAGGAATGTATAAAATAAATTTTTAGGTATTATATTCAATTTATGTAATTTGTTTCTACCAAACTATTTTTTTCATCAGTAACAGTGATATGATACATATCATTTATCCTTATGACTAATTACCAATGTAGTATCAATGAGACCATTAATAATTATAACCAAATTGATAAATATTTATTCTATATAGAAGAAGCTAAATATTTTCTGAAATAATAAATTCATTTGTTCACACAAATTTGTCTATCGATTCTCAATATAGTAAAAATGTAATGAAATTTATTTGAAATCAAATAAATGAGAAAATAAATTTAATAAATGTAAGAATGAATTTTTTTTTAAAAAAAAATTACCAATAACATCCAAAAATTGAGAGTGATCGTCAAAATGAAAATAAGAAATAATTTATAACTATAATAACAAAAAATTGGGAATTATAACTAAAATGTAGTCAAGATGGGGGTATACAAATTTAATTATTATTAATTAATTTTTCCAAAAAATATTTATTAATTTCAATGCAATAATTTTGTTAAAAATATTCTACAAAATAGAGAATTATATTTTAAATAATTTAATTTAAATTTTTTTCATATGAGAACAATATCCAGAACATGTACATAATAAAATTAGTTTGAACTTATATATGATTATGTAAGAACATTTATATATGGTTATGTAATAACATTTGTAATGCCCCGACCCCAGTTACCCAGAGTTGGTGTATTATTATATGATATTGGCATGATCACAGAAGATCATGTTTCTAAAGACTGATTAGTTTAGTATACTTGGAAACAATAGATATATTAATAAAGTTTACATTACATCATGAAGTGGAAACTACAACAACATCTTGTCTCCACACTCATATCCCCTTATACTATCCCTACAGGAAATTCATAAAATACTTTTTCACATCTTCAAAAAATTAAACATTGAATAGGGTGAGCATAGATGCCCAATAAGGATAACAATATAGTAGAAACATTCATAAATAAGTATAAACATTTAAGGCAATGTATAACTAAAAAAGGACTTTTAATCTTGAACTTCAACATAATATGGAAGAAATAGAATTAAATAATTCCATATACTTATTAACATGGATATTATACTAGTCAAATAATCACATGAAATATCAATAAGCATTTTCATAATGATGGAATGCATAATGCCAGACTCTCATAACCACATAGTCATGGCCTTATGCAAAGAATAAAAATAATATTTTATCAAAGCCATGTGCTTAGAAAATAGTTTGTCTCATGAGACCTACTGATGCATCGTGGAGCTATAGCGGGCTCCACCCATCACTTATTATGTTTAATTCATTTCTCAAATGAACAGGTTTAAACATAAGATAAACATTCTTTTTAAAACTAGCATACAAAATGTCAATACTTTCTCTATAAACCATTATTGTTATAAAAATAAATCATCCAAAGTCAAACACATTACAAAACCGTAAATACAATATGGATGTTTTTATCATAATAAATCAACTTCAAATAATCATAAAATCCATCAATGGATGTTGACATAGATGAAATCAATACTATTTGGGAGAAATATATATATTTTGAAATCTTTTAGAAGTCACATAATTATAATAGAAAACATTTACTTTAAAAATTTTCTTATAATCTTGTAAGGGAAGAATCGATGATTTTATATTGGAGGAAGATATTTGCACCTACCGTATAAGTTAAAAAATGCATTTTTACCATAAATCGTTCGAAATGGTTAAAAATGACCTTGTTTGGAAAAATAAGGAAATATTCTTTTAGAAAAATATTATAAAAAGTCAAAAAAGGGTATAAATTACATTTACCAATAGTCTATAATATAATATGAATTATATTAAATACATTTTTAAGAAACATGGATGTGGATTATAAATAGGTCCTAGTAGATAATTACATATAAACAACCTCGGATAATTAAGAGATTGTAAAATAAACTCGTACCTTATAATTTTCCGTAGTTGAGGGTAGTTTAACCTCCTGTATAATGGGGAAATAATGTTTATTAAATTATAAAATAATCATATACATTAATATGATAAAATATATGATCTTTTGACATTTCTTTTTAAATAATATCTTAGTATTATGGTGGTTTCGGTTGTTAACTTACTCATTTTATTTTATATGTTTTATTATATAAGCCGTGTTTGTTATGGATAGTTTGTATCTTATTCATATACATAATGATATGAAGTCCTTAAACATTATTTTTAATCATCAAATGAGAATTATATTTGAATGGATATGATGGTAAATGAATCTCATCGCGTTCGTGGAGACAGTAGTTCGTTCGTACGCACAAGCGACAATATCATTATTATGATATTTAAATAACATATAACTAGATGGTATATCAAATATACAGAATCATTATAATTTATATTTATTATTTACATCAATTACATTTCATTATCATACCCATGAAAATAATAATGTTTTGAATAACAATTGCACCCCGACGTGTAGATGGTAATACGTACGTACACACGTATGGTGACATGTCATTTAATGGATGCATAGAATACTGAATATGGTTGTAATATATTTATTATAACATCACATTATATAGAAGATACTTGATTTATTATTTTAGAATAGAAATAATCAATAAAGAAGATGTTGAAGAAGAAAGGATCTTGAAAGAGGGTCGTGAAAACATTGCTTCTTCTTCGGGTTCTACCTTTTGATTTGATCAAAAGGGATCATTAGGATAGCTTTATGATCAAACTAATGCCTCAAGGTTGAAGTGAGGAATGTTGAGAGAATAATTAGGCATAGTTAGGCTGAGCCAAAAGTTTTGTTGAAGTGAATTAGAGGGAAGGTGAAGTGCCCTTTTATAAGATGGGTGAGGGGGACCTTAGGAAAAGCTAGAAATATTAGTTTATAATAAATTAATATTCGGTTTTTAATGGCTCCAAAGTGTATTATTTTAAGATTATGGTGGGTATAGGTCTAGAAACACTAAACTAATAGATTTTAGATATGTTTGGATCACTATATTATCCTTATCTTTTAGTTTTAACTCTTGTTTAATTAGTTTGTCATCTATCATGTCTCTTGGTATTTTAGTATTTTATAGTTGATAATCATAATATATAATTCCAAGAGGCACCCAAGGATTCCAATAATAATACTCCTATAATTATATATGTCCTTTTTATGATCCTTAGATTTTTATGAATAGAATATCGATTAATAATATAATATTTGTTTTAAAAACTCATTTATGTCAATTATGACAATATTTAACAATTGGTTTTTGTTAAAGTCATAAAAATTTTACTAATTCGAACCAAATTAATTTTGGAAATCATAACATGTCAAATTAACCAATAAATTTAGTGGATGTCATCAAAACTTTCAAATTATATTTATTTTAACATTTATAATACCAATTATTTGATTCTTTCAATAATAAGGAAAATAATGCTTCATTATTGTGTCATAAATATATATACTAATTATATATCTAAAAAATATAAATAAAATATAATTATGTCGGAAATCTTTTTATATTTTTAATGAATATTTATAGTCGAATATATAACATATATACCTTTATGTAAAAATTGTTTTTCTAGAAGATATATGCTTATGTCATTTTTGTATTTACGATAAATTTATTAATATAAAGTGTCATTATCACATATAAGTGGTTCAGGGGGTCCAAAAATCTACCCAAAGATGCTCATTGTCAGACATGTATCATCCAATAGGGTTATGACAGGTTTAGGTTAATTTATTAAAATTATAATATTATATTTTTACCCATATTTACTGTATTTACCCTTTATCCATGGTAAATTAAATATTACCGAAATAATTATTCAAAATGTATAACAATAAATGCAAAAAATTTACAAAATTTGGACCAATTGATTCTAAATAGGTAATCCATTTTTCAAAATTTAAAACATTGAAGTGGAAGATATTAATTTAAAATTAATTCCCGCTGTCAAAACAAAAAGCGTGTTTTTAAGAAATAATAACTTTCAAAAGATTGACAATTGTTTATGTCCGGTTTAAATATCAAACTTTGTACAATGACCAAAATTGTATTAAATGGTAAAAATATATTCTAAATATACTTTAAACCAATTAAAGGTTATAATTTATCACTATTAATAACATTTCTTTTAATTAAAATATAGTAATTTCACTATTCATCAAAATATGAAAGTTACCAGAAATGTACAAAAAATTCTCCCTAAGATAATTTTGACATTCCGAATCCAAAAATTATGTCCATTTTGAAAGATAAAATGTAAAAAAAATTAAAAAGTGGGTATTACTATTCATAATGGTTAGTTTGATAGGTTATGGTGTGTGTTACAACTTGAAGTTGCGAACAACACACACTACTTTATTATTCAAAGAGAAGCATACCGTGGAATCTTGGGGTGATACAAAAATATTGATCCATGTTTCATGATTATTTTATTCAAGAATCAATTGATTATGGTCTTAATCATTCAATGCTTGAACCATATCTTATATGAACATCTAAAGGCCGAATAAATAATTTTATATGAAATTTTTTTTGGAGGAAAGAGTGGAACAACCATGGTAGGTGAGGAATAAATCAGTATAAACATATAAAATTTTTGAAACTCATTTTTCATTAGAAAGGGAACTTGTTTTCCCATTTAGAATATATATTTTATGGTGTTATTCAGTAACTAAGGCAATCATTGGATGATAATAATTGAATATTGATTTATGAAATGTTCATTAATAATAAAATAAAAGAGTTATTGAGATGTAACATATTCTAAAAATCTAAATGGCGATGAAATAGCTGGGTTATATGTGAAACATTTTTTTAGATATACTATCTAAAATACAATATTTTTTTATTCAGAAGAAACATGATGGAAACTCATCAAAATTTTAAAGAGAAGAATATGGAACCTTACATTATATGGTTGAAAAGAAATTATTTCATAAAACACATTAATGTTCATTTATTACACCATAATGAATATTACATAAATATAAATTAGTGGATAGTTTTGTGTTATAATGGTATTTGTTGGTGGGGGATATTGTGGATTATGGATCCACGTTTGTCATTCCACTTTTATTTTATGTTTTATTTTGCAATGCGATACATGGATTTTTTTGTTAATGTTTTTCCCATTTCATCATCCACACCTTTTTTTCTTACAACCCTAATATAATTACCTATATATTCCATCATTCAGTCAATATTTATTAGCACTTTTAAATTGAATTTGACTAACCTGAGGCTTGGCCCTGCGGGAAGTTTCACAGTGATATTTTTATTATCATTCAATTCAACATGTATTAAGTCAATTTATATTGGATCCTAGAGTACTTCATGTCTGAGGAGGCCATCCATAGTGACATTTTTTCAATTCAATTTGTTTTCACTAATTATTTATTTTTCCTTATTTCTCTTGGGAAATACCATTATACGGTGAATTTGTGGTTTGATAATGTAACATTTCATGTATTTAAATAATAATGCATTCATAAAAAACAATATCTATGAATTACATACTAATTTTAGTTTAATATGGGGGAACATGTGAGATAGCGTACCCAACACGCAACAATGGGTTTCTCTGAAATCTTACATTTCACACAAGACTTGGTTATATTGAAAAATAATACAACATTACTATTATTTTTATTTTAAACGGATGTTGATTCCTAGACATTATATTCGCGGGCAATAAAGAATGATATATATTATTTTTATATAGGATTATTAAAAACTTTCATTTCATTTAATATGATTTATATACATAAAATATGAATATATCCAGTTTAAAGCATAAAAACAATAATATTTTTAAAATGCAGCTTTATAACCTTTTGATGTTGATTCCTTTTATATTATTTTTTGAAAAATTTATTTGATATATTTTAGAAAATAAATTTTATTATTTGTTTTCATGGAATAAAAATTTACTTTGGATAAATATTTGATATTTTTGTGATAATATACATTTCTAAATGAATATTGAAAAATACTACATTTATTTTAAAATAGATGTTTTATCTGGTTTAATTATATAGTAGGGTTAAAAATTTAAATGGTTTTAATGTTTAATTAGATTATTTATTTATCATTTTATATAATTTACGTTATTTTACGTAAATTCAAATTTAAATTTTTTATAAACACATGTCAACATTTTTATTAAATAACATGTTTTCTCATTTTTACAAAGGGGAATAGATTTAAAATAATTACTAAACTATTGTGTTTTATATTTTTAAATATTTTTTTTCATGTTTTTAATAATATGGTCCTACTTTTGGAAATATGCCCCATTTATTTTTTGAAAAAACATGAATAGTAACAATGGTAATTTTTGTTTACCACAATTAATGTTAAATTATGTAAATTATGGTATGTAACAATATGATAAGGACCACAAAATTAAACTAACACCTTCCAAAATCCAATTTGATGAATAAATCACCAACCATTACACCTGAATATCAAATTTTATTTGGTTAATAGACTTTTAACACTATATGTTATATAATTATTATTAAAAAAATTAAAGTGACAACTTGTCACTCTCTAATCTCTTAAAAGTATGAAAATTTAAATGTAGTTATACAAATTATTAAACTCCAAAAATAAATACTCTATTTAAATTTAGTTAAATTATATACATCATGTAAATTTTTTTAAAACTTTAGAGATTAAATAATTACCATTACTTTTTATGAACAATGATATAATATTTATTTTAACAAGTGAAATATCAAATAAATGATATTATAAATATTGAAATAAATATTATATGAAATAAACTATTTCATCCTATATTTTTTTAGGATAATATAAAATATTATAAGACTATTATATGATTTGGTTCGATGTTATATCTCTGTTTCGAATTTTTATAAGTTAAATGTTAGGAATAATGTCTAATTGATATAATTCATGTTTTTTAAAATAGTAATTTGTTAATTAATTTAAAATCTACAAAAATATTTGGAATTCAAATATTGAAAATGATATGGTCCATAAAATGATTAATTTCATAATTATGTGATATTTACCACATATAATTTATATTTATATCCTCTTAATAATTAATAATTTGGTACCATAATTAAATTTAAAAGAGAATTATTGAGGTTAAAGTGAAACGATATGGTTTATAATAAAATCAATAAATGTATAAAAATTAATGGTTTATCGGATTTTGAGTTATCCAAATCATTTCATATATATAACAGATATTTTATCCCTTTGAATTAAAAAATTAATTTTCATTAATTTCATATTGTAAAAAATCTGAGGGTGCCCTTCTCCCACTCCTTTAAAAAGGTACCTTATCTTCTCTAATACCGAAAAATCCAAAATAAAATTCATTAAACACTCTATACATAAAAAAACATTTCTATGATCCCTCAAAATGTTCATAGAGGCCTTAGATTAGAATGAATACGTTTATTTGAGGTGTTACGGTGCTCATTAATGGTGATCAAATGAAGAAGAGCTATCATTTTCTTTAGGTATTTCAATTTTACTTCTTCCACTTCAATCATATATCATCCAAAAATGATGAGATGATAAATCATATATACTCAATATACGTATATGTTATTATGTTAATATCATCACATAACTCAATCTCTACTTACCTCAAATCGGGATGTAATTAGTTGTAATTGTGTATGTGATGTTTCACTTCCACAAACCGATTGAGTTCATATTCTGTTAAAATATATCACAATTTTGTATAATGATGTAAATTATATTCATATTTTATATTCATGAAATATTTTATATTTCAATTAAATTATCTTTCTATTATGTTCTTAAAATCTACGAACATAAAAACAAAAACATCATTTGTGCCTTGGTGTGAACTATCACCTTCATGAAGCGATGTAAATCATTTCAATTAACCAAATCACTTATAAAATATATATAAATAATTTTTAATGACTAATATGAGGATAATAACATTATTTTTATTATTTTATGATATAATAATAATATCTTTATTTTAAAAATTTTCCATGAAAAATGAAAATCGTCATGACACATCCCATGGGGCTTGTGTTGTGACTACCCCATGCCCATCCCTCGAAGGTCAGGGGCTGGAGACTACCAGAAAAGGCATCAACATGATAGTGGGAGGAATATTAATGAGTAATCATAGACACAAAAACGCCCAACCAAGTCCCAACACACTCAAAGGGGAAAAATAAGTATAATAAAACAAGACTATGTACTAATTACGACTGAATGCATGTGGGATAGAATAGAAACCCCCAAAAAAGAACCGAAACAGTAATGTACAAAAAGGATCTCATAAGTCCATCCATATAACAACCCACCTAATAATAGTAGTAGTTAATCTAATGGATGCCGAAATATCATATCATGTATGCCTGGTGCTATTGGGTCACACATGGTCTTCAGCCACCATGTCTTCTGACAAAGCCTCTATCAATCATGTCTCGTTGGGATCCACCTGGTCCCGGTCTACCAAGGTCTCTATCAAAGCATCGATCATCTTCATGAGACTCCCCATGTTTGGACAGTACGCGTTCTTGGGAGTGTAACACAAAAATCAGGTGGTATCCCATAACAAAAATTAAATTCCACACAACAAATCCCCAATGTAAAGCTAGATGAACAAGACAACTCACACCAGTTATACATTTAGGATAGTGAAAGTAGCATCATCAGTCATATCATTGGACTCCTCAGATGCTAGATAAATCCTCCTCTATAATGTATAGTGGGCCTTCTGATTCACATAGAGCAGCTTCCCATAAACCTTGGACTCTTGTGGTACTCATACATGATTATAGTTGTGGGTATGTTGGGTCACACAGAGTCACTTCCCACCGTGGTCCTTCCAGGTCAATCAAATCCACTTCCCACCTTGTCCAAACTGAGGTACTCCTTTTTTTGAGTACCATGGGATTAAAAGGTAACACATATCTACTCCCCATTATGTGCAGGTCGGGTCACACAAAGCTTCATTAAACTTGGTCGTAGTCAAGCAGTCTTCGGGTATCAGCCAACCGCAAGGTTCCTTATGTAATATATTTGGTAGAAATGTTCCTTAATCCATTATTCACATATCTTCATCCATAAATGTCACATAATGTAATTACAAAAGTTATTCCTCATCTAAAGGGTTCCAAATTTGAAGTGGTGTGTCTATCGGACATGTAGTCTGCAATAAAAAGGCATATTAGTATCTAGGGGAACGTTTAAGATGGGGCCCAGTCTGTCTGGGATGTAATGACCTAAATCACCCAATGTGTGGTTCCCACATAACCTGGTTTAATTGGAATGACTCTGTCTGTCCTAGTTCATGTATGTGTCATTCTGGTCTAGCCTGGCTTATGGGCCAGGCTCAATAGGCCTCACTGGACCCTGGCCATTTTGGACGAGGGTCCAACACGTTGAGTCTCCCAATGAACCCATCGAGTCTTTCCCATCACAAAATGCTTGGGTACGGCCTTCTATATCATTTATATACTGTTTTGTGCATGTTTTTCCCATAGGTGGAGGTCCGACCCGCTGGCTTCAGGTCCATCACACCGACACAGGACAGGCCTGCTGAACTGCAAGTCCGGCCCGGAGAACCACAGTTTTGGCCAAACGATGCAGGTCCAGCCAACCAGTACGGGTCTGGACAATTGGGATAGGGGTACAAAACACGAGACTGGTGGTGTGACCCTCCATCCTTAGTCTGTATTACAAGGGTTGGATAGGTAGGGCACCACCCTGTTGGGACGTGGCAGCCGCACGATGCCCAACATCCTTTGTCCCCATGGATGTGGTGCCTCTTTCTTCCTTGATCAATTGACTACAGATTTCCAGCTACTCTAATTGCCTGAATATCGGTTATACCTCTACGTGGTGCATTCCTAGCACTATTACTCTTGGTGCCACGACTGGTTGGTCGCGCCCTCCTGCCACCACAGCGCGCCAATGGGAATTACTTCACCCTGCATCGCCGCCAACGAGGGTTATACGCCTCCACTACAACCCTAGTGACAGTTGGATCTGAACCCTTCATGAAACCAACAGAATCTAGTGTTACCCCATGTTTTGTTGTTCCAGTGGCACCTTCAACGGGTAAACATAGTTTCTCTTTTGGTCTATTTTATGATTTTTCTGCACCTACGACCCTCTTGGGTCACTTCCATCCATTCCCAAGACTCGTAATCGATTGTTTTCAACATTTAGAATACGACCACCAAGAATGCTTGAGATTAGGTTCTAGGGTCATGTTCTTATTGACATGGTCCCTCTATGTTAGTGTTTAAAATCAATGGGGAGGTTCGGGGATTGATGTTTAATAATTTAATGGATATTTTGACTCCTAAATAAATTAATCACTATGAAAAGTACCCTTCCTCTAAAACTGCATGAATCGTAAATCAACAAGATGGTGGGTTGATCCCTATTCATTATTAATATAAAAAAATGATCAGGGGAGGAATTTAAAAAAAAAGAGTAAAACCCCAACTTATTTGACATTCGTTGCCAAAGTGTTAATCTTTGAGAGATCATGAGGTCGACATCATCACATGAATTTCTGTTCATCACGGTTTTTCTGTGTCATTGAATTCTTTCTAGCGTTTGTTGTTCATATGTTGGTAGGATGTTTGTCAGAGGGTCTTCAGAGAATCCTCTTCATTTAATCATCATTACACCAATGCGTTATACAATAAAAAAATCATTTCACAGTGTTTTAATTACAATAAGACATCATGTTGTTACACTGAATTATTTATGAAAAAATGGTGTTGTCATGCATCCTTTATTTCATCATTTCACTATGTGATATGGGTCCTTAATGAGTCTCATTAATGTGCCATGGTGCTGGATCATTGTGGAAATGTAGTTTCTCTATGTCGTCACTTATCAGATGAAAAAATAAAATAAAATATTAGTTTAATGTTATTACTTTATTTTCTGAAATGTGTGAAAATAAACATTTCTATTCACCCATTCTTCGCCAAAGGCAATTCCATTCTAGGTGAATCCCAACAACCAATGTTCAATAGTGCTCCCAGATTCTTGATCTGTGTTCCAGATAAATGATATAAACCCCGCTAACGAGTTCACATAACATGCCTTAAAAAAAGTTCAAAATTCCATTTTGGGCACTTCAACCCTGAGAATCACATGTTGTCGGAGTGTGAAGTCTCATAATAATTCAATATAAAAAAATAATCAGAATATCCATGACATTACAAAAATGTCACTCATGTGTTTGTATGGACTACCATATCTATTTACATAACATTGTTATTTTAATAACCCTAATTAATGGTTTAATTTATAAAGTATATTAATATATAAGAATTATGATTATGTCATTAATACTATTCTAGAGATGATGGACATATAACTACAATTACCGGTGACATTAAATCCATGATAATGTTTGAATCAAGTATTGATTCTCTACAAAACATCGGATATGAACATAAATAATTAGAAAATTTTCATAACATGGTACGATGTGATATGAAATATATAATGAATGTGAATAAGGTTCCAAATCATGTATAAATAATCCTCCATATATTATGCAGAAATATAATGATTTTATATGATGATTTAGACAAAAGGCAATGGAAGTCGTTTTAATCTCATTTAATTGAGGCACAATTTGATAACATACATGACATTCATTTTTATTGTGTATAATAAACCACATTGACATTTAGTTTCATTAAATGGATTTCAAAAGGAATCTTTTTTCCACAAGGTTTTATACTTAATGATAAAATGAATTTTTTGACATATATGGTGACTATGACCTTTCCACTGTCATGAACATTATTTGGAATTTGGATTCCTCAAGAAGCCATAATGTTTTAAAAGAAAATTTATAACAATATATAATTTTTAGGTAATTTGTTATTAAATATTGGTTTTATAATTAATTCTTTTAATCAATATCATTAAATTTTATATTGTGAATTCAATGTAGAAATGTTGCTTTTCCATTATGCATGGTTTATGTTTTTTATAATGTTATGTTTCATGGTAATTGCTTATTTATATGGTAGGTTCACCAATAATACGTGGGTGTGTGATCCCATAATAGCTATCCCATGCATTAGGTAAAAAAAGAGTAAAAAATGGTTTCTTCTATGAGGTTTTGGGAATATATTGAGAATGGTATTCCAAATCTAACAATGATGGTTACTCCCCATGTAGATATGAAGGCTAAAATGTACTTATGATATGGATTCCACAATTTATCTTTATGATCAATGATTTCTATGATGTTTTTTAGGAATCTTATGATTTCATGAGGAATGTTATAATTATTTTGTTTTTTGTATGAAAATTATGATTTCTTAATTTGTATCCATTGGTTTAAAATATTCACAGACTATTAGTTTTATTTGTTATTTTATATTCCTAACAAATATGTTCATTCTCAACCCATGATTTTGAAATCATTTCCATAGGGTATAATGTTGGGTATGATAAAAGACTATGTCAAGAATAATGTTATTATGAAAAGAAATCATGTTTATTTTTTAAAAAGTATTATATTTTGGGAGAAGTGGATACCATTTTGCTTATATCCAATTTTTTTAAATTTTTATATTATATATTACTTATGTACAAAATCAATGAAACATTAAATCTAGAATTATTTTCAATGTGAATTATTTACATAACACAAGATTATGTAATTCTTAAGGCTGGGGCATTGTAGTTGTTATCAAAGGAATGTTTAGAATACATTAGTGATTATTAGTTTTGGTTAAAAATATGGTAACATTCTATGCCTATTATTTATTTTAAATATTTTTTAAATAACATTTTTATATCAAGGTATGTTAGTTACCAATGGAAACTGGAGGATCTCAAACAATATTAACATATCTTCCTGATGACTTGCTTGCAATAATATTTGCAAAGTCATGTATATATGTCTATGAAACTTTTTCTATCATATCACTCACTAGATAGTAGTTTTTGAATTTATCAAACACCTCCAATATACATTTATACCATCATGGGTCATAGGTCATTTTTAATCAAATATTATTTATTTTAATATAATCTTATTTACAAAATTGTAAAATATTATCAATCATTTTTTTAGATATTTTTCCATATCATAAGATTATAAATAATATTATGATTTTGAAAAATATGATGAATATTGAGACCCTTCTCTACCATATTATTATTTTCTTTTAAAATATATTATTTTAGTACATACTTATGGTATTTTAAAAGGACTATTGACTGAAATTATAAACTCAAACTCAGTCTGAATGTTTTCTAAAATGAATGTCATATCAAATGTTAATATAATATATTTCATACAAGATTATTCTCCAAAACTATTTGTACTGAAACACCAATAAGGCCCAAGTTGTACAAGGAGTATTTAGACAACAATGGAAAGTTATTTTGAGGATTCTTTAGACCATTATTGTAATGTATAGACCTTATATGTAAGTGAAAAAATGGCGATGAAACCATTTGGATACCTTGAAGATGGGATGATTCTATTTCTTTTTGGGAATTTTTTTAATCATTTTGAGGTGAAATAAATAAAAATATGATAATATATACAATAATTAATGAATTAAGATGTTGATACAATTATGGGTTGGGATTAAAATGAGATGTATAATACAACCATTATGGTTAAAACATGTAATTATTATTTTTGAGGATTTTATATTATATTTGGTTTAAATTATATGAATGATAATTTTTTATAAGAAAGGACAACCTATAGGATGGGTGACAACTAGTTACTTCCAGCAATGTCAAAGTAACAGAACCCACAACCGAAGGGTAACTAGGATTTATCACCTACCACTAGCCTACGTCAAGTCACCAGTTAGTAAGACATATTCTATGAAGTTAAATTTTTTTTTTGACTAATATGAAGTTATTTTTTGGAAGATAAATTTTATCAAATGAATATCCTGGTTATTGAAAACTGATTTTTATATTGAGTGATAAATGTTAATTTGGATTGCATTAACAACATTGAGAAGCCTTAATAACAATAAAAAATAAAATAATATTAGATTTTATTTTAAGATTAATGGTATAAATATATTTTGGAAGAAACAATTTTTTTATTTGGGGCTTATGTCGAATCATGTTAATTACCCAAGTGACTACTCTATCATGGAGAATATGTGATTAAGAAATTACTTTCTCGTACAAGAGATTAAATGTGTTTTATGATATTTGGAGATAAATTGAAAATCTTATAATCAAAGACTATGCGGTCATGTCCTTCTGAATAGTGGGAATCAATCATAGTTTTTATTATTGGAGTAATTTTATGAAAATTTATCCATTGAATGGTCAATGTTGGACATTTGGTATTATTGTGTAATGAACCGGAAATTTCAAGGAAATTTATTTCATAAATTCATTAGAATATTACACGTCTGTAGTTTCTAACGGTGCCTGATTCTGAGGCCCGGAGTGCTTGGAATCAATTTCTGATGTTTTCTTTGGGTACGTTCAGTAAACGTACGTGCGAGTTTTTCTATATTTTGAACCAGTGCTTGAAATTGAAAACTGAGGGCACCGATGAACTCGCAGCACCTGTATTCGCTTAAGGAGACCTTTACCACAGTTGTGTTTTATGTGGGATGAATGTTATAAGTTGGGGATTTATCTGAAATTAAATTAAATTGTGGTGATACACAACATTATTTAAAGAGGTGGTTATTTCCATGAATGGGATGTTAGAGGTGGGGCCCACATGCACATAACTTCCCATGTGATAATTTAATGGAGTGGGGCCCACATGAACCCGAACCCTTTCACCTCCCCTCAACTCTCCATTAACTCCATATTATTTAATTTTATAGCTCCTCTCATTTATTATGGTGGATCCTCTCCACCTCCCTCCCATTGAATGTGGAAAGCTATCAAAATAATATCTACATTAATTAGTTGGAACCTCTTTGAATCAATTTGAATTTCAATTGAAATCTATTAAAATTGTGAAGCCTTATTTTAATATTGGCTTTGGAAAACATTTCGGTGGGGAAAAACCCCAGGAGAATTATATAGAAGTGTTCCTCTCTGTGAAGAATGCTCCATATATCAAAGAATGGGAAGTAATTTATCTCAACATTTCTATTCAACTAGAAAAAGATTGTGAGGAACACCATCGTCCTTTCTTCTTCCACCATGTCATGGTAGAAGACGCTTCTCGTAAGGAACGCCATCTTCGGCAGTGATATTGGCTAGGAATATCTTACAACGTTGACAGGCTGACACCGTTCTCCGTGACGTTGTCATCCATGACATTGTCTTCCATGATGCCAGACTACCGTGGAGATTATCTTCCACGGATCATCGATGAACGAACCTCAATTACGAGGTAGGGGGTTTGTATTATTTTATGTGATAATTTTTTTTTATCTTCTATGAAAACCATTGTTTTTCTTCAGCCTTATGTTATCGCTTAACGCAGAGGGCGCATGCTGAAAAAACATGGCCCGATGACCCCCAGATGGTTCTTGAATATTTCGGTAGCGGAAATCGGAGGTGAATGCGACCGGAGGAAGTGGTGTCCCTATGTCAGCCACATAGAAAGAACTTCTCGGCCAATGCTAGCCACGCCGAAGGAACCACGGTGCCACGAGGGCACCGTGTTGTGGAAGAAGCGTGGCCCGCAAGCTGCTGGCTTCTCGACAAATAGAGAACTGGCCGGTAGTAGCCGGCCAGACATGGAAATTGTGCCGCCCCATGGGGCGCCCCACTGCAGAGGACCACGTACGACGCTCTGTGGGCTGCTTTGGTGGTGAACCGACTGGCTGCCTACCAGCCGGTTTGAAGGCCGCAGCGCCGCCTGGCGCCGCCTCCAGAGGACTGTGGCCCGCAACTGCGGGCTGCTCATGCTAGAAGAGCCATCCATCTTTGGTTGGATAGTCAATAGGGGCAGCACCACACGACGTGACCGTTTTGGAAAACCGAGGGCCACGCCCCCCAGACCGATCGGCCAGCTGGCCGAGCCACGGCAGGCCACTAGGCCGGGATTCCTGCGGCACGGACCAGGCCACCTTGCGCCGGCCTTGCAACCTGACGCTCGGGCTGGTCCTCGCCTCGTCGGGCTGGGCCGCAGTCATAGGGACAGGACATGCCCTATTAGGCCTGACCCAAAACCTGGTCGGGTCGACCTAGTTCGGACCGACCCATGGCGGGTTGGGATGGATCAGACTAGACCCAAACCCCTCTTCGGACCCATTTTAGTATTTTTCCCATAAATTAGATACAGATCATCGAAAGACTCACCATCAGTTGGGTTGGATTCCTTGGATTAAGACGGTCACATTAGTATATTTCAATCAAGGTTTTTGTGAATGTTGGGTATGTCTGGGTTGTTTCAGACTTGAAACCAACCGGGCCCTCAGAGTGGAAACACTTATAACTTAAGGACTAGACGTACTATTGACTTGTCGTCAACTACATTAGTTTACTTTTGATGAGATGGTATTTTGGGCATATTCCATATTTGATTCGGAAGAGATTGGAGTATGGATGGGATGGATTGTACGAAATATCCATCTGGGCCCCTGGAACAGAAAAACTAATAACTCTCAGACTGGGAATCTAATTGACATGCCGCCTGTCACGTTGGGTTCCTTATGATGAGACAGAACATCAGGATACATCAACTTAGGACATTGTGATAGTTGACGTATCAAACCCCTTTACTTGAGGAGTAGACCCTCCAAAAATCGAGCTTGCTGTGTGGGGGAACCGAAGAGATGGCTTCAACGACTACCGTACTAGAATCCTCTGTGGATTAGACGATTATAGCCACTGGAATGAATCCTCCATGGGTTCGACAGCAATGAGACTAGACTAAATCCTCCATGGGTATGACATCAACGACACTGAACTCAATCCTCTATGGCTTCGACATCAACAATTCTGGAATGAATCCCTTGTGGGATTGACAATAATGAGACAGGACTGAAGCCTCCTTTGGTTAGACAACAACAAGACTAGACTGAATCCTCTGTTGGTTCGACAACAACGAGAATGGAAAAAATCATCTGTGGGTTCGACATCAACGATAGTAGACTAAATCCTCCATGGGTTTGAGAGAAATGAGACTGGATTGAATCCTCCATGGGTTCGACAACAACAACATACTAATATTTTAGGTTTCTAGGGGTATCTTCCTTTTGATAGTGAAAGATGACTTAGTGGATAAAACCAATCTTCTCTTACTCCTTTAATGTTTTGTATACCATTGTGAGATGAATCTTGACTTTCAATCTTTATCATCGATGTGATTGACTTCATTCATGTTTGGAATGTGTTGTACGTGGGATCGAGAGTTGTAGCTGAACTGAGATTGATGACTTGGTTATATGTATGGGCGTATACCTAAGTATAGTTGGTTGATACTTTATGAGTATATCATTCTTATGTGGTTTACACTTCGTGGATTCTGGGAGACCTTCAGGGGTCTTTGGGTCCCTACTGTGTATCGTACACTTACCCCTGCACGGGCTATGCCCGCACTACATTGTGTTGGATGGAGACGACCGAAAACATAGATTGTTGTAGAGTCTTGTTGAGTTGGACGGTATTCGGAGGTGGCCCACTTGGCAAGATGTACATGGAGAAGACGGACGGACCCAAGGTGATGAGGATGCCATCTGTACCCACCCATCAGGTGGGATTCCTAAAGGATGACTCGGTATTTGTTGTTTTACATTACTGTAGTTGTACAATCTTTTTAGTTGTACTTTACTGTACTATTGGGCTTGTATTTCTGCCCACTTTCCTGTCATCACATTCTTTTGTATTCTATATTTCTTTGTTCTTACTTCTGTTGTGTACTCTAATGTGTTTGTTTATTTTTATAAAGGCAATGACATCCCTTTTTATTGAAATTTATGCCTTTGGTGCTAGTCGATAGCCCCTGTCATATGGAAGGTGGGCTTGGGGTTGTCACAGCATGGGCCCCAAGGACAAGTCTCGACAAATTGGTATTAGAGGAGTCGGTTCTACTATAGAACTCAAGACTGTGATCATTTTTTTCAATGAAGAAATAGTGTTAAGAGTATTGAGTGTGGTTTTCAGTCCAAGAAGCCCAGTGTTGGTTCCGCAGCTGAGGTATCCATACATCAGGACTTTGATCTCTGAATTTAGACATAGTGCACGAAAAAACTGATTGCGTGTGTGTTTCCTTTGAAAAAATTTTCTTACTGATTACTTTGTCTCACCTCCCCAGGTATACTGTTTAAACTGTGTCACACCTGTTCCTTTTCAGGAAGGCCCCATGAAGGCATCCATCTAGGGTTCTTAGTTACGTAAGATATGGTATCCCACTATGCGACGAGGCCTCGATGCAGGGCCCCATCACAGCAGAGGTACCAATGATACCACTACCCGCTAGGCCACCGATTCCACGAGCTCCAGTAGCAAAGAGTGCATGATGCCTAAGTTCATTTCATGAGTTACAGCAATAGAGGTCTATATGGTTTCGAGGTGATAAAG
Organism: Viscum album; assembly: GCA_963277665.1. Lineage (NCBI taxonomy): Eukaryota > Viridiplantae > Streptophyta > Magnoliopsida > Santalales > Viscaceae > Viscum > Viscum album. The sequence goes on from OY728132.1 coordinate 1,835,308,558, forward strand.
ATTTGTAGACAACTAGGTGCTAGCAGGAGATTGTAGCATGATTTTTCCACATTTTGGGACACCCACTTACATGATGGTGTACCTAGATGTTAGCCTCATTCAAGGAGAAGCTGATAGAAGGTGGATCCTAATGCTCCCATTTTACGATGAGGCGTATCTCACCAAGGGAGACTTCGAGGGTGTTTTCTGGGCGGAGTTTGTACCAGTAACTCTACGCTCTGTGCGGGATGAGGAGTCATTGCTCTTTCTGTGGGGATTTCCGACTGTAGTGGAGTCTTCTACAGCCGGAAGTAGATAGATGACACATAAGTCCAAGAAGACTAGGCCAACATGTGGGTGACCCCAAGATACAAGTATGATAGTGCAGGGAACACGATTTAGACCAATCCATACGAGGATCAGACAGTGCTATGCATGTGGCGGGAAGGGTTACATGGTCCAAGACTACCCAACCCGCCCTACAGATGAGCAGCAGGCATTCAAGGGACCTCCGAGGCAGAGGCAGAGGTTCGACTGTGGAGGTCTGCAGGGAGTAGATGGACGTGGTAGAGGAGCTGGCCTTGCAGTAGGTGGTGGACGACATTTCGAGGACCTACCATCACTACCATTTGGAGGTCCACCCGGACCGTAGGGAACGGGTGGAAAAGGAAGCTATCACCTTTAGGCAGGTGAGGCCTATGACCATAGTGCTCTATGAGGAGGTGGAAAGGAGCGGGACTGGCTCTAGGTATGAAGATTTTTTTATGATGCTCATAGATTTGTTGATGTCATTGTTTGTGGTTTCTTTGTGTCTTTGTACTTTGAGATGCTATAATAAAAGACACTTGTCCATGGGATTTTAACATTTTTACTGTTTTGTTTGTTTGATACAAAGATATTCTGGTTAAAAATGTTTACATGAACCACACATTCGATATACCTACTGGAGAAGAACCATTGACCACACACTACAACCGACAGTGTGACTCGACCCTTGGAGGCGAGAGTAGTTGTTGGATCTCTTGGAAGTAGTGTCTAGGATATACAACGTCTGCCATGTCATGAAATAGTACTATTCATTTCAGGATATACTGTATTATTTAAAAAATGTGGTTTATCTGGGGGATGAGACCAGATTCTTTTTTCGGCAAAGGAGAAATCTTAGAAACTCTTGTAGGACATAAGGGATAAAGGTTGCAGTCGAGTTATTTAAAATTGATTAGTCATACCCATAGTTCATTGAGAGAATGGTTTACGGTTTACTCTAATCTCAAAAGTCTCATGTGTGTCTTCTCGTAGAGGGACTTGGACCTGAGACGGTGGAATTAGCTTGAGTTCCACCCTGAATATGACTTTGAGATACTCTATACTCCAGGGAAGGGGAATGTTGTAGTAGATTCCCTCAGTAAGAGATCATTCATTCAGCTGATAGGAGAGATGAAAGAGCAGCTGGCCGCGTTGTAGATATCCTTTGTGGACAGTGATGGAGCATCTTTTCTACAGTCCCTCACAATCACTCCTCCACTACTTCATCAAGTCAGAGATGGTGCAGTCTATGACGAATAAGGTGCAGATCATCCTGGAGTGGATGGAGAATGCACAGAGAAGATAGACGTCATATCCTGATAGAAAATGGAGACCACAATAGTTCGAGGATGGAGACGAATTCTTCTTACAGGTATCACCTCGAAGAGGTCTATGAAGATTTCGCCAAGTTAGGATGTTATCTCTGTGCATTATCTAGCTATTCTAGGTCGTCAGTAGAGTAGGCGAGGTGGCTTACCGCCTGGCCCATCCACCTTAGTTGCACCGAGTGCAAGACGCCTTTCACGTATCTCAGCTGAGGAGGTACATGCTTGACCCATCACACATCATCGACCACAGGGAGCAGGACATCGATGACGGGGTGACATTCACGGATTTCCCAGTGGAGATCGAGGATCAAAAGATGTTTGTCCTATGTGTATGGCCAATTCCTCTGGTGCGCATGCACTGGTAGCATGGGAACCTCCAGGAGAGAACATGGGAGCGGGAGGCTTAGATGCATGCTGAGTACCCCTTTTTGTTTCCCTAGTGTGTGTTGTGGCTTTACGGGGACGTTAATCCCTGTGTTAGGGATAATGTGATGACCTGATAATTTCATGGAAATTTTTTTCTTAAAATATTTGGAATTTTCTGAGTCCACATGTAAAGACCCGTAAATTTCAAGGAAATTCCTTTCATAATTTTCTTTGGAATTTTATATGAACACAGTTTTTGACGGCACCTGATTCCGAGGGCCAGAGTGCCCGGAATCATTTTCCGAAGTTTGGCTCGTGTACGTTCAGTGAACGGACAAGCAAGTTTTTCTAACTTTTGTACCGATGCCCGGAATCAAATTCTGAGGGCACCGATGAAATCGTAGTGCCGGTATTTTATTAGAAACGCCTCTTCCGGAGTTGCGTTTGCTCGGGTGTGGTTTTTAATTTTTGGGCTTAAAGTTTAGAAATAAAATAATTTGTTTGACAAACTTTATTTTATTTCACTTAAGCCATTTAAGGCCACTTGAAAGCTACAGAAACTGAGTTAAAACGGATAGGGTGCTATCCAGAAATATCCTACCCCCTTGGTAGGTTATTTTTGAGTTGGGCCCGCACGAGCCCCGCCGTTTATTTCCGCTAAGTAACGCACCCACAAAAACCCATCATTATGAAAGTCAAGTGGCGTGTTTTTTTAAATCCTTAATGTACCATTTAATTGGGCGGTTTATTTCATGAATTAAATGGGCTGTTTCTTAATTTGAATTAATTCAACGAATTGATGGGTCGTTACTTACCCTTTTTCGTTTGTTGGTGTAATAATAAAATAAGACCAACAAGTCTTTTTGGAGGATTACTCATTGAGAGGTTTTGTCAGAGCTCTTGAGCCTTCATCCTCCTTCGCGAAGAATGCGTAGAATGTGAATAACGTGAAGAACTCCAGCCTCCGACAAAGAACGTCGAACCCGCGGAAGTCGATGATGCGACATCGTATTCCGCGACGCCAACGTTCCCTTCATGCAACATTCATCTGCGACGTCTCTTCCTCCGCAACAAAATCCTCGATCAGCTGTTTGAGGTAAGAGACATCGGGATTCTATGATATCTCCCTTGTGTTTTTTAACAAAACACGGATGTAATTATATATAATTAAATTAAATCTGTTGTTTCTTGGTCCGTTGAGTACGCCGATTCAACGCCAGATTCTGCGACGACGTGACGCCCTTCCGTGACGACGCGACGATCCCCTCCTTCCACGATGAGAAAATCTGCGAAGAACGTGCGTACGACGACGACTACGAGGTAGGGGTTGTTGTGAATAATTCCTTTCTCCTATGATCGTTTCTTTTAAAATTGATGAACCGGACAATATGAGCAATTTTAAATTTATTAAAATTGTTGTTTCTTGTGTGGAATAAAGATTCTCCCATTGGTTATATCTAACGCGGAGGGTGTGGGCCAAACGAACACAGCCCGACAACCCTTCGTCGTCCTTCATGATTGTGCGGATTTGACGGGCGACGAAGGAACGTGACGCAAGGGCAGTTTGATGATCCCGCAGTGAAGAACGGAACCCGGGAGGAACAACGGCGCAGACGGGAAGGAAAACGGACCACTAGAGCGACTCCTGTGGCTCACGGAAGCTGGCGGCGGTGCCCCGGTGAGCTGCTGGAAGAACCGCCGCGGCTTCAGCCGCGACGGCGGCGCCCGCGGACCCGCGGCCGCGCGGGTCAGGCGTGCGCGGGACGCGGATGAAGCAGCGTCCGGCCGTCCAGGGCGACACCCCGCGGGTGCCCGTAACTTGAGCTACTGGCCTCCAAACAACGCACTGTCAGTGGAAACGCGATCCTTGGATAGAGACTGTCGTTTCGGTATATCGCACTCAAGGTTTCGGAATACTTTGAGTTTGGCCGGGTAGGTTCGAACACGAAACCAATCGGGCCTTCGGAGCAGAAATGCTCATATCTTGAGCTACGGGCGTCCGATTGACGTGCCGTCGGCTTTGTTGAATTACTCTAAGTGAGACAGATCTTTTGGCTCACTCTGCCCAAGGTTTGGACGTAGGTGGAGTACAGTTGGATTGGTTTTGCCTTAAAAACCAACCGAGCCCCTGGGACGAAAAAGCCAATAACTCTCAGACCAGGCATCTGATTGACGCGCCTTATGCGACATTGAGTTCCTGTTGACGATACAGAACTTTTGGATACATCAACTTCAGACTTTGTGTTAGTTGATGTATCAGCCTCTCGGCTCGTGGAGCGGACTCTCCCGAATGAGCATACTGTGTGCGGGAACCCTAGTGCTGGCTGCGACTGCTTCTTCGACAGCGGCGACTGTACAAAGATCCTCAGTGGACTCCGACGACGACCGTACCGAGATCCTCAATGGACTGCGACGACTACATCACTCAGCGATCCTACGTGGATCAGGGCTACAGGTCCTGTGTGGGCCCGATCATGTGTGGGTCCGATCCTGTATGGGTTAGCGCTCAGCGGTTCTGTGTGAGCCAGTGCCTACATGTCTTGTGTGGGCCCGATCCTGTGTGGGTCATTGCGGGGGTTAGTTACCTATCGATCCTTTGTTGGTCCGAAGACATAGATGGATCAGTGGACATCTTTATCGTCATCCAAAGAAGTATCCGGTGTGAGCTGAATCATGTGTTACTCTCCTTTATGGATTGTGTTGAGCTATCATGTGTGGATTTACTGTTTACTCTCCTTTGTGGATTGTGTTGAGCTATCTTGTGTGGATTTACTATTTACTCTCCTTTGTGAATTTTGTTGTGCTATCCTGTGTGGGTATACGTTTTCATTCCTTTGTGGATTTGGTCGTGCTTGGGCTCGGACGTTGGAGCCGAACAGGAATTGATGACTTAGGTATATGTAAGGGAATATACCTAAGCCGTGTCAAATGTTACTTCGGGATTGTATTTTTCTTTTGTGGATTTCGGGAGACCTTCGGGGGTCTCACGGTCCCTACTGAGTAGCTTATACTCACCCCTGCATGGGCTATGCCCGCACTTCGTTGTGTTGGTTGCAGACGATGGACAACACTGATCGTGGTGGAGGCGTGCGGAGCAGGACGGTACCTGGAGGTAGACCACTGGGCGGGACGCACTCGGAGCGGACGGCTGGACTGAGGAGCTGTGGAGGATATCTGTACCCACCTTTCAGGTGGGACTTTTAGAGGACGGCTCGACGTCGTGGCTTTTCTTTTCAGTTGCTGTTTTTTCCTTTCCGTTGTACTTTACAGTTGGGCTTCTATTTCTGGCCCCTTTTACTTTCAGCACAGCTTGTTATAATTTTACTTAGTGGTTACTTTTCCGCGTGCTTACGCTGTGGTGCATGTTTACTTTTCAAAGGAAATGCCTTCCCTTTTTGTTGAGATTTACGCCATGGTGCTTGTCGCCAGCCCCTGGCCTATGGAAGGGGGGCTTGGGGTAGTCACGGCACGGGCCCCAAGGACGGGTCGTGACACCACAGTTTTACACGGCGCTTGATTCCATGGCCCGATGTGCCCGAAAACAATTTCTAATGTTTTTTCAGGTACGTTCAGTAAACGTACATGTGGGTTTTCCTATCATTTGAACTGGTTCTCGGAATTAAAAACCAAGGGCACCGATGAACTCGCATCACCGATATTCACTTAAGGGGACCTTTACCACAATTGCATTTTATGCGGGATGAAATTTATAATTTGGGGATTTTCATTTATTAATTAAAATTGTGTTGATACACAATTTTATTTAAAGAGGTGGTTATTTCATCCAATGGGAAGTTAGAGGTGGGGCCCACACCCATGTAACCTCCCATGAGAGGATTTAGTGTGGTGGGCCCCACATGAACCCAAAGCCTTTCACCTCCCCTCAACTCTCCAACAACTCCCTATTATTTATTTGGAAAACTTATTTCATTTATTATGGTGGATCCTCTCCACCTCCAACCCATTGAATGTGACAACATATCTAATAAATATATACATTAATTAATTGAAACCTCTTTGAATAAATTTGAATTGCTTGTCAATTATATTAAAATTGAGAATCCATATTTTAATATTGGCTTTGGAAAATATTTCCGTGGGGAAAATCTTCGGGAGATTTCCACGGGAGTGTTCCTCTCCGTGAATAATGCTCCATAACTCGAAGAATGGGAAGCAATTTCTCTCCAATTTTCTTTTCAACCGGAACAAGATCATGAGGAACACCTTCATCTTTTCTTCTTCCTCCGCATCAATGTAGAAGACACCTCTCGTGAGGAACACATTCTTTAACAGTGATATCGGATTGGAAAATCATCCAACATTGATGGGACAACACCGTTCTCCCCGACGCAATCTTCCGCAACACCCGACTACCATGATGCTCATCCTCCATGGATCGTTGATAAAAAAACTCAATTAAAAGTTAGGGGGTTTGTATTATTTTAAGTGATTATATTTTACTTTTTTCTTCAATGAAAACCATGTATTATATTCGGCATTATGGTATCTCCTAACGTGAAGGGTGTGGGAAGTACAAACATGGCCCGATCACCCCCGATGGTTCTTGACTATTTTGGAAGCGGCAATCAGAGGTGATGGCAACCGAAGGAAGCGGTGTCCACGTGCCGGATGCATAGAGAAGAACCACGGGCCACATCCACAGGCCACTTGGCTGAAGACGAACAAGTCGGCCAAACCCTACCAGAACGATGGATCCACGGCGCCATGTGGTCACCGCGCTGCGGAAGAACCGCAGGCTGCAACCCGCAGGCCGCTCGAAAAAAGGAGAATCGACCAGCCGTAGCTGGTCAGACATGGAGACCACAGAGGCCCAAGGGGCGCCACGCTGTGGAAGAAAATGGCCCATGCTCCGCAGGACGCTTCGTCGGCAAACCTGCCGGCCGCCTGCCAGCCGGGTTGAAGGCCACGACGCCGCATGGTGCCGCGTTCGAATGACAGTGGCCAGCAACCACGGGCCACTCGTGCTAGATGAGTCGACCGGGTAAGAGGGTCAGTGCTTCTCAGAATTAACGTTTTGGAAAATCAAGGGCCGCGCCCCCGGGACTACTCGACCAGCTGGCCGAGCCGCGGCCGACTGCCAGGCCGGGCCGCCGGCGGCGCGGACCGGGCCGCCCTCGGTGGACTGGGCTGCCTTGCGACTGGGTCGGGCCATGCCCCATTGTGTTGGGGCACAGACGCCAGGCCTGGCCGCGCCCTACGGAGCTGGACCCGGACCTGGTTCGGGCTGACCCATGGCGGGTTGGCCCGGATCATACATGACCCAACCCCCCTCTTCGGACCCATTTTAGTATTTCACCCATAACATGAGCTACGGACCACCGATCGACGCACCATCAGTTGCATTTGATTCCTTGGACTGTTATGTTCATTTTGATATATTACAATCAAGGGTTTGTCAATGTCTAGGTATGGCCAAATTTGTTCGGACTCGAAACAAACCGGGCCCTCGGAGCGGAAATTATTATAGGTTAAGGATCGAATGTCCGATTGAGGTGGAGTCAACTACATTTGATTAATTTTGCTGAGATGACCCTTTTGGAATACTCCACATGGGATTTTTTTGATATTAGAGTATGGCCAGGTTGGATTGTACCCAAAATCCAACTGGGCCCCTGGAGCGGAAATGCTACTTACTCTTAGATTGGGCGTCTGATTGACGCACCGTCTGTCATGTTGTGTTCCTTATGATGAGAGTAAACATAAAAATACATCAACTCCGGACTTTATGATAGATGATGTATCAGACACCTTTTCTCGAGGAGCGGACACTCCCGGAATCGAGCGTGCGGTGTGTGGGAACCGTAGAGGTGGCTGCGATGACCACAGTACTGGAATCCTCTGTGGGTTCGACTACGATGGGTACTAGACAGAATCCACCATGGGTTAGATAGCCACGAGACTAGACTGAATCCTCTGTGGGTTCAACAGCAACGAGACTGAACTGAATCCTCCATGGGTTCGATAGAAATGAGAATGGACTGAATGCTCCATCGGTTCGACCACAACGAGAGAGTACTGAATCCTCCATGGGTTCGACAGCAATGAGACTGGAGTGAATGCTCTATGGGTTCGACAACAACGATACTGGACTGAATCCTTTGTGGGTTCGATAGCAACGGGACTAAACTGAACCCTCCGTTGGTTCGATAGCAACAACATACTACTATTTTAGGTTTCCGTGGGAATCTACCATTCGAAAATAAAAGATGAATAAGTGGCTAAAACTAATCAAATCTTACTTTCTTAATGTTGTGTATACCTGTGTGAGTTGAGTCTAGAATTTCAATCATTTTCATCGATGTGGTTGACTTCCTTCTTGTGTGGAGTGGGTTGTGCATGGGCTCGAGAGTTGTAGCTGAACTGGGATTGATGACATAGGTATATGTATGGAAAATATACCTAAGTATAGTTGGTTTATACTTCGTGAGTGTAACTTTTTTCTGTGATTTACCATTCGTGGTTTTCAGGAGACATCTGGGGGTCTCCGGGTCCCTCTTAAGTATCGTATACTCACCCCTGCACAGTCTATGACCGTACTACATTGTGTTGGATGCAGAAGACAGACAACACTGATCGAGGTAGAGTCTTGTTGAGCTGGATGGTACCTGGAGGTGCACCACTTGGTGAGATGTACACATAGCAGACGCACGGACGGGAGGTGCTGAGGACACCTTCTGTACGCACCCTTCAGGAGGGATTCCCGGAGGATGACTCAATAGTTTCTATTTTAATTTATAGTAGTCATACTACCTTTCACTATTACTTTACTTTACTGTTGGGCTTGTATTTCTTGCCCCATTCCTTTAAGAACTTACTTGTGTATTCAGTATTAATTTTTCTTTACATCTGTTGCATACTCTATTGTTTTTTTTATTTTATAAAGTCAATGTCTTCCCTTTTTTTGGGATTTATGCCTTTGGTGATAGTCTCTAGCCCCTGTTCTATTAAAGGTGGGCTTGGGGTAGTCATGAAACTGGCCCCGAAGATGGATTGTGACATAATGTTAAATTTTGGGGATTAAAAGTAATATTTTTAATGGATTATTATTTTTTGTGGATTATATAATATTATCCAAAATAAATTGGTTTTGGTTGATGTTTTAATATAGGATGAATATTTTTTTACTCTTTTTTGGACAATGTTATTCTCTTGATGTTTGTTCTACTACTTCATGCGTAATGAAGTCATCTTGAATATAAATTTTTTGTTGAAAATATAAGATTATGTAAAAAAACTATTTACTAAAGTCTACTTGACAAGTAATTAGGTTTTCTTATGTTCTTATTCAAGATCAAATATAAATTCTTCAACATTATCAAAAGGACCATAAAACAAAAACATTTTCTGTTTACCTTTCCAACAACGAATCAATATACCCTTCAACCCCTAACAAGATTGTGGTTTTCTAATTTTTAACATTCTCCTAATCATGTATTATATCACTCTCCATCTGAACAACATGGTTAGTTTTTCTTCAATATCCATGTTTTAATTAATGGAAAACCAGTATTTGTTTTCTCGTGTGGCCTTTGAACATCCCTTTAATTAAATTAATATATTATTTTTACTAACCATTTTCCTGATGTGTGTATTCAATGAAGATATTTTGAAAAGTGAACCCTTAGTTACCAAGAAAAAATATAAATTTCCAGTGAATAATATACAAGTGGGGGATAATGTAACATCCCAACTATTTATAAAATAATAATTTTATTATATATTTATAATTATTATTTACATTCTAATTTTATTTTTAATGGAGACGCTATGTGCGATACTGTAACTAACACGCAATAATCAGTTTCTTTGAAATATTACATTGCACCCAAGAATAAGTTCTACCAAAAAATTATACAATATTATTATTATTATAAAAATTATATTTTACACTTAGAATTTATATTGGAAGTAATGAAAAAAAATATCAATATTAGGATTGCATATATTCATTAAATGTTTTTAGATTCATAAAATATTTTTTAGATTCTTAAAATGACAATAAATCGAGTTCAATGCTTTAAATACACTATATTTTTTAAATGGATATTTTACCATCTTTTGGTGGTGAGCCTCTTTTAAATTTAGTTTTTTAACACCATTATATGATCAATTTGAAAAAATATACATATTATTTTTCTTCAATATTTCAAAATTTACTTTGGTTTAATTTTTGATATTTTTCTGATAATATTCATTTTTAATGAATAGTGGAGAAAACAATATTTAATTTTAAAACTATTTTTTCTTCTAAATTATTTATATAGTAAGGTTATAATTTTAAATGGTTTTGATGTATAAAATGATTATGTTTTTAACATTTAATTCCATTTTAGTTATTGTATGTAAATTCAAATTTAAATTTTATATAAACACAAGTCAAACATTTTATAAAATAACGGTTTTCTCGTTTTAACAATAGGGATTAATTTTAAATTAATTACTGCAAATTATATCTTTTAAATTTTAAAAAACGAGTTGAATGTATCAAATATGAAGTTATAAATAATTTAAATAGGTCTTTTTAATTTTTTTTACATTATGAACTAAAACATTGGTAAATTATATTTACCACGATTAATGGTAAATCAAGTAAATTAAGATAACAAACAATATAATAATGAAGAAAAATTACCCTAACACCTTCAAAAATATTATAGGATGAATAAAATTAAACCCTTAACACATAAAGATCAAAACAAATTTTATTTAATGGACTTATGTTCAAGAATGTGATATAATTATTATTAAAACAAAAGAAAATGACAATGTGTTACTCTCTTCTATATTATAAGTATAATAATTTTAATATAGTTATAACCTTGAGGAAATTGAAAATAGAAATACTATTCTAAAACATAATGAAATAATATTCATACTGTGAATTTATTTATAGTTTATAAATATTAAATTATTATAATAAATATTGACACAAAAATGATACAGTAAATATTTTATTAATAAAAATATAAAATAAATGATTTTATAAAGAGTAAAATAAATATTACATGAAATAATATAGGTCAGAAACCATTTATCACGGTTAAAATCACTTGTTATAAGACTATTAAATTCATTATTTACGAGTTATATCTCTATTTTGATTTTATATAAATTCAATAAAATTAATAGTGTAAAAATTCTCATAATATATGTCTTATAAAAATAGTAAATTATTGAATTATTTAAATATCATAAACAAATTCAAAATCAAAAGGTGGCTATGATAAGGTATAAAAGTTCATTAATTACCCAAATATGGTAATTTTACCCCACATATGTATAATTAGTAGAATCATAATAATCAATATCTTCTTACCACAATTATAATTAAAAGAAAATAACTAATAGTTAGCTGAAAATATATGGTTTAATATAAAATTGTTACATATAAAAAAATTATTTTACAGAAGTATTGACACCAATACATGGCTTATTAAATACATATATCATTTTGTATCCATTTTTATTAAAAATTAAATTTTTATTATTTTAATATTATAAAAATTACAATGGTGCTCCTAAGCTCTCCAATAAAAAGGTACTCACAACTCTATTATATATATACATCAAAAGCCTTCTTCATTAGCCAAGATCATTACGAAACAATTCCTAGAAACCCTTCCCATGTTCTTGATTCCATTTTTCAGAAATAATACCCTTATATTAGGTGTTATAGTGTTCTCAAAGGAGATCAATTAATGAAGATGCATTGTTTTCTTTAAGTATTTCATTTTTATTTATTCTTCCACTTCCTTCATATAGCAAAAAAAAAATGATGAGATAATATCCACAGTATCTTAAATATAATTATATGTTATTATGTTAATATCTAACCTAAATACATCTCTAAATCCATCAAATGGATATAGAATTAATCATTTCTGTGTACTTGTGAATTATCACATCAACAAATCAATTTAGTTCGATTTCCAATAAATTCAATTAAAATAAATTAAATTGAGAAAATTAATATCCATATATTATATTTATGACATATTAATCATAATAAAAGAATAATATTTCATTTATTTTCTTAAAATCCATTCATATAAAAATAATAACAATGTTCTTTTCTTTGTGTGAACTATCACCTCCATGAAAAGATGTGAAGCTTTTTTATTCACCACATCACCAGTATGATATATATAAATATATTTAAATGATTATTAATATATTAATAATAATAATAATATTACCAAATAATAATTTAATAATATACTTATTTCTATATTGATAAATCAAAAAATGAAAATGTTACTTATGCTTAGGTGTGTGCTACCGTCTCAAAAAATATAATATCTTTCATTTTTCATTTCAAAAATTGATTGAATGAATTAAATATTATGATTATAGTATAAAAGGGATGATTATTTTTGTAATAATTGTCTGGAGATGATGTAATTATGAACACATCAACTAGTGACATCAAAACCAAGGTCATTTTGGACTCAAGCATCGAATATCGACAAAACAACCAATATCAACTTATTTAATTATGTAATTTTTATAACATGTTAATAAGTAATATAAAAGTGATAAAAATTTTAAAAATGTTCTCAAGAAATTATAAATATACACATGTTTATTATTCATGAATATAAAGATTGTACATGATGAGTTTGTCTAAGGGAAATGGACTTCGTCTCAATCACTTTTCACTATGAAAATTTTGATATTATACACACCATTTTTATGTGGAGTATAATTGAATGGTTTGAAATTTTTATTCAATGGTTATAAAAATGTAATATTTTTCTTCAAATTATTTTACTAAATTGACAAAGAAATATTTTTTAACATATTTTGAGACATCGACCATTCCACTACATGGACAATTATTTGGTATTTGGCTTCCTCTACCTGATTTAAGGATTTAATTTTGAAGTAAATACCATATTCAATTTCTGAATTTATGTATTGAAAATGATTTGGATAATGATATGAGTATAAAAATATATTGAACTAATAAATAATGATTTGAAAGAGTAAATAATAATTTTTCATTATATATATTTTATTTGTTATGATTATATTATGGTTATTGTTCATTTCGTATGTATATGGGTGGTTCCATGATAAAATTAGGGTGTTTGATCCCATCATAGATCTCTAACACATTGGTTAATGATATATATAGTTAAAAAAATAATGTCTCTTCTATGATATTTATGTAATATAATAATAATGGTATTCCAAACATAACAATGAAGGTTACTCCCTATATAGCTGTGAAAGAAAAAATGTTAGACAGATATTGATGCCACAATTTACCTATTATGATTTATGATTTCTATAATTTATTTCAACAATCTTATAATTTCATCAGTTATGGAGTGGAAATTTTTTATGGGTGAAAAGTATGATTTTGTGAAAATGTTTTCATGTGTTTAAAATTTTCATAGAATACATGTTTAATTCAATATTTTATGTAATTTAATGAGAATTTTATTCTCCTCTCTTATTTTTGAAGTATTCTCCATACTGTATAAATATGGATAGGGAAAGGAATAATTAATATGAATTTTGTAATGAAATAAATTCATGTTTATTTTTTAAAATGATTTATATTGTGGATGAAAAGGATAATATTATTGTTGTATCAACATTGTATACATTTGAGTTCTTTTGTATTAGTAATCTCTTATTTCTCTAAACCAATAATCCTGAAAAGATATTCAATGTGAATTCTAGACATAACTCATGATTATGTAATGTTTAATGTTTGGGTGTTTATATGAAAGTTTGAAATGGTATAAGATGTTGCCATGCCTTTTAGGAATTTCATGATTAGTTGAGTTGTAATCAAATTTTTTTATAGAAGGAGGTTAGGTTTCATGTGTTTGATTATTGTTGTGATCATAAAAATAATACATTAGTGTAATGTAATTTGATAATGATGATTCATCAATAAATTTAAAAATTGAATTTATAAAATAATTAAATAATAATGGAACCCATGTTATAAACCTGAGGACCAAGTCCATTCTATGCCACACTTATTATTTGATACATATTAATGATATGATACAATAATTTTATTCTATTAAATTATTTTCCAAAACCAAAATCAATTATTTTTAGTAAATAATAAAACACCATTAATTGTTACATTTTATAAATTAGTGATTGAACTGAATGTGATATTCCTCATGTGATGTAAACATGGTCAGTCCCTATGGCACATTATTATAATATAAATTTATTTTCAATTCCATATGAAAAATGTTTTTCAAAAATGGTTTCTTTTATTGGGAGATAAATATTTATCTCATTCACTTTATAAAAATTTGCATTTTTGTAAATATATATTTTTTAATTATTAAAACATTATATAAAATTCATTTTCCATGATGTATAGAAAAAAAATTATTCTTCGTTTAACAATTACTCATGAGTGAAAAAACGAAATATAATATAATGAACATGAATTATAATGAATTTCTTATTCTATTTGTAAAATGGTAAAGAAAATTTTAATATTCATAACGACACTGATCACACATCAATATTTAATTAACATGTTCAAGAAACTACAAACCAAAATGAAATGATTTTTATACAAGATTAAAGTTCCCATAGTTTTCCCCACCTTCACTAGGGATGTCATAGAGGTTGTGGTGAAAATTGTAGTGGAAAAGCCAGACTACCTACATTTACATTCCACCTTCTGACTCAAAGAGGAACATATCACAAAAAAAGATATTAAAGAAAACCAAATCTGCGTGATGATATTTATTTTATATATTTCATTTATGATTTTATTCAATATTATTTCTGTGTCACTGCATTAATCAAACAATTTTTAGATGTGGCCAATACATAGTTTTTCTTATGATAATATAGTGAATTATCACAAGAACCTTCCATGGGAAACATGGGGATCCGTTATTTTAATGAACATGAATTGCTTTAAATCCAACAAATAATTCCCATGAGGTGAGATTGAGAAAACTAATACATTTACTCTTTAAACAATATGAGGGAATTATTATTTAAATTTTTCATATTTAAATTAAATCATATTTAAAATAAATTATATCCCTTCTTTTTTTAATTTCAATTCATGTAGCTGATGTTAATCAAGAACTGTAAGAGAATTATAAGGTTTTATAAGTAGATATTATGGAATATGATGCACCATTATTCATCCTACCCCCACCATATAAGATATACATAATTATGAACAATATGGATCTCATAAACTATTTCAACACATCATTCCTCAACATTAAGGAACAAGAACAAGTTGGGAAAGACATATTCTGTTTGATTATTTCAATGAATCATTACCCACAAACATACACTAGATAACAACTTATACTGCCTGCTATGAGACTTAATAATTCAGTCCCTGCTTGGGGAAATCATACCTTGATTTATCTAATTGGATAAATTCTAGGAATCTTGATTTCTATTTTATTTTAATAATATTATATCATGAAACTACACTCCCTCATATATTTTTTACTTTTAAATGACATTTTACATATTATTAATTGAGTAATTCTCCTTTGTGGTTTCATGATAGCACAAATAAGCACAAAATATATGAGTAGAAAAAATTACTAGGCATAATTTCTAATGGGAGTTTAGTTTTATTTATTCTCATTCAAAATCATTAATTTATCACAAATAACATGGTTTGTGTTTTCAAATGGAAATTTCATGCCCACACAAGAACTATTCTTTACTTGTCTATAAAAATTCATTCTCATAGTAATCTAATGACTCTATTTTTTAGATCTTAGAGTTATTGAGACTGAAAGAGAAAGTGTATAATGAAATCATTAAATTAGACCATTAATATTTTAATGATAATTATTTATTTTATGTAATAAATTGAATCATGTAAAAGAAATTTAATGATCATTTTCAAAGTAATTAACTTCTTAAATTTATTTGAATATTTATTTATTAATAACCATTATTTTAATGATTTCTAAAAATAATATGTATTAATTCTGGAGAAGATTTTAAGACCATGTTATTCATATTTATCATAAGAATATTTTGTTAATGATCATGAAATGTGGGTCCAACCAGATCATGCATTTGAACTATAAAAAGATGGGACTACGAAAAACACATTTAAAATTAGTCAGACATCTTTTGATAAACCAATTTATCTTAAAATTCCACCTATAATTAAATTCTTTTGTACCCAATAGAGACCATAAATTACCTTCATAGTAATGATCCAGGTTTTAAGAAATTATAGTCTATTACTATCATATTCCTTATTTTCATTGTTTTTTATAAGTAATGAGAATGGGTGAGTGGATTCATGGTGTAAGAGATAAAATAAATTATATAAAATAGGTTTTGAGGTGCATAATTGGTATTAATGATTTGTGTCTGATTTATTCTTGAAACTTCATTGTCGAACCCTCTTGAATAAACAAATTAAAAAATTACTATGTGAACTGAAAAATTAATGGAATGGGTTGTGATTTTGGAAATTAAAAAACCCCAGTACTACAACGTCAATTTTAATCTTATGTGGATAGGTCAAGGATATGGGAATTATTATAAAAATAAATTTCCGAATAAAAATGAAGTTGATATTTGGAAAAAATGTTATTCAAGTAGATAATAAATTATTATGTGGGTGATGAAAATATTTCATTATTCTCTATGATGATCATGAATTGAGTTATATTTTTATGTGAAATGAATGTTTCAACATTGGTAGGAAAAAATTTAATTAATCATTATATGTCCATGTATTCTACTATACATTAAGACATAATCCATGTCCATCAAAATTAATTCTAAACCGAAAAATTCCTCTCAACGAAATATTTCACCTACCCCAATATTTTTAAACCATTTGGGTTGCCACTAAAATCATGGGATTGGCTAACCTAATGGTTTCTAGAATGGTTGGAATGTTTTCCATCACAATAGACCTATCTGAATAGATTTATATAACTGTTGGGATAAATTTATATCATTTCTAAAAATCCATTGGTATACATACTAACCATCACACCTATATACCTATGTTTATATTAGAATCATTGGGATATATAAATACAAATTGTTTGTGAACCATGATATATATTAAATCTAGTATTATAAAATACAAAGTGTTTCAATGAAGCTATTGATATATACTCATTTTCCTAGACCATCCAGCCAAACTATATAAAAATGGTTCTTTAAACCAGTAGTATATCCTCCTCTACCAATGAAATATAATAGTTCACTCATTCACACCTTATAGTCTTCTTTAACCTATACTCTTCCAAAACTCCCATTATTCTTAAATTGTTCTCTATTCATATACATAATTATTTTACTATTGTTGGAAGGATTATACCTGTGTAATAGTGATATAAATCAGTGGTAGAAATTTTTTTTAAATGTGGTGTGGAAAAGGTTAGGGAACTTTTGATGGTTCGATGGTAGAGTATAGAAATATTATTATAAATGCTCTTAGTATACCTATAGGGTTTATATATTTAGTTGGATAGTGAGTTAGCTAGAACAGATATATTTTCTGTACTTGAAGGCAGTGAAAAAAAACCCAATGATCATTTTTGATGGTTTTAGTCAAAATAAATGAGTCCTGACTTAAAGGAGATAGTGGAATTAAATTCAAATCCATGTAATTTCATGTCAAGGATAATCTTCTACGACTCGAAGTTAAATTCCTAGAAGGTAATTTTTTAAAGGATTCATAAACTCAAAATGTTAAATTCATGGAATTCAATGAAACCATGTGTTATATAACCCATTAAAATTCATGTAATATTGGATATGGGGCTATTGTCACCAAATGTCTCTATGGGTAGAAGGTATAATTTATATAAAACTACGTGTTGTAGAGTGGTGTATCTATCAACTCAAGTGAAATCATTTGGACTATTTTATGATCATGGTTCATCTAATGAAATCATCTATTATTAGATAATTATTTTATGAGGATTTATAAAAATGAATTGCACTCCATTTATGAGATTCATAATTATATATTAATGTGGATTGAGATTCAATAACTGGAAGAAGGATTAAGATGGGTGGTTCTAGGTTGTAAAATCATATTACTATTAGAGGTATTTAGTGGGATGGTTATTATGAGTATTTGGATGATTCAAGAGTGAAAAAAACATGTACATGTTAGGGTATCTCATAAGATCAACTATACAAAAAAATTATATTTTTAATAAAAATTGTTACTCCAATATTGGTTATGTCCTTGAAACCAAAAATATATGGGTAATTGAATCCATTTCAATTATGACCCATTAATGATGATGTTGATTGAATTATGGTTTAATATATGATAGGATGCATATTAATGGGTTCTTTGAAATATATTCGTGGTGATATTAAAACTAGTATGGAAAGACTCAGATGGAACCCCAGAATGGTGCCATAGAAAATATATCCATTTATTTGTAATAATTTATATGATATATATGGAGCCCAATTCTATCAACCAACTTATAATGATGTTTTAATGTACCACATTCCATAAATATAGGATTATGATATTTTTTTCTGTATTATTCATGTTAGAGGGATATTTCATTATTCATTGGGAAGAAACAACCCTTGTCACTCTATAGTCCATAAAATGGACATTTATTATTCTATAATTAAAAAATTAATATAATGATGTCAACCAAATCTAGGATAAAATTAGAAGATTTAAAAACCATGTCTAGGTCATATGTTATTTTTCAATGGTCTTTGATGAAGAATTTACTAGATTCCAAAATAATTTTGTTTTCAAAATATCATCATAGATGTGGAAGGACTATCAAAAATATATTCGGTCGTAAAAATATTGTAACTAAAGATTAATTTAGTTGAAAAAAATATCATGTATATTATGGTGTTGTTGAATGAATATTTATATTGGATTTTATTTCCAATGTAGTTTGTCATTATATTTATTTATAGTACTAGTAGAGGGTATATTAATTTTTATGGCTAGAGATTGATGTACTAGATATCCCATAAAATCAATAGAATATCAGTGGAAGATAATTCAGATGAAAAATCTATTGGAAGGAGTATATCCATGTATATTGTACACAACATAGTCACATTATTTTACTTCAATTACTTCCAATCTAATCTAGTTATGTTTTATTTGGGATAAATTCCATTAAGGGATTCATATGTAATTTAGGCTTGTGTGAATAAATAGGATTTCATTAGTGGGGAATAAATTATTAAAAGTGGTGTGAAGAAAAAATATGTGGGAACTAAAAATGTTATCTGGTAGATAAATGATGACTCAAAGTAAAAATAATGAAAATTTTCCCTGAGTTATTGATTTTTGAAATTGACATCAAATAAAATTTCAAGTTGGTAATGTTTTTTTCATTATCGTAACTATTGAAATATATAAACATTAAGTCGAATAATTTAATTCTTCGTAAATATATATTGAAATATTACATGTTTTTTAATGTAACAACTATATTAATTCCAAAAGATTCATTCATTAGACACAGTTGGATTAATAATGATCTAAATATTACATATGGGAAATTGAATGAAAAATTATTAGTTAATGGATCATGTTGATGATTGATTGGTTTTGGTAGTATAAAAAATTTTAATTCCAACTGAAATTTATGCATGTAGATTTAACTCAATTACAACACCAGCATTAGCAATATTTTCATAGGGAAATGAGTGATGCATATAAAATGGGGTCTAATGGTATGAATCTGGGAGTCCTATAGGTGATGAAGGATTTGGGTTAGTTATTTCATACATGCTATAATAAGGTATTATATAAAGAAAACATTCATCATGGTTAAAAATGGAAAGGATACATTTTATTCATTAGTGTGATTTTTTTATTGCAACATTCATGGTATAATGAAAATTAAAAGTTAAATCAATAGATTCTATTGGGATAGAATGATTGAAAACATAATTAAAGGGACTATAAAACATTTCATATGGTGATTGGGCCTATTTACCAGTTGTTTATCTACCGTTTTTGTATTCCCATGAAATATTATTGAAACACATTTTGATATTCTAGGAATAAAATTTTTTATTTGAAATTTGTTGTCAATTTTTTGGGATACTGTTTGGAGTTTGGGACATTTTATTATTTCATAGGATATATAAAATAAATTTTATTCGTCATATATAGTATATAAATTAAAAACAATGAACAATGAGATTAAGGTTGGAGGAAAAATTATTCCTCAAAAATGAGATATTTGATGCATCAAGATATGGAGTACATATAATATGAACCATTGTATATAAAATAGGATAACATGCATGAATTGGATTCAAGTAATGATTTTGTGATCCTGTGATTGTATATTCTGTTTTATTTTATATATAGTGTATGTAATCTAGAATAATGGAGCAGTATAATTTAGAAGATGTTTCCTACCCCCCACAGTTTTTCCCTATTTCAGAAGACAACCCAGGGTTCAGACATAGTAATGACCTTGTTATACTATAATATCCTAATGAGTATGGTAGAGTAATGTGTATAAGATATTACCACAAGAAGATAAAAGTATCTAGGTATTATGGAATCACCACTTAGGGATAATTTCTACATTAATAAATAAATAAATAATATGACATTGAAAAATAAATAAAATTCTGGCCTGACACATCTGTACATCAGACATCCACACTGATTGAAAATAGAATAAATAGATTCAACATCATATAAATGAATAAATAAATGATCCACATTAATTATTTCATCCAGTGCCCCAATATCCCCCCTCAACAATACCTTTTATCATTATCTGGTTCCATTCTGGTGCCCTTCATAGAATATAACAACCCTCTATCCCTAGAATGTTGTAAAATGCCTAAGCGGGTGATAAAATAATAAATCTAAATAAAACTAAACTACAACATATGTGAATCCTATGACTATAGAGGTAAACACCAAATATATAAGAACCCCAATGCCCAATGTGACAAATCAGGTACCTACAAGCAATGGGAAATTGTCCGTGTTTAAAATGTTACAATCAAATAGTAAGCTCGTATTAATTAACAATCACACTTCTTATTAATGGTATATAATAATTTGTGCAGGATTTTCAGCTCTGTTTGGTATTGTAAAATACAAACTAGTTTGTCAAATTTTCGTTAGATTTTGTTCCTTTTTTTATTTTATCATATACAATTTCATTCATTTGGGTTCTAATAAATTCATTTTGATTAAATTTTGTTCATATATATTTGGTATAGTTCAGTGTATTTCAGGTCAGTAATGATAATATAAGTTTGAATTTATTATATTTTGTCCATGTTGATTCATCGTTATTAATATCATATTAGTTCAAGGTAGATTATATTGATTAGTTAGATTCTTGTTTCATTCAATATTTTTCTATTATAATTATATTTTCTTAATTTCAATCATTCTAGATCCATTTTGGTTGATCAGATATACATTTTTACCATTAATTTTTTGTTAGTTTGTGAATTTATCTTAGAAATTATTTCATTTTATTATTTTCTTTTGTTTTACTCAATCCCATATGGGTTTTTTGGGTGTAAAATTATTTATTTAAACACATTTTGCTTTTACTATTCATTATCATATTTTTTTGTTTTATGTAGTTTATCATGGTTTGTTATGATTGATGCAATCCTAGCCAAGATTGGTCTGGGAGTTCTAATTGAGGCACGTTAAGGGTTATTTTACAGTTTTACAACCTTAGAATAAAAGATATATATATATTTTTCCATATAGAAGGATATATAATGTTTACTTTCATTGTATGGGTGATCATATGATATGTATCCCATTTGGTGATATGTGGTATCTATATAGGTAATATAGAAATGTTAACATGAAAATATAGATTCGCAAGTGAGCTTAAACCCAGTAATAATGTTTTATACTCTTAAGATTAATAACATTGATGTATGTTTGGTTATTTACATTTTATTGTGATATATTTTGTCTTCATAAATCATGTTTATAATGAAGTTTATTTTTTTAGTATTCATATAAAATTAAATTCTATTGTGAGTTTCATAGTGTGGTTCTTATGTTATGTCTATCTGGGCTTATGTGCAGTGGTTTAATGTAATTTTGGAATTTTTTTAAATTATTTTTCGTGAAACAATGATATAGAATATATTATGGGGATTAAAAAACTTTTTGTACATTTATAGTATAATTTGTATGACAGGTAAATTATAATGACTGTAGAAGGTGGGTTATGTAACAAACTAGAGACGATAGTGACTATGGTGTTGCTTTATATATCATAATAGGAGAAAGTGAGTCATATATTGTTACTACATAGAAATTTTAATTTTTCATGCTCAATGGCCTTCATAAATATTCATATTATAGGGTAATAGGTAAAAGGTAGTTTTAATGTATAGTTCTTGTAAACCATGAAATTTGAAGAATGTTAAATTTCATGAATGGTGTGACATACAATTTGTACAATATTATTTTTTTAACAATAGTTTTGGTCTTGATCAAGATACAATAGATGAAGATTAGATAATCATGTATTTATTGGGATTAGCTATCAGTGGATGAATTATTTTCAATGACCAATGATGTCTTCTAATAACGAATGGTGTCATTGACCTTGTACTTATATGGAAGATCGCCCTTTTTACGCATCATGCCTTTAGGATAAAAAAGTGTATAATTATATAGTGAATATGACTATAATTGTTGCATGTGAATAAATTAATCTTATAGATTTAGAAAATATTTTCATGTTTAGTTGAGTGTGTCAAGGATTATTTTGTGTTGAATGAAGAGTATGTGAAGTGATTAGAGTATTTTTTATATTATATATATATATATATGTATTTATTATTTAATAAATTATGTATAGATTAAGATCATAATATAATTGATTTATCTAACATAGTACTAACAAAAAAAAGAAGTATCACTTCATAATGGAGAATTGCGTAGCCAGTGATGTGCAACAGTGTTTGTCGATAAAAAATAACCTCCAATTGCAAGAGATATCATGTATCCAAAATCTTCAAAATATAAACATTTTTATGTTGAAATAGATGGTCTTTAAATTAAATATCTTTAAAAATGAAATTTCATACAATATATAATTTTACTAAATCACACATGACCATTAATAACAAAAAATTATAAGTTTGATATGTTTTCCATATAGGTCAATGGTTTTTATGATGAAATATATGATGGATTAGTATGTATTACTAATCATGATGACAACAAAACCATAGATGAAACAAGCTGAATAAGATTAAGAGGGAATAAAAAATTGTAGTGATTAAACTATTATCAATAGTTCCATTAGAGAAATTAATAATAATCAATCTCTTTTTAAACACCCCAAGCATCCACTGTATGATTCCCTTTGAATAATGAAATAGCTTATGTTGTACGAATCTTCAATATTATAACCCATCATGACAAAAAAAACTAGTCGTTATGAATAGTAATACCAACTATTTGAAAATTTACCGATTTTCACTTTCAAAATGTACTATGTTATTGATTTCAGAATATCAAAATTATCTTAGGTTGTGGTGAGCCCTCTGTAAGATTGTTGAATTCTTCCTATGATTGCTATTTTAATAATCACAAATCATCAATTACATAATCTGGTTGGATTTCTCATATACATAATCACAATCTCTTAGTGAATCTGTGTATATTGGTTGGATCATGTTTTTATCTCTTTGTTATTGATTTACAAGTATTCTAGAAGTCCTCTGGATCAAACGGACAACGGTCACACCAATCCATATCAAAGGACAATGGTCTCAACGATCCATATCAAAGGACGACGGTCGCACCGATTCATATCGAAGGAAAATGGTCTCAACGATGGTAATCAAATGAGCCACCGATCATAACACACCGATGCTGATCAAATGAGTCACCGAAGATGACACACTGATGATGATCAAATGAGTCACCGAAGATGTCTCAGCGATGCTGATCAAAAGTGTCACCAAAGATGTCTCACCGATGCTGATCAAATGAGTCACCGAAGATGACACACCGATCCAGAACCTCATACACACTCAAGCTTACTCGAGAAGACTTCTGTACTTCCATGAGTACATTGAACAACTTCATCCACTACATTTATCACTATCACTGAATCTGGATGGCAAGCAAACGACACTCTGTTTTTCATACAAAAACCAGATGAGGACTCAGAATCATCTCTGATCAGACTCAAGGAGTACAAATCTTCATTGCAATCACTAGATCCATTTCTAAACTCTACATCTCTGCTTCGTGCTTCATTATTTTACATTTCGAGCCATGTGTGTTATCTCCTACATTTAACACAGACACTATCTCATATAATTTAACTAGAGGATCTATAAATCCTCACTCAAACTCTTACATCTTCTATTTCCCACTGAGGTAGTGGTAGAGGTCATGTGTGTCCTGCACAACTAGTTTCTGTTGTTCTGTTTCCCACGAATGACAGTGGTAGAGGTCTTGGAACTGGACAGTTGTAAATTGATGTGAACCCCGATCCAGGGTGTGGATCAAATTTATACAAATTGTTGAGAGGACTATGTCTTCACTTGAGACTGAACCCCTTGGTTATATCTGATGTGCTATATCATTCAAAGTTATTCTTTTATTCCGCTGCTAATTTATTTAAAACAAAAACTATTTTAAAGTCACATTGATAATTAAATTTTCAAGTGTTTATATTAGTTGTAAAACAGCAATTTGGTTTCAAAAGTTTATCAACCTTTCTGTTTTGATTAACTGGGAAATAATCAATCCCTTGAGATCCCAACAGAACCCTTACTTTGATATAAATTCAATACAGTTTAATACAGTATTTTATTTGGGGGTTTTTAAGACAAAGTTTTAAAATAGAAATTTTAATTGTAACTCATTTCACCCCCCCCCCCTCCTCTTGAGTATCCTCTCCAACCAACAATTGGTATCAGAGGCTGTTTAAATATTTTCTGAAGTACTCTGTTTTTCAACTGTGATTTTAGTTGTATTTTCAGGTTAATAAATTTCTGTTATTTCTAAATTTGTATCTCTTTAAAATATTTGCTTTAAGTAAGCTATCATGGATAATATACATAAAGGTGTTGCTACCAATAGACCACCATTTTTCAATGGCACTAACTATGCTCAGTGGAAAATCAAGATGAAAATTCATTTAGAAAGCATGGGTTTTGATATTTGGACTGCTATTGAATCAGAATATAAAATTTCTACTACTGTTAGAACTACTTGGAATGAAGCTACTAAGGATTCTTACAATAATAACAGCAATGACATGGAAGCCTTATACTATGATTTAGGAGATGAGGAATTTAATAGAATATCTGCTTGTAAAACTGCTTATGAAATTTGGGATACCATAGCTGTTTATCATGAAGCAACAACTAATGTTAAGGAAATGAGATTGAAAACATATACTATTAAGTATGATAATTTTAAGAGGAAGCCTGATGAACCCATTTTTGACATGTATCTCAGGTTTAATGAAATTTTTAACACAATGACTTCTCTAGGAAAGGATGTTCCATCAAAGGAACAAATTATGAGAATTATGAGATGTCTACCTGAAAGATGGAGGGGAACTTCTGTCTCAATTAGAGAATCATGTCATAATGGTGAACTACTAGTCAAGGAACTAATTTGCAAGTTGATGATGTATGACGATGAACTTAGGGTTAACAAAGAAGAAGATGATGAACCTAGAAGGAAGTAAATTGGTTTCAAGACTTCAACTTCAAAGAACAGGGATAAGGAGAAGCTTCAAGCTATAAATGAACATTCAAGCTGTGAAGACAGTGAAAGTGCTTCTGATAGTGATGCTGAGATGGATCACATTGCCAAAAGGTTTAAAAAGTTTTATAGGAAGAAGAAGTTTTTTAGAAAATCAAATTATAAAGGTAAGTATGATTACAAGGGACATTGGAAAATGAATTGGAAGAAATCTGACAGATCAGATGAAGTTGTATACTATGAGTGCAAAATAACGGGACACATAAAAGCAGACTGTCCAATGTTGAAATACAATAAGAGGTATGATTACAAGGATAGTGAGTACAAAAAGGCTATGAAGGATACTTGGAGCACTTCTGAGGATAGCTCCAATGAATATGATGTTTCTGAAACTAAACACAGAAATAATGGAAACATGTGTTTTATGACAAACTCCTCTGAGGTAACATCTGAAACTCCTGCTACAAATTCATATTATTCTGAAGATGATTCTGACTCAGAAAACATGTCAAAATCTGATGTTTTTGAATACTGTGATATGTTAGAAGAAACCTGTAATGATCTAAAAGACAAATACAATGGTTTAATGAAACAGTATGATTCAACTGTTAAACATATATCTGATCTTGATATTGAAACGGAAAAGAATGATTAGTTGATTAAAGAAAACAATGAACTGATATTATCTAATGAGAAACTCAAGAAAGACTTAGAGAAATATACAAATGGTAAAGATACTTTTACTCAAATTCTAGGTAAGAAAATAGCACCTAGATACACTATTGGTATAGGATACCAACCTGTACAAAGGAAAATTACCAAAACTAAATTTTTTCCTAAATCTAGATGGAATGTAACTAGTTCTGAAACCTCATATGCTTCAACTAGTTATATTCATAGTTATGGATCTAATAAAGTTTATCTCTCATAGTCTGTTGATCCTACAACTTTCATGAGACCCATAAGTAAAATTTGGGTACTAAAAGTATTGATTGCTGAACTGTCTGGACCCAAGAAGATATGGGTACCAAAATCATTTCCTATCTAAATCTTTTTTGTAGGGAACCTACGTAAAGAGATCCTGTAGAATGCTGTGGTATTTTGATAGCGGATGTTCACGACATATGTCTGGAGACATCTCATTCTTTAAAATCATAGTCAGAGTTGATGGAGGGTTTGTCACTTTTGGTGATAACTCAAAAGGAAAAATCATCGGCTTAGGCCAGATTGGTAACACTGACTCAGTATTAATTTATAAGGTTTTATTTGTTGATGGACTTAAATACAATTTGTAATGTATTACTCAGTTATGTGATAATGGTTTTTATGTTAAATTTGAAAATTATTCTTGCAATGTTTTTAATTCTAAAAATGCTTTAGTGTTTTCTGCTTTAATAAATGAAAATGTTTATGTTGTCGATTTAAATTCTTTAGCTAAGCAAAATATTAAATGTTTAAATGCTTTTCATAAAGAGTCTTGGCTTTGGCACAGAAGATTAGGACACTGCAATGTGCATTCACTTAGAGAACTTTTTTGGAAGAACATAGTTAGAAACCTACCCAAACATGAATTTCAAGCAGACAAAGTTTGTAATCCCTGTCAAAAGGGAAAGAAACATAAAGTTTCTTTTAAATCAAATAAAGAAGTTTCAACTTCTCAACCTTTTGAGTTGGTTGACGTGGATTTATTTGGACCTTCTAGAGTTTCTAGTTTAAATGGGAAGCATTATGTCTATGTTCTTGTAGATGACATTTCTAGATATACTTGGGTATATTTACTAACTCACAAAAGTGAAGCATGTTATTACTTTGTAAAGTACTCCAAGACTGTAGAAAGCCATAGTGGACTTAAGATTAAAACTCTGAGAAGTGATCAAGGCCGTGAGTTTGGAAATCATGAGTTTGAATCTTACTACTCACATAGTGGCTACAGTCACAATTTCTCTGCCCCTAGGACACCTCAACAGAATGGTGTAGTCAAAAGGAGGAATAGAACCCTGCAAGAAATTTCTAGGACTATGCTTAATGAGTATGACCTACTTATTTATTTTTGGGCTAAAGCTGTAAATACAGCTTGTTAGGTTATCAATAGAGTCTTGATCCGACCTATTCTTAAGAGGACCCCTTATGAGTTGTGGAACCATAGTAATCCTAAGGTTGACTACTTCAAAGTATTTGGATGCAAAGTATTTATTCTTAATACTAAAGACAATCTCGAAAAATTTGCATCCAAGAGTGACGAAGGAATTTTCCTAGGTTACTCTACTTCTCGTAAAGCCAATAGAGTTTTCAATAAAGGAACCAATTGTGTGGAAGAATATGTTCACATCAAATTTGATGAAACTGATCCACATTAACCTAAGACCACTCTTGAAAATCTTGAAGATGATCTCTCTTGTTTGAACCATAATGATAAACATAGTGGACCTGTAGTTAAAACATCAAGTTCTGGAAATTTTCGAAAACCTGCTTCTGTTGAACCTCAACCTATAGATGAACCTGAAATCTCGAGTCCTACCTTTTCTAGACCAACTAGGATTCTAAAGAACCATCCATTAGATGCTGTTTTAAGTAATTTAGATAGAGGAACACAGACTAGGGCTTCTCTAAAAAATCAGGTTGAACATCAAGCTTTTCTTGCACAGTTAGAACCTAAAAATATCAATGATGCTATCAATGATGAATTTTGGGTAATGGCTATGCAAGAGGAACTAAATCAATTTGAAAGAAACAAAGTCTGGAAATTAGTAGAAAGACCTAAGAACACTATAACCATAGGCCCAAAATGGGTGTTTCGAAACAAAGTTGATGAATCTGGAGACATCAATAGAAAAAAATCCATGCTAGTTGCACAAGGTTACAATCTAGAAGAAGGAAATGACTATAAGGAATCCTTTTCACCTGTATCTAGATTAGAGGCTATTAGGATCTTACATGACTATGCATCACATCTGAATTTCAAGTTATATCAAATGGATGTGAAAAGTGCTCTTTTAAATGGTTTTATTGTTGAAGATGTTTTTGTAGAACAACCACCTGGTTTCTCAAATCCTCATTTTCAAAATCATGTTTTTAAACTTTCTAAAGCTTTATATGGTTTAAAACAAGATCCAAGAGCTTGGTATGAAAGACTTTTAAACTTTCTTATTTCAAATGGATTTACAAAAGTAATAGGTGATCCCACTCTTTTTATAGAAATAATTTCAAAAGATGCTTTAATAGTAAAAATCTATGATGATGATATTATTTTTGGATCATCTAAAAATTATTTATGTACTAAATTTTCCAAGGTTATGAAAAATGAGTTTCAAATGAGCTTAATGGGAGAGCTTAAGTATTTTCATGGATTTCAAATATTTCAAACTAATGATGGTATTATTCTGAATCAAATTAAATATACTGAGGATTTATTAAAACGTTTTGGTTTAGATAGTATTAGAGAAAGTGATATACCTATGAGTACTACCGGTAAATTGGATGTTGATGAAACTGGGAAACTAGTTAATCAAACCTATTACAGAAGCATGATTGGGAGTTTACTTTATCTTACTGCTAATCGACTGGATATTATGTTTAGTTTGTTTATGTGTGCTATATTTCAAGCTAATCCTAAAGAATCACACTTACTGGCTGTTAAAAGGATTTTTAAATATCTTAAGTATTATGTGAATTTATGTTTGTTCTATCCAAAGGACAATCATTTGACCTAACTAGTTATTCAGATGTTGACTTTGTTTGATGTAAGTTAGATATGAAAAGCACATCTGGAACATGTCATTTACTTGGAAAGTCCCTAGTATCATGGTGTAGTATGAAACAGAACTCAGTTGCATTGTCTACTGCTAAAGTATAATATATTGGTGCTGGTAGTTGCTGTGCACAGATTCTGTGGATGAAACACACTTTATTGTACTATGGATTTGATTTTAAACAGGTTTCAATTAACTGTGACAATACTAGTGCGATCAACATATCTAAGAGTATTGTGTCTCACTCTAGGACTAAGCACATTGATATCAGACATCACTTTCTAAGAGATCATTTTCAGAAAGGAGATATTTCTCTAGAATTTATTAGTTCTGAACATCAATTAGCTGATATTTTTACAAATACTTAATGTTCTGAATGAATGAATTTTATTAAACAAGAATTTTGTATGATAGATCTGTAAAGCTGATCTGTGAATCTGATCTGTAAAACTGATCTGTGAAAGTGATCTATGAAACTGATCTGTGAAACTGATCTATGAAACGGATCTGTGAATCTAATCTGTGAAACTGATCTGTGAAACCAATCTGTGAAACGCACCTGTAAAACTGATCTGTGAAACTGATCAGTGAAAATGATCTGTGAAACGAATCAGTGAAACTGATCTATGAAACTGATCTGTGAAACTGATCTGTGAAACTAATCTATGAAATTGATCTGTGAAACTGATATGAGAAAATGATCTGTGAAACCGATCTGTTAAATCGATCTTTCTTTATAATACTTTTTATTTTGTTGTGATTAATTAACTACTTTTATATTTATTATGGGAACCCTAAATGATGAAATAAATGATACGCAACTATTTCTATTCCCCAAGCAGTCGGCCTTTCATTTCTTTCCCACCAAAACTTATTTCCTCTCTTCTCCTCCACTTCGAACCTTCGAACTCCTGCTTTCCCCAGAATCATCAAATGGCTAAGCAGAAGAGACCGAGAAAAGGATCAGAAAGTCCTGTACCTTCAATGTGTGCTCGAGGCGAGTCGAGTAGTACCACTCAAATATCAGTAAATCCGAACCTAGATAGTCGGATTGTTGCTGTAGAAAAGGAAGTCAGCTCCGCCTGGCTTTTGACAAGTAAGTCACTATTGTTACAAGCTCTAGATTCGGTCGTGCCGCGCGCACCGCACGTCCGATGGATGTGCCGCCTCCTCTTGCATCTCAGGAATAATATTTCTATCATTTTCGTGTGGTTACAGGTCGTTTGGAGCATGTTTTCTCTGAATTGGACCGTCGCACGCCGTTTTGGTGTTTTATAGCGCCAGAAACGCATTTCCGGCCGCCGCGGTCAAACGGAACCTCCGAATGACGTTCCGTCTGGCCGAACATTTCAAAATTCACGCACCGGATGTTGTCGTATGGTTTCCTAGCATTCGGACGTCGTTTGGATGGTTTTGACCCCCCGACGAGCAATTTCAGTGAGCGTCGCGCTGCTGAAAACGACACATTCAGCCGTGCCCTGCGCACCGCACGTCCGATGGACGTGCCGCCTCCTCCTGCATCTCAAGAATAATATTTCTATTGTTCTCGTGCGGTTTATGGTCGTTCGGAGCATGTTTGCTCCGAATTGGACCGCCGCACGCCCTTTAGGTGTTTTATGGCGCCGGAAACGCGTTTCCGGCCGCCGCGGTCAAACGGAACTTCCGAATGATGTGCCGTCTAGCCGAACATTTCAAAATACATGAACCGGCTGTCTTTGTACGGTTTCGTGGCATTCAGACATCGTTCGGGTGGTTTTGTCCACCCAACGCGGCATTTCAACGCGCGCCGCGCTGCTGAAAACGACACATTCGGTCGTGCCGCACGCACCGCAAGTCTGATGGATGTGCCTCCTCCTCCTGCATTTCAGGAATAATATTTCAATCATTCTCGTGCGGTTTCAGGTCATTCGGATCAGGTTTGCTCTGAATTGGACCGCCGCACGCCGTTTTGGTGTTTTATGGCGCCGGAAACGCGTTTCCATCCGCCGCGGTCAAACAAAACCTCCGAATGACGTGCCGTCTGGCCGAACATTTCACAATTCATGCACCGGCTATTTTCGTATGGTTTCGTGGCATTCGGAGGAAGTTCGGGTGGTTTTGAACCCCCAACGCGCAATTTTAGCTCGTGTTGCGCTGCTAAAAAGGACACATTCGGCCGTGCCGCGTGCACCGCACGTCTGATGGACGTGCCGCCTCCTCCTGCATCTCAGGAATAATATTTCAATCGTTCTCCTGCAGTTTCAGGTCTTTTGGAGCACGTTTTCTCCGAATTGGACCGCCGCATTACGTTTTGGTGTTTTATGGCGCAGGAAACGCGTTTCCGGCTGCTGCAGTCAAACAACACCATCGAATGGCATGCTGTCTGGCCGACCATTTCAAAATTCACGCACCGGCTATTGTCGTATGGTTTCGTGGAATTCGGAGGACGTTCGGGTGGTTTTGACCCCCCAACCCGCAATTTCAACGCATGCTGCACTGCTAAAAACGACACATTCGGTCGTGCCGCATGCACCGCACGTCCGATGGATGTGATTCCTCCTCTTGCATCTCAGGAATAATATTTCAATCATTCTTGGGCGTTTTCATGTCATTCGGAGCACGTTTGCTCTGAATTGGACCGCCGCACGCCGTTTTGGTGTTTTATGGCGCCAGAAACGGGTTTCCAGCCGCCGCGGTCAAACGAAACATCCGAATGGAATTCCGTTTGGCCGACCATTTCAAAATTCACGCACCGGCTATTGTCGTATGGTTTCGTGGCATTCGGAGGACGTTCGGGTGGTTTTGACCCCCCAACGCGCAATTTCAGCGCGCGCTGCGCTGCTAAAAATGACACATTCAATCGTGTCGCATGCACCGCACGTCCGATGGACGTGCCGCCTCCTCCTGCATCTCAGGAATAATATTTATATCGTTCTCGTGTAGTTTCAGGTCTTTTTGAGCACGTTTGCTCCGAATTGGAACGCCGCACGCCGTTTTGGTGTTTTATGGCGCAGGAAACGCGTTTCCGGCCGCTGCAGTCAAATGACACCTCCGAATGACGTGCTGTCTAGCCGACCATTTCACAATTCACGCAACGGCTATTGTCGTATGGTTTCGTGGCATTCGGAGGACGTTCGAGTGGTTTTGACCCCCCAACGCGCAATTTCAGCGCCTGCTGCGCTGCTAAAAACGACACATTCAGTCGTGCAGCGTGCACCGCACGTCCGATGGACGTGCCGCCTCCTCCTGCATCTCAGGAATAATATTTCAATCATTCTCGTGCGGTTTCAGGTCATTCGGAGTACGTTTGCTCTGAATTGGACCGCCGCACGCCGTTTTGGTGTTTTGTGGCGCCGGAAACGCATTTCCGGCCGCCGCGGTCAAACGAAACCTCCGAATGACGTGCCGTCTGGCCGACCATTTCACAATTCACATACCGGCTATTGTCGTATGGTTTCGTGGCATTCAGAGGACGTCCAGGTGGTTTTGACCCCCCAACGCGCAATTTCAGCGCGCGCTGCGCTGCTAAAAACGACACATTCGGTCGTGCCGCGTGCACCGCACGTCCGATGGACGTGCTGCCTCCTTCTGCATCTCAGGAATAATATTTCTATCGTTCTTGTGCGGTTTCAGGTCATTCGGAGCACGTTTGCTCCGAATTGGACTGCCCCATGCCGTTTTGCTGTTTTGTGGCGCCCGAAACGCGTATTCGGCCGCCACGGTCAAACGGCACATTCGAATGACGTGCCGTCTGGCCAACCATTTCACAATTCACGCACTGGCTGTTTTCGTACGGTTTTGTGTCATTCAGAGGTCGTTCGGGTGGTTTTGACCACCCAACCCGGCATTTCAGCGTGCGCTGCGCTGCTAAAAACGACACATTCGGTCGTGCCGCGCGCACCGCACGTCCAATGGATGTGCTGCCTCCTCCTGCATCTCAAAAATAATATTTCTATCGTTTTCGTGCGGTTATAGGTCGTTTGGAGTACGTTTGCTCTGAATTGGACCGCCGCACGCCGTTTTGGTGTTTTATAGCGCCGAAAACGAGTTTCCGGCCGCCGCGGTCAAACGGCACCTCCGAATGATGTGTCGTCTGGCCGAACATTTCAAAATTCACACACCGGTTATTTTCGTATGGTTTCCTAGCATTCGGACGTCGTTCGGGTTGTTTTGACCCCCCGACGCGCAATTTCAGTGAACCCCACGCTGCTGAAAACGACACATTCGGTCGTGCCGCGCGCACCGCACGTTCGATGGATGTGCCGCCTCCTCCTGCATCTCAAGAAAAATATTTCTATTGTTATCGTGCGGTTTAAGGTCGTTCGAAGCACGTTTTCTCCGAATTGGACCGCCTCACGCTGTTTAGGTGTTTTATGGCGCCGGAAATGCGTTTCCGGCCACTGCGGTCAAACGGAACATCCGAATGATGTGCCATCTAGCCGAACATTTCAAAATTCACGCATCGGCTGTTTTCGTATGGTTTCGTGGCATTCAGACATCGTTCGAGTGGTTTTGACCACCCAATGTGGCATTTCAACGCGAGCCGCGCTGCTGAAAAAGACACATTTTGTCGTGCCACGCGCACCGCACGTCATATGGACGTGCCGCCTCCTCCTGCATCTCAGGAATAATATTTCAATCATTCTTGTGCGGTTTCAAGTCATTCGGAGCACGTTTGCTCTGAATTGGACCGCAGCACGCCGTTTTGGTGTTTTATGGCGCCGGAAACGCGTGTCCGGCCGCCGCTGTCAAACGAAACCTCCGAATGATGTGCCGTCTGGCCGACCATTTCACAATTCATGCACCGGCTATTTTCGTATTGTTTCGTGGCATTCAGAGGACGTCCGGGTGGTTTTGACCCCCCAACGCGCAATTTCAGCGCGCACTGCGCTGCTAAAAACGAAACATTCGGTCGTGCCGCGTGCACCGCACGTCCGATGGACGTGCCGCATGCACCGCACGTCCGATGTACGTGCCGCCTCCTCCTGCATCTCAGGAATAATATTTATATCGTTCTCGTGCGGTTTCAGGTCTTTTGGAGCACGTTTGCTCTGAATTGGACCGTCGCACACCGTTTTGGTGTTTTATGGCGCAGGAAACGCGTTTCTGGCCGCTGCCGTCAAATGACACCTCCGAATGACGTGCTCTCTGGCCGACCATTT
Organism: Viscum album; assembly: GCA_963277665.1. Taxonomy (NCBI): domain Eukaryota; kingdom Viridiplantae; phylum Streptophyta; class Magnoliopsida; order Santalales; family Viscaceae; genus Viscum; species Viscum album. The sequence goes on from OY728132.1 coordinate 1,835,343,149, forward strand.
CAAAATTCACGCACCGACTGTTTTCGTACAGTTTCGTGGAATTCGGAGGTCGGTCGGGTGGTGCGGGGGTACGAGGAGCTATTCGGGGGTATGGGGGGTGTACGGGGGGGGGGGTGTACGGGGGTGCAGGGAGATGTACGGGGGTGCGGGGTGCTGTACGGGGGTGCGGGTGGGGGGGGGGGGGGCTGTTTGGGGGTGCGGGGAGCTGTACGGGGGTGCCGGGGGGCTGTACGGGGGGGGGGGGGGGGTGGGGGGTGGTGTACGGGGGTGCAGGGGGGGGGGGGCTATACGGGGGTGCGGGGGGCTATACGGGGGTGCGGGGGGCTGTACGGGGGTGCCGGGGGGGGGGGGGGGGGCTGTACGTGGGTGCGAGGGGCTGTACAGGGGTGCGGGGTGGCTATACGGGGGTGGGGGGTTGTACGGGGGTGCGGGGGGGCTGTCCGGGGGTGCAGGGGGCTGTACGGTGGTGCCAGGGGGTTGTACGGGGGTGCGGTGGGCTGTACGGGGGTGCGGGGGGGGGGGGGGGGCTTTATGGGGGTGCGGGGGGCTTTACAGGGGTGCGGGGGGGGGGGGGGGGGGGGTTGTCCGTGGGTGTGGGGGGCTGTAGGGGGGTGCGGGGGGGCTGTCTGGGGGTGGGGGGCTGTCTGGGTGTGCGGGGGAGTTGTACGGGGGTGTGGGGGGCTGTACGTGGGTGCAGGGGGCTGTACGGGGGTGCGGGGGGGGGGGGGGGGGGTGGCTGTACGGGGGTGCCGGGGGGGCTATACGGGGGTGCGGGGGGTAGTACGGGGGTGGGGGGGGGGGCTGTTCGGGGGTGCGGGGGGTTAGAGTTTTAAATGCACGCTTTAGATAATATTAGTTATCAAATAATAAACAAGAAAAGAAATAAATTATAAGTACAGAACCTTCTAATTTAAATGAATTGAATAAATACAGTACATCAATGTCAACCCCACCAGTAAAAACAAAAAACATATCTTGTGAATATACGATGCGTCACGCGTTGTCATCACTGCTACATCCTTCTAGTGGGCCAGGGGCCTACAACAAATAAACATTATAAATATTTTAATAACAAAAATAATTTAAATTAAATAAATAAATACAGTATATACCTGCGTCGTATGATCCCCTGCACCATCAGCTCGACGCACATATTCCCGCAGTGCTCTAACCTCACCTATCAATTGCGAATTTGCCTCCTCGGAAGTGCGCAGACGTGCCTCAAAATCTGACATCTGTTGTGTCATACGAGCAACAGTAGGACCAACAACCGCAGTGCGTGACAATACAGAACGATGAATCCCTACTCCATATGTCAAACTATAGCCATGCCCGTCCCGACCGATAATGCGATGAATGATCTCATCCCGTCGCATGGGAAGCTGTCGCTGGTCCTCTGGCAGATGTTCTAACTCAGCTTCAAATTGAGCCTGTGAAATATTTAAATATATATATATATATATATATATATGTTAATATATAGATTTATGTAATTATTGGTAAGTACAGACACTTACTAACAATGCTGCAACCTCTGGATCATTGCGATCAAGAGTCCTCATCCACACTGACATTTAATCAGTTGTTGCACCTTGCTCTCGAAACTGTATATTAAAAGAATATAAACACAAAACTATATTAATTAATAAATTAAAAAATGAATAATATATACCTCATGTCGGATCTGAGACACTTGACGAGTTCCGAGCCTGTGAGGTGGTCCCTACAACGCTCGATTATCAGAATGGCGTGTTGACACCTCCTACATTCAATTCATTCAAATTTCAAACAAATCACATATTCATGAAAATATATATGCACCAAAATAATTAATATACAAACCAAAACACCCTCAGTAGACCAATATGCAACAAAGTCACGCCACTGAGCTGGGAGGACACCTCTCGGGACTTTTTCCAAAATGTCTAGGGCACCCACATTTGGTACCCAGTGGTCCCTCTTCACTTTGCCTTTATAATCTTTCCACATCTTACGGCATTTTCTCATACACACGGGCCGAAACTCTTCAGGGAATACTTTCAAATTTTTCTATAAAGAAAATAATCAAACATATTAGTATTCTTTATACATAGAAAATAAAGTAAAATGATTTTCTTACCTGAACCTCCCTCCATAGACGATCTAATGTGTCCTGAGGGATAGAAGCCTAGTCACGCGTGGTCAATGGAAATCGATGTGGGTCACGTATGATATGACCTAGCCGATGAATAAATGTCGGGGTATTCGGTCCCACAGGATGAAAAACCTCATCAAATGAAACATCTATCATCGTGTCGGAATTCCATGATAATATGCCACGACGAGGGCCTCTCCTGCGAGAGGAAGAAGCAGCCGAGTCTGATCCTATTGAAAAAAAATTTATATATAAATTGACAAATGTTATATATATATATATATGTATGTCAATTACATAAAAAATATAGACAATGACATTCAAACATACCTCGACCCTGAGACATAGATGCCTTAGATGGATGATGTGGATCTTCTGCCTCTTCCCCTGACATGTCTGCAGTCATAGAAAACATCGGTAATGAGTCCAAAGTGTTTAAAAGATAAATTAGATTGTTCTTAAAAAATCAAACTTGTACAACTATTAATCAAACAAAAAATGGATTGAATAATTAGTTGTGAATGAATTTTAAAAAATCAGACAGTTAACAAAACGGATATACAAATTATGTACAAAACCAGTCAATGCATAGCCTAATTTCAGATAGAACTAATAAAAATTCAAGCAACACATGAATCAGATGAAGAATAACTAAAAGCGATGATACCCCAACCATAACATCAATAAATCAAGATTAAAAACTACCTAAATATTAATGATTGAATTAACAAACAAAAGTGAGGATTAAAACTTATAAAGATTTATAAAATGATTAGATAATTTATGATATCCTAGGACATTCTACTGAATAGTGGGAAAACAATTATAACATTCATTAACCATGCAAATTGACCGTTTCTCCTTCAACAGCCGCTCTGACCCAATAAATATCTTCTTCACGTTGAGCTATGTTATTTTGATCAAGTTGTTGGTAAACAAACCGAACAGTCTCGGGTTCATCTTCTTCAAATAAAAACACTCCTCGCCGAGACATTTTGACAACAACTTTCCAACTTGGATCCGAAGGCAAAGTAATGAAGAATACATGTTCCGCTTGTGATGTCAAAATGAAAGGTTCATTCTCAACTCGTTCATTATTTCTGTATAAAATATAGATAAAATTCACCAATGAAAACTGATATTGATCGACTTTACATCCACGCAATGGATCAACCCAATTACACTTTAACAATATGTACTTCAAACCGTGTGTGAATACAACTTCAATGATGTCTATCAATTGACCATAGTAATAACTAGAATTGACAAAGGGACAACCGATGCCATTGTTTTTTATTGCTCATTTTTCGTCAACATCTTTAATGAGAAATTTAAAACCATTATCATCAATAGCTTTATAACGATGAGCCGTTATAGATGGACCTCAGCCAGTTGGATAAATACTTCATTTAGCGTGGGGTCACCTAACTCCCTCAGCTTACGAACCTACATAATTTATAAATATCAATACTGATATATGTATAAAGAATTAGTATAATACTTCAATCATAATGAAAATCAATTTATACATACATAATCCTCGAACCAATTATGAAATGACGCATAATGAAATTGTTGAATTTGCAACCCAGTCGTGTGATGCATCACTTCTTTTATCTCATTAATGTGTTTCCTGCAAATGATAACGCGATATTTAAAAGATCATCTTATGCAAAAAAACATGTAAATGTTATACAAGCACATTGGTTAGATACTTACTGTATTAATGGTGCATCTGACGGAGTACTGAACAAGATATATTGATGTGCTTGTATCCACTCGATGTTGTCCATATAAAATGTGGTTGCTTCTCCAACTAGACCATCATGAATCCGAGAGGGCTTATCTAATTTTGTTTCAACATCCGTAAGATATTGTGTACAAAATTTAGTACACTCATACATCAAATAACCATTGGATATTGATGCCTCTGGACGAGCTCTATTGCGTACAAATCTTTTCAATGTACTCAAATACCGTTCAATAGGATACATCCACCTGAATTGCACTGGACTAGCATCCATTACTTCATCAGTTAGGTGCACTGTCAAGTGGACCATAACATCGAAAAATGAGGGGGGGGGGAAAGTTTCTCAATGTGACAAAGCGTAAGTACAATTCGGTCCTGCAATGTTTTTAAATCACTCATTCATTGATTTCTTAAACAAAGCTATCTAAAAAAAGTACTCATCTCAATCAAGGGCTGAACAACATTGGGGGATAAACAATCACAAATTTTGATTGGAATCAACTGCTGAAGTAATATGTGATTGTCATGACTTTTCAACCCTTGCAATGCCTTGCTCGTCAGATTCAGACACTTTGAAATATTAGAAGAATAGCCATCAGGCAACTTGACCATCTTCAAAATGGAAAGAAATGTCTCTTTCTCCTCTGTAGTGATTGTATACTCTGCAGTAGGAATATATGCCTTTTTCCCTCAGCTAACTGTAAAAACAACTGTTTCCTTAAACCCATTTCTTCCAAAGCACTACATGCATTAACATGGTCCTTTTATTTTCCACTGACACCTAAAATGGTCCACAATATGTTATCACAAATATTTTTTTTCAATGTGCATAACATCCAAATTATGCCTCAACATGTTAGTTTTCCAATACGGGAGACTATAAAAAATACTTTTCTTTTTCCAATTGTGACTGCGATGCCTACCCACAGCACGAATATTACATACTGGAGGAGCCACCAAATCCTGAATTTCATATACCGTGCGGATGTTTTCTTCCTCAATATGCGATAACATTTCGACTCCTGTCATGATCTTTGGTGCTGGGATGAACTCTCTATAACCATCAAATGCCACTCTGTCCTTTCTGAATCTGTGCTGAGGAGGGAGAAAACGCCTGTGACCCATGTATGCCCATTTTTTGGAATGTTTAAGTCATTTAGATTTTTTACTTTTATTGCAACAAGGGAAAGCATATTCCCCTTTTGTAGTCCAGCCTGATAAATTTGCATAAGCTGGGAAGTCATTGATTGTCCACAATAAATCAGCATGCAGTTTGAATATTTCATTCATTTTGCAGTCATAATTCATCACACCATCACCAAAAAATTCATTCAACTCATCAATCAATGGCTGAAGGTAAACATCAATCTTATCCCCCGAACTTTTAGGTCCATCAATACGAGTGGAAAGTAATATAAATTGTTGATTCATACAAAGCCACAGAGGAAGATTATATGGAAACAACACCACGGTCCATGTGCTATGAGTTGCACTAACGATAGATTTAAATGGATTAGAACCATCTGCTGCCAATCCCAATCAGACATTACGAACATCTTTAGCAAAGTCGGGATGTCTCTTATCAAAATCCTTCCATGCATAAGAGTCTGCCGGGTGGGTTAACATATCACTTTCTTGAACTCTTTCTGCATGCCATCTCATTTAATTAGAAACTTTATATGACAGAAAAAATCATTTCAACCTCGGTTTAAGGGGAAATTAACGCATTTTCTTTATGGTAATCAGTTTCCCCTATATCCCAATCTGAATTTGATGAGTATTATTTCCCATGTTCTCATTCCACCTGGAAGAACCACAAACTGTACAAATATCTAAATGGGCAGTTTCTTTTCTAAACAACATACAGTTGTTTTCACATGCATCTATGGTCTCATATGTAAAACCTAAGTTATCTGTCAACTTACGAGCATAGTAATACGACTCAGGAATCTTATCATTGACAGGAAGGAATTTTTTCAATAAAATCAAAAGCATGTCGAATGATGTGTCTGACCAATTATTCAAAGTCTTCAAATGCATCAAATCCATGATAAACGATAGTTTATTGTAAGAAGTACATCCAGGATATATTTCTGTTTTTGCATCATCAAGTGCTTCATAAAACCTCCTCGAATCACGATCTGCACCAGAGTGAAGATTTATCTCACCAGTCTCTAGATTCTGGATGTCAATTCCTTCAGGATCAAACCCACGTACCATTTCAATAAGCATTTCATGAATTGGATCAGTCATCCTTGCATCAACATCCATCTGAGCTGCATCTGTATTTTGACAACGAAGATATTCTTCTCCATGACGAGTCCAACTCTTATAGTTTTTCAGAAATCCATTAAAGAAAAGGTGCTCCCTCACAGTATCTCATGTGAATTGATATCTGTTAGCACATTTTATATATGGACAACTAATATATTCACTTTAAAATCCTCTCGTGAAGTCGATAAACTGCATAATGCCATTGAAATATTCTCTAGATGTTCGATTTGGAAGATCAATCCAACTCTTATCCATAATTATATCTGTATAAAAAACATTTACACAATACTTATTACATTTGCAATTTTCAAATCAACTATATTTAAAATAAATATTAATCATTTGTTTATGAACCATTGATAAAATAATAATGTAACTAAAAGCCCATGTTACCTGATTGAGCTACAAACCTGAAAGGGAAGGGAGCCAAAGGCGGTGCAGCGAGAGAGAGGAGGCAGCGAAGGTGAGCCCGAGCCAAAGGCGGCGCAGCAAGGGAGGGGACGGGCGGCGGTGGAGGCTGGGAGCTGGAGGAGAGGAGGCAGTGAGGGGACGGGGGACGGGAAGCGGGGGGGGGGGGGTCCGGGGTGTAGGGAGTGGTCCGGGGTGCGGGGGTGGGGGGGGGGGTGTTCGGGGTGTCAGATCCGTCCGGAGTAGGGGGAGGGCTGAGGGGGCGGAGGGCGGAGGGCGGATGGCGGAGGCCAGAGGGCGGAGGGTGTGCGGCGGTGGAGGACGGGAGGTGGGGGGGAGGGCGGCGTCGGGGGGGGGGGGGATGGGCGGCGACGGGGGGGGGAGGCCAAAAGGTGGGGGGGAGGTCGGTGTAGGGTGGGCGGTGATGGGGGGGGAGCAGGGGATGCCGGACGGCGGGGGAGGCTGGGGGGAGGGGGGCAGAGGAGGGCGGCTCGGGGGGGGGGGGGGGGTCGGGGAGGCCAGGTGGCGGGGGAGGCCGGGCGGGGGGGAGGGCGGCGATGGGGGGGTGGCGACGGGGGGGGGGGAGCAGGGTTCGATCGAGACGGGGGGGGGGGAGGCTCGGGTTTTTCATCAAGGCCAGCGACCGCCATTGGAGGTCGCTATTACATATCTATTGCGACCGCCAATGTTGGTCGCCCGATTCTGGGGGGATTCAATGCCCCCTTTTCTAGTAGTGCCTATATTTTTTTAGTAAAACAATATTTACATATGGTTATATATGTTATCACATTTACTATAAAAATTAATTTGATATATAAAAATATTTACAACATAATGTAATTTTATTTTTAATTTTTATACTTGAATAATTAATTTTATTTATGACACAATTACGATGAAATATATTCCTTATTAATGAATAAATCAAATAAATAGTATTATAGATATAGAAATAATATAATTTGAATGTTTTGATGACAGCCACTGATTTTATAGGTTAATTTCACATGTTATGAATGATTAAATTAGTTTTTTTCGAAGTAATAAGGATGTTAGGAATTTAACAAAAACAAACTAGAAAATAGTGTCACAATTTTCATAATAGTGTTATTAAAGAATATTATATTATTAATTGATATTCTATTAAAAAAATATAATTTTCAACAAAAATTCCAATATAATGTTATATATGTCATTAATGAACCACATGAGGATCTTATGGAAGTTTATAGTCAGTTTATTAACCATATAATATTAAAATTCAAATTGGCATGGTAAATGTTAAACTAATTAACTTAAGTTAAATCTAGAAGATAAGGTTAATATAGGGACCCAAAGTAGTATAAAACCCATTTTTTGAGTGTTTTTTTGACCAATACCCATATCAACCTCAAAATATATCATATTATTGGCATTATCAATCGAAAATGATTTTATTATTAAATAATAATTCAATCTTTTCCAAAGATGCTCCTCAACACTCTTATAAAAAGACACATCATATTCTATAAAATTCACACCTTAAAAGCCATTTATCTCAGCCATACCCTGCCCAAATATCCTATCAACTATCCTCCATTCATCCTATAGTACTTCCTTTAATCAGAAAGCCAACCTAAAGATCCCTTTTGATCAAATCAAAAGGAAGAACCCAGAGAAGAGGTAAATATTTTATCACCTATTTCATGTTCATTTCTTCAACCACTTCCTCTCTCTTTGTGGTTTCCAATATAAAATAATAACTCTAGTAACTTCTATATAATATGATGTTATTATATTGAATGTATAACCATATTCATTTTTATATCCACTATTTGAATGACATGTCACCATATGTGTGTATGTATGGCTTACCGTCTCCACGTCGCGATATAATTGTTATTCAATACATTATTATTTTCATGGGTATAATAATGATGTATAATTTATGTAAACAATATATATTAAATGATAATTATTCTTTAAATATTATATACAATCCAATTAATTATTATTTAAATATAAAAATAATGATATTGTCGCTCGTGCTTATGTACGGATTACTGTTTTCAACAAACGCGATGGGATTAATTTCCCATCGTATCCATTCAAGAATAATTTTCATTGTATGATTAAAAATAATTTTTAGATACCTAATATAATTATAGATATTAATAAGATACATCATATCCACAATAAACATTTCTTACATAACAATTAATATAAAGGAAAACAAATCAGTTAACACCCGAAACGATCATACTATGGATATATCATTACCAATGAAATATTAAATGATCATATATGATATCATAATAAGGTATATTGTTCTTGTATAATTTATTAAAAATTATTTCACCATTATATATGAGGTTAACAAACCCTCGACCAAGGAATAGAACAAGGTAATGGATAATTTCACAATGACTTTATTGTCCGAGGTTTTTTTATGTAAGTATCTAATTGGACCTCTTTATCATCGACATCGATTTTCTCAAAAATGTATTCCAAAACATTATTACTCTTTATTAGACTATGGGTTAATGTCATTTATACCATTTTATGACTTTTTATAAAATGTTTTGAAAGGAATCTTTCCGTTGTTCTCCATAGAAGGTACCTTATGACATTTTCGACAAAAACATAGTAAGAACGTTTATTAACTTATATGGTGGGTGTAGAAATTTTACACCATTATAAAATCATTTATGATTCCATTACAATCTTATAAGTATGTTTTCAAAAAAATATTTTCTTTATACTTATGCGTATCTTAAATGATTTCAAAATAGGAAGAGATATTTTTCTCAAATAGTATTTATATCATCTATGTCCACATTCTTTGATAAATTTTAAACTTGTCTGAAGTTGATTTATTAGCATACAAATCTTCTATATTGTATTGAAGTTTTTGTGATATTTTTTATGGTTGATGTGTTATATTTACACCATTCATGGTTTATGCATAAAGTACTGAAATTTTGAATTCTAGTTTTAATACAAATGATTATGTTTTGTATAATCATTTTTATATGAGTAATGAATTGGACTTAGTAATTGATGGGTGCAGTCCACTATAACTGCTCAATACATTGGTAGGTCTAATGATACAAACTAGTGTCTTGGCACAAGGCCTTGAAATAATCTTATTTGTATTCTTGGAACTAGTCCTTAACTATGTGGTTTTGTTGTCTGGCATTATGCATTCCATCATTTTGAATGTGGCTATTGATATTTCATGTGACTATTCTAATAGTAGAATAATCATGTGAATAACTAAATAGAATTATTTGATTTTATCTTTTCCATATTATGTTGAAGTTCAAGTTTGAAATTCTTTTATTTTAGTCTTATAAATAATCATAAACCATTATTGTTATTTATGAATGTTCCCACTATATTGTTATCCTTACTGAGCATCTGAGCTCACCTTTATCAATGTTTCATTTTTCCCATGATGTGAAGAAGTAAATTATGACTGACCTGTAGGGATTGTCTGATGGGATATGAGTGTGGTATATGGAAACAATGTGGTTATTGTTTTTAATTTTATAGTTTAATGTAAAAACTATGAATGTATCTAGCATTTCCAAGGATACTAATCTGATTGGTCATTCAGGACAATGTTTCCTTATATCAAGCCAATTTTATGTAATAATGCACCAACTCTTGGAAACTGGGGTCGGGGCATTATAGTTGGTATCAGAGGATGTTTAGTACAAACATTGGAATCTAGATTTATATGAACTCTTCTTAGAGACTATTACCCTGAGATAGGCATTGAGAGTTAGTAGAGAATAACTTCCTAGAATTTTGGTATTGTGGAGATTTTGTGTATTTCCAAAAAATATATCTAGGTCTGGATACGAGCATGTGGAGGCGACTCTGGCATAGATGTACCTATGGGTAAAACCAGAAAACACCGCTTGGATCTAGACTTGAATGGGAACTGGTGCATGACAATGAGCCTTTCTACACTCTTGGTTACGACAATCCCCGTGGGATATGCATAGAAAAATTATCATGTTCATTACAAATCATTATGAAGTGTTTTTGAGTACATACATCCTCTCTGAAAACATTTTTATGAAAATGGATTATATCTATAAAATGTTTAGATAATGTTGAATTTTTTAAAAGATTCCAGTTATTTGTTTCGATTCATAAACTAATGTAGATAATTACATTGTATAGAAATGGTGCATAGTGGAAGGAATGAAAATTATATCAACTCACATAATCCATGTATTGATTTCCATCCTACTCAAGATAATTATAGTGGAGCTTCTGAAGCAACTTGTACGGATGAGCTTATCTCCATACTAAGACAACTCACTTAGGTTATGAATAATAACCATAACCTTATGGAGAACCCTAATCCACAATGTGGAGGATAAATTTTAGATAGCTAATGATGAAAATACAACCTACATTCAATGAAGGTATAAATCCATTATTAGCTGAGAAATGGATCGACTCATTTGATAAAATATTCCACACCTTGTGGAGTATTGATAGTGGATATGTTTTCATGGTAGATTACCACCTCACTGGAGATGCTGATCAATGGTGGTCATTGATTCAAAACACAAAGGTAGATTCGGAAGTATTAAATATGGAATAGAGAGATTATAAATATCTTTTCTTACAAAAATTATTTTATCATGACAATCATGAAGATATGGAAAGGCAATTTCTGAGTCTGAGGCAAATATTGGATGAGAATGTTGCAAAGTATGAATCTATCATTAAAAGGTTGGAGAGGCATGTAGGAGATTATATATGTAACCCTAGAAGTAATATTGATCGTTTATTTGATGGGTTAAAAAATTTTCTCCATTGAGAATTTGTCTCAAAATCCTTATCTTCATACGAAGAAATTGTCTCATGTGATGTCATGATAGAAAAGAAATTCTCTATGTCTTAAAACATTAAAGCAATGAAAGAGAAGAATATATATGATGAACACTCTTGAAATAAAAAAGGGGAAGAAGGAAAATGTTGAATATCTATCCTCCTATAAATGTGGGATGAAACACCATGGTACTTGCTAGAAAGGAAGAGAGTCTGTTACATGTGTTATGAAAAATACCACCAAGATCATGGTTGAAAGTCGAAGAAAGTGGTTGTCAATGATGAATGCTTAAATTGTATAGAAAGGGGGAATTCTCCAATTGAATGTCCTAAGCACCAAGTAAACTTACCTCAGAAAAGTCTAAGGGATCAAGGCCAACATTATTCTATTACTACTACTGAGGTTGATGCTCTGAAAGATGTGGTGGTAAGTAATTTAATGGTTTCCTCAAGTTTATAAAATGATTTATTTGAATCTGGATCATCACATTGTTATATATCTTCCCAGTTTTCAATGAAAATTAGATATTTCCAATTTAACTTAACAAGGGGGTTGTCAGTCAAAACGCCTAAGGGAAGTATCATTGCAACAATGTTTTGTGAATCAGTCTCCATTAGGGCATATAAATGTTCTTTATCTGCTGATATCATCATCATACCAATGATTGACTTTGATATAATCCTAGGAATGGATTAACTTATGGACCGTTATGAAAACATTTTTTTGTCAGAATAAGGTTATAGCATTCGATGATGATAAAGTGTACCATATCATTAGAGCAGAAACAACACCAAATGATTCTTATCTTGATCCACCCTAAGTAGCTCAACTAAAATTTTTTATTGTGGAGGAAAAAAATGAGATAAATATAGGTGAGGAAAAGATTGTTCATTTAGAGGTCATACATAATGTGCAACAATATATTGATGTATTTCCATATGATTTACCTAGAAATCCATCAGAATAATAAATCAAGTTTTCCATTGATATAATTCATCGTTTAAGGCCCATATACATTACCCCTTATAGAATGGCCACTGTAGAATTAGATAAATTAAAGAATCAACTAGAGGAATTGATTAATAAGTTATTTATTCTCTCTAGTGCTTCTCGATTGGGAACCCCTCTCCTTTTTGTTAAGAATAATGATGGACCTATGAGGTTGTACATTGACTATAGTGAGATCAATGATATTTCAATAATGAACATGTATCCCCTCCCTCGCATTGATGATTTATTTGAAAAATTTATGGAGCTCAATATTTTTCATTGATTGACCATCGATCTGGAAACCATCAGTTCTGCATGAAGAAGGAGTACTTTTCGAATATAGCATTATGAACTATGTACATGCATTATGAGTTTATAGTAATGCCTTTTGGATTGAGTAATGCACCCTCATTCTTAATGGATCTATGGAATAGGGTTTTCAAGGAATATCTTTAATAATTCATAGTAGTATTTATTGATGATATCTTTGTATAATCCAAAAGCTATGAATATCATGAAAATAACATGTTCATTATCCTAAAGACACTTCGAATAAATAAATTACATGGGAAATTAAACTATTGTGTTTTTTAGATTCTAGAGATTTCATTTCTTGGACATATCATCTCTAAGGATGGAATATCTGTTGATCCATCAATGACAAAGGCAATCCAATAATGGCCAGCACTGATGAGTATAACTAATGTATGCAGTTTTATTGGTTTTGTGGGTCATTATCAACATTTCATCCAGAATTTTGCCCGATTGGCAAACCAATTAACCAAATACACACTAAAATGGCATAATTTTTTTGGAAAAAAAGCTTGTGAAGAATGAGTTGAAGAATTGTAGATAATATTAGTTAGTGATCCTTTATCGACTCTACCATCGGGGAATGACTGGATTGTTATTTATAGTGATGCTTCAAATAAAGGACATGTTTGAGTCCTTATGCAGAATGATAGGGTTGTTGCCTATGCATCATGATCGCAAAAAATTCATGTACAAAACAATCCTACTAATGATCTTGAGTTACCCACTGTAATATTTTCATTTATTATCTATATGGTGAAATTTTTTATATTTATACAAATCACAAGTCTTTTAAGTATATTTGTTCTCAAAAAGAACTCAAATGAGGAACATGTGATATCTTGAACAACTCAAGGATTATTATTTCACTATACACTACCAACATAGGAAGGAAATCAAGGTGGAAGATGTTTTGAGTAGAAAGGATCATGGTGTTTTGAACAAGATAAGAGTTGAAAAGGATCCTATATACATGGATCATGTAATGATGGATATGGGAATATCCATGTGAGGTGAAACATCACTGCTTTTTTAAATAGTTTCCAAACCATCTATTATAGAAAGGGTAAAATTTTCTTAGGACTATTGATGAAGAGTTTCAAAAGAAGAATAATGCTTGGAATAATGGGAGATTGAATGAATTCGTATAAGAAGATGGAATTTTGAAATTTGGGAAGATACTTTGTGTTCCTGATATACCAGATATAAAAAGAGAATTATTGAATGATGCTCATAACTCCATTTTCACTATACACTCTAGGACCATCAAAATGTATAGAGATTTGAGGAACATTTATGGTGGGACAACATGAAGAGGGACAATGCTAATTTTGTGTCAAAATGTATTGTTTTTCAACATGTGAATGCCGGAAGTCAACAACCTGGAGGAGTCATGCTACCTCTCCCCATTCCTAAGTGGATATCAGATATTATTACAATAGACATTATCATGGTACTAACAAAGTCTCCTAGAAGTAATAATGCAATATGAGTCATTGATGATCATCTTACCAAGTCATCACATTGTCTAGTTATAAGAGAAGATTTACCACTTTAACGTTTAGCAAGACTATTTATCAATGAAGTTGTAAGACTTCATGGAGTACCCATATTTATTGTTTCTGATCATGATCCCCATTTTACATCACGATTTTGGAAAAGTCTTTAGAAATCCCTGGATACTAAACTTCGTTTGAGCACTACCTGTGACCCTCAAACAGATGGATAATTAGAAAAGACTATTCAAACCCTAAAAGACATGTCGATATCTTTCTCACTTGACTTTAAAGGTATGTGGGATCAATTGTTACCTCTAGTAAAATTTTCCTATAACAATAGCTTCCATTCAAGTATTTATATGGCACTGTATAAAGAGTAATATGAAAAGAGATGTCCCAAACCAACTTGTTGGGATGATGTTGGAGAAAGAAAACTCGTAGAACTATAACATGTTCATGAAATGATGGAAAGATGAAGGTAATCCAAACCCACATCAAAGTAGCTTAATATAGGTAGAAGAACTATGCCGATAACAGAAAGAATGATTTGGAATTTCAGGTAGGAGTTCATGTTTTCTTAATGGTTTATCTGTAGATGGGTGTTATACATTTCGGTAGTAAGGGTATACTGTGTCCCATGTACATGATACCATTAGAAATTCTGGAATGAATTTGGGCTATAGCATACCGTTTGAAAATGCTGCTAAGTCTCTCATAATTCATGATGTGTTCCACATAACAGTGTTGAGAAAATACATTCCTGACCCAACACATGTACTTACCTATGATGAATTAGAACCGGAACCTGGTCCATCTTATTGCGAAGAGGCTATCATAGTTTTTGATATAAGAGAAGAAGTTTTGTGAAATCGGATGACTCGTCTGGTTAAATTTCTATAGAGATACTATAATATGGAAGAGGAAACGTAAGAACCTATGTAACTTATGATGAAGAACAACCCAAATATTTTTATGCATTAATATTCTAGAAATTTAGAGGAAAATATTATATGAAGGATAGGAGAATGTATCCCCACAATCTTCCATGATACGTTTCCCTTTGAATAAAGAAATACCTTGCATTGTACGCAAGTTTGAGATTCTAACACATCAAGACCAACAAAACTAGCTGTTATGAATAATAGTACCATATAATTAAAATTTTATCAATTTTATCATTAAAAATAGACTTAATGTTTGGGTTTAGAATATCGAAATTATAATAGGGCTTCTTTTTGGTATTTTTCTAAAAACATTTAGTTTTTGATGAATAGTTAAAAATATTAAATTTTAATTAAAAACAACATTTTTAATGAAAAAAATATATAGTGCTAAATTATTCTATTGAGTGGGTTTTAAGTATAAATTGAATATATTTTTAGAATTTAATCCAATTTTTTTCATTAGACATAATTTCATATTTAAACTAGATATAAGAAAATGTCAATCTTTGGATAGTTATTATTTCATAAAAACACAATTTTTGTTTTGACAACGGGAATTAATTTTAAATTAATTTCTTCCACTTATGTGTTTTGAATTTAGAAAAATATATACCATATTTAGAATTATGTGGTCCACATTTTTTAAATAGATAAAATTTATTTTAAGATATTTTGAATAATTATTTCGGTAAATATTTTATTTACCATGGTTAAATTGTAAATCCGATAATTAAGTGTAAAAAAATTCTATTATAATAATATTAAATTATCTTAAAACGTGTCCTAACCATATCAGCTGATACATTCTCGACCATGGCCATCCTTCGGTCGATTTTGGGACCCCATATATCCACTTGTAAATGATAATGACACTATATTAATTAAGTTAATGTAAATACGAAAATTACATAAGCCTATATCTTTTAGTAAATAAATTTTTTCATGGGGTTTATATGTTATATCTTATAAAAAAATAATAATTATAAATATATTAATACTGCCTACATAATGGTATTTTATTAATAATTTGTATACATTGAATAATTAAAAATATTTATTACACATTGATGATGGAGTATTTTTCTTATTAATGAATGATTCAAATAAATGGCACTATAGATGTTAAGATAAATATAATTTGTAATTTTTCATTCCATAAACGAATTTTGTATGTTAATGTGACATGTTACTATTGATTAAATAATTTTTTTTCGATGTAATAATTCTATTAATAATTTAAAAAAAACCAAATAAAAAATAGTGTCAAAATTGACATAAAATAGTTTTAAAATAATGTTATATTATAAATTGAAACTCTATTTCTTAAAAATATATGGTTTGGCCAAAGGACATAAATAATATTACATATGTCATTAATGAACCACTTTAGGTCTCTAATAAGTTTATTTTATATTTATTATCCATATAATATAAAAATACAAAGAGACATGGTATATGACAAACTAATTAACTAAGTGTTTAAGCTAGAAGATATGGTTAATATAGTGATCCAAACCTATAAATAACCTATTGGTTGAGTGGTTCTTGACACATCCCCACATAATCCAAGAAATGAATTATTTTGGATCCATTAGAAAAAAATTATTTAATTATAAAATAATATTTCAATCTTTTCTTATGTTGACCCTCACCCCTCTTATAAAAGAGAACTTCCCCTTTTCTCATATTCACACCATAAAAAGAATTTTGTGCACCCAAAACATACCCAAATGTCATTTAAACTATCATACATTTATCATAGAGTCCTTTATTTAGTCATAAATCCAACTTATAATGCATTTTTTATTAAATCAAATGGAAGAACCTGAAGAAGAGGTAAATATTTCATCACCTCTTTCATGTTCTTTTCTTATTCCACATCTATTTCATTGTTGTTTCCATTATAAAATTATAAATACAGTGTCCTCTATATACTGTGATGTTATTATAAATATGGTACGTCTATATTCATTATTCTATTGATCCTTTGAATGACATGTTACCATATGTGTGTATGTACGACTTGTTGTCTCAACGTCATGGTGTAGTTGTTATTAAATACATTTTTATCTGAATGGGTATAATAATGATGTATAATTGATGTCAATGATAAATATAACATGATAGTTATTCTGTATATATGGTATACCATCTAATTATATTTTATTTTAATATCAATAGAATGATATTTTCGCTCGTGCATACGTACAGATTATTGTCAACACGAACGCGATGAGATTTATTCCCCATTATTTCAATTAAATAAAAATTATCATTTTATGATTAAAAATAATGTTTAAAGACTTAATATAATTCTTAATATGAATATGATATGTCATATCTACAAAAAGCATTACTTACGTAACGAAGCATATAAAGGAAAATGAATCAGTTAACACCCAAAACAATGATACTACGGAAATATCATTAAAACAACAATATTAGATGATCATATATGATATAATATTAATGTATATAGTTCTTTTGTAATTTTATAACAATGATTTCACCATTATAAAAGAGGATAAACTACCCTTGTCCATGGAAAAGAACTAGGTAATGGTTAATTTCACAATCTCTTTATTATACGAGGTTGTTTTTATGTAAGTATCAATTTATACCTCTTTATCATCAACATCCATGTTCGTTAAAAATGTATTACAAAACATTTTTAATATTTACTATATTTTGGGTTAAAGTAATTTAAACCCTTGTTCGACTTTTTATAAAAGGTTTGAAAGGAATCTTTTTATTGTTTTCCAAACAAGGTAACTTATGACCTTTTCGACAAAATTAAGGTATGAATGTTTTTTAACTTATACAATGGGTGCGATTATATTCCATAATTATTACATTGTCAAAGCATACCATACATGTTCATAAGAATATTTTCAAAATAAATTTTTTCTTTATAATTATGTTAATAATTAATTATTTCAAAATAGAAAGAGATATTTTTCTCAATTAGTTTTTATTTCATATATGTCAACATCCTTTGATAAATTTTACACTTGTTTGACGTTGATTTATTTTGATACAAAACATCCATATTATATTGAATTTTTTGTGATATGTCTGACTGTGGATGTGATATATATACACCATTCATGGTTTATGGATAAAGTATTGACATTACCTAAGCTATTTTTAATATGCATGATTATGTTATGTTTAAACCGTTTCATATGAGGATTGCATTGGACTTATAAAGTGACAGGTGGAGCCCGCTATAGTCCTTTCTTGCATCGGTAGGTCTCGTGACACAAAATAGTGTCTTGGAACAAGGTCTTGACATAATCTTATTTTTAGTCTTGGCACAAGGCCATGACTATGTGGTTATAATGTCTGGCATTAGGCATTCCCTCAATATGAAAGTGGCTATTGATATTGCATTTGATTATTCGACTAGTAGAATATCCATGTGAGTAAGTATAAAAAATTATTTCTTTTTTTCATTACCATATTATACTGATGTTTATGTTAAAAAGGCTTTTGATTTTTCTTATAAATTTCCTTAAACATTTTTGCTTATATTTGAAAGTTTCCGCTATATTTTTATCCTTACTAAGCATCTGAGCTCACCCCTTTATATGTTTTATTTTTCCAATGATGTGAAAAAAGAATTTTATGACTGACCTATAGGGATAGTTTGTGGGGATATGAGTGTGGTCTATGGATACAATGGTGTAGTAGTTTTTCATTTTATAATGTAATGTAAAACATATGGATGTATCAAGTATTTCCAAGGATACTAAACTGATCATTCTTTTTTCACATGATTTCCATGTATAATTCCAATGTTATGTAATAATGCACTGACTATGGGTAACTGGGGTCGTGGTATTACATATTTCCAATAACTTCATGTGAAAAAAATAAACACACGAAATGAAATCATCTACAACAACAACAACGACCAAAAACATGTCTCAAAAGCATTTAAATGGGGTTTGAAACATGTCTCTAACATTTAAATTTAAATAAATACAATAATAAATAAAAAGAATTATTAATTAATTCATTAATAATATATTGAGACATATATCATGGTTATCTCATAATGGGAAAAAATAAATTAATGTTTTATAATAAATAATCTTCCATAGTGAAACATAAAACATAGGAAGAAAGAAACTAAGATCTATTATTACATCATTAGCTTTTAAATAAATTATATACCCTTGGTTTCATAATTATAGTTACAACCATTTTAATATGAACAAGAACTGAAGGATTTTTTGAAATATGTCACCAAATGATATCAAATACAATTTTTTGAATAAAAAATTTTCATTCCATCAATAGAGGTCTCTAATTACATGAAATACACAACTAGAAAATGTGTAAGTGTTTGAGGCACTATATGTGGATATCATTGATGTCAGTCCTAAAATTAAAACAACGACATATTTTTTATGAAGTCGATGATGATGAAATGTAACAAATATTAAGTGATAAAGCTTATATAATTATCAACAAATTTTAATCCATTCATAATCAAAAGCCAAAATTCATTTATATTAGGTGCATAATAAACAACTTATCCAAATTATAAGTGCATTAAACGCTTCATTATTAATGTCCGGATAGAAAGTAGAAATAAATTTTTTACAGAAACTTTTAAAGAAATGGATGACATCCCCCACACAGAAAAAAACATATGGGAAAAAAGTATAATACAAAAAACATTCTAAATACCATTCCTAGTTTCTACATTTTAAATAACCATTCTATTGAATAAATTATCTAATCCATAAAAACAATCATCCTAATATAAATGAAAAAACCACTCACTAGGAAACTAAAAATAGAAAAAAAATGCACCTTTATGGAATTGAAGATATAGAGTATTACCCATAAAAATCCATCCATCATTGCGGTTCATAAAAATTGGTGGCAAAAAATGAGACAACAAAAACTAAATCATTTACAAATTGATATCACTTCAAAAATATATTAAACGAAATCATGGATTTAATTTCATAGTAAAATAATAAAAAAAATTAACGTAAGGTTTTGATATATTTAGTTTTCCAATTTCAAAATAATCATTCATTTCAACAAATATAAATATATATATATCAACATGAAATTTTTTCAAATAAATATATCAAATAAATGTTGTTTCATCCTAAAATATGACTTTGAGAGTATGAGCATGGGGAAACCTAACTCAAATTACATCCACATGATGAAGATTGTATAACCTCTCACAGTAAATGGAAAAAAGAACCAAAAAACTACCATGAACTCTAGAAACCAATGAAAAAACAATAATCATGTCCGACCATTGAATTAGGGTTTGACCAAACCAAATGTTACAACATGGAAGGATAAACCTTCAAGGAAATTGTACAAAAGAAATGGAGAAAAAACATTTATAAAAGAATAACATGGAATATTGAGTGTAATTGCTAGGTTTTGGATTTGAATGTGATCAACGTTATTCTAGAGTCAAACCACTAATGACTTGGTGAATATTAAAAAAATATTATTGTTTCCTATGGGAGGGGTGATTGATGTATAATATGAATCGAGATAGGATGATGGGAGTTACGAGTGGTTATGATAAGTTATTGTTGATAAGTAGAGATAGGTGACTCGAAACAAACAGGGGGCGGTGGCAAGAAATGATTGTTACATTTAGGTATTAGGATGGGATGAGGGTTGGAGGAGATCGATTTTGTTTGGACCAGAGGAGGGGGGCATGGGAGTGAGATTGAGAGTTTGGATGGGAGAAAGGGAGTGTGAGGAAAAAATGATATGGTGGATTTATGGAGGGTTATCCCAATGGTTTTTAGAAATCCATTGATATTTCATACACAATATTTACCTACACAACTATTATAGTAAAATTTTGGTTTTGGATCATGGGGATATCCCCGATATCTAATAGTGCTACCAACCTTAATCATCAGATTGAGTTGAACAGTTATTTAATGATTCTAGAGATTTTAGGTTTCTTTTTCCGTTAAAAAGTGGATAAATTAGTTATTTTATAAAGATATAGAAAAGGGTAATATATTGATGATATTTTCATAAATCCTCATTCATTGCGTTTTGAGTGATGATAAAGGAATGAAAATTATTCAATGTCAGGATTTAGCATGTTTAATAATAACGAATTGAGGAAGTTGAATGAATGGGAACTAAACATCTACCATTTTTTAAAATGTATAAAGTAAAATACTTATGTTTTTAGTGCAAAATTATATTTATATTCAATGTGATTTTTGAAAATATGGTTTCATATTAAAAATTTGAAGATATTGTTTCATGGGAATTTTAATATTATTATCATTGGTGCTCTATGATTTTCAATGTTTTTATTTTATGCATGATGGTAATAATGGTTTATAATTTTGTAAATTTATATAGATTATATTTCTTAATAAATTTATCTGTATTTTATGTATTATAAAACTCTATATTTTTTAAATTAGGTGTATTTTCATCAATTATGGATTTGTGGTGCATTTTTTGCTAAAACATAAAATTTCACAAATTTGGAATTATAACATAATTTATTTACTTTTTTATTTTGATCATGATGTTTAAAAAATTGATCCAATTTTTATAATTAATTTTTTCTTATTTTCTAATGTTTGGGCTTCAAAATTTTATCCTCAACGGGAGGGTAGTTCGATTATCGATATGAAAGGTAAAAATTAAACTAATCGATACATTTAATAGTGGACATTGTGAACACAACATATATATACAATATATAAATAGGGTTATGCTCCCCAAATTTAGGTTATTATTGTTTTTATAAGGATGAATAGTCTTTTTCTGTTAATGATTATTGTTCAAGGAGTTATTCACTCATTACAGATAACATTTGACACTAAAAATTGAATAATGATTTTGGAAATATTTTTCCAGAATAAACTACCAATGTAATTGGGATATAAATTATTATACACATGGAAACAAGAGATGCAATTTTTTAGTCAAATGAAAAATATAATTTGAAACAAAATTTTATAATATGACAACAGCAGATTTAGCATAGTCATGGGGTAAACACATGAAATCATTTGGAGAAAATATTATGGAACTAAAATTCCAATGGTTTAAAATAAATTATGTTCTAAAATGCAGTAATTATACTTTATGATTCCATGGATACTCTTCTATGGAAATAAATAAGATCCTACAATATATTGAAGGGGATATCATGTTGACGAGAGACGTTGTGGGCTACTAATACAGAATTAGAATATAAATTTAGTTTTTTTATTTTAAAATTTCAATTCCAATGTAATTCATGAATTTTTAATAATATTTCCCTATTTTCAACTTCTATCCATATATCTCATCCAACCCAAATATCAATCTCTAAAACATCCAGATTTTTATTCTGAAAAATTTTATCTTTTCAATGTAATGTGACAAACTCGTTGAGTTTCCCTATGGGAGTTTTTGTGAAGTTAATTTATATTTTTCTTTAATTCATCATGTTTTAAATCTATTTTTGGTTGATGTGTTTGTGTTTCAAGGGTATTGAGATCATCCACCATGGAAATTATAAAATTATATTAATTTTTATTCTCCATTAATTTTCTCTATAATCTACTGGGAAATCTCTTCATAAAATAAAGTTGGGGTTTCAAGATGAAATTAAATGACATATGGTGGATTCTGATCAATTTAATATTTAATTCTCGATTATGGTGTTTTACAATTTTAATAATAGAGGAGGTGAGGACAGTTTACCCAAATCCATGTTAAATGTCACAAACTAGATAAGAGTTTCATCCAACCCATCACCTAACCCTTTATGTGGAATGTCCTGATCCATGTATTTGATCCCCACAGGTTTGTAACTAGTACTTGGGTAGTGAAAATATAACATGTGGATGATTTAACCCATATATATAATTATAAGTCCCCAAAAATAGAAAAATAAAAAATCCTCAAAAATAATGACCAAACATTGTATAATAAATTAAAATTCACTATTTTCAACAGTAAAAAATTTCTAAAAGGACTACAATAGAACAACAGCAATACCTATATGCAATATAAGGATAATCATCATGAATACACCAACACAGAAACATGTAAGATAAAACCATTAGAAACCTAACCCACTATATCCACACTTATTTCCATTCCCTGATTCAATCATAATATGATCAAAATAAACCAATCTGTGTATGTAGGGTGTGATCCCAAGGCCATTATGATGAACCCAATATAAATCATACCATTCCAAAAAAATATATGAAAAATTAATATGCATGATTTATGAAATTAAATGATTGAATTTTTTTATAGAAAACACATTAAATAAAAACATGCTTCTCTATTGAAATAAGAAACAAAGTTCACCAAATGCTGATAGAATGTTAAATATTAAAAAAATTAATTTATTCTGTGGAAGAAAAAATAATGGATAGCTATTATGGGACACTATGAGGCTTATATCTTTGTAAAACATGGTTTAGAAACCATAACCCATATATTTATCATGATTAATCCACATAGAGGGAATATATTATGTACCAAGTGGTCTGTGATCATTATAACATTTTAGGTAGATTTGTATTTCCTAATCCTATCTGGGTAATCTAGGATTTTATAATTTAGAGACACCTAGAATCAATCTACTAGATGAATCTATGTGTTCCACATCCGAATAACTAGTGTACTAGTTCTAGTTTACGACCTAGATTCCCCAGTTTCCCCATTGTGAAAAATTCCCATTTCACTGCCCATAAATGAATCACAACATTCAACTGAAATTAAAATAAATGTGAATACATAATAAAAACCACCATAAAACAAAAAAACCTATTTTATATTCACATTGAGTCCAAATACACTATAAATCTTTTTTCCATCACTTCGATAAATTATTAAACATCATTTACAATTTATATAACACCTTAATGAAACAAAACTAATTAATGTACTTGAAAAAAACCAAATTCCCATTAAAAAAAACATTAATTAATGATATAATTTATAATATCCATGAAAACAATTTTACCCTCATACATAATAATTTGATCGTGAACAACATGGAAGGAAAGCATATAAATTTCACAGAATACTAATTAAGCATGAAACCTCCTACATTATGTGTAGATACATAGATCAATTGTTGTGAAATCACAACTTCATCTAATGTTGTAACACCCCAAGCTTCCACGTTACGATTCTCTTTGAATAATACAGTAGCATGTGTTGTACGCAACTTCAAGTTCTAACACACACCAAAACCACTAAAACTAGCCGTTATGAATAGTAATAACCACTTTTTAAAATTTTTATTAATTTTATCATTCAAAACGGACGCCATTTTTGGATTTAGAATATTGAAATTATATTAGGGTGATTTTGTGGTATTTTTCTGAAAACATTCAATTTTTGATGAATAGTGAAAAACACTGAGTTATAGTTTAAAACCGAATTTTTATTTAAATAATTATTTATTTTATTTAAATTTAATTTAGTTCTAAATATATACATCATACCTATATAAGTTAAATTTAATTTATTGGAGTTTGCATTGATTAATTTTAGATATATAAACATTTTATGGAACTTTTCACCGTCTTTTACCCACCTTCTAAGTGAATTAAAAATTCAAGTAAAAAATAATTTTATCCCTTTTGTGAGTGAATTTTGAAATTCCCAGAGTCACGATTAATATCAAGGTGTAAAATTTGGTTCAATAAGATATAAATAATTTTTGGTGAATAGTAACTTCTTACTTTTATTTACCACGGTTAAAACTATAAAGGGTAATTAAGGGTAAAAATGATATTATTATTACCCTAATACATGTCCTAATTATATTAGAAAAGTTTATATCATCCAAAAACAACCTTAGGAATAAAATACTATCATTTAGGTCCACTTGGATTAGATTAAGACATTTATTATTATTTAATTCAAAGAAGAGTTAAATGAGATAAAATCAATGTTTAATAACTAAATAATTTTTAATATGGGGTCATATATAAGATAAATTCAATTATAAATATTAATTAGAAAGATTAAAATATTTCCAAAATAATGGGATGTTATTTATAATTTTTAGACATTAAATAATTTATTTTAATTAAGACACACAATGGTGATGTAGTAATTACCTAATTAATGAAATTTTAAAATAATTGATATTATAAATATCAAAATAAATGTAATTTGAGAATTTTTATGAAAAACACTAACATTCTTGGTTAATATGACATATTAGGAATTTATGGATTTTTTTCAAAGTAATAATTCTGTTATGAAATTATCAAAAACAAAATAACAAATAGTGTCAAATTGACTTAAAAGTGTTTTTAAAAAAATATTATATTATTAATTGATATTCTATTCCTAAAAATCTATGTATTGGCTAGAAGACTTATATAATGATAGGTGAATCATTAATGGACCAGTTGGGGTCTCTTGAAAGTACATAGTATGTTTATTAACTGTATAATCTAAAAATGTAAAGAGACATGGTAAATGTCAAACTAAGTAACTAAGAGTTAAAACTAAAATATAAGGTTCATATAGTGGCCCACATCAGTCTAAAACCTATTGGTTGAATGTTTTTCGACTTATCTACACTTTAAAATTTAAATAATACACTTTGGAGCCATTAGAAACTGAATATGAATTTATTATAAAATAATATTTCTAGCTTTTCCTAAGGTGCCCCTCACCCCTCTTATAAAAGGGCACTCCCCCATCTCACTAATTCATACATTCAAAGCCTTTTGGCTTAGCCAACCCCTACCCAAATACTTTCTAAATTTCCCTCAATTCACACTATAGGACATATTATGATTAGAAATCCATCTTAATGAGCCCGTTTGATCAAATCAAACGGAAGAACCTGAATAAGAGGTAATGTTTTCACCACCCTCATTCGAGTTAGTTTCTTCTTCAAATTCTTCATTCTTTTTTATTTCCATTCTAAAATAATAACTATATTACTGTCTATATAATGTGATGTTATTAAAAATATGGTACAACCATATTCAGTATTATATCCATTCCTTGAGTGACATGTCACCATATGTGCGTACGTATGACTTACCGTGTCCACGTCGTGGTGTAATTGTTATTCAATATATTATTATTTGGATGGGTATAATAATGATCTTTAATTCCATTAAATAACAAATATAACTTGATTATGATAATATATATATGATATACCATATAATTATATATTATTTTAATATCAAAAGAATGATATCTTCGCTTGTGCGTTTGTACGGACTACCATCTCCATGAACGCGATGAGATTCATTCCCCATTGTATCCATTCAAGACTAATTCTCATTTGATTATTAAAAGAAAATTTTTGAGAACATTATATCATTCTGTATATGAATAATATACAACATATCAATAACAAATATGACTTATGTAACAAAACATATAAAATAAAATGAGTTAGTTAACACTCGAAATGACGATAATACTAAAATATTATTAAAAATGAATTAATATAAGATCATATATGATAACATAATTATTTATATGGTTCTTGTATAATGTAATAATAATTTATTAACTATTATATAGGAGGATAACATACCATCGACTAAGGAAAAGTACAAGGTAAGAGTTTATTTCACAATCTCTTCATTATCTAAGGTTGTTTATACGTAATTATCTTATAGGGCCTCTTTATCATCCACATCCATGATTCTTAAAAATGTATTTGTAATCATTCATAAAATTTTACAGACTATGGGTTAAAGTCATTTATACCATTATTGACTTTTATATGAATTTTATAAAGGAATCTTTCTGTCATTTTCCAAACAAGGTCCTTTTAACCTTTTCAACAGAATTTAGGTAAGAATGTATTTTTTAACTTACACGGCGGGTGAAGCTATTTTCCACCATTACAAAATCATCGAAGCTTCCCTTACAAGATTATAAGAATATTTTCAAATTAAATTTTTCCTTTTATAATTATGTGACATTTAATTGATTTCAAAAGAAGAGATATTTCACTCAAATAGTTTTGATTTCATCTATGTCGACTTCTTTGACAGATTTTTAGCTAATTTGAAGTTTAGTTATTATGATACAAAACATCCATACTGTATTGAAGGTTTTGTGATATTTTTTACTGTGGATGTGTTATTTTATACCATTCATGGTTTGTGGAGAAATTATTGACATTTTGTATGCTATTTTTAAAAGTAATGTTTTTGTTATGTTAAACCTATTCATATAAAGAATGAATTGGACTTAATAAGTGACGGGTGAAGCCCAATATAGCTCCTCGATGCATTGGTAGGTCTCATGAGACAAACTAGTGTCTTGGAAGAAGGCCTTCACAAAATCTTATTTGTAGTCTAATCACAAGGACTTGACTATGTAGTTATGATAGACTGGCATTTTTCATTCGATCATTATGAGAGTGGTTATTTATATTGCATTTGATTATTCAAAAAGTAGAATATCCATGTGAATAAGTAAATGGAATTATTTCATTTTATTTCTGACATATTATGCTGAAGTACAGTTTTAAAAAGATTTTTTTAGTCATACTTTTCCTTCAATGTTTATGCTTATTTATGAATGTTTCCACTATATTGTTATCCTTACTGGGCATTTGAGCTCATCCCTTTTTATGTTTTATTTTTTCCAGGATGTGACGAAGTATTTTATGAATGACATGTAGAAATAGTATATGGGTATATGAGTGTGGAGAAAAAATGTTTATATAGTTTTCACATTATGATATAATTTAAAATTTATGTATTTATCTATTGTTTCCAAGGCCAATAAACTAATCAGTCTTTTGAGACATGATCTTTAGTGATCATGCCAATGTTTTTAAATAATGCACCGACTCTCAGTAATTGGGGTCGGGGTGTTACATTTGGTATCAGAGGAATTTTATTACAAACCTTGGAAGCTAGATTTAAATTAACTCTGATTAAAGAATATACCCTAAGGTAGACTTCGAGGATTAGTATAGAAGAACTTCCTAGAAATTTGGTATTTTAGATATTTTTTGAGTTTTTTATGTAAAACATCCTTGTCTAGATACGAGTAGGTAGAGGCTGCTCTGGCATAGATATACCAAGGGGTAAAACCCAAAAACACCGCTTTGATCTAGACTCGAATGGGAACTGGTGCACGACAACGGGCCTTACTGCACTCTTGGTTACATCACTTTCCGGGGATATCCTTAGAACAATTCTCTTTTTCGTTAAAATAAATTATGAAGGGTTTATGAGTATATACTTCCTCATAGATTTTTTTAGGATTATAGATTACATCCATAAATAGTTCAATTTATGTTAAGTGTTTTAAAAGTATGGAATTATGTATTTTGATTCATAAATTGATCTAGTTTATGCCATTGTTTAGAAATGGAGCCTAGTGGAAGGAAAGAAAACAATATATATGCTCACACTCCATGTAGGGATTTCCCTCATACTTAAGATAATTATAGTGGAGCTGGTGATGAAACTGGTGCTGATCAGCTAATCACCGTACTCAGACAACTCACTCAGGTTAAGAATAATAACTTTTTCCTTATGGAGCACACTAATTCGCAGGATGGATGATCAATAGTAGATTGCTTCATGAGGTGAAAACCATCAATGTTCAATGGGAGTAAAAATCCCTTAGTAGCTGAGAAATGGATAAATTCCTTAGAAAAAATATTTCAGGCATTGGGGAGTAGTGAAAGGGAAAAAGTTATCATATTAGTTTATCGCTTCACTGGAGATTTTGATAAATGGTGTTCATTGATACTAAACACAAAGGAATATGATGAAGTATCAAATATGTAATGGTGGGAGTTCACATAGATATTCTTAGAAAAATACTTTCCTCTTTAACATTGAGCAGATATGGAAAGGCAATTTCTATGTTTGAGGAAAAAATAGGATGAGAATGTCACAAATTTTGAGGCTAACTTTACAAGGTTAGTGAGGTATGATACAAATTATATACGTAACCCACAGAGTAATATTGATCGTTTCTTTGATGGGTTAATCCTGTTTCTCCATCGAGCATTAGTCTCCAAAACCTTCTCGTTGTAAGAAGATATTGTCACATGTGATATCAGGACATAAAAGGCATTCTCTAAGTCTTATGACTTTAAAGAAATGCAGGAGAAGAATGGATTTTCTAATCACTCTCAGAATGGAAATAAGGGGTTGAAGGAAAAAATTTGAATATACATCCTATAGTAAATGTGGGAAAAACACCCCAGAACATTCTTAAATGGAATGGGAGTCTGATACATGTGTGGTGAAAAAGGCCTCCAAGTTCGTGATTTCAAGGGGATGTAGGAAGCTACTGATGTCCAATGCTACAATTGCATGGAGATGGGACATTATGCAAATTAATTTGCTAAGAATCAGGGGAAATTACCTCAAAAAAGGCCAATGGATCAATTCCAAGCTTATGCTATCACTAATGTGGATGTAGAAGCTCCTAATGTGGTCGTGGCAGGTAATTTAATGGTTTCCTCAAGTATAGAAAATGTATTATTTGATTCTGGATCATCGCATTGTTTCATATCTTCCCAGTTTGCTAAGAAAATTAGATATTTCCAATTTGATTTAGAAAGGGAGTTGTTAGTTAAAACTCCTAATGGAAGTATCATTACAACAATGTTTTGTGAATAAGTCCCCATTAGAGTACATAAATGTTCTTTATCTGCTGATATCATCATCATACCTATGATTGAGTTGGACATAATACTCTGTATGTATTGGCTTTCAGACCATGATGTTATGATTTATTGTAAGATGAAGGAGGTTACGATTTTTTGATGATGATGATAAGGAACACCTTATCATTAGAGCGGAATTGCCACCACTTAATTCTTATCTGGATCCAACCCCAGTAGCTTAACTAAATTCAATTATTGGAAAGGAAGATAA
This sequence comes from Viscum album, assembly GCA_963277665.1. Lineage (NCBI taxonomy): Eukaryota > Viridiplantae > Streptophyta > Magnoliopsida > Santalales > Viscaceae > Viscum > Viscum album. Next base: position 1,835,373,176 of record OY728132.1, read on the forward strand.
TGAATGATTGTGGGTGAGAAAAGGAATGTTCAAATATATGATGTACCTATTGTGAATTAGTATGTAGATGTGTTTCCAAAAGATTTACCCGGACATCATCCAGAATGAGAATTTGAGTTTTCCATTAATTTAATTCCTGGATCAAGGCCGATATTGAAGTCCCCTTATAAAATGGCCACTATAGAATTAGTTGAACTGATGAAACTACTATAGGAACTTATTAATAATGGATTTATTCACCCTAGTGTTTCTCCATGCGGATCCCCTATTATTTTTGTTTAAAAGAAAGATGGATCTATGAGGTTATGTATCCACTACAAGGAGATCAATTCTATAAAAATAAAGAACAAGTATCCCCTACCTCGAATTGATGATTTATTTGACAAAATTCATTGAACTCAATACTTTTCAATGATTGACCTTCGATCTAGATAACATCAGTTTTCTGTGAAGAATGATTACATTCCAAAGACAGAATTTCGAACCAGGTACGAGCATTACATATTTATGGTAATGCCTTTTGGGCTCACTAATGCACCCTTTATATTCATGGATAAAATGAATAGTGTTTTAAAATAATATCTTGATGATTTCTTGGTGGTATTTATTGATTATATCATGGTATACTCCAAAATCTATGAAGATCATCAAAATCACTTGCCCATTATCCTGGACACTATGAGAAGACATTAATTATATGTGAAGATTATAATGTGTGAATTTTTTTCATCAAGATATTTCTATTCGTTCCCATATTGTCTCCAAAGATGGAATCTCTATTGATCCTTCTATGGCCAAGGAAATCCATGAATGGCCTACACCGACAAGTATAGCTGAGGTATGCAGTTTTATTGGTTTAGCAGGTTATTATCGATGTTTCTTCCAAAATTTTTCCCTATTGGATAACCCATTATCAAAGATCACATGTAAAGTGGTTGAATTTGTTTGCACCAAAGAGTGTAAATCTTGTTTTGAAGAACTGAAGACAAGATTAGTCAGTGATCTTATATTGACTCTACCATCAGGGAATGATGGGTTTGTTATTTATTGTGATGCATCAAAGAAAGGACTTGTTTGTGTCCTTATGCAGAATGATACGGTTATTTCATATGCATCAAGACCATTGAAAATTAATGAGAAAAACAATCCTACTCAGGATCTCGAGATAGAAGATGTGATATTTTCTTTGAAGATATGGAGACACTACCTCTATGGTGAAAAATGTGAGATTTATACTAATCACAAGAGTTTTAATTATATTTTCTCATAAAAAGAACTGAACATGAGGAAATAGATATGGCTTGAATTACTGAAGGATTATGATTGCATGATACAATACCACCCAGGGATATAAAATAAGGTGGAATATTCTTTGAGAAGAAAAGTTCATGGAGTTTTGAACAATATTAGAATTGAAAGGGATCAAATTTTCTTGGATCTAGTGAATATGGACATGGGAATAACCATGGAACTTCAAACATCAATGATTTTACAAATGGTTGCAAAAACATCTTTACAAGAAATGATTAAGAGTTCTCAGACCAATGATGACGAATTACAAAAGAAGATTAAAGCTGTGAATGATGGGAGAATGTGTTACATTGTGTATGAATATGGAATTTTGAAATTTGGGAAGATAGATTGTGTTCCCAATATACATGATATAAAAAGGGAATTTTTGGAAGATGCTCATAGTTCCAATTATTTAATACACCCTTGGAGCACCAAAATATATAAACATTTCAAGTAACATTTTTGGTGGGACAACATGAAGAGGGAGATTGTTGATTTTGTGTCCTGATGTATGGTGTGTCAACAAGTGAATGCTGGAAGGAAATAGCCTGGAGTATTCATGAAACCTCATCCCATACTTGAGTGGAAATGGGATAATATCACGATGGACATTGTCATGGGACTACCAAACACTCCTAGAAAGAACGATGCAATGTAGGTTATTGTTGATCTTCTTACCAAGTCCGAACATTTTCATTCTATTAGAGAAGATGTACCAGTGGAACATCTAGAAAGACTATATATTAATGATGTTGTGAGACTTCATGGTGTACCCCTATCAATTGATTCTGAGCGTGATCCCCGTTTTTCTTCAAGATTTGAGAAAAGTCTTCTGAAATCCCTAGATACTGAACTTCATTTGAGCACTACCTACCACCCCCAAACTGATGGACAATCAGATCAAACTATTTAAACCTTAGAAGACATGTTGAGATAATGGTTACTTGACATTCAGGGTATGTGTGATCAATATTTACCTTTAGTGGGATTTTCCTATAATAATAGCTTCAATTCAAGTATTCATATGGCACCGTATGAATTGTTATACATAAATAGATGTCACACACCAACCTGTCGGGATGACATCGGTGAAAGAATACTTGTAGGCCCAGAACATGTGGAGGAAACAATAAAAAAAGGTAAAAGTAATCCAAAACATCATCAAAGAAGCTCAATGTAGGTAGAATAGCTATGCTGACAAACGAAGGAAGGATTTGTAATTTCAGGAAGGAGATCATGTTTTCTTGAAGGTATATCCATGGAAGGGTGATATACGTTTTGATAAGAAAAGAAAATTGAGTCCCAGGTACATCAGAACATTTAAAATTCTAGAATGAATTGGGGATATAGATTAACATTTGAAAATTCTTCCAAGTCTCGCCAAAGTTCACGATGTGTTCCATGAATCATTGTTGAAAAAATAAATACATGACCCAACGCATTAACTCACATAGGAGGAATTAGAACGGGAACCCAATCTATTTTATTGCGAAGAGACCGTCAGAATTCTTTATACAAGTTAACGAGTGCTGAGAAACCGGACGACTTGTCTGGTAAAAGACCTATAGAGAAACCATAAGATGGAAGAGGCAACGTGGGAACCTAAGGAACTTATTTTGAACAACCACCTGAGTCTTTTCATGCGGTAGAATTCTAAAAAATTTTAGGTCAAAATTATTTGATGTAGGGGATAATGTAACACCCGAAGCTTCCTTGGTATTCTTCTATTTGAATAATACAGTAGCGTGTGTTGTACACAACATCGAGTTCTAACACACACCGCAACAAATCAAACAAGCCGTTATGAATATTAATATCCACATTTTGAAATATTATAAATTTTAACATTTAAAATGGACTTCATTTTTGGATTCAGAATATCTAAATTATCATAGGGTAAATTTTTGGTATTTTTCTGAAAACATTCAATTTTTTATCAATAGTGAAAAAACACATAGTTATAGTCTAAAACCAAATTTTTATTTATATAATTATTTATTTTATTTAAATTTAATAAGGTCAAAATAGATACATAATACCTATATAAGTTCAATTAAATTCATCGGAGTTAGTTTAGAATAATTTTAGATATATAAAAATTTTACTGAACTTTCACCGTCTTTTACCAACCTCCTTGGAGAATTTGGAAATTCACAAAAATCATAATATTAAAATTTATGTAGGTGATGTTTCTAAAATACAAGAGACACGGTTAATATCAAGTAGTAAAATGTGGTTCAATAAGATAAAAATAAATTTTGGTGAATAATAACTTTTTACTTTTATTTACCAAGGTTAAATGTAAATAGGGTAATTAAGGATAAAAATTATATTAATATTACCCTAAAACATGTCCTAATTCTATTGGACAAGTGTCTGTCGACCAAAAATAACCTTAGGAGTAAAATATTATCATTTTGGTCCACATGGATTAGATTAGGACATTTATTATTATTTAATTCAAAGTAGAGTTAAATGAGTTATAATCAATGTTTAAGAACTAAAACATTTTTAATATAAGGGAATACATATGATAAATTCTGTTGAAAATATTCATTATAATGATAAAAATATTTCATACATATTGGTATTTTATTTACAATTTTCAGACATTAAATAATTTAATTTATTTATGACACAATAGTGATGTAGTAATTACCTAATTAATGAATTATAAAATAATTGATATTATTAATATCAAAATAAATTTAATTTGAGACTTTTTATTAATTACACTAATTTTCTAGGTTAATATAACATATTAGGATTTTTTATATAAATATTTTTTGAAGTAATAATGTTTTTATGAAATTATCAAAAACAAAATAGCCAATAGTGTCAAAATTGACATAAAAGAGTTTTTAAAACAAATATTATATTATTAATTGATATTATATTCCTAAAAATATAAGGTTTGGATATAGGACTTATATAATTATAGTTGAATCATTATTGTACCACTTATGGGTTGCTTGTAAGTATATAAATTTTTTATTAACTATATAATATAAAAATACAATGAGACCTGATAAATGTCAAACAAATTAACTAATAGTTAATACTATACGATAAGGTTAATATAGAGTCCCAAAACTGTCTAAAACCTATTGGTTTAATTTTTTTCAACCTATACCCACTGTAAAATTTATATAATCCACTTTGGAGCCATTATAAACCTAATATTAATTTTTTATAAAATAATATTTCTATCTTTTCCTAAGGATCCCCTCAACCCTCTTATATAAGGGCACTCACCCTTCTCACTAATTCACACATTCAAAGCCTTTTGGCTCAGCCAAACCATGCCCAAATACTCTCTCAACTTCCCTCACTGCAACCTAGAGGCCTTATTTTGATTATAATGCAAACTTATGGAGCCGTTTTGATCAAACCAAAAAGAAGAACCCGAAGAATAGGTAATGTTTTCACCACCCTCTTTCAATTTCCTTTCTTCTTCAACAACTTCTTTCTTTGTTATTTCCATTCTAAAATAATAAATATAGTATATTATATATACTGTGATATTATTATAAATATGGTACAACCATATTCATTATTCTATCCATCCTTTGAATGACATGTCACCATACGTGCGTACGTACGACTTACCGTCTCCACGTCGTGGTGTAATTGTTATTCAATATATTATTATTCGGATGGGTATAATAGTGATGTGTAATACATCTAAATAATAAATATAACATGATAATGATTTATTATATATGATATAGCATCCAATTATATATTATTTTAATATGAAAATAATGATATTGTCGCTCGTGCGTACGTATGAACTACCATCTCCCCGAACGCGATGAGATTCATTCCCCATCGTATTAATTCAAGACTAATTCTCATTTGATTATTAAAATTAATATTTAAGAACATTATATCATTCTGGATATGAATAAGATACAACCTATCCATAACAAACACGACTTATGTAACAAAATATATAAAAAAACGAGTAAGGTAACACCCAAAACGACGATAATACTAAAATATTATTAAAAATAATTAATAGATGATCATATATGATATCATAATTATGTATATGGTTCTTGTATACAATAATAACAATTTTTTAACTAATGTACAGGAGGTTAACATTCCATCGACTAGGAAAAGTACAAGGTAAGGGTTTATTTCACAATCTCTTCATTATCCGAGGTTGTTTATACGTAATTATCTATTGGGACCACTTTATCATCCGAACACATGTTTCTTAAAAATGTATTTCAAATCCTTATTTCTATTTTAAAAACAATGGGTTAATGTCATTTATACCATTTTTGATTATTTATAAGACGTTTATAAATTATTCTTTCTGTCATTTTCAAAACAAGGTCTTTTTAATATTATCTATCGACTTATGGTAAGAATGTCTTTTTTAACTTATACGGCTGGTGCAACTATTTTCCGCCATTATAAACTAGTTGAATCTTCCATTGAAATCTTATAAGAATATTTAAAATTTATATGTTTTCATTTATAATTATGTGAATTTTAAATTATTCAAAAAAAGTGATATTTCTCTCAAATAGTTTTGATTTCATCTATGTCAACATCCTTTGATGGATTTTATGTTTTTTGTAGTTTATTTATTGTCATAAAAAACTTCAATATTGTATTGAAGAATTTGTGACATGTTTGACTATGGATGTGTTATTTTTTACCATTCATGGATTATGGAGAAAGTATTGACATTTCATATGCTAGTTTTAATATGAATGTTTTGTCTATGTTAAACCTATTCATATAAGGATTGAATTACACTAAACATGTGACATGTGGATCCCAATATAGCTCCTTGATGCATAGGTAGCTCTCATTAGACAAACTAGTGTCTTGGCATAAGGCCTTGACATAATCTTATTTGTTGTCTTAGTAGAAGGCCTTAACTATGTGGTTATGATAGTCTGGAATTATGCATTCCATCATTATGAAAGTGGTTATTGATATTGCATGTGATTATTTTACTAGTAGAATATCAATGTGAACAATTAAATGGTATTATTTAATTTTATATCCCCCATATTATGCTTATGTTCATGTTTAAAAGTATTTTGTTTTAGTTATACATTTCCTTTAATGTTTATTCTTTTTTATGAATGTTTCCGCTATATTGTTATCCTTACTGGGAATTTGATCTCACCCCTTTCTATATATTATTTTTCCCAGGATGTGAAGAAGTATTTTATGAATGACCTGCAGGGATAGTATAAAGGGATATGATTGTGGAGAAAAAATTTTGATGCAGTTTTCACTTTATGATGTAATGTAAAATTTATAAATATATCATGTGTTTCCAAGGCTACAAAACTAATCGGTATTTCAAGACTTGATCTTTTGTAATCATGCAAATGTTATGTAATAATGCACCGACTCTGGGTAATTAAGGTCGGGGTGTTACAAAAGTGACCTATATAAAGTAAATATTTTATCATTAAAATCAATATTGAACCCAAAAGAACAAGATCGAACAATAAATTGGTTATCAAATAGGCTAGATGTGTTAAACCCTATGATCAGGGTAGAGAACCTAATGAAAAGAGAATGAAATCAAGAGATGAGGGAATTTATTAAAAAATTGAGGAGAATCAAATATGCACAAAAAATGGTGAAAAGGGATAAAGATGGATTTGAGAGGTTCATTTTGTTAATATTCCATTGTTTAGATGTATATGGGTGCCTAGGGTCAAAAAATATGTGGGGGGAGATAAAAAATCAATGTCAAGGTGACATGAAATTATTTCAAGCTTTTCCTGCACAGTTTGGAAAATCATGTGAAAACCATGGCCCCCATATTTTTAGATTGGAAAATTCCACATAGTTATACAACATGGTTTACAATCCATCAACTAATCATGTTGTTATCCAATGTGAAAAGTGTCACATTTTTCCCACATTTTTCCAAATAGTGGGAAAACTGTGCACCACATATTGTTAACCTGAACTCTCATGTTTTCTCTAAAAACACAAAGTAAATCTATTGGAAAAATGATAGAACAAAAATTATTAGAAAATTACTCAAATAAAAATCATAGGTGTGCTATATCTCCACATCGTGATTACTTTTACACACCCATAAAGTCAACTTGATGCTCTATTAATGACTAAAAATAGATACTCTTACTCAACCCATGACCCATACTCCCAAGTATCAAACTTATTATTAACATGATTTCAATTTATTATGACTAGTGGAATAAACTTTATATGAAGCACATTCTCCAGGGATCTATAATCGGCACTAGCCACACAATCAAATATAAATCGTTCCCCAAGATCAACTCTTCCCAATTTATCACATGAGACATATCCATGTTATAATTATTTTAATGGGAGATGTATAAAATATCATGAATAAATGTAAAATTATAGGTAAATACTATATTTCATTTCACCTTACCAATCTTCTTGGTGATCTCAAAATGTCTGACAATCCATTGATTTAGTTTCCCCTTGCTTACCCAAACGACGATGACTAAAGTGAGGTGACACTTTTAACATCACCTAGTCACCCACATATAACAACATAGATTGATGATTATGACAGATATAATACTTTATGGGTCCCTTGGATATCAACATACACTGCCTAATCAACAAGAATTTATCAGATGTATCTTCAAAAATACTTGAACCCAACTAGGATGTCTCACCCACCTCAACAAACAAAAAATTGGATGACCTTACAGGCCATAGAGTACCTCAATTGAAGCCATTGAAATTGAGGATTGTTAACAATTGTTTTATGGATTCTCATCTAATAAAAAATGGTTATCCAATGAATTTATAAAATCTAAAAAAATCATTGGAGCATGTATTCCATAATTTAGATTTTCCGCTTCATATGAGAATCCTTTTTAGGATGGTATGTTGTGATTACGTTAACATATGAACACATTATATTATAAATGCCTTAGAAATAAATTATTCTAGAAAAATTTTCCCTTTCTAAAACATTTACAGAAATGAAACAATTAATTCTTACTATCTCAAAGTTTCAAAACTGGCCTAACTCATACATGTTCACATAATCTATGATTGGAATAAAATTCGGTGATTTTGTCTGATGATCAATCAACACCATAACAGAATTCATTCCAAACGGTGTACAAGGTAGACCATTAATAAATTCCAAGGTGATATCATCCCACTTGAAGTTTTGAATATGTAGTGGATGATGTAAACCTTAAGGTCTTTGGTTTGTTGTAATTACCTACTAACATGTATATCACCACGATAAAAATTAATTTTTAGCCCACATCAAACCAAGAAAATAGAACTATCAACCCATTTTATTGCCCATATTGGTAGCACCAGGATGAATGATCCACTGATACAAGTTTATATACTTCATCACACATTTTTAATAGATAACGGAACCACAATGTGACCCTTGAATCATAATACTATCTTATAATAAAATGACCAATCAAGAGGCATCTCTTAGTCATTTAAAAACAAAATGGGACCATTGAACAAATCATCACTGTGATTCTATCACTTAATTGACAATAATTGAGCAGGATACATTATCCAAGAATCCATGGATGCTCCGCCACTATATATCTGTTCTTCGTGGTGAATCTAAATAAAAATTCCCATCAATGTCTAGTCATCACTGGACATCCTGAAGACTTGTAATGATAGTTATATGCTCAAAAAATTTACAAAAAATTCCTTTTATTAGGGGTATACATTATATTTAATTAAAAACTATTATGGTAATCCACCTAATTGAACTACCTTTGATTCAGATATGTTTCGTAAAAAATATATGATACAATATTACAATTAGAATTAAAAACAAATTTAGAAACAAAATATTGTTCTGCATCTTCAAGGAATTCATCAATACCGCTTACTCAAGGTAAATGGTGAGTTAGTTATCTTCCTATGGTAAGTAAATTAGATAACCATACTCTACCAGATGATCATCCTACATATGTACACACAAATGGAAAATCCCTTAGAATTCACAATAAACCACATACACCTTTCAATTTTTGTGATAAAAAAAAATGGGAGTTATAGTTAATCACCATATATGTTTCACTAAGGAATCATGACATTCAATAAACCATTAATTTATCAAACCTTTACATGTAATCTCTATCAATTCCAAACCATGCCAAGAGAAATCCAAAATCAATGATCTATAATACCCTTATGGGCCAAAAATGATTATGATCTCAAAAATGTTATTTTTATGCTACCATGAAATCAATATATTGATCTTCATAGGGTCCACAGATAATCATCTCTATGAGATCACAAGACATAGATACTATACTTAACTGATCCAAAAGTTTCACATAGAGAAATTCACATCAAGATCAGGATCCAAAAGTCTGCCAAGTACAATTTTTAATTGATGTTTGTGCTCCTACCCAGATCTAGAATAGCTTACGATAGCATCCATGAATACGACAACCAGAACGTTGAGATTATATAGAAACATTGTGTTTATGAGTGCCACACAAACCGTTGTAGTGTCTTCAATATAAAATGCAAAAAAATAAATTTCATATAATAAATATTTACATCATAAGGATGTTTTTGAAACATGCTCCACTCTAACACAATCTTGGTGACAACCTAATCACATGTAAAACATAGAAAACCACATGTCCCCATTAAAATGTTATAAATGTTCATAAATATAGTGGAACTATACATTTTATTAATGGAAAAATTAGTAATATTCGTGTAATCATTAAATAACTAGAGAGATCCTTCACCTTTTTCACGATGATGAATGGTTTGGCCAAGGATAGATGGTCCGGAAAATGAATCCATTCAATTCCAAATCAATAAATTGTTTTTTAATGCATTGAAATCCTCGGGGATCATACTATAAAAGGGGGAATATATTTGATATGTACCTGGTGAAAAATGAATTGAAAACACCATGTCATATTCTAAATGGGATCCAAAAGAAAAAATGTAACATAATATAGGAACTCATCGACAACTTCAACTAATCAAGCATCATGTGTACCACTATCATCCTCTAGTGTGATAATTGATAAGTGAAAAACAAGATTTAATTATTCAATATGTGGAATTCTAGATTGACCCAATAATTGATCCCATTCATTATGAAACCCCTAGTACTACAACCAGGTTACATGAAACCCATTCACCAAGAAATGAAATCTTTGTGTGGCTATAATTTTAAAATCCAATCCGTACTGATTATTACATCAAACAGTAACATCTCCAAAACAATTAGATCTCACATTAACTCAACACCTGACATTGTTGGTGTACAGGATGGTTAAATGAGACCATACTTATTCTTTTTTAATAGGTTCAATCCCTAACACCATCTCATATGATATTATTTGGGAATAAAATTTTATAAAATTAAATATTTGGGTAGAGATAAATAAAATCGATTCACAAATATCAAAGAAAATTCCAACAAAGCAGGATTCCATAATAATGGTACCTCAAACTATCGCAAGACCTACATTTGTCCCCACTGGTGTCTAGTTTACAACAATAAGTTGTTTCATCCAAGATTGTTCTTATGAACGACCAATAAGACATGGTTCAATCCTAAAAAAACTCTACACAAATATTGACCTAACACTACCACCATGACCATCAAATCGAGTTCCCAATGACCTTTATGGATAGTATTGGGTTAAAATCCAACTAGAATCCTCTAATATCACATAACTCTTATAAAGAACCAACAATATGAAAAAAATGATACATCTTCCCCATATACCAATATTCGTGGCATGGTTTGGAAGGAAATAAGAATATAGGTTATATATTCTCTACCATCCCACACTGGTGGCACATAACTGAGCCATCACAAAATCTATAGAAAAAGAATGTTGGATGGATGGACTATACTACTACTACCATAATTTCTGTATTAATCAGGCTTCATATTCATCTATGATCAACTACAAATACCAATAGAAAAATTTCTGCTTGGAATCTAGAAATTCCATTTTGATCAATCTCATCCATGCATTCACAATCAACCACCTAATTATATGATGTCTTCATAAACAAAAAAACCTCAACCTAAAATTCTATCTGCAGAATTGTCTCGAACCTCAAGCCGTTTATTTTGTCATTGATATTGATCATGATTTTGTAGTGAACAAGATACATTAAATATTTTCATTCTTCATCACTGTACAATCCCACTGGTTATAATCCATAAACTCTAGGTACTTGGAATAGGAAAAATCATTGGGATAGTACTGCTCGTTGAAAATGAACATAAACTATTTTCATCTCATTTTTTCAATCATCCTAGTTAGATCCAATATATACAACCACATTCAAATGGGTCCTTCAAATATAAATGAATCCCATTTAAATATCACATAATTGGGTGTTTGAAGAATCTAACACACACTCTCTATCATCTTAAGACACTCCTCATCTTTTGGTGGCTCCACATTTCATTAGAAAGAGGTAGTCTTGTTCTTAAGGACCTCTTGATCACTGTCCATCCCAGGACTTAGTTTTTCTTCTATTACCAGAGCATGACCAGAAAATGATCCCTATACCAATGTATATAAATTACAAACCACAGATTCTACTATTCTATGATCTATTGGTGTGTTATTACACTATATATCTAATTCCCCAGGCTGCGCAATAATTCTAAATGGTGTCATTTTGGTACAACAAGAAACCACCACCATGAAAATGATCAATATCACAATTATGATCATTTTCAGAAATAAAAAACATATTAAACATATAATAAATTAAAAATAAAAACAATAAATCTAAATAGTAATCCCTAAAATAGAAACCGCTCCACCGCAGCCTTGTGTCCTTATAGAGTCTATATAATGTACCTCTCAGTTGGAGGACAATTCCAAAAATATGGACATCCCATAGTGACTCAAGATATGTCACTAGGATTGATGGATAAACACCCTACTCCCAACCAAATACATATGCGCAAAAAATCCTACCACTATTCTATCTGGACACATTCAAAATTAATTTACCCGGAAAGAGAGTTCCCTTCTATAATGTTATTCTGTCATGATCTAGAAGTTCCGTAAAACCCAATACCTGACATGATCTGTGGCATAAACCAAATAGAATTCTCAATCCCCACTTGCTCCAAACTTATAACTGGTTATCAAAAATATAATAGGGAAATGATTTCACCCATGAATATAATATTTAATCACCAATAATAATATATAAAACAAAATAGAATACTTAAGAATAGACATGGTAAAAAAATTAGATTCATTATACCCAACACTGAAAAAAATTAAAAATGACTATAATCGAAAGGAAAAATGAAACTATCCCAATACATTCTTACTATAGGAGGAGAATCATCCTTATGCTGCCACCACCACCACCTTCAGAAAAATCCACAAAAAACCTGAACCTCCATCACTATACATATTTCTGTTAACTGAGTCAAACATGACAAGATCTACATAAATGCATTGTGATATGTAAATTGTTATCCAAATACCAATAACATTAAATGTAATAATATATATTATTTTGGAAAAAATATATAATAGAAATTAACATTATAGTTTTACAAAAAGAAAATATAGAAACATTTTCATTGAAAATACATTAAAGGAAACAATGCATTCCCTTTGGAATAATCAACAATGTGCACTGTATTCCATAGTTAAGAAATACATTATAAAACTGAGAAATGTAATAGGAAGAAGCTAAAATAAATTTTTAAAATGGGATATTAGTATCTTCACAACATGTTGAAATATGGTATGAGAACCATAAGCCACAAATTTCTTGTCAGTGATCCACTGTGAGGGAACATACAACGGGAATTATACTTTTTGTACATCATCATAATTTATTTAATGTTGTAATTATAAATACTACTATGTGAATTATCGATTTTCCATAGAAAATGAAACAAGAATAATGATAATATAAGATTTCAGGCACATAGAAATTGAATCACTAGGGCACTAGTTTTAGATCCCAATCTTTTTACCTATGATTACCTATTGTCCTCAATTACAATTTCTTATTTCATAAATGTATTACCACATTCACATGAAAATATAAAAAATGTGAACACATAATAAAACCACCATTTCACATACAACACACTTCTATATTCACATGTACATGAATGCCACGAGAAATTTTTTTTCATAACATAAAAACATTATTAAACAATTTGAGAAAATCATAAGACAACTTCAAGAAATAAAACAAAGAAATGAACATGAAAATAAACAATAATTCATAGGAAACCCACTTTTTATCCATGATCATTTTAATAAATTTTATGGAATCATTTTACACCACATAAAAAAACATGAACATAACAAACAATCAATGAAATCATGTCAAACTCAAAAAAATATCTTTAATCTAGGGACCACATACCTCAGGTGTAGAGACGTTTAGAACTAAATGAAATATCACAACCTCACCTCAATAGAAAACTGTAAAGGAATTATTGAAAAAAAAAACATAAATATTGGACCCTAAAGGACAAGACCCAACACTAAATACATTAACCAACCAATTATAGAAGTGAAATATCATGATAGAGGAAGATAAATCCAAGAAAGGTTAATGAGATCAAGAGACAAGAGACACAAATAAAGAATAAATGAGATACCACAAAAAATTAACCACCAAAACGGAGGTCTAATGGAACAAGAGAGAATGGGGGCATGAGCCTATGGTGAATAATCATTGGTGGGGAGGAATAATAGTTCTTACGGTTAAAATTACTTCCCTCACATATTTTCACACATTTAATAAACTATAAAACCATTACTGTATGAGTGGAACATGTCACATGGTTATCCTTCATAATTTAAAAACTGTACACAAGCTATGTAGTTAGCCACTATCTGAAAGGTCACTTTGGGAGAATCGTTTGTTGGGAAATGTTGCTTAGTTTTTCAAACTATGTTCCAACTATACGCCACCTCATGTTAACCCAAATGTAAATATTTTTTTCATATAAACACAATGTAAACCTACGGCGATGATACTAGATAAAAACCTAAATAGAAAAATATTTTAAAATAAAAAAATAGTAGTGAATCTAAATTCAAACACTCAATAAATCTGAAGAATATAATTTTTTAATGATGTTTCATCAATGAAATTTATAATTTAAATTACCACCCAATTAAAAAATTAAATATCCCATGAGGAAAATCATAGGACAAAAAAGTTTTTTCAGTCCATCTTTCTATTTTTCATTTGGATTTTAGTATAGTGTTGATTATTTCATTAAATTATTCCGGAAAAAAATATTTTCAATAAATAATAATAAACCCTAATTGTAATATGATATGTTTTTTTGGAAATTAATTTCAAATAAATTAAAATTTTAACTAGTAATTAACTAATTCCAATATTATAATCACACTAATCAATAGTTTCATGCGTTACACACAACTCAAACTTGGCATATGTTACACACAACATTGAGTTAGCATACGATACAAGAAACTATGACTTTACATGAAACATCAATTTATTGTTTCAATAAGATAATCATAACCTATCTATTAACATTGTTATTTGAATAGTATAACCCACTTTTTAACTGTGTTCTACAAATATATAGGTAAACAAAACATATTTATAATGAAAGATATGATTTATTATAATGTTTGTATATGTATATGAATATTATTTTCAATTAAAATATAATAAAATGAACTTTAAAAAGACTTATAAATAAAAAATTATAATAAACTCATTCATGAATTTAGAATTTTAGTATTTTCTTCGGGTCAAATATCTTAATTTATTTTAGGAACGTCATTTTTAGATTAATAGAGAAAAATATCAATTTTAAATTACAAAATGGTTTTAAATTCAACTTTTTTTTTAAATTTTAAAATATATTTAATATATAGATAAAAATTTAATAATATATTTTTATCATGTAATACTATTGTTTTCATTAGAACTATTTAATCCAATAAATTGGACATACAAACATAAGAAACGTTTGATCTATTTTACTATAACAGCCTACAGTATCATCCCAACAATGGGATTATTTATATAATTAAATTATTCCACTTATACAATATGAATTTTAAAAAATATATTCCACACATGGTATAATAATTATTTATAATATCTATTAATGGAATAATTTTTTACCAGTATTATTATTAAATATGATTGAAATTAATCACAACTGTTAAAGGAAAAATATGCTTATTTAGGGAATAATCCATAATATTAAGGTACCAAATGACCTATACACCTGTCTGAAAACCATATTCTATCCATATTTCTCTAATATCATTAAATATAATGAGCTTAGTGAATTTTTGGATCCACATAAAACATGAAAAACATGGTTTGAATTATCACATCAGATATTTACAAGAGTGTCACTCCCCCTCCACTATAAAAGGCCACCAACTATAGCCATTCCTCAAACATATCCAAAATACAATGTTCTAAAAATATCTACACATGTAGGCTCACAAAAATCCTCTCAGAGAAATGATTTCTCCCTTTGGAATGAAATCTTCTTAAATAATCATTTTTGAATTATGTAAATGTAGTTACCTAGTAAATAGGTAACTACATCTCTCTAGCACATTTCTTTGTTTTACTTATCCACCACATCAATTCTATTTATTACATATTATTTTAACAACAAAAGTATAATAAATATAATTCAGTTTTTTATTCAAATATATTTACCAACACTTACACACACCTCCATCCAGTGGATATAGAACATACAATTCTATGGTGAACTACTATCCCACAAATTGATGAATGTTCATTTTTCCTTTACCACCAATCATGAATAAAATTATGAAGGATAATATATTTATATTTGTCTTATATTATATTTATTACATATTTGATATTAGTTATTCCATTTAAAACACAAATCAATTTACATTAAATGTGAAGTTAATACGATAATCTCATTTGAGAAAATGTGGTCTGCCACCACTTCAAAATGATGTGATTCGTCCACACCCCACATAGAATGAATTATGAATTGGAATAGTTAAATTATAAGATACATTTTACATATTAATGTTACGTGAATAATTATATACATATATACACGTACATATGTCACTTATATACTTTCATTCAATACTATAATAATGATGGAATCAACAATCATACGTACATACAATTTACCATCTACATGAATGGTGTATTCTATTTCATACTCATATATTATATAGATTATTACAATACACATATATTTTATATAACTGATATTTATATCATGGATTATATTCTATAATCATGGTATTATTATAAATAAAAATGATATAACAAACTATGACATGTGCGAAGAACAACGATAATTTTACTCGAAGAGAAAATTTAACATAAGATCATTAACATGTGGGTAATATAACATCATAATAAAAAAATTTAAATTTTATTGTATATGAATAATATTCTTTAAAATATTTATAATTAAATTATATTTGTCATAAATGATGTTTGTATGAGTAAGGATAGAGTCAAGACACAATGTATGGTGATTTCATCTCACTTTTTATTTCTATGACATACGAGCTATGTTCACCACTATTTACTTTTGTTTTGGGTATTTACTACCCATTAATGTATGATAGGTTTCATTTGAATAAATTTATGGGTATTCACATTCCCATTTTATGGTCTATTATTCATTTGATTTAACTAGCAAATGATAACATATCATTAAAATTGTTTTGTCTTAATTTTGTTTCTTCGAGATTTATTTTTTTTATATAGAAAATATTTTTTCAAGGTGTATATAATATAGTTTTACATGACAAATCATGAATCTAATTAATTTCATGACATCTTAATCTTTATGTAATATCCTTTTCTTACATTGAGAGTATGATCCCATATTATCGAGTTATAAATGTTTATTGAAACAATCATATCACTTTCTAAGATTCTTTATGTTTATTCGTACCTTGAAGAAATTTAATGATAAATATATATAGAAAATTCATTGGTTTTCTTATCCTCTTTTTATTCATGACATCCTCAATTTCTATTACTTTTTTCCACAAATTTTCACCTATGGTAATCTTTTTTATATAAAATTTTTCAGCCTCTCTCTTAAGTCAGAAATCTAATATATTCATAAATCATGATTCCTAAAATGTTTAAAAAATTATTCCAAAAAATACAGAAATATAATTATTTAGAAAAAAATGATATTTTAATTTTCTTTTTCAAATAATTCTTTATATGTTTCCAAGGATATTTTCAAAGAAAATGGGTTTTAGAAGAATTCATCATATAAAATTCATTTTCAATGATGAAATAATATTTTCAACAAGAAGTGTTTTTAAAATATAATTAATAATTATTTCCCATTTATGATAACATCCATTGGATTTACTAAAGACATTTTTGCGAAATTATTCAATTTTTAATTTTATATTCATTCTTTTAAAGGGTTTTTCTAACTGAATGATGCTTATTAATCACTTATCTCTTTGACTTGTTATGTGATTTTGAAACCCAATTATTTTCTTGGGTCATTATTATGATGATGTGATTATAAAACATATATCATTCCATAGTTCATGATATGTTTACATGTTTACAATTCACATTTCAATTCATGGGTTATGATATTATCAATTAAGATCATGTCGAAATGTATGAATTATTTTATTCTATTAAGGGTGGTACCTACATATCAATATAATTAATTGGGTAATTATTTATATCTCATGAGATTAGATAATATGGTCTTGATAATTAGTTTGGCTACTATGATAGTCGTGGATGTGATCAATGACTTATAATATGATATGAGGAGTGAACTCATTATACTATGATGGCCAAGGGATTAAACCATGACATCTATTATGGTGTAGGAAGTGATCCCATTCTACTAATAAGGTCATGGAATGGATTCCTTATCTACTATATAAATCATTATATGTTTATTATTTTTCCATAATCCCACGATTTATACCTATGATATGAGTTCCTAGATTGTTCTCTATATTTCAAAATGATCAATTCCTTTTTAACATTTAATATTTATTCCTTCATATATATTATAATCATTGATATGATCGGTATTATATTCTATATTCATGATCAAATTCAAACACCCATATACTCATGTTTATGCTTACATGTATCCCATATTTACCCATACTGACAAGTTGGGATTTTCCTTTTCATGTTTCATTTTATACATGGTATGATGATAGGTAATATAATTGGTATGTACAATAATGTTTCTTGTCATGAATACTTTAGTGGGAGATGATTTTTCTCACATATTTTCCAATGTTTATGTTTCCAGGTTTCCAAATACAGTTGACTAATTATGGTATTCAGACATTTGTTTTTATAATGTATTAGTATACATAAAAAGTTATGTAATGTTAGTGATTTTATAATATAAGGAATCTATAATTGGTATCATATAAATTTTATAGTGTACCTTTGGATGTTAGGATGATATAACCTTAGTGATAACCCTGTGGACATGTATAAAAGATAATAGTAATAAAGAAATGTATAGGTAAATTTCATGGAATATTGGGGAGGGATAGAGCAACTGGTTACCTAGAAATATATCTTTATTGGTTTAAAACAATTGGATGTGGATCTATTTTAGCTATAACATGTGGTAGAATCTCTGACAAGAAATTTTGATCTTAACTCGAGGAAATATCAGACACAACAATTGGCCTTACAACACTCCTGGGTTTACACTCCTAGGTGATATGTTTTGGTAATTCCAAAAACCATCACGAACATCAATGAAACTATTAAATTTATATTGACTATGAAAACCCTATTATAATAATATGGTTTAATACATTAATTAAGGTTTCCAAATATATAGATCTTACAAGTGATTTTTCATGATTATGTGGTTCCTCGTTATGATTTCTATTTTTCACAATATCCATTAGGGGTTAGTCAATGTATGTAACATAAAAGAACCATGTTGGTGGAGATTACGATAATAAATTAACTGATTATCGTCCCCATCAAACTAATTTTATGGGATATGGAATGTAAAATCTCTTTTCAATGTTCACAGAATGTTCACATGCACTGAATCATGGTGGACATCAAAATGAGACAAGGAGGGAACAAAATTCATATTGAGTCATTCATGAGGAAACGTCCACCTTCATTTAGAGGTACTCCATACACACTTAATTTTAAACAATGGATTTTTTCAACTAAAAACATATTATTCGATCATTAGTGTCTATATCAAGAGAATCTCTTTCTTTGTGTTTATTAGTTATATGGTGATGCAGATCAATGGTGAACTCTAATCAAGAATACAAGGAAACTTAATGCGGTTCTATTCATGGTATGGGAAAAGTTTATGAACATATTTTTCAATAAGTAAATTCCTTCAATTATTTATAACAATATTGTTAAAGCATTAATTGAGTAAGAGAATGTGGATGATGTGTATGTTGGTACCTTCAAGGCTAATTTAAAAAGAAGTTCAAGTTATGCATTAGAATTGTCATCCAACCTAAATATGATGATGATAGGTTCATTGATTTCTTAAATCCAAGTATCAAGAAGGTAATTAGACATAATATACATTTGTATCATTGAATAGATATTTCATTTTTAAATTATGGTTGTTATGGAAGTTCATGACACATATAAATCACATGATTTGTAACAAAATATGACAATGAATATTATTTGAATCTAAAAAAACAAATATAAATGAAGATGAACTTCCATTTATTCTCTACATGTGAGAATATGCATGGATGAAATTTCCATAATTGGATTAATTTTTTTTATGTGTCGAAAGGAAGGATATCATGTAATTGATTAATGAGGTGATGGCATGAAGTGGAGTCAATATTAAAATTTGAAAAAAGAAACATAGAATGAAGCATCGATTATTCAGTGCTACATGTGTATTGAGAATCATAATTATGATAAATACTACATAAAACTAATGGTTAGTGATGATGATCTATGATTGAAACCTATTAATCCGAGGGAAAATGGTAAATCTCATTCAGTCACTATATCAGATGAGTGGTGTGATAACAATGTGAGGAATGATATAATAAGAATCCAATGCATAATTTCTAAGGTCATATTTCATTCTAGATCTGTCAACTCATTCATATATTAATAATTATTTATGGACTTAATGAATCCTAATAAATAGTTACAGGTGTAATTAGTAGTGAATACCCATAATGGTATGATGATTGCAACTAATGTTTATCATTTATCTTCAGTTGTAGTTTTTGAGAATGTGCCTCCTAATAATATT
This sequence comes from Viscum album, assembly GCA_963277665.1. Classification (NCBI taxonomy): domain Eukaryota; kingdom Viridiplantae; phylum Streptophyta; class Magnoliopsida; order Santalales; family Viscaceae; genus Viscum; species Viscum album. The sequence continues at coordinate 1,835,393,742 of OY728132.1, forward strand.
TTCATTCTTCTTTTGGTATAATTTTCTGTCATCCATGGCATGGATTATATTTATATACATAAATCGAACTTCAATTTTAAAGGAAGGGATGTTATGTAAAATATTTGAAACCATCTTATGATCATCCATCAATGTGACGATAACTCTGAACTTACTATGGAAATTACATCTAGTGTGTGGGTTTTAATTCCCATTCAATGTTATTGATTATGTCAAATGGTTGATTATATGATCAAAATTGATGATATGCATATTTTTTTTGAATTTTTAGATTTATTTATCGAAGGGAGTATACGTATTTTACCAAAACAAGAATTTAACTTATATGTAGTACATATACTCAATTCCACTCTAATTTATGAGAATCCTTATAGAATTTTCCTATTTGAGTTGTAATAATTAAAGACAAAACTCAATGAAATCCATGAGAAATGATTCATTTGGCCATGTGGGACAACTTAGGGAGAATTTTGTTTTGTGAAATATAATGATGAATTAATTATAGTATACAATGATTATTACGAGTTGAATAATATCTCAATCAAGAACAAGTATAATCTTCAGTGTCTTGAAGAAATAGTAGATCAATCTTGCAGATATCAATAGTTTACCTAGATTTACATTCGTTCGAGATATCCCTAATTAATTTTCATGAATGAGGATATACCCATGAAGGCTTTCAATATATGGTATGGAAACTATGAATATATTTTGATGCATTTTGGTCTTACTAATTCCCCTACTATCATCATGGATTTAATGAGTACATTCTATGGACATTAACTTGATATGTTTTTGGTAGTCAATATAGATGATAATATTATGTATTCAAATGGAATATAATATCATGATGATCACCTGATAATTGTACTGAATACCTAAATTAAGTAGATGTTATATGAAAATTTTACAAAGTGATAATTTTGGGAGTAGACATTTTCATTTTTTGGGTCACATTATCTCAATATATGGTACAACATTACATTTATCATCAACATATGTTATTGAAAGTCGTCCTAGTCCAATCATGATGACTAAAATTAGTATCATTCTTTTTTTATCTGGATATTATTGATGGTTTTTGATTAATTTCATATGACTATATAATCATGTAACAAAGATAAATCATAATGGTGTTATGTTCCTATGGATAGATGAATGTGAAGAAAATATCATGTTACTGATAAAAGGAAGGTCATCAAACATGTTTTTACATTTTATTTTAGTGCATAAGGGTTTGTAAGATATTATGAAGCATCAAATAAAGGATTAATTTGTTTACTTATGAAAAAAACATGGTTATAGACATTATCTCATGATATTTTAATATTCATGAGAAAAATTACCCAACTCGTGTTTTTGATTTAGAAAAGTTAGTTTTTTAATAAATGATGTGGATGAATATTAATAGTGGGGAATAATGTAATAAATATACCAATCATACAATTTTAAAATATATAATCTCCTAGAAGAAGTTGACTATGCTCTATAAAAGGTGGGTAATGTTGAAAAGAGATTATGGCTACTAAATACATTACCATCCTGGTAATGTGAACTAGGTTTCCAATTCATTGAATAGAAAATATCATGATAGATTATCATTGATGATGATACCAAAAAATCAGATATTTCAATATTTTCAATGAGTGGATCATGAAATCACCATTGAAGTGGAAAATAATATCTTTTTCAAAAGATTGTTCAACCATAGATCCATGTAAGGATTAATGAATCACATAAGGATGACGAAGAATTACAAAATAAGGTTAAAAATGTTTCTGATTATAACCTTGAACTTAATGGACTAATATGTTTAATGAACCATGTATGTGTTCCTTCCATTCTATTTTTGATTAAGCGGCTGTTAGAGGATGCTCAGGGTTTAACATTCTCTATTCATTGTAGAAATACAAATATGTTTATAGAAATAATGTAATACTTATAGTGGGATAGAATTAAGAGAGATATCATGGAGTTATATCTCGGTTTTTTTTTGTATGAATGAATGTTAAGGATGAAATATAATAGACCAAATGGATGTTTCATCCACTACCCTACCAAAATGAAAATTAGGGAACATCACTATGGATTTTGTTGTTTGTCTACACAAACCCTCTAAAGGGATTAATGTTTTATGTGTGGGATTGATCACCTTAGCATGTCAATACAATTCATTGATATCAATGAAGATTCCCATCATGATCATGATGCCATAATATATAATAAGGAAGTTGTAGGGTTGCATGGGGTACCACTTTCTATTATAATAGACTATGATATATGGTTTATCTCAACATTCATGAGCATTCATTATAAATAATATTAAAACAAATTGTGTTTCAGAAATTTTTATTACCCTAAAATAGATGGCCAGTATGAAAGAATAATTCAACCGCATGAAAAAATGTTGAGATATTGATCTCTGAATTTTATGGTGGATGGGATCAAAAAATTTCTCTAATTGAGTTTTCTTACAATACTAGATTTCCCTAAAACATTAATATTGTGCCTTATGAATCCCTATATGGGAGTAAATTAGGATCTCAAACATGCAAGAAATAGGTTGGAGAAATAACGAAATTATGAAATATGGTCACCAGAGAAATGGTTGAGGAGGATTGACCCATTCATTAGCATATCAATGTAGCTCAATGTTGGCATAAAATTTATGATGATACCCATCATAGTGATCTACAATATAATTTTTGTGAAATTTTGATTATATGATTCTCTCTAAAGAATAACATTATGATATTGTTGAATAAAATGAATATATTATCTAGTTATATCTTCCCCTTTATAGTAGTTGATAATATCTGGATGTTAGGCTAGCAATAGAACCTCCTCCACATCTCTCGTAACAACATGTTGTGTTCCATGTATCACTCCTAAGAAATTTCATGTGGGACACTTCACCTGTACTGATCACAAAACGGAATACCATAGGAGAAATATATTTCTTATGAAGAGCTACATTTTGAAATTTTGGACCTATCATTGAAAGTTCAATAAAACATGACCACTCACATGGTCATGGTTTTGTGGAGAAATCACCAGTTATAGGAAGTTACATTGAAACATAAGGATATGATGATGTAGAAGTATCCTTATATTCATTAACGAGAGTGATAAATTTTGAGGGTGAAATTAATTTTAATGGGGGTATAATTTAACAACTATTTTTTTATAAATCTTTTTTTTATGACAAATTATAATTTTCATCATGTAATTCTCTATGTTAATGATTCATTTCACTCTGAAATAACATGTCAAACATTACGTGATGCATCGACTTGGCGTACATTACACACAACTCTTAGTTTATATGAAACATAATTTCACTATTTAAATAATATAATCATAACCAATGCAGTAAACAGAGTTATATAAATAGTAATAACTACTTTTAAAATATGTTCTACAATTGTTTTACACAAATAAAACATATTGATTATGAAAGATATGATTTTTGGTTACATAATTCTATGTCTAAAAAATATTTTTTAATTGTATATATAATGAAATGAAATTTTGGGACATTTAGTAAATAAATTTCATAGAATAATCAATATGTTTTAATTTAAATTATCAAAATTATCTTATGGTTAGATTATTGGTTTTCTTATAAACATGAATTTTTTATGAATAGTGAAATGTACCAGTTTATAATTTTAAACTTCTTTTTATTTAAATTTGTTTACAAGGATGAAATATTTATTACATTTATTTTAAATATTAATTAGTTAATATTTTTATCTTTTCATACAATGAGGGTAATTGGAACCATTTAAACATTTCAATTGGACATATATACTAAACAAACTCATGATACTTTTTACTATAAAAACCCATAGTGTTTTCCAGATAGCGATATTATTTGTTTAATTAATTTCTGATACATAAATGATTATATTTTGGATCATTGATTCAATATTTCGAATTAGACTAATTTATAATTTCTAAAAATGTCAATTTATTTTTAACAAAATTATTATTAAGAGTGAAAAAAATTATTCACATTTTTTAAGACCAAATTATACAAAATTAAGGACAAAAACATAACATTAATGGACCAATAAACATAAAATCATGTAAAAAACCATTGGATGCCAATATTTATACCATATAATAAATTTTATATTCCTTTTTAATTTATTGTATCCACATTCAACATGAAAAAAATTGTTATAATTCATTATTCAAATAATTACAATAGTGCAAGTCTTTCTCTACTATAAAAAGCCACCACCTCTACTCGTTCCTCACACCCCTCAAACCTATTATTATCGGCTAATATTTGCCCAAGTAGCCTCCCCAAAATCCTCCCATTGGCATTGGAACCTATAATTGATCATAAATCATCTTACTTAAGCCTTTTGGAATAATCCAAAATGAATAACACAATGAAGATGTAACTTATTCTCCCAAGATCAATTCCTTTATTTTCCATCTTCACCCCCATAAAATATCATTATTCAATTATTTTATGAAAAATATAGTATCATAAAAATTATGGTATATTGTTATGAAAATATTGTGACCTACAATTACATAGACCTTCATGTAATGGATATCAAATATATTATTTCTTTGTACGGTGAACTACTGCCTCCTGAAATGAAGATTGTTTATTTTTCTTTTACCACCTATCATGGTTTCATATATGACGGAAACTCTATTTCAATATGTCATATATTTTATTTATTATTTATTTGGGTTTCATTATTCCTTCAAAACCCCATATCATTAATATCCATTTTGTGTTAATATGATAATCTCATTTGAGGAAGTGTGGACATCTATCCCTTCATAGTGATGTAATTCATTCATAAACCACATTGAACGTTATTAGGATGTATTTATTTAATTTTTATGATATATTTGATATTTTTTGGTAAGTATAATAGTGATATATATATATGGGTTTTATATACTTTCTATCAATACGATAATAAAGACGGAAACAACATTCATATGTACGTATGACATACTGTCCCCATGAACGGGTTATTCTATATCATATCTTTTATTATTTAAATTATTAAAATACCCATATAATTTATATAGATAATAATTATATCATGGTTTCAATTATATAATCCTTTTATATGTTTAAGGATTGTAAATATAACAAATTTATAAACATGCAAAGAACACATTGAATTTTACCCAATGTAAAATTTAAACATAGTATAATAGGAAAGAGGGTATGATATAGTCATAACAAAACTATATATTGTATTATGTATAAGAATATTATTATAATATATATTTATAATGAATATATATTTAATTTATAGGAATATTTTATGAGTACAGAGAGTGTCAAGACACATGGTTTGGGGATTTCATCCGACTATTAATTTCTACGAGATAAAATCTATGGTCACCACACCTTCAATTTTTGTAGGGTATGCAATTCCCATAATTATATTCTATCTATCACGTACATACATTTATTTTTATTCACATACACATTTTTAATACTTTTTTCATGGGGTTTAACATTTAAAAGTTACCAAATCTATAAAACAATATTGTCAAAAATTTCTAACATTGAGATTTATAATTTGTTATGAAACTAAATTTTTTTTCATTGTGTATATACTCCCATATTACATGTTATATCATGAATATCATTATTTTAACGATATATAATTCTCCATGTAATATCATTTGTCTTCATGAACATTATTATCCCAAATTATATATTTTTTAGAGCTTTCTTAGACAATATCATTGTGTTACGAGATTCTTTATTTTTAAATCTTTTAGTTAATGAAATATTACGATCCATCTCCCAAGAATATTCATGATTCATTTTACCATATTTTTAGTCATAATATGAAAAGATTATACTACCATTTTCCACAATTTTGAACATAATATACTATTTTTAGGTATAATCTGACCATCTCTCTCTTCGATCAGAAATCTATTGTATTCAAAAAATTAGTTTTTGAAAAAAATTTCAAAATGATTTCAAAATATACATTAAGATCATTTTCAGTGAGAAATAATTTTAATATTTTTATTCATTTTTCAATGCATCTATTTTATATTTTCAAAATTATTGATAGAGAAAAAGTTTTTTAAAAATTTTTATGTTATAAAAACAACATTAAATATGCAAAGTACATTTTACTCATGAACTATGTTTATAATATCATTCAAAATTATTTACCATATACGATAACATCTAATGATGATAGTCATTCCATTTTGGGTAAATTATTTAGTGTTTTCATTCATATTCATTGTTTTAATAGATTATTATTTTTGATGGCATTCTTCTTATGAAGCATGTATCTCATTCATGGGTTATATTCTTTTCAAAAATGCTACTTTTCATGAGTTGTGATCTTGTTGAAATTATTATGAAACATAACTATTTCCATAGGTTAGGATATGTTTAAATTTTAAGGACTTCCATTTAATTTCATGGGTTATGATATGATTCCTTGTGATCATGTAGAACATGTATAAGTGATTTTGTTTATGACAAGTTACACCTATATCTCCCTAAAATTCATTGGGTAAAGATGTATACCTCATGAGATCAATTAATATGGTCTTAAGAGTGTACCATAACTAATATGATTTCCATGGGATAGAACCATGAAAACTAATATGGTATGAATATTCCAATCATGATACTATAATGGCCAAGACAGTGAACCATGATTAAAATGATTTTATGGAGAGTGAATCTATAATACTAAGATGGTTGTGGCATTGATGCCTTGGATAATATGGAAATCATTATGTACTTATGTGTTTTTGATAGTACAATGTCTTATTTTATGTTATAATTTTGTAACATATGACCCTTATTTCATAATGATTCATGTATTATGAAAGACAAATATTTAGGGCATTATCACTATTATGAGCTTTGATATGTAGCATATGCAGATCTATATTCTTGATAACATTCTCAAACCCATATGCACATGTTTACATATACACATCTCACTTGTTTACCATTACTGAGCATTTTAGATCACCACTTTTATGTTTCCTTTCTTCAAGGTAATTCATATATGTACTATGTTTGATATTTCTAAAAAGGGATCTAGTTAATAAGGACCTAGAGGGAGATGATGTAGCTCACATATATTATATGGTTCATACACACATGTTTCCAAAGGACCGAGACCAATTACAGTCTTTGGTCATATGTATTTCTTTATATTTAAATATTCTTCCAATGTTATGTATGGATAATGTTTGGTAAAACGATGTTAGTTATGAAAATAAATTAGATTTTGTGAAATATAAATTATTGATTGAACCAACTGCAATTCTCCTCAAGTGATATGGCCTTGTTCAGCCATTGTACAATATTAAGAAAATAAAGTTTAATTTTTCAAATCCCTATGAAATGTGGGCATCATAATGTAACTCATCCCATTATAAAATTTTTTGTTTAGTTGAATATGAACATGATTTGTAATTTAAAAATTAAATAAAATTTTTTTAACTACAAATATAATAATTCATCAATAAATAAATATCATTTCGATATTTGATGATTTTTAAATCAATATATGAGTCCCATAAATAATAAAAGAGATTATCGAGGGTGAATGTTATAATATAATATGAATATATTTTTCAAGATCATTTTATTTATTATCATTAATTTATTATATTTATCTAATACTATGATTTCATTTAAATTTTTGGTGGCACAATTTGGTAGCATATAGATCATTAATCTTGTGACATGAAAAATATCAGCGACCTTATTTGGGGGAAAATAATATACTCATAATTTGGCATTGTTCAGAAATTAGATATACGCCAACAATATAGTCAACACCCTACATTTGGGAAGGATCCACTTTCCATATATTTATAGAATAATGTTTTTACTAATGTTGTTAATTATTCTATTTACCACTCTATATTTGATTTTGATATTATAAATCTTGATATGGTTATCTAAAAATAATTTGGTACCCATGTTTCATCAATTCTATATTCAAATTGAATAATGGCTTTGTGAATGATTTTTGTTCATTTTTATAGAGTTTTTTCATAGATGGTAGAGAGGCCATTGAAATTTAATTATACTTTCCATGTATTATAGAGATCTCGCAAATTAATTAGTGGAAGTTAACAACTTTGGGAAGGGGATTGTGACGACCCGGATCACTATGCCACTTAGTGAGTGCCCCAGGCCCGTTGGCCAACACGGCCTCAAGCATATCTTCCTGAATGCTAGAGGCTACTAGCTTGGAGCGATGGTCTAGGGTGTGTCCGTGGGAATAATATTACCTAATTTACAGAGTTTAAATAGTGGAATGATATATATATATATATACAAAACATCAGAAGTAATATAATTAAATAGACGAAGAAATTTGAAATAATAAATAAACAAGAATAATAATAAGTGTAACATATGTAACTATTATGATGTAATGTTTTATCACTACAAAACTGGAATGAATGGATATGATACAACAATCATAACATGTTCCACAATTTAAAAGAAAACAATGTCTACTCCATGCATCCAAAGAACCTACTCGGTCATCTGCTATCATGCTCCATCCTATTAGAAAACATTCATGTGTTAGGTGCCGCATGATTCCCTTTTCAATACCTTCAACAATGTAATACACTCTGGTAACCAAACGGCACCCTGATAGGGTGTGAGATAAAAAGCAATTGGCCACCACCAATAGTCTCTATAGTTTCCAGCCCATGTAATGGAATCTAACAGTGTGCAGGGATGAATGCATATATATAGTAATGAAATCATTACAAAATTACTAAATAACAATGTACCTAAATCATCCCTTGACTAGGGTCAGAATATTTAACCTGCTCATTAATTTATAAATTAACATTAAATGTTAATTGGCCATGTGAGGCATATCTAACACTGGCATGATCTCGTGATATTATATGTAGTTGAGGATCCAAGAACTAATGAGGAATCTAGTTCATTATATCCAGTGACTGAGTTTTAGGGTGAAAACCAAGGTAACGGAAACTCATGGGAATCTAATACAGTAGTATCAGAGTCTATATATGGGGATAGAGTGTAATACAAGGAGCATAATCCAAGGCATTCCACAATAATTCACTAATTCAGCCCATGTTGTGCATCCATGGTAAAACAGTGCAAAGAATTGACTATTTCTAAGGAATGTATCCATGGCGCTGACATGGCAGTGCTGGATCCGAAGAGTGCATCCAATGTATCCTAGATAATAAAGAGACCCAACAGTATTATACCAAGAATCCGAGGAATAGAAAAGAACTATATTTTATGTGGATATCAACCTAGGAGAACCATATCCTTGATTTGGACTCGGGTTCCCGAGACCCATGGTATTCTCTTATCAGAATATAATTTGAGATCAAGTATGTCAATTCCTATTTAAAATTTTAATTTTGTAATAATTCATTTGGTTCAAATCTTGACTTTAAATAGTGGTGATAGGTCAATTAGAGTTGAAACCATTGTTCTTGTCCTTTTCTTGCATTATTATGGATATGACAAGTATCATTTCCACCATTTAATAAAGTCTTAGATAGTCCTTATAGATTGTTCAATTATTGATGATCACTCCTCTACCTTCCATCAACAATGAAAGGTGTTATACAGATTAATATCCATTATTCAGTCTCTATCGATAATTCCATGTTATATTCCTAGTATACATTCCATTTCACATTTCATATTTCACATTTAATGAACATTTGTAAGTACTTACCTTATGCGGGTCAAGTGGTGAGCATACATGGTACTTTATATTAGTAAATTCTGAGTAATGACATGACAATTATGATATGAAGACTCACATAGAGAATGGTAATGTAATGGAACACCCAAATGGTGTCTCCAATGTGCTAAAACACTAAAAAGATAATTATGAGATAACCATTGACATGAGGATAATTTATTTGTGTGTAAAACCACTAAAAAATAATCACATATTTTGAAAGAGAATAACCATAAGATTCTAACGAGTATAATTATGGAATATTTATTTTAAGAATCATTTTTCAAAGTAAATAGTGGACCCACATAAACATTTCAAAAACAACGAACTCAAGGGATGAGTAGTAGACAAACCTCCTTAGTGTTTTACAATCCCTCTCCTATAGAATTAGAACTTTATTTTAATCGATTTGTAGTAGGTCTATGAAAAGTTGAAAAAATTAAATATGGTGATATCGAGGTTGAGAGTGAAAGGGAGGAACAATGGGTAAAAAGGACATGATTACTTAGCATTGCATATCCAACGTGCCGAACTGATGCTTGATCAGATGATAGATGAAGAATAACTCTTGATTCCAAGTTTGGATCTACACAAAGCTCCAAAATGATAGAGAAATAGGTCAATCATGCATAAAATATAATTATCAATGAATGGGTTGGAGAAAATAGATAATTTAGGGAATTTTGGACATTTTTAAAAGGATTTTAACCTATGCACAGTTTGTCCACATGGTTTGAAAATCCATTCAAAAACCATGTGATATGGTTCTATCCAGACATGGGAAAAAGGGACCTCAACACTATTAACCTACAAGGCCATGTGCCAATCCTATGAGGTTCTATTATCCATAAAAAACACTTCCTCACGGTTTGGAAAACTCTGCACTGAAAATGCGAAAACTATGTAACTTATTCTTCTTTCCCAAAAATAGGTGTTTAAGCTCCAAAAATTCCTCTGACACCCATATAATCCTCTCTAAATCACTATGCATTAATATTAGGTCCCATATATATATTTAGTCATCAAATTAATGGATCCATACCTATGTGAAAATTTGGGTGAATACAGTATTCCCCCCTTAAAATAACTCTCTCCTGAGTTCTCTTTCCAAGGTTGTGGAAACACTATCTGAGAACAACTGTAGCCATTAAATTCCATTCATCCATGGATTCTTGAATGAAATGCATTTGAGTTTTCCAACTCTGTGCATCTGCAACCACGTTTCCTTTTCTAGACGTATAGGCAAGCAATAAATCCAAAGAATTTAGATATTCGACCCATCATAACTATCATAGGTTCATGCCACACATTGAAATGAAATACTTTTTGTTCCTGTTATCTATATACACAACAAAGTAATCACCGAGGAGATAATGTTTCATGGAATGTGTATCATGTGCAACTACTACTTGCTCGAGGTTGTGCATTGGGTAATTTCTCTCATGAGGCCTCAATTTCCAATATCTGTAGATAAAAAATTTCTATTCCTGCATCAACATTTCTCTTTGAATGATGGATGATGCATCCTAGTGGATGATATATCATTTTCCCGGTTCTAGAAGAATCAGAATATGTGCTAAGTCAAGCCTTCCATTGATCACCTGAAAGGCTTTCTCACATACATCTGACCACAGGAACATAACACCCTTCATTGTATATCTAGTAATATGAGAAGCAATATTCGAATGGTACTATACAAAATTCCAGTAAAATCAAGAAATACCTATGAAACTACTGATATCATACAAGTTTTTAGTATTCTCCAAAGAGATAATAGCACTAACATTTTTAGAGTAAACAAACACTTTAGATTCAGAAATTATGTGGCCCAAGAAGTGGACCTTGTTGATTTAGATGATGCATTTATCAAGATATAAATATAGATGATCCACTCTTAGTGTACTCAGAACGATCTCAAGATTATTGGCATGGTCGTTATGAGTGCACGAATACACCAAGATGTCATCCATAAAAACCATGACAAAAGAGTCTAAATAGTAATGGAAAAAAATATTTATCAAAGCCGTTAAAACATCTGGTTCATTTGTAAGACCAAATAGAATAACAAGATACTCAAATATACTAAAGCTCCTATAGAATGTTGTACGCGATATGTATGATTCTCTCACATGCACCTAATGACAACCCAATCTCAATTCAATCAAAGAGAACCTCATTTCTCTTCAGTGCTTGTCAAAGAGATCATATATTCGATGAAGTTGATACATTTTCATGACCATAATCTAGTTCAACTTTCTATAATCCACAGATAAAATTAGTGTTCCTTACACCTTATTAGAAAAAAGAATTGGTGATCCCCAAGAGGATGTATAGGTCTATATAATTCATTATTCTTCTATTTATTCTATATACTACATGTGCTCCCGATGATCAGTAGGTGATATCCTGTACCAAGTAATAGTAACTAAAATTTCTCCTGAAATAATATCAATTATAAACTCTACCTCTCTCTTACGAAGTATTTCAGAAAAGTCATCAAGAAAGTCATCCCTGAAACGATCAACAACTAGAGGGAAATCAGTTTGAAGAAAAATCATATCCCCTGTGAAAATATTTTCAATCTGGGTTGTCACCCCATATAACACATGATTCTTCTATCCTTCTCTCCCTATTTGGAAGTCCCACCAGCCTTTGATAAGATAAATACTTCTTCTGGTGAAGTGAAATAAATAAATCGATGATAAAATTCTAAAACGTTGTGATAGTGGACCAACCAGTACATACAATGAATGACATTGAAGTCTGTCATCACAAGAACGAATAGATTCTAGAAGAAAGGGTAACATCCAACCTCAAGGGGTAAGTGCCTTCCCTCGCGTATTCCCTTATTTCATATTCCCAATGGTGTATAGATGGTCATTAAAATATAGTGATATTGTATCTCTTATCTAAAACATTCCACGATAGATAAAAAATTAATTGATATTGAGTCACCATTATCAAACAACAAAAAGACAATAGTCGAGGATACTATAAGAGTACCCCATACTGTATATGGTCCCACATCTTGATCCTTGGGTATCGGTTCAAAGGAACACAATTATCCCGATCCACCATGATGTGCAACAGATGTACTATCATGATCATGACTCCTCATCTGGTCTTATTGATGATCAGGGATCAGACTACCACGGCCATGACTGCCTCATCGTCTAGACCACCCGTTGCTACTCCAAAACCCCTCTTGACATGGCATAAAAGATCTCACTCTGGAATATAGAGCTGGAATAGATCATTTTACACTCAATGATGGTGGAAAATTTCCTGAAAAAGTGCTGAAGATTACCCATACGGTTGCAAGCCCAAAACTCCATAGGGTCTCTATGAAATTTTGGATTCTTATGCCAAGGGTTTACAAAACTGATGACACAATAGAGAGATATCAAAATAGATATATTTCCAGTCAATGCTATGATGAGAAACCTCAAGGGAACATTTTGTTCCACTGAATGAACTAATAGCCTCACACAACACTGATCTTATAAATTCTGGTAATCGCCTCATCCATCCAGTTATACTCAATTATAAGGGCCCGAAAAAATAATGCAGAGAAGGTTGGAAGGTGAAAGACATTCACCTGAGTTAGAGTGGTGTACTGGAGTTCGTACTCATAATGTCTTGAATGAAAAATCTCATCACTAGCTTGATGTAGTGAAAATCACATCAAATCATTGAAAAATGATGAATATTCCATAATTGACTTAGAACCCTACTCAAAATTCCTTAACTATATGGAACAATCATCAAATAGTGACAGAATAATTAAATAATAATAGAATATTATCTGGTTGTCAATCCATAACATTCTATGATAATGTTCGGCGTTGGTAATGAAATCCCCCAACACATGGCCGAATCCAGAAGGGTTTATGTATATGAATGACTCTCATCTCTAGTGAAATTTCCATATTCTCAATGATAGCTAGAATTGTCTCTATCCGAGACTCAGTAGCCTGATATCTTTAATCCTATGAATATTTTGGAGAATTCTACAGCAAGAATATGTAGGTTAGATCAACCATGTTAGGTGTAACCCGTGTATCACCTTGCATGGACTGCATCAGACATAGGAAACTATCATGAACATAGGCATTAGTGCCTTTATTCGTTACTACAGGTGGTTCCTCAAGTGGAACTCCTGTAAGTATGACGGGAAGATCAGGGCCCACCATGTATGGAACATGGTTATCACAAACTTCGTGGAGAATAACATGAGGGCGTTATGGAAGTATTGGTCTACAAATTCCATGCACATGCCATATAAAATTCATAGAATCAAAGAGATAAAATAACTAAAAAAATATCATAAGAAAATTAACTACCCAATGAATACTACTCAAACTACATGATTAAATGACAAGGTATCAGTATGTGATAAAGTATAAATTTTACGTCATATTGCTATTAATTCTTATGTTCACTTCTTTAACTTTGATAACTATGACAAGGACGAATAAGGATGTGCAACCAGTTAATTTTTTATTTAAGATTAACCTTATAATGGATTTTCATTTCTGATGTATCAGTTCCCATACACCTATTGCAAAAAATAACTTCAATTTACATATAACTTAATTCATTGGCTTGGTAAATAACTCATTCCAACCAATGAAGGCCCATACAGCTTCTAAATTGAGATAAGAAATGACTCAATAAAAAACAATGTAGGACATGTACAAACAACAATCACAATATCACTAAACAATTATTGGCTTATCATGAAATGTAATGTTGTGAAATACAGTTAAATGGCACCATAATATGCATGACATTGGAATTCAAGGTTCCTGTAATGAATAATGTTACAATACCCTTTTCCCTCATACCATCGATTGAAATATGGGATAAATTAATAATTAGCAATATTCTACAACATCACACAACATATTAGGCACCCAATGGTGAAATAATGTCAACTCTAATAGGAAAAATAGAACAACAATTTCATTATGGGTAACATGGCCTTTAAACCGAAGATAGGTTCACGACGCCCAAGCATGACTTATGATGAAGAACCAAGAATTCATATTATCCAATCTATTATCTCCAAATAGTCCACAATGAATCTAATCCTCCCTTTGATACCACATTGTGACGAACTGGTCTCGGATGCCACATAAGGGGTGCTCTGAGCACAATGGGCCACATGGCGTCTACTGCATCGTCCCAAACGACAGAAGTTTCCGATAAGAAGCGGGGGCCTAGGGTGTGTCCATGGGAAGAATATTTAATCATAAAGAGATTGTAGCACAACTAAAAGGGATATAAATAAATATAAAACAACAGATGAAATATAAATAAATTGCAGAAACAAACTAATGCAATATATATACCAGAATATCAATAACTGTGACAACTAGAACTATGATTATGTAATGTCATTTCAGTAAAAAAATGTAAATCATGATTAAATTAAAATAATCATAACACGTTCCACAACGTAATAAAAAAAAAGTGTACCCCATTCATCATGTGATCTTACTCAGTCATCTGATATCAATCACCATTCTATCTGCACAAAATCATGTATTGGAAGCGGCATGTATCCCATTTTCAATAGTTTCAATAATGTAATCTACTTCGGGTATTAAATGGCTCCCTCAAATAGTGTGAGATAATTTTTAGTGGCCCACCACCAATAATGTATATAAAATCCATACTGTGTAATGGAATATAACATTTTGTAGTCATGCATATATATTTATATATATATAGTAAAGCATGTAGTGCAAAATAAATAAATAACCAAGTACCTGCTTCAGCCAATGGAAGGTGTCTGAACATGTAACACATTCATTAATTAATAAATTACCCATTAATGTCAATTAGTCACATGATACATTTCAAAAACTATCTTCATCTAATGATTATATATAAAGTTAATGTTCCATGATGTAACAATTCAACCATTCAATGATATCCAATGAGGGAGTTCCAGGGTAAAAACCAAGGTAACGTAAACTCAAAGAAAGATAACTATGTATTATTTGAGTCTTTCTCTGGGGTAATATTATAATCCATGGAGCATAATCCATGTCATTCCACAATAATGAGACTATTGAATCCATGTATTGAATCCATGGTTAATGATTTCTAAGAAAGAACTGGGTCGAAGTAGTGTATACGAGGATACAATTGGTCAATGCTTAATCTAGGGAGTGTATCCATGGTATCCTAGAATAAGAAAGTGACCCAATGGTTTTATAACAGGATTCCAAGGAATATAAAATAACTAGAGTCTAGGAGGGTATCAACATAAGCATACTATATCCTAGAATCAGAATGGGGTTCCCAAGACCCAAGGTATTCTCCTCACAGAATCCAAGGTGATCTTGAGTTAGTCCATTCCTATTTGATATAATAATTATGTGATAGTTAACATGGTTCAATTATTGCCTTCCATTAGAGTGGATTGGTATCGTAGAGATTAAACATGAGTTCCAAGTCTTGCCTACCATTAGTGTGGAGATCTAAGTCGCATTACAACCATTAAATCAAGTCTTAGTTAGCATTTAAGGTTTATTAAATTATTTAGGTTCACTTCGCTATCTTCCATCAACATAGAAAGGGATAATACAATCATATAACCTTTATTCAGTCTCTTTTGATAATCCCATGTTTTATACATAGTATACTTTCCCTTTCAAATATCATATTTCACATTTAATGAACATTTTTATGCACTTAACATAGGCGGGACAAATGGTGGGAATACACAGAACATTCCATTATGAAATTATTAGTAATAACATGAATATTATGATATAATAACTTACCTTTAGGAATGTCATGTAATAGAACACCTGAACAGAGGCTCAAACACGGAAAAACAATAAAAACCCAATAATGACATAACCATTAACATGAGGTGGATCGAGTTATGCGTGAAACCACTGACAACTAGTCACATATTTATTAATTTCATAAATGTATGATACAAATTAGTATAATCATGTTATATTAATTGACATAAATGGCACCCAAAAATACTGGTAGTCCCCAGATGAACATTCCAAAAACAAAAATCTTTGGGGATGAGTTATAAATTAACCACCACAGGGTTGTACATTCCCGATTCTTTGTTTTGGCCCTTGTTTTGCTTCAGATCTGATTAGATCTTTGAAAAGGAGAAAATTTATCCCATGGAGATATATAGGTCGAGAATTAATGGGAAGAGGAATGGGTAAAAATTACTTGAGTACTTACTGTTGTGCATCCAACATGGTGAACATAATCTTGACCGGATACCGGATGAATAAAATCTCTCGATTCCTTGTTTGGATCTTCAAGAAGCTCCACAATGAGAGAGAAATTAGTCAATCCCGCATAATCATGGATTAGGGAGTATGGGGTTGGCATAATAGATCATTAAGTGAATTTTGGACATTTAACAATTGTTTTTATCTAGTTCACAGTTTGTCCACATGGTTTGTAAAATCGAGCAGAAAGCGTCTCAGATGGGCCTATCCAAACCTGGAGAAAAGGGTTGTTTTCATGGTTTTCCTGCATGGCTGTGCACCAACCATTTTAGGTGACACTACAATGAAAAAGAACATCTACATAGTTAGGAAAACCTGGGGTCTAACCATGCGCAAACCATGTGACTTGGCCTATTTTCCCTAAAATAGGTGTTCTGACTCCAAACTAGCCCCAGAATCCCTTAGAATGGTTGGTAACTCATTTGGAATCTATATTTAGTCCCATGTAAGGATTTATACTCAAAGGCAAAGGATCCATACCTGATAGAAGACATGGATTCATACAGGGAGGATATCATAATTTGTTTCCTTATAATGAAATCAAGATAATATATTGCAGCTTAAAGTATATTACCGTAAATCCTATACAATTTTAGACATAAGAATGGAATCACAACTTTTATCAAGACAGAGGAAGGATCATTAACAATCAATTATAGATTCAATTTGTAGGTTCAATGAGCTTTAATAGAATCTAATAAAATAATGTCATATAGATTATTCTATTTTTAACAAATTATAATTTTATTAGTAAATTTATAAACAAATCTTTAGAAAATAATCCAGGGTCCTGGTAGAAGTTTAACATTCCCCTAATATTGTTAATGAGGTTCAACTCACAATGGATGATGATAACATGAAACACAATATATAATATGAAATAATAATGAATTTTTTCATGAGATATATATTTATTGGTAATCCTTCCTATGATTGTAATAGAGGAAAGTTATTAATTTTTTTAAAATAATGGCTCAACTTGAGGACAATTATCCATGGGGACAAAGGAAACCTCAAAATTTTGATTTTTCCATAAGTGTTTCTCTTTTTCATTCCACCGCATGTGGTTTGAATAACAATTCCACTAATGGTACTGATTATACACATGATAATCTACATATTTCAGATATAGATGACAAAGACAGTGAATTTTATTGTATCATTTGGATTATTATCATTGAAGATTCATCAAAAAATGCATGTTACAGAAAGTGGTAATTCTGCGTTTATATGTATTCTAAAAAAACAAGGATGGCATGGGATAATATACCAGTGTAGATAAAATAGCCTCCCATAAATAGTTTGAGATAGATACTACTCTGTTGAATGGTAAAGAGAAAAAAATACTTCATTTAGTAAACTATATTACTAATGATAATTTATGAAATATAGTTCTTGTGGAGACTATCATTTCCTATAAAAAATCTATTTTGTCTACTAGACCACAGGCTGATAAATATTTAATCACAGATTCTATACTGACTTACAATAAGTAAGTTTTTTCCCCTTTTAGATAGTTGTAGATATAATCATTTATGGTGTCATGTTCTAATGAATAACATACCATGACTACTCCAAACCACCCAGAAAATTTTCATTTTCTTGTAATGATGTGATAGTTCCTCATGTTGTGAAAAATTAATTACATGCATCATTTGAGACCCCTTCATTATTTTTCACCCTCAAAGTAATTCAAATTAATGAATGTTGATTATTTCCCCACTAAAGTAGTGAACTAAAATAATATATTTATCATCTGAATGGATTCTTCTTCTCTGATGATAATGAATGTGATTATTCTACTGATGATGTTTATGAGGTGTTCGTATCTCCATTTTTCTGTAGTTATATATTTGTTGCCACCATATAATATGGGGAAAATGAATGTGTCAAATGTAAGAACATAGGAAGTATTTTTATTACATGCTATGTAGGGCCTCAAAGTAGAGGAAATTATCTTTGAAAATGAATCTCTTTTCATATAGTTTTCAAAGGAATGGGAATTACCATATGGTCACATCCCATATAAACATTATTTTAACAAAAATCCTCCCTTATTTGGGATTTATAAATCCAAAATTTTAATTATAATCTTCTGTGGTTTTATTTAGGCCTCTCTTGGATATTGTTTTATTCTAAAAATATTTTAACACTAAAATTTTCCGATTATAGTTTCATAAGAATGAATATTTTCAGGGACCTTCATTAAAAAGTTTTCATAATTATTTCATTTAAAAATTTTAATTTTTTCGGTTAGGGGATTTCCACTACATTAATTTATACCACAATATATTATATTAATAAGCTGTATCACTAGAATATTTTTGAATATATTTTTTGTAATATGAGTAATATGTGGATTATAATTGTGGACTATAATACTATGGTATGACTAGATATTAAATATTCTCAATTTTTTTTATCGAATTCATCTCATGATTTCAATTTCCACATTGATCAATGAAATATAGTAGAAGTCCAAATATCAAAATCTAATTTCACCTAAAAAATATATAAACATAATTTTATGAAGGAAATTAATATTTATAGATGTATTGTTCATGTTTATAAAAGATATGCTACCATAGGAGAGTATAGTCACAATCTCCCCAAATTTAACTATCACCACAACCCCATTTTGATTGAAATTCCCATGAAGTTGATTAGGTGATAAAATATACCTTTTAGGATTAATAATTAATTGCATGTAACTCATGGTTATAAGGAAATGTTCTAGGAGGAATGGAATTTGAACTATATAGGAATCCCTTCTCAAAAGATACAATGAATATCCAAAAATCCAATGGTTATTATCAAATAATGGAATAATTAATATATTTCAAATCCTAATATTGATGTTAAAACATAGTGGAAGATCATAAATATTTTAATTATCAAATCAAAAATAAAAAAACCCTTCATATGTGGATTTACAAGCCATTTCCTTTTTAATGGGATTTCCCACCATGGAAAGGCTGACCATAAATAAATATAATTCCATATAGTTAAATATTTTTGATCATTACAAAACTAATATTCAACAAAATTAAAAATATATAATATTCATGGGTTGTATTAATTCTCAATGATTTAATTTAAATATCTAATAATAATAATAAATATAATGCGGTAGTTGTTGAAAACATACAAAGATTTTACATTTATGATATTAATAACAATAATGTTCGTATGTTTTTTATAATACCAAGTTGTATTGAGATTCATCATTTTCATAATTTTATTTCTCACGCTTTGAATAATAAATATATAGGTCCACATCAATATTATCAATTATAGTACATTTTTATAGGCGGATTGGTCAAAGATATTTTTAATGTTTAGTGGGGTATTCTTCATTTTTATTCTACATGTTATGTACGATAATTCTTCATCCACACTTCTATCACATATGAAAATTACAGCAACATTATCTTTGTGATATCCTAGAAAACAATTTCACTGAAATAATGGATTATAGGAAAATTTAATTTGAATTTTTTTTTGAAAATCACAAACAGTTCATTAAAATTAGAATAGGTGGTTTGGTTAAAGAAATCATTTCCCAAAATCAATATGTATTTATCTTGATATAGATTATTCAAAATTTATAACATTATGATTATAAAAAGAATCCACAATATAAATAGGTCGTCATTATTTATGATCTTTTCCCTCAAAATTGTTATATCTAATGCTTTTTATACTCTTAAACAGGGCATCAAATTTTCCCTCAAAATCAATGGAATTTTGAATAATTTCGTTAGGATCTTTAATACAATCCATAATATTGAAAGGCTACCCATTCATATAAATATGACACCATGGGGATTCATCCCAGGCCTAATCGGTGATAGAAAATAATATACCCTCATATGTATCCTCTATATTATCCAAGACTATTACCTAACTATATTCATTAATGACTTGTTTATATTGGACTCTACAATTGTATTAATTTAGTAATAATAACGGATGTTCCCTCACATATCTGATCTGCTGATGATATCCATCTTATAAGGATGTTTTCTAAAATAAAATTTCAGCAATAAAATATCTTTTAAAACAATTTGAAAAAGTATATTTTTAATCTAATAGTCTGATAAAATAAGTCATTATTTTTGAAGGTGGAATTTCTAATGCTTGGAAAAAATATCATGGAATTTAATGTGAGGAAGGGGAATCTCCTTGTCACTTATATTGGTGTCCCTATATTCTTGGGAATTTTTAGATAATTCTATCACAAATACATAATATATTGTATTATTAATCAATTGTAAAATATGAAACAAAAATTATGATCACAAGTTGGGGGAGTTGGTCTGGTTAACACTTTTATAATATAATTTTTTTTTCTATTCCATCATTTTATATAGATAGCCTAGATGCATGATTAATGAGATACAATCAAATATCAAGAAATCTACATAGGATAGTTGGATTCATTAAATTGAAATCATAAGTGATTCATGGAATAAGTTCATCAATCCTACTTACATGGGGGGTCTCATAATCAATGATCTCAAAACTTTTAAGTATTATATCATTACCAAATTTATTTAGAATTTTCAGACTTTAACGATGTCACTAATGGTCACATTTTTACCAGGTTCAATATTAGGTTGATGGATGGTTATGCTTATTAGATTTCATATTCATGTTGTCCTACTATTATGAATAAATATAATGTCATGATGGGTTCTATAAAATGTATAGTCTTTATAAAATTTTTAATAAATGAATAGTTTACTCCCAAAATTGATAAACCTGATGATCATGTAATTGTTTTCTTTCACAATTGAATGAATATTTATATTAATGATTTCCTCTTCTCAACCACTAGTTATGATGCGATATTTCCCTATAAGATATATATATATATATATATATATTTGTTTATAGAAATTGATACTCTTATTTGGGATAAAAATAGGGATATAATTTTTTTTAAATGACATCTATGGTTCAAAATACATAGCCACTGTTTTTACTCCATCTTGTATTTTAATAATTAGGGTCTCCATAATTAAAAAATCAAGACATATCCTCCTTTAAAAATTATTGATGTCCCTACTTCCATTCCATGAATATATTCATAACGCATATATTCATCAATCCTTATACATCCTATTCTACATGGTAAATGCATAAAAATACCATAATATATTTCTTAAGTGTTGTTTCATCTCTAGAATTTATAACTAACTACATAAATTAATTGGTATTTTCCATTGAAGTAGATAGCATATTAGTGATCTATTCAACTCCATTATTTAATATACATTCATCAATATGTTTGAAAAGTTATTAATAGCATATTCTTCAACTGCCATTTCAATTACATTGAGAGTGAGTAAAAATATTATTTCTAACAACCATATACATTTCATGAATGATGACTTTTATTTTAACTGTGATGTTTTTTCATTATTAAAAATAAAAAAATGTACTATGAAAAAAAACATAATGGAATTTGAATAATATTATACTTCGTTTTGTGAGTGGAAGCGAAATATGGAAATTCCTTCATAAATACATCTTTTGGTTTCCACCAATTTCCTTGTGGATCAATGTTAAAGTCGATTGTGGGGACTCAGGTGCACCCATGATATCTATGTGTGGGTTTTTTTAACACATTGTGTTTTAATTAACACATTTTATATCAAATTAATTGAATTTGTAATGAATATGAGGACCTACCATGGTCCCTGAATCGAGATGTTAAATATAATTCTTTTCATGGATGCGGTTATATATTGATTGAGTAATATTATACTATAGTTTTTTATTTTGTGAGGTATATTACAAGTAATATTACATTAAGGGTACTTCCACACTATATCACATTTCTTTAAGAGTCTGATCGTCTCATTAATATGGTATTCCATTTCAATAGGGAGCGTATTCAAGAGGAATAATGATTACAATATAAGGCTATCATTGAGATAATCTTGATAGTGTCTTTTAAAAAAATATATCATTTGAAGACATTAATAAGCAATGTGTGACTCACCCCCACATATAAAAACCCATTTTAAATTCTTTAAACTCTTACAATGAATAGAATTTTAAATATGACAATTCATGAATAGTCTGAAACCATTATTTAGTATCTTCTTCTAATCTCATTGAAACTAGAATATTTTAGTAATTATGTATATCGTTATTTGGGTATAATTCCCTCAACTTTCTAGAACTAATTAACATAGTTCTCCATGACATTTTTTATATTTGAGTAAAAAAAACAATACTTATAACCATTTAATTTTTTACAATATACTTTTATTTATCGATATTTAATGACAATAACGTTGAATTTTATACATTCATTAAGATTTTCATCCAATAATATATGTAGAAAACTATATAATTCTCCAATCATTATGTAATCATTAATGCTTCTATTTATAGGATCCGTTATTCTTATATGTATCTTTATATATTTTAATTTTTATTATTTATTTAACTCAATAATGTTCTTTTTAATAACATTCATGAAATCCATATACCATGAAATGGTTGAAGGATTCAATGACCCTTTAGAGTTTAAAATTTATTTCATCATTCAAATTACTATTCATACATTAAAATTTCCATTAATAATCATGAAAATGATGTTTTAAACAACTATATTCAACTTTATAGAAAAATACACACATTAATTCATTTTATAATCACTAATGATAATTCATTCCAAATATTCACATTTTCTTATGAAGGATATAATTATGTCAAAATAGTATTTTAACTGCACTCCATTAATATTTTCTACATATAATTCATTCATAGTTGTTTTTATCAAATATCATAGTTAACCTCAACAACTACATTAATGATTTATAACCACATTGAATACATAATTCTATATGATTAATTGTTCCATGAAATATAAACTCATATACTTATTTTATATAACTATTAAAATATTATTTTTTTGTAATAAAAATCATTTGGTTTCTCCCTTGGAAATTAATATTGGGATGACGGGCCATATTATTAGGGACAGAAATTATCAATGAATATATTTATTTTTAACAATGGAGGTTAAACTAAATGAATGTAGTCATATTTTTATTCCATAACATCGATTTCGTTAATTTTTAAATGAGTAATGAGATGATTTTCATAATGTTTTGTTAGGATTTATGTTTCATCCCGTGACCTTATTTTTTCAAGGTAGATATATTTTTTAAATAGTTATTTTCACTTACAATATTGATAAATTAATAATAATCTTAATGTAATTCAAAATAAAGTTTTTTATATTAACTATAATTTCATATTACATCAAATTTTAATGAATCTAGAAAATTTAGAAATAGTTAAACATTAATTTTTTTAAAATTATCAATCAATTTTAAATAATATAACTATTATTTATCATAAAATTATATTGTATGATTGTTCATAATGTTTTAGTAACAACCTATAATAATATTCCCATAAAACGACCAAAGATATGAATTAAGGTTCATGTTTTTAAAATTAGGACAATTTGAAAATATTACATTTTTTAAACAAATTTAAATATTTATTTGGAATTAATATTATAAATTTTAGTCTAAAAGAATGAATTATTTTAATCATATATATATAAATTCTTGACACATTTGCGTAGTGTGAATAGTAGTCCTTTTCCTTTTTCTAATATAGATCATATATCATTTCGAATAATTTAATATCAAAATTATAAAAAAAACTATGTTATTAATCATATAAAATGCTCAATAGACATTAAAATGACAATAGTCAAAATTCAGTCTCATAAGAGCATATAGAGGTAATATAATTTTTTATTATCTATTTTTACATTACGTATCATTAAATATATTTTTATTAGGTTAGTGATATGTTTGGTTAACGATGATAATTGCATTAATATGTAGAACATAAAATGATGAAAAATTAATATAATAGTAGTGCTTCTGTTAAAAAATATATTATAATTATTAATAATTGACTACCAGTTTGGAATAATTTCTTAATATTTATGAACACTTTGATAAATCATTATGTGATGTGTTTGTTAATTTAATTAAAAATTTTACATAGTTTAATTGAACCATAGCCTTACATACTTTATATCAAGATCATAGAAATCGATATAAAATAATTCATTTTTCATTACAGAATAATTAATTAAATTTCAATTAGAGAAATGGGGAATAAATTATTCAATATATAATATATAATAATTTTTTAGATAACCATAGTATGATTTCTCCATAACCAGTGTGTATCTATTCATGTTCTAATTGAGAATTATATAATTATTGATTGATTCCTAACAATAAAATACACATCATGTATTAAAATTGTGGGAGACTATATATAATGAATTATATTGTATTAAATTTCATAAAAATAGAAAAACAAATCCAAAAAATAAAAATCACAAGAAAAAATGAGAAAGTAAATAAATAATCCAAATGAATTTAAAAATAAATAAAATAATGTCAAAAAGCATAATTTAATATTTAAAAAAAAAAATATATTCAATGTTTGTAAATACCATAAAATAATCAAAATAATTCCATGAATATTATTGAACAAATATTCTTATGAAATCTAAATTAACATGAGATGACTATTAGAGACAATAAATACCTTCTTATAAAAATATAATGCGATTCTAATGACCCCTAAATTGGTTATCTATTGGGATAAATAATTATTCAACTTCTTTGATGGACATGATTTACCATCTACATGGAATTCTATATATTACCATAGATTCATATAAAATTATCAAATTGGGTATGAATATTATTCAAAAACATTTTGATAATATATATAGAGAGGATCTATATATCAAATCCAAAAAATCCAAGAGATAGTGTCCATATTAAATATTAAAGATGATACTGATGAATATATCAATCATCAAGAGCTCCCATTCATTAAATAGAAAAAATCAAAATCATGTGACTAATACCCCTATACTACATGTATAATTTAATAGAAATTCATGATGAACCAATAAATATATAAATAAATAACATTTATTAGACAATGTCTCATTGAATGGAAATTAAATGAATTCATTAACTAATAAAGGAATACATTTATAATTATAAATAGAGCATCATGGAACAGATAACCAATTATTTTCTATAGTGAATCATATTTAAAAACTAATGACATTACTTTTAATTATGGTCAATTATGTATATAGAAGACTGTAATTGATAATATAGGTATTAATACCCTTTTGACCAAACAAAACTACATGATAATACAATCGTATCAGTAACCGTTCTAAAAATACATAATAATTCAAAACTTGATGACCAAATTAATTGAATGAATCTTACGAGTCTCATTAAATAGAGAATAAATGTATGATTTAGTGACGAGTTATTTCATTGTGATTTTAAGCCATTATTTTGTATCTGCCAAATTCTTTTCAATCTATTCGTCTAAAAAAATTCAAATTAAACTTTCAATTGTTTTGTTATTTATATATCACTCGATAGATAACAAAATCATCTTTCAAAATTGTATGATAATCCATAAAAATCATATTTTCCATTATATATCATTATTGTATTTTCATTGTGAAACACTAACCATTATCATCCGTACCACTGTTAAAGAAATTCACAACTGTCCTTCAATAATACCTCTATCATATTTATAATTTCTGAATGAATGACATCATAAGAAAATAGTATAATAAAATAAATTCTAAAATTTATCGTTAAAAAAGAAATAACTAGTAGTATTTTCATGGTTGGACCAACATTTAGAAACAATATACACTTCTTCCTTGATATAATATTAAAATTACACCTACAACTCTACATAGATTCCAATATTATATTTTATTATCTATAATCTAGACTGTGATAATATATTTAAAAAAATATATAATCACTAGATTCAAATGGTCATACATTCGTAATCACAAATGAATCTATTTTAAAATATTTTGGATCAAATTTTCATTAATCACCAAATCGAAATCAATTATCTTTGAAATAACTATTAAATTTATTATTTAAATTCCATTAACAATATAAAAAAATAACTGAAAATCCAAATCAACCCACAGGGTCATGGGAATAAAATTTCATTTGAAAGAGGATATAATATCAATATGCCACATATTGATCCCAATAAAACGACTATTAAATTAAAATGATAAAAAATAATATAAAACCCAATGGAAGAAAATAAAATTATAATGAGAAATCAATTAAATATATTAAATATTTTTCCCATTTACCAAGGATATATTCATAAATAATAGAAACATTTATCTTGAAGATAGATTTCACTCATGATTAAATATTTTGACATAAATAATCCTTCAAAAAATTATATTAAATATCATCGAGACAATGAAATTCTCTTTATGGAAATTATAACACAAAACATGATATCATAACCGTTTTAAATTTTTATCTCAATAATCCATTCCCTAGTTTTTTAATTTTCATTGAATATTCATAGATCTAATTAAAATATAATCAATAATAATTTATCACATATCATTAAATGATGAAAAAATCATTTCAATGTCCATGTAAATTATCAAGAGATTTTGTTTATATATATATCATGAACAATTTTGTAGTAATATAATTCAATAATTTAATCACTATATATTTTAAATGAATAATTGAAGTTGTTTTTTGGAATATATGTTTGTTATCCACCCAAATATCAATATCCTGAAAATATTTTAATGGATTTTATTTCCTAATATCAATTTATTATATGATATGATTTCTTCATAGAAGTGATAATAAATATCTATCTATATTTTGATCCTATCAATTTTTTGGACTATATTTATCATTTAAAAAATTAAATGTTTTCCATATCCTCATAAAATTTATTTACATTCCCTATACCTATACTACATAAAACATTTTCGGTTTTTATGACCATTTTTTGTTATTAATTTTTATATTCCAATGATCATAATGTATGGTGTATATCAATCTTTATTAACAAATACTCAATAGAGAAACAGAATTTGTAATATATTTTTTTAAACACCATTTAGATTCATTATAACAAAAATACTCTAAATTACTATCACGCCTCTATTATTACTGATATATACATGATGATGAAGGGAAAATTTAAAAGAAGCATACATTATTTAATTCTTCTTATCATGATTGATCATTCATTCAAATATATTCAAAATCATATCATAAACAATTTATTACCAATCAGAATTATGTATTTTATGTTGAATATTTTTTTATTTAATATTTTATTAAATTGATCATCAAACATAATATATGAAATCTGTATCTATTATATCCAATTTGATAATTTCTAGAATTATATATAATATTTTTCTTTATTATCTAAATAGTTTTTTTATATTGACAGACAATTTATAAATAAATGTTTAATTTCAATTTTTATTTCTACATCATAAAAGTATATATATATATATATATATGTGTGTGAGTGTGTGTCTATTTTTAATTGAACAATATTAGGATTTTCATATTTATGGGAGATTTACATTTTTGGATAGTGGTACATAAATAAATTTTATATAAATATTTACTAAATTTTGTATGTAATTTTGAATAAAATATAAAATTCTAAATTAAAATATAACTGATATAATATTTATATTTCCTTTAAATATTATTCTGACATAATTAATATTTTATATTAATTATTATATGTGATTTTTCTATTTGGATTTAATTTCTATATATATTTTTAGATTTTATTATAGTTCATGTATAAATTATAGAATATAGATTATGGAATTATATTCTAATTCCATGTTCAATTAATTGATCATTTTTAATGAAATGTTATTATTGATTCATTTTTAGTTAAATAAACATTTAATTATTAGGTGATGTATAAATATTATATATTTAGTGAAATTTTATAATCTTTATTTAAGAATTATCATATATAATTAATTATATTGATAGGAGTTCAACAAGGATAGTGTTTTATACATATAATGAGTTTTAATGGTTCATTTTATGAGAAAAATATCAATGTACTTCTAATTATTTTTTAAATTATTTTTTTCACTTGATATGGAATTAAATACTTTATTTGTTATAATTTTACGTTCTGTACATATAATATGAACTATTTAGTTAAAAATGTTCCTTATATCTTGATTGTCATGACCCTTCCCTTGGGGCCATTTCCCGGACTACCCCTTCCCGCCTTCCATCAGCCAGAGGCAGGAGACTACCACCAAAATCGTATTCCGTAAACACAGGAAGGCATTGCCTTTATATGCTGTAACTCACCCAACCACACACAAAGCAATTTACAAACAAAAAGTAAAACCATATAGTAAACCAAGTTTGTTCGGAATGTTAAAAGGGTCCAGAATACATGCCCAACAATAAAGTATAAGGAAAAATGGATATGTACAAGTAACAGTTACTACAAATCCTATGAACACTCGCCAAGGACTCCTACCTTAAGGGTAGGTATATCTCTTGAATAGTTGTCTCTATGGTACACCTCATCTAATATCCACCTCTAAGCTACCTCTAGTCCAGGTACTCTCACCCTCAGTCTGCATTGTCCGTTGTCTACACCAAACACAATAAGGTAAATGCATAGACCATGCAGAGTTGAGTATAATGATACTCAGTAAGGACTCCTAGAACCACGAAGGTCTCACAAAATCTACAATGGATAATCCAAAAAGCATGAAAACAACTGACAACCCTAATTAGGTATATTCCCATACATATACCTAAGTTGTCGAGTATACACATATAAATCATGTGGAAACTCAAGGCCTAACTAAATTTCCCAATGCTCAATTGTCCAATGAAGGAAAGAATATCATGAAGGTAACATCACAAAGGTAAGTACCACAAAGGCAATTCCACGTACAAGAATAGCACAACTGTATCACCACGAAGGTATGCATCATAATGGTACAACAATCATATGAATACCTAAAAGTTAATGATTCATCTCACACTAGGTATAATATAGGTGTCCTAGTAATGATGATTAGATGTAACTACTAAATAATCTTACTCTGTAGAGAGGCATACCCACGTAAGACCCTTCATCATCAGAACCATATAGGATCCTAAATCATCAGACCCACATAGGATCCTAGTACAACACAACCACGTAGGATCCTAGAGTAGTCTTAAGTGGATTCCTAGAGTAGATACAAGTGGGATACCAGAACATAGACCCATGTAGGATACCAAATTACATACCCTCATAGGATCCCTTCCTCATGTTACATCCTGCCACAGGGTTCCTGCACTATGTTTTCTAGATTCTGGGAGGTTCCTCTAATCAATCCATAGTTAAATACTCCAAATTACATGAAGTCCCCCAAATAAGGATCCTAAAATGAGTTTAACGTAATTGTGGTCTTAATGCAATAGACAGTGTGTCCAACAGATGCCCGGTCTGTATGTTATTGGACTTTTAATCATGAAGGCCTAGTTGGATTCATGATCGATCCAACCTGACCATACACCAACCTTATCAAAATCTCATTTGGGGTATAAAAAAAGGACCATCACTATCCAGGGTTTCTAGTGGACACCTTTGGGTTTTCAAACAAATGCCCATAGCTCATGTTATCGCCCAAAGAGTGGAAAGGGATCGTAGCCGGCCAGGGTCTGGTTCGACCCAGTACGGGACGACCCTAGTCCAGCCTTGGTTCTAACCTGGCCTGCTGGCCCACACTGGCCCATATATGGGTGGCTCTTTCTGTGGGGTCCTTCTTAGCATCGACTATAGGGGAAGTCGCCCCATGGGTACCCCGAATGGATGAGTCGTTCGAGTTGTGTATCTGAAAGGCTGACTCCATGTGGCGCCAATTGTTGGCACATGGGACCCAAGGTCCCGCTCGGACCCCCGGCTGGCTGGATGACCATCACAACCACACCGAACCATCACGCGCTATGCCCCAACTGTTGAATATAAGAGTGCTGACCACCCTCCTTCACAGACACGGCCTTGTGATGGGGCTGCTACACCCCGGTGGGGCCGACGCGTACCGCTCCCCCCCCCCCCCTTCATGAGGTCTGCCGTGAGCCAGCCGCCGCCCTTGATCTACGACAGTTGACTGGTTGTGGACCTTATCTGGAAGAGCAGTCATGTCTTCATCATTGTCGTGGCCGGCTGTAATGTTGGCTGCCACTTCTAAGCCCCTCTTGTGTAGGTCACTGACACCGTCGCCGTCGACATTCCTCGGGCAACGGGTGTGCCACGGTGGCCCAATCGTGATTCTGAAGACACTCACACTTGTCTTAGGACATCGTCGTCAATTCAAGATAATCAAAATTCAACGAGGTAGCGGAGATGTTGGGACATGCTCTTTTTTCCTGCACACTCTATGTTTGAATGATAACAATCAGCATAGATGTTCTTAATTCATGAAGGATGTCAGAAACATGGTAAGGGGTATACAGAAAACAACAATCCCTAACTTGACATTTGTTGGAGATGTCGTGAGGAAGGATATAAAGATGTGGAAGACACTGATGTATGTTTCTCCCACAACATGCTTCAATTTTTTATCTTCATTCTTGATATGCTGGTCATTCATTGTTTTAAGGACGTTCTTCAACCAAATCTCTACCAAAACCTCCCCTTTACAACACCAATCCCCCCCACAGGAGTTGAAGATCCAAAATTATTAAAATAATTGAATTAAATCAATTAATTATTGACATAATTAATTGGTGTAAAACCAAGTGTATCCGCACATTAAAGGAGGAGTTCGTGTCGGGTGGTCCCCACTAACAAAATATTAATTCATGGTCTTCATTAAAATAAAATAAAATTTGATTGTTTAATTTTATTATTTTTTTAAATCTCTCATGAAAATCAAAAAACTAACTTCCTTCCTCAACCTACTAGGGTCAAGGTGATGATCTCTTTAAGCTAATACCACCACTACGAGCTCAACAGTGTCCTCATATTTCAATTCCGAGCTTCGGTTCATAAGTTCCAAAAAACCCACTTGCACATTTACAAAACGTATCTGAAAAAAAGTTTATAAATTCAATTTTGTTACTCTGGGGATTGGAATCACACACCGTCAATTTTCAAAAACTCATAATATTCCCATATAATTTAAATAAAATTACATGGAAAATATGTGTCATTACATTTTCCACACCTCAAGGCATTGAATCCTTGAAATCCCCAACACAAATTATGGAAATAAGTGGGGGGACTGAGCACGTATCTAAGCCTCACACTCCCTTGTGCTCTTCCTTAAGGTTTTCGCGCTACCAAATAATGCACATCAAAGGTATCAACCACCCATGAAGGACTTTGTCCTGTCGATACTCAATCTCTACTGGAACATCCGAAAATGTCTTCCCATCATGGAGGTATATCTCACCCTAGTCAATGATGTGTGAAGGGGCCATGTACGTATATCTTCAGCTGGAATACATGGAAAACGTCATGGACCTTGTACAACTTGGGGAGAAGTGCATGGTGGTAAGCCACCTCGCCAACTCTGCTAAGGAAAGGAAAAGGTCGAATGAACCTTAAAGTTAACTTGTCGCCTCAGCCAAATCACCATAAAGATCATCATGGTGAGACCCATAGAAAGGAATGGTCATCATCTCTGAACTCCAGAGGTCTTCATCTCTGGTCTACATAAGACTTCTTTCTGCTCTGTACAGTCTTCATCCACTTCTAGATGATCTGAACCTTGTACGTGGTATCCTGTACCATCTCTGGTCTGATGAGTGCTGACTCCCCTGGTTTATTCCAATACAAAGGTGATCTAGAAGGTCATCCGTACAGAGCCTCTAATGATTCCATCCCAATGGTAGAGTTATAGTTGTTATTGAATGCAAACTCAACCAAGGGAAATTGATCCCCCCAGCTATGACTGAATTCAAGGACGCAAGCATGAAGCCTGTCATCGAGGGTCTGAATGGTCGACTCAGTCTCATCATCCGTCTGTGGATGGATGGAGATTCTCAAATGAACCTGCATTCCTAAAGCCTCATACAACCCCTTCTATTGCTGGGAAGTGAAACGGTCATCACGATCAAGGAAAATCATCTCGGTTAATCCATGTAGCTGAAAAAATATCTTTTACATAGGGGAATCTTAAGAACTCTACTAAACCCTTCTCTCTGATCAGTAGGAAGTGGGCTAACATGGTGAGTCGGTCAATGATCACCCAGATAGAGTCATTACCCCTGAATGTACATGGAAGTCATATCATAAATTCCATGTATAGTTCTTCCCACATCCACTATAAGACGATGTTAATCCTTATTAATTGTGAAATAATCGAGGTTCTTAGGATATATTATGATGTTACAAGGTTAGGTTGAAATAATGAAATTGTTTATTTACTTTTGGTTTAAGAAAAGATAGTATTATTTTTTGATAATGTTTTAGTATATTAGTCTAGGAACACTAGTATACCGAAAAGAAGTGGATTATGTACTTACAATCTTCATTAATAATTTAATGATTTGGTATATGGTTCCAAAAACTATTATTATGGTTTAGGATTTGGATTTCGATGATGAAAATCCTTATATGACTTGATAGTTTCATGTGTTTTTGGGTGTCAGACTAATGTTTAATTAATTGTTACTTTAATTTTTATTCTTTACATTGATAAATGTTAAATAACATTTAGAAAATCATCAAAAAAACTTCCAGGTATTCATTTACCATTGTTACATCATTAATATTGATATTTCCCTTATCATCAACATTATGAGAAATACAACTTTAATTTTCATCTATTATCAGTTTATTAGCTTCCTGATCTGTTACAAATGTTATGGGCTTGTACTTTTACAAAAACTAGTTTCCATTATGAAAAAACATCTTTCAATCTAAAATCTATCTTATGATGATAAAATGAAAGCCAGTCTATTCCCAAAATAACATAAAACTCAACTAGATGAAAACCAACATGGTTTGCATGAAATCTATTTCAACAGAAAAGAATAAGAATTGTTTTATAAATTATTTTTTTCGTTATATTTTTTCTATGCGACTTCTCCATGCCATAAGTTTCCATTTAAAGAGGATGAATTCCCAATTTTTTGAAATTTTTTCAAAACTGAAAAAAAGTTTAGAATTGGAATCAAACAACACATTTTCAAAATAAATTAAAACTTGAATGGTACCTAATATCCCCAAATTGTAATTCTCAAAATCAGATGAAGTAGTTGTAATTGATTTAACCAAACCCTTGTGCATCAAATATTTCTGATTTCGTGCTTGAGTAACGAGATTCATAAAAAAATTTGCAAAATGAAACAATTCATTTCTGTTAAAAAATCTCACCATTGACTTCTCATTAATTTTTGGTTCATTTACCTTTCACTTGAGAGACATATTTTGGAACATTACACATTGGTATAAATTCCCAAAATTTACAAGATATTCACTAGGATGCCTATTACATCTCTTTTCACAAGAAGGGAAATTCATATTTTTACATCTAGATTTCATTGATGAGTTCATTCCTATTGCCTACAAACCTTACCGCTTCTTATTCATTTCTTCATGAGAAAAATATGTGTCATAAAACTCCATCTCAAAATTTTTAGTACAATGAGGAAGAATCACATATATTTTAAACTCTAGTAAAGATAATGCTCTTTGAAAAAAAATTCAAATCAAACTAAAATATATTAATTTTAATTTCACAATCATGAGTACAGCTTGTTACATACCTGGACACTTATTTATAATTGTCTTCATATGATTACAAAGAAACAATATATTTCAACATCATTTCCATGAATTGTTTCTCCATTCTGAGATGGCCAATTTTGGAAAAATAATTTTCATGAAAAAGACTCTAAAAATAATCTCATTCAAGGCTATAAATATCATCTCATAACCTCATATTCTTAACTAGATACCAAAAATGATTATATTCACCTTTTAATCGATAAATGTCTAGTACTACCTTTTGAGTGTCCAAACATCTAATGACATTAAATATCGTTTCATGATAATTAATCCATCCTTTGACGATCACTAGATCTGCAGTTCCAGTGAAAGATAGAGGATATTTCCTTATAAAATTATATATAGAAGTCATGCTTCCTCATGGTAAATCATGTTACTCTATATCATGGATAACACCCCCATTTATTTCTGGAGTCAATATATTCCTTGCTGTCATAAACTTATGTGTTCTGATTCCCACCATTTTGGTAAATATATTCGGATAGACATCATCCCCTTGGGGACTACCTACTTTAGCTTCCTTGTATATTTTACAAAAAATAATTTAGTTAAAATATAACTTAGATGAAGAAACATGTAAATAATTATACTCTATAAAATTTCAAATTAACATTGATTAAAACTAGTTATGGTATTCTTTAAATGTTATCTGAACCCCTATTATTTTCTACACCATAATTTGATAACAACTATAAGGACATGACCTTAAAACATTACTCAATATAAAATTTTACAAAAGAATATAAATTATTACACATTGAGGATCATTTATGGTTTAGAGTTTAAATAAATTATGATATCTCACATTCATGAAATACTACATTCATACAGGAGGATACTAAAATAGAATGTTGATTTTTTCAAAATATAAACCATTAATACCTAAAAAATAATTTCTTTGACAACACTTCATTTCAAACATCACGACTCCCATATTTCACTTACCCATCCATATATCTGATGAAAATCATTTTAAAATATTGGGATGTGTATGAAACACAATTATCAATTAAAAGAAATAAAGTGTTAGTCATGTTATAACATAAAAACCCATAAAACCCATAAACAAAAAAACATATATGAATAGAATAATCATGAATATTACTTGGTAGATATTTACAATATCTCTCATACACCCTCATAAAAATGGAATATCATTTTGGTCAAATTCCTTCTCTGAAGTACAAACTGCATTGCAGAGCTATAATGAGGCTCACGTGTCATATCTCGATATATAATGGGATCAACCCAACATATATTGATCTATCATGATCCCAAACCAACATAAATAATTTCCCAGGAACGTATCATGGTAATTAAGTATCTTGAAAATTAAAAGAAACTACTCATGTCATATACATATAAAAAAATCTATTTGTTATTTCTTAAAGAGAGTTTTAAAGTGATTTAAAAATGAAAGTCCCCGAAAATAAAATCGGAGTGAGATTTTGTACAATGGAATGGATATCTATATACACTGAAAATAGACATATTTAATCATAATATAAACAATAAATCATGACCTTAACAATCTTAATACTATATAATGAATAATGACAAACAAAAAGAATAGAAATTGGGTTATGAATTCCCATACCTTGGTTTCTTCTAACATCGAAAGTGTTAAAAACACAAGAATAATGTTTAAAAGAGTGTTATTAATATCTTAATGAAACATATTAATGTTCATATATCCATAAATGATAATTTCATGTCATTATTTGACAAATTTAGTAGTTATATTTTGTTATTTACATTGTGGTAGGCACGTTTATTACATGGTTTCAATGATCGGTTCATGATGGATATTCTGGAAAATTGGAAGTGAAAATAAAAATTTTAATGGACAAGTATTGAAATATTTACTAAACCATTTATTATACCATTTATTATTTTCAATTACGAAATGATTATGATTCATAATATAAAACATTATTGATATTTGTTTCAGTCATTTTGGAGATTCTTCGATCGTAATGAAAATGATAGGTATTATAAATTAATTAAATGTGTACCAAATGATTAAATAAACTTATATAAGATATAATACTTGAATTTTTACCTGGTTCAACAATATAAATTTTTTAATGACCATTCATGAATTATTTAAATGAAATTAAAATCACATCGTCCATTAGGTAAGTAAATCAACACATCCCAGATGATGTTTTAATTTCAGGAATGAGGGGAGAGGAAAAGAAGAATAATGATTATTTTTCCATGAATATGAAAAAATAAACTATATAAATGAATATGGAGCTTTAATTCCAATTTCATATGAGGATCGGAAGATATTATGAGAAAATATATGTAAATTAAAGAAAAATACATAATAGTTAAAGGATATTCTTCTCCCTTGATCTTTTATCCTTGAGATCAACCTTAAAGCCTTCGGTTTTAGCCTTTTAAAGAGACCAACACCTAATGTACGTGGGGAAGAGCCTTTGGAGATGTATTAGGAATAACATAGTTAAGGCTTAAGGCTTGAGAGGTGTGGTAGGGTGACAAGAATGAGGGTGGTATTTATTGTGGAATAGGGGATGTATTTTACATTATTTATTTCATTATTATAATTTTTTCTCAATAATATGAATAATATTAATTTATTGGACCAAAAGTAGTAATAATGGAATGTGAGTTCCAACTAGGTTTTCTAAATAGCTTGTGATTTTATAAATGTTGTATTTAATTGTTAATCTGAATATCAAATATTTTACAAAATTTAATAATTATCAAAAATTAACAAACTCAAAAAAATCCCAAAAATTAATGATAACAATTTTTTGATGTGTAGAATTATAGAATTTACTCTATTTTTTTAAAATAAATTTATAATTATTAGGATTTTAATTTTTTTTAAAATCATACTTATTTAAAAAATTAATAATTTTAATTATATAATTGCTTTTATGTCACATTGAAAGAATAACCAAAATTCACTATATTATATACTTACGAAAAGAAAATAATTATAAAATTTACAATTCTTTTGGGAAATATTACTACTCATGTTATTATTCATTAGTGTATGTTACTATTAACCAGAAAACATGATTCTTACATCAGAATCCATATAGCATGCTCCACATATTTTTAGATGATTGTTTTTCAAAATTCAAAACCTAAAAAAACAATATTATGATTAAATGACAGTAATAAATATCTTCAAAAAAATGGTTCATGCATTTCATTTATTTTTCTAAAACATGGGGTGTTACAGGTGTCCCTTAAAGAATGTATAAAATCATATAGATTTATTTATGGAATGGATTATTTTGTGCTTGTGTTTTAAATGTGTGGTTGGTTTGAAGTAGGAATGTCTCATTTGGATTCCAATTTTGGGTGATAGTTTTGTAGATGGGATAATCATCATGGTTATGTGTTGGAATATATGGGACATGACATTCTTAGGGGAATAAGGTTCTTGAATTTTAGCATAACATTTAGTGGGGACTATATAGGTGATCGTGACCTAGTATTATTATAGTTATATGATTAATTATTTCAATATTCATCAATTTGAATAAAAGTTTTCATGTGGATTGTTTAGTGTCATGTGTTGTTTCATAAGGAAGGAGTTAATAGGTTCCAAGACCGAGTATTAATGGAATAATATTTATGAATGTGGGATGAGTGTTAATGATCGTTATGGTATATGTGGAGTATGATCAAGGAATATGTTCTCATGAACGTTTTTTGATCTTTCTATGATGCATTTGGTTTTGGGGAGCACTGGTAGTAATCTACATTGGGTGTATTTGGAATATGGGGATGTCCTGGATAGTGGGATGAGATTTTCAAAAATATATTAATTATTTGTTACTTGATAGAGATAAAATCATTTTATTTGTTTTGATAAAATATGTCTTGGTGACACATTAATTCTAATGGGATCATATAGGCATGAGTTGGTTTTGATGAACGATTCCATCTGGATTGTGAAACAGAAATTATGAGATAATGCACTTGAGGTTATCAAGTTAAGAAGGCAAACAAACCTAGTATGGGATCAAATTTATGTATTATCTGATACATTTGGGTATGGATTAATGAGTCCATTTAAATTGGTTAAAAATTCACTATAGTTATATGTGAGATAATAAAATACAAAGATTGAGTGGTATTATTTGATGATATGTTAGCGTACTCTTACTCTGATGATAATCATGAACAAAATATTTATATTATACCGAGTATTCTAAGTTAATATATACAAAACACATAAATATCTAAATATATTTTATTATTTTAGTAATGTTTTCGTAGTTTTATTTATCATAGAACGTTTTTTTAATTGTGTGGTATAAGTTGCACCGTCATCAAACGGTGTGAATTCCAATGTAGAATTTTTTATTTCTATGAACTTATCTGTTAACATTATATTATGCTAGAAATAGGTTACTGTTAATGTTTCTTCTTGCTACTCTGGTGAGATAATCATGAATACATAAATGACATGGGATAAATAATTTGAATATGGGTTGAGCCATTGTGGTCTCTTGAGTGCAGTGGTGAAAATAAAAATCATATGGTATAGAGTTATGTGCCTATTGCAAATGTGTCTACCTCATTCTATAAGTTTCAACTGATCATTATATGTTTATGGATCAGTTATGGTGGAACTATGAGTCCATTGAGGAACTGATGTGGTCTGTGCTTGAATTCAATATAGATTTATGATGGAAAATTTTTTATGGTGGTTTATCATGGTGAGTATGTCCTTGGGATTGAGGTCTATCTAAAATGAAATATGAGGTACATGTTTCAGAGTTTGGTAAATTTGCGAGGAGGGGACTATAGAGTGTTCTATTTGGTTGATGAGATAACCATAGATATTCAATAGGGGTCATGTATGGACTCATGATTGAATGCTTATTACATCCTGGAATTTCATCAAGTGAGATGATATCATGATTAGGTGAGGTGTTGACATCAAAAAAATTGTACCTGTGTGTAATAAACATGGAATTTCATACAATGATAACACATCATAATATATGAATTTATTTTCATATTATTATGATCCACAGTAAAATCTTATAGGTATATTTCATTTGGAATGTTGGACACACAAACCACATGTTGATAAATGATATACTATGTCTCCATAGATGATATTCATAAGTGGAACCATTTTTAGACATATTATATATTGTATCATTCTTCAATGAACACAAAATGGTATTATAAAAACGGATGTGCTCGTAATCTATGTATGAGAAAACAAGGGATATATAAATGGAAATATAAGTATAACATTGTAATAATTTAATATTAACATGATCTCAACATTTGAAAACTATTACATTTTTATCACGGATTAATATAATAATTCATGGTAAAAATCGTGGTTGTTTAAATGAAAAGATTAATTATTCAGTCACCTAACATGAACCATGAATGATTAATATAGGAATATGACTTAGAAAATTGATCTATAGTTAAGATTTGAAAATAATTTACATAGTAGTCTATTCACATTTCATAGGATACCATAATAGTATGTTTTCAATATCAAAACAATCATATTTGTTGAGCTTCACTCCACTGAAAATCATTGGGGAGAATGTCCCATAATGAACTGTGTCCACTGCCCATTAAATTTCTATTTAAATCTATAGATATAAATCGTTACATAATTAATTATAGATATACATAAGTATCTCCCATAACATTATGAATATAATACTTATTTCTTCAAATGGGTCATAATGCATTCATCCTATTAAAACCCATGAAAATAAATGTGTTTCATACATATTTTACCACATCATAATGCATAGAATAAATATTTCCATCATTAATACCTAATCTATGTATGCACAAACCATCTTTCTAAATAATGAAGACAATATCCTAAGATTTTATCATAATAATATAATAATATATATCACTGGTTATATTTATTAGAAAACTATAAATTTATTTAAAAGAGAGGTAAAACACTATTGAAGATAATATTCATTATGATTTCAAATCAAAAATTATATAAACTATGTAATTATAAAAGAA
Source organism: Viscum album (assembly GCA_963277665.1). NCBI lineage: Eukaryota > Viridiplantae > Streptophyta > Magnoliopsida > Santalales > Viscaceae > Viscum > Viscum album. The sequence continues at coordinate 1,835,434,462 of OY728132.1, forward strand.
AACATTTTCATTTAATAGAAACATTTAATCATGTAATGGAAATTATTAAAAAATAATTCATGATAGAAGGAAATTAATTTTATATCATTGATGATAAAACAACATACCATAAAAAATATTGTTGGAAAAGTCCAAAAGTTCCCAATTTGAAAAATGAAAAAATGAATGCATTTGAAACATATTGCCAAAATTAAAAAATATGTAATAATTACATTAAAAAAATTATATTAAAAGTAAAATAATCCTACAAATCATTTTTATTAAATATTTACATTGAAGAAAAATGATCCACATCCTAAGATGCACATGATGTTAATTTTTAATAAAATCATATATGTAGTCTATTTAGTACATCTGGTGCCAATAATTACTGTAAAAAATATATATTTCAGATATAAATATATTATAAAATTCATGATATTCCTGATAGATATTTCATAATATATTATCACCATAACATAACCATAAAAAATTCTTATAAATAATTAGATTATAATACAAAACTCATAACACATTGGTGTAATTTTAACCACAATTACTAAGAATAAATGAACTTATATGTATATTTATATCCTGTAATAATATTTTTATAATAATAAATTATATTACTGGGAACTACATTCACCACCCTAATGAAATAAGTGGGGAATATGTCATGTGTCTGCATGACAAAAAAGTGTAATTAAAATCCCTTAGATTAAATTCGAATTGTGTTGATACTTCTATACAATCATGTATTATAAGTTAAAATATACTATATTTATATTCCATATCAATTTTTCATCAAATAAAATATTATATTATACATTTCTAACTTTTCAACTCCCCATTTTTTCAAAAATTTGGTAATAAAATCCTCATTTCAGAGCGCTAGTTGTTTCATTAATCCTGACTTTTTCAGTATAGTAGTTCCAAACGAAGTACATTTATCTAAATTTTATACTATAAAGAGTATTAATCATGTTTTAGAAATATAATATTTTAATTATATACATATTTAGAGTAATAAATATATTCTATATTTAGAAAAATTAATTACCCTTTTCATGGGGATGGTTGGCCATACATACCCATAAATGATGGTTTTAGTAACATTATAACTGATTGAAAATGATAAATATTAATTTAACAAAATAGGATCATTAATATGTTATATATATATATTATTTCATCTGAAAATCCTTCCATGTTATGAACCAAATATATCTTAAATTAAAAAGTAGTCATATCTCCTCGTTGGTGTGGTATTCCACATATACTAGGAAAAGCATAATTGTTTAACGAATGAGTAGACAATAAGTTAGTAAATTTGATATTATAATTATACAATAAAAAATATTTAATAAATATTATAATTTATCATTAAATATGTCACATTACCAATTGATAAAATTTTATGTTGAAAAAATAAGTGTATCAGAATGTGAAGACATTGAGCCGTAGATTCCCACGATATTTAAATTAACATTTAAAATGATTTGACAGAGTGTGTATATTTTTTATTTCATAATATTTAAAATAATAATAATGTTGATGATCATTGAGTTATGAATTTATGATAAATTTCTTAGATTTAGATGAGGTTAGGGAAAGAAAAAATAGTTTATTTTTTAATATGATTACCAATTATTTTATATGAATCATTTAGATGACATATAAAAATAAATAGTTTAGTATTATTTTATTAATATAAATACTAGAAGACATCTTGGGTAGATTAGAAAATAAATTATTAGAGGTGTTATGAGAAAGAATTATTAGAGTGGTATAATTAACTCTGGGTAATGTGAATATTTATAATTTATCTTAGGGTTAATTTTGTAATTTTATGAAAGAAAAAATAATAATAAATACATTCTCAATACTAAATCCTAAAAATGGAAATTTATGAAAATTTAATTAATAATATATTTTTAATATCATCCGAAAATTAAATTTATAAATTTTCTGGTATCATTCTAATCCATATCAATTTTGATTAACCATTAGTTGACCAATATTTGTTTTTTTACTATAATAAATTGTTATTCAATATTAATGGAATGTAATTTAAAACATATAATATGAAAATCCATCCTCAAACGAAATTTTATACAATTTTAGATGACTTAATATCTACATTTTCTTACATGAATATTAGGAGTACTTTCAAATAGTCCTATATATTATTATTTTTATAAAATATAATTATGGACAATTTTGACATTATAAATTATTAATTTGACTATTTAGATTCCATGATAAAATTAGAAATTGAAATAAATATTTTAATGAAAAAACTAATTTGTCATATTCATATATAGAATTACTTAAATTGAAAAATATAATAATAATATATCAATGTAAAATAATTTTAATCCCATTTGTTTTATTTTTCCTCTAATTGAAGAAATACAACTTTTTCTTTGTGAAACAATTTATGGTGATTTTGAAACTTCGAAAATGAGAAATGAATTATAATCATGAATATAATTGTACTATGAGGATTATGGAACGTAATAACATACCATTATATGTTTTTGTACTCATGTTAACAATTAATGGATACATAAAACTAATGTTGTGAAATTTTATTGATTTAAATTATTTTAATAATATTTAAGAAATATTTGTTGAAATGTCTCCATTAAAAATCAAAAATTATACCATACTATGAAATATCTGAAATTAAATTTATACAACATTAAATATTATTAAAAAACTAGGTCATTGTCACTTTTTTTTACCATGAATTACCAAATTATTCATTTACTAAGGTGATAAATTTTACAGAAGAATATATTTATATTTGGAAAAAATAAAATGGTTGTATTTATGAAATTAAACATCATAATTAATAATATAGAACAAGTATATTAAGAAAATTTATTTTTATGGAATATAATTTAAAATAAGAAATAAAATTTGATGAAATCATTTTTTTCAAAAAATTTAATCAAAAAAATTATTTTATTCGTATCATGTGCATAGTAAAAAATAAAATATGAATGTTAAAAACATTTTAATGAATATATATATTAAAGATTTCTTTATAAATTTTCTAAAATCTTATAAATTAAATTTTTTATTTTTAAAACAAACATTTCATTCATATATACAGATTTCAGAAATATATTGTTTTATGAATAAAACAAGTTTTTATATTTAAATTACAAAATTATTTTTCATCTAATAAAAATAATTCAATTATATAAAGAATAATAAAAATAATTTGTTATAATATATTTATTTACATACCATAAAATATATAATCTGCAATATAAATTAACATTTTCACTATTAATTCAAAATGAAATCTTTTATGAAAAATATAAAAAAATCCAATGTAACATACTTTAATTATGATGAATTCTAATAATTTGGCATATTTTAAAATTATAATTTTTAATTTATCTAAAAATAATTCATTTTATTTTATCAAAAATTGTAAAAATATATACGTTGAAAAAAATAGTTTTTTGATGCTTAAAATAACCTTTATTAACATGTATTTGTAAATTTCAATATATTTTTCAATAAATTAATATTCTGTCTATAATATATATATATATATCATTAATAATATAACCCTATTCATACATTCTAATTAAATTTGTACATTAAAACTGACATAGATTATAATATTTTAATAGTATAATGCGGTGTGTTAAAATGCGGCGTTGTTTGTAGAAAATGATATACATGATATGAAATTTTTTTGGGTAAAATATATTATAAAATATCATGGTGTTAAATTATCACCTATGATAAATGTTGTATTATAAATTATAACTTCTACATTGTAATCAATGGGTTTTATTCGAAAAACCAATGAATAAAAAAAACATCATTCAGAGGGTATCAAATGCTTATAATTAAAATATTTTAAAAGATTAATGAAGATTAGAAAACAAATAAGTTCAAAAATAAGAGAATAGAAAGAAAGGTGGTGATATATTCATTTAATTGAAAACTCTGCCATTATGACTAATAAGGATTGATATATAAAATTCTCAGGTTAATGATAAATCACCAACTACTATGTACTATTGAAGGGTTAAAAATCCATCAATTCATTAGAAATGAAGATTTGATGCAAATTTTGTCCTTGATATCCTTTTCCTATAGTTGAGGCATTCCATTACGATATAGACTACGATACTACTGAAGCATACATAATTGAGAAGATATATTTTATCCTTTAATCAATATCTATCACATTCTTATTTTTTTTCTCCAAACATGTGTTTTTGAGATGAATATTACGCATAAAGAACTAAAATAATCATATAATAGACAGTAAAATTTTATCAATATAAATAGTGTATAAGAATTAACCAAAATGAATATTTTTAACAACATTAAATAATTAATATCATTTATAAACTATCAGTTAGGATATAAATCATCAAACTACATTTAATTGAGTAGCTATTTTCGGAAAAAATTTATGAATTTTATAGTATCAAAGTAACTATAATTCCCTTTAGATTAATAATTCAAATTTGATTAATTTAATTAATCTAAAATAAACTATCATGTTAAATATTTTTTTCATCATAATGGATGCCAATACTTCAATCAAACTAAATATCTTCCAAATATCAATATTCATTGTTATAAATAACTATATTATAATTTTATGTAGTGAAAATATCCAAAATATCATTATTTAGGTATATATATTAAAATGAAATGAAATTCATAACATGACCATTCATATCTTTGAGAATATCCCATTTTTAGTGAATATATTTTCAACCATCTTAATTATCTATATCCTCTTAACAATTTTTATATAATTATACTACCATAAAATCATATACCAACACCAATGAGTATTTATCCATCAATCATGTATCATAATCCCATCATATAATACATAAAAAAGAAAGGTGTAGGTGCCTTTGAAAATTTTATAAACCCTAAACTTATTAACAAATGATTTTTTTCATAACATTCAATCAAACATCACAAGAAATACTAAATGATTCAATAAATTCAAAATGTATATTTTTCCCTTAAATAAAGTCATAATATACACAATATATTCAATGAATAAAATATTACAATAAAAATCACCAATATTGTCTTAAATATGTTTTTAATACAATTTTTAACTAATTTTAATGTCTAAAATACAATCAACGAAAAACATTTATCTATCTAAAATATATTATTTACTCATCAACAGACACTTCTTAATATTTTACTTTTCCTTCATAAATTGTCAAAATAAATATAAGTTTACCACTACATCTTATATCTTATATTTATTACCATTAATTATTTGTTTTCCAATACTTAATGAAGTTATTATATTGGGAAATACATTGATATTTCATGATTTTTTGACAAAAAATAATTTGACTTAATTTTATACTACATAAGTGATGAATATGAGTAAATAAAAACATCAATCATCCAACATCCTTCAAAAACCGTCATATAGGAATCATCATTATAATCCTCAGTACATACATTCTATAATATTAAAAATAAATCATCTATTATGAATCATCAATAATAATGTAACCTTTATTAATTATTTTAGCATATAAAATACTGTGAAAAAATATCATACCTATCATATGACATTTTATTCTCTTCATCATCAAATTAATAACAATTAATCAAAAAATATTGATGATTCGCATATAATTATTTCAATCTACAACATTAATTTTAATGATTTTTGTATATTTTTAATTTAAAAAAAATCAACCATCGAGTATTCCATAATGAGTCATTTATAATCATCAATATTATTAGACAATAATTTAATAATTTATCTGAAATTACATTATTCGTGTAATACTTTTCCACACACAAAAATATCTTGTTATTCTTCCTTGGAATTTAATTTAAAACATATTACCACATTTATGATTCATTAGATGCGTTTTATTTTTTCTTATAGGGTTATTTTGAAACTCTATCATTCTCATAATAGGTGTCATAAGAATCTAAAAAATTTTGATATAGTTAATATTAGAACATGATATATTATTGGGTATAATTACAAATTTTCTAATTCCATTTGTTATTTTAAATTTTTTCTCTTGGGAACATTCATTAAATTTATTGTCACATTCAATATTATCATAATTCATTTGAGATCCAAGAATTCAAATAAAATAAACATCATATTATGATAAAAAATAATAAATTTTTTTAATTTATATAATCATTAAAAATTAATTAATGGATGTATAAAACATGATGCATTATTTTATGACACATTAAATTTAACCACGTAAATTACTGATAAAAAATAGGAAGTATTCTATACTATTTATAGACATATCCAAAGGGAACTCAGTAGTTTTCTCACATCATAGTTTCAAATTCATAAAAATTTTTATATATGATACCATCTTTAATGACCTGTACATTTCATACAAAGTTTTTCAATAATAATTTTTGAATATTCCTTACATAATAAAAGGATCCATGTCATAAAACTATAGGTCACCTTATTTTAGAAACATATATACATAAACAATTAGATCATTACAGATGTGTTTTTTTTCAAACTAATTTCTTTATAACAACTAAAATTTTGAGATATCTCACACATAGTAAAATTAATCATCGTATCCATAAAGGAATCATTACAATGTGTGAGATCATATGCTATGTTTTGTTGCACATACAAAAAAAATCAATGATCACATAATAATAATAATATGAACATGGATATATAAGAACATGATACTAGTGTTATAAAACTACAACTGACATTTGAATGATCATATTCACAAGCCCTGGTAAATATCATGGTAGTTCATAAGAAATAATTCATAATAGAATCAATTAAAATTAATCAATAAATTAAATAATATGAAAAAGACAAGAAATATTGTTATATAAATAGTTTTAGATAATCATTTCATTAGAAGTAAAGGGTCATTTTAAAGGAAATAATATTAAAATATATTCTCTCTCAAAATGTCATAGTATACAAGGTTTAATCTAATAGAAATCATTATGGAAGGATTCCCACACTAAATTGTTTTTTATTTTCATTATTTTACTGTTTATCTAATAAGATGTCACTCATTATCCAGTTCTTTGTAGGGATATATTGTTCCCACTAATCAAATTAATAAAATCAAAAATAGTAATCTCCATTATATCAAACAGAAATCAATATATGATACCCAATGAAAAGAAATGAGGTTAATATAAATATTATAATATAATATGCCATGGAAATTAAAATCGTGTTACAAACATTTCATTGTCATTAAAATTACATATCCATAGAAATAATATAAATGGTTTCTTTGGATTGTATCCCCAATAAATAATAATTTATATCAAGGGGTTTTTACTTTTATGAATAGTAAGATAAATAAAATATCACTCACAAATTTATGAGAGAAATATCTATTACATTTGAATATAATTTATTAAAAAAATACAATCAAAATGGAATATATATTCTCTGAAAATAATCAAGTGAACATGTAAATAAATATTTAATGTAAAAAACAATAATTATGGTGGGAAATATAATTTTTTTGGAGTATATTAAAAATATTACATTAATACTTTTGTCAAAAAAGTCACAATGTACATGTTTGTAAAATGAAAAAATATTCTAAATAATCCATTTGGAAACATTGAGTCATGTGTAAAAATGTATTTTAAATTCATATGAAAATATTAAAAACATTACTATTATTTACAATACATGGACATGGGAGAGAAAATTTCTCTGACTAGAGAGTGATATGCTGTCCACTCTCCAAAAGAAATATGTTCAATATAATGACTAATTAAGATGAGGAAAATAACAGGGAAAGATATACCTTCATGAAATAAACATATTAATAGAATAAATATTTGACTGAGATATCCATCACAATATTACATTATAAGATCTCAATTTTAAAAAATTACAAAAATTAATTTAATTTTAAAATAAATCAATTTCAACTTTGTTACATTTATGTCGTAAGTGACATGAATTAATTCACCATATATTGATATGAATTTCCTACAATTTTAATGAAATTAATTAAAAATAAATTAATGTTTAGTATTTAGACCACAGAAAATAATGATGTGATGAACATGGAATTAATACCATTTAAATAATCATGGGAGGAAAGTCCCTTACCTTGAGTATTAAATGATTTGAAAAAAACTCTAATGACCATTTTAATATTTAATTTTATCATGATTATATACCATACTAATTTTTTTATTTATAATTTAATATATGATCACATTATATTATTTTACCCTTCATTTTAAATATAATTTTCTTATTGAATTATTCATTTTATTGTTATCTATATCACTTATCATGACTATTTTCAGCTTTGTAGTTCCATTAGTTGAAAAACTATCAGGGCCGAAAAGTTCTAATAATCAATAATGAGAAAAATATAATTTATATTCATTATAATCATATTTAGTCTCATTAATAATGTTTATAAATAAAATCATTTATTGCACAATTCATGAAGATGGTAATCCGTTTGTAAGCATGAAAACTGATTTAATATTTCAATAAATGAAAAAATAGATAGTAATATATTAAATGAAAATATTATCTTTGTCATTATATCATATATATATAATATATTCATTAATTTATTAAGAATTCATATCTATTTAAAATATAAATGGATAATGAATTGTATCCCTTCACATAGGTTATTTTCTATACATACAAATGAACGATGTTAACATTTCACAATGGATTGGATGGAAAATATATATATGTAATACTATTATTCCATATATACATGTTTTCTATATATTATAAAAAAATATTAAACCCATCATAATACACAATCAATACTTATGGCGATGAAAAATGAATTTTATCACAACATGGATATGGTAATACATACATACACATGAGTTATAAATTCATTTATAGTTTTAAAGTATAGTTGGATTATAAATGAATTTTTATATTAATAACTTCACATTATCATATTTATGATAAATAATTTTTATATTTAATGATATATATATCCCTGATTAATATAAATATAACATGTGTAGAGAAGAATTTGATTAGTTAAGGTGGTTTCTAATACATTGAAATGAATCCATTTTATTTACACTAAAGGGATATAAAATTAGAATTTTTGGAATCTAATAAACACATCAATTTCAATATGTTGTTTTGGCTGTTATATTGGTAGATTCATTATCTATAATTCTTAAAGAGATTTAAGGAATTTATGAAGGATATTCAATTTTATAATTGAGTTGAGGGGATATTTTTGAATTTCGGAAAAGATTAAACCACAATACATTAATTCTCAAGGGAAAAGTCACTATATTTCTGGATATTTAATGATATGTATATCTAGGGTTTTAATCCCATAAATAAATATATGATAGAAATTATAGTGTCAATTTTATCTATATAATTTCGATTTATCCTTGGATAACATAATTAAAATTTAACAATGATAAAATGTATTTCAATATTAATGGGATTTAGTTTTTTACTTAGAAGTAAATAATTGTGAGATTCATTGATTTGAATTATATATATGTTTTAATATAATAAAATGATCAATTAAAAACTCAATTTATATATTAAGGTGATTGATTTGTATTCACTATCATCCAAAAAGAATTAGTATAAAATCATGTGTCCTTATCACTTGGTTTTAACATGGATTAACTAGATTGATCCATTTATAGATTGGTCAAATTTGAAATGGTTACTATTGGTTTTTTCATAATTAAAATGATTATATTCATAAAATAAGAATCCTCCTTATTCTAAATAATAAATTTATGTTATTCAATTCTATGGAAATATGTAATATAAATTAATTTTAAAATAGGAAAAAAATGTGATGATAAAAAACATTAATACCATACAAATTAAAAATATTAGGTAATTTTATGGAAGATTTTATTTAATATATAATAATTATATATAATTTAAATAATTAACCAATACTTATCAATTATATTTATTATAATTCATAAAATATTTTTCGCATAATTTGGTTTTTTGGCAATAAGCATTTTTATTTACAGAATTGTGATTTACACTAAATTGAAACAATTTTTTTTACAATAAACACAATTTTAGTATTAAAAATATAATATAACAAATTTTAAATTGAATTTAATTTCAAATGGCACTTTTTACGTGACTCTAAAAAATATAAATTTTTCAAAAAAAAATCATTATTTTTCATTATTCACGTGAAAATCAATCTTTTTCTATAATTAAAAAAATCATTATCATATTATTATTTTATTAATCATTAAAAAATAAATATTATTTTAAAAATTACATCTTTTTTTGGAAGATAATCATAATAATTTTCTATACATTTAAAAATAAAATTAATGAGAACATATTTTTAATTTATTATATAACATTTATAATAATTGTCTTATTAATTAAAAAAATATGAATACCTTTATATATCATATTATATTTATATATATTTCATTAATTCTGTCTAATTTAAGTGTTATGATATAAATTTCTGTAATAATAATAATTTAATATTATATCATGATTTGTCAATACTCAGAGGTGTTTGTACTAGAGATAAATTATGAAATAAAAGAATTTTATGAGAAATATTTTGAAAATCATAGTATTTACATAAGGTTACATACATGTGTCAGATATAGAGAGTGTGACATGGATTAAAATATTATGTAATATTATAAAATATTAAATCATATCTTGAATGTCTTTTTTGAAATGAAAGTGGTGTTTCAGAAGAATATTCATGCTTCTGAGGAGAAGTCGGTTTGTTCCTAGTGCATTCAGGAATGAAGGGTATGTTTCGACAGCAGTTGGTTTTTGATGAAGAGAGTTAGTGAAAATCTAGTGTGGAATTATCTATGGTGTTATGGCATGTTATAATTACATCATGTCAGGAATGTTGGGAAGGAATGAGAATGAGGTTATATTGTAATTATTTATGGATGAAGATTCTGAGATTCAAAAATTTTTAGTGGTGAGGTGAATATTATTTTCAGGGAGCACTATAGATGTGATGAGATCTTATAATTTTTTTTTAAAAAATTTCTTCCCTGCGTTTGGGGGAGATCAATCATTGTGTTTATTAGTGATCAACAGTTTTGACATGAGATTCTGTTTTTCTAGTGAAATGAGTTAAAATTAAAAAATTTATAGTTTTTGGGAATTAGAAATCACAATATTGGATTTGTCAATAATTTTTTACCGAAATATATTGTGTTGTGGGTATTGATGCTCAATAAAATATAATGATGATGATGTATATTATCAGGGGGAGGTTGTTGTATCCCACAACATTGTGGTTTGAATACATCATAATGAATTTCATTTTTTATTTGATGGTTGAGATAAATTTGGGAATATTACTCAGATTAAAATTTATTGATTTGGAATTCATTAATATAGTGTTTTAGATGACTAATGATGATTTTGTGGTATTAGATGTTTTTATATTGGTTTTCGAGGATTCCATAAATTTTTTGAAACATTTGAATTCTCTTATATATGGATCACAATTTAGAGTGCATGGATGAGTTGAAACATTATGTCTCAATGTATCTATGTATTTTCTTAGTTAATTGTTAAATAATAATAATTTTTATTCTTGTTTACAGAATGGTTATATAAAAACCATTTAGGGTTTAAGGGGAGACCCTGTGAGCATGAAGAGAGTCTGATACATTGTGCACAGCCTACACATGGTTTTAGAAACAATATGTTTTAATTTTTTAAAATTTTCATGCAGGGTGTTTCAAGGTGAGCACCGGGATATGCCACATTATATACAAACTATATGGGTGCATGTGTGATGGATACAGTAATTCTCAATGTTTTAAAACTATTTTGAAATCCATCTGGGAAAACCATTTGACATCCCAGATTATTATTAAAATATGTAATTTACCAAAATATTTCCTGATAATTTTTATCCACTTCACCCACCTTCTCCCCCATTTTATGCACACGAATAAGGTTCTCAACTTGTAAAGACCCATAAATTTCAAGGAAATTTTTTTCTTAATTTTCTTCGGAATTTTACAAGAACGCAGTTTCTGACGGCGCCTGATTCCGAGGCCCGGTGTGCCCGGAATTAATTTCCGAAGTTTAGCTCGGGTGCGTTCAGTGAACGTACGAGCGTGAAATTTATATCCTTTGAACCGGTGCTCAGAATTGAAATCTGATTGCACCGATGAACTCGCAATGCTGGTAATCGCTTAAGGGAACCTTTACCTTAGTTGCGTTTGTGCGGGAGGAGAAGTTAATTTTTGGGGTTTAATTAAAAAAGTTAATACAAATGTTAACTCAATTTTATTTCATGTGAAGTTATTAACTTCTCCCATGGGAAGTTGGTGGTGGGTCCACATCCATCCAACTTCCCATGTGTGGATATTTGAAAGGGTAGGGCCCACACAAACCCCTCCCCACCTTTTCAAATTCCTTAAACTCCCTTACCCTCTTAACCCCTCACTTTCCAACTCCCCATTAACTCACACTCTTTAATATTTGACAACTTGATTAATTAATGAGGTGAGTTAAGTATGGTTTATTTGAATTTAAATCTTTTGAAATTCTTGCCAACACTTTGCAATTAATTAATTAAACCAAATTAATTAATTATTTTGAGTGTTTGAATTCTTTTGAATTCATTTTGCCAACATTAAAAAGAGAGATTATATTATTCTTTTTGGGTTGGCATAAACCTTGTGAGGAGAACTAAGGAGAGAAGAAGAACTCTTGGAAGATCACTAACCCCTCGAGGAAGAACGTTCCATGTTTCCGAAGAACGTGAAGCAACACCTCCGACCATCTTCAACCGGAGTAAGGAAGGGAAGCACCGCCACCTACAAAGTATACAGAGGGTGACGTCTCGGCTCGATTTCACCGAGCTCTTCTCCCACCATCCTAGATGGAACGACGCCTGACCTCCGTGATGCTTGTCTTCCACGGGTCGTTGAAGAACTCCATTCTTGAAGCTGAGGTAGGGGAATTTTATTTTGGAATTCTCTTATCTTTTGAGAAAATAACGACGAGCGTGGACCAACCAATACCGGGTTGATCCGTGGATCGTCCGATCAAGCGGTTGATGATTGAGGGTTTTTATTTATTTAATTGTTCGTGAATACAAACTTGGTGATGATCATGGTTTAAAACCCTTTTTGTTGTCAAATAACGCGAGGGGGTCGGACCGCACAAACACGACCGACCCTCCTCCTTTGTTTTCGTGATGGTTTCTTGAGGATGATACAAGAAAACGGGGTGCCGTCGCACCACGCGATTTCATTGCGGAAGATATGCGTGGCGTCGTCGCGCCGCGCTGTGGAAAGAAATCCAAGAACGCGACGCCGTCGCGTCGCGTTGAAGAATGTCAAAGGCGCCGCGGCCAGAGCGGGGCCGCGGCGGAGGGAAGCGATGCCGTCGCATCGCGCCGAACGGCATAGGCCGCGGTCGGTTCCGGGTCGCGGCGGAACAAGATGACCGGCGGCAGGCACCGGGCCGCCGGTGTCAGCGAAGGAAGGATCGGCCGTCGCCGGTCCTTGCTGGTGAAACCGGCCGGCCAGTGCGGGCCGACCGGGCAGTGGAGACCGGGGGAATTAATTTCCCCCGGGTGGGTCTCAAAAGCGGCCCCAATTAAGGGGTCGCGGTTCTCAAAAGTGGGGGGGGTGGGGCTTGCCCCCCGCGTGCGACACCCGAACGGTGCCCAGGCCGCGCCGCCGTGCCGGTCTGCGCCGCCGCACCGGTCCGCGCCGCCGCGCCGGTCCGCGCCGCAGCGCCGCCGGGTCGGGGCGTCGGGCCGGGTCGCCGCCCGGGGCGGGTCGACCCGGTTCGGCCGACCCAGGGGGGTCAGGCCGGGTCGGCCTGGGCCCAGACCCCCAGTTTCGGACCGCTTTTGGTCAAATGCACGTATATTGGTCTACGGGCCTCCAAACGACTCGCCGTCAGCGGCAACACGATCCTTGGATCGAGACGGTCGTTTCGGTATACTATATTCAAGGCACACCTTCTTTTTCGGGTGCCTACGTGGTTAAAACTCCAAAGTTAAGCGTGCTTGGCCTAGAGTAGTGATCAGGATGGGTTACCTCCTGGGAAGTTTTTCAGGGTGGGTGTGAGACGGAAAAGCCAATAACTTCCAGACCGGGCGTCCAATTGATGCGCCGTCTGTTGCGTTGCGTACCTATTGATGATACAGAACTTTTTTCTTCCTTCTCCTGAGTTTTGGATGTAGTTAGATAGTGGCCGGGATTGGATTGCACCCGAAATCCAACCGGGCCCCTGGAACGGAAAAGCTAATATCTTTCTGACAGAGCGTCCGTTTGACGAACCATCAGTGGAGTTGGTGATCTCGTTGAGAAACGGTCTATATGAGTATACCCTATGTGAGTTCGGGGTACAGTTGAGATACGGCCGGGTTTGGTTCGCTCACAAAACCAACCGGGCCCCTGGGACAAAAAGTCTAATAACTCACAGATCGGACGTCCGATTGATGTGACGTCTGTTGTGTTAAGACCCCTCTGACGAGGCGGTCCTTTGACATACTTCTTCGTGGGACATTGAGATACTTGGAGTATCGACCTGTAGCTCGTGGACCGGACCCTCCCAGTGACGAGCGTGCAGAGTACGGAGACCGTGTGACTGGCTGAGACCTGACGACTGCTTGACCGACTCAACTTGGAGTGAGTCGACTAGCCCAGTGGACGGAGCACTACTTTTTGAGGTGCAGACCCATGGCGGACGGAGCACTACCTGTGTGACAATGCAGATCTGCGGTGCTAGTCCGGAGAGTACCTCAATAGGCTACTAGGGGGTGTGCACTACTGTGTTTGGGTGACATACCTCGGCGGGAAGCACTACTGTGTTTGGGTGGCGGGCCCGCAGTACTCGACAGGAGGAGTACTTCATCTGTCTTAGGTTAGTGATCAGTACCTCAAAGTCATGACAGGACCACTGTACACTCCATAGACGGAGCTCTTCAGCAGTTACGGTTTCGATAATGAAAATCCTGGTTTGAGCTGAGACTTTTGACCATTGTGTTTACCTCATGATTGATATGGGTCACTTTATAACTTAGGTATATGTATGGGCATATACCTGGGTAGTGGTAATCCGTTGATTTCACAATCCTTGTGTTTCCTCATGATTGAGATGGGTTACATGATAACTTAGGTATATGTATGGGCATATACCTAAGTAGAGGTTATTTGTTGAGATCTTCTTTGTGGTTATCCTTGTTGGTTTAGTGAGACCTTGGGGGTCTCGGGGTCCCTACTGGGTATCGTTATACTCACCCCTGCACGGGCTATGCCCGCACCTCGTTGTGTTGGTTGCAGACGACGGGCAGTGCTGACGGAGGCCGAGTGTTCGAGGACTGGATGGTACCCGAAGGTGGACTACACGACGAGTCAGTACCCGGAGGTGGACTACACGATGTGACGACTCACAGAGGAGGTTGATGGATGAGAGCGTGGAGAAGGCTATCTATACCTACCCTTCAGGTAGGATCTGTGGTGGATGATCAGGAGTTGCGCTATCTATACCTACCCTTCAGGTAGGATCCGAGGAGGACGACCCAGGAGCTGCTTCCTTTTTCCAGCTGTTTGTCTTTTTGCTGTTGTACCTTGTTCGGTTGTAGTCGTACTTTCTTTTGGGTTTGTATTCTGACCCATTTACTTTTCAGCATTTCTTTTGTATTTAGTGTTTTACTTCTACTTGTACTCTGTAGTGCTTGTTTTCTTTTATAAAGGCAATGCCTTCCAAGTTATCATTATTTTTACGCCTTTGGTGCTAGTCGCCAGCCCCTGGCCTATGGAAGGCGGGCTTGGGGTAGTCATGGCATGGGCCCCGAGGACGGGTCAGGACAAATTGGTATCAGAGGAGTTCGGTTCTACAACAGAACTTATGACTCTGACTTTTTCTTTATGTGAAGCAATAGTGTTAAGAGTACCGAGTGTGGATTTCAGTTCAGGGAGTCCAGTGTTGGTGCGGGCGGCCGACGTATCCATACACCAGGACCCTGAAAACTGATTTCCGACTTTGTGCATCAAAACACTGATTGCGTGTGTGTTTTCAAAGGTTTCCCCTTAAAACAGCTCAAACCAGGTCAGCTCACCGGGTATAAACATTTGACCGTGTCACGATGTTTCTTTCAGGATGCCTTTGCACGGACGACCAGCTAGAGCCCATAGGGATGTGCGTGCTAACAGCCTGTCGAGCGACAAGGCTTCGGTATAGGGCCCTCTTGAAGTTGAGGCACCAGCGGAGGCACCAGCGGTACTGCTACCTGTTGGGCCACCGATGCCACCAGCCCCAGTAGTAGGCGATGCACGACGCTTGAGCGCACTGCACGAGTTCTAGCGCCAGAGGCCACCTAGGTTCCGGGGAGATACGGACTCGCAGGCGGCTGAGGTTTGGCTGGAGGCTGTGGTGAGAGTCTTAAGGCTAGTGGGGACGCCAGCAGACTTCATGGTTATCTTTGCTACCAGCCTCCATCAGGCAGCAGCAGGCAGGTGGTGGAGCCACTTGTTTCAGTTTTACGACGGGATGACCTTCGCATGGGAAGACTTTGAGACCTTCTTCAGGGTGGAGTTTGTGCCAGTAGCTCTACACCCCGAGCATGTACAGGAGCTTCTGCCTTTGCCGCGTGTTTTTCAATCAGTATCCAAGTCATCTGTGGGCAGTAGACAGATGATGCAGAGGTCCAGGAAGACCAGACTAGCAGTTGGACGATCTCGGGTTTTAGGACCGGTGGTGCGGGGCACCCGGGGTGGGAACAGAGCTAGGCATGCCAGAAGCAGTTTGTGTTACTCATGCGGCAGAAAGGGTCACCTAGAACCTGACTGTCCGACTCCTCATACGGTTGAACAGCAGGTGTTGGAGGAGCCACCGAGAGTAGGTGGACAGGAGAAGAACTAGTGGATACGTCCCTTGTACTTCTAGTTCTATTTTGTTGTTGTATTCGTGTCTTGTACTATGAGCTGAAATAATAAAAACACACTTATCTTGGAGAGGTTTTCATTCCTGTCCTTTTGTTTGGTTGATACTGAGTGGTCCCGGTTAAACTGTTGACTTGACCCTCACTTTCAAGATTTCTACTGGAGGGGACCCAGTGACCTCACACTGATGCCGACAGTGTGACTCGACCCTTGGAGGTGAGAATGACAGTTGGATCTCTTAGTAGTTACGTTTAGGCCTTACGACGTCATCCATGGCATGAATGCATCATTCATGTTAGGATTGACTGTATTAGGCAACGAATGTGGTTCATACAGGGGATGAGACCGGGTTTCTCTTATCAGCAAAGAAGAAATCATAGCAGCTCTTATGAGACTAAAGGAGGTCCAGGACATCCAAGAGAGGATGAAGGCTACGCAGTGCAGTAAGAAATAAGAAACCGGTGCCATTCTTAGAGACTCGGGAGTGTTAAAGAAGAGGAAGCTTAAAGGAGAGATGAGTCTACGAAGCAGTAGATGTGGAGGCAGAGCTAGGAGAGCAGCATGAGGTGGTGTACATCTAACATTGTACAACCACCCGCCTTATTTATTCATGCCCGGCTCAGGGAGCTGGAGGGCGGAGGAAGAGTGCGGCTGCATGCGGTCAAGGAGTGTGACCCAATGCCTCTAGAAATTATTCAAGGGACATTCTGTGTCCACTACTAGCTGCTGTAGTAACAGACATCGATATGAATCCTTCCTCATTTTCACAAATCTTGTTTCAGACCTAGAGTTTCAGGTAAGCCGTGGACTTGACCCTCACGTCTGGAGATACCTTGGGAGGAGACTTGATAATCACACTTATGCCGATGGTGTGGTCAGACCCTCGAGGCGAGAGTTTGGGTTGGAATCTCTTGGTGGCAGCGCCGAGGCCTTGTGACGTTAGTTTGAGTATAGAATGGGCAATAACTATTCATACTCAAATTGATGGTTTTAGCAAACGTCGGGATGGGTTTTCCTTGGTCGGCAGAAAAGGAAACCCCAGGCAGCGCAGGGTAACTCTGCACAGGAGGGTGCGACCGATCACTCATGAGTCGGTCAACCTTACCCTCATGGTAGCAGCCTTTCGGGTTCCAGTTCTAACACAAAATGGAGACTTCTAGAGTTCGAGGATGACGATCACGTCCTTATTCGGGTCTCACCACGACGAGGTTTGCGGAGATTTGGCCAAGGAGGCAAGTTATCTCCAGGGTTCAGCGGACCTTCTTAGGTCCCCAGCTGGGTAGGCGGGGTGGTTTACCGCTTGACCCATTCACCGCAGTTACACCAGGTGCACGACGACTTCCACGTATCTCAACTGAGGAGATACGTGCTCGACCCTTCGCATACCATCGACCATGAGGAGATGGACGATGGCGATGGGGTGTCTTTCACAGAGGTTCCAGTGGGGATCGAGGATCGACAGGAGCAGATCCTACATGGACGATCGATTCCTCGGGTGCACTTTCTTTGGCAGTATGGAACCTCCAGGTAAGCACATGGGAGCGGAAGGCTCGGATGCGTGCTCTGTACCGCTTTTGTGACCCTAGTTTGTGTTGAAGCTTTATGGGGTCGTAAAGCCCTGAGGTGGGAGTAATGTAAAGACCCGTAAATTTCAAGGAAAATTTTTTCATAATTTTCTTTGGAATTTTACTAGAACGCAGTTTCTGACAGCTTTTAATTCCGAGTCCCGGTGTGCCCGGAATTAATTTCCGAAGTTTGGCTCGGGTGCGTTCAGTGAACGTACGAGCGGGAAATTTCTATCTTTTAAACAGGTGCTCGGAATTGAAATCCGATTGCACCGATGAACACGCAATGCCGGTAATCGTTTAAGGGAACCTTTACCTTAGTTGCGTTTGTGTGGGAGGAGAAGTTAATTTTTGGGGTTTAATTAAAAAAGTGAATAAAAATGTTAACTCAATTTTATTTCATGTGAAGTTGCTAACTTCTCCCATGGGAAGTTGGTGGTGAGTCCACATCCATCCAACTTCCCATGTGTGGATATTTGAAAGGGTGGGGCCCACATGAACCCCTCCCCACCTTTTCAAATTCCATAAACTCCCTAACCCTCTTAACCCCTCACTTTCCAACTCCCCATTAACTCACATTCTTTAATATTTGACAACTTGATTAATTAATGAGGTGTGTTAAGTATGGTTTAATTGAATTTCAATCTTTTGAAACTCTTTCCAACACTTTGCAATTAATTAATTAATCCAACTTAATTAATTATTTTGAGTGTTTTAATTCTTTTGAATTCATTTTGCCAATATTAAATAGAGAGATTATATTCTTCTTTTTAGGTTGGCATAAACCTTGTGGGGAGAACTAAGGAGAGAAGAAGAACTCTTGGAAGTTCACCAACCTCTCGAGGAAGAACGTTCCACGTTTCCGAAGAACGTGAAGCAACACCTCCAACCATCTTCAACCGGAGTAAGGAAGGGAATCACCGCCGCCTACAATGTATACAGAGGGTGACGTCTCGGCTCGATTTCACCGAGCTCTTCTCCCACCAACCTTGATGGAACGACGCCCGACCTCCGTGACGCTTGTCTTCCACGGGTCGTTGAAGAACTCCGTTCTTGAAGCCGAGGTAGGGGAATTTTATTTTGGAATTCTCTTATCTTTTGAGAAAAGAACGACGAGCGTGGACCAACAAATACCGGGTTGATCCGCGGATCGTCCGATCAAGCGGTTGATGATTGAGGGTTTTTATTTATTTAATTGTTCGTGAATACATACTTGGTGATGATCATGGTTTAAAACCCTTTTTGTTATCGAATAACGCGAGGGGGTCGGACCGCACAAACACGACCAACCCGCCTCCTTTGTTTTCGTGATGGTTTCTTGAGGATGATACGAGAAAACGTGTTCCCGTCGCACCACACGATTTTATTGCGGAAGATATGCGCTGCGCCGTTTCGCCGCGCTGTGGAAAGAAATCCATGAATGCGACGCCGTCGCGTCGCATCGAAGAAAGTCAAAGGCAAAGTGGCCAGAGGGGGGCCGCGGTGGAGGGAATCGATGTCGTCACATCGGGCCGAACGGCATAGGCCGCGGCCGGTTCCGGGCCGCGGCGGAGCAAGATGACCGGCGGCCGGCACCGGGCCGCCGGTGTCAGCGAAGGAAGGATCGGCCGTCGCCGGTCCTTGCTGGCGAAACCGCCCGGCCAGTGCGGGCCGGCCGGGCAGTGGAGACCGGGGGAATTAATTTCCCCCGGGCGGGTCTCAAAAGCGGCCCCAATTAAGGGGCCGCAGTTCTCAAAGGGGGGGGGGGGCTTGCCCCCCGGGCGCGGCACCCGAACGGCGCCCAGGCCACGCCGTCGTGCCGGTCTGCGCCGCCCCGCCGGTCCGGGCCGCAGCGCCGGACCGCACCGCCGCGCCGCCGGCCGGGCCGGGTTTTCCGAGCCGGGCAGGGTCGTCGGGCCGGGTTTTCCAAGCCGGGCCGGGTCGTCGGGCCGGGTCGCTGCCCGGGGCGGGTCGACCCAGTTCGGCTGACCCAGGGGGGGGGGGGGGGTCGGGCCGGGTCGGCCTAGGCCCAGACCCCCAGTTTCGGACCGCTTTTGGTCAAATGCCCGTATATTGGGATACAAGCCTCCAAACGACTCGCTGTCAGCGGCAACACGATCCTTGGATCGAGACGGTCGTTTCGGTATACTATACTCAAGGTACACCTTCCTTTTCGGGAGCCTACGTGGTTAAAACTCCAAAGTTTAGCGTGCTTGGCCTAGAGTAGTGATCAGGATGGGTGACCTCCTGGGAACTTTCCCAGGGTGGGTGTGAGACGGAAAAGCCAATTACTTCCAGACCGGGCGTTCGATTGACGCGCCGTCTATTGCGTTGCGTTCCTATTGATGATACAGAACTTTTGGCTTCCTTCGCCTGAGTTTTGGATTCAGTTGGATAGTGGCCGGGATTGGATTGCACCCAAAATCCAACCGGGCCCCTGGAACGGAATATCTGATATCTTTCTGACAGAACGTCCGTTTGACGAACCGTCAGCGGCGTTGGTGATCTCTTTGAGAAACGGTCCCTATGAGTATACCCTATGAGAGTTCAGGGTACAGTTGAGATACGGCCGGGTTTGGTTCGCTCACAAAACCAACCGGGCCCCTAGGACGAAAAGGCTAATAACTCACAGACCGGACGTCCGATTAACGTGCCCTCTGTTGTGTTGAGACCCCTATGGCGAGGCAGTCCTTTGAGATACTTCATCGTGGGACTTTGAGATACTTGGAGTATCGACCTGTAGCTCGTGGAGCGGACCCTCCCAGTGACGAGCGTGCAGAGTACGGAGACCGTGTGACTGGGTGAGACCTGACGACTGCTTGACCGACTCGACTTGGAGTGAGTCGACTAGCCCAGTGGACGGAGCACTACTTTCTGAGGTGCAGACCCATGGCGGACGGAGCACTACCTGTGTGACAGTGCAGACACGCGGTGCTCGTCCGGACAGTACCTTAGCAGGCTACTAGGGGGTGTGCACTACTGTGTTTTGGGTGACATACCTCGGCGGGAAGCACTACTGTGTTTGGGTGGCTGGCCCGCAGTACTCGATAGGAGGAGTACTTCAGCAGTCTTAGGTTAGTGAGCAGTACCTCAGAGTCGTGACAGGACCACTGTACACTCCAGAGATGGAGCTCTTCAGTAGTTACGGTTTCGATAATGAACATCTTGGTTTGAGCTGAGACTTTTGACCTTTGTTTTTACCTCATGATTGAGATGGGTCACTTTATAACTTAGGTATATGTATGGGCATATACATGGGTAGTGGTTATCCGGTGATTTCACAATCCTTGTGTTTCTTCATGATTGAGATGGGTTACATGATAATATAGGTATATGTATGGGCATATACCTAAGTAGAGGTTATATGTTGCGATCTTCTTTGTAGTTATCCTTGTTGGATTAGTGAGACCTTGAGGGTCTCGGGGTCCCTACTGAGTATCGTTATACTCACCCCTGCACGGGCTATGCCCGCACCTCATTGTGTTGGTTGCAGACGACGGGCCGTGCTGACGGAGGCCGAGTGTTCGAGGACTGGACGGTACCCGAAGGTGGACTACACGACGAGTCAGTACCCGGAGGTGGACTACACGACGTGACAACTCACATAGGAGGTTGATGGACGAGAGCGTGGAGGAGGCTATCTGTACCTACCCTTCAGGTAGGATCCGTGGTGGACGACCAGGAGATGCGCTATCTGTACCTACCCTTCAGGTAGGATCCGAGGAGGACGACCCAGGAGTTGCTTCCTTTTTCCAGCTGTTTGTCTTTTTGCTGTTGTAACTTGTTCTGTTGTAGTCGTACATTCTTTTGGGTTTGTATTCTGACCCATTTACTTTTCAGCATTTCTTTTGTACTTAGTGTTTTGCTTCCGCTTGTACTCTATAGTGCTTGTTTTCTTTTATAAAGGCAATGCCTTCCTAGTTATCGGGATTTTTATGCCTTTGGGGCTAGTCGCCAGCCCCTGGCCTATGGAAGGCGGGCTTGGGGTAGTCACGGCATGGGCCCCGAGGACGGGTCGTGACATAACACCAAATTATTTTAAAAAATATTTTATTCTGAATAAATTTAATATTTTGATATTTTTATTTAATCACAACACAACTTTTTCATATCAAACATGAACTGTAGAGTTTATCTTATGTAACAAGTAATAATAAACTTATGTTTCACAAAATATATCATTATGTGTATCAAGAGTTTCATGCGACATTGTGATTAAACAAAACATGAAATATTTCTTAAATGTTTTTAATTATATTCATAGAAATAAAATACCCATTAAAATATATTATACGAGTATGCTTAACTAAATAATAAAAAACTTTTTGTCTAAAGAATTATATATAATAAATTATATGGTGAATAGTTAATTTGAATATAAAATAAAAACCCTTTTAAAATAAATTGAATTGTTTTGTAGAAAACTATTTTTATATTCCCAAACATGTTCAATCTCAATAAAATCGAAATATTATTTTTTGGGTAACTTTTAATGAAATTAACATCGTATATATTTAGTCATTTTTTATAATATATATTATTTGTTTTTAGAAAAAGTAAAATGAATATATCAAATTTTTGTGTTAAATTTTGTTTTCTAAACGGTAGTACTGTCACCCTTTTTGAAAAAATTATAAAATTATTTTATAAATACATACACAATAATTTTGAGGAAATTATAATTTTTTAATAACTATTTCAAATTATCACAATGATTTTTTTAAAATTTATAATATGATAAATTTTTCAATGAATATTTAAAGTAATGGTTTTTAAAAATAATAATTCCTTCAATTTTATGATTTTAAAAACAAAAAAAATATTTTAAGATGGTAATGATTGTAATATTTATTTAATTATATACCTATTAATAAAATCGAGTTCTATGATACGTATTTCACGTTAAATTTTGATTAAAAATATTATAAACTTTTGACAATATTTCTCTTTTGAATACCTCTTTATTTCAACTGCTATTTGAATTATTATAAATATAATCCCTTTATATATATAATCAATTTCAAAAAATGTTTTCCATATTTTTTATATGAATAAATTATACTTTTTAATAAGATCATATTAGTTTTTCACCAAAATTAATGGTTAAAATGGAAAAATTAATATTTGGGATGATAGGATATTTATGAAATATATTTCTATTCTATGGGATATTCCATGAGGAAATTATTATGAACATAGTCAGTTCATAATTTTATGAGCCGCAGAATCTGGCCAATAATTTTATCTCTAACTTGGGCCACATACATGGACACCATGGGGGCCGAATTAGCATTTGATACTGAAGAGTGATTTTTTCTTATACATGTCATCTAGAATCCAATGAAATTTGGGATTAATTGGGCCTGTATATTGATCCCCACATTCTCATCAGTGGGCTGGTGTCCAATCTACCTTTTCCAAACTTTCTTCTTTTCATTGATCCATGAAGTGAATATCCAGTTAAAAAGAATATAAAATTAAAATATTTATAATTATATTCCATAAAATTTGATGAATCATAGGGTACTTCAAATGATGTTCAAAAATTCACCACATAATAGTGCATTTTAAGAAGTTATTTCATTCATAATGTGAAATGATGTTCAAAGTGTAAAATGCACTAAAATGGTGATTATGGATAATAAAGAACATGAATATTATATATATTACCAATGAATATTATCCTCATTTAGTGGCAAATCACACCCCCCAACATGAGTTTTGCTAGTCCCAAGCAAAATATATCTCAACAATATGAAATTTGAATTCCGTTTTCCATGAACATTTTAATACACAATGATCACCAGAAACCCTTATACCAAACAACCATGAAACCCATCAAAATATTTTAATACAAGATAGTTTCGTAAGCATATCCCAATCCCAATCCCATTCCTTTGTTCAAAATAATTTCCATATTTCATCCAATATCAATTAAGTATGAGGATGTGTTGTGTATCAAAGTAGACATGGGTGTTCATTTTTATTTATGGGTGGAATGATGGTAGTGATATGTGGAATCACATTTCAATATTAAAATGAGTATTCATTTTTTTATTGTATTATTTTTTTTGTGTTTTTTTTGCAATTTTTCCATGGTAATTGATGTTGCACTCAAAAGAGTCAACCCCTCTAGAGAGACTTTTCCAATGACTCCCAGGCTCAAAGACCATAGGGAACCAAGTGAATCCCACATAATCGGGTATCATCTCGAATAAACTCAGTCAAAAAAAATCAAATTACCAAAAATAGAGATCAAATTACTAACTCTGGGCTAGACAACTATGGAGTCACGATCCCCAGGTGTCGAAAGCAACACATTAGGTCATTTCATTGCTCTACGCGCAATTATTTTTTAAGATTTTTTTGTGAATACTCATATAAAACAAAAATGATCACCAAACCAATGCTATTTATTTAGGGGACCCCATGAAGTTAAATTAATACCCCAATATCCAAAGGACGTTCATGGTGATTTTTTTATTTGTATGAAAATATAAACAATGAAATATCACATTGGAAATCCACACATTCCAAAATCTATGCTCATGAAATTATATAAGGATTAAAGTGAGAATCGGGGCATGCTAAATTATTTGATATTCAGATTCAAAGTGTGCAATTTGTATTACCATGTTCAATGTTAATGGAATTTTTCCTTCTATTTACACACATTTTTTTTTCAAATCATTTTTTTCCACACAAATTCAATTTTCTTATATTTCATCTACCCACCCCCCCCCCAAAATAAAATAAAACTGTCCCCAGTGTTTGATGAAATGAAAATTCTGAATGGGGTAGAGGGAAAAAAAGAGCTCAATAATGAAATTGAAATATGAAGATCAGGGAATGTAGTCACATGGTAGTTGAAGTTTGAAGTTCTTGCTGCTCCAATTTAGTCCTTTGATATCCCTGTCACATGCAGAGTTCCCTAGTAGAAAAAGTAAAAACAAAACAAAAAAAAAATAAAAAATAATATATATATATATAATAAAAATATAAATATATAAATTAATGAAGAAGTAAGCACAATAAGTCGTAGGTCAGTGGAAATCACACGCCCATGTCTCCCATCGGTATCGGGTTCGAATCCCCGCGGCTTCGCTGGTTGTGATGGGGTTTACCCTAAGGCCTATGGCGTGCCCCCTATATTATTTATTATTTTATTTTTTATTTTTATTTTTATCTTAACCAACAAAATCATAAAATAAAATAAACTGATGATACATTGTATTCTTTTTAAATTTCTGGGTAAGGTATTACTCAAGGATCACACCACGTGACATGGATGAATATGGTGCTCCCCATTCATACCCATCCATACTCATAATAGAAGAACAGGTCAACAGTCTAATTTTTTAAATATCAAAATGATTAATTAATCCTTTTTAAAATATAATGTTGATTAAAACAACAAAATTATAGGAAACATAAAAACCACAGGTTGCCTCCCAAGAAGCGCTTTGTTTAATGTCGTTAGCCTGACTTGAACCCCACAACTTACCTAATAACAATTTTTAAAATTTTAAGGACCTCGTATTTATCCATATCCACTAGATTGAGATTTATTTTTTATATTATATTTTTGAAGTCTGAAAACCTATGTTCTATAATGAGTGGTAAAATCCAAGGAATATTAGAAACGGTTGATACAATTTCTATTTTAGTCTTTCCAAATACATTTAGAATCATTACCTCTTTATGGGTTTCAAGATAAGAATTAATTCCAATTTAATGTCCAAGATTATACCCTATTATGTGATACTTGAGTGGGGAAGGATGAACAACTATTTTGAGCTTGGGTTTGATAGGACATTCAAACACAGGTTGAGATTTTAAATCCAACTCAGTTTCTTTTTCCAAATGTAATAAATAAATTGGTTCCTTTTGAATAAAATATTTAATCACAAAATAGGAAATATTAGTTTCTAGGATGGGTATGGACTCAATATTTGATATTTCTCTCAATGGTTCAATGATTGGTGTTTTTGAAAAATCATCAATGGAGTTATCCTTAGGAGACTCAATCCATGATGTCAAATTCTCAGCTTTTGAATCCAAAAAATCAATTTCCTCTTGATTTAAATACACTTAAATAATTTCTTTAACTTCTTCATCTATCCAAAATCCAAAGGCTGGTTCTTCAATAAATTTATGAGAGTTTTGTTGGAGAAAAGAGTCTTCTGTCAATGATGGGGAAGGGATAGCATGAGTGAGAATGGGTTTCATAACTGTCTAAATGTTTTTTAGTTCTAATATCAATGACAAAACCTCAAAATTCATTATCTCCATTTGTTGACACAATTTTTCATGTAATGTATGTGAATCATGATGGATAAGGGGTTGATTTGAATGGTCTATTCTATGTGGATAATTAAGTTGTTGGAATTTCACAGGAGGGTGTTCAGATTGGCTTTGTGGGGATTGAAACACATTGTATGTTGGGATGTTTTGTGGATCATATGAATTAAAACATTGCGGTTCAGTAGGTTTTTTATTATCCCTCATGTAGTAATTATAATGGTCATTGTACATCACACTTGGTGTGGAGTGGTCAAAGTAAGGAGAGATTCCCCATGTTTGGGTTTGTTCAAAAGGGATTTCTATTGGTTGTGAAATATTGGATGAGAATAGAAAAGTGGGGTGAGAAAAGGATGCTAGTGTCTATGATAACATACTTAGGTCCCCGGAAACGGTGCCAAAATTTTATTCTCCCTCAAATTTATCCAAGAGAATAAGGTAGGACGGTCCTTGTAGTTTAGCTTGTGTTGTCGAATCCTCAGAGACCTACGACGTAACATATAGACACGTACATTCTATGGACTATTTTTGGATATGAAGTGGCCAACGAGGGTTGATTTTAGATGTGTATAAAGGAAATATATGATAATTAAGTTAATTCAATTTAATATAACGAGTTGATCCTAGGTTATTTCTCGAGGTGGTTTGGACGTCTTTCCTTTTCGATGATTTAAATTTCTTATATTTGAGATGGGTTAATTTAAGGAGATAAAACAACATCATCACATACTAGTTTAATTCCTGCACCCTTTAATACTAATCACCTATACGCTTTAAGGATCAATGTTTTTAGCACTTCAATGTAATGGTTTGTATTATCACTTGAAGTGTGTGGCCTTAAATTCAACAAAGATGATGGAGTTTAAAAATCATCAATTAAAAATTTTATTTAAAGAAGTGATTATACATTAATGGGGTGATAAATAACATCCAATACAGCCCCTTTCTATTCCTTTGGATCAACCCATATGTGGGTTATCCCCCCATTGATCCCATTGTTTCAATGTAAGCGGAAAGTAGACTCATGATGGGGGAAATAGAGATGTAAAGAAAACAACAAAAATAAAATGATCAGTCCACCATTATGTGAATAATTTCACAAGGTTTGGTGTGAATAAATTCCCAAGATGATCCAATGGTATGATAGTGATATTAAGAACAACAAAATAAGAGTATAAGAAAACTTTTATTAAGAAACTAAAGTGAATTGAACAACTTACATGTGAAAGTCAAATTTGAGACAATAAAATTGCAGCATAACATTACAATTGAACAAAGCACCATAGATCATTAAATCCTCCAACACCACTACCTTAAATAGGAATTTTTGAACCCTTGGTTCGAGCCTCCAACATTCTATGTCTCTTAAATTAATTGTGATAGGCCATAGGTGGGTGGAAAGTAAGGGAGAGTTGGTTTTACCACCCTTGACCCGAGGTGGCAGGCAGCTTTCCATCACCGAACAGAAGTGCATGGAAGGCCTTCTAGATGGACGAATCAGAGTGGGACATATAGGAAGAAAAGATAGAACACAATGTATTTTAACCTCGTGTTGAATTTGGTCCCATTTTGAGTTGTAGATTCCGAAATATGATCATATTAGTGGGATATTTTTCTGGGTCGCAGAATCAGGTCCCGAATTTTATCTATAATTTGTGCCGTCTAAATGGACACCATTAAGGACGAATTGACATTGGATGTTGGAGATTTATTTGCTACTATACATTATTTCTAGAATCCCACGAAATTTGGGATTCATTGGTCCTGTATGTTAGGCCCCACATTCTCATCAGTGGGCTGCTGTCCAATCTACCTTCTCCAGAATTGCTTCCTTTCATTGCCAAATATCTCCATCATCCTTTATTAATATTCCATTCATCATTGAAGTTAATATCCAGTTCAATAGAATATAAAATTTAAATAATTATAATTAGATTCCATAAAATTAGATTAATCATTGCGTACATCAAATGATGTTCAAATTTGTACCACATAATAGTGCATTTTAAGAAGGTATTACAATCATAATGTGAAATGATGTTCAAAGTGTAAAATGCACTAAAATGGTGTTTATGAATAATAAATAACATGAATGTTATGTATAATAAAAATGAATATTATCCTCAATTAGTGGCTAATCAACTGATTATTGAGAATATTGAATATTTGAAATGATTGGAATATAAATTGGAAACTGGTAATAATTATTTAATGGATTAATTGTTACATGATAAATGGAAAATGGTTAATTAAATGATGATTGGTTAATGAAATATTAATTAATTAATTAATTTATGAATTATTTAATTTTAATTCAATAAATTAATATTTTGAAGTGATTGTTTGTTATGACTGTTGGCCATGGGTACCTTTTGATGCATGTTAGATTTCCATGCATTAATTTTTCTAGGATGGAGTTGATTTATATTATGAGATGCTACATGAGTAGTTTTCTAAATATATGTGCTTTTTTCAACATGTTTTGAGATGAATATGATGTACTTGTAAATTGATATTATCCTGGATGAATCACTAATTCAGTGGACAGATTCAAACTAGTTAACGAATTTGGATAATTGAATGTTGACTTAATTATTTCTTTTGATTTCTATGAATAATTAATTTTTAATTAATTATTTACTATGGAGATGTTGATTAGTTAATTAATGGTTTAATATTGACGTTCAATTTATGATTTTAATTATTTGTTCAATTAACTAACGGATTTTATTAATTAAATTATAATTAAATTAATGGATTGTTTTCGGGTGTTAGAAATTGAATTATACACCAATGATATATATATATATGATTAATAAAAATGTTCTTGGATAGGTATTGAATCTCCAAATACTCACGAGGAGCTAGAAATGGCGTTCTACAATGAGCATTCAAGAAAACATTATTTTATGGGATATAGACTCATTCTCCAAATAACCATGGGTTGGGAGACATGGAATGAGGCTCCAAATACTAACAATGATGCAAGCCATGATGTTGTACACATATTAATTGATGTTGGAATATGAACCCAATTTCTCGTAAAGAAATGAATTTGTTGTTTAATAAAAAGTATTGTGACATTATGATTTGTGAATTGAATATGGGAATGGTTTAATACTTATCAACAAATTGGATGAATCACTATTAGTGGAAAGACCTAGGAGCGTGTCACAAAACTTTGTGGATGTTAACAGATATAGTATAAGAAAGATTAAATTGAATTTATAATGATTCATTATCCAATCCAAAGCACATTCTTTTATTTTGTCTTTACTTTGATTACATAGATGGTCTTTAGAGACATAAGGGTGGTTGACTTATAAAAGGAATGTCTGACGTAGGCCGAATAACGAGAATTATGTAGTTTATTGAGGATTGAATAATTGATAAATGAAAATTCTTTTGTAATGACTATTATGTATTCATGGACAATTTATAATTCAATTCTAGACACCAATTTAGAGATGAATCAGGCACATGGGAATATAGTTACATTGTATTACTTACATACATTATTCATGGTTTAAATGTTTAAATTATTTATTGAATGTTATGATTTGGGGTATACACTGATGGTCCTTGCTTACTAAGACTTTATCTCAACCCTCTCAGGCCACCATTACATTGGGGTACCTGAGTAGATTCTTTTTGGTTACTGAATTCTGCGGTTATAAAATTATATAGATATTGGAGAAGAGGACCGAGCAAGAGATCTGGATGCTTAAGTCGAAATACATTGGTCATGGTTGTCTTTTATTTGTATTATACATGATGTGTGAATCGTGATGCATTGTGTTATTGCTTTTAATTATGTATCCATAACATGTCATGCATTCACTTGTTGTATAATTTGAGTTGTCCACTTTTATTAAATGAGAACTATTTGTCTTCCGCTGTTTTTTCAATTATGTGTTTCTGCTTGGATAGTTTTTTGTTATTTAATCTGATATACCATTGTGTAACTCTGATAAGAGGTTATAGTTCCCCAATTGACTATCCTTAGACCCTTTCAACTTGTCGGCATCATCAAGCATACAGGGAGATGTTCTTGGGGTCATGTGGCGACCGGTCCAGCCACCAGTTTAG
The DNA here is from genome assembly GCA_963277665.1 of Viscum album. Classification (NCBI taxonomy): domain Eukaryota; kingdom Viridiplantae; phylum Streptophyta; class Magnoliopsida; order Santalales; family Viscaceae; genus Viscum; species Viscum album. Next base: position 1,835,465,295 of record OY728132.1, read on the forward strand.
TGGTGAGTCAGGTCGGGATTGTATAAAGTGGTATAAAGGGGCTTCATTTCCTTTGTCTTACTTTTTTGGGGTTGGTAGATAGAAGAATATGAATGTGTCAGCACTTGGGTTAATAGTATTGCTTGGCACTAATCAACTCATGTATGGGTAATAACCACTTGTCTAGTAATGGGAATTCATGTTTTTACTATTAGAGGTTACAGTTGATATGATTTCATCGTGAGAGATTGGTTTATTTTCTGCAGTTTATTGATTTAAGAATTTTGAAAAATAATTATCTTGGCCAGATATGGATAATAAGTTTCATAAATGCATCATTTTGGGAACTTAGATATTCACATGTCATGCATATTACATTCCATGTAGTTGCAATATTTGGATGCCAGCAAAATTTGGAATGTGTTCTTCGGGTGTGATTCCATATTTTGATCTGCTTTCACATTCTTCTCTAGATAGGATATTTTGGTGATTGATTTAACATATATGAGTGATTATATTCCATACAGCCTCAGTTATTTGTATCTTTTGTTATTGTGTCAATATCATGTGTTATAATATGTTGTAGTTTCACTGCTTGTGCTAACATGTTAGAGATGTTTTGGATATGTGAAAGTGGGCATAAAGATAAAATGTTATATAAATGATGATTGTGATAAATGGGAGCCAAATTATAACGATAAGCACTGTGGGTTCCTTACAGATTTGTAGATGGCCACCCATGTGATTGATCCTTATACAATAATAACATGTTTTAAAATGGATACAAATGTAAAACTATTGATTTTTTATTGTGATGAATTATTTCAAGGTTACATTTTTAAGAACCTAGAATGAATAAATGAGACCTTTCGAGATCACATTTTTGGTTAAAAGAGTTTATAAGATAATTTTCTTGTTTATATATGAATAAAATTGAATTTTATATGATTAAAGTGGATGTTTGATGTTGCATACCTTTTTTCCTAGGGTGTTGATTTGAAAACCAAGTGAGTTGATATGTATATTTACATGTGTGTATGTTGGAATTAATCCAAATGATAAATTATTGAAATGAATTAATTAAAAATCTTATGAATAAAAATGGGTTTTTGAACCTTGTTGTTTTAAATTTGTGTGACCAGGAGAGTGCGTCAATGTTTATGTTTTGTAAGGGGATAACACGTGGTAGGTTGTACCCTTATAATGTTGTAGAACAATAATGTATGTTCTTTTTATTAATCAATAGTAATTCTTGGTAAACGAGTTTTATGGAAAACCGATATGTTTATTATACCTCTATTATGATCATTGTATGACCTAGTGACCATGGTTTGAGGAATGTCACATGCATGCGTTAATGTGTTCTAAAAACATGCATTGACGAGTGGATGATCATTTCTTGAAACGTCATGGCAAATCCTATGGTGGGTATTATTGCTTATTTTTAGATAAACGTGTCGACAGGTGTTGTCAGGCATTTAGAATAGAGTTATCCAGTAATAGTTTGACTGATCTTTTTAATGACCATGGTATATTACTTTGTTCCCTCTTCTAATATGATGATAATTTCCCATATCCTGACCTCGTCATGGAGACACTATGAAATCGTTGGTCTTACACCACGCTACAGTTTAAATATTGTTGGCCTTGATGTGTGGTTGTTATCTTGATATTATGCAGTACACATGGATTCTTAGGGCTACAGATATATTCGTGTTCAGAAACAATTGTAGTTTTTTTTAAATATCCTTGGAATGGATAGACATGGAAATTTCACCACATGTCGGGTAAGGAAATCGTTATACATAAAGATGGTTTTGGAATAGTTATAAAATCTCATTGTCTGATAAAGGGAGAATGTGGATTTTAGGTCCACAACATCTTTATGGGGAATCATGTGCAGCCTTTTATATTGATTGATTGACATTAATTTTTTTATTATGACCCTATAATAGCCTCATATTTAAGATTTATTTCGATTGTTAAGTTGTAGTTTGAGCTTGGGCTATGGTTTTAAAGGCTTATCAATTAAGCTTGTGAAGGATTAACAATGTGTTTGGCATTTGGAACATAACACGTTATATCAAAAAATGTTAATGGTCCTTGGTAGGTCAGTTGTTTTTGTACTGGTTCTTGAAGGCTTCTCGGGGATGAGATGTTTTTAAGGTGGGTATATTGTATTGTCCCCTGTTTCTGAACTGGGATAAAATATGGTCGTTTTAAAAAAAATTCGATTTATCGAGGGTTTTGTTTTTTAAATTCGAGCACCATAATTTTATTCCATGTTTTGGAACACCTAAAGGATTCATTTTTGGAGTTGTGTAATTACCTAATAATTTTTAGAGGGTGTCCCAATGAGTCTCGAGAGCACCATATCCAAAAAATTACACTATAATGAATCTTCATGGGAAGCGCAATGTTGCGGTCAAACCCGTGCAGTTTAACCTATTTAATAAAATATTTAATTTAATTAAGTAAGATTATATAAGAGAATGTTATTAATTAAAATAATGTTTTAATAATATTAGTAATGATGTTATTATTATTATTACTAGGGTTGTTTAATTAAAATAATGATAATGAAATAATTTAATGAATGTTGAATAAAGTAATGTGGATTTTTTGTTTATTGAAGAATCATTTTAATTAAATGAAGAGTTTCAGAATTATAATGGACCATATATTATTAAATGGAGGTTATGTGTTGGATTTTTTTCAGTAATATTATATAAATGATATTGTAATAAATTGGTTTTTTTGTCTTAATCAAATGAATGTTGGAAAAATAATTATAATGTTGTTATTATTAATATTATTATTGGTTTTAATTAATTATATACATTTTAACAGATTTTAATTGAATTAGTATTGGGGTGTAATACATATTTGAATTTAATGAGGCAATTGGGTATCTTAAAAAATGCTATATTAAATAAGCAGTTTCGTATTTAATGAAGGAGCATTGTTATTAAATAGAGGTGTACCGTTATAAAAAATGTTTGATTAATAATAGTGATATTTTTATTATTATGGTTGTATTAATGTTATAATTATTTATAATTATGCTTATTATTATTATATATATTAATATTAATTACTTGTGTTTTTTCGGTTGGAAGTAAAAATGAATTTTTTTATTATAGTAATAATGAGGATTTAATTATTATTATTATTGTGTTAATTAAATAAATTCAAGGGAAAATGAATTTAATTTGATTTGGGAAAAAATTATTTTTATTAATTTAAAATCCATGATATTATAATTAAATTGATGAGTAATGGGGAGTTTTATTTTCTCAATGAAACGTTTCATTTAAGAAAAAATAATTTTGGAATTTTTCACTTTTTATATAAGTGTTTAATGTGTATAATAATAATTAGAAAATTATGATGATGATTATTTATTATTATTATTATCACATTAATGGTAGTATTAATATTAGGTTTTTAGAGTGTAATATTAAATATTATTAATGGAAATTAATTTATACTTTTGAAAAAGAAATCAAAGGGAAGGAGATTCCCATCTTCATCCTCCCTATGCACAAGGCGCAACACGCATGTAGCAGTGCACCCCATGATGCGGCCTCTTTCCTGTCCCATGTTCTTCCTCCTTGGTGAAGGCTCCCCCCTATTATGAGACCAAGATGTGAATCCCCCCCCCCCCGAATAGCCTTCAGCAACAGCATGCAACCCCTTCCTAGGAATAATCACTGCAGCGTGTGCCCCCCCTTGCGGGTTCTTCATTACACAGCTTTGTTATTAATATTTTTATTCATTATGGTCTGATTCAAAGTGGTAAGATCTCCCCTCATTGTCTCCTTCATCTCTTTGGTGATTTTATTTAATGTTTAAATACATTTGGGTTCTGGATGATTTTGGGGTTTTGGGATAACACCCATTTTTTTATTTTTCCTTTGATATGGTATGCGAGCGGTGCATCCGGACACATTGGTCCACATTTTAACAACCACCACCAAGGAAGAGGCAGTTCAGGCCATCTCAGTTCATCTATGTCATTTCAGAGGAATGCATTAATAATGTCGCATGGTTTTTCATCGTGCATGTCTAATAATATATTTGTGTCCCCTGAATATATATTTTGGTGTGTAGGCCTCACTACTCCGGTTTTGGGAATTTTGTAGTTGTTTTGGTGAATTGTTGTTAATTTATCAGGGTGCGCGCATGTGTCTATAAATATATACATATATATATACATATATACATTGGTATCTATAAATATATGTATAATATTTGAGTGCATGTAACTGCACGATAATGGCAATTGATTGCCGTAATTAATATTAAGGGGATGTGTATTAAAATGATGCTACCCAAAGTTGGGTCGCAAATCCCAATCAAATTATTTAAGAATTAAATATTCATTCAATAAATTGAGAAAGTGAGTTTCCTTCAATATGATATGTATACGCATTAAAATTTTGTTTTTATTAAATGATGCCACCCACGTTAGATAAATGATTATTTGGACTTCTGTTGATTTTAAGAAAGTATTGCTAATTTTGGTAATGTGATTGGATTTAAGAGTTAAATTATTTTAATGGGAAGAATGGGTAATATGGTAATTAACTGTATAATTAATTTTCAATTCATGAGTTGTAATAAAAATGGTGGATTTCACATATTGTAGAGAATATTGAATATTTCAAATGTTCGGAATATAAATTTGAAACTGATAATAATTAATTGATGGATTAATTATTACATGAAAAATGGTAAATGATTGATATATTGATGATCAGTTAATTAAGTGATATTTGATTATTTAATTGTTGAATTAATTAATATGACCACATTAACTTATGATTGTGAATTGATTGTTTGTTACAACTGTTTCCCCTGGGAACCTTGTGATTCATGTTTGATTTCCATGCATTAAGTTGTCTTAGATGGAGCTGTTTTATAATATGATATGTTTCATGAGATGGTTGATAAATATATGAGATTTTTTCAGCAAGATTTTATATTATTATTAAGTACACGTAAAATTTTTATGTCCTAGATGAATCACTATTTTAGTGGACGAGTTCAAACTTGTTAATGAATTATGATAATTAAATTTTTAATTAAGTATTTATTAGGATTGTTATGAATAATTAATTGTTAATTAATTAATTTCTACTGAGATGTTGAATGGCTAATTATTGGTTGACTTTTGACGTGGTATTTATGTTGTTAGTTAGTTGTTGAATTAATAAACAATTGGACTAATTAGTGTATGAATTAATTAATAGATGGTTTTGGGGTGTTAGACATGGAATTATACACCAATGATATATATGTATGTATGTATGTATGTATGTATGTATGTATGTATGATTGATAAACATGTTTTGAGATAGGGAATGATACTCCAAATATTCACTGGGGGCTAGACATGGTGGTCTACACCCAGATTGCATGAAAAAAATCTTTTATGGGATATAGATTGATTCTCCAAATACTTATGGGTTGTGAGATAATGCCTGAGCTCCAAATACTCACGAGGGTGATAGACATGTTGTTCTACAACCATTAATTTTCATTGGATAGTGGTTCTAATTTCTTGTACATGAAATGAATTAATTGGTTAATTAAATGTTTTGAGACATTATCATTTGTGAATTGAATATGAGAAAGGGTTCATATTTTTCACCGAATTGGGTGAATCGGTATTAGTGGATGTACCTAGGAGAGAGTCACTATCATTAGTGTAAGAGTTCTAATATTGTATATGAAAGATTTAATTTAATATCTTATAACGCAATATCCATGTCAATGAATAATCTTAAAATTGGTATTTAATTTGATTATTTTGATGGTTGTAGAGAAATCTATGGTGAGTGACATATACAGGGAACTACGGGCTTAGGGTGGATAAAGATAATTATGTGATTAATAAGGTTTTATCAATTAATAAATAAAAATGGTTATGTAATGAGTATTGTGTATATATGGAAAATGTATAAAACATGTTCAGACACCATATGAGAGTTGAATAAGGTACATGGGTATTTTGTTACATTGTACTACTAACATAATTTATGAATTATTGCATTGTCTAAATAATTTATTAAATGTGAGGATTTGGGGTAGACACTAGATGTCCTATCCTACTGCGATTTTTATATCACACCCTACATGTGCCTCCATTACATTGGGGTACGCGAGTAGATTTTTACTTGGTTTTAGGCATGTGATGTAAGAAAATAATTGTGAGATTAGAGTGGAGTACTGAGCATGAGATCCAGATGATCGAGTTGAAAGCCTTATGGCTTGGTTGTATTTTATTTTTATAATACATGATGTTTAAAGCATGCTCTATTTTTTTATTTCTTACAATTATGTAACCAATACATGTTATGAAATCATCTGTGGTATAATTGGTGTTGGCCGCTTTAATAAAATGATTATTACTTGTATTCTGCAGTTTTGTTAATTATTTATTACTTCATCCATTATAATTTTGTTATTTAATCTGATATACCATTGTGAAACTATGATAAATGGGTATAGTCTCCACACAGACTATCCATATAACCTTGCTTCTAGTTGGCAGCATCTATGAAACGGCGAGACACCCTTGAGGTCATGTGTAAACTAGTCCAGCCACCAGTTTAATGGTGAGATGGGTCGGGCTGTTACAACTCCCAAGCCTTTCTAAGGTGAACTAATCATAATCTCAAGGGATTCTATTGGTGTCTTGAAAAAACCCAATACATCTGAATCCATCAATGTTGGCAAAAAATTTCCATTATATCACTCATATTTTGTTGACTCTGGCCCTGTACAAAGCTACTCACATAGAATATTAGGTAAATCATAATGAATGGAACAAACCTCATTCCATATTGTCCATCCATAGTTTTCACCATAGGGATCTGGTCTCACTCATAAGTATAAGAAAAAATATGTGAAGACCAAACTAGGAAAGGCAATGCATCTACCCTAGTTCATCAATATAGTATAACTGAGCACAATTAGTCCATCCATGAAATCCATACATAGGGGGTCCAATGTTCTCTCCCATATCATAGCATGTTATCTGTATTAACCAAGCAATATTACATGGAAATTAATATATAAAATATATTTCCATAAAATATAAATATCAAAGACATATTCTAATCATGATAAAAGATATGGTATATTGAATTAAGAACATGCATTCACTAAAATCTATGACATGTGATCAATAGAAAATATGCATTGATCATGAACAATTAAATCCAAGAAATAGGACCTAGAATTATTGTATATATAATCACAAGACATCAATGAAACATCCAATGGGGCCATGAAATCAAGCCATAAATAGAATAGCTTTCAAATAATTCAATTAAACATGTAATAGGATATAAAATATTGGTTTAAAATAATTAGTAAAAGTTATATTGCATTACCATGAGTCATGTTGTGCAAGAAATGTCATATATATCATACACAATCAATAAATCTCCATCCCTAGAAGAGAAAGTATGAGCTTGATCAGCAAGATAGTAGGTGCTACATGTGACTGGAAAGGGGGGAGGAAAATAGGGTTTAGAAAAAACTGTATCATTAATGCTAAAATTGTAATTTTTGCCACATAGATAAGGGTTCATGGTTTGGAAGCATTGTTTTCCAAACCGTTTTCCAACCCTGAGATTAAACACTTCCCATGGAGAACCATTCACGGTTAAGGAACACATATGTTCTATCAGTGTTAAAACCTTGAAAACATCATCTTTAATGAATCTTGAATGGGTATCACTATCATGGGACATCTCCTTTACGTCTGGATAAGACTACAACGCTTTCTACTAGAGGCTGCACAGTTGCAGAAAAACCATATCTCTCATATAGAATTCTCCAAAACTATTGTATTGTGCTCCGAATGTCCTGAAACTAGGCAAAACACATAAGGGGTATCTCTATCATTGAAAAAAATCTAAATATAAACTTTAATGAATTTCATTTCTCACAATTACTTTGGAATCTCATTTAAAAAAGGAGAATCCATAAAACGATTATGTTTAATTTCATTTTAGAATTCCTTTTGGCCATAAAACTCAGGTTGCAATGAATAACTCTAAAAAACACATGAAAAAACTCATTATAAATTTATAAAATAATACATGTTTCAAAAACTAATTATAAATGAAAATTAAAGTCAATTTAAATAAAATGATATTTTTTTCATTAATAATTATATTTCTTATAAAAAGATGTATCATGTTGCATTCACACTTATTTGAAAAATAATTTTAACCAATTTCGGTAAAAATATTTAAAAAATAGAATGTATATTTTTGAATAATCTTATTAAAAATATTGTCATGTGTTTTTTTATATTATTATATAAAGATGATTTTTTCAACTAATATCACCCAATAAATCGCGTTATTGAAAACATTATTTACATTTTAATATTTTAGAATGAAAAATTTTATTAAATCAATTAAAATTGAAATTAATAAAATTATATTATTATTATTAAATTTTTTTTATATTTTATCAATTTAATTAAAAAAATTATATAATAAATTATTAATCTTATGAATGTTTTTATTTTAAAATATAGTTTCTCATTACATCTACGGGGACAATTATAATTTAATTTCCCCAATATATAAGAATATAATTCATCAAAATAATTTCATTATATTGAATTCCAGTAAAAAATATTAGATAATATGGTTCAGCTAATTTTTTTCATAATAACTATTGAAAATAGAAAAACATACTTATAACGGTTATGGTTATAAATTATTTGTCGATGGAAATACATAATAAATAATGTTGAAATTACCTATCTTGTATAATTTCAATTTTATAGACATTTTAAGCATTATAAAATGATAGGTTTATTTTTAATCTTTTTGGGTCATTTAGGAATGTGGAAATCATTTTTTGATTTTATTTATTTCAAAAATTCCTTATGTGTCCACTCCCCAAAATATAAAATGACACCCCTATCCTCTCCTCACCAAAAATTTACAGCCTTTTTTATTTTCAAATATATATAAAATTCAAATGTAAACATCATTCCCCACCCATTTTTGTCAATTTTTAATCAGAAAACCATTATTGAATGTTATTTAGAAAAAAACCTAATTAGGTTCATTGAATAAAAGATTTAATTCATAACCTTATGTCTTCATTTTATATTATTCTATAAATTATTCATATATTCTAAAAACCCGATGGAGTTACCATAGTATTATATCATTTATAATGTGATATTATTATAAAAATTAAAAATCTATTATATATCATATATACAAACAAAAAGGGATTTTAATCTATTGATCTATTGTATAGACGATTACTGCGTCACCTACAGACATTATTTGATTTACATCACCACCTATCACCTATGAATATAATGAAATATTTAATGAATATAATTATAAAATTTTTAAAAAATTTATGATTTTTTATTTATAATATCAAATATGACTTATTACCTTTAAATTTATTGGAAAACAATTCTGTCATTCGTGTGTACATGTGGAATACCCCCTCCACATAGCAGTGTGATATTCTTTTCATATTCTATTGAAAGTGTAGGTAATATGGAAATATTTATATAGTTCATATTATTTTTTCAATATATTAAGTATTCTATAAATATTAACTATTAAAAAACTTTCATTCTGTCTATCCGTCATAAAAATATTGTGTATTTGCATTCATACAGCCTACCACTCCCATATATGTTTTAATTAATTTTTCTATAAATAGTATTTATATGATATAAAAATCCATTATATAATGGAAATATAAAAAAATTATATCAATATTAACAATATGTAAATGATTGAACCATGATAAATGTATAAGGATTGACACTACAAATATTAAAACATACCTGAAAATGGATGAATTTATTATAAAAAATATTTAATTTAATAAATAATTTTAAATAAACCATTTAAAAAACTTTTACTTAAATAATATAGTGTAAGATATAAATTATATTTTTTATGTTGTATTATTAATATAAATATATATTTATTATTTTTGATATTCAGAAACATACAAAAAAATCATATATTAGGTAATGGTTTCCAAACTCACTATTACATCTATGACACATATACCATATTGACTAGATATTTATATATTGTTTTGTATTTATTTCCACATTGTTTAACTAATCAATAATATATTTTCAATTATAGTATTTAAATTTTCATTTCATGTTATGGGGTAATTTATTGATATGTTACCAATGGAGTTTGGAAATATTTATCATCCTCATTGTTTACTATGATTATTTATGATTATTCTTCCAATGATGAAATCTTATATTATATCTCTCAACAATATCATTAATTTTATTCCTTGTTGGTTACTCATATAATTTAAATTTTATATAACCATTTAATTTAATTTTACCATAAATTAATTGAAAAATTTATTTAAGAAAAGATGACTTTATTTCTCCCATCAGTCGAAAATTATTTCTCTTCCATTTACATGATTTCTAAAAATATTTTCAAACATATTTTCAACATAGTTAAAATTATATTTTCAAAATATTTTATCCATTTTGTAATTTGTGCAAATTGATTTCAGAAGCATCCTCTCATCAATTTCTTATTTGGGTACTTTTTAACTTTTTACAAAATTGATTAAGGAAATTTATTAAAAAAATATATGTAAATACATATTTTTATGAAAAATAATTTCACTAAATATTCCATTAATTGTTTCAATAATTGATTAAAAATTATTTTTTATCAATATTTTCTTAGAATTAATATTTTTAAAAATATATTATCAATATTAAATGTTTATTTTTATAAAAATGTATTTAATTGAATTTTATTAATTTTTTTTATTTGATCTAACCATGAAAATTATATTTTCAATATTTATAATATATTGTAATGATTATATCTAAATAAATTCTCATGATGGTTTTGATTAGTTTGACTAGAGATGTATTGTATTTATACCATTATCAAAGTTATTATATAATTTTGATGATTATATTTATTATATAGAGAGATTATTAAAACATCATATTCTTGTTTTTTAAAATGAATATTTATGTGATTATTTTCCTTTTAATTTACATTAGGAATTAATTATACATATTAAGAGATGGTTATGGGTAACTATATCCCTGGACTTTTCAAATTGGTCTCATGAGGAAAACTAGATGAATTATTTGGCTGAGGCCTTACCCATTTAAATGTGTTGTCTTTGCATGGGGCCTTTATGTGTTGTTTACTATGATTGAAATTATTCATTGACTTGTTATTATATTTTTATTTAATATTTTTGTGATTAGGTTTAATATCAATGTAACAATTTAAATCACATTTTATTATTTCTATGTAATTATCATATCATCACTTATTCCTACTATATTTTTCATGATGTTCATGTTATTAATTATATATAATATTTTAATCTATTTACTTTGCAATTTGGATTATGAATAACTTATTCATTATAGATTCCATTGTATTCCTACCCTTACTGAGAATTGCATTTCACTCCATTCTAAGATTTTCATTATATAGGAGGCCATGAATTGTATTTTGATTGATCTATTAGAAATTTATAAAGGGAATAATGGTGTTCTCAAATAAAATTTTAGGATCTATATTATTTTATCAATTAGAATATGATATTCTACAATGTATCTTGTCAACTATGAGATATAAACTATTTGGATATTCAAGATGTTTCCATATATCCATTCCCATTTTAGTAATTTAATAATTGAATCTTGGAAAATAATTTCATGGCCATATTTGTTACTATTATTGAATATATAGTAGAAACCATTATAATTTTTGTATGAAATATTAAAAATTTTAATATATCCCTAATAAAACATTTGAGCATTATATATGTATAGTATAACATCCTAATATTTTTGACATATATAAATTTAATGGATTTCATAGAAATACATATATGTCATGATAAATCAAGTGAATATGTACCAATCATTTTTTACCTAGGTGTAATATTTTTTATTTGGGAACATTGATATTTTACTCGATCATCAACTTATTCTTTAAAAGAGGTCGTACTACACACCGTGATTAGAAATCACAAGGTATATTCATGGGAGAAATAAAAATTCTTTAAAATCCACAATAAAGGATTTAAAATTATTTTTTTAGAATTTGTTATATTCCAAAATATAATATTTTTCATTGTTTGATATGTTTATAAATTAATTGTAAATATTTTTTAATTGTTACAGTAGTAATTAAATTACGCATTATCATTCCTAATGATTTGATCAAATCCCATATATACTATTGTTTATAAATGCTTCCTAGTGGATTGAATAAAAAAATAACATTTCTCATATTATTTTTAAGAAATTAGATCATTAAAATGATAATAAATAAGTATGTAGTGTAATAAAGAGAGATAAAAAATAAATATAACTATATTTTGGGAGTTCAATTGGTCAATATCTACTAGCCTAATCCTTATATCACATTTTACAAATAAAAAATGGGTTTTAAATGATCTAGATTATTTTACGTATCATAAATCTCCATAAATTAATCGGTCTATTAATTAATATGTATCTATGAAATGTATAAGGTTATTAGAGATTATTTTTATCCCTTCATCAATTAATGACTGTGAGAAATTTTTCCATGATATTTATCTTCTATAAATGGATAAAGATCAATGGTTTCCATTGATTCAACCCATTAATTATGTAGACGAAATAAAAAAAATGGGGTGGAAAATTCTTAGTTACTCTTCATAGATAATATTTTCATCATATAAAATGAGATGATTTGGAGAGAACATTGTAAATATATACACAATAAGAAGTAGAAATTGTTTTTTAGTATAGTGATAGCATTACAATGTTAGAAATAAATTTTTTGAATACAAAAATAAACCAATTAGAATTATTGATTGATTCAATAACGGGATTATGAAAAACCATCAATAGAAATAATATCAGAAAGATGAAATCATACAAATTTATAGTATCCTTTGATATTATGTTTGTGAAATAATGTTCAATTATATGTTACAACAACGTGAATTAAAATATATAAATTATATGAGAACTCGTACAATAGAAATATAGAAAAAGTTAAAATGGTATGTTTTTTAATATTTAAGTTGTAATAAATGTGGAATGAGACACCATTGAAAATTATTATGGGTAATGTGTAATTTATAGAATAGTGGAGTAAATGTAAACCATGATCTACATTTAGTGATCCATAATGATGATTCCAATGTGAAATTTTTAATCAATTAGCTGATACAACACTATGAAAATTATTCTACTAATTTTAATGATAATTTTCTCTATAAAATGTCAAAGGGAAGGAAAATTTCAATACAATCACAATAGGAAATGTTGAATTATTTCATAATATGGTTGTACTAACATTTTCTATATAATAAAATTTATGTAATTCTTTTTTTGATTCATGAACTTCACACCCACATGTATATTCATTGTATTATAAGAAAAAAATATATTTTTCAACCACCTTAATAATATAGTATTCAATCACGACACCTAGTGGAATTATCCCCACAATAATGGTGTGTATGTTATTTCCTTTTATGGAACATAAACATGGCCTTTTTTTATCCTTATTATTATACTTTTGGTGGATTTATATATCATCATTGGTGTAGAATATCGTTTAATAAATATTGAAAATGTTATTACAATGACATGTAAATTATTATTCATTATGACTATATGGAATTATATATCATTGCATGGGAGACGTAATCATCTCATTAATGTACATATACACCTCTGATAGATATTCATAATTATATTATTATGGAAAAATAAATGATAAATTCTAAACATGGAAAAGATAATAATAAAATTGAAGATGTACATACTTAATAAGATTAAATTATACATATCATGGGGATATAATGGGGCATAAAAAAGAAAAATAATATGAATTTTACTTTTATTTAATACATAAATCATGAAACAAATCTAATACTCTTTTTTGGATGAACATTTTGGAATTACTAGAGTTGCAGAAACTACTATAGTAGTTGAATGATTAGCAGTTTATACACCCCATGGTTTTCCAGGGAGAACCAATGATCTATTAATTTTAAAGAATGATTGATAAATTTTTTTCTTTAAATATTATAGAGAAATAAATTCTATTTGGATATTGAATATATTATATGTACTTATCAATGATAGCATATTCAATTCACTTCATGGAGATCAATATTCTTTATTTATTTTCCATTATTATAGGATTCTTTAATTTAGAGTAAATAAAGAAGATATCACAAATATATGTTTTCATTAAAGGTATGAATATTTTGAGTTTATATTATTTCCATTTGTATTGATGACTACCACATTTTTCCTTATGTTTCTAACAAATAATGTATTAATGAAATATAATAACAAATTTAATGCGACATTTATTGATTATAACATGGTGTACTCAAAGTTGTATAAAGACCATGTGAATCACTTATATATAATTATTCATAATCATTATAATAAATGTTATATGGGGTGTATAGACCTGGAAATTACGTGGAATTTTTTTTCATAAATACATGGGATTTTTACAAATCCGTGCAAATTTACAGTGCTTGATTCCAAGACCTGGTGCGCTCGGAATCAATTTCTAAAGTTTTGTTTGGGTACATTCAGTTAACATATGAGCATGTTTTTATAACATTTGAACCGGTGCTCGGAATCGAAATCTGAGGGCACCGTTTAACTACCAAAGCCATTTTTAACATAAGAATACTTTCACCTTGACGGCAGTTGGTCGAGAATGAAAGTTAGTTTTTGAGTTTTTTAAGATTAATTTAAATTAAAATAAAATGTAACATTATTTTTATTCTTGATGGTTAAATCCTCCAAGAGGAGGTCATAGGTGGGGGCCACCATAGCAAAATCTCCCATGATAGGTTATGGTGGTGGGGCCCAGCCGAACATAACCTCCCTTGGGAGGATATTTTTGTGGTGGGGTCCAACCAGGATTGTAACCAATTGTAACCCCACATTTAAGGGGGAGAATATTGTCAACTTCCTTTAATTAATTTTACAGAGCCACCACCCATAAAGCATCTGAGACTCCTTTAATTAATTTGTGCCTACACAAAATAATTAATTAATTGGAGCCCCCGTTAATTATTTCTCAATTTGAATTCATGAAAACAATTAAAATAATGTACAATCTATTAATTCATTTGTGTAGGAATCATTCATTTGTTGGAAGGGAGAATTGGGGTGGAAAAAACTCTCCAACGAAGACCGACCATCGATGAATGAAGAACGCCTCATCCTCCAATGACAGACACCTTCTTCCTTCATCAGTTGGAATGATGGTGGGAGCACCATCATTGATGAACACTGACGATTCCATCCTCGACTTCTTTATTTCTGACGTCAACAAATTGATGTCTGACTTCCCTCGACATCATCAATGAACAATGAACACGAGGTAGGGGTGAAATCGTTCTAATTGTTGTGTGATCTTTTTTCCACCGTGGTTTATTGTCTAAGCCACTTGATATCAATCTAATGAGGAGGGCGTCTGCCGAACAAAAATGGTTCAACCCCTCTGCATTTTTGGGGGGTTTTAACACTCAATTAAGCATGAGTCTGGGTTGAGTGTTACCCACAATAGATATTGCAGATTGATGGGGATGACCAGAGAAATGTGCGACTTCTTCCGGATTGAGAACCCAGCCACGAGAACTCGTCCAGTGACCCACAGAAAGTTCACGAATGGTTGGTGCCACGATCATCACTGCATGGATGGTGGCGGTGCAAGGGCAGCACTGGTTGAGAAGGCTACGGCTGATGGACCATGGAGGTGTAGCAGTGGCCGGAGAAAGGTCGACCGTAAATGGAGCTAGTGGCATGATCCATTGGGACGCCGGGAAGGCGTGGGGCACTGACACCGCATGGAGAACTGAATGAGGGTTGCTGTCCTCGGCCGTGGCAATGCAGTAATGACTGACCCAAGCTGATCGTGAAGAAGACCGGTGGCCCGAGCCACCGGGTCACCGGAGGGAACGCGACGCAAACGTGCCGCGCAAGAGCAGCCCGCCGCACGGCCAACCAAGAAGAGCAGGACACCACTGGGTCCCACGTGACGCAGGACGACACCATTTGGCACCAGTTTTCCTTCCACACAAATGGATATTCCCTTCGTGTTCTCAGGGACCATGCGGCCTTACCCCTAGATGCGGATTAGGCAGACCCACTTTGTTCCGCTGGGCCAGACCCAGGGTAGGCGGGGCCGCCCCGCGAGCCGAGTCGGACCCCTGTCCAGAACCATTATGACATGTTTCCACCTTTTCACCCATAACATGGGCTATGAGGGTATGATTGGAGAACCTTCTATGGTAACAAAAAACGTGGAGATAGATAGTTCTTTTGACATACCCCACTTGAGGTTTGGACATAGTTGGGGTATGGTTGGGATGGATTGAACCTAAATTCAACAGCACCATCTGATTGGAAATTCCTATAACTTTTAGACTGGGTGTATGATTGAAGAACTGTCTCTGGCGTTTTGTTTCTTTAGATGAGATAGTATATTGGGATACATCAACTTGGGACGACATGGCAGTTGAAGTATCGAATCTTGGCTTGAGGAGTGAACCCTCCAGGAATCAAGTATACTTTTTGAAAACCTTGCGACTGGCTATGCTCTGACGATTGTTCCTGGATCCGATGTGGGTCTGATAGTTCTGACTACTGTTCTTGGACCCTGTGTGGGTTGGAGAGAATAGCTGTTCCTAGATCTTATGTGGGTCCGACAGCTTTGCTGGTCCTGGATCCTGTGTGTGTCTGACAGCTCCGACTACTGTTCCTGGATCCATTGTGGGTTTGACTATTCCATCTACTAGTCCTGGATCCTGTGCGGGTCCATCAAATTACATGAATCATTAACTACATCTGATCATCTCTATCACTCTATAAATGTTTTATACCTATGTGAATTAATTTAATGCATTAAATTAAGATCTTTATTTGATTGTTTGTTACGAATATTGGCCATGGGTACCTTTTGATGCATGTTAGATTTCCATGCATTATGTTTTCTTGGATGGAGTTGTTTTATAATATGAGATCGTACATGAGTTGTTTTCTAAATATATTGGCTTTGTTCAACATGTTTTGAGATGAATATGATGTAGTTGTAAATTGTTATTGTCCTAGATGAATCACTATTTGAGTGGATAGGTTCAGACTAGTTAATGAATTTTGATAGTTGAATTTTGTGTTAATTATTTATTTGGATTTATATGAAAATTTATTTTTAATTAATTATTTACTATGGAGATGTTGATTTGTTAATTAGTGGTTTACTATTGACGTGAAATTTATGATTTTAATTAGTTTTTCAATTAAATAGTGGATTGTATTAATTAATATATTAATAAATTAATGGATTGTTTTAGGGTGTTATAAATTTAATTATACACCAATGATATATGATTATATATATATTTATGATTTATAAAATGGTTGTGAGATAGGTATTTAATCTCCAAATACTCACGAGGAGCTAGACATGGCATTCTACAACGAGATTTCAAGAAAACATTCTTTTATGGGATATGGACTGATTCTCCAAATAACCATGGGTTGTGAGACAAGGAATGAGGCTCCAAATACTCACAATGGTGCTAGACTTGATGTTGTACACATATTAATTGATGTTGGACTATGAGTACAATTGGTCGTACATGAAATGAATTTGTTGGTTAATGATTACTATTGTGACTTTATGATTTGTGAATTGAATATGAGAAAGGATTCATACTTACCAAAAAATTGGCTGAATCACTATTAGTGGACAGACCTATGAGCGTGTCACCATATATAGTGGATGTGACCAGATATAGTATAAGAAAGATCAAATTGAATTTCTAATGATGCATTATCCAATCCAAAGATCATTATTGTATTTCTTCTTTACTTTGATTACATAGATGGTATTTAGAGACATAAGGGTGGGTGACTTATAAAAGGAATGTCCAACATAGGCCGAATAATGAGAATTATTTAGTTTAAAAAGGTTTTAATAAGTGATAAATGAAAATTATTTTGTAATTACTATTGTGTACGCATGGAAAATTTATAAATCAATTTTAGACACAAATTGAGAGTTGAAGCAGCTACATGGGTATATAGTTACATTGTACTAAATACATACATTATTCATGCTTTAAATGTTTAAATTATGTGTTGAATGTTATGATTTGGGGTAGACACTGATGGTCCTAGCCTACTAAGACTTTATATCAACCCCAATCAGGATGACATTGCATTGGGGTACCCGAGTAGATTTTATTTGGTTAATGGATTTTGCTATTAGAAAATTCTATAGAGATTGGAGTAGAGGACCAAGCAAGAGATCTGGATGCTCATGTTGAAATCCATAGGTCATGTTTGTCTTTTACTTTTATTATAAATGATGTTGTAAGCATGATGCATTTTTCTATTTCTTTTAATTATGTATCCATAACATGTCATGCATTCACTTGCTATATAATTGGAGTTGGCCACTTTTATAAAATGATTAATATTTGTCTTCCATTGTTTTTTCAATTATGTGTTACTGCTTCCATTATTTTTTGTTATTTAATCTGATATACCATTGTGTAACTATGATAAGAGGGTATAGTCTCCCTATTGAATATCCTTAGACCCTTTCTTCTTGTTGGTAGCCTCAGGCATACAGGGAGATGTGTTTGAGGACATGTGGTGATCAGTCCAGCCACCATTTTAGTGGAGAGTCAGGTAGGGATTGTACAAAGTGGTATCAAAGGGTCACATTTCCTTTGTCTTACTTTTTTGGGGTTGGTAGACAGAAGGATAGGTATGTGTCGGAACGTGGGTTAATAGTCTTTCTCACTAATGATCAACACATGTACGGGAAATAACCAATTAGATAGGAAATGGAATTTATGTTTTTACTAATAGAGGTTACATTTGATATGATTTAACCTTGATAGATTGGTTTTTTTCCTGATGTTTATTGATTTGAGAATTTTGAAAAATAATTATCTTGGCTGGATATGGCTAGTAAGTTTCATAAATGCATCATTCTGTGCACTTAGTGATTCAAATGTCATGCATATTACATTCCATGTAGTTGCAGTATTCGGATGCCAACATAATTTGGATTGTGTTCTTCAGGTGCGATTTCATGTTTTGATCTTCTTTAGCATTCTTCTCTAGATAGCATGTTTTAGTGATAGATTTAACATGCTTGAGAGATTATATTCCACACTACCTTAGTTATTAGTATGTTTTGTTATTGTGTCCAGCTCATGTGTTATAATATGTTGTAGTTTCACTGCTTATACTAACATGTTAGAGATGTTTTGGATTCGTGAAAGTGGGGCTAAAGATAAAAAGTTAAATAAATGATGATTGTGATAAATGGGAGCCAAATTCTAGAAATAAAGAGTGTGGGTGCCTTATCTATTTGTAGATGTCCGCCCATGTGATTGAACCTTATAAAAAAATAACATGTTTAAAAATGGATACAAATGTAAAACTATTGAGTTTTGATTGTGATGAATTATTGCTGGGATACTTTTTGAAGAACCTAGATTGATTAAATGAGACCTTTGGAGTCACCTTATTGGTAAAAATAATATAGAAGATAATTTTATTATTTATATATGAATAAAATTTAATGTTATATGATTAAACTGGATGTTTTAGGTAGCATTCCTTTTTTTCGTAGTGCCTTTTTTGAAAACCTAGTAAATTGTTGTGTATATTTACATGTGTGTATGTTTGAATTCATCCAAATGATAACATATTTAAATGAATTAATTGAAATTTTTATAAATAAAAAGTGGGTTTTGAACCTTGTGATTTTAAATTTGCATGACCAAGAGATTGAGTCAACTTTTATGTTTCGTATGATGATAACACGTGGTAGGTTATACCCTTATAATGTTCTAGAACAATAATGTATGTTCTTTTTACTACTCTTGAGTAATTATTTGTAAACGAGTGTTATGGAAAATAGATATTTTTATTCTACCGCTATTATGATCAATCTATGACGTATTGATCATGGTTTGAGGAATGTCGCATGCATGTGTTAATGTGTTCTAAAAACATGCATTGGCGATTTGATGATCATTTCTTGAGATGTCATGGAAAATGATAAGGTGGGTATTGTCTCTTATTTTTAGATAAACGTGTCGGTAGGATATGTCCAACATTTAGAATAGAGATATCCGATAAGAGTTTGACTGATCTTTTTAATGACCATTGTATTTCACTTAGTTCCCTCTTCTGAATATGATGAGAATTATCGTATCCTGGCCTCGTCTTGGAGACACTATAATAGTGTTCTTCATACACCACACTACAGTTTAAATAGCCTTGGAATGGATTGAATTGGAAATTTCACCATAGGTCGGGTATGGAAATCGTTATACATACGGATGGTTTTGGAATAGTTAAAAAAGATCATTGTCTGATAATGGGAGAATGTGGATTTTCGGTCCATGGCATCATTCATGGGAATCATGTGAAAACATTTCTATTGATTGATTGACATTCAACCAATTTTTTTTTTGATTAGGTCCCTTTAATTACCTCATATTTAAGATTTATTTTGATGGTTAAGCTATAGTTTGAGCTTTGGCTCTGGTTTTAAAGGCATATCCATTAGGCTTGTGAATGATTAAAAGTGTGTTTGGCATTAGGAACACAACACGTTAGATCTAAAAATTTGAAATGAACTTGGTAGGTCAGTTGTTTTTGTTGTGGTTCTCGATGTCTTCTTGGGGATGAGATGTTTTTAAGTGGGTATATTTTATTGTCTATTTTTTTGAACCGAGTTAAAATATGATCGTTTTTTAAAAAAATCGGTTTATCGATGGGTCGTTTTTTTTAAATAGATCACCATAATTTTTTTCCAAGTGTTGTAAAACCCAAAGGATTCATTTTTGAAGTTGTGTAATTACCTGATAATTTCTTTGCATGTGTCCCAATAAGTCTGGAGAGCACTAGATCCAGAATATTCCACTATAATGAATATTCATGGGAAGTGCACTGTTACGGTGAAACCCGTGCAGTTTACCCTATTTAATAAAATATTTATTTTAATTAAGTAATACTATATAAGAGATTGTGATTAATTAATATAATTTTTTAATAATATTAATAATTATGTTATTATTATTATTACTGGGTTTGTTTAATTAAAATAATGATAAATAATTATTTAAATGAATGCTTAATAAATGATTGTGGATTTGTTGTTTATTGAAGAATAATTTTAATTAAATGAAGAGTTTCAGAATTTTAATGGAACATATATTATTTAATGGAGTTTATGGGTTGGATTTTTTATCAGTAATATCATATAAATGATATTGTAATATATTGTTATTTGTCTTAATCAAATGAATGTTGGAATAATAAGTATAATGTTGTTATAATTATTATTATTACGGGTTTTAATTAATTAAATAAATGTTAAAATATTTTAATTGAATTAATAATGGGGTGTAATACATATTTGAATTTAATGAGGCAGTTGGGTATCTTAAAATACACGAAATTAAATAAGCAGTTTTGAATTTAATGAAAGAGCATTGTTATTAAATAGAGGTGTTGGGTTATAAAAAATGTTTGAGTAATAATAATGATATTTTTTTTTATTATGGTTATATTAGTGTTATAATTATTGATAATTATGGTTATTATTGTTATATATGTTAATATTAATGACCTGAGATGTTTTGGTTGGAATTAAAAAAATGAAATTTTTAATAATAGTAATAATGAGGATTTAATTATTATTATTATTGTGTTAATTAAATAAATTCAACGAAAAATAAATTTAATTTGATGTGAAAAAAATATTATTTTTATTAATTTGAAATACATGAGATTATAATTAAATTGATGAGTAATGGAGAGTTTGATTTTCTCAAATAAACGTTTCCTTTATGAAAAGATAATTGGGGAGTTTTCACTTTTTAGATAAGTGTTTAATTTGTATAATAATAATAATAAAATGATTATTATTATTTATTATTATTATTATCTCATTGATGGTAGTATTAATATTGGGGTTTTAGAGTGTAATAATAATTATTATTAATGGAATTTAATATATAGATTTGAAAAAAAGGGAAAGAAATTCCCATATTTTTCCGCCCTACTCACAAGGTGCAACACGCATGTAGCAGTGCACTAATGACGCGAACTCTTTTCCCTCCTATGTGATTCCTCCTCGGTGCAAGCTCCCCCCTACTCTGTGACCAGGATGTGCACAGCCCCCCGAACTGCCTACGACAACAGCACACAGCCCCTTCTCAAGAAGAATCGCTGCAGCGTGTGGCCCCCCTTGCCAGTCCTTCATTGCGCAGCTTTTTCATTAACATTGTTATTCATTATGGTCTGATTCGAAGTGGTAAGATCTCCTCTCATTGTCTCTATCATTTATTTGTTGATTTTATTTAATTTCTAAATACATTTTTGTTCTGGTTGATTTTAGGGTTTTGGGATAACACCCATTTTTTTATTTTTCCTTCAATATGGAATGCGACCGGTGAATCGGGACTCATTGGTTCACATTCTGACAACCACCACCAAGGGAGAGGTTGTTCAGTCCATCTCTGTTCATCTAGTTCATTTCATAAGAATTCATTAATAATTGTGTATGGGTTTTCATCATGTATGTCGAATAATATATTTATGTCCCCTGAATATAAAATTTTCTATGTAGGACTCGCTACAATGGTTTTGGGATTTCCATTGTTTTTAGGTGAATCGTTGTTTATGTATCAGGGTGCGCACATCTGCCTATAAATATATATATATATATATATATATATGTACATATGTATATATATATATCTGTGTGTGTGTGTGTGTCTGTGTATAATATTTGAGTGTGTGAGATGACACGATAAGGGCAATTGATTGACGTATTTAATGTCAAGGTGTTGCATATTAAAATGAAGCTACCCGAGGATGGGTTACTAATCCCAATCAAATTATTTATGAATTAAAGATTCTTTCAATAAATTTAGAAATTGAGTGTCCTTTACATTATATGTCTATGCATTAAAATTTTTATTTTATGAAATGATGCCACCCACATTGGATAAATGATTATTTGAACTTTTGTTCATTTTAAGCATGTTTTGCTTATTTTGGTAAAGTGATAGGATTTAAGAGTTAAATTATTTGAATGGGAAGAATGGGTAATAGAAAAATTAATTGTATAATTAATTTTCAATTCATGAGTTGGAATAAAAATGGTGGATTTAACATATTATAGAGAATATTGAATATTTCAAATGTTCCGAATATAAATTTGAAACTGGTAATAATTAATTGATGGATTAATTATTACATGACAAATGGTAAATGATTAATATATTTATGATCAGTTAATGAGATGATTTTTGATTATTTAATTGTATAATTAATTAATATGACTGTATTAACATAAGATTGTGAATTGATTTTTGGATACAATTGATGGTCATGGGTACCTTTTGATGCATGTTCGATTTCCATGCATTAAGTTGTCTTAGATGGAGCTGTTTTATAATAATAGATGTCTCATGAGTTGGTTGATATATATATTGGCTTTTTTAATTGTGTTTTTTGATTATTATTACTTACATGTAAATTATTTATGTCCTAGATGAATCACTGTTTTAGTGGACGGGTTCAGACTTGTTAATGAATTATGACAATTAAATTTTCAGTTGCGTATTTATTTGGATTGCTAAGAATAATTAATTTTGAATTAATAAATTTCTATTGAGATGTTGAATGGTTAATTACTGGTTTACTTTTGATGTGTTATTTATATTATTAATCAGTTGTATAATTAATTAACAGATTGGAATAATTAATGTATGAA
Source organism: Viscum album (assembly GCA_963277665.1). Taxonomy (NCBI): domain Eukaryota; kingdom Viridiplantae; phylum Streptophyta; class Magnoliopsida; order Santalales; family Viscaceae; genus Viscum; species Viscum album. The sequence goes on from OY728132.1 coordinate 1,835,489,156, forward strand.
TTAATTAATGGATGATTTTGGGGTGTTAGACATGGCATTATAAACCAATGATATATATGTATGTATGTATCTGTGATTGATAAACGTGTTTTGAGATAGGGACTGATTCTCCAAATATTAACTGGGGGATAGACAAGGTGTTCTACTCCCAACTTGCTTGCAAAAAAAATCTTTTATGGGACATGGATTGATTCTCTAAATACCCATGGCTTGCGAGACAATGAATGAGCTCCAAATACTCATGAGGGTGATAGACATGATGTTCTACACCTATTAATTGACAATGGATTATGGTTCCAATTTCTCATACATGAAATGAATTAATTGGTTAATGAAAACATTTGAGATATTATGATTTGTTAATTGAATATGAGAATGTTTTAATATTTATCATCGAATTCAGTGAAATAGTATTAGTGGATGGACTTATGAGAAAGTCACTATTTTTAGTGTACGAGCTCAGATACTGTATATGAAATAATAAATTTAATATCTTGTGACACAATATCAATGTAAATTCAGAAGATTGGATTTGGTATTTAATTTTATTACTTTGATGTCTTTTGGGAAATCTATGGTGAGTGACATATACGGGGAACTTCGGGCTTAGGTTGGATAAGGAGAAGTATGTGCTTAAAGAGGTTTTATCAATTAATAAATGAAAATGATTATGTAATGAATATTTTGTAGGCATGGAAAACGTATAAAACATATTCAGACACCATATGAGAGCTGAATAAGGTACATGAGTATATAGTTACACTGTACTACTAACATAATTTATGAATTATTTCACTGTTCAATTTTTTATTGAATGTGGGGATTTGGGGTAGACACTAGATGTCCCACCCTACTATGATTTTTTTATCACACTCGATTGGAGCCTCCATTGCATTGGTGTACCCGAGTATAATTTTACTTGGTTTTAGGATTGTGTTTTATGAAAATAATTGGGTGATTGGAGTAGTGGACCGTGCAGGAGATCAGAACGATCGAGTTGAAAGCCTTATGGATTAGTTGTATTTTATTTTTATTATACCTGATGTATAAATCATGCTATATTTTTTTTATTTCTTAAAATTATGGATGCAATACATGTCATGAATTCATATGTGGTATAATTGGTGTTGGCCACTTTTATAATATGAGTACAATTTGTCTTCTGCAGTTTTGTTAATGATTTATTACATCTTCCATTATAAATTTGTAATTTAATCTGATATACCATTGTGATACTATGATAAGAGAGTATAGTCTCCCCACTGACTATCCATAGACCCTTGCTTCTAGTCGGCATCATCTATCAAACGGGGAGACACACTTGAGGTCATGTGGCAACTGGTTCAGCCACCGGTTTAATGGTGAGACTGGTCGGGATGTTACAACTCCCAAGCCTTTCAAATGTGAACTAATCATAATCTCATGGGATTCTATTACTGTCTTGAAAAAACCCAATACATCTGAGTCCATTAAAGGTGGCATAAAAATTCATTATATCACTCATATTTTGTTGACTCTGGCCATGTACAAAGATACTCACATAGAATATCAGGTAAATCCTAATGTGTGGAACAAAACTCATTCTATGTTGTCCATCCATAGTTTTCACCATAGGGATCTTGTCTCACTCATATGTATAACGACAAATATGAAAAGACCATACTAGAAAAGGCAATGCATCAACCCTGGTTCATCAAGATAGTATAACTGACCACAGTTAGTCCATCCATGAAATCCATACTTAGGGGGTCCAATATTCCCTCCCATCTCATAGCAAGTGACCTGTATTAACCAAGGTACATAACATGGAAATTAATATATATAATATAATTACATAAAATATAAATATCAAATACATATTCTAATCATGATAATAGATATGATATATTGAATAAAGAACATGCATTCCCTAAAAGCTATGACATGTGATCATTAGAAAATATGCATTGATCATGAGAAATTAAATCCAAGAAATAGAACCTGGAATTAATGTATATCTAATCAAAATACATCAATGAAACTTCCAATGGGGCCATGAAATAATTCCATAAATAAAATTTCTTTCAAATAATTCAATTAAAAATGTGATATGATATAAAAAATTAGTATAAAATAATGAGTACAAGTAATAATGCATTAAAATGAGACATGTAGAGCAAGAAATATCATATATATCATACACAATCAAGAAATACCCATCCATAGAAGAGAAATATTGATCTCGATCAAAAAGATAGTAGGTGCTACATGTGACTGGAAAGGGAGGAGGACAATAGGGTTTAGAAAAATCTAGATCATTAATCCTAAAATTTTAATGTTAGACACATAGATAAGGGTTCTTGGATTGGCAATATTGTTTTCCAAACCATTTTCCAACCCTGAGCTTCAACACATTCCATAGAGAACCATTCACGATTAAGGCACACATATGTTCTATCAGTGTTAAAACCATGAAAAAATCATCTTCAATGAATCTTTAATGGGTATCACTATCATAAGACATCTCTTTTACCTCTGGATTAGACCACAATGTTTTCTACTAGAGGCTACACAGTTTCAAAAAAACCATATCCCTCAAATAGAATTCTCCAAAACTAAGGTATTGTGTTCCGAATGTCCTAAAACTAGACAGAACACATAAGGGGAATCTCTATCATTGAAAAAAATCTAAATATAAACATTAATGAATATCATCTCTCACAATACTTTTTGAATCACTTTTAAAAAAAGGGGCATCCATATAACGATTATGATTAATTTCATTTTAGAATTCCTTTTGGTTGAAAACTCAGGTTGCAATGTATAACAGTGAAAAACATATGGAAAAAAACCCATTATAAATTTATAAAATAATATATGTTTAAAAAACTAATTATAATTAAAAATTAAATTCAATATAAATAAAAAGATATTTTTTTCATTAAAAAGAATATTTTTTATCAAAAGATGTATCATGTTGCATTCAAACTTATTTGAAAATTAATTCATGTTTTTTTTATATTCATGTGTTTTTTATATTTTTATATAAAGATGATTTTTCCACTAATATCACCAAATGCATCTTCTTATTGAAAACATTATTTACATTTTAATATTTTAGAATGATCAATTTTATTTAATAATTTATAATTGAAATTAATAAAATTATATTATTATTGTTACAAATTAGATATATTTTATCAATTTCATTAAAAAAATTATATAATAAATTATTAAACTTATGAAAGTTTTCCTTTTAAAATATAGTTTCTCATTACATCTACGAGGACTATTATAAGTTAATTTCCCCAATATATAATAATATAATTCATCAATATAATTTCATTATATAGAATTCCAATAACAAATATTAGATAATATGGTTATGCTAATTTTTTCCATAATTACTGTTGAAAATAGAAAAACTTATTTATAACAGTTATGGTTATAAATTATTTGTTGATGGTAATACTTAATAAATAATGTTGAAATGAACAAAATTGTATAATTTCAATTTTACAGACATTTTAGACATTATAAAATATTAGGTTTATATTTAACCATTTTGGGGCATTTTGGAAAGTGTAAATCATGTGTTGATTTTATTTATTTCAACAATTCCTTGTGTTTCCACTACCCAAAATATAAAATGACACCCCTATCCACTCCTCACCACAAATTGACGGCCTTTTTAATTTTTCAATCAATATAAAATTCAAATGTAAACATCATTCCCCACCCATTTCTGTTAATTTTTAATCAGAAACCATTACAGAATGTGATTTGGAAATAACCTAATTAGGTTCTTCGAATAAAAGATTTAATTCATAACCTTGTGTCTCCATTTTATATAATTTTATTAATTATTCATATATTCTACAAACACTATGGTGTTACCATAGTATTTTATCATATATAATTTGATATTATTAAAAAAATAAAATATCTTTTATATATCATATATGCAACCAAAAATGGATTTTAAACTATTGATCAATTGTACAGAGGATTACTGCCTCACCTACAGACATTATTTGATTTCCATCACTACCTATCACATATGGATATAATGAAATATTTAATGAATATATTTATAATATTTGTTAAAAAATTATAATTTTTTATTTATAATATCAAACCTGACTTATTACCTTTCAATCTGTTGAAAAACTATTATGTCATTCATGCGTACATGTGGAATACCCTATCCACGTAACAGTGTGATATTCTTTTCATATTCTATTGAATGTGTTGGTAATATGAAAACATTTATATTAATTATATTATTATTTTTTGTTATATTATGTATTCTATAATTATTAACTGTTATAAAACATTCATTCTTTCTATCCGTCAAAAAATTATTGTGTATTTTCATACATACAGCCTACAATTCCAATATATGGTTTAATTAATTTTTCTATAATTAATATTTAAATGATTTTAAAATCTGTTATATAATGGAAATATATAAAAATTATTTCAATATTAAAAATATGTAGATTATGGAACCATGATAAATTTATAAGGAATGCCACTACAAATACCAAAACATACATGAAAATAGATGAATTTATTATTAAAAATAGTGAATTTAATAAATAATTTTAAACAAAGCAGTTATAAAAATTTTTACATAAATAATATAGTGTACGATATGAATTAGATTTTTTATATTATATTTTTAATTTAAATATATACTTATTATTTTTGATATTCAGACACATACAAAATAAATCATACTTTAGGTAATGGTTTCCAAACTCACTATTACATCTATGACACATATACCATATTGACAAGATATTTATATATTGTGGTGTATATATTTCCACATTTTTATTTTTTATCAATAATATATTTTCAATTATAGTATTTATATTTTCATTTCATGTTATGGGGTATTTTATTGATATGTTACCGATGTAGTTTGGAAATATTTTTCAACCTCACTGTTTACGAAGATTATTTATGACTATGCTTCCATTGATGAAATTTTGTACTGTATCTCTCAAAAATATCATTAATTTTATTAATTTTTGGTTACTAATATACTTTAAATATTATATTAACATTTAGTTTAATTTTACCATAATTAATTGTGTAATTGATTTAAGAAAAGATGACTTTATTTCTCCCTTCAGTCGAAAATCATTTCTCTTCCATTTACATGATTTCTAAAAATATTTTCTAACATATTTTTGACATAGTCAAAATTATATATTAAAGATATTTTATCCATTTTGTCATTTTTATAAATAGATTTCAGAAGCATCCTCTCATCAATTTCTTAGTTGGCTACTTTTAACTTTTTACAACATTGATTAAGGAAATTTATTAATACATAATATATGTAAATAACTATTTTTATGAATAATAATTTCACTAAATCTTCTATTAATTGTTTTTATAATTCATTATCATAATATTTTGTCAATATTTTATCAGAATTATTATTTTAAAAAATATATTTTCAATATTAAATGTTCATTTTTATAAAAAATGTATTGAATTTAATTTTAATATAATTTATATTTTTCATTGATCAAACAACAAAAATTATAGTTTCTATATTTATAATATATTGCAATGATTATATCTAAATAAATTCTCATGATGGTTTTGATTAGTTTGACTTGAGATGTATTGTATTTATACAATTATCAAAGGTATAATATAATTTTGATGATTATGTTTATTATATAGAGAGATTAATAAAGCATCATATTCTTGTTTTTCAAAATGAATATTTATGTGATTATGTTTCTATTAATTTACTCCAGGAATTTATTATACATATTAAGAGATGGTTAGGTGTAACAACATCCCTGAACTTTTTTAATTGGTCTCATGAAGAAAACAAGATTATTTATTTGGATGGGGCCTTACCCATTTAAATGTGTTGTCGTTGCATGTGGCCTTTATGTGTTGTTTACTATGATTGATATTATTCATTAACTTATTTTTAAATTTTTAATTAATATAATTGTGATTATTTGTTTAGGTTTAATATAAATGTAATAGTTTAAATCTCAATTGATAATTTCTATGTTATTATCTTATCATCACTTATTACTACTATATTATTCATGATGTTCTTGATATTAATTATATATAATATTTTTATCTATTTACATTGAAATTTGGATTTTGAATAACTTATTCATGATAGATTACATTGTATTCATACCCTTACTGAGAAGTACATTTCACACCATTCTAAAATTTTCATTATATTGGAGGCCATGATTTGTATTTTGATTGATCTATTAGTAATTTATAATGGAAATAATGGTGTTCACAAAAAAATTATGGTCTATATTATTTTATCAATTATAATATTATATTCTAAAATGTATCTTGTCAACTCTGAGATATAATCTGTTTGGATATTCAAGATGTTTCTATATATCCATTCCCAATTTAATAATTTCATAAATGAATCTAGGAAAATAATTTCAATGTCATTTCGGATAGTACTATTGAATATTTATTAGAAACCATTATAAATTTATTTATGAAATTTTATAATTTGTAATATATCCCAAATATAAAATTTGAGCATTATATATGTATAGTATAACATCCTAATATTTTTGACATGTATAAATTTAATGGATTACATAGAACTACATCCATGTCATGATAAATCAAGTGAATATGTCTCAATAATTTTTTACCTAGGTGTAATATTTTTGATTAGGGAACATTGATATTTTACTCGATCATCACCTTTTTCATTAAAAGAGGTCGTACTACACACCGTGATTAGAACTCACATGGGAAATTCATGGGATAAATAAAAATTCATTAAAAAGAACATTAAAAGAATTTAAAATTATTTTTTTGGAATTTGTAATATTCTAAAATATATTGTTTTTCCTTGTTTGATATATTTATACATTAATTTTAAATATTTTGTAATTTTTATAGTAGTAATTAAATTACGCGTTATGATTCCTAATGATTTGATCATATCATGTATATACAACTGTTTATAAATGATTTCAAGTGAATGGAATGAAAAAGTATCATTTCTCATAATATTTATAAGAAATTAGGTCATTAAAATGATAATAAATAAGTATCTAGTGTAGTAATGAGAGCTAAAAAAATATATAACTATATTACGGTTGTCCAAGTGGGCTATATCTAATAGCCTTATCCTTATATCACCTCCTACAAACCAACAGTGGGTTTTGAATGATATATAATATTTTACATATCATAAATCTCCATCAGTTAATCAGCCTATTAATTAATATGTATCTATGGAATAGATAAGGTTATTGGAGATTATATTTATCCCATCATGAATTAATAACTGTGAGAAAGTTTTCTTAGATATTTATCTTCTATAAATGGATGAAGATAAATAGTTGTCATTGATTTAACCAATTAATATGTAAGAATAAATAAAAAAAGGTGGTGGAAAAAGTCTTAGTTACACTTCATAGAAAATATTTTCATCATATAAAATGATAAGATTTTGATGTAACATTTTAATGATATACACAATAGGATGTAGAACATTTTTTTTAGTATCGTGATAAAATTAAAATGTTAGTACTAAATCTTTTTGAATACAAAAAATAAAACAATTAGAATGATTCATTTATTCAATAAAGGGATTATGAAAAACCATCAATAGAAATAATATCAGAAAGATGAAATCATATGCATTAATAGTCTCATTTTATATCATGTTAGTGAAATAATGTTCAATTATATGTTAAAAAATGGGAATTAAAATATTGGAATGATATGATAACTCATAAAATAGAATTATAGAAAAAGATAAAATGTTATGTTTTTAAATGTCTAAGTTGTAATAAATGTGGAATGAGACACCATTGAATGTTATTATGGGTATTGTGTAATTTATAGAATAGTGGCATAAATGAAAACCATGATCTATATTTAGAGATCCATAATGATGATTCCAATGTGAAATTTTTCATCAATTAGATGATACAACATTATGAAAATGATTCTACTAATTGTAATGTGAATTTTCTCCATAAAAAGACAAGGGGAAGGAAAATTTCAATACAATCCCAATAGCTAATGTTGAATTATTTCGTAATATGTTTGTATATACATTTTTTATATAATAAAATAAATTTATTTCTCTTTTTGATTCATGAACTTCACTCCCACATATATCTTCAATGTATTATAAGAAAAATATATATTTTTCCACCACAATAAAAATAGAGTTTTCAATCACGACACCTAGTGGAATTATCCCCACAATAAAGGTGTGTATGTCAGTTCCTTTTGTGACACATAATCATGGCCTATTTTTTATCTTCATTATTATCCTTTTGGTGGATTTAAATATCATTATTGCAGTGGAATGTCATTCAATAAATACTGAAATACTTAGTACAATGAGAAGTAAATTATTATTCACGGTTAATATGTGGAATTATATATCATTGCATGGGAGACATAATCATCTCATTAATGTACATATCCACCTCTAATAGATATTCATAATTTGATTATTGGGGAAAAATAAATGATAAAATCCAAACATGGAAAAAATAATCATAAAATTGAAGATGTATGTACTATATAAGTTAAAATTATACATATCATGGGGATATAATTCGGCATCAAAAAGAAAAATAATATGAATTTTACATTTATTTAATACATAAATCATGTAAAAAAACTAATACCCTTTTTTGGATGAACATTATGGAATTACTAGAGTTCCATAAACTAATATAGTAGTTGAATGATTACCAGTTTATACACCCCATGGTTTTCCAGAGAGAAACCATGATCTATAAATTTTAATGATTGATTGATAAATTTTTTTCTTTAAATATTAAAGTGAACTAAATTCTATTTTGATATTGAATATATTATATATTCTTATCATTGATAGCATATTGAATTCACTTCATGGAGGTCAATATTTTTTATTTATATTCAATTATTATAGTTATCATCAATTTTGAGTAAATAAACAAGATATAAAAAATATATGTTTTCATTCAAGGTATGAATATTTTGAGTTTATATTACTTCCATTTTTATTGATGACTACCACCTTTTTCATTATGTTTCTAACAAACAAAGTATTAATGGAATATAAGAAAAAATTTAATGCGACATTTATTGATTATACCATGGTGTACTCAAAGTGGTATAAAGACCATGTGAATCACTTATATATAATTATTGATAATCATTACAATAAATGTTATATGGGATGTAAAGGCCTGGAAATTATGTATAATTTTCTTTTCTGAAATACATCGGATTTTTACGAATCGCTGAAAATTTATGGTGCTGGATTCCAAGGCCTGGTCTGCCCAAAATAAATTTCGGATGTTTTGTTTGGGTACGTTCAGTTAATGAATGTTTAGGTTTTTATAAAATTTGAACCGGTGCTCGGAATCGAAATCTGAGGGCACAGTTTAACTCGCAGTGCCAATTTTATGTTAAGAATACTTTCACCATGATTATAGTTGGTCGAGAATGAATGATAGTTTTTGAGTTTTTTATGATTAATTTAAATTAAAATAAAATGTGACTTTATTTATATTCATGATGGTTAAATCCTCCAAGAGGAGGATAGATGTGGGGGCAACTACAGAAAAACCTCCCATGGGAGGTTATGGCGGTGGGGCCCACCCAAACATAACCTCCCTTGGGAGGATATTTTTTGGAGGGCTCCAACTGGGCTTGTATCCCCTTGGAAACCCACATTTAAGGAGGAGAAAATCATAAACTTCCTTTAAATAATTTTATGGTGCCACCACCCATGAATCCTCTTGGACTCCCTTAATTAATTAGTGCCCAAACACAAGAATTAATTAATTGGAGCCCCCATAATTATTTCTCAATTTGAATTCATGACAACAATTAAAATAATAGACAATCTATTAATTCATTGGTGTAGGCATCATTCATTTGTTGGAAGGGAGAATTGGGGAGGAAAAAACTCTCCAACGAAGAACGATCATCAATGGAAGAAGAATGCCTCATCCATCAATGACTGACACCTTCTTCCTTCATCAACTGGAATGAAGGAGAGAGCACCATCATTGAAGAACGCTGACGATTCCCTCCTCTACTTCTTCATTTTCAACGTCAAAAAATGGATTTTCGCCATCCCTCGACATCGTCAATGAACAACGAATACGAGGTAGGGTGAAAGCTTGCTAATTTTTGTGTGATCTTTTTTTCCATCGTGGTTTATTTTATAAGACACATTATATCACTCTAATGCGAAGGGCATGTTCCAAACAAACACAGTCTGACCCCTCTGCACATTTTGGTGTTTTTGACACTCAATGCAGCATGAGTCTGGGTTTAGTGTTTCCCACAACAGATGTTACAAATCGAAGGGGATGACCAGAGGAATGTGCGACTTCTTCTAGAGCGAGAATCAGGCCACCGAAACTCGTCCAGTGTCCCACGAAAATTTCAACAATGGTTGGTGTGAAGATCCTCATTGCATGGATGTTGTAGGCACAGTCGTGACACTGGCGGAGAAGGCTACGACCGATGGAGCATGGAGGGGTAGCGGTGGCTGGTGAAAGGCCGACCATGAAGGGAGCCGATGGCCCGATCTGCCAGGACGTTGAGATGACGTGAGGCACCGACACCGCACGGCGAACCGAAGAAGGGATGTGGTCCTCAGCTGTGGAAATGCAGCAACGGCTGACTCAATTTGATCATGAGAAAGACCGGTCGCCTGAGCCACCATGTCACTGGAGGGGGCGCGGCGCAACAACGCCACGCAGGAGAGGCTAACTTCTCGGCTAGCCAGGACGAGCGGGACACCACTAGGTCCCACATGACGCAGACCGGCACCACCTGGGACTAGTTTTCCTCCCACATGAATGGGTTTTTGCTTCAGGTTCTTAGGGAGGGTGGGGCCTTCCCCCTAGACACGGCTGAGGAAGACCCACTTCGGGCTGAAGGGCCAGACCCAGGGCTGGCAGGGCCGCCCCACGAGCCGGGTTAGACCCCTGTCCGGTCCTGTTTTGACATGTTTCCACCTTTTCTCCCATAAAATGGGCTACGCCGGTCTGATTGGTGAACCGTCTATGGTAACAAAAATCGTGGAGAGAGATAGTTTTTTTTGGAATACCCCACTTGAGGATTGGACGCAGTTGGGGTACGGTTAGGTTGGATTGAACATAAATTCAACCAAGCACTCCGAATGGAAATTCCAATAACAATTAGACCGGGTGTATGATTGACACACTGTCTCTCGTGTTGTGTTTTTTTAGACTATATGGAACTTTGGGTTACATAAAATTGGGATGCCATGGCAGTTGAATTATTGACTCTTGGCTTCAGGAGTGAACCCTCCAAGAATGAAGTGTACTTTTTGAAAACCTTGCAGCTTGCTATGCTCTGACGATTGTTCCTTGATCCGATGTGGGTCCAATAGTTTGGACTACAGTTCTTGGATCCTATGTGGGTCGGAGAGAATAGCTGGTCCTGGATCCTATGTGGGTCTGACAGCTTTGCTGGTCCTAGATCTTGTGTGGGTCTGACAGTTCTGACTACTGTTCCTAGATCCTTTGTGGGTCTGACTGTTCCAACTACTGGTCCTAGATCTTTTGTGGGTCCAAAACATTACATGAATCATTTACTACATATGATCATTTCGATCACTACATAAATGTTGTATACCTATGTGAGTTGAGTCAACAACTCCATTGTTTACACATGAACGAGATAGATTACGTGATAACTTAGGTATATGTATGGGCATATACCTAAGTGGGGCTATCTTTCGATTACATACTTTGTGGTTTATCATTGATGAATTTTGTGAGACCTTGAGAGTCACGGGTTCTCTACAGAGTATCATTATACTCACCCCTACACGGGTTATAGCCGTAACTAGTTGTGTTCGATGAGAACGATAGACAGTACTGGTGGAGGCTGACAGCGCCAGGACTGGATGGTTCCCGGAGGTGGATCTTATGACGAGACAGTACACGAATGAGTCTAAGAGATGTACAATTTTGAGGAGGATATATTTACCTACCCTTACGGTAAGATCTGTGGCAGAAGATCCAGAAGATTCTTTCACCATACAACTATTCTATCCCTTTTTCAGTTGTAATTGAACATTATAGTTGAGCTTGTATTTCTTCCCCTTTTTACATTCCAACACTCTTTTTATACAATTGTTATTTAGTGTTTACTTCCAGCTCATACTCTTTTGTTTGTGTAGTCAGTTCATAAAGGAAATGCCTTCCCAGTTTTTAGGTATTTTTGATTTTGGTGCTAGTTTCCAGCCCCTGGCTTATGGAAGGTACACTTGGGGTCATCACGACACAGGTCCCAGGGAACGGGTCGTGACAAATTGGTATCAGAGGAGTTGGTTCTACAGCATAACATTGGACTCTGATCATTGTTTTCAGTGAAGAAATAGTGTTATGGGTACTGAGTGTGGTTTTCATTTCAGGGATTCCAGTGTTGGTTTGGCGACTGACGTATCCATACACCAGGACCTTGTCTTCTGATTTCCGACTCAATACACAAAAACCATGATTTTTTATGAGTTTCAATAGTTTTCTTTATTATAACATTGGGCTAGATAACTAGGTATAACTTATTGACTATGGCACGACTGTTTCATTTCAGGATCCTCCACGCAGATAGCCAGCCAGGGTTCCGAGATTTGTACAAGATGGAAGCCCACCGAGTGACGAGGCCTCAATATAGGGTCACATTACAGTGGAGGCATCAACGATACCAATACCCATTGGGACCGCAATTCCACCAGACCCAGTAGTAGAGAGTGCACATTAATTGAGAATAGTGGCTGTGTTCTAGTGCCAGAGGCCGCCCAGGATTAGGGGTAACACAGACCCGCATGAAGATGAGGATTGGCTGGAGGCTGGGGTGAGAGTATTCATGATAGTAGAGACACCAGTAGACATCATGGTGATCATTGATATGAGTATTCTTCAGGTAGCTGCAGGAAGATGGTGGAGCCTGATTTCTATGTGCCTGACAAGGAGACACTACTATGGACAGACATCGAGAGCCTGTTTCAGCCAGAGTTTTTCCCAGTCACCATTTGTGCGGTGCAGATATTGGAGCTACTGCATCTACATCAGGGTAGAATGTCAATGGAACAGTACTCAGGGAGGTTCACCAACCTCTCGTGTTATACTATATATATATTGTGGGACCCATTCTTCAGGGTCCAAACCTTCGAGCAGGGGCTCAAGCAAGAGATCAAAGCATCGATGATCTCACTCTACATCCTGACGCAAGTGTGTGTGTTAGAGATAGCCCTCATAGTGTGGACTTACCTTGCTGAGCAGTCACTAGCAGTGAGACCCACACCCAGGCTTCACGTAGCAGAGACTTCTGTAGTATGTAGCAGACAGATGTCATAGATGTCCAATTGGACCAGACCATCCGGTGGACAACCATAGGAAACGAGTTCGGTTGTGTGGGGCACACTAGACAGATCTAGTCTAGTGAGGAATAGAAAGTTTTTCACATTTGGAGGGGAGGGTCACATGGCTCGTGACTATCTGACCCGTTATATGGATGATCGGAAGACAGTCGAAGGACCACCGAGGTAGAGACAAAGATTTGATCGAGGCGGTCAGCAGGAAGAATGCGAATGTGGAAGAGGATCAGGTCGAGAAGCTGGCAGTGGGCGACGTTTCGAGGTGTTACTGCCACCACCACAAGGATGACCACCCCGACCACAGGGAGAAGGTGGACATGAGAGAGCTTAGCTATAGGCAGCTGAGGCATACGACCATGGAACTCTAGATAAGATTCAGGGTATGATCAATGTCAACATCACCATAACTTTAGTTCTTATAGAAACAGGTTCTAGTCAGTCATTTATTGCCACATCCCTCATTCAGATCTCAGAGATTCCGATGGAGCCGTTTGTTCGATACTTACCACTACAGACTCCTACAGGAGCTGATTCACTGATTACACACTGGTTCCAACAGTTCAAGATTACTCTAGGTGGAGGGAGAATTAGATAGGATCTCCTAGTAGTAGCATCAAGGCCTTATGACAACTTCTTGGGTATGGTTTGGTTATCTGCATTCCATGCTCAGAAAGACAGTATTAGGTGAAAAGTTCTGTGTGTCTGCACGTATTGGACTAGGATCACCTTCATCAGCGAGAAGGGAGCTTTTGCAACATAGGACGGACTTACTCAGAGGTGGGTGCAAATGATCACTCATCAGTTGGCCTGCCATACCCTCAGAGCAGTTGATGTGTACATCTCAAGCTATCCTGTAGTGGTTGACCAGTTCATGGATATTTTCCTTGATGATGTTCTAGGACTAACACCTCATAGAGATGTGGACTTCTACATTGTCCTCTACCCCAAGACGACACTGATATCTACTCTAGCATATCGGATGGCTCCCGCTGAGCTGCCCAAGCTACGGGTACAACTGGAGGACTTGGATGCGAAGGGATTCACCCAACCCGGTGTTTCTCCCTGGGAAACCCCAATTCTATTCGCCAAGAAGGCGAACAGATGCTTGAGTATTTTTTTCAACTACCATCGCCTGAACCTGGTAACCATGAAGAACAAGTTCCTACATTCGAGGATTGAAGACCACTTTGATTAGCTCAAGGTTGAACGGTGGTTCTCGAAGATAGACCACAGATCATGATATCACCAGCTCAGAGTTTGAGATGAGGAGGTGAAAAAGATAGCCTTCAGTTGTCGGTACAACCACTACGAGTTGTTGGTTATGCCCTTTGGTGTAACCAATGCTCCAGTAGTGATTATGAGTCTCATGAATAGGTTCTTCCATCCTTACCTTGTTTTCTTGGTCCTAGTCTTCATCAATGACTTATTGATCTTCTAGTCTACTAAGGAGATTCATGCCTACAACTTATGGGTAGTACTGAACAGACTCCGAGAAAACCAGCATTATGGTAAGCTCTCAATGTGACAGTTCTGGATCTGAGAGGTTCACTTTTTGGGACACGTCATCTCGGATAATGGAATTGCAGTGGATCCCGTGACGATTGAAGCGGTACTTTCTTGGGAGCCACCGATGATTGTGACAGATGTACGGAGTTTTCTAGGATTGGATGGATATTACAGGAGGATCGTACCAGACATCACCAGAGTTGCATCACCACTATCAGCTTTTACAAAGAATGGGAAACATATCGTATGGTGAGTGAGATGCCAACAGAGCTTTCAAGAGCTTCGGAAGAGGCTAAATAGTGCCCCAATCTTGAGGCTTCTAGAAGAAGGAGTAGGGTACATAGTTTTCTACGATGCATCAGGGATAGGACTCACGTGTTTCTTGATGCAGGAGCAGCGGTGATCGCATATGGTTCTTGGTAACTATGAAAACATGAGTGGAACTATGCTACCCATGACATGGAGTTAGCAGCTGTGGTATATTCCTTGAAGATGTGGAGACACTATCTAATGGGAGGTCGTTTTATCTTGTACTCCTATCACAAGTTTCTCTCGTTTATCTTCTCTTAGAATTAACTATACTTGAGATAGCGCCGTTGGTTTGAGTTCTTACAGGACTATGACTTCAAAATAGTATATACTCCGGGGAAGGGGAATGTTGTTGCAGATGTGCTTAGTAGGAGGACTGGTATACATCTACTAGGATAAGAGACATAGTAGCTAGCTACTTTACAGATATCCTTTGTGGATGGAAATGGGAAATACTTTATTCATTCTCTTACAGTCACTCCACTACATCTTTAGAAAGTCAGGGAGGCGCAACATGGGGATGCTAACTACAAGACACGGCAAGCTCAAATATCCACAGGGCAGGCACCTGATGGATTTTTTTATGGTGGGGAGTACGTCATTCTCTTTAATGGATGTACCTTGGTACCAGTAGCACTTCAGGAGGAAGTGTTTGGGGAGTTCCACACTTCCCATATAGCGGTACATACAGGTGTCGCGAAGATGTATCTGGACCTCAGACAACGTCACTGGTGTAAAGTTATAAAGAAGGCAGTAGTAGAGTTTGTCTCTAGATGCCTCACATTTCAGCCAGTGAAGGCAGAGCACCAGGTACCAGCAGGCATGGTACAACATTCAGAGGTCCCAGAGTTGATGTGGGATGGGATATCCATGGACATAATGACAGGTATTCCACATACATCCAGGGGTCATGACTCAATTTGGGTGATCGTTGATCGACCCACCATGTCGGCCAATTTTCTCCCAATCAGAGAGTAGGGTTCATTGGTGTGATTGGGATTCCTCGGCATGCAAAAGATTTTGTGACTACATTGTGTTCCTTCATCTATTGACTCTGACCATGACACATGGTTTACTTCATTGTTATGGAAGGTATTGATGGATACTTTTGGGGAATAGCTTCACTTGAGCACCGCCTTCCATCCTCACAGAGATGGCCAGACTGAGAGGACCATTCAGACCCTCGAGAACATTCTACATGCATGTGTCCTAGACTTTTTTCGCAGATCATACCATCACTTTATTTTGACGGCTTTTTCTTACAAAAATAGATATACTCACTACCATAGGTATGACACCGTTAGAGGCCTTGTACGAGAGACATTGCAGATCACCCTTGTGCTAGACTGACCCTAGGAAGTCAACACTAGTGGGAACAGAGAAGGTAAGAGCAACTACGGATATGGTGCAGATCATCCAGGAGCGTATGAAGATAGTACCAAGCAGGAAGAAGTGATATTCTGATAGGAGACAGAGGCCTCTGGTGTTCGATGATGTTGATCATGTCTTTTTATGGGCCTCACCTCGATGATGTCTATAGATATCTGGTCGAGGCGACAAGTTATCTTTTAGATTAATCATAAATTTAGAGGTCCTCACCTGATTTGGAGAGGTGGATTACCTTTAAACACTTTAACCTTAGTTTTACTAGGGTCACATTGTCTTCCACATATCTCAGTAGAGAAGATACATGCATTACCATTCCCACATCATCGAGCATGAAGAGCAGCACATCGATGCTAGGGTGAATTTTATGAAGGATCCTGTAGAAATTGAGGATCGAAAGAAGTGGGTCCCACATGGATGGTCGATAACTATGGTGAGTGTTCGCTGGCATCATGAGAACATTCAAGAGAGAACATGGGAGAGGGAGACTCAGATGCGTGATCAATACCCGCATTCGTTCCCATAGTTTGAGTTGTATTTTACGAGGACGTAAAGCCCTAATGTGGGGAGAATGTAATAACTTTGAAATTATGGGGAATTTCTTTTCATAAATACATGGGATTTTTACGAGTCCAAAAATATTTATGGTACTTGATTCTTCTGAACGGTGTGCCCTAAATCAATTTCTGACGTTCTATTCAGGTACATTTATAAACATATGAGTAGGTTTATACAACATTTGAACTGGTGCTTGGAATTGAAATCGCAGGGCATCGTTGAACTCACAATGCTGATTTTCACTTAAATATACATTCACCCCGATGTCATTTGGTCGAGAATGAATGTTAGAGTTTGAGTATTTTATGATTAATTTAAATAGAAATGATGTGTGAATTTATTTTATTTGTGGTGGTTAAAATCTCCAAAAGGTGGTTAGAGGTGGGTGCCACCACACCATATCCTCCCATGAGAGGTTATGGTGGTAGGGACCACATGAACATAACCTCCCTAGTGAGGATAGTTTTTTGGTGAGGACCAACTAGGCTTGTGACCCCTTGGAACCCCCAATTTAATGTGGAGAAACTCAAAATCTTCCTTTAATTTATTTTATGGATCCACCACCCATGAATCCTCTTGGACTCCATTAATAAATTTGTTCCTACACACAAGAATTAATTAAGTAGATCCCCCCTTAATTATTTATCTATTTGAATTCATTCCAACAATTAAAATAATAGACAATCTATTATTTCATTGATTTTGGTATCAATCATTTAATGGAAGGGATAATTTAAGAGGAATGAACTCTCCAATGAAGAAAAACCACTGAAGAATGATGAATGCTTCATCTGCAAATGACAGAAACCTTCTTCCATCCTCAACCAGAACAATGGAGGTAGCACCGTCCTTGAAGAATGCCGACAATTCCATCCTCAGATACTTCATTTATGAAGTCCACAAATAGACTTCCTCATTCCCGTGACATCGACAATGAACAATGAATACGAGGTAGAGTTTCATGCTTTCTAATTGTAGCGTGATATTTTATTCATCGTGGATTATTTTTAAAAATGATTGATATCATCCTAACGTAGAGGGCGTCGGCCACAAAACATGGCCCAATCCCTCAACATTTATTGTGGACTTTGACACTCAACGAGGCATGAGTCCAGGTAATGTGTTACCCGATAACATAGGTTTCAGATAGAGGGGGAATGCCCAAATAATTTGTGACTACATCCGGAGTGAGAATCGGGCCATTGAAACTCATCTTGTGACCCATGAAAGGTTCGCCAATGGTTTGTGCGACAATCGTCAACGCATGGACGGTGGTGGCACAACAGCACGACCAGAGGAGAAGGTTGTATCTGATAGACCATGGAGGTGCAGCAGCAGCCAACACAAAGCCAGCTGTGATGGGAGCTAGCGACCCATGTTTTCGGGATGCCAAGAAGGCATGGTGTACTGGAACTGGAATGGATGGAATCCGGAGGTGTTCCATATGACAAGATAGTACATGGAGGAGTCTGATGGATGTGGAGTGTTGAGGAGGCTATCTGTACTTACCATTTAAGTTTGATATGTGGTGGATGATCCAGGAGCTACTTTCACCATTCAATTGTTTAGTCCATTTTTAGTAGTAAATCTATGTTACAGTTGGGCTTGTATTTATGGTCCCTTTTTACATTCTAGTACTCTTGTTGTATAAAATTTTTACATAGTGTTTACTTCTATCTCGTACTCTATTGTCTGTGTTTTCTTTTTCTAATGGCAATGCATTCCCATATTTTTTAGGGATTTTCTCCATTGGTGGTAGTCGCCAGCCCTTGGCCTATGGAAGGCGGGTTTGGGTTATTCACAGCACATGTCTCGGGGAACATGTCGTGAACTGGGGAAAAAATATGAATTATGGAATTTAAAATTATCTTTCATTGGAAATATTTTCCCATAGTAATGATTTTTAGTTGAACTTATGAAGACAGTGGAAGACCAACAGTATAGTAAGAAAAAAAATATAGAAATGTAATTAAATTAGTTTTTTTGTTTACTATAACTAATGTGTTCAACTTTTTCATGATTTATAAAATCAATATCATATATTAGACAAAATGGGATAAGGTTATATTAAAAATTGAATATAAAGAACATTATAAATAATTTCATACATGTTTTCTGAATGATAAATTTTTGACTCTACAATTATAAAATGTTTTGTTTTTGATATATAGATATTCATCGAAGAACATAAATAGTTTTGTACATATAGATAATGATATGGTTATTTCCCATTCATTTAGATATTTAAAAATTTTGAACAAAACAATCTTACACTTTTAAATGAGTTGGAGGAAGTAATAATTTCATTGATGATTTGGACACATTCTATTTATTGTGAACATGTGATTTATAACTGGACCATATGTGATTTAATAAAATTATTCTTAGAAATGGATCATCATTAGGCTATGGTGATGGTTTTTTATACACGGTGATTATGATTTCTCAAAACACTACCTCCTCGAAAAGTCATATAACCTAGTTGATGCATTGAGTAAAAAATATCAGATTCTAGAACAAAAGGATAATCAAACTAGATCATATGTTCATTGATCAATTTATGATAGAAATCTCAATTTTTCTTTTTGGGGATGAATTACTCATTTTTCAAATGATTTGAAAACTCTATTTTTTTGAATGGGTAATCAAATATCAACCTAACAAATATAATATAAAAAATAAAAGTGAAAATGTGAAAGATGTAAATATAAAAACACCAGTAGTGAAGATGAAGTTATGAAATATTTAATTATATTAAGTGTTCGATATATATTTGATATAAATATATATTTTAGGATGATTCTCATTAAAATATATATTTAATCATTTTGGATGTGGCATATTGTATTGGTTTTGTAAGTGTCATTTTTTTGGAAAAATATTATGTTTGTACCTTCTGTATATGTGTCAAGATGTTTTGTTTGTGAATAGGTAATTCTTGAGTGAAAATGTCATATATGATTCATGAAACCATTTCATATTATAATATTATATTGATAATAAATATCTATGGAAATTTACATTGAATTACCATAGTATTCTAAAATTTATGATGAAATATTTTATTATTACTGACCTCCTCGAAATATTTACCAATGTCCTCTATAAAATAAAATATTTACCCATTGATTTCATTTTCAGAATCTAAAATATTGAGGTCAAAATGAATATTCTTTCTCTTTATTTTTTTGATTCTGATAATGATTTATTATTTATATCAATTTTCTAATAAATTAATTAGAAGGATCTTGATATCAAGATTCATTTATGCATCACATGTCAACCTCGATATAAATATATTGAGAGGGATTTTCTAATCTTATATTAAATTTTATTTAATTTTATACTTACATTAATTCAATGTGCGATCAATATTTAACTTTTTTAGATTTATCATACAAAAAAATAATCAATTCTATTATTAAAATTTTGTAATATGTAGCAATATTTGTTAAGGGATTTCATACTCAGAAGATATTGGATATAGTTGGTGAAACAATTCTTTTAGGTCATGAAAATGTTGATTAGACAATGAAAATATTAATTATAATTAAAACCAATATTAAAGACACTTACAAATTGAAAATAAGCATTGATGATAACCTAAGGAATGATTTTAGATTTTTGGCCAGACGACATGTTTTCCAAAATTAATCACTATTTAATTTTTTTTTCTACGGTTCGGTTCTAATGGTACT
The DNA here is from genome assembly GCA_963277665.1 of Viscum album. Classification (NCBI taxonomy): domain Eukaryota; kingdom Viridiplantae; phylum Streptophyta; class Magnoliopsida; order Santalales; family Viscaceae; genus Viscum; species Viscum album. The sequence continues at coordinate 1,835,510,006 of OY728132.1, forward strand.
ATGAGTCCCATATATATAAATCCATATGAAATATTGAAACTAATTCGATCTCTAGAATACCATCATCAAATTCTACCATGTCACTCTAAATGACATGCTGTATTCTATATATCATTATAATTGAAGTAAATTTTATAATGAATTAATGATTTCACATGTGGATATATAGAGTTGAGGCCCAATTTATCATACGTTGAAGTTCCTATTTGAAATCAGGACACTAAATAAAAAGCGACGTGGAGTTGGATGAATCACATTTAAATGATACATTTGAGGGATCATAATATAGATGAACCAATATTGGATCATATGTATGTAATTATGAACAACTAAAAAAATATATTAATTAGGTGAATTTATATAAATTTACATAATGATTTTTTGGAGGGAGGAATGTATCATGAAATTAATTGAGAATAAATTTCATTTTAAATAATTTCAAACACTATCATATCCTGTGATACACACATCCCCATGTAAAAAAACTACAATATGTTAAAACATTATATTCAAGATGTTAAATCTGTAGGTATGAGTTTGTTTAACTAACATATAAAATTTATATTTTCTAAACATGTATAAAAAAAATTAAATAGTTTTAATTTATGTAGATGTTAAAATAATAAGTAATACAATGATAGAAAAGCCTAATTTTTCAAAAAACGTTTGTTTCACTTTTTACAGAAATATATTTATATTTGGATTAAAAATATTATTAAATTTACAAGAATAATAGATATTTTTATTTGAATTCTTAATTTCAAAATAATCATTGTGTAAATTTAATTCAATTATATGAAAATATTGGTATTTCGTTTAATAAGTAGAACCATAAATTTTTTATGAAAACATCATTTTATGATTAATGATTTTTAAAATTTTAAATATTTCCACAATATTTAATAAAATTATGAATAGAAAATTATTTTATTATTAGTAAATTTTAAGAGATTGGAATCTTATTTATTTGACTTGTGATATAAAATCATTTCATTCTTCTAAATTCATTACTATTTATATTTTATATATTATCATGGTAGTGGTTGTAATTTAAATTTAAATTTACCCATATCTATGAATTTTCATATGAAAATTTAATTCCCTATTTGGAATCAATATAACTAATACAATTAATTAAGTTGAACATTATTTTTTCAAAAATAAATTTTAAAACATTGTTCCAATTAATTAATGCTATTAAGGTTACAATATGTTTAAGGGGGATAAAATGGGTTTAATAAAACTAGAAACAATTCTTATTTCAATTTTATAGAAACAATTCATCTTTGAATAATATACGGTTCTCAAATATTCTATCCCTTATCTTTGTGTCATGTGAAAAAAATTGTACATTTTATTATTTCATTAGATCCCATTTGTGTCCTTTTTCCCACTAATTGAAGGACACCAAAATACAATCCTCTACACACATAAAATAAACCTTATTCTAGAATATCACATCCCAAATCACATAAATACATCGCTTAACATGTAAAAGATACTATTACATAATCAAAAATACCATTGCAGGGTGGATTTAGTCATAATTATAATTAGTTTATCTTGAGAAGTGTTATTCTTCATAAACATGTCTCATAATTATATATATTCCTCTAACACATTATAATACACTCAAATTATTCTCATATAATAAGAGTTTATTTTATGTATAATTATATTTAATTATTACAATTTAATATACTCTATACATCCCATTTTACATAAAATGGTAAATGAAATTGTTGATCTCGTGTATAGAGAACTACCGCTTTGCGAACCGATATAATTTTTTTTCCATAAAACCTAATTATTAACAGATATAATTAAGTATTTAATTAAAATATATGAAATTAATGACAGAATTATAATTTTCAAATTATTATATTCCATCTTCCTTCTTAAGTTATAATCCTTGGGAAAATGATCTTGTTGTGCTCCTATACAAGTGCTCAACCAATTTCACATAGCGTCACAATATACTTTTCAATTGATTTTGAAATTAATGGTAATAAGTATTAATTAACATTAATGATATATATAATATAATAATTCATCTATATAGTTTATTTTTTTAATTTCTATATTTCCCTATTTGAGAAAATTAAAATAGAATCCCTATGTATGTACGACACACTGTCTAAATAACCGATGTAATTCAATTTTAAACATCCAAATTCTATTGAGTATTAAAATTAATTATACAATAAATATAGAATATATATATATATATATATTATTTAAATTTTTTCTATGATGGATCCATTTTAAATTTAAAATCATTTAAATTACCAAAGTAAAAAATAAAAGAAAAACGAAGTAATTAATAACTGGAAAAAAATATATTAACACTTAATTGATAGAAACAGAGTGAATATATATATATATAATACGTTGTGAACGGTATGAATATTTCTTATAAAAAATATTTATAATAAATCAGTATATATTATTGAAGGTATATTTATTAATAATGAAATAATACCTGAGGGAATGGTTTATTTTCTAACTTTTACATCAGTGATACATATTACATAATCCACAATTACTTATTTTTTTGTACAAAATTAAACATTGATAAGTTATATCCTAAATTAATTTTATTGTATCATTAAATTCTTAAATTTATTAGTGGGTCCTACTATTAAATTTTTTCCAAAGTGGTATTTGTTTATTTTACAATCTCATTATTTATTAATAATAATTAAAATTATTTTTTTAATTATTGATTCTTCTAATATATCTCTCAAGAAACTCATAAAATTTTTATCATAAATTTTTTAATGAAATATTAATGTAATTGTATAATATTAACCTCTCTTAAATTTTAAACATCTAACATATTGACCCCCAATCCAATATTAATGTCCCCCAATAAATGTTTTCACATGGCCCCAACTATACATACACTCACACTAGAAGATGCTAATAATTTGTTAGGGTCTAAATGATGTGCATTGTGGAGACTATATCATTATGTAATAGATGTTAACATAATAAATGAATTATAAAATTTATGATTTTTAATATATTTAAAATGAAAAAAAGTGATAAAGGAAAAAATAAACATTCATAATCTTGATAAAATGTCGAAAAAAATTCTTACATGTTGTAATACTATATATTAGGAAAGACTATAAAGAATAAATAAATTAAGAAAATATTGAAACATTTTGGGGAATCCTAACTACATGCTAGGATGCTACACCCATGAATCATAATCCAATAATAGACCGCGTGATTGAAGAACAAAACAGATCATTGTAACACTCCCTATGATTTTATGGTATGTTTTATATTTAAATTAATGTTATAGCATGTGTTGTTCACCACTACATGTTTGAAATGACCAAAATATATTAATAAGATAATAATATAACATATTCATTAAAATATATGGATTAAACAGTATTAGTCACATTATAATGCATATATATATATTTTTTAAAGTCATCAAAAGTATTTTATATAAGTATGATAAGAATGAATTAAATTTTACGCATTAAAAGAATATATTTTTCTGAGGACATTTTAAATTCTTCTTGACAGATTAATTCATATATATTTTGTTTTTGAATTATTTATAAATTACTCTTGAAAATTTAATTTTATTATATTAAATAATAATTTGATAATTTAATTTCAGTCAATTTTATGTATTTTTAATATAATATTAATGTTTTTATATTGGGGGATAATATATTTAATTTTTATTGATAATACATTTGGACATGTAAATAATTTGTAATGTTAAATTTTATTTATAATTTTATTTACTATGTAATTCTATTAAATATTTGAAAATTATTTCAAATTATTTCGTTTTAATAAATTTCAAATTTATTTTAAATAAAAAAAATTCAATATTTTGATTATTTTTTCATTGAAACACCACTATCTAATTCCAACAACATGATTACATTTAAATTTATTACTACAAAATATGTTTTTTGAATTTAGAAAAATAGATTCCCTATTTTGAATCACGGTTTCAAAATTAGGAAATTTTCTTCTTTTTAGTATTGGAAATGTATAATTCTAAATGTAATATATTGTTTATAAACAATTTTAAATGTAAATAGACGAATTAAGGGTTAAAATAATATTATTAATATTATACAAACACCCTAAAAATAGTCCAAATAATTTTGGATGAGTAATATTATACCAAAATAATCATTGGGAAGATTTTATTTTAACTTGGATCCATATGGTTTTTTCTTGAATGGCCTGAAGGACTTCATTTTTATTGATTTTTTATAACCCCCTTTCATGGGGTGAGGGGGAACCCTTACAAGGCCTGTAGGGTATGAGATTACCTGGCCCGTAGGCTTAGAAGATTACATGACACGAAGGACATTCGAAATTCAACCAGAATATCTACAAGGAACATCCCCTCCCTAGTATCTGCATCCTGATAGTAGCTCTCCACCTTTGCATGACCATATAGCTAGGCTTCCCGTGCAAGAATAGGCTGGTACTGAGGGCATAGCCCTACCCTCTCATTCTGAAAATCCATTTGGCTATGCTCTGGTGAGTGCACCTGCTCCAAATCCACTTCATGGGTTTCTCTATTTATGTACTGTGTTTGGGGCCTACATTCATGTGGCCTGAAGGCCTTGGGGTGGCTCTAAAGCCTTAAGGTGGCCTAGAGGCCTTGAAAATCAACAAGCCTGAAGTCCATGTGTGGCCCAAAAGCCTTGCAGGTCCTGAGGACCAAACCGGTGTCCTAATGGCCCATATGGATGAAAAGTTCTGGCTGCTACAATACCGAACAGTGCCTGCTATAGTACATCTACAGTACTGCTACAATACTGCTACAGTACTACTATAGTACCCCAGAAATATGCCTCCACCCTCATTTTACTATAATACTTTTATGGTATTTAATTTTATGAAAATACAAATATGGCATACTCATATTTTCAATAAGTATTACAAGTATAATTTATTCTTATTCAAAAAATAACATCAACTATAAATAGTAATGACCAATTAATAATTCTTATCATAACCATGATATTAAATTTTTTCATTTTTTGATTACTAGATAATTAACGTAATGGATTACTCATTGATGACGTAGCTATTATTTAATTAATGCGATTGTGAAATAAATTTTTATAAAAATATTAGAATAAATATAATTAGATGTATTTAATATCATAAATAAATTTTATTGATAAATTTTAAAAGTTAGGTATATATTAGATGATTTTTTCAAAATATATATTTTTATTATGTTTTATAATATTTAATGTAATGCATAATATCAACTTTTTCATCAGTGTTACATTAAAATAAATAATATTTTATTAAATGAAATGGACTTGAAAAAAATATTAAATTATTACATAATATTGGGTTAAAGAATAAAATATCATTAATGGCACATTTAATATTAATTTTTTAGATTTTATAGTAATTATATTAACATTCCAATAGTAAAAATACATACGACCATAATATGTTTTTAATGGATTAATTAATGATTAAAACCAATAGATAAGGACTTGAATGTGATATAAACAAGTCTGCAAATTATTTTATGAAATGATATAGAGCCATTGTTATATTATAATACAAATAAATCACCATCGAACTATTTTTGTTAGAAAATATATTTTATTTATTAATATTTTTTAGAGTATCCAAAATTGTCTTTCACATCGATTATAAAAAGGACAGAAAATCCTTCCATTCATGAAAAAATATTGTCCCTTCTATTTTAAATAAAACCAAAATAAATCAGCTAAAAACTTCATTATAGACATTTTTGATCTCTTGGCCTTCCAAAAATACCAATCTTATATCTCCTGAGAAGAGATATAGAGGATTCCTTCCAAAGAAGAAATAATCTTTTTTAGTTTTTCAATAATGTTAAATTCTTCTCCTAATTCATATTAATGTGTTGTTTATATTATAAATTAATTAATACTATATCATATTTAAATTTATATGTTATTACAATTTTTACAACCAGATATAATCTTTTATTAATCCTAAAGAAATAAGCACCACCATTGCATACTAATGGCTTATCGTATCTAGGTCATGGATAAATATGTTTTCTAATACCACATTAATTTTATCTACTTAATGATAGATATAATAGATAAAATAATAAATATAGCATTATATTTATGATGTATAGTTTATATACCATCGAATTATTTAACAACTAACAATTAAGCAAATAATATCATTTCTCACACGTACATATGACCTACCATCTTCAATCCATGATATTATTCATTTTAATGGTAACCATTCATTAATGATTATAAAAAACTATATAATGAGTTAATAAAATATCTATGAACATAATTTCATTCATTATTTTAAATAAATATATACAATGTATAAAAACATGAGATACAAGAAAAAACTTGCATTGGAATATAAAGATGTTAATACTCAAAACATGTTTTCAGGAAAAATAGTATTAGAAAAAGAACATATGAGTATGATGTATGATATCATTAATTTTACCTGGTTTTGGAATAAATTAATAATAACAATTAAACGCATACATAGGAGTTTAAATAAGATTCATCTTATGGAATGTACATGCGATGGGTTATTTCTAATATAATTATTATTGGGGATTGTTTGTGTTTATGTTTTGAGTAGTGAATTGTTTTCTCCATATCCTTGTTTTGAAAATATATAAAAATATATTTTTAATAGTGTTCTATGATTTTTTAAAATCTATATTACTAATGTTTTACTTTTTGTCAAGTGATTCAAAAAAACATTTTCTCATTTTCAAGTCGACATACATTATGAGTATTTTGAAAACATTTATAGAAGGAATATTTTATTAACTTATTCCACATGAGAATATTTTACCTCCATCCTGATTCCATTGTGTTTCAAGTCTTTCATTAAAATATTATAAGGTTATTTTCAATAGAAATGTAATATTATAATATAACATGAAGTCTTAAATAAATAATTTCAACATAAAAGTTGAATTTTTCTCAAATATTTTCAATGATTATTTATATAACTTCTTTTTATGTGATCATCCATTATTAAAATGTATTTTTAACTGAGGTTGATATACTATGATATCACCTACCATTTTTTCTTAAATAAATTATCAGCAGTTTTACTGTGGACATTATATTTTTATAAAATTCATTTTTTTGGTTAAAGTATTTACATGTCTTATTGTAGTATTCAATATCAGTCTTTATATTGATTGTGATTCACTATATTTATATCTCGAATGTACTAGACATAGTACATGATTTTTGGGGACGCTTATATCCCCCTGATGAATCAGTGTGTCTCAAGAGACGTTCTATTTTTGGTATTGGTTGAGTCCTCACATATTTATATTTGGTGTCTTGTCTGAAACATTGATGTTATTAATATTATATCCATCAATATAAATTCCCACTTTTTGATATTTTTTATTGATATAAAATTTAATCATTCTATTAGTAGAATCTACGTGGTTATATATATGGAAATATTTGATTTTCATTTATTCATTCAATTTTATTCTCATCATTCTGTTTAAATATCTTATGTTTCAGTTATATATATTCCCTTATGGAATATTCATATGTTTTTATAGTATCTCCCATTGTACATTTATAAGATCTTGACCATTTCTAGAGTTATCTCGGGTAAGATTTTAGGTTCATTTTTTACATATTTTCCTTCAACTGTACTTATGTCTTGGGGTGTGTTTGCGTGAAGGATATGAAAATTTTGGAGAAAAGAAGATGTGCAATCTTGGTGCACGATTTATACAAAATGTGAAGGTTCATAAGAGAAACCATGTGATCTCTCATATTTGAGGTTGTGGAATAATCATGGTTAATGCTGGGTTGAGGAGGCAGTGTGAGGTAGTTATATGATGTTTAACATAAAGTAGTGGATAATAAATAGTTGACACATGTTTTTTTAAACCAAAATTCTAAACAATGGGCAGGCCGAAAGAGAGATCCAAAATGTTTGGATCATACTCATTTTATACATTTAATGACCTTTTTAACCATTAATTTGATCCTATCTTGTGATTTTACATTTTTAAGGAAATTTTATTGTTATACCATTAGCTAGAAGGGATTTTCTGGAATTAATATCTTTGTTACTCAAGATCAAAATCCTGAATTGATGATCTTCTATTCGCATGGAACGTTGAATTCCCTCGATGAATCTCTTATTCGAATTTCAATAATTGATTGAACTTTCCATAAATGATATCCTTTGTATCCTTGGATATGAAGCTATGTAGAGTGAACTTGATATAGTATTTATGATCCATCGCAATTTTTTAATATCTTGATAGTGTGATCTTTATTTATGGATTCAGATTCATAACTCATATCAACAATGTTACGGTACTAATACATTTGGGATTTCTATTAGAAAATCATCCATCAATAAACAAATATTTGGGGCCTAAATCTAATTTCCATTGTCATGGATATAATATGCATATTCAATTTTTTTTAATTCTTAGCATCCATTAGAAATTAATTTTCATGTATTGTGTTTATTTGATTAGCCAATTGAAGTATCAAAGTCATATTGTAATAGGTGATTAATATTGGAGTTCAACCTAAGACATAAGGGATTATTTATCAGAAAATTAATTTAGTTAAATTTAAAGGAATATCTAGGGGTTTTAATCTATAAAGGTAAACATTGTATTAATTTTGATATATTGGTATCGCTGTGTTAGTATAATTAATTATACATTTATTATATGTCTTTGATAATATGATCAACATAAATAATTGTGGGATAAATTATTGATTTTTTAGGTTATAATGAGATGAATTAATTTGGAAAATTAATTATAGAATATGAATATTGATATTTATTCATTAATAGATTGAAGAATTAATTTATTTAAGCACTCAGTTTATTGATGTGTTAATAAAAAGAATAAATGTATTTAACTAATTGTAAAATTAGTATTTTTTTGGGAGGATAATTAATTGGTATATTATTTATGAGATAAATAATTAGAACATGGTCATTCTAAAATGAGATGAACAAATGGTTTCATTGTCATCCTATTTTTTTTAAATATAATTGAAACACTTTCATTCAAAATTAAAAAGTATAGATTTTAACATGGTAATTTTACAGATGAGTAATGAAAGTGGGATCATGGTCTTTATATTGTGGAGTTATAATAGTAACATAGGCTTCTTACATAAATTTTTTATACTTGTAACATTGGAAATTCTATTTATAAATTTGATATTAAATATAAGAAATAACGGAAATCCATGTTATGGCATCACAGGATAATATTCGCACTTCGGCATCAGACAAGAAAATTATTGAGATATCATAGAACCTTGAACAATAGAGATTAATAATGGATTAAGTATTAAGATATAATATTTCCTAAGAAAAACATCAGTCACTAGAAGAAGATGATGTTAATATTGAGGCACCCGTATCCATGGGAACCATGGATTTAATATAGTTATTTAATAACAATTAAAAATGTGATGAAATTTTTTTTTATTGCATTTTAAATATTTATTTACAGAATTTAATTCAGTATATTTTGAATGGAATTTTTTAAGACACTATTGGGGGTGTCCAACTCGATTATACTAACATCCTACTTAGGCGGCCTGATTGGTACCTGAACATATTATATTATTTTTGGACTAGATAAGGTAAATTTCCTAGTAATATGTGGATGATTAGGAATTTATCAAAGAGGTGCGAACAGAACAAGGTTCATGACCCTCTTTGGAACTTTTACTACCATTAATCTCTGTTGAATTATTTACACATAAAACATATATTGGGATATCATGTTTCCCTATATTTTTTTTATTTTATTTCTGGATTGGTTATCTTGTAAATATGTATTGCTCTAGTTATACATATTTTTATACTATTTATTATTTACTTCTGCTTGTTTTTACTCTGATAAAAGAGGGTGTAGTCTCCTCATTACTAACATACCATACCCTCTCTCATTGTCGTCATCCCATAGCTTATAGCGAGTTTTAGTAGAGGTAATGTGGAGACCCAACTCGGAGAACCGTAATGTTGCCCAATGTAGGGAAGTTACAAATTGGTATCACACATTTATTTTTTATTCTTTATAGTTTATATTACTATTAAGTAAAGTAAAACATGTAATATTAAGATTTTGGGCTAGTAGTGAGCTCGTTTCTTGGAATTTTCAATCCTATGTATTTGGGATAGCCGAAGTACATACGGTGGGATTGTTGTCATTACTGTTGTGTGTAATAGATGGATATTATTTCATCTTGGGTGACGCACCTGTGGCGTGATAAGATTACTGTTTATGATATTAATTTAGCATAAATTCACGGCCTAGAATGAAATGAGAGTTGAGTCTTCATGTGTCACATTAGGCACTCGGGTTTATTGTGACATGAATCATTTTAGGCACACATGATAAAATTGGTCATGGGAATGTTATTGAACTTACATCATTTCATTATTATGAAATTAAAAAGAGAAATTGTGCCTATGTTAAATTGATAATTTTTTAAAAAAATGATGGAAAAAGAGAATATTTTGGTGGATAAATGATAAACTAGATTATAATAGTGTGTTTACCCTTTTTAATTAAATCCTAGGTGTATGATAGGTACTGGTAGTGATAGCACCTCAATTTTCACCTTTTGGAATGGAAATGGAAAGGGATTCTTATGATTATATCCTCATAAATAATTGATATAAGTATGTGTTATGAGACTTGAGCGGTGGAATTGGAATTGTAGAGAGTGTGGATATAATAAGATTTTGTATGGGACAACTGAGTGGAATTACTAGAAATGACTTTATAGTTAGATAAAATGAAGAAACTATATTATTAACTAAATATTAAGGGGATATGTTTTGAGATAACTTGGTTCGCTTCATGAAATTCATGGAAATACATCCACTTTATGTTCTAAAATGTATGTATGATTTTAAAAAAACATTTCAATTACAAAACCCTCATACTATTACAATATAGGGTGGACATGATAGAGATGAATTCTCATTTTATTCCATAGAGGAAATACATGAATATTTTGGGACATTGCCTTTGAGGTGTGTCATTAATTATTTTTATATACTAAGTGTATCTTAAGTGCATTTGTGGGATATTCATTCCCAAATTGGAAAGACATATAGTATGTTTAGGAATGACATATTATATAGGTTCTAAGAGAAAATTTATATAGAGATAGTGATACAAGGTAAAGCTATTGATTTCATGCATCTATCATGGGGGATCATTTCGATGATGGACTATTCTGGGTACTACATAGAAAGAAATCATTTTTATCCTACATTATAATGGGATGAGAAAGATATAGATATAAGTTTTCAAGATGGACATCTGTTTTATATTAAGTCCTATGTGAATTTCATTATGCCAATGTTGTTTTCAAAAGTTTTGGATTATGCTCTTATATATTAAGGGAACATGAGGGAATCTTACATCACTATCATGGTTGTTATTACTAGATGTTCTTGATTATAAAATTCCAACAGAAGAAAAGTGTCATTATGAATTCATTAACAAAGGGAGTCAGATGTAGAGTTCATAGACATGAGGGTCGATTAGATAGGACGTTATTGGGCCATATATCTTTAAAGTGGTAGGTCAGGACACTATCATTGACACCATTCCCGACCACCTGTAGAGTGCCAATATTCTATCAAGATGATACATCAATAGAAATTTTTCATGTCATACCGATAGACTGGTACTGATGGAGAAGATGGGTAGCGTCAGAGTATGTGGAAAAGATCATTTACACCATTTCAGACTGCCTAATGGTGTTATACATAACAACTATGTATAGTAAGTGGTTCACATCCATTACTTAATGCGGAAATATATTTCATTTACTTTCGATTATTTCATTGTTGTCATAGATTTTCAAGTCATTTTTGGAGAAAAGGGTAGTTTCTCAATGATTTGATTGAAACCGTGAGCTGATTTCTAGATTTTAAAAATTATTTTATTAATCCTTATATTTTAACATTTTTCACCCATTCCACTTCCCACTTTTCCTCGCCTTACTAATTCAAACCACCATCTTTATTCAGACCCCATCTGAACTCATAATCATGGTAGTTTTCGATGATTCATTCAAGCATTGGGCCGACATGTGATTCCATTTCTAAATATAATGAAATAATTTATTTCTATTATTTTTATTTTATTTTATAACATTTTTTGGTCATTCCACCTATCACTCGAGCATACAAACCATTCGTGCACCCCAATGTTCCATTTTCAATTTTTGGAACTCATCGTCATCGTGGATTAGGGAGAATTTACTCAAGGTTTTTCAAATCATCCATATATATAAAAAATAATTTTTCTTAATAAATATTTTTTCTTTTTCGACCCATTTCATTCCCCAATTGAACTCCTTAGACTTATTCAAACCTCCAATTCAATTTTTACTTCATGAGGATTCAATAGTTTGTGTATTTGGTGTGATTTCATCAATGTTTCTCAAGTAAGTGAATTAAACTCTTTTTCAATGAATTTTCATAGGGTTTCTCCACTCGTTATTGATTTTTCAATTCCCAAAAATGGTATTGTTTGAACTATGGTTTTATTTTGAATTTCATGGTCCTATATGGTTGTTTTATGTTTTTTAACTCCCTAGTGGAGTGGCTGTGCTGTTGTTGAATTTTCACACAAGGATTCGAGGTTTTTGATGTATATAATTGTTGAATCCATGTGTAATCATCCCTTGAGTAGTAATAATTTCTTGATATATATTTTTTTAATATTCAAATTTTAGTTTTTTTCACTACAGACTATTTTTTCATGGCATCGTTTATGTGGTTTATTATAAAGTGTCAATTTTGTGAAAAATAAGAGTTTTTTGTCTGTGTTCCATGTTGTATCAATTTTTTTTGTCTTGTGGTTCATGAAATGTTCTTATTAAATGATTTTATGGATTCTATCTCTTTTTTTGTGGGTTGTTGGTATGCATTTAGTTTCAAATGTTGTTCTATAGATGGATTTTATGTGCAATGTATGGTTGTACTTCTAGAAATAGTTTTATTAAAATTCTAAAGGTTTTATTAAATTCCACAACTTGTGAAAAAAAATTTTTAACTAATATTTTTATTGTGTATGACCAGAAATGGTTTTTTTATGTGAAAATTTCATTTGATAGGATTTGGAACACGTTTCATCATAAAGATGGAAACCCGAGAATCATTGTGGGAGGATGTGTACTAGTACGCTATTGATCTAGACTAGTTTTGTCCCATGTTCACTTAGACCGTTTGACATTGAAAACACTACAAAAACTATAATGGTGGTGATTTAGGGCCACTATGTTATGATATGTTCCCTATTAGTGACTTCTAAATGATAATAGATATTGATATGGTTAAATTCACCCAACATAGTCCTTGGGGTTCACCAATAAATATTTCCTTGGGGTGTTCCCATGTTTAGTGCATGTTGACTACTTGGTATTTCCATTTAGACTATTTTGTGTTTGAATAAAAAATTCAGTATCTTTTAAGTTTTATTAAAATTTTTCATTAATTTATGTTACCCCTTTAAAACTATTTGGATTCAAAGGATACATTATTTAGAGAGTGTTTCTATCATTTCTTTTTATAAAAACATGCTTGGTTTTTATCTTATGATTCTTATCACACGGTATACTATAGGGTGGTATCATATTGGTATTAGGTTAACACCCTACTTAAACCATTTGGTGAATGTAGACTTGATTATGTTTGAAACTAGCAATGGAAAGGACTTTTATGATGGTCGCTCGGGTTTTTTGTATCTTCCATGATGTGGTGTTGTGGAGATAGCTCATGGACGTTGACAGATTCTCATGTGCGGAAATTGATCTGACTTATTTACTACATTCTGTAGATGTGTAACTCATGATACTTTTATAAAAACTTTTATACAATTATGAAATTTGATTAAGGATTGTTGGGGTTGAATTTTCAGTTTGGGTACATTCTTTATTCGTTGTTAATTTATGTATCCTAACTCTGGTAAATCATTCCCAACCAATTTTTATTATACATTGAGAATTGTACAAGCCCATGGGGATACCTAACACCCTTTGGACCTTTCCATTTTCTACATTGGTTTCTTGTTTTGATGGTGACCAGATCTAGTTCCTCAAAAAAATGGTATTATAGGTGGTTAATATTATTGGGTTATATTGTTATTTTGGGATGAGTATGGTTATATAAGATCTAGTACGCTCTTGAATCTGAGTTTTGGAAGTGAGTAGAGAAACTTTCCCTTACCTATAATGAATGACCTCCACTCAAAATGGGATTCCAGGTATGATAGATAGACTTCTCTTCCATGTGGGACTTGTGGGCTGCAGACTATGTGTGTACATTATGTGGGAGTGAAGTAGTTGTTGTTTTTTTGTTGTAAAAGAGTTTGATTAAATTATATTTGAAAATATTGATGAAATTTCTCAAGATATAAATAATAATGTCCTCTTTTGTGACAAATTTTTTTTTAGCAACATCCCTCCCAAGAAAGCTCTCATGCCGAGGGAGGAAGCAGGGGAGAGTTATCCCTCACTATATGAGTTTAGGAACATAGAAGTTTTTGTTAGGGTTGTACATGCCCTGGGATAGGGAGCGACTATTGCTCTTACACCATACAGAGATGATGAGACTGGTCCATAGAAGGAAAAATCCTAGGAGTTTCTAAAATACAATCCATCAACATTCTAAGGTAGCACCAAACACCATGAAATAGATGAATAAATTGTTATGATTGAGGGCTTGTATGATTTCTTTGATACACCTGAGGAGTACATAGTGAAATGTTAATTATTAAAATTTGAGGGTCCGATCCACTTGTGGTAGGTATAAATACTTTATGTTGGAATACTTTAGTAAATGAGGTGGAAGGACTTGAATTCTACATTCAATGACCATTACATTTCCAAAGTATTTGCCTTATACAACGTGATGTGAGATTATTGAACATGCGTAGCTGGACTATTCAATGATGGATTATTCCAAAAACGTTTCTGATATGGTTCGTTATGCAACTTAAATGGTCCCCAATGATAACATGAAGGCCCAGATGTTCGAAGGGGTTTTACAGCTAGAGATCTATTCTCAAATATTTCTATTCAATAAAAATACAAATGTAGAAGTTTTTGATCAAGCTTGCATAGTAGAGATTAAACAAAAGTGGGAGTCTGGTTTCTCTGGGTCAGTATAAGGGATGGAATTGGTAGTTAATTTGATAAAATTTGTGTGATAGGATCTGCAGAAAATGGAGGTGGTATTTCATGAAATACTTCCAGGAAGCATTAATATGTGGTTTTAGAAATGAGGTCTATTGTTTGCCAACAATGTTGAAGGCAATGACACATACGACCTGATATAAAATCTCCTCCAAATTCCTATTTTTAGTGTAGAGTTATGGGAATCATGCAATGATTTTGTAGGATAGATTATCCACTTTAGAGTGGTGTCAGATCGGTGGCTTCCAGGGGAGTGACATCTCAGTCAGATCCTTGGTGGATGGGGGATCTTGGATTAGTGGTCATGGTGGTAGGACCGTATTATATATTGGGAAGCACTAGTTTATAGCAACAACACATGAATTTTTCCATTCTTAGGAAGAGATGAGGAATATACATGAATTATAGTATGCACCAGTGGGATCAGATGTAGGACTATCTACTGTCTGAGGTACTGTTTTGATAGAATCTTTTGTATATGAATCTCTTTATGATATCGGTTCTTATGTATCCATTATCTCACTGAATATTGCAGCCTATTTTTTTCATTCACGATGTATTTGGTGATGCCATTGGGAATGAATATGGAATTGGGTTTCTGGTTCCCATCATGTGCACATTACGCATTAAGGGTTTAATGTAGGGGGATCTAATTGAAATAGATATGGATCCTTATGAAATAATAATTGACATGGATTGGAGGGTATACTTTCAAGAGAACATCAATTACTATATGTAGCATGTGAGTTTCATGAAACCATATAGAAATCCTCATGATTTTTTGTGGGGAATGGGATCCTCGGTCGGGTCGTGCAGTACCTCCACTACCTTATTATGGAAATCATGTCTTCCAGTTGTCATCACTCACTCTAGAGGAATATGGTTGTGCTCTTAAGAGAGTGTTTCCTCATGTAGTGGATCAGATCCTAAAGGTATTTCTATATGATTCTTAACATTTTCCCCAGAGAGGGATCTTAGACTTCTCGATCTATTTGGTGTGGGGAACACACCTGATATCTCTACCATTATATTGTACGGACCCCAACATGATCAGGGAATTGAAGATATAGATGTATAATTTAGAATCCAAGTGAAAAAGTTTCTCGAGAATCTCTCATTTGTAAGCCCCTATTATGTTTGTAAATTAGGTTGATGAATCCCTCTGGTTTTGTATTGATTACCGGAATTTGAACAAGGTAACCATCAAGAAAAAAAATTAATTTTCCTTGAATAGATGACTTGTTTGATCAGTTGAAAAAGGAATAGTGGTTATCTAAAATTGAATTTCCTTCATGTTACTACCGACTCATGGTGAAAGAGGTAGATATATGTTAGTCATATTTCCGTATAAAGTATGTCCACATTGAGTATATGAACATTATCTTCAGATTGACCAACTCTCCATTGGTTATTTTGGCACTCATGAATAGGGTGTTCTACTAGTATCATGACCATTTTTTCATGGAATTCATGGAAAAACCCTTGATTACACTGGATCCAATGAGAAGCATGATCATTTTTTGTGGATCATGTTGGGAACATTGTGGTATCACTATCATTATAAAATTATGTCGATGTGAAAATTCTATATCATGGAGGTTAAGATTCTAGGGAGTGTGATCTTGAAGGAGGTAGTATGGGTGGATCCGAAGAAGATATGTCCAGTGATATACTTGGATCATTTGAAGAACATGTTTGGGATACTGAGTTTCCTCAGATTCTTAGGACATACATGTGTTTTGATCGTTATTTCTCTCATAATTATTCAATTGTGACTGATCACACTGAGATAGGGTGATGTATGTTTGGGCCACAAATTGTTAGGTATATATTAAGGAGATGAACATCCGGTTGACTATTGAACCCTGGTTGATCATTCTAGAATCTTTAAAGGGATATATAGTGTATTATGATGCATATAGCCCAGTTCATGGGTGAATTCTTATTCATGATGATCACATGGCGGCGTGTGGATCCCGCCAACTCCAACAACATGAAAAAAATTACATGACCCATTACATAATGCTAGGAGTTGTGATGCATGATTTGAAGACATGAGAACACTACCTCATTTGGGAGAGGATCCTTATTTATTATGATCGGAAGATAATTTTCAACATTTTATTTTAGAAGTATCATAACATAAGGTAGAAGAGTTGGATTGATTTCATGTAGGGGATCCATTTTGATATCAACAACACCCCATGGAAAGGTATCATGGTGGATGATTCCTTCAGTAGAAGATTATTACTGAAGGAATTAAGGATGTCCATTACTGAGTGGAATCTGATAGGGATAATTTATTAGATGAATGTGGAGACCAAGGAGCATAATGGAGGTGTGTTCTTGGAGAGAGTTTAGTTGGCCCTTTCTGAAGTGATTATTATTCAGCTCGAGCATTCCAGTGATAAAAAATGTCAGTTGTTGAGGAATATTTTCCATGGTGGGAGATGTCTTATGACCAATCATTGTCTCCCGAGTGTATTTTTTGCTTCAAGGTCCGTTTATTGGTGCATTTGTCTCTTTATAAGGTGGTGTTGATGGATAGACACCATTCTATTTGGGTCATCTATCATGGTTCCCCCAAGATGTATTATGATGTTTTCTGCAAGTTATAGTTTCCATGAAATAGATGGTACATAACGTACTTTGTATGAAGATTCTATATATGTAAGTAGGTGAATGAAGAGAATCATTGGCCCAATAGATTTCTTCAGCCATTACCCATTCCTGCTTATATGTGGGATTCGGTGGAAATTGATATCATTGTTGGCATTCATCAAATACCTAAGGAAATTAATAGTATCATTGTGTTGATTGATCATCTGACCAAATCATCCCATTCCATTCTAATTAATGATTTGATAAAAGTTGAGTAATTAGGATAGTATTATGTGTATGATTTTACGAGGATCCATGGTGTGCCATCCAGTATATTTTAAGTGAAGGACCTTTGTTTTACCTCTCAGTTTTGGAGTGACCATCAAAAAGCATTTGGGTCACTGATTATGTTGAATAAAACATACCATCCTCAAATGGATGTTCATACATAGCGTTATAATAAAATTATATAAGGAAAAATTTAGGCATATGTGCTAGATTTTAGTTGTTCATTAGATATCCCTTTTGGATTGGTATATATTTATTGTAACTAAAGATACCAATCCTCAATCAATATGGGATAGTTCATGGTGTTTTGTGTTGGACATGTCCATCTCTCTGTATTAGGTGGTGGTGGGCGATTCCTTTCTACCGGGTCCAAGTACAATGCTCAAGAAATTGAAAAGGCTTTATTTGATTAGGAAACTGTGGATCACATCCCAGAGTCGACACAAGTCTTATTCTAATCATAGGTTTCATGATTGTATTTTTTCATGGGTGACCGGGTATTCATGAATGTTGAGCCTAGCATGGGTCATCACCATCTTGTTACATAAGGGAAGCTAAAAACATGGTATGGGGGACATTTTGAAATCATTGATAGGCTCAAAAGTTGGAAATCCAGTTATACTTTCCCTCTTAGTTGAAAATGATCCATGATGCCTTCCATGTCTCCTTACAAGTGAAATACAATCTGGACCCATCCCATTTGTTTGCAGGGAAGAGTTGGAGATGGAACTATATCAATTAATGGATTATTGACCAGTTCTTATTGTTATTAATGAAAAAAAAATTATTTAATGACTGACTATTACAATGGTTTGAGTACTCATGAATCATGGGATTATTTACCATGAGACATGGGAGTATAAGTCATAGGTCAAAGAGAATTTTGTTTCTCTTATCTGATAAGGCATCAAGATGAAATTTTATATGAAAAAAGTAATTATAGAGGAGAAAAATGGCACACCCATGACATATATAAAATATATTTTTCATTTAATTTCTATTCTGTAATATTTTGTGGGGGGTTTATGAGGATATTTTGGAAAAATGGGTTGTTGTTTCCATGATTTGGGATAAAATATGAGCCCATTTCATGATTTAAAATAAAATTTGGTTTCTTTTATATCTCCTTCATATTTCCACTTTTCACCAATTCCACTTCTGAGATAGCCTCTCCTAGACTATTCAAACCACCATATCAATTTGGACCAGTTAGGAACACACAATCATGGTGGAGTTGGGTGATTTATTCAGGAATTAGGCCCAACTATGAGTTCACTTCATGATTTAAAGAAATTCATTATTATTTTTTATATCTCATACATTTTTAACAGTAGTTTTGCATTCCACCTCTCAATCGATACAAAAAACCCTAAGTGCACCCCCACATTCCATTTTAGCTCTTTAGAGCATATCTTTATCAAGGATTTGGGTGAATTTCATCATGGTTTCTCAAATCGTATGGATTTGAAAATGGAATTTGTTTCATTTATATATCATTAATTAAATAATCTTTCCCCCCATTTTAGTCCTTACTCGACTTACTCATCTTTATTGGGACATAACATTCTATTTTAGAAGCATGGCGATTCAACCATTAGTGTATTTGGGGATATTTCTTCAATGTTTCCCAAGTAAGTTAATTACTAAAATATTACCTCCATTTCCTTATGGCTTCCCCATTTCATATTTATGTTCTCAATGCCTAGAATCTATGGTATCATATCTATGGTTTTCTTTTGAGTATTTTTGGTACAATATTTTTTCTTTTCACACTGCATTCTGGTACTATGGTGGAGCAGTGGATGTTTCACAATGAATTATAAAGTTTTTTTTCATATATGGTTGGTGATTCCATGTTTAAGCATATATTTATAGCTAAATTGTATTGATTTAAATTTTTTTATCATATTCATATTCAATTTTTTCTTGTAAAAGCAATATTTTTGTAGTATTTGTCATTTGGATGATTTTAAAGTGTCAATTTTATGCAGAAAAACTATGTTTTTCTTGTGTGTTCCATGTTTTATCAATTAAATATCTTTTATGGTTCAGGGAATGTTCTCATTAAATGGTTTTGGGGATTCCCATTATAGTTTGATGTGATTTTTGATATGAATTTGGTTTTTGAAGTGGGGATTTACATGTACTTTAAGCATGGTTGTAGATCTTGAAATTGTTATATGAAAATTATAAAGGGTTTATTGAATTACACAAAGGGAGAAAATAATGTTTAGATACTATTTTGAGTTTTTAAGCCCAGAACTACTGTTTTATGTGAAAATGAAATTTGAAATCTTGTGGAAATAGTATGTGAACAAAGAGGTAAACCTGGGTTTCTAGGTTGGTCAATGTGTTCTAGTATGATGGTGATCCAAATGGTTTTCCACTATTCAATATAACATGTATGACATTAAAAACACTAATAAAACTATAATGGTGATGATTGGAAAACACTAGGTTATGGGAATGTTCCCTACCAGTGGCTCAATCATGAGAACAAATATTGATATGGTTACTTCCACACTGTGATACGAGGTACATGGGGATCACATCTAACTACTACCTTGGGGTGTTCCCATGTTTAGTTATCATTGACTACATGGAATTTCACATTGGACTATGGTGTGCATTGTTGAAAAATTTAGTACCATGTATGTTTTATTTAAATTTATTAATTCTTTAATGTTTCCCATTGAAAACTTATTTCATTTAAAGAATACATTATTTAGAAATCATTGATAACAATTCATGTTAATAAAAACATACTGATTTTTATCTTATGATGTTTATCACATTTAATCTATTTGGGTGGTCTCTTATTGGTCTTAGGCACACACCATTAATATTTATT
Organism: Viscum album; assembly: GCA_963277665.1. Classification (NCBI taxonomy): domain Eukaryota; kingdom Viridiplantae; phylum Streptophyta; class Magnoliopsida; order Santalales; family Viscaceae; genus Viscum; species Viscum album. The sequence continues at coordinate 1,835,530,985 of OY728132.1, forward strand.
TGGTTGTAAGAAAACTTTCTTTCATTTTATAAAGGTATGGTCAAGGAAATTGAAGATGGAATTTCAAGTTGTTAGTTACATTCATGGTACGGTGTTGTGAAGAGAGCTCATGGGTCATTACACCATGTTTTATGTCATTCCATCGGCTATTATTGGATTTTATTGTTTTTTGGACATATTGAGTCTCATTAAATTGTTTTAATCTATTATGATTTTTAATTAAGGCTTGTTTTGTCCTGGGTTTTTTTATTGCAATAATTCTTCATTATTGGTTGTTTTTTGTAGCCTAAATCGAGTAAAAAATTACCAAACAATTATGATACATGTGAGCATGTCCCTGTATATAGGGATAAGTAATTATATTCAGTCCTTTCCATGGTCCAGGTTGGGTTCTAGTTCTGGTGGTTACCTAATCGTGTTCATGATAAAGTAGATCTTGTGCTTCATGGTAGGATTACTTGCATTATCAAAGTGGGGCTACTCTGGGGAGTTAGAGAGCATCACATAGTAGAGTTGAAACATAGTTTCATGTTGTAAAACATATACTTCTGGATAGAGAGGATCGACCACTGTAAGTGATAGGTACTATTCACGTAGCTTCTACTATAGCTACATCCATTCTTAATATCAGTGCCTCTCATTCATTTATATCTTCAAAACATGTATATGGATTGAACATGGTGGTGGATTTTGTGAGAGGGGTTAAGACTATATATACACTGTTAGGAGTGTAGCCTATATATATCTTTTTATGAAAGGTATTTTCAGTAGTGATCCAAGAATATCCTTTTCTATGGTATCTCAACATTCTTGATATGATGGGCATAGAACTAATTATGGGCGTGGACTATGTAGTCACATACCAAGAACACGTTGATTGTTAACATAAGTCATAGTTCATTCTCTATCCTATGGGTGACTAGTATATTTTTCATGGAGAGTGGGATATGCATGTTGGATTAGAATGGTCAATTACACAGCAACAAGGAGAGTTCACAGCCCAGTTTTATAGCTTTATGTTGGATGATGTTGGTGTTAGGTAAGAAATCCTTATTACAGTAGTTGAAGTAATTCAATATTTCATTCATAAAGACTTCTCATGGATACCAACTAAAATAGAGGTGGAATTCATTATTGATCTCATGTTGAGGGCTGATCTATTATGTATTCACCCATAATAAATGACACTGACAGAGCTTAAATATGATAAGACTCATTTGGAGGATTTAAGGGATAAGATATTTCTCTGTCAATATTTTTTCTAATGGAGATCACAGTTTTTTGTGCATAAATGGTTGGCAGTTGTCTACATTTGTGTGTCTCTTACTAGATGTAGAACAAAATGACTATAAAAACACAATATCATATTCTGTGTTTCATCGATATCATTAACCATGGAATGGGTGCTTGTATGTTCCCAAAGACTGAATGGATATCATGGTATCATTGGGTCATATTTTGGACTTCTCATATAACAAGAACTACATTTTAATGTTTCTATGGCATTTATAAGTGTGTTGTAATACCTATTGGGTTGAAAAATAAACCAGTAATGTTTATGGATTTGATGAACATGATCTTTAATCCATATCTGGATATGTTTGGGGTGGTGTGTGTGGACGACATCTTTGTGTACTCCAAGACTCATGTTTCTCATTCCCAATATCATCACATCATCATGTGTACACATAGAGATAATTAGTTATACACCAATAAAATCTATATATCAATTTCTGATTGACCTTGTACACTTCATGGGGATCATTATCTTGAAGGATGGTGTGTCAGTGTATATATAAATGGTAAAAGTAATGGATTCATGGGAGAATCCCTTGAATGTTTTTATATACCAAACTACATATGATTAGCTAGATATTACCATAGATTCATTCTAAAATTGTTTTGAATTTCAGAAATACATTTATTGTTGAACAAAAAGGGGGTAATGTTTTCATGGTCAGAGGCTTATGAGAGTGATTTTCATGAGTTGAATAATTTCTTAACATAAAAAAATATATTGATTCCACCTATGATATGTGAGTAATACATGGTTTTTGTTACGTTTATGGGATCAATCATTGATATGTGTTGATATTTGGGAATCGAGTTGTGGAGTATCATTTTCAACTATTGGGGCCCCATAAATAGAATTACACTAAAAATGAACTGAAGATTGCATTAGTGGTTTATGTTCATATGTATTTGTGGGACTATATTTTTTGATAAAATATTACCTTCTATATATATCATATGAGCTTGGAGTATATATTTTCACAGCATAATTTGATCTTTGAAAGCATAGATGGATTGATTATATATATTCATTAGATTTTGAACTGAAATAAATACATAGTAAGGGATATAGTGCTGCGGATGCCTCATGTAGTGAAAATAAGATATAGGTGGTTTAAGAGTCGAGTGTATAGTGTATGATGGTGACGTTGTTGGCATGAATGTATGTGGTGGATCAAGAGAGTCAGAATATGATGACTCTGGTTTCAGTTTCAGCGGAGACTACACTTAAGAGATTGATAAAAGAAATACAATATGATGATCTAGAGTATTTAGCCTTGAGGGAATGCATTGATGGTTGGGATGCATCATTGGACTATTTGATAGATGAAGAAGAGTTAATATATGGGGAAGAATCAAGGTGTAGTACCAACGAACATAAGAGAGAATTTTATGTTTGGATTTCATTCCTAAAAATATGAGGTGAATCCTGGTCTGACCAAAATATACCATGAACTAATATGATAGTTTTGGTGGCCATCCATTAAAAAGGAGATTGGTGGGATTGTGACATTTTTCCTCACCTATCAGTAGGTGAAGGCCGAGAATTAATGACATGGTGTTTTTCTACAACCTTTTTCTTTTATGGAATGGATGTGGGTTGATGTGGCCATGGAATTGCAGTGGTCATCAAAAGAGGCTTACGTTGAATGATTAAATTTGGGTCCTAGTGGATTTACAAAAAAAAATGATGCACATTTCGTGCACATAAGTGAATCCATTACAGAAGAGTAATTGGGAGAACATTATATTCAAGTGATTCTCCCTCTACATAGAGTTCCATAGTCTATATTTTTTAATAGTTATTCATTACTTAATATATGATTCTTGAAGATATTCTATGGTCATGTGTAATTGTAATCAATGGATAATGGGAAAATAACATGGATTCTATAGATATTTACTACTATAATAGTTATGAGAAAACAATACAGATAAAACTGAATAAGGATCATTATGTTATGTCATGTATAACACTGTTATGCGTGATGGAGGTTGTTGAGTCAAATTTGTTTAGACCATGTCACTTGTATGATATATCTGTGTAGGTACATTTGATTTTGAAATGACTTTTTTGGATATGAGTAGATAGATGTAATATTCTGATATAGAGATATGACACCTAAATCTTACATAGGGTGACTGTGTCATCCTTTAGGTGTCACCTAGGTAGGGTTACTACATAATAAAGAGGTAAGGAATGTTGGAAGACAAATTTGTTATACCCATTAACATAGTGGATAGAATCATGGAGGTGGAATACTGATTGGATTTCCCGTAGAGATACAAAACTATTCATTATGTTTTCCATGTTTCACAACAACTATTGTATCAACCTTAGCCGTATCATATGATAGATTTGGATGAGGTTGATTATTAGATAGATTCGTACGTTGAAGAGAATATAATATGGGTGTTTGATCATAGTGTGAAATTGTTCTAGGGAAAGAGCATGATAATAGTTATTTTATTTTGGAAACATGGAAGTTTGATAGAGGAATCATGGGAAATATAAGTAGATATGTGGGATTAATGGCACGATCTTTTTTTCTCGGAATCATAGAATGGTTTGGAGTTACATATCAAGGATGAATTGTAATAATGTGAGGGGTTTGTTAGATTCCAAACATTTTTGATTTATCTCTTGCATGATTTCCTATACATTTTGTTTTTACATAAGTACCATTGATTGAATTTTTGTCTTGGTATGCGTTTAGAGAAGTATGAGAAAATTTAGGAGAAAATTGGCCATTCATGGATTGCACAAAATGTGTGGTGGACTAATAGAAATTGTGTTCTCTATGGTCTTATAAGGTACTAGATTTGACATAGTTAACTTCGGATTTGAGAAGTCATGGTAGTTTGTGATGCAAGGTTTCCCATTGAGGAAGTGGATAATTCATGGTGATCACATCGTTTTTAAAACTATGCAACTAAACCATGCATATGCTTATAGTGAGATCTTAGAATTGTGTATCGTACTTATTTTTACATTTTACTATCATTTTCACCTCTTTTGTATCCTTAACTCGTGATTTTACATTCATAAGGGTAATGCCAGGTTCTCACATTGGCCTTGAAGGATTCCAAGGCCTTACTGACACCGTTCACTAAGTTCAAAATCCTGTATTAATGATATTCTCTTCTCTCAGTAACTGTATTTCATCCTGATTCTTCTCGGGTTCACTCGTTAATCATTTCTTGACGATTTGATAAATTATATCATTGATTTCATGGATCTAAACCAATGTGGTGATATCTAGATCTAGGATTGGATATCGAGTTGTAGTTTATTATATTATTATGTCTTGATCATGATTTAGGGATTTAGATCCGACTCATATCAACATCGTTGTGCTACTCATGCACTTGGGATTTCCATATGTAAAACATTCATCACAGATCCATGGTAGTTGGTAAAAATTTAATTACCATAGTAATTTATTAGATATGTTTATCCAAAATATTAAAACTGTTAGCATCTTCAACAAATTTATTTTTTGAATAGGGTTTATTAGATTGACCAATGGATTCATAATGCCTAATTGTAATTGATGTTTAATGTGGGTGTTTATAATGTGACTGTGTGGATTCTCTATAGGACAATTAATTCGGTAAAATTGAGTATAAGAGGTAGGGGTTATAATCTAGATAATTAATTTTTGGACTAATTGTGAGATATTGAAATGGAAATGTTGAGATATTTAATAGTATATTAATTATGTTACATTGATTATATGGTCTGGATAATTAATTATTGGATTAATAAATGAAATGTGATATTATAATGAGATAATTAATCCAAGAAAATTAATTATGGAATATGAATTGTGATATTGATTGATTAATTAATTAATTAATTATGGGATTGAAGAACGTAGTTATTGTTGAGTTAACTAATTGAATTGATGTTTTTAATTATTTGTTGATTTAGAAATGAGAATAGGGTGGACTATTAATTAATAATTATTATTTATTATAAATATTGGGAACATGTATATTATAAATTGACTCGTGTGGATGGTATCATGGTAAACATACTTATGAGTAAAGATAATGGGAACATGGTTATTCTAAATTGAGAAGTATACATGGTAAAATTTTCATTATATATATAATTAATGAGAATGAGAACGTGATTATTCAATTAAAGATTAATCATGGTTACATGGTCATCTTATTTATGTGTGTAATATGGGTATAATTGGAATTGTAACATATAATTATGTGATTAATGAGTGAAAATAATGGAACTCTGAGTTTTGGGATCACATAAAAATATTTGAACAATATCAAGAGTTGAATAAGTTACTGAGAAATTATAGAACCTTGAACTCTTTGACCATTGGAATTAAGAAGGTATTAAGATATGATATTAGCTAGAGAACCCATCAGGATCTGTTATGGGATGAAGTTAGTATTTTCATACAAGTATCCTTTGGAAACCTCATGTTAACGTAGTTAGATATGAAAATTGAATATGAGATAAAAAATTTATTGTTGTATTGTTAATATCTCATTATAGAGTTTCATCCACTATATTTTGACTGGAATTTTTTGGAAAACTGCTGGTGATGGCCTACTGATTTGTAATCACACACTACTTGGGATACCTGATTGTTTGTCAAAGAGATTATATTGTTGCATGACCTGAATAGGAAAAAGGCAATTGAATAGGTGGATGATTGCGGATGAAACATAGTGGTGGAAAATAGACATGGTAAGAGACACACTTGGTGAGTCGTAGTGTATTTACATTTAGTTTCATTATAGAAAATTGACACTGATATGGGTGTAGCTAGTTTTTTATTTCTGTTGAGTATTATATTTTATGTTTGTTTATCTCGTGACATTGGTATAGTACTACTTAATTATATGATCCTAATATTTCTTATTTACTTACACTAGATATTTACTCTAACAAAAGAGGGTACAGTCTACCCATGAATGACTTATTATACCCTCACTAATTTTTGGTAGTCTATAGTTTATGGGGATGTGTAATTGAGGTCATGTGGTGAACCAGATAGGGGCACCCTTGGGTGGCTCTCGGGTTGGGAGGTTATAACACATTCTCTTAATATGAATTTGAGATCAAGACATTATTATGGTTTGTTTTATCATTGATGAAATGATTAATATTATGATTGATATGTATGGATAAACTAGGGGAATATCTATGTTCAAAAAGGGATATCTATATAATATATAATATTTTAAATTGTAATCTATGGTTCATGTATGAAATCAGGCTCCAGATGTAGCATCCCAAGTATGTAATGAATAATAGATATTTTTATCTATGTCTATTAATGATTAAGATAGTGTTTTAGAGGCTTAAAATAAGAATAAATCCAATCTTAAGCATGGAATACACTAATAATCTTAAAAGATTGTTTTACTACCTTATGATGGAAACCCCTTTTTAAATCTATCTTTTGACAATTTTATAATCTATATTTGTCAAAATAAACATATTCATTATGATTGGTAAATTTAATTTTACATTGGATATTTTTTTTGGTATTTTTCTGACAATGTTCATTTTTTATGAATAGTGGAAAATACTGCTTTTTACATCAAAACTGCTTTTTAATATAATTTATTTATATGATTATATTATCTTTTGAATTGGTCTTAATGTGTAATATGAATATAGTTTTACTATTTAATCCAATGGTGGTCAATGGAATCAATTTCACTTTGAAATTGGACTTAAACTAGTGTCAATCTTTTGATACTTATTGTTTCATAAAAACACGCTATTTGCTCTGACAGCGGGAATTAATTATTAAATTAATTAATGTGACTTATATGTTTTTAATTTTTTAAAATAGACTTCATTTTTGAATTCGTAATATCATATATAGCTTAGGGTGAATTTTTTGTAATTTTCTGAAAAACTTGAATTTTTTATGAATAGTGAAACCACAAAGTCGTACTTATAAAGACTTATTTTCCGTTTAAATGAAATTTTTCCATCATTGTGTTTTGAATTTCAAAAATCCGACATACATGGTTGTCATTAAGAAGTAAAATGTGGTTCAATTAGATTATAATAATTTTTTGGTGAATAGTAACTTATTAAGTTCTTAATCGCGATTAGTGGTAATTAGTGTAGTTTTAGGTAAAAATAATGCTTCAATAAAATAAGATGAGCTTGAAACATGTCCTACCCTCATTTTTTGTATCATGGCCGACCAAGAAAAGCCATGGGTAATCTTGGGGACCCCATGGATCCACTTTGGTTGGAAAATGACATAAATTACTTTTTATTTAATGTAAAGGTAAAAATGACACAACCATAATATGTTTTACAAAAACAATTTTTACATGGGGTTATAAAGATCAGAATTTTGATTATAAATAGTCATTGGAAATCTAAAAAGATTTCCTACATCATAGTATTTTTTTTAATTTTTTGACATTAAATAAATTAAATTATTTATGACATAATAATGATGCAGTGATGACATCATTATTTGACGATTTAAATAAAATGGAAAGATAATGTAACATCTGTGAACTACACATGTCCAAAACCAATTGGATGAGTGGATTTCGAACCCTTATCACCTTATCCACGAATTATATCAATGCGGGACCCTTTAAAACCGAAACACATTTTCAAATAAAGTAATATTTCTTTACTTACCAAAAGTGCCCCTCCTCTCCTCTTATAAAAGGCCCCCACCTCTACCTCATTTCACACACTCTTCAAGCCTTTTGCTCGGCCAAACCCTGCCCATTTACTCTCTCCACATCCCTCTCCTCATCTTAGAGGATTCCCCTTGGGCCGAATACTTTCAAAGGAAGCCTTTAGGCTCAAATCAAAAGGAGTTACACTTTTAAAGGTAATTCATTCTCTCATGTTCATTTGTTTTATTTTGCTTCTCCGACCCCCTAAACTCTTTTTATTTACTTCTTTTGTAACAAGAACAGTATCTTAAATATACTAGGATGTTGTTATAAGATTTATTTGAGCTACACTATCACACAACTACATCAAATGGTTAAAGAACATACGGTTTCCGTGGATGGTGAAATTCTGCCTCCCGAAATGATGATTGTTCAATACTCATTTAACACCTTCAAAGGTGGCCATTACGATGTCACTATTTTTATATATGATATATAATATGTTTATGTTTTCCTTAAGCTTCTGTTTTTATCATTTTGGGCATACCTTTATGGTTTCCATTATGGGTAAACACGATATCTTCATTTTAGGAAGTGCGGACTACCACCCCCTGAAAGTGATTTGATTCGTTAATTCCATATGTGGGATGTGTAAAGGATAAAGTTAATGATATTATATATGTTATTATACTAGAATTATAATATACTCTTATATAATTATGATTCCATTCCAGAAATACGAAATAGAAATTGAAGTAGCGTTCATGCGTACGTACGGCTTACCGTCTCCATGAACGGTGCATTTCATTTCTTACCTCTAAATGTGATGTAATATTATAAATACATGTATATGATGAATATATATGATATATATGTTATCCAAATCATTAATATCATTCTAGATATAATGAACATTTGACCAAATTAACAACATGTAAGTCTAAGAAATCTATTTTTGACTTAAGAACCAAATACTGACAAAATGAACACTATTAACTTAAATGATTAAATGATGTTCATAACATGGTATAAAAGGAATAATGAACGTGTAAAAGGTTCATAAGAAAATAGATATTAACTCAAGTTTATTATTCAGGAGATTAAAGAACGGTCGGGTCAAGTCGGATACGAGGTATGGGACTTTGTCTCAATCTCCTTTCATTGAGGCATATTTTATTTTATACACAACTTTCTTTTATACGGTTTTAAAACCCTTTGACTTTTACGTTTATTCAAAAGGAATCTTTTTTATACGAAGCGTTTACTAAACGACAAAAGGGAATGTTATTGTCGTACATATGCGGCGACAATGACTTCTCCGCCATCATGACCGTTATTTGAGTTTCGGCTTCCTCTACAAGCCATACCTTCTTTTTAAAAGAAAAATAAATACCATGTTTTACTTTTCTTTTATTTTGGTATTGAAAATGGTTTTCATAATTTATTCATATCAATGTGTCGTATTGATATCTCGTGATTGAAATGTGGAAATTTTATGTTTCCTTTATGCATGTTTTATGTGATATGATTATGTTATGGTTCTTGGGCATTATTATGAAGACGGGTGGTTCCGTGATAAACTAAGGGCGGGTGAGCCCGTTATAGCTCTCCAATGCATTGGGTAACATGAAGGAGTGAAACGTTAAGGTTTATCCGAAGAGATTTTAGGGAATATACTGTGATGGGTATTCCAAACGTAACCAAGAGGGTTACTCCATACGTAAGAATGTTATGAATGCCTCGAGTTACCTTTATGTCTTATGATTTCTATGATTTATTCTTGTTTTTATGAGGAATGTTAATGTGCATATGTTTTATGGGTAAAGTATGATTTCATTCTTATGTATATATGAACTCATGCTTCCTTTCCATGTTTTTATAACCCATACTGAGCTTTTTATGCTCATCCCAAGTTTTTTTGAAATGATTTTCACAGGTCAAGGGTAAGGTACATGATATGAGGATAGTTTCAAGGAAGTGTCAAGAAAGAATCCATGTTTTATTTTAAATATGTTTCCATCGATGGGAATGAATAATACTATCTTTATGCAACCACTTTGTTTTAACGTGGGTTGTAATGCATGTTTTAAGATCTAATTCTCTAAAACTCTAACCCCAAAAAGATCCTCAATGTGTAATCTTGTAATAACTCAAGATTAAGTAAGTTTTAAGGCTGGGGCCTTATAGTTGGTATCAGTGGTCGGTTTAGATAACGTTAGGAGTTAGAATTATATTAAATGATTATCCAAAAAAATTGAAATGATATAGCATTTGAAGATTACCATGTTGCTTCATCTAAGACATGTTTGTTCAGAATGGTTTTCCGCAGAGGAAATAGGGAAGCAGTGCTAGGAAGGCATACAGAAGGAAATAACCTTCCAAATCAGCATCCAGAAATGGTCGGAATTGGAACTGAATAGTTTGTTGCAGGGATGGCAGAGTTGACTCAAGCGATAAATTGCGGTGGTATCCGTGCACGAGATCAGCCAGATCAACTGCAGAGGAACATGTCAGTGGTGGAACATTTCATGAGGAAACATCCACCATCATTCAGAGGATAATCTGACCCTGTGCTAGCTGAAGGGTGGATTAAAGCACAGGAGAGGAATTTTGATGTCATGGGGTGTTCAGACAATCAAAAGGTTAGTCTTGCTATTTACCGTTTGGAGGGTGAAGCAGATCAGTGGTGGTCTATGGTTAAAAATATCAGGGACACCGATGAGATTGATGCTCTTGACTGGGATTAATTCAAAGGTATGTTTCTTGAGAAGTATTTTCCTAAGGATGTTCGACTTAGGATGGAAAAGAAATTCTTGAAATTGAGGCAAGAAGAAGACTCAGTGGATACCTATGAAAAAGGTTCACTCGATTGGCAAGGTATGCTCCAAATTTTATCTGAGACCTTGATAGTAAAATCAATCATTTTTACTCAGGATTAAAGCCAAAATATCGAAGGGCACTAGATTTTCGTGAGTTTAAAAGTTATGAAAATCTTGTTCGATGTGCTGAGAAGGTGGAAATGGAGTTTTCCGATGACCAAGTTTTCTATATCAACCAGCAGAAGAAGAGAACGAGGTGGTAGGAGAAATGTAAGAATTCTTCAAAAAAGTATGATGGTAAGAAAACTAATTTTCCAGTTTGTGATAAATGTGGCAGAAGGCATGCTGGGGAATGTCTTCTGAATTCTGGAAAGTGCTACCGATGTGGTAAGATGGGACATAAGGCTCGTGATTGCACTGAAAAGGATCAAGGTGAAGGTAAGACCAAATTTGATTTACAGTTAGTGAAATGTTATAAGTGCAATGAGATGGGTCACTATGCAAACGAGTGTCCGGCAAAGAGCTTGAGTGATGGGAAGCAGTTAGACTACAAGAAGAAAGGGGTGGTGAAATCCTTTGCAACTACTTCAGCAGATGTCGGGCCATAAAATGAAGTTGTATCAGGTACTTTGTTTGTTTTTTCAGATTATGCCAGTGTGTTGTTTGATTTGGGGTCCACACATTCTTTCATCTCTGAAACCTTTTCTAGTAAAATGGGAATACCATCTCAAGATGTGACTCCTGAACTTGTGGTAAAAACACCTGGGGGAAATGTTGAGGCAAAAAGAATTTATAAGAATCTTCCTATCATTATCTGTGGAAAGAACCTACTTTCACACCTTATTTTTCTACCTCTAGTAGAGTTTGATGTTATCCCGGGTGTGGATTGGCTCTCTATTTACCATTCTAAGATTGACTGTAGAGCTAAAGAAGTTTCTTTTCAGAAAGGCTTTCAGTTTGTTTACAAGAATGAACCCTTACTTTTGATAACTTATCAAGAGGCTGAGAAACTTGTAAAAAATGGAAATGAATGTTACCTTGCACACGTCGTTGAAAATAAAGGAACTGTTCAGATTAATGATGTGCCAGTGGTAAATGAGTATCCTGATGTTTTTCCTGATGAGTTACCTGGAATAATACCAGATCGGGAAGTTGAGTTCACTGTTGACTTAGTTCCTGATGCTAAGCCAATTTCAAAACCCCCTTATCGAATGGCACAAATTGAACTTTTAGAGTTGAAGGAGCAATTGCAAGATTTATTAGAGAAAGGTTTCATTAGACCTAGAACTTCCCCATGGGGTGCTCCTGTTTTATTTGTTAAAAAGAAAGATGGTTCTATGAGACTTGCATTGATTATAGAGCCTTGAATAATATCACTGTTGAGAACAAATATCTTTTGCCTCATATCGATGATTTGTTTGATCAGCTCCAGGGAGCTCAGTTTTTTTCAAAGATTGACCTAAGATCGGGGTACCATCAGATAAAGGTAAAGGAGGCAGATATTCGGAAGACCGCGTTCCGTACGAGATATGGCCATTATGAATTTTTAGTAATGCCTTTTGGGCTAACCAATGCACCTGCTGTATTCATGGACTTAATGAATAGAATTTTCCATGAGTTCTTGGATAAGTTTTTGGTGGTTTTTATTGATGATATTTTGGTGTTTTCTAAAAGTAAAGAGGAGCATGAAAGACATTTAAGGGTTATTTTACAAACCTTAAAAGAAAATAAACTGTATGGGAAATTCAGCAAGTGTGAGTTTTGGTTGCAAAAAATTTCTTTCCTTGGTAACATTGTTTCTAATGATGGAATAACTGTTGATCCTGCAAAAACAAAAGTTGTGGAAGAACGGAGTAAGACCCACAAATGTAACCGAGATTCGTAGATTCCTTGGATTGGCAGGCTATTACAGATGGTTTGTTAGAAATTTTTCACGGTTATCTAGTCCAATGACTAAGCTAACCCGGAAGGGTGTTATGTTTATCTGGACAAAAGAATGTGATGATTGTTTTCAGGAATTGAAAAGAAGATTGGTGAATGCTCCAGTTTTGGCACTACCTTCCAGGAATGGTGAGTTTTTTATATACAGTGATGCTTCATTGAAAGGACTTGGTTTCGTCCTAATGCAGAATGATCAGGTAATTGCATATGCTTTACGACAGTTGAAAACTCATTAGGTAAATTACCCTACACATGATTTGGAATTAGCTGCTGTTGTTTTTGCTTTAAAAATTTAGAGGCATCATTTGTATGGAGTAAAGTGTGAAATATATACCGATCACAAAAGTTTAAAGTATATATTCACTCAGAATGAGTTAAACATGAGACAAAGGAGATGGCTAGAATTAATCAAGGATTATGATTGTACAATTCATTACCATCTGGGAAAAGAAAATAATGTGGCTGATGCTTTGAGTCGAAAAAGTAATGCTTCATTAACAATGTTGCGTTTGGAACATGATCCTTTGGTTAAGGATTTGTTGAACTTTGGCATAAAAGTTGTTGGTGCAGGAAGTCCTTTTTTGTTTCAGGTATCAATGGGATCTTCTCTATCAAGAAGAATCAAGCAAGCACAGAAACAAGACAGTGAGTTGCAGATAAAGGTAGAGCTGGTTCAGAAAGCTAAGTTGCCTGAATTCAACATTGATAATGATTGTGTTTTCAGATTTGGGAAGAGATTGTGTGTGCCTTGTGATTCACAGTTGAAGAGATAGTTGTTATGTGAAGTTCATAGTTCTCCGTTTTCAGTACATCCGGGCAGTACTAAGAAGTACAGAGATCTTCGGGAGTATTACTGGTGGGATGGAATGAAAAGGGATATTGCTGATTTTACTGTGAGGTGTTTGACTTGTCAGCAGGTTAAAGCAGAGCGGCAGTTACCGAAAGGGATGCTTCAGCCTTTACCAGTGCCAGAGTGGAAATGGGAGATTATATCCATGGACTCTCTTTTTGGATTACCAAAGAAATCTCGAGGTAATAATGCAATCTGGGTTATTGTTGATCGCTTAACCAAATCTGCTCATTTCCTTGCTATACGAGATACTTTCTCTCTTGATCAACTTTACCGTTTGTATCTTAAGGAGATAGTCAGGTTACATGGAGTTCCTCTCTCCATTGTATCAGATCGTGATCCCAGGTTTAATTCTTACTTTTGGAAAGGCCTTCAGAAGTCGTTGGGTACTGAATTAAATTTTAGTACAACTTTTCATCCTCAATCAGATGGGCAGTCAGAACGAACAATTAAGACATTGGAGGATATGCTACGATCTTGTTCTATGGATTATCAGGGAAGTTGGGACCAACATCTTTCTTTGGTTGGATTTTCATATAATAACAGTTTTTATTCCAGTATACAGATGGCTCCATTTCAGGCATTATATGGGAAGCGGTGTCGAACACCAGCTTTCTGAGATGAAGTGGGTGAAAGGAAGTTGATGGGACCAGAATTGGTAGAAGAGATGGCAGAAAAAGTTCAGCTCATTCTGAAACACATGAGAACAGCTCAGAGTAGGCAGATGAGTTATGCGGATAACCAGAGGAAGGATCTATTTTTCGAGGTAGGTGATCATGTTTTTCTCAAAGTTTCTCCTTGGAAAAGTGTGATGAGATTTGGTAAGAAAGGAATGTTGAGTCCAAGGTTCATTGGACCATATGAAATTCTTGAGAGAGTTGGATTAGTTGAATACCGAGTGTCTTTACCTCCGAGTTTATCTCAGGTACACAATGTTTTTCACGTTTCGATGTTGAGAAAGTATATGCCAGATCCATATCATGTTTTAAGTCCAGAGGTATTTCATCTGGGAGAGAACCTATCTTATGAGGAACAACCGGTCCAGATTCTTGACCACAGGGAGCAAGTGTTACGGAATAAGGTGATTCACTAGGTAATGTTTTTGTGGAAAAACCACATGATTGAAGAGGCAACATGGGAATCTGAAATTGCAATGAGGGATAAGTACCCCCATTTATTCGATAAGTAAATAAATTGTGGGGATGAAATTTTCTAAAGGGGGGAAGAATGTAACATCCCAAGTAAGTAATGAATAATATATATTTTTATCTATGTCTATTAATTATTATGATATAGTTTTAGAGGCTTAAAATAAGAATAAATCCAATCTTAATCATGAAATACACTAATATTCTTAAAAGATTATTTAACTGCCTTATGATGGAAAACCCTTTTTAAATCTATCTTTTGACAATTTATAATCTATATTTTTCAAAATAAACATATTCATTATGATTTGTACATTGAATATTACATTGGATATTTTTTTTGGTATTTTTCTGACAATGTTCATTTTTTTATGAATAGTGGAAAATACAGCATTTTACATCAAAACTTCTTTTTTATCTAATTTATTTATATGATTAGATTATAATTTGAATTGGACTTAAAGTGTAATATGAATATATTTTTACCATTTAATCCAATGGTGGTCAATGGAATCAATTTCACTTTGAAATTGGACTTAAACTAGTGTCAATCTTTTGATACTTATTGTTTCATAAAAACACGCTATTTGCTCTGACAGCGGGAATTAATTATTAAATTAATTAATGTGACTTATATGTTTTGAATTTTGTAAAATAGACTTCATTTTTGAATTAATAATATCAAATATAGCTTAGGGTGAATTTTTGATAATTTTCTGAAAAACATCAATTTTTGATGAATAGTGAAACCACTAAGTGGTACTTATAAAGACTGATTTTCCGTATAAATGAAATTTTGCCATCATTGTGTATTGAATTTCAAAAATCCGACATACATGGTTGTCATTAAGAAGTAAAATGTGGTTTAATGAGATTATAATAATTTTTTGGTGAATTGTAACTTATTAAGTTCTTAATCGCGATTAGTGGTAATTAGTGTAGTTTAAGGTAAAAATAATGCTTTAATAAAATAAGATGAGCTTGAAACATGTCCTACCCTCATTGGTTGTGTCATGGCCGACCAATACAAGCCATGGGTCAACTTGGGGACCCCATGGATCCACTTTGGTTCGAAAATGACATAAATTACTTTTTTTTGATGTAAAGGTAAAAATGACACAAACATAATGTGTTTTAAGAAAACAATTTTTACATGGGGTTATAAAGATCAGAATTTTGATTATAAATAGTAATTGGAAAGATAAAAAGATTTCCTACATCATAGTTGTTTTTTTAATTTTTATACATTAAATAAAGTAAATTATTTATGACATAATAATGATGCAGTGATGACATCATTATTTGACGATTTAAATAAAATGGAAAGATAATGTAAAATCTATAAACTACACATGTCCAAAACAACTTGGATGAGTGGATTTCGAACCCTTATCACCTTATCCACGAATTATATCAATGTGGGACCTTTTAAAATTGAAACACATTTTCAAATAAAGTAATATTTCCTTACTTTCCAAAAGTGCCCCTCCTCTCCTCTTATAAAAGGCCCCCACCTCTACCTCATTTCACACACTCCTCAAGCCTTTGGCTCGGGAAACCCCTGCCCATTTACTCTCTCCACATCCCTCTCCTCATCCTAGAGGATTCACCTTGGGCAGAACCCTTTCAAGGGAAGCCTTTAGGCTCAAATCAAAAGGAGTTACACTTTTAAAGGTAATTCATTCTCTCATGTTCATTTGTTTTATTTTGCTTCTCCGACCCCCTAAACTCTTTTTATTTACTTCTTTTGTAACAACACCGTTATCTTCAATATACTAGGATGTTGTTATAAGATTTATTGGAGCTACACCCTCACACAACTACATAAAATGGTTAAAGAACATACGGTTTCCGTGGATGGTGAAATTCTGCCTCCCGAAACGATGATTGTTCAATACTCATTTAACACCTTCAAAGGTGGCCATTATGATGACAATATTTTTATATATGATATATAATATGTTTATGTTTTCCTTAAGTTTCTGTTTTTTTCATTTTGTGCATACCTTTATGGTTTTCATTATGGGTAAACACGATATCTTCATTTTAGGAAGTGCGGACTACCGCCCCCTGAAAGTGATTTGATTCGTTAATACCATATGTGGGATGTGTAAAGGATAAAGTTAATTATATTATATATTTTATTATACCGGAATTATAATATACTCTTATATAATTATTATTCCATTCCAGAAATACGAAATTGAAATGGAAGTAGCGTTCATGCGTACGTACGGCTTACCGTCTCCATGAACGGAGCATTTCATTTCTTACCTCTAAATGTGATGTAATATTATAAATACATGTATATGATGAATATATATGATATATATGTTATCAAAATCTTTAATATCATTCTGGATATAATGGACATTTGACCAAATTAACAACATGTAAGTCTAAGAAGTGTATTTTTGACTTAAGAACCAAATACTGACAAAATGAACACTATTAACATAAATGAATATATGATGTTCATAACATTGTATAAACAGAATAATGAACTTGAAAAAGGTTCATAAGCAAGTAGATATTAACTCGAGTTTATTATTCAGGAGATTAAAGAATGGTCGGGTCAAGTCGGATACGATGTATTGGACATTGTCTCAATCTCCTTTCATTGAGGAATATTTTATTTTATACACAACTTTCTTTTATATGGTGTATAAACCCCTTTGACTTTTACGTTTATTCAAAAGGAATCTTTTTTATATGAAGCATTTACTAAATGACAAAAGGGAATGTTTTTGTCGTACGTATGCGGCGACAATGACTTCTCCGCCGTCGTGACCGTTATTTGAGTGTCGGCTTCCTCTACAAGCCATACCTTCTTTTTAAAAGAAAAATAAATACCATGTTTTACTTTTCTTTTATTTTGGTATTGAAAATGGTTTTCATAATGTTTTTATATCAATTTGTCGTATTGATATCTCATGTTTGAAATATGGAAATTTTATGTTTCCTTTATGCATGTTTTATGTGATATGATTATGTTATGGTTCTTGGGCATTATTATGAAGATGGGTGGTTCCATGATAAACTAAGGGCGGGTGAGCCCGTTATAGCTCTCCAATGCATTGGGTAACGCGAAGGTGTGAAATGTTAAGGTTTCTCCGAAGAGATTTTAGGGAATATACTGTGATGGGTATTCCAAACGTAACCAAGAGGGTTACTCCCTACGTAAAAATGTTATGAATGCCTCAAGTTACCTTTATGTCTTATGATTTCTATGATTTATTCATGTTTTTATGAGGTATGTTAAAGTGCCTATGTTTTATGGGTAATGTATGAATTCATTCTTATGTATATATGAACTCATGTTTCCTTTACATGTTTTTATAACCCATACTGAGCTTTTTATGCTCATCCCAAGTTTTTTTGAAATGATTTGCACAGGTCAAGGGAAAGGTACATGATATGAGGATAGTGTCAAGGAAGTGTCAAGAAATAATCCATGTTTTATTTTAAATATGTTTCCATCGATGGGAATGAAGAATAATATCTTTATGTAACCACTTTGTTTTAACGTGGGTTGTAATGCATGTTTTAAGATCTAATTCTCTAAAACTCTAAACCCGAAAAAATCCTCAATGTGTAATCTTGTAATAACTCATGATTAAGTAAGGTTTAAGGCTGTGGCCTTATAGTTGGTATCAGAGGTCGGTTTAGATAACTTTAGGAGTTAGAATTCTATTAAATTATTATCCAAAAAATATTGAAATGATATAGCATTTGAATATTACCATGTTGCTCCATCTAAGACATGTTTGTTCAGAATGGTTTTCTGCAAAGGAAACAGGGAAGTAGTGCTAGGAAGGCATACAGAAGGAAATAAACTTCCGAATCAGCATCTAGAAATGGTTGGAATTGGAACTGAACAGTTTGTTGCAGTGATGGCACAGTTGACTCAAGCAATAAATGGCGGTGGAATCCATGCACGAGATCAGCTAGATCAACCACAAAGGAACATGTTAGTGGTGGAACATTTCATGAGGCAACATCCAGCATCATTCATAGGATCATCTGACCCTGTGGTAGATGAAGGGTGGATTATAGCACTTGAGAATATTTTTTGTTGTCATGGAGTGTTCAGACAATCAAAAGGTTAGTCTTGCTATTTACCGTTTGGAGGGTGAAGCAGATCAGTGGTGGTCTATGGTTAAAAATATCAGGGACACCGATGAGATTGATGCTCTTGACTGGGATGAATTCAAAGGTATGTTTCTTGAGAATTATTTTCCTATGGCTGTTCGACTTAGAATGGAAAAGCAATTCTTGGAATTGAGGCAAGAAGAGGACTCAGTGGCTGCCTATGAAGAAAGGTTCACTCGATTGGCAAGGTATGCTCCAAATTTTATCCGAGACCTTGATAGTAAAATCAATCATTTTTTACTCAGGATTAAAGCCAAAATATCGAAGGGCACTAGCTTCTCGTGAGTTTAGAAGTTATGAAAAGCTTGTTCTATATGCTGAGATGGTGGAAATGGAGTTTGCCGATGGCCATGTGTTCTATAACAACCAGCAGAAGAAGAGACCGAGGTGGTAGGAGAAAGGTAAAAAATTCTTCAAAAAAGTATGATGGTAAGAAAACTAGGTTTCCAGTTTGTGATAAATGTGGCAGAAGGCATGCTGGGGAATGTCTTCTGAATTATGGAAAGTGCTACCGATGTGGTAAGATGGGACATAAGGCTCGTGATTGCACTGAAAAGGATCAAGGTGATGGTAAGACCAAATATGATTTACAGTTAGTGAAATGTTATAAGTGCAATGAGATGGGTCACTATGCAAATGAGTGTCCAGCAAAGAGCTTGAGTGATGGGAAGCAGTTAGACTACAAGCAGAAAGGGGTGGTGAAATCCTTTGCAACTACTTCATCAGATGTCGGGAAATCAAATGAAGTTGTATCAGGTATTTGTTTGTTTTTTCAGATTATGCCATTGTGTTGTTTGATTCAGGGTCTACACATTCTTTCATCTCTGAAACCTTTTCTAGTAAAATGGGAATACCATCTCATGAAGTGACTTCTGAACTTATGGTAAAAACACCTGGGGGAAATGTTGAGGAAAAAAGAATTTATAAGAATCTTCCTATCCTTATTTGTGGAAAGAACCTACTTGCATACCTTATTGTTCTTCCTCTAGTAGAGTTTGATGTTATCCTGGGTATGGATTGGCTCTCTATTTACCATGCTAAGATTGACTGTAGAGCTAAAGAAGTTTCTTTTCAGAAAGACTTTCAGTTTGTTTACAAGAATGAACCCTTACTTTTGATAACTTATTAAGAGGCTGAGAAACTTGTAAAAGATGGAAATGAATGTTACCTTGCACACGTCGTTGAAAATAAAGGAACTGTTCAGATTAATGATGTGCCAGTGGTAAATGAGTATGCTGATGTTTTTCCTGATAAGTTACCTGGAATAATACCAGATCGGGATGTTGAGTTCACTGTTGACTTAGTTCCTAATGCTAAGCCAATTTCAAAACCCTCTTATCGAATGGCACAAATTGAACTTTTAGAGTTGAAGGAGCAATTGCATGATTTATTAGAGAAAGGTTTCATTAGACCTGAGACTTCACTATTGGGTGCTCCTGTTTTATTAGTTAAAAAGAAAGATGGTTCTATGAGACTTTGCATTGATTATAGAGCCCTGAATAATATCACTGTTAAGAACAAATATCCTTTGCTTAATATCGATGATTTATTTGATCAGCTCCAGGGAGCTCAGTTTTTTTCAAAGATTGACCTGAGATCGGGGTACCATCAGCTGAAGGTAAAGGAGGCAGATATTCTGAAGACCGCGTTCCGTACGAGATATGGCCATTATGAATTTGTAGTAATGCCTTTTTGGCTAACCAATGTACCTGCTGTATTCATGGACTTAATGAATATAATTTTCCATGAGTTCTTGGATCAGTTTGTGGTGGTTTTAATTGATGATATTTTGGTGTTTTCTGAAAGTAAAGAGGAGAATGAAAGACATTTAAGGGTTATCTTGCAAACCTTAAAAGAAAACAAACTGTATGGGAAATTCAGCATTTGTGAGTTTTGGTTGAAAAAAATTTCATTCCTTGGTCACATTGTTTCTAAAGATGGAATAACTATTGTTCCTGCAAAAACAAAAGTTGTGGAAGAATGGCCAAGACCCACAAATGTAACTGAGATTCGTAGATTCCTCGGTTTGGCAGGCTATTACCGAAGGTTTGTTAGAAATTTTTCACGGTTATCTAGTCCAATGACTAAGCTAACTCGGAAGGGTGTTAGGTTTATCTGGACAAAAGAATGTGACGATGTTTTCAGGAATTGAAAAGAAGATTGGTGAATGCTCCAGTTTTGGCACTACCTTCTAGGAATGGTGAGTTTTTTATATACAGTGATGCCTCATTGAAAGGACATGGTTGTGTCCTAATGTAGAATGATCAGGTAATTGATTATGCTTCACGACAGTGGAAAACTCATGAGGTAAATTACCCTACACATGATTTGGAATTTGCTGCTGTTGTTTTTGCTTTAAAAATTTGGAGGCATCATTTGTGTGGAGTAAAGTGTGAAATATATACCGATCACAAAATTTTAAAGTATATATTCACTCAGAAAGAGTTAAACATGAGACAAAGGAGATGGCTAGAATTAATCAAGGATTATGATTGTACAATTCATTACCATCCGGGAAAAGCAAATAAAGTGGATGATGCTTTGAGTCGAAAAAGTAATGCTTCATTAACAATGTTGCGTTTGGAACATGATCCTTTGGTTAAGGATTTGATGAACTTTGGCATAGAAGTTGTTGGTGCAGGAAGTCCTTTTGTTTTTTTCAGTTATCAGTGAGATCTTCTCTATCATATAGAATCAAGCAAGAACAGAAGCAAGATGGTGAGTTGTAGAAAAAGGTAGATCTGGTTCCGAAAGGTAAGTTGCCTGAATTCAATATTGATAATGATTGTGTTTTAAGATTTGGGAAGAGATTGTGTGTGCCTTGTGATTCACAGTTGAAGAGAGAGTTGTTATGTGAAGCTCATAGTTCTTCGTTTTCAGTTCATCCGGGTAGTACTAAGATGTACAGAGATCTTCGGGAGTATTACTGGTGGGATGGAATGAAATGGGATATTGCTGATTTTACTATGAGGTGTTTGACTTGTCAGCAGGTTAAAGCAGAGCGGCAGTTACCGAAAGGGATGCTTCATCCTTTACCAGTGCCAGAGTGGAAATGGGAGAATATATCCATGGACTTTGTTGTTGGATTACCTAAGACATCTCGAGGTAATAATGCAATCTGGGTTATTGTTGATTGCTTGACCAAATCTGCTCATTTCCTTGCAATACGAGATACTTTCTCTCTTGATCAACTTTCCCGTTTGTATATTAAAGAGATAGTCAGGTTACATGGAGTTCCTCTCTCCATTGAATCAGATCGTGATCCCAGGTTTACTTCTAACTTTTGGAAAGGCCTTCAGAAGTCGTTCGGTACTGAATGAAATTTTAGTACAGCTTTTCATCCTCAATCAGATGGGCAGTCAGAACGAACAATTCAGACATTGGAGGATATGCTACGATCTTGTTATATGGATTATCAGGGATGTTGGGACCAACATCTTTCTTTGGTTGAATTTTCATATAATAATAGTTTTCATTCTAGTATACAGATGGCACCACTTCAGGAATTATATGGGAAGCGGTGTCGAACTCCATCTTTCTGGGATGAAGTGGGTGAATGGAAGTTGATGGGACCAGAATTGGTAGAAGAGATGTTAGAAAAAGTTCAGCAGATTCAGAAACACATGAGAACAGGTCAGAGCAGGCAGAAGAGTTATGCGGATAACCGGAGGAAGGATCTATTTTTCGAGGTAGGTGATCATGTTTTTCTCAAGGTTTCTCCTTGGAAAAGTGTGATGAGATTTTGGTAAGAAAAGAAAGTTGAGTCCAAGGTTCATTGGACCATATGAAATTCTGAAGAGAGTTGGATCAGTTGCATACCGAGTGGCTTTACCTCCGAGTTTATCTCAGGTACACATTGTTTTCCACGTTTCGATGTTGAGAAAGTATATGCCAGATCCATCTCATGTTTTGAGTCCAGAGGTAGTTCATCTGGGAGAGAACCCATCTTATGAGGAACAACCGGTCCAGATTCTTGACCACATGGAGCAAGTGTTACGGAATAAGGTGATTCACCAGGTGAAGGTTTTGTGGAAAAACCACATGATTGAAGAGGCAACATGGGAATCTAAAAATGCAATGAGGGATAAGTACCCCCATTTATTCGATAAGTAAATAAATTGCGGGGACGCAATTTTCTAAAGGGGGGAAGGATGTAACATCCCAAGTAAGTAATGAATAATAGATATTTTTATCTATGTCTATTAATGATTAAGATAGTGTTTTAGAGGCTTAAAATAAGAATAAATCCAATCTTAAGCATGGAATACACTAGTATTCTTAAAAGATTGTTTTACTACCTTATGATGGAAAACCCTTTTTAAATCTATATTTTAACAATTTTATAATCTATATTTGTCAAAATAGACATATTCATTATGATTGGTACATTGAATTTTACATTGGATATTTTTTTTGGTATTTTTCTGACAATGTTCATTTTTTTATGAACAGTGGAAAATACTGCATTTTACATCCAAACTGCTATTTAATCTAATTTATTTATATGATTAGATTATCTTTTTAATTGGTCTTAATGTGTAATATGAATATATTTTTACCATTTAATCCAATTGTGGTCAATGGAATCAATTTCACTTTGAAATTAGACTTAAACTAGTGTCAATCTTTTGATACTTATTGTTTCATAAAAACACGCTTTTTGCTCTGACAACGTGAATTAATTATTAAATTAATTAATGTGACTTATATGTTTTGAATTTTGTAAAATAGACTTCATTTTTGAATTTGTAATATCAAATATAGCTTAGGGTGAATTTTTGGTAATTTTCTGAAAAACATCAATTTTTTATGAATAGTGAAACCACTAAGTGGTACTTATAAAGACTGATTTTCCGTTTAAATGAAATCTTGCCATCATTGTGTTTTGAATTTCAAAAATCCGACTTACATGGTTGTCAATAAGAAGTAAAATGTGGTTCAATGAGATTATAATAATTTTTTGATGAATAGTAACTTATTAAGTTCTTAATCGCGATTAGTGGTAATTAGTGTAGTTTAAGGGAAAAATAATGCTTTAATAAAATAAGATGAGCTTGACACATGTCCTAACCTCATTGGTTGTGTCCTGGCCGACCAAGAGAAGCCATGGGTCAACTTGGGGACCCCATTGATCCACTTTGGTTGGAAAATGACATAAATTACTTTTTATTTAATGTAAAGGTAAAAATGACACAAACATAATATGTTTTATGAAAAAAAAATTTACATGGGGTTATTAAGTTCAGAATTTTGATTATAAATATTCATTGGAAAGATAAAATGATTTACTACATCATCGTTTTTTTTTTTAATTTTTAGAAATTAAATAAAGTAAATTATTTATGACATAATAATGATGCAGCGATGACATCATTATTTGACGATTTAAATAAAATGGAAAGATAATGTAAAATCTATGAACTACACATGTCCAAAACCAATTGGATGAGTGGATTTAGAAACATTATCACCTTATCCACGAATTATATCAATGTGGAACCTTTTAAAACCGAAACACATTTTCAAATAAAGTAATATTTCGTTACTTTCCAAAACTGCCCCTCCTCTCCTCTTATAAAAGGCCCCCACCTCTACCTCATTTCACACACTCCTCAAGCCTTTGGCTCGGCAAACCCCTGCCCATTTACTCCCTCCACATCCCTCTCCTCATCCTAGAGGATTCCCCTTGGGCAGAATCCTTTCAAAGGAAGCCTTTAGTCTCAAATCAAAATTAGTTACACTTTTAAAGGTAATTCATTCTCTCATGTTCATTTGTTTTATTTTGCTTCTCCGACCCCCTAAACTCTTTTTATTTACTTCTTTTGTAACAAAACCAGTATCTTTAATATACTAGGATGTTGTTATAAGATTTATTTGAGCTACACCCTCACACAACTACATCAAATGGTTAAAGAACATACGGTTTCCGTGGATGGTGAAATTCTGCCTCCCGAAACGATGATTGTTCAATACTCATTTAACACCTTCAAAGGTGGCCATTATGATGTCACTATTTTTATATATGATATATAATATGTTTATGTTTTAATTAAGCTTCTGTTTTTTCATTTTGGGCATACCTTTCTGGTTTCCATTATGGGTAAACACGATATCTTCATTTTAGGAAGTGCGGACTACCGCCCCCTGAAAGTGATTTGATTCGTTAATACCATATGTGGGATGTGTAAAGGATAAAGTTAATGATATTATATATTTTATTATACCGGAATTATAATATACTCTTATATAATTATGATTCCATTCCAGAAATACAAAATAGAAATGGAAGTACCGTTCATGCGTACGTACGGCTTACAGTCTCCATGAACGGTGCATTTCATTTCTTACCTCTAAATGTGATGTAATATTATAAATACATGTATATGATGAATATATATGATATATATGTTATCCAAATCATTAATATCATTCTGGATATAATGGACATTTGACCAAATTAACAACATGTAAGTCTAAGAAGTCTATTTTTGACTTAAGAACCAAATATTGACAAAATGAACACTATTAACTTAAATGATTATATGATGTTCATAACATGGTATAAACGGAATAATGAACTTGAAAAAGGTTCATAAGCAAGTAGATATTAACTCAAGTTTATTATTCAGGAGATTAAAGGACGGTCGGGTCAAGTCGGATACGATGTATGGGACATTGTCTCAATCTCCTTTCATTGAGGCATATTTTATTTTATACACAACTTTCTTTTATACGGTGTATAAACCTCTTTGACTTTTACGTTTATTCAAAAAGAATCTTTTTTATATGAAGTGTTTACTAAATGAAAAAAGGGAATGTTTCTGTCGTACGTATGCGGCGACAATGACTTCTCCGCCGTCGTGACCGTTATTTGAGTTTCGGCTTCCTCTACAAGCCATACCTTCTTTTTAAAAGAAAAATAAATACCATGTTTTACTTTTCTTTTATTTTGGTATTGAAAATGGTTTTCATAATGTTTTTATATCAATGTGTCGTATTGATATCTCGTGATTGAAATGTGGAAATTTTATGTTTCCTTTATGCATGTTTTATGTGATATGATTATGTTACGGTTCTTGGGCATTATTATGAAGACGGGTGGTTCCGTGATAAACTAAGGGCGGGTGAGCCCGTTATAGCTCTCCAATGCATTGGGTAACGCGAAGGAGTGAAACATTAAGGTTTCTCCGAAGAGATTTTAGGGAATATACTGTGATGGGTATTCCAAACGTAACCAAGAAGGTTACTCCCTACGTAAGAATGTTATGAATGCCTCATGTTACCTTTATGTCTTATGATTTCTATGATTTATTCATGTTTTTATGAGGTATGTTAAAGTGCCTTTGTTTTATGGGTAAAGTATGATTTCATTCTTATGTATATATGAACTCATGTTTCCTTTCCATGTTTTTATAACCCATACTGAGCTTTTTATGCTCATCCCAAGTTTTTTTGAAATGATTTTCACTGGTCAAGGGAAAGGTACATGATATGAGGATAGTGTCAAAAAGTGTCAAGAAAGAATCCATGTTTTATTTTAAATATGTTTCCATCGATGGGAATGAAGAATACTATCTTTATGTAACCACTCTGTTTTAACGTGGGTTGTAATGCATGTTTTAAGATCTAATTCTCTAAAACTCCAAACCCGAAAAGATCCTCAATGTGTAATCTTTTAATAACTCAAGATTAAGTAAGGTTTAAGGCTGGGGCCTTATACCAAAACTGTTATGTTGATTACTCCATTAATATTATAATATTTTATTTATTCCAATGCAATAATGATATGCACCAGCTCGAGGATACATGGATCAAGGTCATTATAATTGGTATCATGGTATCTTTAGTACAAATCACAGAAACATGATTTATAAAAATATATATCAAATAAATATAACCTTTTAATATAAATTGTAAATATTCCCAATGAATCAAATCAGACGAATTTGAGATTATTTATGAATATAATATTTTTTTCATATTCCTTAATCATTCGAAGTTATGCATTACGATTTATATCCAAATCTAGTGAATTCCATTTTTTAAAAATTACACCTAGTCAAATAAATGGAAATCGAATCAATGAATTTAATCCATATAGTAATTTACCTCCAATAAATGATAATGATGTTTGATCTCAAGCATCAACTGGTGTTTTGATACTTATAATAGAAACGGGATATCTATCTGAGGTTATGAACAGTAACTATACTCGTATTTAGAATCCAAATCTTCTACAAGGAGAAATAATGGTATACTACTTCATGAGAGAAGAAAAAAATAATGAAATAATATTAAAAGTCCATTTGTACATAAGAAATAGTTATATTCCATAGGGAATTTATTTCATACATTTGAAAGTAATGAAAGAGAGAGGTTGTAATTTAAATTTATCTTCTCTTGGGAGATGTAGATCAATGTAGGTAATTTACTCAAAACTCAAAAAATAAGTAATAGATAAAAAACATTGATAAGAAGGATTTTAAGAAACTTTACATAGAATAAAAAATTCCCTCATGAAAAATCATTTTACATGGAGATATTGTTTTTTTATCTAAGGAAAAATGATGCTGAAAATTTTTCTATATATGCAGCCACCTATAGAATGTTATAAAAGAATATTTCAGATTACATTTGTAATCCAAATAGAAAAATTTATGTATTCATGGGTTGGTTAAAACCATTCCTCTTAGGAAATTGGTATCTAGAAATTTCTCATCAAATGTTGATATTATATTCTATTCTAGAAAGATATACAATGAATTCACTTATATTTTTGGATTTAATGGAAATCATGAGATTAATAGGGTAGTTAAACACTATGTTAAAGTTAATCTATAATAGGGGAATATGAAAAGAGTAAAATTTAAATCATGTTATAAATGTGGAATGAGACATCATGAAACATTACAAATGGGGAAGGGTTTTTTTTATATCTATAATGAAATATTCTACCAAGACAGTGATTTCATTAAAAGAATGAATTAAAAGTTGTGATGACTTCTAATACATAATATATGGGAGACTGTGAAAATTATATCCCTAATAATCAATGAAACATTTCCAAGGAAAATTAAATGAAAAAAGGATTTATTATTAGATCATAATTGTTGAGATTACAGTTTTCATTGAAGTGGTGGAATGGACATTAATCATATTATCAAATATGTATAATGCTTTATTTGATGTATGATAATCTCGTTATTGTATATCATTATATTTTTTCCTAAAAATTACACATTTAAAATATCATTTAATAAAATAAATTTCAGTGAGGACTCATAAGGGAGGTCTCTTTGTAATAAATTTTCTTCAGGAATTAACCTGTATTTTTTATAAACATTATTTAACTAATAAAATGACCATCTTACATCTGAATTCTGTTGATATAATCATAAATGTGGAATATATGTAACAATATGATATAGAAATTTATGGTAATAAAATGGTATTCAAGTATTATTAGGAAGATGTTGAATTTTTTATGTTTTTAGAAGAATATTCATAGTGTGATTCTTATCTATGTCATCCCCCCATATCACTATAGAATAAAATTTATTTGGATGAACAAAAAATGAAATATATATATATAAATAATATAATCATAAAATTCATTTTTTTACTATTGTAAAGGAATTCAGATATTTATATCCAAAAAAAGTAGTACGATGTCCCTAGGAGTGTGAGGATGAGTTATCTATTGATTTATTAAATGATGTATTACCAACATAATAGAATCCCTATAGAGTGGGCATAGTGTAATTAGTTTAGAATAATAAATTTTTTGGATATTTGCGTAATAAGGGATTTATTCTCTCTATTTATTTCTATAAAGGGAGCCAATATTCTCTTTGTTAAAAAAATTATAGATCCCTAAGGTGGTGTAATTATATTAGATAAATCAATATTCTTAAAATAAGGAAAAACTATCATATGACTCGAAATGATGATTTTTTTATAAAATTATTCTAGATCAATTTATTTTTGAATACTGGTCTTCATTATGGATATCATCATATATAGATAATGTAGGCAGGAATTCCCAATACATCTTTTTACATTAGGTCTACAAATTATATGTTTTTGTTAATTCCATTTGTATTAACTAATTCACTATCTGTTTTGAACAATCTAATTAATAGAGTATTAATGGAATATCTTGATAATATTTTTTTTGTATTCATTGACATTATTTAGATGTATTCAAAAATATATGATGGTATTGAGAATCACATGATTATCATAATCGAAAATCTCAACAGGAAGGATTTACATGGTATATTTATTAAGTGATAAGATTGAAATTATAAAATTTATTTTCATGGACATATTTTATCCTTGGATATAATCTCTATTGATTTTGTAATTGTGATGGAATTCCAAGAATATATTACAGATATATTAATTTTTGAGATGTGTTGTGTTATTAGTTTTTGAGGACACAATATTTGTTTCATTTAGAATTTCACCTGAGATTCTAACCCATTAACCAATATAACACATAAATGGATTATGGTTTTATGGAAACAAAAATTGGAATAATGTTTAGAATCACTGCATTGATTATTGGTCATACTCATTTCATTACATCATAATCGATAAATAGTGGATTTTATATTTATAGTGAAGTTTCTTTGTAAAGGACCTAGTTATTCTCTTATGAATAATTATAGGGTTATTTCATATTCATCAAGATAGTAAAAAATAATCAAATAGACTATAAAATTCATGATCATATGTTGGTACTTATAAAATTTTCTATGATTATATGGGGACACAATATGTCCATTAAAAGTTAAAAGATATATAGTGATCATAAAAAGATAATATATATGACTTAATAGAAATAACTAAATATAAGAAAAAAGGAGATGTCTCAATCTACACAATGATTATGATTTTTAAAAAAAAATACTATATATGGATGTAAAATAAGGTGGAAGATGAATTAATCCAAAAGATCAGGGAGTTATGGAGAAAAATGTGATTTTAAAGGGATCTTTTGATCATGGATATAGTAAATATGGAAATTGAAATTATCATGGAAGTAGAATCATCAATACATTATCAAATGGTTTCAAATCAATCGTCATTGTAATGGAGAAAATGTTCTCCAGCAAATGATGAGAATTTTTACTTGAAAATTAATGTTTTGAATGATATTAAATTGGTATAATTTTTTATATGAATAATGTATTTTTAAATTTTGATAATGTCATTGTGTTCCCTCTATATCATAGATGAAAATGGAAGAAGTGGAAAAATTTTATAGCTAAAATTTAACAATACACACTAGTTGAACAATGATTTATTAATAAGGTAAAGAGTTTTTTGATGGGGAAATATGAAGGGGGATATTGCTATCAATTTGTCAATATATCTTGTATTTTAATAGGTAAAGGATGATATATATCATCTTAAAGGATTTATGAATCTTATTCCAGTTACTTTGATGAAATGTGATCATATTATGATGTAATGCATCATGTGACTACCAATTATTCCTAGAAGGACATTAAAATATGGTAGATTGTTCATTTCTATAACAAATCATCACATCAACATTATAGAACATCACAATTACCTGTTAAACTATTTAAAAAACCCACAAATAAATGATGATTTAATACTATATGGGGATCCTCTTTCAAAATTATATTACCATGATCCATGAATAAAAAAAATTCATGAAATGTATTTAGAAGGTCCTCGGTACCGTTCATAATTTGAGAACCGGCTTCCAACATAAACCATATAAACAATTGGAAAGGACTAGTCAAACATTAGAAGACATGTTTATGTATTTTTCATTTGAAACTCATATAATATAGAATTAATATTTACCATTGAATTAATTTTCATATAATAATATAATTAATTCATGTATTCACATCTCAGAATGTAAAACATTAAATGGAACGAGATTCCAGACTCTAACATGTAGGAAAAAAGTTTTTGAAGATAAGCTTGTATAAAGAAATCATTTGTAGGATTTACTATTAAATATATAGACAATTCAAACCCATATCAATGTTTTTCATATTAGAAAAAATAACCATGTAAAAAATGATAGAATTATTTGGAAGTTTAAGAGGGGGATCATGTTTTATGTAAGGTACTTCCATCTAAGGATGTTTTATGATTTAGTAATAGTGGGAAATTAATCCCTTGGTATATATGACCTTTTTAAATTCAATAATTAACTGTATATGTTACATATAATTTCATAATGATACCTATACTTTCTATTTTTTTGATGTGTTCTTTAGCTTATTTTTACAGAAGTATATTTGAAACTCATGGAATGTTCTCAGTTATGAGAAAATAGAATTCGCGCACAATTTATCTAAATTTGAGGATCATATCAAGATTCGGGATAATATGAAACATGTGTTGAGGAATCAGAAGAATTAGGATGTAATGGTAATATAGTAAAATCATAAAATAGAAGAGATGATGTATGAACCTGATAAAATTTTGATGAAGAACTACCCAAATCATTTTATAAGGTGTTATTCTAGAAAATTAGAGGATGAATTTTTTTGATGGTTTGAAGAATGTGACGCCCAATATTTTTATGCTATATTTCCTTTTTATATAAATGTGATATCTTTTATTTCAAGCAACACAGTGTTTAAATGCACAATAATCTATTAAAAATACATTGTTATAACATATCCATTAAAATATAAGGAATATAAACTAATAACCACATTATGACATTTTGATATATAATTTCTGGACATTAAACCAAAAGAATTTATCACCATATTATAAGAATGTATATTATTTTAAGCATTATTAAGCAATATTTTTCAAGATGTTGGTCTAAAGGATATTGATTGTGAACATGATG